>JALAZF010000221.1:4290000-7127196 GCA_022829125.1 Lathyrus tuberosus
CTGAACACTATTATTCTGACAACGTCGATCTGGCCATATGGCCCGTAGTGATGATAAATAGAGAAAAACATCCAACTTCCCCCCTCCAGATTAGACCATTGTGCCAAGAGCACCACGAATGAAATGAACAAGGACTGATTTGGAAAGAAGGTTTGAATACGAACCTGACCTAGAAGGGGCAAGAGATTTGAGGGAAATCAAACAAAGGAAGAGAAATGTGGGACCTGAAGTGAGGACCACGTGGGGCAGGATCCGACCCAGAGGTTTTGGAGTTGACAGCAGCTTTTCTTCCTCAAAGCCAGCCTCAAGGCACAAAGTTGAGGGCGAAAAGCCTTTTTGAATAAAGAAAGAGGGACTTCGATTGTCATCTAGTGATTTTTCATATACTGATTTTTGGCCTCAGGTCGAATTTCCTAGGAACGGAAGGAGTGGCATATACTAAGATGCCGGCGGGAATGGATTCTTGAGCCCCTTATTTACCTGGCGCCAACCTAATAAAAGATCGAAGTACCAAATGCTTAGGTCACCCGAGAGAGGCCTACGGGGCATTACGAGATAAAAAGCTCCTAGGCCGTGGGTCAAGACCAGAGAGCTATAGGTACACCCGGGGCAACAGAGCACTCACAGGCGGGGTCGGGGCAAGGGCAGCACGTCACGGAAGTTCTCAGCTTAATCTTACCGGCGCTATATCTTGGGTGCGCGATATGGTGGGACTGTCTAGCACAGAGACCCCCAAGCATCCCTGAGTTACAGCAGCTGGCGGAGGCAACGCAAATTGGGGAACCGGCAAGTTCTTCCGTAGAAGTCAGGCAGCTAGTAGACCACCTCAGTGAGCAAGCCAGGGAGGTGGCCAGTGAAGCTTCAATGGAAAGAACACCCAGAGCTCTTGCAATGTGGATGGCTGGGCTAACGCTAGCATTCGCTATCTCCATAGCGCTTGCTCAAAAGGTCCGGGGTTATACTGGTTATTAATACGAGCCTGGAATTTATGGGAAAAGGTATACTACGCAAGAAGAGCTCCTCCCCCCTAGATCTTTGCTTAGGAAAAAAAAAAGTCGAGTAGTCGTAATTCGAAAAAAATGAAGGTGGGGCTGGGCAGTAGCACCGAGATCTCATAGAGGAGGCATTTTTATCGCGAGCTCCCTTTTAGATGTGGATTTAGGTGGTTTTTTTTATGCAAGACGAGTGAAATGGGAAAAGAAAGGTGGAGGTTGACCTGCTTTGTGACAGATGTGGAATGGAGCCTGAATCTACCATTCATGTTTTAAAGGGCTGCCCCTGGGCATCTGGCATTTGGCTACTCTACCCATTAGCCCTTCATACTCAACAGATGCAGGCTCTCTCTCAGATTGGGTGAAGGAGATGGGGAAATGTCTTGATGAAGAGCAGCTGGAACTGATGCTAGTAGTTGCATGGGCTTTATGGAGTGATAGAAATTTGCTGTTGTTCCAGGACATACAGAACTATCCTGTGGATGTGGTGAACAAAGCAATCAGCTTCTTCTAATAGTATAAGAAGGAGAAGCTACAAATTGTGCAAACACCTATTGGCAGGCCCCACCCCGTGGTGTTTATAATTTTAATACTGATGCTGCTATTTTTAACCAGCAAGGGATTGGCTGCTTGCTTCATCCCGCCCTTCCTTCCCTCACCTGTCCCACGCGCTCTTTGATGCCGAAAATCCTATGTTCTGAGTGACCATGAACACACTGCTTAAGACCCTTCTTTCTTGTGAATGGGTACGAAAGAAAGCAATTCTTCGCATCACTCCTTCCTTGGATTAGTAAACTACTATCGATAATTCGTGGAGGGTTCTTCAAGGGCCCTGACCGATAGGAATCAAGGATGAGTCTCTACATCTATCTTATATCTGTTCATTTAGGATTAAAAAGGCTTTAGGAAGACAATGAGATCTCAGACTTTCCTGAAAGCTTAGTAAGGGAGTCCTAAGTCGAATAGCCTTATTCAATTCAATGATTTTTGAGTGAATACCCGAAAGAATGGACAACCCACGGGGTCACTCTGTCCTTAAAGACTCATGTTATCGTTCACGCTTCCCGGCCAGGGATTCAATACCTAAAAGGCAGCTACATGTCTACTATTTATTCATACTTTAGAAATGAAGGACTCTCTCTATCCTGAGTTACTCAACCAGACCCGGACCTTACTCATACTTACTTCCCGGTACTCAAATCCGCTATTTCTCAACCGGACTCGAAGACAGTGGTCTAACCATTTCAAAGTCGAGGAATGGCAGAAGATTGCAAAGACTCGAGAACAGAAAGGGCATTGGCATCGGGGCTAGAAAGCAAGCAAGAAAGGAAAGCTAGAGAGAGATAGCCCTTTTCTAAAGTATATATAACCATTCTAAAGGCTTATAATCAAACGGACTCTCAAACCATAAGGCATGGGGTTCGCTTGAAAGTTAAATTCATGAGCTTGTTAACGGTACCTGGGCACCTCTTGCTAGCTGTTCTACCGCCATCAAAGATGGCCTGTAGCTTGATTTCGAACAGAGAAATTGCTTCTTTCTATTAAAGGATAGACGAGCACACGTACGCGAAAGAAAGCCAAGGAAAGAGCGGCAAAAGCTTTTTCTCTTTTATTTAAAGAAGTAGATGCCATGAGGATGCCCAATGGAGAATAAGATGTCAGCTGGGGGATTCAAGCTCTATACCTTACCTCTCCCAAAGGGCAAAGAAAATGCCTATAATCAACGCAAAGGGGAGCTCTAAGGATAGGATACAGGCAGGGATAGAAAGATAAGAAAGAAAGGCAAAGGTTCATTAGCTCCATAGTTGCTAACAGGTAGGGGCTGTTACTGGTCCGCAGATGAACTTAATCTCTCAAGTTGTTGAGCAGGAATGGGAACCTAGCAGATGCACTCATAGCTGATGCTAATGATTTAGAACATTGAAAAAAATATAGTATAGAAAACGACTCCAAAAAAGTAAAATGCAAGAGAGGTTGGTAACTAGGTTTTCGGGTCCTGACAAAGGATGGAAACCAGCTTTCCTTAATCCCGATAAGGGTGCGGGAGGAAAACAGCAAGATCTATGGCTGATAGATGGGGAACTACCAACCTCCACAGGAGCCGCTAGCTCTCTAATGAAATCAAGTCCCGGATGCAGTAGAGCTAAAATCTCACCGGAGGAAAAAACTTTAATTCTTCCGTCTTGAAAGCGAGTGAGCAAGCCCCATCCTCTTGGGAGTTTCCAACCTAGTCCTAAGGGCAGGGTTTGCGGGTAGGCAAGCTAGAAGCGACAGAGCCGATTCTTATCTTAAGTTTAAGTACCCGACCAGTAGTATGACCTAATCGATTTAGTTAACTTAATAAAGATACAGAATGCCTTTCAATTCAGGGGAAGAATATATGACAATTGAACTGAAAACTGAAATCTCAGTCTCAAGGGAAGTTAGTACTTTCATCAGCCGAAGAAGGCTGAATATGATCAATAGCTTGATTTAACTCCAGCGAGCCATAGAGCAGCTTTGAGGTTCCCAAGCGGTAAAGACCATACAGGAGTTTAATGCTCACGGAAATTCCCACTTGGCGGGAATTGAAAGCCTCTTTGCTATACTAGCCCTTGACCAGTGAGTGAGCCTAGACTCTCTCTATTCGAGTGAGTTCCACTTCTCTTGAAGCGTAATACCCTTACTGCTAGTTTCCTATTCCCGAATCTAAGGGTTAGCTTTCTATCTCTCTTAAAGAGGGTCCTCGTAGCGCTTTCCTCTCACTGTTATTGCCCGGTACCCTAGCTAGATTCAAGTTCTCCTCCCCATTCTTTTAATGGTAGCAATGGATCCGGAACAACTTCTGACCGCTTAACCACACTACACTCAGATTTATTCAGTCGGAAGACTGCTATTGAATTAGCGCTTTCAAAGGGCGACTCCACTGCTATTGATAAGTGCAGCTAACCTCTTGTTAGCAGCTTCTCCCGTCTTTCGATCAGACTCTGAACACGAATTGTGTCAGAAATCCGCCGTAGGCTGGGCTCTTCCCCTATAGTATTAACCAAGAAGCGCCTATATAGTTCGCTTTATCGTTCGCTATCTGGTAATAAGGGGTGGGTTAATACGGGAATCTCTGGGGCCGCGGGGGGAACTTCAGGAGCATCAATGACAGGTGCTGGGGCATTGTTGCCTACTGTAGGCGGGGACGGTGGTCCGTCCACTCCCACCCCATCGCACGACGCTATAACCATAAAGTGATCCCCCCACAAAAGATAATGGTACCAAAAGGGGAGTCAGATGATGAGGAGATTCCCACGTATTAAAGAGTGGGGTGAAGGCGAAACTAGTCAACACATTCTAATAATACCGAGAAGAGAATGGAGGAACCCACTGATGGAACTAAAGGGGAGGGGAACTATACCGGAGTTTACAGAAGCAATGCGGAGATAGCGGACTGAAAGCCCATTGTGGAAGGTGACCGAAAGAGTGCAGTTTTTGGAATGGAAGCTAAGAATGAAGAGGGGTCAAGTACCTTTAGCGCAAATACGGAAACCAGCCGCAGCAAATGCTAGTCAGATACCGTACATTCTAGGCCAAAAAGTAAAAAGTTAGAATAAACAAAGAGAATCATAAAGGAAAGGGAAAGGCAGAAAGAAGAGGCGGGATTCCTTTTCACAACCCTTTACGTAGCGTGATGATCTCCTCGGGGGCTTACTTAGCCCCCATCCCCATTGTCAAGTGATGGAAGATCAGACTAGAGATCAAGCACATCGGACGGTATCTGAAGGGTTATCTTGGTATCAGATCAATTGAATTAGCTAGCCTAACCAAGGGATCAAGAAAGGTAAGACCTACACCAACAGAGCGAGCGAGTCTTCCAGTGAAGCAAGAGTATACACAGTAGGTTCCATTGGAGAAGGAGCTCACAAGCCGAGTCTCTCCGCGGAAGCCGTGGGAATTTCCTTTTTTACAAGTCTGGAAAGAAAGTTGGGACAGAGGCTTCCTTTCCTAATTCCAATCGTGACATCGGTAATCCCACATCCTGAGATAAAGCCAGTCTGATTCACGTGCAGAACCTTTTTGTCCAATTGCTTAAAGCTCTGTCAAAGAAGCATTCTATTCCCGAAAGTGCGGATTTGAGCCTAAGACAACTGGGTTTACTTACAGGCAGGGGTTATTCCCGTATGGATGTAACTTTTTTTCCGCTAGTCTGTCCCGTAGTTCAAGCGTGAAAAAGAAGTGCCACTAACCTTCCCTTCTTTCGATTTCGAGTAGGAGTTCAAACTAGGTATTCTGCGATAGGAGATAATCTAGGAGTTTATAGAGTTACATCCAATTCTCCAACAATTATCGTAGAGTGCTGTTCGAAATAGCTCTTGTGGACTGTAAGGTTTTGGGCATCGTACGAACCCTAGTCGAAGGTTCCTCTGCACGAAAGGCAATCGAGCTGCGTCCCGGCGAAATCTGACCCGATTCTTGCCACTCTCGCACAACACAAAGCCATCTTACGTTCAACCTAACCGGTGGCGTACTTTGAGGGGAGAGTACTCCCGTGCGCCCATACTGGTGTGGACCGTTCTTGCCTATTGGAATCTCTGGCTGCCGGTCTGCTTTACATGGATCCCTCGTTTGAGTGCTTGTTCTTGAGCTTCATCTCCCTCCATTTTACTATAGTCTGGGGAGTTTATTGGAAAACCTTTTCTAAATTTTAGTCTTCTTTTTTTATTTCATATACCCGCTCAATGGAAATTATGGGATTCCATATATAATTTTAATATTTCCCTACAAAGCAGCTCTCTTGAACATGAATCACCTCTTCCCATTGATTTTATCCTTGTCAAAATGAATGAAGTTAAAGCCATACCCGTTTCAAATTAAATTTTTTTTTAGAAATTCAAATGTTATAAGTCAGGAACGCTATGTGAATAGGGTCTTAAAGCCCTCACCCAGCAAGAAAACGTATGCGCGAGACTAAGGCAGGCTATAGGCTTTATAGCGTTAGGGCTTTAGTTTGATTGCAGAGAGAGGAAGGAACGATCTCTAAAATGGGATTCGGAGTCGGGTGACTAGTGGTGCGGTGGACAATGACGAGCGTGACTGGCGTTTGTCCCATACAGAATAACTTATAGTGGAAGTGAGGCGAGGAGGCAATAGATTCATCTTGTCATGGAAGATAGACATGAAGGATAAGGCTTTGTAAGAGTGACCGGAGGAGCTAATAGTTTTAGTTTAACCGCCCATGCCGATCTGCCAACTTTCAAGGACTTACTTTCCGCTGACACCTAGTTGTTTCCTGCGGCTCGTCTCACGACTGGGTCAAAGCGGGGTCCAACCAATCTACTCATAGAATAAAGCAATCGGCAACCGAAACAAGATAAACCGCTCGAAAAAAAGTAAAGCACTCTGATAGCACAGGCCCTGTTTAAGCTTCGATCAAAGCAATAAGGTATGGTGGCTTAGGAGTTTGAGTCGTATTATCAATCTTAGCCAGCACGAAAAGGGCAGAACCTAATCAACAAAAAAGAATAAACGAATAGAAAGAGGGGGTTTACCTATGAATGTAGTTCTTCTTTAGTCATTCCCTAACCTTTTCTCATATTAGCGTAAGCTACCGTTTAATATGAATAAAGAATTTTCTTTCCGAACCTAAGGCTAATAGCTCCCGTGCTGCTTTTGACTCCTACTCAATGAATCCGAAGCTGTGGTATGGGTGTCCCGTGGATGCGCCTGCGAGTGAAGCAATGAGAATTGTTGATTCATTTTACACATGGAGAAGGGAATCGAAGATGGATGGAATTTCTTCAATTCAAAATATCCATTGCGTTCTTTTCTATTAATATTAAAGCTTGGTCACCAGAATGTTAATTGAAGAAATGTCTTCCCCGTGGCCAGAGTAAAGTGTTTGCTATTCCAAAGGGTGCTTCTCTGATCTTCAAGCTTTCCCGTGGTGCGCAAATGAAACTATTTTCTTGCCTTCACCCGGCCGATTAGTAAAGATTCCGGCTTCTCAATCGATTGCGTTTCGTATTATAAGATCAGGGGAAAAAGGCATCCATTCAAACAGCTCTCATTCCTATGTTGACACCAAGAGAAAGCCTAAGAGAAGAACATGCTACCAGTCCTAGCTGGCACCGATGCCAAGGGAAAGCATTTCAAGAAGAGACAACCAGTACGCCTACTTAGCAATTCCTCGTAAATAAAGATGCCGAAAGTCAGACAATAGATAGAGAGTCTCAGATCATAAGTAGTTCTTTGAAATAGAAAATAGGGACCTTTTTCACCGACATAGTCAGAAGCTATGGATGTTGAAAACGCACAAGCGAAGCGCCTTAGTCAGCGGAAGGGAAGAAGTCACCCTCAATTCGATCTAGCAAGAAATGCTTTACCGATAAAGTCAAGCGAGAGACAGTAGATTCCTTCTTAGGGTTCCAATAAATTCGACTAGTGCAAAGAAAGATGCAGTATCCAGTTGTAGAGCGACGCAGCAGAGGGAAGTTGGCACGATTTGTAATCCCTAGGGTATCGATGTCGGAGAAGGGGATCACTCAATGCTGCTACAGGCACTCATGAGTTCGGATTGGGTAGCGTGAAGGAGATAATAGAAGGAACCGCCGAAAGTAGTTCAGTTTTACCAGGTCTTCCTGAGTACAAATCTCCTCATCCAATAGCATTCTTAGTTAGTACCATTCTTATAAGCCTGTTTTTGACGAGTGAAGCGGCTAGGCTACATGCTTAGCCTAGTATTCCCGGATTGGTATTGGATAAGAAAGATTCCGCTTTCTTCCCACTCATGAAGCATGCAGAACAATAAAGTGGGGGGAGGGCTTCTGTGGAAAAAGGGGAAGTTTGGGACGAGAGGGACTAAAATAGTAGTCACCAAACCCAAAGAAATTTTACTATGTTAAGGCGAATTGATAATTAAAGGTACTTCCATGTGTATAAAAGCACAAGGGGAGGAGGCCCCTAGTCCAAGTATCATAGCATAGGAGGGTGAACTTGGGCTGGGGGGAAGGGGAAGTGGTCCTATCCGATGTGGGTGTGCCAGAGGCTACGGTTTTAGCTTATTTGAAAGTAAAGTCTAAAGTGTGCCTCTCTTCTCGTGAAAGGGAGCTAGCGGTACCGGAAAAACTTCCTTCACTTCAGGCTAGCTACAATTGGCATATCCACCACTTGAATGATTCTAGACGTTTTACAGCAAGAGAAAGCAAGCAAGAAAACGACACTAAATAAGCAATAATACTGAAGAAGTGGTCACCCACCGCTTAGGCGGGAATCCATAGCTATAGTGGGGAGCCTGTCTCACTGGGAGTCAGTTACAACAAGATTGAAACTAGAACTGCGGAACGGACTGAACCAAAGGCTCTTCCCGGGAAGCGACTAGTTAGTTGAGAACCCTCTGCTTCTGACCCACGTAAGTTGCATGGTCACCTTCCTCATCCCCTGAATGAACTCCTGCAACTGATCTCCCACTCGGGAAGTTCAACTAAAGGCAAGGCAAGGTTTTCAAACTAAATTGTCCGAGAAGATCTTATTCTTAGGACTTAAAATAATTACCCTGCTGTAGCCCTTTCAAACTAACCCTATCCCGTCGCTTTCTCATATGAGATAAAAGCACTCTCTCATTATTGCTAATTAAGTGGCTCTCTCACTTGACGAAGCGCGCAAGCAATTTATCTTCTCTTTCTAGTAGGGCTAGGAGTTACTGAACAGCCACCCTAACCTGGTCGGTGTGTGGGAATGACTTAAGGCTAAAGAAAATTTTATTTAGCTCTACGGATGACTAACAAGGCAGGATCCAAGCGGGTGACTGCCGAGCAGCAGCACTGCTCGCCCTGGCATAGCCGTATGATTTCGTCACACACAGATTGTATTGTCTGTCTGGACTGTCTAATCCCGGCTTGTAATGGCATCAGGGCTAAAGCACATACATATGGAGAGGTGCAAGGATGTGCACTAGATTCTGATTTACTTACCAAAATCTACCAGCGGTCTTTTCCTATTGAATCAGATCTGGCATTAGTAGGAAAATAAAATAGGATACCAGATATTCCGACTACATGAAATAGAGCACCGGATAAGCCCCCAAGACTATCACTGGAGGTGTAAAAATGAGGAAATATCGCATCTATGCTTTGCGGATGATCTCATGGTGTTCAGCAATGGTGACTTATAATCTATTGCCATTATCAACAATGTCCTCCATATCTTTCAACATCTTTCTGGTCTCACCCCAAATAAATCCGGCTAAGAGTGAGGTTTTCATTTTATTTTTGTAAAGGAAACCACAAAGAATCAGATCACGAACATGCTGGGTTACAAGGAAGGAAAACTTCCCGTAAGGTAATTAGGGGTACCCCAACTTACGACAAAGCTCAAAGCTAGTGATTGCAAAGTACTTGTGGACAGAAAACCATCCAAACTTCAACATTGGACGGGTAGAAGCCTCTCCTACGCTGGCCGGTTACAGCTGATAAACTCCATCCTTTTCTCCATGCAAGTTTCCTCATTATCCCTGGAAAAGTAGTTAAACAACAAGTAGAACAGCTAATGCGCTCCTTTCTCTGGGGTGGGACGGTACCTCTATCTATCTACGCAATATAGGAGTTCCATTCCAAAACGTACAGCACGGCCTTCCACGCCACCCAAACACCTATCGTCAGTCAACCTTCCCATCAGCCATTGCTCCACCAGCAGTCAATTCTGCTCCTTTGAATTCCGGGGCTACGGTTCAATAAGTTTTTAAATGAAAAAAAAGAGTGTTCCTCGGGCGGCACAAAACTAGAGATGTAGAATCACATCTTACGACATATGTACTGAGGAGATCATCACTCGGGAGACATGGTAACAAGCCCGGTAACCAGTTTCCTCCAATGTGGTCAACCTACCCAGATAAAATGTTGGCATACCAATCAGGGTTCCATCCTTCCAGTGAAGAAGGACTTGCTATAGCAGATTGGAACGGCTTTACTCTCTCTATATACGATACGATATTTTAGTCGCTTCTTTCTTTTTTTTATTGAATTGCAAAGCCGAAAGCAAACAGACCAACAAGCAAGAACGATTACTGATTCCCTGACTTATCCTAATCCCCAGGTTGCTATATCTAAAGCATCCGAAATGGATCCGCCTCCTTAATAGGGAAAGCCCTTTCCTTATTGATACTCGTTTTTATCCCGTATAACCAGGTCTTGTGTTCGGCGAACAATCATGTTTTTTTATCCATCCGTTCCTGCTGCCTTGAAGGAATTCCCCTTCTTTTTCTTTGGCCAGAAATGGGGGAGACGGGAACTATGCCAATCCCCAATCACCAACTGAAAGAGAAACAAAACTTGAGAAAATAAGTCAATCGATCAGCAAGACATGAAGCCAGGAGCTACTTTTCTCTTAGATTGGAGACTAAGGGGATTACTAGAAAGAGGTCAGCTACTTACCCTCTCAAAACGAGAGCTCCAGGGGATAGAAGATAAAGATGGTAGGCTAAGACAGAAGGAGTTCAAGTTAGATCCGCTAAGATCGAGTTGAGATTCCTAATTCAAGTCAGGGACTGAGTGGGCCGTTGGCTATGCTATTGAATGCGTTGTCGGAAGGATGGGAGGATAGAATACCCGAGACTAGCTGCCGGAAAGAGCTCATTAGAGGCATTCCACTTTCTTCCAATGAGATGTCTTACGCTTCATGATGGCATTTAGAGGGCTCTGCTCTGTAGCCAGAGTATAGTAAGGAGCGAGGGATAGAAGGGATTCAAAAGGAAAGACTAAAGTCAAGTTTTGCAATAAAAAGAACTTATTAATCCAGCTGCCATTTCGCTAGATACCAGAAAGAGAAGAGAGTTGACGTTGAGGTGGCACATCTCGACCGATAGGGCGAGGAAAGGCAAGAGAGCAGAAGAATCCACCTTATAGGACCTACGGCATCCTAAGGGACTAGCTCTTCCAACCTTTCTTTCAAGTAGCTCTTCCGCTTCTTCCTTATACAAGAATTAACCTATCCTTGCCCAGCTCATCTCACGGAAGGAAACTATTGAGCCCCGCACTTCAAGATACTCTAACTCTAAAAGAGGCATTTCATATCTATCTTTCGTGCTAACAGAAGCCAACTACGGTATATCATCATACAATTGACATTGCCTTAACATCTAGTTTACGTAAAAAAGTATCGACGAAAAGGTGCATTGATGCCACGGTCCTACTGAAGTTCTCTACAGGCTAGCGTACTACAGGGAAAGGAGGAAATGTTCATATTTGAATCTCTCCAGAAATAAAAATAGACTGAGCTTTCGAGGTGGAGAAACTGCTTCGCGTGCGTTAGAATGACTTTGTCTCAGTGGAAGAGGGCAGAGAGTTTACACGAATGAAAGACAGGATAGGCCCAAGCAAAGAGCAGGCTTCACGAATGCTTAGCTCAGAACCTAAACTGCTGGCTTTCTCGCATTGAAGGTATCTGTTGAGGGAATCTATCCCAAAGGTAGGCCCAAGGCGCTGCTTAATGAGCGCCCCTTGAAAGAACAAGAGCTGCATTCATTCCACCTGCGGAAGTCTCTTAACCACCTCTAAATGTCCCCTTTTGGCTAGTATTATCAAAAATATAGAAAGAAAAGTGGGGGCTTAATAGAGCTTGCATCTAAGGCGAGGGAGTGAGATGAATCTCTTTCTTTTCGTCTCGTTAAGTGGCCTTGAGCCTGAATTCTGGCACAAGAGATAGTCAGACTGTCTCTTCTCTTCTAAGGTGTGGGCTTGCAAGAATTAAGTAGTAATAAGTCCTCGAATCGGGAAATGAGCTAGCCTTAAAGGAAATATTTTTATAACCTGAAGTCTCTTTCATGAGCTCAGCTTTAGTGCCACGTTCAAGCTCAAAGCAGGGAAAGGCGGGTATGAACTCATACTAGTTAGCCTGGATTGGCACCTCTTCTCGGAAAGATTCCACTCGATCTAACTCAAAAAATGAATCTTTCACTGGATAAGGAAGAGTAAGGTTAGCAAGTCCTCAAGCAGCTTCTAGCACATAATAAAATACTTTATAGTAACCTAACTTCCAAGCATGCATGAGATTCTATCTTATATAGAAAATGCACTTAAGCTGTAATAATAAGATAATCAGTATCATTCTATTTCCAGCTAAGAAAGCATGTTGAATGATCTAGCTTCCCAAACGAGCTCACAAGCGAGTGGAACGGAGTAAACAAGAAATAGAGCATAGAAGTGGAATATCTTCTATTTACGTGCTGGTGATTGAGCTGGAGATAAAGTATCTTCCTCTCCTTTACTTACAGTCGAGCTCTATTAACATAGACCCTATAGCTTAGCTCGAGTAACTACGTGCCTTTAGCTCTAGTTCAGTTACACTTATTAACACGAAGGCTAGTGCTAGTTGAGATCAGGGACGGACTCTAACTGCCCCGCTGGCCGGAGGGAAAAAGAACTCCATAGATTGAGTCAATTTACACAAACAGAAGGAATATTGGCCTATTGATCTTGACCAGCCTCGACAGGTTCCACAGCATTTGTAATTAATTTCAGTTGCAGAAGTATGGTAGAAGTTTGTGCAACTGCAGGCTCGGCTTAGTAGGTAGCAGTCCCCTAGGTCAGACTTTGAGTTTTATTTATTTCCATCTTAGAGGTACGTAGTTCTCGACTGTAAAGGAGAGGATGGAAGACTTAGCAACTTAGCAATTACGTAAGCTTTTGAATTACAAGTAATTCTTACGGCTTTGGAATACCTTATAGTTGCAAGCAAGAGCAGAGCGAAGGTTCGGAGATCTCGAGCGAAGCCAGGAAACAGAAAGTCTGATTATTAGCCTTACCATTACAGTGAGCGAAGAAAGTTACCTAGACTAATAAGGCGAGACTTAGGGACCTAGCTAGATTCACTAGCACCGTCTACTCTCACAGCGGATAGGGATTTCGTTCCCTTTCTAACTGTAAGAGCTGCTACGGATATAAGTCCCACAGATCCCCCTTCTCGAGCTTATTCTTTTTAAGAGACTGATGCCAACTATGAATATACGATCGAATGCGCTCTTGTCTATTTTTAGACTTCTTACTTTTTTTTTTGCCTTTGATCTTTGAAGCCTTCCCCAACGGAACAAATGCTGCTGCTCATTCTGTTCAGAGTTCGCATGACTTCGCTCTCGTTGTGCGTGGACTTCCTAATCGAACTAAGATGGATCGGGCTGTTGGCTCAGAGAAGGTTTTATCGGGGAAGGAATAAGAAAAAGCTTTGTTGACTGAAGAATAAAGAAATTCTTTTCCATGGGAGGGGAAGCTAACTTAACTTCAACTGAAAGGTGGGGCTGTGAACTAAAACCAGGTATCTGGAACTGGAATGGTGTTCAAACAGAGATTCCACAGAAATATAATCTTGAGAAGGAGAATCAGACATGGGATACCAATATGGGAGGGCATATAAGTATATTACTTTGGGGATCCCTCTGAAAAAGTAGCTGCAAGACCGAACGAAGCAGATGCTGAGACAAGTAGCGGAGTTTAGTCCTTTTCTGAGTCTTTGGAGTTTGGGCACGAGAGTAACTCGACTTCAAGGCCAAGGTCCGAAGATGTTGTCAATCTTGATTATGGCAAGGTAGGACACATAAGCCTAACCCCGAGCTGAGCTAGAGTTTTTTCTTTTTATTTTTAGGTATAGTTCAGTAGCAGGAGGGGTAGGAGTCATTCCCTAGAGCCTAAAGTGAGGAAGGGGAAATGAGACAAAGGCTAACTAAGGACGAAGTACGGAAGATTCTTACTCCCAGGTGAAGGTTCTAGAATAAGGATAAGGAAGTCCACCGGGATTGGCTTAAAGCTAAGCCAGGTGCTATAGGTGAGGAAGGTTTTAGAAAGCTAGAGTCCGGAAGTGAAAGATGAGCCAACACTGCCCTACGTTCTACCCTTCCAGCAACTAGTGAATAAGCATACCCAGGTTCTAGAAGTAAGAATAGTAGTCAGTTTACTTGAAAAGTAATTCCCCTGTTGAGGCTAGAACGATTCTATCAGTACTAACGGATGCTCCTTTACTAACTCAACCTAACGGATTCGGCATCATTACTATACAATATTTTTCCTTGAAAAAAGTACAGTAGATTATTATTATTCTACTAGAAGTACTCGATTCTGCGTTATACTAACTACTCTATATATCAGTACGTTCGAAGAATCTAATCTTTTTCTACTGGTTCAGCAAGCTAGCCGAACTATCAAACAAACAAAAATCACAATAATAAGGATCGAAGGGCTATTCTCCTAACAGTAAGTACTAGGACTAAGACATTCCCGGAGGTTCCTACAATTGAGAAAAAGTCTCCATACGAGCAGTCTTGATGCCATCCTATCCTTCCTACAAACTACATATGTATAGTGGGAGCCTCCTACGAACCAGTTGCAGTTGTTTTGCCATTCGCTGGGGTTGAAGTTTCTTATCAGCCGGAGATCCTAGTTTCTTTTTCTTCTCCTATAGAATTTACTTACTTACTTTATACTTTAGAGTAAGACTTTCTTCCCAGTTAGAAAAATAATATCACTATCAATCAGCTTGAAAGACATCAGAATCAAAGGCAAGCCCATCTAAGATAGTTTGAGTGTTTGCTTAATCTGATACTTCCCGAGCTTTTCTTTTGCCTGTGCGGAGTCCTTAGTGCTTCATTTCTTCGGTCCCGAGCAAATTTAAGCTAGAAAAGCGTAGCTCTCATGATTTCTTCGGACCATTGCTCTATTTTTTAGTCGTATCAGCTTTGATTTGACTTTCCTTGTCCGTCGAGTCAGTAGTCGATCTAGTAAGATTCTTGTATGATAAGTAGCCCATTCTCTTAGGCTTCCCTTCAGTCAATTTATCTCTCACTCAGGCACAATTATGAGGCAAAGAGGATTAGCTGATCTAGTAGCAAGCAGATAGGAAGAGGAGTAAGAGAGCAGAAAGAGTGAGCCCTACTAGTATTAACCTAGCATCCATGAGCTCAAGCAAGATAGGCTTTATAGGCTTAACAGGCTTGCTCGCCTTTATCAAGGTGGAGAGGAATAGCTTCCCGAGGTAAGGCTAATAAAAGAGGAGTATCCATCCAGTACTGATGGGAATTGGCTCCAACAAAGTAGGCCAGCAAGGTGTCTGAGAACGGTTGATTGAGGTTGGGTCGGGGTTACGCCCTGGGGTCGTGCTAGATCGGCTAGGGTCACAGTCCCGAAAGAAAATAATCAGGATTTACCTTCGCTTCTATTTGATCGAGGTTCGAGTCCACATCCCTGGATAAAGGCCATATCTCGCCTCTGGGCGGACAACCAACTGGAACTAGCTCTGATTTGGCTTCTTCTGTTGATTATGCTTCTTCTTTCTTATCCAACCTTCTCCCCTCCCCTTAGACGAGTGGGGCCTTCGAGCCTATATCCCGGCGTTGGCACTTGCTTCTTGGCTTTCCTCGAGCGACATAGTACCGGTAATAGAATCTATTAGTTGATAGATCATCGGAATAGATCGGACCGGGACTAGCCCTGCAGGGTACCCCTATGCTATGGACGCCCTAGACTGACTAATAAGGGTTGAGATTTAGAAAGATGTTGTTCTTTTTCGCTAACGTGCGCTCATCAGTCCGCTTTCCTGCGCCACTGCCAAGGTGCCAAGACATATATTTCATTCAAGTTATGATTCCGCTGTGAATGGATGGAGGTCATATCACTTCAAATACAAGAGAAAAAACGAAAATAAGTCAAAAGCTAACCTTATCTAGAGGCTTTCTTCAGCCCTTATCCCATCTGGCTCTTGCAATTATTAGCTAGGGGGTCGAGCTACCCCATATTAGTCGTTGGCCTTAGCCCAAGCACTAACTGCACTAACTAAGCTAATTGCCCAAGCACTAAGGGAGAAGGAGTGCTCTCCTATCTTTTTTTATCTTTTGATTAGGAAAGCATCACATACCAGGGGGCAGCGCTCTTCCTTTGAATTTGTTGAATGAGTAGATCTTCCCGACCGACCCCGTGCCTACCTTATCTTTTACCAGCCTCTATTGCTTGTCCCGATTCTCCTATACTAGTTCGGATGGAAAGAAAGCCTTTTGAGACAAAGACAAGAAAGCACTACTTCGAAAAGAAGTAATGTCTTAGTTCCTCTAAAGCCTTTACTATTTCTATCTTTCTCATCTCATATGCAAAGAATACGTCGGAATATGGTCACGGTCTTTCGGAAGAGAATACGAGCGGATAATCTGGCGTCTGCTTATCCCTCTTTGGGTGGTTCTTTCGCCCTTAATTAAGGAAGGGGGAAATCTGTCTCTTGGTTCTTTCTATCGTTAGCCCTTTACTGTGCGGAGACGCTCGAGCAAAGCAACAAAGCAAGAGGGCTTGAGTTGAGACGCAGCCTTTACGTCTAGCCATAGCTTCTTTCGTTAGCGCTAGTGCGCCTCTATCCCGTCGTTCTAACTAAGGCGAACCTAATGAATCTGTTTGGTACGCATATTACAAGCAAAACAAGGATCAATCTATCTTCAAACCTTAGTTTCACATTCTATTATGATTCCCGAACTTCCCTGCCTATTATCTCGAAAAGCGGGTTGAATTAATCATTGATATAGCTTTCCTTTCCTCTTATCGGTGTCGGTATCACTCTTAGTAGTCACTACTAGGACTATGCTATTCTAATCCTACCCGTGCCGTGAAAGCACTAGTGCCTTTCCCGTCTACTACCACTCTCACTCTACCTTCTTCACTCCTCTCCGGCTTATTATTTAGGGGCGAGGGCTTAACGCTCCTATCCCGTCTCTGGCCGGTGCTTCTTGGCTTGAAGCGCAGCTTAATCTGTTGTTCGTTGGGCCCATCGGTCCTGTATTAATTAGATATTTAGAATAATCTTCCCGCCTTAGTAGCGGTAGCGGAGTATGCCTTTCCTATTCTTTTATTTTCTTTCTTAGTTCTAACAAATAAGCTTTCCAGGCCGTAAATATAGGTAGTCTATACGCTATATGTTAGCAGCTAATCTTTCATTTCTGGCCTCTAACGGGGCGGGGTCAGAATTAATTAGTATGATTGCATTGAAGTAGTCCGGTACGCGTAGGTAAAGAAAACAATCCTATAGCTTGAGTAACTGAAGACACGAACTCGGAAAGACACCGGTCAATTCCGCTTTGGGACCACCCATTACTTATAGGGCTAAGGGGTATGGGGTTCGAGACAAAGAAAGATCAAGAAAAAAATGAGTGTTGCGCACGATACTCCCACGGATCAAATGCTTAGTCATAGGATCGGCGATTAGCAACTGAGACCGGCCAATAGCAATGGGTGACAGATTTGAATCGAGATTAGCTTCACAGCTTACTTTTTGGCCAGGGTAGAGATTGATTTATGAACAGCGGGCAGCGCTGGGAGATCTACAAAGTACTCCGCACTCACACCAAAGGCTTTAGACTAAAAAAGTAATACATATCTTTACAGGACTTGCTAAATCGGTTTGGCATGTTTATCTTCCAACTTTCCCATGTGGTATTTTATGGCGGCTGTAACCTCTCATAGCAAGGGTCTTTAATACTCAAAAAAGACATATCGGGTAAAGCACTGACTGATGGGTCAAATCAGATAGAAAGAAATATGAAGTTTTATGGGTCACGAGCGGTACTAAGATAAGAACTGCTGGGATGGTATTGTAGGGTACGATATTAAGGTAGTTAGTAGTGAAGTTCTAAAAGCGTCGCTCTTTCAACAAAGCTATTTACACGAGTTCGACTCCAATTCACATACGCAATTCCAGCGCCAGTTACTGATTTGCCTTCTCTATTGAATCGGATAACTTGCTTCTTCCCTATTGGAATCGGGGAACTCTTCGGAATTCGAAGGTGAGGAACGGACTTTGGTCCTAGCATTTACGGCTTTCGCCCTTAGTCAATAGGGCCAGAGATAAGGGGTTCTTTCGGATGCGCAACTGAGCTATAGGCTCCAGAAAGGGTCACTCGACCAAACAATGGTTGTACCAATCCGTCTAAGTCCTCTTGCTTGTTTTGTTGGGGCCCTGCCCTTGGAACTGCTACCCTAGAGCCAATTCGAACCCAGCAATCAAACGGTTCTTGTTCGTTATCACTATACGCTATTTGAATTAAATTGCTTGAGTGATCTCATCTCGCAAAAGAAAAAAAGTCGAATTGCGTAAGTGATCAAACAAGCAGCGGACTGAGCGCCAACGCGCGAAAGCCGGTGTGCGTTAGTACGCACATCCGTTTTCTTGCTGCAGGAGTTTTCTTGCTTCATCTGCTCGGTCGAACGAACGAGAAAAAGAAAAAGAAGAATTCCCTCTCGGGAGATCCCATCCCCTACCTTGCTTGCCCCATAAAACCAGAAATTTGCACCACCTCTAAGGGTTACTACTTTTCCTGCGGTATTCCACCTCCTAGCTCCTAGGGAAGGTTCTTCATACTCGATTGCCGTTCTATTCTCCTCTTCAGACGTGTCTGTCCTCGGATCTGCTATCCCAATAGGCCGCCGGCGGGCTCATTCTTGCACCTGGTGAAGCAGCAGTCTCATGAGAGACTTGAGGGGAAAGAAGATTAATAAGATACTTAGAGGCCTCCCCGACTGATTCTTAGAGCTACTTTAGGTCGAGGTTCTGAAAGAAGAGTTTGGCGAAGTAAACAATTCCATCTTCCAACAGTAGCTGCTAGTTCTCGACTCCGCTATGACTCTTATCGAATCTACTCCCGATGCCGGAACCAGTGCTCTGATCAGACAGGATCAGCTATTGATGCCAGATCCAGAGTCGCCCCAAGTGCTAGAAGGATTTTCCTCGCGCTGGCCAAGTCTAATCCTAATCCCATTAATTCCAAAACCAACAGCCTTGGGCCTTCAACCCCAGTTCGCACTCGACATGATCTTTGACAATCATGAGTCAGGAGGGTCAGCCCAGAAAGAGACTAGCCGGCCTTTGTCTCCGGCTCTTAGAAAGAAGCTAAATCCATCTGCCTTCTACCACGAGTGCGCCCTCACTACACTACACTAATAAGAAAGGAAAGACATATCAACACAGATAGAACGGGCGCGGAGAATGGAAGATTCACCCATAAACAAAAGAGGAACCCGTAGCTGCCAGACCCATTTTCGACCTCTTTGCCTACCGCTTGCCTTACTAATAATCGGGAATCTGAACAGGCAACTATGAGACTAATTTCCCATTGTCCCGAGCAAGTTACAGCGTACCCGAAGTGTGTTGGTCTTTCGTGAACACTCCTGGGTGAAACCCTAGCTCTGGTTCAGACATGTGATTGATATGATATATAATAGTTTTTTTTAGCGGTCATTCTGAGAAGTTAGTTTGAGAACGGTCGAGACCCTCGCGGGCATCCTTCACCACTGGACTTGTTCAAACCTTGGTCTATGGCAGCGGCGGTAGGAGTCGCAGAACTTGCAAAACCCGATACTCCTCGTCGAATAGAGTGTGGGGTCCAGCCATTTGGTGTTTTGCATGAAAGGAAAATAACACTTGGTGTTTTGCATGAAAGGCAAATGACACTTGGTGTCTTGCATGAAAGGCAAAGAACAAGTGTCTTCATGCATGTAAGACCTTTTGGCTTGCTTCTCCTATAAATAGGACCAAGAGCAAGCATTCAAAATACAACCACAAGAGAAACAAGAAGCAAGAGAAATAGAGCCTTGCTCAAGAGAGAAAATTGTTTTAGAGAGTTTTTCCTTGTGAGAGAAATAGTGAGCCAATTTGTGAGAGTGTTCCTTACAAATTGAGAGATACTTTGTAGAGAGTTCCACCTAAGGGTGAAGTTGTTGTATTCCCATTTTATTATAGTGGATGTTTTAAGAGGCCTAAGGGTCCCGTGGTTTTTCCCTTTCTCACATTGAGAAGGTTTTCCACGCTAAAATCTTTTTGTGTCATTTTTGCTTAATTTTTCACGTTTCCGCAAGTGCCTATTTTTGAGTTCACGGAGGAGGGAAATTATGGAAGGTTATTTCCCAACAGTGGTATCAAAGCTCTGTGTGAGTTCTGGGTAACTACGGTGTTGTACTCGTAAGAAAGTTCTTAGTATGCTCTGTGGTTGCAACATTGTTTGATCTTCCACATCAGAAAAGAAATATTCTTGTTGGAATTAAATCGTAGTATTGTGAAAGTGTGTCTTTGTAAGTTCTGGCTAAGGAAAGACTTGGTATTTAAGCGCGTCAATATTGACCCACCTCTCTTTCCTGGGAACTTCCTAGTTGCACTATTCATAAACCACGGTAACTTTTCCCGTGTACGACACTATTTACAAAATCTCCTAGCTAAAAGAACTACTTTCCCGTGTTCTCAAAAATGGATGGTTCTATCAGTTATGAAGGAGATATGTTCAAGCTGACCGCTGATAATTATACCTATTGGAAGCCGATGATGGAAGACCACCTATATTGCAAAGATTTGCATGAGCCAATCTCTCAAAAGGATAAGCCAACGGAGAAGAAAGATAACGAGTGGGAGCTCCAAAATCAGAAGGCAGTTGCCATGATCAGAAAATACATAGATAGGAGTCTATTCGAGCATGTGTCAACTTATACAAATGCGTATGAGTTGTGGACCAAACTTGAATCCTTGATTCAAAAGAAGACACCGAGAAATAAAGCACACCTTGTCAGACGACTGGTGAAATTGGAGTACTCAGATGGCCAAAATATGATCGAGCACTTGAATACCTTCAAAGGTATCGTGAACCAGCTGACGAAAGCTGACATGAAGATAGATGATGAGTTGCAAACTCTTCTGCTCCTAAGTTCTCTACCTGAGAGTTGGGACACTCTAGTTGTCACTCTTAGTAACTCTGCTCCAGACGAAAAACTTGTCTTGGATTCTGTCACAGATTCCTTGCTAAATGAAGAATCAAGACGGAGGGAAAGAGGCTTCAACAACCAGTTCGAAGCCAACATTATTGATAACAGAGGAAGGAGTAAGAATCATGAAAGAGGAGGTCGTGGGAGATCACAAGCTAGATCCAAGTCTTGCACAAGAGTAAGCTGTTATTATTGTGGCAAATCGGGCCATAGAAGACCTGAGTGCAGATTCTTGAAGAGAGATCAACAGGCTGGAAAAGTCCGTCCAGATTTAATAAATCCAAAGAAGAATAAGGAAGAAGGAGCCACAACTGCAGTAGCCTCGAACAACGAGGATATTTTCCTTTTTGGAGATGTCAACTATCTAAATATTGCATTCGATAATTGCACTTGGATAATTGACACCGGAGCATCTTTCCACGTTACACCTCATGAAGAATTATTCTCATCATACCAAAGAGGAGATTTTGGTATGGTGAAGATGGGAAACCACGTCACAAGCAAGATTGTTGGTATTGGTGAAGTGACTATGATCACAGACAATGGAAATAAGCTTGTGTTGAAGGAAGTAAGACATGTACCAGAGATGCGTCTAAACCTTATATCAGCAGGAAAGTTGGATAACCTAGGGATGATAAACCAGTTCGGCGATGGTAGATGGAAGCTTAGCAAAGGGAGCATGACACTTGCTCGTGGCAAAAAGGAAGGTTCCCTGTACATCATGCAGGGAAAGATAAACAAGGGAGAGACTAATGTTTCTCAAGATGCAACCAAAGAATTGTGGCATAAACGACTTGGCCACATGAGTGATAAAAGCTTAGAGATTCTTGCTAAAGATCATCTTTCAAATATCAAGGGACAACCACTTGAATCATGTGAAGACTGTCTAGCAGGCAAACAACACAGAGTATCTTTTCAAAGATCAGATGATGCAAGAAGACGAAAGAAAATCCTAGATCTTGTTCACTCAGATGTCTGCTCCACATCTGAAAGGTCTCTTGGTGGCGCACAATACTTTGTTACCTTCATTGATGATCACTCTAGAAAGGTGTGGGTGTATCCATTGAAGAAGAAAGATCAAGTTCTACAAGCTTTCAAGGAGTTTCACGCCTCTGTAGAGCGAGCATCTGGAAGAAAGTTGAAATGCTTAAGAAGTGACAATGGAGGTGAATACCTAGGTCCATTTGAAGCATATTGTAAAGCTCATGGGATAAGGCATGAGAGGACACCTCCGAAGACTCCCCAAATGAATGGAGTAGCTGAAAGAATGAACAGAACGATTGCAGAGAAAGTCAGAAGCATGCTTTCTCATGCAAAACTTCCCAAATCATTTTGGGGTGAAGTAGTGAGAACTGCCATTGATCTAATAAACTTGTCTCCTTCAAGACCGTTAAATGGAGAGATACCGAATGAAGTATGGTATGGAAAGAAAGCCTCTTACGGTCAATTAAAAGTATTCGGGTGTAAGGCATTTGTTCATATTCCTAAAGATGAAAGAGCAAAACTCGATGCCAAGACGAAGGAGTGTATATACCTTGGTTCTCCAAGAGATGAACTTGGCTTTAGACTGTGGGATCCTGCAAACAAGAAGATTGTTCGAAGCAGAGATGTGGTATTTTATGAAGATCAAACAATCAATGATATTCAATCTAAGAAGTCAAAGACCATTGTGGTACAAAACTCAGGGGGAGAGATTCCTCAACGAGATATTGAACCTGATCAGACAGCACAACCCCATCATATGGAGCAACCTGACCAAACAGAAGAAGATCAGGAAATGCAGGAAGAACAAATGATAGATACTGATCAGAGAGACCAAGAACCTCAAGTGAGAAGATCCGTGCGAGTAAGACAACCATCAAGAAGATATTCCCCAGATGAGTATGTCACTCTCACCGATGAAGGAGAACCTCAAAACTTCATAGAAGCCATTGAGACGGATGACAAAGACAAATGGATGCAAGCCATGCAAGAAGAATTACAGTCACTGAATGAGAACCAGACATATGACTTGGTGAAATTACCAAAGGGAAGAAGGGCTTTGAAAAATAAGTGGGTGTTCAAACTCAAGTCTGAAGAGAACAACCCAAACCCCAGATACAAAGCACGAATTGTCGTGAAGGGGTGCCATCAGAAGAAAGGTATAGACTTCGAAGAGATATTCTCACCAGTGGTGAAGATGACATCCATAAGAGCAATCCTTGGTCTAGCTGCAACACTAGACTTGGAGATAGAGCAACTTGATGTTAAAACAGCATTCTTACATGGAGACTTGGAGGAAGAGATATACATGGAGCAACCCGAAGGATTTGCAGAACCAGGCAAAGAACATCTTGTGTGTCGCTTGAAGAAAAGTCTATATGGGTTGAAGCAAGCTCCAAGGCAATGGTACAAAAAGTTTGAACTCTTCATGACCCAACATAAATTTGAAAAGACTTCTGCAGACCACTGTGTGTTTGTGAAGAAATATGATAATGGTGAATCCATCATACTTTTGTTGTATGTTGATGATATGCTTATTGTTGGGAAAGACAAGACAAAGATAGATGCTCTAAAGAATGCACTGAGCAAATCTTTTGCCATGAAAGATTTGGGTGCAGTAAAGAAGATTCTTGGAATGAAAATCATTCGAGATCGTCCCAAAAGAATGTTGTGGATGTCACAAGAAGATTATATCAAGAAAGTCCTTGAGAGGTTCAACATGCATAATGCTAAACCTGTACATGTCCCACTACCTGGTCATCTGAAACTCAGTAAGACACAGTGTCCAAGCAATGAAGAAGAAAAAGAAGAAATGAGCAAGGTGCCCTATTCTTCAGCTGTGGGTAGCCTTATGTATGCAATGGTTTGCACAAGACCAGACATTGCTTATGCTGTTGGAGTAGTAAGTAGATTCCTGTCAAATCCAGGAAATGAGCATTGGAATGCTGTGAAATGGATACTGAGGTATCTAAGAGGAACTGCCAAACAGTGTTTATGCTTTGGCAATGAAAAGCAATTACTCACTGGGTATGTAGATGCAGACATGGCAGGGGATGTAGATTCAAGAAAATCTATTTCCGGGTATTTGATTACTTTTGCAGGGGGAGCTATCTCATGGCAATCACGATTACAAAAGTGCATTGCTTTGAGTACCACAGAAGCTGAATACATAGCAATTACTGAAGGCTGTAAGGAGATCATGTGGATGAAGAAGTTCATGCAAGAGTTAGGTCAGAATCAAGAAACTTATGTTCTCTATTGTGACAATCAGAGCGCAATCCATCTCAGCAAGAACTCGACATACCATTCAAGGTCAAAACACATTGACGTAAGGTATCACTGGATCCGCGATGTGTTGGAGAGTAAATTGTTGAAAGTAGAGAAAATTCATACCAATGAGAATGGGGCAGACATAATGACAAAACCTCTTCCAAAAGAGAAGATAGAGCTCTGCAAACAAGTTGCTGGATTAGCAGCAACTCCAAACTAACCCAGAACATTCCCCTATGGCTGGAGGGGGAGAAATGTGGGGTCCAGCCATTTGGTGTTTTGCATGAAAGGAAAATAACACTTGGTGTTTTGCATGAAAGGCAAAGGACACTTGGTGTCTTGCATGAAAGGCAAAGAACAAGTGTCTTCATGCATGTAAGACCTTTTGGCTTGCTTCTCCTATAAATAGGACCAAGAGCAAGCATTCAAAATACAACCACAAGAGAAACAAGAAGCAAGAGAAATAGAGCCTTGCTCAAGAGAGAAAATTGTTTTAGAGAGTTTTTCCTTGTGAGAGAAATAGTGAGCCAATTTGTGAGAGTGTTCCTTACAAATTGAGAGATACTTTGTAGAGAGTTCCACCTAAGGGTGAAGTTGTTGTATTCCCATTTTATTATAGTGGATGTTTTAAGAGGCCTAAGGGTCCCGTGGTTTTTCCCTTTCTCACATTGAGAAGGTTTTCCACGCTAAAATCTTTTTGTGTCATTTTTGCTTAATTTTTCACGTTTCCGCAAGTGCCTATTTTTGAGTTCACGGAGGAGGGAAATTATGGAAGGTTATTTCCCAACATAGAGGTCTCGTATGTTGGTACATAAGGGTTAGGCGAAGCAGTCGGTACACGGTACATTCAATCAAGTCCGTTGCTGTTGCCAACTCCTTCTGCTTTCCCCCCTTAAAAGGCTCAAATACTAGATATCAAGATCCAAGGCATACCAGACTCCCGAAGGGAAGGAAAAAGAATGCCCTCTTTGATAGAAGGAGCTATTAGGGGAATATCAGATCTTTTAGTCCACTCTTTGAGACATCTATTAGACCGTGGGGCATGAACACGAAGAGGAGACTTTTCTTTCCTATCATTAGCGCTGTGAAAGGAAAATATGGTACTTCTATAGCTTTCACGTGGCGAGAGGGAGAAAGAAATAGCAAGAACCACTCTTTCTCTTTGAACGAATCTGAAGTCCGGGAAGGCAACTGGTAATACGCAAATATAGTACATCAAGCCTGAAAGACCCTATACTTGTACAGGGCTAGAGACTAGAGGTTCCCCAGGTAATCAATCTATGTTAAACCTCCGGAGAAGAACTAAGACTGGCATTGGCTGAAATGGAGCTTGCCCCAGGTACGAAATGCCAGCAAGGTAAGGACATAGGTCTGTACCCGACTCCTCTGAGACTTAGACGGATAGACTCGTTAGATACGCTATTTTATTAATGGTATAAAAGGTGGGCCCGAACGGTATAGCCCCGCATGGAAGACCCTGAGGAGATGATTGAAGAAAGATCAGAAGAGGACCCAGAGGGATGAAGAGATGAAAGTCACAGTAAACCCGGAAGGCTTTATCTCGAATAGATTAAAGGCTCTTCTTGCTCAACGAGCCCAGAAGGTACCGATTCCGGAAGTTGCTGGAGAGCCAGAGGTTACCTGCCAGGTGACCATACAGTCAAAGCCCGGGGAGCCGAAAAAGGTCGTGTTAGACAAAGCCTCTCCCCAGATGACCCAAGACATCAAGCCTCTGTACGTCAAAGCTCACTTGAACGGGAAGCCCGTATCACGGATATTGGTAGATAACGGATCCGCAGTCAATGTGTTGCCGCTGAAAATGATATGGAGTTTTGGAAAATCTTTAGGAGGACCTGATGTCAACGGAGGTTTCAGTTGTGGCCTTTACTGGGGGAACCCTTCCTTGCATTCTTAGATTGTATTCGCTTCAATCGCTCCTGAATCGGCGGATCAAAGATCGGAATACCTTACTTTCACTGCTAGAGGTGGATTGGATGAGAGGCCGCTATTTGCTTGCTTCTCCTGTTCGCTCTAGTTCACCTGGTTTACAACGGTCTGTTTGCTAGGTTTTAGACAAGGGCTAAGGGCGAGTCATCCCTCTTAGCAGCTCTTTCCTAATCAATCAGCTTTTGTGCTCTCCCAAAACAGCGGAAAGACTTTGAAGAATTCCACCAACAACTTTTATCATGAAAGGGAATACTTTTTAATAAGACTTTCTTTCTCTTGCACCACGCCGGAACGTATGGACACTGCCTAAAGTGAAGTAAGAAGGAATCGGGGTGGCTAGCTTTCCTGCTTCTGTGCTTGTTATTAAGAAGATAGAAAAGATATAGCTATCTCCCGTAGGCTACTCTTTAGAGCGTTTCACTCGTTTAAGGAAGACTCATACAGCCTAAGACAACTGGGTTTACGAACAGGGGTTATTCCCATATATATGGATGGATGTTACTTTTGTGCTTAATTTAGTTTTGCGTATCAGTTAAGTTTCAGGTCTGTGCCTGAGGCCTGGACCAGAAAGCTTTAATGGCGGGGGCAGAAACGGAAGCAGGTACGAATAGAAGAAGGCCCAGAATAGCCAAGCCAAAAGGGTCCTATTAAGTGGTCCAATCATTGTGGGTATAATGGTAGATGCTCGGGACCAAGCCCTCAATTTTAGACTTTGGAAAACTTCTAATAGTAAACTTAAACTATCAATTATATTAGGTAGAGGAGCAATTTCATCGAAATCACAGGCATAACTCATTCCTTCATGGAAAACAAGTTTATTTCATATACCTCTGCTTGAAGAGAAGTAGAGCGGCTCAGGAACATCTTGGTAGAAGTACCGATATGGAGCAATTGTTGCCGGTCTAGACAATTCATTTTGACGGCTGCCATGCTGAGATAGTACAGCTAGGCAACTAATAGGTAATCCATACCAGTGTGTCTGATGTATGTGAGAAGGATCTTGACAAAATTTCCAGTAAGTATGTGGAGTCCAGATGAGATCTGGCTGATCCCGTGTCAAAAGGCCTTGGCAAGGAAAAAACCAGAGCATAGTTAGTTGTATTTTACTTTACGGTAACCCAACCTGTTCTCTTAGGAAAAATGAGAAATATAAGCACATGAATGAATTTTAATTCTTCCATACCTATGGTCTATGTGCTTATTCCTGCATTTAAGTTCTATTAATGAATCCCGGAGGAGGAGAAAGAAACCTGATAGATTCACCGATCTGAGTGTGGTATTTCAATTCCTATAGGATTTGGACTTTAATCCTTAGAGCACTCAGGGGATCCTAGGCACATGGCCGTAAGGTGCCGAGCTTATCTGTAAATACTTTAGTGGGTGTGTGTGTCATTTCTGCTTTGTCAACATGCTTCTTAGAAAAAGACCTTGTTCACCTAGTCTTAGGAAGCTCCATTCTTTAGAGGTAAATATGATGATGTTGAAATAGCAGATTATATAAGCATTACTTCAGCCTGGCAAAACTGGCTTGTTTGTGTAATAGCTTTTCCTGCCCTACGACTAGTAGGTAACTCACTACCTTTATGGAGTAAGAATCATTCCTGCTTCCAGACTTCACCTTCGCCTGCACAGAAATTATAGGAACTTAACTGAGACCTGGTTAAGGGAAGAAGGTTTATCATCCTGTTGTTGCCATATCTGTTGCCGCTGTTCTCTTTGCAATTTAATTTTATGTGGGAATAACTGAAATAACCGTTGTTCAAATAGCCGTAAGCGGTGGTGGTGAAGTCAGTTAATCAGACTCGGTTGTGCTAGAATCTGCTGTGGGACTTGAGCTTGTGGCATATCGATAATATGAGTATGCATCGAGAAATATAACTTTCGATTTCATGTCCAGATGAAATGCAATTTCCAACTAATGGCACTACTTCCTCAATAGGAAATTAACTTCTAAGCTGGCTAAGGTAAGATAATCCTGTTCTTGCAATAACAGGTCTTTCTGGTGAGTGAATAAGAGCTCTTCGTAACCGCAGCTAAAGGCTTAGCCTAGCCCTAAAGCAAGCAAATGACATATAGAAATAGTAGGCATCGCATGCCCTTGCCTTTTTGCTTTTCTTACCTCCTTTTCTTCCTTTAAAGCAACTGACATCCATGTAGAAGAAGGTTCACAGGTGGACAAAGAAGGCTGTCCCTTGGTTTGCGGCGAATATATTGTCGATCTTTAGCCAATAGCAGTAGGAGTAGCTGGCACTGGCTTTCGGGATATCAATAATACATATGCAATGTGCCGCATCTACTTGACCCGCCGGCGCGAAGGCCTTCCCCCTCTCCTCAGATGTCCACAAAAGGAATTGACAGTGAATCCTATGACTTTCCTTCTAAGACATGGTAATTGCTTTCAAGGGCTAGATGCTGCAAGTGAATCAAAAGTAGAGAAAGGGTAAGCTCCTTCACTTCATTCTCTCGCTCTCTCTATCTCTTTCTATTTTTCGTATAGAAAGATGACACACTTGAACTTGACTGATTTTCTTAGTAAGAAATAATAATCAGAAATCATCCATCTCATAAGCTTTTCAAAGCACATTCTAAACAAACGAATGCTATATGCTTAACACAAAGAAATCGATTTGAGATTCCGTAAGTAAGTCGGTGAATGCTTTCTTTTTGCTTGCGCATTCACGGATCTCTGCCTACCTATTCTTCCCCCACCAAATCCGTACTTGGCTATGTATGGGAAGATGCCTAACTTACCAGAGAAGTCAAGGATGGTCAAGGTGCCTATTCCACCCAAGGATCCGTGGTGTGGTCCGCAAGCAAAAATAAGATAAAAAAGAAGCATCAGCAGGGTCACAGTCTCCAAAAGTAGAGTGACAAGGGCTCAGCCTTTGATTACACGTATAGTTTAGTTCATAGTCCCCTTACCAATGAGACTTCTTCCTCTTTTATGGATAAAAAGCGAAAGCGAAGGCAGCGATCATAACAACCGGTCCGAAGGAGAAAGACTGTCTTTTCCCGATCGTCGAATGCGAAGAGAGGTAGTACAAGTAAGCGAGAGGTTTAGATAAATACTCGACCATAAGGAGAGGGAGAGAAGCTAACCCCCGTTCCCAAGTCTTCTTCCACCTCACTCCTGGGGAAGGTCGTTTCTATATTCGTATATAGAGATAGACGTAAGGTTGGGGCTGGACCGGGCGGACCCTGGCTTCCGACGTACAACAAGATCAAGCCCAAACGTCGTTAAGTTTTTTCCTCCTCTTCCTGTTCTATTGATCAGAAGCACCCAGCAGCAATATGACTAACTCCTACCACAAACTTTAGGTTCAGCCTTATATCTAGCATAAACTCCATTCTTTTGACTTGATTAATATGACTAACTTTAGGTTCAGCCTTATATCTAGCACAAACTCCTACCACAAAAGTTATGTCAGGTCTGATTGTACTAAGGTATAAAAGACTGCCAATCATGCTTCTATACAAACTTTGATCAACACTAACACCCTTTTCATCCTCAGACAACTTCAAGTGTGTAGGAGCAGGAGTTCTTTTATGGTTAGCATTCTCCAAGCCAAACTTCTTCACAATACTCTTAGCATATTTCCCTTGACAAAGGAATATGGAGTCTTCCATCTGTTTGACTTAGAGACCAAGAAAGTAGGTTAATTCACCCACTAAACTCATCTCAAACTCATATTGCATTTGCTTGATAAAGTGTTAAACCATCTCATCCGAAATCCCTCCAAACACAATAACATAAACATAAATTTGAGTTATCATGAGTTTTCCATCCCTCTCTTTAACAAAGAGGGTTTTGTCAATTCCGCCTTTTCTGTAACCATGGTTGACGAGGAACTCAACTAGCCACTCATACCAAGCCCTTTGAGCTTATTTCAACGCATATAACGCCTTCTTCAACTTTAACACATGATCAGGAAATGTAGGATCAACAAATCCTTTAGGTTGTTCCACATATACTTCTTCATTTAAGTGTCAATGCAGAAAGGCACTCTTAACATCCGTTTGAAATAGCTTGAATTTCAACAGGCAAGCTACTTTAAGTAACAGTCTAACAGATTCTAATCTAGCAACAGGAGCAAAAGTTTCATCAAAGTCCACTCCTTCAATCTGAGTGTACCCTTGAACAACAAGTCTAGCCTTGTTTCTAGTGATCACACCTTGCTCATCAGACTTGTTTTTAAACACCCATCTTGTACCAATCACATTTGACCCTTCAGGTCTTGGCACAAGATCCCAATTCCTCTTGCATGGCATTAATCCATAATTCATCAGTCAAGGCCTCCTTGACATTCTTGGGTTCCAACTTTGAGGCAAAGCAAGCGCCATCAACCACATCTTGTGACCTGGTCATTCTTCCACCATTTGGATCTCCTGTTACAAGCTCCTTAGGATGATTTTTCTGAACACTGGTGGAGGGTCCCTTGTCAATCTTTTCAGTCTCTGCAGATTCAGGATTAACATCATTTGAGTCTGCAACACCTTCAGGAGCATCATGTGATGTTCCAACATCCTCTGTGACATCTTCATCACCCATGGGAAAGAATCCTCCAATATCATCAGTGACACCAGCTTCTGTAGTTGAGTCATCAACCACAACATTTATGGATTCCAGCACAACATTTGTTCTTGAGTTGAAAACTCTGTAGGCTCTGCTATCTGTAGAGTATCCCAGAAAGATTCCTTCATCACTTTTAGGATCCATCTTCCTCCTTTGCTCACGGTCAGCCAAAATGTGACATTTGCTTCCAAAAATATGGAAGTATTTCACAGTTGGCTTCCTTCCTTTCCACAACTCATATAATGACCCAGATCTGATGGTTACTCTGTTTAGAATGTAACAGGCTATGTTCATGGCTTCAGCCCAAAAATGATATGGAAGTTTCTTGGCATGAAGCATGACCCTTGCACGTTCTTGAATTGTCATATTCTTTATGTCAACCACACCATTCTGTTAAAGAGTGATGGGGTGAAGAAAACTCGTGACTAATTCCTTCAGAGGAACAAAAATCATTAAACTTGTTGTTTTCAAATTCCTTCCCATGTGTCGCAACCGCGACAAAAAACCGGCGAAAAAAACAGAGTCGCCACCGAACGTTATTTATCCCGACGCAGGGAAAGAAAACGATTGAAGAAAACCTGAAGGAAGGGAAAGACATGGTCATCGCAACCATAGTCCGGGTTCGGGAGTCGGTTGCGCGAGGGGAAGGTATTAGCACCCCTACACGTCCATCGTACTCGATGGGATCCATGCTTGTTGTCTAATCAAATAGTGAGTTATCCTATAGTCTACGACTAAACAGAAAATGGGGATGGGGAAGACTAAGATGAACTCACAAGGATTATCGCAATCCAATGCCTACGTATCTTCGTGGACGAACGAAGAATCAGAGTCAACGTAGTTCGACGGACTACACACTAAAGGGGGAGGTTGCTCGCCAAGACATCGTCGTCTTGTGCCTACATATCCTCAATCTAACCAGAGAGAGGAAATCAGAGCAGCCGTAGTTCGACCTAACAAGGTCTTTGTGTTTTTTATGAGCGATGTTAAGGTCGCGTCCGACAGTTAGGGTCGATGCCTGTTTGCGACTTGAACGGAAATAACGTGCCCTTTTCTGAAAATGATTTGAAACTCAACAATCCCGAAGGATGAAAAAGACTTGAATTTGTTTTTGTGTTTTTTAGACAGAAGTGAGTTAAGCTAGTTCATAACTTGCATTGTACCAAAGTCTATGACATAGGAACGAATGCGTCGCATATCGTCCCCCAACAGGACGTATGCTAAACACCCTAGAAGAACGAAGGGAGACCCCCCATTCCTCATTTCCCATGCTTAAGGCTCGTGCACAATACACGTTGTCCTTATTAAGTGTCTTAGAATTGTTATGAGATGAGAAGAGAAAACACTAAGGGAACTTTATCCTAATGTTGTCATGCAAAGATGGCCCTAAGGTTGAGGTAAGAGGGGAAATTCTACCTAATGTTAGCATGCATGGTTTGAATCCTAATGTCTATCCTACTCCAAGCTTAATCAAAGATTAAGTTGGACTAGGGAACCCTAAGGGAGCATACAAAAGTGAACCCAAGACTTGAACAAGTCTTAAGATCCAAAGGGGAAGGAAAGAAGTGAAAGAGATGAAGAAGAAAGAGAGATATGAGATGAGAAACCAAAGAGGGCAGCAAGCACATCATGTATATTATATCCAACTCATAGCATTAATCATGCTTCAAAACAACACACAAGGAAGTTCAAGCAAACAAGTAGAAGTAAGCATGAAAGAATGCAGGCAAACTTGCATTAGAAGCACAAATGAACATCATTAAACATCACACCAAGGTTATGTGAGCAAAGTAAGATGAAGATGAAGCAAAGTCAGAACTCAAGGCATGCTATAACCATCCAATTCAAACATGTAAGAATGCTTCATATTAACATGCATCATGAACCAAAGAAGCAACAATCAAATGCTAATGATATGCATCATACAAATCAAACCACAATGATCAAATGAAATGAAAACACGATGCAAATCCAAGTGGGCAGTAGCAAATGCATCATCCACAAACCAAAATCAAACTCAAGTCAATCAAGAAATATCATCAAGCATCATACTCAAAGCATGCAACACAACTACGCAAGTATGCCACAAAATAAGGCTCAAAATGATTCACATGCTTCCACACAAGAAAAACCATACCAAAGAAAGATCATGCACCAAGGGCCAAGGAAAAACAGAATCTCAAACATGTCTTATAAATCAAAGAAATATCACCAAGTATCAAGAAAGTTCATGCCATTCAAAGGCACAAGATTAGGTCAAGAAGTGTGCACTAGCATGCTTAAAACATCATCAAATGAGAGCATCAACCAAAAATAGTAAAATGATCTAATAAATTCCCAAAAAATAATCAAAGACAAGTTTAAACATCCAATTAACATGTATAAATAGATTGGAACAAAACTAGTTCAAGAACATGCTCAAAGGTGCTCCACAAGTCAAGGTATGTAAATGATCGAGCAAGAATCAAGGGCAAATAAAACTTGAATGGAAAGTCACCTAAAGCAACTCAAACCAAACCCAAACCAGTATTAAAACATCCTTGTATCATGGCTAAAATGTGGCCCAAACGATAGCCCCAAATGGATAAGCAAAGCCACAAAAGTTCCTAACCCTAGATGAAGGGCATCCTTGGAAACTCATCCACAAATTAATTCAAAATAAAATAAGAAAAAGAAATTAAAAATAAAATAAAAAATGAAAAATAAGTCAACATATTTATTGACCAGAAAAGCATTTTTTGGTATTTTTATAATGTCTGTATCACTTAAAATAAAAGTAAAATCTAAAATGAAAAGGAAAAGAAAAATAAAAACTAAAGGTGAAATGGGAGGTGTATGAGTAATCAGCAGAAACAAATGAAAGTAGTGTTATGGCACCATGGGCCTTGAAAACAGGGGTGCGGATATCATAGTGTGCCAAGCCCATTCAATTTAACACAAAAAAAAAGCAAACAAAAACTCAGAAAAATGAAACGATGCGTTTCATTGACATTTCCTCCATGCAAGCCCTTCATTAAATGAGCTGGCACCAGGACATGCTCTCATTGGCTAGTCAAAAGGTCAACAGACCTCGTTACGATTACACATCAGATGTCGGAGCCCTAGCTCCGGTCATCTTCTCTGGGAGGTTCACCGGAGTTGCAGAACCAAACATCGTCAAAATAACACAACTTAGACGTCATTTCGCAGGGATTTTCATGCTGGTTTCAAATCCATCATCCAAAATCGTTTTAAACCAAGTTATCACCATGAATCGAAGCAAATAAAGATTTATGTCCAAACTGAAACTCCATTAAAATGAAACAACAAGTATGCACACAATGCCTCTACCATGAGAGGAATTTAGAACCACCAGAAACAAACTCAAAACACGTCTATTATGGGAGATTCATGGTGGAGAAAGTTACCTAACGGAGCTGCTCCGTTGGCTCTTGTCAGTAATAGATAGATCCAGGAAATGGTACGGGAAGCTTCAGGATCACTTGTAGAGTGTAGATCCAAGCTTGAATCGTCCAGAAAATGGCTGAAAATTTCCACACAGATCTAACTCGAAGATGGAGAAATATGAACTTCCAGAACTCTTAATAGTGGACTCAGCTGATGGATTTTGCGTACAGAAGTGAGATTTCACTAGCCAGATGATGATTCCAGCAAGAAAACTTCAAAAAACTCTCAGAAAACCAAGTGCTCGAAGGTGAGAAAGATGAGAGAAATTTTGTTGTGCATATATGATTTTCAGCCAAGAAATGAGGGTGGAGTGTTCTTTAGGGTTTGTGTGACTTATATACCAACTTGGCACGTGAGAAAGTGGATGGAATTTGCTGAAGAGTTTGTTATGATTTTTGTTTGAAATTCCAAGTGGAAAAGAATACACACGCGGGCAGCACATGAGAAGGGTGATTTGTTGTGATATTTTTTTTTAGTGAAATGGAGGCATGAGGCTGGTGTGATGTGGGGGCACGTGAAATAATGGAATGTAATCAGAATGTATGCCAATTTTCATTTCTTATTTTGGCAAGATGAATGATACATGTTGCATGGTGATGTATGACAATGTTGAGTCATTTTGGGCAATGTTGTCATGATGTATGCGTGTGGAGAGAGCACACAAAGCCATGCTACAAGAAAACTCATCATACATGATCAACTAAAACCTTAAAATGCAAACTATGCCCATCACTTTCCATGGCCATAAATTGGTGAATTTAACTCCATTTGAGACAAGCAAGCATCCAATAGAAAGTAGGGATAATGGAGCATAATATTGGTGTTGAAAAGAAGTGCAAATTGAGCTTGGAAGATGATGTAATTTGTCCATGAAATTATGTACTGAAAACTGCCAAAATAATTCAAGTCATGAATCCAACAATGAGTATGAAAACCTTGATCTTTAAGCAACCATAACTTCCACCACAATGATCCAAATGACACAAACTTGGATTCTTTGGAAAGAGGGGATTGCATTCTACAACATTCATGTTGGAGATTTCTCATGATAAAGCTTGGAAGTCATTCAAAAGTGAGCATGAACACGAGTGCACAAAACTGTCCAAGAATAACTTAGAAAAATTCTAAGTTTTCACATTTTACAACTTGAAACCTTGGACTTTAAGAAACCATCTCTCTCTCAAAAATGATCCAAATGGGACAAACCTTACATGGTTGGAAAGCTTAGAACAAGCTCTAGAACTTTCATATGAAAAAGGTTTCCAAATGAAGCTTTCATCATGGTGCAAAATGGCCATGAAGATGACTGGTCCAAGCTTAGAAATTTCCAAAAATAGAAAGTTCCCAAAACCTAGTTCCTTCCAAAAATGGCAACTTTTCCACTTTCTTGATTGTTGACAATTCTCTTGACATTTCTTGATCAAATCTTGTCCATTGATCACATTTAACTTGAAAATCATCATGTTGACCTCAAAAAGTCAGGAGTTGACTTTTTCACTACACAGTTGACTTTATCCCTAATTCTCATGACTTTCAATCCTTTGAACAATTGAAACCCTTCTGAATCAAATTGATGGATAATTCTCCATTCCTAGACACTTGGGGACATGAGAAATACCATGGAATCAAGTCTTGCCAAAAAAATCAGAAATAAACTGATTTTATGGCAAACCCTCATTTTGGCACCTGTGGTTTAGGAGAAATTGACCCATGCTCAAAATCCAAATTCCCCTGAATATGGTGTGTATCCTCTCAAACAATGATGAGATGTGCCATTTGATAATGATAAAAAACTCAAAGATCTTACCCGTTGGGGGGTTAGACTCAAGAATCTCCAAAAACCCTAATTTGAGAAATCAGGCTAAGAGAATGTGGTTCACTTGAAATCTCTTGCCATTTGCAATCACCTGATGTGGTAGTGGGCAAATTAGGATGCCTTGAGGTCTAAGAATTCATTGTGGCTCAAGTAATGATGACATTAAAACCATCTCTCCTTTGGTCTCTTGGACAATGCACATGATCCCTTGCTTGAACCTCTGAAAAACAACTCTTCCTCTGAATTAACCTAGATACATTGATCCCATGCTAAGAACCAATGATATGCACAAATGATAATGCAAAATGAAAAGAAACATAAGCCAGTTAGTGTTAGAAACAAAAAGGCAAATTTTGGGGTGCTACACCATGGTCACTTCTAATTCTAACTATGCCATAATCCTTCTCTCTTTGAACTTTTTGACACAGTCCTTTGAACACTTCAAATACTTCTGACTTCTCCTTTATGAAATGCACCCATGTGTATCTAGAGAAGTCATCCACCACAACATAAGCATACCTCTTTCCGCCAAGACTTTTAACCTGCATAGGTCCCATCAAGTCCATATGAAGTAGCTCCAAGATTTTTGAAATGGTCAGATATTGAAGCTTCTTATGTGACATCCTTGTCTGTTTTCCAATTTGACATTTACCACATACTCTTCCTTCATCTATTTTTAGATTAGGAATACCTCTGACAGCCTCCTTAGACAATACTTCTTTCACTCTCTTCAAGTGCAAGTGGCCAAGTTTCTGATGCCACATCTTTACCTCATCTTCTTTTGATATCAAGCAGGTGGAGGGACACTTTGTTTCAAAGGGAGTCCACAAGTAACAATTATCCTTGGATCTGGAACCCTTCATGATAACTTCCTCTTTATCATTTGTTACCAGACACTCAGATTTTGAGAAGTTAACCTTGAGACCCTGGTCACACAATTGGTAATACTTATCAGATTAGCAGTCAATCCTTCGACAAACAACACTTTATCTAGGCTATGCTACCCAACATAATTCAGCTTCCCAACACCTTTTATCTCACCTTTTGACCTATCTCCAGAGGTGACATAGCCAGTAGAATGTGGTTTAATATCAACTAAGAACTTCTTGACACCAGTCATGTGTCTAGAACAACCACTATAAAAATACAAGTCTTCTTTAGCATAGGCTCTCAGAGAGGTATGAGCAATGAGGGTGAGAATTTCATTCTTAGGAATCCACTTATACTTTTCTTTAGCAGCCTCCTTTCTCCTTCTGGGTCGACTTGATGATTTGGGATAACCAAGCAACTTGTAGCAGTAAGGCTTTATGTGACCATACTTACCACAGTGATGACATTTCTTGTCTTGATTCTTTCTTCCTGGGGAGTTCTTCTGAGGTCTTTGACAATGTTGGGACATCCTACTTGACACCATTTGATCCTGCTTTATTTTCCGTTGAACAGAGTTCACACCAGGCCTTTGTCCTTTATTGCCAACTTAATCATTGTAACCAAGTCCTCTACCATTTCCAGCATTTCTTCCTGATTTAAGAATTTCATCCAACACATTTGAACTGCTATTGAGCATTCTTATGTGAAATTCTGGTATTGCAGATTACAGATGTCCTAACAACATGTCAAGACATTGATCTCTGCATTACTTTAAACAAGGACAGAATAAACAAGTTGATACTCTAAATATCAGCAAAAGAGTCACAACAGATGTTTCAACATCTATTGCAACATGTTAATCAACAAGCAAATACTAAAGTGTAAAATTGCAGAATGATAAATGCCACAAGATATGTTAACCCAGTTCGGTGAACAACAATACCTACTATGGGGGCTACCAAGCCAGGAAGAATATCTCACTATCAGTAGTATAGTTTTATGTAAACAACCTCTGGTTTACCTATCACTATCCAATGAAACCTTTATCTAAGAACTCCATCTTAATAAGACAAACCTATCTCACTGCCTTTAATCACTTCCTGTGATATCTAACAGTTATAGTCACAATAATTGTATGATTTTACTTGAAAGACCCCTCTTTCAATACAAAGTTCAGCCAAACACACTTGACTAACAATCCTACTTGGATTATATTAGATTTGCTTAAAAGCTTCATCCAAGAACAATATACAATTCATTACCTAAAGGTTTCTGAATATGTATAAACATCTATGTCTACCACAATGTATCTAACCGATACAAATGGAGACTTACAACACAAGAAAGCCTACGACTCTCAAAACCCTAAACCCTTATTTTCTATTTTTCAAGTATTACACAAGGATTCATTTTTCAGCCCTAGGTCTAAGTCTTATTTTATAACCTTCAGCTGTCTTGGGCTTCAAATCTTCTACCCTTGATCCACTGCTAAACGCGCCCTGAATCTTGGAACAAATTTGAAACCAAAACCTGCTATATATGTCCAGATGTCGAGCCTTCATGCTGGGACATTTCATTCGATATCTTTGTTCTCTGGTAGAATTCTTCATGTTGGATCATCTTGTTCTTCATCAAGTTTTACCAAAATTTAGTTAAACCACAGGAGCTTTCAATCTCCCCCTTTTGACAAATTTTGGCTAAAACTCCTTCTGCACAATAAACCCAGGGTGAGTGAAGTTGAAAAAGGTCCTGAAAGGAAGTTGAGACTCCTAAAGAAGCAAGAAGAAAGTCTAAAAGAGTTTATCAAAAAACACTCCCCTTAAACACACTCCCTCTCTAGAATGCTCCCCTTTACCAAGGAACCTATACTCCCTCACCTGGGTAACTCAGAACACAGGACACGACTGTGTTCATAACTCAGATCACACGACACAAAGGAAGGACTCATAACAAAAAGGAAACCTAAGACTCAGATAGAATGTCAGAACATCCTATCTAACATCCTTGTAAACCAACTGCAAGAACAAACTCAACCCCTGTACGTTTCTCCCCTTTTTTAGCCAAAAATTGACAAAGATGTCCAATACAGATCCGTAGCCAGACTGAACATACCCAAAGGCGGACAAATGCCATGAGAACACAGCACAAAAAAAAAAAAACAACCTAAGATAAATTGAAGCCAAGAACTCTCTTTATATACCCGAGCTATTTCCTTAGGATGTAACGAACCATTGAAAATAACGAAGGTCAATTCAATGATAACATTAAATGCGGAATGTAACTTCACCAAAGAGAATGTGCACCGACCAAAACACCTTTGATTGTTTCTTCTTTAAGTGGAACCATCCAAATACATTGCATGTTTCGAGGAAACATGCTCTCTTTAATGCACGTTTTCCATTGTCCAAATACCACCGTCCACAAGGACTCATAGGCAAGTCCTAAAAATGTATTGACATTTAGTCAGACATTGTCTAGTATCTTCTTCTGCATCAAGCAAGAGATTTTCTGCCAATAGCTCATAACACAGTCATACAAGATTTAACACCTAATCACACTCCTATTTACTCAACTCTGCACGAGCTCTTTTCATCCAGAATTAGTAAGTATGGTCAAGATATCTTTAAGACTTTAAGCAATTGAACACGAAACCCAATCTGCAGAGAAGAATAAATTCTCTCAGACACAAGTAATGACTCTCAGGACACTCCCAAGAAGCTTGTACAACTCTGATTTAATCCATTGACAGCCCAATGATAGAACCAAATCCAAACTGTCAAGTCCACCTTAACTTCATCAGTAACACATTGTCACAACATCTTGTCTGACATCATACCCTAACCAAAGGTGCATAAACAATCTTGATAAACAACTGCACTACTGCAGCAACAGATCCTAGATAGAAATCTAAATCCCCCTGTAAAAGATAACCAGTGGCCCTTTGTAAGAAGAATCGCTTAAAGTGAATGGAAAACATAAGACTCATCTTCATGTCTTCAGGAACTCACTCTTTATTCAACACACATGCTGAACGCATTCACACACTGCTTAATTCACAAGCAATCTATGCACCATAATAGTACACCCATCAGACATAAGTTATCCCCCTATCTTTCATAAATGATGCTCCTTCTAATAAGAAACACCCAAAATCACCACATGATATCACATGACCAACTTCATGCTCACATAGTGAGAAAGTACCAGGATCACATCCTTGTACCATAACTAATGAACTCTTGGATTGAGACCAACATCACCATTGATCACTCTCATCCCGAACCCATCCATACCCTGTGTCGTATCTGCGAAAATCAACCGGCGGAAAAGGACAGAAGAGTCGCCACCGAACGTTATTTATCCCGACGCAGGGAAAGGAAACGATCAAAGAAAACCTCAACAAAGGGAAAGACTAGGTCATCAAAACCATAGCCTGGGTTTGGGAGTGGGTTACGCGAGAGGAAGGTATTAACACCCCTCGCATCCATCGTACTTGATGGGATCCACGCTTGTTGTATCGATCAAAGGGTGTAGGGTATCTGAAGCTCAACTGCTAAATGGGAAAGGAAAGGGAAACCGGAAAAGAAAGAGAAAAAGTGACTCGATAGGACATCATCGTCCAAGGCCTACGTATTCCCTCGAGAACGGGAAAGTCAGAGTCAACGTAGTTCGGAGACTACAGGATTATGGGGAAAGGTTGCTCGCCAAGACATCGCGTCTCGTGCCTACGTATCCTTAATCGAATCGGGAAGATGAAGTCAGAGCAGTCGTAGTTCGACCTACGGGTCGGTTTTGTTTGGTTGGTTAACGTCTCGATCGCACGGGGCGAGAGAAAAGGTTCGATTAACAGGTTGGTCTCGATCGCACGGGTGCGAGAGAAAATGGGAGTTAGTTGTTAGTGTGCTCGCCAAGATATCGCATCTCGTGCCTACGTATCCTCATTAGGGAATGATGAATCAGAGCATCTGTAGTTCACGCTACTACGGGAAAGCGGGATCTCGATCGCACGGGTGCGAGAGAAAAGAGTCGGGACTCACGGAAGGTCTAAAGGAAACTCGATCCTACAAGTTAGCATGCAATGATGGTCCTAAGGTCAGGATCAGGAGGGGAATCTACCTAATGTTGTCATGCATGGATTAAAAGCCTAATGTCTCTCCTACCTCCATCTTAATCATAAATTAAGTGGAGCTAGGAATCCTACGGGATCATGTGAACAACCACAAGTAAACACAGGACAAGTCAATCACAAAATGAACGATGTCGTGATCTCAACTAAGCAACAAAACTGAGTGACTCCTCGTCCTCAACTGAAAGAGAAATGCAACAGAAAAGGCAAGAGAAACAGACGATGTCGTGATCTCAACTATGAGGAAGTTGAGTGACTCTCCATCAATCACAAGATGAAAACGATGTCGTGATCTCAACTATAAGGAAGTTGAGTGACTCTTCGTCCATCAAAAAAAGAAACAAAAAACAAGGCAATAAACCAAAAACAACAACAACAACAACGCTCATGCACCTGTACAGCTATAAAATTAAGGGTTAAATATACGATTCCCCCCTGCCATTAGGGCGAGTTTTGGTTTTTCCCCCCTGAATTTTTTTTTGTGATTCCCCCCTTGTAAAATCAAGATTTTGTTTGCAGAACCCCCTATCCCTTGTTTGGCTGACTGGGCATAGAGAATCTGCACACGTGGCATTTAGGGTCTGCTGACTGGGCTTATTTTTATTGTTTTAAATATTTTTTCGTATAATTTTTTTTAAAATTTTAATTGGGCCAGATTTATTTATTTTTAAATATTTTCGTATATATTTTTAAATATTATAATATTCTATTTATTTATTTTAATAAATCATTTACTATATATTTTTATTTTAAAAATAATTTTAATTGGGCCAGATTTAATGTAAATTACTATTGGGCCTAGCTTTCTTGGTGTCCATGTATTTATTTAATTGCAACTTCAATGCACAAGTTATAATATAAAGCCTCAATGTATTCCAACATCAACCGATGTGGGACTTGTGAACAACATCCTTAGCAGCAAAGGTGGCTCGGTTATGGACCTGCAGTACTTTAAGAATAGGTCCCCACGCGCTTATAGCTATGCTTATGATGATGGAACTAGAACCTTCACTTGTTCTTTCGCGGATTATGTCATTACTTTCTGTTCTACACCTTCCAAAAGGTAATGTAGTTTAATATTTTAATTTAAATATTATTATTAACTAATATAATTTTAGAGAAGTTTTTATTATCTGTATGATAATAATTAGAAATATATTGGAGTGCACAACTGAAAACATGAGCTATTAACAGGGCAGCTTGAAAGAGCAGCATGAGCAGCTTTATGGAGTAGCATGAGCAGCTTGAATAACAAACTGAAAAATGCACCAAGACAAAGCAATTAGTTCGGCAAGGCTTGATTATCCACGTTACTGTCATTACATTTCATTACCCTGATATTTAGTAAAAATATAAAACCATGTTCACTTTTCCTTTAGAACTAAGAATATTCTTCAAAATCCTTTTGGATTCGAATGATTTGATGGTGTTGATATAAACACAAGACAAGTTTACAACATAAACTGATTTTTAGATAAAATCTTTTGAGAATTATACATTCCTTTTGCAGAAATATTTTCAGAAGTTAATACAATCAAACTGTCTTTTTTTATTTCACTTATAATTTCTGAGAAATATTCATGAATGTTACTATATTTACTCCTTGTTATTAACTTTCTCGAATCAAGTTAGTTGGCTCACTCAAAACATATTTGGGTAGCTCGTACTTTGCACCTGCAAGAACAAGAAACCATTAATGGTCGAGGTAAGGATTGCAAGAAACTAAGGTGCAATAATACAATTTATGATCACAAATCTCCATGAACTAAAGTCAAGCATCGTAAAGTTCTAATAATTGTGGGTCAGTAGTTTCACTCTCATGCCAATCTAGCTTGATGTTTATAAAAGAATCTAAAGACCCCTCCAAATGGTTGGTTTACATTTCCGGGTAATAACTTTGGAAGAGCAAAAAGAAACAGTTTTGATAGTGAGAGCACATGTTTATGCGGTAGGGAAGGAAGCTATGGTGAGAAAAGTAATGGTGGGGCTGCAGGGAAATGGATTGTACACAATCACGTTTATAAAGCAGCTTCAAAGGAGAACTTCTATACTAATTGTTTCTGTTTGCTCATGAAATTAGAATAATGCAGTGAAAACAAATTGATTGGGTCACTGTGTTTTCTTGTTTTTAATCTAATGGGTATCTTAAAGTCCCACATCGGTTGGTATAGAAGCAAAATGAGTCTATATATACCAATCAATAATATACAGTAATGAATTGAAAATAGTCTTGGAGTATGTGCGTTTGTCTTGAAATAAAAATGGGCTTAGGCCCAAGTTTAATATTTTGATAATTTAAAATAATAATTTAAATAAATAAAATTAATATGAAAATTAATTAAAGAAAAAATTAAAAAATTAAATAAATTAAATAAATTATAAATTAAATAATATCTAAAATAAATAAATAAACGTAAACTAAAAAAAATTAAAAATAAGTCCAGTCAGCAGACCCTAAATGCCACGTGTGCAGATTCTCTATGCCCAGTCAGTCAAACAAGGGATAGGGGGTTCTGCAAACAGAATCTTGGTTTTACAAGGGGGGTCACAAAAAAAAAACTTCAGGGGGAAAACTAAAACTCGCCCTAATGGTAGGGGGAATCGTATATTTAACCCTAAAATTAAACCATAAGCTAAAGCAGCTTTCAATAAAACCTGTTTTCAGAACTGAATAGGTGTGAGAAAATATGGACAGAATTTTAACATTTAACAGCTCACCTTGTGCACAACAACTATATATGTAGCAGCACTTCCTACCTTTGAACAACTTAACAAATTAAGTGTGAATCACTACAAAGATAACTCAAAAATTAGTCTAGGTAATCCAAGGTTAGCCACCAAAATTCAAAGGGAAACTATCAACAAGAATTAAGTGAAATTGATACCAAAATGTAAGCAACAATTAACCAAAAATCTATGCAACAAATATCAAGGACTCTAGTAAAATTCGCAAATAATTAATCAAAGACTAATCCAATATATCGAATCTTAACTAGGAAAAATCACAAAGTTAGCATTTAAGAACAATCAATAAATTTAACAAATGAAACCACTAAGAAGATTAGTCGATGTTAGCATTAAAATCTAAGTTTAGTCAATATTAGAACAAAATCAATTCAAACCAAGTCAAGACCAATTAGTTCAAAATTAATTTCTAATTCTAAAAATCTAGTCCTAAAGTTATGAACTAATCCTAAACTCTAATTCTAAACTAATTCTAAAATTGATTAACCAAGATTAATCTAGCTAAAAACCATTAATCAACCATTCACTTAGTAAAACAATTAAACCGAAATTCAATTAGCGAACAATTAAGCCAAAAAAACCATTAATGAGCAATTAAGCCAAAAAACAATTAGTAAGCAGAAAAAACAATGATTTAGCAATTAAGCTAAAAACAATTAGTGAACTAGTAAACAAAAACAATCATTCCAAAATCATTATCGAAACCTAAATCTAATTAGTCAACATTAAAAATAATTAACAAAAACCTAAAATTTAATGAAAACCTAGTTCTAATCCAAGATTATCGAAATTCAATTAAAATCTAATTATCTAAAACTAATATCAAAAGGTTGATTATCAATTAAATTGAAGTTAAACTCAATTAAAAACTTAATCTATCATTAAAGCCTAATCTAAGATTATCCTAATTATCTAACAGAGGAAGTGCAGTAGAAAACTCTGGGGTGAGGAAGGAAATGGGGATATTAATTTAGGGCTTATGAGCCTAATCCGTGTAATGAGAAACACGATTTAACCTAGAGCACAGAACAAAAAAACACTCTCCACACTCACTACGCCGTTCTCTCCCTCGTAAACTTCATCACTCTCCGTTCACCCAACCACCATCACCATATTCTTCTCCCTGTCTCGCTCTTCCCTTTCCTCCACCTTCTCAATGCTCTATTTCAATCGTCCAACAATGGCCGAACAATGAAACTATGACGCCTTGCCGAAGAAAATGCCGCACCGTAGTTCGCTTCTGGTGGCGGCAGAAGCTCATCCTTCTTATTCCACACCCGCTTATACTCGTCTCCTACTTACCTATCCAGATTGCATCCAAATTCGTTCAGATTTCCCTTTAAGCACCATGATCAAAAGTAAGATTCAGAGTGAAATGGCACCTATAAGGTGAAGAGAAGACGCACGGTGCCTCAGGTACGGCTCTTCAATCATTCATCTCCTTCTTTGCTCCCTCGATTCCATTATGCTGTCGAGTCCGCATTTTTCTTCTTCTTTGATTCGATTGCGTGTTGTGTGTGAGAAGAGAGACTTGAAAGTAGTTGAATGTGGTACTGCTTCTGGTTGTGAATCACTGTTAATTTGCAGGTTTTGAATCCGCGGCGAAATTATTGTTGATTTTCTATAGGTGAAGAGTGGATGATGATGAAGATTTGCGATTTTCAAGATGAAGAATTAATCTGGAATTTGGTTTTTACAGGTTATGGATCGAAGAAATCTTCAAGGAGCATTTTTAGGAATTGATGACAGTGTCAAGGAAAAGATGAAGGTCGACTCAGGAGTGAAGATTGAAGCTAAATAATGAAGAACGTGGAGAATAAGGATTTGAGAGAGAAGAGTTTCTGAAAAAAGTTGCAGAATCATGAATCTGAAGTAAGTGATTGAAGAAAAAAGCAGAAGAGTTGGAGATTGAAGGAATTCTTTTAGGTTATCGGTTTTGGTAGTTTTCTATTGAGAATTTTGGTTAAGAATAGTTTTGGTTGTAACTGGATTAGTGAATTGAGGGGAATTTCTGTTATGACTTGGTATTGGGTTAGGAGTGAAAATTCTGTTCTAACAAATTGGTTAGCCAAGAAAAACTCTGTTGTGATTCTTCTTGTGACTCTATTTGTAATGGAATTATGCTGTTGTTATTTTTTCTGGTGTGTATTTTTCTTGTTCCATTTTAAAAACATGCTGATTAAAATGTTGTTGTAGCTTTTCATTTGTAAAATTAATACAGAACTGCTCAAAACTATTAAACTTAAAACTTTCAAACCAATAGATATCTGGTTGTAACTGGATTAGTGAATTGAGGGGAATTTATGTTATGACTTGGTATTGGGTTATGAGTGAAAATCCTGTTGTAACAAGTGATTCTTTTTGTGACTCTATTTGTAATGGAATTCCGCTGTTGTTATTTTTTCTGGTGTGTATTTTTCTTGTTCCATTTTAAAAACATGCTGATTAAAATGTTGTTGTAGCTTCTCATTTGTAAAATTAATACATAACTGCTCAAAACTATTAAACTTAAAACTTTCTAACCCATAGATATCAAGAAATTCAATGATAGATTTTAAATTTGGATCTTGCCCAATTGAATTGTTAATCTTTTCCACTATCCAGTCAAACAAAAGACAATAGGAGTTACCATGACACGCTGAATCAGTGCATCTTCCAAGCTCTTAGCATCACACTTGAGAAGCTCAACAGTCTTATTAAGATGGAACCTAGACTTCTCATCCTTCAGGACAGAAGAATCAATCTCCTCTCCTTTTGTAAATTCAATATTTCCAAGATGCAAAACTGCTGCTACAACCCTAAAAATTGCATCCTGCTCATCCTCACTGATTCCAACAATATCCATTGCCCTTTGAGTTGCCCGATATTATTCTGCATCGTCCACTCCATCCAGCCCATAGCAGTTAGATTGGTTAAGGTAATGGAAGGAGCTAGCACTTCCCAGCTTGTACTTTTCTTTTTCCTCAGCTGTTGCACAAAGAAGGTAAAAATAATGGAATTTCTTTCAGGATCTGAAACTTGACAAACATCGGATCTCTCAAGTAGATAAGTCCGTATAGCTGCCCCAGAAATTCTTCCCTTGTTGTCAAATTGTATCTCAACAAATTTACCAAAACGACTTGAATTATTGTTTCTCACTGTTGTGGGATTGCCAAATGCTTCAAGAACTGGATTAGATTCTAAAACTTGTTGTTCAACTGTCCGCCCTTCTACTCCAGATCGATTATCATCATCGTGAATCCATTTTCACATTTCACCTGTCCATCAACAGTTTCCTCATCAGCACGAGACTTTCATCCCCCACCCCTAAGAGCAGTACCCCATTGCATCCTATAACAAGTATTTTGCTCAATAACAGGCTTCCTACTCTAATCCCCTTTAAGCCTGGGATTAAAATGCAATATTTTTGGTGGTTCTTCATTATCAAGTACTTTCAAACCCTACAACTCCATCATAAACTACGTAACCATCACAGGCCCATCACCATCTTTCATAACCCCAATCTTCGAATCACTCTCCCCATGAGCCCAACGTGGTGTCCCCACAACAGTCACATGAGACCAAAGTGTCAACCCACAAGGCAACACCATGACCCCTTTTATCTTCTCTCCAAACTCAAACCCAGAAATTGAAACTAAATTCAAACAAGTATCCGAACTGTTTTCGACTCTAAACCCCAAAAAGTTCTGAATATAATTACCCGAACATCCTTGACAAGAAACCCTAACCAATGGTCTTCAATCGATGAAAATCCACAAGTTAAACCATGAGCAAGAGATCTCAATTCTCCTTGATATTCACACTAATAATGATGAAATGACTTGAATTGTTAATGAAGAAACCAAACCCCAGCCCATAACCTGACATTGAGAAATCCTCTGAACAAGGAAAACCTTGGAGCTTTAACGAACCTCGGAATAGGAAGGTATTCATGACAATGCAAATTCAAACGTGAATGAAGATGATAATCTCACAACAAGAGAGAATCCCAAGCCTGCACATAACACCTTGATCCTACGCCTTAGGCCCGATGCAAATGAATGAATATGAGTATGACCTAATGGATATGCAGATGAATACGAAGCGAAAGCCAGAAAATGTTAGGAAAAGAGAGGGCAAATTTTGGGGTGCTACAGTTGCCCCTATTCAATCGACTTGGACCTGAAAGAATGGTAACGACGGCTTTCAGACGTTCAAGGTAGAAGGTGATTGAATACAAAAAGAACCGCGAAATTTGCAAACTGCGAGGAGATAAAATATAATTGGATCCCAGTCACACCTTGTCAACGGGATTTGACAGAAAGACAACATACCCGAAGAACCACCTCGTCAAAGGGATTTGACGGAAAGACAACATGGAACCCAAGAAAACACATAGTTAAAGGGATTTGACGGAAAGAAAACGGAACCCAAAAAACACCCGAACCGAAGGAGCACATCTTCAAAGGGATTTAACGGAAAGAAAACCTGACTGAAGAAACACATCGTCAAAGAATTGACATAAAGAAAGCCTGAAAACCTGACCGAAGGGACACATCGTCAAAGAATTAACGGAAAGAAAATGGAACCCAAGGAAACACATCGTCAAAGGGATTTGACAGAAAGAAAACTTAACCGAATAAAACACATCGTCAAAGGGATTTGATGATAAGAAAACCTGACTGAAGAAACATATCGTCAAAGGGGTTTGACGGAAAGAAAGCCTGACCGAAGGAATGTCATCATCAAAGGATTGATGGACAAGGACCGATCGAGGGTAAGACCGATGTATGATCTAAAACCCAAAAGAAAAGTAAGCAGAGGAGTTGCCTGAAATGTCTGCTGCGGAATGACTCAGCATTCTATCTGGGGATATGTCACTGTCTTGACTGAAAATTGATTTAGGTTTCTGCGCAAGATACCAAATCTGGCTTATGCTTCGCATGCATATGTTTGAATTTTTCCATGGCATAATGCTCCATACGAAATGGAAATGCTACGCGTTTTGGGGATGCAGTGATTATTATATGCTGAATGCTGATGTATGCTCAGGCTACTAGGAAAGAAGGATGTGCCAAGTGTGATTGAACTTTGCTGGCAAAGATAGGTGAAACCTACTGGTGATTATTTTTTGAAGATGAGCTTTTTCTGGGTACCAATATAGATTGGATTTTGAAAAGAGGTGCCAATAGGGATTGGACTTTTGATGGTCGCCAATAGGGATTAGGCTCCAGGATGAGGGGGTGCCAATAGGGATCAGGCTTTTGGATTTAGGAATATACCAGTAAAGTGGGCTTCTGACGGTTTTACACGGCTTCATGCAATGCTATGCTAGGCGAATTATATGCATGGTAATGATTATACAATGATGTTTATGATATGCAACAGGACCACTCCGGCAAGATAAATGCTGAAAAGACGAGGCCACCTCCATTGGGGATATCAAACTGAACTGTCTTTAGAGTCATAAACTTTACTCGAGATCCCAACTAAACCTTCATTCTGCAGGAAAGTATGAGTAACAAATGTCTGCTGGGGAAACATCCCAGGACTCTGCTAAAGAAAAGTGCCAATGACAATCGGCCTTTGACCTGCTGGGGAACACCCACCACCACCAACAGATCTTCTTGGGGAACGATGGTTGACGATATCAACTCTGCTAGGGGACAACATCAGAATTACTTCTCTGCTGGAGACTTACCTTCTACCCTTACTCTATTAGGGAGACGAAAATGACCTTACCGCAAACTGGGGAAGCATAAACCCAACACTCTTATCCTATACGGGAATATGAACTTTTGCTGAAGAGCAACAAACTTCACTAACCTGACTAAGGGAGAGCGAGCTTCTGAACCCTTGTTGGGGAGAATAATCACAATCTTCAGAATGCTTTGCTAAGTGATGAAGCTTCAGCTATCTCTGTCGTGGAGAGAATCTCTACTGGGGAAATTACGTATTAGCTATCAACATAAACCCTGCAGATATGATATGACCGAAAGGAAGTGCCCTGACGCAACATGACCCATAAAGGAACCTATCTTTAGGATGTATCATGAAGATCTGACATATCCTACCTCAGTATGTTATACCCTGGTGACGTGACTTTGATTAACCGTTCTCCGGAGAAAATAACTTCTTGTGCTCGTGAAGTGGCCTACCTCAGTACGAGCCTTGCAGTGACTTTGCCTCTGACTGACTAATCTTTGAGAGATTTTCTAAATCTCAACTTGATTGCCCCAGATTCTCGACGTAATTGCCACAGATTAACCGAACTTCAGAGATATTTCACAACGTAACTGCCCCGGATAAGCAACTTCTTAACACGATTTACCAGGAAAGCCTACACTCACCAAAGTCTACTAGCAACATGTCCCTCGTCACGCCTGCCCCTCAAAGTTTTCAAGCATATCACTTTGGCGGGATCAAAATTCTCGACTGATGTTTACTCTGTAAGCCTTACTGGTGTCAAATACATGTAAGCAAGCAGAAAATGCTTATTCTAAGAATGATAATTCTAATGCAACACATACGTTAATCTCGAAGTTTTTTTTTATCGAAAAGGTATCGCCAATACCTGTGACCGAGTCACTAGTTAAGGTGCGACACAAATTTTGAATGGAAAATAGCATGCACATACAATACCAACAAAAGTCTTTTAGTACAACTCATGGAAGTCAGGAACGCTATCTCGTTGAGGTACGCCTTCAGAATAAACCCTATTTCAATTAGGACTTTTGAGGGTTGTAACGTGGCCTGGTTCGCGGTTTAAGAAAAAAGGACTTATGGCTCAAAATTTTGTTTGTACCCACATATTATCCTTGATGTTCTCCAATCCTACGTTCATCTAACTTGACACAAGCGATCACCTTTCAAAAAGGTTAATAAGTGGTAGGAGGATAGAAGGAACCCACACGGTTTTCGGAGTGACAGTCACCCCTTTCGTCTTTGGTGTATGTAGTCACACGACTTATTCTTTATCGAGGATTTTTCTTTTTGTAATCCTTTTCGCTTTTCATTCTTTTGTTTTTTTAATTTCCCTGATTTTGCCTGGACTAATTCTTTTGAATTTTTTCGATTTCAAAGTCCAGCAGGATGCCCTAACTTTTACCTAAGTCACTTGTTTTTAAGTTTCGACTTAGTGGGTTTTCTTTCTTATTTTTTCTTTTAATTATTTTTCTTTTTGAACGAATCGTGTGACACTGGCTTGTTTGACTTGTTTGAAAGGGTTGTGACTACCTCACTCCACGGTTGGTGGGGGATAACCATTGATGGATCCTTAGATGTACATTCCTTTTGAAATTTGAACGCTCGGTCAAATTAACTGACACCTACCCTGCCCCAGGTTAACCTCGAGGGCTTTCTCGCTTTCAGAAAGAAACTCCTACTACTAGGCTCATCGGGGTTGATAAGGGACTATCTTCCTTATGTCTCTGGTGTTTGGGGAGTTAAAACAATGCCTGTACATCATCAACGGGGTTTTGTTCGAAAACATACGGTCAGAAAGTTTATGTTTTCACCTCATCATCCTCCCTCAAAGAGTTTAAGCAAGAAAGTTGATATTTCAATGCACAGAAATATTAAATGAGTGAACACGAATGAAATTCTTCAAAAAAAACATACTCATTGCATTAAAATCATCATTCAAGAACAAACAAGTTTTTACATGCAAAGACATTAACCAATAAGGAAAAATTACAAATGAAAATGCAGTAAAGAAAGCTGGTGTTCGCCATTGTTAAGGAGGCTTGGATCCGATTGGACGGATTACTTCAGGAGATGTCTTTACAGTCTCAAGTGCTCACTTGGGAAGCTTCAGTTAATGTACAGACCATCTGCAGTGAAAATAATGACTCTGGCGTCAATCAGATCTTGCACCTTGTGTTTGAACGCGTTGCAATTTTCAATTGCATGCCCCTGTGTCCCCGAGTGGTACTCGTACCTAGCACTCTTGTCATAATCTAGAGGAAGGGGATACGGAACAGGTACAACTTCCCTTAGCTGAATCGAAAAGTCTTGAAGTAAACGAGCAAGCAGCTGACTGTGAGGGACAGTAATGATATCAATCCTTCTCTCATGCCTTATGGACCTTTGTTGATTCTTCAGATGGCAGCTCTGTTGCTGATACTGACTTGTACCTTCCTCTCATTCAGGCACTTTCATCCTTAGACTCGGCTTAGGAACAGGCGACAATTGAGGACGTGGAGACTCTAAAACCACAGACTGCAAGAAATTCCCCTGACTTGGTGCAACTTCAGGAGGGAAACAGGGATATTCACTTCTTTTATAGCAACGGGAGTAGGACCACCTTGTACGCTCATGCCGCCCGACGTGAATTCAATTGTCTTTGAATCGATCAAATCCAATACGACATGCTGAAAGACCATACATTTTTCCACATTATGCCCCGGCGCACCAGAGTGGAAATCACAATAGGCACTTGCATCGTACCCGGGTGGGGGCTTGCCACCAAGAGGAATTATCGTCTAAAGTTTAACCAATTGGAGCTGAAGTAGATGGCTCAATAACTGAGCATAAGGCATAGGAAGCGGATCAAAGATTCTGTCAGACTTCTTCGGCCTCTGTGCGTACTTTTTAGTCTTGGGATTGTCTTGGGAGACATGAGGCAGCTATTGACGAGGAACTTCCAGAACCCCAGGTTGTGCAGAAAATCCGCGAGGTAAATCACACTTTGGGAGAGATCCCACAGGCAATGGTGGAACGACGATTTCTGTTGCAGTCTCAGGCATGGGATTATCATCCATTCTAAGCATATTTCTCATGACTTCCATAACCAGGCTCATCTGAGTCTTCAATTGATTGACCTCTTCCTTCAGCATTTTCTGGTCTTGAATCAAAGCTTGCATATCCCCCATAAACTGCCCCATTTGGCTTCGTATTTCCCCTAACTCTGTTTGAATTTGATCCATGATCAACTTTTGACTGGCTTGAGAAGTTGGGTCTGAAATTCTGAAGAAAACCAGATCAGGATGAGAATAACCAGCCTCGACCACCTGTTATGCAAATGAGTATGAAAATGCAATGTAAATGCCATGTTAGAATGCAACTGACATGGGGTCAAAGCTTCCATATATGTTAAATAAGTGTTGCACTACTGTCTCAATAAGTCCACAAGCCTGCTCTGAAGAGAATACTGGAATACCAGAATATCTGAATAATCAGAATACCAGAATAATCAGAATACTGGAATACCAGGCTGATTAGAATACCAGAATAATCGGAATACCAGAATACCAGGCTGATAAGTCCACACTGATAAGAAAACCAGAATACCTGGTAGGTTGAAGGTCAAGGTTACCTACAAACCTGTAAACACCCAACCCCTCTCATATGTGGGTTCTAGAAAACCAAGGATCCGCAGCGTCACAGACTCTCAGGTTGAGAAACGATGATACGTTCACCATTTCTGGTTTGGCATCATCATCAATCAAGGAGGCCTCAACTGATTCCCCTCAAAAGGTCATCATATGGCAAGTTTTCAGCTTTGGGTCCTCGGATCAAGAAGCATAATGGCTTTGCCATTTCTGGTATGCCATTATCGCCCCTTGGGAGGAGTGCCTCATCTAAGTCCTCGGGAATGGTCACCAGAGTCGACAGCTCATCAAGGGAATATCCAATGACCTGCGTTAACATGTAGTATCAGATATCTCATAGAGGAACCTCGTCTGGCTGTGGGTCTCGTGAACACTACACGTGGTCACCACCATGCAAACGACACGACTATCCCCTATAAATCCTGTGTGTATACTCAAGCCTGGGTAGTGGGCTTATCTCTCAGAACACCCATCCCACCAAAGAAAACAATAGTCCAGCACAGTCCAGTATATATGGTAATAATGAATGTAAAGCAAGTAAACGCGGTAATAGCAATAAACATGCGATAAAGGCCATAAATAAAGCAGGTAGAGTATACAGATAAACACCCTATAACCGAAAACAAACAGGCGCTAGGATTGACTCGCTTAGGGAACCAGAGTCTCCAGCAGAGTCGCCAACTGTCGCATCTGCGAAAATCAACCAACAGAAAAAGACAGAAGATTCGCCACCGAACGTTATTTATCCCGACGCAAGGAAGGGAAACGATCGAATAAAACCTCAACAAAGGGAAAGACTAGGTCATCGCAACCATAGTCTGGGTTCGGGAGTCGGTTACGCGAGAGGAAGTAATTAGCACCCCCTCGCGCCCATCTTACTCAATGGGATCCACTCTTGTTGTATCGATTAAAGGGTGTAGGGTATCTGAAGCTCAACTGCTAAACTGGAAAGGAAGGGGAAACAGGAAAAGAAAAAGAAAAAGTGTCTCGATAGGACATCATCGTCCTAGGCCTACGTATTCCCTTGGGAACGGGAAAATTATAGTCAACGTAGTTCGAAGACTACAGGATTGTGGGGGAAGGTTGCTCGCCTCGTGCCTATGTATCCTCAATCGGACCGGAAAGAGGAAGTCAGAGCAGTCGTAGTTCGACCTAAGGGTCAGTTTTGTTTGGTTGGTTAACGTCTTGATCGCACGGGGCGACAGAAAAGGTTAGATTAATAGGTTAGTCTCGATCGCACGGGTGCGAGAGAAAAAGGGAGTTAGTTGTTAGTGTGCTCGCCAAGATATCGCATCTCGTGCCTACGTATCCTCGTTAGAGAATGAGGAATTAGAGCATCTGTAGTTCACGCTACTACGGGAAAGCGGGATCTCGGTCGTACGGGTGCGAGAGAAAAGAGTTGGGACTCACGGAAGGTCAAAAGGAAACTCGGTCCTATAAGTTAGCATGCAATGATGGTCCTAAGGTCAGGATTAGGAGGGGAGTATACCTAATGTTGTCATGCATGGATTAAAAGCCTAATGTCTCTCCTACCTCCATCTTAATCAGAAATTAAGTGGAGCTAGGAATCCTACGGGATCATGTGAACAACCACAAGTAAACACAGGACAAATCATCATAAAATGAACGATGTCGTGATCTCAGCTAAGCAACAAAACTGAGTGACTCCTCATCCTCAACTGAAAGAGAAATGCAATAGAAAAGGCAAGAGAAACAGACGATGTCGTGATCTCAACTATGAGGAAGTTTAGTGACTCTCCATCAATCACAAGATGAAAACGATGTCGTGATCTCAACTATAAGGAAGTTGAGTGACTCTTCATCCATCACAAAAAGAAACAGAAAACAAGGCAATAAACCAAAAACAGCAGCAACAACAACGCTCCTGCACCTGTACAGCTATAAAATCCAACCATAAGCTAAAGCAGCTTTCAACAGCACCTGTTTTCAGAACTGAATAGGTGTGAGAAAATTTGGGAAGAATTGCAACATTTAACAGCTCACCTTGTGCACAACACCTATGTATGTAGCAACACTTCCTACCTTTAAACAACTTAGCAAATCAAGTGTGAATCACTACAAAGACAACTCAAAAATTAGTCTAGGTAATCCAAGGTTAGCCACCAAAATTCAAAGGGAAACTATCAACAAGAACTAAGTGAAATTGATACCAAAATGTAAGCAACAATTAACCAAAAATCTATGCAACAAATATCAAGGACTCTAGTAAAATTCGCAAACAATTAATAAAAGAATAATCCAATATATCGAATCTTAACTAGGAAAAATCACAATGTTATTATTTAAGAATAATCAACAAATTTAACAAATGAAACCAATAAGAAGATTAGTCGATGTTAGCATTAAAATCTAAGTTTAGTCAACGTTAGAACAAAATCAATTCAAACCAAGTCAAGACCAATTAGTTCAAAATTAATTTCTAATTCTAAAAATCTAGTCCTAAAGTTATGAACTAATCCTAAACTCTAATTCTAAACTAATTCTAAAATTGATTAAATAAGATTAATCTAGCTAAAAACCATTAATCAACCATTCACTTAGTAAAACAATTAAACCGAAATTCAATTAGCGAACAATTAAGCCAAAAAAACCATTAATGAGCAATTAAGCCAAAAAACAATTAGTAAGCAGAAAAACAATGATTTAGCAATTAAGCTAAAAACAATTAGTGAACAAGTAAACAAAAAACAATCATTCAAAAACTATTATCAAAACCTAAATCTAATTAGTCAACATTAAAATTAATTAACAAAAACCTAAAATTGAATGAAAACCTAGTTCTAATCCAAGATTATCGAAATTCAATTAAAATCTAATTACCTAAAACTAATATCAAAAGGTTGATTATCAATTAAAATTGAAGTTAAACTCAATTAAAAACCTAATCTATCATTAAAGCCTAATCTAAGATATCCTAATTATCTAACAGAGGAGGTGCAATAGAGAATTGTGGGGTGAGGAAGGAAATGGGGATAATAATTTAGGGCTTATGAGCCCAATCCGCGTAATGAGAAACACAGTTTAACCTAGAGCACAGAACAAACACACACTCTCCACACTCACTGCGTCGTTCACTCTATCATCAACTTCATCACTCTCCATTCACCCAACCACCATCACCATATTCTTCTCCCTGTCTCGCTTTTCCCTTTCATCCACCTTCTCAATGCTCTATTTCAATCGTCCAACAATGGTCGAACAATGAAACTACGACGCCTTGCCGGAGAAAATGCCGCGCCAGAGTTCGCTTCTGGCAGCGGCAGAAGCTCATCCTCCTCATTCCATACCCGCTTATACTTGTCCCCTACTTATCTATCCAGATTGCATCCTAATTCGTTCAGATTTCCCTTTAAGCACCACGATCAAAAGCAAGATTCAGAGTGAAATGTTACCTGTAAGGCGAAGACGAAGACGCACGGTGCCTCAGGTATGGCTCTTCAATCGTTCATCTCCTTCTTTGCTCCCTCGACTACATTATGCTCTCGAGTCCGCATTTTTCTTCTTCTTCGATTTGATTGCGTGTTGTGTGTGAGAAGAGAGACTTGAAAGTAGTTGAATGTGGTACTGCTTCTGGTTGTGAATCGCTGTTGATTTGTAGGTTTTGAATCCGCGGCGAAATTATTGTTGATTTTCTACAGGTGAAGAGTGGATGATGATGAAGATTTGTGGTTTTTAAGATGAAGAATTAATCTAGAATTTGGTTTTTATAGGTTATGAATCGAAGAAATCTTCAAGGAGCATTTTCAGGAATTGATGACAGTGTCAAGGCAAAGATGAAGGTCGAATCAGGAGTGAAGATTGAAGCTGAATAATGAAGAACATGGAGAAGAAGGATTTGAGAGAGAAGAGTTTCTAAAAAAAGTTGCAGAATCCTGAATCTGAAGAAAGTGATTGAAGAAAAAAGCTGAAGAATTGGAGATTGAAGGATTTCTGTTAGGTTATCGATTTTGGTAGTTTTCTGTTGAAAATTTTGGTTATGAATAGTTTTGGTTGTAACTGGATTAATGAATTAGGGGGAATTTCTGTTATGACTTGGTATTGGGTTAGGAGTGAAATTTCTGTAGTAACAAATTGGTTAACCAAGAAAAACTCTGTTGTGATTCTTCTTGTGACTCTCTTTGTAATGGAATTCTGTTGTTGTTATTTTTTCTGGTGTGTATTTTTCTTGTTCCATTTTAAAAACAAGCTGATTAAAATGTTGTTGTAGCTTCTCATTTGTAAAATTAATACAGAATTGCTCAAAACTATTAAACTTAAAACTTTCAAACCCATAGATATCAAGAACTTCAATGATAGATTTTGAATTTGGATCTTGCCCAATTGAATTATTAATCTTCTCCACTAGCCAGTCAAACAAACGATAATAGATAGTTTTAGCTAGTGCATCCCTGCTACCGAGAGCTGCAACAGGATCAAGTGTTCTTGTAATAACCTCCTCAGGTGTTACCATGACACGCTGAATCAGTGCATCTTCCAAGCTTTTAGCATCACAGTTGAGAAGCTCAGCAGTCGTATTAAGATGGAACCTAGACTTCTCATTCTTGAGGACAGAAGAATCAATCTCCTCTCCTTTTACAAATTCAATATTTCCAAGATGCAAAACTGCTTCTACGACCCTAAAAATTGCATCCTGTTTATCCTCACTTATTCCAACAATATCCATTGCCCTTCGAGTTGCCAGATATTCTTTTGCATCGTCCACTCTATCCAGCCCATAGCAGTTGGATTGGTTAAGGTAATGGAAGGAGCTAGCACTTCCCAGCTTGTGCTTTTCTTTTTCCTCAGCTGGTGTTGCACAAAGAAGGTAAAAACAATGGTAATTTCTTTCAGGATTTGAAACTTGACAAACACCGAATCTCTCAAGTAGATAAGTCCGTATAGCTGCACCAAAAATTCTTCCCTTGTTGTCAAATTGTATCTCACCAAATTTACCAAAACGACTTGAATTATTATTTCTCACTGTTTTGGCATTGCCAAATGCTTCAAGAACTGGATTAGATTGTAAAACTTGTTGTTCAACTGTCCTCCCTTCTACTCCAGATCGATTATCATCATTGTGAATCCAGTTTCACATTTCACCTGTCCGTCAACAGTTTCCTCATCAGCATGAGACTTTCATCCCCCACCCATAAGAACAACACCCCATTGCATCCTATAACAAGTATTCTACTCAATAACAGGCTTCCCACTCCAATCCCCTTTAAGCTTGGGATTAAAATGCAATATATTTGGTGGTTCTTCATTATCATGCATTTTTAAACCCTGCAACTCCATCATAAACTTCGAAACCATCACATGCTCATCACCATCTTTCACAACCCCAATATTTGAATCACTCTTCCCATTAGCCCAACGTGGTGTCCCCACAACAGTCACATGAGACCAAAGTGTCAACTAATAAGGTAACACCATGACCCCTTTCATCTTCTCTCCAAACTCAAACCTAGAAATTGAAACCGAATTCAAACAAGTATTCAAACTGTTTTCGACTCTAAACCCCGAAAAGCTCTGAATATAGTTACCCGAACATCCTTGACAAGAAACCCTAACTAATGGTCTTCAATCGATGAAAGTCCACAAGATGAACCATGAGCAAGAGATCTCAATTCTCCTTGATATGAACACTAATAATGATGAAATGGCTTGAATTGTCAATGAAGAAACCAAACCCCAGCCCATAACCTGACATTGAGAAATCCTCTGAACAAGGAAAACCATGGAGCTTTAACGAACCTCAGAATAAGAAGGTATTCATGACAATGCAAATTCAAACCTAAATGAAGATGAAAATCTCACAACAAGAGAGAATCCCAAGCCTGCACATAACACCTTGATCCCACGCCTTAGGCCCGATGCAAATGAATGAATATGAGTATGACCTAATGGATATGCAGATGAATGCGAATCAAAAGCCAGAAAAAGTTAGGAAAATATAGGGCAAATTTTGGGGTGCTACACCTTGTTCCAATCCACCTTGGATTTTACAGCCATATATATCCATGTTCCTTAAGAATAAATCCAATTGAACCTAGAATGCTTCACATTCCTTAAAGAAACATACAAAGTCTCTTAGTTTGTTAGTTATCCCAAATGTCATTCACACATCAAATACATGCTCCAGAAGTCCTCAGCTTACTTGCTTCACAATCACCAAACTGATCCACTTCTTACTAGAGTTATTGTAGAAGCAACCTCCTCTCCACAAGCATTCTGACCTTAGCATGAGTCAGAGTACAGGATAAATACCCCCATAATCCAAGACATTCTTCACCTCGTCATTCTCCTGTATGATAAGTTAGAACACTTCTGATACAACTGGTGAATATCATTTTCACAAACTGAACCCCAAGTTCTCCAAACAAGATGATGTTCTAACATCAGTTAGGACATCCTGGTCATATCACAGACACCATACACTATGGTTCTTAATACAATAACAACTGGACTTTTTATCTACATAATAATCCATATAAAAATCTCCAGAGAACATAGCTCCACCAGCTTGATCAATAAGAATTCTAGACAACCACAGAAAGAAATAAACTCTCACAAAGGACATCTAGATCTTAGACCTAATATCAAAACATCTAAATTGATATCAAAATAAAGCAGTTAGCTGATGCCACTTTAACAACCTGATCCTCAGACATATCACCTGGAAAAACTTCTCCATGTCTTCAGAACAAATAAACATGTCGAGATTCACACAATAGCTATACCAAAAGAAATCTAGCTTTCCTTAAGTAGAGAATTCTTCAAGGAGTCAGAAATAATATCCTGGACACTTATCCAGAACCTCCATGTTTAAATGGATCACATGCTCACAGCAGTTGCACTCCAATTCACCTAGATCAGAAATAAACTAACCCAAGCAATATTTATCAAGGCTAAGATGTCTTCATCTTCACTTCCACCAGCACCATATTCTAGATAGGTTTCTTGCCAAGAACCTTCCTAGTCGGATTATGTGCCTCTGCAGATCCAGCCAGAAGAAGGTTCCCAATACTCTATGTCAACACACAAAAGTTTAGTTCCCAGAGCTTAAGCTACTTCATTCCCTTGTCTTATAGATCTACTCCTTGAATCAACAAGATTCTGCACAAACTCTGCTGATGGAATGTTTCAACATCTGGTTGAACATCAGATCCTTATCTAATGAAATCTTCAATGACGATATTGACTGCATCTAATCTTCATAGAACACGACCTTGAGTAGATGCAACTAGATATGTTGCACTTCCTAGAGTACCATCTTGACATCATCAATCTGGAACACCACACACATGGATAAGCAATTAAATACTTGTGAATTTCACAAATAGCAATTGATCTTAAATCCTTGTTCATTGAGTCATACTTCCAAGAGATATCAACACTTTAGGAATACCAATCAAGTATTCTTTAGTGCAAGTATCTTATGTGACAAGAAAAATGTTGAAACATCAAGGCTGACACCCTTGACTCATGTTGACTTAGCTGGCACAATCCTATACATCTTCCTTGAGAAGAACCACTTCAGCTGATCTGAAGAAACACTACCTTGCAAGACATGGATGGTGAAAATAAATCACCCCGAATTGCTTCAGATTGATGATCCTCAGAAACATCCTAGATCTAGAAAGGCAATCAGAGGACTCCATATACATGACAGAGAAGCCTTTATGAGTGGACTTGAGAGAAATCTCAAGTGTCTTTGGCATCTTTGTCATGATAAGAGTAATTTACCAATTTCATTGACCATGAATTTGATAACCTAGAATATAAGTCGTCTTTCCTCCAAACTAACTTCAAGATACCTGAAGAAACCATCCTTCTAAGTAACAAGACATCAAAGGCAAGCAGCAACAAACACCTCTCTCCATTCCATTACTCCCTGCTGGAACGACTATAACTTCCATAGATGCTCACACCTTCATGACAAAAAGAGGATAAACAAGGTCTTCAATCTAGCCTTACTTCAAGAGCAAAAGACAACAGGCAAGATCAGAAAATACTTCCACCATCTTCCTTCTTCAAATTTCTGGATAGTGAATATCTCAATCTATTCCAAGAATAGACTTTTCTTGAACCACAACTCCAGAATCACACAGGTCATCCAAAGTTCTTCCATCAGAGACACATGTAGCGGAACACCAAAGTACACCTTCAACAGTCTTTAATCTAGATGTCAAGACATCTTATGAGACATCATGCAGAGAAGAACCACTTCACCAATAGCAGCTGAAGCATCTTCACAGTAGCAAAAGACAACCAAACAATAGCTGTTATCCTTGATCCAATACTAATCATTCTAGATATCCAATACCTTTGAAACCATTAGAATGAAAGGGTTGATCACACAAACACACACCTTGTTTAATGAACCAGAAAGTATCACCCAAGATCTCATCCAGAAACAGACAGGATGTTTGCTCTGATACCAATTGAAATTCTGGTATAACAGATTACAGATGTCCTAACAACATGTCAAGACATTGATCTCTGCATTACTTTAAACAAGGACAAAATAAACAAGTTGATACTCTAAATATCAGCAAAAGAGTCACAACAGATGATTCAACATCTGTTACAACATGTTAATCAACAAGCAAATACTGAACTGTAAATTTGCAGAATGATAAATGCCACAAGATATGTTAACCCAGTTCGGTGAACAAGAACACCTACTCTGGGGGCTACCAAGCCAGGAAGAAGATCTCACTATCAGTAGTATAGTTTTATGTAAACAACCTCTGGTTTACAGTAAACAACCTTTGGTTTACCTATCACTACCAAATGAAACCTTTATCTAAGAATTCTATCTTAATAAGAGAAACCTATCTCACTCCCTTTAATCACTTCCTGTGGTATCTAACAGTTATAGTCACAATAACTGTATCATTCTACTTGAAAGACCCCTCTTTCAATACAAAGTTCAGCCAAACACACTTGACTAACAATCCTACTTGGATTCTATTGGATTTGCTTAAAAGCTTCATCCAATAACAATATACAATTCATTACCTAAAGGTTTCTGAATCTGTATAAACATTTATGTCTACCATAATGTATCCAATCGATACAAAGGGAGACTTACAACACAAGAAATCCTACGACTCTCAAAACCCTAAACCCTTATTTTCAAAATTTTCAAGTATTACACAAGGATTCGTTTTTCAACCCTAGGTCTAAGTCTTCTTTTATAACCTTCAACTGTCTTGGGCTTCAAATATTCTGTCCTTGATCCACTGCTAAACGCGCCCTGAATCTTGGAACAGATTTGAAATCAAAACCTGCTATATATGTCCAGATGTCGAGCCTTCATGCTGGGACATTTCATTCGACATATTTGTTCTCTGGCAGAATTCTTCATGTTAGATCATCTTGTTCTTCATCAAGTTTTACCAAAATTTGGTCAAACCACAAGAGTTTTCATTTTGTACTTAGTCATATTGTCAAGTTTTGAATTGAGCAACACAACTTCATCCTCCAGATCAGAAATGGTGGCTAAGTGCTTTAATCTTTCATCACAAAGTTGAGCAATAAGATTCTGCCGATCCTGCCTAAATTGACAAACTTCAGCACTTCTGATGCACATCTCCTTATAAGAGGCAACCAGTTCATCAGTAGTGAGATCTTCAACATCTGATTCCTTATCAAAATCATATACTCTATTAAGTGCAGGAACATATTTAGCAGTTTCTTCGCCGCTTGAGGAGTCATCTTCAGACCAAGAAGTATACAACCCTTTCTTCTCCTTCTTGAGAAAGGTAGGACACTCTGCTCTTATGTGTCCAAACCCTTCGCACCCATAACATTGGATTCCCTTTCCCTTGTTGGATTCTTTATCATTATTAGTTCTTCTTTCAAAATCTTTCCTTCTGTTGATGTCGGAAGACTGAACCTTGACATTAGATCTTGACTTCTCGTCCAGTTTTTTCAACAGTTGGTTATACTATTTTTCAAGAAGTCCTACAGCCTTGGACAATTCCTCATTGGATTAGGATCACATTCTTCTTGATTAGACACCAAGGCTATACTCTTCTTCTTCTCAAATTTCTCACTGATTGCCATCTCAAAAGTCTGAAGAGATCCCATGAGCTCATCCACTTTCATAGTGTTTATATCTTGGGCTTCTTCAATAACAGTCACCTTCATATCAAATTTCTTTGGAAGTGACCTTAGGATATTTTGAACCAACTTGGCTTCTAGAATTTTTTCTCCAAGAACACTTGAAGTGTTGGCAATATAAGTATTGTTCATATGAAAGTCTTGAATACTTTCATCCTCCTTCGTCCTCAAGTTCTCAAACTTGGTGGTGAGAAGTTGAAGTCTTGAAGACTTTACCCTAGAATTTCCTTCATGCGCAGTCTTCAAAATCTCCCAAACATCCTTGGCAACAATATAATTTTTTATCAACCTGAAGATGTTTTTGTCAACACCTTTGAACAAGGCATTCAAAGCTTTGGAGTTACCTTGAGCAAGCTTGTCATCTTCATCATCCCAGTCTTCCTCAGGTTTCAACTCATCAATGATCTTCCCATCCTTATCTTTGGCCTTTGGTGGGTCCCACCCTTTGACCACAGACTTCCAAGCTTTCCCATCCATAGACTTGATGAATGCCACCATGCGCACTTTCCGATATTCATAATTGGAACCATTAAGAATGGGTGGTCTATTTAATATTCCTTCTTCTTTATCCATTGAACCAGAAAGTATTGTCCCTGAATCTCACCCAGATGCAGAGCAGGATGCTAGCTCTGATACCAATTGAAATTCTAGTATAGGGGATCACAGATGTCCTAAGAGATGTTAAGACACTTGATCTCTTCTTCACACACAAGGATAATAAAGAGTAGAATACAAAATGAAGAAAATAAAGCAACACACAAGGATTGTTGACCCAGTTCGGTGAACAATAACACCTACGTCTGGGGGATACCAAGCCAGGAATGAAATCCACTAGATAGTATTAATTCTAAGTTAAACACCTCTGGTTTACAACTTATCACTTAATCACTAACCGTGCTTAATTTCCACCTAAGACACTTCCTAGGTATGAGACCCTTCTCAATTCCCTTTCAATCACAGCAGTGAGAGAAATTACAACTCAATGTAAACAGTCCAGCTCTATTATCAACACGACACAAGAGGGGCTCACAAAATACAAACTCTAAACTCACTATGCAACAATGTATGTTTTTTTCACTCTTTTCTTAGGTTAAATCCATCTTATTTATAACAATAAACATGACTGGATTTGGGCTTAAAAAACGCAGCAATTCTGCTCCACAGAATCTGCAACTAATTCTCCTCTAGAATAGTTTCTTCAATCCTAAGTTTCCTAAAGTGTCTCCACACTTAGAAACAACATCTTCAAATTATAATCAGAATCCATGATTCCTCAATCTTGGATGCCACTTAGGAAAAAAAATAATCCCATAATCTAAAATCTGGAATAACACAATTAAAAACTAAAAAGTAACAGACAAAGATGTCGAATCGTCATGATATGACATATTGTCCAACATCTTGATCTTCAGTTAGTTCTTCATGTTAGGACATCTTGTCCAACATCTTGTTATCAAGTTAGTTTTACCAAAATTAATGCTAGTCTCAAAGGCTTGGACTAATCAGGATCTTAGGGATAAAAATTAGGATATGACAGGGACCCATTTGTATGATGAACCATTGTTGAGTTGGTACCACATGCATATAGAGTCGAGGTGTTGTCACGTTGCATACAAGTTGGTATATGTGAATTGATGATTGTTGTGTGAATACATTACATGTTGTTGATGGTTGTTGTTATTTAGCATAAGCTTCTTGATCTTTAACACCGCTAACATATTTGAGCATATTTTCACCCCTTTTTTGTTTTGTTTGTTTGTTGACTAACGATGTGTATAGATACATAGGAACATGAGTAGCATATGTTATAAGTTGGAAGATACCTTGGAGCTAATCTTCATTTACTTTATTATTTATCACTTTTAGTCGGTTAAATGCTCTGATCTGTAACATCGAGAATGAGGCATTTTTGTTATGTTTTGAGTTAATAATGAACTATATTGTTTAAAGTCTAATACTTTATTTATGAAATTTAATTTTGAAGTTGTTGTGACACGATAGTTTTTGGGATGGTTGTCGTAGTGACACCTTAAATTATCGATTAAATCTTTTAATATAAGTTTCAGGGTTTAGGGTGTTACATAGTGGCATCAGAGTAAGTCGGTCCATCCGACCAGGTTTTATCATGATGTTTGTTCCATTGTATGTGACATGCGTATGAACATTGTCAATGCATGTTTCCCTTGATATCTATTTACTGGTGTGTAAAGATATGGATGGAGAAAGAAATGATCAAGCTATTATTGATGCTTTGGAAGCTTTGGCTCAGGTGCTGTAGGCCGAGCAGAATGAACATGGTGCGGGTGATGAATTACGTGGATTGAGGAAGTTCTAGAGGAACAATCTTCCTACCTTCAAAGGCAGATATGATCTAGGAGGTGTTCAGACATGGCTGAGAGAGATTGAGAATATTTTTTTAGTGATGACTTGCATTAAGGACCAGAAAGTGTTGTTTGGTACTCATATACTGTCATAGGAGGCCGAAGACTAGTGGGAAAACACGTTTTATAGAATGTAAGATGAAGGTACTGAGGTTACATGGGTTTTGTTCAAAACTAATTTTATAGAGAAGTACTTTCTAGAGGATGTGCACGGTAAGAAAAATATCAACTTCTTGAGCTGAAGTAAGGGAATTTAGTAGCTGCTGAGAATGCTGCTAAGTTCGAAGGGCTGGTGAAATTTTGTCCACACTATAATAGTGCGGCAGCTGAAAGGTCAAAGTGTATAAATTTTGAAAGTGGCCTGTGTCCCGAGATCAAACAAGGTATTCAGTATCAGGATATCTGTCGGTTTTCTGTGCAGTTAAATAAGTGTGGACTTTATGATAAGGATACCAGAGCCCGATATACTCATTATAAGAGTTTTGGTGAGAAGAAATGAAAGGATCTAAACTGTGAGAAACCATATAGTGATATAACTGACAAAGGGAAGCAAAAGACTGAGCTGAAATTTGCAAGTGGAAAAGAGCTAAGTGGGGGAGGAACTCCTGTTTCTGTGAGATGTTTCAAATGTGGAGAGTTTGGATACCGCATTTCTTAGTGAAAAAGTACGAACGTCAATTACTTCAAGTGTGGGAAGCTAGACCACTGTGCTGCTTAATGTAAGAGTAATACCTTGACTTGCTATAATTATGGAGAGTGAAGTCACATTAGTACTAGGTGCCTGAAACCAAAGAAGGCTCAGTCTTGAGGGAATTTTTTGCTTTGTATGGAGCAGAGAGTACTGCATCTAATAGAATGATTATAGGTACATGTTTTATTAATGGTATTCTGTTAATTGCTATTATTGACACATATGCAACACACTCATTCTTATCCGTTGAAGGGGTGAAAAGATTGAATCTGGAAGTGTCAGATATGAATGTTGGTATGATCATTGATACCCTAACTAATGGTCTAATGACTACTTTATTGGGGTGTGTGTGAATTGTTCTTTAACAGTTTACGGTAGAGATTTTGGGATTGACTTAGTTTATTTGCCTCTAAGTAACTCGATGTTATTTTGGGAATGAATTGGTTGGAGTTCAACCATGTGCATATTAATTGATTTGATAAATCGGTGAAGTTTCTTGAATCTGAGGAGAGTATGGAGTCGAGTTCCATGACCACATGATAGGTAAGGACGTCCTTGATAGAGGGTGCTCATGTTTTCATGGTGTTCGCGTCCTTGAGAAGAGGAAGCAAAAGAATGATTGATGATCTACCTGTTGTGTTGAGTTTCCTAAGGTATTCCCATATGACATTAGTGATTTGCCGCCAGAGCGTGAGGTGTAGTTTGCCATAAGCTTAGTAACCGGTATTAGTCATGTGTCGATAGAGTCGTACATATTGAATGCTTAAGAATTGAGTGAGCTGAAGAAACAGTTAGAGGATATGCTTGAAAAGAAGTTTGTTTAACTGAGTCTTTCATCGTGGGGAGCGTCAATGTTGTTAGTTAAGAAGAAATATGGTAGCATGAGGTTGTGGGTTGAATATCGATAGCTGAACAAGGTTCATATCAAGAATAAGTATCCTCTTCCGAGAATTGATGATTTGATGGATCAGTTAGTTGGTGCTTGCGTATTCAGTAAGATTAATTTGCGATCATGTTATCGTCAGGTTCGTGTGAAGTGAGACGATATTCTAAAGTCTGCTTTCAAAATGAGACATGGTCACTACGAGTATTCTATGATTTCGTTTGGTGTGTATGATGTGCTAGGTGTGTTTATGGAATATATGAATATGATTTCCATCCTTATCTAGATCAGTTTGTGGTTATGTTCATCGAAGATATTTTAATACATTCCAAGTCTGATGAAGAGCATGCAGAACATCTAAAAGTGTTGTTGCAGATCTTAAAAGAAAAGAAGTTGTATGCGAAGTTATCTAAGTGTGAGTTCTGGTTGAAAAAAGTGAGTTTCCTTGGTCATGTGATATCAGTGGTGGTATCACAGTGGACACATCAGAGATATATGCAATGTTGTAGTGGGAGACTCTGAAGTCTGGTACAGAGTCAGAAGTTTTTCGGGTTTGGCTGGTTATTGCAGGAGATTCATTAAAGACTTTTCGAAGTTAGCATTGCCTTTGAATTAGTTGACTCGAAAATGTCAATTTTATGTGTAAAGTGTTCAGTGTGAAGAGAGGTTCCAAGAACTCAAGAAGAAGTTGACATTAGCTCCATATTTGATTTTCATAAGTCCATATGAATCCTTTGTTGTGTATTGTGATGCTTCAAAGATGGTTATAGGTGGTGTATTGATGAAGAATGGTCAGGTTGTGGCTTATGCTTCTAGACAATTGAAAGTTCATGAAAGGAATTATCATACACATGATCTAGAGTTGGCAGTCGTGGTGTTTATGTTAAAATTTAGAGGCATTATCTAATTGGTTCCAGATTTTAAGTGTTAAGTGACCATAAGAGTTTAAAGCACTTGTTTGATTATAAAGAGTTGAATATGAGGCAGAAGAGATGGCTCGAATTTCTGAAAGATTATAATTTTAGTTTGATTTACCATCCTGGTAAAGCCAATGTCGTATTCAATGCTTTGAGTAGAAAGTCGTTGCATATGTCGATGCTTATGGTTTGAGAATTAGAGTTGATCGAGAGATTTAGAGATCTGAATCTATTGCATGAAAGGACTCATAACAGTGTGAAGTTGGGTATGTTGAAGTTGACTAGTAGTATTCTCGAAGAAATCAAAGAAGGTCAGAAATCAGATTTGGGATTGATTAATCGGCTAGTGTTAATCAATCAAGGTAAAAAAGGTAATTTTGGAATAGATTTGAATGGTGTTATGCATTTCCTTGATAGAGTTTATGTACTTAATGTGCCAAAACTCAAGAAGAGTATTCTTAAATAATGTCACATAAGTAGTCCGAGTATTTATCTTTGTGCTACTAAAATGTATCAATACTTGAAGAAATTATTTTGGTGTCCAGGAATGAAGAAGGATATAATCGAGTTCGTTTATGAGTAATTGACTTTCCAGAAGTTGAATATTGAACATCAGAAACCGTTGGGTTTGATGCAACCATTGGATATTCCTGAATGGAAGTGGGGTGGTATTTTCATAGATTTTGTGACGATTTTTCCAAAGAATTATAAATGGAATGGTTTGGTATGGGTTATAGTGGATAGATTGACTAAATCGGCTCATTTTATTCTAATAAAGATCAATTATTCATTGCAGAAGTTGACTGAAGTGTATATTGAAGGTTGTTAGCTTGCATGGTATTCGTTCGAGTATTGTTTTTTTTATAGATATTCAAGATTCACATTAAGGTTCTAGGGGAGTTTGTAGGAAGCCATGGGTACTAAGCTGAAGTTGAGTTCTGCTTATCATCCACAAATAGACAGTTAGACAGAGAGAACTATCCAGTCTTTGGAGGATTTGCTGAGAGTTTTTGTTTTGGAGTAGGGTGGTAACTGGGACAGTTACTTACCGTTGGTTGAAGCCACTTGCATCAACATTTTCCATTCTAGTATTGGAATGACACCGTTTAAGGCTTTGTATGATAGAAGGTGTATAATACCTTTATGTTGGTATGATTCTGGTAAAAGTGTTATGCTTCTGAAGCTAGCGGGATTATACCTGAGTGAATCGCACACTCAAAGATACAACAGAGTCGCCACTGAACGTTATTTAGTCCCAAAGGACAGGGAAAATATCGATAAAATCCAAGGGGAAGATAAACAGGTAAGGGGGTCAGTTATGCGAAAGGAAGGTGCTAGCACGTTACGCATCCACCATACTTGACGGGAATCATTTCTCTTGCTTTTAGGCTTGGATGGGTTATCTATCTAAAGGCTTCTAGCTAAAAAGAGGAGAGAGAAGAGACGAAGAAAGAGAATGCTCGCGGAGGATTAGGGCCCTCGTGCCTACGTACCCTCATAGTGCAATGAGGAAATCAGAGATCCGTAGTTCATGGAACCAGGGAAAAGAGAAGAAGAATGGAAGATGGTTGCTCGCCGAGATTTTGCAATCTCGTGCCTATGTATCCTCATAGTGTAATGAGGAATTCAGAGCCTACGTAGTTCGGAGAACAAAGACAGAAAAGGAAAAGGAAAATGGTATCAAAACCAAGAGCAAAAGAGGTAGAAAGATTCTATTGGGGAATGTAAAAGAATGGTGTCAAAACCAATAAAGAAAGGCAAAGGGAAAGTAGCATATCTGCTGAGGATAAGACAAATAGATGGTGTCGAAACCAAGATGATAAAGGAGCAAAAGAATATTGGTGACTTTACTTGGGAATAAAAAAAAGGGATAGTGTCGAAACCAAGATAATATATGCGAGGGATATTGAATCGAGACAAAGTAAGATTCATTGAGGATTCAGTATATTAATTGACTGGCAGTGGTTAAAAGAAGAAAAAGAGAGTAAGGCTCTGTGGGGGAAAAGGGGTTGGAGTCAACAGATGGACTGTGATGAACCAGAAGAGAGAGTACTGAACCAAGAGAAGGTGTTTGACTCTGAGGGGATTTCGGTATACTAACTGATAAACAGTCATTAACCGAAAGAACGAGTGTGAAACCAAGCAAAGGTTGTGACCCAAAGAACGGGTGTGGAACCAAGCGAAGGTTGTGACCCAAAGGACTGGTGTGGAACCAAGCGAAGGTTGTGACCCAAAGAACGGGTGTGGAACCAAATGAAGGTTGTGACCCAAAGGACGGATGTGGAACTAAGCGAAGGTTGTGACCCAAAGGATGGGTGTGGAACCAAGCAAAGTTTGTGACCCAAAGGACAGGTGTGGAACCAAGAAAATGTTGTGACCCAAAGGACGGGTGTGGAACCAAGCAAAGGTTGTGACCCGAAGGACGAGTGTGGAACCAAGTGAAGGTTGTGACCCAAAGGGTAGGTGTGGAACCAAGCGAAGGTTGTGACCCAAGGACGGGTGTGGAACCAAGCGAAGGTTGTAACCCAAAGGACGAGTGTGGAACCAAGCGAAGGTTGTGACCCAAAGGACGAGTGTGGAACAAAACAAAGGTTATAACCCAAAGGATGAGTGTGGAACTAAGCTAAGGTTGTGACTCAAAGGACGAATGTGGAACCAAGCGAAGGTTGTGACCCAAAGGACAGGTGTGGAACCAAGCAAAGGTTGTGACCCAAAGGACGGGTGTGGAACCAAACAAATGTTGTAACCCAAATGTATGAGTGTTTGAACCAAAAAAAGGTTGCTAACTCATAGGGGTATTGGTTTTAACAGGAATATTGTGATTAACCAAGAAGAAATGAGTGATTAACTAAGAGAAGGTGATTAACTCAAAAGAAGCTCAGTGTGTTAACAAACGGACTGTGATTAACTGAGGAAAGGTGCAAATTGCTGTTATAACTGACAGGCAGTGTTTAACCAAAGAAAAAGGAGAGAACAAAATAAAAGTTGCAAACTCCGCTTGGGATTCGGTGTTTAACAAGAATACTGTGATTAACCGAAGAAAGAATGATTACAACTCTAATGGGGAGTCAACAAGCAATGATTGACAAAAAGTAAAGGATATTGCACCAAAAGGAGGTTGCTAATCCAAAGCAACAAAGATCTCTAACCAAGGAAATGATAATTCATCAAAGGAGAGATTAAAAGGGGCAAGAGTGATCAAGGATTAACTCGGCTGGAGATTGAGAGACACTACAATCTGGGAATAAAGATGACTATTATAAGTTCAGGGTCAAACGCCCCATACCAGAAATAATCAGAATGAGGGTAAGAGAAACTCCATCCTCATCCCTGATAAGTTCAAATAGTAGTTATTTTTGTAGATAATTTTTGTTGCAGTTATCGATACTTTTTGTTAATATCGTACAAATAAACCTCGTTTTGTTTATAAATACGTTTACTTTACGTTATAGTGTATATAATGCATTATCGTGTAAATATCATTGAGTTTAATTGTTTTTATCTCATTTTTTGCAGGTATTCAAGCAAGGATATCTTGTCATATTCATAAATAGCATTGAATAAGCTTTCCAACACTTCAAACCGGGCAAAAAACGCAGTTACGATTCAAAAGTTACGAAGGAAACAGTGCTGGAATTTTTCTGTATCTGTCAGCTTCGCCCCGACCGAAGTAGAGGCGAGCCGGACACTCCAGAAGCATGAAAAAAATAGAGAATAGACCGTCTTAATTTGCCGGCGAACCGGGACTTCGTCGAGCGAATTTTCTTGGACAGAAACACATATTTAGGGATAAAAACACATTTTTTAGGGTATGGTTTGGGTATTTTTTGCTCCCACTCCATCAAACTTCATTTTTGATAGTTTAGAGCTTAGAAAAGCATCAATGGAGGTTGCAACTCGACGATTAGGGGTGGATGATTCTTGGATCGTGATTGACACCGCGAGAGATTTTGATTCATCTTCTCTCTTTCCTTTGTATTTTCCATTTGTTGTGAGTTTGTATGTAAGTTTACCTTGATTATATGTATATTTATTGCTCATGGTGTTGTATAAAACTCATTTTACAAATTAATGTTGATGATTGCTTTCTTTATTTGGGTTTGAGTTGTTGCAGACATGAACGGGCTGAATCCAGATTAAGGATGAACATCTATTATGTTTTAGATTCTAGAGATAGATTTAGGCTTAATATTCACTTGGGTATCGGAACTTAATGCTTCTGTGTTGTTTGCGTTGCGCTGAGAGATTGCCGACGCGAGTAATACGTTCGTTGTCTCACTCTGTGTTAGAGATAACCTCTGTGAGAGAGATACGTGATATTGTTGACGAGTGATTTAGGTTGCGTACAATTGGGTAATAAGTTTAAGTATTTGATAGGGTAGATGAAATACAAACCCGAGAGTTCTCTACTCTTCAAAGAATGAATTCTTTTTCTGTTCATAAGTTTTATTTCCCGCATTTCATTTAAACCCATTTTAATCTAAACTCATAAACGCGAGACTTGTCGAACGACAGTTTAATAACATCGATCTCTGTGGACATGATAAATTCCCGGATAAATACTTCCAAAAACTTTTGTTGCTTGCCGCTTTACCGCGCCAACAAAATGGTACCGTTGCCGGGGATTGGTGTTTTTATTGGATCTCATTGCGATAGTTTCTTTGTTTCTGAGTTTTGTAGATATCGTATATATTGTCTATTTTCACCTGTTTATATTGATACTTGTATATGTTTACCATATTTGTGAAATTTACATGTTTTGCATACTTGTGAATATAATGTATATATTTGTTTCTCTTCACGTTTGCCAAAAGTGTGGTTAGATGTGTAGTTTCGGTTAGAGCTCGAAGAGATGAGAGCAAAGGCAGGAGTGAAAGCATTTGGCTCATCCGAAGCAATGTGCTGGTTTGTAAATAATAGGCGTCGAGCTTACGACGTAAATCAAGCATGTTGTATTATTTTTTTGTTGTTGTTTAGTTTAGGTAGTATGGTGCAATTGTCTAAACAAATTTAAATTGGACCAGCGCTGAAATTTCAAATCTTCACTTTTAAATTTGTTTAGACAATTTCACCCGGTCTTTTAGTATGTTTATATTAATAATTCTTTTGTTTGTCAATGAGCTTTTTTCGAGTAGCTTGAGGAATTTAAGGTGATGTTCCAAGTTTGATCATTTCAACTTGCGGATATATGGTAATGATATTGTTAAGTTTTGTACACGTCCAAAGTATGTGTTTATCGCTTTCTAGACTTTAGCATATTCATGATACTTAGGCTTTTTACAAACTTCCATGTCATTCATTCTTTTGTATACTTGTTCTTGATGTGAACACTTTTGTTCCCACCCTTTTTGTGAGGAAGTTTTCCATTGTTCACATATGCGCGGAGTACCAACATTCTTGTTCTAATTGGATTTTATTATGCTTAATCTTTTGTTTGTGTTGATTATATGAAAGCATGAAAAGGATCAAGACATTTTGTTTTATTTTGAGCACAACTACCTAGCCAAATAGTCATTTAACTTGTGAGTGTGTGATCATTCATAACCCCTTTGTGCCTTTCTATCATTATCCATGTTGTTTGAACTTAATGCTTGTCTATGAGTATTGAATTCACTTTTTGTATGGATTTTGATTGATTGTTTTTTCTTGAACCCTCAACTTTGTGTTGTTGTATGAATTTTACCTTGCCTTAGAAAGTAGGGAGTATTCACATGATGATGTGGTTGAATTCAAGTTGGGGAGAAAATGATTGTTTACTCATTGGTTGGTTTCTATGAGGTTGAAAAAGAAAAGAAAAAAGAGAAAAATATGAAAAAGAAAAAAAAAATCCTTGAGAAAGGAAACAAAAAGAGTTCAAATAATTATGCTAAATAAGTATTGTGTGTTGTGTGTAACACTTGGGGTTTTGGAAGAATTTGATTGGAATTTTGTGTTTGAGTCTTTGTGAGTTGATCACTCCCTTAGGTTTAAGCAAGTTTTTGTTTCAATTACCTTTAGAAATTTCCCATTGTTTGTTTACCCGACCACGCTACAACCTTGAAAGCCCTTATGATTCTTGCTTTTATGTTTTCAATATGGTTGTTGGATGAGTGCATAATTTAATCTTTTGTTTGCAAGATTGTTGTATGAGTGAAAAGTACCTCATTTTGTGTTTTTCATCTACCGATGATTGTTTTTGCTAGGTGTGATTCATGTTTGAACTTGTGTTGTTTTAGGATGTTTGGCATGATTTTTGTATTTAGCATTTGTTTTGTGCCTATGTTGTTGTCGTAGTTTAGTGGTAAGTATTTACTTTGTGTGTACCTTTTTTTTATTTGAACCATTCATTTGTCTGTTTTTCAAAACCTGTTGGTTCGTGATTCTTTGGTTGTTACTTTTGTTTCTATGAGTCTCTTGATTATTGTTTAGAGACAAACAAGTTTAAGTTGGGGAGAGTTTGATAAGTACAAATTGTAGCTATTTTTGTAGATAATTTTTGTTGCACTTATCGATACTTTTTGTTAATAATGTACGAATAAACCCCGCTTTGTTTATAAATACGTCTACTTTATGTTATAGTGTATATACTGCGTTATTGTATACATATCATTGAGTTTAATTATTTTTATCTATTTTTTTGCAGGTATTCAAGCAAGTATATCTTGTCATATTCATAAAGAGCATTAAATAAGCTTTCCAACACTTCGAACCAGGCAAAAAACATAGTTACAGTTCAAAAGTTAAGAAGAAAACTGTGCTTGAATTTTTCTGTATCTGTCAGCTTCGCCCCGAGCTCGCCGGGCGAAGCAGAGGCGAGCCGGACACTCTAGAAGCGTGAAAAAAATGTAGAATAGACCGTCTTAATTCTCCGTGCGAATTTTTCTGGACAGAAACACATATTTAGAGGTACAAACACATTTTTTAGGGTATGGTCTGGGTATTTTTTGCTCCAACTCCATCAAACTTCATTTTTGATGTTTAGAGCTTAGAAAAGAATCAATGGAGGTTGAAACTCGATGATTAGGGGTGGATGATTCTTGGATCGTGATTGACACCGCGAGAGATTTTGATTCCTCTTCTCTTTTCCCTTTGTAGTTTCCATTTGTTGTGAGTTTGTATGTAATTTTACCTTGATTATATGTATATTTATTGCTCATGGTGTTGTATAAAACTAATTTTACAAATTAATGTTGATGATTGCTTTCTTTATTTGGGTTTGAGTTATTGCAGACATGAACGTGTTGAATCCAGATTTAGGATGAACATCTATTAGGTTTTAGATTCTAGAGATAGATTTAGGCATAATATTCACTTGGGTATCGGAACTTAATGCTTCTGTGTTGTTTGTGTTGCTCTGAGAGATCGCCGACGTGAGTAATACGGTCGTTGTCTCACTCTGTGTTAGAGAGAACCTCTGTGTGAGAGATACATGATAATGTTGACAAGTGATTTAGGTTGCATACAACTGGGTAGTAAGTTTAAGTATTTGATAGGGTAGATGAAATGCAAACCCGAGAGTTCTCTACTTACCAAAGAATGAATTCTTTTTCTGTTCATAAGTTGTATTTCCTGCATTTAATTTAAACCCATTTTAATCCAAACTCATAAACGCGAAACCTGTCGAACGGAGGTTCTATAACACTGATCTCTGTGGACACGATAAATTCCCGGATAAATACTTCCAAAAACTTTTGTTGCTTTCCGCTTTACCGCACCAACAATCCCTTCTCTAACACCCAGAGGATAGTGTGGAGATTTAAAATGACAGAGTAATAGTGACAACTTGTACAGTGCTCCAGTGCGTCGTGCAGACCTCCGACTCAGCAGGGGATTAAGAAAACAAGGCTCTAAAAGATCCTAGAGAGAGAAGCAAGGAGATATTGACTAATCAAAAGAAGGTTTCGATCAATCGATCAAGGGAAATGGTCAAGCCAACAATCTTCCAAATGAATCGGAAGACCGTCAAAGCAAACGTGCTGATTAGTGATTATACAAAAATAAATTTGCTCAATAAAGAACAAACTTAATGTGATCAAGAATGAACTTGCATGGCAGTACCAAATGTCAATTAACATACATCACCAATCATGTCATCATGTAAACAAAAGTGTGCAAGAATCAACATGCTCATACAATGTCAAAAAAATGCAAACAATTCCATAGTCTATAAATCGTGCATCGAAAGTTTGTATACATGCTTTAAACAGAAGTTAAACAGCCCATAAAACATCCACAAATATCAAGCATACCAAGCTATGGAAGTTAAATGAGGAAAGAATATCAAACAAGCTTGAAAAAGCACAAAAATGGCCTTCTGTCACAGTGGTAATCGATTACCTGCATATGGTTAATCGATTACTCACTTGAAAATTAAAAAAAAAGGTGAAAAAAGGCTGGGTAATTGATTACCCATATATGAGTAATCGATTACCACTGTGACAGTGGCAGAAAATTAACTTTTCAGAAGCACTTCCAGCAACTAATCACTTACTCAATCATCCACATGTTATGGCATGCATTTGTGCATGAAAATTACATCAAGTATGGGCAATTAATCATCAATTGAAAGCATCAAACATGAAGATCAAAAATCAAACAATCACATGATTAATCAACATCGAAAATTTATCGGAACTACATTGCGAACATGCTGTCATACCCCAAATTTTGACCACTAAGTTTCCCTATCATTGTGCAAGTCATCATCACAATATGGATGGACCATCATACCTTATTAGTCTCCCCAAAGATGGGTGAGCATCCACTACAATCAAATTTAGGGTTTCAAGCCCTCTCAGAGCTCTTAGACAAAGGATCAATCAAGAAATGACATGATCTTTAACTTGTCTGAACCTCTCAAACATCCACAATGGATCAAGAGGACCCCCATATCAAGGATCAAGCACAATGTTGCGGCATTCCAAGTGGATTAAGCCTCAAGATCGCCAGTGTCACCAAATTAGGGTTTTGGTCGACCAGGGCCTCCATATGGAAATTTTCCTCTAGGCATGAGCCAATGCTTCAAAGCATAACCCAAAATACTCCAAGGGACATCAGGAACCCCATCATCAAGTCAATTTAGCCTCAGGGGAAGTATTCATCAAAAATCAGGAATTAGGGTTTCTTGACCTAATTCACCCCTAAGTTGACTTTTGGGACAAAACATGAGCCAAGACCTCAAGACATGATTTGAGGGTCCCTAATACACTACATTGATCCATTTGTAACAATGGATTAATCCAAGAAGCTTAATTCACAAGTTTCAAGTTCATCAGAACCACGGTTAGGGTTTCGCGGAAAAAGTCAACTATGCCTTTGACTTTTAACCAGGACATGCTCCCAAACCTTGGGACATGATTCAATACACCCTATAAAACCCATGGAACATGTCCATAAAGTTTGATTTAGGTCAAGGACTTGATTTCATAGAGGATCGCACAGTTTGGAGTTCATCTGACAAAAAGTCAACTGTGCACAAAAGTCAACTTTGACTTTTTGAGATTTTTCACAATTATGGTTTTTTGACCCTAAAATGATGTTAATGTGTGATTGGGATCATCATTCATCAATAGAAATCAATAAAAGTGGGATAACTTGTAAAAGGGGTAACCATAAAAAACTTAAAAATTTTCTAAGTTATGAAACAAAGTGGCTAGGGTACCAACTTCCAAGGATCACAACTTGTGATCCAAGCAACCATTTTGGCTGATCCAAAGATGGATTTATAGCTCTCATGGCATAATTTAAAAGTGTCAACTACACCTCATTCCAATTCATCACGGATTTTGAGTTATGGAGTGACCAAAATGACAAAAACATGAAAATGCCACTTTTTCCAACACTTTGTGAAATTTTCACTAAGTCAGAATCTGTTTCACTTTTTTCAAAATGTAGGGGAATTTTTCACTTGGATCCAAAAAGTGTCAAGACAGACTATGATCACACATATGTTGTATCATATGAGAGCTTTCCAAAATGGCCAAGAACTCCATGAAACTCCACTTAAACCATGAGATATGACAATGACAATGTGCCTTGCTGCAAACTGTCATGGCAAGGCAGATTTGTGCATTTTGCTCGATTTGAGCAAATTTTGCAAATTACAAACAAGTTTATCCATCTGAACACCTCAGGGGGAGACCAAGGAGGGACAAACACTGATCCATCAGCCTCCCAAGTCTTTGGAACCAAAAGTAGCATGCCAAACCTAGAAATGCCTAAAAGAGGGACAAGACTCCAATTTTGGTTTGGAGCATTTAATGGATGCACCAAGGTGGCATGGACTGAGCCCTTTCCAACTGAATTCAATCTAGACTTATCCAAGAACTAGGGAACCAGCAGCCTGTGCTCTAACCTCTAGTCAATGGCTAGAGGAGACTTGGATTCCTATTGATCAACATTTGCCAAACCTCTGCAGCACATGCCATTCACTATTGCAGCCAAAACAAATTTGCTCTACTATAAATAGAGCTCATTTGTGCTCAGTTTGAGTGCGTCAAAGCACTACAACACTTGCTTTCCTTAAAATCTCTTTCTCTAGGCAAAAATGCCTTCTTTAGCAAGGAAACTTTGAGTTTTTGAGTTAGAGAGCAATTTCATCATAGCTCATGATCCAAACACATCCAATATGTCATATCTAAGTTGTCCAAACTCTCACAAGTGACATGTAACACCAAAATCACAAAGTCCCCTCTCAAAACCTCAAAATGGGACTTTTTTGCATTTTTCAAGCCATGTCCTGATTCAGTCACTTTTAAAACCAGATAAAACCTCAAACACACTCCAAATATCTTCCTTGAACTGTCCCAAATGGTTCCCCACATGTGGAACACCATTTGAGAGAGTTGCTATTTTGGCCACTTTTGCCCCTTTTGCAAGAAAGGGCCAATTTCCATTCATGAGGTTTCCAGCTGATTCCAATCATCCTAAAAGCTTCCAAGGGATCATTTGAGAGTGTTCAAAGCATCGAAACATTTCTGGAACAAAGCCCTTGATAGATTGCCCAAAAAGCTCCCAAAGAGGTAAGCATCTCAACTTGAACTCTTAGAAATATGCATTGCTTTGAGGTCCACTGATCATGCATCTCTTATATATGTCATATGTGTTGTGTTTGCACCAATTCATCATGTAATTCATGGCTGTACCAAGAGGTAGCACAGAAAATGCACAATATGGCCAATTTCAAAACCACTATCGGGTTTTGAGGAGGGTTGATTTTCTGGAAAAACCACCACCACCATTGGATTCCTTAGGAAATTCTAGGCCAGATGCATATATATTTTGTCTTCATCCATGGAGAAATGAGGAAGTTATGGCCTTCACGTTTCTGACAAAAAACCTTGCCTTGGCTAGGCCAAGAACAAGGCAAGCCTTGTATATTTGTGGCTGGGGTTTGATACACGGATGTATCACCACCCTAGTGGTAAGGCGCGCATGCTGCACACAAGAGGTCTGGGGTTCGAATCCCCCTCGCCCCAGACCCTCTTTTTACTATTTTTTCACTTTTTTATTATTTTTCATATTATTTTTAATGATTTGAAAAATTAATAACTTCCTCAATTTTAATTATTTTTTAGTGGTTCTTTTTGCAAAAAATCACAAAAATGTTGAAATATTTTATTCCACAAAAAAATCAAATTTATATTATTTGTTTAATATAATTAGTATTTTTGTGAATAAATTCATTTTTAATTGTTTTTAAACATTTAAAAGTGAATATTTATTTTAAAAATCAAAACCAAATGAGTTCTAAATCATCTTGTGATTAAAACCTCATTTTTCAAACCTTAAACAAAAATCACAAGTGGTTTATTCAAATCTATTTGGTATATTTATCATTTTTTATTGATTTTCTTTAAATATTTACTTTTAAAGAAAACAAAATTAGGGTTTCTTTGATTTTCACCCTCACAAATCTTTTTCAAACACTCATGGGCCTCTAATAGAGTGTAAGACCCAATCCCTTTTGAAAACCAAAACCTTTTGGGCCTCAGTGTATTGTATAAGTCCCGATACCGTCCAAAAGTTTGGCGCGATCGTCGCCTTTCTAACAAAAATCACATGGGTCTCTCCTTGAGTTGTAAGCCCCATTCTTTTTCTTAAAATCACTCATGGGCCTCTAATAGAGTGTAAGACCCAACCCCTTTGTAAATAATACCTTTGGGCCTCACACATTGTTTAAGTCCCTCTGTATATTTTCAAACGTTCGGCGCGATTGTCGCCTTTTTAACAAAATCAACTGGGCTTCTCCTTGAGCTATAAGACCCATCTTTATTCATTTTAAAACTCTTTGGGCCTATAATAGAGTGTAAGACCCAACCCCTTTTGAAACCAAAATGATTTGGGCCTCAGACGTTGTATAAGTCCCGATACGATCTTTAAGATAACTGTGCGATCATCGTTAAACCTTGGGCCATTCCTCGAGCTGTAAGCCCCAACAATCTTTTCAAAGCAATTTCTCCTTTGATTTTGAATATATGTTGTTATCAAAACTTTATTTGTTGAACAACTAACCAAACAACATGGAAGCTCTACAACGGGTAAGTGTTTATCCGCTTTCATTTATTGCTTTCATATGTATATAAACTGTGTTGTGGGCTGTTTCACTGTAAGTCTTCTTTCACAAACTTTTATATACTTGTCACATATCAACTGTGTAATACTAGTATAGTTATTTAGAGTTTTCCCCGGTAACTACGTCTAGCACTAGGTAAAGCCTTGTTGGTCACTCTTAAATACAAACAAAACTAGATCCCCCGTAGGACTCCAGATACAGTCTTCCCTCCTCTTGGGGTTAAACAATATGGAAACCTGAAAGGCAGCATTCTCGGTGAACCCTTTCTCAGACTGTCACTCTTAGAAATTATCAAAGAAACTCTACTCCCCAGAGATGATCTTTTCTCCATGAATGGCATCTCTTGAGTTTTTTTTGAATCCTTGAACTTTCCTGGCTTGATATATTCTCTGTGAATAGCATGTCTTGAACTTCTCTTAGTTTGGGGACCCACTGGCTTCCTAAAAGCATCCCCGCCTCCTCTTGGGCGTTGTACAAGGACTCTTCGGCTTCTTAGAAGTTCTCATGCCTTCTCTTGGGCTTTATACAAGGACCCTGACGACCTCTTAAAGGTATAAGACAAAACTTAGTCATCCTTTGCTAGAGCAGTCTTTCCAGTGTAAAAACTCCGGCCATTTTAGGGTTGATCCTCATCCCTTAATGTCCGTGTCTCCTCTTGGGTATTGTACAAAAGATAAAACTCTAGACTTGGACAGTCTAAGACCCTTGAGTCTCAAAGACATTCTCAAGTTCCTTTCAAACATAGGAAGAAACACCGATCACTCTGAAACCCGGTATCTCTCATGAGAGTTCCCCACACTTGGACCCGCTCCAGGATCTCCAGAATCCATAGCGGTAAGGTAGCCTCCTCTTGGGCTTTGTACCAGTGTTTTAAAAACCGGACCGGTCATCAAACCGGTGAGAGTACTGTGTCACTGGTTTATCGGTCGAACCACTGGGTCATTGGTCGAATCGCATGACCAAACCGGATTAAACCGGATAACTCGGTTGAATAAACCTGTCATTATAATAGGTATAAAATCGGTAAAACCGGTCGAGCCGCATGATTCAGTCTCTAAAAAATATAACTAGCACTTAAATTTTTTGAAAATATTATATCATAAATTTACAGGTTCATAATTTAAATTCAAATTTTAAACAGAGTCTAATTGTAAATTATAAACAGAGTCTAAATTAAACAGAGTTTAATTTAAATTCATAGTTTTAATGTTAATAAAAAATCAGTTTTAATGTTAATAATTAAAACAATACAAATATTAACATTATTTTAAATAATAAATTTTCCAAGTCTATATATATAATGGAAATCAGGTAAGTCTAAAATTATATTATATTTAGTTTTTTAATTTGTGTTCTTAAATTTCTATACAAATATTTGTATGATGGTTTTTCAATCAATATAAATACAAAATAGTAAAAATAGTTTTATGGATATTACGAAACTTAATTTGTGTATCACTTGAATCAAATGAGTGATTACTATTATTCTTGGAGAAAAGTTCATATGTATTTGAGTAAAACAAAATTAAAAAAAAAATAAAATTTTTTTTTTTTTTTTAAAATAAGCAGTTGAACCGCCGGTTTTCCCGGTTCGCACCGGTTCCCACCGGTTCAAAGACATGGTTGATCGAGCAAGTGAACCCGGCCGGTTCCCGGTCCAACCGGTCCGACCGGCCAGTCCGGTCCGGTTTTTAAAACACTGCTTTGTACAAATGATTCTCCCTAGCGGAGCTAACCTTTTCAGACTCTCTTGTTGGGTCATCCACTTTTAGCCTCCATCTCGGGCTTCGTACGAGATAGAAAATCACTCTCTTATTAAGTATAAAAGACTTTCTTGTTGAGTCAACCTCCTTTTAGCCTCCATCTCGGGCTTCGTATGAGATAGAAAATCACTCTCTTGTTGAGTATAAACGACTCTCTTGTTGAGTCAATCTCCTTTTAGCCTCCGTCTTGGGCTTTGTACTAGACATCTAAAACACTCTCTTTTTGAGTATAAAGGACTCTCTTGTTGAGTCAACAACTTTTAGCCTCCGTCTTGGGCTTTGTACAAGACATATAAAACACTCTCTTGTTAAGTATAAAAGACTCTCTTGTTGAGTCAATCTCCTTTTAGCCTCCATCTCGGGCTTCGTACGAGATAACAAATCACTCTCTTGTTGAGTATAAAGGACTCTCGTGTCGAGTCAATCAATCTCCGAACTCTCTTGTTGAGTCAACCTTTTTAGCCTCCGTCTTGGGCTTTATACAGGACAGATAAAAGTACTCTCTTGTTGAGTCAAACCACTTCAGCCTCCATCTTGGGCTTTATACAAGATACATTCTCCCCGGCGGAGTCAAAATCCCTTTTAGCCTCAATCTTGGGCTTTGTACAATACAGAAAGAAAATTTTCCCCGGAAAAGTCAAACTTCTCGCCTCCTCTTAGGCTTTGTATAAAGAAACCCCCGGTTGAGTCAATCAACCTTTTAGCATCAAAGTTGTGTCTTGCTCACAGCATACAAACATCGACAACTCCCCTTTAGAGATGACAAATTCTCTCTCAGCCAAAACCTTTTAGCTTCACATCTTGGGCTTTGAACAAAATACAAACCACCTTTAGCTTCACGTCTTGGGCTTTGAACAAGACACCAAAACAACCTTTTTTTCCTCCCATAGAATAGGAGGAACTACGATAGCTCTGATTTCCCTGTTTCGTTAAACGGGAATACGTAGGCATAAGATTGCAAAATCTTAGCGAGCATACTAATCAACAACCCAAAAATCCCGTACCAATATATCAACTCAAAAGCACCAAATCCTAACATCTTACCAAAAACCTCGCAAATGATCCAGACATTATGATCTTAACAAAATAAACCGAAGAGGGACCCACATCTTAATAGTATCTGTAACCTAACAGATCGCTGTTTAAACTCAGTATTCAAGCAGGGTTAATTGGAGACATCTATTTTCCTTCCTTAATCAGCTTAATAGGATAAAAAATGAATCGAACTGTAGTACCCAAGCGATCGTGATTCAAGACCACAAAAATCGCGCTACACATGCGAAAGTGATCGAAAACACTAAATCGACCGAGAATTACCAACCTACAAGGCGGAGAATTGCCTTAGTGATTGTTGTGAGTAAAATGTAGTGAGAATAAGCCAAGAAAATCAGAGAATTCCAAGCTTGAGATCAAATCGTAGAGAAACCGATCAAAACGCGATAAAAGCTCCAAAATCGAATTTGCACCAAAACGATTGAACCAATCACTTGAATTGAAGTAGAAGTTGCTATAATTACAGAGATCCAAGAAGAAATGCAATGTGATGGAGGTTTAAGCTCAAGAGAAAAGCAATTTCAATGTGAAATTTGCTACTCTTCAATGGTGGAGAATTGAGCTCTAGTGTGGTTTTGTGAAGAAGATGAAGATGAATGTGAAGAAATTGCAGAAAATGCAGAGAGAATTGAGAGAAATGAGAGAGTGAAAAGTGAGAATTGTGAGAATGGTTGAAGGTTTCTTTATATAGAGGCTAGCTTTAGAGTAGGCTAGGTTTGGAGTGTGCTTTGGAGCTTGCTTTGGAGCTAGCTTTAGAGTTAGTTACACTTAACTCACTGAGTCAGAAGTTTACTCAGTTAGTTATTTGTTAACTCAGTGGAACAATCCCAATGCATGCTAACAATCCAAAGGTTCACATACTTGGAAATGAAGTTACATGGTAGTCTTGATTCAAAGTGATGTATTGGAATAAATTCCTTGAAGTGTCTTGAAATGTCTTGAAGTTTCTAGAACATTCCACACAATGCTAGAACCAAGTAAACCCCAAAGAAGTAGAGGAAAAGTTGTTGTCATGAAAATGCAGCAAAATTTGCCAACTTATATGTGGTAATTGATTACTTCATTTTGCCTAGCAAAGTGGTAATCGATTAACACAGGCAAAACTTGTCCATTTTGCTTAAAAAAAGTGTTATGGCCATGATTTCGATTTTCACCTTTTTGCTTTGATGAATAGGCATGGAAACCCTTATATTTTGCTTGTGTTGATGATGTGATGACCTTGTGAGGATATGATTAGTCAGGCTTTGAAAACCTGAATATTCATGCAACAAAACCACAGAGAAAAAGTGTAAATGCGTATGCCAGCAATGCAAATGCACATGCTTATGCAAAAGGTAGAAGGGGAGGTCAAATTTCGGGTTACGACAGCTTGGACATGAGATTGTTTAGTAGACTACCGAGAAGATCAAGATGATCCTAGAGAGTATGAAAGCTTCGCAGAGTCGCTAGAAGAGTTATCATGACAAGCGAAGGAAAACAATTGAATTCCAAGAGGGAGATCATATGTTTTTTAGAATTACTCTGATAACTGGTGTTGGTCGAATTTTGAAATCTCGAAAGCTCACTTTGGGTTTCATTAGTCTTTATCAGATAATGAAGCGAGTAAGAGAAGTGACATATAAAGCTGCTTTACCACTGTCTCTTTCGAATCTTCGCAATTTGTTTCATGTGTCCCAACTTTGGAAGTATGTTTTGGATCTGTCTCATGTTGTTTAAATGGATGATGTGCAAGTGAGAGATAACTTGACTGTGGAGACATCACCAGTGCAAATCGATGACCGAGAAAGGAGACAATTAAGAGGTAAAAATATTGTTTTTGTGAAGGTTGTTAGGGGAGGACCTGCTGGTGGAAGCATGATGCGGGAGCTGGAAAGTCGGATGAGAGAGTCTTATTTGGAGCTGTTTTGTTCAGATAATTTTCGAGGGAGAAAATTCTATAAGTGGAAGAGAGTTGTAACACCCTATTTTCTTTAAATTAATTATTTACTTGAACTTTATGCTTTATTTATTTAGGGTTAAATAAATTTTTGGTCCCTCTTAATATGGCCAATTTCATTTTTAGTTTCTCTAAAAATTTCCTTCAAAGAATGATCCTCCTAATATTTTTCATCCACACTTTTGGTCCCTCCTGTAAATGTCTATTAACATAAGTTGGTGTGGCATGCCACGTGGAAGTTTTTTTTGTGATTGGACGCACACATGGCAGTACCAGCGTGGCAAAATGATGACGTGTCATACCACATGGCTAAAGTCAACATTGTTTATTGACCCAGAAAAATTCGTAACTAATTGGTAGCTAAAATTGTAGCTAGTCTATAGCAAATTCATTCCAAAAATTCTAATTCTAAAAATAACAGTCTGTTCATTGGGTGGATTCATTGGTATAATTTATTTTTTTACTGGATTATCCTTGATAATTTGGTCGCTCAATATGTCTTTAATGTTGTTGATATTATAAAAATAATCTTCATGCATTATTTCCTGCTCTTTGCTTCTACTGCAATAATTTGTAAAACATTTAAAGCATACTTTTGTGAAACACAATATGCCTATCCATTTCAAATCTGAGCAAGAATCTATATTGGCACAACAACAAAATTAGCACATTTATATATCATAGGATTAGTTTCTAGTATGCTGGTATTCTTAAGAACCAACACACTTATGATTGTTTCGAGAGACACCGAATTCATCATCAACAACAATACTACCTTTGATACTTGGAAACCTTAATGCCAGATGAGGCTTTCCAATCATCATAGCCTCCATTAGTGTAAAATCAAGCCTCTGCTGTCTTAATGTAGGATTAACAAAAAATATCAATAGCGTTATAGAATGCTCTTAGCATAGAAGGATTCATAGATCCAATAGTAAAAACTTGGTTCTTTATATCTTAGTAAAGGCATCTACAAAGATGTTCTTGACATACTTTGAGGTTGAATCTGTAGATTAGGAACACCAAAGTGCACATGTGCATGTGGCTGGTGATATGGCATTGCCATTAACAACCCAATTACAGGAATAACAGAAGGCTTGTGCATCAAGCTTGGTGGAGGTAAATGTGATGATTGAGTATCCTTTTTTTCCCTTGTACCAGTATGAATCTCCCCACCCTTAGATTTGTCCATGGGCCTGTATCCTTATTAGCTGGCAGCTGCTTTGGAACGTGAAGCGCATTAAGAACAGGAGATGTCGGCATATAAGGCACATGTCTTGAAGAATCATGACGAGCCTGAATGTTATGAGACTAGATAACAAAAAAATTATTTGCATTGATTATATGAAAGCAAGCAGATAATATCAACTTCAACAAGACTACATAAAAATATTGATGCACTGCTTTGTCAGCTTCTATTAAGGGAAAATGATATCACACTTTTACTCATCTATATTAGGAGGGGCCGAGCTTGTGCAAGCAGGAATCTGCATACATTATAATAGAAGACGATTAACTTCCCCCTAATATTCTATGCATTGTGCAATACTTAACTACATGTGTATGTTAACTCCCTAAAGACTCTTATGACACGTCTTATGTGCTACATAAAAACCTGAATGAGTGGTAATAACATACCCTTAGCATGGTCGTAGGAGCTGCTGAATCAGAACTTACAGAGGGAGGTTGAGAAATAGTAGCTTTAGGAACAACCTTGGACCTCCCCTGGGCAGCTGATGTTTCAGATGGCTTGGTAGTTACATTTTGAGCATTTCCAACCTAAGGAAGTTGTTCGAAGATTAAATCGAAGTTGCTACAGATTAGCTACCGATTAGCTACGAAGTTTTTTGGGTTCATGAACAATGTTGAATTTAGCCAAGTGGTGTGCCACATCAGCATCTTGCCACGCTGGCACTGCCATGTGTATGCCCAGTCATAAAAAAACTTCTACGTGGCATGCCATGCCAGCTTATGTTAACGACCGTTAACAGAAGGGACCAGAAGTGTGGATGAAAAATACTATGATGACCATTATTTGAAGGAAACTTTTGGAGGGACTAAAAGTGAAACTGAGCATATTTAGAGGGACCAAAAACTTATTTGACCCAGTTCTTTATTTAAATGAATTTTATATGCATTGAATTGATGATTTTGTGTTTTGACATGTTTATGCTATGTTATTGGTAGAAAAGAATTTGGTTATTTAATTAAATAATTAGATTATTAAATAATATTAAAATTAAATAGAAAATAGAGGTTTTGGATGGAAAATAGAAACTATGAGGAAAATAAGGTAAGTAGCGAGAATTCTAATAAGTTGGGGCCAAAGTACAATTATTAGTATATTAAATTAGGTTTTTAATAAAAAGGGATTAGAAGACCTAAGAGTAAATATTACATATTATTTTAGGGCAAGAGGCTAATTGAGAACAAGAGTTTGGGAGGAAATCATCATAGGCAAAGCTTAGAGGTGCTGCTGGAAATCAAAGGTAAGGGGGGATTACTCTAAATATGATGTTAATTGCATGATGGGTAGGGAGAAATCCTTAATCTCCATTAGGTTTTCCCTATTTTCTTCCATTGTTGAATGTTTGATGATATAGATGAAACTATTATGATAACATTACGTGATTACTGTAATTATCATGAATTTCGTGTGTTGATTTACCATGGAAATTAGATGTTTGAATTCATAAAAGTGGCGTTCTTATGAGTTGTGTTGCAATTAATAAAAGTGATTATGATATAGAATCAAATTAATGTAATATATGTTAATATGTGCTTAATTGAGTGTTTTAATATTGTATTAACATGTGTGATTGAATTTTGTGCGTTTTGAATTGATTGGGGTCGAAATCGGAGTTTCGATAGGGTTCAAATGGTGGAATCACGTTTCTGATTTTTATTTTTAGCAGTTCTGGGTAACTTCGCTTAGCGAGGATTAACATCGCATAACAATCCCTCGCTTAGCGAGTTGTGACAAAATGTGATATTTTATGGTTTTTGGTTTTCGCTTAGCGATCTGAATCTCGCTTAGCAAGCGTAACAACACATAGTTACCCTTTTGACTCGAATTATCGGTTTGTCTTTGATTCCAGCAAATGTTGGTTATTATTTGGTTGTATTTAATGAGATGAATTGATATGATTGAATGTTATGTGGATGTTTGCTCGATGTGTGCTTATATGTTATGAAGTGCAAGTATAATTTTGTGAATTTTTGTACATACTTTTTTATGATTGTTGAGATGCATAGTTTGGAGTGAGAACTATTGTTGATGTGTTTAAATGCATGATTGTTTATAGTTAGATGTGGCGTTGTAAGAATTGTTGTGTTGTTGTTGTTGCATTATTGTATGTCATACATCATATGTTGTAGTTGTTGTGGAAGAGGCGAGTCATGAGTTCAGATGAGGGGACGAGTGACTTGTCAGAAGCTCAGATGAGGGGGCTCGAGTTCAGACGTTGGAACCCGGTTCATATGAAGAACCATTATTGAGTTGGTACCACATGCATATAGAGTCGAGGTGTTGTCACATTGCATACAAGTTGGCATATGTGAATTGATGATTGTTGTGTGAATACATTACATTTTGATGATGGTTATTATTGTTTAGGCTACCCTTCCTAATCTTTTGCACCGCTAACATATTTGAGTCTATTCTCACACCTTTTTTGTTTTGTTTGTGTATTGATGTGTGATGTGTACAGATATTCAGGAACAGGAGTAGTAGCTGTTGTGTGTTGGAAGATAGCCTTGGAGCTCATCTTCATTTACTTTATTATTTATCACTTTTAGCCAGTTAAATGCTCTAATTTGTAACATCGAGAATGCATCATTTTTGTTATGTTTTGAGTTAATGTTGAACTATTGGTTTAAAGTCTAATACTTTATTTGCGAAATTTAATTTTGAAGTTGTTGTGACATGATTTTCTGCTGCTTGTTGCCAAATGTGTTGATGAGTTTTTGGATGGTTGTTATAGTGACATCCTAAATTGCACTTAAATATTTTTTATATAAGTTTTAGGGTTTATGGTGTTACAAAACATGTATAAATAATTATGCAATGCTCATCTCATCCACTCTTATGCATGTGGTGCCATTTCCGAATTTAAAGTTATTTTACTGAAATCCTAAAACACCGGACCAAAGTCCTAAAACACCGAAATGAAGTCCTAACATCGAACCGAAGTCTTAACCTAACTACGAAATACATGATGCAAGATGATTTAATTAAATGAAAATCTTTATCCAAACCTCCAACAGCATAATTAAACATTGTCAGTTAAGGCTAACATCGGTTCTTGTGAACCTAAACAAATCAATATTAACACCACCGGATAAGGTTAACACCAGTTCTCGTGAACCTAAATAAAATAAACACCAGTTCTTAACGAACCTCAGGATTTTGACACAGTTGCTCTTATCACACCATTATATAGTATATACTTCGGACTTACGTCCTATTTTTATTAAGTGAACTCTTATACTCTTATTACGACATTAGGCTAAGTCCTAAAAGTTGACAACTTGATTCATATAACCCCTTATCAACGTAGTAACTCATTTCAATGCTAGACTTGCATAAGTAATCACTTTTCACATTAGTTGTTCACAAGGTACCTTAAAGAAAATTACCACATTCATGATGGTGTATTTACTATTAGGTCGTAATATGATCAAAATACAACAACTATGTTACCTAAGATTATCAAATGGATCAAGGGATCAGGACACATCATAAACGGTTCAAGGAGACTCTTCACATACCAAAAACCTGAGGCCAACATGGGATGCCCATGTCAGGCACATGCACCCCCCATACAACACCCATCAGCAACACGGTCCGTCTATGTCAGGCCCATACACCCTCATACAAAAACTCATCAGCAACACGGTCTGATCGTGTAAGCTGACACGAGACGTGTCAGGCCCAGGTCCTAAAAATTGTTTTTAGATTTTTCACAGAAATTTCACTCATAAACTCATCATCTTCAACCATACCCATCCCAATTCAGTTTTAAGTATATTTTATCAATCTTCAACATCATGACATTAATTTCTAATATCTCCAATCATCAACATCATGTTAACCACAATTAGTAAAAATCCTATATTATCAATCTTACCCCAACATGACATCAATTTCTCCACGTGATTTCAACATGATATTCATATATCATAATTTTCATGAATTAACAATAGATTCACAACACGAGATAAGAATTACCACATCATACAAAGTTATCACAAACAAGATTAACATAAACAAACAAGGGTTAAGGAAAATCCACTATCCAATTGCCAAAATATCAAATATAGAACAATCTCTCACATACCTCGATTATGCGGAATTTTCCTTGAAATTTTGGTGATGGGAGAGTCTTATCCTTGTACAACTTTCTCCTAAGTTTAGCCTATTTTCTTTCTCTTTCTCTAAAAAGTAACATATCTTTTTCTTTCTCTTTTCTCATTGCGTCCTCTTTTTATAACAACTAATCATAATTCTAATTAACTCCCCTAATAATTTTTCAGTTTCTTTTCAACCCTTGAATTTCCACTAACTCATGATTTTCCGACTTCCCCTTTATTTTTATTAAATTTCCACTAATCCTTAATATCTTAATCATTATTAATATTTTCATTTACTAATACATTTATCATTTATATTTCATTTTTTTCTATATAATAATATCAAATCAATAATCACAACAAAAATTGAGTTTAAGAAAAAAAATCTATATAAAATTTTAGGGTGTTGCATTTATCATCAATGGACTTGGCTACTATCTTCGGTAAATTACTTGAGTATGATATGAAACTAAAGAAACTTGAAGAATATGAAGAAGGTGGCAAGATGAGAAAGAACTCGACGCTCGATACTGAATAAAAATGTTATAACTCCATTGATGGGGAAATGAAACTGATCGCTCAAAACTTCAGACAGATTATGAAAAGCCAACATAAAGAGGAGAAAAATAATGAATGACTACCATCATTTACTATGATATGCTTTCTATGTGGAAAGAAAAGGCATATAAGATAAAACTTCCCTCAAAATCAGAAGAATAATCAAAGTCAGAAAAATTCAAAGAAACTTCATAAGGAAGAAAAGAAAACTTACATTGCTTAAGACGATAATTACCTAAATTCCTGAGATGAAGAAGCCAATATAGAGAGGATAATAACTCTTTGATCCCCTATATAATAATGTTGATTATAATATTTAAAAAAAAAACTTACAAGAATAAATTAGTTTATGATGTTCTCTAAGAACAATCATTAATTTGCACATTTTACTCTTTTTACACAACCCACAAGAAAATTCTAAAAAAAATAAAGAAAAATTAGATCCACCATCTAATCTCACCCTATAAGGTGTTTGTAACGTGTTTCCCAACTCAAGCAATCTTTCCTCAAATCACACAACTTTTAGCCTTCAATTCAAAAAGTTATTTCTTTTGGTTTCAGAAGATTAGTCACAAAGAATGAAGATGAAAGTTCATATTTGATTCAAAATACGAGGCAACTCGCCTTACGTGTGCTACAGAGTTCCTAGGGTCCACCAACAGAGCTAATATGCCTCATGCCATAGCCCATTATCATTCTGAATGAGGCATAACCAAAATTCTTGAAAAATATTTTAGCGTCTACCTCGCAAATGTGGCAGAACTGCATGAAAAATCAAGTCTTCGTCGTTGTAAATGAACGAGATTTTAATCTATACAAAACAATAAACAAAAAATAATGTGATTCCGATAAACATATCTCAATTGTTGTTTTTGAGTGATGGCGATTCTATGTATTTAAGTTAAAGGATTTCTTAATACACCACATGGGTTTCTTAGGCACCGCGCTAAATTCCTTTTTTTACCCCTGATTCCGGATGTCCACATCCAGACGCACCATTTTTTTTTAAAAACGTTGATTTGTTCCGGATGTGAAAATACGGAATGTTTCCTCATGTGCACATCCGAAAGAAATTCTTATAACTTCGCACCAGATCCTTCTCCCCCCTCATTCTTAACTTTTCAGAAGGCTCTGACGCGAAGTTATAAGACTTTCTTCCGGATGTGCACATGAGGAAACATTCTGGATTTGCACATCCGAAACAAATCAATATTTTTAAAAAAATGGTGCGTCCGGATGTGCACATCCGGAATCAGGGGGCAAAAAATGAATTTCGCGCGGTGCCTAAGAAACCCATGTGGTGTATTAAGAAATCCTCTTAAGTTAAGTCATTACTATAATAAGAGGGAAATAATATTGAGATGTTTCATAATGAAAATAATGAGTGAATGTTGAATGCTTGTAATGTTGAGACACTAATCAATGACTAATGATCATAATATGTTATATAATAAATCTCCATATAAGCATAAATACATAAATTCAAGTTAGTGAAAATATAAATTTATAGTACGTCAACTAAGCACTTTGTAGATACTTCACCTTATATTTGACTGAATTTAATAACTATAAACTATCTAGTTAAAAAATTGAAATAGTACACAACCTTATGATAAATACATGATTTGCAACAACAATGATCACAATCTTTATGTCTTTAACCCTTTAAGTAGCTAGTTCTCTTGATATTTTTTTATAAATTATCTTTAATCTTTAAGTAATCAACACTCTTAGATGCTTTCTTTTTCATAAATTACTAGTAGAAGACCCGTGCGTCCGCACGGGTCCATCAATTTTAATTGGCATATAATTTATTTAAATGCAATACTTATGAATATGAAATAATAAATTTAATTGTATAATATACGATAATATTATTTATTGAAGTAATACACAATGATCAAATCAAATGAATTTTTTATAAATTATTTTTAAATATTAGAGTAGGTAACGTTAACAAATCATGAGAATTAATTAGTCAATGAAAGTGAGTTTTATCAAGTAATTTTGATCAATGTTTACTAAATAAAGCTCAAATAACTAATCAACTCATGGTTATGTTATAATACGTAGTCCACTTAAAATAGTTCAAATTATAGTTAATTTTTGTGTGAAATTGCGAGTACAAAATTATTGAACCAAAGTACATTAAGCATACTCCATGTGTGAATTGTAGCTTAGTTAAGTAATGAATGTCTTCACTTCATTTTCAACATCAGAAAGCATAAGTTAAATTAGTGTTGACAACATTATGTAACATGAAAATGTTATTAAGAACAATTTCTTGTTTGACAAGTATATAAAATGAGTTTCATACATACTTTAAACTGCTTATATAACAGTAAAAATATGTTACCCATAGTTACAATATTAAACATAATACATAGTCAAATAATCCTTTTACAAACTTATTAGTAAAAGGTAAATTGGACTTTGTTGAAGTCTTCGTGGATGATGAAGAACATTATTAATATAAGATCAAATTAAAAAGTAAAAATATAGTAAAAGCAGATTCAAGGACCCATTATTCTATAAACTGCAAGTCCCCCTGCAATAGGCTTCAACTTGGACCAATTCTTCATCCCATTATTCCATAATAATAGGATTCAACTTGGACCAATTCTTCAATATACCATCAACTGCAAGTCCCGCTGCAACCTTGCACAAGAACAATAACATCAGTCAACATATTTTAGAAGCAGATTCAAGGAAATAAGAATCATCATAAATTATAAACTTAGTATCAATTTTATGTGGTAATCAATGAGAAAAACTCAAATCCACGACCATTTTACCCACCAAAGATTTCATGATAGAAGGTGTTCTGATATTTAGCAACAATCTCACAAAAGGTTTTCATATCCAAATTCCAATACGGGTCACACAAATATCAAAATCGAGTCCATCCATTTGCCAATAACTTTTGAAAACAGAAACACTTAGAACAATCACACAAATATTTCATAAAACTTGTTAGAAAATATTAGCATAAAACTTGGTTTTTGGGCAGAATACAAAGTAGTGAAAAATTGTTGGCAACAGAGAATCATTGGTCTAAGTGTAGATATATAACCAATTAGTAACATTTTCAAGCATGAAATTAAAGAATCCCACACAAGCTGCAGATGAAACAACCTGAATATATATGATTTTGCAATCTGACAATTAAAAAAACAGTCACCTAGATTGCTTGTTTAACCAAGTTTCTGCAGTGCGCCTTTTGGAAGACCCTCTCTCAAGAAGAGTATAAATCCCACTCGCACACGTCACTATTTCTTCCTCCAACCCTCTTACAAGAACCCCGCCTTTGCCATCCTCCATCAGAGGAAGCTGCTTTTTTAGATTCTCCTCTAAACTAACCTTTGAAAGCTCATCCAGAGCAAGCAAATCAGTAATCTCCTCGTTATACAATTCTAAAAAGGTTACTTTAACGCTATACTCAACATTCTAGCCCTCAAGTGTGTCAAAAATGTGCTTAACAGCCCTAGGAATTACTCCTGCCACTGGAGGCAACTCTCCATTGGGCCCACTCTGTAGTAAAAATGGTCAAATCAACTCATTAAGCTCTCATTAGGGCGATGCTGGCCTAGCAGGACTGGGTTTTGAACCAAATGAGGCTTCTGGTTCTGTGATTTGCAGCTCCTGAAATTTCTTCTGGTCCTATAGAGAGTGCAAACACCATAGCTCATACAAGTTATTAAAACGGTGTAGTGAACAGAAATAGGCCAAATTGATAGTTTAACTTTGTTCAGAGACTTATTATGAGAAAATGCTCCAATTAATTTGAAAATCAGTAATCCTAATCATAATATCGATGATACTTACTCTCATTCTTCGTTATTCTTCTTCCCGTTCATGCCTAAGCATGGCATATTCATCTAACATGGCTAGAAGAGGAACGTCGTCATATGTGAATGACATGTCATGAGTCTCTTCCCATGCCCGTGTTTTAGCAACCAACGTCTCAACCAAAGCTGCATTTTCACCAAAAGAAACTGTGTTAAAATTTTCAGTAATGTAGCATCTTTTTATTTTATATACATTGACGGCGAATAGCCAAATATAGTTAAAAATAACAGTATCTAATGGTGGTTGTGGTTTCATTCCATACATACCAGGAATTTTATTTACCAATATCCGAGCTTTCTCTGCTCGTTTGAGGTTTAAGTGTGCACCTCTGCTTGCATTATACCTGTTCTCGTTCTGTTTTGCATTTATGTGTAAGATGATAAAATTATTATATTTAAAATGGGGAAGCTTGTGCAACCATTAAATGCAATGATCAAGCTTGCAGTAAACTAAAGCTAAAGATTAGGCACTGTCAAAAAGTAAATTGATATTGATTTGCATTTGTCTTTCTTAGCATATAAGTTTTAGTGATTTGCTATTTGATTGTAAATGTCTTGATTCACTCTCACCAAAACTGCGCACAACCAACTATACCAAACACGCAGAAAAAATGCACAAGGGAGATTATAATTACCCGATTATAGTCCTTGAGCCAGCTCTCTTCTTCACATGCTGACATCCATTTCTCAATCTTGTTCAATATATCTTTTCGGCTTAAAGCTTCTTCTTTTTCTTTTGTTATTTGATCGTCCATGTCAGCCAGTAATTCAGTTGGTTCAATGTCTCCAGAGTCAATCAATGCCATGATCTTCTCCCTTGCAACATCTGAGTCTATTTCTATATGAGCATGGGCAAATATCTCTTCGAGTTCTGATTGTCTCTTGAAACCAATTTCCTTCATCCTGCTTGCTTTGAGCTGGTCGAGTCTCTCAACTTCCACTTCAGCCATCACAATAAGAAAAGAATAACGAATTAGCTTAATTTTTGGATCCCAAGCATTTTACCTTCAGAAAGTCTTTAGTATCTGCTCAATCAGATCCAGGGCAAGGGAACCAGGAATAATGACTTCATCAACGAAAGCTGAGATGTTACAGGTAACATGGTCAAACAGTTTTCTTTCCTCTTGAGGAGTATCCATTAGATTCCAAAGATCAATTAACTGAGAAGCTAATTCTTGGAGCTGCAGGGTTGGACAGGTTGAAGTAAAATAAAAATTATACCACAAACTAAAAACCAATATTCACTTCCAAGTATGAACTAACATATTTTGAGATAAACATATTAAAAATATGTGATAAACATATTTTGTGAAACATATTAAAAATATGTGATAGACATATTTTGTGAAACAAAAACCTCAGAATGCAAAAATTACAAATACCATATCAGATTGTGAGTCCATGTAATCATGTGGACGACTCTCATTCTTCATTGTTCAACAATACCATATCAGATTCAAAACAAAATCTTAAAGATTGAATAAATACAAATATTGTTTATGTTTGTTACCTCAACTAACTTGTAGAACTTGTAAATGTCATCAACATATTTAACAACAGCAAGTTCATTGTTAGCATCAACAACATCAATGTCAACAATCTCTTTTGGTTTGTTTGTCAAACTACAGGCAGCCTAATAGATTATGAAAAGAAAACATGTGAAGAAATGAACATATAAAGACCTATCCAATCCATAGCATGTCTCAACAACAAAACCAACAAACAAACCTTGCTTCTAGCTGTGAGAACAGAAGTAAGAGTGTGTGATGGTTTCTTCCTGGAATTAACCTCTTCTTCCTTTATGTTGTGCAAGGAATTTTCTATACTGTTATCTTCTTCAGAACTTATTATATCAATAACTTCCACAGACTTTAGTTTTGTAGTGACTTTCTTCTGAATGCGTTTAGGGGCCACTACCACTCTTCTAGCCACTGTAACTCCCTTAATAGCAGTAGGAGGAGGAACAGGTCCAAGTGCAATATTAGGACAAACCTGTTTCTTCAATTTCAATATGTGATCAGGTTCTGCCATTAAAATATACATGCATCAAAAGCACAGAAACTAAGTCAACATATATAAATTTGGTCACTTTATGTGACTTCAACATTGTTAAACTATATATGCATTTTGAGTCTTGAATAAATAATCTAGTTGTGAAACTTGTTACACTCAAATTTAATATCATAGATATGGTATAAGCAAAGAGATCAATGAAAGAACACAAAACAGAAGATAAGCCAGTAAAACTCATAGGTGATCTCGCGCTAGCCTAACTGGTTTTTCCTTTAAAAATGCAACATCGCCATTTGGTGTATTCGGCAGGCGGTGATTTGGCGCCTCCTCGTCTTCACTCTCGATGGACAGAGAAAGGTCATCAGAATCTGATTTGTCATCATCTGTAAAAGTTACAAACTTAGGTCCTTTCTCTCATTAAATTGTTGATAACTAAATTGACAGAAATAGAGGCATGCTTAAATTATTCGAGGATTCAACACATACTATATCAAACCAATTTACACTTTACATAACACTTCCAAGAATTATGCAGGAGATCTTTGAGACATTGCAACAATTCAAAACGTATTGTTCAACAATTAACCAACGATCTTTGAATTTGATATGTGCCCACCAAAAAGAAAGTGATAGCGCACGCAAGAATTTATATATGTGATTCGACTTCTTTTACCTACATCCGAATGCTCTAACAAATCTGAAATATTTCAAATAAGTTATATAGAAACTTGAAACCTCATCATGTTGTGTATGTATCACCCTACAAGTTTGAGTATACCATATTATAAAGAATGATAAATATCCACTCACATGACACACTTTCCAGTAGGTGATTATCTATACTTGCTCAATTGGATTTGCAAAGCCATAACATCGTAATTTTCAAATTAAGAAAATAACAATCCAGTAAAAATAATTGCCAAACCCTCAGAGAATGTGACTAAGAATTTCAGTTATTCTGAAGGATTTAAAATGTCTATGAGAGAAAAAGAGGTGGTGGAAGAAAATAACTAAGATCCAAACATCAATGAAGTTTCGTCTAACCATGGGTTCAGGGGACTTTATTTCAATTTTATCTTTACTATATATCTGAAATTTTTCGTGATCAAACCCATTCTTGGAGTCTCCATTAACAGGACCTAGTTCTGGTGAATCAGGTGAGCTGATCAGAGCCACCTTCAGCTTATTTTCTTCTACATATCTCACTCCGTCTTTGACAAACTTTCATTACAAATAAATAAAAAGCCAGAATATTTAAAAATAAATAAATTAGTAACAAAGGCTACCGATACAAAATTACAGCTTAAGTAGTATATCCAAACCAAGTTGGCAGTAACATCTTCGCTGGTTATATCAGCATCCACCAATGTGCTTTGAACTAAGAACTTATCCTTACACACCAAATCTTCAGGGGCTACCCGTTGGGCTTGCATTGTAACTGTTTGATGCAAAAGTTTAAAATAAACAAAAACAATTAAGGGGTTAATTCTTTGTAAATTAAGTATCATTATTTGCCAACAATTCATTTAATGGCTGGCTCAATAGGTCTCCCATTAACTTTCTAAATTAATTCACAATTTATGACCAAAACACCCTTATTCTCTTATGACAACTAAAATATAAGCAGGAATATGAAATGATTGTTGGCAAATAATGATACTTATTTTACAAAGAATTAGCATGGCCTATTAAAAAGCCAACCATTCCATTGAAATTAGACAACAACTGATGCAACATGTTAATGAAAAAAAATACAGGACAAACATGAAAATGCAACTTCCATGTCTCCATTGAAGGTTTGTTCATTTTTTACCACATATATCTCGTGCTTGAACTCTGTAGCAAGACATTAGTTATACCTCTCACTGAAGCATTAGAAACCTAAAAAAAAGGTATGAGACCAAACAAATTTATGTTCTCTTACCTATTCCTTTCATGAAAAGGAAAAAGGGAAGTTTTACAATTTCGCTCCTTGGACGATGCGGAAGGAAAAACAAACAATTTTCTTCATCAACCGTGGCATCTGAACCATGCGCTTGCACCTGAAAATGATAAAATAATTTCAGATGGAAGCTTGCTGAGACAATTCCTCACAAATATGTACACAAATAAAACATCAGAGACAAATATTGAATTTTGTATAAGAATCTGGATCATATCATCAAATCATTTCCAAACCCTAAACCGGATTCAGATCAGAAACTCTCACAAAATTAACAATTTTCCCAAACCCTAAATTGGATTCAGATATCCGGAGGCTGCAAGAAAAAACACAGATTTATAGTCAAAATAAAAATTTGAAAATGATATCGAAAAAGGCAGAGAGAATGTGAGTGAAAGAGGGAAGGGAAGAAGACGAGAAAAGAGAGAGATAGTGAGGGAAGAATGCAGAGAGAAAGACGGTGAAAGATGGAGACCAAAAAGAGAGAGAACGTGAGAGAAAGAGGGAAGACAAGAGTGAGAGAGAAATGGTAAGAAAATAAGAGAGAGGGAGAAAGGAAAGATAAGAAAATAAGAGAGGGGGAAAGGTAAGACGAGAGAGAGGGAGAAAGGAAAGAGAAGAATGAGAAAGAGAGGGAGAAAGGATTTGAAAAATTGGTGCCAAGTGTATAAACCAAAGAATGTGATTGGTTCATTAATATTGAATTAGTCAATTACCATTAAGGACATTATGTAGTGTAAAATTATTTTGGTCAAAAGGGTAATATAGGGAGTTTGGGGACACCTTCCAATGATAGGTAGGTAGTTGATATTCAATAAAAATAATCTTATTTGAAATATGTTGAACACTTAATATAAATACCTCTCCTAAAAATAAGAATGATTAAAACCTTTTTCCGTTAAAATGATTTATAAATGATTTTTTTAAAAATAAATATACAAATGAACTTTTAGAATGTTAGATTAACAACCAAAATCATTTATAACTAATCCAATAATTGAGAAATCATAAATTGTTATAATTTAATCTATTAATCGAACAAATTCACCATTCTTAAAAATAAAAAAAAAATAAAAAAAAAAAACTTAACGCTAAACAAAGAGCAGCATAAAACAAATAGAAAAATTGACAACAACAAAAAGGAATTATACGTTTAAGATCAATTTGAATTGATGCCAAAAGATATATAAAATAAGTATGGCTATATAATATTTTACATATTTCATATTTTTAACTTGTTAGAATTACGTGTAAAACGAAGTATAACCATCAGGCCCGTCTAGCTCAGTTGGTAGAGCGCAAGGCTCTTAACCTTGTGGTCGTAGGTTCGAGCCCCTCGAGCCCCACGGTGGGCGATTTATATATTTTTAATATAGAACACTGCATTTGTCTATTGTTTCCAATCCATATTCGTACAATCTTGGCCCCACATATTGTTAAATGTTTTTCTAAATAACAACCTCTAAAAATTATAAACAATAAAAATGTAATCTTGTGGTTAATCGAACAATTTCTTTTTTCCATATTTAAAATAGAGTTACTTATCAATTTTTTTTTTAATTCTTTAAAAAACTGTTTTTTTATAAAATTATTAATAAAAGTGTTTTAAAATAAAAATAAATAAAACACAATCAAGAAAATTCTAAACATGTTTAATTTAGTTTTTCTTAAGATTCATAAAGGTCATGGTGTGTTTGAATTTTAAGCAAAGTTAAGAAGACTATATTTTATTTTCTTGTGATAAACTTGATATCATAATGTAATTTTACACATTTTTTTAGTGATTCTTAACTTCATATTCATGTTTCTCAGCCTTATGACTTTTTTGGACCCTTCAACAAGGACTATAAATTCCACGCGAATGATAGATAATGCAACCACACATTGTTTATTGGTCTTCCAACTTATAGTTGTTCCAAACAATGTAAACACAAAATCTAATAGGAATTTTCTTGTGTCCGTGTTACTTGCATAATTTGAATATACAAAATCCTCCAAAGTGTATTCCTTTTGAACTTACGTTGTGTACTTTAAACCCCCAATTAGAGAATAATTCAAATACTTGGACACTCGCTTCAAAGCTTTAAAATGAACTTGACCATGATATAGATCTATGTGCTTGTAGATATGAAGCTGATGATCTTGATGCTAACAACCTTCTTGATGTTTTGACGAAAACCACGTTGATGAATGTTAAAGTTGGTAGTGATATCTTTCTAACTCCTTGAAGATGGCGATTAAATTGAATATATCATAACTCCCGTCAAGTAGAAGACTCAAGGTTCCAATGAAGTGCTTATGTGATTGATATATCTGGCAAAGGAACTTGAAATTTTCAGAGTTGTGAAAGAGAGGGATTATGAAAGCTCGTTTGATAGTGTCTGTCCGAGTGACCAAAGTTTTGTTAAAGTAGGAGAATAACTCCTAAAATACTAAGGCAACTAACACACACACACACACGCACACACAATAGTTGTAAGGCATATCTTTACTTAAATAAATTACCTAAAAATGTATTTAAGGCTTAGCCAATTTATTAGGATGTGAGCAGGGATGGACATTTCTCTTGCAGCCTTCATGGGAACGAGCTTTTAGTACAATCCATGTTGGCTAAGTGTTTGCTCAAGACATCTTCAACAAGACAGAAGAGAAAAAGGGGGAGAGGGTTTCCTTGTCTAACCCATCTCTTACAAGGAAAGTAGCCATGAAGATAACCATTGATGGAAACTGACATTCTAGATGATTCTAATATACTCATTATCCACTAATTATTATTTTGACTAAAGCCATACGTGTGGAGAACTTTAATGAGGAATGTACAACTAATTGTGTCAAATGCCTTAGAGATAGGGATTTTCTTGTGTCTGTGTTACTTGCATAATTTGAATATACAAAATCCTCCAAAGTGTATTCCTTTTGAACTTACATTGTGTAATTTAAACCCCCAATTAGATAATAATTCAAATACTTGGACACTCGCTTCAAAGCTTTAAAATGAACTTAACCATGATGTAGATCTATGTGCTTGCAGATATGAAGTTGATGATCTTGATGCTAACAACCTTCTTGATGTTTTGATGAAAACCACATTGATGAATGTTAAAGTTGGTAGTGATATCTTTCTAGCTCCTTGAAGATGGCGATTAAATTGAAGATATCATAAGTCCCGTCAAGTAGAAGACTCAAGGTTCCAATGAAGTGCTTATGTGATTGATATATCTGGCAAAGGAACTTGAAATCTTCAGAGTTGTGAAAGAGAGGGATTATGAAAGCTCGTTTGATAGTGTCTATTTGAGTGACCAAAGTCTTGTGAAAGTAGGAGAATAACTCCTAAAATACTAAGGCAACTAACACACACACACACACACACACACACACACAATATTTTTAAGGCCTATCTTTAATTAAATAAATTACCTAAAAATGTGTTTAAGGCCTAGCCAATTGATTAGGATGTGAGCAGGGATGGACATTTCTCTTGTAGCCTTCATGGGAATGAGCTTTCAGTATAATCCATGTTGGCTAAGTGTTTGCTCAAGACATCTTCAACAAGACAAAAGATAAGAAGGGGGAGAGGGTTTCCTTGTCTAACCCATCTCTTACAAGGAAAGTAGCCATGAAGATAACCATTGATGGAAACTGACATTCTAGATGATTCTAATATACTAATTATCCACTAATTATTTTTTTGACTAAAGCCATACGTGTGGAGAACTTTAATGAGGAATGTACAACTAATTGTGTCAAATACCTTAGAGATATCTATCTTTAAAGCAAGATTGCTACCATGAAACTTTTTGTCCAGAAGATTAGCCACTTTAAAAGCCAAACATAACTAGTCTTTGATCTTCCTTCCATAAATGAAACCTTTATGTTCCTTGGAAACCACTAAAAAAAATTATTTTGGCAAGCCTGTCAACTATTCTTTTAGAGATGAATTTGAACTTGAAGTTGGGAAGAACTATGGGTCTGAAGTTGTCCATAGAGTCAACAGCAGATGTCTTAGAAATAAGAACAGAGATGTTGGCATTAAGCATCCACCATGTATTAAAATTTTCCAAATCGCTTTGCACTCATCATCTTGAATTATGCTCCAATCATTTTTAAAGAATGAACCCCTCAAAATCGTCAGGCCCGTAAGTGTTGAAGCTAGAATAGCAGCAAGCAAAAATATATAAGTAACCCAGTTTTGTCGTCTCCACAGGGATCAGTGCGAGGGAAAGAATTGCCATTCAACGGTTTCTATATTTCTAAGCTCATGGGTTTGGATTAAAATGGTTTAAAAGGAAATGCGGAAAAGTAAAAGTATTAACATAAAAAGAATACATTTTTCAAATAGAAGGAAACTATCAAGCATTGTATATAATCGACCTCTCACAAATGTAAACTTATCGACCAAGTATGCTCAACATACAATACTCATCAAAATCATCACGTATCGCTCACAACAAGCTTCTCTCGAACACATCGTTGAGATATCAACCGCATCTCTCGTCGTCACTCTCGCGCACGACTCAGACACACGGAAGCATTAAGTTCCGATACTCAAGTGAATATTAAGCCTAAAACTATGTCTAGCCTTTAGTCCTAATAGATTTCCTTCCCTAATCAAAAGAGTTATTTGTGATGTTTATCTCTAACACAACACAAATTCAATACAAATGCAAAAAGATCAAGGAAAGCACAATAATGATTTGTAAAGCATATTAAATACACCATGGAGACAAAAATACAAATGATTAATATGCATTCAACTAATTCGCCAAACATACGTGAACAAAGTTCTTCATCACTATTATCACGCATCCTCGCAATACCGTTCGTTACGCGTTATCACGACTTTTACCGTGTTAATCCTACTCATGCTACTTAATCAACACAATAAAAAATAGGTGATGCAAATGAATATCAACTCACAAACCATGTCAAAAGCTTGCTCATCGATAGATGAAAATCAAAGATTTAAGATTTGATAAGGTTTTGTCAATACCACAAATACCAAATCAAAGATAACATCAATAATAATTCAAAAACTAATTCACAATACATAGATGAGTTAAAATACATACATGATTCAAAGTCTATACATATACAAAACTCACAAAAGAGAATCAAAGAGAAGAAAATAGAGAAAAACCCAAAAATCACCCGGTTTACCAAAAATATACCGGTTAATCGGCTCCGATTGATGAAGGATTCAACCCCGGATCATCCTTTTGACAGCTCCAATGTGTTTTCTAGCCTAATTCCACTCAAAAAAATGCTATTGGATGGTATGGAACTCTCAAAAATCCAACCATAACCTAAAAAATGAGTTTTTGGGGCTTTAATGGAGTTTCTGATCGTCAAAAATCGCCCGGCGGAAATCTGGCATCGCCCGGCGGCGAATGGCCTTCATTCTGTAAGTTTTTCACAATTCTGGAGTGTCCGGACCGCCCCTGCGCCGCCGGGCGGCGCAGAGGCGCAGCGCACCAGTCTGCAGAATTTTTCTGCACTGTTTTATTCGTAACTTTTGAACCGTAACTCCGTTTGACGCACGGTTTGAAGCGCTGGAAAGCTTATTCAATGCTCTATCTAACAATGCTCAAATAAAAATGATTAAATACCTACAAAAATAAATGGAAAACAATTAAACTCAATGATATTTACCCGATACCGCAAAATATACACTTTAACGTAAACTAAACATATTTACAAACAAAATAGGGTATTATTAACAAAAAGAACTATTGAGTGCCACAAATTACTATTAAAAATAACAACATTTTATGCTCTTTTTTGGCACTCAACAATCTCCCCAACTTGAAACATTGTTTGTCCTCAAACAAAGTCAAACAACTTAAAGAAACAAAAGCAATCAACCAAAGAATCATGAATCAACAGGTTTTGAAAACGGAAAACAAATGTATGGTTCAACTGAAAATCGATATAAGCAAAGTAAACACTTACCACTAAACTAAAACGATAGCATGAAAACGAAACAACTTTTAAATACAAAACACATGTCAAAAACTCTAAAACAATACAATGTTCAAAAATGAATCACACCTATCACACACATCATCGGTAGATGAAAAACACAAACATGAGGTTTTATCTCTCACCAAACAAACATGCAAGCATCCTGAACCAATTATGTGTTCAACAAACAAAATGCAATAATAAGTATGAAAGAAGGAACTCAAGGACTTAAGAGGTTGTAACAAAGCTTGGGCTACAAGGAAGGGTCATATATACAAGTCATGGACACAAAAATGCCTAATCCTATGAGAGCATTACATTCTCACATTCATACACACTCCAAGACCTTCACCTTCTTGTTTTCTTTTCATTGATGTTTCTTTACAACTTATATTCTCTTTTTGTTGGCAATTCATGCCACATTTTCTTTCTTTTTCAATTTTCTCTTTCTTTTTCTATTTTTTTTTCTTTCTTTTTCTATTTACAACCACATTCTTGTAAATAATGCATCAATCTACCTTTTTCTCCCCAACTTGAATTCAACCACAATGTAGTTTTTCGAATGCTCTCACACATCTAAGGCAAGGAACAACAAAAGCAACCAAACATAAAGGTTGAGGTTCAAAGGCTTCCAACAAAAATCAAGATCCAATTCCATTTTTTTTTTTTTGCAAAGTTTACACAATTCAATCATAAACATGGATCTTGATGGAAAGGCTCAATGGGGCTATCAAATGCTCACTCACTCACAAGGTAGATTGGTCATATAATTTTGGTCAAGTGGTTTTTCTCATAGTACACAAAAAATTTGCCTTGTTCATTTTCTTCCTTTCATACAAATCAACACACATGCAAGATTTAAACATAATAAGAACAAGCTAAACGTGGATGTCGGTTTCCCGCATATAGTATACAATGCAAAGCTACCTCACAAAGGGTTTGGTTCTAAAGTGATTCAAGAATGAACAACAATTGCAAAAGAATGAATAACATGAAATTTGTACTAAAGAAAAGTTTCGTAAACATGCTATGTTCTAGAAAGCGATAAACAAATACCTGGCGAGTACCAACTTTGAAAACTATCATTACCATACATCTGCAAGTTGAAACGAACCAACTTGGAAAATCACCAAAGCATCCTCAAATAAGTCAAAAACAAAACTTGAGAACAAACACAAAAAATTCTAAAACTAATAAACATATACTAACAAAATGTGTGAAAGTGGATAAGAGAATAAGAGAGTTTTTCTACAAAAAGCAAAGCGCGCTAAGCGCGCACAGGCTTGCTAAGTTTTTCAAGTTCTTTCTCGCATTCAATCCATCCAATCTCACACAATACTACAATACTACTAAATATAAAACTGTACAAACTCAAATCGTTGGGTTGCCTCCCAACAAGCGCTTGTTTCACGTCATAAGCTCGACACCTTATTTACGTACAAGCTCTTCCATGATGTTTTGTTCACTGGTAGCGACCCAATAAAACCTGCAACACTTGAGCAAACGTAAACCAAAAACAAAAATATGTACACACACATAAACATGATGGAAAATACATATATATACAATGACTTATGGAAAACAACTATTAACAAGTATGTACAAAAGCAAAACAAGTGTTTATACATGTAAATATACAATATAGACAATTATGTACGAAGCTTAAAAACATAGAAACTATGCGATGCAACTCAATATCTAAACACCAATCCCCGACGACGGCGCCATTTTGTTGAAGCTAGAATAGCAGCAAGCAAAAATATATAAGTAACCCAGTTTTGTCGTCTCCACAGGGATCAGTGCGAGGGAAAGAATTGCCATTCAACGGTTTCTATATTTCTAAGCTCATGGGTTTGGATTAAAATGGTTTAAAAGGAAATGCGGAAAAGTAAAAGTATTAACATAAAAAGAATACATTTTTCAAATAGAAGGAAACTATCAAGCATTGTATATAATCGACCTCTCACAAATGTAAACTTATCGACCAAGTATGCTCAACATACAATACTCATCAAAATCATCATGTATCGCTCACAACAAGTTTCTCTCGAACACATCATTGAGATATCAACCGCATCTCTCGTCGTCACTCTCGCGCACGACTCAGACACACGGAAGCATTAAGTTCCGATACTCAAGTGAATATTAAGCCTAAAACTATCTCCAGCCTTTAGTCCTAATAGATTTCCTTCCCTAATCAAAAGAGTTATTTGTGATGTTTATCTCTAACACAACACAAATTCAATACAAATGCAAAAAGATCAAGGAAAGCACAATAATGATTTGTAAAGCATATTAAATACACCATGGAGACAAAAATACAAATGATTAATATGCATTCAACTAATTCGCCAAACATACGTGAACAAAGTTCTTCATCACTATTATCACGCATCCTCGCAATACCGTTCGTTACGCGTTATCACGGCTTTTACCGTGTTAATCCTACTCATGCTACTCATGCTACTTAATCAACACAATAAAAAATAGGTGATGCAAATGAATATCAACTCACAAACCATGTCAAAAGCTTGCTCATCGATAGATGAAAATCAAAGATTTAAGATTTGATAAGGTTTTGTCAATACCACAAATACCAAATCAAAGATAACATCAATAATAATTCAAAAACTAATTCACAATACATAGATGAGTTGAAATACATACATGATTCAAAGTCTATACATATACAAAACTCACAAAAGAGAATCAAAGAGAAGAAAATAGAGAAAAACCCAAAAATCACCCGGTTTACCAAAAATCTACCGGTTAAACGGCTCCGATTGATGAAGGATTCAACCCCGGATCATCCTTTTGACAGCTCCAATGTGTTTTCTAGCCTAATTCCACTCAAAAAATGCTATTGGATGGTATGGAACTCTCAAAAATCCAACCATAACCTAAAAAATGAGTTTTTGGGGCTTTAATGGAGGTTCTGATCGTCAAAAATCGCCCGACGGAAATCTGGCATCGCCCGGTGGCGAATGGCCTTCATTCTGTAAGTTTTTCACAATTCTGGAGTGTCCGGACCGCCCCTGCACCGCCCGGCGGCGCAGAGGCGCAGCGCACCAGTCTGCAGAATTTTTCTGCACTGTTTTATTCGTAACTTTTGAACCGTAACTCCGTTTGACACACGGTTTGAAGCGCTGGAAAGCTTATTCAATGCTCTATCTAACAATGCTCAAATAAAAATAATTAAATACCTACAAAAATAAATGGAAAACAATTAAACTCAATGATATTTACCCGATACCGCAAAATATACACTTTAACGTAAACTAAACATATTTACAAACAAAATGGGGTATTATTAACAAAAAGAACTATTGAGTGCCACAAATTACTACTAAAAATAACAACATTTTATGCTCTTTTTTGGCACTCAACAGTACGCATTATCCTTCTTTAGCCCAAAGACTGCATTAGTGATTTCCTCAGTGGAACAGATGTTAATGAGGATATTTTTCATGGAGTCAGTCGCCAAAGAGGGGATAATGTTAGTCAGATCATAGTCACGAGTTTCACTTGCAAAACCAAAAATGGTAGTGGAATAATTGATTGCATGTGCGACCATCTCATCAGGGTCAGAGATCAAAACGTCAAAATGACTCAAGTTTTTGATAATATTTCTAGCCCCTATAATCTTGGTCATTTTATGGAAAATGTGGTGTTTGTATCCGCATACTTGTGCCATTTAAGTTTAGCTTTATCCTGCCAAAAAAGTTCTTTTTTGGCCAAGGCTTACTCCAAATCACACTGAGCATTGATCGCTTGGCCCTCCATACTATCAATCATGCCACATTGCTGAATTTAATCCTGTATATTGGTTAGGTTAAGGGTATAAGTTTTAACTAGTTGGTGAATGTCTCTAAACACCTCCTTGTTCCAAACTTTGAGGTGAGTTTTAAGGGCTTGGAACTTCATTGTAAGAATATACATTGGGCACCCCACTATAGGCTGAGACCAAATTTTAGCATCAAAAGTTTTACATTGGTCATCTAGAGTCCACGTGCTAAGAAACTCGAAGTTGGATTTATTCTTGATGTTGTTAAAACAGGCCTCTACAAGAATAAGGATGTGGTTAGATATAAGTTTATGGAAGGTCGTTATATTAGACATTTCGCAAACAAGTATCCAATTTTGATTGTAAAAACTTTATCTAGTTTCATTTCAACATGAGTTGTTCCATAATCCGCTGTCGCGCGCGGATCAAAACGAGTAAAATTTGAAAACGTAGTATAGCGACAATGACTCGAATCGCCTCACAAGGATTCTTGATCTTATTAACTAACAATTGTAAGATTGGGGGGGGTTGGTTTTTGATTTAGAAAATAAGTGATTATGAAATAAGCTGAGACGGCAATTCTACTGATTCGGGCATCGACTTATCATTGATTCAATAAACTTTAATCCCCCAAACGGATTCTATTCCCCTACTGATTACAACACCAATTAACAAGCAAAATTGACATTATAAGATTGCATTCCTATTTTCCGAATAAAGCATACGGATAAGCACAATCATGAATTAAGCAAACGTGATTCTAACATACGTGGTCTAACGATTAAGCAACGGTAAACTACGCTAAAACTCAAGGAATATCAATCAATCGATATAAATCAATAGTATTCTATATAACTCGAATTAAGCAAACAAGGCATATAGATTAATATTGAAAAGGGAAAAGAAATTGGATTAAAGATTAAAAAACCTCAAAGTATGGAATCTGTAATGCCCACATATATAATACATGCATCAAATCATATACTATACATGATAAGTACGTTTGGTACTGAAATATACAATAAGTTCCTAGTTAACACATTATACACATAAATGCCTCTAAAACAAAACACTAAAAGTCTAAGGCATTACATATACAAGATGTTCCAAAATGATAAAAACTAAGAACTAGATCAATATAATGATCTCAAAAAAAAATAACGCCATAGCGGAAGCCATGCCATCACAAAAGCTATGATCCGTAAGGAAAGTCAAATGACCTTGTCCTTACCCTTCGCCGAACCTGCAGAACCTGTGATGTAAACAACAACAGTGGGGTGAGATACATCAAATCTCAGCGAGTTCGCTATCTTAAAGTCCTCTCGGCTTTACAAGGTTCTAAAAGAAACCTAACTCATGTCCAAAGGGGTAGGGGAAAGACCATGAGTACACACACACAAGTAACCATCACGGTGAGCCTGTAAACTCATACTAGTACCGAAGTACCTCCTGAGCCTGTAAACTCAAGGATTCATAAATCAATAACCAATACCAAGGTATCCCCTATTCCCGTCCGCTTCTACGTCTAAAAGACGACCCGAGTCATGGATCCTTGTAGCTACTTGGCATACGAATTGGATTCGGGATCACCGGTCCGTACACCGTGATCCGTCACTTCTCACGGCCCGTACACCGTCACAAGTCTCTTTACCCGTAGGCTCCAATCGTACTTAACACAGGACTCAAACCTGCCAAGTAGTTGTGCATAACGTTTCAGAGGAGGTGCTCGAGTCTCATGAAACTACACCGTAAGAAACAGTGGTTATGATTAAAATGCACACGCCTCGGCCTTTCATGCACAAGCGTTGCCACACATGGAACAATTCACACTACTGACACAGTTTTGGTAATAATCCTCACTCTGCCTATTCCATATTTTAACATGCATACATTGTCAACAACAATTACACACCATTCACAGATAAAAGTCGACAAAACGACACTATTCCAAAAATCCCGACATAATTAAATCGGCCGACGATCTTAAAACCATTGTAATAAGAAAGTACATTTTATTATCTTTCCAACGATACCAAAAATGTTCAAATCCGAGTTACGTACAAAAAGTTACGGCATTTGAAACAAACGATCGGAAAATAATCACAACAGCAGAATTTCTGCAATTCTCCTGGCCATACGCATATTGGCACACCCCATACGCGTATTGCCCAAAATTCTCGGCCATCCATACGCGTATTGCCCTAGGCCATACGCGTATGGGCAGAGCTGGTTTTCGTTGAAAATTTCCTTTTAAAAATCCCATACGCGTATGAGCAGAGGCTTTTTCCTTTGAAATTTCTCATTTTAAAAACCATTACGCGTATTGCCCGTGCCGTACGCGTAATGCCCATGCCCCATACGCGTAAGGCCATGCCCCATACGCGTATGGGCAGAAGAAAATGCAGAAAAAAAACCAGCAGAAAAATCTGCTGCGGGTTTCACCAAAATCAACCCCAAAATCTCATTTTGATCATTCACCATACATCCAAACCTGTTATAACACACCAACCAGTATTCTATACAATCACACATTGAATTTTAGCATTTAGATTCATGATTCATACAAAATTAATCAATTTTCACAATTTCCAATCTAACCCTAAACTCAAAATAAACTCTACTCTAAAGGGTCTAACTAGAACCCACCTGGATAACAAGATGAGGATGATGAAATTGAGATGAAGAGATGAAGAAAGAAGTGCTTGATGATGATCTTGAGCTTCTTGAGAATTTTCTTCTCCTTTTTCCTTTCCTTCCTTTCCTTCTCTTTGTCCTTTCTTTTCTTTCTCTAGCTTTTGTTTGTTTTCAAGGAAATGAAAAGAAAATAGAATAGTATAGAAAATTCTCATTAATTAGTAATACTACTAAATGTCCAAATTAGCTCAAATAAATCAAATTATAAAAACTCAACGTTAAATACTATTAATTTAATCGACTCTGAGTCCGTATGTTTACTCTAATTATTTTATCAAATAATTGCTCAGAGTACTCCGGAACCCAGTTGATCATAATAATATTAACCAGAGCGTTTATAAATTTACGGGGTATTACATCCTCCCCCCCCTTAAATAGAAATTTGTCCTCGAATTAGAAGATTACCTGAATAGATGTGGATGAGAATCTCGCATTTCCGACTCTAGTTCCCAAGTAGCATCACCCGGATGCGTCATATCCCATTGCACCTTAACGAGTGAAATATCTTTGTTCCTTAACACCTTCGTTTCTCTTCCCACAATACGACTCGGTTGGGGTTCAAAAGTTAAGTCTGCTTCTATTCCCATGGATTCAGGTAGAATTGGCTGAAGAGGATCAGGAATAAACTTACGGAGCTGAGATACGTGAAAAACATCATGCATTTCAGATAGAGAGGGTGGTAAGGCTAATCTGTAAGCAACTTCACCATTCCTTTCTAGAATCTGGTACGGTCCCACGTATCTCGAATTTAATTTACGTGACTTAAATGGTCCTTTCAATCTCAATCTCGGAGTAACTTTCAGAAATACATGGTCACCTTCCTCAAATTCCAAAGGTCTCCTACGGTTATCCGCATAACTCTTTTGACGATCTTGCGCTTGTTTAACTTTCTCACGGATCATTCGAATCTTTTCCGTAGTCTCTTGAATAATCTCGGGTCCCAAAATTCTATCTTCGCCAATTTCAGCCCAACACAAAGGTGTTCTACACTTCCTCCCATACAATGCTTCATAAGGAGCCATACCGATGCTCGCATGGTAACTATTGTTATAGGAAAACTCAATTAACGGTAAAAGTTCTTTCCAATTCCCTCTACTCTCTAGCACACAAGCTCTTAACATATCTTCCATCGTCTGTATTGTTCGCTCAGTCTGACCATCCGTTTGAGGATGATTCGACGTGCTCAAACGCAAATTCGTACCCATCGCTTGTTGGAACACCCTCCAAAACCTCGAAGTAAACTTCAGATCTCTATCGGACACAATACTAGAAGGAATACCATGCAATCTCACAATCTCAGCAATAAACAACCTCGCAAGATGACTTGCCTTATAAGTAGTCTTCACGGCTAAGAAATGTGCAGATTTTGTTAGTCGATCTACAATTACCCAAATAGAATCATACCCACCTTGGGTACGTGGTAAACCCACTGCAAAGTCCATAGAAATACTATCCCACTTCCAAACTGGAATATCCAAAGGTTGCAACAGACCGCCCGGTCTTTGGTGTTCAATCTTCACCTGTTGGCACACCGCACATTCTGACACATATTCCGCTATATCCTTTTTTATCCCAGACCACCAATAATCCTTCTTTAAATCCTGATACATCTTCGAAGAGCCAGGATGTATCGTAAAAGTACCTTTATGAGCTTCATCTAAAATCTTCCTCTTCAATGCCTCGTCCTTCGGAACACAAATCCGTTGATTAAACAGAACAGTCCCATCAGTTGCTCGTGTAAAACCCGGTTGAAGTAACAATTCTTGTAACTCCTCCTCTAAATTTGTTCTTGTTGAATCTCAACTCTTATAGTAGAATTGATATTCAAGTTTCCCATAATTACGCCATTCGGAGTCCACACAAACTGGAGATTAAGATCTCTAAACTTCTCCAACAACGAATACTCCAAAATCATCAATTCCGCACTATGAACCATTTTCCGACTTAAAGCATCCGCTACTTTATTCGCCTTTCCTGGATGATATTTCAATTCTAAGTCATAATCCTTTAAGTACTTCATCCACCTTCTTTGTCGCATATTCAACTCCTTCTGGTCAAACAGATACTTCAAACTCTTGTGGTCACTGAACATCTCAAAGCGTACACCATATAAATAATGACGCCACACCTTCAGTGCAAACACCACTGCAGCTAGTTCCAAATCATGAGTTGGATAATTCTTCTCATGAACTTTCAACTGTCGAGACGCATAAGCTACTACTTGACCGCCTTGGATCAGAACACCCCCTAATCCCCTCTTAGAAGCATCACAGAATACTTCATAAGAGTTGTTAGGATCGGGAATAATTAATACTGGAGCACCCGTCAAACTTTCCTTCAATTTCATAAAAATTTGCTCACAACCCGAATCCAACTCAAAAGCGAAATCCTTCCGAGTAAGTTTCGTCATTGGTAAGGCCAATTGAGAAAAACCTTTAATGAACCTTCTATAGTAACCTGCCAATCCTAAGAAACTTCTAACCTCTGAAACATTTCTCGGTCTCTCCCAATTAATCACTGCTTCTACCTTCGATGGATCCACTGCCACACCACCTTGAGATATAACATGTCCAAGGAAATTTACTTCCGACATCCAAAACTCACACTTACTCAACTTAGCAAATAATTGCTTCTCTTGCAATACCGATAAGACAATTCTCAGATGTTCTCCGTGCTCTTGTGGAGTACGAGAATAAATAAGAATGTCGTCAATAAAGATTACCACAAATTGGTCCAAGTAAGCCTGAAATATACGGTTCATGTAATCCATAAAAACAGCTGGAGCATTAGTCACACCGAAAGGCATCACTAAGAATTCATAATGACCGTAACGTGTTCTAAATGCAGTTTTTTGCACATCGGAACTCTTCACTCGGATCTGATGATAACCCGACCGTAAATCAATCTTCGAGAACACACAGGCTCATTTCAATTGATCTAACAAGTCGTCTATCCTGGGTAAGGGGTACTTGTTCTTAATGGTGACTTTATTCATCTTACGATAATCAATGCACAACCGCATTCCCCCATCTTTCTTCTTTACCAATAACACTGGAGCTCCCCAAGGTGAAACACTAGGTCTAACAAAATGCTTAGACATCAAGTCCTCCAATTGGTCCTTTAATTCTCTTAATTCAAGCGGTGTCATCCGATAGGGAGAAACGAATATAGGATCCGTTCCCGGTACCAGGTCAATAGAGAACTCAACTTCTCTCTCCGGAGGAAGAGAAGAAACATCCTCAGGAAACACTTCAGGAAACTCACACACTATTGGAATACTCAGAACTTGCTGTTCACTACTCCCTTCCGTAGTAAGAACCAATAAAACAGATTTCTCTTTCTCAAACAAGAAATTTACCATTCCCACCGTACCTTCTAAAATCGTTGATAATACATCTTTCGGAGTAGCCTCAGCAGATGGAATACTGATTAGCTTTTCTTCACACCCGATAAAAACCGAATTAGCTGAAAGCCAGTCCATTCCCAGAACAACATCCACTTTCTTAAGCGGCAAACAAATAAGATCAATCTGGAAGACTATTTCGTTCACCGACAACACATAATTTTCACACATCAAAGGTGTTTCAACCATTTCATCCATGGCAGTAGTAACCACCATAGGAGGAAACAAAGGAATAGTTCGCAACCCAAGTCGCTTCACACAACGCGTGGACACAAAAGAATGCGTTGCCCTACAATCAAATAAAACAAAACAAGGATGTCCATTTATGAAACACGTACCCGCAATCAAGGAGTTGTCACCCTTTGCTTTCCTTGCATCCAAGGTATACACTCGGCCAGTAGTCTTCCCTTGTGTAGGATTCCTACCCTGAGGACACTCTCTCGCTACATGACCCATCTTTTTACACTGATAACACCGTATTCCCTCCGAAAAGCACCTACCAAAATGATTCCTCCCACAAGTACGACATACCGGAGGCACACTAGTTCTAAAACCCTGCACTTGCCTCCCTTTGGAAGATTGTTTCCTTTGCCTAAACTGTTGATCCGACCTTCCACGGTCACTTTGAGTCGCCCTGTTCAAATCCACCTCCATTTGTACCTTTTTCAAACTATTCTCCGCCACATAACATTGTCTTAACATTTTCGCATAAGTAGCAAATTCCCGTTGAGACACGCTATGTGAAATTTCAGCCCTCAAGCCAAACAAAAACTGATCAATCTTCCACCTCTCATCAGGAGCATACATGGCCTGCCTAGAATAGTCAGCCATGATCTCAAATTTTTCCGCATATGAAGCCACTGATAAATTGCCCTGTCTCAACTGTTGGAACTCAAACTCCTTCTGAGACCTTAAAGAACTCGGAAAATATTTCTCCATAAAAGTTACCTTAAACTGTTCCCACACCTTTGGTACCTCTTGGATTGTCATCAAGGCTGAAGCACTCTCCCACCACCTCATGGCAGGACCCTTCAACAAGTGAGAAGCAAAGACCACTTTATTTTCCTCACTGCAATGCACTATCAAGAAGATCCGTTCCATACCTGATATCCATTCATGCGCCTTCACCGGATCTAGCCCTCCCTAAAACTCCTGAGGATTCATACGGATGAATTCTCTATAGGTTCCCCCTGCAACTTCAGGAACAACCACTGGAGGATGCAAACCATCAGCCATTTGCTGTACCATTCCCTGCATAAACTGATTTTGTTGCTGCTGCATCTGTTGCATGAATTGATACAAAGGGGCGTTCCCTTCAGCACCCTGTGGAACCGTCCCAGCTGGAGTAGTCCTCGGAGTCCTTGGTCTTCCACGGTTGTTTCTACGTCTGTCGGCCATGTTCTTGAATGTCATACAAATAGGATTAAGTTGATCAGGCTCAATACCATAAATATAACACGTAAGACCAACGGCGACCCCACGTATCTGAAACAGAAAGAATTACTTATTCTATTTCATGGCTAGGTCGAGGATACGACCTGCTCTGATACCAACTATAATGCCCACATATATAATACATGCATCAAATCATATACTATACATGATAAGTACGTTTGGTACTGAAATATACAATAAGTTCCTAGTTAACACATTATACACATAAATGCCTCTAAAACAAAACACTAAAAGTCTAAGGCATTACATATACAAGATGTTCCAAAATGATAAAAACTAAGAACTAGATCAATATAATGATCTCAAAAAAAATAACGCCATAGCGGAAGCCATGCCATCACAAAAGCTACGATCCGTAAGGAAAGTCAAATGACCTTGTCCTTACCCTTCGCCGAACCTGCAGAACCTGTGATGTAAACAACAACAGTGGGGTGAGATACATCAAATCTCAGTGAGTTCGCTATCTTAAAGTCCTCTCGGCTTTACAAGGTTCTAAAAGAAACCTAACTCATGTCCAAAGGGGTAGGGGAAAGACCATGAGTACACACACACAAGTAACCATCACGGTGAGCCTGTAAACTCACACTAGTACCGAAGTACCTCCTGAGCTTGTAAACTCAAGGATTCACAAATCAATAACCAATACCAAGGTATCCCCTATTCCCGTCCGATTCTATGTCTAGAAGACGACCCGAGTCATGGATCCTTGTAGCTACTTGGCATACGAATTGGATTCGGGATCACTGGTCCGTACACCGTGATCCGTCACTTCTCACGGCCCGTACACCGTCACAAATCTCTTTACCCGTAGGCTCCAATCGTACTTAACACGGGACTCAAACCTGCCAAGTAGTTGTGCATAATGTTTCAGAGGAGGTGCTCGAGTCTCATGAAACTACACCGCAAGAAACAGTGGTTATGATTAAAATGCACACGCCTCGGCCTTTCATGCACGAGCGTTGCCACACATGGAACAATTCACACTACTGACACAGTTTTGGTAATAATCCTCACTCTGCCTATTCCATATTTTAACATGCATACATTGTCAACAACAATTACACACCATTCACAGATAAAAGTCGACAAAACGACACTATTCCAAAAATCCAGACATAATTAAATCGGCCGACAATCTTAAAACCATTGTAATAAGAAAGTACATTTTATTATCTTTCCAACGATACCAAAAATGTTCAAATCCGAGTTACGTACAAAAAGTTACGGCATTTGAAACAAACGATCGGAAAATAATCACAACAGCAGAATTTCTGCAATTCTCCTGGCCATACGCGTATTGGCACACCCCATACGCGTATTGCCCAAAATTCTCGGCCATCCATACGCGTATTTCCCTAGGCCATACGCGTATGGGCAGAGACTGGTTTTCGTTGAAAATTTCCTTTTAAAAATCCCATACGCGTATCACCCTTGCCATACGCGTATGAGCAGAGGCTTTTTCCTTTGAAATTTCTCGTTTTAAAAACCATTACGCGTATTTCCTGTGCTGTACGCGTAACGCCCATGCCCCATACGCGTAAGGCCATGCCCCATACGCGTATGGGCAGAAGAAAATGCAGAAAAAAAACCAGCAGAAAAATCTGCTGCGGGTTTCACCAAAATCAACCCCAAAATCTCATTTTGATCATTCACCATACATCCAAACCTGTTATAACACAACAACCAGTATTCTATACAATCACACATTGAATTTTAGCATTTAGATTCATGATTCATACAAAATTAATCAATTTTCACAATTTCCAATCTAACCCTAAACTCAAAATAAACTATACTCTAAAGGGTCTAACTAGAACCCACCTGGATAACAAGATGAGGATGATTAAATTGAGATGAAGAGATGAAGAAAGAAGTGCTTGATGATGATCTTGAGCTTCTTGAGAATTTTCTTCTCCTTTTTCCTTTCCTTCCTTTCCTTCTCTTTTTCTTTTCTTTTCTTTCTCTAGCTTTTGTTTGTTTTCAAGGAAATGAAAAGAAAATAGAATAGTATAGAAAATTCTCATTAATTAGTAATACTACTAAATGTCCAAATTAGCTCAAACACATCAAATTATAAAAACTCAACGTTAAATACTATTAATTTAATCGACTCTGAGTCCGTCTGTTTACTCTAATTATTTTATCAAATAATTGCTCAGAGTACTCCGGAACCCAGTTGATCATAATAATTGCTCAGAGGGTTTCCTGGTCTAACCCATCTCTTACAAGGAAAGTAGCCATGAAGATAACCATTGATGGAAACTGACATTCTAGATGATTCTAATATACTCATTATCCACTAATTATTATTTTGACTAAAGCCATACGCGTGGAGAATTTTAATGAGGAATGTACAACTAATTGTGTCAAATGCCTTAGAGATAGGGATTTTCTTGTGTCTGTGTTACTTGCATAATTTGAATATACAAAATCCTCCAAAGTGTATTCCTTTTGAACTTACGTTGTGTAATTTAAACCCCCAATTAGAGAATAATTCAAATACTTGGACACTCGCTTCAAAGCTTTAAAATGAACTTAATCATGATGTAGATCTATGTGCTTGCAGATATGAAGTTGATGATCTTGATGCTAACAACCTTCTTGATGTTTTGATGAAAACCACATTGATGAATGTTAAAGTTGGTAGTGATATCTTTCTAGCTCCTTGAAGATGGCGATTAAATTGAAGATATCATAAGTCCCGTCAAGTAGAAGACTCAAGGTTCCAATGAAGTGCTTATGTGATTGATATATCTGGTAAAAGAACTTGAAATCTTCAGAGTTATGAAAGAGAGGGATTATGAAAGCTCGTTTGATAGTGTCTATTTGAGTGACCAAAGTCTTGTGAAAGTAGGAGAATAACTCCTAAAATACTAAGGGAACTAACACACACACACACACAAAATATTTTTAAGGCCTATCTTTAATTAAATAAATTACCTAAAAATGTGTTTAAGGCCTAGCCAATTGATTAGGATGTGAGCAGGGATGGACATTTCTCTTGTAGCCTTCATGGGAATGAGCTTTCAGTACAATCCATGTTGGCTAAGTGTTTGCTCAAGACATCTTCAACAAGACAAAAGAGAAGAAGGGGGAGAGGGTTTCCTTGTCTAACCCATCTCTTACAAGGAAAATAGCCATGAAGATAACCATTGATGGAAACTGTCATTCTAGATGATTCTAATATACTCATTATCCACTAATTATCTTTTTGACTAAAGCCATACGTGTGGAGAACTTTAATGAGGAATGTACAACTAATTGTGTCAAATACCTTAGATATATCTATCTTTAAAGCAAGATTGCTACCATGAAACTTTTTGTCCAGAAGATTAGCCACTTTAAAAGCCAAACATAACTAGTCTTTGATCTTCCTTCCATAAATGAAACCTTTATGTTCCTTGGAAACCACTAAAAAAAATTATTTTGGCAAGCCTGTCAACTATTCTTTTAGAGATGAATTTGAACTTGAAGTTGGGAGGAACTATGGGTCTGAAGTTGTCCATAGAGTCAACAGCAGATGTCTTAGAAATAAGAACAGAGATGTTGGCATTAAGCATCCACCATGTATTAAAATTTTCCAAATCGCTTTGCACTCATCATCTTGAATTATGCTCCAATCATTTTTAAAGAATGAACCCCTCAAAATCGTCAGGCCCGTAAGCATTATCCTTCTTTAGCCCAAAGACTGCATTATTGATTTCCTCAGTGGAACAGATGTTAATGAGGATATTTTTCATGGAGTCAGTCGCCAAAGAGGGGATAATGTTAGTCAGATCATAGTCACGAGTTTCACTTACAAAACCAAAAATGGTAGTGGAATAATTGATTGCATGTGCGACCATCTCATCAGGGTCAGAGATCAAAACGTCAAAATGACTCAAGTTTTTGATAATATTTCTAGCCCCTATAATCTTGGTCATTTTATGGAAAATGTGGTGCTTGTATCCCCATACTTGTGCCATTTAAGTTTTGCTTTATCCTGCCAAAAAAGTTCCTTTTTGGCCAAGGCTTACTCCAAATCACACTGAGCATTGATCGCTTGGCCCTCCATACTATCAATCATGCCATATTGTTGAATTTAATCCTGTATATTGGTTAGGTTAAGGGTATAAGTTTTAACTAGTTGGTGAATGTCTCTAAACACCTCCTTGTTCCAAACTTTGAGGTGAGTTTTAAGGGCTTGGAACTTCATTGTAAGAATATACATTGGGCACCCCACTATAGGCTGAGACCAAATTTTAGCATCAAAAGTTTTACATTGGTCATCCAGAGTCCACGTGCTAAGAAACTCAAAGTTGGATTTATGCTTGATGTTGTTAAAACAGGCCTCTACAAGAATAAGGATGTGGTTAGATATAAGTTTATGGAAGGTCGTTATATTAGACATTTCGCAAACAAGTATCCAATTTTGATTGTAAAAACTTTATCTAGTTTCATTTCAACATGAGTTGTTCCATGATCCGCTGTCGCGCGCGGATCAAAACGAGTAAAATTTGAAAACGTAGTATAGCGACAATGACTCGAATCGTCTCACAAGGATTCTTGATCTTATTAACTAACAATTGTAAGATTGGGGGGGGGGGGGGGGGTTGGTTTTTGATTTAGAAAATAAGTGATTATAAAAAGTGATTATGAAATAAGCTGAGACGACAATTCTACTGATTTGGGCATCGACTTATCATTGATTCAATAAACTTCAATCCCCCAAACGGATTCTATTCCCCTACCGATTACAACACCAATTAACAAGCGAAATTGACATTATAAGATTGCATTCCTATTTTCCGAATAAAGCATACGGATAAGCACAATCACGAATTAACAAACGTGATTCTAACATACGTGGTCTAACGATTAAGCAACGGTAAACTACGCTAAAACTCAAGGAATATCAATCAATCGATATAAACCAATAGTATTCTATATAACTCGAATTAAGCAAACAAGGCATATAGATTAATATTGAAAAGGGAAAATAAATTGGATTAAAGATTAAAAAACCTCAAAGTATGGAATCCCTAACAGCAGAATTTTGCCTTCGGGATTAGTTCTCCATTGATCGTACAAACTCCAATTATTTTTTTGTGAATAGTGTGTAATTCATGAACAGTCGCGGCTGCAAGGTAATAGGGAGAATAAAATTCGGTTTACAACCCAACTGGGTCAAATACATAAACCCGGCGCAAAACAAATGACCCAAAACAAATTATATCTAATGCTGCAACTTCAACGACTTTTTAAGATCTGCTATAATCCAATTCAGCTTCTTCGTCCAACATAAAAGTTGTATATATTTTTCTTAGCTTTCCATCGATTAGTAGAACGTCTCAAGCCGATTCGTGTAGCTCCAATTATGATCATTTTAGTGCAGACTGCTAATGCTGAAAATAAAGTGCGAAAATCAAATAAGTGCAAAAATAAACTAATTTATAAAAACACATTAAAACAGAAAAATAACCAAAGTAAAGTATGGAAATGCATAAGTATAAACATAGAGGAACATGCATCAAAATGCACTGATCAAATTCCCCCACACTTAAATTTTTGCACTCCGAGCAAAATTAAAAATTCAAAACAGAAAAACTTCAAAACAAGAACGAAACAGAGCATGCAATCTCAAAGGTTCTCTGGATACGAAGTGCAAGCAAACTTCTAATTCTAAGCTTCAAGAATATGACATTAGTGATTAACTCTTTTGTGACATTCAAAGAATATATGAAAAACAGATTACCAAATAGTACATCACAAGCATCAAGATCCTCACAAGATAAACTGTTTCCACTCAACTTTCAAGTGTTTAGGTTACATGTTTACACTAAAAGCACAACATGAGAGTTAGTACTACCATAAGCTTGAAAGAACTCTAACATTCACAATTGACTTACATGCACACAAAGATCAAAAAAACTTTTATTAAGGTTGTAACGTGGCCAAGGTAAGGGTAGGATAAATCCTAAGGGGTACTAGGCTAAAATCAAAGAGTTAAAAGAGAATTGAAAGAATTACGGGAGTTGAACTACATGATACATCAATTGCTTTCAAACAACAACCTCACAACTTATTTCTCTTCTCTTTTTTCCTTTTATTCTTCTCTTTTTTTTTTGGAAGGATTATGTATTGACATCCTTTTTTTTTTTCTTTTTTTTTTCTGCCAACATCATAACAACATTAAAAAAATAATTCAAGAGTAGTGCTCAACCCCACACAACTCCATACAAGACTCTCTTAACCCTATGAATATGGTTATTTCATTGTTTTTCACTTTTCGGCTTGTAATGAGTTTTAAACAATAAAGGATAATAGGCTCAAAGGGGCTTGAAAACAAGGGTAATATTATCAAGGTTGGCTTTTTGGCTAACTAGCTAAAAATAAAACAAAATAACATGCCTTTATCATTTCCGTATGCACAAGTAAATAAAAAGCTTCAACAAGAGTCAATTCAAGTTCTAGAGACTAACAAACATGAGTGAAATCACACAAGAAAGAAAGAGATGGATTTTTGATGTTATCCATTATTAGGCTCAAAATCTCACAAGGTTAGTGATCTACCACTAGTGATGTACAATTTAGAGTTTAGTCATACATACATACTAAGAATGTACAAAAAGAATCAATCACATCACATCACAAGTCTTTCGTCAAAGAACATAGAGAAAACTCACAGTTGTAACAAAATAACCAACGAAAAAGCATGCAATTTTAATATTTTTTTAAATAAAAAGAAACAAACAAAAACAAAGAAAACAAAACAAAAACAAATGGTTCCCTCCCCCACACTTAAAACATACATTGTCCTCAATGAAAGAACATAAATATAAAATAAGAGTGAGAGAAAGGAGAGAACACACCCGAGGAGTCAAGGCGGATAGGTGATCACATAAGCAGCCTTTCCTAAAGAGATATCTTTTACGCTTTCCTCTTCCATAAATGTGTGGCTCTCTTTTATACGGTGAAATTTGAAGTTATTATTAGAGCTCTTGCTTTCTCTTTGTATTCTGGGATCAAATAATGATCCTAGAAAAGTGGAAGTGTGGTTCATCCAATTAAATCGCTTTTGGGGCTGCCTAAACTCAAGAATTCTAACCAAGGTCCATCCAATGCCCTTCTTATGTTCCTGCAATGATTTCTCTTCCTGCACAAATTCAAATAAATTATTAGGAAGTGGTTTCAGCTCTAAGGAGGGTGCTTGTTCAATGGATGGTGAGGTTAGGGAAGCCGTGATGTCAAGAGCTTTAGCTACATAAACAACTTCATTTATAACTTCATCTGCATGAAAAACATCACCCTGCAAGGTAGCATTAATCTCAGGACAAACAGGGAAAATGTTAGTGTCAGTATAGTCATCACATGAGTAATTATCATCAAAATCAGACAATGATGGAAAATCAGCTGCAAACAAATCAATACAAGTATCATCAACCAACTCAGAAATTAACTCAATATGAAAAACAGAATGTTCTTCTTCATCAATCTTCTTACTTTTCAGTACTCTATGTGGGAAAGGTATCTTAGGTACATACTCTTTTTCTTTTTCCTCAACAACAACAGAAGGCTCAGGTTCAGGTTCAGGTGTGACCTCAACAACTTTTTCATTTTTTTCTGGGGCAGAATCTGTAACTTTTTCATATCGTAAGGATATTGCACTCACATTAGGACCTTTAGGATTCACCACTGTTTGAGCAAGTAGTTGGTTTGATCCTTTAGCTTGTTGTATGACATTCATTGAAGTGGCAAGTTGTTCAATTTGTGTCTGCAAGGTCTGAATACTAGAATTTTTTCGTTGCTGAAACTGGAGCTCATTTACAGTCAATTGCTTGACAAGGTCCTCTAGTGAAGGTCCGGATTGTGGAGGGTTTTGTGGTGGTGGTAATGGTAACATCAATTGTTGTTTCACTAAAGAAATAAGCCCATCAAGTCTGGTTTCTAGAGCATTGTTGTAAGAAGAAACCTGAATCTCATTCACACCTTTTGTTTGGACATAATTGTTTCTAGTTGTAAACTGTTGGAAGTTGAGTGACATATTCTCAATCAAGGCTTTGGCAGCAGCTGGGGTCTTATCAAAAAGTGCTCCACCACTAGCAGCATCTAAAAAGTTTCTATCCATTGGTAGCAATCCCTCATAGAAATATTGGATAAGCAATTGTTCGGTAATCTGGTGCTGGGGGCAACTGGACACTAACTGCTTGAATCTTCCCCAATATTCATCCAATAATTCATTGCCGAGTTGTCTAATACCACATATATCTTTTCTGATTGATGCAACTCTGGAGGCAGGAAAGTATCTCTCTAGGAAGACTTTCTTCAAATCATTCCAGGTTGTGACAGAATTTGGCTCAAGATAGTAAAACCAATCTTTGGCAGCACCTTGTAGTGAAAACGGGAATGCTCTAAGCTTGATATGATCCTCTATGATTCCTTCAGGTCTCAAAGGTGTAGAGCACACAACATGGAATTCCTTCAAATGCCTATGCAGATCCTCACCTGCAAGACCATTAAACCTTGGCAACAAGCGTATTAAACCAGGTTTCAATTCGAAAGGTACAGTAACAGCAGGATATTCAATACATAAACCATTATAATTTATATCAGGGGAAACAAGTTCTCTAAGCGTTCTTTGGTCAGCCATATTAAATTTAATAAAAAAAAATTAACAAAGAAAAAGAAAACACATAACTAATTCAGCAATGCAACAACAATTAGGAAAATACCAACAATGTCCTTATTAAGAAAAATAATGGAAAAATAGAAAAGCGACAATGACTCGAATCGTCTCACAAGGATTCTTGATCATATTAACTAACAATTGTAAGATTGGGGGGGGGGGTTGGTTTTCGATTTAGAAAATAAGTGATTATAAAAAGTGATTATGAAATAAGCTGAGACGACAATTCTACTGATCCGGACATCGACTTATCATTGATTCAATAAACTTCAATCCCCCAAACGGATTCGATTCCCCTACTGATTACAACACCAATTAACAAGCGAAATTGACATTATAAGATTGCATTCCTATTTTCCGAATAAAGCATACGGATAAGCACAATCACGAATTAAGCAAACGTGATTCTAACATACATGGTCTAACGGTTAAACAACGGTAAACTACGCTAAAACTCAAGGAATATCAATCAATCGATATAAATCAATAGTATTCTATATAACTCGAATTAAGCAAACAAGGCATATAGATTAATATTGAAAAGGGAAAATAAATTGGATTAAAGATTAAAAAACCTCAAAGTATGGAATCCCTAACAGCAGAATTTTGCCTTCGGGATTAGTTCTCCATTGATCGTACAAACTCCAATTATTTTTTTGTGAATAGTGTGTAATTCATGAATAGTCGCGGCTGCAAGGTAATAGGGAGAATAAAATTCGGTTTATAGCCCAACTGGGTCAAATACATAAACCCGGCGCAAAACAAATGACCCAAAACAAATTATATCTAATGCTGCAACTTCAACGACTTTTTAAGATCTGCTACAATCCAATTCAGCTTCTTCGTCCAACATAAAAGTTATATATATTTTTCATAGCTTTCCATCGACTGGTAGAACGTCTCAAGCCGATTCCCGTAGCTCCAGTTATGATCATTTTAGTGCAGACTGCTAATGCTGAAAATAAAATGCGAAAATCAAATAAGTGCAAAAATAAACTAATTTATAAAAACACATTAAAACAGAAAAATAACTAAAGTAAAGTATGGAAATGTATAAGTATAAACATAGAGGAACGTGCATCAAAATGCATTGATCATTCCATATCTACCATTTTGTTGGCATGTCTATAAGGCAGTTTTGATCAGTCCACTCCTGAAACTCCATGATAGAGGTCCTAGATGGGAAGTGTCTTCCTCTATATTCATAAGCACCAAGGATCGCAATGAAGTATCAAAGGATGCACCATGGAAAGTTGTGATTATTTTGGAGAGTAAATAGGTCATGCCACAAGTTTCTTCTAATGTAGTAACAAGTAGAGGCATAAATGACAATAATGCAGACTTAAACATTGTCCTTCTGAATAGAGAAAGCAACAATTTGTTCTGTAATGGAAATAACTTGAGGATTTATGCTTTTGAAGTAGATGCACATAATATTAGAGAGGTTGTTAAGTCTATAGTTAGTGGCAAACACTCTGAGGTTGAGGTATTGAAGAAATTTTGAAAGGAAATGTTACAAATACATCCAGGGTTCTTCCTGAAAACAAAAGTCAATATTATGGATTTTATGGAGTTTTTTAGGACTAATTTGATGGGGGCATTGGCCAAACTTTGTGCATTAAAAAAAACTTCATGAGGTATGTTTAGAAAAACCAAACCGAGATCTGGTTATGTAGTTGGTTCTAACTTTTGTAATGCGCCATAATATTTTGAGGATTATCGACTGACCCCACAAACCAACACGGGTCTTTTTAGCATGCTCTGTCCTCACTCACACGCTTTCTGAGAAACTTCCCAAAAGGTCACCTATCCAAATACTACTCCAAGTAAAGCACGTTTAATTATGGAGTTCTTATTTGTTAGACTACCAAAAAGAATATACATATTGTTGGTATAGGTAGTACCAATCAATCCTCATAAGTCTTCTTTCAACCATGCAGTCTCATACCTGCACACACTACTATGAAAAACACTTATCACAGCGGTTGGAAAAGGGATACCACCACGCTAGTCCAACCCTTGTGAGGTAAGGTGTAATTGTATGTATGATGCTTTCCATGATGGACGTGCAACTGTGATTGTATCTATGTATCGTGCTACCTACTACAATGGTTACTTTAAACAACCGTTGTGATATTCTTTAATGCAATATATTTAACAATGGTTGTGCTAAACAACCTTTGTGATACATACACCTGAGTTTATTAGAAATTATGTGGAATGCTTATTTCGCCAATGCTCACTAAACATATAACCTTTCAATCTGTACTAGAACATTATAATATGACAAATTAAATTATATAAGAAGAACAAGTTCGCGTTCAATGCTAGACAATATTTCTTCAACTCTTTAACCGTATTTTGTTCTTTGACAGTTATAACTTGTTTAATCATAGTTCTTCAACCGCCTCTACCTTCACCTCTAGTTCCTTTTGCAAAAATATTATTTACTTTGCAAATAAAATTAGCGGTGGAGAAAGGGGTGGTTGAAGACCTGCAATCACTAAACCAAGTTCTAATTGTCAAAGAACAACATGTAGTTAATGGTGTGAAGAATAATTGTCAAGAATTGAACGTGTATGATGACTCGATTTCGTATCGTTTATTTCAATTCAATTCGTGCATGTTTTATTGTATTTTTATCGAGTCATTATCGTTTTATGCATCATTTACTTATGTTTTCTTTCATTTTCGATTTACAGGTCCTATATCAGCTCCATAGAAGGAAATATCAAGAACTGAGCTAAAAGAGAAGAAAAAGTGAAGAAATTGCAAGTTTCTGCCTCATCCAGATGGATGGCGCTCACCATCTTCCCAGTTCAAAAAGAATGGCGCTCGCCATAGCAGAAAAGGAGGGAAATTCAAAGTTCAACTGAATGGCGACCGCCATTGGGCCTACGGTGACCGCCATTGGTTCGCGGGAGCAGTTTCCAGACAGTAGTTTGGCAGTTTTACAAGTTCACTTCAAATTTCAAATTTATGTTCTTGGAGCCAACCTTTTCCTATAAATAGACCATCAGAGGTCTACATTTGGGAGATCCAAGAACCCTGCGAAAGCGCTGCCGAAATTTTTAGCCTACCTACTTACATTACCTTCCAAAGTATTGATCACTCACACCGAGGGATTGATACCTCTGCTGTACATTTCTTTTCTATGTTGCTGTTGTACACTTGGATCAATTGCTATTAATAGAATATTTGTTTTTTGTTTAATTACTTTGCATTTCAGGTTATTTACATTTTGTCTATCTTACTGCATTATTTAATCTGACTTTTATGCAATATAACTTGCTTCACCATTAAATTGTAAATATGAACTTAACCAAAAACTAATCGTTATGTATGTCTTAAAATTTAGAAATGTTAACGCCTTAGTATTAAGTTTAAATATGTCTGAGAAGTTTTGCATGAGTCTGTAGATTGAGGATTGTCGTTCCGACGGGACTCTGTAAAGCCATCTGTGTTTAACTTAATGTTTTCAAAATTCTGGTTTTGGTGTCTAATCTGAATTTAGGCAGCCTTGTCGTGAGAGCGAGAGGCCGTTTAACAGTGTTTCGTCACGAGAGTGAGAAACGCACCAAGGCGTGTCCAATAGAGCAAAAGTTTGAGGTAATCGTCAGATACTAGGCATCGGACATTGAGCCTAAATGCAGCGAGAGGGCTTTAGGGCCTCATTTAGGTTATGTTAGTTTCCAAAACGCACCTTTTAATTACCGAGCGAGCGAGAGCAAAATCTTTGGATCATTAGGCGTGGCTTGTTTAATACCGCGAGAGCGTGAGATCGAGCCTTTAAACTGGTATATCCTTCAGATCAATTTCGAGACGTTTGTTAACACCCGGGTTTTACGGAGTCCCCAAGGAGCACAGAAATCATTCTCCGGTCTCGTCTTTATTTATGTTTTTCAAATTCTGTTAAAAACCAAGTTTTCCTTTACTGCCAAATCTATCCTTAGCTTTACACCGCAATAATCGACCACTCTAGGTTGGTTATTAGTTCCTGTGGGTTCGACAATCTTTTAAAACTACGCGATAAGCTATATACTTGCAGCGTAATCCGACCAATATGCAAAGTCGCGATCAAGTTTTTGGCGCCATTGCCGGGGACTATTTAGTCAATATTGTGATACTTTCGTTGCACAGTATAGACTAAGGTAACTTTTTATTTTTCCTTTTCGATTTGTCAATTGTATGCCAAACACTCGCTTACAAGGCGAAGAGTTGGAGCAACCAATCAACGAAATCGAACGTTACATCCTTTTGAGACGCCAAATTAACGAATTCCTTCTTAGATATAACATCCCGGATCCTCTTATTCCCTACTCAGATTCGGAAACCGAATCAGAACCAGAACAAAACATGGCTGAAGGACCGAGAGACCGTCCTCTAAAGTATTATGTTGTTCCATCACAAGAAGAACCACATAACAGCATTGCTGCCCCAGCTATTAACCGTAATGATTTTAAGCTGAAACCTTCGCTAATATCCGCAGTTCAACAAAAATAATTCTCAGGTAATGCTACGGATGACCCGAACCTTTATTTATCAATATTCGTGTAATATGCAGACACCGTAAAAGCCAATGGAGTTAGTCAATAAGCAATTAGACTAAGACTTTTTCCGTTCTCATTGAGAGACAGAGCTAGAGCTTGGCTCCAATCTCTACCATCCCACTCAGTGACGACATGGGACGAGTTGAAGAAAGTCTTCTTAGCCAGATATTTCTCACCAAGCAAGACAGCTATACGGAGAGCCCAAATTAATGGATTTAAACAAAAGGACAATGAATCTTTATTCGATGCTTGGGAGAGATACAAGGACATGTTGAGGTTATGCCCGCTCCACCACTACCAAAGAAATCAAATCTGGAAATCATGATGGAAAAATTTATGAATGCTCAAGCTCAGCAAAACAGGGATTTCGCAAATCAAAATGCTCACATGAGTGAATTAATGAAATAATTGTCAAACAAGCTTGATGCTATGGCTACTCATAATAGAATATTAGAAACCCAAATCACTCAGGTACCCTAAAAACAATAAACTAACGCAGCCCCCGCTGGAACATTTCCTGGCCAACCACAACCAATCCCAAAAAGTTATGCTAACGCTAGTACTCTGCGAAGCGGAATAGAATACGATGGACCCGTTGACCCGAGACTCCAAAATTCAGCCATGCACCAAAATTTACCGAAGGGAACTGAGAAAATAAGAGAAGCTAACACAGAGAAGGAAGATGAAAGCGGAAAGGGCGCAGAGAAAGAGACACCCTATGTGCCTCCGCCGCCATACAAACCACCTGTGCCTTATCCCCAAAGACTAGCTAAATCCAAAAATGAAGGACAGTTTAAGAAATTCGTAGAGCTTCTAAAACAACTGAATATAACGATACCTTTCACAGAAGTTATTACGCAAATACCCTCATATGCCAAATTCCTTAAAGAGATCCTATCAAACAAGAAAAAATTAGAGGACAACGAAACCATTATGCTCACTGCTGAGTGTAGTGCCATACTTCAAAATAACATGCCTCCTAAACTAAAAGATCCAGGTAGCTTTTCCATACCTTGTGTAATCGGAAAGACTGTCATAGACAAAACGTTATGCGACTTAGGAGCCAGTGTTAGCCTAATGCACCTATCCACATGTAAGAAACTTGAATTAGGAGACTTGAGGCCAACGAAGATGTATCTATAACTAGCAGACCGTTCTGTGAAGTATCCAGTAGGTATGCTAGAAAACGTGCCAGTTCGCATAGGTCAGTTTTATATCCCGACAGATTTCGTGATAATGAACATTAAGGAAGACTCTAATATACCAATCATCTTAGGTAGACCGTTTTTAGCAACAACTGGAGCTATAATAGATGTGAAGAAGGGAAAGTTATCCTTCGAAGTTGGGGAAGAAAAAATTGAATTCATCTTAGCTCAATTCCTAAAAGCCCCTGTTTTAGACGATTCATGCTGTTTTTTAGACGTTATCGACGAATGCGTCAGAGAAATGGAGAAGGAACCGACAAGGTACACGAAAGTACTAAAGATTCCAGCCCCTCCAATATTCGAGGACGATAACTGGCCTGAGCCATATGAAGATAACATTCTAAGAGAATGCCTAGCACTCACACCCGATCCTATGCCTTGTCCAAAGAAACCATCTGTAGAACTCAAAACATTACCCAAAGATTTAAGGTACGAATTCCTAGACATTAAACTCGAAAAACCCATAATAGTTAATGCTGATTTAGGATAAATAAAAACCGAGAAATTATTGGAAGTCTTGAGGAAATATCCCACAGCTCTTGGATATAACATCTCCGATCTAAAAGGAATAAGTCCATCTATATGTATGCATCGCATCATGATGGAGGAAGACTGCAAGACATCCAGAGAACATCAAAGACGATTGAACCCTGTCCTAAGCGATGTAGTCAAGATAGAAGTGCACAAATTGTTGGAAGCAGGAATCATATATCCGATATCTGACAGCAAATGGGTCAGCCCAGTGCATGTCGTACCAAAGAAGGGTGGTGTTACAGTTGTAACTAACGAAAAAGGCGAGTCCGTAGCTAAACGAACTCAAACTGGATGGAGGATGTGCATAGACTATAGAAAGCTGAATAAGGCTACTAGAAAAGATCATTTTCCTTTACCCTTCATAGACTAAATGCTTGAACGGCTAGCCAAACATTCATATTCCTGTTACTTAGACGGATACTCAGGATTTTTCCAAATACCTATTCATCCTGATGACCAAGAAAAGACCACATTTACCTGCCCCTATGGCACATTTGCTTATCGTAGAATGCCATTTGGACTGTGTAATGCTCCCGCGGCATTTCAGAGATGCATGATGTCGATCTTTACAGATTTCATAGACGACATAATGGAAGTCTTTATGGACGATTTCTCTGTATGTGAGGGAAGTTTCGAACACTATCTGTCAAACCTTGAGATAGTACTTGAACGATGCGTCAAAGTGAACCTTGTGCTAAATTGGGAGAAGTTCCATTTCATGGTGCGACAAGGTATAGTTCTTGGACATGTAGTATCCGATATAGGTATTGAAGTAGACAAAGCAATGATAGAAATCATAGAAAACCTTCAACCACCAAAAACAGTTAGAGAAGTACGAAGCTTTTTAGGACATGTCGGTTTTTACCGACGATTCATTAAAGACTTCTCTAAGATTACAAAACCTTTGACTGGACTACTAATGAAAGAAGCTGAATTCATATTCGATGAAGAATGCTTGAAAGCATTTAAACATCTGAAGAATGCTCTTATTACCGCACCAATTATGCAACCACCTGATTGGAGTTTACCATTTGAAATAATGTGCGATGCTAGCGACTATGCTGTAGGCGCTGTCTTAGGACAAAAAAAGGATAAAAGGCTTCATGCTATTTACTACGCAAGTAGAACCTTGGACAACGCACATATGAACTATGCGACCACAGAAAAGGAACTCCTGGCTGTTGTGTTCGCCTTAGATAAATTTCGTTCGTATCTGGTAGGAGCAAAAATTATTATCTATACCGATCACGCCGCTATTAGGTACCTGTTGACTAAGAAGGATGCCAAACCAAGACTCTTGAGATGGATCTTGCTTTTGCAAGAATTCAATTTAGAGATTAAAGATACGAAAGGTATCAAAAACGTGGTAGCAGATCGTCTCTATAGGATTGAGGATCTAAAGCCCGAAAGAGTGCCTATAAACGATGGTTTTCCTTACGACAGACTAGTAGCCCAGTTGGAAAGGGAAAGCAAAACTGTAGAATGTTCCTTGTTATTTAACGATGCAGAGACAAATGAAGTAGTAGAAGCAATCTATACAAAAACCACATTGCCATGGTATGCTGACTTTGTCAACTACCTAGCAGCTAAGGTGCTTCCACCGGATCTAACATACCAACAGAAGAAGAAATTTTTCCATGACCTTAAACAATATTACTGGGATGAACCCCTATTATTCAAGAGAGGCGCCGATGGAATATTTCGTCGATGTGTCCCTGAATCGGAAGTAGAGGATGTCATATCCCAATGCCATGCCGCACCATATGGAGGACATGCCAGTACATCAAAAACATGCGCAAAGATATTACAATCTGGCCTCTTTTGGCCAAACCTTTGGAAGGACGTTTACATTGCCGTTATGAACTGTGACCGGTGCCAATGCACTGGAAATGTTTCTAGCGCGATGAGATGCCGCAAAAGGGAATTTTGGAAGTTGAAGTCTTTGATGTTTGGGGTATTGATTTCATGGGACCTTTTCCATCTTCTTTTGGAAACAAATACATACTCGTCGCAGTTGATTATGTATCAAAATGGATTGAGGCGATAGCTTCACCTACAAATGGTGCACGAGTAGTGGTGAAACTTTTCAAGAACATAATCTTTCCCAAATTCGGTGTACCAAGAATTGTCATGAGTGATGGCGGTTCCCATTTCATTTCGAATGTTTTCGAGAAACTATTGCTTAAATACGGAGTACGACACCGAGTAGCAACACCCTATCACCCTCAAACTAGTGGACAAGTAGAGGTGTCGAATAGGGAGATCAAGCAAATTTTAGAGAAAATTGTTGCAACCTCTAGGAAGGATTGGTCTACTAAACTTCATAAAGCTCAGTGGGCTTACAGAACAGCCTACAAGACCCCTATAGGAACCACACCGTACAAACTAGTTTATGGAAAGTCATGCCATCTGCCTGTGGAACTTGAGGATAAAGCTTATTGGGCCATTAAGACCCTGAATATGAATTATAAGGTAGCAGGCGAGAAAAGGATTCTAGATATCCATGAACTAGAGGAACTAAGGCTTGATGCCTATAAAAATGCCAAAATATACAAAGAAAGAACCAAGAAGTGGCATGATAAAAGGATAACAAAGAAGGAGTTTAACGAAGGAGATATAGTTCTTCTCTTTAACTCCAGGCTTAAACTCTTTCTCGGAAAATTACGTTCTAGATGGTCTGGTCCTTTTGAAATTACAAAAGTCCTACCAAGTGGAGCAGTTGAAATTAGAGGAAAGTTGAATGAGACGTTCTTTGTGAACGGTCAAAGACTCAAGCACTACCACTTAGTATAAAACAAGGAATTTATCACTAGTTATAAGTTGGAAGAGCTTTCCGCTCTTCCCGATAAACGATGCCCTTTTCTATTCTAATATCGAGCTTCCGACATTAAACAAAGCGCTCCGTGGGAGCTAAACCACGATTTTTGTTGTTTTTATTTTCTGTGTTAGCTCTAGGATACTGCATGCATGTTTAGTATAAAGTCTTTGCAATATGCATCACTGTTTGTTGCATCTCATTATTGTTGCTATCATTATCAGTATTATGATTATTATTACTATTTTTATCTTACTAACGCGTAGCTAATAGTATTATTTCCCTAATAGTGTATTATTTTTTTAATTTTTTCAGGATACCCTTCTCTAAGAAACCTTTGGCCAGAAACCATGCAGACATTTGAGAACCGTGTTGTTGTTTTCAAAGAGACTTTGGTCTGTCCATCTACCCTGACGACTCGGCTATGAGAACCCTTAGCATCCGAGACAGTGTTGTTTTCCTTTTGAGTCAAATAGGGTGGTCTCACTTTGCTTTAGATAAGAGATTTAGCACTTACCGTAGCCTGACCTTAGAGTTCCTAAGCTCCCTCTACTATGATGCCACCCGTGGTTTCAGATTTGGCCGTGGATTGGCTACCTTCAGGTTATTTGGAAACAAGTACAGATTCACCCACCATGAATTCGTTGAATTATTGGGTTTTCCTAATGAACCTGATGTTGTGACCAGAACCCCTGCTGATGCCTTCACTAGCTATGATCTTCAACATTTCTGGGGTACCATAGCTGGAAACGGTACTGCTGAACCTGATGCCTTGTTTTCTGAAAACATCCACAAACCTGGATGGAGATATTTCCATAAGGTTCTTGCTCACACCTTCTTTGGCAAAGAAGAGAACATTACATCTATGTCGAGGGATGAGCTATATATCATGCTCTGCGCATCCCAAGGAAAGCCTGTCAATACAGCCCTATATTTGCTTGCTAATTTCAGACGTATTGCCCGTGATACCTTTGAGCCAATCTTAATAGGTGGGCTGGTGACTATGATTGCTGATGCAATTGGAATGAGGTACCATTTGAACCGTTCCTTTGTATTCAGTGGTTTTCGCCCAATGGACATTAGTTTTTGTTTCAACAAAGGCATTATTGCTAACCTTGGCCCGGTTGAATTTGAGTTACTTATCGATAATGTTGTAGTCCATACTTTCACCTTACCCAACCATGAAAAGACTAGTGTGCACAATAAGGACAATTGGCTCTATGGTTTGGAGGTCGTTAACGAGTTTCTGACTCCACTCGACTCTCCTCAGGCTTACCAAAACCGAGATACTGTTATGACTGCCAAGGCCACTCAAAGTTCTGAGGTCGATCCCGATATACCACCTTTGAATGTAGCTCCTGCTATTAATGCTCCCCAGTCTGAAGTGGATTCCTTCCGAGATGAGATTTCCTCTCTCCGAGTCGACTTCATTGGACTTATGGATGTTGTACATGAGGAGTTGGACCATATGTTCCAAATTGTCTACTCTCTTAGACAACATCATGGATGATCCATTAGCCCCACCTATTTCCCTATTTTTCTTAGGATAGTTTGTTTACATGTATAGTGTTTCCCTTTCTTGTATCGTTTGTACTGTTAATCTCCATTCCACTGTGTACCATCGGGATGCCGACGTGTAAATGTAATGTACTACTGTTCCGTTTAATGCAAGTTTCCTTTCCTTTAAGCGTTTTAAACGTTTATCTTATTGTGTTTTGTCAATAAAATAAGAAAAACCCAAAAATATGTCACAACACTGCATTCTGTAGGAGTGAGGACTCAAAATTCGTGTCTGAAGCAAATGGCGCTCGCCATTGTGCATAAGGCATTCGTCATTCCTTTATAAAGGATTAACATGTGTTTTGCTTCTAAGACACGATTTTGCCTCTTCTTCTCCCCATTTAAAACATTCTTGCATGTTCCCTAGACCCCCTAAGCACCTAGTAAACCTCTCATTATCCCACATTAAATTCCAACCATCCATATTCATCCATTTAATCCCTATTTAATCCCACTAATCCACACATTTCCAATCATCTCTCTCAAAACCCACTTTCCATTCTCTACCCATTTCAGAAAAATATTCACAAACACTATCCTCCTAAGAAACAACTATGGAAGCTAACCAAGAGATAGATTACATGGGCATTGAGTTCCCCGAAGGAACAGTTGGAGCCACTATGCGTTCGAACTTTCATCGAGTATCTAAAAGGCCAGTCTATGCCACAAGATATCCAGAGCCGGAAACTCTTCGCACCTTAGGTCTTTATGATAGCGTCTCGTGGATGCTCAGGAACTTAGGTATGACTCGTTTCTGCTCCATGTTTAATCCCTCTTCCGTCAGACTTACTTATGAATATCTTAGTTCAGTCCTCTATGTCCATGATATTAACCGCACCACCGGAACCATTTACTTCAAAATGTTTAACGTAGATTATTCGCTAATTCATGAGCAGATAGCTGAATATTTTGGTTTTCCTACCGGTGAGGGTCTTGCTACTCAAGCACCCTTGGACAGTGACTGGGAGGAAGGAGCTTCCAATTCTGGCATCAAATTACCAACACAAGAACCACCAAATGAGAGGGTTTGAAAGCCACGACCATCCATAACCCTGCTATTCGTTACTTTCACCGCACCCTCACCTCCACCATTTTTGGACGAGAAAACTCAGGGAAGGTGAATTCTAAGGATCTGTTCTTTATTCACTGTGCACTTTTCCAAACCCATGTGAATCCTACACCATTCCTCCTAGCCCATTTTATTAGTGTAGCAAACAGAGTCAGCGGTTCCATCTGCATAGGCGGTATCATTACTGCCATAGCTATCTCTTTAGATTTAGAGGCCAACTTGGAAAACAGAGAGAGCATACCTTGTCTCTATGCTGACATTGACTTTTGCCGTAATGCGCGGCTTGTCAAGAGTTTGCATTGTAACAAGTATCACTTTATGGTCTGGACACATGAGTTCTGAGGTTTTTCTCTGCCAAATGTTGAGCGCATAAATGTACGTCAAAGCGCCAATTGGCTATTTGATTTAGGAGACCGTGATGTAGAGGCAGAGAGCGACGAGAGGCACTACCGCGATGTCATGAGGCAGCATTCTGAGCAGCCCCGCACTCATAGCCATACCACTGGCATACCTGGGTCTAGCACCCAAGCACACACGACACCTTTTTCTGATTTTGCAGGTATTCGTTCGTCATTGGATGAAGTTCTGTCAGAGCTTAGACAGCAGAGAGAGAGAGAAGTCTCGCGTGACGTGCAGATGCATGAGTTAGAGAGGAGGCAGTACGAGTTCATGGCCAGGGCCGAGTCGGATTTGAGAAATGTTGTCTCAGAGATGGCGGGACTGCGCAGGGAGGTAAACCGAATTATAGATTGTGTCCAACATGTCCCACAGGACAACCCAGCCATCAGGCAGGACAGACACCCTCGTGGAGGGCGTGCTCGCTATCATTGATGTATCCAGGTTCTATCGCTCCTTCTTTCACCTTAGGCTAAGACATTGAGGATAATGTCTAGTTTAAGTGTGGGGGAGGAGTCGTTTATTGCTTTTATTTATTTCTTGCTTTCTAGTTTATTTTGTTTTTCATTATCGAGTCATATGCACGTTTGAGTCATTTTTACTTTACGTTTTCCCGTGTCTAATAACTCCTGTATTTGACCCCAATTTCAAAAATTTTTGTTTAGACTCAATGGCATGACACATATAGTATAGGTTATTTCATTCTTTGATTTAGGCTAGGTAGGCGGACTTGGAAAAGTTTTGAAAATATCGGTACCGTTCCTACACCTTAGATTCCCTAAATATGTGATATTGATTTAAATAGACATTATGCCATGACCTTATGCCTAGCTTCTTAGAAGTAACCTCTCTATTAGTTTTTACTAGCAGTCAGCACCATCTGTGTGTACGAACTAAGTAATGAACCGATGCAAATATGTGTGATCTCAAAAGTTGATTTATGTGATTTTTATAGAAAAAACCGAATGAAAGACATGTTTGCTAGGGATGTAAATGGATATCCATGGGGACGGATACTATGATATCCGTATCCGCCCCGTTGGATAAATATGATATCCATATTCGCCCCATATCCATGTGGATATCCGTTAAGTGGGTAATCCGCGGGTTTTATGGTATCTGTGGATATTTACAGATATCCATGGATAATATTTTTTTTAATAAAAATATTTTGAACAAAATATTTTTAACTTTTTTAAAGACACAAAAAATTATTCACCGAAACATAATTAGATCCAAACATAATATTCATACATTTCATTTTTAACCAAACAAATAAAAGATATTGTGATTATGAGTTATGATGGAAGAGTGAATGACAGAGGAGTAGGAAGAGAGACACTGGTTCGACAGAGGAATGACGACACTAGTTGGTTGGACTGTGAAATTGTTGAAGTGAGGTATGAAGTATTGAAGAGTTTAAATATGAAATGGCGAATATAATTTGAATGTAATGTGAAAGGTTATATTCAAAGAAAATTTCAAAAAGAAAAAAAAGAAAGAAATATAAGAAGACTAATTTTTTAGAAGATGAAAAGATAAGGTATAATAAACTAATGATATTTAAATGATTTTAATAATTTATTAACGGATATGGATATCCGCGGATACGGATATCATTAAACCCGTATCCATATCCATTAACAAACAAATATTTAAATATCCATTTATTTTATTCGTGGATATCCATTAAGCTATATGACCCATATCCGTGACGGATTTTATCCGCGGATATCCACGGGTACGAATTTTTTTGCCATCCCTAATGTTCCCGCTAAGTTAGGTGGTCCTTACCCGACCATTTAGCCTAAAGGTTCGGACTCAGGTTCGCTTACCATGTAAGTACACTGGATAAAGGGCTTAATGTGATTGCGCTCGAATGAAAAAGAGGTGAAATAAGATAAAGGATATAGGTCTAGTTATAATGTCATGATTTGAATTGGCATTGCATAGGAAGGGAGTATTCATCCGCTTTTGTGGAGTCGTGTCATTGCGGTATCCTTGTTTTCACTATCCAGTACCTATCCGTTTCACTTTAGCCTAGCAACCTTGTGCTTAGATTATTTTTGTCGTGCCTAAGAGTCGAAACATCATGCTTACTGTTTTATTACATTGGGAGTTTGCTTGAGGACAAACAAAAGTCTTAGTGTGGGGGAGTTTTATGACTCGATTTCGTATCGTTTATTTCGATTCAATTTGTGCATATTTTATTGTATTTTTATCGAGTCATTATCGTTTTATGCATCATTTACTTATGTTTTCTTTCATTTTCCATTTACAGGTCCTATATCAGCTCCATAGAAGGAAATATCAAGAACTGAGCTAAAAGAGAAGAAAAAGTGAAGAAATTGCAAGTTTCTGCCTCATCCAGGTGAATGGCGCTCGCCATCTTCCCAGTTCAAAAGGAATGGCGCTCGCCATAGCAGAAAAGGAGGGAAATTCAAAGTTCAACTGAATGGCGACTGCCATAAGGCCTACGGCTACCGCCATTGGTTCGCGGGAGCAGTTTCCAGACAGCAGTTTGGTAGTTTTGCAAGTTCACTTCAAATTTCGAATTTATGTTCTTGGAGCCAACCTTTTCCTATAAATAGACCATCAGAGGTCTGCATTTGGGAGATCCAAGAACCCTGCGCAAGCGCTGCCAAAATTTCTAGCCTACCTACTTACATTACCTTCCAAAGTATTAATCACTCACACCGAGGGATTGATACCTCTGCTGTACTTTTCTTTTCTATGTTGCTGATGTACACTTGGATTAATTGCTATTAATAGAAGATTTGTTTTTTATTTAATTACTTCGCATTTCAGGTTATTTACATTTTGTCTATCTTACTGCATTATTTAATCTGACTTTTATGCAATATAACTTGCTTCACCATTAAATTGTAAATCTGAACTTAACCAAAAACGAATCGTTATGTATGTCTTAAAATTCAGAAATGTTAACGTCGTAGTATTAAGTTTAAATATATCTGAGTAGTTTTGCATGAGTCCGTAGATTGAGGACCGTCGTTCCGACGGGACTCTGTAGAGCCATCTGTGTTTAACTTAATGTTTTCAAAATTTTGGTTATGGTGTTTAATCTGAATTTAGGCAGCCTTGTCGTGAGAGTGAGAGGCCGTTTAACAGTGTTTCATCACGAGAGTGAGAAACGCACCAAGGCGTGTCCAATAGAGCGAGAGTTTGAGGTAATCGCCGGATAGTAGGCATCGGACATTGAGCCTAAATGCAGCGAGAGCGCTTTATGGCCTCATTTAGGTTATGTTAGTTTCCAAAAATGCACCTTTTAATTACCGAGTGAGCGAGAGCAAAATCTTGGGGTCATTAGGCATGGCTTGTTTAATACCGTGAGAGCGTTAGATCGAGCTTTTAAACTGGTATATCCTTCAAATCAATTTCGAGACCTTTGTTAACATCCGGATTTTACGGAGTCCCCAAGGAGCACGGAAATCATTCTCCGGTCTCGTCTTTATTGATGTTTTTCAAATCCCGTTAAAAACCAAGTTTTCCTTTACCGCCAAATCTAGCCTTAGCTTTACACCGCAATAATCGATCACTATAGGTTGATTATTAGTCCCTGTGGGTTCGACAATCTTTTAAATCTACGCGATAAGCTGTATACTTGCAGCAGTAATCCGACCAATACGCAAAGTCGCGACAGTGTACTTGTTTTCTAATACAACTTTATCTATCATATTATAATTTTCTAATGCAATTTGGAAAGTAATATATTCGGTAAGGGATTGAAAATACACTCAAACCACATAATATATAATAAAGTCATATTTTAGAGAAACATTAATACCAACATTCATCAACAACAAATCATAAACAACAAACATGATACAACAAACATATCAAGTCATATAATGCTTCTGAAACGTACCATACATGTCCCATTATGGCGTGTCTACAATGAAATACGGATGAAACTAGCGTTAGAGTCGCAAACTTGTGTATATTTTGAATGGATGTCATTCTGGATTTTTGACACAAGTTTGTAACGCTAACTTTAACTTCGTCCTCTTTATTGAAACAAGCATCCTTACCTACAACTCAAAACAAGAAAAAAGTTCAAACATTATGAAACATGCTATTGAAACAGATTTTGGAAAAAAAAACTATAAATAAAATGAACTTATAAATACCCATTGGCTAAGATTTGATGTTATGGTTTCTTTTTAGGGTTTCCATGTGAGAGAGACGAGCGACATAGTTGTTAGGGTTTCATTTTAAGAGAGACAAGTGAAAGAGTTGTCAGGGTTTTGTTTTAAGAGAGACGACTGTTATGTAATGAAGCGAGAGATAATTTTGCTTATATATAAATAAGTATCACATTTCATCACAGTTGAAAACAAAAACCATGGTGATATACAAGGTCAGTCACATTTTTATCGCGATAAATGACTAATTGTTGGTGTTAGGTTTCGAACCATTTCACTACGGTTGTTACATATGATCGTTATGACATGTTCTTTAGTAAATACAAAAAAAAAAACGCCAAAAAAATATATTATTACCATGATTAACACTACGAGCATTGTAAAATTGGTGTTACGAAATGTCTATTTTCTAGTAGTGACAACCTCATGATCCCCTCATTCCGATGTGAATTTGGGCGACCACTCCCCGCTCTTTTTGGCCTCGAGTGTTACAACTTTGGCTTTTTGTCTAAGTTTTTTCCTTTGTGAGCTTGAAATGGCTAATTGAAATTTTAGGAGCTCGAGATCAAATTTTTCATCTTCATTATCAGAGAAGTCCACTTCATCTCTCCCACGTGACATGTTGGGCTATAATTTTTTAAGAAAATTTTTATTTGCTTTTTTGTTTTCTTGATTGTTACCCTCTGGATCATTGGCTTGGGTAGCATCAACAAATTATGACTCTTCAAAGCTATTGTGTTCCTTGATAATATTGGGGTCGATATCCTCTTTATGACTTGTGTCATCAATCTACTTATCCAAGTTTGGTTCAAAATTCAAGGGATCCTCGTTGGGGTGTGCAGGTTTTGGATCAATTCCACTATTTCCTCCAACAATATTATTATCAGTTTTAGTTAGGTCCACTACTACTAGGTTGGTGTTATTTTGGTTTGTAGGATCATAAAAATCATCCTTATGAGGCTTGTGTTTGTATTTGCGGTCTTGTTTACCCAAATATCCCCTATAGGTATTTTGCTTATCATACTTTTCATCATGCATTATTTTTCTTTTGCAATTGTCCAAATCGTGACAAGTACAATTACAGGAGTTGCAATAATTTGGAAGTTTTTCATATTCAATATCTATAAAAAAGGCAAACCCTACTCATTCTACAAAGATTTTATAACTCAAGTCCTTTGAAAGGTCCATATCAACAAGGACTCTGACAAAGTGACTAAAATCCTTGTTGAAGGAGGGCTTATTGGAGGTTGAATCAATGCATACATAAGTGTGTACACTACTAGCAATCACATGGATTATTCTGGGTATATAGTATTCTTGAGATATCCCATGAATTCTAATCCATACATGAGTTTAAGATTGATTAATTATATAGGGAACAAAGTCTTTGGTCCATTAGAACAACTCAAGAACACCCAAATTCAAGTTCAATGAATTGATGGATCTAACCATTCTGACATCTTTTATGCAAGAAAACAAGAATTCATAAAATCCATTCCCTAATGAAGTATATCCTTATTTTGCAATAGAGCTATACATTTTTTAAAGCTTTGTGTGAAGGCTTGCAACCGCTAGAGTGTGTGTACCATTGGGCCAAATTATTCTACAATAGAGGTTGAGCTTGCAAGGTTCAAGTCTCAGTTGATACACTTATTTAAGGATGGTGATTTATAACCGGTCCCCTTTAAGGCACGGCTGAGGAAGCTGGTTGAGAGGTATGTTACATACATTTATGACTGCTCATACAAATTATTTATTTGGATTTTTTTGTTGTGTTAGAGGATGATGAAGGTTTATGTTAGATTTTGGTACAAGTCGGTTGAATTTTGATGCAGATTTATGAAAATAACATGGCTTTCATGACTGTCGTTGGAATGAGAAAAAGTGGAATTAGGTCAACGCATCCCATTAACACTCATTTTGTTCATGAAACGATGATTTTTTTCACACATGAAACAAAGGATTTTAAAATGAAAAAAAAAAACCATTAACATATCATTACAAAATAGTTACAAGAGTCGATCTGCTTACCGAATAATAAAAAGAAACTACAAAAGTATTTTTCATATACTTTTCATGTTTGTGACTTATGTATAAAAGCAAATTTATTTAACACTAAAGATATAAGTGCATATTTATCTTACTCTAAGCAGCTCATTTTTTAAACATAAATATTGATTAGTAAGCCATTATATTAAATTTGTATGCATTATAATTGTTAAATTATTATGTACATATATCTGATGAAATTTCACCACATAGGTATTTATAAAAATATTTTAAAAACTAAATTCATAAAATTATATAATTTAATTATATGAATGTATAAAAAATGTATATTAATAATTATAAAATTAACTACAATCCATTGATTGTAAAGTAGGAGTAAATTAAAAAAAACACTTACAAAAGCCTACAGGTTGTAAAATTTGTTTATTGTAAGTAAATTATTAAATAACAACGTTTACGAAAATGGCAAGAAGCTTTCATAGCTCAGTTGGTTAGAGCACCCGTTTAGTAAGCGGGAGGTCTTGAGTTCAACTCTCAATGGAAGCAGTTTCTTTTTCATATTTTGGTTTTAATAATCAGTTCGCTTGCTTTGCACGTGAGCTAAAATAGTATTTACTGTACGAGTACGATACGATGATGACCTTGGCTGTCAATAATTAATCTCTAAAATAAGGAATGTGTATAAAGTAATAAACTAAATTCAATAAACTAAGACAAATATTAGGAAGATCAAAACTTAAATTTAATAAAAAACTTTTTATTAACAAAAATAAATTTTAATTAGCAATAGCCAAGAGGTCTTATAATCAACAATGAAACTAGCAAATGACGAAAATTTTAAATAACAACTAAATTAAACGAAATCATGTAATTATTATTTGCTCTTACCGGAATTAGAGTTTCAATTAGCGGCCAGCAATACGTCGTGGATTCTAATTTTGTCGGTGACAGAGAAGAGGAGAGAGATGTACTTACAAGACACTCTGATGCCAAAGTAAGGTTAAGAATGAAGAGAGAAAGAGCAAGTACAAAGTGAATGAATTCAGAATATCTGACCCTCATGCGGAGCAGGGTATTTATAGTGTGCCCCCAGCACTGGACCAAAGTTCATCTATTGTGGGCTGGATCGTTAGGCCCACAACGGATGACTGTCAGAATCCTACGTGTAAGTAGGGAAGACCAGCACATGGTCTTCGTCCTGGGTCAACTGCCCCAAGAACTTCGCATTAGATCAGCCAGTTTGTGAGGGAAAAACTGCCTCGTGAAAGACGTGGGTTCAGTTGGTGACGTGTCCTCGTGTGAGGAGCACGTGGATAACGTGTGAGGAATGTGCCCTCCTGCGGTTATGAAGGATTGGGCCTTAGTGTTGGGCCTTCTTCGACCTGGAGCTGGGATGGGTTGTGCCCGACGGTGGGTCAGCCCCAGGCTCAGTCCAGAACAGGAGTCACCCAAGTCGTTGCTCCAAAGCAGAGGAGTAATGACTTAGAGTCATTATTCCGTTGAAGAGGGGCAAAGGAAATCTGCACAGGGAGAGCGTCTACTCGGGTTCGTGGCTGTGAACCCGCGGAGCTACGCTCGCGAGAAAGCGTGAAAGTTACTCCTCGTGTCCGACAACGCGAGCATGTAAAAAGAATTTCATCGAGACACTGCTCGCGAGGTTCATGCGTGCTCGACGACAAGGTTCAGTTTCGCGTTTATCTCGAGGCTAGGTGCTCGCGAGGGGGGCGAAGTTGTTATCCGTGTTCGACAACGTAACTTATTTCAAACTTTCCCCTATGACGTGCTCGCGATACAATGTGGGACTCAAGAATTACGCTCGACGTCTTGGACTCTGGAACGCTGACAAGGCTTGGAACGACGAACTCCAAACCACGTGACGGAAGTGGAAGGAGCAGACATGTCATCTCCTTGAGTCGTGTGATGGGGCCTGGAAAGACAAGTGTGACGTCTCTTCGAGCCACGTGTTAGAAATAATAAATGCCTCTGACGGCCTACGAGTATGGGTACTTAAGGGTCTAGGCGATGATTTGTTTTCTCTTGCCGGAGGATATAAGTATGAGGAAATGGGATTCATTTGATACGCTCGCTGTATTCTCAAGTTCTTCAAGAATTTCTCAAAAATTTCCCTGTAGATCTCCAGCATCCTCTTCACCCGAGTAAGTCTCCGTTACCTTTTCTGTTAGGTATTTGATTGGCTACATTTTGGCTAAAACAAGTTTACAGCAAGATGTTGGGAAAGATATCCTGACATGGTTGATCAGACATCAGTACAGATATGGTTATAATACTTGGCAAGATGTTGAAGCATCTTCATCAATTGTCATGACAGTATTACTGTCATGACAGATGTCATGACATCTTGGTTTAGTACAGCAGGTGCTGCTGTTATGACAAATGTCGAAGACAGATGTCATGACATCTTTGTCTGGTACAGCAGGTGCTGCTGTTGTATATCTCTTGACAGATTTATTTTGTTTTGATGAGAATATTTTGGATATGTCTCATCATTATAAGCAGGTCAAGGAGATTTATTAGGAACAAAATGCAGATTTAATTGGATTTCATAAAAATGATCTTGGAGACTTTTTATGAAACTATTTGGAGATTTGTTCCTATTTTTGTGGAGAAGATCTTGCAGCTGATTTAAAACATGAAGATTGGATCTGATTGAAAAGTCCCAGCCCATAATGTAGGAGTCTATAAATAAGGACTTGCTATACCTAAAATAGCAAGCACACACAATAACAAGCCGTCAGTGCAACATAAGGGTTCAGGGTTTTGAGAGTCTCTTGTGTAGTTTGTAAGTCACCCATGTATCTTTTGATACTATGTGGTCGACATAGGTTGTTGTAAATTGTTCTCACTCGAAGCTTTGAAGCAAGAGTTGAGTATTGATCTTGGTTGAAGCTTTTAAGCAAAACCGAGTATTATTGTTAGTCAAGAATCTTGGCTGAGTATTGTTATTGGAAGGAGTGTCTTTCAATTGAACAGATTGATGCAGTTGCTGGAGATTGTAACTGTTAGATATCACTGAGGTGATTTAGGAATTGAGATGGGTTTCTCTTATCTAGATGGTGATTTCTAGATAGAATTGTACTGGGTAGGGATTAAGTGAGGAGTTGTAAACGGGGGAGTTTAGCTCTAAATTAATACTACTAATAGTGAATTCATTCCTGGATTGGTATCCCCCAGATGTAGGTGAGTTGCACCGAACTGGGTTAACAATTGTTGTGTTCTTTATCATTATGTAAATTTACGTTTTCTGTTAGGGTTTATGATAAACATGTTGGATCAGATGTCGTGACATCTGTGAGTGTTCATTTCTGATATTCAAGGTATCAGTCTGTTGTTGCGCCTTTGAGTTTAAATGATTATGTAGCACAATGTCTTGACATGTGTTAGGACATATGTTGTCTGCATATGCCAGAATTTCAATTGGTATCAGAGTAGGCATCATGTCTGGTTCTGGATGAGATCTTTGGGAGATACTTTATGGCGTTTAAACAAAGAGGAGTTTTGAAGATCAGATTGATCAACTCAGACATACTCAAGGGTATTAATGGATGAGATGGGTGTTCTGGATCGAAGGGAGCAACCCGGAGGTTGTTCATGTTGCTGAGGAGGTTCTACAACAACTACAGGAGAAGTGGCTAGTTCTCTTGTTGGTATGTCTTATAAGATGTTATGACATCTTATTAGGGCAAGCAGGATCTATTCCTTGGTGGTTCCGCGACATGTGTTTCTGATGGAAGAGCTCTAGAATTATGGGATTCTGGAATTGTTATTGAAGACAGTTGGTGGAAGATCTCAATCGTCGGCCTCTATATGTGAAGATATCTGCATTCTTTTATTCCAAAGTCTGGAGCGATTGAGTGAAGGGAGTTGTTGGTAGATATCTGTTATAATGACTTGGTACTTGGAAGCTTGGTTTCCTAATGCAGTTTGGAGTCAATTGATGAGGAGAGGAGTTGAGTTAAGTTTATCAAGTTCTAGCTCTGGGAGTTTGATAAATTATTGATCGGCTAGGTTGTCAAAGATACTTGAGAATTCTCTCAAGTCCACTCATAAAGGCATCTAAGTTGCGTATCTGGAGTCTTCTAGTTATTCTTCTGACTAGAAGGTGTTTCTTTGAAACACAATCTGAAGAAAGTGAAGGTGATTTATTTTCACCATCCAAAAACATCAAGGAAGGATTCATCTCTCTTGACCCTAAGAGTGGATATAATCTGATTGGAGCGTTCATAATTGTTGAGTTAAATAAGATTTGTTCAGAGAGAATCTTAGTTACTTGAGTCAAGGGTGGCAGCCTTGGTATCTCAACATTGTTCTTCAAAGAAGATACTTGCAAAAGATTGAATACTTCATAAGTGTTCATGAAGTGATCTGGTGGAGCTTAGCTACAACAGTGAAGAAAGGTTATTGCACAAGGATTAAAGATCAATTGCTATTTGTGGAGTCCACAAGTATTTAATTGATTATTCTTGAAAGTCAAGATTGCTGATGTTCAACAAGATGTTGGAACATCTCATCATCAGAGTTTGTGCAGAATCATGGGAGGGGTACTGCATACGCTTTAGCATCTATTTTAGTCTTAGGTGGTGAACTAAGAAGTGGCTTTAGTTGGGTGTGACAGAAGCAGGTGTTCTCTGGAGAGTTTCCTGGCAAGAAACTGGTCTGGACATTGATGCTGTTGAAGATGAAGACGAAGACATCATAATCTTGATGTTTGCAGCTTGGATCACTTTATTTATGATCTAGGTACTTTGGAGCATGGATCTTGCTCTTCTTGGAAGTCAAAGTTAAGTGGCAGTTATCTCTGACTTTCTACAGTCTGCTCTACTAAAGAAAGTGACATTCTTTGGTATGGCTATGGTGTAGTCTTGGACTACTTATTTTCTGAAGATTCGGATGTGACAGGTGTGAAGTCTTTGGAGTTTTAAAGTAGGATGAAGGTTGTCTACTCAAACTTGGTGTTGAATCAAGTCTATGAGGGCATGGAACTCTTGTTCTGCAAAGGGAAGAGGTTCTTCTAAGTGGCAGAAGGAGGAGCCGAATTCAAATGTTAGATGTCGTATCAGAATGTTCTGACATCTAACTTAACATGAGAAATCTTAGTTGGTGATATGGCACATCAGCTTAAGATAAGGTGATCTACAGGAGAATAAAAGTTATGGATGCTTCAAAAAGGTCTATCTCATGCAGTTTGCGGAAGCTGTGGATAGGAAGATATTACATGACTAAGAGGCTTGGTGAATCCAAGATGTCTTGCTATGGGGCAAGTAGTTCATGTGACTTGAAGATCTGATTTCATTGGTGGATCAGTGTATCTTGTAGGAGTTCTGAAGAAGATTGAGATCAATCAAAAGGTGGCATTTGGTTGGTTTCATAGTATGCATTCAAGCAGGATGCTTAAAATTGATTGCTCTTGTGCAAAGGAGTCGTTAGTTGAAAACGTAAGGAGGTTCTGGTTCTCTTGGAGCTTGTGGCAGAAGTTCTGGGTTGAGGATAAAAGTATACCTTCTTTTGGTGGATGGGAGTTTATTTCTCTCTGGGTTTCTGAAGCTTTCTTTGTTCAAGCTGGTGGCGCTGTGTTGTGTGAAGATCTTCAGTTTGGATTACTATGCAGATTGTAAGTCCAGTGGTAGAGCATATCAAGAACCATGGTGTGTGGTGTCTATGACGTGTGAAGGATATCCTAACTGATGTTAGAACATTTTTGGGTTGGTTATCCTTGGAGTAAGATACTAAGTTCTGAGTGTGGAACTTGACACTCACATCTTGTCTAAGAAGTATTTATCTTATCATACGGGAGAATGATGGGTAAAGGATTGTCTTGGAAGTCTGATGTGAATGGGATATGCTAGAAGTAAATCAGTTGGTGCTTGTGGAGAAAATGGGCTGAAGATTTCTGAAGCATGTGTTTGACGTTCTTCAAGTGCGAAGAATATCTGGGTGAGCTAGCAAACTAAGGGGCCCTGTGCGCCTCTGTGAGGAATATGAAGCATTCTGATTCAATTGGGTTGTATCTCAGGGAACAAGGAGATTCATACATGGGAATTCAGAAGGAGTTCGTGTGGTGTACGAATGGTTTCTAGACGAGAGGGATCAATGGAGCTTTGATCTCAATCCAAGAGTTTGTTGGTTGTGGTACACGCATGCGTTCTGGGTATTCACAAACTATACGATCATGAAGTTGTCATGGGATATCATGTAGTGTTTTTGGGTGGTTCTTGATGAAGAAGCATCTGTTGAGAGAGATAGGGGGAGAACTTCTCTCTGATTTTTTGTACTGGTATGGTACATGGTTTGCTTGGAGGTCAAGCAGTAGGTGAAAATGTTCAACTAGTGTGTTGAACTGAGGGTGCGCTCTTGGAGACATGAAGATGTGTCTTATGTTTTCCATTCATTCAGGGTGTTCTTTTTGCGTCAGAACACTAGTTATCTATGACAGGGGGGAGTATTGTAACCTGTCAGACTGTACAAGCTTCTGAGATGGATGTGTTCTGCTACTGACTTGCTTACTTTTGGATTGATTGCCCTTAAATGCATAGTTGCTTGGTTTGGCATATTATGTCTAAAAAGGAGGAAAAGTAAGTAGTAATAGTGTTCTTTAGTTGTTTCCATAAGGGGGAGCTGGATGTGTTATCCAAAGGTTGTTTTAGCCAAAATTTGCCAAAGGGGGAGATTTTTAGGTCTTTGATTGGCTACATTTTGGCTAAAATAAGTTTACAGCAAGATGTTGGGAGAGATGTCCTGACAAGGTTGATCAGACATCAATACAGATATGGTTATAATACTTGGCAAGATGTTAAGTAAGATGTTGAAGCATCTTCATTAACTGTCATGATAGTATTACTGTCATGACAGATGTCATGACATCTTGGTCTGGTACAGCAGGTGCTGCTGTTATGACAGATGTCGAAGATAGATATCATGACATCTTTGTCTGGTACAGTAGGTTCTGCCGTTGTATATCTCTTGACATATTTATTTTGTTTTGATGAGAATATTTTGGATATGTCTCATCATTATACGCATGTCAAGGAGATTTATTAGGAACAAAATGCAGATTTAATTGGATTTCATAAAAGGGATCTTGGAGACTTTTTATGAAACTATTTGGATATTTGTTCCTATTTTTGTGGAGAAGATCTTGCAACTGATTTAAAACATGAAGATTGGATCTGATTGAAGAGTCCTAGCCCATACTGTAGGAGTTTATAAATAAGGACTTGCTAGACCTAAAATAGCAAGCACACACACAACAAGTCGTCGGTGCAACATAAGGGTTCAGGGTTTTGAGAGTCTCTTGTGTAGTTTGTAAGTCGCCTATGTATCTTTTGATACTATGTGGTCGACATAGGTTGTTGTAAATTGTTCTCACTCGAAGCTTTGAAGCAAGAGTTGAGTATTGATATTGGTTGAAGCTTTTAAGCAAAACTGAGTATTATTGTTAGTCAAGAGTCTTGACTGAGTATTGTTATTGGAAGGAGTGTCTTTCAAATGAACAAATTGATGCAGTTGCTGGAGATTGTAACTGTTAGATATCACTGAGGTGATTTAGGAATTGAGACGGGTTTCTCTTATCTAGATGGTGATTTTTAGATAGAATTTTACTGGGCAGGGATTAAGTGAGGAGTTCTAAATGGGGGAGTTTAGCTCTAAATTAATACTACTAATAGTGAATTCATTTCTAGATTGGTATCCCCCAGATGTAGGTGAGTTGCACCAAACTGGGTTAACAATTGTTGTGTTCTTTATCATTCTGTAGATTTACATTTTTTGTTAGGGTTTATGATAAACATGTTGGATCAGATGTCGTGACATCTGTGAGTGTGCAATTCTGATATTCAAGGTACCAGTCTGTTGTTGTGCCTATGAGTTTAAATGATAATGTAGCACAATGTCTTGACATGTGTTAGGACATCTGCTGTCTGCATATGCCAGAATTTCAATTGGTATCAGAGCATGCATCCTGTCTAGTTCTGGATGAGATCTTTGGGAGATACTTTCTGGTGTTTAAACAAAGAGGAGTTTTGAAGATCAGATCAATCAACTCAAACATACTCAAGGGTATTACTGGATGAGATGGGTGTTCTGGATCGAAGGGAATAACCCGGAGGCTATTCATGTTGTTGAGGAGTTTCTACAACAACTACAGGAGAAGTGGCTAGTTCTCTTGTTGGTGTGTCTTATAAGATATTCTGACATCTTATTAGGGCAAGCAGGATCTATTCCTTGGTGGTTCCGCTGCATGTGTTTCTGATGGAAGAGTTCTAGAATTATGGGATTCTAGAGTTGTTACTGAAGACAGTTGGTGGAAGATCTCAATCGTCGGCCTCTATATGTGAAGATATCTGCATTCTTTTATTCCAAAGTCGGGAGCGATGGAGTGAAGGGAGATGTTGGTAGATATCTGTTATAATGACCTGGTACTTGGAAGCTTGGTTTCCTGGTGTAGTTTGGAGTCAGTTGATGAGGAGAAGAGTTGAGTTAAGTTTATAAAGTTCTAACTCTGGGAGTTTGATAAATTATTGATCGGCTAGGTTATCAAAGATACTTGAGAATTCTCTCAAGTCCACTCATAAAGGCATCTGCATATCTGGAGTCTTCTAGTTATTCTTCTGACTAGAAGACGTTTCTTTGAAACACAATATGAAGAAAGTGGAGGTGATTTATTTTCACCATCCAAAAACAGCAAGGAAGGATTCATCTCTCTTGACCCTAAGAGTGGATATAATCTGATTGGAGCGTTCAGAATTGTTGAGGTAAATAAGATTTGTTCAGAGAGAATCTTAGTTACTTGAGTCAAGGGTGGCAGCCTTGGTATCTCAACATTGTTCTTCAAAGAAGATACTTGTAAAAGATTGAATACTTCATAAGTGTTCATGAAGTGATCTAGTGGAGCTTAGCTACAACAGTGAAGAAGGGTTATTGCACAAGGATTTAAGATCAATTGCTATTTGTGGAGTCCATAAGTATTTAATTGATTATCCTTGAAAGTCAAGATTGTTGATGTTCAACAAGATGTTGGAACATCTCATCGTTAGAGTTTATGCAGAATCATGGGAGGGGTACTGCATACACTTTAGCATCTATTTTAGTCTTAGGTGGTGACCTAAGAAGTGGCTTTAGTCGGGTGTGACAGAAGCAGGTGTTCTCTGGAGAGTTTCCTGGCAAGAAACTGGTCGGGACGTTGATGCTGTTGAAGATGAAGATGAAGACATCATAATCTTGATGGTTACAACTTGGATCAGTTTATTTCTGATCTATGTACTTTGGAGCATGGATCTTTCTCTTCTTGGAAGTCAAAGTTAAGTGGCAGTTATCTCTGACTTTCTACAGTCTGCTCTACTAAAGAAAGTGTCATTCTTTGGTATGGCTATGGTGTAGTCTTGGACTACTTATTTTCTGAAGATTCAGACATGGCAGGTGTGAAGTCTTTAGAGTTTTAAAGCAGGATAGAGGTTGTCTACTCAAACTTGGTGTTGAATCAAGTCTATGAGAGCATGAGACTCTTGTTCTGCAAAGGGAAGAGGTTCTTCTAAGTGGCAGAAGGAGGAGCTAAATTCAACAGTTGGATGTCGTATCAGAATGTTCTGACATCTAACTTAACATCAGAAGTCTCAGCTGGTGATATGGCACATAAGCTTAAGATAAGGTGATCTACAGGAGAATGAAAGTTATGGATGCTTCAAAAAGGTCTATCTTATGCAGTTTGCGAGAGCTGTGGATGGGAAGATGTTACATGACTAAGAGGCTTGGTGAATCCAAGATGTCTTGCTATGGGGCAAGTAGTTCATGTGACTTGAAGATCTGATTTCATTGGTGGATCAGTGTATCTTGTGGTAGTTCTGAAGAAGATTGAGATCAATCAAAAGGTGGCATTTGGTTAGTTTCATAGTGTGCATTCAAGCATGATGTTCCTATTTTTATAGAGAAGATCTTGCAGCTCATTTAAAACATGAAGATTGGATCTGATTGAAGAGTCCAAGCCCATACTATAGGAGTCTATAAATAAGGACTTGTTAGACCTAAAATAGCAAGCACACATAATAACAAGTCGTCGGTGCAACATAAGGGTTCAGGGTTTTGAGAGTCTCTTGTGTAGTTTGTAAGTCACCCATGTATTTTTTGATACTATGTGGTCGACATAAATTATTGTAAATTGGTCTCACTCGAAGCTTTGAAGCAAGAGTTGAGTATTGATCTTGGTTGAAGCTTTTAAGCAAAACCGATTATTGTTGTTTGTCAAGAGTCTTGGCTGAGTATTGTTATTGGAAGGAGTGTCTTTCAATTGAACAGATTGATGCAGTTGCTAGAGATTGTAACTGTTAGATATCACTAAGGTGATTTAGGAATTGAGATGGGTTTCTCTTATCTAGATGGTGATTTCTAGATAGAATTGTACTGGGTAGGGATTAAGTGAGGAGTTGTAAATGGGGGAGTTTAGCTCTAAATTAATACTACTAATAGTGAATTCATTCCTGGATTGGTATCCCCCAGATATAGGTGAGTTGCACCGAACTGGGTTAACAATTGTTGTGTTCTTTATCATTCTGTAAATTTATGTTTTCTGTTAGGGTTTATGATAAACATGTTGGATCAGATGTCGTGACATCTGTGAGTGTGCAATTCTGATATTCAAGGTATCAGTCTACTATTGCGCCTCTGAGTTTAAATGATTATGTAGCACAATGTCTTAACATGTGTTAGGACATATGATGTCTGCATATGCCAGAATTTCATTTTCTAGTTTGTATGTTAGTGGTTAACTCTAGAACGTAACTCCAGGATTCAGTTCTGGTGAGTAGGAAATAGACAAACTGCGCGACTCTTGTTAATGCTTGTGAACTTCGCGATGAAGTTATGCATTTTTCGACAATTTCTATGAATTTTCTAGTAGCATTCTTGAACTTCAGGTGATTCTCAAGGGGTTTTGAAGAAGTTTCCGAGGAACTCGTGAAGTTTCCGATGAAGCTTCCGAGGAACTCATGAAGTTTCCGTGGAACTTATGAAGTTTCGATGAAGCTTCCGAGGAACTCATGAAGTTTTCGAGGAACTTATGAAGTTTTTGAGGAACTCGTGAAGTTTCCGATTAAGTGCATGAAGTTCCTGGCGAAACTCATGAAGCTTTTGCATTTTGTCAGGCTTAGCGTCGGGGAGACTCCCTCCTCACGAGGGTGTAGAACCCATGAAAAAGTCTTGTGTTTGTAATACTCTAATTTTTACCCCTAATATCCCACTTGTCATTTGCATCTCATATCACAAACAAGATCACAAGCCTTGGTTCTCTTGCCTTCCTCTGTAGGTTTGTCTTGAGGGAGATCACCAAACACCCCTGTTTTCTTGTTTGCTTTATATTTATTTATGTTTATGTTTGCTAACCCTTAATCAAAATCTAAAAAAAATGTTTGTTTTCCCTTTACTAACTTTTTCAGGAAGAGGTTTGGATCAAGAACATCAAACACTAGCTCCTCAGCTCGATTGTAATTGATATGAACAAAGTCAATGTTTGGTCAACAATGATTTTCAAGTATTATCTAATCCCTAGTTGATTAAGAGTTTCCCGAAGATTTGATTACTTATTGCCATAGAAACTCTAAGGTTCATGTGTTTATTTCCATGCCTTCTCTGACAAGTCGAAAAAAGCGAGCCAGAGCCGAGACAACACAACAAAAATCCATTTCCCCATTTTTTCATTGTGTTAATCGATTAAGACCCTGATGTTAATCGATTAACACATGCATTTTTGGCCAGAAACAACATTTTCAAGTTCTACAGCATTTTAGCACCAATATTCAAATGTGACCTCATGTGGAATATTCTAGATCATGCAAAATCATCACAAAAATAATTCCCCTACATAATCACAATTAATTCCATCATACACCCTCATTTAATCACACATGTGCACCACTTGATCTTTGATTTGCACTTCAAAGCCAATTATCAAGCCTAATTTTGGCTCCAAACCAAATTCCAAGCCACCACTCATTCCAAGCCTAAATTCTATATAAACACCCACAATTTCATTCATTCTTCAAGCTTTTGAGAGCCAAATTCACCTTGTCAAAATTCCTTCTCATTCACTCAATTTTCTTCATCTACCCAAATTCACTAAAGCTCTTCCTCCATTAAAAGTTAGTAAGCTTGTCATTGAAACTTACTAATCTTTGAGCTAAACCTCCATCAAAATACTTCATCAACATCAAACTCTATAGATCAAAGCTTTGGAGAGTGATTCTTGAAGTTGATTTGAAGCAAATTCAGATTTTGATTGGTAAATCTCTAGTTCCACCATTGTTGTGCTTAATTCTCATCTTCCACAATGTGATCTCTTGTTGTTTCTTGTTACTTGATTCCTTGAGCTACATTTGTGATTCCATTGGTGTTAATTGCCCTTGATTTGATGGAATTTCCCTGCTCAATTGCATACATGATCATGAGGTGTTTGAAGAAATGTTTGAATCATGGAAATTCAATTTTTCAAACTGTTTTTTGTTGTCATAGCAGTGTTAATCGATTAACCATATACTGTTAATCGATTAACACAAGTTAGAATGTTGTTTTTGGCTTGTTTTGGGACTGTTTTGGTTCCTTTTCTTCCTTCTTCCATTTCCTTTTGTTTTGCCTTGAATTATAATGTTTGTTGATCAAATTTCTCTTCGAATTCCATGGACTTTGGGTGTTTGATGAAGTTGGATAAACCTTTATTAGTTCAAATCTATCTTTAAGTGAATCATTGGATTTATTTTAGGTGCTTTGAATTAGTGATAGGTTTAGTACTTTAATCCACCAAGAAGAGTGATGGAAATTGAAGATGGAATGATCCAAATGTTGTGATTCAATTTGGTTTCCCTTCTCCCATCTTCTCCTTTTTCTTTTGGTCAATGAAAATCTTAAATGCCACAAAACTTTTCTTTTAAGTTTTTGATCAAGATGAGATCACTACCTCTTTTCTTTTAATGTGGCAAGCTTTAGGAGATTGACCTATATGTCATTTCTCTAGCTTGTATTAATACAAACATTGTTATTGACCGGCCTCAGATAGTTGTGACTTCTACATAAGTCCAATTACGTTTGCTTGACATAGCGCTAAATTGGTCCCGAATCGAAAACCGAGTTGTTTTTTTAAGCGAGTTATCAATCTCTACTCTCCTTAGTGTGGTGTGAAATAGATTGTCTCTTTGTTGTTAAGGGAGCTAGTTGTCATACTCGTCGATTTTATCCGAGTTGGAGCCCTTCCCTTAATGATGTATGGATTCATGTTTTCATGCTTATGGTTGAATAGTCGAGTATTCTCCTAAAAATGACAAAATGTTCTCTAACACTAACACTAATCTACTAACTATATAATTATACTAACTTTACTTTGTGCCTTTTAATTTTTTCTCTTTATTTTTTTGTCATTTACTTTTATGCTTTTACTTTTAGCATTTTTATTTCATATTATCATCTTATTTTCTCTTTGTCCACTTGGACACATGTTTATATTTATGCTATTTTTATTTTGTCCACTTGGACCATACTTCCTCTTAAGACACTAATAAACACTTAAACACTAAAAAAACTTGGTTCTCTTAATCTCGAACTGTTATGGCCTTGTGATTGGACTTGGACTTTGGACTTTGGACTTCGAACTTAGATCTAGGATCCTTACCCTATGCTCTTTGAGATTTGAGACTTTGGACCTTTGTGTTGCTTTTGTCTGTTTGTTGGGAAATTTTCTGTGTGCAGGTGTTGATACTTTGACCTTGAAAATCATTTGATACGTGACTCTCCTGATTGACTTTTAAACCTCGGGAAGACTTTGCTTTGGATTTATTATGGCTTAACTTGGAATTTATTTAGATGCTTCAATTCATCTGGTTATTATGCTTGTGGTTTTAAATCCAAAAGGAAGAGGAATGTTCATGTTGACTTGTTGTCAAGTGTTTGCTCCTTGTGTGGTTAGATGTTCCCTCCTTTAGCTTTTATTTTATGTTTTAGGGTAGTCACTTCATCTCTTCCCCTTCTTCAAAACTTTTGTGCCTTTGTGCACTTTTTCTTTTAAAACTTTTCATAAAGTTTAGACATGATTCATTTTCATAGTTGAGATGTAATTTTCCTATTCCCCATAGTATTAAAGATGTTGACATTTTTCACTTAGATGTTGAGTGATATACTTGTTGATTTGTATCCAAGCAAAAATCCTCCATCTTAAGGTAATGCCAATGTTGTTTTCTTATACTTGTGGGCGATTAGTTGTAGTTTTCTCCTTAAAATGATGACTTGTATTTTCATTTAAAATCAACCAAAGAAACCAATTTTGTTATTTGTACCACGAACTATGGGGTTTTGATCCTATATTGCACTTTGGGGGTACGTAGGCATGAGGCTCAAGAATTCTCTCCAAACACAAAAATCTTAAAAAATACTTCTCTTCTCATCTCCCCAATCTCATTTCAAAGAAACATTTTCAAACCAAAAAGCGTAGATATTTCAAAAGGTTCCTATAGAGTACTATAGATGTTTTGGGTGTTAACACCTTCCCATAGCGTAACCAACCCTTTTACCCAGTCTTTGTTTATCTGCTCTTATTTCAGAACTTGTTTAGGTTTTGTTTGCTCTTTTTCCTTTCCTTTTGGATAAAATAGAAGTGTGGTGGTTACTCTTGTTTTATGAGTTAAGTTAATCAATAGCTTATACACACAATTTTTACCGCTACAATTTCGAGGAGGCTCCTCCCTGCGAAGACTGAGGTTTCATTAGGGTTTTGTGTCGAGTAGCAGGTCCTCGCGATCTCCGCGCTTACATTTAAACAAAGGGCTTCTGCTCAGGAGTGTGTCCACGCGTTACTCCTCACCCTTTCACTTGACTTGCAGTGGAAGGGTGGATTTGATTTAATCGTCAAATTCACTGTTTTCCTTTATTTTTCAGGTTAAAATGGCCCGTCATGTCGAGGAATCGCATCTGGTCGACACCATCACTGATAAAGACCTGGAATGGGTCGGGGCAAAACCTCGTGGGACTGCTTCACGCTTCACCGATGATCCGTCCGAGGCCTTTACCTTCATCTCGGAGCTGGATCACCCTGAGGACCTCGAGGCTCTGGAGAGCTGGGAGGTATATAAACCCAGGAAGACAAAGCAAATATGTTCAAACTTTAAGGAGGACCGCTTTGCGATGTATGATTTCGCTTTCAAGGAGGCGGGATTGCATTTTTCGTTTAGCGACTTCGAGATGAGGCTCTTTGTTCGGTTGGAGTTGGCCCCTTCCCAGCTGCACCCAAACGCGATTGCGTTCATCCGGGCTTTCGAGATCGTGTGCCGGTATCTCAAAGTCGGCGCCACTCTCCGCTTACCCTTCTGTTGCTTCCACTTGCAGCAACAATCCCTAAACGGAAAGCACATGTGGGTGTCTTTCAATGAGCCGAGGAAGTTGTTCAAAATATACGTGGACTCTGTTCGCGCCTTCAAGGACATATACTTTCTAGTTCGACCTGTATCAGAAGCAGTCGTCGACCATGTTTTCGATCATGTGATGGTGTTCGAGGACAATGGTAGTGTGTACCGCGACATAAATGGGGAGGTGGTGACAACCCGAGAGCCTAAGTTTCCCATTTACTAGCTGAATAGTCATTTTGTCAAGAGTATTGAGTATTACCTCACTAAGCCTAACGAGATGGATGTCGAGGATCAACTTGCCTATAATAAGATAGTGGCTTTCATTAATAGCTTCGTGCCTAGCCAGTGCATGACCAAAGGTGGGAGCGTTATCGTCGATGAGGGCAGACATCCCGTCACTGAGACTTGACTCATTAACACGAAGGACCTACTCGAGTGTCACACTATTGAGGATGCGTTAGCGCTTTTAGGTAGCTGTTTCTTTTATCTTTGCTTGTGTGCTCGTTTTTCCTTAGTAAGCTAACTCGCGTCCGTATTTATAACAAGTAAGATGGCTAATCTTCAAGAGTGCATCATCAAGCTCGCCGCGTGTTAGCTGAGAGATTTCAACCAAACATGGCGAATGAAGAGATGGTGAAAAAGCCAGCAGGCAGTTCGACTTCAGGAGAAGGAATGGTGTGGAAACTGAAGTACATGTCGACACGAGTAAAAGATGCATCAGAAGAAGAATTAGACGCGAGGTTGTCGAAGGGTGTCGATCGGTGGCCTATGAAACCAACACAAAGCTGATAAGTCTTTGAGAGGGAAAATTTGAAATGCTGAGAACGTGGGAAGTTATAAAGATGGTGGGGCAACACGTGCCACAACTAGGGCTAATCTTGGGAGGAGAACAATTATTTTTTTGTCCTATTTAAAGCAATAGTCATTTCCATTTTAGGGGTCACATTTGTAACATTGTAGAAGGGATACACTCTGAGTATCAAGAGTTAAGAGAAACGAGTTTACTCTCACAAAATGTATGATAACGTCCACACTTCTTTTTTAAAGAAATTTACATGACCAAAATTTAAGTTACCTTGCCATTTACTTATCTGTTTTTCCCTTTTTATTTTATTCATCATTTCACACGTTTTTATTTTTCAAGTTGTTTCCAATTCCCTCCAAATCAAAAACCATCCTATCAACAAGACTTACACCTCGGCCATCTGTTCTAGAATTTTGTGGCCGATCCCGCAAGCAAACCTGCGATAGTAGGCCAATGGTTGTTCGCGTGAGAATTACGTGCGAACAAATTGGCACACCTGGTGGGACTCGTTTGAGTTGAGTGTATGCATTTACGTAGTGGTAAGATGGTGACACCATGTCCAAACAAAGAACCGTCTTCGACGGAAAGTACAGTTGTAACGCAAACAACAGATGTTGGCTCTAGAAACGTGTCTGCAGTTTCGATCGCCCATAGTGGGCCAACCGCGACACCAGGTCGATCTGAACCCAGACAGACGATGACAGGGACCACAGGGCAGCATGTGCCTAGTTTCACAATGCCCATACCTCGAGCTTTTGGGATGGCAACAGAGTTCATATCGAGCCTACATTCTAGTAGTCCAGTGTTTGGGGAAAGTTCGTCTCCAATTTTCTCACCATATCAAGGATTAGGGCCTTTGGTAAACCAAGTTACTCGACCCCTAGGTTTCAATCTGTTATCCCAATCAATACCAACGTTCACCTCAAGTTCTGTCGCGGTCATGAGACGGCAGATGGACGAGAGTAATCACGAAATGGTTCACATGTTGACTCAGAAAATGGGCACCATATTGAGACTATTAATACAAGATTCGACCCAGAGTTACCAACAATTGGCAACTCAGATGACACAGATAGGTGATTTCCTAGGCACTCCTAGGACACCAGGTCGACAGACTCCTCCGCCTCGACCAAAAACACCAGTTCGTCAGGATGAGGTCTTCGACGAGACAATTGACCAACTCCATGAGGTTGAACAAACCCCCAGGGTGGCCCAAAGGCCTTCCGTTGTGTTAGTTCATAGGAACCAAGATCCAAATTATGTGGTCAGACAAGTTCGACACGATGCCATGGCTGGCGAACCAAACTTAGAAGCTATGGTCGAATGGATCATGGTCCGAAATGGGGCGAATCCAGGCCTTTGATGGTCAACATATACGTCCCCACTACCAGATTTTGTCTTGCAGATAGAATTACCTAAGGGGTGGAAAGTGCCAAAGTTCACCAAGTTCGCCGGAGAGACCGAAGAGTCCACCGTCGAACATGTCGCCAAATATCAAACTAAAGCTGGTGACATAGCAAATAATGAGGACTTGAAGATGAAGTACTTTCCAAGTTCCCTCACAAAGAATGTATTTACGTGGTTTACCACGTTGTCCCCATAGTCTGTCCATACCTGGGCACAGTTAGAGAGATTGTTTCATGAATAGTTTTACATGGGACAATCGAAAATTAGTCTGAAAGAGTTGGCCAGTGTCAAACGGAAGGCCACGGAGTCGGTGGACCAATATCTTAACAGGTTTAGACTTTTGAAAGCATGATGCTTTACTCAAGTCCCTGAACATGATCTAGTCGAGATGGAAGCTGGCGGTTTAGACTATTCCATCAGGAAAAAGCTAGACACGCAATATATCAGGGATATAACACAGCTAGCAGATAGGGTCCGGCAGGTCAAACGATTAAAAGCTGAAAAAACTCAGAGTAACTGATACCGTAAGAAAGAAAAAGTTTTGTACATAGCCACTGACAAATATTCTTCTGACGACGAGGAACTCGTCGGCAAAAGTGAGGTTAACGTGGCTGAACTCAAGCCAGGGCCTCCGTACACGTGCAAATTATTAAAACCATCAAACGGGAAAAATCCCGTCGAAACTGGAAAATCAGATAAATACGTTGCTAAAACTTATACTTTTGATGTGTCTAAGTGTGACGAAATATTTGATTTATTAGTTAAAGATGGTCAGATAATTGTTTCTCCTGGTTTGAAAGAACCCCCATTAGAACAAAAGAATAAAAAGGGATTTTGTAAATTTCATAATTTCCTTGGTCATAAAAAGGCTCAATGTGTTCTTTTCATGGATTTAGTGTAGAAAACTTTGAAGGAAGGCCGACTTCAATTTGGCGAAAGGCCAAAGATGCAAGTTGACACGGACCCACTGAAGGTCGAAGAAGCCTTGTACTCTGAGTTGTATGACTGCATGATGGTTGAGGCTACTGAAGGTCTCAACATACAATTGACAACAGAATCCTTTGAGTGTATGATGGTCAAAACTACTGACAGTTCCGACAAAAAGGCTGAGGAAGAACTCGAGGCAGTCTACCCTCAAGATGGCGAAAGCCTGGCGGATTTCTAAGAGAAATGTAGGGTAAGTGGGTCGAAGGTTGTGTTATGCCCAAGATGCAACGCTGTCTTTATTGAAAAAGCTGCTGAGAAATATGAAGCAGGCAAGAAAGAGACGCCGCGAGGTGGTAAGCCACCTATCCCAATGTTTGTATTCGACCGGAATGGTTCCCCTCGTCGAAACGAGAAGTACAGGAAGCTGTTCCAGCAGGCACGACCCAAGACCTTTGTGTCACCGTCAGACACTCTACAGGAGAAGTGGGTGGAACCAGTGAGTCAGAAAGGGAGCAAAAGGCCGAAATGGAAGGTGTTGGATTTGGAAATGGAGGCAAAAGTCTCTGACAAGAGGGTCGAACCTAGAGGCTACATGGTATCTCCCAAAAATAAAGGGAAAAATCCTATGACAAGGACTCAATGGAGGTGTTATCAGCGCAATAAGAAAGCTGAGAAAGAGGCTTCGACTTCACAGTTGAAACCTGTCCGAACCTCTGGACAGAAAAGGAAATACCCAAAAGGAAGGTGGGTAGAGAAGGAAAAAGTCATGACAAATCAAACAATGGCAGTGACTGTGGAAGCTTTGGGAGAGAAGGGGGTAGTCTCGACCCAGAGCTCGAAATTTACATTTATGATCGAAAGCAAGAAAGAACCAGAGTACACTCCCCAGTCAGATGAGGCAGAACCAAAGTATTATCCCCAGTCAGACGAAGAGTATACCCCTTCACCGGATGGCGAATTCGACGAAGACATATATGATGACACCTATGGTGAAGACTTCGTCGTAAACTGTGGTATCGTGTCGATACTGCCTGTAGAGTATGATATGGTGTCGGAAGTCTCTGAAACGGAAGAGGATTTCGTGCCAGATGAAACTGCGGAAGACAAACCGCTATGTTACTATGTGATGAACAGTGATGTGGTAGAAGAACAAACAGCCATGTTTGAGAGGCCCAGCCCTGGGATGATGTACCATTTAAAACCGCTATTCATAAAAGCAAAGGTTGACGGAGTGGCGGTCAACAAAGTGTTTTTGGATGGAGGGGCCACTGTCAATTTAATGACTCATAATTTATTTAAAAAGATTGGAAAAACTGAGGCTGACCTCCGACAACACAACATGGTTTTATCCAATTACGAAGGAAATACTAGCAACATCCTTGGGGTTGTCCAAGTTGACTTAGCAGTGGGTACAACCAATAGATCAACACTCTTTATGGTTATAAACTCAAAGGACAATTTTAACTTACTATTGGATCGAGAGTGGATCCATGGAATAGGGGTAGTGTCGTCAACATTATATCAGATATTAGGCATCTGGAGGAAGGATGGCATTATCGAAAACATTGAGGCTGATCAGAGTTATTATAAGACTGACGAAGCTAAGGGCAGTAAGAAGTCCTTTGATCAGCACTTGGCAAATGTGGCTCCTTGTGATGACAGATCGGGGTCTTATACCTCTGTCGACACGGGTCGCGTCTTGAATTTGGATCCCGACTACATGTTTATTTAGGATGTTGTTGGCGAAACAATGGAGCCTACATAAGATAATCCACCCACGGGGTGGCCAGTAGTTGGTGAAAATGACTACTGAGTCAGAAAACATGACTCGAATTTCGGCCTATTTGGCTGAAAACAAAAGAAATTCGGCACTAGAAGCATAAAAACAACAAAAGACAACTAGTGAAGCCGACCACAATGCACAAGTAAATGGCCAACAAGGCCAGACAATAGCTTCAGAAAGCCGGAGGCTTGATTGTATCTATGACAATGAGCCTTTGGGGTTTAAGAAAGACCCAACCAGTGAGCTGCAAAGAATGCAAGCGCAGGACCCACTCGAAGAGGTTGACTTAGGAGATGGGGTTACAAAAAGACCTACCTATGTGAGCGCCAAAGTTGGGTCTAAGATGAAGGCCAAGTTGATTGAGGTATTAAAGGAATACAGGGATTGCTTCACCTGGGATTATGGCGAAATGCCTGGTCTGAGTCGAAGTGTGGTGGAGCATCTACTGCCAATTCAGCCAGGTAAAAGGCCAGTAAAGCAACAACCTCGATGATTCGCTCCAGAGATTACTCTGAAGATCAAGCAGGAGATCGAGAGACTGCTTAAAAGCCGGTTCATCAAAACTGTAAGGTATGTCGAATGGATAGCGAACATAGTGCCTGTTATCAAGAAAATGGAACCATTCGAGTCTGTATAGACTTTAGGGATCTGAACAACATTACCCCAAAGAACGAGTATTTGATGCCTATGGTCGAAGTGCTAGTCGACTCAACTACAGGTTTTAAATACTTGAGTAAGCTCGACGGCTATTCCAACTATAATCAAATTCTCATAGCCGAATAGGCTGTCCCAAAAACTGCATTTCGATGCCCTGGGGCTTTGGGAACCTAAGAATGGGTTGTAATGCCGTTCGGGTTAAAAAATGCTGGAGCAACCTATCAAAGAGCCATGAATGCTATATTTCATAATTTTATTGAGAAATTTATGCAGGTGTATATTGACGACATTGTGATAAAGTCTTCATCGGAGAATGGTCACTTAGACCACCTTCGACGTTAATTCGAAAGAATGAGAAAATATGGATTAAAAATGAACCCACTAAAATGTGATTTTGGTGTTCACGCAGGGGATTTCCTGGGATTCGTGGTCTACAAGGAAGGCGTCGAGATAAAACAAAACAAGACAAAAGCAATTTTGGATCTCAAGCCTCCTTCGACAAAGAAGTAGTTGCAATCTTTGTTGGGGAAGATAAACTTTTTGAGAAGGTTTATATCAAATCTAAGTGGCAAGATGAAAGTATTCTCGCCATTGCTCAAGGCCAAGAAGGAAAGTGATTTCCACTGGGAACGGGAGCAGCATGAGGCTTTCGAAGTTATCAAAGAATACCTCACAAGTCCTCCCATTTTATTGCCACCTAGTATGAATAAAAATATGAATTATACATTGCTCGGATACGACCATAGGAAGCATGTTAACACAAGAGGACAATAGTGGCGTCGAAAGACCCATTTATTACCTTAGTCGAATGTTAATAGATGCTGAAACTAGGTACACTATGATTGAAAAGTTGTGCCTATGCTTGTACTTCTCATGTATGAAATTAAAGCAATATATCAAACCAGTTGATGTTTATGTTTCGTTACATTTTGATGTTATTAAGCATATGTTGTCTAAACCCATTTTGCATAGTCGAATTGGGAAATGGGGACTAGCATTAACTGAGTTTTCCCTGACATACGTCCCTCTAAGGGCTATGAAAGATCAAATAGTGGCAGATTTTATTGTCGACCACGCAGTGGTCGAACCGTCAATATGTAGTGTCGACGTTGTCCCTTGGAAGTTATACTTCGATGGGTCAAGGCAACGAAATGGGGCAGGTATTGGAATTTTAATAGTGTCCTCACAGGGTATTCCAACTAAATTCAAATGTAAGGTTGATGGAAAATGCTCCAATAACGAAGCAGAATATGAAGCCCTGATTACTGGCCTCAGAATACTTAAGGAATTGGGTGCCACGAGAGTTGAAATAAAGGGTGTTTCTGAAGTGGTGGTTAAACAAATCACGAGAGAATATAAGTGCGTCAAAGAGCATCTTTTGGTTCACTTCTCAATGGCGAAGCGACTGTTGGAACACTTTGAAGTTATCAGCATTACGCATGTGCCCAGAATAGAAAATCAAGAGGCTAACGATTTAGCACAGACTGCCTCCGGGTACAAGGTGTCGAAGGAAAAGTTGAAAGACTTCATTGAAATTAAGGAGAAAACGGTGTCAAACATGCTACCATTATCAAGTTTATCAACCCCAGAAGCTGGTGGGGCAAACGTCCCGACAGAAAGCTTAATCGAAAGTGAAGATGGCTGGTTTCTACCTGAGTGAATCGCACACTCAAAGATACAACAAAGTCGCCACTGAACTTTATTTAGTCCTAAAGGATAGGGAAAATATCGATAAAACCCAAGGGGAAGAGAAACGGGAACGGGGGTCGGTTATGCGAAAGGAAGGTACTAGCACCTAACGCATCCGTCGTACTCGATGGGAACCATTTCGCTTGCTTCTAGGCTTGGATGAGTTATCTATCTAAAGGCTTCTAGCTACAAGAAAGAGGAGAGAGAGAGAGAGAGAGAGAGGGGAAAAAGAAAAGAAAGAAAAAAGGTGCTCGCGGAGGATTGTGGCCCTCGTGCCTACGTACCCTCATAGTGCAATGAGGAAATCAGAGCGTCGTAGTTCATGGAACCAGGGGACAGAAAGGAAGGAAAGAAGGGTGGAAGTGTGCTCGCCAAGACATTGTGTCTCGTGCCTACGTATCTGACATTCAAAAGAATGCAGAATCAGAGCTTCCGTAGTTCGGGGAACTAAGATGGTAAAGGAAAGGAAAGTGGTGTCAACACCAAGAGCAAAAGAAAGAAGGAAATTCCACTGGGGATTCCAAAGAAATGGTGTCAAAACCAAGAAAGGAGTGCAAAGGAAATAAATAGTAACTATATTGAGAATAAAGTGCAATAGTGGTGTCGAAACCAAGAGAATACAGGATAAAGAAAGAAATGGTGTCCAAACCAAGAGAATACAGGATAAAGAAAGAAATGGTGTCCAAACCACGAGGATAAGATATAAAGAAAGAGATGGTGTCCAAACCAAGCAAAAAGAGGATAAAGACTCTATGGGGAAAAGAAGATTTAACAGATAAGAAATGTGATCAACCAAAGAACGGGTGTAGGACCGAACAAAGGTCGTGACACAAAAGAACGGGTATAGGAACAAACAAAGGTCGTGACCCAAAGGACGGGTGTAGGACCGAACAAAGGTCGTGACCCAAAGGACGGGTGTAGGACCAATCAAAGGCCGTGACCCAAAGGACGGGTGTAGGACCGATCAAACGTCGTGACCCAAAGGACGGGTGTAGGACCGATCAAAGGTCGTGACCCAAAGGACGGGTGTAGGACCGATCAAAGGTCGTGACCCAAAGGGACGGGTGTAGGACCGAGCAAAGGTCGTGACCTAAAGTAGTTCGGTAAACTGACTGAACAAACAGTACTCAACCGAAGAAAGGGTATTTGAACCAAAGAAAGGTTACTAACCCAAAGATGCAAGTATTCGAACCAAGAGGAGGTTGCCAACTGCTAGGGATTCGGTGTTTACAGACATACTGTGATTAACCAAAGAGTAAAGCGAGTGATTAACTAAGAGAAGGTGATTAACCTAAGAGGTTCAGTATTTTAACAGACTGACTGTGATTAACTGAAGAAACGGGTGATTAACCAAGAGAAGGTGATTAACCCAAAAGGTGCTCACTATTAACAGACGGACTGTGATTAACTGAAGAGATGGGTGATTAACCAAGAGAAGGTGATTAACCCAAAAGGTGCTCAGTATTACAGAAGGTCTGTGATTAACTGAAGAGATGGGTGATTAACCAAGAGAATGTGATTAACCCAATAAGAGCAATAACAGAAAGACTGTAGTTAACTGGAGAAACGGGTGATTAACCAAGAGAAGGTGATTAACCCAAGAGGAAACTCAGTATTAACAGACGGACTGTAGTTAACTGAGTAAGAGAGCAAAATTGGTGTTATAACTGATAGACAGTGGTTAACCAATCAAAGGGAGAAGAACCAAAAGAAGGTTGCAAACTCCAGGGGACTTACGGTTTTAACAGACAGACTGTGAATAACCGCAGAAGAGAGATTGAGATCCTTCAGGGGAATTAAAAGGGCAATGATTGATTACAAGAAGAAAGGAGTAATGAAACAAAGAGAGATTGCTAGCGCAAGAATAATGATCTTAACCCAGAAGGGTGGTGGTTGATCAAAAGGAGAGATTGTAAAAGATATGAGTGATCAAGGATCGACTCGATTGGGGAAGAAGATAAACTACAACCTGGAATTAGAGGTGACTAAGCCAAGCACAGGGTCATTAGTCCCCTACCTGGAGTAGTCAGAATGAGAGTAGGAATTCTCCCTTCTCATTCTTTCCCTAACACACAGAGTGTAGCACGAAAATTTAAACGGACGACATAACAACTCCAAATTGTACAGTGCTCCAGCGTGTTGTGAAGTGAACAACGTAACAACTTCAGTTTGTACAGCGCTCCAAAGTCGTGTATCGGTCGTTGTATGAATCTTCAACTCCGCGGGGTGAAAAGAGAGAAAAAAGCTCCAAAGGAAGCCTAAAGAGAGGGAAAGGGAATGATCAACTAATCAAAGCACGGTTTCGATCAATTAATCAAGGGGAAATGATCATGCCAACAATTTTCCAAAGTGAATGGAAAATCATTAAAGCAAAAGGTGTAAATTATTGATTATACATGATTAAATTTGCTCAATATAGAACAAACTTAATATAGTCAAGAAATGAAAGTGCAAAATAGTGCCAAACAAATATTAGCATGTATCACAAATCATGTGTCAAGTGATCAAAGATTGTGCAAAAATTAACGTGTTCAAACAAATATCAAGAACACACATAATTGCAAAAATTGATAAATCAATGATTGAATTAATGTAAATATGCTTTATACAGAGGGTAACAACATTAAAAACATCCATAAATATGAAGCATATCAATCCATGGAAGTTAGAATGAGAAATCATGGTAAACACACTTGAAAAAGCATGAAAATGACATTCTGGTTCAGTGTTAATCGGTTAACCATATGGTTAATCGGTTAACAGCTTCAAAATCAGTGTTTTTGGTGAAAAATGAACTGGTTAACTGATTAACCAAATGGTTAACCTATTAACACTGTGCCAGTGGCAAAAATAACAGTAAAAACAACTTTTCAAAAGTAGTTTTCAACACATAATCACTTATCCAACCTTCCACATGCTATGGTATGATTTTGTGCACGAAAATTACATCATGTAAGTGCAAATAAACACAAATTACAAGCATTAATCATGGAGATTAAAGATCAAGCAATCGCATGATAAATTAAACCGAAAACGATCGTAATTACAACGTAAATGCGCGGAAATGCTCGAAACAGAGAGTAAAGTAAGATCCACCAACCTACAAGGCTGAGATATGCCTTGGTAATTGTTGCAAATGATTCTTGATGCAGAAAATCAAAGAAAAACCAGAGGAATCTTCGATTGTTGACGAAACGTATTGAAACCAAACACAATTCGACGAAAACTCTGAAATGAGAATTATCACCGAAGAATCTTGAAGCACACACTTGAGATGAATTCAAAAGCTTGTAGAACTCCAGAAACTCAAGTATAATAGCAAGATGATGAAGATAATCCAAGAAGACCAGAGATTTCTCAATTGCACTCCGAACCGTAACGAAACCGAGTAAAATTCGACGAAAACTCCGAAATGATAAATATCACCAAAGAATCTTGAAGTGATTACTTGAGATGAATCCAAAAGCTACTGAATCTCTACAAAATCCAGTAGAATGAAATGATAATGAAGGTTAAGCTCGAGAAAAATCACTTCCAAGGTGAAAGTAGCATTTCTTCTATGGTGAATGAAGAGCTTTAGTGAGGTTTGGTGAAGAAGATGAAGAGAAATGTGTAGAAGTTGCAGAAAAATGTAGAGGAGAATGAGAGGATTGAGAGTGAAGAAAGTGTGAATTTGTGTGAATGATTGTGGAGGGTTTGTGAAATGAGTGAGGCTTTGTTTATATAGATTTTAGGTTTGGAGTGTGAGAGCTTTGGACTTTGGTTTGGACTTAGCTTTGGGAGGTTTGGAGTTAGGGTTGGAGTTAGGTACACTTGACTCACCGAGTCAAGGTAGTTAACTCGGTTAGTTAGGATCAACTCAGTAACAATCCCAAGGTGAACTCCAACATCCAAAGATCCACATTACTTGAAAAACAAGGCACATGGTGCACTTATTTAGAAGTGATGCATTGGAATAAATGTAAGGGAAATGTATTGAATGGTCCTGAACTGTCTAGAATGTTCCACACAATGCTAGAATAGAATAGACCAAAAGAGAATGGAGAGAGTTGCTGAAATATGATGGAAATGTTGAATTTTTGCTGAAATTACAAGTGTTAATCGATTAACCAACAGGTTAACCGATTAACAGTTGTTAAAAAGCTGAATTTGGCGCTGTAAAAGGGTGTTAATCGATTAACCAAATGGTTAACCGGGTAACCAGTCAAAAACTTGCCCAATTTTGCCTGAAAAGGATGTTGTGGTCCCGACTTCGATTTTCCACTCCTTGTATTGATGAATAGGCATGGAAACCCTTATTTTGTGCTTGTCTTAATGATGTGATGACCTTGTGAGGATGCGATTAATCGGGCTCGAAAAAGCTGAATATTCCTGCAACAAAATCATAGAGAAAAAATGTGAATGCGTATGCTAGCGATGCGAGTGCACATGCTTATGCAAAAAGCAAAAAGGGAGGTCAAATTTTGGGTTACGACAGCTGCCCCTATTTAATCCACTTGGATCTGAATGTATGAATTGCTCTAGCTTTTCGATGATTCGAGGTAGAAGGGGATTAAATAAAAGAGTAGCTCGAAAATTTGGCCGACCGCGACAAAAGAAAAAGGTACAAATGCAGAATTGATTGGTGCAAAGTTTGGCTGAAAATCTGCTAGGGAGATGAATCAGGCTAAAAGAAAGAGAGTATGCTTGATGCATATGCTATGTATGTGATATTCTACATGATGCTTGATATCATGCAATGCAAGGATGCAAGCTAGGATGCAGTGTAGTAAGTTGGGTAAGCTTTTGGACAGACCAAAGAGAACCAAAAAATGCTTCGGACGGACCAAAGAATTAAAAATGTCCTGAGAAAGTTTGCCAAGTTAGAACAGGGTTTTGGAAAGGCAATTCAGGCGAGAGCTGATTGGGTTTTGATTAAGACACATGTTTAAACTAGTATGGCGTAATGCTCCACGTTGATGATTATGCTATGCGTTTGAGAATGCAATGATATGCGACGATGATTACCAGATGCAGAATGTCAGTAATCAGGTTTTGAAGATATGTTAAATATAACCGGGCTTAAGTTAAGGCTTCATGTTATGCTAGATGAATAAATAAGCATGAGTGAAGCGACGTGATCAAAGCATGAGAAAGTCTATGCAATGGTTCAAGTGTTTTGTTGTGGTAAACGGAAAAGAGTTGAGGTTAGGGTGTAAGCCATAAAGACGTGATTCCCCGACACCTCCTCCAGGATTAATAGTTGGTGATGCATCATTGCTCTGGCTTCAAGACGGGGGCGAACCTATACCTTGGTAGTCTGACTCTGCCCCAGTCTGTTGGGTATCTGCATGGGTTGCCCCAGTTACAAGATAAGAAACAGTTGTGTCACAGGATGATCTGGATTCGGCTTGCCCTAATGTATCAGAATAGTATGCCTCTGATTAAATGTCTCTTGGAGAGGTAGACTTCTTGTGCTTTTGAGGTGGCCTGCCCCAATGTGAGCTCTGAAGTGATTTTGCTCCTGTCTGATCGATCTTTGGAGGAATGCCTCTGATCAACTGATCTTTGAGAGATTTGTCGAATCTCGTCATGATTGACTCAGATTGACTGAATCTTGGGGTGGCTGGGCCCAATGGAGTTTTCCAGGCACTTTTTACCCTTGATGTGTCCAAAATTTCCATTGTGGAAACCCTTATGATGTCAAGTGCTTGTTCACAAGTAAAAAGTGTTTGTTTTGAAAATGATAATGTTAATGCCATGGATATGTCAGTTTTGAAATCCAAGTATATTCACTAAGATTATGACATATAGTGAATGGATCAACCTTTAGAATGCCATGTCAGTATCAGCACAAATGATAAGCAAATCTTTGGGAGTCAGCTTTGACACGATTTTACTGTCGTATGCTTTCGAAATAAACTCTGCTTCAATTAGGTCTTTTCAGGGTTGTAACGTGGCCTGGTTCACGGTTTAAGAAAGAAAGGATATAAGGCTCAAAATTATTTTAACCCACCCATTCTCCTTGATGTTCTCCAGTCCTACGTTCAGCTAGTTTGACACAAGCGTTCACCTTTCAAAAAAGGGTATTGAATGATAGATGCGACGGTAGAGGAACCGATGATGGTTTTGGAACGACAGTCACTCACCTTTTGTTTTTGTCACATGTGATCACACGAACTTGTTCTTATTGAGGATTTTTCTCTTTTGATTCTTTGTTCTGTTCCTTTTGTTTTTCCTGATTTTTGCGTAGACTGATTATTTTGAACTTGCAGTCTACTGGGATGCCCGGATTTTTGCCTAAGTCATTTTCTTTTGAGTTTTTGACTTAGCGGGCTTTTATTCTTTTTTTTTCGAACAAAATCGTGTGACACGTGTTTATTTTATTTGTGGAGGTAAGTTGTGATTGTCTCATTCCTTTGGTCGGCGAGGGACAACCAATGTGGATTTGTGAATTTTCGACCTCTTGCGAGGGATAGGATGTGGTTGATCCACAGATGGGATGCTCCTCTTTTGAAATTTGAATGCATGGTCAAACTAACTGAAGACTACCCTGCCCCTGGTTAAGATTGAGAGTTTTTTTTTGTGTACAGAAAGAAACTCCTACTTCAAGGCCCAAAGGGGTTAACTAGGGATTATCTTCCTTATGACTCAAGTGTTTGGGGATTTGACAAATGCCTTACATCCTCAACAAGGTTTTATTCAAAGCATACAGACAGTGATCTCGTCTTTTTGATTTCATCATTCTCTTTATTTTGCTTGATCAAATGTGTGATACTGATAAAAAGTATGAGTGAACACAAATGGATTTATTCAAAACATGCGTATTTATTTCATTGTTATTGTCATCTGAAAACAAACAAGTTTTACAATTGAACAATTCTTGACAAACAAAAAGATTACAAAAGAAATGGAAAAGATGGAATGACATGATGATTGCCGATGTTGAAGAAGTGCTCTCAGGCTTATTCAAGGGGTTCTTTTGCAATCTGGACCCTTACACAGACAAAGGATTCCCGTTCAACCACAGTTTCTCGCCTTGAACGGTTAAGTGCTTATTGTCAATCAACTGTTGTACCTTAGCTTTGAAAGCGTTGTAATCCTCAGTCGAATGCCCAGCCGACCCAGCATGATATCTGAATTGCACATTGGGATCATAACCAGGTGGGAATGGTTTTGGAGGAGGCTTCAGAGCTTTAGGAACCACTAGCGAGTTCTGAACCAGATATGGGAGAAGCTGACTGTATGCCACAAGAATTGTATCTAGAGGAGCATTCCTTCGTTCCAGATTGTTCCAGGGTTTGCGCTGGTCATGGCGCTTTCGGCCTTGGGCTTGCTGATTATGAGTCCGAGGAAGCTGTTGATAAGGTGGTTGTGGGTATTGGACAACAGCAATACGCGAGAATGAATAGTATGGCATAGGAGCCAGAGGTGCTTGAGGATGAACCTGACGAGTAGCGTATCACGGGGACACTTGAGCAGGGCACACCAAACCAGGATTAACCATCCAATTAACATTCTGACCAAAAAGAATCCCATATGAAGTATAGGGTACCCCGGGATAAGCAACTGGATGTGCGATAGCAGAGGGTGCCCCAGGATAAGCAAAAAGCATTCCAGAGTTAGCAGGCTGAAAACCTTGGTAGGGGTATTGCCCAACAGGTTTAATAGTTGGAGGAATATGCACATGAATAGGAGGACCTCTATTCTTAGCTTCGGCAGATGTTTCAACAATCATAGGTGTAGAATTCTGGCAAGGCTTCTTTGTAAAGCAAAGCAACTTCTGATCGAGGAGCTCGTGGACTTTGTCCTTAAAGACATCACATATTTCTGTAGAATGCCCCACATATCCAGCATGGTATCCACATGTGGCATTAGGATCATGCTTAGGATGATAAGGAAACTTGGCCGACTTAATTTCTTTAGGAACAATTGCCCCAACATGAATCAGAACAGGAAGTATATATGTGTAAGTCACGGGAATTAGATCATGACGAGGACGTCTCCTCTCTTGATTGTTGTTCCCTTTGCTGATTTGCTTACGCTTTTGTTTCTGATTGCTTTGCGTGATCTTCTGCTTAGACAAGGGGTGAACCGGCAGATTGCTTGCATCCATATTCATGACCTTATCCATTTTTGGTCCATTATGGGCTTGCTCATCAATCACAGCCATATCAGAGGGGTTTATTGTTATACTGTCTAGAAGTAGTCCCACAACCATGTCAACCTTGTCTTCCTTGTGCACCGTGCTCTCATACCCAACATGTTCCATGGTTCTTTGGCTTTCAGCGTCGGAGAATTGTTGTCTTTGGGCTGATGAAGGGAAGAAAGTGAGCTTTCTCTGGTTTGAAGGTATGCAATGCAAAGGTACGCATGCATATGTTGTTTATGTAGGCGGAATGCAAATGAGACATGCAACACCAAAAGACGCAAAGGTTAGATGATGCAAAAGTACCACAAACACATGGTGATGCAATAACTCAAGTTAGAAAGTTCGGCATACAGGATGATGCAATAATAGTATGCAATAACATTATGCAATAATGTAAGTTAGGAATGCAACAGCTTCTGGATAATCTGCATATACAACTTTGCGTAAGTGTGAAGATCTGACGTGCGTGAGAGAACAAAGGTATGAAGTGGCTTGGTTTCCTGCAAAAACCCATCCCCCTAACAGGTGTGATCTAGACACAACAAGGTGATCCCTAGAAAGGTCGCCCAAACCATAGGACTCAGAATGAAAATCCCCCGCCGTAGTGAATTCTCACAGGACGGAAGTATTCTCAAGCGAATCACGATCTGGGATGTGGCTCTCGTGATAACCCAACGCGCAAAATGTAGGCCTTACGACTATCCACGTTCTATCCTATGTGTATACTAGGCCCAGTGTTAGGACCTTTCTCTCCAATAATATCTACCCATCCCAACAACAGCAGAAAATAACAGATATCCAGAATACAGTATATGAATATTTAAAGCAGTAAAGAAATGCGATAAATAAACATAAAAGCTTAAGCATAAAGATAAAGCAAGTGAAACGCTAAAGATAAACACCCAAACAAGCAAGAAAGCAAACCAAACTAGGCGAGACCCCAACCTGCAAGCAAGATATCCCCAGCAGAGTCGCCAGCTGAAGATGGTTGGTTTCTACCTGAGTGAATTGCACACTCAAAGATACAACAGAGTCTCCACCGAACTTTATTTAGTCCCAAAGGATAGGGAAAATATAGATAAAACCCAAGGGTAAGAGAAACGAGAACGGGGGTCGGTTATGCGAAAGGAAGGTACTAGCACCTAACACATCTGTCGTACTCGACGGGAACCATTTCACTTGCTTCTAGGCTTGGATGGGTTATCTATTTAAAGGCTTCCAACTACAAGAAAGAGGAGAGAGAGAGAGAGAGAGAGAGAGAGAGAGAGAGAGAGAGAGAGAGAGAGAGAGAGAGAGAAAGGGGAAAAAGAAAAGAAATAAAGAAGGTGCTTGCGGAGGATTGTGGCCCTCGTGCCTACGTACCCTCATAGTGCAATGAGGAAATCAGAGCGTCGTAGTTCATGGAACCAGGGGACAGAAAGGAAGGAAGAAATGGAGAAGGAAAGAAGGGTGGAAGTGTGCTCGCCAAGACATTGCGTCTCGTGCCTACGTATCTGACATTCAAAAGAATGCAGAATCAGAGCTTCCGTAGTTCGGGGAACTAAGATGGAAAAGGAAAGGAAAGTGGTGTCAACACCAAGAGCAAAAGAAAGAAGGAAATTCCACTAGGGATTCCAAAGAAATGGTGTCAAAACCAAGAAAGGAGTGCAAAGGAAAGAAATAGTAACTGTATTGAGAATAAAGTGCAATAGTGGTGTCAAAACCAAGAGAATACAGGATAAAGAAAGAAATGGTGTCCAAACCAAGAGAATACAGGATGAAGAAAGAAATGGTGTCCAAACCACAAGGATAAGAGATAAAGAAAGAGATGGTGTCCAAACCAAGCAAAAAGAGGATAAAGACTCTGTGGGGAAAAGAAGTTTTAAAAGATAAGAAATGTGATCAACCAAAGAACGGGTGTAGGACCGAACAAAGGTCGTGACCCAAAAGAACGGGTATAGGACCAAATAAAGGTTGTGACCCAAAGGACGGGTGTAGGACCGAACAAAGGTCGTGACCCAAAGGACGGGTGTAGGACCGATCAAAGGTCGTGACCCAAAGGACGGGTGTAGGACCGATCAAAGGTCGTGACCCAAAGGACATATGTAGGACCGATCAAAGGTCGTGACCCAAAGGACGGGTGTAGGACCGATCAAAGTTCGTGACCCAAAGGGACGGGTGTAGGACCGAGCAAAGGTCGTGACCTAAAGTAGTTCAGTAAACTGACTGAACAAACAGTACTCAACCGAAGAAAGGGTATTTGAACCAAAGAAAGGTTACTAACCCAAAGATGCAAGTATTCAAACCAATACGAGGTTGCCAACTGCTGAGGATTCGGTGTTTACAGACAGACTGTGATTAACCGAAGAGAAAAGCGAGTGATTAACCAAGAGAATGTGATTAATCCAAGAGGTTCAGTATTTTAACAGACGGGTTGTGATTAACTGAAAAAACAGGTGATTAACCAAGAGAAGGTGATTAACCCAAAAGGTGCTCATTATTAACAGACGGATTGTGATTAACTGAAGAGATGGGTGATTAACCAAGAGAAGGTGATTAACCCAAAAGGTGGTTAGTATTACAGACGGACTGTGATTAACTGAAGAGATGGGTGATTAACCAAGAGAAGGTGATTAACCCAAAAAGAGCTTAGGATTAACAGACGGACTGTAGTTAACTAGAGAAACGGGTGATTAACCAAGAGAAGGTGATTAACCCAAGAGGAAACTCAGTATTAACAAACGGACTGTAGTTAACTGAGTAAGAGAGCAAAATTGGTGTTATAACTGACAGACAGTGGTTAACCAATCAAAGGGAGAAGAACCAAAAGAAGGTTGCAAACTCCAGGGGACTTACGGTTTTAACAGACAGACTGTGAATAACCGCAGAAAAGAGATTGAGATCCTTCAGGGGAATTAAAAGGGCAATGATTGATTACAAGAAGAAAGGAGTAATGAAACAAAGGGAGATTGCTAGCGCAAGAATAATGATCTTAACCCAGAAGGGTGGTGGTTGATCAAAAGGAGAGATTGTAAAAGATATGAGTGATCAAGGATCGACTTGATTGGGGAAGAAGATACACTACAGCCTGGAATTAGAGGTGACTAAGCCAAGCACAAGGTCATTCGTCCCCTACCTGAAGTAGTCAGAATGAGAGTAGGAATTCTCCCTTATCATTCTTTCCCTAACACACAAAGTGTAGCACAGAAATTGAAACGGACGACATAACAGCTCCAAATTGTACAGTGCTCCAGCGTGTTCTGAAGTGAAGAGCGTAACAACTTCAGTTTGTACAGCGCTCCAAAGTTGTGTATCGGTCGTTGTATGAATCTTCAACTCCGCGGGGGGAAAAGAGAGAAAAAAGCTCTAGAGGAAGCCTAAAGAGAGGGAAAGGGAAGGATCAGCTAATCAAAGCACGGTTTCGATCAATTAATCAAGGGGAAATGATCATGCCAACAATTTTCCAAAGAGAATGGAAAATCATTAAAGCAAAAGGTGTACATTATTGATTATACATGATTAAATTTGCTCAATATAGAACAAACTTAATATAGTCAAGAAATGAAAGTGCAAAACAATGCCAAACAAATATTAGCATGTGTCACAAATCATGTGTCAAGTGATCAAAGATTGTGCAAAAATTAACATGTTCAAACAAATATCAAGAACACACATAATTGCAAAAATTGATAAATCAATGATTGAATTAATGTAAATATGCTTTAAACAGAGGGTAACAACATTAAAAATATCCATAAATATGAAGCATATCAATCCATGGAAGTTAGAATGAGAAAGCATGGTAAACACACTTGAAAAAGCATGAAAATGACATTCTGGTTCAGTGTTAATCAGTTAACCATATGGTTAATCGGTTAACGGCTTGAAAATCAGCGTTTTTGGTGAAGAATGAACTGGTTAACCGATTAACACTGTGCCAGTGGCAAAAATAACAGTAAAAACAGCTTTTCAAAAGTAGTTTTCAACACATAATCACTTATCCAAACTTCCACATGCTATGGTATGATTTTGTGCATGAAAATTACATCATGTAAGTTCAAATAAACACAAATTACAAGCATTAATCATGGAGATTAAAGATCAAGTAATCACATGATAAATTAAACTGAAAACGATCGTAATTACAACGTAAATGAGCGGAAATGATCGAAACAGAGAGTAAAGTAAGATCCACCAACCTACAAGGCTGAGATGTGCCTTGGTAATTGTTGCAAATGATTCTTGATGTAGAAAATCAAATAAAAACCAGAGGAATCTTTGATTTATTGACGAAACGTATCAAAACCGAACACAATTTGACGAAAACTCCGAGAATTATCACCGAAGAATCTTGAAGCACACACTTGAGATGAATTCAAAAGCTTGTAGAACTCCAGAAACTCAAGTATAATAGTAAGATGATGAAGATAATCCAAGAAGACCAGAGATTTCTCAATTGCACTCCGAACCGTAACGAAACCGAGTAAAATTCGACGAAAACTCCGAAATGATAAATATCACCAAAGAATCTTGAAGTGATTACTTTAGATGAATCCAAAAGCTAATGAAGCTCCACAAAATCCAGTAGAATGGAATGATAATGAAGGTTAAGCTCGAGAAAAAGCACTTCCAAGGTGAAAGTAGCTTTTCTTCTATGGTGAATTAAGAGCTTTAGTGAGGTTTGGTGAAGAAGATGAAGAGAATTGTGTAGAAGTTGCAGAAAAATGTAGAGGAGAATGAGAGGATTGGGAGTGAAGAAAGTGTGAATTTGTGTGAATGATTGTGGAGGGTTTGTGAAATGAGTGAGGCTTTGTTTATATAGATTTTAGGTTTGGACTGTGAGAGCTTTGGACTTTGGTTTGGACTTAGCTTTGGGAGGTTTGGATTTAGGGTTGGAGTTAGTTACACTTGACTCACCGAGTCAAGGTAGTTAACTCGGTTAGTTAGGATCAACTCGGTAACAATCCCCGGGTGAACTCCAACATCCAAAGATCCACATTACTTGGAAAATAAGGCATATGGTGCACTTATTTAGAAGTGATGCATTGGAATAAATGTAAGGGAAATGTATTGAATGGTCTTGAACTGTCTAGAATGTTCCACACAATGCTAGAATATAATAGACCAAAAGAGAATGGAGAGAGTTGCTGAAATATGACGGAAATGTTGAATTTTTGTTGAAATAGCAAGTGTTAGTCGATTAACCAACAGGTTAACCGATTAACAGCTGTTAAAAAGCTGAATTTGGCGCTGTAAAAGGGTGTTAATCGATTAACCAAATGGTTAACTGATTAACCAGTCAAAAACTTGCCCAATTTTGCCTGAAAAGGATGTTGTGGTCCCGACTTTGATTTTCCACTCCTTGTATTGATGAATAGGCATGAAAACCCTTATTTTGTGCTTGTCTTGATGATGTGATGACCTTGTGAGGATGCGATTAATCAGGCTCGAAAAAGCTGAATATTCCTGCAACAAAATCATAGAGAAAAAATGCGAACGCGTATGCTAGCGATGCGAGTGCACATGCTTGTGCAAAAAGCAAAAAGGGAGGTCAAATTTTGGATTACGACAGAAAGTTTGGGAAATTATGAAGTTTTTGCTATCAGCGATCTATCACCGTTAGATTGGAGGAGACCAATCATTGAGTATTTAGAGAATTCGGTGGGCAACACTGATAGGAAGACTAAATACAGAGCTTTGAGTTACGTTCTGATGGGAAATGAGTTGCTAAAAAAGACTCCAGAATGAGTGTTGCTCAAGTGTCTAGGGGGACACAGATGCATACCTAGCAATTTCTGAGGTCCATAATGTGACATGTGGGGCACACCAAGCTGGCCATAAGATGAAATGGTTGTTGTTTCGACAAGGCGTCTATTGGCCAAACATGCTCAAGGATTGCATGGACTTTGCAAAGGGATGCCAAGACTGTCAAAAACATGCAAACATTTAGCACGTACCAGCCAACAAATTCCATACCATCGTCAAGCCATGGTCCTTTCGTGGATGGGCATTGGATGTCATAGGGGAAATTCGACCAGCCTCGTCGAAACAACAGAAATTCATCCTTGTGGGTATAGACTACTTCACAAAATGGATAGAGGTTGTGCCTCTAGTGAAAGTAGGTCAGGAGGCTGTGATCGAATTCATCCAGAATCATATTTTGTATAGATTCGGGATCCCTGAAACCATCACTACGGATCAAGGTTCCGTATTCGTTGGCCAGAAAATGCAAGAGTTCACAGCTGAAACGGGTTTCAAATTAGTTACTTCGATACCATATTATGCTCAAGCAAACAGTCAGGTCGAAGCAGCCAATAAAGTGGTAATTGGGCTCATCAAAAGGCACGTGGCCAGAAAGCCAAAAAATTGGCAAAAGACGTTAAATCAAATTTTATGGGCTTGTCGAACATCCCCCAAAGATTCAACCAACTCGACTCCGTTTCATTTGACTTTCGGTCACGACACTGTATTCCCAGCAGAGATATGTCTACAATCAGTTAGAGTGCAACGACAACATGAAATTCCGTCAGAGCAATACTGGGACATGATGCTAGACGAAATCGTGGACTTAAACGAGGAAAGGATGCAGCGTTAAATGTGTTATTATGCCAGAAGGTACGAGTCGCCAAGGCATATAATAAGAAGATTAGAAAGAAGACATTTGCAGTTAATGACTATGTGTGGAAAGCAGTGTTGCCCATGGATCGACTGGATCGAACGCTAGGGAAATCGTCACCAAATTGGGAGGGACCATTCAAAGTAATCCAAGGGTTCAGCAATAACGCATACAAGGTTCAGGAAGTAGGTATGGGGGAGCGCCGCTCCCTGCGGGAGGAGTACCGATCACGCTTCTTAGTAGTGATCACATGTTGTGGCCTTTCTAACCGCGGGCGACTTCCAGGTTATTACAGAGAGAGGCTTTGAGACTCATTCTGTTGGTGTCTCTGTGAGGGAGAGCATGGATGAATATCTCATCCTTGTGGGGACATGCTATAAGATTCAGACCGTCGATGTCTCCGCGGGGGAGAGCGTGATCGGCGGTCCTCGTCCAGTATTCCAATCCATTCATTCTGTTGGAAAATCATGAATTGGTCTAGTTGATTGCTGCAAACAGGGCCACCGTGGTAGGATCGACGCCAGGTGGTACAGGAATTGGTTGAAAAATAATTGGGTTCCCAAAATGTTAGACGACGTTGTAGGTCGCATCGTCGGAGGAGGGAGAGGCAGTGGGTCTGTCTCTAGGGTCACCCTCTTCAGCAACGATTATCCCATTGTTGTTGTGGTCACCGTCGGCAGTGAATGAAGTTTTGTGAACGTTATCGTTGGCGTGTTGATCGGCAATGATGATTGGTAGGGTTTTGAAAGTTTGCTTTGGTCTTTAGGTTTCAGATAAAGAAAAGACGGTGGAGCAAAGGTTTCCCACAGACGACGCCACTGATCTTACCGGGATCAAAGATTCAATCAGTGGCCAGCAATACGTCGTGGACTCCAATTTCGCCGGTGATGGAGAAGAGGAGGGGGTGTACCTGCAAGACACTCCAGTGGCAAAGTAAGGTTCATAGTGAAGAGAGAAAGAGCAAGTACAGAGTGAATGAATTATGAATACCTGACCCTTCTGTAAAGGAGGGTATTTATAGTGTGCCCCACCGCTGGGCAAAGGTCATCTGTTGTGGGATGGATCGTTAGACCCATAACGGATGATTGCCAAGATTCTACCTGGGAGTAGGGAAGACCAGCACATGGTCTTCATCCTGGATCAACTGCCCCAAGAACTTCGCAGTGAATCTGCACATTTGTGAGGGCGAAACTGCCCCGCCAAAGGCGTGTGTTCAGTTGGTGACGTGTCATCGCGTGAGGAGCACGTGGAGAACGTGTGAGGAATGTGCCCTCCTGCAGTTATGAAGGATTGGACCTTAATGTTGGGCCTTATTCGACGCAGAGCTGGGCTGGGCTATGCCCGACGGTGGGCCAGCCCCAGGCCCAGTCCAGAACATTATTTTTTATAAATAAGACAATGAGTATAAAGTATAAATACAAAATGAAAGAAAAATAGAAAAGATCCACTGAGAGACATAAACCAAAACCTTTGGTAAGGTCGCGTGTAAGATGAATTATTACACATAACTAAAATTTTTTATATGATTAAATTGTGATTAAATAGTGTCTTGAAAAATAATATAATGGTTAAGTTGTATTTAATAGAATCTCTATGTGTTTTGTCATAAATTAACTGCAATTAATTTATACAAGATTTTCAAAAATTTGAGACAACTATACATTTAATAAACAAAAAATGATGCGAGTATAATTTTTTTAATACAAAGAGGAACATAGTCTCGCCAAAAACAATATAAAAAATAACATGATCGAGGAACTTAACTACCCAATATGTCTTCTGTAATGTGTTGGATTGACATCATCTTCATCTGAGTCTTTCAACAGTTGTAGTCTTGGTTCAGCATGTGTGGAAGTCGCATTGTAGTCTTCTATCTCAAATCTCTTGATTATCTCGCTTGCATATCTTCTTTGATGCATCATCCAATCTCAAATATTCTTGTAGAATTCGACGCCAAGGAAGTGTGAAATGTCGCCTAGATCAGATATTTCAAATTCCATGCTAAGATCGCCTTTGAGGTCTTCGATCTATTTCTTGCAGTTACTTGTTATCAACAAGTTATCGACATAGAGACATAATATAAGCAATTCACTCTTGCTTCTTCTTACATATACTCCAATCTCAGTTGTACACTTCACAAAGTCCTTCTCCCTTATAAAGTTATCTACTTTCTTATTCCAAGATCTTAGTGTAATACCCTAATTTTTACCCCTAAGATCCCACATGTCATTTACATTACATACCATAAACAAGATCACAAGCTTTGGTTCTTTTGACCTCCTCTAAAGGGTTGTTCTTGAGTGAGATCGCCAAATACCCCTCTTCTCTTGTTTGTTTGATGTTTGTGTTTGTTTATGTTTACTAACCCTTAATTAAAATCCAAAAATTTGTTTGTTTTTCCTTTATTAAATTTTTCAGGAAGAATTTGGATCAAGGACATCCAATACCAGTCCCTTAGCTCGAATGAATTTCATCTGAACAAAGTCAAAGTTGATCTGCAAATAATTTAAAATTCATCTGATCAAGAGTTTCCAAGATTTAATTGATTATTATTCAAGAGACTCTAATGTTCATGTGTTTATTTCCATGCCTTCTTTGACAAGCAAGAAGAATCGAGCCAGAGCCAAGATAACACATCAAAAGGCCAATTTTCACAATTTTTCACTGTGGTAATCGATTACCAGCATTAGGGTAATCGATTACTCAGTGCGTTTTTTGTGAAAATACGCCAAATTCAAATTCTGCAGCATTTTGGCACCAATTTTCAAATATTTCATCATGGGAATATTCTAGATCACCTCATTTTAATTCCCCCACCTCATCATAGTTAATTCCCACCATACACCCTCATTAATTACCACTTGATTTTGATTTTGCCTTCAAAATTCAAATTCTAAGCCTAATTTTGTTTCCAAACCAAATTCCAAACCACCAAAATTTCCAATCCTAAATCCTATAAATAGAGGCCTCATTTCATTCATTTCACAAGTTTTTGATAGCCAAATTCACCTTGTCAAATTTCTTCCAGACTCTCTCAATTTTCCCTAACTACCAAATTCACCAAAGCTCTTTCTTCCATTGAAAGTTAGTAAGTTCATCATTAGAACTTACTAATCTTTGAGCTAAACCTTCTTCCATTCACTTTTCCATCATTAATTTCTGTAGATCAAGGCTTTGGAGTGTGGTTCTTGGATTTGATTTAAAGAATTTTCATATTTGAAGTGGTTAACTCTTGATCCACCATTGTTGTTCTTGATACATCCTTCACAATGTGATATATTATTGATTCTTGTTTCTTGATCTTTGGACCTTGCAATTTGTGTTCCATTGGTGTTATTTGCTATTGTTTTACTTGATTTTTCGTGCACAATTGCATCCTTGATCATGATGTGTTTGAAGAAATGATTGATCAAGGATTTTGCATTTTTCAAATTGATTTTTCGATGTTTTAGCAGGTGTAAACGGTTACCTTCCTGGTGGTAATCGATTACACCCCTATTTCTGTGCCTGGATATGTCTTTTTGGCAGTGGTAATCGATTACCAGCATTAGGGTAATCGATTACCCAGTGTCCAGAGTGTGTTTTTGGCTTGTGTTTTGGGACTGTTTCGGTTCCTTTTCCTTTTCCTTCCCTTTCCTTTAGTTCGTTGCCTTGGATTACATCTTTGTGTGGTTCAATTAGGCATTTCTTCATCTATTTCTCATTTTCTTTTGATCGATGAAAATCTTCGATATCATTGGAACTTATTTTAAGTTTTGATGAAGATGAAATCGTTACCTTTTTTCTTTTCACGTGGTATTGCTTTCGTAGAGTGATCTACATATCACTTCTCAAACATGCATTAGCACTAACATCGTTATTGACCGGCCTCCCATAGTATAATTTTCCTCATAGATTGTGCTATGATTGCTTAACATAGCGCTACATATGTCCCGCATCGGAAAATGATCATTCGTGGCCCAAACCTATGTTTGCAAGCCTAAGGATGGTTGATTATTTGTCTTAGGTCCATTACTTATGAAACTTGTTGTTAGGAGGCTTTAATTTTATCAATCCTCTAATGAGTCTTCATTAACTTTGGCCTAAGTTCATCATTTAACCATCGTTGATCATTTGCTCTAACAACTAATCACCAACTTACTAACAATATTATTATACTAATTTTGTTTATGTTTCCTTCTTGCTCCATATCTCTTTTATTTTTTATGCTTTATCATATTATATCATATCATTTGTTTAAGTTTCCGCTATTTTTCTTTTGTCCACTTGGACCATTTATTTATGTTTATGCTTTTTTCTTTTGTCCATTTGGACCAAAAACATTAATAAAGACTTAAACCCCTAAAAAACTTGTTCTCTTAATGTTGGACTATGGTTACTATCCTTTGCATTTGGACATGAGACTTTGGACTTAGAATTAGGATCCTAACCTATGCTTGAAAGTTTGTGATGGAAAACCTTGGATTTTTGGATACTTGAAGTTCCCCTTTGAAGACTTATTTTGATCAAGACCAAATCAAAAGAGAAGAATGCTTATGCTATGGAGCTTGCTTATGTGGTTAGACCGTTCTTATCCTTAGCTTTTATCTTTATGCAATAGGATAATCCCTTCTTCTCCACCTCTTCTTAAATTTTCAAAATCTCTTATCTTTTTCAAAACCTTCTTGTTTTCAAACTTAAAACCGCTTTCATAATAAAACCTTGACTTTGATCAAGTGATTTTCAAACTTTGTTTTCTTTAATAAGTATCAATCAATGTTAATCATACTTTGACCATTTCAAAAAAAGTACATAAAAAATACAAAACTCATTCAAACTTTTTGTGCTTTTATGCACTTTTTTCTTTTAAACTTTTCAAAAAGATTAGACATGAGTCATCTTCTTTGATGAGATGTAAAGCTCCTAACCATGGTATCTAGTGTAAAGTAGGGTCATTTTCCACTTAGATGTTGAAGTGATTAGTCTTGTTGATTTTAATCCAAGCAAATACTCCATCTTAATGTGATGCAAATGTCTCTTTCACCTACATTTGGGTAATTAGTTGAGTATTATCTCTTGAGAATGACGGGTTGTCTTTTCAAGATAAAATGAATCATAACCAATATTTTTTGTTATTTGTACCATGAACTACAAGGCATGAGGCGATAAGTCTCTCTAAACACAAAAATCTTAAAAAATATTTCTCTTCTCATATCCACAATCTCTTTTCAAACAAACCTTTTCAAACCAAAAAGTGTAGATATTTCAAAGGAGACGTTTTTGGTGCTAACACATTCCCATCGCGTAACCAACCCCCTTACCCATTCTCTGCTTGTTCTTGTTTTAGAACTTATTTAGGTTTTGTTCGCTCTTTTTCCTTTCCTTTATGGATAAAATAAAAGTGCAGTGGCGACTCTTGTTTTATGAGTTAAGTTAATCAATAGCTTACACTCACCATTTTTACCGCTACACTTAGAGCTTGCTTAAGTCCATACAAGGACTTATGTAGCCTGTATACCTTACTTTCTTCGCCTTGTTTCACAAAATTAACCAGTTGTGCAACATAAACTTCTTCATCTAAGGGGCCATTCAAGAATGCACATATCACATCCATCTGACACATATGCCAGTTGCTTATGTTTGCTAGACCAACAACAAACCTGATTGTTTTGATCCTAGCAACAGGTGCAAAAACCTCGTTGAAGTCGATTCCTTCTTTCTGAAGAAATCCTTTTGCCACAAGTCTTTCCTTTTGTCGAGTTACTTATCCTTTGGGATTCAACTTCACCTTGTATACCCACTTCACATCGATTGCCTTGTTGCCTTGAGGCAATTCGACAAGTGACCAAATGTTGTTGACTTAAATGGACTTCAATTCCTCATTCATTGCTTTCATCTAGGGCTGGAAATGAGTCGTGTCGAGTCGAACTCGCCTTAGCTCGGCTCGACTCGTTAAGAATTAGTTCAGCTTAAATCTCGGTTCGAGTTCGACACGAACTTTTTTTTAAGCTCAAACTCGACTCGTTAAAAGTTCACGAACTATTCGGTTCATCTCGTTAGGTTCATCTCATTAGGTTCAAATCACTTATTTCACGGACTTAAAAGCCATTTTTTAAGTCTATTTTATTTTTATATATTTGACATTTTAAATTAATATTTTTTAAAAAAAGATAACATTGAGATAAAATAAAAGTTATGAGTATGGAATTTAACTTTGTTTCAAAAATCTACTAATTCAAAAACTACCCAACTTTCAAGAGACACGTTTGAAAGTTTAATTCAAAAAACACTCAATTGAAGTTTAAATTTATCTAAAAAAAATCCATAACTTCATCAAATATCTAGGAAACTTACAAATTTAATGAAATAGTACAAAAAAAAAACTAGAAATTGATACATTTTCATCACAAAAGAATTACACCTCTTGCAACCTTCATTACACATGTTATTTTAGCCAATGCCATAATTTCTCCAACAAGAATGACTTTAAATGCAATTGTCATCTTTATTTCCATAACTAGAACATAAGGGACAATATAGGGTTAAATTTGGAGTAAATCTTTAAACATATTCTTAAAGATAATATAATCATTCTCATACATAATCGAGTTGACTCATGAACCTAACGAGTCGAGCTATGTATAGTTCAAGTTCAACTCATTTAGTTAACGAACATTGTTTTTCGCTCATATTAAGCTCATTTGGTTCATGAACCTAGTTCAACGATTTGATTGTCGAACCGAGTTCCGAACTATTTTCGAGTTGGTTCGGTTCATTGTCAGTCCTACTTTCATCCACTTTGAATCCTTCAACGCCTCGACTGCATTGACTGGTTTGACATCTGCATAGAAATCATAATGTACCAGCTCACCTTCATCATCGACCACATCCTCAGATGTAATCACACATTCTTGCAACCTTGCAAGCACGTGTCTTATTCTTTGAGGTCTGCTTCTACTTACTTGACCTCTGACTTCTTCTTGTCGAACTTCTAATCCAATTTCACTTGCTGGTTCTACACATAGGATTATCACTGAATTCTTATTGACATTTTCAGTCCAATCCCATTCCTTAAGCTCATATATGATCTCATCCCTGCTTATCACTACTTACTTGTTCACTGGGTCGAACACCTTTAATCCACTAGTCGAATGGTATCATATTAAGATCATTTAACTCGATGACTTGTCATCAAGTTTTCTTCTCAAGTGATCAGGCACATGTCTATATGCTATAAATCCAAATACCTTCAGATGACTCAAGCTAGGCTTGACACCAGACCAACATTCTTCTGGAATGATTCCTTCTAGCTTCTTTGTCGGACATCTGTTCAGTATGTATGTTGCAATCGACACAACTTCTCCCTATAATTCTTTGGTTAAATGCTTGCCTTTCAACATACTTCTAACCATGTTCATGAAGATCCTGTTCTTCCTTTCTGCAGTTTCATTAAACTGTGGAGTGTAGGGTGGCAACACCTCATGTACAATCCTTTCTTTCTCACATAATGTGTCGAAATCTTTCGACACATATTCTCCACCACAACCAGTCCTCAGAATCTCGAGCTTTCGACCACTTTATATTTCAACCATATTTTAAACTTGACAATTACCTCAATCACTTCACTTTTCTTCTTGATCAGGTAAGTCCATAATTTTCGGCTGAAATCATCTATGAATGTGACAAAGTATCTGTTACCTCCAATCGAATCCACCTGGATAGGAGCACACACATCAGAGTATGACTTTAAAAATTTCCTTCGACTTGCTTCCTACATCCTTGCTGAAGTTATTCTTGTGTTGCTTTGCTTGCACATATTCCTCATATACTTCATTTGGAATGTCAATTTATGGTAATCCTGAAATCACATTTCTTCTTTTCAGATCTCTGATGTCTTTGAAGTTGTGATGGCCAAGTCTATAGTTCCATATATATTCATCTCTGCTAGCTGCAATTGCAATGCACTTGTGCTCCATCACATTAAGTTCCATCTTGAAGGTTTTATTCTTCGACATGGTTACTTTCAAGATTAACCTTCCACTTGAGTCGAAAACTCTCATCATCTTGTCTTTAATTAACACTTTGTAATTCTTTTCGACCAACAGTCCTATACCGAGAAAATTACTCTTCATGCTTAGTATGTATAATACATTGGAAATTACTGACTTTATTCCATCTTTCCTCATAATCAGAACATCACCAATACCTTCACCGGCTAGGGTATTATCATTTGAAATTTTCACCATGTTCTTTATCAAGGGTTTTATGTTGACAAACCAAACATTTCTTCCTGACATGTGTGATCAACATCCAGAGTCAAAGTACCATTGGTCCTTGAATCTTTCTTAATCTCTTATTGTAACCATCAACAACATCTCTTCTTCTTCTTTATGTTTTGCCAACTTTGCATTGTTTTCTTGATTCTTTTGTTTTTCAGAACAATCACTGGAATAATGGCCATACCTCTGACAATTAAAACACTAAATATGACTTTTGTCAGGTTTTCTTCCACCACTTATTCCTTTATTAGTAACACCACCTCTGTGGTTACTTTGATATGAGAGTCTTCTCTGGTTCGACGCATTCCTTCTTGCTGGTTTCCTCTACCAGTTAAATTGTTGTAGCCTCCTCTACCTTTGTTGTCGAACCACTTCCCTTTGCCTTTCTTTTCTCTTGGTGATTGCGCATGCAAATCCACATCACTCTTCGACTTGCTTCTAAATTTTCAGCCATTCTTTGTTCATGAGATTCAAGAGCCATTAGAAGCTCTTCCTTTGTCATTGTTGTCAAATCTTTCGACTCTTCTATGGCTACTACCACGTGCTCGAACTTTGGAGCCAATGACCTTAAGATCTTTGCGAAAACTGATCTTGATGTTAACGTTTCTTCACATATCTTGATTTGATTCACTAGTTTCGTAACCCTAGTAAAGAAATTAGTCACGCTTTCACTTTCTTCCATCTAAAGCAATTAATAAATTCTTATGTGAGTTTGTAACTTCACCTCTTTCACCTTTTCAGCGCCTCCAAACAATTTCTCCAAGATTTCTCATGCTTCTTTCGCCGATTCTACATCACCGACCTTTTCGAAATTATCTGGATCAACACAATGATGAATCATAAAGAGAGCTTTATATTCTTTCTTCTTCAATTCTTTGTGTGCAACCTTTTCTTCATCTATTACATTTTTTACAAGCGACTTCACTCTCTCCTTCATAAGATCCTAAAGATCTTGATAGCAGAAAATAATCATTATCTGCTCGCACCAATTCTCGTAATTCTGATTCTTCAGAATTGGGAGAGTTGTCGGAAAATATCCATTCATATGATTCATTGCGTTGCGCTTCCCAAGAATCATACTACCATTGCTCTATATACTAAATGTTGGAATTACACCAAACCTATGGTGAATTCTGAATCAATCTTGATGAACAATAATTAATCTTTCTGATTGATTACTACTTTTCTTTTTCACTCTTCACTTAAATCAACCAACCCTAGTTGCCAGATGATTTTGCAGCACAACGATTATTGAAAAAGAAAAGAAAAGATGAATTGGGAAGAAATGGAAATTATAATTTTGGAGAAAAGGGGAAGAAGGAGAATGTTTCTGCAGAGTTTCTCTTTGCCTTCAACATGAAGATTTTTTTTAATCTTTTCTTTATACAACTGCATTATTACAATGTTATGACACCTCCCTATTTATAGGCTGAAATTGCTTGTACACCAAGCAATCTCCAACTAACCTAATCAACTCAGTTAAAACAAACAAATAAAGCTAAGTCAAAATTCCGTCGAGATACACTTTTTCAACATTTCGACAATACCAAGTGTTTCGATACTAACAAGCATTTTGATAACTTTTTATTTCTGTTGAACAATATACTTCGACACAAAGAATTACATTCTCAACAAATAGTTGATTTTATAAAATAACCAATTAATTGTACTAATCTAACCGTAAAATCAAAAGTTCATATTAAGTATATATCATCTTCACAAATTTTTATAAAATTTAAAGCTACTTGAAACAAGATTAAATAATTTTAAATGAACATATATATTAATAAGTTTAATAGGTTAGATGACATAACTATATATATATATATATATATATATATATATATATATATATATATAAAATTGCATGCTTAATCAATAATTTATTATGACAATAATCAACTATTGAATTAGTAAAGTTTATGAAGGAGAATGACCGAGAGGTTTTCAAAGTTCATCAGAGTTGCTGAAGTGTATATTGCAGAGTTGTGTGGAGTTTTGAAAGCCCTTTAGTTGATGGTGGAGTTCGGTTTCAACATGATCGATATTTGCATAGATTCTTATCAAGTTGTGCATGACATTAATAATAATAATTCAACCAATTTGTTGGGGCGAAATCTCATTAAAAAAATAAAGTCTTTCTTCCATGATGACAATGATATCAAAGTGATGCAAGATAATCGTGAAGCGAATCTTTGTGCGGATGCTCTTGCGAAGAAAAGAATTCATTTATCTAAGAACATTTGTTATTTTAAATCGTGTCCTGATTCGATAGAGGTCTTGTATCAAGGTGATTTAGATGGGTCCTCCTTGGCTAGAATTGTTTTAGTCTAGTTCGTTTCTTTTCTTTTGGGCTTCGGTCCCCCTCTTATAAAAAAAAGTTTCCTCTCAATATTAAAGTATTGAGCAAAATAACTCATTTTAACATTATTTCATTCCATTTCGTTGGATTCTACTCCCTCCGTCCTAAATTATAAGACGGTTTGAGCATTTCATACAAATTAAGAAATTTAATTATTATTTTATGCAAAAGATAAATTATATATAATTTTACAATAATTTCATTCATAATTATACATGAGAGAAAAATAAAAAAAAATAAAAAAAAAATAAATAGTTAAACATATATTAAAAAAATATCATTAATATTGCAGATTATGAAAGTAGTTATAATTTGAAACAATTTTTTTTTTTAATAAAGTCTGATTTTAACCATTGAAGTGAAACAACTTAGAACATTCTATTTCCACAAGCTTCATTTGCTCCCTTCTCCAAGCTTCCAGAAACACCCATTCTCTTCCTTCTTTTCTCACAAAACCTCACTCCCAAAACCAAAACTTAAACCCAACGCAACTCACCAATCATACGCTTTTGCTACCATCTCAATCTTCAATGGCAACCAGAAAAGCTCCAAAGCTAACCAAATCAGTCATCGCCGCCGTAACGGCGTCTAGAACAAAACCCCCTCCTACTCGTTCCCTCTCCGCTCCACTCTTCAATGGAACCTTCCACCACGCTCCAGACAACGCGAGGATTCCTCTTTCACGCTCTCGGATTATGCACGGAACCACCAATGTCACCTCCGCTAAGTTCCTTTCCCACTCCTTCACTCGCAATTTTCACGCCTCTAGTCCTACCCACCGCTCCGCCGGAGCTTCTCAGGTTTCGCCAATGCTTTCTCACTCTTTCCTTAATTTCAATTTCATTATCAATTCAGAACTTGTTTCTGTCACCAAGCACTTAAATATTAGCAATTCAGAACGTGTTTCTGGTACTAAGCACTTATTAAATTATGATTAGTGATAGGTGAAGTTGGTTGAGAAAATAAAAAATTGAAATTAGGGTTCAACTTCAAGTTAAGAATTTAAGATATGTTTTTAGGTTTGATTTAGTGATGTATTTTTTGTATTTAATTTAATTAGATAGCACAGTCGGAGTTCACAGAAATGGCTTGGGAGGGTATTCTTGGTGCTGTTGATGCTGCACGAGTCAATAAACAACAAATTGTGGAGTCTGAGCATTTAATGAAAGCACTCTTGGAGCAAAAGGATGGTTTGGCTCGAAGGATATTTACTAAGGCGGGATTAGACAACACATCAGTTCTACAAGCTACTGATAATTTTATAGCTCAGCAACCTAAGGTGTGTTAATGTGGTTGGTTACTGGCAACATACTTTTATTGGTATTTTAGAAAATTCTTACCAGCTGTTTTATTTGGCAGGTTACAGGTGACACTTCTGGTCCTGTTGTTGGTTCGCATCTGAGCTCCGTTTTAGACAACTCTCAAAGGCATAAGAAAGAAATGGGTGATGAGTATGTGTCTGTGGAACATCTTTTACTAGCATTTCATTCGGATAAGAGGTTTGGACAGCAGTTATTTAAAAATCTTCAGCTTAGCGAGAAGGCTTTGAAGGATGCTGTACAGGCTATCCGTGGAAGTCAAAGAGTAACTGATCAAAGTACGCGTTTACATTTTATGGTTTCTTATTTTTAGAAAAAATATGGAGGGCATGATTAGTTCTATCTTTTTAACATATAAGTTAAAATTATTAAAATTATGTGTACACTTAAAACCAAATCATAATAAAAGCATACAAACATATTGAGTTTGGTAAGATGAAAAAAAAAAAAAAAGGGCATGTTTGCTTATGATTGTTATAAGCTATGGTGTAAATGGGACTAATAACCCAGGTACTGAGTTATAAATTGGTCATTTTTCAATATAAAGGAACCTGTTGATTCAATCAATTTCTGTGTGACTATGGTGCATATTGATTTCCCTTGTGCTTGATGCTTTACTAGCTTTCAGGTTACAAATCAAAACCTGATTTTGATGCTCAAATCATTATACCCCTCTCTTCCTTTTAATATATGTCTAAGCTATTACTTGAATTATTAAGTTATTCCGGGAAATTATATTGTTTGTACCGGTATCCTTTCTAGTTACTTTTGTTTGTCTGTCAGCAGTTCTGAGTGACAATTTGTATTATTATTGTGAAATAACTCTGTACAGATCCTGAGGGGAAATATGAAGCATTGGACAAGTATGGAAACGACCTGACTGAACTTGCTAGGCGCGGAAAGCTTGATCCTGTCATAGGTCGAGATGATGAAATTCGGCGCTGTATCCAGATATTGTCAAGAAGAACAAAAAACAACCCAGTTATTATTGGTGAACCTGGTGTGGGGAAAACTGCAATTGCTGAAGGGTTTGTCTAACATTATTTTATACAATTCTTTCAAATTTGTTATGCAACAGGACTTCTTGTTATTATCGTTCATTATGTCTGCCTTATTATTTGTTCATTTTCTTCCTATATGCGTAGTTTTGATTTTTCACATGTTTGTTAATATTAAGTTAGGGGCAACAGGTAACCTTCTCCTATATGCCTAGAATGCATTCTGTTCATGTATTTTAGATTCCAAATTTATTTGTTTCTTATTCTTTTACCGGTAAGATCCCCTCTTGAATATAGCATTTCCCAATACAGTGATGTGCATTGTTTTATCAGAACAGAATGGTTTGATTACCAAGGAATTTTGTTCTTTGGTGCTACTTTCTAACACGTGTTTATAACATCTTTCATTGGAATTAAGTCAAGTAATCAAAGTCTTGAATCATGGTTTCATCCTGAAGCATGCAATATGCCCTTAATTTTCTGATACATACTTTGTGTAATTGCAATGAGCTCTGGCCATGGAATGTATGGATTGCAAGCACAGTATATGTTACCTTTACTGCGTGTATTGTATCTTATCATTTAGGGTGGCAGCTGCTTAACTTTTTTCACTGTTTTTGCAGATTAGCACAACGTATAGTGCGTGGAGATGTTCCAGAGCCATTGATGAACAGAAAGGTTGAACTCCTATTTTCTCTCTTCACTTGATTATAAAATGATAATTTAAATTGAGTTACGTGTTTGACGTAATGTCAAGTCTCAATGCAGGCTGATTGTGTTAATTTTTTGAAAATGTCTAATCTAGCTGCTTTCTGGTGGTGTCACATTTTTCTGAAACCCTAAAATTAATTTTTCTCACATTGAATGTAATTAGGTTTATTTTGTTTTGTAATTTAGAAGATTGAGCACAAAACCTAGATACTTTATAATATATAAACAGTACCCCTGTTCCCTTCCATCCTACTACCTACACACAGAGATAGAGAAGATCTCTTAGATATTTTAAAATACTAAACATGCATCTTATATTGATAACATACATTTAAGGTGGTGCGAAAAATATAATTTTGAGAATGCTGTTGTTGCAAATTGTTGTCTCAAGTATTTATTTTTTCTATTTGAGACTCTGGCAGTTTCCTCGATCCTCATCAAGCTTTTTGTTTGGGTTCTTAACAGATTATGAATTCATCATTGACCTTGGAAAATCTTGTTGAATGGTATACATCCTTTTATTTAATATAGGAATGTAATATTGTAATAAAGGGGGTTGTGTTGCCGTAAAGCTCCTCCTAATCTTCAGCATGCAGACTCTAAAGAAGAATTTGACCCACCACTATGGTGTCTAAAGTAGTAAGCCTTTCTAGGGATGTATTATTTTTGTTTAAAATGGTATTAAACTTTTGCTTTCACTCTTGGTGCTTTGTAGTTGATCTCCCTTGATATGGGTTCATTGCTTGCTGGTGCTAAGTTTCGTGGAGATTTCGAAGAAAGGCTGAAAGCTGTCCTAAAGGAAGTTACAGCATCAAATGGGCAAATAATTTTGTTTATTGATGAAATACACACTGTTGTTGGTGCAGGTTGGTATATTGTTTTTGTTCTCAAGCTGTACAAGTTATAATTTCAATATTGAGAATATTGTGCACTTTCTATTTGCTAAGACACAATATAAGTATAACTATTCATATGCATTCACCTAATGGCGTATGCTTCCAGGATAGTTGCTTCATGATGTCATGGTATTAAATCCTCTATAACTAAGTAGTCTAGAGTTTGATTCACTCATCTCCTTTTTTCTAATAAAATAGTTGAGTTTTAGACTTCTAGAACAATATAGGTTGCTCCATCTACTTGCTAAGAACACATGTCTTCAACTAACTGCTTAAACTTTTCAGATAATTGGTTGGAGTAGTAAACTAGTCATAACAACCTACCTTCGGTGCACTCCTCCCCAAGTATAATAAACGTTTGATAACTGTTCTTGGTTATAATCTTCAATTATTGAGCATACTAATTGATCAATCCCCTCAAAGCAACTGACTGAAAAAATAATGCAGTAAACTGTCTGCACTCTATAATCAATATTTTAATCAGTTAAATATCAAATATTCTGTTTCCAACTTTGTACATTTGCCTTTGATGATTGCCTGCACTTTTAACAAGATTGGCGTGACATTCTGATTGATTAAGCATCGTCCACCCTAGTTCTGTTCCAGCTCTGCAATTAACTAATAACTAATATGGTGTTTTTGGTCATTTGGTTAACTAATAGGAGCTACAAGTGGTGCAATGGATGCTGGAAACTTGTTGAAGCCAATGCTTGGAAGAGGGGAACTTCGATGTATAGGAGCAACTACTTTGAATGAATATAGAAAATACATTGAGAAGGATCCTGCACTTGAACGTAGATTTCAACAAGTATTTTGCTGTCAACCATCTGTTGAAGATACAATATCCATTCTCCGAGGGTTGCGCGAGCGTTATGAATTGCATCATGGAGTCAAAATATCAGACAGTGCACTTGTTTCAGCCGCAGTCCTTGCAGATCGGTACATCACGGAACGCTTCCTACCAGACAAAGGTAGGTTTTTGACTCTAGCATTTATATGACAAGAGTTGACTTATTATAACAGTACAAACTTTTCATAATGAAAAAAAAAAGAATTTCTCTTGTATCTCGTCCGCCCCCCCCCCCCCCCCCCTCTCTCTCTCTCTCTCTCTTAAGCCTTCAGATCTTTGTGGTTATTATGTTTTAGAAGTTAAAAATAGTCACGTGATACTATCAGGTTGGAAAGTTTTCTGGTTGATTTGTTGATTCTGATACGTAATTAAATTTCTTTCTTTAGCTATTGATCTTGTCGATGAAGCTGCTGCGAAACTGAAGATGGAGATCACCTCTAAGCCTACAGAATTGGATGAGATAGATAGAGCGGTCTTGAAACTGGAGATGGAAAAACTCTCTTTGAAAAATGACACTGACAAGGCTTCTAAAGAAAGATTAAGTAAGCTTGAAAATGATTTGAGTTTACTTAAACAGAAGCAGAAAGAATTGGCAGAACAATGGGACAGTGAAAAAGTTTTAATGACTCGGATAAGATCAATCAAAGAAGAGGTAATATTTGGTTTTTGTGTCGCCATTATCATAAATCCCCCCCTCCTTCTCCCATCATCACTCAATAAATTTATGGTTCTTGTTTTAACCATGTTTAGATTGATAGAGTCAACCTAGAGATGGAAGCTGCTGAGCGTGATTATGACCTGAACCGTGCTGCTGAGCTCAAATATGGAACTTTGATGTCCCTTCAGCGCCAATTAGAAGAAGCTGAAAAGAATCTAGTTGAATTCCAAAACTCTGGACAATCTTTTCTTCGTGAAGAGGTCACTGACCTTGATATTACTGAGATTGTAAGCAAATGGACTGGTATACCACTATCAAACCTCCAACAAACAGAGAGAGAAAAGTTAGTTTTGCTGGAACAGGTTCTTCATAAGAGGGTGATTGGTCAGGATATTGCTGTTAAATCCGTGGCTGATGCAATTCGCCGTTCAAGGGCTGGGTTGTCTGATCCAAACAGGCCAATTGCAAGTTTTATGTTCATGGGTCCGACCGGTGTTGGAAAAACTGAGCTTGGAAAGGCTTTGGCCAATTACTTGTTTAACACAGAAAATGCTCTTGTTAGAATTGATATGAGTGAGTACATGGAGAAACACGCTGTTTCACGTTTAGTTGGGGCTCCACCTGGTTATGTTGGTTATGAAGAAGGTGGTCAGCTAACTGAAGTGGTCCGCAGAAGACCCTACTCCGTGGTACTATTTGATGAAATAGAAAAAGCACATCACGATGTCTTCAATATTTTGTTGCAATTGTTGGATGATGGACGGATTACTGATTCTCAAGGAAGGACTGTTAGCTTCACAAATTGTGTTGTGATTATGACTTCAAACATCGGCTCCCATTACATACTTGAAACCCTTCGCAGCACACAGGATGACAAAAGTGCAGTTTATGATCAGATGAAAAGGCAAGTTGTTGAGTTGGCTAGGCAAACATTCCGCCCAGAGTTCATGAATCGAATTGACGAGTATATAGTTTTCCAGCCTTTGGATTCCAATGAGATCAGCAAAATAGTGGAGCTTCAGGTAATTTCTGTGCTCATATTACCTCTATCAACCTTATTATCTTACTTTCCTTTCTTTGAAGTTTGAAAATGTTTTAGTAGTTTAATTTTTATAAGGACAACTTTGTTCTTTTATCAGAGTAGAAAATGTGGAGTAAAATAGTTGGTTTTGGTGTTTTTATTTTTATAACTATATCTTGTAAATGAATATTTCAGATATCCTACTCTAATAGGAGAACAACACTAACAGCACCATTGGAATAATATCTATGTTCTGTCATTTTATTAAGTGATTGTGTATAAACTACTATAGGATCTTGGTAATGGGATTTGAAAAAGAGACGGTATCTTATGAAACGTTTTGTTTGATTCTTGCTAATTACTGAATATGTGTGTTAATATATGTTTTCTGACCTGCTGCAGATGGAACGTGTGAAGTACAGGCTCAAACAGAAGAAAATTGATCTTCATTACACACAAGAAGCTGTTAATCTTCTTGGTGTATTGGGTTTTGATCCTAATTTTGGAGCAAGACCAGTTAAAAGAGTAATACAACAATTGGTAGAAAATGAAATTGCAATGGGAGTTTTAAGGGGAGATTTCAGAGAAGAGGACTCAATCATTGTAGATGCTGAAGAAACTTCATCAGGCAAGGAAGGCTCCTCCATAAAGAGGCTGATTATTAAGAAGCAGGATAGCCTTGTTGCTGATGCAATGGTTGCCAATGATTAGTATCTAATATTACACCTTTACTTATATAAAAGTAGGTTATTATTAATAGGAATTCGGCAATCAGTACCTGATCAATAGGTCAACACTTTTTTTTTTTTTTTTTTTTCTGTTTTAAAATTTTCAGAAATTAAAATCAGTTTTTGTTGAAAGTTTTAAAAATTTTCAAAAATAAAATCAGTTGAGTTATGAAAATTTTAAATTAAAATACTTTTTAAACATAAACATGAAAATAAATATCTATGATAAACATATATCTTAATCAAATAGTTCATATCATTAGGCATTTAAATAATTAAAATATTATATTTATAGTGTTGGTCGAGGTACTCTTTTTTTTTCTTCTCATGATTATAAATATAAATAAGTTAATATTTATAAATCAATAATGTTTTTTTTAAAACTAAATATTATAAATCAGTGGTTAAAAATGGTAGTTGTTGGTGGATGTATATCATACAGATGGTTGTTGGTTGTCATAGTGGTGGTCAAAAGAGTAATGGTTGATGGTAATGATCATTTGTTGTTTCTTGGAATACCAAGAAATAGGGACTTTTAGATACATAAACATGTATTATGTAGTGTTTTTTTGTCTACTGTATCATTGTACTAGTAAGAGTCTGAGTAGCATATCAGACAAGCATCATTTGACACTCCAGATGAAAATGAAATTTCATATTTCAGAGTTCCTTTTATATACTTAAGAATTCTGATTGCAGCTTGGTAATGTGACCATGTTGGTTTACTTATAAACCTACTCACCATTCCAACTGCATAGCATATGTTAGGTCTGACATTACACAGATATCTCAAACAATTAACTAATTGTTTGAAGGTTGTAGCATTCACATCTTTACCATTAGAATCAACCAATTGTTTGAAGGTTGTAGCATTCACATCTTTACCATTAGAATCAGAGTCCAACTTATGATTTGTCTCAGCAGGTGTGACTGTTGACTTGCAATTCATCAGCTCAAATTTCTTCAGCAACTCAAGTTTATGCTTTAGTGGGTGCACAATAATTCACTTTTTAGAATGCAGAATCTCCATCCTTAAAAAATATACCATATTTTCAAGATCAGTCATATCAAATGCATTCATCAGTACCTTCTTGAAATTATTTATCTCAGAAGTACAACTATCTGTCAGAAGTATGTTATTCACATAAAGGCACATCAGAATCACATTGTCTTCTATTTTACATTTCTTGAATTTCAGATGCTTTAAAAATGAATCAATCTTCAAATTTCAAGCTCTTAGAGCTTGTTTCGGCTCGTACAAGGCTTATTGTAGCTTGTACACCATCCCTTCTTTGTTCTCTTTCACAAATCTAAGAGGTTGCAACACATAAACTTTTTCTTGCAATGGACCATTCAGAAAAGCTGACTTTATACCTATGTCTATTAGAGGCCAATTCCTATTTGCAGTTATAACAATAATCAAATATATGGTTTCATGTTAGTTACCGGTGCAAATGCTTCAAAGTAGTCTAAACCAGACTTTTGTAGGAATCCTCTAGCTACTAACCTTACTTTATGCTTAACAACTGAACCATCTGACTTCAGCTTTATCTTGAAAATCCATTTTACACTTATGGCTTTCTTGTTCTGAGGTAGAATAGCCAATTCACATGTCTTGTTTCTTTTAATGGCCTCAAGCTCTTCCTTATTGGCGTTCACCCACACCTTCTTCTTGAGAGCCTCATTGATGTTGATAGGTTCAGAGTCCACCATCGTGACACTCTGTATGAATTCCCTTTCACAATCAATCTCAATATCTCACAGCAAATCAATACCTGCAAGTCTCCTTGGTATCTTTCTAACTCTCCATGGTCTCTGAAAACCTTCAGAAGCAGGACTACCTTCAAAAGATCAACCTTCAGAAGTTCCACATTTAGAGGTTGGACCGCCTTCAAAGGCCAATCCACTTTCAGAGTCAAAGTCATCTTCAGAGTTAGACTCACTTTCAAAGTCAGAGTCATCTTCAGATTCAAACTTTTCTTCAGAGTCAGAATCACTTTCAGAGGCAGAATCAGACTCTAGTGTTGACACTGCACTAGAGTTGGATTAAGCCTTGCTCCAATCCCGTGTTTATGATTCTTTCACTATGACAATTTCAGTTGACTTCAACTTTGTTGGTGACTGGGCATTAGAGCTTATAAGCATTAGTACTGTGGTAACCTATAAGCAACATGAATTTACTTCTGCCATCCAATTTTCTTCTAATAGCATCTGGTATATGTTTATAACATACTTAACCAAACACCTTGAAATGTCTGACACTTTGCTTTCTTCCAGCCCAGTTCTCAATAGAAACTGAATTCTATAACTTCTTTGTTAGACATCTGTTGAGAACATATACTGAAGTAGCAATTTCTTTACCCCATAATTGCTTAGGAAGATTATTCTCCTTCAGCGTGCTCCTTGTCATGTCCAACAGAGTTCTACTTTTCCTTTTAGCAAGACCATTATGTTGTGAAGTGTATGAAGCATTCACCTCATGCTCAATACCACGTTCCTCACAGAATTTCTTGAACTCTGTTGAGTTGAACTCACCTCCACCATCAATTATGAGGATCTTCAACCTTTGTCCACTTTTTGATTTTCATCCTTCAGTTTGAACTTCTCAAACTCAGCAAACACCTCAAGTTTGAACTTTATGAAGGTTATCCATGTCATTCTAGTGAACTCATCCATAAATGATACAAAATACTTGTTCCCTCCAAATGAAGGTACCTCAAATGGACCACATACATCAAAATGCACCACCCCCAAAGCATGAGTTGCTCTTGGAGGCATTTCTGATGACAATGAAAATCATGGTTGCTTGCGTCTCATACATATATCACATGATTTCTCTTATGCCACAATCTTAAGAATTCCATGTACCAATTTCTTGTAACTCAGATGCCCTAAGCTTTTGTAGTTCAGATGCCACAATCTCTTGTGCCACAACTCACTTTCCCCTTTAATAATTCTAGTACTAAGGCATTGATTGTCTTCTACTACAACATTCACCTTGAATTTTATGTTTCTACCCAGTTCGGACTGCATAATCAATTTATGATTACATACATACAACTTCAAGATATTTTCCTTCATGGTTACTGAAAAACCTTTTGCAATCTGTTAACCTACACTTATCAGATTGTTATTCATGTCAAGAACATACCATACATCCTTGATCAGTACAGTTTTGCCATTGTTCAACTTAACTCTGACATTTCTCATTCTTTTAGCATCCAAATACTTATCATTAGCATATTTAATCTTGGTCCTTTTACCATAGTCAAAATCAACCAGCCATTGCTTGTTTCCAATTAGGTGATTTGAGCAGCCAATGTCCATATACCACCAGTCTACCATTGATCCACCTACATTCTCAGATGCCATTATTAGTACAGGTTCATCATCAAAATCTGCTCTAGCTATGTTGGCTTCTTCACACTTGCTAACCTTGTTTGACCAACAATCAACAGCAAAATGGTCAAACTTGTTGCAACTACAACACTAAACCTTCCTCTTGTCAAAATTCTTTTTTCCCTTATGAACATTCTGATGTTTCTTATTAAAATTGGAGAGTTCTGACTTCTGAACACCCCCACCATACTTCTTATTTTTCTCTAACCATGCTTGCTTCTAGTTCTTCTTGCCAGAATAAGCTTTTAGAGTCAGAGCCTGTTCAAATTCTTGTTAAGAGTTTCTTTCAGTCAGACGCAATTCTTGTGCCTCTAAACTACTCTAAAACTTTTCAATTCTCATGGTGCTAGTGTCTTTAAAGTGTTCTATGGCTATAAATATGTAATCAAACTGAGGAGTAAGTGATCTCAGTACCTTTTCAATGATTACTTGTTCAAAAAGAGTTTCTCCACAACACTTCATCTCATTCTTTGCCACAATCACTCTGGAGATGTAATCATGCACCTTCTCATTATTCTTCATGCTGAGATTTTCATATTGCTTGCGTAAGAACCGCAAATTGACCTTCTTCACTGATGCGTCACCACCATAACACTATACCAGTGTATCCCAAGCCACTTTTGCCATCATTGAATAAGGAATTTTCTCAAACACTTTCGTATCCACACACTGATGGATATAGAACACCTTTTGGTCTTTCCTCCTTTTTTCACGTTACACAATTCTTTGCGTTTCTGTTGCATTTTCTACAACTAGCTTGTAATTCTCATTGACAAGATCAAGAATATCTTGAGCTCTAAATAAACCACGCATCTAAATCGACCATCGATTCCAGTTACTTTTATTGAATACTGGAAGCTTTGTGTTCAAGCTACCGTTTTTGCCGTTCACCTTCGTTCTTGTGTAACTCACTCAGTTTTCACCAACACTCATGTCTCCTAAACCCTGAGAATTAAGATATGCGATTCTCTCAGATTTCGAACTTCAATTCAACACGAATTTCAGAAACGAAATCAATCACACACCTTAGTACACCCGTGTTTCCCTATGAATTGAACCAGAGCTCTGGATACCAATTGTTGGAGTTCAACAATGAACCTCCATTAACAAGGCACAAGAATGAAGAAGATGATGGAGAACAGTTATATATATATATATATATATATATATATATATATATATATATATATATAGAGAGAGAGAGAGAGAGAGAGAGAGAGAGAGAGAGAGAGAATTGTGTAACTAACTTTTACTTCCTCTAATGCAGAAATCAAATTTCATTTACAAATGCAATTACATTTGAACTTATATAGATTGACCAAAATTCAACACAAATGCACATTAAATTCAAACTCAAATTTAAATACAAATGTAAACTCAAAACTAAACAAACATGAATGTTGAATTACATTCAACACCAAGTGGGTCGTCGTCGTTAGTGTAAAAAATATTCTCGTCTGTAATTTGATTTAAATTAAATATTATTAGTTTTTATTCAATTGTTTTTAATAATTAATTATTTTTATTCAATTGTTTTTATTAGTTAATTAAAATAAAAAAAAATTCTGCAATACATAAAAGCTAATTGAATTGGCTAATGCACTTACCTTTGCATAACCGTCGCTAATTGGATTAGCTACACATAATACTGTCACCAATTTAAGTGATTACTTCTCTTAGTTTATCAACGGCGTCGCCAATTGGACTGGCTCTTGCTCTGCAATTAATTTCTTTTATTTTAAACATGAGTAGTTTAAAAATTACTTGGAAAAGAGAGTTATTTGAAAAAATAATATTCATAAAAGAGTTGTATAATAAAGAATAACGAGTGATAATTTTTAATAGAAAGAGTAAAAAGATTAAAATTAGATTATTAAAGAGAAGGCTTAATACATGTTTTAATCTCTCAACTTAATTTAATGTTTTGTTTTAGTCTCTTAACTAAAAAACGTTACAAGTTAGTCCCTTAACTTTATTTCTGTTACCTTATTTGGTCCCTTCCATCAATTTCTGACAAAAAATGTTAAGTTCTTATGACGTGGCATGACAACAAGGCATTGGTACAAATCTGAGTCAGCATATGTAGTTAAAAATTGATACACTGTTTAAACTATGAGGTTTTCCTCTAAAACAAAACCCTTACATTTTAAACAATGTATTAGGTTTTAACTACATATGCTGACTCATATTTGTACCAATGATCTTGCTGTCACGCCACGCCACAGAACTTAACTTTGTTTTTGTTAAAATTTGACGAAATAAATCAAATAGGATAACATAAGTGAAGTTAAGGGACTAACTTGTAACGTTTTTTAGTAAGAGATTAATTCGGAACATTAAATCAAGATAAGGGACTTGGTAACTAGTTTTACCTAAAAAGAATATTGAATAAATAACTATTTTGATCTTTGAATGTATCAAAACTACAACTACACGTGTCAATTTTATTAATCATTTTGATCTTAAAATATGATTTATGTAGATATTTAAGTCATTAAATAAGAATGTTGACGAGATATCTGTTGATAGTAGATGTTCAAGAGTTCTCGGAAGTAAAAATATATATGTAATTAATATGATTATCAAGTCAATAAACATGGTGAGTGTAAGATTTAGAATTTAAAATAATGTGTATACGAATATGAACTGTTAGTTAATTAGAATTTATAGTTAAGAATTATAGAGTTTTGATATCCTTGATTTTGTTAAGTAACTGTTCATATATACAAGTGTCATAAAATTCTCTCTAGGTAGTGTTTATTTCGAGCTTCAAGTGAATATTCTGTGAAAGATGTTAACAAGAGTCTAATGCTTGAAGGTATTCTCGAGTTAAGGAATCTGTGGTCGAAGATTTAGAATAAAGCGATCCCTATGAAAGTATTATGTTTGGTTTGGAGGCTGGTAAAGAATAGAATCGCAATAAAAGACAATATAGTTAGGATGAGTAGCATTGCAGGGGCAGGATAGGTGCGTAGGAGGTTGTTGGAGTGAGGAGTCAGTATCTCACCTTTTTTTCAAGTGTCATTATTTGAAAGTGTGTGGAGTTATATTTTCAAATGGTTAGGCATCTCTTCAGCTCTGCACAATGATGAGTAGAAGCACATGATCTAGTTTGAAAATCAGTTTGGTGGTGGAAGATCGTCAACTTTAAAGGTACTTGTGTTGTGGTGCGCTTCTATTTGGTGCATATGAAAGGCTAGAGACCATAAAATCTTCCGAAATGAAGAAATTCGTATTGGAAAAGTGATAGAGGAAGCCAAAGTCTGCTCTTGAAAATGGCTAAAGATAAAATCAAAATTGATAAAGGATGATTTCTCCTTGTGGTGTTTAAATCTTAAGGCTTATTTGGACTCTATGGATGTCTGAATATCCGTTGTGTTGGGTTCAATTCTTCAAGGTCAGACCCGGTGCTTGGTTGAAGCTCACGTGTCAGGGTGGTTTAGTTTTGAAGTGCCACTATAATAGCTGACACATGTTGCATTTGATTCTTTTTATCAGGTCACATGTTTCTAGTCTTTTTTCGCAGCCGTAGGTGCTAAGTCTTGGTTGTGCTATTGTGGTTCCAGTGTTCCTGTTGGCGAATTTCTTCTGTTGAGTTTCCTTTTATTTGCGCTACATGCGGCTTTGTGCTTTCATTCTGTTAGAGCTTGTTGAGTCCTCGACATTTTGTGAGGATGTTTGGTTGTTTGTGTTGGAAAACCAATTCCCGTTCAAGAATTTCACCAAAACTTGATGAATTTAGAACCAAATATTGATGAACAAGAATCAATATTTCTGATTGATTACCTCTCTTGTTCTTCACTATTCACTCAAGTGAATCAACCAACCTTGGTTGCAAGATTTCAGCGCTTCACAATTATAATGGAAGAAGAAAATAAAATTGAATAGTGGAAGAAATAAGTTTAGGGTTTAATGACAGAAGGAAGGAGAAGAACTTGTTTATGCAGAGTTTCTTTCTGCTTCTCAAACTGATAACTTTTATTCAACTGTGTAATTGCAATTCTATTGCGTGTTACAATTCATAATTGGATTATTCCCTATTTATAGATTTTGGGCTTGCTTGCTCATCAAGTAAGACCCAAAATACCTAATTTTGCTAACACTACAAAATTGGGCCTAAGTAAAAATCCATGTCGAGGCTAACTCCTCGACACTTCGACAACAACATGCTTTGACACCATGAATTACATTCTCAACACACCACCTAATTCATTGTGTCTAAGCTATCTTCATTTATCATAAACCTTGATTTCTTGAATACTTTGACTTGCATTCCTTTCGTCATGATATCTGCAATTTTATTCTCATTTCTGTAGTGTTTCAAGTTCAGCTTCGCTTCTGCCACCTGCTCTAGAAGATAATGGAACCTTATTTCGATGTGCAATTTCGTCCATGCACTGTCGAATTTTTTGCCAAATTGGTAGCAGACATACTGTCGATCTTCATGGTAATTGCTCCACGATCCTTCCTTGTAATCTCTTCGACCAAATTGACCATCCATGTTGCTTGACATGCACAAAGAGAAGCATTTATGTACTCTACTTCACATGGCGGCAGTGTCACTACTGGTTCTTTTCTTGAACTCCAAGCAACTGGTGCACCACCTAACATAAACACATATCCAGCTATGGAATTTTTATCTTCAGCATCACCGTACCAACTTGAAATAATGTAACTCACTAGCTTGCATTCTTTTCCTTCATCAGGCGCAGGAAACAAAATGCCATAGTCGAGAGTCCCTTTCAGATACCTCGGTATCCTCTTCGTCGCTGCTATATGTGATACCTTTGGCTTCTGCATGAATCTGCTCACTATACCTTCACGGTATGCTAGATCAAGCCTTGTGTGACAAAGGTATCGAAGTGATCCAATGAGTCTTCTGTACTGCGTTAGATCAACATCATCTTCATATGTGTCTTTCGACAGTTGCATTCTGGGCTCAGTTGAAGTCGAAGTTGGATTGCAATTTTGCATCTCGAATCTCTTGAGTATTTCGCCTGCATATCTTCTTTGGTGCACCATCAAGCCTCTACTTCTCTTATAGAACTTGATACCAAGGAAGTATGAGAGATTTCCCAAGTTTGACATTTCAAACTCCTTACTTAAGTCACGTTTGAAATATTTGATCTCCTTCTTGCAACTTCTTGTTATCAACAGTTCATCGACATAGAGACATAGTATACACAGCTCACTATTACTTCTTCTTACATATACTCCATGCTCATTTGTGCACTTCACAAATTCCTTCTCCCTAAGAAATATATCTATCTTCTTATTACAAGCTCTTGGAGCTTGCTTAAGTACATACATGGCTTTATTTAGCATGTATAACTTGCTTTCTTCACCTTACTTCACAAACCCAACTGGTTGTTCAACATAAACTTCTTCATCTAAGGGGTCATTAGGGAATGCACATTTCACATATATTTGACACATATGCCAGTTGTTCATATTTTCTAGACCAACAACCAACCTGATTGTTTCGATCCTAGCAACAGGTTCAAAAACTTCGTCGAAGTCGATTCCTTCTTTATGAAAAAATCCTTTCGCCACAAGTCTTGCCTTATGTCGAGTTGATTCTCCTTTGGGGTTCAACTTCACCTTGTATACCCACTTCACATTGATTGCCTTATTGTCTTGATGCAATTCGATAAGTGACCAAGTGTTGTTGACTTTGATGGGCTTCAGTTCCTCATTCATTGCTTTCACCCACTTTGAATCCTTCAATGCTTCAGTTGCATTTAATGGTTCGACATCTGCATAGAAACATAGTGTACCAACTCACCTTCATCATCGACCACATCATCTGATGTAATCACACATTCTTGCAAACTTGCAGGCATGTGTCTTGTTCTTTAAGGTCTGCTTGTGCTTGCTTGACCTCTGTCTTCTTCTTATCAAACTTCACTTTCGACTTCACTTGCTGGTTCTTCACATAAGATTCTCACTGAATCTTTCTTGACATTTTCAGTCCAATCCCATTCCTTAAGCTCATCTATGATCATGTCCATGCCGACCACTAGTTGCTTGTTCACTGGATCGAACAACTTGTATCCTCCATTCGAATGATATCCTATTAGGATCATTTAACTCGACTTGTCATCAAGTTTTCTTCTCAACTGATCTGACATATGTCTATGTACTATAGATCCAAATACCTTCAGATGACTCAAGCTAGGCTTGACACCAGACCAACATTCTTCTGGCGTAATTCCTTCTAGCTTCTTCTTCAGACATCTGTTCAGTGTGTATGTTGCAATCGACACAACCTTTCCCCGTAATTCCTTAGGTAGACGCTTGCCTTTTAACATACTTCTCACCATATTCATGATGGTTATATTTTTCCTTTATTCAGTTCCATTTTGCTGTGTAGTGTAGGGTGGCACCACCTCATGCACAATCCATTCTTTCTAACATAATGTGTGGAAGTCTTTTGACACATATTCTCCACCACCACAGTCCTAAAAATTCTTGAGCTTTTGACCACATTGTCTTTCGACCATAGATTTAAGCTTAGTGAATACCTTGATCAATTCAATTTTCTTCTTGATCAGGTAAGTGTTAGATGTCAAGCATGCCTTATATTTCTTATTAATACTTGGCATTTTTCAACTCTTTTATGTTGAATTGTTGGATTTTATTCTTGAATTGTTGTCAATCTTCAAACATTGTGAAAATACCTATGGTGCTTGTAATGTGTGTGTTATTGTGCAGAAAAATGCATTAATTTATCAAAGAAGTAAGACACAAAGAAAGGATCCAAGTTGCCAAAGAAATGAAGAAACTTCAGTAAGTTCGCTTTGTGAACTTGGCAGCGAATGTTCGCTGGGCGAACATCTGGCGAAGCTTCAGTGAACACTCCTAGACTTTGGGCAGTAAGAAAAGGAACCTAAGTTCGCTTTGCAAACTTTCTAGCGAATGTTCGCTGATTCAACGCTCTAGCGAAGGCCTGGCGAAGGACACCAAGGATGAGGCAGTAGCTAAAAAGACCTAAGTTTGCTTTGCGAACTTGTAGGCGAATAGTTCGCTTTGTGAATAATTATTCGCATTGCGAACTTATGCAAAAACTCAGAGGCAGTTTAACAGATCAGAGGCACCTCAGGTGCCTATTTGGTAGTTCGCTAGGCGAATAAAAAGTTCGCAGTGCGAACTTGGCAGATTTCAAGTGATGTATAAATACACTTTTTGTTATTTCTTGGGATCATAACTTATTTTTCTCACACCATAACCTAAGTTTTTGAATTTTCTACATCCAAGAGTGATATTTCACCAAGAGAAGCTGGATTTGCATCCGATCTCGATTATTCGACGCAAATGCTTTTTCATCTCCTCCCGATTCTTGCAAAACAAGCTACAATGACTATGTGTAGCTAAACACCTCTTGTGTCAAGATTAGTGGTAGGTAATCCTTTATTTTGTATGTATTGATCTTGATATTTAGTTTGTGAACTTTGTTGATGATAAATATATGGTGAACAACTTTGTTTGTATGGTTTATATTTTGTTTTAGTTCATGATTAAGAAATATGTTCTAAGACTTGACCTAAGGTTTAATCCATCAACAATCATGAGGCTAGAGATAGTTTTGAGAGTTGATGTTCATAAATATTGATCTTTTAATGTTATCATATTGATAGTTAGAGTGAGAGATCATCTAAGGATCAATATGATAAATCCCACAACAAGTGTTAGAGATAAACTTGTTGAGAGGATATGTGATTATATTCATTGTTAAAATAGATAAACAAGTTCACATACTTTATCGAGTAAATATGTATAAAACAGATTATCGGACCCTAATCTTGGCATGCTTTTACCAATCTTTAAAACCAATTTCTTTACCTTTGTTATTAAATTCTTATGCAAACGATCCGTTACAAATCAACCAACATCTTTGTTACCCTAAAGTTTAAAACGATTTCGACTATAAAACAGTGGTAATATCCATACAATCCCTGCGGATACGATAACAAAAACCCTCACTGAAATACTTTTCAACAAAATGGCGCCGTTGCCGGGGATTGTTGTTTGATATTGCAAGCATTGCAATAGTTGTTAAGTATTAAGCTTGTATAACTTTTTCTTGTACTTGTTAATTTGTTTGGTTAAGTTGTGCAGACTCTATTTATGCGAGGAAAGTTACCCACAGATCAACTTCTTTTCGATCCTGAGACTGAGATAACTGCACGTAATTTAAATAGCAAAACTAGACGGAGGAGGCAACTTGCTAAAGAAAGACGAGAAAGAGGAGAAAGTTATGTTTCGACACCAACACCACAGTTAACGCCAACCATGGTAGCACCACCTCTACCACCACCTGCTTCAAAACCATGTGTTAACAGTGCGAGGTACACAACTCAGTTTGCACGCAATGTCCATAATGGAAGGCACTCTGAAATGAAGACTGGCATCCCTGCTCTTCTATACCAGAATCCATTCACCGGTATGGATCACGAGGATCCCTTCACTAATTTGACCAAATTTTACGAAATTGCGGGTGCAACTGGGCGCTTGAAGCTGAAGAAGTGTCTTTGTTCAAGAGACTGTTTCCGTATTCCCTAATTGGGAAGGCAAATGAATGGTACCTTGACCAATCAACTGCTATTATGATGGATTGGAACATGTTGGAAGAGAAATTTTTGGAACGATTTTTTCCACATAATCGTTTCATGGAAGCGAAAACGGCGATCGCGATTTTCTCATAAGGTGGAAATGAATCCCTCAACGAAGATTGAGAGAGATTCAAAGGGCACGGTTTTGACGAGCTTACGCAAGTGCATATTTTCAGAAATGGTCTCTAAATGGTTCACAAGACCTTGTTGGATGCTACCGCGGGCGGATCTTTAATGACTAAAAGCGCAGAGGAAGCCATTTCTATCATCGACAAGATGGCACTAAACGATCGTCAAGGGAATCATAATCGTGGCCAATCGCAAAAGAAACCGATAGTGCTTGAATTGGGGACTAATAATGCAATTCTCGCTCAGAACAAATTGTTATCTCAACAAGTGGAAGTGTTAACGCAACAAATGTCAAATCTCCTTCAACAAATTAAAGAGATGCAAGACATTCCGAGCAAGAATGTGCAAATAGTCGTTTGTGAATTGGGAAAAGGAGATCACCCCACAGGCTATTGTCCTCCGGAGAATGAAAAAGCAAATTACATGGCAAATCAAAATCAACAACAAGGTTATCAAATACAACAACAACCTTATCAAAACAATTCTCAATAACCTTATCAAAATCAACAAGGATACCAACCAAGAGGGAATTATCAAAATCAACAAGGATACCAACAAAATCCTTATCAACCGACACAACCTCAAGGTGGTAGTTCAAAGTTAGAAGAAACTCTCAATCAATTCATTCAAATGTTAATGGCCAACCAAAAGACTAATGAAGCATCAATAAAAAGTCTTGAAAACCAAGTTGGGCAACTTGCAAAACAATTGGCCGATCAACATCCGGGGCCATCTTTTTCCTCAAATACTCAAACCAACCTAAAGGAACATTGCAAAGCCATTGTGACTAGGAGTGGAAGAGAGTTGGGGGAAGGAGAAAAAAATGAGAAAAATGTTGATGTGAGAAGTGATGAGATTATGGAGGAAGACAAAATTGATGAGGTAGAAGTTGAAAAGAATGATGAGGAAGAAGTTGACAATGAAAATGAGAAGTTAATTGAAAATGAGAACCTTAAGAAAGAAAAGATAGAAGAAAAAAAAGAGAAGATTCAAAAAGGGGAAGGAGAAAGTGAATCCTATTCCTATTCAAAACTTACCTTACCCTCATGTACCCACCAATAAAGACAATGCAAGTCATTACACTCGTTTCATGGATATATTCCGACAATTGCAAATCAACATTCAATTTTCTGAAACGCTTGAGCAAATGCCCAAATACGCTAAGTTCATGAAGGATATTCTTACAAAAAAGCGAAGATATTCGGAGTCGGAAACAATTATCCTTGATGCAAGTTGTAGTGCAATAATTCAAAGAACTCTACCAAAGAAAAAAGTCGATCCGGGGCGTGTTACTTTGCCGCTAACGATTGGTGATGTTTATGTTGGCAAAGGCTTAATTGATTTGGGCTCAAGCATCAACTTAATTCCATTGTCTATTGTGAAGAGGCTTGGGAACATTGAAATGAAAGCAAATCGAATGAACAATTGGCCGACAAACCTACAACTCATCCTCATGGATTGACTCAAGATGTATTGGTTAAGGTGGATAAATTTTTCTTTCCGGTTGACTTTGTTGTAATTAATATGGAGGAAGATGAGGATGCTCCATTGATTCTTGGACGCCTTTTTATGAAGACCGCTCGAATGATGATTGATGTTGACGACGACCTTATGAAAGTAAGAGTTCAAAATGAAGAGGTGTGCTTTAATATTTTTGTAGCAATGAAGCATTACAAAGATAAGCATGATACTTTCCCTATTGATGCAACGGAAGAAGCAATAATAGAAGTCTCAAAGCAAGTTCACATAGCATCTCCCTTGGAAAGAGCTCTTGGTGACTCATTTGAAATACTTACCAATGAGGAAGAAAGAGAACTTGAAGAATTCTTGAAGGAACTTGAATCTTTAAAAGAATTACAACCATGGGAAAGTGAAATGGAAGTGTTGAAGAAAGCGGCGAATGATGATAAATCTCAACTTGAATTGAAGGTGTTGCCTTCTAATTTGAAGTATGTGTTCCTTGATGATGGTTGTAACAAACTGTAGTAACCCAAAATTTGACCTCCTTTTTTGAATTTTGCATAAGCATGTACATTCGCATCACCGGCATATGCATTCACACTTTTTATTTATGATTTTGGTTGCAGGAGTATTCAGGTTTTCCAAGCCCGGTTAATCGTATCCTCACAAGATCATTACATAATCAAAATAGGCTCAAAATAAAGGTTTTCGTGTTTACTCATCAAAACAAGAGGTGGAAAACTGAAATCGGGACTTCAACATCATTTCCAAACAAATTTGGGAAAGTTTGGCTGAAGTAACCGGTTACAGCATAACTGATAACCGGTTACACAGTGTAAATTTCACCAGAAACACAGATTTTCAAGCAAGTAACCGGTTAACAGATATGCTGTAACCGATTACTCTGTACAAAGTCGCAGATTCTGCTGCATTTTTGGGACAGCAACTATGCACTCTCTTTGGTCTTTGTTTCTACATTATTCTAGTAGCATGTGGAACATTTTAGACAATTCAAGACCATTCAAGACATTTCCCTTTCATTTATTCAATGCATCACTTTAAATTAAGAGCACCATGTTACCTAATTTACAAGCATGTCAACCTTTGGATGTGGAAGCTCACATTGGGATTGTTACCGAGTTGATCCTAACTAACCGAGTTAACCACCTTGACTCAGTGAGTCAAGTGTAACTAACTCCAACCCTAACTCCAAACCTCCCAAAGCTAAGTCCAAACCAAAGTCCAAACCTCTCACACTCCATACCTAAACTCTATATAAGCCAAGCTTTACCATTTTGCAACTCCTCCACAATCATTCACACAAATTCACACTTTCTTCATTCTCATTTCTCTCATTCTCCTCTGCATTTTTCTGCAATTTCTACACATTCCTCTTCATCTTCTTCACCAAACCTCACTGAAGCTCTTAATTCTTGAAGAATAATCACTTTTCACATTGAAAGTGATTATTTCTTGAGCTTAACCTTCATCATCTTTCCATTCTACTGAACTTTGTGGAGCTTCAGTAGCTTTTGGATTCATTTCAAGCAATCACTTCAAGATTCTTCGGTGATAATTCTCATTTTGGAGTTTTCGTCGAAGTTTGCTCGGTTTCGCTACAATTCGAAGTGCAATTGAGGAATCTATGGTTTTCTTTGATTATCTTCATCATTTTACAATTAGACTTGAGTTTCTGGAGTTCTATAAGCTTTTGAATTCATCTAAAGTGTTTGCTTCAAGCTTATTCGGTGATAATTCGTACTTCGGAGTTTTCGTCGAAGTTTGATCAGTTTCGCTACGGTTCGAAGTGTAAGAGTAGAATTCTCTGGTTTTCTTGGCTTGTTTTTTCTACATTTCATTCACAACAATTACCAAGCCAAACCTCCATCTTGTAGGTTGGTAGATCTTACTTTAATCACTGTTTCGATCATTTTCGTGCATTTACGTCATAATTTCGATCGTTTTCGGTTTAATTTATCATGCAATTGATTGCTCTTTGATCTCCATGATTAATGCTTGTAATTTGTTGTTTAATTTCCCTAACATGATGTGCTTTTAATGCACAAATTCATTCCCTAGCACGTGGTGGTTGGCATAAGTGATTAAGTGTTGAAAACCACTTTTAAAAAGCTGTTTTTTCAGTTATTTTTGCCACTGTCTCAGTGGTAACCGGTTAGCAGATATGCTGTAACCGGTTACACAGTGCAATTTTCGCTAAAAACGCAAGTTTTCAAGCATGTAACTGGTTAGCAGATATGCTGTAACCGATTACCACTGAACAGGATGGCCAATTTTGAGTTTTTTCAAGCTTGTTTGGTATCCTTTCTTCTTCTAACTTCCATGGATTAACATACTTGATATTGATGGATGTTTTAAGTGCTGTTAACCTATGTTTAGAGCATATTTACATTAATTCAATGATTGATTTGTCAATTCTTGCAATTATGTGTGTTCTTGATTTTTGTTTGAACATGCTAATTCTTGCACAATCCTTGATCACTTGATACATGATTTGTGATACATGCTAATATTTGTTTGGCACTATTTTAGCATTTCCAAGTCTTGATCACATTAAGTTTGTTCTTTATTGAGCAGATTTAATCATGCTTAATCAATAATTTACACCTTTTTCTTTAATGATTTTCCATTCCCTTTGGAAAGTTGTTAGCATAACATTCCCTTTTGATTAATTGATCGAAACCATGTTTCGATTAGTTGATCCTCCCTTTCCCTCTCTTTAGGCTTTCTTTAGAGTTTTTTCTCTCTTTTCCCCCTCGCGGAGTTGAAGATTCATACGACGACCGATGCACGACACTGGAGCACTGTACAACTTAGAGCTGTTACGCTGTCCGTTTTACCGCGCGAGAGCACTGTATAACTTGGAGTTGTTGCGCCATCTGGTTCAACTTCTACATTACACCCTGTGTGTTAGAGAAGGAATGAGAAGGGAGAATTCCTACTCTCATTCTGACTACTTCAGGTAGGGGACGAATGACCCTGTGCTTGGCTTAGTCATCTCTACCTCCAGGCGGTAGTGTGATTTCCTTCCCCAGTCGAGTCGATCCTCGACCACTCTTTTCTCACTCCAATCTCTTTCGATCTTCGATCACTCTTTTCTCTTTGCAATCTCTTTCGATCCTTCTATCCTTCGATCACTCTTATCTCTTTCAATCATTCTTTTGATCTATCACCATTCCCTTGGTTCACGATTATTAGCAATCTTCAAAGGGTCAATCTCTTACCATTATTCAATACCTTTCCCTTGTTCCCTTCAGGAGGGTTTCAATTACCTTTTCTTGTGGCTAGTCATTTCTTTTGCTGATTCACCATGAGAGTTGTATTCATTCTTCCATTGGTTGATCACAGGCATACTGTTAAAACTAATACTCTAATAATCTACAATCCCGCTCTTTCTTCGGTCAAACACAGTTTTCTTGTTAAACACCGAAACTCTTGCGGAGTTCGCAACCTTCTCCTGATTCTTCTCCCTTTGATTGGTTAACCATTGCTTGTCAATTAAAACACCAATTTGCACTCTCTTCAGTTAAACACAGTCCGTCTGTTAACATACTGAACCCCTTTGGTTAATCACCTTCTCTTGGTTAATCACCCGTCTCTTCAGTTAAACACAGTCCGTCTGTTAAAACACTGAATTCCTCTGGGGTTAATCACCTCTTCTTGGTTAATCACCCGTCTCTTCAGTTAAACACAGTCCGTCTGTTAAAACACTGAATTCCTCTTGGGTTAATCACCCGTCTCTTTAGTTAACCACAGTCCGTCTGTTAAAACACTGAATTCCTCTTGGGTTAATCACCTCTTCTTGGTTAATCACCCATCTCTTCAGTTAACAACAATCCGTCTGTTAAAACATTGAATTCCTTTTGGGTTAACCACCTCTTCTTGGTTAATCACCCGTCTCTTCGGTTAATCACAGTCCGTCTGTTAAAATACTGAACCTTTTTTGAGTTAATCATCTTCTCTTGGTTAATCACTCGCTCCTTTCGGTTAATCACAGTCCGTCTGTAAGCACCGAATCCCCAGCAGTTGGCAACCTCCTATTGGTTCGAATACTTTCATCTTTGGGTTAGTAACCTTTCTTTGGTTCGAATACCCTTTCTTCGGTCAGGTACTGCTTGTTCAGTCGGTGTACCGAACCCCTTTGGGTCACGACCTTTTATCGGTCCTACACCCATCCTTTGGGTCACGACCTTTGATCGGTCCTGCACCCGTCCTTTGGGTCACGACCTTTGCTCGGTCCTACACCCATCCTTTGGGTCACGACCTTTGCTCAGTCCTACACCCGTCCCTTTGGGTCACAAACTTTGTTTGGTCCTAAACCCGTCCTTTGGGTCGCGACCTTTGCTCGGTCCTACACCTGTTCTTTGGTTGATCACATTTCTTATCTGTTAAAACTTCTTTTCCCCACAGAGTCTTAATCCTCTTCTTGCTTGGTTTGCACACCATCTCTTTCTTTATCTCTTATTCTCTTGGTTTGGACACCATTTCTCTCTTATTCCCTTATTCTCTTGGTTTGGACACCATATTTCTCTCATTATTTTATTCTCTTGGTTTCGACACCACTCTTGCACTTTACTCTTATCACAATTACTATCTGTTTCTTTGCACTCCTTTCTTGGTTATGACACCGTTTCTTTTGCATCCCCAATGGATCTTTCTCTATCTCTTATTCTCTTGGTTTTGACACCGTTTCTCTTGTTTCTTGCACAGTCACTTTAGTCTCTTACTCCTAAGTGGAGTACTCTTTTTTTCCTTTTGCTCTTCTTTCTTGGTTTCGACACCATTTCTTTTGAACCCCCTGCGGAGTTTCCCCCTTTCTTTTGTTCCTGGTTTTGACACTACTTTCTTCTCCTTTCCCTTTTCCTTTTCCGTCTTAGTTCCCCGAACTACGGAAGCTCTGATTATGCATTCGTTCGAATGTTAGATACGTAGGCACGAGACGCAATGTCTTGTCGAGCACACTTCCACCTTCTTCCATCCTTTCCCTTTTCTCCTTTCTGTCCCCTGGTTCCATGAACTACGACGCTCTGATTTCCTCATTGCACTATGAGGGTACGTAGGCATGAGGGCCACAATCCTCCGCGAGCACCTTCTTTCTTTCTTTTCTTTTTTGCCCTTCTCTCTCTCTCTCTCTCTCTCTCCTTTCTTTAGCTAGAAGCATTTAGATAGATAACCCATCCAAGCCTGGAAGCAAGCGAAATGGTTCCCGTCGAGTACGACGGATGCGTTAGGTGCTAGTACCTTCCTTTCGCATAACCGACCCCCCGTTCCTGTTTCTCCCCCCCTTGGGTTTTATCGATATTTCCCCTGTCCTTTGGGACTAAATAAAGTTCGGTGGCGACTCTGTTGTTATCTCTGAGTGTGGGATTCACTCAGGTAGAAACCAACCATCTTCACAAACCGGTTATCATTAGTAACATTTTGTCCGACAAAGAGGAAGACAATTTGATTCAAGTGTTGAAGAAACATCAATAAGCTATAGGTTGGTTTCTTTCCGATTTAAAAGGAATTAGTCCGACCTATTGCATGCACAAAATCTTACTGGAAGAGGACTTCAAAGCGATAGCTCAACCTCAACGTCGTTTGAATCCTACTATGAAGGAAGTGGTGAGAAAGGAAGTTGTTAAGCTATTGGATGCCATAATGATTTATCTGATATCCGATAGTCCATGGGTGAGTCCTGTGCAAGTTGTGCCCAAGAAGGGGGGAATGACCGTTATAAGAAATGAAAAAAATGAATTGATTCTGACGAGAACTGTAACGGGTTGAAGAATGTGTATCGATTATAGGAGGCTTAATACCGCTACTAGAAAAGATCACTTTCCACTTCCGTTTATGGATCAAATGCTTGAGAGATTATCAGGTCAAAAATTTTATTGCTTCCTAGATGGCTATTCCGGTTATAACCAAATCTCGGTTGATCCGGAAGACCATGAGAAGACAACGTTCACTTGTCCCTTTGGAATTTTTGCCTACCGAAAGATGCCTTTTGGCTTGTACAATTCACCAAAAACGTTTCAACGGTGTGTACAAGCCATTTTTTCCGACCTTATTGAGAAAATAATGGAAGTGTTCATGGACGACTTCTCCGTGTTCAGAGTATCTTTTGATCTATGTTTGAAAAATTTGGAGACCGTTCTTGAACAGTGTGTGGAAACAAACTTGGTGCTAAATTGGGAGAAATGCAACTTCATGGTAACATAGGGGATTGTGCTCGGCCACAAAGTCTCCTCTAAAGGCCTTGAAGTGGATCAAGCAAAAATTGAAGTGATCGAGAAGTTGCCACCACCAACCAATGTTAAAGGAATTCGGAGTTTTCTAGGCCATGCGGGATTTTAAAGGCGATTCATCAAAGACTTCTCCAAAGTTGCAAGACCTTTGAGAATTCTGCTAAACAAAGATAAGTCTTTCCTCTTTGATGATGAATGTTTAAATTCCTTTCAAATTTTAAAAGAAAAACTCATCACCGCACCCATAATCATTACTCCTAATTGGACTTTGAACTTTGAATTAATGTGTGATGCAAGCGATTATGCTGTTGGTGCGGTGCTTGGGAAAAGGAAGACCAAAAATTTTCATGCCATACATTACGCGAGTAAAGTTTTAAATGAGGCACAAGTGAATTATGCTACCACAGAAAAAGAATTACTCGCTATAGTGTATGCTCTCGAGAAATTTTGGTCTTACCTGATTGGTTCAAAAGTTGTAGTCTACACTGACCACTCGGCCATTAAATATCTTCTTACCAAACCGGATTCAAAGCAAAGGCTAATTAGGCTTTGTTACAAGAATTTGATTTGGAAATTCGTGACAAGAAGGGGTCTGAAAACTTGGTAGCAAATCATTATCCTGTTTGGTCAATGTAGAAGTAACACACCGAGAAAGTGAGGTCGGAGAAGAGTTTCTGGATAAAAAACTGTTTCGGGTACAAGTTAGACCTTGGTTTATAGATTTTGCTAACCACAAAGCAACCGGATTTATACCGGAGGATCTAACTTGGAACCAAAGAAGGAAATTCTTATCAGATACCAATTTTTATGTTTGGGATGAACCATATTTTTTTAAGTTAGAAGGTGATAATTTGTTGAGAAGGTGTGTCATTAGTGACGAAGCTAAAAGTATCCTTTGGCATTGTCATAATTCACCATATGGAGGGCATTACAATGGATTGAGAACGGCAACAAAAGTCCTCCAATCGGGCTTTTATTGGCCGTCGTTGTTTAAAGATGCAAACCTCCATGCGAAAATTTGTGACATATGATAAAGAAGTGGCGGGATTGGAAAACGGGATGAAATGCCCTTACAAACTATTTTGGAAGTTCAGGTTTTCAATTGTTGGGTTATCCATTTTGTTGGACCATTTCCCCTATCTTTTTCAAATGAGTACATTTTGGTTGCGGTTGACTATGTTTCTAAGTGGGTGAAAGCAATTGCATCACCAAGGGCCGATGGCAAAACGGTGATCAAATTTCTAGAGAAAAATATATTCTCCCATTTTGGAACCCCTCGTGTGTTGATTAGTGATGGAGGGTCGCACTTTTGCAATACACCGCTTGAAAAGGTTTTAGAGCATTATGGTGTAAAGCATAAGGTTGCAACTCCTTACCACCTGCAAACCAATGGTCAGGCTGAAGTTTCAAATAGGGAGGTAAAAAGGATTCTTGAAAAGACTGTGTCAAGCTCTCGAAAGGATTGGTCGTAAAAGCTTGATGAAGCTTTGTGGGCGTATCACACTGCTTACAAGGCTCCAATAGGTTTAACTCCATTCCAAATGGTTTATGGCAAGACATGTCATTTACCAGTTAAATTGGAGCACAAAGCTCTTTGGGCATTGAAATTGTTAAACTTTGATCCGAACTTGGCCGGCGAGAAAAGAAAGATTCAATTACACGAGTTGGAAGAAATGAGGAATAATACGTATCATTATAGCAAGCTCTATAAGGAAAACGTTAAGGGTTATCATGACAAGAAGGTTTGTCAGAAAGAATTTCGGGTAGGCCAAATGGTTCTTCTATTCAATTCCCGTTTGAAGCTTTTTCTAGGAAAATAGAAGTCCAAATGGTCTGGACCATTTTTTATTAAAGACGTGAAGCACTACGGTGCTATTGTGATAGAGGACTTGCAGAAGAAGGAAAGTTGGATTGTGAATGGCCAATGACTTAAAATCTATCTCGGAGGAGAGATTGATCGAGAAAATTGCGCAGTGTTTCTAGATGATCATTGAGGTCATCTTGGACCGTCGAGCTCATACGACGTTAAACAAACCGCTAGTTGGGAGGCACCCCAACAATGTAAGTATTTATGTATTTCTTATTGTTTTTATGTATTAAGTTGTTTAGAGTTTGTATGAAGTGTGGTAGCAGCATGTAGACAAATTTTCAAAATACTGTCTTGTTCGCTTTGCGAACCTGGGACGAGTGTTCCCTGGCCAGTTCGCATTGCGAATTCAGCGAGACAGACATAAAGTGTCTGCTGCCACCTCACTTAAAAAATGGGGTTTAAAAGTATAGACCAGACACCTGGGCCCATGACCCATCTTTGTTTTCTAAATTTGTGAGGTAACCCTACCCTCACTTTGCCACTCTCACTCTCTCACAAACACACTTACATTTTGAACTCTCTCACGAGCTCTCTCTGTTTCCTGCATCTTCTCACAAATTTTCCAAGTACTCTCACAAAGTTCAGGTTTGATTCTCTTTCTCTCTTTTAATTCTTGTTAGAACATGTGGTTAGGTTAGGTTGATCTTAGAGAACAAGTAGATTCTAGGTTTATGTGGACCAATGCACCTCTGTTTTTAAGGTTTGTTTGTTGTTGCATGTTGATTTTTTTTATCAAACATTAAGAATAGAGGTTGGGTTGTGAAAGATTAACTGATGTTAGAAAAGTAGGCAGAACTGCTAAGATTGAAAATCGCAGGTTCGCCACTAGTTCTCTTTATGAACCTGGGGCAAACATTCGCCAGAACTTTTCCTAGAGAATCTGGGGCGAATGTTCGCCAGGGCTTCGCCTTGTGAACTTCTGGGCGAACAGAACATAATTCTCCAAATTCTTTTGCTGTTTTCTTTTAGAATTCTGGTTTTACTATTTTGTTCCTTTGCTAATGAAACTGTTTGCTGGCTGGTTGTTGTTTTGTCTGATGGTTTTTGCAGATGGCTCCAAAAGTTATTCCCTAAAAAAAATAAAACCAGAAGCTCTACACGATCGGTTCCTATCCAGTTCGATAATGTCTGTTTTAGAGGGGAAAAGCAGGCTGCCCGTTACTTGACACTCGAGAGAAGGACTATCTTGCCTGAGAAAAGATTCAACTTGAACCCACAAGGAGCCTACCGGGCGGTAGCTTCACTCCTTGTATGTAAGAAGTGGGGGAAGTTGATAAATCTAGTGAATAGCTATAATGTTGAGATGATCCGGGAATTCTATGCAAATGCGCTCCCAGATGATGGTGAGGATTTTGGGTGGAAGACTTTGGTTTTGGGAAAAGATGTGATGTTTGATCGGGAGACAATAAACATGGTTCTTGGGAACCCGCTGCCTTTGAGAAAGAATGAGATCGATGCCTACCACTGAACCTTGAGATTACATAGAGACACCGATGCCATGACTCGAGACTTATTCCGTGAAGGCAAAACTGTTGAGCTGAACCCATCTGGGGTTGCACGCAGGTACCGTCGAGATGACATGCGTCCTTTGGCCCAGTTGATTTTATTATTGGTTCTAACAAACATCAAGCCAAAGTCGCACTCTTCGACTATTACCATACCCCTTGTTCATTTGGTCCATAGCATCATGACGAATGTCCAAATTGACGTGGCTCGGATTATTGCTGACGAAATGCGGGTTGTTGTGGAAAGTGGACTTGGTTCAACCTCACAGAAGAACTGTCCTCTTGTCCTTCCTTGTTTAATCATGGCTCTTTGTGTGCATTCAAGAGTGAATGTGCCTACCCTCCGCCAGGTTACCATCCCGGCCTCTATTGATGATAGGTATGTGGACAAGTTCTATAAGCCGAAGGGGTTGCGAGGTGAGTCTTCAGGTGCTAGTACTGATGCTGGCACTGGTGCAGGTGATGGGTCGAGTGGTCCTGGATCTCAAGGATTTTACCCGTATCAGCATGAGATTTGCCAGTATAACTGGGACTGGATAGAGGCTTCTCAGCGCGCCATGATGGATTTGCACGATTCTATGCAGGTGTTGCAGCTGCAGATTCGAGATGCCTCTGTGGATCACTCTATGATGACTAGGGAATAATTCCTAGCTCATGATGGTTGGCCTGAGGCCAGGCCAGTTTTTGGAGGGGGAGCAGAGGCAGTTGAGCCTGAGGATGCTGATGCTGATGCGGATGATGATGATGATGAGGTTGTAGAGGTTTCTGGATCTGAGTCTGGTGAGGAGGAGATTGAGGAGTTTGGTTCTGAGTCCGAAGATGACTAGTTTGATTGATGACATTTTGTGCTTCCTTTGATCTTCAAAGTGAAGTTTTCTTATTATTATGTTTTTTTTTGTATCAGTTTTTATTGTATTTCATCCACTATGTGGATTATTTTGATATTTGATGTGCTTGTACCTTTGTGAGGTACTGGTTACTTTTGTTGGTGTTTTCTACACCATGACACTATTATTAGTAGTATTTTGTTTTTTAGTTGAATTTGTTCAGTTTTCATTTTTATTTTCGTTTTTTATTGTTGTTAAGAGTTGAATTCTTCAGTTAACGAATGTTCAACTCTTAAATTATGTTGGTATGCTTATTATAGTGTTATGTTGGTATGCTTGTGGAAAATTTATTGTTTCCATTTTTGGGTGTTGAATTGAAAGAATTTTTTTAGGATGGTGATTGTTGTTCATCAAAGAAGATTTTTCCAAGTTTGGATGACAATGATAGTACTTAAGCATGTAATTGTTGTCAAGGTACATGGTTACCTATTTCTAGGATTTAGAATGTGTTAGAACTTCATGTTTTTTTGCAAATGTAATTTTATTTCTTGTTACAACTTTGTTGATTGCCTATGTCACTTAGGTCTAAAAACCAAACTAGTGAGGAACCTCCATGGTCTACTAAATGCATAGGATTGCTGATGAATTTTGTTTTATACTTTTAATTCATGCTTTATCTTATGATTTGTGTGATTTTGTGGAAGCATTAGAAATGATCAAGGCATTTGTTGATAATGAGCACAACCATTTCCAAACAGTGATTTACCTGTGAGTAGTGAGTATTTGTTAGCCCTTTGAGCCTAAACAGTTTAGATCTCGTCTTAGTGATGAACTTTGTGTTATACATAAATTGAAAATTAAGTTCATCATTGAATTTTTGGGAGATTCTAATTTTTTTTCTTTTTGAACCTTGGAACATTGTTTTTATTGATTTCCTTGCCTTAAAAAGCAAGGAGCATTCACTTAAGGTTTAGTTGAAAATAAGTTGGGGAGAATGAAAAAGAAGATTGGTAAATTGCTCAAACTTTTGAAAAATTTCAAGCAAGTATGAAAAGAAAAAAGAAAATGTGAATATGAATGTGAAAAAAAAAAAAATAATGCTTGCTTGAAAGAGAAAAATAGAGACCAAATAATTATGTATAAGGAAGTTTGAGAAGGTTTGTGATAAAGGAATGAAAATGGTGAATGAAGTTGAGATGTGTGAATACCTTGTATAGTAAGTGTTCTTTTGCATCGGAAATTTCGATTCAATGGCCTTTAGAAATGTCCCTTTATTGTTAACCCGACCAAGCTACAACCTTAAAAGCCCTTAGTGATCTTTTTGCTTCCATGATTTCTTTATTGATCGTTTAGATATTGTATGAATTGGTTTGTATTTGCATCATTTGTCAGATGAGCGAAATTGCCCCGCGTTTGTAATCGCGTTTTTCCTTCAATTCTTTTTCGAAGAGGAGTGTTAGAGTGATATGAGCATGATATTTTAGTTGTTACTTGAAACATTGTCTGATATTTGTTTAAGAATCAAGTTCTTTTGCATTTTTCGATTCTAGGAATTTGTAATTGTTGCTTATTTACAATTGTTGTTTATTTGAGCCTTAAATCTCTTCTTGGTTGAGTTAAATGCTTGAGCAAATCCTCTTATTTTCAATGAGAGGCATACTTTGCTTGAGGACAAGTAAATAATTAGTTGAGGAGAGTTTGTTAGATGTCAAGCATTATATTTCTCATTAATACTTGGCATTTTTCAACTCTTTTATGTTGAATTGTTGGATTTTATTCTTGAATTGTTGTCATTCTTCAAACATTGTGAAAATATATTTGGTGCTTGTAATGTGTGTGTTATTGTGTAGAAAAAGGCATTAATTTATCAAAGAAGTAAGACACAAAGAAAGGATCCAAGTTGCCAAAGAAATGAAGAAACTTCAGTAAGTTCGCTTTGCGAACTTGCCAGTGAATGTTCGCTGGGAGAATATCTGGCGAAGCTCCAGCGAACACTCCCAGACTTTGGGCAGTAAGAAAAGGCACCTAAGTTCTCTTTGCGAACTTTCCAGCGAATGTTCGTTGATTCAACGCTCCAGCGAAGGCCTGGCGAAGGACACCAAGGATGAGGCAGTAGCTAAAGGGACCTAAGTACGCTTTGCGAACTTGTAGGCGAATAGGCCACTTTGCGAATAATTAATCGCATTGTAAACTTATGCAGAAACTCAGAGGCGGTTTAATAGATTAGAGGCACCTCAGGTGCCTATTTGGTAGTTCGCTAGGCGAATAAAAAGTTCGCAGTGCGAACTTGGCAGATTTCAAGTGATGTATAAATACACTTTTTGTTATTTCTTGGGATCATAACTTATTTTTCTCACACCATAACCTAATTTTCTGACTTTTCTACATCCAAGAGTGATATTTCACCAAGAGAAGCTGGATTTGCATCCGATCTCGATGATTCGACGGAGATGCTTTTTCATCTCCTCCCGATTCTTGCAAAACAATATACCATGACTATGTGTAGCTAAACACCTCTTGTGTCAAGATTAGTGGTAGGTAATCCTTCATTTTGTATGTATTGATCTTGATATTTAGTTTGTGAACTTTGTTGATGATAAATATATGGTGAAAAAATTTGTTTGTATGGTTTGTATTTTGTTTTAGTTCATGATTGAGAAATATGTTCTAAGACTTGACCTAAGTTTTAATCCATCAACAATCATGAGGCTAGAGATAGTTTTGAGAGTTGATGTTCATAAATATTGATCTTTGAATGTTATCATATTGATAGTTAGAGTGAGAGATCATCTAAGGATCAATATGATAAATCCCACAACAAGTGTTAGAGATAAACTTGTTGAGAGGATATGTGATTATATTCATTGTTAACAAGTTCACATACTTTATCGAGTAAATACGTATAAAACAGATTATCGGACCCTAATCTTGGCATGCTTTTACCAGTCTTTAAAACCAATTTCTTTACCGTTGTTATTAAATTCTTATGCAAACGATCTGTTACAAATCAACCAAAATCTTTGTTGCCCTAAATTTTAAAGCGATTTCGACTATAGAACGGTGGTAATATCCACACAATCCCTGCAAATACGATAACAAAAACCCCCACTGAAATACTTTTCAATAGTAAGTCTATAGTTTTCGATTGAAATCATCTATGAATGTGACAAAGTATCTGTTACCTCCAATTGAATCCACCCTAATAGGTCCACACACATCAGAGTATATGATTTCAAGAATTGCCTTCGACTTGCTTCCTGCATTCTTGCTGAAGCCGTTCTTGTGCTGCTTCACCTACATACAGTCCTCACACAGTTTATTTGGAATGTCGATTTCTTGTAACCATGAAACCACATTTCTTATTTTCAGATCTTTGATGTCTTTGAAATTAAGATGGCCAAGTCTATAGTGCCATATCTATTCATCCTTGCTAGTTGCAGTTGTAAGGCACTTGTGTTCCATCACATTAAGTTCAATCCTAAAGGTTCTATTATGAGACATATGTGCCTTCAAGATTAACCTTTCACCTCATTCGATAACTCTCATCATCTTGTCTTTGATTGATAATTTATAGTTCTTTTTGACTAACTGCTTATGTTGTTACTCTTCATGTTTGGTATGTACAATACATTGGAAATTACTAACCTCTTGCCATATTTTCTCATAATTAGAACATCACCAATACCTTCAGCTGCTAGAGTAATGTCATTTGCAAATTTCACTATCTTCTTTATTGAGGGTTTTATTTTAACAAACCAATCCTTCCCACCAGTCATGTGTGATGAGCATCCTGAGCCTAAGTACTATTGGTCATAGAATCTTTCTTCATCTCTTGTTGTGACCATCACCAACATCTCTTCTTCTTCATTCATTGTAAACTTTGCATCATTATTTTGGTTGTTTTGTTTTTCAGGACAATCACTAGAGTAGTGACCAAACTTCTGACAATTAAAACACTGAATGCGACTTTTGTCAGGTTTTCAACCACCACCTTTTCCTCTTCTTGCTGCACCACCTCTTTTTTTGTTGTGGTATGAGGACTTTCTCTGAGTCGACCAGCCTCTTTATTGCTGATTTCGGCCAGTCGAAGTGTTGTAGCCTCTTCTTCCTTTGTTGTCGAACCATTTTCCCTTGCCTTTCTTTTCTCTTGCTGATTACGTCTACAAAACTCCGTCATTCTTCGACTTTCTTGCAACTCTTTCAGCCATTCTCTGTTCATGAGATTCAAGCGTCCCTTGAAGCTCTTCCTTTTTCAATAGTGACAAATATTTTGACTATTCTATGGCTACTACCGCGTGGTCGAACTTTGGAGCCAATGACCTCAAGATCTTTGCAACAACTGATCTTGATGTCATCACTTCTCCACATACCTTGATTTGATTCACTAGTTTTGTAACCCTAGAGAAAAATATGTTATGCTTTCATTGTCTTCCATCTGAAGCAATTCATACGTTCTTTTGTGAGTTTGTAACTTCACCTCTTTCACATTCTCTGCACCTCCAAACAATTTCTCCAAGATTTCCCTTGCTTCTTTTGCTAATTCTACATCACTGACCTTTTCAAAATGGTCTGGATCAATATATTGATAAATTATAAATAGAGCTTTATAATATTTCTTCTTCAATTCTTTGTATGCAGTTTTTTATTGATCTGACACGCTTTCTGCAAATGGTGTTACTCCTTCCTTCATAATATCCCAAAGATCTTGACAACAGAAAATAACCTTCACCTGTTTACAACAATTCTCATAATTCCGACCCTTCAGAATTGGGAGACTCGCTGAAAAATGTCCATTCGGATGATTCATCATCATTGCCATCATGTTTTACTTCCCACGAATCGCTCAACCAGTGCTCTAGATACCAGACGTTGGAATTAAACCAATTCCTGTTCAAGAATTTCACTAAAACTTGAATTTCAAACCAAAATTTGATGAATAAGAATCAATCTTTCTGATTAAGTATCTCTTTTGTTCTTTACTCTTCACTCGAGTGAATCAACCAACTTTGATTGCAAGATTGTAGCGCTGTATAATTATAATGAAAGAAGAAAATAAAATTGAGTTGGGGAAGAAAGAAGTTTAGGGTTTAACGACAAGAGGAAGAAGAACTTATTTTGTAGACTTTCTCTTTTCTTCTCAAACCGAGAACTTTTATTCAAAGATTCAACTGCACTTCTGTTGTGTGTTACAATTTATAATATGGTTACTCCATATTTATAGATTTTGGGGTTGCTTGCTCCTCAAGCAAGGTCCAAAATACCTAATATTGCTAACACTACAAAATTGGACCTAGGTAAAAATCCATGTCGAGGCTAACTTCTCGACACTTCGATAACTAGATATTTCGAAGACAACATGCTTCGACACCATGAATTACATTATCAACAGTTTGTATGTGGTGGTTGTTGGTTGGAATTGTTTGTTTGTATCCGTGGTAGGTGTAATTTGTTTATATGTTGGTTTTGTTTTGGTTTTTAGGTGTTCTGGTTTGTTCATTTGTAGTTTATTTGTTGTTTGGGGTGATTGGTGAGGCTGTAAAACTTGTGTATTTTTAGTGCTCACTCCCATCATATTTTTTTTTCCTGCAATGTGCAATTTTTACATATTAGTTATTTTTGCACTTTGACATGATTTGAACAATTATCGAATTCTTTTGTCAACTTAGTCTATAAAATTATTTATAAAAAAAAGGTTTAAAAATTTACTGGTATTATCATTATTTAAAAAAATTATAATGACAACTTCTAACACAATCGAACATCAAAATATCTATTTATTTAAATAATAATTTAACTCAAAATAGACATATTAATATTATATATATATATATATATATATATATATATATATAAATTTTTGTTTATTAAAAAAACACTGTCGAACATATAAGTACGATGAATAATGTTTGATGTAAGTATTGGTGTTGGAAACAGGTGTAGGAATAACAATACTCTATTTATAAGATTTTTTTTTTAAAAATTATTTGTTACATAAATATTAGTTTTTTTCATTAACCAATTTTATTATTGCACTAATCACAAAAATATATTTTATTAACTAGATATTTTACTTATAGATCATTAATCAAGTTTACTACTTAATTAATCAATAAAATACATAATATCAACCAACTTCTGACAATAATTTATAATTTGATTAACAAAATTTCACAATTAAAAAAAATAAAATGGTTTAATATTATGTAAATACTATTTTATAAAATTGTTTAATATTAATCTATTTTATTTACTATTATTATTATTATTTTTTAAATTTACTAACCAAAATATAAATTAATGTCATAACTTGGTTAATATTTGTATTTGATTGGTTAATGAAGTATTGAAGTTGGTTAATACGCTATAAATAAAATATGTGATTAATAATACCATACACTTTTGTGGTTAATGTAATAATAAAATTGATTAATGACAAAATTTATATCTGTGTTACGAAATTAATTCAAAAAATATTTTTTTATAAATATATTTTTTTATTAAAAAAATACTGTTCAACATATAAGTAAGGTGAATAGTGTTTGATGTAAGTATTGATATAGGAAATGAGTGAAAGAATAACATTACCCATTAACAAAGGGTAATGTTATTCTCATATCAGTTTCCTACATCAATATTTATACTGTGAACAATATTTTTTAAAATTAAAAAAATATTTATAAAAAAAATTTAAATAATTTTTTTGACTAAGTTACAGTTTTAGCCCCCCTGATTTTGTCCAATTCATGAAAACAATCCCCCTATTTTGTTTTTATACAATTTTACTCCTTATCCCCAATTTTTGTCCAAAAAATGTCCAGCTGTCACTTTTTTAATACGTGGCATTAATTTGATGACTTGGGACAAGATAAATGAATTTTTTAGTCATTGATAATTTTTTAAATTAATTTAATTAAAATATTGAAAAAAATGTTAAATGTTTCTCTTCTTCTTCACTCATCAAGTTATGTTATTGTTCTTCTTCACGCTAAACACAAAACTTTCAAAAAACTAACCAAGAAGAACACGAAATCGAACTAAGAAGAACACGAAATTGAAACCGAATATCACAAAATTGAACCAGAAGAACACGAAATTGAAATCTAAGAACACAAAATCGTTTTATGAGATTAAAGAAAATCCCAAATTGAAACCCTTTGTGTGTCCTCTTCTTCTAATCGAAAATTCCAAATCGAAACCCTTCGCATGTCCTCTTCTTCTAATCCAAAATCCCAAATTAAATTGAAAATCCCAATCACAATCATCTTCATCTAATTACAAAAAGGTAGTGTCGTGGCGACCACGATGTAACAAGTCGTGAGCATTATTGTCTCTAGCATGAGCAACAAATCCTCAATCTTCACTTATGCAAACAATACCGACCAAATACATATATGAAAAATAGTCGGGTATTTTTCGCTCCGCGACAGCCGGCGACTCAGACGAGGATTTCATTGCTCTGCAAGAGAGAGTCAAGCCTAGTTTTGTTTGCTTCCTTACTTGTTTTGGTGTTTATCTTTACTGTTTACTTGCTTTATCTTTATTGTATTTATCACATTCTTTAATCACTGCTTTATATATTCATCATATTTGGGTATTTTCTATATTCTCATTTGTGGGATGGGCTTTGTGACGCTATAAGACAGAAAAAATCTACACCGAGCTTGAGCATAAACACAAGATAGTATGTGGAAAGAGTCGTGTTGACCTACTTGGTGTTATTCCTCGATCAGGGTTAACACGAGATGCCACACCTAAATTATATCCTTTTGGGAGCATCACTATCCAACGAGTCATTTGTTCCAGACAGTGGTATCTCAAAATGAGTATCTGACTCTAGGACCTTTTTAGAAACCCCAATCTTTGTAGACTAGTACCTACATGTGAGGGGATACTGGGTTTTCGCAGGAAACCAATACCCTACATACCTTGATTATCATTATACGTCGGACCTTTGAACCTGCACTGGAAAACATATACAAATTATTCATAATATGTCTAACCTTTAAACTTATATTATGCATGCTATTATTGCATCATCATATATATACCAAAATTTTGAACCTAAATTATTGTATCATTAAACCTTCGAATCAATAGATGCTGCATATCTATTTGCATTCCATCCATATGAAAAAGCCTTATGCATCTTTCAATTCATTGTTGAATATTAAAAAATGATAAAACCATACAAAAGAGATACATACTAGTTCATAAATACATAAATTCTTTTCTCTTTTTTTTTTTTTTTTAATACTGGTTTCCTATTTTGTCTTTACTTTTATACTCTACAATTGACGACAATTCCTGAATTCCCTGAAAACTAAAAACACATTCATACATTCATGCATTTGAATTTCGTGCATATAAACCAAAAAAGCTCACCCTTTCCCTTTCTTATTCAGAAGACGACGATTCTTCGACAACGATATTTGACTAAAAGACAGTCGCCAAAGAATCTTGGAAGAGGTTGAGCATGAGAACACAATGTGCAAGGAAAGCTTGGCTCATGCCCAAGGCAAGGTCGACATGATCTTGGAATTATTCTTGGACAAAATGGTAGTGGACTTCTCAAATCAAGTTGTGATTGGTGAATGAACTGAGAACGGACCAAAGGCGGGTAAAATCCAGAATGCAACTGCAAGCAGTCTGCCGATTTATCCCCAAGAGAAATATCTCCTACCGAATCAGAAGCCTATTAAAGGCAACTAGAAACAGGAGAAAAACCAAAACAACCAAGAGAACAACAATCAAAGGAGGAGACGTCTCTGCTTTGACCCAATTCCAATTTTTTATACGCATCTACTTCCTATTCTAATTCATGCTGGGGGAATTGTGCCCAAGGAGATCAAACCTGCTAGGTTTCCCTACCATGCTAAGTATAATCCTAATGCCACATGCGAGTACCATGTTAGATAGTGGGGCATTTTATAGAAGTTTGCTTCATCTTTAAGAACAAAGTTCAAGAACTCCTCGATCAGAAGTTGTTATGCTTTACAGAGAAGCCTTGACAGATCATCCTCAAGATTTGTCATCCTTAGGTCATCTTTAGTTTTTCCATGTGCATTTCCTGTTGTAAAAGTACTGTAATGTTATTCTTACATCCATTTTCTACACCAATCACTACTACGAAAAACCCACTTAACGAAGCCAGGTTTACCACGGATTCGTATCCCACCGTTGTAATAAGTTAAAACATTTATAACGCCATATTTAACGACGATTGCACTAAATAATCGTTGTAATACAAGCTGGGTAACAAGCTTCGATTCTCAGCAACTACATTTTTTTTCCATATTTTTACATTTTATACACGCTTGTATTAAAACACCATTGTAATACATGTAACAAGCTTTGATTCCCAGTGTAACACCTCAAAATTTGCCCCCTATTTATTCCCAATAAGTGGCTTATGCTTCACACTTCATTTGCATAAACATTGCATACATCATTGATTTTTTTCAAGGCATGGTATCAAGGGTGTCACCATCTTTATGTTGTACAAAGCAAGGAGAATGAGATACTAATTCCTCAATCCACAGAGGCTTGCTATATCTCCAAGACAACTCATATGGCCCATCATGTCATTAGGAAATTGAATTTGGCAAGAGAATGAGTGGAGAGAACACTCTCATGATGTTTGGTCGTCAACTAGGGTTTTGATCTTTTGAGATTGAGACACCTCCACGAGTAGGGTTCTTGGGCCTTTGACATCATCTCATCACATGAATCATCTTGGTTAGAGGCAATCTACATCATAGTCAGAGGAATTTGAGTTTTGAAGATCAATCATTTTCTCCTAACTTGAAGGGATCAATTTAGGGTTTTGCATAAAAGTCAGTTTATTTCTGATTTTTGGGCAAGACTTGATTCCATGATATTCCACGTGTCCCTAGGTGTCTATGAATGGAGTAAGAGCCATCAATTGCTTTCATAGAGGTTCTAATTGGAAGATTGATTGAAAATCAAGAAATTGGGGGAAAAGTCAATCGATCAAGGAAAAAGTCAACTCTTGACTTTTAAGGACAACATCAAGTCCTTCATGCCAAACATGACCAAGGGGTGAAGTGTAATCAAGAAATTCCAAATGGATCATAAAAAAAAATCAAAAATGGGGTAAACGTACTAAAATATGAATTAGGGTTCTTAAAGAAGTTTATATTTTTGGTAAGTTTTGTCCAGCTGATCAGCCAACTTTAGAGCCATTTTTCTCCATGATACAAAATCCAAATCAATATTTTTTAGATACTATGTTGTAGTACACATTTCCCTCTTTACAAGAATATCAAGAACTTTGCAAATGGACCAAAATTGAGAAAGATATGAGGTTTGGAAGAGGATCACCTCAACTTGACAAATGGCCAGCATGGTAAGCCTCATGGGCGTGCCAGGCCTGGTTTTATTTCAAACAGTTGGTGGGCATGCATGGTCAGGTGTTCACAGTTGATTTTCTACATGAAGCAAGTGTCATTTGGAAAAATGGTCAACATCAAAGTTGTTCACCTCGTGACCCTCTACAAGTTTGATGTTGAGAGTTTTTCATTTCAACAATTGTAGCTCAAGATATGTGGATACAAAGTCATGACCATCCAAAGTGGAAATTTGCCCAGCATATGCAGCATGCGCGCGAGCCATGCCTGGCCAGGCCAACGTAGTTGTGACTTCTTGATTGCAGCTCTCATTTTCTCTATGATATAGGCCTCTATTTAAATTGCATCCTATACAAATATTATTGTATCAAATACCTACTATTCAATGGATTAAGAATCACTCGTTTTGGTTCAAATCTCATGAAATTATGATGCTTCAAAGTTGACACCGTGAACTCTTTTACAAACATCTCAAGTCTTGGTATTTTCACTCAAAATCCAAAGGAAACCTTGTTGCTGCATTGTCCCATGCATCACACATCATAAATGCCACTTTTGACCATACAACATCTTACATCCCATGCAGACATGATATCCTTACTTCATATGTTCAAAGTTTGCAAAAAAAAGGAAACTTGTTAAACAAGTTCTGATTGTACCAACGCATGCCCCATATATCATCACCATGACCATCTAATATAATCATCATCCTCATCATAAACATTGCAGTACACCTTAACCCGTGCCAACACATGAACTAACCTTCATTCTCTATTTTTTCTGAACTTTCATTAACCAAAGCTCTAACTAACTTCCTAACTCTGGTTAAACTCTAACCACACTCCAACCCCACATATATAAAGCCATAACCACCTTGCAACTAATTCAGTTAGGCACATTCATCAACCCAGAGCAAAATTTCTATTTTCGTACCCACACTTTGAAGCTTGAGAATCTCTCAGATCTTGGAGGATTTCAGTGAAGTTTCTTCATCAATCTCATCACCAATCTTCATTCTCGTTTCTGTTTGCAAGAGAAAGCTTCTGGAAGTGCTACATTACTATGTTCAGCTTCATCAACACATCACCATCAACTCAGGGATTGTACGATTTAAGAAGATCCTAGGCATTTATTTTGCCTCAGCATTGATTTGAAGAACAAGTAGGAATTGATCTAGGTTTTCTTGATACATTTGCATCACACTTCCATTGAGGTTAGTGGACTTTCTTTTCTTGCTTTTTGTTTGCCTGAATATTGTGAGAAAAGTGATGGAGAAGAGGCGCATTGAAGTCCTATGGAGTGTAGACCATGTTTGCTGATTAGAGAATAGGAATATGTGAGTTTTCAACTTTTGGATCTTAACTTATTCTCTTCGATTCTCATTATTTGTGCACGATATGTTAATTTGGACAACATATTTGGAATCAGTGTGAAATCCTGTGTAGATTGTTGGTCGATTTTACATCTTCGGGGATGTTTAATTTTCAGGCACGTTGGTGCCTCGCCGGAGAAGATGACCGGAGGTCCTTTTCCGGCCACCTGTAACAAACCCTAGCCAGCTTCATGTTTTAATCGTAGCCATCCATTTTCCTTGATCTAATGGCTAAGAGACTGACAGCGCATTAAAAAACCATGCGTATATCACGTGCGTCTTTTCCTTTTCTTTTTTATTTTCTTTTTATTTTCTTATTTTTCTGAATATTGATTGATGGTGGTGTGTGTGAGGTATATGCGTGTTAGCATGATCAGTGGTTCCCAGCCCTTGGATTGAAATACTTTTTGCCTTGACGCCATCGTGAGGCTCACGTTGAGTCAACAATTTTGACTAAGACCATGATATGGAACTGCAGGCTGATAGCGTGTTGGGCCTAACGTAATTGCTTTTCGCACCCCTGGTTTCTGAGCCCATTGCCTTTTTTAACGCGCTTTTTGCTATTGTTGCACCCCCTGGGGTTGGTTTCTCTTTTTTATTTTTCTTTTTTAATTGTTTCAACTTTATTTTATTAAAAATAGTAAAAAACACTTAAAAATTCCCAATTAATTCATGAGACCCCTTGGATGTGCCAATTATTTTTCTATATTTTTTATTTTCAATTTCAACACATTTAGACATTTTTTCCATAATTTTCTTTTAAACTTGTTCACTTGTTCATATCCCTTGATACATGCTTAATGAAAGATTTTTCTCAAACAGTTTCAAAATAAATATTTGTACACAAATTGGAAATTGAGTTTGACACATATCAAGGGGTCTTGTATATTTTTTTGGGATTTCTTAGGTCATTTTTGAAGGAGTTTTAAGGCCATTTTTCATGCTTGTTTGTTAATTGACTATAGTGGATTGTTTGAGCTTAATAAAGAGGATTTTTGGTCCTATCTTTTAAGTGATGTTTAGCCACTGACCTCGCATCAATTCATTTGTCTTCATTTGATTTTTAAAGCACTTGATCATGCTCTTTTGGATTGTTTAAATGCACTTTTGTTCATGGATGTGATTCAAGACTATACCTTAGGGTTTTGTGATTATCTCTATGCCATTCATTGATAAATTGATTGAGATACCGGTGGACATGTGTGATAGAGATTATAGGTCTTTAGAACTCAAGTTATAGGTCATTTCTTGTTGCTTTGTTGATTGACTTAAATCTTGCTGAATGTGAATGCCAATGTGCATGAACTTTGTGCATTCTCTTAGGACTTCTTGAACACTTTCTTTTGCCATTTCATTTTGGAGTTTGAATGTCCAATAAGGAATGTTATATGTACTGACTTGTAGCATTACTAATCATACTCACTTGATTTCTAATCTCATATTACTCTTTTTATAGTTGCATGACTTGTAAATGTGGCATTAATGCATAAACTTGTGTCTACTTGTGTGTTTGTGTAGTATGCCTTAACATGATGCTTCTAACTTGCATTTTACCACATCATATATGACCTATAATGTACATATCTACTTTTGCATGGAACATAACTTTGTTTTGTACTTTCTAATTGCACATTGCTTGCTTAAGTGCCTAACCTTTGTATGCCCCATCTTATTCTAACTCTTTTAGGATTTAGATATGACCTATTAGAGGTTATTAGGTACTGACCCTGACCCATCCAACATGTGTATAATCATTTCATGTTTCTCTTTTGCTTGTGTTACAAGTATGCTAATTTCTAAGAACTTAAATGACATTGTTTGGTGTTTGTTTCACTTTAGATTCTAAACTTGAAATGTTATGAACTCCCAATGCTAATTGAATGTTGTTTAAGGATTCTTTAACATGACCTCAATTCTGACTTTGAACTTTGCCATAGCATCCATCCACCCTTGCATGTTTTTTACTTAAACTTGAATCATATGTTGCATACTAGTTGATTACTTTTGCACTTAACTTGCTTAATCATTGAGAATACCTTAATACATGGTTCCTATATTAATCAAATGAAATTTTCATCCATTATTACATGTTACACACTTCTGACCTATATGTAAACTCATGTTATAATTCAATTACATAACTCTTAAGCACTCATTTCATCTAGTTTGTGCATAACTTGCATTTGTGTGATGTTTTAGCACATAGTTTGACATAGTTTCACTTCTTTTAACATGTTAACATAAATAAAAGTCACTTAGACATAGCTACTGACTTGTATGAGATCCTTAACCCTTAGGACTCACTTTACTTTGTTTGCTCATGTATGTTACTTTAAACACCAATGCAAACTAACTAGTCTTAATTTAGGAGTTGTTTGCTTAACTTTTCTAATCAATTAGCAACTAATGCTTATGCTTTACATTCTTTAATCAATGTTGCTTAGGTTGCTTGCAAGGTAAGGCACTTGAGAATGAGTACTCATTCTTATTTCATCTCTTATTTATTTTGCTTACTCTTATTCATTTACTTGTGGATTGTGTGATATAATGCTTGTTTGAACAACTCTTTCACACCCCTTTGGGATCTTAGCTTAACCTCAATTTTTGATTAAGGTAAGGTAAGATAAGCATTAGGTAATGTAATCCCTACTTGTCTATTAGGTAGATTTCCTTTTCTTAACTCAACCATAAGGCCATCAATGCATGATAACATTAGGAATACAATTAGTCCCCCGTTAGATTTTCTTTTCAAACCTTAAGTCTTTCTTTTCTCATCTCAAAACAAAATCAAAATACATGTAATAAAGGCAACGAGCATTGTACACCATGAGCCTTAGGTACATGGGAAATGAGAGGGGGAGGGTCTCCCTTCGCCTTTCTAGGGTGTTTAGCATACGTTCTGTTAGGGACGACCATGCGACGCATTCGTTCCTATGTCATACACTTTAGTGCAATACGAGTTACAAATTAACTTCAAAACACTTTCTCCTAAAAGACAAAAACAAACATCCGTCTTCCTTCAGGGTTCTCTTCTCATCTCACTCACTCTCATCTTAAAGGACGTGTCATTTCCGTTTTACCACAAACAAGTAAACGCTTAAGACTCCCACAATGAGCGGCAACACCTAAACTGCTAGAACGTGAACATTGACGTATTCCACCTAAAAGACACAAAACAACAAGACCTTGTTAGGTCGAACTAAGACTGCTCTGACTTCCTCCTTCGGGTCATATTGAGGATACATAGGCACGAGACGCGATGTCTTGGTGAGCAAACTTTCCCCTTACAAAACCGTAGTCTGTCGAACTACGTCGACTCTGATTCTTCATTGGTTAATGAAGATACGTAGGCATAGGATTGCGACGATCCTTGCGAGTCCTCTGTGTCCCTTTTTTCTCTTTTTCCTCCACTTCTCCATTTCATCTTTTGTTTCCAGTTTCCAGTTAACAGTTGAGCATTCGGATAACATTACACCCTTTGATAGATAACCACAAGCGTGGATCCCATCGAGTACGATGGACGCGAGGGGTTGCTAATACCTTCCTCTCGCGTAACCGACTCCTAAACCCAGGCAATGGTTACGATGACCATTTCTTTTCCTTTGTTGAGGTTTTCTTCGATCGCTTCCTTTCCCTGCGTCGGGATAAATAACGTTCGGTGGCGACTCTTCTGTTCATTTCCGCCGGTTGATTTTCGCAGATGCGACAGCTGGCGACTCTGCTGGGGACCAAACCCCGAATCTCTGGTTCCCTAAGCGAGTCAATCCTAGCGCCTGTTAGTCTTCGATTATAGGGTGTTTATCTATACGCTTTACTTGCTTTATTTATGGCATTGTTGCATGTTTACTGTCTTATTTCATTTACTTGCTTTACATTTACTGTTGCCATATATTCTGGACTGTGTTGGACTGTCTATTTTCTTTGGTGGGATGCGTGTTCTGAGAGATAAGTCCACTACCTAGGCTTGAGTGTACACATAGGATTTAGAGTGGATAGTTGTGTCGCTTGCGTGTTGGTGACCACGTATAGTGTTCACGAGACCCACAGCCAGACGAGGTTCTTCTAGAAAATGTCTGATACTGCATGTTGATACAGGCCATTGGATATTCCCTTGATGAGCTGTCGACTCTGGTGACCATTCTCGAGGACTCAGTTAAGGCACTCCTCCCGAGTGGCGATAATGGCAGACCAGAAATGGCAAACCCATTATGCTTCTCGATCCGAGGACCCGAAGCTGAGAACTCTCCATAGGATGCCCTTTTTGAGGGGGAATCAATGGAGACACTCCTCGATTGGCGATAATACTATACCCAAAAGGATGAATGTATTATTGCTTCTCGACCTCAGCGCCGGAAACTTAGGATCCTTTGTTTTTAGAACCCACATGTGAGAATGGGCGGGTGTTTACAGGTTTACAGGAAACTGTGACTTTCAACCTACCCGGTATTCTGGTTTTCTTATCAGTGTGGACTTATCAGCCTGGTATTATGATTATTCGAATATTCTGGTATTCCGATTATTCCAGCACCCTGTTTATTTTGGTGTTCTGATTATCCCGGTATTCTGATTATGCCGATATACTGGCCTTCTGGTATTCTGATTATCCGGTATTCTGGTGTTCCGGTATTTTCTTTAGAGCAGACCTATGAACTTATTCAGTCATCAGTAGTGCATCACAGTTGCTCAGAATATGTGGAAACTGCGATCCCATGTCTTATTGCATTTTTGCATTGCATTTGTATCTTGCATCATTTTGCATATCTTTTTTCAGGCCAGATCAGTGAGCTTATCCATCCTTTGGCCTCAACCTGCAGTCGATTTCCCAACTTTCGTATTGGACTTGAATCAGTATCTTGGCAGAATCATTAACTCAGGGGAACAAAATCAGTTTGTGACTAAGGTCGATGGTGAGTTGATGAAAGGTCAGTTGGATCAACTTATGGAAGCTATGGCCGCCATGATAAGGGGAGAGGCCAACATTCAGAGAATTGAGAATGTCATTCCACCTCCAATAAATAATGTTGCTCAAGCTTAGCCTGTGTGAGTCCCTGTTGAGAATCAAGTTGTGCAAGAACATCCTTTTGTCCGACAAATGCCAAGGAAGCCATAGAGGCATTTCACTTAGTTGCCAATGTCGTACAGTCAGATGTTGCCGGATTTGATCAAAGGTGGATTAATAGTACCAAAGGAGCTAGATCCAGTGATTCCTCCGTACCCATCAGGTTTTGATGCCAATGCCCGTTGTGGCTACCATGCTGGGGCACAGGGGCATTCAACTGAAGACTGTAAGGTGCTCAAGAGCAAACTTCAGACACTTTTTGACTCAAATATGTTCTCATTCACGCCTCAGGGTATTCAGGTCAATAATTCTCCTTCATCCAGTCAGGTGGGTTCATCAATCCATATTATGGAAGAAGTTTCCGAGAGCAGTTGTGCAAACGATTCTCAGACTGACTTCGAAGAGCAATTCTGAAGATGGCTAGCTCAGTGGCGAATCAAGCATGGAAAGCCCAGTTCCTCGAAGCTGGCAATCATTATATCATGTCATTTCTTTGTATTTGTAGTTTCTTTTCTGTTAAAGTGTAAACTCATTTGTAAAACTCGTCTGTTTTTAACTGATAATGATAATGGAATGAATATGCATGTTTTGATTAACTCCATTCGTGTTCACTCATACTTTTATTGATATCATATGCTTGTTTAAGCAGGATCCGAGGGAGGATGACGAAATTGAAAGACGTAAAACTTCCGATTGTATACTTTTGAACAAAAACCCTGCTGATGATGTACAGACATTGTTTCAAATCCCTAAACACAGGAGATATAAGGGAGTGAAACCTTTGTAAAACCCATTGAACCTAGTAGTAGGAGTTTATTTCTGAAAACGAAAAAACCCTCAATCTTAACCCGGGGCAGGGTAGGTGTCAGTTAATTTGACCGAGCGTTCAAATTTCAAAAGGAGTGTCCCGTTCGAGGATCAATTACATTTATGGTTATCCCTCACCCACTGAAGAGTGAGGCAGTCACAACCCTTTTAAACAAGTCAGACAAACTGGTGTCACACGATTCGTTCAAGAAAAAAAGAAAAACGAATCAAAAGAAAAAGAAAAAAGAAAGCCCGCTAAGTCAAGACTTGAAAACAAGTGACTTAGGCAAAAGTTAGGGCATCCCGCTGGACTTCAAAATCGAAAAATTCAAAAAGAATCAGTCCAGGCAAAAGTCAGAGAAACAAAAAAAAACAAAAGAATGAAAAAGCGAAAAGCGAAAAGGATGACGAAAGAAAAATCCTCAAACAAAGAACAAAGTCGTGTGATTACAGACACTAAAGACAAAAAGGGGTGATTGTTACTCCTAAAACCGTGTGGGTTCCTTATATCCTCATACCATTCATTAACCTTTTTGAAAGATGAGCGCCTGTGTTGAGTTAGCTGAACGTAGGACTGGAGAACATCAAGGAGAATGGGTGGGTTAAAACAAAACTTTGAGCCTTATATCCTTTTCTTTCTTTAACCGCGAACAAGGCCACGTTACAACCTTCCAAAGACCTAATTGAAGCAGGGTTGTTTCGAAAGCATAATCCTCGGTTAAAATTGCGTTAGTTCTGACTCCTAAAACGTTTTTCTTACCATGCGTATTGGTATCGATGTGAAATTCTGATGAGTGATTCATTCACTATATGTCACAACACTTTTCCAGTGAACAGACTTGGATTTCAAAACTGTCATATGCATTGCATTAATATTATCTTTTCAAAGCGAATTGTTTTACTTGCGAGTAAGTACTTGACTCAGGAAAGTTTCTACAATGGGAAGATTGATCAAGATAAGATGCAAACGCCAGAAGAATCCGTTGAGCAGAGGCAAGTCATCAAATGATCACGCCAAATGGGCAATTCATTCCAAGATTCAGCTAATCTGGAGCAGCCACGTCGATAAATCTCTCTAAAGTTCAGCCAATCTGGGGCAATCACATCGAGATTAGGCAAAAATCTCAAAGATCAATCAGTCAGGGGCAAAATCACTTCAAGACTCGTATCAGGGCATACCACCTTAAGAGCACGAGAAGTTATCCTCCCCCAGAAGACGGTTAATCAAAATCACCTTTTCAAGATTCAAGATACTGGGGCAGGGTATTTCAAATTGCTACGAATCATATCTAGGTAAATTCCTTCATAAACTATGCAGTCTGGGGCAGTTACGTCGAGATCCAGAAATCTCTCCGAGAGTTTGAATACCCTGGGGAATTTTGAATGCCGTGTTTTCTGTAAAATCCTCTTGAGACGATTTCTCCCAGTAGACCATGTGGTCTGAGATAAGTGGGGAGTCCGCTTATGATAATTGGCATGCTGTTGATCAACAGAAGCGTGAAGCGCCAAAGTAGTTCCCAGCATGGGGTTTCTCTTCCTTGGCAAGGCGCCAGAGGGTATCGTTCCCCAGTGAGGTATTAGAATTACTACTCGTCCCCGACAGAAATAGCCAAGATGGTATTGTCCTCGGCAAAGTGTTCTCCCCAGCGAGAATCCTAAGGTTTGGTTTCCCTAATCGGAGTTGGATTTGTCTTTTCTCCAGCAAGAGTTCAGGTCCCCAGGCAGGGTAAAGACGGTTTGTCCTTGCTCTCCAAGCAGGTGGGCATCCCCAGCAAGAGGCTCATTTGACCTCCCGTCCACAATAAAGTCTTTCTCTCTAATATAGAAGAACTAGCATCCACAACAGAGCATCGAGAACGTCTCTCTCCCCAGCAAGAGTGTAGAGATTTGCTTTCCCCAGTCAGATTGGTTTATTACTCCCTAGTGAGTGTTCAGAAGTCAACCACATCAGACATGGTGACGTTGCATCTCCAGCAGGAGACTTGTCTGATGTCTCTCCTTTGTAGAGATCTTATTCTCCCCACAGTTTTATGGTGTCTATTTTCCTCATCAGGACAAGAAGCATAATTTCGTCATCAAGGGTATGCTATCACCCCTAGCAGATGAAGTGCATTTCCCCAGCAGCAGGCCAAGTTCAATGATATTCCCTGGCAGATTTGGTATTATTGACTTCAACACCCAAGCAGAGTTTGGTGTTCATCCTCTCAATGGTTTGATCAACAGTGGTTAACATCCCCGGCAGATTCCAAGTCCAATGGTTATTGGCGCCTTTTCTGTACTAGATCTTTGGGTTTCATCGTCATCAGTTGTCATTCTTAATCCCCAATGGAGTGGAAGTTCTATTCGAGTTTCATCTTCAGCAGAGGTTTGGATCGGGAAGGGCCGTTCAATTGGTCTTCCTCAGCACAGTTTGTGACCTCGAGGACAATCCAGTTTTCCATCCCCAATGGAGTTGTCTTCATGTCCTCAGCATTTATTTTGCTGAGGAGCCACTAATGCATAACATAATCATCATTACATTGCATCCTCAAAACGCGTAGTATTTCTATTTCGTATGGAGCATTACGCCATAGAAAATCCAAACATATGCATTTCGCATGGAGCATAAGCCAGGTTTGGATATTCTTGCTGCCAGACGGTCCCCCAACAGAAAATGGTTTAACCTGAGAGGACCAGTCTTATCTTTATCCCCGGTGAAGTTGCCAATCTTACGTGTTCATCTTACTGGTATTCCCCTATAGAGTTGCCTGTTCAGGCTTCTCTCTTTTCCCCAGCAGAAAACAACGTAATCGTAGACCTAAGTAGGTGCCCCAATCAATCCTTAGGGTAGTAAATCTGTCAACCCAACTCTCATTGATCTTCATTCCCTAGAAGAGTCGTCTGACTAGGACTCTGTTATCCCCTCTGAGTCATCCCTCACACCCCTCGACTAAGGTTCGGATGCGTTAATCTCGATGTTTTCGAGACATTAATCTTTTAACACTCGTTTGTGTTTATCGCACTTTCGTCAATATTCGTCCATATTGATCTTTCAACACTCGTCCGTGTTTGCTTCATGTCCTCAATACTTAGTTCGTATTGGTCCCCCATTTCTTTTAACACTCGTCTGTGTCTGTCTCACTTTCATCAATATTCGTCCACATTGATCTTTAACACTCGTTCGTATTTATTCCTCGTCAATATTCGTCCGTATTGACCTTCAACATTCATCCGTGTTTGTTTCAGGTTAATAAATACTCGTTTGTATTGATCCTAGAACGTGTAGACACTCGTCCGTGGTCTTTCAACACTCGGCCGTGCTTGTTTCAGGTTAATCAATACTCGTTTGTATTGATCCTAGAACATGTAGACACTCGTTCGTGTTCTTTCAACACTCATCCGTGTTTGTTTCAGGTTAATCAATACTCGTTCGTATTGATCCTAGAATGTCTTAGACACTCGTCTGTGGTCTTTCAACACTCGTCCGTGTTTGTTTCAGGTTAATCAATACTCGTTCGTATTGATCCTAGAACATCTTAGACACTCGTCCGTGGTCTTTCAACACTCATCTGTGTTTATTTCAGGTTAATCAATACTCGTTCGTATTGATCATAGAACGTCTTAGACACTCGTCCGTGTTTATTTCAGGTTAATCAATACTGGTTCGTATTGATCCCAGAAAGTCTTAAACACTCGTCCGTGGTCGTTCAACACTCGTCCGTGTTTGTTTCAGGTTAATCAATACTCGTTCATATTGATCCCAGAACGTCTTAGACACTCGTCCGTGGTCTTTCAGCACTCGTCCGTGTTTGTTTCAGGTTAATCAATACTCGTTCGTATTGATCCCATAACGTCTTAGACAATCGTCCGTGGTCTTTCAACACTCGTTCGTGTTTGTTTCAGGTTAATCAATACTAATTCGTATTGATCCTATAACGTGTAAACACTCGTCCATGGTTTCAACACTCGTCTGTGTTTGTTTCAGGTTAATCAATACTCATTTGTATTGATCCCATAACATCTTAGACACTCGTCTGTGGTCTTTTAACACTCGTCCCTGTTTGTTTCAGGTTAATCAATACTCGTTCGTATTGATCCTAGAACATGTAGGCACTCGTCCGTGGTTTCAACACGCGTCCGTGTTTGTTTCAGGTTAATTAATACTCATTCGTATTGATCCTAGAACGTGTAGACACTCGTCCGTGTTTGTTTCAGGTCAATCAATGCTCATTCGTATTGATCCTAGAATGTGTAGACACTCGTCCGTGGTCTTTCAACACTCGTCTGTGTTTGTTTCAGGTTAATCAATACTCGTTCGTATTGATCCTAGAACATGTAGACACTCGTCCGTGATCTTTTAACACTCGTCCGTGTTTGTTTTAGGTTCATCAATACTCATTCGTATTGATCCTGTATTTGAAGACACTCGTCCGTGGTCTTTCAACACTCGTCCGTGTTTGTTTCTGGTTAATCAATACTCGTTCGTATTGATACTAGAATATCTTAGACACTCGTCCGTGTTCTTTCAACACTCGTCTGTGTTTGTTTCAGGATAATCAATACTCATTCGTATTGATCCTAGAACATGTAGACACTCGTCCATGGTCTTTCAACACTCGTCCGTGCTTGTTTCAGGTTAATCAATACTCATTCATATTGATCCTAGAACATGTAGACACTCGTCTGTGTTCTTTCAACACTCGTCCGTGTTTGTTTCAGGTTAATCAATACTCGTTTGTATTGATCCTAGAAAGTGTAGGCACTCGTCCATGGTTTCAACACTCGTCCGTGTTTGTTTCAGGTTAATCAATACTCGTTCGTATTGATCCCATAACATCTTAGACACCCGTCTGTGGTCTTTCAACACTCGTCCGTGTTTGTTTCAGGTTAATCAATACTCATTCGTATTGATCCTAGAACGTGTAGGCACTCGTCCGTGGTTGCAACACTCGTCCGTGTTTGTTTCAGGTTAATCAATACTCGTTCGTATTGATCCTATAACGTGTAGACACTCGTCAGTGGTCTTTCAACACTCGTCCGTGTTTGTTTCAGGTCAATCAATACTTGTTCGTATTGATCCTAGAACGTCTTAGATACTCGCCCGTGTTTGTTTCAGGTTAATCAATACTCGTTTGTATTGATCCTAGAACATGTAGACACTCATCTGTGGTCTTTCAACACTCGTCTGTGCTTGTTTCAGGTTAATCAATACTTGTTCGTATTGATCCTAGAACATGTAGACACTCGTCCATGTTCTTTCAACACTCGTCCGTGTTTGTTTCAGGTTAATCAATACCCGTTCATATTGATCCTAGAACGTGTAGACACTCGTCCATGGTCTTTCAACACTCGTTCATGTTTGTTTCAGGTTAATCAATACTCGTTCGTATTGATTCTGGATTCTTAGCCACTCGTCAGTGTTCTTTCAACACTCGTTTGTGTTTGATTTCATTTCCTCAATACTGTGTCCATAGTGATCTTAGACACTCGTCCGTGTTTCTTTTGGCTTCATCAATACTCGTCCGTGATGATCCTAGAGTCCATATGCTCGCACTAAAGTCTGCAGCACTCATCAGTGTTCTTTCATCACTCTTCGGTGTTTATCCCCAGCGCAATTAAGCACTCGTCCTTGTTTGTCTCGTTCTACTTCAATACTTCGTCCGTACTTATTTTGACACCCGTCCGCGTTCATGGTCGTCCTCATTCTTTGACACTCGTCAGTGTTGTTTCCCACCCCTAACGACTTCACAATCTCACCTTATCTTTCATCCCCAGTAGAGTCTCCCACTCATCAGATCTTCTACCCTGGTTTATACCCCCAGAGTGCAAATTTTCGATTTCTGTTGGTATTCAATCCCTATTTACCTTGAATGTCTGAAAGCTGGTGCTCTCGTCCCTTCAGGTCTACAGTTGATTGAATAGGGGCAGCTTTAACACCTCAAAATTTGGCCTCCTATTTATATCCAATAAGTGGCTTATGCTTCACACTTTATTTACATAAACATTGCACACATCATTGATTTTTTTCAAGGCATGGTATCAAGGGTGTCACCATCTTTATGTTGTGCAAAGCAAGGAGAATGAGATACTAATTCCTCAATCCACAGAGGCTTGCCATATCTCCAAGATAACTCATATGGCCCATCATGCCATCAGGAATTTGAATTTGGCAAGAGAATGAGTGGAGAGAACACTCTCATGATGTTTGGTCGTCAACTAGGGTTTTGATCTTTTGAGATTGAGACACCTCCATGAGTAGGGTTCTTAAGCCTTTGACATTATTTCATCACACGAATTATCTTGGTTTGAGGCAATCTACATCATAGTCAAAGGAATTTGAGTTTTGAAGATCAATCATTTTCTCCTAACTTGAAGGGATCAATTTAGGGTTTTGCATAAAAGTCAGTTTATTTTTTATTTTTGGGCAAGACTTGATTCCATGATATTCCACATGTCCCTAGGTGTCTATGAATGGAGTTCGAGCCATCAATTGCTTTCATAGAGGTTCCAATTGGAAGATTGATTGAAAATCAAGAAATTTGGGGAAAAGTCAATTGATCAAGGAAAAAGTCAACTCTTGACTTTTAAGGCCAAAATCAGGTTCTTCATGCCAAACATGACCAAGGGATGAAGTGTAATCAAGAAATTCCAAATGGATCATAAAAAAAAATAAAAAATGGGGTAAACTTACTAAAATAAGAATTAGGATTCTTAAAGAAGTTTCTATTTTTGGTAAGTTTTGTCAAGCTGATCAGCCAACTTTAGAGCCACTTTTCTCCATGATGCAAAATCCAAATCAAGATTTTTTAGACACTATGTTATAGTACACATTTCCCTCTTTACAAGCATATCAAGAACTTTGCAAATGGACCAAAATTGAGAAATATATGAGGTTTGGAAGAGGATCACCTCAAATTGACAAATGGCCAACATGGTAAGCCTCATGGGCGTGCCAGACCTAGTTTTATTTCAAACAGTTGGTGGGCATGCATGGTCATGTGTTCACGGTTGATTTTCTACATGAAGCAAGTGTCATTTGGAAAAATGGTCAACATCAAAGTTGTTCACCTCGTTGCCCTCTACAAGTTTGATGTAGCGAGTTTTTCATTTCAATAATTGTAGCTCAAGATATGTGGATACAAAGTCATGACCATCCAAAGTGGAAATTTGCCCAGCATATGAAGCATGCGCGCGAGCCATGCCTGGCCAGGCCAACGTAGTTGTGACTTCTTGATTGTAGCTCTCATTTTCTCTATGATATAGGCCTCTATTTAAATTGCATCCTACACAAATATTGTTGTATCAAATACCTATTATTCAATGGATCAAGAATCATTCGCTTTGGTTTAAATCTCATGAAATTATGATGCTTCAAAGTTGACACCATGAACTCTTTTACAAACATCTCAAGTCTTGGTATTTTCACTCAAAATCCAAAGGAAACCTTGTTGCTACATTGTCCCACGCATCACACATCATAAATTCCACTTTTGACCATACAACATCTTACATCCCATGCATACATGATATCCTTACTTCATATGTTCAAAGTTTGCAAAAAACAAAAGGAAACTTGCTAAACAAGTTCTGATTGTACCAGCGCATGCCCCATATATCATCACCATGACCATCTAATATCATCATCATCATCCTCATCATAAACCATGTAGTACACCTTAACCCATGCCAACACATGAACTAACCTTCATTCTTCATTTTTTTTGAACTTTCATTAACCAAAGCTCTAACTAACTTCCTAACTCTGGTTAAACTCTAACCACACTCCAACCCCACATATATAAAGCCCTAACCACCTTGCAACTGATTCAGTTAGGCACATTCATCAACCCAGAGCAAAATTTCCATTTTCGTACCCACACTTTGAAGCTTGAGAATCTCTCGGATCTTGGAGGATTTCAGTGAAGTTTCTTCATCAATCTCATCACCAATCTTCATTCTCGTTTCTGTTTGCAAGAGAAAGCTTCTGGAAGTGCTACATTGCTATGTTCAGCTTCATCAACACATCACGATCAACTCAGAGATTGCATGATTTAAGAAGATCCTAGGCTTTTATTTTGCCTCAGCATTGATTTGAAGAACAAGCAGGAATTAATCTAGGGTTTCTTGATACATTTGCATCACACTTCCATTGAGGTTAGTGAACTTTCTTTTCTTGCTTTTTGTTTTCCTGAATATTGTGAGAAAAGTGATGGAGAAGAGGTGCATTGAAGTCCTATGGAGTGTAGGCCATGTTTACTGATTAGAGAATAGGAATATGTGAGTTTTCAATTTTTGGATCTTAACTTATTCTCTCTGATTCTCATTATTTGTGCACGATATATTAATTTGGATATCATATTTAGAATCAGTGTGAAATTCTGTGTAGAATGTTGGTCGATTTTGCATCTTCGGGGATGTTTAATTTTCAGGCACGGTGGTGCTTCGCCGGAGAAGATGACCGGAGGTCCTTCTCCGGCCATCTGTAACAAACCCTAGCCAGCTTCATGTTTTAATCGTAGCCATCCATTTTCCTTGATCTAATGGCTAAGAGACTGACAGCGCATTAAAAAACCATGCGTATATCACGTGCTTCTTTTTCCTTTTCTTTTTTATTTTCTTATTTTCTGAAAATTGATTGATGGTGGTGTGTGTGAGGTATATGCGTGTTAGCATGATCAGTGGTTCCCAGCCCTTGGATTGAAATACTTTTTGCCTTGACGCCATCATGAGGCTCACGTTGAGTCAACAATTTTGACTAAGACCATGATATGGAACTGCAGGCTGATAGCGTGTTGGGCCTAACGTAATTGCTTTTCACACCCCTGGTTTCTGAGCCCATTGCCTTTTTTAACGCGCTTTTTGCTATTTTTGCACCCCCTGGGGTTGGTTTCTCTTTTATATTTTTCTTTTTTAATTGTTTCAACTTTCTTTTATTAAAAATAGTAAAAAACACTTAAAAATTCCTAATTAATTTATGAGACCCTTTGGATGTGCCAATTAATTTTCTATATTTTTTATTTTTAATTTCAACACATTTAGACATTTTTTGCATAATTTTCTTTTAAACTTGTTCACTTGTTCATATCCCTTGATACATGCTTAATTAAAGATTTTTCTCAAACAGTTTCAAAATGAATTTTGTACACAAATTGGAAATTGAGTTTGACACATATCAAGGGGTCTTGTATATTTTTTTGGGATTTCTTAGGTCATTTTTTAATGAGTTTTAAGGCCATTTTTCATGCTTGTTTGTTAATTGACTATAATGTATTGTTTGAGCTTAATAAAGAGGAGTTTTGGTCCTATCTTTTAACTGATGTTTAGCCAATGACCTCACATCAATTCGCTTGTCTTCATTTGATTTTTAAATCACTTGATCATGCTCATTTGGATTGTTTAAATGCACTTTTGTTCATGGATGTGATTCAAGACTATACCTTAGGGTTTTGTGATTATCTCTACGCCATTCATTGCTAAATTGATTAAGATACTGGTGGACATGTGTGATAGAGATTATAGGTCTTTAGAACTCAAGTTATAGGTCATTTCTTGTTGCTTTGTTGATTGACTTAAATCTTGTTGAATGTGAGTGCCAATGTGCATGAACTTTGTGCATTCTCTTAGGACTTCTTGAACACTTTCTTTTGCCATTTCATTTTGGAGTTTGAATGTCCAATAAGGAATGTTATATCTACTAACTTGTAGCATTACTAATCATACTCACCTGACTTCTAATCTCATATTACTCTTTTTAAAGTTGCATGACTTGTAAATGTGGCATTAATGCCTAAACTTGTGTCTACTTGTGTGTTTGTGTAGTATGCCTTAACATGATGCTTCTAACTTGCATTTCACCACATCATATATGACCTATAATGTACATATCTACTTTCATGAAGCATAATGACCTTCAATTGCATTTCATACCTCATGGAACATAACTTTGTTTTGTACTTTCTAATTGCACATTGCTTGCTTAAGTGCCTAACCTTTGTATGATCCATCTCCTTCTAACTCTTTTAAGATTTAGATAGACCTATTAGAGGTCATTAGGTACTGACCCTGACCCATCCAACATGTATATAATCATTTCATGCTTCTCTTTTGCTTGTGTTACAAGTATGCTAATTTCTAAGAACTTAAATGACATTGTTTGGTGTTTGTTTCACTTTAGCTTCTAAACTTGAAATGTTATGAACTCCCAATGCTAATTGAAATTTGTTTAAGGATTCTTTAACATGACCTCAATTCTGACTTTGAACTTTGTCATAGCATCCATCCACTCTTGCATGTTTTTTACGTAAACTTAAATCATATGTTGCATACTAGTTAATTACTTTTGCATTTAACTTGCTTAATCATTGAGAATACCTTAATACATGGTTCCTATATTAATCAAATGACATTTGCATCCATTCTTCCATGTTACACACTTCTGACCTAGATGTAAACTCATGTTATAATTCAATTACATAACTCTTAAGCACTCATTTCATCTAGTTTGTGCATAACTTGCATTTGTGTGATGTTTTAGCACATAGTTTGCCACAGTTTGACTTCTTTTAACATGTTAACATAAATAAAAGTCACTTAGACATAACTACTGACTTGTATGAGATCCTTAACCCTTAGGACTCATTTTACTTTGTTTGCTCATGTATGTTACTTTAAACACCAATGCAAACTAACTAGTCTTAGTTTAGGAGTTGTTTGCTTAACTTTTCTAATCAATTAGCAACTAATGCTTATGCTTTACATTCTTTAATCAATGTTGCTTAGGTTGCTTGCAAGGTAAGGCACTTGAGAATGAGTACTCATTCTTATTTCATCTCTTATTTATTTTGCTTACTCTTATTCATTTACTTGTGGATTGTGTGATATAATGCTTGTTTGAACAACTCTTTCACACCCCTTTGGGATCTTAGCTTAACCTTAATTTTTGATTAAGGTAAGGTAAGATAAGCATTAGGTAATGCAATCCTTGCTTGTCTATTAGGTAGATTTCCTTTTCTTAACTCAACCATAAGGCCATCAATGCATGATAACATTGGGAATACAATTAGTCCCCTGTTAGATTTTCTTTTCAAACCTTGAGTCTTTCTTTTCTCATCTCAAAACAAAATCAAAAGACATGTAATAAAGGCAACGAGTATTGTACGCCATGAGCCTTAAGTACATGGGAAATGAGAGGGGGAGGGTCTCCCTTCGCCTTTCTAGGGTGTTTAGCATACGTTCTGTTGGGGACGACCATGCGACGCATTCGTTCCTATGTCATAGACTTTAGTGCAATACGAGTTATAAATTAACTTCAAAACACTTTCTCCTAAAAGGCAAAAATAAACATCCGTCTTCCTTCGGGGTTCTCTTCTCATCTCACTCACTCTCATCGTAAAGGATGTGTTATTTCCGTTCTACCAAAACAGGTAAACGCGTAAGACTCCCACAACGAGCGGCAACACCTAAACTGCTAGAATGTGAACGTTGACGTATTCTACCTAAAAGACACAAAACAACAAGACCCTGTTAGGTCGAACTACGACTGCTCTGAATTCCTCATTTGCGTCAGATTGAGGATACGTAGGTACGAGACGCGATGTCTTGGCGAGCAAACTTTCCCCTTACAAAACCGTAGTCCGTCAAACTACGTCGACTCTGATTCTTCATTGGTTAATGAAGATACGTAGGCATAGGATTGCGACGATCCTTGTGAGTCCTCTGTGTCCCTTTTTTCTCTTTTTCCCCCGCTTCTCTATTTCATCTTTTGTTTCCAGTTTCCAGTTAACAGTTGAGCATTCGGATAACCCTATACCCTTTGATCGATAACCACAAGCGTGGATCCCATAGAGTATGATGGACGTGAGGGGGTACTGATACCTTCCTCTCGCGTAACCGACTCCCGAACCCAGACGATGGTTGCGATGGCCATTCCTTTCCCTTTGTTGAGGTTTTCTTCGATCGTTTCCTTTCCCTGCGTCGGGATAAATAACGTTCGGTGACGACTCTTCTGTTCATTTCTGCCGGTTGATTTTCGCAGATGCGACACCCAACAACTATATTTTTTGTCATATATTTATATTTTAAACATATATTTTGTTTCTTTTGTTAGTGTTACGGGGATTTAACCTCAAAACTCAAAATTCATCATTGTTTTTCTTTTAAACATATATTTTATTTCTTTTGTTAGTGTTTTTAAGTGCAAGAGAATAGTATATATAACTTTAAAAATAAAACTGTAAGAGATGAGCATATATAAAATAACATTTTATTAAGATTCCATTAAGAAGAGTACATTGATAATCATATTACATATATTTATCAATGTCAGAGCCCATAGCTGCAAATGCATCTTCATAATCCAGACATCTCTCCTCACTCCCCTCATCGAAATCATAATAAACAGTCCTCCTTTTCTTCTTTATCTTTTTCTTATTCAACTTCTTCTTCTTCTTCTTCTTCTTCTTCTTCTTCTTATCCTTCCTCACCCTTAAGGCATCCCTGACGTTGGCCGCTGGTTGGACCTCCTCAATTGGCGCCTGATGTTCCTCATTGGTGATGTTTCTAGCATTCTCATTTGTAGAACTCATTGTTACGAAGAATATATTATGAAGAAATGTAAAGTTGTCTATTTATAGATGAGGTTGAAGATGAAAAGTCTGATAGTTTAATGCTTACAATGATGATAACTTGTAAATGGTTGATATTCTGGAACGATATTTTTTGAAAAACAGAGAAAATTTTAAATCATTATGGCCAGAGTGCTCTCTACTCCGGGAAGAGCAAGGGTTATAATATTACAACAGTTAGTAATAATAACCATAGCGATACCCCTTATACTTGGTACAAGGTTCGACTCCAGGCAACAACATTTTTCTATTTTACATAATTATAGAAAAATGTTGTTGCCTGGAGTCGAACCTTGTACCAATTATAAGGGGTATCGCTACGGTTAATATAACTAACCGTTGTGATATAATTAAAATAATATATTTACTTATCATTACGGTTATTTTAGAAAATCAATGTGAGATATTTACCTATATAAGGGAATTAACTTTCTATTATTGACAGTAGCGCTGTTTCCTTCACAACGAAACCCTAGCACCCATTTTTGGCAGCAAACTTTATCTTTTTATAGAATCCGCGAAAAGAAATACAAGAAGTATGAAGTTTTTGATTTAGGCTTCTTCCTCCTTGTATTTCTTCTTGCAGAATCTAAAACTAGATGAACATGGTGATGATACTGGCGGTAGCAAGCGTAATGTACATATTGTTTATGGAAAATAAGGTATTCTTCTACTTCAATCTTTTTGTTAGATAGTTCCCATTATCTCGTTTGCTTCATGTTGTTTTTGTTGATTGTTCTTATTTTGTGCAAATTCGACTTCAATGCTTCACAAGCAAGGTGAATTTTATTGTAATGGTACAATCCCACTTCTTAGCGTTTTGTTTCAACTTTTGGTTGTTTTGTTTTGAATACTAACTAATTTTCTTCATTGCTTCCCACTTCTTAGGGTTTGTTTCACATGGTGATAATGATGTTGGTACATATATATATGAATTCATTCTGATAAGGTACATATATATGAATTCATTCTGATATTGTATATGAAATTTAGTTTATTATATACTATGCATATTGTTTGTTTCACTATCCTTTTATTGAAAATGCAACCAGTTAAATTGATATAGAACATTAGTTTATTATATACTATATATATTGTATATAGTTAAATTGAATACTAACTAATTTTCTTCATTGCTTCCCACTTCTTAGGGCTTGTTTCACATGGTGATGATGATGGTGGTACATATATATGAATTCATTCTGATAAGGTACATATATATGAATTCATTCTGATATTGTATATGAAATTTAGTTTATTATATACTATGTATATTGTTTGTTTCATTATCCTTTTATTGAAAATGCAATCAGTTAAATTGATATAGAAACTTATAATCTGAAAATTAAGATGTATTTGAAAACCAACCTTTATCATGTCAATGTTTTCCGAATTGCATCCATTTCATTCAGCACATTGTATGTTCCTTAACATAAAATTTATGGTTCAATGGTCCGTTTGCTTCAATTCATCGATATCTACAATTCTACTTTACCTCACGTCGTCACTAATCATCGTGGTTGTTAAGATCATGATTGTTATGATGATAAAATTGCGATGATTTGTGGCGATGGTGAGGTAAACTATAATAAAAGATATCGATGGATTGAAGGAAACCGACCATTGAACCATAAATTTTATGTTAAAGAACATAAAATGTGCGGAATGAAATAGATGCAATTCGGAAAACAGTGGTGTGTTTAAGTTGGGTTTCAAGAACAGTTTAATTTTCAGATTATATAGTTCTTTACCAATTTTAATGGTTGTATTTCTTTAATTGGTGTATGGTAAAACAAGCAATATACATCTTTATTTAATAAACTAAGGGTACATTCCACAACGTTGAGACCCATAACCGTTGTGATAGTTAATATATATTAAAACGGTTGAAATACCTAACCGTTGCAATATAACGCGCGCTTTCCAGAATACAACAACGGTTTCCAGACCGTTATACAAACCGCAAACTTACAACGACAATCTACATAACAACGCCTTCGCCCGCGTCATTATATGTCATTCTCAACCGTTGTTAAATGAGTTTTTCGTAGTAGTGAATACTCACACTAACATTGTTTATCCTATTTTTATGGTGAACAACTAGTAAAAAACCCGTGCGGACGCACGGGTTATTGTTGTTTGGTTTAAAATGAAGTAATATAAAAACATTAAAAAGTAAATAATAATAAATATTAATTAGGTAGAAATTAAATTAACAATGAAAAGAGTAATCTAGAAAAAAATGAATAATTGAAAAGGAATATAAAGTAATATTGATATGTAAGGAGAAAAAGAGAAATTGTAAATGAAATATAAATGAATAAAAAACAAATGGGGCCACGTAATGAAATGTTTGGGTATAAGATGGGAACAAAGACACTAAAAAGGGTCCAATTTAGTACTGTATCTTTTTTGTTAGGGCTTAGTTCAGAGTTGGAAACAAAAGGATCGTCCAAGCCGTCGAAGCTTAGGAATGGCAAAAACAAATAGGTATTGTTATGGTAGTGACCCGTGAGGATTTGAATAAGCATTTGTACTATACAATTGTACTGAAATGCATATGGAAACTAATAAGTCATGAAATGTATTCAACGTAGAAAGTCACCAACATTATAAATTAAATATGTCTAATAACTATAAATATTTATAAATATCATTAATAATTATAAATATTTATAAATATTTGGTTGATTAAAAAAATGTATTGTGGTGATAGTGACCCGTGAAAATAGTGAGTTTCAGTGATAAAATTCACAGGAGATGGTAAAATTTACAAATTTCACTCTCATTGTCTCCTTAGAATACAATAATAAATTGATAGTTTGAGTGATAAATTTAATAATTTATAGTACATTGTAAGGTTATAATATTGAAAGTAATATTTATACAGTGAGATCTAATTGGTTGTGTCCCGTGCCACAATAATACTAATTCAATCGTATTTTCAACATTACTCACAAGTGTAAATGAGAGTTAGTCCAACGCGTATAAAAGCATAGTAGGGAAAATATTATGCAGTATTAGAGAAGATACTACTGCAAATGTAAAAAAGACGGTAACAACATGATGATCACCGACAAAATTGTAGCAACGGTGTAGATTTTGACAGAGGAATAGTATGTGGTTGAAGTAAAATAGAGATGAACCATCATAACTCAATGTCGAACGTATTGGTATCAAATCAATACCTGTACAGCAAAATTGAGGAAATAGTTATATATTATTCTGTATCTCCATATCTGTATGGTATGGCATTCTATATTAAGATGTCAACATTAACAAAATTATAAAATCTTATACCAAACTATATATCCCAGGGCTACTCATGCACATCAGAAATGGTGCAGAAAAATCAGAAACAATTCAATTCTTAGTTTTAAGTAATCAAAAATAGGTGCCACAAATAAGATATGAATTATTAACTTACTGAAACAACAGCCAGCTGCGGACGCACGGGTTATTGTTGTTTGATTTAAAATGAAGTAATATAAAAACATTAAAAAGTAAATATTTGGAATAACAAAATTGGATAGAAATAATTTTAGAATATATAAATTTTTTACAAATACACGGGATAGAAATAATTTTGTACTTGAAATTGGGATACAATGAAAGAAACGTGCACTACAGTTGAAATGTGTACGACACGGGTTAAGTAGTTTTATTTAAAATGTAAAATTTGAAATAAAAATAAAAAAAAATTATTATTTAATATGCATAACTTAAAAGTATAAATTGTTAATAGAATTGTTTATATAAAAGAAAATGTATTTATAATGATGTTTAGAAAAAAGAATAATATTAATTATACAATAATATTAGAAGAAGATATTAATTAACTAATAAATAAATGTTGTTTTATAAATAAAAAATATTAATTATTTTAAACAATTTATTTTTGGAAAATACAAAAAATAATATGACATAAGAATTTTATATTATATATAACTTAATACTGATTCTTTCATTTTTTAAATATATATTATAAAATCAAAACAACTGTAGAAAAACATAATCATAGTATTTTCTTTCATCTATTTATAATATCAACATAATAAATCCAATATGCTTAATAACTATAAATATATACAAATATCACTAATATAATATAATTATTTACGAATAATTTGTTGATTAAAATAAAAATAAAAATAAGGTATTGTGGTGTTAGTGTCCCGTGAAAATAAGAAATTTTAGTGATAAAAGTTACAAGAGTTGGTAGCTTGGTGTTTTCACTACAATCCAACAGATTCTCCAGCTCTTCATCATAAATAGGTATTGTTATGGTAATGATAGGTATCGTTATGGTAAAAACCGTCCCCGACCCGCCCCGTTGCCATGACCGGATGATAATCGTTTAATTGTATAATTTAAGGACTTATGTGAGGTTATTTTGAAAGCACTTTTACTTGGAAAAAAATCATGCATATAAATCTAAATCTTCTTTGTTATTCAAATATGAATTCTATCTATTGAGTTCCCTTAAAAAAATCAATTGCAACATCTTAATTCACTCTAAAACATATATGAGTGAATAGAGATCCATAATATCCACATTTTCAATCATTTTAATACTTACTCAACTTTGTACATTTAAGTCAAATTTTTAAATTGTCTTTTTTTCTAAATACCATCTTTAAAAATACTAAAGATCAAAGATCTGCTACTATCTTTATAAGGATAATTAACACAGGTGTAACATAACTTATTTTAAGAGTTTAACCCACCAAGTTGCAGGAGAATGATTGAATTAAATGAATAAAACATTCTGATATAATTACAGAATGAGGCACATGGGGAAAAAATACATAAGAGTTCAAAAATGGCAGTGATACTAACTACATGTAGAAAGTAGCCAGTCAGCTTTTTACCATAATTCCACAACTTTGAAGCTGAGGTTCAGCACCATAGTTGCTGGTTTTATGTGCCTACAACAAAAAGAACCCTTCAGCCACAACATATAGATGACATGGCAATATCAATAGAAACTAAGCAAAACAACGTACATCATATAAATTCTCATCCTCTCTTGTGGCTTCTGTCTGGACTTTTTTACTAATGAAAGCCCTTTGAAATTTGGACAGAGCTTTTGTATATCTTTGCAACGACACCAGTTCACACAGCTAGAGGAGCAAACATGAACAAAGGGAGAGTTAATAACCAAATACGCAATTTAAACCACTGAAAAAACACAATAATTAACAAATGGAAAAACTAAAATTCACCTCGATGGGTATATACGTTGGCCGGTTAGGCCTGCCAATATTAATGAATGGCAGATCAACAGAGTAGCGCAGATCTATCTTACGGACAATAACAAAATAATCTAAAACAGTCATTTCTTCAGTACCATCCCCCGTCCCCTTTCTTCACTAAAATATTAACATAGACAATATGTCACTACTCACTACAACAATAATAGCCAGAACAATCTGGTCTGGTGATGAGTGAGTCCATTTGTGGAGTTAGAAACAAAAGCAAGTAAATGTCAAGTAAATGTGGATCGATAACAAAACCAGTATAACAGATTGTAAATTATTTAGGAGCTCCTAAATGAATATTTTTTAGCATCCCTACCCTCGCCCAGAACCAGGAACTCCTAGTCAAGGTAAATAAATAAACGAAAACTGGGCATATTGGCAAAAATAATGACAAATGGATCGGCACAAATTTAAAAACAAAGGCCTGTAAGCATACCCTTCATGTGCAAGCAGCGAACACAGAAGCCGAAGCTCAGATTGTGGCAAATTACTCAATACTCTGAGACTCAGATTCCACATTATTATCAACGGGTGTGGGTTTGGATGAATCATTAACTGTAGTAGATGCAACAGCCTTAGAAGTCAAAATATCAGAACCTGTATTTGTTTCTGCCTCGACAGCAGAAATTTGAGGACCCGGTGGTGACTGTGAAGTCGAAATCAATGGTTTAACAGATGGAGTGGACTTGCTTCCAGCACTATCAATTATTACATCCAGTAAATACCATTTGTGGAGTTAGAAACAAAAGCAAGTAAATGTCAAGTAAATGTGGATCGATAACAAAACCAGTATAATAGATTGTAAATTATTTAGGAGCTCCTAAATGATTATTTTTTAGCATCCCTACCCTCGCCCAGAACCAGGAACTCCTAGTCAAGGTAAATAAATAAACGAAAACTGGGCATATTGGCAAAAATAATGACAAATGGATCGGCACAAATTTAAAAACAAAGGCCTGTAAGCATACCCTTCATGTGCAAGCAGCGAACACAGAAGCCGAAGCTCAGATTGTGGCAAATTACTCAATACTCTCTGAGACTCAGATTCCACATTATTATCAACGGGTGTGGGTTTGGATGAATCATTAACTGTAGTAGATGCAGCAGCCTTAGAAGTCAAAATATCAGAACCTGTATTTGTTTCTGCCTCGACAGCAGAAATTTGAGGACCCGGTGGTGACTGTGAAGTCGAAATCAATGGTTTAACAGATGGAGTGGCCTTGCTTCCAGCACTATCACTATCAATGTTGTATATTTCTGTCAAAACTGTCATGAAGGATGCTTCAACATTAGTTGCTTAAAATGCAGAGGTCTCTAAGAAAAACAACATTTCAACATCAACATTCTGATCATGGGAAGCATGTTAGATTTGCAATTAAATCGATAGTAGTTCCATCCTCTACGGTAACCTCGGACACGGAAGCTCCCAATTCCAAAAGCAAGTGCACACTTTCAACATGTCCGTTCAATGCTGCCATATGCAGAGCAGTGATGCCTCCATCAGAAGTTTTGTTAATCACCTCGCAAATAAATAGAACTACAATGTTAAGAGCAACAATAAAATTTTATGCGAAAAGAAAATCGAAACATACTTGACATCATTGTGCATTTCCACCACAAGCAGCATAATGAAGTAGAGTGCTCCCAGAACCTGCAAGAAGCGCACATAGATATGGAAACAATCGACAAATAGTAGGAATATAAATACCGACTTTCCAAAGCAAACACTTGACATAACTTTATCACATGGACTATGAGATAATCAATAATTACCAGTCATGTACATGTGCACACATACATTGTGACCCTACTGTACATTAGTCCTACTAAACTCCAAAATATTTTCATTTGTAGAGTATGTCATTTGTTATTATTGGTGTATAATATTTCTAAAGAAACCTTGCACATCCAATGCAAATGTTTTGAGTGGGAGGGGAGAGAGAGATGGAAACCTCAATTTGGTTCTTAATTTGAGAAACTCTCTTATTAACTGCTTCTTGGGTACTTCCATCACCAACAATTGTGGTTGAATCCTTAGTGAGGACCACCTTGGCAGCATTGCCCAGAACCTCTTTATCAGCTTTGTCTAAGGTAAGGCCAACCTCCTCTCTGATAACAGTACCTGGAAGTGAATTGAGAAGATGCACATTAGAAAAAGGGAACAAAAGATGTTAAGTAAGAAAATGTAAAACCTAGAAGATTGGTAGTAGGGTGGGATGATTGTCCGGTAGATATTTTAGCTATCATTTCTAGAAGCTGATTTAAAGAGAAAAACCTTATTTTATATAAACTGCTACCGTATCCCCATAAGATATTTGTTGCAAATCTTCAATACAATTCGTCTTGAATACACAAATTCGTCTTGAATACAATTCGTCTTGACGAATCTAGCAAAGTTGCAGAAATTGAAGAATGGTTATATAAATATATGCCTAAGATTAAAAAAGAAGCATGCATAATGAAAAGGTGTTGCGAGGTACATTCTAATCTAGAAGACAAAACAGGTTCAATCTAGTACTGTTACTTAATGATGTAATGTTACCTTAGAAATCTGTTCTAATATAGCATTATCAGTTGCTTGTTCCCTAGCTGTTTGTTCTATCTCTTGACATCTCTGTAACAGTAATTCTTTGACCTGGAAATTCATGTTAAAGAATTTTAATCTCAATTCAAACAATATAATTTTTTAGTTTACACTTTACAATGATAATTGCACTTGAGTGAGAAAAGTCACCTGTTCCACTGTGGTGCATCCAGAGATAAGTTTATCAGCAATTGAATCATTCAGCTCTGGTAAATCTCTGTAGAAAAGTTCTTTGCACTCAACCTGTTAGAAATGAAAGAGAAAATTAGTTGATGCGTTGAAAGTGTAACTGCCACGCAAGTTCGTACACACAAATCAAAGGTACAAGAAAAAAAATAAGATAGAAAACATCCACAAACTATACATGTTGGTGAACAATTTGGTATCTTATAAAACCAAAAGAAAACTACTCTGCCGACTCGTGTTCCTAAAATAATTGATTTTTTTAATTCAGCGTTAGAAACTTACTGTAAACTGAGCATGAACACCCTGGAGGTCTTCCTGCATCCATGTTTCGGGAAAAACAAGGGGAAATGACTTTGTTTCGCCTTGACCGATTCCAAGTATAGAATCAAGGAAACCTGGTATTAATCGATCACTCTCCTCTGTATCAAAACTAATTCCTGCATATGTAGTATAAGGTTTAATGAAAAAATGATCATGATATATCACCCCAAAAGAACTGCTGTCACAAATCAGTTAATTAACATATTTCAAAGCACATCACCAAACCTTTAGTTTCAGCAGCAGGAATACTTTTGATATTTGTTTCATCCTTATCCTTTGAAAATTCGGAATTCAATTTCAAAATCATCTTCATCAATTATTTCTTGGTTAAATCAAATTACCATTGAATAACATACCAATTCTTTCCCTTTTTACAGACCTGCTATAACAAAGTTTATGCAATTTTTTTTACAGGAACTTCACAGTATTAACAGCAACAATTTCAACATAGCAGAGGTTCAACAAATTCATAACAATTCCAAATAGCAGCATTTTTTACAAGTCTGAGACAAAAGAGCAGAGAAAGAAAACCTGTTATTACAACTGTTGCAAAATCATTACCGCCGACGGAAACCGACGTCGCCAAAACCACGGGAACCATCTTCTTCCTTCAAACATACCTCTTTCATCAGGTTCAACAAGCACGGATTGGATTCTCTGCTACAACAATCAATGCAAGAAGGAGTCAAATCTTCGAAACAGCAAACAAAAACTTATCAATTTAATTATCAATTTCAAAATTTCATCAATTTCACTTTATTCTAAAACCCTAACTTCATCAATTCTTTCTATGAACACCAATTGTTGTTTCTTACAGGTCTATGATTTGAGAAAAGGGGAAAAACTCACCTTCATCATCATCGCCGGAAATCACCACCCTTCATCAATCGTAGCGCCGCTCAGAACAATCGGAGGGAGACGAATCGCGTCCCTTTTCCAGACCACCGCTGAGCTTCCATGGATGGTCGTCGTTGAAAAACCGCCGCGAAATCGGTGGTCGGCGATGATCATACATGGGGTGGAGAAAGTGGCTACGGGCTAGGGTTGGATGAAGGAAAGAGAGACGAGAAGAGAGGGAGACTGTATGAAGAGAGAGACAATTTTCAAAATTCAAAAAGAATGGAGGGATTGAAAGGAAAATGAGTTAGCCATGTGTACAAAAGGAGAAGTTTGATTGGTGGAAGAACAATAAGTTAGTCAATTACCAAAAAGGGTTTTTTGAAGTGTAAAATTTGAATGAAGAATAGGGTAATTTTGGGAAGGCCTAAGCACCTTCCAATCTTTGGTAGGTAGTTGATATTTAAAAAATAAATAAATAAATAAAGTTATTAAAAAAAATTTTAAAAATTAAAAAAAAAATTAATTATTAACAAAAATACAAACTTTTTTCATTAATCAATCTTATTATTGTACTAACCACAAAAAATATAGGTTATTAACCAAATATTTTACGTATAGATAATTAACCAACTTTACTACTTCATTAACCAATAAAATACATAATACCAACCTTTATAATTTGGTAAATAAAATTTCAAAATTAAAAAAATTAAATACAAAAAATAAAATAGGTTAATATTATATAAATACTAGTTTATGAAATTATTTAATATTAATCAATTTTATTTTACTATTTATTATTTTTCTAATTTTTAAAATTTAATAACTAAATTATAAATTAATGTCAAATCTTGGTTAACATTATATATTTTATTGGTTAATAAAGTAGTGAAGTTGGTTAATAAGTTATAAGTAAAATATGTGGCTAATAACATATATTTTTGTGGTTAATGCAATAACAAAATTGATTAATGACAAATTATATACGTGTTACAAAATTAATTGAAAAACATATTTTTATATTTTTTTATTAAAAAAAACTGTTCATAATATTTATTGTAAGTATTGGTGTAAGAAATGAATGTAGGAATAATATTACTCACAAACAAAGAGTAATTTTATTCCTACACCTATTTTTTACATCAATACTGTTTACCGTATTTATACGATGAATAATGTTTTTTTAAAATAAAAATTTATTTATAAATAAATTTAAATAAAAAAATTTATAAAAAACTATCTTTTTAGATTAATTGTTAACACAAATATAATATTTTTTCATTAACCAATTTTATTATCGTACTAATTACAAAAATATATATTATTAACTAAATAATTTATTTATAAATTATTAATCAACTGTAGTACATTATTAATCAATAAAATATATAATGTAAATAAAGTTCCGACAATAATTTATAATTTGGTAAATAAAATTTCAATATTTAAAAATAAATAAATACTAAAATAAAATGAGTTAGTATTATGTAATACTAGTTTATAAATTTGTTTAATATTAACCAATTTTACTTTATTATTTATTATTTTTAAAAATTTTAAAATTTATTAACTAAATTATAAATTAATATCAGAATTTGGTCAATATTATATATTTAATTGGTTAATGAAGTAAACTGTAAATAAAATATGTGGTTAATAATATATATTTTTGGGGTTAATGCAATAATAAAATTGATTAATAACAAATTTTATATTTGTGTTATAAAATTAATTTAAAATATTTTTTATAAATATTATTTATTAAAAATTATTATTTATTGTATAAATACATATTAAGTAGGAAATTGGTGTAGGGATAAAAAGACACATTAAATCAAAGACCAAATATTTAAGACGGTGGAAGTACGATAGCGTGGACTTCTTCACCGACGGTTCCCTTTTAAGGGTTTATGATAAAGTAGGCAGCACGAGTTCCTATATTTGCATTGAAATTAATTTGAACGTACTATGATTTTGGATCTGAAGTGTCCAACAATATGCTCCCAAATCCAGCATGGTAGATCAAAACAGTACATCTTGAAATCAATGCAAATCAATTGTAAATTATTTTAAGCTTTAACACGATGGTACTTCCGGCCCCTCCATGAACCTTCCTCTAACTGGTGTCCACTATATTCTCACAAACACCATAGCCCCACTCCCATTCCCACTGCGCGTTTCCCAACCAAAGACTTTAAACCTTTTTTTATCTTCCAAATAATTCGTACTTTATTTTCATTTTTCACAAATATTTGTTGGTTAAGATAATCAATCCTAAGTTAAAAGTGGCTTAAATACAGTACTCATACTTATCCATTCAACGCAACATTTTTTCTAAAGAACAAATTTGTGATAAACTCTTACACTTAAAGCAGACAATTAATATCTCATAGACGCGGTGTGGCACAAATATAAGGTCAATCATAACACATATAATTCAAATTAGTGAAACAAAGGAAAGTTATTTTACAATGGTCTTAGTGTGATTCAAATCATGTTGAACCACGATTCAATTCAAGTGATTTGAGTCAAGATTTGATTCTTTCAAAATACTAACGAATTTTATGAATTTGGATAATACATGATTCAATTCAAATAAGAACATGATTCAAATTAAAGTTGCCAGAATGCAATAAAAAAACATTTTTCATGCATGCAAACGTCTTTTCAAATAGATGTAAAATAAAAAAGTCTTTTCAAATATAGATGTTGTTCTGGACTGGGCAGACGCTTGACCCACAGTAGGGTAAGATCTAATCCAGTCTAGCTCTTGGCCAGATCCAATAGCCAAAAATTAGTCGTTGGGAAGAAACTAGCCGTTTGACAGAAACTAGCCGTTGGACACAATATGACCGTTGGGGATGTCCCCTCACTCGCTTGGCAGTTCACGCGATCAACTGTTTCTCCGGATCTCACGGAAACAGTTGGACCAGGTCAAAGGGTCACGCGCCTGACCCTCCACATGGCAGTCTCCCATTGGCCGACCAGATATTCCGGCCACATGGGAGACCTTGGCCCCGCACTGGGGGTTACTTCTATAAATACTCTCTCACTTGAGAGGGGCAGGTTTGATCACTATTCAATACTTGAAACCTTACCTTTGTACTTGCTTTCTCTTGCCCAATTACTTACTTTGGCATCAGAGTACCTTGCAGGTACAATCCCCTTTCCTCTCCTACAAGCATCAGCATCTGCCCTACGCAAAGGCCACGACGATCTAGTCTGATCACCTCCGATCAGTGGCGCCGTCTGTGGGAAACAAACGTCCCCGTCTTTTTTATTCAAGATCCCTTCTTTTTTCACCTAAAAGACCAAAGCTCTCTCCAAACATCATTTGATCATCATGGCCTCCATCAGGAACGATGATGCTCGTCAAGAGCCTGCCGTCGCCGTTATCACTGATAACGTCGATCACCTCGTCCCCGGAGCTATCTTTCCGGAGACAGATCATCGGGATAGGAAGACCGCCTCTCCTACCCCCGATGATGTGAAGTTGCGCGCACAAGCTGCTTGTCCCGTTTTTGAGTCTATACTTGTCCCTTGATAAGTGATTTTCTTACGTTATTTCACTGTTTGTTTTAGTTAATATTTTGTTATTGTTTATTTGCTTTATATCTCTTTTACCATATTTTATGTCTTAGTTGTGTTCTTTAGTGTTTTCAGGTTCATATAAGCATTTAGGAGGAATCAGAGCGAAAAAACAAAAAAAATCGCAAGAATTCGGAAAGGTTTAGAAAGGAGCCTGTAACACCCATATATACAACTCATACATCAAAGCATAAATCTTATATATGAATCCAAGTATTTGGTACTGAAATACCATAAGTTCCTAGTTAACACATTATACATATACAAGCCCAAAATATCTACTTATATAAAAACTATGGCCTTATATATATACAAGATGTTCAGAAAGATAAAAACTAAGAACTAGATCAACGACGATCCCAAAATAAACTCCACAACGGAAGCCTTGCCACACAAAAGCTACGATCCGTAAGGAAAAGTCAAACAACTTTGTCCTTACCCTTCGCTGAACCTGCAGTACCTGTGATGTAAACAACAACATGGGGTGAGATACATCGAATCTCAGTGAGTTCCATATCTTATAGGTCCTCTCGGCTTTACAAGATTCTCTCACACCTAACTCAAGTCAAAAGGGGAAGGGAAGTGACTTTGAGTACTCACACACACTATATGGATCCATGTTCATGAGTCTCTTTAACTCATAATATCACTAATCGATAACCTTACCAAGGCATCCCCTTTTCCCGTCCTCTTCTACGTCTAGAAGTCGACCCGAGTCATGGATCCTTGTCATTTACTTGACATACGAAATGGATTCGGGAACAACGGTCTGTTAGCCGTGAACCGTCACTTCACATGGCCTGTTAACCATCACAAGTCTCTACCCTTAGGTTCCATTCGTACTACACACGAGAATCAAACTTGTTAAGTAATTGTGCATATGTTTCAGAGGAGCTCGAGACCCATAAAAATGCACTCAAGATAAACGGTTACGATTACGTGATCACAAACATGTACAAATGTGATTGTATTCGACAATCACCAGGCCATAACGCCTTAAGACCTCTTTGTCTTTCATAATATAAACACAATAAAACATGATCCATACTAGTGTAAATCTTTCCATACCCTTCGGTAATAGACGCACGCCTCGGCCCCTCACGCACGAGCGTCGTCGTTATGTTATTCCACAATTTCCTAACCGTTACTAGTTGCCGGGTAATATTCCTCCCTCTACCTATTTCATATTTTTAACATGCATATTTACTCTCTAACATGCTCAACAACAAGGGAAATAGGCAACCACAAGTCAAAAATATATATTGGAATCACATAATTCAACATATCATAATTTATACCAATTCCGGTTCCCTCCGATTTATTTAATCAGGCATTAACCTAGAATTTTCCACTTCCACTAGATAGATTATTTCCATAGCTCTCTATCGGTACCAAGAGCATTTAAATCGGATACACGAAACAAAAGTTATGGAAGAAACAAGGTGGACAAATCTGTCATGTTCGCTAGGCGAAGTCCCCAGCGAACGTTCGCTCTCCCCTTCGTCGGGCGAACCCCCGTGGCGAACATTCGCCTTGCCCTTCGCTTCGCGAATCTCTGGGCAAAACAAGGCAGAACCAAACAGAACTGAAACGACCTAAAGTTCGCTAGGCGAACGTCGTTAGCGAATACTCGCTGCCCTTCGCTGTCGGGTTCGCTAGGTGAACCCTCGAAAGCTGTTTGCTGGGCTTCACCCCAGGTTCGCTAGGCGAACCCTGGAAAACCCAACTTCTCCGCAGCGCTGTTGTTCATCCAAAATTCAATATTTTCTCCTCCAAAACACATCCAAACCTTAACATAACAATCAAAACACAGTATAATCATAACAACAAGTATTCTACAACATTTATATCACATTTCATCCGTTAGATTATCGATTCCAATACTTCTAACCTAACTCAACATTTCCAAAAACTCTAAAACTAATGTTCTAACTAGAACCCACCTTGGTTAGAGGTTGAAGATGAAGAAGATGTGATGATTTGATGAAGAATGGATCATCTTGATCTTTCTCTCTTGAACTTTCCTTCTTTTTCTTTCCTTTCCTCTTCCTTCTCTCTATTTTCTTTCTCTCAAATGTTACTATGTTTGGAAAATGAGAGGAAAAGGAATGATATAGAAAAATATCATTAATTAGTAACACTACTAATTGTCCGAATTATCTCAAATGCACAATTTAATAAACCTCAGAGTTCAATAATATTAATCTGATCAGTTCTGAGTTCGTCAATTTACTCTAATTATTTTATCCAATAAATTTTCAGAGTAACCCGGAACCCAGTTGATCATAATAATATTATCCCAAGTGGAAATCATTTACGGGGTATTACATCCTTCCCCCCTTAAATAGAAATCCGTCCTCGAATTTAAAAGATTACCTGAACAAATGAGGGTAGGCATCTCGCATCTCCGATTCAAGTTCCCAAGTAGCATCACCCGGATGCATCATATCCCATTGCACCTTAACAAGAGGAATCTCTTTATTCCTTAACACCTTAGTTTCTTTTCCTGTGATATAACTTGGTTGAGGCTCAAACGTTAAATCTGCTTCTATCTCAATCGTATCTGGCAGAATCGGCTGAAGAGGATCTGGAACAAACTTCCGAAGCTGAGATACATGAAAAATATCGTGCATCTCTGACAGAGAAGGATGTAAGGCTAATCTGTAAGCTACTTCACCAATCCTTTCTAAAATTTGATACGGTTCCACGTATCTCGGACTTAACTTCCGCGACTTAAACAGTCCTTTCAACCTCAATCTCGGAGTAACTTTCAAAAACACGTGATCACCCTCATCAAACTCCAAAGGTCTTCTACGGTTATCCGCATAACTTCTCTGACGATCTTGTGCTTGCTTAACTTTAACACGGATCATCCTAATTTTTTCCATAGTATCTTGAATAATCTCTGGTCCCAACATTCTATCTTCACCAACTTCTGCCCAACACAATGGTGTCCTACACTTCCTTCCATACAATGCCTCATAAGGAGCCATACCGATACTCGCATGGTAACTATTGTTATAAGAGAACTCTATCAATGGTAGAAGTTCCTTCCAATTCCCTTTACTTTCTAGTACACAAGCTCTCAACATATCCTCCATTGTTTGTATTGTCCGTTCCGTCTGACCATCCGTCTGAGGATGATTCGACGTGCTCAAACGCAACTTCGTACTCATAGCTTGTTGAAAAACTTTCCAAAACCTCGAAGTAAACTTTGGATCTCGGTCGAACACAATATTAGAGGAAATACCATGCAATCTCACAATTTCAGCAATAAACAACCTTGCAAGATGACTTGCTTTAAAAGTAGTCTTCACGGCTAAGAAATGCGCAAATTTTGTTATTCGATCCACAATCACCCAAATCGAATCATATCCACCTTGCGTACGGGGTAAACCTACTGCAAAGTCCATAGAAATACTATCCCACTTTCAAACTAGAATTTTTAAAGGTTGCAACAGGCCTCCCGGTCTTTGATGTTCAATCTTTACCTGTGGCACACTGCACATTCCGACACATACACCGCAATATCCTTTTTCATTCCGGACCACCAATAATCTCTCTTCAAGTCTTGATACATCTTCGAAGAACCAAGATGTATCGTAAAAGTACCTTATGAGCTTCATCCAAAATCTTTCTTTTTAACACCACATCGTCTGGAATACAAATCCTTTGGTTAAACATAATAATTCCGTCGGCAGCTTGAACAAAACCTGGTTGTACTAACACTTCTTGTAACTTCTCGTCCAACAATTGTCCTTGTTGAATTTCAACTCTTAGAGTAGAATTGACATTCAAATTTCCCATGATTACACCATTTGGAGTCCACACAAATTGAAGATTAAGGTCTCTAAACTTTTCCAGCAACGCATACTCCATTACCATCAATTTTGCACTATGAACTACTTCCTGACTTAATGCATTTGCCACCTTGTTTGCTTTTCCCAGATGATACTTCAATTCTAAGTCATAATCCTTTAAGTACTCCATCTGTGACACCCCCAAGCTATTAAAGCGATAAATAAAATTCAAATTTCATCAGAGTATATTTAAAACATGCACAACATAGACCGAGGGGTCACATCAATTTGAAACAAACATACAACACCTGCTCATACAGATATGCAACAACTCAGGTAGTAATACACCCACAATTCAGAAACAGAATAAAAGCGAAAAATCTGTACTGAATCTCATATATATATATCATAAAAGTTTGTTGTCATACACAAAATCATATATGTACAATCCAACAGATACATATACACAATACAAAATAATCACACTCGATCACCCCGACTACCCGGTGTCACATATCAGAGCCGACCGACAAAAGAATGAAGACCTAGCTTCACAAAAAGACCTCCAGCAACTCTAATCTGCAATGCCTCATAGAGCATTATAATACAGCAGAAGGGTGAGAAAACAATCATAATACAGTTGCATATAATTATATATTAACACAGAAATGCACACGTAAAATATTCTCACCACAAATGCACCACAATCAAATACAACACAACACAGTACAATTCTCAAGTATCAAATACCACTACACATCAATCATACACAATACACTCATCATCAAAACAATTACACATATTCCATCTCATCAATCACATTCACAAATCCATACCCAATTAATCCACGATTTATGCAAATGCACAGAGACCGACACAACGACTCTTATGCAATGCACATGCGGTACCGACTTCCAATATTTCTCATCACTAGTTCACTCAGGAACTCTGCTGGAATCATCGCTCGTTACTGAGGATCACTTAAGTAACACCCCGTCGGGCCAACAATGTTCCCCGTCGCTTTAGGTCCTCTTGGTATAAGGCGCACGACGTTTATGGATTGCTTTAGGTCCTATTTGTATAAGGCGCACAATCCGATCGCTCACACCCCACATGGGCACACGATCGTCTATAATCATCGCTTTAGGTCCTCTTATTTTTAAGGCGCACGATATATCAAATCGTTTTAGGTCCTCTTATTTTTAAGGCGCACGATGTTATAGCAGATTCCCTCTGGAATCAATCCGTCACTCAGGACGTCACAAGAATGCATATCATGATGCTTGGCATACAATGACTCACGACATTTAAAATGCACACATATATGCACTCATCTCAATCAACAAAATCATGCTTAACACTCAAGCCCAAAACAATGCATTTAATTTCCATACGGCCACAAACCATCGTCACAACATTCAAACACAGGCATCCCACATATGTCACAAGCAAATCGTATGATAACCCATCAATTACACCCACTTAACCGGCAAAAGTCGACAACAATACCACACATTTTCTAATTCCTGACATAATTTAGTCGGCCAACAATCTCAAAACCATTCTCATAAAAAAACACATTTTATAAGCTTTCTAATGCATCAAACCACGCCTCAAACCGAACCACAGATCAAAAGTTATGCAGAAAACAAAACTACACAAACTTCCCTGTTCGCTAGGCGAACCCTCTAGCGAGCATTCGCTACCACCTTCGCTAGGCGAATGTCCAGCGAACCCACTACCAGCTAGAAAACAGATACAAAGTTCTCTAGGCGAACCCCTTGGCGAACCAAGGCAGCAACTACCAGACCCAAAAACATACAAAGTTCGCTAGGCAAACAACTCAGCGAACCTTTGTTGACCTTCGCTAACTGGTTCGCTAGGCGAACCCACGAAAACATCACTCGCTACTACTTCGCCCCAGGTTCGCTAGGCAAACCAAGAAAACTCAGAATTTCTCAGCGCTGTGTGGAAACCCAAAATGATATTTTCTACTACCAAAACATTTCCAAAACATCACATATCAATCAGAACTCAATACAATCATGGCAACAAGCATCCTACCACATTTACGTCGATTTCCAACCGCGAAAGTATCGATTTCTCACAAAATTCTCATTTTCAACCTAGAACTCAAAAGCTATGGAAGACAAGCAAACATACAAGCAAACACATACATAATCATACACAAACATAGTATAATCGAGTTCGCACCCTTACCCGATTTAATCGCGCGTAGAAAAGACGGGAGATTAATTTCTTCTTTCTCAAGTTTTTCCTCTCTTTTTCTTCTCTTCTTCTTTTTCTCTACTTTTCTTCTTCCCTTTTTCTTTCTCATTACTATTTTTCTCTCTTTCTATTCTATCATATTCCAAACTTTAACAAAATAAACCAAAATGCCCAAAATACCCCTACACTCAAATATCTCACAAACGTTCCCAAAACGCGACAAAATATAATCACGATTAAAAATAACATATTTTCACATAAAATTCAGAAATAAAATAATATAATAATAAAATAATCAAAACGACTCAATTAATTAAAAGACCAAACTGACAAAACTGACTGGACTGACTGGGGTGTTACAACTCTCCCCCACTTAGAAATTTTCGTCCTCGAAAATATACCTGAGACGAACAACTCTGGATACGACTCCCGCATCCGACTCTCTAACTCCCAAGTCAAATTGCCCTCAGCAGCGCCTCCCCACGCCACTTTCACAAGTGCAATATCTTTTCCCCTTAACCGCTTCAACTCACGATCCAAAATACTAACCAGTAAAGCCTTGACCGTAAGGTCCTCCCTTACCTCAACCTCATCCATCGGAATCACATGCGACGGATCCGGAACATACTTCCGAAGCTATGAAACATGGAACACCTCATGTAAATTCGACAGATTCGACGGCAACGCCACCCGATAAGCCATAACACCCACTCTCGCAGATATCTGGTAAGGACCAATAAATCGAGAAGTAAGCTTCTTCGATTTCAATGCACGACCCACACCCGTTACCGGTGCAACCCTTAGAAATACATGATCGCCCTCTTGAAACTCAAGATCCTTCCGTCTCCGATCATGATAACTCTTTTGTCTACTCTGAGAAGCCTTCATTTTCTCACGAATAAACTTCACCTTGTCGGTAGTCTCCTGTACCAACTCCGGTCCAACCACTGCTCTCTCGGCCGATTCATGCCAACACAACGGTGTCCGACATCTCCGTCCATACAATGCTTCAAATGGTGCCATTCCAATACTAGAATGAAAACTGTTATTATACGTGAATTCAATCAATGCAAGATAACTATCCCACATACCACCTTGTTCCAAAACACACGCTCGCAACAAATCTTCCAAAGACTGAATCGTTCTCTCCGTCTATGGATGATAAGCCGAACTCAATCTCAATTTAGAACCCAACGCCTTCTGTAAACTTTCCCAAAATCTCGAAGTAAACCTTGGATCTCGATCCGAAACAATGCTTAACGGAACCCCATGCAACTTCACAATCACACTGATACAAATCTCAGCTAACCGCTCCAAAGAAAAACTGATGTCAATCGGAATGAAATGAGCCGATTTAGTCAATCTGTCCATAACCACCCAAATAACATTATGACCTCGCTGAGTATTCGGCAACCCTGTTACAAAATCCATAGAAATGCTATCCCATTTCCACTCAAGAATATCCAACGGTTGCAACAAACCACTAGGCCTCTGATGTTCCACTTTCGACTTCTGGCACGTCAAACAAGCATACACAAACTGAGCCACATCTCTTTTCAATCCATACCACCAGAAAATCTTCTTTAAATCTTGGTACATCTTATTCGCTCCCGGATGTATACTCAAATTACTCCGGTGTCCTTCTTCCAAAATCATCCGTTTCAAATCCGAATCGTCTGGAATACAAATTCGCCCACGGAACCTCAACACACCATTAATATCCACCTGAAAATCACCACTCGCATCTTTTCCGCCAACCAACATCAAATCCACCAATTTCACATCCAACTTCTATTTCTCACTTACCGTCATCAGAAAATCATTAGTAACCTTCAACATACCCAGCCTCACACTATCCGACAACACTTCGCTGACTGGTTCGCTAGGCGAACCCGCGAAAACATCACTCGCTACTACTTCGCCCCAGGTTCGCTAGGCGAACCAAGGAAAACTCAGAATTTCTCAGCACTGTGTGGAAACCCAAAATGATATTTTCTACTACCAAAACATTTCCAAAACATCACATATCAATCAGAACTCAATACAATCATGGTAACAAGCATTCTACCACATTTACGTCGATTTCCAACCGCGAAAGTATCGATTTCTCACAAAATTCTCATTTTCAACCTAGAACTCAAAAGCTATGGAAGACAAGCAAACATACAGGCAAACACATACATAATCATACACAAACATAGTATAATCAAGTTTCGCACCCTTACCCGATTTAATCGCGCGTAGAAAAGTCGGGAGATTAATTTCTTCTTTCTCAAGTTTTTCCTCTCTTTTTCTTCTCTTCTTCTTTCTCTCTACTTTTCTTCTTCCCTTTTTCTTTCTCCTTACTATTTTTCTCTCTTTCTATTCTATCATATTCCAAACTTTAACAAAATAAATCAAAATGCCCAAAATACCCCTACACTAAAATATCTCACAAACGTTCCCAAAACGCGACAAAATATAATCACGATGAAAAATAACATATTTTCACATAAAAGTCAGAAATAAAATAATATAATAATAAAATAATCAAAACGACTCAATTAATTAAAAGACCAAACTGACAAAACTGACTGGACTGACTGGGGCGTTACACCATCCACCTTCTTTTCCGCATATTCAACTCCTTCTGATCAAATAAATATTTCAAACTTTTATGGTCACTGAACATCTCAAAACGTACACCATACAAATAATGACGCCACACCTTCAGTGCAAAAACAACCGCTGCTAGTTCCAAATCATGAGTTGGATAATTCTTCTCATGAACTTTCAATTGTCGAGAAGCATAAGCTACAACTTGACCGCCTTGCATCAGAACACCTCCTAATCCCATCTTAGAAGCATCGCAAAATACTTCGTAAGAGTTGTTAGGATTAGGAATGATTAACACAGGAGCCGTCGTCAAACTTTCCTTCAACTTCATGAAACTTTGCTCACAACCCGAATCCCACTCATAAGCACAATCTTTTTGAGTAAGTTTGGTCATTGGTAAGGCCAATTGAGAAAAACCTTTGATGAACCTTCTGTAGTAACCTGCCAATCCCAAGAAACTTCTAACTTCTGAAGCATTCCTCGGTCTCTCCCAATTAATCACTGCCTCTAACTTCGACGGATCCATAGCCACACCACCTTGAGATATAACATGTCCCAGAAAATTTACTTCCGACATCCAAAACTCACACTTGCTTAACTTAGCAAAAGGTTGCTTCTCCTGCAATACCGATAAGACAATTCTCAGATGTTCTCCGTGCTCTTACGGAGTACGAGAATAAATAAGAATGTCGTTAATAAAGATTACGACAATTTGGTCAAAGTAAGCTTGAAATATCCGGTTCATGTAATCCATAAAAACTGCCGGAGCATTCGTCACACCGAAGGGCATCACTAGGAATTCATAATGACCATAACGGGTTCTAAATGCAGTCTTAGGTACATCTGAACTCTTCACTCGGATTTGGTGATAACCCGATCGTAAATCAATCTTCGAGAACACACAGGCTCCTTTCAATTGATCTAACAGGTCGTCTATCCTGGGTAAGGGATACTTGTTCTTAATGGTGACTTTGTTCAACTTACGGTAATCAATGCACAGACGCATTCCACCATCCTTCTTCTTTACCAACAATACTGGAGCTCCCCATGGTGAAACACTAGGTCTAACAAAATGCTTAGCCATTAAGTCTTCAAATTGCTCTTTCAGTTCTCTCAATTCAAGTGGTGCCATCCGATACGGAGAAATGGATATAGGAGCCGTTCCCGATACCAGGTCAATAGAAAATTCCACTTCCCTCTCTGGAGGAAGAGAAGTGACATCCTCGAGGAAAACTTCTGGAAACTCGCAAACAACATGAATGCTCAAAACCTGATGGTCGCTACTCTTCTCCTTAGTGAGAACTAAAAGAACAGATCCCTCCATCTCAAACAAGAAATTTATCATTCCAACCGTACCTTCTAAAATAGTTGTTAAAACATCTTTTGGGGTAGCATCGACAGATGGAATGGTAATAAGCTTCTCCTCACACCCAATAAACACCGAGTTAGCAGAAAGCCAATCCATTCCCAAAACGACATCCACTTTCTTAAGTGGTAAGCAAATAAGATCAGCGGACGGGCAAAAACCCATTAGTTTTGCACTCATTCGTAAGACAACGGACGGGCAAAAACCCATTTACTTCACGAGCAAGGCCCTACAAGGGCCAGAACTCAGATACGCGCAAATAGAAAAGGTGGCCCTCGCCCTCGTCAACGCCCCGAGAAGGCTCAGGCATTACTTCTTGTCCCACACCATAGTAGTGCGTACGGACCAGCCCATAAGACAGCTACTTTGTCGACCAGACATGGCCGTCAGAATGCTTAAATGGTCCTTGGAGCTGTCAGAACTTGACATCCACTACGAGGGCAGGAAGGCCCTCAAGGCACAAGTCCTGGCCGATTTCGTGGCAGAGATGACACACCCACTATCCCCACCAAGCAGAACGCATAGATGAACCATCTATGTGGACGGGGCATCCAGTTCCACGGGTAGTGGCGCAGGCATCATCCTTGAGAACGAGGAGGGAATCCTAATTGAAGTATCATTAGTCATGTTTTTCCCTACATCCAACAACCAAGCCGAGTACGAAGCCTTCCTCGCATGATTACGGCTGGCCAAAGACTTGGGCGCTAAGGAGGTAAAGATCTTCACCGATTCCCAGCTCGTAGTGTCTCAAGTACGAGGAGAATATCAGGCCAAAAATGACCAGCTGGTCGAGTATCTGACGTTGGTGATGGAAAGAATTACTAAGTTCGACGTGTGGGAAGTCCAGCACATCCCTCGCGAGCGAAATACGCGGGCAGATGTCTTGTCAAAACTGGCTAGCACCAGAAAGAAAGGTGGTAACAAATCCGTCGTGCAAGAGATACTCGCTCGACCAAGTATCGAGAAGCCGTCAGGGCTGCTCGACGTTAACGCCATTGGGGACAGCAGCTGCTAGATGACCCCAGTATACAATTACCTAACCACGGGGGAATTGCCTGAGGACAGCAAGGAGGCCAACGTCACTAAACGAAGAACCTGCTCGTATGTGCTGGTCGAAGACAAACTCTATCGACGAGGATTCTCCACCCCCTCCTGAAATGCATTGAAGAGGACAAGGTCCCTGAAATTCTCCAGGAAATTCATGAGGGCATCAACATTCAGCACTTGGGAGGGAGATGATTGGCACGAAAGGCCCTGCGGGCAGGATACTATTGGCCGAGCATGCAGCGAGATGCTAAGGAGCATATCCAAAAATGTGACAGATTCCAGCGCCATGGGGACATGCACTTGGAACCCCCTAACGAGTTGAAAACTCTGTCCTCGCCTTGGCTTTTCGCCTGGTGGGGGATGGATATACTCGACCCCTTCACAATGGGGTCTTACCAAAACAAATTTCTGATTGTGGTCGTCGATTACTTTACAAAATGGATCGAAGCCGAAGCCCTCGCCAAGATCACAGCCTTCAACATACTTCGTTTCTACAAAAGGAATGTCCTCGCACGATTCCGAGTACCCCAAGCCCTTGTGACCGACAATGGAACCCAGTTCACAAACAGGAAGTTCCAAGACTTCGTCGCCAAACTAGGCACGAAGCAACACTTCACTTCCGTCAAGCACCCCAAACTAATGGGCAATCAGAGGCTGCGAGCAAGGCAATCCTTCGTGGTCTAAAACGAAGGCTAGGCGAAGCCAAGAAGAGGTGGGTCAAAGAGTTACGCAGTGTTCTTTGGGCCTACAGAACAACCCCATACTCCACCACCGGGGAAACCCCTTTTCAACTAGCTTACGGAACCGAGGCGGTGATACCGGTGGAGATCAAAGAACCTTCTAACAAACGGAAGCTCCTCTCGACGAGGAGATGAACGACGAGGCATTAAGAGAAGAGCTCGACCTGGTCAAAGAAATACGGTCAAGGGCAGCTCTCCGCGAGGCTTCGTTAAAACAAAAAATAACCTTGTGCCACGACGCCAAGGTCATAAAATGCGACTTCCCCATTGGCAGCTTGGTTCTACGCAGAAATAAGTAGGATTCACGCGAAGGCAAGCTGGCCGCAAACTGGGAAGGACCCTTCAAGGTCAAGTCAAAAATAGGCAATGGAGCCTACTACCTAAAAACTCTGGACGGAGAACCATTTGCTCGACCATGGAATGCTAAAAATCTCAAACAATATTACAGTTAGGACCAACCAAGAGGTCGACTAACGACCGACGAGTTCACCCCCCGATGGGGAGACGGCTCAGCCACGAGACCGTGCACTGGTGCAAGCATGATCCCCCTTGTTACAACGTCGGCTAGATCTTCTTAAGGGACGAGCAGACTCAGCGCACAACGGGGATACCTCAATCGAGCTCCTCCGTTGCCGAACCATTGAGGCAAGACATCCAGCTCGCGATGGGAACAATTCAAGCCTATGAGATTAGTATCTCGACGGAGATCCTCGTCCCATCACCAGTGAAACTACTTCACCTCCTCGATGAGTCTCCCTAACTGTCGAGCAAAACATGAATAAATCGAGTAAAGCATCCATACTTAGCATTTAAACAACAAAAGCATACACAAATAAATGCAACGAACACAATGCTAAACGAAAAATAGTTATATAACTTCGGCCACAAGGCCAGAATAAGTCAGCAGTACATGAAGAGGGTTGTGCCCAACAAAATATTACATATCAAAAGGCACGCAGGCCCACAAAATACAACTACAAAATAAAAACTAAACTGTTTCGCCGAGAACTTTCGGGGGAACCACCTCGCCGTTAACAACCATGTTGAGAACGCCCATCCCCTCGGTCAGCAGCTGAACGTCGGAATTGAGGGCTTTCAACTGCTCCAAAGCAGCGTTGAAACCAAACTCAGCTGCCCCCAGATTATCCTGCTCAAGAAGACGGATCCTCTCGACCAAGTCTTTTCGTATCTTCAGAACTTTTTCGTTGTTGGTCTCATCCTGACCAACCGCCGACGATCCCTCAAGCTCAGCAATCCTCGCCTTCAGGTGGGCATTTTCTTCATTGACTCTGTTCACCTCCCCTTTCATCTGAGTTACTTCCTTCTGGAGCTCTATCTTGGCCTCCAGATTGCCTTGAAGCTTCTTCAGGTCGTTGTAAATTTCTGCGTTCTCCAGCTCCAGGTTGGCGATCTTAGTCTTCGCCCTCTTAAGGTCAGCAAGCAGAACCATCTCCGCGTCCCCAAGGGCCAACGCCGCCTCCAGCACCCTGATCATGGCCACCACGTCCTGACAGAGGAGCTTCCTCTGCACCTGAGGGTCCGTGGACAGGATGGCCGAAGCGTCAAGTTCAGGAACAGCGACAGAGCTCTCCCCGTCGAAAAGTTCCCCCTGAAGATAGCACGGAGGCAGAACGAATGTTCCCCCGACAAAACCACCCGAGAAACCAGACAGCGTAGAGCCGACGTCATCCTGCTTCTTCTTATGGGTCGTGTCCGGAGTTTGGGGAGTTGAAGTGGTCCCCTGAGCAGAGCCAGTGCCGCCCACAAACTTTTCAATTGTTACTTGCTGCTTCCCGACACCAGTCTTCGGCAGTGAGGGCACCTTCTTCATATTTTTGGCCGCCGCGGACCACACCAGGCGCTCCCTCATGTCCTCCATTTTCCATGCAAACAAAAGAGAAAATTAGTACGTCGGGTGAAAAATTTAAAACACGGGCAAAGGAGCAGGTTGTACCGAGGAGCTGGAATGCAACATCGTCGGTTTCACACTCAAGAAGGGCCCTAGGATTAATATAACGAGCCGCCCGAGGAGGCTCTCCGTTCTCCCCGAACAACTCTTTTCCATCCCTGTCGACCACGAAGGCAGGACTAAAGGTCTCCACGTATGCATGCAAAACTCGATAGGACTCCTTGTCCCCGCCGCAAAGCTGCTCGTGCTTGACGAGGAACTGATCGGTTCTATATCTAAAATGGGCATACACCAATCCAAAGGGAACTTAGATACATCCTTCTCAACTTGCTAACCGTCAACCTCCATGGTCTCAAGCATAGATATGGATCTCCTAGCCGCTTCAGAGACAAGTTTAACGACCAAGAACCTGTCCTTGAAATGCCTGACAGATTCTGAGTACGGCCAGAATAGCCCGCTCTGCTGCTTGAAAGATACCCAGCTTTGCTTCGGGCCCGCCGTGCTCAGCTGGATCTAGAAGATTCAGAAGAAAAGATCCACGGTCGCCCCGATCCTCAAGTATCGGCAGACTAGCTCAAAAGTGCGGATAAACGCCAGTGTGTTCGGATGGAGTTGGGTCGGGCATAACTCTAAGTGGCAGAAGACGGCCTCCTGAAAATTGGTGAAGGGCAGGCGATACTTTCCCACCACAAAGGTGAATTCGTACATGGGGAACCGCATCCCCGGATATAACGAATAGATACGATCGTTATCTGTTGGGCAGATAACTCTCCAATGCACCGGTGCATCCTCTGCCCGATCTTTTAGATAGGGAAAATCCCGAACCTCCTCTTCGGTAAACGTCGACCTTGTTAATAGGGGTTCCTGGGTGATCAATTTGAGATTCCCTTCTGCTACGTGGTGTCATACCCCAAATTTTGACCACTAAGATTTCCCATCATTGTGCAAATCATCATCACAATATGGATGAACCATTAGTCTCCCCAAAGATGGGTGAGCATCCACTACAATCAAATTTAGGGTTTCCAGCCCTCTCAGAGCTTTTAGACAAATGATCAATCAAGAAATGACATGATCTTCAACTTGTATAGCCTCTCAAATATCTACAAGGGATTAATAGGGCTCCCACTTCAAGGATTAAGCACAAGGTTGCTCCCTTCCAGGTGGATCAAGCCTCAAGATCGCCAGTGTCACCAAATTAGGGTTTGGTCGACCAAGGCCTCCAGATGGAAATTTTCCTCTGGGCATGAGCCAATGCTTCAAAGCATATCCTAAAATACTCCATGGAACCTCATGGGCCCAATCATCAAGTCAATTTGACCTCAGGGGATGCATACATAAAAAATTAGGAATTAGGGTTTGTTGACCTAATTCACCCCTAAGTTGACTTTTGGGACAAATCATGAGCCAAGACCTCAAGAGAGGATTTGAGGGTCTCCAACATACCACATTGATCCATTTGTAACAATGGATTGATCCAGGAAGCTTGAGCAGCAAGCCTCAATTTCATCAGTACCACAGTTAGGGTTTCGCGGAAAAAGTCAACTATAGCTTTGACTTTTGACCAGGACATGCTCCCAAACCCTAGGACATGATTCAATATACCCTGTAACACCCATGGAACATGTCCATCAAGTTTGATTTAGGTCAAGGACATGATTTCCTAAAGGATCGCACAGTTTGGAATTCATCTGACAAAAAGTCAACTGTGCACAAAAGTCAACTTTGACTTTTTGAGATTTTTCATAAAAATGGTTTTTTAACCCTAAAATGATGTTAATGTATGATTGGAATCATCATTCATCAAGAAAAATCAAGAAAAGTGGGATAACTTGTAAAAGGGGTAACCATAAAAACATAGAAAATTTTCTAAGTTATGAACAAAGTGGCAAGGGTACCAACTTTGGAGGATCATAACTCCTAAACCACAAAGCCATTTTTCCCCATCCAAAGCTTGATTTGTAGATCTCATTACCCTCTACAAAAGCTTAAAACTGACCTCCCTCCAAATTCCTCATGGATTTTGAGTTATGGAATGATCAAAATCACAAAAAGTGAAAATGTCACTTTTTTTCGAACACTTAGTGAAATTTTCACTAAGTCAGAATCTGCCTTCACTTTTTTCCAAATGTAGGGGGATTTTTCACTTGGATCCAAAAGGTATCAAAACCAAATATGATCAAACAGTTGTTGTATCATATGAGGGCTTTCCAAAATGGCCAAGAACATCACCAAATTCCACTTGGGTCAAGAGATATGATAATGGCAATATGCCTTGCTGAAAACTGCCAAGGCTAGGCAGAGTTTTGCATTTTTGCTCGATTTGGAAAAATCAGATAATTCCAAGCCTTGTCATCACTTTAGACACATCTGAGGATCAAATCTAAAGGGGACAAACACTGAGCCAAGCCTCCAAAGTCCTTGGAACAAGAAGTAGCATGCCAAACCTAGAATTGCCTAAAAAAGGGACAAGAATCCAATTTTGGATTGGAGCATTCAATGCAGACACCAAGGTGGCATGGACTGAGCCATTTGCAACTGAATTCAGTCAAGACTTATCCAAGACCAAGGGAACCACAACCCTGTGCCCTAACCTCTAGCCAATGGCTAGAGGAGACTTGGATTCCAAAGTACAACCATTGGCCAAACCTCTGATGCAGTTGCCATTCACTATTGATCCCAAAACAAACTTGCTATACTATAAAAAGAGCTCGTTTGTGCTCAGTTTGAGTACACCAAAGCCATCAAACATATGATTTCCTCAAAATCACCTTCTCACTTCCAATTTTGCCTTCAAAGGCAAGTCACCATCGGGTTTTGAGTTTGAGAGCAATTCCAATCAAACTAATCAGACACACACCTCATAAACATCATATAGGAGTGATCCAAACACTTAAACAACATCTGGAACACTGATTTCTCAAAATCACCAGCCAGTTGCTCAAGGTTTTAACCAAGTTACAGCTGAGATGCCATGAAGTGATCCAGCCATTTCCAATCAAGTCCAAGCATTTAAACACACCCCATAGGGTGTAGGGAAGCTGTTCAGATCATCACAACTCATCTGTAACACCTCCAACTCAAAAATCACATTGCTCTTGCTGTCACGACATTCAAGTAAGCCTAAACTTGGTCATCTCTTAACCTATGCATATTTCCTCGCACAATACTTTTGCCAAATGTTCATAATCATGCATAGAATGTTTCCCCTCAATTAATTGCTTTGTTTGAATCGTGTATCAAAATTCTCAGCCTTCATGCAAATTTTAGGGTTCTTGAGGTTTTGTCTTGATTTCTTATTCTATGTTAAAAATAAATGAAATTAAAGACCATAGACATGATCATGAGGTTGAAACGAGCAGATTGATATGTGGTTTGCATGATTCCATCAAGTATTCAGTGAGATTGGGGAGAAAATGAAAATATGGGCAAAACTCGGAACACGCGCGTGTTCTTGGCGCCCTTTTTTGAAAATTCAAATATTTGAATTTTGTGATTTTATTTAATTGATTCAAAAATTAATTTCTCTTTGAGTTTTAATGATTTTTAGTTGATTCTTTTTTTTAATAATTCACAAAAATGTTAAAATATTTTATTTTACCAAAAAATCCCATAAATATTATTTATTTCATATAATTGATATTTTTGCCAAGAATTAATATTTTAATTATTTTTCACATTTAAAATATTTTTTCCTTCTTGATTTTGCAAATTTTTATGATTTCTAATCATTTTGTAGGTCAAAACATGATTTTTGAAACATTAATCCAAGATCACAATTTGTTTTCCACATGTTAAACAATTTTGATCATTTTAATTGAATTTTTTATTCAATTAAAATACATTTTGGAAGCAAATTAGGGTTTTGATTAATTCAACCCTCATAAAACCTTTAAAAAAAACACTCTGGGCCTCTAATAGAGTGTAAGACCCAATCCCTTTGTAAATACACCACTTTTTGGGCCTCAGTCATTGTATAAGTCCCACTGTATTTTCAAAAAACGGCGCGATCGTCGCCTCTTTTAAAAATCATCTGGGCATACCCTCATGTTATAAGCCCCATTTATTTTCATTTTAAAATATTTTGGGCCTCTAATAGAGTGTAAGACCCAATCCTTTGTAAATACAAACCTATTTTTGGGCCTCACTTATTGTATGAGTCCCGTTGTATTTCAAAAAAGTTCGACGCGATCATCGTCCGTTGAAAAAACCCTGGGCCTATCTTCAAGCTATAAGACCCATTCAAAATCTTTTGGGCCTCTATTAGAGTGTAAGACCCAACCCCCTTTGAAAACCAAACCATTTTGGGCCTCAATGCATTGTATAAGACCCACCGCGTTTTCAAAAATCTCGGCGCGATCGCCATTTTCAAACAAATGACCCTGGGCCTCTCCTTGAGCTGTAAGCCCCACCACTTGTACAAAAATAAATATTTTGGGCCTCTATTAGAGTGTAAGACCCAATCCCCTTTTAACCAAAACTTTTTGGGCCTCATACATTGTATAAGTCCCCCTGCGTTAAAAGAAAACCTCGGCGCGATCGCCAATAAAAAAACCCAATCATCTGGGCCTACCCTCGTGTTATAAACCCCATTCTTTAAACACTTGGGCCTCTTGAGAGAGTGTAAGACCCATCCCCTTGTACAGAAAACCTTTATTGGGCCTCAGTCACTTGTATAAGTCCCTCTGTACAAGACAACAGTGCGACCACTGATAAACCTTGGGCCTCTCCTTGAGCTGTAAGCCCCAACATCTTTTCAAAATACTTTCTCCTTTAAATTTTGAATATATTGTTGTTTTCAATCTTTCTTTGATGAACAACTAACCAAACAACATGGAAGCTCTACAATCGAGTAAGTGTTTATATGCTTTCTTTATCCGCTTTCATATACATATAACTGTATTGTGGGGCTGTTTCGCTGTAAGTCTTCTTTCATCAACTCATATCAACCGTGTAATACTAGTATAGATATTTAGAGTTTCCCCGACAACTACGTCTAGCACTAAGCCCTGTTGGTCACTCTTAAATACAGTCAAAACTAGATCCCCTTAGGATTACCAGATACAGTCTTCCCTCCTCTTGGGGTTAAACAATATGGAGACGTGAAAGGCAGCATTCTTGGTGAACCCTTTCTCAGACTGTCACCCTTAGAAATTGTCAAAGAAACTCTAACTCCCCAGAGATGATCTTTTCTCCGTGAATGCCATCTCTTGAGTTTCTTCCAAATTCTCGGACTTTCCTGGCTTGATCTATTCTCTGTGAATAGCCTGTCTTGAATTTCTCAGGGTTTGGGGACCCACAGGCTTCCTAAAAGCATCCCCGCCTCCTCTTGGGCGTTGTACAAGGACCCTGCGTCTTCTTAGAAGTATTCACAGCCTCCTCTTAGGCTTCATATAAGGATTCTTCCTTCGGGAAGAGAGCCTCCTCTTGGGCTTCGTACAAATTATCCCTCAGCTTCTTAAAAGTTTCCAGCCTCCTCTTGGGCTTCGTACAAATTGTCCCGACGACCTCCTAGAGGTATAGGAACAGAAATTAGTCATCTTAATAGAACAGTCTTTCAAAGAGTCTAGATCTTTCTACCCTGAATATACTACTACTGTTTCTTTAAGCATAGTACAAAAGATAAAACTCTAGACTTGGACAGTCTAATCTCCTTGAGTCTCGAAGGCAGTCTCAAATAGGGAAAAACTCCATTAGACTCGGACAGTCTCCAATACCCTCTGGATTCCCCATTTCCTTAAAGAACAGGAAATAACCCTGATCCTCTGATCAATCCCAAAGCATAGCCTTACCTTTAATCAGTCTCTTTATAAGAACTGATTTTCTCTTTTAACCAACCTACTGGACCTGTCACTCAACTGAAACAACAATCCTTTTAGCCTCTATCTCGGGCTTCGTACGAGATACAAAAAGACTATCTTGTTGAGTGAATATAACATTGTTGATCAGCTATTACAAACTCCTTCAAAGATCTCTGTGCTGTCACTTTTACTCAGTTCAGAAGTGCACAGGGAGGCTCTACAGAAAGTCTTAGAGCAAGCCTTTGTAGAACAGGATGTAACAATCAGACAGTTAGATAACAATGTCTCTAACATCACTTCCTACAATAACTTGGGATTTAGTGATGAGGAATTACCCGAAGAGGGTCGCCGTCATAACATGGCGCTCAATATCATTGTCAGCTGCCAGGGCGATGCTTTAGCCAGCGTACTGGTAGACACAAGGTCAGCCCTGAATGTTATGCCGATGTCCACTTTGATGCAATTGTCCTTTAAAGGATCCCCGATGAGAACCAGTGAGGTCGTTGTCAAAGCATTTGACGGGTCCAAAAAACGGTTATCGGCGAAGTCAACCTTCCCATAACTATTGGTCCTCACACTTTCCAAGTCGCTTTCCAGGTCATAGACATCCGGGCAACGTACAGTTGTTTATTAGGAAGACCTTGGATACATCAGGCTGTCAATCCGAAGAGGGAACTTCCATTTCCTCATACAAAGATGCTATCAAAGCAGTCGAGAGTACCAATACAATAGGATGGGGACAGCTAGTCATTCCTACTGACAATAAAACAAAGAAGGGTCTTGGTTTTTCTACAACCTGTACCCAGACAGCTACTACCAGCAATGAAAGTCTTCATCCCATTCAAGACTTCTTCCACAGTGGAGGTTTCCTTCACCCAGTGCCTCAAGAAGTGCATACCATCAATAAAGATGATTCCTCTGATATGGAGGAAGAATGGGAGTCCTATCATAACAAGGACGGATATACGTCTCAGGAAGAGGTGCCTACGCCCTTTTGCTTTCCTACACAGAGTCCGAGATTTATACCCAGGTCAGATGTTGAAATGATATACGGATATTATGATCCGGAAGGATGTCGTTCTCCACAAAACTCATTAGAGGAGGACACTCTGATGAAGGACAACTTTGACCACAACTATTATGGCCCGATGGATGGACTGCCAATGTGGCAGCCGTATCCAGGAGACTTGGGGCAAGGAAATTATCCGAACAATGAAAATCTGCTGAGCATCATTGAAAATAATACCTGCATCCCCACCATGTCATGGGATCAACAATCAGGTCATTCAGAAAATGTCCAGTACGACGATGAATTTGCAACGTTTGCAGGACTTGAATTCATCAACTGTGCTTTTCCAGAGGTCAACGTCATCGAGAGAGATGACTCCTCCAGTTCCAAAGAAGTGTGGGACACCCTGGGACAACCAAGTGGAACATACGACTATATGGTCAAGTACACTGCTCCTGAAAGCTCTCGTATCAGGATCTAAGACATCCAGCCAACTGGATGGGGAGATCTACCTAAGAGCACAAATGCTATGCAAAATGCAACAGAGGAATCCTCCTACGACAACTCTGCCTGGGAGACAGATTCCAATGATCATGCTCCACCAGAAATAAGCGTTATTTCTGAAGACAAATCAAGGAAGGTACCAAACTTTGTGATTCACCGAGGAGTTCGCCGCCAATGGGTTGCTGTTGATGTTTCAAAGATTGTTCATAAGTCAAAGTAATTGTCGTCTTTAACCTTTCACCTTGCCCAGGTGAAACAGATGTTTTGATAGGGCTCACTTTCTGTAAATTTCCCTCTTCTCTTCGCCCAAAGCGACAGAGATTTGTTTTATAGGGCTGTAGTTTCAAGAATCGACTTGTTCATGAATAAAATAACGTCGTTCTGTAATGTCCGCATTAATTGCTATTTTCTCTTGTTGTTTTTCCAGAAAATGGTAATCCTAGAAAACAACTCAATAATAAAAAACAAGCAGTAAAAGAAATACACTGCATACACTCTTGCATTTCCTCTATCTCTTCTAAACACAAATCATACCGTCATGCAGATTGCTTGTTTTAAACCCCGTTGAAACATACGATCCGATGCCTTCTCCCAACTTTGAGTTCCCGGTATTTGAGGCTGAAGAAGAAAATGACGACGAAATTCCAGAAGAGATCTCCCGATTACTCAGACAGGAGGAAAGGTCCATTGAACCTCATAAAGAGCCGTTGGAAATGGTAAACCTAAGTTCGGAAAAAGAGAGAAAAGAAATCAGGATTGGGGCACTGCTCAGTCCAACTGCCAGAGAGGGTTTGGTAAAGCTTCTCAAAGAATTCCCCGATGTATTCGCTTGGTCCTATCAGGATATGCCAGGGTTGGATACCAGCATCGTGGAACATCATTTACCGTTGAGGTCAGAATGTCCTCCAGTAAAACAGAGGTTGAGACGGACTCACCTGGACATGGCCATCAAAATCAAAGAGGAGGTACAGAAACAGATTGACGCGGGTTTCCTCGCCACATCAGAATATCCTCAATGGTTAGCCAACATCATACCTGTTCTGAAAAAGGACGGAAATGTCAGAATGTGTGTGGATTACAGAGATCTAAACAAGGCTAGTCCAAAGGACGACTTTCCTTTACCACACATTGACATGCTGGTAGACAGTACAACAAAGTTCAAAGTTTTCTCATTCATGGATGGATTCTCGGGCTATAACCAGATCAAAATGGCGCCGAAAGACATGGAGAAAACTTCGTTCATTACCCCATGGGGTACCTTTTATTACAAGGTAATGCCATTCGGTTTGAAGAACGCCGGGGCAACCTATCAAAAGGCCATGACTACTCTTTTTCATGACATGATACACAAAGAAATTGAGGTATATATCAATGATATGATTGCCAAATCTAAGACAGAAGAGGAGCATGTGACCCATCTGTCAAAGCTATTCGAGCGGTTGAGAAAGTACAAACTCTGTTTGAATCCCAACAAATGCACCTTCGGTGTCCGTTCGGGAAAACTTTTAGGGTTCATCGTCAGCCAGAAAGGAATTGAGGTTGATCCTGACAAGGTCAAGGCCATTCGAGAAATGCCTTCTCCGAAAACTGAAAACAAGTCAGAGGATTCCTGGGACGTTTGAACTACATCTCCAGATTCATATTCCTCATGACCGCGACATGTGCGCCGATTTTCAAATTACTTAAAAAGAATCAGGACTGCGTTTGGACAGAAGACTATCAAACCGCCTTCGACAGTATTAAGGAATACCTGTTGAACCCTCCGATTTTATTACTTCCAGTGGAAGGAAGGCCGCTGATTATCTACCTCACCGTCCTGGAAGACTCCATGGGTTGTGTACTTGGCCAACAAGACGAAGCCAAACAGAAAGAGTCTTCCATCTACTATTTGAGCAAGAAATTCACCGACTCCGAGACTCGGTACACTATGCTTGAAAAAACTTACTGCGCTTTGGCTTGGGCAGCCAAACGTCTGCACCAGTACATGATTCGTCACACTACTTGGTTGGTCTCTGAGATGGATCCGATCAAGTATGTCTTCGAAAAGCCTGCTCTCACGGGAAGGACTGCCCGTTGGCAGATGTTGCTATCAGAATATGACATAGAGTACCATGCTCAAAAAGCCGTTAAGGGGAGTATTTTAGCTGACCATTTGGCTCATCAACCGATTGACGATTAAGAATCAATCGGGTTTGACTTCCCAGATGAAGATGTCATGTATTTGAAAATGAAAGATTGTGATGAACCGCTACCCAGTGAAGGGCCAGAACCATGTTCCCAATAGGGACTTGTCTTTGACGGAGCTGTCAATCATTACGGAAACGGAATTGGGGCAATCATTGTCACCCCTAAGGGTACCCACATTCCTTTCACCGCCCGACTGACGTTCAAGTGTACAAACAACGAGGCCGAATATGAAGCTTCTATCATGGGTCTCGAGGAAGCGATTGACTTAAGGATTAAGAACTTTGATGTATACGGCGATTCAACCCTGGTTATCAATCAGATTATAGGAGGTTGGAACACATACCAATCAGGATTGATTCCTTACAAAGACTACGCAAGAAGGCTGTTACAATTCTTCAACAGAATTGAGTTTCATCACATCCCTCGTGAGGAGAATCACCTGGCTGATGCATTAGCCACTCTCTCTTCCATGATTAGTATAGGTAAATGGAATGACATACCTAAGATCGACATAATGCGCCTTGAACGGCCCGCTTACATCTTCACGATTGAAGTAGTCATAAACGACAAACCTTGGTATCACGATATCAAATGCTTCCTTCAGAAACAAGAGTACCCACCTGGGGCACTAAGGAAGGACAGGAAAACCCTCAGAAGGCTGACAGGCAGTTTCTTCCTGAGCGGTGATGCTCTCTATAAGAGAAATTTTGACACGGTCTTGCTCTGATGCGTAGACAGACCAGAAGCAGACATGCTGATAAAAGAAATTCATGAAGGATCCTTTGGCACTCATGCCAACGGACACACAATGGCGAGAAAAATTCTGAGAGCAAGGTACTATTGGTTGACAATGGAATCCGACTGCTACAAGTACATGAGGAAGTGTCACAAGTGTCAGATATACTCTGACAAAATTCATATACCGCCAACGCATCTCAAAGTTCTTTCTTCCCCATGGCCTTTTTCCATTTGGAGAATCGACATGATTGGCTTGATTGAGCCCAAAGCTACAAACGGACATCGGTTCATTTTGGTAGCCATTGATTACTTCACTAAGTGGGTCGAAGCAGCGTCGTACACTAATGTAACCCGACAAGTGGTGGTCCGATTTATGGAAAACCATATGATCTGCCATTATGGTGTTCCGAACCAGATCATTACTGATAATGGATCTAACTTGAATAATAAGATGATGAAAGAGTTAGGCACAGAGTTCAAGATCGAACACTATAACTCATCTCCCTACCGACCAAAGATGAACGGAGCGGTAGAAGCGGCTAACAAGAACATCAAGAAGATTGTTCAAAAGATGGTTGTAACCTACAAAGATTGGCACGAGATGCTACCCTTTGCTCTTCATGGTTATCGCACATCTGTCCGCACTTCAACAAGGGCAACCCCTTTCTCTCTAGTATATGGCATGGAAGTACTGCTTCCCATCGAAGTAGAGATCCCATCAATCCGGGTATTGATGGAAGCTAAGCTAACAGAAGCTGAATGGTGTCAAAGTTGACACGAAGAACTGAATCTGATCGAAGAAAAGAGAATCACAACATTATGCCACGGTCAGTTGTATCAACAAAGAATGAAGAAGGCGTTCGACAAAAAGGTCCGACCTCGTGTCTTCAGAAAAGGAGACCTTGTGCTCAAGAAGATACAATCGTTTCTCACTGACTCTCGGGGCAAATGGACTCCGAATTATGACGGCCCCTATGTGGTCAAGAAAGCTTTCTCAGGCGGCGCCTTGAGACTTGCAACCATGGACGGAGAGGAATTTGCCTACCCCACAAATGTTGATGTAGTCAAGAAATACTTTGCCTAAAAAAAAACGTCTCGGTGGATTAAAAACCCGAAAGGGCGGTCCAGGCAAAAATTAGAGACAAAGTAAAAAAAAAATCATCCCGGTGGATTGGAAATCTCAAAGTCCAATCCAGGCAAAAGTTAGGGATAATGGCAAGTAACTACGTCTGATTAGTTTAACTCCTCAGCAGTCATGCCATCCATCAGAAACTCCAGTCAAGGTCATCTTCGACAGAAGCTCGGGATGTCCCAAATTCAAAGTTGGTAGAAGAATAGTGGTCGTTATGTTTCAACATAGCCCTTTTCCCTGTAAATTACCATTTTCTAACTTTGTAAATACTCTATGGACTCACGCGTTTGGCTGATCTCCATCTTATCAATAAAAGTTGAGCCCTTGTGCTTTTGTTTGCAATTCTTATTTGTTTTAGCTTTACAGAATGATGTTTTTAACATGATCAACGATTCTTGAAACTAAACAAAAATGAATTTACTTGTTAAAATTGTTCTGCTTTTAAAAATAAAGATGTCAATTTATTTTGACTGTTGAACATTGAAAGAACATTAATCGCGTCTCCAAAGGTGTTCGAGCCTCAAATTGCAGAATCAAAGTACTCCTTCTAAACCAGTATGCCTGAATGAAGGATTAACTATGTCAGATGCGAATGCTCCATCTGACCTCTTCGACCGAGTTTCCATCTCCTAAGCCCGACTAGCGTCGCTCCCAACAGGGACCGTTTCTCCTAAGCAAGGCGGAATTGCTGTCTTGAACCAGCGGTACTTCTTCGCCCCGCGATGGCCGAGTATCTAGTCATGCTCATCTATTAGTCTGTATGGCGCGTCAGTTTTGTCAGCATATACATACATACATCATGCATTATTGATTTGCATTCACATTCATATTGCATCACTATCACTCCCGTCGGTCTTATCCCCTAGTGATAATAGTCATCTCAATCGAGTTGTCAGTTCTTTCCTCGTCGGGAAAGGTTGCGTCTGAACAATCTCTCTCCTCCAGTTTAGTTCTGGATCAGAATTGGCCCTTGACCACTTTGATAACTTGAACCTCTGAAAGACCAGAGAACCTTCAACCGATGTCACTCTTCGCCATTGAAGATGATATTTTCGCTTTCCCAGATTAAAGAAAATCCCTAGAGGAAGCCTCTTAAGCAGAGATTCGGCAATACAACAGTTTTTCTTCGAAAAAAACCGCTGATGAAAAGGTCATCAGCACCTCAAAATTGGATCACATCATATGGCGTTTCTCCGGGAAGATCCCGAGAAAAGTATGATGCAATATCCCCAAGCGTGAAAGCAGTCTCTCAAGAGACTCATTTTCCCCAGTAGAGTCGGCAAATGGCGTCTCCAAACAGAGAAGTTTGTACACCTCTACAACTCAGACGACTGGGTTCCCCAGCAAGTCTGACATCAAAATTTTTTCTATCAAATGGCATCACTCCAGGAAAATTTGGCGAGAAGTTTGAGGAAAATCGCTACGAATAGCGTCCTTTGTCAAAAAGTTTATTTCAGAAACTTAGACCAGTTCCTTGGTAGGAGACTAGGATCGAGGGGAAGTTTATTTCAGAAACTTAGACCAGTTCCTTGGTAGGAAACCAGGATCGAGGGGAAGTTTATTTCAGAAACTTAGACCAGTTCCTTGGTAGGAAACCAGGATCGAGGGGAAGTTTATTTCAGAAACTGAGACCAGTTCCTTGGTAGGAAACCAGGATCGAGGGGAAGTTTATTTCAGAAATTGAGACCAGTTCCTTGGTAGGAAACCAGGATCGAGGGGAAGTTTATTTTAGAAACTTAGACCAGTTCCTTGGTAGGAAACCAGGATCGAGGGGAAGTTTATTTCAAAAACTTAGACCAGTTCCTTGGTAGGAAACCAGGATCGAGGGGAAGTTTTTACCTTTTCTATGCATCATTGCTTAGCAAATGAAGAAGGATGCGCAAGCTACCATTCTTAACCACCATCAAAATTTCGGGTATTTCGATATTTAGTCCTCTTGCACCCCGAGTGCCCGAATACCTTCGTCATTCACACCTTCGGGTCCAAGAAGATTGAATAGGGGCATCTGTCATACCCCAAATTTTGACCACTAAGATTTCCCATCTTTGTGCAAATCATCATCACAATATGGATGAACCATTAGTCTCCCCAAAGATGGGTGAGCATCCACTACAATCAAATTTAGGGTTTCCAGCCCTCTCAGAGCTTTTAGACAAAGAATCAATCAAGAAATGACATGATCTTCAACTTGTCTAGCCTCTCAAATATCTACAAGGGATCAAGAGGACTCCCACTTCAAGGATTAAGCACAAGGCTGCTCCCTTCCAGGTGGATCAAGCCTCAAGATCGCCAGTGTCACCAAATTAGGGTTTGGTCGACCAGGGCCTCCAGATGGAAATTTTCCTCTGGGCATGAGCCAATGCTTCAAATCATATCCTAAAATACTCCACGGAACCTCGTGGGCCCAAGCATCAAGTCAATTTGACCTCAGGGGATGCATACATAAAAAATCAGGAATTAGGGTTTCTTGACCTAATTCACCCATAAGTTGACTTTTGGGACAAATCATGAGCCAAGACCTCAAGAGAGGATTTTAGGGTCTCCAACATACCACATTGATCCATTTGTAACAATGGATTGATCCAGGAAGCTTAAGCAGCAAGTCTCAATTTCATCAGTACCACAGTTAGAGTTTCGCGGAAAAAGTCAATTGTAGCTTTGACTTTTGACCAGGACATGCTCCCAAACCCTATGACATGATTCAATATACCCTATAACACCCATGGAACATGTCCATTAAATTTTATTTAGGTCAAGGACATGATTTCCTAAAGGATCGCACAGTTTGGAATTCATTTGACAAAAAGTCAACTGTGCACAAAAGTCAACTTTGACTTTTTGAGATTTTTCACAAAAATGGTTTTTTAACCCTAAAATGATGTTAATGTATAATTGGAATCATCATTCATCAAGAAAAATCAAGAAAAGTGGGATATCTTGTAAAAGGGGTAGCCATAAAAACTTAGAAAATTTTCTAAGTTATGAACAAATGTAGGGGGATTTTTCACTTGGATCCAAAAGGTATCAAAACCAAATATGATCAAACAGTTGTTGTATCATATGAGGGCTTTCCAAAATGGCCAAGAACATCACCAAATTCCACTTGGGCCAAGAGATATGATAATGGCAATATGCCTTGCTGAAAACTGCCAAGGCTAGGCAGAATTTTGCATTTTTGCTCGATTTGACAAAATAAGATAATTCCAAGCCTTGTCATCACTTTGGACACATCTGAGGATCAAATCTAAAGGGGAAAAACACTGAGCCAAGCCTCCAAATTCCTTGGAACAAGAAGCAGCATGCCAAACCTAGAATTGCCTAAAAGAGGGACAAGACTCCAATTTTGGATTGGAGCATTCAATGCATACACCAAGGTGGCATAGACTGAGCCATTTGCAAATGAATCCAGTCAAGACTTATCCAAGACCAAGGGAACCACAACCCTGTGCCCTAACCTCTAGTCAATGGCTAGAGGAGACTTGGATTCCAAAGTGCAACCATTGGCCAAACCTCTGCTGCAGTTGCCATTCACTATTGATCCTAAAACAAACTTGCTCTACTATAAATAGAGCTTATTTGTGCTCAGTTTGAGTACACCAAAGCCATCAAACAGATGCTTTCCTCAAAATCACCTTCTCAATTCCAATTTTTCCTTCAAAGGCAAGTCATCATCGGGTTTTGAGTTTGAGAGCAATTCCAATCAAACCAATCACACACACACACACACACCTCATAAACATCATATAGGAGTGATCCAAACACTTAAACAACATCTGGAACACTGATTTCTCAGAATCACCAGCCAGTTGCTCAAGGTTTTAACCAAGTTGCAGCTGAGATGCCATGAAGTGATCCTACCATTTCCAATCAAGTCCAAGCATTCAAACACACCCCATAGGGTGTAGGGAAGCTGTTCAGATCATCACAACTCATCTGTAACACCTCCAACTCAAAAATCACATTGCTCTTGCTGTCACAACCTTCAAGTAAGCCTAAACTTGGTCATCTCTTAATCTATGCATATTTCTTCGCACAATATTTTTGCCAAATGTTCATAATCATGCATAGAATGTTTCCCCTCAATTAATTGCTTTGTTTAAATCGTATATCAAAATTCTCAGCCTTCATGCAAATTTTAGGGTTCTTGAGGTTTTGTCTTGATTTCTTATTCCATGTTAAAAATAATTGAAATTAAAGACCATAGACATGATCGTGAGGTTGAAACGAGCAGATTGATATGTGGTTTGCATGATTCCATCAAGTATTCAGTGAGATTGGGGAGAAAATGAAAATCTGGGCAAAACTCGGAACACGCGCGTGTTCTTGGGTGTTCTTGGCGCCCTTTTTTGAAAATTCACTTTTGATTAAATTTTTTATTCAATTAAAATACATTTTGGAAGCAAATTAGGGTTTTGATTAATTCAACCCTCATCAAACCTTTTAAAAAAAACACTTTGGGCCTCTAATTGAGTGTAAGACCCAATCCCTTTGTAAATACACCACTTTTTGGGCCTCAATCATTGTATAATTCCCACTGTATTTTCAAACAACGGCGCGATAGCCGCCTCTTTTAAAAATCATCTGGGCCTACCCTCGTATTATAAGCCCCATTTATTTTCATTTTAAAATCTTTTGGGCCTCTAATAGACTGTAAGACCCAATCCTTTGTAAATACAAACCTATTTTTGGGCCTCACTTATGGTATAAGTCCCGTTGTATTTCAAAAAAGTTCGACGTGATCATCGTCCGTTGAAAAACCCTAGGCCTCTCCTCGAGCTATAAGACCCATTCAAAATCTTTTGGGCCTCTATTAGAGTGTAAGACCCAACCCCCTTTGAAAACCAAACCATTTTGGGCCTCAATGCATTGTATAAGACCCACTGCGTTTTCAAAAATCTCGGCGCGATCGCCATTTTCAAACAAATGACCCTGGGCCTCTCCTTGAGCTGTAAGCCCCACCACTTGTACAAAAATAAATCTTTTGGGCCTCTATTAGAGTGTAAGACCCAATTCCCTTTTAACCAAAACTTTTTGGGCCTCAGACATTGTATAAGTCCCCCTGCGTTAAAAGAAAACCTCGGCGCGATCGCCAATAAAAAAACCCAATCATCTGGGTCTACCCTCGTGTTATAAGCCTCATTCTTTAAACACTTGGGCCTCTTGAGAGAGTGTAAGACCCATCCCCTTGTACAGAAAACCTTTTTTGGGCCTCAGTCACTTGTATAAGTCCCTCTCTACAAGACAACAGTGCGGTCACTGATAAACCTTGGGCCTCTCCTTGAGCTGTAAGGCCCAACATCTTTTCAAAATACTTTCTCCTTTAAATTTTGAATATATTGTTGTTTTCAATCTTTCTTTGATGAACAACTAACCAAACAGCATGGAAGCTCTACAACCGAGTAAGTGTTTATATGCTTTCTTTATCTGCTTTCATATACACATAACTGTATTGTGGGGCTGTTTCGCTGTAAGTCTTCTTTCATAAACTCATATCAACTGTGTAATACTAGTATAGATATTTAGAGTTTCCCCGGCAACTACGTCTAGCACGAAGCCCTGTTGGTCACTCTTAAATACAATCAAAACTAGATCCCCATAGGATTACCAGATACAATCTTCCCTCCTCTTGGGGTTAAACAATATGGAGACGTGAAAGGCAGCATTCTCGGTGAACCCTTTCTCAGACTGTCACCCTTAGAAATTGTCAAAGAAACTCTAACTCCCCAGAGATGATCTTTTCTCCGTGAATGGCATCTCTTGAGTTTCTTCCAAATTCTCGGACTTTCCTGGCTTGATCTATTCTCTGTGAATAGCCTGTCTTGAATTTCTCAGGGTTTGGGGACCCATAGGCTTTCTAAAAGCATCCCCGCCTCCTCTTGGGCGTTGTACAAGGACCTTACGGCTTCTTAGAAGTATTCACAACCTCCTCTTAGGCTTTATATAAGGATTCTTCCTTCGGGAAGAGAGCCTCCTCTTAGGCTTCGTACAAATTGTCCCTCGGCTTCTTAAAAGTTTCCAGCCTCCTATTGGGCTTCGTACAAATTGTCCCGACGACCTCCTAGAGGTATAGGAACAGAAATTAGTCATCTTAATAGAATAGTCTTTCAAAGAGTCTAGATCTTTCTACCGTGAACGTACTACTACTGTTTCTTTAAGCATAGTACAAAAGATAAAACTCTAGACTTGGACAGTCTAATCTCCTTGAGTCTCGAAGCCAATCTCAAATAGGGAAAAACACCAGTAGACTCGGACAGTCTCCAATACCCTCTGGATTCCCCATTTCCTTAAAGAACAGGAAATAACCCTGATCCTCTGATCAATCCCAAAGCATAGCCTTACCTTTAATCAGTCTCTTTATAAGAACTGATTTTCTCTTTTAACCAACCTACTGGACCTATCACTCAACTGAAACAGTAATCCTTTTAGCCTCTATCTCGGGCTTCGTACGAGATACAAAAAGACTCTCTTGTTGAGTCAATCATTTTCAGCCTCCATCTCGGGCTTCGTACGAGATACAAAAACACTCTCTTGTTGAGTATAAAAGACTCTCTTGTTGAGTCAACCTTTAGCCTCAATCTCGGGCTTCGTACGAGATACAAAAACATCCTCTTGTTGAGTATAAAAGACTCTCTTGTTGAGTCAACCTTTAGCCTCCGTCTTGGGCTTCGTACAAGACAATCTAAAAGCACTCTCTTGTTGAGTCAACTCCTTTTAGCCTCTCTCTCGGGCTTCGTACGAGACACAAAAGCATCCTCTTGTTGGGTCAATAGCCTCCTCTTAGGCTTTGTATAAGAAAAACCCCGGTTGAGTCAATCAACCTTTTAGCATCAAAACTATGCCTCGTTCACAGGATACAGACATCAACAACTCCTTTCATCAAATCGATGTAAGCGGAAAGCCTCTGGATTATTTACATCCACGCCACTGTCCCTCTTTTAGCATGAGAAATTCCTAAGGAAAGATGGCATTGCTCTACACTGAGTTAAAGTCTTCTCCTTCAGGTTAAAACCCCCTATAAAGGAAATTATGGCATTGCTAGGATTCACATATCCCGGTTAAAGTAATCCTCCTTTATAGTCAGTCACCCAACAGTTGTGACAAACAGAACCCCTTTAGAGATGACAAATTCTCTCTAAAGACAACACCTCTTCAGCTTCACATCTTGGGCTTTGAACAAGATATAAACAACCTTTTCAGCTTCACGTCTTGGGCTTTGAACAAGACACCAAAACACCATTTCCTTACGATCGCTCTGATTTCCCTGTTTCGGTAAACGGGAATACGTAGGCATAAGATTGAAAGAAAAATCTTAGCGAGCACACTAATCCAAAGTCCCAAATCCCATACCTTCACATATCAATCGAAAAGCATCACTCTTAAACTCCCACCAATCGCCCAGACACTATTTTAACAAAATAACTTAAGAGAGACCCACAATCTCAATAGCATCTGTAAACCAACAGTCATCTATTTAACTCAGTATGCAAGCAAGGTTAATTGGAGACATCTATTTCCCTTCCTTCATAAGCTTCAATAGGATAAACAATGAATCGAACTGTAGTACCCCAAAAGTGATAGTGCTTCGCAACCACGTCCAAAAATTCGCGCTACACATGGACGTTGGCATAATCGACGGGCTGCTCTGCCTCCTCGTGCGCAGCCCTAACCTCGGGCACAACCACTTCGCGCTGATATGCCATTTCACCTGAAAAGCAGAGGAAGAAAATGTGATTTCGACGACAAAGATCAAATCCACCCTTCCACCACTTGTCAAGTGAAAGAGCGAGGTATAAGTCGAGGATAACCTCGAGCCCAAGTTGACTACGACAGAATAGGACGACATCACTTTCCCCTGTAATGGGGACGAGTCTCCACGACTTTACGAGGACTCAGGGGAAGAGCTTATTCGAAAAAATAAGCTCGTCGCGCGAAAGCCAAAGTTTCATGTCGAACATGCCTAATGCCCGACTACAGACCTAAAACTAATCCTAACCAGAATCTAGAAAGATCTACACAAGCCTATGCAATAATCATGAACATTCATCCTATGTTCTTCGTGTTCTTCATGTTCTTCATGGATTTTCCAGAAATCCATGTGTTCATCGAAGAACACATGAACATTGAACCGAAAAGTTCATGCAAATTTCCAGAAAGAAAGAACACCAGGAAAATTGCAGAAAGGGATGAAGAACTTACTTGCTAAATCGAAGGTAGAAGATGAAGATCATAAACTAAGCTTTAAAGGTCGACGACGACGAAGAAGCTACAGCAAGAACACAAGTTGTAGAGCGCAGAGATTTAGGGAGAAGAATTTGAGTAAAGTGTCAAATGAATCTTCTCTCCCCCCTTTTTTAAGCACTTCCTCGATTGGGAAGCGCAAAGGCCATCATAGCCTAGGCGTCTCTAGGCCTGAAAAAAATTGAATGCTCCACCACGTGTCAGAAAGGGAATCTTCGTTTGGCATTCCCAAAGCTAGATGTTACATTCACCAAGTCTTCTGCTACTCTATGAGCACATCTCCCTTGACAATGCGCACAACTCATATCCTTGTCAGGGCTCGTCGACATGCAAACACCCCTTCAGCGGGCATACTTCCTAAACCTAGTCGACACAAAAACGCCATTTCCGCGAGCATGCCCTCACATATGAAAGGCTCGTCGGGCTGGTTGGAAACCAATGTTGACCACCTCAACATTGTAACAGGCGAGGGGCATGTCCCCGAACACTAATATTCAAAGGCAAATGTCCCTGAGGATATCTCAAGTCATCACTCTTCCTCAGAGCAAAGACTTGGGGGGCTCTTGTTCTGGGTTGGGCAGGCGCTTGGCCCACAGTAGGGCAAGAAACTAGCCGTTGGGAAGAAACTAGCCGTTGGGCACAATATGACCGTTGAGGATGTCCCCCTCACTCGCTTGGCAGTTCACGCGACCAACTGTTTCCCCGGATCTCACAGAAATAGTTGGACTAGGTCAAAGGGTCACACTCCTGATCCTCCACTTGGCAGTCTCCCATTGGTCGACCAGATATTTCGGCCACATGGGAGACGTTGGCCCCGCGTTGGGGGTTACTTCTATAAATATCCTCTCACTTGAGAGGGGCAGGTTTGATCACTATTCAATACTTGAAACCTTACCTTTGTACTTGCTTTCTCTTGCCCAATTACTTACTTTGGCATCGATGTACCTTGCAGGTACAACCCCCTTTCCTCTCCTACAAGCATCAGCATCTGCCCTACGCGAAGGCCACGACGATCCAGTCTGATCACCTCCGATCAAGTAGGAAAACAAAGGGAAATATGACTTACAGTAAAAACAAGTTTGTTGAAACAAAAGCAAATAAAGTGTCGTCCGTCTTTCTTTTCATAAATTGCAAAGTAGCAGAATAAATAGCTTGTTCATCATCTCACATCGGTTTCTCTATGTTTCTCTTTAAAACCAAAGTCTAAGTACACATACAACATAAAAATCAATTCACACTAGCATGGGACATTGTCTCAAAAAAACATTACATATGCTACACACACGCATCATCATTTCAATATAGAACAAAACAACAACCTAATAGAAATAAAATTCAACCATTCAAAATAAAGCAACATAGTCTGCAGAATATTTTCAACTAATTAGAAAAAAACAAAAGTGGAAAGGAACATGAGAAGAAAACAACAACGTGGAAAGGGACATGGAACCTAAGGTCAGCGACATGAAATCACTTCTCAAAACACACACACCTTCTTGTGATTTTGTGTAACATCCACACGAAACCTTCTTCTTATCTCCTATTTCACGTGCAACTTGCTCCATTTTTCTGCTTTTGTTCTTCTTCTTATCTCCCGCGGCGGCGAGGTTTATGAAAACGGTGGTTGTTGCGTGTTCTCGTTGGTTACGGAGAGTAAGTAATGAAGTAAGAGGTATGAAGTTGTAGAGTATGGAAGGAGAAGGTTAAACGTACGAGAAGATACGAGGAAATATAATTATATGAGTGATGAAGATGATGGTGAGTCAAGAAAATTTTACGGAATGCTTGTTTTTTTTAGATGAAAGTGCAGCATGTATTGTAAAAAAATGAAGGTGAAGAGCAATAGAAGAAGTGAGTCATCAAGGTTTTAAGAGAGGTGATGATATTAGTGTTATTTGAAAAGTTCAGAAAAAATCCATGTACAGCCAGGATCCTTGATACATGTAGTGTATGGTTTGTGAATAATGAGGCGGGGAGTATATGTGGAGATTAAGGATGAAGTTTAAGTGATGATATGTGTGTGTTGTGAAAAAATGGGGTCCCCTGCGCAGAACTTATGTAGTTCATCTTCTTCCTATGTAATGTGTTGTCTCAATATGAGAAAGGAACTCTTTTTATTTTCCTTTTTTAAAACGCAAGTAATGATGAAGTATAATGCACCCTTTTTTTGGTATAAAGTAACATGTAGCCATGTAGGTAATATGTGGGTCGTGTGGTACCGTCTGAAGTATGCATGCATGCTGTGCGAAAGTAAGTATCATGAATAAGAAAAACAAACAACTTTGACTTATAAAACTGGTTTACTAAATGTTACCTTACCTAACTAAAAAACAAAAAATAATATTATAAAACAAATCAAACTATTTAAAATAATAGAAAAGCCAAATAATTAAAAAAATCTGATTAATTTAAATAACAATTAATTAAAAAAATAGAAAGAAAAAATGGTAAAACGAGTAATTGGACCGATATCAAAGTGCTCAGAAAAATAAAATGAATACACAAAAATGATTAGCAAAAAATATATGATTCGGAAAAATACAGCGTTTGGTCAAATTTTGAAATAAATTTTATCCGGTTAAATGGCTCAAACTGTCCAGAACGCGATCAAAAAGTGGTCAAAAAATTTTAATGAGCACGCCGGGTTAAACTACGCGAAACGTAGATTAATATGACGGATGTTTGCAGGCTCGATTTTAAAAATTTCCATCCATTGATTTTACGCAAAGTTAACTTTTAGTTTGACTGATTCGGTTGTAAATCCAACAAATTTATTTCAGCTGATAAATTGGGTATTATGCGAGATACAAGACATGATAGGTTATGCAGATGATGCAAAACACGTGGGATCTTAGAGTAAAAAATTAGGCTATGACAGATGCCCTTATTTAAGTTTCTTCGATCCGGAGATGTGAAGATTGAAATCTTTGTCTCGATATAAGCAGAGAGACTTAAATACAAACATGCACAATTTTTCGCTCTAAGATACCACAAAAATGTGTATTATATGATATGAATGCAATGCGGGAAAAAACTGAGCGAAGAACGAAGGGAAAATCACAGGTGAATAAGTAACAAAGAGACACAACTGGGGAAAACAAGATATTATGGAAATCCGTCGAGGTGACAAAGAGTATCCAGTAATACTTGAAAAGAGGGGGACAAACCCTAAACAGAGATACAGACATCCGGAAAAGCATAAGATGCTAAAAGCAATACAATCTGGAAAATAAATCAGAAGCATCTAGAAAAACATTAGATGTGGAATGAGACCAAAAATTTGAGAATATAATAGAGACTTCCAAGAAAGCATTCAACTTTGTTGTGAAATAACAAGAACATCCAGAAAACAGTAACAACTTTACTGGGGAAAAGGTTACAGTCATCAAAAGTTTTGTCAGAAATGCATTGAACAAAACTCTGGAAAAGAACAGTAACAACCATCAAAGTCATTTAGAAGAACGTTGATGAAACTTTGGAATAGAAGCAGACATCTATCAGAGATATTCAGAATAGCATTGAATAAGCTCCACTGGAGAATCAACAATCATCATCCATGAATGGAACTAGATAGAAAAGAGTCACAACATTCAGAAGATCATTGAATGAGGTGAGGAGAACTCAGGAAATGTATCACGGGCATTCAAGCAAATATCAGAGGTATTCAGAAAAGCATTGAATAAACTCTGGAACATATGAAACATCACAGACATCCAGAAAAGCATTGAATGGACTCTGGAAAACATCAGAGATATTCATAAGAGCGTTGAATAAACTCCGGAAAACATCAAAGATATTTGTAAAAACATCGAATAAACTCCGAAATACATCCAGAAAAACATTGGATGGAGAATGGGAACAGACTTGAAAATATTCAGCAGCTGGTAACCAAAGTCAGAAATAAATTGAAGACATCTAGAAGAGCATTAAATGAAGACAAAGATTTTGAAAATACATCCGAAACATTTAGAAAAGCATTAAATGTACGGGAAAATATTTTGAAGATATATTTGGGAGAACATCAGATAAGCAACATCATATTTGGAAAAACATCAGATAAACAAGGTCGTATCTGGAAGAACGTCAGATAGATATAAAAGGGATTCTGGAAAAACATCAGAAGCAAAGTCGTACCTGGAAGAACATCAGATAGACACAAAGGAGTTCTGGAAAAACATCATAACAAAAGACACATTTGAAAAATTATAGACGGTAAGAGAAATGAAATTCTGGAAAAGCATCAGAATTACAGAGGTATATATATCTGGAAACTCACTAGGGAGTAAAACCAATTCTGGAAGGGTATCAGAATCACAATGGAAATATATGGAAAAGCATCAGATAGGTTCTGGAAGAACCTCATAACAAAAGACTCAATCTGGTAAAACATCAGAGAGACAAACACATTCGGTAAAACCTCGGAAAGACTTTGGGAAAGCACCAGAATAAAAAAGGAATGTCTGGAAAAACATCAAATGGGTTCTGGAAGAACTTCAGAACAAAACGCTCAATCTGGTAAAACATCAGAGAGACAAACACATCTGGTAAAACCTCTGACAGATTTTCGAAAAGCATCAGAATAAAAAAGGAATGTCAGGAAAAACATCATAACAAAAGACTAAATTTGGAAAAACATCAGAAAGACAGACACATGTGACATCCAAGAATGGCATTGGATGAAAAGGAAACAGACATATTTGGAAATACATCGGATAAGCAACGTCATATCTAGAAGAACGTTAGATAGACACGACAGGATCTGTTTGGTAGGTGCCAAGTAAGTTGGACTTTGACCATAAGGTAAGCCGTGGATAGTAACACGACCTAATGGTAATGCAAATGAGGATGAAACACTCTTACTATGCAATGGTATATGAATTATGCTATGATATATGATCAAATGCAAATGCAGATGTCAACGACATGGCTCGAATCTCTTGGGGAGAGGACAAGACTTGAAGGCTGATTTCTTAACACGGAGATCACTGCCATTCTGCTTGGGGATTCTTCAAGTAAATTGCCCCAGATTAGATGACTATTGTAGATGAGCTGGTCATTGCTTCAGCTTGACTGATTTTGGAAATGACTGCTTTATTGAGCGCTTGGAAAACTTACCCTAGTATGAGTCTTGAAATATCTTCTGAATAAACCAATTCTGAGAGGGATTTGAATTAAACCACAAATCTTGAACCAATTCTTCAATAGGATATGGAAGGAACTTGCCCCTGATTGGATCACCGACCAAGTTTCTTAACAGTTTAAAAATTCCTTGAGAGGAAAGTCAGTTTGCAAACAAAATTATTTGTACAAACATGGTAATTTTAATGCATAGTTCATGCAACTTTTGAAATCAAAATCATTTTTGGAATGATACAAAACACATGAGTCATTGGTCAGAACACGGCGGTTCAAGACATTTAAAAGTGAAAGGTAAATCACATATGTAATGCCAAAATAATTGATTCGCAAAGATATTTTGGAGTTAGTTTACGCAAGCTTGTTGTAGTACGCTTTCAAAATAACCTTGCTTCAGTTAGGTCTTTCGAGGGTTATAACGTGAACTAGTTCACATTTTATGAAACAAATCATAAATGCTCAAAGTTTATTTGCACCCACCCCATCTACGTGATGATCTTCAGTCCTATGCTCAGCTAACTCATACTATGCGCTCAGGTTCCCAAAAGGCTGGAAATTGCACTAATAATAATGATGATGATGGTTCAAAAGTCAAGGGACCCTTGTGAAGGCAGTCACTACTTCCTCACTACATTTATTTGTTTTTGACATTGAGGATTTTCAGGGTGAAGGATTTAAAGATCTCCTATTTTATTATCCCTAACTTTTGCCTGAACTGTTCTTTCGAAGATTACAGTTAGCGGGATGCCCCCATTTTTCCTAAATCTCCTTCATAGGTTTTGACTTAGTGGGCTTTTAATTTTTTTTATTTTTGAGTTTTTTTTAAGAAAGAGAGTGACTGTCTGGCTTTAATGATTAAGGTGAACCATCATTGGCTTTTTGGCTTGAAAGACATCTTTGACACTTGCTTGCTGTGTGCGAAGGAAAATTTGTGAATGCAACATTTATATGAAATGTGTCTTGCATGAACGCACAACCAAGTTAACTGAGAATTACCTATCCCAAGGTTAAGATTGCGGGTTTTTCTAAAGAAAGAAACTCCAACTTCTAGGCTCGAAGGGGTTGATAAGGGAATAACTTCCTTATTTCTACGGTGTTTATGGGAATTGAAATAACGCCTTACATCGTCAGCAAAGTTTATTTGAAAGTATACCAACAATTATGGGTATAACGTTTTCGTCACCCTCTCTCCAATATTTGCATAATAAAAAAGAAAGTGGAAAAGAGATAAAATATTTTTTGAAAAGGAAAGCATAAAGATGTAAATAATGGACAAAATGAATTGAATCAAAAAGTTGCAATGCTCATTTCATTAATCACGAAAATACAAACATAATTTGAAGGCAAACACCTAGTACATAATAAAAGAAAAATGCAAACAATAAGAAACATGGACTAGTGACTAGTTAAACACAAGGATGAGATGTCCTGTCTTCGAGAAGTAGTTGGGCTGAAGTCGACTGAAGCTTCACTTGGCGTGCCCCGACAGAGGGTTGTTCTGGACATTAGGATTGCTGTCAATGAAAGCTAAGGATTCCGACCTTAATCAAATCACACACTCTATCCTTTTGTGCATAGAAATTTTCCAAGTCATGGTCTGCGACACCTTCATGGAATGCATAGTGGAGATCAGATCTGAATCGAGTTGGAAGAGGATTTGGAGGAGGAGGCAGAGTCCTTTTGGTAATCAAACTTTTTTGAACCAGACCAGGATAAATTTCGGTGTATGTCATGGGAATATGATCAAATTGATTCCTATTACGGTACTGGTTCTATTCAACAGTTGGACTATGAGGAACCTAAGCTGGTCGTGGAGCAATAACAGCAGCAACAACAGGGTGATCAGTATACAGTGGTCGAGGACGAGGCCTTCTTATTTCAATCATGACAACATTAGTCTAATATTCCCTCTTCTTCTGGAAATTCCCATAGGACTTCTTTGCACTGTTGGAAGATTCAATAGCTTTGGATAATTTACCATTCTTGAGTCCTTCCTCGAGTCTTTGGCCAATAGTTACCAAATCAGTGAAATTGGAGGAAACATTGCCAATCATCTTCTACAAATAGAATGGAAACAAGGTGTCCATAAACATTCTGGTGAGTTCCTTCTCGGCCAAAGGAGGTTCAACTCTGGAAGCTAACTCTCTCCACCGCTGAGCATACTCCTTAAAAGATTCCTTCTCATTTTTAGTCATGTTCTGAAGCTGGCGATGGTCCGGAGCCACATCGAGGTTGTACTTGTACTGCTTTATGAAAGCGTTTGAAAGGTCTTAGAAGTAGTGGATGTGGTTTTGCTCAAGGCTCATGCACTAATTGAGTGAAGCTCCACTCAAGCTGTCTTAAAAATAGTGGATGAGCAGCTTCTGATTGTTTGTATATGCAACCATCTTTCGAAAGTACATTACCAAATGAGACCTTGGACAAGAGTGACCCTTATATTTCACAAACTCGGGAGTTTTGAATTTGGTAGACATAACAAGGTCAGAAACTAAGCACATGTTATCTACATTCACACTAAAGAAGTCAGTACCCTCAACGGCTCGGAGTCTCTTGTCTATGGTCTGAAACTGTTCACAGAAAACCTCAGGTTCAACAAAGTCTTCACGATTTTCACCCTGAGCACTGGATGCATTGTAGTTAAAGAAGGGAGCCTGGGCAGTCTGGGCAACAACATGAACCACAGGTCTGGGCTCGGCGAAGGCAGGAGCTTGAAAAACTGGTTTGGCAGTCTGACTAATGATAACAGTAGATGCAATAGGTGAAGAGAAGTTGTGAGGTAAACCAAACTTAGGCCATGTGGATGGTGGCATTTGGGAAGGTTGAGGATCAACAGCAGCACTTGCAACTTCTTGGATAACAGTCCTTTGAGGTAGTTCCCCTCTAGCAATCAGTACTTGGAGCATCTCGGTGAGTTTAGTCATGCTTGACTTAAGATCGTCAATTTCCATCCTAATCTCTGTGTTGTGTACCTCTTGCTCTGACATTCTGCGTATATAGTTAGCTCTAGTCTTGTATCTGTGTCGAGGAATCAGCTTGATGACTGACAGATGACACTGGAAGATAGAGACAGTTGGAGATGAGTTGTTGGATAAACCGGATGTATGCAATGAATAATGCTAATGATGCAAATTATATGCAATGCAATGCAACAGGATGCAAATCATACATAGCAGGATCAAAGGTTCAAGATCACAGCATGGAGTCTGGGTGAAGAACCAACCACATGGTATGTACTAGGGGTGAAACACATGCACAACGGGTTCTAACAAAGTTCCCAGAGTCATCGATAAATCTTTCGGATATTATCGGCTTGCACGACTACTCATGCGGGCTAACAATATTCTCAAGATAAACTCGTCTGAGTATAGTATCGCATGACAATTATCATAGGTCTACACCTGGATAATCACTGCACTACGTCCTAAACTGGCTTAGAGGGGTGAAGGGATACTAAGGTCCTCAGCTTCACGGACTCCCAGGTCAGAAAAAGTAATGCCAATACGACTACTCGTACGACATCAATAATCCCAAAGGGGCCTCCACTGAGCGTGGTTATATCATATGTTAATCATGTTAGGACTAATCCCAACAATTAACTATTGATTATACCATAATCCTATCATAGGCGCACTCAAGTCCGAGTTAGGACTTATCTCACCACTCAAGGTTACAACACTGCATACAACAAAAACCCAAGCAAAACATATATATACAAATATACAAATATACAAGTATACAAGCAAACAATAATAGCAACACAAATATAACAAGTTAGGCTCAACCCACTGAATAATGGTCCCTAGTGAATTCGCCATTTTCTGTCGTGGTGAGAATCGGATACCAAAGCTATCGGATCAGCTTGGCTCGCAAAATATGATATCACCACCGAACTTTTATTTTATCCAAGAGAAGGGAGAAAAGATCTAACAAAAAACCTAAGTAAAAATGCAAAGCAAAATACAAGGGCTAAAGCTAAGCAAAGAGAGATCAAAGGTACGGACGGGGGTTGGTTATACTTATGGAAGGTACCAGCACCCTAAGCATCTGTAGTACTCTACAGGAACCTCTTGAAATATTTGTGTTTTGGCTAAAAATTGTTTGCTAAGGTAAGGATGGGTAAAGTAAAGAGAAAATATGAGAAAGAAAAAGGTAGAAAAATAAAAAGAAAGCTCGTTAGGATCATCGCAATCCTATGCCTACGTATCCTTAATAGGAAGTCAGAGCAATCGTAGTTTAGAACTACGATGTAAAAAGGAAAAAGAGTAAAAAAAAAGAAAAGGTTGAAAAAAGAAAAGGTTGCTCGCTAGGATCTCGCAATCCTATGCCTACGTATTCTCAAAAGGAACTTGAGAAATCAGAGCGTCCAAAGTTCGTGGAACCACGGGTTGCCAGGTTCTAAGAACCAATAACAACAAAGACAAGTAAAGAACAAACGAGGGACATGCACAATGATAATAAGTCAACATACAATCCCTTCCCTTGAATTAGGTAAACAAGGCATAGAAATAAAACAACAGATACATGGAAAATCATCATATAAATGGAAAGCATAAAAGACACAGACAAACACAGTACATGGCAAGAACATCATGTATGGTCAGACAGACAAAAATACGCGGCAAAGTATCGCGAATAAAATCCACAAAATAATCACAGCAAAGCATCGTGAGAAAAATAAACAGTCACGACAAAGAATTGTGAATAAACAGAGAGAAAATACACATCAAAACATTGCGAGAAACGTCAACACATAAAATCAATAGACAGTCACAGCAACACATCGTGGCACAGATTAAACATGGAAAAACATCAAGATTAAATCAGATGAAACAAACCCGAAACATGGAAACAAACAAATCATGACATAGAATCGGGTGACAAGAGAATTATTAATTAATTTAAATATAAATATTTAATAAGATTAATTAATAATTTAATTAATCAGTATTAAATAAAAACATTAAAAATAATCAATAATTTAAATATATTCTTTACATTTTTAATATTTAACAAATAATTAAATTAGAAAGAAAAACCTATTAAAATAAAAGATCAAAATATTTTGGTATGCTTAATATTACAAAATAAAATTGACTAACAAATTTTTACATTTTCAATATTTAAATTAACTAAAAATAATATAAAAAAAAGAAAATTTTAAACAAGAAAATTATTAAAATATTTTTTGGTATTTTTCTAGAATATACAAATAAGAGAAAAATTATATAAATGAACAAATAAAGTTTGTTTTTCTTTAATCAAGGGAGATATGATTTACAGTAAAAACAAGTTTGTTGAAACAAAAGCAAATAAAGTGCCATTCGTCTTTCTTTTCATAAATTGCAAAGTAGAAGAACAAATAGCTTATTCATCATCATTCATCTCACCGCGGTTTCTCTATGTTTCTCTTTAAAACCAAAGTCTAAGTACACATACAATAAAAAAAATCAATTCACACTAGCATGACACATTTTCTCAAAAAAACATTACATATGTTACACACATGCATCATCATTTCAATATAGAAAAAAATAACAACCTAATATAAATAAAATTCAACGATTCAAAATAAAGCAACATAGTCTGCAAAATATTTTCAACTAATTAGAAAAAAAACAAAAGTGGAAAGGAACATGAGAAGAAAACAACAACGCGGAAAGGGACATGGAACCTAAGGTCAGCGACATGGAATCACTTCTCAAAACACACACACGTTCTTGTAATTTTGTGTAATAACAACACGGAACCTTCTTCTTATCTCCTGCTTCACGTGCAACTTGCTCCGTTTTTCTGTTTCCGTTCTTCTTCTTATCTCCCACGGCGGCGAGGTATATGAAAATGGTGGTTGTTGCGTGTTCTCGTCAGTTGCGGAGAGTAAGTGATTAAGTAAGAGGTATGAAGTTGTAGAGTATGGAAGGAGAAGGTTAAAGGTAGGAGAAGATACGAGGAAACAGGATTATGTGAGTGATGAAGATGATGGTGAGTCAAGAAAATGTTATGGAAAGCTTGTTTTTTATTAGATGAAAGTCCAACATGTATTGTAAAAAAATGAAGGTGAAGAATAATAGAAGAAGTGAGTCATCAAGGTTTCAAGAGAGGTGATGATATTAGTGTTATTGGAAAAGTTCAGAAAAAATCCATGTGCAGCCAGTATACTTTATACATGTAGTGTATGGTTTTGTGAATAATGAGGCGGAAAGTATATGTGGAGATTAAGGATGAAATTGAAGTGATGATATGTGTGTGTGTTGTGAAAAAATGGGGTGTCATGCGCAGAACTTATGTAGTTCATCTTCTTCCTATGTAATGAGCTGTCTCAATATGAGAAAATAACTCTTTTTATTTTCCTTTTTTAAAACGCAGGTAATGATGAAGTATAATGCACCCTTTTTTTGTATAAAGTAGTATAAAGCCATGTAGGTAGTATGTGGGTTGTGTGGTACCTTCTGAAGTATGCATGCATGCTGTGCGAAAGTAAGTATCACGAATAGGAAAAACAAACAATATTGACTTGTAAAATGTGTTCACTAAGTGTTACCGTATCTAACTAAAAAACAAAAAATAATATTATAAAACAAATCAAACTATTTAAAATAATAGAAAAGCTAAATAATAAAAAATTTGATTAATTTAAATAACAATTATTAAAAAATAGAAAGAAAAAACGGTAAAACGAGCAATTGGGCCGGTATCGAAGTGCTCAGAAAAATAAAATGAATACACCAAAATGATCAGTAAAAAATATACGATTCGGAAAAATACAACCTTTGGTCAAATTTTGAAATAAATTTTACCTGGTTAAATGGCTTAAACTATCCAAAACGCGACCGAAAAGTGGTCGAAAAATTTAAATGAGTACACCAGGTTAAACTACACGAAACGTAGATTAATATGAAAGACGTTTGCAGGCTCGATTTTAAAAGTTTTTGGCCACTGATTTTACACAAAGTTAACTTTTAGTTTGACCGATTTGGCTGTAAATCCAACAAGTTTATTCTAGCTAATAAATTGGGTATTATGCGAGATGCAAGGCATGATAGGCTATGTAGATGATGCAAAAGACGTGGGATCTTAGAGTCAAAAATTAGGGTATGACACTGCTCAAGCCCCCAGGCCCAAGACTTCAACTATACTTCACATGAAATGAGCCTTTCTTTGCTTGCACCCCACTGGCCAAATCTTACTGCTCCTAATCCCATGCACCGAACTATCCTGCTTAAGCCACACTGGCTCAAGGCTTTCCTGCTCAATCAATCTACTTGAATAAGACTTTCACTTCTCAAGATCCTAACAAGAGACTTGCGTGGCTCAAGCATCTTGGCTCGAGACTTCCTTGCTTGTATCCCAATGATCCCAATGATACAAGACTTCTGCTCAATCAATCCACTTGATTAAGACTTTCACAGCTCAAGCACATAGCAAGAGACTTACGTGGCTCAAGCATCTTGGCTCGATACTTCCTTGCTTGTATCCCAATGACACAAGAATTTATATCTAAACTGCTGAACAAGCTCAGCAGAATAGAGAACAAGGTGTACATGATACAAGTATCAGAGGTACGAGAAATCACCATAACAAAGAACTAAAGCTCTTAAGATTTCTAAGATATTCAATGTGTAAGAAATATTAAGGCTTTTACAATTACAACCTACATCAGAAGAATCAGCATATACAATGAGTTTATAGTTGTTGATCTTGTTACTCCTTCTACTAGTTGATCCTTGTTAAAGATTCAGTTTGAACCTTCATCCATATTTATAGATTTTTCAAAAACTAGTTGTTGAAGAGGTAACTTTATCTTGTTATTCCTTCTTCTGGTTGATCCTTGTTAAAGATTCAGTTTGAACCTTCAACCATATTTATAGTCTTTGTTGTTACTCCTAGTACAAGCGCTGTTGAAGATAGATACACCAGAAGATCTTGATCCAATGTGTAACATGTTTAACCTTTGAGTCTTCAAGAGACTCTCTACTAATAGATCCGTTGAGAGTAGATATCCATAAAGCATCTCAACTTTTCTTGAGCCTTGCAATCTATAGACTCTACCTGAGAAACTGATTTGACAATACAACTTGCTTTCTGCAGTACGGACAACTTCAGCTTTATCATCAACTCTGAATGGTACCAGAGGCTAATTTACATTCACTAAGTGTAGAGACAATAACGTTGCTTCTTTTGATGTTGAGGCCTTCAGCTTCAGAGTCTTCGCCAGACATCACTTAGTAAGTGTTCTTCAGATTCTGCCACTAGAAGCTAGCAATTCCAACTCTCAGATTATGCTTAGTGTAGAACAGATTCTGACCATAATATTTACAAGTATTAGAACCTGAACACATGTAACACCCAATTAAACCATTGTTCTTTCAATACTTTGTTATCATGAAAACCCAAGGAAAATATGCCATGAACAAATCTTGTTCTAACAATCTCCCCCTTTTTGATGATGAGAAACACAAGTATTTAAAGGACAATGTTGGGCAGTTATAATTTTCTTTGCAACATTAGGATATGATGGTCCAAAGAAGAGTTCTGTAGACATCATACTAGGAACTACTCTCAAGAAAAAGTAACTCAGTCTTGTAGGCCCCCTTGAGTAAAACGGTTCCAAGGTTGAGGTTTGTAAGCTCCCCCTTAGTTCCATATTTAATAAAACCAAAAATAATATTTTAACTTCATTTGGAAACATCAGAATACGAGGTTTGTGAGCTCCTTCTAAGTATGATAGGCTAAGGCTGAGATTTGTGAGCTCTTCCTTAGTTCTATGTACAAGAAAGTTAAAATGTGTCGCCTGGGCACGATAACCATAAAAACATAAATATAAATGACAAAATTATAAATGACCAATATGTACAACTGGATAGGTACTTAATGGGTTCAGTTTCTAATTAAATACTTACCATTATTTCTCCCCCTTTTGCCACATCAAAAAGAAAAATAAAAAGAGAAGAAGAAAAGAATTACAGTCATAAATGCATCACAAATCATCATTACAGTATCAGTTTCCAAGAAATTGAAAGGCGATCAAGTAAAATAGGTCATTAAAGATTATATAGTGCATGCCTTAAATTTTTAGTGGTCGTTATTTTTAGTAGCTCGGGATTAAAAGCAGTCCAAACCTAGTTCATTTTCATCAACATCCATCAGAATCATGGAAGCATCAGTTGAGAGTCATAAGAATTTTGTGGTAACAGAAATCTCCTAGAGCTCTACGAAACAAGATGTCCAAGACGTTCATAAATGAGCTATTTCTGAAACATCCACCATTGAGCCCTTGTCCTCTACAAGAATCACTTCTAAAGAAGCGTTGTCAGGAGCTCCCACACAACCTACCAGAGTAGGTTCATCAGAAGTTGTGGTGTGGCCCAGAAGAAGGATAATGAAGAGATCAAGGAAGAAAAGACGGTCCAACAAGCTGTTCTATCGTCTAGTCCCAGAGGCAGAGGATGAAGACATTGATGAAGATGAGCAAGACATAGACTATGATAACTATTTTCGTCATAAGGTCCAAAATGACTTAGATAGAGACCTATACTAAGCATTAGTAGTTCCTTATGAGTCAATGTTTTGTAAAACCACTTGAAACAATGTATGTAACACGTCTATATAAGAACTCTTAGCAAGCTTACCTTCATAATCAGTTAATCTTTAAAACAACAAGATGTACAGGCAGAAGCAAATCTGGATTCCAAATAGAGATTTCCAAAAGACAGCCATACTAAATGCAACAACTCAGGCAAGTGAAAGCAAAGTAGCAGCTGAAGGATCTACAAACAAGCAGATGACTTCAGAAGCTCTCACCTCTTCAGCATCCTTTGCGAAGACACACAGAAGAAGAAGATCTTCTATGTCCAGACGCAGAAATCAACTAAGAAATGAGCCTTTCAAATTTTCCAAGGAAGAATGGAAAGATTACTTAGATAATCTGGACATGTTAGATGATCCTAGGGAATACCTTAGGGTCAATCCATCATACTAGAATGCCAAAGTAATTTGTAATCACTTCCTTCTTATTAATGAAAAAGTTGCAAGCATTAAGTTCTTACTCCCATTACTTTTAGTTCTCTTGAACAACTATAAATAAATATAATCAACGGTTAACTGAACAATAACATGAACAAACTTTGAATTATTAATGAGATAACTTAATACAAAGGTTCTAACAATTACAAGGCATAACTATGCAGAAATCTAACATCAGAATCTATCATAGATAACTTCAAGCTTGTCTTTCCAGATTTTAGACAAATTATCCTCTGAACTTATGATAACTCCCTGCTGAACAAGTAACTCTGAAAGCACTCGTCCAAAAGGAATGAAGAAAATATTTCCCTTGTGAAAGGAAGAAAGATTCTTCTTCAAATAGTCAAAAATAACTTGAGGAAGATCAATCTGCAGGTCTGAATTGAGAAGTATAAGCATATATTTTTTCAATAGGGTCTATAAATAAGTTTGTGGTAAACTTATTTGTCTTGTTTTTTAACCCACTCTCATATCTAACAATTCGTAGAGACGGATATGCCACATTGTGTTAGAAATCCCTCGAAAGAGGGAAGTCTTATTAAGGTTTCTTGATAATTGAGGTATAACACTATTTTAACGTTTAATTGATTGAATATCTCTTATCAAACCTATAGATAATGCTCTTAATTTTTATGTACCATTTAAAAAATATTTTTCTAACTCAATAGATGAGTCTTTTAGTGGTTTCTATAAAAGGGTGAAAATAAGCTGGGCAGGGGTACAAAAAGTAAGAAAGCCAAAGCAAGTCTAACACATGGCCCAAAAGGCACTAATGAGGATGTTGTACATAAGCCCATGAGAGCTTTAAGGCAATCGGTTGGAGCATATTGACGTTCATCTTTTTCAAATCTAATATTAGTGAAACTTTGCCTCCAAGTCAATAAAATCCAAACATTGATGAAACTTGCTCAAGATCTCTAGAGATTTAATCACCTAATCAATTGGAGCCTAAAATAAATCGACTGGGCAACCACTTTTGGAAACATTTGCTTATGATTTTGACCATGCATAATCTCTGTTGATTTTGTGCAAGGTGTAATACCCCAAAATTTGCCCTCTCATTTTTTCATATCATTTAGCATATGCCTTCATTGCATTACATTGCATTCAAGTCATAGAAAAATAAAACATTCAGCATTGGTTCATCATAGGGCATGTGATCAGTGGTTTTCAGAGTATTGATCATCCAAAGCAAGAGAGTTAGAGCCAAGGGTCTCCCAACAAGTCTAAAAGGTCTCTTACATCATATATCATCTCAATTGATCTCACAAATCATTGAAAGATGGGAATTCATCAAGAAGATTGGACAGTGCATCATCTCCTAACAGAGGTAGTCAAAATTAGGGTTTTGGTTTCAAGCAGTCTCCTGATGAAATTTTGGTTCAAACTTGATTTCAAGGTTTTCTACATGATGTCAAGTATCTAAGGATGGAAGATTGCCCATTGGTTCATTTCAGAAGAGGTTCAATTGGTCATTTGCTTGGGAATCAAGAAATTTGGGGAAAAGTCAACTGTGCAAAGGAAAAAAGTCAACTCCTGACTTTTTAAGGTCAAATTCATGAAATTCAAGTTACATATTTTCATTGGACAAGATTTGATCAAGAAATGATGGGGGAATCATAAAAAATCAAGAATTGTACAAAGTTTCCATTTTTAGAAACTTAGGGTTTCTAAAAATGGCAAGTTTGGACCATTTTGCACTCCACTTCAAGGCATTCTTCCTTCAAGGTAAAAGCTTCAAACTTCAGGCCCAAGTTGAGCCAATCAAATATCACATTCCAAGCTTCAAATCCATGCCAAGAACTCTTCCATTGGATCAAAATTGAAGGAGTTATGATCAATCCAAGTTTGGTAAAATCCAGGCAAATTTCAAGTCATGGCAAGGCAAGTTCAGGCCTTCAGGCCATAATTTTATCAAACACTTGGTGTGCCAAATGTCAAGCTGGTTTTCTCCATCAAGAATTCTTCAAATGAAAAATTGTTGAACATTAAAGTTGTTCATCTCCATGTCCTCTTTAACTTTGATGTTGGGAATTTTCTCATTTAAACAAGTTATGGAGGTCATAGGAGAGCTCAAACATGGTGGTCTCACACTGAAATGTCCATAGGCCATGTTGCCATGCATGTCACCACTTGCCACGCCCATAAACCAGTTTTGTACACTTGAGTTCATGACCATTTTTATGCACCTTAGAGGCTTAAATTCAATCTGATTTCAACATCAACAATGTTCTATCATGTATCCTCTTTCCATGGACACCAAAAACTCCTCATTCCATCCACCATACATAAAGAAATTCCTCCTCAAACTTCCACATTTCCACTGAATGGTTGGTTGCCAAAATAGAATGGTATGGCATTGTTTTTGCTTTGGTTCAGTCATTCACATGCATACTCATCACACATTACTTCATTTGGCTATACATGGTTCTTACACATTCATGTATTCATGCTACACCATACATCAAAGAGGAAAATGAAACAAACTTGTCCAACAAGCTTGCGGCAGCATCAACATACACATAACCACATCACCACCTCTCATTTCACTAAACCTCACCATAACTCCAAGGATCACTCCACACTCTAACCAAACCTTTCTAACTCGTGCCAATAACATACTTCACTCACCAACTCAGTTAACCAGCTCCACTAACTCAACTTCTAACTGTTAACTACAATGGTTAACAAGTTAACTAGAGATATAAAGCTAAACTCTAACATAATTGGAAGGAGCTTCACTTCATTTCGCATTTTTTCACAAACTCTCACTCTCACATTTTCTCTCTGAAAATTCTCTTTGAACTCTCTCTCTTAGCATGAGTTCTTCCTTATTTCATCATCATCATCATCAATAGTTCATCATTGATCAAGAATCAGCAAGAGCAAGATCAATCTCTTTAAGTACAGTTTCATTGTAGATTGAATTTCTCTCTATTCTCTCCAAGATCCAAGACATAGGAGCATTTATTTTGCTCCTTGGAAGCTCAAGAACAAGCCTACACCTCTGGTTTTCTTGTTGATTCAAGTTCTTCGCAAGTCCAGGTTTGAAATTCCTCAACTGATTTTAGTTCGTTTTATTTTGTTTTAGCTTGTTTCATGTTGATTATGGCTTAATAGAAGCAATGTGATTGATCTGGCTAGTGATAGGCACCTTAAGTGCTTAGATCCAAATTCTAGGGCAAAATGTTTGTTGTCGTTTCTCTTTGATTATGCATGATATGTGAAATCTTTTGCTGGATTCGTGATGTACATAAGTTCAGCTTTCTATTGATATGCGTTTCATAAATTTCTGGAGAGTTTGAGGATTTGCAGGTGGTGGCGCTTCCCTGGAGAAGATGAGCGGAGGTCCTTCTCCGGCTGGTGAGGTTTTCAGATTAGGGTTTTAGGACTTTTAAACACAGTCGTACGATTTGTTTGATCTTGCGTTACATAATTTTCCAGCACATTAATGAACATGTGCCTCATGCGTGCTCTTTTTTTTTCCTCTCAGCTTGGTTACATGTGTGTGTGTGCGTGTTAATTACCATGTGCATGCTTTGTGAAACGTTGGATTGAATTACTTTTGATGATTGATCTATCTGACTGCATCATGTAGCTATGAATGAATCAAACTTTTGACTAAAGTGTACCATGTTTTCACATACACACACACGCCTTTGGGCCTGGATCATTGTTGCTATTCACACACCCTGCTTGTTGAGCCCAATTACTTTTGAACGTGATAATTGCTATCTCTGCACCCTCCTTGTTTATTTCTTTTATTTTTTTAATTTCCTTTTGACTTTGTTTCATTTTCTTTTATCCAAAATACTAAATGCATTCTAAAATTTCTATAAAAATTCTCATAGCATCTTTGCACATTTAAATAATTTTCCATTATTTTTATTTCTGATTTTAATACTTTTTGCTCATATTTTTACAATTTCCATTTAATTTCTTTTTTAAGTCTTCTTCTTCATTGCACATGTTTGATTTTTGATTTCTTTTGCACGGTTCCAAAACAATTTTGCATCCAATCTTTTTGCCATGTCTAAACCACATCTTGATGCATTTAATCCATATTTTTGTTGATTTTTAAAGTCATTTTACCTTAGGTTTTAGAGATGATCTTTGTGCATCCATAGTGTTTGATCTTTGTGAACTTGTGAGGCATATTTGAGTATGATCCTTAAAAGTTTTTGACCTATAATTTTGTGATGTGCTTACTCCCTGGTTGTGCTTCATGTGATAGGATTCTTGTAATTTTTCCCACTTCTATAATGTGTTTTTAATTCATTTTAGGTGCACTAATACATGTTGATCCTTAAGTGAATTGTTTTGGAGTTTTGTGTTCGGTTTGAACAAGTTGCTTTGCATTGATTGTTGAGATGTTTTATAGGTCTTTTCTTTGACATTAAAATTCATCTTATACCATGATTATAGGTCCTTCTTGATTCATTTATAGGTCCTTTTTATTTGGATTTACCTTTGATGTGTGTTTATGCATTTCAACTTGCATTTTTTACCTAATTCCACATCTCATTTCTTCTTGTGCTCTACATGATTTATGTTTGCATTGTGTATACCATTTCATTTATATCATTTGCATATCATCAATTGCATGCTACTGGTCTATATGCATTCATACTCATTTCATATGTCATGCATCTTTAACATGTAAAGTTGTGCATCTAATTGAAACTTGTTTCTTCCCTTTTCATTTCTTCTTCATCTATTTTCTTCTACTTGAATCATTTCATCCATGACTTGTATGTTTGTTCATAAGTATTATAAGACATTCATAAATGATGTATAATTCTGACCTTGACTTTTCATTAAGCATAAATACATGTTCCTTTTGCACTTTTATTCATCTTTCATCAACTACTTTCATGGTGCATTTCTTTGATGTTTAAGACATTGTTTGTGCAAAGTTTGCTTGTGTTTGGTACCTTAACCTTAGAGGACTTCCTTATGGTGTACATACTGACCTTGAGTACTTCTCAACCCTTAGAACCTTTCCTCTTTTAGTTCTTAACTTATTTGATCTTTACTTGTTAGTCTTTCCTTACTTCATTACTTGTAAGTAGTTTTGCTAACATTTTCAGGGTCTAATGGTAAGTTGAGTGTGTGGATATGCTTCCACACACACTTTCTTCCCTCATCTTTTTAGTGCTTTCTCTTTTGTGTTTGTGCAAAGCATTTCAATGCTTTCTTTGTTCAACTTCTTTCTTCTCCCTCTTGGTTCATAACTCATCTTCTATCTTAGAAGTGAGTTATGTTACCTCTTGCTCTCTTCTTCTCTCCTCTTTAGACTTAGGCTTCTAAACCACACTAAACCATTAGGATCTCCAAGCATGATAACATTAGGTGAGTCTTAGTCCCCTTTAGTTTTTACCTTTGTTTCTTTTGAGTCTTTCTTCTCTCATCTTAAAACAAATTCAAAACACCTAATAAAGGTTGAAACATCTTCATGTGTCATGAGCCTTATTCCATGGGGGGGGGGGGGGGGCTTGCATAAATTCCATCTTGGAATGTGTTGTAGGTTTTCTAGCATGATTTCCAAAAGGGTTGACGGTTTAAGGGCGAATTTGCTTGGAATGACAGTCACCTTATTTTGTTTTCGTGGATGTCAGTGACCTTTGGTGGCCACTGAATCGGGTTTTGTATTTGTTGAGGATTTGAGGGCCTCTTTTGCTTTATTTATTTTTTTATCCCTAACTTTTGCATGGACCGACTTCACTTTTCGAGTCCATCGGGATTGCCCTAATTTTGCCTAAGTTTTCTCTTTGGGGTGGTGAACTTAACGGACTCTCCCCCCTTTTTTGTTTTGAAGTGTCATAACTACCAAGTCTTTGGTCTTTGAAGAATAACCGCCATAACAAGAGGTTTCATCTTGAAATTCGAATGTGTAATCAGGATAACTGAACACTACCCATGCCCCAGGTTAAGCGCAAGGGTTTAGAAATCCGAAGGAAACTCCTACTTCTAGGCTCGAAGGGGTTGACTAGGGACTAACTCCTTACCTCTCCAGTGTTTAGGGGATTTGAAACAATGCATGTACATCATCAGCGGGATTTTATTCTAAAGCATATTATTAGCAATTATGAGTATTTCATTTTCATCATCCTCCCTCAAATTTTTACTAAGACAACAACTGATAAAGGGAGCGAAATGTGGGAAATTTTTTTTTGTGATTTTTTGCAATATATGAGAAAAAATGAGTGGATATGAATGGACTTGTTCAAAAAAGCACGTTCATTACATTAACAAAACCATTAGTAAGCAACAATGTTTAAAAACAAGTAGCACTTAACAGAGAAGAAACTACAAATGCAAATAAATGACAAGATCTAAAAATTGCCAATCCTGGGGATGTCTTCTGTCTGACCCACTGGCTCGGGGAGATGACCCTTGTAGTCTTTGAACTCAAACAGACGAGAGGTTGACGTGCACAACCAGGCTTCCTTCTGGAAAGGATATGTAACCTTTGTCAATCAGTTGTTGCACTTTGGCTTGGTAGGCTTTGCAATCTTCAGTCGAATGCCCCATTGATCCAGCATGATATCCACATTGCACATCGGGATCGTACCCAGAAGGGTATGGCTCTGGCTACGGCTTGAGAGACTTGGGAACCACCAGCGAGCTTTAAATCAGATGCGGCAAGAGTTGACTGTATGACATAGGGACTGTATGAAGAGGAGCATTCCTTCTTTCTAGATTGTTGCGAGGCCTATGCTGACTCTGGCGCTGATTCTGATATCCTCGGCCATGGGCTCGTTGATTTACATGAGGAGCAATCCATGGTTTCTGATACGAAGCTATAGGCATTACTGGTTGCCCATAAGGATAGCATGGCGCTGGAAATGATGACTGCTGAGAAGATGAGGGACCAAAAGGTTTTGCTGGTACACCATGAGAATACTCAACATTTGCTATGATTGCATTGGTTTCATCCTCTTCCTCTTGGGAGTTGCTGAGGGATTCAGTCTCACCGGCTTGGATGCTTGAGACATCTTGGATTAGTCCACTCTTGAGGTAGCTTTTGATGCATTCCCCTACCATCACAAGGTCAGAGAAACTTGATGGCGTACTGCCAGCCATTCTTTCAAGATAAGAGCCATGCAGTCTGTTTATGAACATGTCAATCAATTCCCTGTCCAAGAGTGGTGGTTGCACTTTGGCTGCTAATTCTCTCCACCGCCGTGCATATTCCTTGAAGGATTCATCGCCATTCTGGGATAGGCTTTGCAACTGCATGCGACTAGGAGCCACGTCTAGATTGTACTGATATCGCTTTAGAAAAGCGCTGGATAAGTCATTCCATGATTGGATATTGCTTCTTTCTAAGTCCATGTACCAACTTAAAGATGCCCCACTCAAACTATCTTGAAAACAGTGTATCATCAGCTTATCATCATGGGTATATGTGGTCATCTTTCGGCAGAACATCACCAAATGACTCTTCGGGCAACTACGGCCTGTGTACTTCCCGAAGTTGGGTACCTTGAATTTCAGAGGGAGTACCAAATCTGGCACTAGGCACATATCAGCAGCATCGAGCCCAGGTGTATCATGCACTTTCATAGCTTGGAGTTTCTCCTCAATGGCACGAAGCTTTTCCTTTATGGGGTCAGTCAATGGAATCCTTTGGGGTCGAGTAGGAACATTTACTCGTGGAGGACCATCATCAGGCAGAAGATCATACAGTGGATTACTTGTCACAGTAAATCCTGGTGGGGGATCAACATTCTGACGATTGCTCTCTGACATGGCTACCTCAGCTTCTAACTTGCTTCGTCTAACTGGCCTTTCAAGTCGTCTATGTTCCACTTGCTTCAAATGCTTCACATCTACCACAGGTTCAATGCGAGTGTCGAGAAATCAACTGCGGGTTATGGACAAAAGACTGAATGAGCTTCCCGGTTTTGGTTGGAGAATGATATGCAAAATGATGCAAAGATGCTTATGCAAATGCAATGTTATGAATGCAATAAGACATGGGATCAAAGATCAGAGGTTCACGCCACAGGTATCAAGGTCGCAGATTTTGCAGAACAATACAACAAGATATCTCTCGCCTCAGGTAGTCAATCTATCGGTTTATAACAGGGCATTCCACGGGCTATCAAACAAGGTCCCATGCACTAACCCTCAAAAGTTTTCCATCATAACGACGATTCGTAAGACGGTAATCCCTTCAAAGGATGAGCACAGAGTTATGCCTTAGTAACCTTTGGAATAGGGTTCTAAAGGTCCTCAGAATCACGAGCTCCTAGGTCGGAAACAAAGACGCCATTACGACTAATCGTAAGACATAATCATTCCCAAAGGGGCCTCATCTGAGCGGTGGAAGTCAAACCGACTCAACGAGTCCTAAGTCTCGCAAATCAGTAAGCAACCACCTCCTAGCTTAGTGTATACTCGAAAAGCTCGGGTAGAAATCCTTTCTCCTCACAAACCATCCCCAATAAACCCAACAGATAAGAGGAACACAAGATAATAAAGCAATAATAAAGCAAACAAAAGTACACACATGACAAACAAATTAGGCTTGGCTTGCTAGGAAACCTATCCCCAGCAGAGTCGCCAGCTGTCGTTACTCGAAAAATAGTCGACCGGAGGCGAAAGAGGAAGAAACAGAAGAGTTGCCATCGAACTTTATTTATCCCATGAGGGGAAGGGAAAACATCGAGAAACCCCAAAGAAGGAAGGATAAGATGGTCTCGCAACCAAATTACGGGTTCGGAAGCCGGTTATGCGGAGGGAAGGTATTAGCACCCTTCACATCCATCGTACTCGATGGGAACCATTCGCTTGTCTATGTGTAAGGATGTTTGCTAAAGGATATTGCTTTCTAAGATGTTCTAAAAAGGGAGAGAGAAAGGTGAGAACCAAAGGATGTGAAAGAAAATAAAATGAAAGAGAATGGTGGAAACAAAAAGGAGAAGAAGGAGAAGGAGACTCGATAGGACTTCGCGATCCTATGCCTACGTATTCCCTCGTGCAATGGGAAAGTCAGAGTCAACGTAGTTCGAAGGACTACGGGTGAAGAAAATGGAAGGGGGATAGAAGGTGGCTCACCAAGATCATCACAATCTTGCGCCTACGTATCTTACATTCGGACAAGAATGAAGAATCAGAGCAATCATAGTTTGACCTACGATTTGTTGGTGTTTTTTATGGACGATGCTAACGTGCGGGTTCTAGCAGTTAGGTGTTTTGCAGCTCGCTCGTGGAGTCTTATGCGTTACCTATTTGCGGTAGAACGGACACAACATGTTCTTTTTGAAAAGGTTGATTTTCGCCATCAAGGCAAGATGTCACATTTGATTTGTTTGAAGATTGGTTTTAGGGGTGAAATAAGTCCTCAGATAGGAACCCCTTCGGGTAGTACCCAATTCTTTATCTCAAACGATTTATTGTGAAAGTGGTGTGGCGAATATAGTCACGTCTTCGTATTGAAAGACGAGTATCGAGACCACACACTCTAAACTGAGCATCCTAATACTCGAAGAGGAAGAGGTCTTCACCCAGTCCTCTCTCTTTAGTTCAATACAAAGAGAACCTTATTCTCTTATTAAGGAAGTGTTTTGATTTATATGGTAAGTGCTTTACGACAGTGAACCCTAAAGGTAATGTCAAGCACTCGGGATAGGAGCAGGCCTTCGCCTAACCACTCCACGACCATCTAAGTTTATTAAGAAAATGTTTGAAAATGCACTTAGTACAAGACCAAGGTTTTTAGACACAAGGAGATGAAATAAAGAGAGAAAAAGGTTTTTTAAAGAATGGGTGGTGAATATAGTCATGTCTCTAAGCACAGAAAATCCAATATGCAAATCACAAGATCAAATAAATATAGTCAAGTCTCTAAGCACGGAAAATCCAATCTGCAAGTCACCAAACCCACAAGGTTATAAGTTAAATGGATAAAGAAATCAAGCTAAAAGTTCACAAGTTAGTGGTTAGATTGAAAAAGAAATTAACTAAATAAAACCTAAACAATTAAATCTAAACAAAAAACAAAATGAAAGAAATAATTCAAGAACTAATAAGAGAATATTTTGAGTTTTTATTGTTTTAATTAAATAAAATAAATGGGAAAATATGTTCTTAAAATAAATAAATAAATAAATAAAAAATCTTAAAGTAAATAATTAATAAAAACCTTAAAAGAAAATCATTAATAAAACCTAAGGATCAATTGTAATAAAAAAAAAAGCAAATCAGGTTAAAAAAATTATAGAATGAAGACGGGCCGTAATACATGGGTATCAAAATCGGATGGGCTCAAGGCCCAATAAACTTGGCCGTGAAGGGTTCAGTTAGTGCAAACACGATTCACACTTAGTGCATTTCTCCCTTCTCTGAATAGAGCCTCCTTTTTCCTCAAGATAAATCTCGCCGAAAAAGATATCCCTCCGTCTCAGATGTCGCGCGGTCAATCTTATTTCTCTCTCGCTTTAGCCTCTGCTTCAAAACACTTTCGTGTTCAGGTTTGCACTTCGATGTTGACTTTGGTTTCCCTTCTCAATCTATCTTCTCATCCCATTCTGATTTTCTGGGTTTTGCTTGAATCGGAATTTGGGTTGTTGGTGTGATAAGGGTGTGAATCGTTTTTGACACGGAGAGAAGGTTTGGATTTTTCCGACGAGGTTGTGGTGGTACGCAGTGTTTGGAGATGTGTTTGGTATTGTTGTTGTTGCGATGTTGTCGTCAGTTCGGTGACGGGTTAGAATGGTGGAAGTTTTGTTCGGAGGTAGTTAGCTTCACGGTGGCAGGAAAAGGGAATATGAAACTGTGGCGAGGTGGATGTGGTGGTTTCGATCGGTTTATGGAAGGACGGCGGACGAAAGAGTGGAATGGTGGCCAAAGGATTTGCGGCGGAAACATGGTACGGAGGATGAAGAGTATTTGAAGTTATTGTTGGAAAATTAATGGTGGCGATGTTGTTGATGAGATGTTGGCTCACAGTGGTTTATTGTTGTTGGTTTGTGTTTGCACAGCTTGTGTGGGTATCGGCGGAGGAACGGTGAGAGCTTGAGAAAAGGTTATGATGGCAAGAGGTAGTAAGGTGAATGAGGAAAAACAAGAGGGTTCAAGGTTGTGGTTCGATTGAATACAGTTTGGTGAGGGTGAATAGCGAGCAAGCGGAGGGAAGAAGGAGAGGTTGATGGAGTGTGTTCAAAAGGTTTGAGATATGTTCTTGTTAAAGAGTAGCAGAAAATGGTCTTTTTATCGCTCCCCCTCTATTCCAAAAGGTATCCTCCATCTTATCTTTTTATTTTTTGAATTCTTGAATCCCTCCCTTTTCTTGCTGTTGATAGGTCACTTTCTGGCAGGTTTTGTTTCAGCCTTGGTATATCAGAGTTTGGATTGTTGTGTTTGTCTTCACTTGTAGCAGGCTAGAGTATAATGGTAACATGGCAGATTAGTGCAGCGTGATGGCAACATGTCTTGTGGGCAGTTCGCAGAATGCAGGCTTGGCGTGGAGGACTTGGTTGTGGCTTTATGGCAGATGTGGTAACGTATACGGTTTTGGCCGAGACGTTATTGGTACGGTTCATAGCAGAATTTTGTTTGGTTATGTGCAGGGTCTGAGGAGCAGGTTTCGGTGTATGGGATATTGGCTTGCTGCAACTCTTTTTTTCCTTTTTTGTGTAAAGCACTTGTAATGGGCTTCTTGACAATGTTATTTTTCTCTTTTTTGTAGCAAGACAAATGTTATGGACTTTGAATTTTAATTATTTTTGTAGATTTTTGTATGGATGAACTTGGATTGAAAGAAGAAGAAAAAGATGGTTTATGACCTTGAATTGAATTAAAGTGGATAAATGGACTATGAATAAAAGGATAATGGATATTTTGGATTTAAAAATGGAGGATGTTTATGGATTTATTGGGATATTGGATAGAATGGGTATGGTTTGATTTTGGATTGAATTTGAAATTGGATATGAAAATGGGTAATTTATTCTAAATGGATTTGGGATTAACTTTATTGAATGTAAATTGAAAATGACATTTGGATATTAAATGGATCCCAAAAGTGGTTAAAATGGACATTGACCTTTAGAAATGGTTTATGGATAATGGATGGATTTGAATTTAAATTGGTTATGGAAACGATTTGAATTGAAAGAAGTGGATTTGGGAATGGATTAGGAAAATATGGATAAAAGAAATAGTTATTGACTTTAGGTGGAAATTGGACTTGGGTTGAACAATAATGGATGGAGCTGGAAATGAATGTAGGGTGATAACTAGGTACACGGAATGGACTTGCCTTGAGAGACTTGTGAATCAATATCAACCTCTAAAACTTCTAATCACAAATCGACCTTGATGAACTTTACTGCATGAAAACCCCGACTGAAACCTCAAGCACACACCACTTGGATCATACACACTCTGCCTTTGATCTTGAAACAAAACTTGTTTGACCAAGATTAGGTCAAACCAATGAACCTCTAATCGTACTGCCTACGCGCACCTGCTCTGACAAGCCTGATGAACCTTGATGAGGAGTTAAGACAATGATAACTCAACCCTTGCTTCAAAGGAAGCTTTTTCAAAGAACTGCTATAATCCCATGTCTTAGAAGACCAATGCGAATGAATGGTTATGAGCTAATGGGATGCATAGATGATAAAAATGATATGCTATGCAAGGCTAGGGTTAGGGTGAAAATGAGGGTGTGACAGGCTTGCATACATTCCATCTTGGAATGTGTTGTAGGTTTTCTAGCATGATGTATAAGTCTTTAACATGAAGTGATTTCACAAACAAAACCAAAAAAACACTTCTTCATTTAAAAAGAACAAAAACATTTAATAAAGGGAATAGGCTAGTGTGCTTAAGCCTTTAACTTTAGAAGTAAGTTTGAGGATCTTCCTCATACTTAGAGTACTTCATCATCATTTCATTTTGGAATGATGCATGAGATGCACGTTCCATTGAAAAAAGACTTAGGTACACTTACCTATGCAAAACACTTCAAATAAAAAACTTCTAAAACACTTCAAACAAACAAAAACGTCTTTCCTTCAGGAATTCTATTATCATCTCACTCACTCTCAACGTACGAACGTGCTTCTCCTTGTTCTCTTGCAATACGGTAACGCACTCGATTCAGCGAGCCTGCAACACCTGAGCTAGAACATTAGTCGTTCCCTAAAAAACACAAACAGTTTTCCCTTAGTTAGGGGAACTACGTCGTTCTGATTCTCATGTTCCCGATGAGATACGTAGGCAGTGGGGTAGGGCCCATTCGAGCACTTCTTTTATTTTCCCTACATTTGTTTCTCGTTCTATTTCCATTCCTTTTCCAGCATCTTTTCTATCACCCTTTGAGCAGTACTTCAAGCGTGGATCCCGTCGAGTATGACGGATGTGAAGGGGTGCGATAATCTTCCCTTCACGTAACCGGCTCCCTTACCTGTTCTCTTTGGTTCGCGAGACCTTGTTCTTTCCTTTCTCCTGGGTTTGTGCAGCATTACCTTTCCCTTTCTTTGGGATAAAAATGCCTGGCTGGCGACTCGTCTTTCTTTCTTCCGCGCCACTTTCGCGTTTGTACCTGGATGAAAATCCCGGGAGCGACAGCTGGCGACTCTGCTGGGGAAAGTTGACCTCTTGCTGGTCCTTCCCCGATGCGAGTCTCTCCTAGCGCTTGCTTATTTTTGCTTATTGGGTGTTTGATCTGTGTTTGCTTTAGTTTAGCTTTACTGCTTTTATTTATAGCTTTATCGCTTTACTTTATCGCCTTTATTGCATTTTATTTATATCATGCACCATATATTATGGACTGTCTGGTTTCCTTTGGCGGGATGGGATTGTTACTATGAGATGAGCCCATTACCCAGGCTTGAGTGTACTTTAGGACTTAGAGTGGATAGTCACAGGGCTCTCATGGTATTTAGCCACGGGAGTAGTTGTGAGTTCCACAGCCAGAGTGTGACTTTCTTAGGATTATCTTGCTTTGAGGGTCTTCCTCATTCAGGGTATGACTTTGAGGGTTATGTGCATCTGGTGACCAATCATTGAGGACCTTAGTGGAAACATCCCTCTTTAGTGGTGACAGTGGCAGCCCACATTTTGTGGCAAACTCATTCGCACCCGAGGGCCCACTTTGGAACTTGCATAGGATGGCCTTTATTTTGTGGTGAATCAGATGACGATCTCTTTGTTTGGCGATAGCATTGTATCCTACGGGCTGAATGTGCTATTGCTTCTCATTCCAGGATTCGAATATGAGGATCCTACCTTTTAGAACACACCTGTGAGATTGGGGGGGTGTTTACAGGTTTGCAGGTAACCTTGACCTTCTACCTACCCTTTTGTGTGGTTCTCATATGATCAGTGATTTGGGTATTTTGTTTTGGTATTCTGGATCTGGTTCTTTACTGGTGCTTGGGTCTGATATTCTTGATATGATGCTACACAGACACTTGCCTCCCTCATAGTTATTGCACCGACACTGCAGATTCTGGCTCTGATCACATGCCTAGTTGCATCTCATTGCATACATCATTAACATTTTATGTTTTTTCTTTCCCAGGTCTCAGTATTGTTTCTGATTTCGGTGGGTATTTTCTCTACATCAGATGGAAGGTCCTCCAAGAAAGAATAATGTGCATTACTGGTTTCTGAAGCCTAAAGTGGGACAGATCAAAGAAGTGGCAGATTTGATGGACAGTAACCAACTGGATAAGTTCAGAAAAAGGTTTGGGAACATCTTGAGTTATGTGAGCCTTCTTACTCCAGATCAGCATGATACTCTGTACACTCTCTTGCAGTTTTATGACCCTCAGTTGCGTTGCTTCACATTCAATGATTATCTGTTGGTACCTACTTTGGAAGAGTTCTCTGATATTCTGAAGATTTCTGTCAAAGATACTCCTCCTCACTACAGTTCAAAGAAGGCTATTCCTGACAATGTCATTGCAGAGGCTATTCATTCGAGAGTATCTGTGGTTAAAGATAATGTTAAGGAAAAGGAGGGTTGTAAAGGGTTCCATATAGACTTTCTGATTGAAGAAGCAAAGAAGAGTTTTGCTAATGGTGATTTGTTTACCTCTAATGCAATCTTAGCTCTCTGTGTGTACGGGATTTGTCTGTTTCCAAATATAGCTGGATTTATTGATATGGATGCAATCAGTATCTTTGTCAACAAGAATCCAATCCCAACTTTGTTGGGCGATGTATACCATTCCGTGCATTACAAGAATGAGAAAAAATGAGGAAGATTGGTAGTATGTTGTGCTCCCTTGTTCTATGCTTTGTTTTATAGACATTTGCCAAAGACAGGAGCTTTTGTGGATCTCCAAGGAACTGTTAAGTGCTCCAAGAGGCTAATGGGTTTGACGTCTAAAGATATAGTCTGGTGGCATTGGAAAGATATGGTGGGTATACATATTCTTATTAGTTGTGGAGCTTTTCCAAATGTGCCTCTAGTAGGAAGGAGGGGAGGAATCAACTACAATCCTGTCCTCGCGCTAAAGCAGTTTGGATATGCATCAAAAGAACCTCCTTTGGAAAAGATGTGGCGGAATCCTTGTATTATCTTGCTAAAGATGACGAACAGGTGTCATTTTCTATTGTTGAAGCCTGGAACACTCAGGTTAAGAAAGGTAAGATGGAGTTTGGGAGACCTGATCCTACAAATTATCCTTATTATACTGAGTGGCTGAAGCGCCGGGTAGCCATTACACTGTTGCCATTCTCTGTCGAGCCTCCGTTATATCCCAAGATAATGGAGCCAAGGACCTCAGTACCAATTGAAGAATTCCAAAAGCTGGAAGCTTTAGTTCATGAACTTAGGGTTGAGAATGCGGATGTCACCAGCCTGTATCAGAAAGCTGCATTTGCTAACAGAGGGTTGAAAGAGAAAGTTCATATTGCTGAGAAGATGGCTGAAAGCAGGAAAGAAGAACTCGAAGGGAGGCTGAGTTATTTCCAAAGACGGGGCTTAATTGATAAGAATAACGCCAGAGAGCGCCAGAATCTCAAGAAGTCTTTGAAGGAGGCTAATGAGGCTATTACCTTGTGGCAACAAAAATGGGCCAATGAACAGAAGCGCCAAGCCAAGTTAGAGGAAGAGTTTAAAGCTAAGGTCGAAGAATTGAAAGCTAAGGCCAAGACCTCAGATGAAGAATTGAAAGCTGCACATGCTCAACGACGGAAGTACCAGGATAGTTTGAAAGAAAGTCAGAAGTTATTACAGGAAGCTCAGGCAGAAATAGATAATCTCAAGATCCGGGCGGAAGTGAAGAAGTCCAGGACAGAGCCAGGCTATGGTAGTACAAGTGGGGAAGAATTGTATCAGAACATCAACACTTTGTACCAATCCTTCAGTTTGAGATAACGCTTGATCAGAGGCCTGATTGAGGCACCGGAAGATCCCGAGAATGCTGTGCTATTTGAGGAGGTCAAGAGGCTCAGTCTAGGGTTGCAGGATGTGGTGTTTCGTCCGTTTTAGCTTTCATTATGTTGATGTTATCCGGTTACCTACAGAATTGTTGTAGGAATCGTTGCTTTAATTTCTGGATTTGGGTTGTATGTTTTCAAATACTTGTTCAGACTCATTCCCTTTGGGTTTTCTTCCAGTTATGATATGCTCAGCATTTTCTCCAGTGGCTTTCCTGATATTACATCACTGTTCACTGACACTTGGCTATGACATCACTTCACAGGATTCTACACTTATTTGTGCACTCGTCTGAATGAATATTCTTATCAGCTACTGTATCTCGTGTGTTATCTGAATGCTGCGGACTTCTGAAATACCGGAATTTGGGCATGAAAAGACCTGGGAATAAAAAAACATAACATTGCATTGCATACATTTCATTTTTGCATTTTTGTTTGTTTTACAGGTACCCGAATCTGAGGGTATGGACTATCATTCTGACTGGGTATTCTCTACAGAAACAGCCAACAAGACTTCTTCCAACTACTCGATTCACCACAATCAAGGTTCAGATGTGGAACAACTCCGAGCGGAGGTGACTGAGATGAAGGCCCAACTGGGGCATTTTATGGTGGACATTCAAGTGTTGTTCCGCGGCCAGGAACTGCTGAGAAAAGAAGTCAATCGGATAAAGACTCAGATGGGCCGGGTTATGGAAATTCTGAATGAAGTGTTAAGAAAGGAAAACAATTAGGTGTCCGCTTCCGCAGCAGAGGTTCTCACTCCTCCTATCTCTTTGGAGTCTCCTCTAGACCATGGATTGCCTCGTGAATCCTCTCCACCGTCAGAGCTTTTTCATCACCAACTGTTTCTTGAGGGTCTTAAGCCAGAGAAGAGTGAGAAGAAGTTTGATCCAATCCCGATGCCATACGCTCAGTTACTTCAGCACTTGCTCAAGTTTCAGCTAATTGAATTGATTGCTGCGGGACCTTCACACACCAAGTTTTGTATGGGTTCCAATGTCCATGATAGGTGTGAATTCCATTCAGGGGTACCTGGTCATAACGTTGAAAATTGTAAGATGCTCAAGTATAAGGTCCAAGGGCTCGTTGATTCTGGGGCGATCAAGTTCGCGCCCATCAGCACTGTCAAGCAAAGAGATGTTCCTCCAACTGCTACTAAAGAGGTGGATATTCCTCCCTCCTCTCAGGCACCTTCCTCAATCCATATACCTTGGGTTCCGAAATTACCGCATCAGTAAATCACAGCTGGGACCCTCCTAGTTGCATCCTTTCATCATCAACAGAAGCAAGAAAGGGTTTTTGATCCTCTACCGATGTGTCATACCGAATTACTTCAGCAACTACTTCAATTAAAGTTGATTGAGCTCCGGAAGTTGACTCCTCCTGTAAAGCTCCTAAAAGGATGGGATGCCAAGGCTTATTGTGATTTTCACTCAGGGGCACCAGGCCATGATATTGAGGGGTGTAGAGCATTCCAACACCGAGTGCAAGACTTAATTGACTCTAAAGCAATCGAGTTTGGACCAGCTGGATTGAAGGTACCAGGTGATCTTGCACCAGTAGCTGCAAAGGAAGTGAGTATTCCTTCCCCTTCTCTAGGATCTACCTCAGGTCACGGGTGTATTCCTCGGCTTCAGGTTTCAAAGTCATCACGTCAGCAACCTTTGTTTGTTCCTCGGTCAAATGTGGAAAGAAAAGTGCAGGGGCATACTAGACACCCTAATCAACATTAGAAGCAAAACCGTCAGCAACAGAGGCAACGAGGACTTAGGAGGTTTGAGAGAGTGTTTGCTCCAGTTCCTATTTCTCAAAGCCAACTTCTTGCTCGCCTTCTCCAAGGCTCTTTGATTCAGCTGGGCAAGGTAGTGCCAGTGCCATTTTCTTTTCCTCTAGATTATGACATGAATGCCAGGTGCGAGTTTCACTCAGGAACGTTTGGACATACAATTGACAATTGCAGAGTGTTCAAACATAAGGTGCAAGACTTGATTGACTCAAAGATTATCACACCAGACAGGTGGCCCATAAATTGAACTTTCTTCATCAGATTGAGCACCCAGTTTGCAAAGACATCTTCAGAATCAATAAGTCCAGACAGAGTCAAGCCTCCTCAACAAGGACAATCATTTAGCTTCTTTACTGCATTCTCATGTGTAGCTTGTTATGTTTGTCAAAACATTTGTATGCATGCATGAAATCTGTTTTTCTTTTTATGTTAATCCTAATAAAGCACGCATGTTTTTCCTGAAGTAATCCATTCGTATTCACTCATAAGTTTGTATATGTGCATTGCAATACCAACTGTCGTGCTTAAACTCTTGAAGGAGGGTGATGAGGTGAAAACGCAAAAATATCTAATTGTGTGCTTTTGGATAAAACCCTGTTGACGATGTGTAAAGGCATTGTTTCAAATCCCAAACACTGAAGATATAAGGGAGATAGACCCTCGCCCAAATAGGAGCCCTAAAGAAGGAGTTTCTTTTAGTAAAAAACCCTAACATCTAACCCCGGGGCAGGGTAGGCGTCAGTTAGTTTGACCAAGCGTTCAAACCTCAAAAGGAGTGTGCATCTGAGGATCCATTACTTTTCACTCTACCGCATTAAGAGGTCCAAAGAGCGGAAACCATAATGGCTATCCCTCATCAACTAAGAAGTGAAACAGTCACAACCCTTCCAAAGAAATCAAGACAGTCGGTGTCATACGACGTGTTCAAGAAAAAAAAAGAGAGAATAAAAAAAAGAAATGAAAAAGCCCGCTAAGTTGAAACTTGAAAACAAGCAACTTAGGCAAAAATTAGGGCATCCTGCTGGACTCCGAAATCAAAGATTCAAAAGAATCTGTCCAAGCAAAAGTTAGGGATAAGCAAAAGAATTTGAAAGCGAAATGCGAACAGGATTACCCAAGAAAGGTCCTCAAGCGAAAGAACAAAGTCGTGTGACACAGACACAGAGACGAAAAGGGATGACTGTTACTCCAATAAACTGATTGGTGCTTAAACTGTTAAAAGTCAATGGTTCCTCAACCATCACAAAGGTTTCTTTTGAGAGGTGAACGCTAGTGCCGAACTAACTGAACGTAGGACTGGAGGACATCACGAAGAATGGGTGGGCACTAATAAATTTTGAGCCTTCCCTTGTTTCAATAACCGTGAACCAGGCCCCGTTACAAAACCGGAAGTCCTCAATTGAAACAGGGTTAATCCGAAAGCATACTACCAAGAGATAGCGTTCCTGACTCCTGTGAGTTATGCTAAAAGATTTTTGTTGGTGTTGCATGTGCATTGCATTCTTTCATTCAAAAATTAATGTCGTATTCTAATCCGTGATCCACTCACAAAGGGTTTGCGACATCTTTTCAGTAAGACTTCAAGATTAACATGTGTGTTGCATTTGAATTTTCATTCTCAGAATAAAACATTTTCTGCTTGCATACATTTGTTTGACATTAAAAGAAGTTTACATATGGAAATTCAGTCCAGAAGCTTAATCTTGCCGAGTTGAGAATCCAAAAACTCCCGAAGGATAGCCACATCCAGTGGTACTTCCTCACAAAACTTTGTTGAGCGGGAGCTTTCCCAACAAGTTGTGTTAAGACGTAGTCGATTTGGGGCAATCACGTACAATCATCTCTTTAAGATGTAGGCAATCTAAGCCAATCACGTCGAGAAATATCTTTAGAGTTCAGTTAAACGGGGGCAATTACTTCGAGATTCAAATCTCTCCAAAGGCAGGTATTCGGGGTCTTCCTTCGAAGATCAGTAGTCAGGGGTAAAACCACTTCAAGGTTCATACTGGAGCAGGTCATCCCAAGAGCATGAGAAGTTAGTCCATCCAGACGACTGATCAGCCCATCCAGGGTTCAGAGTATTGGGGCAGAATATTTCACGGTGATATGAGATTGTTCATGAATCTTCTCGAGGCGAATTCCTCTGTAGACCATACAGTCTGAGGCAGTTACTTCGAGATCTGACGAATCTCTCCAAGAATTTGAAGACATTGAGGCGTTTTGGATGTCAAGTTTTCTGTAAAATCCTCTTGAGACAATTTCTTTTGGTGGACCATGTTGGTCTGGGGCAAGTGAAAAAAAAACTGTTGTTCACGCATATACAGTCAATAAGCCAAAAGGCTTAAAACAAAGGGGCATTCCAACCCAAGGCATTTGTGGTCCCCTGTTTTCAGCAGGCTTCATTAATCATGTTCCCAACAAGAGATGCATCAAAACCTTTCTCCCCAACAAGTGGTGGTTCAGAATTAGATTTTCTCAGTTGCAGAAGTCATATCCGGCACGGGGCATACGTGCATATCCTTTTGCTTGCAGGTAACAGGTACAAGTGATTTCAAAGGTGAGAGCCATTTTCTTCCAGACAAGTGATCACTTATCCCTAGGCATGATACAGGGGCGATTATATTCAGGAAGAGGCTTCTGTGTCACCCCTTTGTCACAACTTTTACTGATTGAGTCCACTGTTTGATCGGCGGCCGATTACAGCAAGATGAGATCAACGAGGCAAATCTAATAAGGGATCGTTGGATCTTATTAAGTCGATTCTCCCATTCAGAACGTCCAACAGTTACAAGCTTTTCTGTGGCGATAACGGTTGTAAATTCCTCAGTAGAGTTGCTTCGCAGACCTCGCAGTTAATGTTCAAGACTCAATGAGTATCCAGAGTTTGAAGATGCCAAATCTTCTATAAAATCCTCTTGGGACAATTTCTTAGATCAGCCGCGCAATCTGGGGCAAAAGTGAGTTTGTGACCCTCCCAAGCATGAGGCATCTTGGAATCCCTTCGACAAGATGTGTTCCAGATCTATTATCTCCAGTAGAGTGACCTCTCCATTATTGTATTTTTACCTCAAGTCTCGGCATTTGCTTAAGAGTTTAAAGATGCTTGGTCTTCTGTAAAATCCTCTCAAGGGGCATCCCTAGCACGAGACGCTTTGAAGCGGTTCTCCCCAGCATAGTTTGTTGTCAACTCATTATCCCCAGTGGAGTCGTCAAGTGGAAGGTTTGCCTAGCATGAAAACATTGTGGCTCTTATTCTAAGCTCGACGGCTTTGCTCCTCAACAGATCACAGTGGATTTTCTTTGTGTTTTCCCAGCAGATCTCTAGGGACTCTTTCCCAGTGAGTCGCAACCGGATGTCTTCTAACCAGGATTTGTGCAGCCCCGACGGAGTAGTTCCAGTCCCCAGCAAGATTGTATCTCTGGTAGTTGTACCCCCACAGAGGTCAGCATTGAATCTTGCCAGTAATACTCCCCAGCTGAGTTATTTTTCTCCTCGCAGAGGTTTAGCATATCAACAGAATCTTATCCTCAGTAGAGTGTTAGTATATTCTTTCCCCAGCCAAGTCAGAAAGTTGTCATTCCTCCAGCGGAGTTGCTATGATCAGAATTCATCCCCAAACAGATGAAATGATTCTTGGCAGAGTCATCACTCCCCTACATCTCAAAGTCCAATTTATTTTTGGCAAGCGTGACAATTCGAAGCAGACGGATTATTCATTCATTCTCCAACAGAGATATCATCCTTTCAGGAGTCTCTGAGGTCAAATCATTGACCATTGTTCCTCAGCACAGTCAGCAGGGATGTCTGACATGCATGCAGAGCATAATCTAGTGTTGGAGTTTTACAAAAAGTCCACCCGCAGCGTGGCCAATCAGTAGTCAACTGACTACATCCAAAGGCGTCTTTCAAAAGTTCACCCGTAGCGTGGCCCGTCGGCAGTTGTCCAGTTTTATTCGAAAGACAAAGCAAAGTCCAACCGCAGATTGGCAAAAGTCTATCTTAGGGTGGCAAATCAGCAAAGTCCAATCGCAGATTGGCAAAAGTCCATCTTAGGGTGGCAAATCAGTAAAGTCCAACCGCAGATTGGCAAAAGTCCATCTTAGGGTGGCAAATCAGTAAAGTTCAACCGCAGATTGGCAAAAGTCCATCTTAGGGTGGAAAATCAGTAAAGTCCAACCGCAGATTGGCAAAAGTCCATCTTAGGGTGGCAAATCATCAAAGTCCAACCGCAGATTGGAAAAAGTCCATCTTAGGGTGGCAAACAAAGCAGCAAAAGTCCAACCGCAGATTGGTAAAAGTACATCTTAGGGTGGCAAAGCAAGGTAAAGCCCACCCGCAGTGTGGCAAACCAGTAGTCGTCTGGTGTCATTCCAAAAGATGCTGTTAAAGCCCATTCGCAGTGTGGCAAGCCGGTAGTCGTCTGGCATCGTTCCAAAAGACGTTGTTAAAGTCCACCTGCAGTGTGGCAAGCCAGTAGTCGTCTGGCATCGTACAAAAGACGTTCCTAAAGTCCACCCGCAGTGTGGCAAGCCAGTAGTCATCTGGCGTCATTCCAAAAGACGTTCTTAAAGTCCACCCGCAGCGTGGCAAGCCAGTAGTCGGCTGGCGTCGTTTAAAAGACGTTTTCCAAGTCCATCCGCAGTATGGCAAGCCAGTAGTCGTCTGGCGTCGTTCAAAAGAACCCTCTCCAATGCTATTCTTCCCATTAGAGTTTTATCCGAGCAGAGTTCATTTGGTTGGGTTTATATCCCTTTTCTTCTTCTCCACAGAGTGCAAATTTTCTGGTTATTTCCGGTATTCAATCCCTCCATACCTTGAAAGCCTGAAAGCAATCACTATCATCCATTCAAGTCTACAGTGATTGAATAGGGGCAGCTGTAATATCCCAAAATTTGCCTTCTCATTTTTTTCATATCATTTAGCATGTGCCTTCATTGCATTACATTGCATTCAAGTCATAGAAAAATAAAACATTCAGCATTGGTTCATCATAGGGCATGTGATTAGTGGTTTTCAGAGTATTGATCATCTAAAGCAAGAGAGCTAGAGCCAAGGGTCTCCCAACAAGCCTCAAAGGTCTCTCACATCATATATTATCTCAATTGATCTCACAAATCATTGGAAGATGGGAATTCATCAAGAAGATTGGACAGTGCAACATCTCTTAACAGAGGCAGTCAAAATTAGGGTTTTGGTTTCAAGCAGTCTCCTGATAAAATTTTGGTTCAAACTTGATCTCAAGGTTTTCTACATGATGTCAAGTATCTAAGGATGGAAGATTGCCCATTGGTTCATTTCAGAAGAGGTTCAATTGGTCATTTTCTTGGGAATCAAGAAATTTGGGGAAAAGTCAACTGTGCAAAGGAAAAAAGTCAACTCCTGACTTTTTAAGGTCAAATTCATGAAATTCAAGTTACATATTTTCATTGGACAAGATTTTATCAAGAAATGATGGGGGAATCATCAAAAATCAAGAATTGTACAAAGTTTCCATTTTTAGAAACTTAGGGTTTCTAAAAATGGCAAGTTTGGACCATTTTGCACTCCACTTCAAGGCATTCTTCCTTCAAGGTAAAAGCTTCAAACTTCAGGCCCAAGTTGAGCCAATCAAAGATCACGTTCCAAGCTTTAAATCCATGCCAAGAACTCTTCCATTGGATCAAAATTGAAGGAGTTATGATCAATCAAAGTTTGGTAAAATCCAGGCAAATTTCAAGTCATGGCAAGGCAAGTTCAGGCCTTCAGGCCATAATTTCATCAAACACTTGGTGTGCCAAATGTCAAGCTGGTTTTCTCCATCAAGAATGCTTCAAATGAAAAATTGTTGAACATCAAAGTTGTTCATCTCCATGTCCTCTTTAACTTTGATGTTGGGCATTTTCTCATTTGAATAAGTTATGGAGGTCATAGAAGAGCTCAAACATGGTGGTCTCACACTGAAATGTCCATAGGCCATGTTGCCATGCATGTCACCACTTGCCACGCCCATAAACCAGTTTTGTACACTTGAGTTCATGACCATTTTTATGCACCTTAGAGGCTTAACTTCAATCTGATTTCAACATCAACAATGTTCTATCATGTATCCTCTTTCCATGGACACCAAAAACTCATTCCATCCACCATACATAAAGAAATTCCTCCTCAAAATTCCACATTTCCACTGAATTGTTGGTTGCCAAAATAGAATGGTATGGCATTGTTTTTGCTTTGGTTCAGTCATTCACACGCATACTCATCACACATTACTTCATTTGGCCATACATGGTTCTTACACATTCATGTATTCATGCTACACCATACATCAAAGAGGAAAATGAAACAAACTTGTCCAACAAGCTTGCTGAAGCATCAGCATACACATAACCACATCACCACCTCTCATTTCACTAAACCTCACCATAACTCCAAGGATCACTCCACACTCTAACCAAACCTTTCTAACTCGTGCCAATAACCAACTTCACTCACCAACTTAGTTAACCAGCTCCACTAACTCAACTTCTAGCTATTAACTATAATGGTTAACAAGTTAACTAGAGATATAAAGCTAAACTCTAACATAATTGGAAGGAGCTTCACTTTATTTCGCATTTTTTCACAAACTCTCACTCTCACATTTTCTCTCTGAAAATTCTCTCTGAACTCTCTCTCTTAGCACGAGTTCTTCCTTATTTCATCATCATCATCATCAATAGTTCATCATTGATCAAGAATCAGCAAGAGCAAGATCAATCTCTTCAAGTACAGTTTCATTGTAGATTGAATTTCTCTCTATTCTCTCCAAGATCCAAGACATAGGAGCATTTATTTTGCTCCTTGGAAGCTCAAGAACAAGCCTACACCTCAGGTTTTCTTGTTGATTCAAGTTCTTCGCAAGTCCAGGTTTGAAATTCCTCAACTGATTTTAGTTCGTTTTATTTTGTTTTAGCTTGTTTCATGTTGATTATGGCTTAATAGAAGCAATGTGATTGATCTGGCTAGTGATAGGCACCTTAAGTGCTTAGATCCAAATTCTAGGGCAAAATGTTTATTGCCGTTTCTCTTTGATTATGCATGATATGTGAAATATTTTGCTGGATTCGGGATGTACATAAGTTCAGCTTTCTATTGATATGCATTTCATAAATTTCTGGAGAGTTTGAGGATTTGCAGGTGGTGGCGCTTCGCCGGAGAAGATGACCGGAGGTCCTTCTCCGGCTGGTGAGGTTTTAGGATTAGGGTTTTAGGACTTTTAAACACAGCCGTACGATTTGTTTGATCTTGCGTTCCATAATTTGCCAGCACATTAATGAACATGTGCCTCACGTGTGCTGTTTTTTTCCTCTCAGCTTGGTTGCATGTGTGTGCGTGCGTGTTAATTACCATGTGCATGCTTTGTGAAACGTTGGATTGAATTACTTTTGATGATTGATCTATCTGACTGCATCATGTGGCTGTGAATGAATCAAACTTTTGACTAAAGTGTACCATGTTTTCACATACACACACGCGCCTTTGGGCCTGGATCATTGTTGCTATTCACACACCCTGCTTGTTGAGCCCAATTACTTTTGAACGTGATAATTGCTATCTCTGCACCCTCCTTGTTTATTTCTTTTATTTTTTTAATTTCCTTTTGACATTGTTTCATTTTCTTTTATCAAAAATACTAAATGCATTCTAAAAATTCTATAAAAATTCTCATAGCAACTTTACACACTTAAATAATTTTACATTATTTTTATTTCTGATTTTAATACTTTTTTCTCATATTTTTACAATTTCCATTTAATTTATTTTTTAAGTCTTTTTCTTCATTGCACATGTTTGATTTTTGATTTCTTTTGCATGGTTCCAAAACAATTTTGCATCCAATATTTTTGCCATCTCTAAAACACATCTTGATACATTTAATCCATATTTTTTTTATTTTTAAAGTCATTTTACCTTAGGGTTTAGAGATGATCTTTGGGCATCCATAGTGTTTGATCTTTGTGAACTTGTGAGGCATATTTGAGTATGATCCTTAAAAGGTTTTGACCTATAATTTGGTGATGTGCTTACTCCCTGGTTGTGCTTCATGCGATAGGATTATTGTAATTTTTCCCACCTCTCTAATGTGTTTTTAATTCATTTTAGGTGCACTAATACATGTTGATCCTTAAGTGAATTGTTTTGGAGTTTTGTGTTCGGTTTGAACAAGTTGCTTTGCATTGATTGTTGAGATGTTTTATAGGTCTTTTCTTTGACATTAAAAGTCATCTTATACCATGATTATAGGTCCTTCTTGATTCATTTATAGGTCCTTTTGATTTGGATTTACCTTTGATGTGTGTTTATGCATTTCAACTTGCATTTTTGACCTAGTTCCACATCTCATTTCTTCTTGTGCTCTACATGATTTGTGTTTGCATTGTGTATGCCATTTCATTTATATCATTTGCATATCATCAATTGCATGCTACTTTGCTATATACATTCATACTCATTTCATATGTCATGCATCTTTTACATGTAAAGTTGTGCATCTAATTGAAACTTGTTTCTTCCCTTTTCATTTCTTCTTCATCTATTTTCTTCTACTTGAATAATTTCATCCATGACTTGTATGTTTGTTCATAAGTATTATAAGACATTCATAAATGATGTATAATTCTGACCTTGACTTTTCATTAAGCATAAATACATGTTCCTTTTGCACTTTTATTCATCTTTCATCAACTACTTTCATGGTGCATTTCTTTGATGTTTAAGACATTGTTTGTGCAAAGTTTGCTTGTGTTTGGTACCTTAACCTTAGAGGACTTCCTTATGGTGTACATACTGACCTTGAGTACTTCTCAACCCTTAGAACCTTTCCTCTTTTAGTTCTTAACTTGTTTGATCTTTACTTGTTAGTCTTTCCTTACTTCATTACTTGTAAGTAGTTTTGCTAACATTTTCAGGGGCTAATGGTAAGTTGAGTGTGTGGATATGCTTCCACACACACTTTCTTCCCTCATCTTTTTAGTGCTTTCTCTTTTGTGTTTGTGCAAAGCATTTCAATGCTTTCTTTGTTCAACTTCTTTCTTCTCCCTCTTGGTTCATAACTCATCTTCTATCTTAGAAGTGAGTTATGTTACCTCTTGCTCTCTTTTTCTCTCCTCTTTAGACTTAGGCTTCTAAACCACACTAAACCATTAGGATCTCCAAGCATGATAACATTAGGTGAGTCTTAGTCCCCTTTAGTCTTTACCTTTGTTTCTTTTGAGTCTCTCTTCTCTCATCTCAAAACAAATTCAAAACACCTAATAAAGGTTAAAACATCTTCATGTGTCATGAGCCTTAATCCATGGGGGGGCTTGCATAAATTCCATCTTGGAATGTGTTGTAGGTTTTCTAGCATGATGTACAAGTCTTTAACATGAAGTGATTTCACAAACAAAACCAAAAAACACTTCTTCATTTAAAAACAACAAAAACATTTAATAAAGGGAATAGGCTAGTGTGCTTAAGACTTTAACTTTGGAAGTAAGTTTGAGGATCTTCCTCATAATTAGTGTACTTCATCATCATTTCATTATGGAATGATGCATGAGATGCACATTCCATTGAAAAAGACTTAGGTACACTTACCTATGCAAAACACTTCAAATAAAAAACTTCTAAAACACTTCAAACAAACAAAAACGTCTTTCCTTCGGGAATTCTCTTCTCATCTCACTCACTCTCAACGTACGAACGTGCTTCTCCTTGTTCTCTTACAATACGGTAACGCACTCGATTCAGCGAGCCTGCAACACCTGAGCTAGAACATTAGTCGTTCCCTAAAAAACACAAACAGTTTTCCCTTAGTTAGGGGAACTACGTCGCTCTGATTCTCATGTTCCCAATGAGATACGTAGGCAGTGGGGTAGGGCCCATTCGAGCACTTCTTTTATTTTCCCTACATTTGTTTCTCGTTCTCTTTCCATTCCTTTTCCAACATCTTTTCTATCACCCTTTGAGCAGTACTTCAAGCGTGGATCCCGTCGAGTACGACGGACGTGAAGGGGTGCGACAACCTTCCCTTCACGTAATCGATTCCCTTACCCGTTCTCTTTGGTTCGCGAGACCTTGTTCTTTCCTTTCTCCCGGGTTTGTGCAGCATTACCTTTCCCTTTCTTTGGGATAAAAATGCCTGGCTGGTGACTCTTATTTCTTTCTTCCGCGCCACTTTCGCGTTTGTACCTGGATGAAAATCCCGGGAGCGACACATGGTTTACACGATCAAATTCATTAGATGTTCCACTATAAATAGGCAACCATTCTTTATTCTTTTGCATATCATATTTTTTCTGTTATTGTTTTTATTGTGTGAGTCTTTCTCTCTCTCCATAAGTATCATCATGGCATATCAAAACACTTTTAATTTGAAGACCCCTTTGGAAGAAAGGTTTATACTACCGATATACTAGAAATAACTCAAAAAAGAATGTATCATCATAGTCGCGCCAAATTTGTTGAAAGGGTGCTTGTTTATATGATTGAATACAAAAAAACTCAGTCATCGGGACTTCCATACAGAGCACTAATCACAAAAATCCTAGGGGCCTTTGACATCGATACTATGGGAGAAACATCAAAATGATCCAGCAATAGGATCAACTACTCCTCTCTCAGAGATATGAAGATTTACACCAAATATGGAGAATTAAAGGATAAATCCACAGATGAAGAAAAGGACTTAGAACAATAAAAAAATCACAACAATCAATAAGATCATGGAGATATGTCAGGATCTGGCCAAAGATGTGACAGAAATTAAGAAGATAATATTAAGAAAGGATGATACCTATGGAAACAAGTAATCTCACTTATGTGTCTTAGTTTCTAAGTGTGTTGCTTTTATGTTTCCTCTATATTCCTAAAATTTCCCAATTTATGTACCTTGAATTCCAATATGATTTGAATTAATAAAGAGTGTTGTTTTCCTTTTCTAAATGGCTATGTGTACTTGTCAAAAAGTTCGTAATGCATGGCACCCCTATGCTGGTAAGGGTGGCCAAAGGGCTTAGTAATGTTATATGGTTTAAGACGTTCTCACGATGGTGAGAGACATTGTTTGGTGGTGTTTACGGTGATGAGATAGCAAGCTTACGCAAGGTGAAAATCTCTATAACTTCAGGGGTATATTGTGTGTCTTACGATCTATCTCGTCTCATGTTAGGGATGAGATATTTATAAAGGTTCCAGGCCTAGAGTTAGGGTTTCCATGGGAGAAATAACCTTAAGCTTAGTCTGTTGCGAGTAGGGAGCATTTTTCCACATTTACACGTCTATGCGAGTAGGGAGCGCTCAGGGCTAGGTTGCCCTCGATTGCGGGCGGTAAATGGGTGTTGCCTCTTACTGAAGGTTGTAACTCCCTCGTCCTTGGTAAGTCTTTTACAAATATCTCACTACACAGTCCCTCAAGCACAAAGGCTTTGTTAAAAGGATAAGTGATTTAATTACTTAGTTTCTCTAGTGAGAATATATGTCGAGCGTTTTTTACGAGACTCTAAATCCATAAGGCAAGATTATATATTAAGCCTTTCTAACGAGACTCAAAGTCTTCCATACGAGGCGTTGAGTCTCTCGAGCGAGTCAGTCTGACCCTCGAGGCAAGACTTTGAAGTTAAGTTTCTTGGTATGGACTTTGGTCGCATCCCTTGGGTGAGATTTTAGGCTGGATCCTGTCTGAGGAGACTTCAAGTCCCCTAGGCAAGGTGCATAAATAAGTTTGTTTAATGAGACTCTAAGTCCCTCAGGTGAGCTCTTGAGTCTTTCGGAAGAGACTTCAGTCTGAACCTTTAGGTAAGACTTTCAAGTTTAGTCTCTTGAGCCAACCTTTAGTTATGTCCCTCGGGCAAGGCATTTAATAGATCATGTATGATGAGACTCTAAGTTCCTTCATGCGAGATTATATGTTAAGCCTTTCTGATGAAACTCTAGGTCCCTCAGGAAAGGAATTGAGTCTCTTGGGCGAGACTTTGATCTGAATCATCAGGTAAGTCCTTCAAGTTAAGTATTTTGGGCTAGGCTTCAGTCCCATCCCACATGCAAGCCGTTAGCATGGATCATGTAGGAGTTTACTTCAAGTCCCTCATGTGAGGCATTTAGAAGAGACCGTTTGATGGGACTCTAAGTTCTTCAGGTGAGATTATATGTTGAGAGTTTCTAAAGTGACTCCAAGTCCCTCATATGAGACTTTTATCCGAATTCTCGGGCAAGACTTTTAAGTTAAGTCTCTTGGTTCAGACTTCATTCGTGTCTCTCGGATGACATTTTAGGTCGGATCTCGTCTGAAGGGACTTCAAATCCCTCAGGTGAACATTTAGAAGAGCCAATTTGATGAGATTCTATGTCCTTTAGGGGGGATTATATGTTGAACTTTTCTAAAGAGACTCCAAGTCCCTTAAGCGAGGCGTTGAGTCTCTCGGGTGAGACTTCGATCCAAACCCTCAAGCAAGACTTTTAAGTCAAGTCTCTTGGACAAGACTTCGGTCATGTCCCTTTGGAGATACTTTAAGTTGGGTCTTATGTGAGGGGACTTCAAGTCCCTCAAGAAGAGCGTTTACATGAGTTACTCCCCGACGTGTAGCCCATTTGTATTACCCTAAGTACATAAATGATCTCCCTGCATAGATCTAACATGTTTGTATCACCTTGAGAAGCGGCAAGGATGTAGTCCTACCTAGTTGGGATGAAATTCTCCCTGTTGCGAAGGTAGAACCACTTGCCTCAACACCATGTTTCCCTTCTTTATTACTCTTTGCATTAACTTGGAGTTATATCTCCTAGCCGTTATTTGCTTAGCGATATATTCTCAGATATGGGCGACGTCTCTTACTTCATCATTCAAATCATCAACACACTTTATCCCTAGATGTCATGCCCTTATTTTCCCCTATATTAATAAATTGATTCATTCACAAGACATTTGCATTCATCTGCATATCATGACATGCATTTTTTTAGGCCTAATTCCTAGTAAGTCAACCAGATTAAAATTTCGGTTTTACAGACAGACCAGTTGAATCGATTTCTTAATTGCACATAAAATCAGTGAACAGTATTTGAGAGATTTGACATGTGACTGTCTATTTTATTAATCTACATTATGCGCAGTTTAATCAGGTGTGCTCATTTCATTTTTTGCATCTGCATGTGTTTGCATTTCGATCAGTCTAGGCCTTTTCATCTAGGTATTTTTAATTGTGAGAATTGATCAACGACTGTCTGTTTTACTAGATCTATGGGCGACATCCAACTTGATCTAGGCGCAACTTCTAAGGTACAAATCTCGTATGCCTCAATATTAGGGGCAACGTGAGTCTCTTATATTACAATCCAATCGTACCTTGCTGTCTTCGAGTTGTCGAGCTTAGACAGAAGGTCTGCTCTGAATTTTTTCTTTCTGGGCACGTGCTTTAGTTTAAAATATTTAAAGCGTGTTAATAAATTTCATATCTTATGGGGATATTTTATGAGTTTTTGTTCTTTTTCCTGATACTTTCCTTGTGACTCTTTTTCATGGTACTCTTCGGCGACTTGGTGAAATTACTCTTCCATCCAGGGCTTTGGTTTTGTTTCTTGTCTCATATTATCATTTATCATTTATCTCTTTCTTGATTGAGTCTCCTCTAGTTAGATATTTGCAAATATATTAGAATTGAGTGCATTGCTTTTTATATGGTGTTTTGTATGCATAAATCAAAGTGTTTGCATTTGAGTATGATCATTATGCTTTAAGTCAACTAGTTGTTTTAATGGAACAAGAACCATATTTGAGGTTGGTTCAAGTTATGTACCAAGTGGAACTTAAACTATTTTGAAAAACCTGAAAAATTGAGATTTCATGTGTGTGGCTTAAATCACACACAATATTTGACTCGAATCAAATCTAATAGGGGAAAACAAAAGAATCTTATATTTGTTATTCAAATTACGTTTTACACTTGATTTGAATCATGCAACATTATGATTCGAAACACAATTTACACATGATTTAAATCACACAAGCTTCTGTTATACACTGCTCAGTTTGATTCGAATCACAACTTACACATGACTCAAATCACACAGTTTCACACATTTTCCCGTTGGCTCTATCCAATTTGACCTGAATCATAGTTTCTACTTGATTCGAATCACGACCTTTCATGACTTGAATCACATTTTTAACTTGACTCAAATCACATGAAAATAGGTCACTTCTTTTATGTCGATCTTATTTCACTTTACTTGTTCTATTGACTCAAATAAACAAGTGTTATTAATTCGAATCAAACATCAATTTTACATATTTTTTGCATAATCTCAAGGACCTATATAAATCATTTTCCTCTTTCCCTCACCATTATTTTTCCAGATTATCATTTTTCTTTCTCACCATAATAATGAGAATGATTATTGTGATGATAATCATATCTTTGAAAGTCTTTATAAAATCTTGGAAACCCACTTTCAAATAACATTTTTTCACATCTATCTTTTGCATCTGAACAAATCTTAAATCTCTAGCCAGATTAACATCATTATTGCTTCTCAATTCTAGGGAATGTGAGATCTATTGTAGATGAGGTTCATTCATGTTGATGTCTGTGAAGTTCTTGATTTGTAGGTCAAGATTCAGATTGTGCGATGTAGCTAAAGTTTGGCAATCCAGCAGGAAAAAAAAGTATTTTCTCTAGGATTACTTCAGCAGAGTTGTGTGGAAGCCTAAAGACGAAGTCGGGGTTTCTATGCTCTTCACACAGGTCATCGCTTAAGAAATCGGTGGGATCAGGGGATTGCCACATACGAACACTTGGAGCAAGTTTGTGATTCTAGAAGATTTAAGTCAAGATAAGGTGGATCGTGCACGACCGACAAAGCTGACGACGTGTACAACAAGACAGGGTCAAGATAAGAAGACTAGCTATTTTCTGGAGTATCTTGTATTAAGTGGTTGTATAATTTTTGTAAAACAATTGTTATATTATTATTATTGGAAGAATAACAAATTTCCAATGAGAAATAATTGAATAGTGGATTAAGCTCTTGCAAGGACGATGGAGATTTATTAGGAACAAAGTGCATATTTAATTGGATTTCATAAAAAGAATCTTGGAGACTTTTTAGGAAACCATTTGGAGATTTGTTCCTATTTTTTGTAGAGAAGATCTTGCAGCTGATTTAAAACGTGAAGATTGGATCAGATTGAAGAGTCTAAGCCCATACTGCAGAAGTCTATAAATAAGGATTTGCTTGACCTAAAATAAGAGAGACAGACAACAAAAAGTCATCGGTGCAACATAAGGGTTTGGGGTTTTGAGAGTCTCTTGTGTAGTTTATAAGTCACCCATGTATCTTTTGATACTATGTGGTCGACATAGGTTGTTGTAAATTGTTCTCACTCGAAGCTTTTAAGCAAGAGTTGAGTATTGTTCTTGGATGAAGCTTTTAAGCAAATCCTAGTTAACTTGGTTGTCAAGAACGTTTGGCGGGACTTTGTATTGGATGAGGTGTCCTTCAAGTAGGATGAATCAGTTACTAGTGGCAGTAACTGTTAGATATCACATGTTGTGATTATGGGAATTGATAGTGGGTCTCATATCTAGGAGAGTCTTAGATAGAAGTTGCACGAATAATGATTAAGTGAGAAGATTCAAATTGCGAGAGTATGACTTCGAATTAATACTATTGGTAGTGGATTTCATTCCTGGATTGGTATCCCTCAGAGTAGGTGAATTGCACTGAACTGGGTTAACATATTGTATGTTATTTATCATTCTGCAGTTTTTAAAGTTCTGTATCTATTCTTGATAAACATGTCGTAGCAGATGTTGTAACATTTGTTGTGACTTTATATTGATATTCAGAGTATCAATTGTTGTGTTCTGCCCTTATTTATAATATGTAGAGATCAATGTCTTGACAAGTTGTTAGGACATCTGTTGTATGCTATGCCAGAATTTCAATTGGTATCAGAGCAGGCATCCTGTCTGTTTCTGGATGAGATCTTTGGGAGATATTTTCTGGGGTTTTAATTGGTATCAGAGCAGGCATCCTGTCTCTTTCTTAATCCTAAGTATGAATCCATCTGAATGGAGATTTCAGAACTATTGAGGTAAATAGGGTTCGTTCAGAGAGAATCTTAGTTACTTGAGTCAAGGGTGGCAGCCTTGGTATCTCAACACTTTGTTTGTCAAGGAAGATACTTACAAAGATTGAATACTTGATAAGTGTTCATGGAGAGATCTGTTGGAGTATAGCTTCAACAGTGAAACAGGGTTATTGAACAAGGATTTAAGATCAATTGCTATTTGTGGAATGCACAAGTATTTAATTGATTATTCTTGTATTTGAAGTTCAAGATTGTTGATGTTCAACAGGATGTTGAAACATCTCATCATCAGAGTTTGTACAGAATCATGGGAGGAGTACTGCATACGCTTAGGCATTTTTTTCTTGGGTGTTGACCTAAGAATTTGCTTCAGTCGTGTGTGACAGAAGCATCTGATCTCTGGAGAGTTTCCTGTCAAGAAATTGGTCTAGACAATTGTGCTGTTGAATATGAAAATGAAGACATCATAATCTTGATGGATATCTCTTGGATCAGTTTATTTCAGGTTTAGGTGCATTAGAGAATATTGTGGTGCTTATCATGAAGTTCAAGGATAGGTGACAATATTCTTGATATCGTGAAGATTACTCTAATTAAGGAAAGTGGCATTCGTTTGGTATAGCTGTGGTGTAGTCTATGACTACTTCTTTAGGAAGAATCAGACTGTGGCGAGTTTGGATTATTTGGAGTTATAAGGAAGATATTCATCAAGGTGTGAGCTTGAATTGAATAACTATGGTTCAGCAGAATAGAGGTTGTCTACTCAAACTTGATTGTTGAATCAAGTCTATGAGAGCATGGAACTCTTGTTCTGCTAAAGGGAGAAGGTTCTTCTAAGTGACAGAAGGAAGGACTAAATTCAACAGCTGGATGTCATATCAGAATGTTCTGACATCAAGCTTAACTTCAGGATCTCAGTTGGTGATGTGGCACATCAGCTTAAGATAAGCTTATCTACAGAAGAATGGAAGATGTTAATGCTTCAAAAAGGTCTATCTCATGCAGTTTGCGATAACTGTGAGTAGGAGAAGATGTTACATGTCTGAGTCTTAGTGTATCTAAGGTGACTTGCTATGGAGCAAGTGGATTATGTGACTTGAAGATCAAGTTTCATCGGTGGATCAGTGGATCTTTTGGGGATCTGGAGAAAGGTGAGATCAATCAAAAAGTGGCATTTGGTTGGTTTCATATTTGAATTCAAGGAATCTGAGTCAAATAAATAGTGGCAATTGGTTGCTGTCAGAGGTGGATTTAAGAAATTAAGATAATCAGATGGTGGCATTTGATTATTCTTGAGGAGTGTCTTGGAACAAATTACTCTTGGGCAGAAGGGTAGTTGGTTGAAGACTGAAGGAGGTTCTGTTTCTTTCTTGGAGCTTGTGGTAGAAGCCCTATGTTGCTATGGATGATTACCTTCTTTTGGTGGATGAGAGTTTATTTCTCTCTTAGGTTACTGGAGTTCTTATTCATCAAGCTGGTGGCGCAGTGTTGTCTGAAGATCTTCAGTTGGATTACTATGCAGTAGTATGTCCAGTGGTGGAGTATATCAAGAACCATGGTGTGTGGTGTCTGAAGGATGTCCTAACTGATGTTAGAACATCACATGGGTTGGTTATCCTTGGAGAAGGATTTTGAGTTCTATGTGTGGAACTTGGTATTCATATCGTGTTTAAGAAGTATTTAGTTTGTCATACGAGAGAATGATGAAGTAGAAGGACTGCCTTGGAAGTCTCATGTGAAGGATTTTAGTAAGACTGAAGTGAATCATGGGTTGAGTGCATGAAGGTATGGATTCTGATGCATTCAGAATATAAAAGTGGATATTCACCAGTTGAATCAGAAGTATTCCAGGTTATCATACGGGAGAATGATGAAGGAATGACTGTCTTGGATTATGGGGTGTCTATTCAGTTGTTTGACTCATGTTGAGTTCAAAAAACTTGTGGAGGGGATACCGCCTCTGCTACAAATCATGCTAGAGAAAAGTGGATCAGTTTGGAAAGCTAAGAAGTTCTGAAGCATGTGTTCGATATCTGACATCGTGAAGAAGCTAACAAACTAAGAGGTATGGTACCTCTTTGAGGAATGTGGATCATTCCAGAGTTAATTGGATTTTATCTCAAGGAACATGGATATCAATGCATGAGAATTCAGGAGGAATTCGTTTGGTGTATGGATGGGTTTAGGAAGAGAGGGATCAATGGCGATTTTGATCTCAATCCAAGAGTTTGTTGGTTATAGGATGGTGATCCTAGTGTGATCTCACAGTGAGCATGATGGTGATCATGGGGAATCATGTGAGTGGATATTGTTTCTTGTCAGAAGAAGTAATGGTACAAAGGATAATTGTGTTTAGCAAATGGTTTGGACAAAGAGTGGGCTCTTGAAGACATGAAGATGCATCTTATGTTTTTTATTCATCAACAATGTCTTCAATTTACAAAGAAGCACTGGTTCTAAATGCAGGGAGAGTAGTATTTGTGGTTGCTTACTGTATGCAACTACTTAGGGGGAGCATGATAGTTTGTCATGCTTGTGCTGCTTTTGTTGTTCTGCTGCATGTGTTCTGATGTGTGGGGGGTTTTCCCTTGAGGGGGAGGATTAATTGTGTATGACATGGGGACTACTGTTACTGACTTGCTTGCTTTTGGTTGATTACCTTTAAATTCATAGTTGCTTGGATTGGCATATTATGGCTAAAAAGGGGGAGAAGTAAGTAGTAGTAGTGTTCTTTGGTTGTTTCCATAAGGGGAGCTAGATGTATTATCCAAAGGTTATTTTAGCCAAAATTTGCCAAAGGAAGAGATTGTTAGGTCTTTGATTGGCTACATTTTGGCTAAAATAAGTTTACAGCAAGATGTTGGGTAAGATGTCCTGACATGGTTGCTCAGACATCAGTACAGCAGGTGTTTTTGTTTTGCTGTCATGTGTCTTTTAATCAAGATGTGGAAGGAGATGTCACGACATCTTTGTCTGGTTCAGCAGGCGCTGTTGTTGTATATCTTTTGACAGATTTGTTTTGTTTTGATGAGAATCTTTTAGATATGCCTCATCATTATACGCAGGTCAAGGAGATTTATTAGGAACAAAGTGCATATTTAATTGTATTTCATAAAAAAGAATCTTGGAGACTTTTTAGGAAACTATTTGGAGATTTGTTCCTATTTTTTGTAGAGAAGATCTTGCAGCTGATTTAAAACGGGAAGATTGGATCTGATTGAAGAGTCTAAGCCCATACTGCAGGAGTCTATAAATAAGGATTTGCTTGACCTAAAATAAGAGAGACAGACAACAACAATCCGTCGGTGCAACATAAGGGTTTAGGGTTTTGAGAGTCTCTTGTGTAGTTTGTAAGTCACCCATGTATCTTTTGATACTATGTGGTCGACATAGGTTGTTGTAAATTGTTCTCACTCAAAGCTTTTAAGCAAGGGTTGAGTATTGTTCTTGGATGAAGCTTTTAAGCAAGTCCAAGTTAACTTGGTTGTCAAGAACGCTTGACAGGACCTTGTATTGAAGGAGGTGTCCTTCAAGTATGATGAATCAGTTACTAGTGGCAGTAACTGTTAGATATCACATGTTGTGATTAGGGGAATTGAGAGTGAGTCTCATATCTAGGAGAGTCTTAGATAGAAGTTGCACGAATAGTGATTAAGTGAGAAGATTCAAATTGCAGGAGTTTGACTTCGAATTAATACTATTGATAGTGGATTTCATTCCTGGATTGGTATCCCCCAGAGTAGGAGAATTGCACCGAACTGGGTTAACATATCGTGTGTTGTTTATCATTCTGCAGTTTTTAAAGTTATGTATCTATTATTGATGAACATGTCGTGGCAGATGTTGTAATATCTGTTGTGACTTTATGTTGATATACAGAGTATCAACTGTTGTGTTCTGCCCTAGTTTATAAGATGCAGAGATCAATGTCTTGACATGTTGTTAAGACATTTGCTGTCTGCTATGCCAAAATTTCATTTGGTGTACTCTTCTTCTTCTCCCCCCCCCCCCCTCTCTCTCTTTAATTTTTTGCATAGTTTTGCCTGCTTTGGTTTGTATCACTTTTGTAGAATAACATTCTGATTATATTTATCCGCTTATAACAATTTCATGATTAAAGTTTAGGCATGTGATAGATCTAATTATTTAAATATTCTCTCTTGATATTGTTGTTTTATGAACTCTTGTTGTTAGATTGATCATTCGATTAATTGAATTTAATTTGAGCTTTGTGTGAAAATTGAATTATGATAATTGTTGAATTGCTTATTTAAGCAAATTCATATTTCTCAGTTGTTTCAATTTTTGATAATCTTAGTTAACTATAATGTCCATTTAATCTTATGCTTTATAAAATTGTCGCTATCTTTTGCTTCCATTTGTTATATGCTCTAATGGTAACAACAATTAGCCTCAGAGCATGCAATTTGCGCATTTGTTGGAATAACTCTGATTTTATAAAAATAAATGTTTTTGAAAATGGTTTTAGGGGAATGGCCTATTCACCCTCTAGACTGTTTCAATCCCCATATCCTCCACCAACAAGTGGTATCACAATATAAAGGATAAAGGATAAAATGACCTGAAGGGTGTGTTCAATAGAACTCCCAAATTTAAATAGCGTAATTTATACATTAAATAGATTTCATGTTACTTACTTGATATCATTTGATTAAATGAATTTGAGTTAAACGAATTAATATAATATCATTATGTTAATAATGTATATAATCATCAGTTATCATTTCAATGTGACTTTATCTTACCAGGATTGAGCTGACAAAATGTTGAGGTATATGTGTAGGAATAACCACCTAGCCACATGACTTGATGACTTTAAATATTCAAATTTTGTTTAGAAAACTGATTTTTCATGAAGCTTAAAGCATTTGAATCTAACAAAAGGGAGAAAAGGATTGTTTGAATAAAATAAAATCATCTCCTTGAAGACCTACTTATCCAAGGTCATCGTGAAGGAAGATGAAGATAATTTATATGAAGATGTTGGTGTGTTCGTTAATTGCTCAACAAGCATATGAGAAGACTCAAAAAAATAAGTTTTTGAGTGAGCCAAATTACAGTCAAATGTTGAATAATTATCCAAGCTTGTTGACGCATAAGTTTAAACAACGAAGTAATTAATTATTTCTAGATGGGAAGATACAAGCAAATATAATCAGAACCTCTTATATTCCACTTCATTTGTTATCTTGTTAAGGAGTGTCCGAGAATTTCTCTTCAGACGTGCAAAGAAAGACATATACAATTGTATTTTGTTTTGATCTTATTATGTTTTTTCTTAAGTTTTATGTACTAACCATGACTTGTGCAACATTTAGAGCCTAGATCATCAAATTGGTATGATCACTCTACTCTCCTTCACCTTTTATTAGTGTACCCTTAAATTATTTGTTGATGCGTGTTTGTTTGATGTATTTTGCATATGTAATATATGTTTACTATGTGTGCATGATATATCTCGTTCATCTATGCATTATATTCATTTGTGCATTTTGTTGTCATATGAATCATTTCATTCATTTGAAGTTTTGTGTAATCATTTGCATCATGACATTCATTGTCATTAAAGTTTTTTTTTTTTGCATTAAAATACCTTGCATTAAATATCTCATTAATTTCTTGCATCGAGTTGTTGTTATCCATTTATGTATAACATTCTTCATTCATTCATACATCATTAAAATTGATTTTCATATTGCATTAACTTTTTTAGCATATTCGTTAAAATTGTTTAGCATTAAAAATAACTTAGTTACCATTTTTGCAATTTCATAAAAGCTATTTTTCTTGCATTTAAATTTTAATATTTTTTCTTCATGATTCGAATCACATGACATCATGACTCAAATCAAGACCTCTTTATTTTTCTTGAAAAGTCATTGGTTCATTTAATTCAAATCACATCACTATCTGATTCGAATCATATTTGTCTTTTCATAAAAAATTAAGTACTTGATTTGAATCACGTGTATACTTCATTGGTATCATAGCTTTCAAATTTTGAATTTTAGCGCATGTTTCTTTAGTTTTTATTCAATCATTTCATTTTATCATTAAAACCTTCCTTTTTGCAAAAACAAAAACTCATTTTCTTTCATTCATATTATTTGATTGTGTTACATGTGCATATCACACTATTTGCAATTTGGTCATTCATTATTTTTATCATGTGCACCAAAATTATTTTCGTCATCTTGTTTTTGCAATTTTTGACTCCATGTTTTTGCATTTAGAATATTGTTAAATGCAATATTTGATTATGTGCGTGAACATAACAACTAGGCTTAACCATTGTATGTTCATATTTCATGCATTATTTATCCCTCTTCTAATATGCTTTTATATGTGAATTAACCATAGTGTTTTGCTGTTGAATGTTTCATGTCGTCGTTTTGCAATTTTGTTGAATTTGTCATGTGCTATCTTTCGTGTATATGTGATATATCATTATCTTTGTTCTATACTAGCAAGATACCGATGCGTCGACATGGGTAAGCATATTTTATATGATATAGAATGTATTTAGATTCACAAGTAAATTTGAAATGAGTTAGGATAGGAAGATTGCCAACACTCGTCTGTGTTGGTCATATCCTTTTTCTCCCCAGTAGATTCGAATCCGTCAATCATTTCTTTCCACCTATCGTTGTTGGGGCCTACCATCATCTTTACTTTTCCCCGCAGAGTGCAAATTTTTCTGTTCTTTTTGTATTCAATCCCCTTCTACCTTGAATGTCTGAATGTCGTTGTCTTTCATACCTTTAGGTCCAAGTTGATTGAATAGGGGAAGTTGTTACACCCCAAAATTTCCCCTCCTTAATTAGCTTATGCTTCATTCATTAGGTCATAATAATTCATACATTGCATTGGTTCTAAGACATGGGATCAAGGTATCATGGTTTTCCTCAAGAGGAGGAATTGGTTTTCAAAGCAATGATCAAGGAGATATCCTCAACATCATGTTATTCTCAAGCTACAAAAGTATTCATACTCTTCAAAGTATCTCAACAAGTTCACCCAATCATCTGGTAGTTAGGGTTTCAAAGAAATTGAAGATTGATCATGGCTCCTATCTTATGGCTCTGAGTTAGGGTTTTGGGCAAAAAGCAACTTATGGTGGATTTCTTGGGCAAGACATGTTTCCATGGTTCATTGTAAATCTCAAAGATTCCATATATGCCTCATGGTTCATCACAAAGCATTTCAGAAGATCCAAGTGAGTAGAAGAAGGATAATGGGATTCATCTGATTTAAAAGTCAATTGATGCCCTACAAAAGTCAACCTTTGAGATTTTTGGCCAAGTGTGGGTATTACAAGTCATCATACATGATATTATGAGGGTTGATCAAGATAAATCAAGAGAAATCAAGGAAATCGGGAAAAGTTGCTAAATTAGGGTTTTTGGAATTTTTTTCTAAGTATGGAGAAATCATGTTCATGGTGCCATCTTGCAAGATTCATATATATCTCATCCTTGATCCAAATGGTGCAAACCAATACTCAAATTGAAGATGACATCACATACTACAAGTTTGTAGAAGAAATTAACTTCAAAAGATGCATAGATCAAAAGTTATAATGGCATGAAGTTGAGAAAAATAGGATTCAAGATTTTCAATACTTCAAATTTTTCTAAGTGTTGAAATTCAACTTGGAGGGTGTGTTTTCAAGGACAAATTCCATAAGGTTCCAAGCTTCATTTCAATTTTCCTCCAACATGAAAGTTGTTAAGCATCTTCCAAGCTCTCTTTTGATACCAAGAACTCTCCATTTGGATCCCTAGAACTCAAGTTATGGTGCTTTAAAGATAGGGTATTCAAGTTGTCAAGTTTGATAAGTTACTAGTCAACTTCATGGAGCCAACTTCAAGTTCAATTTTCACATGTTTCCAAAACTTGTCTCATCTTTCTTTCAACATGAATGTTGCTCCTTGTCCTCCTAGCTTTCCATTGATGCCAATATACCATCAAATGAACCAATGCTCCTCAAGTTATGTTGCTTCAAAGTTAGTGTCCCAAGTTGCCAAAATATCAATTTTAACTTAGAATTTTCTCAAGTATCTTGGACAGTTTTGGATGCATGACTTCAAGACCCTTTTTCACAACCTTACAAGCTTTAATTCAATTTCCTTTCAACATGAAAGTTGTTGAGTGATCTTCAAGCTTTCCTTTGATCTAAAAAATTCAACAAATGAACCAACATACACTAAGTTATGATCAAGCAAAGATGGCCATATGGACATGTTCTTTATGCATCATCAAGTTGCTATTTTGGCACAAGTGGCATTTCTTTGCATCATGCCTTCATTCTTGTCATCACACCACACGTATTACATCACCAAACCTTGCCCAAAGTAGCCAAACCAAGTCATATTCTTCATGCACCCTATTTCACATGTTTGCCAAAGATGGAAAAAAAGTAATGTTCACTACAACAACAACTTGCCTCACGCCACTCTCATGCTTCATTTCTGACCTTTCTTTCCACTAACTAATAGCAACCAACAACACCCATGTGATAAACAAATCGTGTCATCCACTTTCTGACCCTCAAATTTCATTTTTTTCGGAAAGCACTCACAACAAACTTTCTTAACCTTGGTTAACATTTAACCTCACTCTAATATTCAATATAAAACCTTCAGAAACCCTAAAATGTGACTGGAGGCTGATTATATCATTTTTAGATTAAGAAATTCTCTCTCTCTCTCTCTCTCTCTCTCTCTCTCTCAAGGAACTTCAGTTGCTCATTTCTTGTTGTTTTCTCTAAGTTTTCATCATTATTTTGTTCTCTTCATATTCATTGAAGCTTGAAGGAGAGTTTTCTGAGGTTGTTGGAGCAAGAGCAAGGTGCAGTGGACACTCTTCACTAGGTTTTTTTCTTCAACTTATTTCTTTCATTTTAGACTTGTTTTAGGTGCATCCTTGGTACATCTGAAGTCCTACATCAATGTAGGCCATGTTTGCATAGTTGTTGTTTCGTTTTGATCAAGTTTCAGCTCATGTGTTGAATTTCCGTGCTCATTTTTAATGGCTTTAGAGTGCTTATATGTGGAAATAAATGGTAGATTCGTGTTCTACGTGAGAAATAATGCAAGATAGTGTATTCATTTGTATGTTTTGGTTAGATTTGTAGTCACCTCCGGCATGGTACCACCGTAGAAGATGACCGGAGCCCTAGCTCCGGCGTCTGAGGTGTTTTTGTTTTAAACGTTTGACTGAGGACGTGGCAATGACATGGATTCACGGTGTTTAATAAGGCCACGCGAGATGTTTGTTTTTTCCTCATGTTTTTGTTTATGAACCATGTTTATTGGAATGGGTTTAACACTTTTAATTTCTGCACCCGTATCTTTGGCCCATCAGCGCATATAACTTTAATTAGTTCATTTGGAAATATGTTTTAAAATATGTTTTAATTAAAATATGTTTTAATTATTTTATCATCTCTAGAATTTCATCATAATTTTTATTTTATTTTTCCAATTATTTTTCTATTTTATTTGAAATTAATTGTGAAGATGTTTTTACTTAATTGTCCTTGAATTAGGGTTTATGGTTTGGTGCATTTTGAGACACTTCTTGAGCCAACCTTTTGGACATGTTTTGACACATAATTGTTTAGGATTTGAGTGATATTGTGAAGCTTTGATGTTGCATTTATTATCATTTTCTAATTGCTTTTATTGAGCCCCGATTCATGCCTAATTGATGAAACATCCTTGTGCTTGTTGATTTGTTTTGATGATGCACTTGTGCAATTCTCTTTGGAGACTTTTACTCACTTGATCTTAATGGTTTTTTCATAAGGTAGAGCCTTAGATCCATATTTGTTTGATCGTTGAGATGCCATGAATTAATGTCTATTGTGAATGTTGTTTTGACATGATAATTGCCTAATCTTTGACCTAGTTTCTTGAACTTGTTTCATGTGTGATCTCTTTGATGTTTGAGAATCTTGTATAACTTGAATGCCTTATTTGAGCTACTGACCTTCCATGTATCAATTTCCATTTCTTGGTCATTTTCTTCTTTTACTTTCATTGATTGTTTGCTTCCTTTTAAGGATGGTGTTGATTGATGCTTACCTAGTTGTTTGTGCAAGTTTTGAATGTAATGCTTGGTGAATCTTCTTGGCATATTGAGCTTTGTTTTGAATTGAAATTCATACTTGTGCTACTGCCTCATCATGATTCCATACCCTAATCTCATATGCTTGATCATTTGTGGTTTGTTTTTCATGAGCTAGTTGTTGACAATTGTTTGACCATTGATGTAATTCATGTTTGATTCTCTTGTGTTCATTTCTCAATCTTTGAAGTGTATTGAACATGTTATGATGTAGCTACTGACTTGTATATATTCTCATCTTATTTGGTCCACTTTGTCTTTGTGTGCTAATTGATGATATTTGGTTGATGTTTCAAGTTATGAATGCTTGTGCACTGTTTGTTTGTCATTGCTTAATTTCCTTAACCCTAATGTTTGGATTCTTTTGAGCATGAATTGTGATGATTGAAATTTGTGCATGAGTGTTTACTTTCATACATCTTTATTGCTTTGGTTCAAGTTTGAAGCATGTCTCGACTTAGCATGAATGTTTGTCACTCGTGGATTGATTGTTGAATCTCCTTACTTTGTGGATGCTTGAGTTGATTACTTGATAGCATGATCTTTCATCTTTGAATCTCCTCTCTTTACTTGGGTTTTGTTTTGTATTTGTGTTGTTTGTGATTGAGTTGTGTAATGTTTACTTGCGCTTTGTTCACATGCTCCCTTAAGTTCCTAGTCCAACTTAATTTCTGATTAAGCTTGGAGTAGGATATACATTAGACTTTCAATCCTTTGCATGACAACATTAAGTTAGCTCCCTCTTAACCTTAACCTTAGGTCCATCTCTTGTATGATACCATATTAGGGTAGAATTCCCTTTCTCATCCTCAACTATAGGACCATTTGGCATGACAACATTTAGGTGTGAGATCCCTTAGATTTTTCTTTGCCCTTTGAGTCTGTATCTTCTCTCTCAAATCAAAATCAAAATACATAATAAATACGATGAGTATGGTACGTCATGAGCCTTAAGTACATGGGAAATGATAAGTGTGAATCTTTCCTTACCTTGTCTAGAGTGCTTTGTATACGTCCCGTCTTGGCTCGATCTTGCAAAGTATTCGATCCTATGTCATAGACTTTAGTGCAATACACATCTCAAACAAAGTCAATTCACTTCTTTTAAACCCTTGAACAAATTCAAATCATTTTGTCCTTTGGGATTGTCCTTTAAACCTTTTCAGAAAAGGCATGTTACTTCCATTCTACCGTAAACAGGCCTCGTCCCTAACTGCTGGAATGCGAAATTAGCATCGCTCATAAAAGACATTAAGCAACTTGTAGTCCCACGAACTACGAACGCTCTGATTTCTTCATTCTTGTACGAATGAGGGTATGTAGGCACAAGACGACGAAGTCTTGGCGAGCACCTTTCCCCCTTTCACCCGTAGTCCTCAGAACTACGTTGACTCTGACTTTCCCATTGCACAAGGGAATACGTAGGCATAGGACGGCAAAGTCCTATCGAGTCTCCTGTTATTTTTCCCCCTTTTCGTTTCTGTTAAGAAATAGGCTTTAGATAAACACACTCTTTGATAAGAGCAAAAAGAGTGGATTTTGTTGAGTACAACGGACGCGAGGGGTACTGATACCTTCCTCTCGCGTAATCAACTCTCGAACTCGGAATTTGGTTGCGAGACCATGTTCTTTCCCTTTTTGAGGTTTCTTCTATCGTTTCCTTTCCCCCTTCGGGATAAATAATGTTTGGTAGCGAATCTATTTTTCCGCCGATTGTTTTTCACGTTCCGACAGCTGGCGACTCTGTCGGGGACTTTGGTTCCCTACATGAGTCAATCCTAGCGCTTATTTATTTCTTTTTCATTGGGTGTTTGTCTTTATGCTTTTATTTTCTTTATTTATTTGCATTCATTGCATTTTACTGCTCACCATTATTCTGGATTTGTTGTTGTGCTGTTGGGTAGGTTGTCCCATGAGAGATAAGCCCACTACCCAGGCTTGAGTACATACACAGGATTAGAGTGGATAGTCGCGTGGCTTGTGTAACTTCTTGTTATGTTTAGTTGACACGAGACTGTCATAACCCGAAATTTGACCTCCCCTTTTGCCTTTTGCATTAGCACGTGCATCCGCATCGCTGGCATACGCATCTTCACTTTTCCTCTGTGTTTTTTGTTGCAGGAATATTCAGGTTTTCAAAGCGCGATTAATCACATCATCACAAAGTCATCACATCATCAAAAATCATCAAAACAAGTACAAAACAATGGTTTACATGCCTATTCATCAAAGCAAGAGGTGGAAAATCGAAACTGGGGCTCCAACACTTGTTCCTAAGCAATCTGGGCAATTTTTGGTTGTGGTAATCGATTACCATTTTTCTTGGCAAAATAGGGTAATCGATTACCCTGTGCAGAAATGTAGTTTCTGCTGCATTTTCAGGACAGCAACTTTACATCCCCTTTTCTCTTGTGTTCTACTTGGTTCTAGCATTGTGTAGAACATTCTAAACAGTTCAAGACCATTCAAGACACTCCACTTACATTCATTCAAATACATCACTTTGAATAAGTCCACCATGTTACTTAATTTCCAAGCATGAGAGCCATTGATTTGGATTTGCATTGGGATTGCTCCACCGAGTTAACTACCTAACTAACTGAGTCAACTTCCGACTCAGTGATTTGAGTGTAACTAACTCCTAAACAAGCTCTAAAGCTCACTCCAAAGCACATTCCAAACCTAGCCTACTCCAAAACTAGCCTCTATATAAACAAAGCTCCACCATTTCACAAAGAATCCACAATCATTTTCACAATTCCTCATTCTCTTCACTCTCAATTCTCTCATTTCTCTCTGTATTTCCTGCAAGTTCTACGCATTCATCTTCATCTTCTTCCCCAAACCATACTAGAGCTCAATTCAACCATTGAAGAGTGGCAACTTTCACATTGAAATTGCTTATCTCTTGAGCTTAAACCTCCAATCATCTTCAATTTTGCTTGGATTTCTAGAATTACAGTAAATTCTACTTCAATTCAAGTGATTACTCCAATCGTTTCGGTACAAATTTGATTTCGGAGTTTTATCGCATTTTGCTCAGTTTCGCTACGGTTCGAAGTGCAAGTGCAGAATTCTCTGATTTTCTTGGCTTCTTTTCTCTACATTTCATTCACAACAATCACCAAGCCAATTCTCCAGCTTGTAGGTTGGTCAATTCTCACTCAATTTATTGTTTCGATCACTTTCGCGCGTTTACGATGTAGTTTCGATAGCTTTTCGGTTCGATGAATCATGTGATTGTTGGATCTTTGATCTTCATGTTTAATGCTTTCAATTTGTGTTTAAATGCTCATACATGATGTAATTTTCGTGCACAAATTCATACCATAGCATGTGGTAGTTTGGATAAGTGATTATGTGCTGAAAATGCTTTCTGAAAAGTTGTTTTTTGCTGCTGTTACAGTGGTAATCGATTACCTATATGAGGGTAATCGATTACTCTGCACTAATTTTCACTAATTCTGCTATTTTCAAGCAGGTAATCGATTACCTGCATGTGGTAATCGATTACCACTGTAACAGAGTGCCATTTTTGTGCATTTTTAGTTTGTTCGACATTCTTTTCTCCTCTAACTTCCATAGATTGATATGCTTGATATTTGTGGATGTTTTAGGTACTGTTTAGCCTCTGGTTGAAGCTTGTATGCAAGCTTTCGATGCACGATTTGTTGATTCTTGTAATTGTTTGCATTTTTGACATTATATGGACATGTTTATTCTTGCACACTTTTGTTCACATGTTAACATGAGTTGTGATACATGCTAAATGACATTTGGTACTGTTTTGCACTCTCATTCATGTCTAGTATTAAGTTTGTTCTTCAAGGAATGAGCTTAATCTTGTATAATCAATAATTCACACCTTTTGCTTTAATGGTTTTCCATTCTCTTTGGAAAATTGTTAGCATATAAATTCCCTTTGATTAATTAATTGAAACCTTGTTTTGATTAGTTGATTCTCCCTTTCTCCCCTCTTTCGGATCCTTTAGAGTCTTATTCTTTTGATTCCCTACTGAGTCGGAAGTTAGCACGGCGCACTGGAGCACTGTACAAATTGGCGTTCTTATGTTGTTCGATTCAATTTCTGCACTATACTTTGGTGCTAGAGAATGGATGACAGGGGAGAATTCCTACACTCATCTTGATTATTTTGGGTAGGGGACGAATGACCCTGTGCCTCAAATAATCGTCTCTATCTCCAAGCTGTAGTGTCTCTTAATCCCCAGTCGAGTCGATCCTTGATCACTCTTTCCCCTTTCAATCTCTCTTTTGATCAATCGTCATTGTCTTGGTTAAAGATCTTTGTCACTTTGGGTTAGCAACCTCCTTTTGGTTCAATACCTTTTCTTCTGATCAATAATTACTCATTGATTCCCCGCTAGAGTCATGATCATTTTCCTTTGGTTAATCACAACCATACGGTTAATGCCAATTTTCTTTTTCCCCTGCACTCGCAATATTCTTTCTCCGATTAAACACAGTATACCTGTTAAAAAACGAAACCCTTGCGGAGTTCGCAACCTTCTCTTGGTTCTTCTCCCTTTGATTGGTTAACCACTGCCTGTCAGTTAAAACACCAATTTTCACTACCTCTCAGTTAACCACATTCTATCTGTTAACATACTGAGTTTCTTCTTGGGTTAATCACCTTCTCTTTGTTAATCACCCATTTTTTAGTTAACCACAGTCTATCTGTTAATATACTGAGCTCTTTTCGAGTTAATCACCTTCTCTTGGTTAATCACTCGTTTCTTTTCGGTTAATCACAGTCTTTATGTTAACACCGAATCCCCAACAGTTAGCAACCTTCCTGTGGTTCAAATACTCGCACCTTTGGGTTAGTAACCTTCTTTTGGTTCCAATACCCTTTTCGTTGGTCAAGTACTGCTTGTTCATTCAGTACCAACATCCTCAGCAGGTCACAACCTTTGCTTGGTTCCACACCTGTCCTTTGGGTCACAACCTTTGCTTGGTTCCACACCCATCCTTTGAGTCATAACCTTCCCTTGGTTTAACACCGTTCTTTTGTTTTATCATAGTGTATCTGTTAAAACCTCTCTCCCCGCGGAGTTGCAATCTTTTCTTTCCTTGGTTAACCACTGTTTACCATTTAATACACCAAAATCCCTTCAGAGTCAAACACCTTTTCTTGGTTCAGTACTCTCTCCTTTTGGTTCATCACAACCTGCCTATTGACACCAAACTATTTCTCCCCACAAAGACTTAATCTATTTCTCTTCGGTTAACCACTGCCAATCAGTTAATATACCGAATCCTTTTTCTCTTGGTTTCAACACCATCCCCTTTGTTTGGTCCCCAGTAAGGTCGCTAACCCTCTGGTCCCCAACATAGTTGCTTTGTTCTCTTACTCCCTAGTAGAGTCTCTATCATTCTTTTGCTCCTTGATCTTCCTGGTTTCGACACCATTTCTTGCACTTTATCCTCAGCAGAGTTACTATCTCTCCAACAGATTTTTCTCTCTTTCTTTTCGCTCTAGGTTTTGACACCACTTTCCCTTTCCTTTTCCGTCTTGGCTCCCCGAACTACGTAGGCTCTGAATTCCTCATTGCACTATGAGGATATGTAGGCACGAGATTGTGAAATTTTAGCGAGCCATCATCCTCCTTTCTTCTTCTCTTTCCATGGTTCCATGAACTATGGAGCTCTGATTTCCTCATTGCACTATGAGGGTACGTAGGCACGAGGTCCTTAATCCTCCGCGAGCACTCTTCTTTCTCTCTTTTTCTTCCTTTTCCTCTCTCTCTCTCTCTCTCTCTCTCTCTCTCTCTCTCTCTCTCATATTTTTTTAGCTAGAAGCCTTTAGATAGATAACCCATCCAAGCCTAGAAGCAAGCGAAATGGTTCCCGTCGAGTACGACGGATGCGTAAGGTGCTAGTACCTTCCTTTTGCATAACCGACCCCGTTACCCGTTTCTCTTCGCCTTGAGTTTTATCGATATTTTCCCTGTCTATTAGGACTAAATAAAGTTCGGTGGTGACTCTGTTGTATCTTTGAGTGTGTGATTCACTCAGGTATAATCTCGCTAGCTTCAGAGACCCACATCCAGACGAGGTTTTCTTAGGATATATTATGTCCTCCGCATCTGGTGTAGATGACAGAGTATTCCCATAGAGAACTTATGACTCTGGAGACCGTTCATGAGAAATCGGTGGAGGCCTCCTTGAGCGATAATAATGCCAAACCAGAAATGGTGAACGTAATATCATTTCTCATCGTGAGAGCTCGTAAGCCTGAGGGCTTGATAGGAGCCTTGTCCAAGACTAGAACCCACATGTGAGAGGGGATGGATTTTTGAAGGAAACTGTCATACCCTAAATTTTGATCACAAGATTTCAAATCATTGTGCAAATCATCACCACAATATAGATGTACTTTCACACCTCATCAATCCTCTCAAAGATTGTTGAGTGTTCACTCAAGCCCTCTCAGAGCATTACGCAAAGAATCAATCAAGAATTGACACGATCTTCAACTTTTCAAGCCTCTCAAACATCCATGAAGGATCAAGAGGTCCCCCACATCAAGAATTAAGCACAAGATTGCATCATTTCAAGTTGATCAAGCCTCGAGATCACCAGTGTCACCACATTAGGGTTTTGGTCGACCAAGGCCTCCAGAGAGAAATTTTCATCTGGTCATGAGCCAATACTTCAACATATGATTCAAGAAGCTAAAAAGAACCTCATAATCCCATTCATAAGTTCAAAATAGCCCCAGGGGATGCATTCATCCAAAATCAAGAATTAGGGTTTTGACCTAATTCAATCCCTAAGTTGACTTTTGGAGCAAGGCATAAGCCAAGACCTCAAGATATGCTTTAAGGACCTCAAATACATCATATTGATTCATTCACAAGTTTTAATTAATTCAAAGAACTTGGTTCATAAGCAATGCAAGGATTCAAATTCATCTGAACCACAAACTAGGGTTTTTGGGAAAAAGTCAACCATACCTTTGACTTTTGACCAAAACATGATCTCAAACCTTGAGAAATGATTCAAGACACTCTAAAACACCTATGGAATCCATCCATTAGGTTCAATTTAACCCAAGGACTTGATTTCATTAAAGATCACAAAGTTCAAAATTCATCTGATACAAAAAGTCAATTGTGATCAAAACCAAGTTTGACTTTTGGGATTTTTTACAAACATGGCCCCTTTAGGTCAAGAACAAAGTTGGCTTGTGATTTGGATCATGATCAATCAAGAAAAATTAAGAAAAGTGAGGTTACTTGCAAAAAGGGCAACCTTGAGAAACTTGAAATTTCACTAAGTTATGGAAAAAAAAAGGTTTTTACCCAACTTTGAAAGCCCATAACTTATGATCCAAGCAACCATTTTCTTCCATCCAAAGCTCAAATGAAAGCTCTCATTACATACTACAAAATTTTCCTACTGATCCATGGTTAAAAACTGCATGGATTTTGAGTTATAAGGCCATAAAGTTAGGGTTTCATAAGATTTGAACTTTGACACTTAGAAATTTTTTAGATAGAATCTGTCTCATGTTTTGTCCAACTTTGGAGGCATTTTTCATTATAATCCAAGAGGGATCAAGACCAAATGTAAACATCAAAGTTGAAGTATGATATACAAGCTTCCATAAGAGTACAAGAAAATCCATTGATTCAACTTGAGTAAGGAGTTATGATCCTCACAGTATGCCTTGATACAAACTGATTTTTTACAGCATTGGCACATAACTTGTATCCCACAATTTCTTGAGCCAATTTTGGACACTTGCATCATTGGATTTATGTCCAATATCAACCTAAATGATGAGGAATCTGAACCATAAGGCCAATAAGTCAAGGGCATGTGATCATCAATGTTGCAAATCCAAAATCCAATTTTGCCATGTGGCATTGAAATGATGCCTTGAGGTGGCATGAACCAGCTCATACCAGTCCAAATGAGTAAAAACTTATCCCAAATTTAGAAGATCTAAAACATACAAGTTCAGCTCAAGTCAATGGCTAAAGGAGACTTTGAACACATAGCCATATCCATTGGACAATAGGGTGATCCAGCCCCCATTCATTATTCCTTGCAAAACAAACTTCCTCTACTATAAATAGAGGTAATTTCTGGTTGATCAAACCACCCCAAAACATCATAACACATGTTTTCCACCATTTCCCTCTTGTGCATCAAAAATCCATTTCCAAAGAAGTGAGAATCATGTTTTGAGATAGAGAGCAATTCCACTCAAACTTATGGTCCTAACACCTCACATACATCATATATGAGTGATCTAAACACTTGAACAACATCTGTAACACCAGATTCATCAAGTTCATACCTCATCCCAAAGCCATCTGCAGTTGGAGTCGTGCCCACCAATCCAGAGGTTTTCAATCCATTCCAAGCATCTCAACACACTACTTGAGGTCCGAGGAAGCTGTCGAGATCATCAAAACACTTATTTAACACCTACAACTGAGGATTCGAATTCCTCTTGCACAGGTAAGCCTGAACTCCTCAAACTCTATGATTCATGCATCATAAATTGATTTTTAAGTTACCAACATATTTCTGCACTTATGTAAAATGTTTCTCGTCAATCAATTGCTATGTATCAATCGTGTATAGGATTTCATAGTGTTCTTGCAAAAATTAGGGTTTATCTGTTCTTCACATAATATCTCACTCTACACTTAAAAGAAATGCAATTAATTGGTATCATTGAAATCCTTGTTCAAAAATACACAACTTTCATGTTTACATCGTGCAGAATCATTACTTATTGAGAGAGATATCAGGGGTTTTGCAAAACGGCCACGGAGGACACACGCGAGTGTAGCGAGTGATTTTGGGATGTGGTTGCGAAGCACGATCGCTCTAGTACTACAGTTCGATTCATTTTTTATCCTATTAAAGCTGATGAAGGAAGGGAAATAGATGTCTCCAACTAACCCTGCTTGCATACTGAGGTTAAACAGTCAAAACTGTTGGTTTACAGATGCTACAAAGATTCGGGGTTTCTTCTAGGTTTATTTTGTTGACGAGGGGTGCTTTAGGCTATCGGTTGAGATGTTAGGACGAATATATATGAAAGTATGGGATTTTGGGTTTTTGTTTATTGTCCTCGCTAAGATTTTTCTTTCAATCTTATGTCTACGTATTCCCGTTTACCGAAACAGGGAAATCAGAGCGTTCGTAGTTCCTCCTATTCTATGGGAGGAAATGGTTGTTTTGGTGTCTTGTTCGAAGCCCAAGACGTGAAGCGAAAAGTGGTTTGTATCTTGTTCAAAGCCCAAGATGTGAAGCTGAAGGGTTTATTTGTATCTTGTTCGAAGCCCAAGATGTGAAGCTGAAGGTGTTGACCTTAGAGAGAATTTGTCATCTCTAAAGAGGGGTTCGTCTGTTACGACTGTTTATAAAGGAGAATTACTTTAACCGGGATTTGTGAATCCGACAATGCCATAATTTCCTTTATAGGGGATTTTAACCTGAAGGAGAAGACTTTTACTCAGTTTAGAGCAATGCCATCTTTCCTTAGGAATTTCTCATACTAAAAGAGGGACATTGGCATGGATGTAGATAATCCAGAGGCTTGCCGCTTACAGCGATTAGATGAAGGGGAAGGAGTTGTTGTTGTTTGTGTACTATGAACGAGGCACAGTTTTGATGCTAAAAGGTTAATTGGATCAACCAGTGGTTTTCTTATACAAAGCCTAAGAGGAGGCTATTATGTGTCTCATACAAAGCCCGAGAGAGAGGCTAAAAGGTTTTGACTCAAAGAGGGAATATTTTGGTATCTCGTATAAAGCCCGAGATGGAGGCTAATTGACTCAACAAGAGAGTTTTTTGTATCTTGTACGAAGCCTGAGATGGAGGCTGAAGGTTTGTTTGGCTCAATAAGAACCTTTTTGTATCTCGTATAAAGCCCGAGATGGAGGCGAAAGAGGTGATTGACTCAACGAGGGAATCTCTTTATGTGTCTCATACAAAGCCCGAGAGAGAGGCTAAAATTGTTTGACTCCGCTGGGGAGATTCATTATATAAAGCCCAAGAGAGAGGCTATTGTAACTGGAGAAGGATCATTATACAAAGCCTAAGAGGAGGCTATGGTTACTATTTCAGTTAAGTGACAGGTCCAGTATACTGATTTTGAAAGAGAAAATCAGTTCTTATATGAGCAACAATGTACTCAAGGATTTGATTCAAGGATTCGGGTTACTCCTGTTCTTTAAGGAAGTGGGAAATCCGAAGGGTATTGAGACTGTCCGAGTCTACGGGTTTTCTTCCTATTTAACGAAGGGGTCACTTGAGAATGTCTTTGAGACTCAAGGAGATTAGACTGTCCAAGTCTAGAGTTTCATCTTTTGTACCATGCTTTGAGAAACACTAGTAGACTCTTTGAAAGGACTGTTCTATGCAGATGATTAAGTTTTGTTCCTATACCTCTAGGAGGTCGTCGGGACAATTTTACGAAGCCCAAGAGGAGGCTGGAAACTTTTAAGAAGCCGACGGGTCCTTGTACGAAGCCCAAGAGAAGGCTATCATTCCCGGAGGAAGAGATCATTATACGAAGCCTAAGAGGAGGCTGTGAACACTTCTAAGAAGCCGAGAGGTCCTTGTACTAAGCCCAAGAGGAGGCGGAGTTGCTTTTAGGAAGCCTGTGGGTCCTTGTATGATGCCCAAGAGGAGGCCGATGCTTTTAAGAAGCCCGTGGGTCCCCAAACCCCGAGATATTCAAGACAGGCTATTCACGAGGAATAGATCAAGCCAGGAAAGTCCGAGAATTTGGAAGAAACTCAAGAGATGCCATTCACGGAGAAAAGATCATCTCTGGGGAGTAGAGTTTCTTGACAAGTGCTTTTAAGAAGCCCGTGGGTCCCCAAACCCCGAGAAATTCAAGACAGGCCATTCACGAGGAATAGATCAAGCCAGGAAAGCTCGAGAATTTGGAAGAAACTCAAGAGATGCCATTCACGGAGAAAAGATCATCTCTGGGGAATAGAGTTTCTTTGACAACTTCTATGAGTGACAGTCTATGAAAGGGTTCACCGAGAATGCTGCCTTTCATATCTCCATATTGTTTAACCCCAAGAAGAGGGAAGACTGTGTCTGGTAATCCTATGGGGATCAAGTTTTGACTATTTAAGAGTGATCGAGACGGCTTTACCTAGTACTAGACGTAGTTGCCGGGGAAACTCTAAATATCTATACTATTATTACACAGTTGATATGAGTTTATGAAAGAAGACTTACAGCGAAACAGCCCCACAATACAGTTATATGTATATGAAAGCGATAAATGAAAGCGGATAAACACTTACTCGGTTGTAGAGCTTCCATGCTGTTTGGTTAGTTGTTCAACAAAGACAGATTGAAAACAACAGTATATTCAAAATCAAAGGAGAAAGTGCTTTGAAAAAGAAAGATTTGGGGCTTACAGCTCAAGGAGAGGCACAGGGTTTTATCAGTGAGCGCACTGTTTGAAGTTTGTACAGAGGGACTTATACAAGTGACTGAGGCCCAAAAAGGTTTTCTGTACAAAGGGATGGGTCTTACACTCTCTCAAGAGGCCCAAAAGGTTTAAAGAAAAAGAGTGGGGCTTATAACACGAGGGTAGGCCCAAATGATTTTTCCGTTTAAAATGGCGATCGCGCCGGAGTTTTCTTTTAATGCAGAGGGACTTATACAATAAGTGAGGCCCAAAATGTTTTTGGTTAAAAGGGGGTTGGGTCTTACACTCTATTAGAGGCCCAAAAGGTTTGAATGGGTCTTATAGCTCGAGGAGAGGCCCAAAAGGTTATTTTTCAAAAGGCGACGATCGCGCCGTTTGTTTTTGATGGTATTGGGACTTATACAATACACTGAGGCCCAAAAATGATTTGGTAAAACAAAAAGGATTGGGTCTTACACTCTATTAGAGGCCCAAAGTGTTTGAAAAGGTTTGTTGAGGGTTGAATTAATCCAAAAACCCTAATTTGTTTTCAAAATGTGTTTTAATTGAATAAAAAATTCAATTAAAATGATCAAAATTGTTTAACATAGGAAAAACAAATTGTAATATTGGATTAATGCTTCAAAAATTAAGTATTGACCTACAAAATAATTAGAAAGCATTAAAAGTTGCAAAATCAAGGTGGAAAAAATATTTTAAATGTTAAAAACAATTAAAACATTAATTCTTTGCAAAAATATCAATTATACAAAATAAATAATATTTTTGGGATTTTTTGGGAAAATAAAATATTTTAACATTTTTGTGAATTATTAAAAAAAGAATCAACTCAAAATCATTAAAACTCAGAGAGAAATTAATTTTTGAATCAGTTAAATAAAATCACAAAATTCAAATATTCAAATATTCAAAAAATGGCGCCAAGAACACGCGCGTGTTCTGGGTTTGCCCAGATTTGCATTTTCTCTCCAATCTCACTGAATACTTGATTATATCATGCAATCCACATATCAATATGCTCGTCTCAACCTCACGATCATGTTTATGACAATTAATTTCATTTAAATTAAGCATAAAACAAGAAATCACGATAAATCCTTATGAACCCTAATTTCTGCATGAAGGCTGGGATTTTTAATACATGATTCAAACAAAGCAATTACTTGAGGGGAAACATTCCATGCATGATTATGAACATTTGGCAAAAGTATTGTGAAAGGAAATATGCATAGATTGAGAGATGACCAAGTTTAAGCTTACCTCTAGGTCTTGATAGCAAGAGCAAATTGATTTCTGAGTAGGAGGTGTTACAGATGAATTGTGATGATCTGAACAGCTTCCCTACACCCTATGGAGTGTGTTTGAATGCTTGGACTTGACTGAGAATGGCTGGATCACTTCATGGCATCTCAACTGCACTTTGGTTAAAACCTTGAGCAATTGACTGGTGATTCTGAGAAATCAGTGTTCCAGTTGTTGTTTAAGTGTTTGATCAGCTCACATATGATGTATATGAGGTGTGTGTGTGATTGGTTTGAGTGGAATTGCTCTCTAATGAAAAACCCGATAGTGACTTGCTAAGAAAGGCATTTTTGAGAGTGAGAAGTGGTTTTTAAGAAAATCATCTGTTTGATGGCTTTGGTGTACTCAAACTGATCACAATTGAGCTCTATTTATAGTAGAGCAAGTTTGTTTTGGGAGCCACAGTGAATGGCAACTGCAGCAGGTGTTTGTTTAATGTTGGCCAATGGAAATCCAAGTCTCCTCTAGCCATTGACTAGAGGTTAGGGCACAGGGTTGTGGTTCCCTTGGTCTTGGATAAGTCTTGACTGAATTCAGTTGCAAATGGCTCAGTCCATGCCACCTTGATGCTTCCATTGAATGCTCCAATCCAAAATTGGAGTCTTGTCCCTATTTTGGCCATTCTAGGTTCAACATGCTATTTCTTGTTCCAAAGACTTTGGAGGCTTGGCTCAGTGATTGTCTCCTTTAGATTCAATCCTCAGAGGTGTCCAAGTGGATAGGAGCATTTGGATTTGGCTGATTTTGGCAAATCGAGCAAAAATGCAAATTCTGCCTTGCCTTGGCAGATTTCAGCAAGGCAACTTTCCAATGTCATATCTCATGACTCAAATTGAATTTGGTAATGTTCTTGGTCATTTTGGAAAGCCCTTACATGATACAACAATTGTTTGAACATATTTGGTTTTGATCTCTTTTGAATCCAAGTGAAAAATCCCCCTACATTTGGCAAAAAGTAGGGTAAAATCTGACTTAGTGAAATTTTCACTAAGTATTGGAACAAAGTGACTTTTCTTGATTTTGATCACTCCATAACTCAAAATCCATGAGGAGTTGGAATTAGGTCTAGTTGAAGTTTTTGTAGAGGGCAATGAGATCTACAAATCAAGCCTTGGATGGGAGAAAATGGCTTTGTGGTTTAGGAGTTATGACCCTCCAAAGTTAGTGCCCTAGCCACTTTATTTTTAACTTAGAAAATTTTCTAAGTTTTTTATGGTTACCCCTTTTATAAGTTACCCAACTTTTCTTGATTTTCTTGATGAATGATGATTCAAATCATACATTAACATCATTTTAGGGTTAAAAATCCATTTTGGTGAAAAATCTCAAAAAGTCAAAGTTGACTTTTGTGCACAGTTGACTTTTTATCAGATGAATTCCAAACTGTGCAATTCTTCAGGAAATCATGTCCTTGACCTAAATCAAACTTGATGGACATGTTCCATGGGTGTCATGGGGTATATTGATGCATTTCATAGGGCTTGGGAGCATGTCCTGGTCAAAAGTCAAAGTTACAGCTGACTTTTTCCTTAAAACCCTAACTGTGGTGCAGATGAAATTGAGACTTGTTGCTCAAGCTTCTTGGATCAATCCATTGTTCCAAATGGATCAATATAGTTTATTAGAGACCCTCAAACCCTTTCTTGAGGTCTTGGCTCATGACTTGCCCTAAAAGTCAACTTAGGGGTGAATTAGGTCAAGAAACCCTAATTCCTGATTTTTTATGAATGCATCCCCTGAGGCAAAATTGACTTAATGATTAGGTCCATGAGGTTCCATGGAGTATATTAGGTTAGGTTTTGGATCATTGGCTTGTGCCCAGAGGAAAAATTTCCATCTGGAGGCCCTGGTCGACCAAAACCCTAATTTGGTGAGACTGTCGATCTTGAGACTTAATCCACCTAGAAGGGAGCAGCCTTGTGCTTAATCCTTGAAGTGGGAGTCCTTTTGATCCCTTGTGGATGTTTTAGAGGTTAGAAAAGTTGAAGATCATGTCATTCCTTGATTGATCCTTTGTCTAAGCACTCAGAGAGGGCTTAAAACCCTAATTTTAATTGTAGTGGATGCTCACCCATCTTTGGGGAGACTGATGAAGTATGATGTTATATCCATATTGTGATGATGATTTTCACAATGATGGGAAATCTTAGTGGTCAAAATTTGGGGTATGACAGATGCCCCTATTTAATCTTCTTGGACCCGAAGGTGTGAATGGCGAAGGTGTTCGAGCATTCGGGGTGCAAGAGGATTAAATATCGGAATACCCGAAATTTTGATGGTGGTTATGAATGGTAGCGCACGCATTCATCTTCTTTTGCTAAGCAATGATGCTTAGAAAAGGTAAACTTCCCCTCGATCCTGGTCTTCAGCCAAGGAACTGGTCTCAGTTTCTAAAATAAACTTCCCCTCGATCCTGGTTTCCTACCAAGGAACTGGTCTTAGTTTCTGATTTTTTGAACTTCCCCTCGATCCTGGTTCCCTACCAAGGAACTGGTCTTAGTTTCTTTTGTAAACTTCCCCTCGATCCTAGTTTCCTACCAAGGAACTGGTCTTAGTTTCTTTCGTCAATAAACTTTACTGACAAGGGACGCTATTCGTAGCGGCTTTCCTTCAAACTTCTCGCCGAATTTTCCTGGGGAGATGCCATTTGAGTGGAAAAAGTTTTGATATCAGACTTGCTGGGGAACCCAGTCGTCTGAGTTGTAGAGGTGTGCAAACTTCTCTGTTGGAGATGCCACTTATTGACTCTACTTGGGGAATGCGAGTCTCTTGAGAGACTGCTTTCGTTTGGGGTCTTTACATCATACTTTTCTCGGAGATCTTCTCGGAGAAATGCCATATGATGTGATCCAATTTTGAGGTGCCGATGACCTTTTCATCAGTGGGTTTTTCGGAGAAAAACTGGCGTACTGCTGAATCTCCGATTTAGGAGGCTTTCTCTCGGGATTTTCTTTAATCCGGGAAAACAAGGATATCATCTTCAATGGCGAAGAGTGATGTTAACTAAGGGCTCTCCGGTCTTTCAGAGGTTCAAGTTATCAAAGTGGTCGAGGACCCAACTTCAGTCCAGAAATAAAACTGGAGGAGAAAGATTGTTTAGACGTAACACTTCCTGACGAGGAAAGGGTTGACAACTCGATTGAGAGGACTTTTATCACTAGGGGACAAGGCCGACTAGAGTGATAGCGATGCAATATGAAATGTGAAGGAAAATCAATAATGCAATGATGCATGTATGTTTATGCTGACAAAACTGATGCGACATACAAACTAAAAGATGAACACGACTGGATACTCAGCCATCGCGGGGCGAAGAAGTACCGTTGGTTCAGAATAGCAATTCCACCTTGCTTAGGAGAGATAGTCCCTGTTGGGAGCCATATTGGTCGGGCTTAGGAGATGAGAACTCGGCCGAGGTGTGTCAGACGAAACAAGGTCTCTGACATAGTTGATCCCTTCATTCAGGCGTACTGGCGTAGAAGGAGTACTTTGATTCGGCACTTTGAGGTTCGATTACTTCTGGAGAAGGGATCGATGTTCTTCTGATGTTCAACAGTCAAAAGAAATTGTCGTCTTTATTAAAAAACAGAAAAAGTTTTAACAAGTAAATTCATTTTTGTTTTATTTCAAGAATCGCTAATCATGTTAAAATTTCGTTCTGTAAAGCTAAAACAAATAGGAATTACAAACAAAAGCACAAGAGCTCAAATTTTATTGATAAGATGGAGATCAGCCAAACGCGTGATTCCAAAGAGTATTTACAAAGTTAGAAAATGGAAATTTACAGGGAAAAGGGCTACGTTGAAACATAACGACCACTATCCTTCTACCAACTTTGAATTCTGGGCATCCTAAGCTTTTGTCGAAGATGACCTTGACTAGAGTTTTCTGGCGGATGATGTAACTGCTGCTGCTAAGGGACTTGCCTCTGTTGAACATAGTTACTTGCCATTATCCCTAATTTTTGCCTGGATTGTACTGTGTTGTTTCCAATCCACCGGGATGATTTTTTCTTTTCATGTCTCTAACTTTTGCCTGGACCGCCCTTTCGGGTTCTCAATCCACCGAGACTTTTTTTTTTAGTTTAGGCGAAGTATTTCTTGACTACATCAACATTCGTGGGGTAGGAAAATTCCTATCCGTCCATGGTTGCAAGTCTCAAGGCGCTGCCTGAGAAAGCTTTCGTGACCACATAGGGGCCATCATAATTCGGAGTCCATTTACCTCGCGAATCAGTGAGAAATGACTGTATCTTTTTGAGCACGAGGTCTCCTTTTCTGAAGACACGAGGTCGGACCTTTTTGTCAAACGCCCTCTTCATTTTCTGTTGATACAATTGACCATGGTATAGTGCCGTAATTCTTTTCTCTTCGATCAGATTCAGTTCATCGTGTCGACTTTGACACCATTCAGCTTCTGTAAGCTTAGCTTCCATCAATACTCGGATTGACGGGATCTCTACTTCTATGGGGAGCACTGCTTCCATGCCATACACTAGAGAGAAAGGGGTTGCCCCCGTTGAAGTGCAAACAGATGTACGATAACCGTGAAGAGTAAAGGGTAGCATCTCGTGCCAGTCTTAATAGGTTACAACCATCTTTTGAACGATCTTCTTGATGTTCTTATTGGCCGCTTCAACCGCTCCGTTCATCTTGGGTCGGTAGGGAGATGAGTTATGGTGTTCGATCTTGAACTCAGCACACAACTCCTTCATCATCTTATTGTTCAAGTTAGATCCATTATCAGTAATGATCTGGCTCGGAACACCATAACGGCAAATGATATTGTTTTTGATAAATCGGACCACCACTTGTCGGGTTACATTGGCGAATGACGCTGCTTCAACCCACTTGGTGAAATAGTCAATGGCTACCAGAATGAACCGATGTCCGTTTGAAGCCTTAGGTTCAATCATGTCGATTCCCCATATCGAGAATGGCCACGGGGAAGAAAGAACTTTGAGATGTGATGGCGGTACATGAATTTTGTCGGAGTATATCTGACACTTATGACATATCCTCATGTAATTGTAGCAGTCGGATTCCATGGTTAACCAGTAGTACCCTGCTCTCAGAATTTTTCTCGCCATTGTGTGTCCGTTGGCATGAGTGCCAAAGGATCCTTCATGAATTTCTTTCATAAGCATGTCTGCTTCTGGTCTGTCCATGCATCGGAGCAAGACCATGTCAAAATTTCTCTTATAGAGAGTGTCACCGCTCAGGAAAAAGTTTCCAGCCAATCTTCTGAGGGTTTTCCTGTCTTTTCTGAGTGCCCCAGGTGGGTACTCTTGTTTCTGAAGGAAGCATTTGATATCATGATACCAAGGTTTATCGTCTATGACTGCTTCAATCGTGAAGATGTAAGTGGGCCTTTCAAGGCGCATTATGTCGATCTTAGGTAAGTCGTTCCATTGACCTACACTAATCATGGAAGAGAGAGTGGTTAATGCATCAGCCATGTGATTCTCCTCACGAGGGATGTGATGAAACTCAACTCTGTTGAAGAAAGGTAGCAACCTTCTTGCGTAGTCTTTGTAAGGAATCAGTCCTGATTGGTATGTGTTCCAATCTCCTTTTATCTGATTGATAACCAGGGCTGAGTCGCCATATACATCCAAGTTTTTTATCCTTAAACCAATTGCTTCTTCGAGACCTACGATACAAGCTTCGTATTCGGCCTCGTTGTTCGTACATTTGAACGTAAGTCTGGCAGTGAAAGGAATATGGGTACCCTGAGGGGTAACAATGATTGCCCCAATTCCGTTTCCTTAATGATTAACTGCTCCATCAAAGATAAGTCCCCATTGGGAACTTGGTTCTGGCCCTTCACTGGGTAACGGTTCATCGCAATCTTTTATTTTTAGATACATGACATCTTCGTCTGGGAAGTCAAACCCGATTAATTCTTGATCGTCAATCGGTTGATGAGCCAAATGATCGGCTAAAATACTTCCCTTAACGGCTTTCTGAGCGTGGTACTCTATGTCATATTCTGATAACAACATCTGCCAACGGGCAATTCTTTCCGTGAGAGCAGGTTTTTCGAAGACGTGCTTGATTGGATCCATTTCGGAGATTAACCAAGTAGTATGAAAAATCATGTATTGGCGAAGACATTTGGCTGCCCAAGCCAAAGCACAGCAAGTTTTCTCGAGCATCGTGTATCGAGTCTCGCAGTCGGTGAATTTCTTGCTCAAATAGTAAATGGCAGACTCTTTCCTTTTGGTTTCGTCTTGTTGGCCAAGTACACATCCCATTGAGTCCTCCAAGACTGTGAGGTAAATGATCAGTGGTCTTCCTTCCACTAGAGGTGATAGAATCGGAGGATTCAACAGATATTCCTTGATACTGTCGAAGGCGATTTGGCAGTCTTCTGACCAAACGCAATCCTGGTTCTTTTTTAGTAATTTGAAAATCGGCGCACATGTGGCGGTCATAAGGAATATGAATCTGGAGATGTAGTTCAAACGTCCCAGGAATCCTCTGACTTGTTTTTCAGTTTTCGGAGAAGGCATTTCTTGAATGGCCTTGACCTTGTCAGGATCAACCTCAATTCCTTTCTGGCTGACGATGAACCCTAGTAGTTTCCCTGAACGGACACCGAAGGTGTACTTGTTGGGATTCAAGCGGAGCTTGAATTTTCTTAGACGTTCAAACAATTTTGACAGATGTTCAATGTGCTCAATCTCTATTTTTGATTTTGCAATCATATCATCGACATATACCTCGATTTCTTTGTGTATCATGTCATGAAACAGAGTAGTCATGGCCCTTTGATAGGTTGCCCCGGCATTCTTCAAACCGAACGGCATTACCTTGTAACAAAAGGTGCCCCATGGGGTGATGAATGAAGTTTTCTCCATGTCTTTCGGCGCCATTTTGATCTGGTTATAGCCCGAGAATCCATCCATGAAGGAGAAAATTTTGAACTTTGATGTACTGTCTACCAGCATGTCAATGTGTGGTAAAGGAAAGTCGTCCTTTGGACTTGCCTTGTTCAGATCCCTGTAATCAACACACATTTTGACCTTTTCGTCCTTTTTGGGAACGGGTACGATGTTGGCTAACCATTGAGGATATTCAGATGTGGCGAGGAAACCCGCGTCAATCTGTTTCTGCACCTCCTCTTTGATTTTGATGGCCATGTCCGGGTGAGTGCGTCTCAACCTTTGCTTTACTGGCGGACATTCCGATCTCAACAGTAAGTGATGTTCCACAATGCTGGTATCCAACCCTGGCATATCCTGATAGGACCAAGCGAATACATCGGGGAATTCTTTGAGAAGCTTTATCAAACTCTCTCTTTGGCAGTTGGACTGAGCAGTGCCCCAGTCCTGATTTCTTTTCTCTCTTTTTCCGAACCCAAGTTTACCGTTTCCAACGGCTCTTTGTGAGGTTCAATGGACCTTTCCTCTTGTCTGAGTAGTCGAGAGATCTCTTCTGGAATTTTGTCGTCATTTTCTTCTTCAGCCCCAAATACCGGGAACCCAAAGTCGGGAGAAGGCATCGGATCGTATGTTTCAACGGGGTTTAAAACAATCAATCTGCATGACGTGATGATTCGTGTTTAGAAGAGATAGAGAAAATGCAAGTGTGTGCAGTGTTTTTTTTATTACTGCTTGTTTTTATTTTTAATTATTTTTTAGGATTACCATTTTCTGAAAAAGCAAAAAGAGAAAACAACAATTAATGCGGAAATTACAGAACGACATTATTTTATTAATGAACAAGTCGATTCTTGAAACTACAGCCCTATAAAACAAAACTCTGTCACTTCGGGCAAAGCGAAGAGGGAAATTTACAGAAAGCGAGCCCTATCAAAACATCCGTTTCACCTGGGCAGGGTGAAAGGTTAAAAGATGGCAATTACTTTGACTGATGAACGATCTTCGGAACCTCGACGACAACCCATTGGCGGCGAACTCCTTGGTGAATCACAAAGTCTGGCACCTTCCTTGATTTGTCTTCAGAAATAACGCTGATTTCTGGTGGAGCAGGATCATTGGAATCTGTCTCCCAGGCAGAATTGTCGTAGGAGAATTCCTCAGTTGCATTTTGCATAGCATTTGTGCTCTCAGCTGTATCTCCCCATCCAGTTTGCTGGATATCTTCGAGCCTGATACGAGAGCTTTCGGGAGTGGTGTACTTGACCATATAGTCGTATTTCCCACTCGGTTGTCCCAGGGTGTCCCACACTTCTTTCGAACTGGAGGAGTCATCTCTCTCGATGACGTTGACCTCGGGAAAAGCATAGTTGATGAATTCAAGTCCTGCAAATGTTGCAAATTCATCGTCATGTTGAGTAGTTTATGAATGACCTGAGTGTTGATCCCATGACATGGTGGGGACACAGGTATTCTGTTCAATGATGCTCAGCTGAGTTTCATTACTCGGCTGACTTTCTTGCCCCAAGTTTCCTGGGTAAGGTTGCCACATTGGCAGACCATCCATTGGGCCATAGTAGTTGTAGTCAAAGTTGTCTTTCGTCGGAGTGTCCTCCTCTAATGAATTTGGCGGAGCACGACATCCTTCTGGTTCACAATCTCCATATATCATTTCGACGTCTGACCGTGGTATAAATCTCGGACTCTGTGCGGGATAGCAAAATGGTATAGGCACCTCTTCCTGAGACATATAACCGTCCTCATTAAGGTAGGACTTCTATTCTTCATCTGTGTCAGAGGGATCTTCCTCATTAATAGCATGTACTATTTGAGACACTGGGTGAAGGAAACCTCCACTGTGGAAGAAGTTTTGAAGGGGATGAAGACTTTCATCGTTGGCAGCTGTCCGGGTACAGGTTGCAGAAAAACCAAGACCCTTCTTTGTTTTATTGTCAATAGGAATGACAAGCTGTCCCCATCCTGCTGTATCGGTACTCTCGACCGCTTTGATAGCATCTTTGTATGAGGAAATCGAGGTTCCTCCTCTTGATTGATTTTCCTTGCTTACCGACAGTGCTTGGAACTGCGTTCCAATAACCTCCTCGGGTTCTACACAAGTAGATGATGACAAGCTACTCACAAGCAAGGCTTGTTCCCCACAAACTGTGACAAGTTGATCGTTCTTGACGAACTTTAGCTTTTGGTGGAGGATGGAAGTAACCGCTCTAGCCTGATGTATCCAAGGTCTTCCTAATAAACAATTGTACGTTGCCCGGACATCCATGACCTGGAAAGTGACTTGGAAAGTGTGAGGACCGATAGTTATGGGAAGATCAACTTCGCCGATAACTGTTTTTCTGGATCCGTCGAACGCTTTGACGACGACCTCGCTGATTCTCATCGGAGGGCCTTTGAATGATAATTGCATCAAAGTGGACTTTGGCATAACATTCAGGGTTGACCCTGTGTCTACCAGTACGCTGGCTAAAGAATCGTCCTGGCAGTTAACTGTAATGTTGAGCGCCATGTTATGACGGCGACCCTCTTCGGGTAATTCCTCATCAGTAAATCCCAAATTATTGCAGGAAGTGATGTTAGAGACAATACTATCAATCTGTCTGATTGTTACATCCTGTTCCACAAAGGCTTGCTCCAAGACTTTCTGTAGAGCCTCCCTATACGCTTCTGAACTGAGTAACAGTGATAATACCGAGATCTTTGAAGGAGTTTGCAACAGTTGATCGACAATGTTATATTCACTCCTTTGGATGAGCTTCAGCATCTCATCATTATTTTTCGAAAGGTCGGGATTACTGGATTGACCGACTGATGGATCGGGAGTTTCTGTCTGAAGTTCCTTTTCCTTGTTAGGTTCTCCAACTCCTCGGTTGAAGATTCGACCGCTCCGTGTTACACGACTGATGTCTGCAATATTCACGACGGAGGGTAATGGAATTTCCTTTCCATTTTCAACTATTGTTGCACCGTATTTGTAAGGGATTGCCTTAGCTGATTCATACAGTAGTGGTCCCGGCAGATAGATGACTATGGGAACCTTCTGATTTTTCTGACCATCATAAGTAATCTCGATCCGTTCCCGGTTGGGAACTTTTGATTCGTCAAGTAGAGGGATGATGGCAAAAACATCCCTGGTCTGGTGATGACCAGAGATTGTGACAACATCCTCGACTTCATCGGCAAGGTAGTTCGGCGTCCAGTTGACGGGTCCAGAACCCGGATATGGATGAATCTCTCCACGATCCACCTGACCCTGAAGAGCTGCTCTCACAAGGTAACACCCCTGGTTACTTTCCGAACAGACACCGCAACGTTCATAGTTGTGTGGTGGCACCTAGCCACGCCCACTTTGAATACAATGTAACCTCACTTGGTTAGCTTCCACAGATCGGACATCCTGACTCTGACGCCGAGTAGGATTCCTGTTACTGATACTAATTTGCTGAGTATCTTCATCCATATAAATGGGCATCCACCAGTGATTTAACAAGTGCTGAAGTGCCTCTGGACAAGGGTACAACCTCGATCGTTTTCGCAACCTGCCTTACAGCTTTGATAGTCATGTGATACCAGGAATCCGAGTCAGACCTGCTCAGCATGTAACTCTACCAGGTTGGTATTCATCACGCGAATATCGAAGATCTGAACCATGTTGATTTGGTAGGAATTCCTATCATGGTAGTCTTGGATCCATCCAAGATCCATCTGACGCTGGAGGGCCTCCTGTATGAAAGAGCATCCCTGTTTATTTATCGAGCAAGTCAGACAGGAACTGTAATCATGCCGCGGCAGATTATGATACTGGCTTTGCCTTGAGTGCATTGCCACTAAGTTGACATTCATTGCACGGATATCGTGGTTCTAAATGACGTTAGAATTCGTGTAAACCATGTTAACTCCACGAACTCGGTGCTCTTGGATCTATCCGAGATCCATCTGTTCCTGCAGAGCTGCTTGCACTACCGAACATCCTCTATTACTTTTAGAGCAGACATCACACTGATGATAGTTATGAGGTGGCACACGGCCGTACCCACTCTGTCTACAATGCATCTTGACCAGATTAGTTTTCAACAAGAGTACATCGTGAATTTGATAGACATTGTTAGTCTCTCCTTCTATCAAATTGACTGCAGCCTTCTCATGTTGAGGCAGCGGGTTCGTGAGAACATTAGGATTCGTATCCTTGAAGGATAAGACCCTGCTCCTAACAAATTTTTGCACGTCGGACTTGAAATTGAGACAAGTCTCTATGTTATGCCCTGGTCCTCCTTGATGGTAAAGGCAAGTTTGATCCACCTTAAACCAAAAAGGCAGATTTTCCGGTACTGTAAGAGGAGATTTAGTCTGAATGTGCCCCTTAGCCAGTAGTAATAGAAACAGCTCTGCGTACGACACATGTATATGATCAAATCCTGGTGGCCGTGTTGCACGGTTGTTGTTGTATGGAGGACGAGCCTGCTGAAGAGGCTGTTGTGTCCTTTGTTGATCAGGTTGGCTCTGCGCAACCTGAGGTTGATACGTAGGAATAGACGCAGGGTTGATAGCAGGAGTCACAGCTGCTACCGGTTGATAACGTCGCCTTTGCTTTCCGAGAGAGATATTTCCAATATCTTGCTCTTTTTTCTTAGGGAGAGCACTACCGTATTTTTTAGTACCGCTCGATGGTCCAGCGTCTTTTACCAAACGTCCTTCTCGGACGGCTTCCTCAAGACGTACGCCCATGCCAACCATTTCGGTGAAATCACTGGGCGCACTGGCAACCATTCGGTCATAGTAAAATGAGCTTAAGGTCTTTAAGAAGATCTTTGTCATCTCTTTTTCCTCAAGAGGTGGACAAATTTGAGCGGCAATCTCACGCCACCTTTGAGCGTACTCCTTAAAGGTTTCCTTGTCCTTTTGCGACATTGATCTGAGTTTATCTCTGTCGGGTGCCATGTCCAAATTGTATTTATATTGTTGGACGAAGGCAGTGCCAAGATCTCTGAATGTGCTGATCGTGGCACGGTTTAAACCCATGTACCATTTGAGTGCGGCACCGGTTAAACTATCCTGAAAGTAGTGAATCAGTAGGTCCTGATTCTCCGTCTGAGCTGACATCCGTCGAGCGTACATCACCAGATGGCTTTGAGGGCAAGAGTTACCCTTGTACTTTTCAAAGTCGGGCACTTGAAATTTGTGCGGGACTTTCACATTTGGGACCAAGCAGAGATCTGCGGCGTCCTTTCCAAATAGATCCTGACCACGAATGGCTTGCAGTTCCTTCTGCATTTCCAAGAACTGCTCCTGGAATTCCTCCATTCTGTCAAACATAGTTTCCTTTTAACCAGAAGGTGTCTGTGGAATCTGTCCTTCCGGGACAGTGTGCACCACAGGGGGTGGTACCGTGACTACGGTAGCGAATCTTGGCGTTTCCCGAAGTTTGTAACCTTCTGGAGTCTTCAGTATGCCTCTGGCATCTTCGCTTTCCCGAAGTTTGTAACCTTCAGGCCCAGCGGCTTCTGTTGTGATTCCCTGATCTTCAGTGATCGGCGGAACATATCCTTCCGGGATATAGTTAACAGGCATGCCCCAAGGACAATCTTTCGGTATTTGATACTTAGGATCATACTTTTCTACTATGGGCGTTGAGGTGATCTCTGAGATCACAGTTCTTTGTAGCTGAGCTTCTGCCATAGCTTGCATGTCGTTACGAAGCTTCCTCATATCCTCTCTCAGAGCGTCGATCTATTCTTTCAACTCTCTATTTTCTTCCTCAAGATCATCCATCTTTTTCTGACGATTGGCCCAAGTATTATACGAATGAGACAGTTTGACTCTAGAACCGAGACACAAACGTGAGATTCGTAGGTAAGAAGAATACGCGATGTGAAAATGATGAATGCAATGATTATATTAATTGTTTTTTGGTTTAATAAACTTCGACAATTAGATTGCAAATATCAAAAAGTGGGGAAACCCCTTTTTATTGAAATTCAAAGGATTACAGAAATGGAAATACAGTAGATTACAAGGTGCAGAAACAGAAACCTAAGCTAATGGGTCCCGAGTCCTCTCTGAAGAGAAATCGGGTGCTGATTCTGATATCTTCCTTTTCTTTGACCGGGGCTCTTGAGCCGTTGTCGGGTTGTCATTCCTTTGCCAAGTGAAAGGAGCGAGCAAATTCCTTTGTTCATCTTGAATATCCACAGCATGTTGCTCCAAAATTTCAATCAGAGCATCTTTCTCTTTTAGTAATTGTTGTATTTTGATGCACTCTACGTCGAGGGTGTGTTGCACCCCAAAATTTGCCCTCCTTACTTTCTTACTAACTGGCTTATGTTTCATTGCATTTTGCATTATCATGTGTGCATATCATTGGTTCTTAGCATGGGGTCAAGGTGCCTGAGGCAGTGCCTCAGAGGGTCAAGCAAGAGTCCTGGTATTGTCCAAGAGGGCTCAGATGGATCACTCTCACCTAACCAGTGCATAGATTAGGGTTTTGAGATTCTTGGGTTTATTGCTTCAATGGGCAAGCTCCTTGGGTTTTTATCATCACAAAATGGCATATCTTATCTTTCTTGGAGAGGATACACATCATATTCAGAGGAATTTGGATTTGGAGACTGTGTCGTTTCCTCCTAGACTGAGGGTACCACAACTAGGGTTTGCTATAAAGTCAGTTTATTTCTGATTTTTTGGGCAAGACTTGATTCCATGGTACTCCTTGGGTCCCTAAGTACCTAGGGATGGGAGGTTGTCCATCAGTTTGGTTCAGGAGAGGTTCAATTGGCCAATGGATTGAAAATCAGGTAAATTGGGTAAAAGTCAACAGTGAGAGGAGAAGTCAACTGTGGAATTTTGAGGTTATCTCCAAGGTCTCACATCCTCATATGGTCTTCAAGGGTCAAGTTTCATGCCATATATCAAGAATCAGGAGTTGGTGCAAAAGTTTCTAAATTTGGAAAGTGACCTATAATGAAAAGTTTCCATTTTTGGCAAGTATCTACACTGCATTCAACTTGACTTTTCACCATCAAGAAAGCTTCAAATGAATTTCTCTCCAACATTAAAGTTGAAGATCTTTTTCTCCTATTTCCAACAAGTACTAGTGGGTCTCCATATCATTTGTGAAACTCCAGTTATGATCAAAAGAAGGCAAAGTGGTTTTTAGGGTTTCTCATGATCCCATTTTCACAACTTTGGGCATAATGACCTATAACCAATTCCATTGCTTCATGCCACATTCCAATATTAAAAAACATTCCTTGAGGATTATTTTGGGCCCAAGAATGAAGCAATTCCATGGCTTATTCTTCATTTATTCTGCATTGTTCAAAAATGCCAAATTATTCAAAAGTCATGAATCAAAAAAGTTTCAAGGCCCAAGTTAAATATGGTGTGATTAGCAATCCAAATGAAGGTGATCCATCAAATAATTCTCAAGTATCCATACAAGGAAAAAGGTGTAATTCACATAATGAATTTTTCCAAAATTATTCAAAAATCATTAAACAATAGATTACCCAAGCCCAATTCCTCATCAGATGAAATAACCCTAAGTATTTAAGCCTATTCATGCATTTGTTAGGGGACATACACGTGAAGTTGGAGGAGTTCTCAAGAAAACCCTAAAAGAGGATTTCTCATTCAAACTCATGATCCACAAGGTTTTTGCCAAAAGTTCTTCCACAAGTCTCTTCCTGGTGATTTCTAGGCCACAACCCAACCACCATTTGCAGCCAAGAGCAAGGATTGGAGATGCACCATCTCAGGTTGATGAGTTTTTTCGTGCTCTTAAAACTCCAATTTTTTACGTGAATATTGTTGTGAGACTGTCACTTATCATGCTGATATAATTGGTTTGTAATATGGGTGTGTATATTGCTTGCTATGTGCATTTGAAGTTTTATGCCCTAACACTAATCCATTCGTTTTTTATTGTATGTTGTTTATTTGTGATTTTGGATGAGAGATTTGGAACCCTTGCGAAATTCTGGTTCGAATGGTATATGGTTTGGTGTTTTCTGGGCACTTTTCAGGTTGCAGGTGGCGGAGGACGGCGGCCGAAACCCTAGCTCCGGCGGCTGTGAGGGTTCCGGCGAAGGAAGGTTAAAGATGACTCCCAACTGTCTGATCTATGCATCCAACGAGCATCAGCGCGCCATGTGTCTTCTATTTTATTTTTTTTCTGAATTTTAATTGTTCATCCTGTGTTCATTACCCCATGGTCATACCGTGTGCCACCCTTTCATTTCATTTTGTTTTGTTTACTTTTCTTTCTCGTTGACCAACCACTGGCCCTTGGATGAATCGCACGAACCATAGCACGCCAGCACATTAAAACGGCACGCGCATGGTACATGGGGACACACGGTAAGCTCCCCAGCCTTTTTTATTTTTTTCTGATTAATTGGGTGGGCTGGGCTGCTATCCGCACCCCCCACCCCTTGGCCCAACCATCATTTCAACGTGGTTTTCCACTCTCTGCACCCCCAGGCTTTTTTATTTTTTATTTTTCAGGTGGACTTAACGCATGGGCTTATTATTCGCACCCCACTCTCCAGCCCACTTCAATTTCCTCTTCATTTTCTTACTACACATACCCCCTGCATTTTTTATTTCACTTTTATTTCATTTTAATTATCATTATTATTTCTTTTATTTTTAAAAAATACATAATTGCATTTAAAAATTCCCATAAAATTCATATATCATCTTTATTATTTTATAAAATTTTTACAAATTTTATTTTTTATTTTTATTTTATTTTTATCATTTAAATTAATTGTTTAATTCAATTTCTTTTTGCATCACACATCTCATGCATACACAATTTCTTTATTTTATTTCTCTGCAATCATAAAACATTTTTGATCCGTTCTTTTTGAATTTGTTCACTAACATCCTAAATTGCATGAAAATATTTTTCTTTAATTTTTAAATTTATTTCATATTGCATTTTTGTCCTTCCCTTTGGCACACTGAGCCCTAATTCCCACCTGAACTCTGCCTAATTATTTGAATGACTAATATCTTGATTTTTTGTAGGGACTTTTTATATGTTGTTTGCCTCTGGTTGAGGAACCTTAATGTTTAATTTGGGAATTTTAGGATTCATTTTTCTAATTATCTAATTTGTTTTCACTTGAGATTTTCTTGTAGGCGCATCTTTGACCTTGTATGATTATCTGTTTGAAAAGGCGCTTGTGCCATTTGTTTTGGGGCTGCTTATTTGCTTCTTTGATTCATGTTTGGATGATAATCATTGTTGTTTACCGTTGTTTGATTTTCATTCACCTCATCTCTCTTACTTATGTCTATTTCGTACTAATCTTTTATGCAGGAATTAAGGTAAGTTCTTTAAGGGTATGGATAAATATCCATGGTCACCCTTATTCTCTCCTTCTCTCATCTCTTTCTTTAGGGTTTAGGTTGAACCTCACTAACCGTAGGTCACCCATGCATGATAACTTTAGGATTCGTAGTCCCCTTAGAGTTACCCTTGTGTCTTCTCTCTTCTCATCTCAAATTTCTTTAAAACACTTAATAATAATAAGGTGTATTGCGCACGAGCCTTAAGTATGGGGAATGAGAAATGAGGGGCTTCCTCTCATCTTTATAGAGTGCTTAGCGAGCGTCCTGTCTTGGGATGATGCGTTAAGTATTCGCCCCTGTGCCCTAGACTTTGGTGCAATGCAACTTAGGAACTAACTTAAGCCACTTCTGTCCTAAAAAACACAAACCAACTTCAAACTTTTTTGTCCTTCGGGATTGTCAAACTTAAAGGCTATTTTCAAAAAGGGCACGTTACCTTCCGTCTGAGTCGCAAACAGGCATCGACCCTAACTGTCGGACACGAACTTAACGTCGCTCATAAAAAACACAAAAAAGAACTTGGTCCGAACTACGTTGACTCTGAATTCCCCATTGCACAAAGGGGGTACGTAGGCCTAGGACGTCGACGTCCTACCGAGTCGGTCTGTGTCTTTCCCTCTCTATTTTAGTACAGCCCTAGATGATAGTATAACTTACCCTTAGAATAGATAACAAGCGTGGATCCCATCGAGTACGATGGACCCGTAGGGTGCTAGCACCTTCCCCTCGCGTAACCGACTCCCGAACCCAGGCTATGGTTGCGATGACCATTCCTTTCCCTCTTCCTCAGGTTTATGTTGTGTTCCCTTTCCCTCTCTTGGGATAAATTTACACGGCTGGCGACTCTGTTTTTCCGCGCCACTCTCGCGTTTGTACCTGGATGAAAATCCTGAGAGCGACAGCTGGCGACTCTGCTGGGGATGTACAATCTGGTTTACCTATGCTGGTCCATCCCTAAGCGAGTCAGTCCTAACGCTTGCTTGTCTTTGTGCTCTTTGGGTGTTTTGTTTTGATTTGCTTTATGTGTTATATATCATTTTTATTTTTTTATTTTTACCACATTTTCTGCATTTCATTTTTTATTACTGTCATGCTGCTGTGCTGTGCTGGCTGTCTTTGTTTTGCAGGTTGGGTGGGACCGAATGCTAAGCCTAATACCAAGGCTTGAGAATACCCTAGGACTAGAGTGGAAAGTAGTGGGACCTACGTGCCCGCTTGGTACGTTTGTGTGTTCATGAAATTCACAACCAGATGAGGCTATCTTGGGATGCATTCTAACGTGTGTGTCTTGCGCATGTTGGGGTATTGATCTAGAGAGCTGTCGACTCTGGTGATCGATCATTGAGGACCTTAGTGGAAACATCCCTCTTTAGTGGTGACAGTGGCAGACCACATCCTGTGGCAAACCCATTCGCACCCGAGGGCCCGCTTTAGAACTCGCATAGGATGGCCCCTACGTTTTGAAGAGAATCAATGGAGGCACTCCTCGATTGACTTTAGTACTGTACCCCGAGGGATGAATGTACTATTGTTTCTCGACCTCAGTGCCAAAGCTGAGGACCTTCCGCTTTGGAGAATCGGTTGAGGCCTCCTCGATTGATGATGATGCCAAACCATAAATGGTGAACGTATCATCATTTCTCGACCTGAGAGCCTGGGATACTGAACATCCTAGTACCCACATGTGAGAGGGGATGGGCGTTTGCAGGTTTGCAGGTAACCGAGACCTTCAACCTACCTTGTTTTCCGGATTTCACATCAATGTCTGATTATTTAAGTTCCTCAGTGGTTCAGAATTCTGGTTTTCTGGGTTGTGGTTCTCGTTCAGCTAACAGCACAGCACATCCAGCAGTGTGTCTTGACCCCATGTGTGCATTTGCATCATCATTTTGCATCCTAACATGTTTATTCATTTGCAAGGTTGCATCCTAACCTTGATTCTGGTTTCTGAAGACTATCGAGGATGAGTACTGAGAAGAAAAAGAATATCATAGGATACAAGTTCCCGTCACTTATTCTGGATCATGTTCACAAGGTTGTTTCTATGGCAGAACCTGGGGAATCGGCACTTGTGGACTTTGATGACATGCCTAGTTCTCTTTCTCTCTATTGTATTAGGATCACCACCAGGCTTGTTGGCTGGGATCCATGATTATTGTGTTCAGACTTATTATCTCGAGCTGTGATCGTTGACATCTGGTTTTCCTCTGGTCTTCTTAATATATGAGCAGAAGTTCCATTCTATCTTGTTATTAAACTGGAATCAAGGGGTGGATCGCCCTGCTAATATTCAAACATGTTCATTTGCATTTGCATATTCATTGTGCATAATCATTTTGCATGGCAGGCGTCTATCTCCGGTACTCTTATCTTGTTCTAAATCTCAAAATCTCAGATCGGCACATTCACCGGTATCCTACTAGACAGAATCAGAAGAGACTCATGGATCAGCTACAGAATGAGATCATTGAGATGCGGACTCGCATGAACCAATTCATGGAATTGATGCAAGGGGTTGCTCAGGGACAAGAGCAGTTGAGAACTCTCGTTCAGCCACTGATTGCGAGGGTTGATGATGACGGTGTCCTTCATGGAGGACTTCATACTGGTGTTACTAGTAATGGTCAGAATGGTCCTACTGGCGGAGGTGTTCCTGTTTCTGGTGTTGTGATTCCTCCGGGCGGAGCTGAAAATGCTGGGGGAGGTACTAGTGCTGGCGCAGTTCAGGGTCGTCAGTATGATGATGTTCAGGATGATGTATTTTCTCTGCCAGGTGGGGATGCTGTCCCCAGACTGACCAGGATCAGAGGATTCGGTTGATTGAGGAACAGCTAAGGGGTGTTGTGAATCAGGATTCTGTGGGAATGGATCTAGAAGATTTGGGGCTGGTTCCAGGCGTTGTTATTCTGCACAAGTTTCAGACTCCCACTTTCGAGAAGTATAATGGTATGACTTGTCCGAGGACCCATGTGAGGGCATATGCAAGCAAAATGGCTGCGCATGCGAAGAATGAAAAGCTGATGATGCACTGCTTCCAGGATAGCCTATCTGGGGCATCCCTGGAGTGGTACATGCAACTGGAAAGGAAGGATGTGCGTAGTTGGAGGGATCTGGCAGGGGAATTTATCAGACATTACCAATATAACACTGATATGGCTCCTAACAGAACACAGCTGCAGAATCTGTCACAGAAGAACAATAAGAGTTTCAAGGAGTACGCTCAGAGGTGGCGTGAATTGGCAGCTAGGGTTCAGCCTCCCATGTTGGAGCGTGAGATGATAAATATGTTTATGGCCACCTTGCAGGGTCATTACTTTGAAAAATTGGTACCGTGTATGTCGGGAAAGTTTGCTGATTTGATCTTGGTAGGAGAATGGTAGAAAGCGGAATTAAGGCAGGAAAGATATCAGGCAGTGATGGGTCCTCATCTGGAGGAAGCAAGAAGCCTTATGTCAGTGGTTATAAGAAGAAGGAGGGAGATACAAACTATGTGTCATCATATCGTGGTAGAGATGGACCTCGTCAGAACTACAATCAGCAGGTGGCTTCTGTAACCATCCTAGCAACACCTCAGCAGCCAGCGGCGTCTCAACAACACAATCAGACTCCTTACCGATCACAGCCTCAGAATAAGTGGGACAGGCATTTTGACACTCCACCTATGTCTTACTCTCAATTATTCCAGCACTTGTTGAAACTGCAGCTAATTCAGACAAGAACATTGGCTCCACCTACTGGTAATCCCCCTCCCGGCTATGACGCCAACACCCACTGTGAATTTCATTCTGGGGCACCCGGACACCATACTGAGAACTGTAAAGCTTTTAAGCATAAGGTTCAAGATTTGGTGGATTCCAAAGCCATCAATTTCTCCAATGATGTTCCAAATGTGAATCAGAACCCGATGCCGAATCACGGTGGGCCGAAGGTCAATGCTATTATTGAAGACTGTGAAGACTTGAGTTTGATTTCAGATGTGAACGAAATCCAAACTCCCTTGGGTGTGGTGAAGGAAAGACTGTTGAAGGGAGGGGTATTCCCCGGTTGTGATGAAGGTTGTGTAGGGTGTGTGTCGCAGCCAGGCGGTTGTGATTCATTGAAAGCAGGTATTCAAAGAATGATCAACGAAGGGGTATTACAGATTGACAAAAGGTATATATCATTTCCAGAAGGAGACTTGGTTGTGCATGTCGACCTCTCATCTGCTTGAAGATTTCAAGGGTCGTCTCAGTTGGCAAGTACATCCTGACAAGAATCAAGCTTCCTCAGCAATGGCAATCTTCATCTTCTTTACTGCATTTTCATTTGTAGTTTTTTTTTCATTTCTTGTTAAAGCATCGTATGTATGCAAGACTTGTCTGTTTTTCTATGATGATATTAATGCAATGAGTATGTTTTCCTTGAAGTAATCCATTCATTTTCACTCTTAAATGTTTATATGCACTACAATACCAATTTTCTTGTTTAGAACTCTTGAGGGAGGATGATGAGACGAAAACGCAGAACCTCTGGTCGTATGTTCAAGGATAGAACCCTGTTGAGGATGTACAGGCATTGTTTCAAACCCCTAAACACTGGAGATATAAGGGAGATAGACCCTCGTTAACCCCTTTGAGCCTTGAAGTAGGAGCTTCTTTCGTACGAAAAAACCCTCATACTTAACCCAGGGGCAGGGTAGGCGTCAGTTAGTTTGACCGAGCATTCAAATTCCAAGGAGAGTGTGCATCCGAGGATCCATTACCTCCCATTCCGCTAGCAAGAGGTTAAACCACAATGGTTATCCATCAACAATCAAGAAGTGAGGCAGTCACAACCCTTCCGAGTAAGTAAGACGACCAGTGTCACACGCTTTGTTCAAAAGGGGAATATAAAAATAAAGGAAAAAACCCGCTAAGTCGAAGCGACTTAGGCAAAAGTTAGGGCATCCCGCTGGACTTCAAAATCGAAAAAACTCAAAAGAGTCAGTCCAGGCAAAAATTAGGGATCAAAAAAGCGAAAAGCATTACAAAAGAAAATCCTCGATAAGAACAAATTCGTGTGATTACGGACACAAGATAAAAAGGGATGACTGTTATTCCAAAACCCCCCTTAGGTGCCAAACCATTAGTGGCGTAGGTTCCTTAAAGATCATAAACCTTTTGAGAGATGAGCGTTTGGGTCAGATTAACTGAACATAGGACTGGAGAATATCACGAAGAGTGGGTGGGCACCGATAAATTTTGAGACATAAATCCTTTTTTCTGAAACCGTGAACCAGACCACGTTACAACCCTCAAAAGTCCTAATTGAAACAGGGTTTATTCCGAAAGCGTACTTCAACAGGATAGCGTTCCTGACTCCCATGAGTTGTGCTAATAAGATTTGTTGGTATTGCATGTGCGCATTGTTTTGCCATTCAAAAATCAAGGTCGCATCCCAGCAAGTGATTCGTTCACAAGGCTTGGCGACGCATTTTCAATAAAAAACTTCAAGGTTAACATGAGTGTTGCATTAGAATTATCATTCTCATAAATAACTTGTTCTGTTTGCATACATGTGCCTAAGCATCAGTGCAGCTTACACAGTGAACGTCAGTCAAGAAGCTTGATCCTGCCAAGTTGGGTTGCTTGAAAATTCTGAAGGACAATCATATCAAGAGGCATGCTGCCAAGAGACTCAGTGTAGAGTGGGCTCTCCCCAGTAAGTCGTGTTAAGATGTAGCCAATCTGGGGCAGTCACGTCGAGAAAACTCTCCAAAATTCAGTTATTCTGGGGCATTCATTCTAAGATCAGGGGCAAAGTCACTTCAAAGCTCATATTGGGGCAGGCCACCTCTAGAGCGTGGGAGATTGTCCACTCCTGAGAGCGGTTAATTGAAAACACCTCCTCCAGGTTCAAGATGCTGAAGCAGGGTATTGTCAAGTCATTACGATTCCCTTCGAGGTAATGTACGTCGTGGATTATAAAGACTGGGGTAGTTATGTCGAGATATGATAAATCTCTCCAAGAGTTTGAAGACCCTGGGGCAGGGCGAACGCCCGATCTTCTGTAAAACCCTCTTGAGATGAAAAGTTCAAAGAGCCGCTTATGACCATAAAGACAAGTCAGGTTGCAGGGCAACAGATTGTATTCTCCCAGCTGTTGGCTTCCCCAGCATTGAGATTGCTCCTTCCCCAGCAAGTCAAACTTTCCTCAGCAGAGCAGACCTTCCCCAGCAGGAGACGTGGGAGATATTTTCTCCGGATCAAGACGTTATTTCCCCACAGAATCATGGTGCTCACTTCCCCATCCAGTCAGGAAGCGTGCTGTCGCCGACAATATCATATTCTAGTCCCCAGCAAGAAGGGAGTAAAGTCATTCTCCTCATCAGCAGGCTAAGTTCAGCAGTACCCCCAAGCAGGCTGGTATCATGGACTATTTTCCCCAGCAGGTTCTGAACCAATTGGATATTAGCAATTTTTCCGGTTCCGTTATTGGCATTCATTCTCAACTCCCCGACAGAGGAAAAATCTCAGGTTTTGGATGTTACCTTCAGTGAAAGACAGGTGGGGTCCCCGGTAGTTCTTTTGTGATTTCATCCCCAGCAAAAGTTGTCGATCCGAAGAGTCGATCAGTATGACACTTCTCAGCAGAGTTCCTAGATTCAGAGGATAATTTATTTTTGTCATCCCCAGATGAATTGGTCTTTTCTCTCCAGCATTTATTTTGCTGGAGAGACCCTCTTTGCATATCATAAGCACTTGCATTGCATCCTCAAACGCGTAGCAATTCAACATTTGCATTCAAAGCATAAGCCAGGTTTGATGCTTTCCTTGCCAGTTCTCTTTCTCAGCAGAGATGGCATAACTCAGGAGATTTTGGAGGGATGTGTTCCTCATACTGGTGCTCCCCGGCAGAGTCTTTTATTTAGACTTCTCCTTTCCCCGGCGGAGCCATCTTATCTGTGGATCATGGGTCCGTTAGAAGTTTGTCTGGCCTCTCTCTTTTGTGAAATCCCGTTCTTACCAGAAGTTTTGTTTCACGTTATCCCCAGTGAAGTCGCCATTGGTATTGCTAGTATCTCTTTATCAGCAGAGATAGCAACCTTTTGGAGATTTTCTTTCGTCAGCTTCCCTTTATCAGCAGGGATGGCATCTAGTTTGCTAGTATCTCTTTATCAGCAGAGATAACAACCTTTTGGAGATTTTCTTTCGTCAGTTTCCCTTTATCAGCAGGGATGGCATCAGTTTGCTAGTTTCTCTTTATCAGCAGAGATAGCAAGCTTTTGGATATTTTCTTTCGTCAGTTTCCCTTTATCAGCAGGGATGGCATTTATTTTGCTAGTTTCTCTTTATCAGCAGAGATAGCAATCGTTTGGAGATTTCTTTCGTCAGTTTCCCTTTATCAGCAGGGATGGCATTTGTTTTGCTAAGTTTCTCTTTATCAGTAGAGATAGCAAGCTTTGAAGATTTTCTTTCGTCAGTTTCCCTTTATCAGCAGGGATGGCATTTGTTTTGCTAGTTTCTCTTTATCAGCAGAGATAGCAAGCTTTGAAGATTTTCTTTCGTCAGTTTCCCTTTATCAGCAGGGATGGCATTTACTTTGCTAGTTTCTCTTTACCAGCAGAGATGGCAATCTTTTGAAGATTCTCTTTCGTCAGTTTCCCTTTATCAGCAGGGATGGCATCTAGTTTGCTAGTATCTCTTTATCAGCAGGGATAGCAATCTTTTGGAGATTTCGTTCGTCAGTTTCCCTTTATCAGCAGGGATGGCATCTAGTTTGCTAGTATCTCTTTATCAGCAGGGATAGCAATCTTTTGGAGATTTCGTTCGTCAGTTTCCCTTTATCAGCAGGGATGGCATCTAGTTTGCTAGTTTCTCTTTACTAGCAGAGATGGCAATCTTTTGAAGATTCTCTTTCGTCAGTTTCCCTTTATCAGCAGGGATGGTATCTAGTTTGCTAGTATCTCTTTATCAGCAGGGATAGCAATCTTTTGGAGATTTCGTTTGTCAGTTTCCCTTTATCAGCAGGAATGGCATTTATTTTTCTAGTTTCTCTTTATCAGCAGGGATAGCAACCTTTTGGAGATATCGTTCGTCAGTTTCCCTTTATCAGCAGGGATGGCATCCGTTTGCTAGTTTCTCTTTATTAGCAGAGATGGCAATCCTTTGAAGATTTTCTTTCATCAGTTTCCCTTTATCAGCAGGGATGGTGTATTTCGAGATTCCTTTGCCAATTCTCTTTATCAGCAGAGATGACTTTATACCCAGCATAGCTAGCATTCGTCTACGTTGCGACAGTACAGCATTTATGGCTAAATCTCCAGCGGAGGATTGCAAATTTCCGGGTTCTTTGGTATTCAATCTCCGTGCATCCAGAATGTCTGAGAGCCTTCAGGACCAAGTCGATTGAATAAGGGCAGCTGTTGCACCCCAAAATTTGCCCTCCTTACTTTCTTACTAACTGGCTTATGTTTCATTGCATTTTGCATTATCATGTGTGCATATCATTGGTTCTTAGCATGGGGTCAAGGTGCCTGAGGCAGTGCCTCAGAGGGTCAAGCAAGAGTCCTGGTATTGTCCAAGAGGGCTCAGATGGATCACTCTCTCCTTACCAGTGCATAGATTAGGGTTTTGAGATTCTTGGGTTTATTGCTTCAATGGGCAAGCTCCTTGGGTTTTTATCATCACCAAATGGCATATCTTATCTTTGTTGGAGAGGATACACATCATATTCAGAGGAATTTGGATTTGGAGACTGTGTTGTTTCCTCCTAGACTGAGGGTACCACAACTAGGGTTTACTATAAAGTTAGTTTATTTCTGATTTTTTGGGCAAGACTTGATTCCATGGTACTCCTTGGGTCCCTAAGTACCTAGGGATGGGAGGTTGTCCATCAGTTTGGTTCAGGAGAGGTTCAATTGGCCAATGGATTGAAAATCAGGTAAATTGGGTAAAAGTCAACAGTGAGAGGAGAAGTCAACTGTGGAATTTTGAGGTTATCTCCAAGGTCTCACATCCTCATATTGTCTTCAAGGGTCAAGTTTCGTGCCATATATCAAGAATCAGGAGTTGGTGCAAAAGTTTCTAAATTTGGAAAGTGACCTATAATGAAAAGTTTCCATTTTTGGCAAGTATCTACACTGCATTCAACTTGACTTTTCACCATCAAGAAAGCTTCAAATTAATTTCTCTCCAACATGAAAGTTGAAGATCTTTTTCTCCTCTTTCCAACAAGTACTAGTGGGTCTCCATATCATTTGTGAAACTCCAGTTATGATCAAAAGAAGGCAAAGTGGTTTTTAGGGTTTCTCATGATCCCATTTTCACAACTTTGGGCATAATGACCTATAACCAATTCCATTGCTTCATGCCACATTCCAATATTAAAAAACATTCCTTGAGGATTATTTTGGGCCCAAGAATGAAGCAATTCCATGGCTTATTCTTCATTTATTCTCCATTGTTAAAAAATGCCAAATTATTCAAAAGTCATGAATCAAAAAAGTTTCAAGGCCCAAGTTAAATATGGTGTGATTAGCAATCCAAATGAAGGTGATCCATCAAATAATTCTCAAGTATCCATGCAAGGAGAAAGGTGTAATTCACATAATGCATTTTTCCAAAATTATTCAAAAATCATTAAACAATAGATTACCTAAGCCCAATTCCTCATCAGATGAAATAACCCTAAGTATTTAAGCCTATTCATGCATTTGTTAGGGGACATACACGTGAAGTTGGAGGAGTTCTCAAGAAAACCCTAAAAGAGGATTTCTCATTCAAACTCACGATCCACAAGGTTTTTGCCAAAAGTTCTTCCACAAGTCTCTTCCTGGTGATTTCTAGGCCACAACCCAACCACCATTTGCAGCCAAGAGCAAGGATTGGAGCTGAACCATCTCAGGTTGATGAGTTTTTTCGTGCTCTTAAAACTCCAATTTTTTACGTGAATATTGTTGTGAGACTGTCACTGATCATGCTGATATAATTGTTTTGTAATATGGGTGTGTATATTGCTTGCTATGTGCATTTGAAGTTTTATGCCCTAACACTAATCCATTTGTTTTTTACTGTATGTTGTTTATTTTTGATTTTGGATGAGAGATTTGGAACCCTTGCGAAATTCTGGTTCGAATGGTATATGGTTTGGTGTTTTCTGGGCACTTTTCAGGTTGCAGGTGGCGGAGGACGGCGGCCGGAACCCTAGCTCCGGCGGCTGTGAGGGTTCCGGCGAAGGAAAGTTGAAGATGACTCCCAACAGTCCGATCCATGCATCCAACGATCATCTGCGCGCCATGTGTCTTCTATTTTATTTTTTTTTTGAATTTTAATTGTTAATCCTGTGTTCATTACCCCATGGTCATACCGTGTGCCACCCTTTCATTTCATTTTGTTTTGTTTACTTTTCTTTCTCGTTGACCAACCACTGGCCCTTGGATGAATCGCACGAACCATAGCACGCCAGCACATTAAAACAACACGCGCATGGCACATAGGGACACACGGTAAAACACAAAAAAGAACTTGGTCCGAACTACGTTGACTCTGAATTCCCCATTGCACAAAGGGGGTACGTAGGCCTAGGACGTCGACTTCCTACCGAGTCGGTCTGTGTCTTTCCCTCTCCGTTTTAGTACATCCCTAGATGATAGTATAACTTACCCTTAGAATAGACAACAAGCGTGGATCCCATCGAGTACGATGGACGCGTGGGGTGTTAGCACCTTCCCCTCGCGTAACCGACTACCAAACCCAGGCTATGGTTGCGATGACCATTCCTTTCCCTCTTCCTCAGGTTTATGCGGTGTTCCCTTTCCCTCTCTTGGGATAAATTTACATGGCTGGCGACTCTGTTTTTCCGCGCCACTCTCGTGTTTGTACCTGGATGAAAATCCTGGGAGCGACAGGGTGCGGTACTTGTTCTTCCAAGACCTTCTCTCCTGTTGTACTTTGTTGAGAGTAACCTGAAACTTTTCAGTTTCCGTCATGAAGTACATGACAGATTCCCTCGGCAGAAGAATTTCGTAACGAGGATAAGGCATCTTCAGCTTGAGAGCTCTAGTTTGTATCCAGTGGAGGTAAGGCTCCACCGAGACACAGTCCGATTTTCCTAGAGACTCTCGTCCTTTCTTATGAACATGCTTCCAAGTGTGCACTATTTCCATCTTTAGTGCTCTGTCACTTTCTCCTTCCTTGAAGAAAAGACCTTCCAGATGAACACCTCGTGGGACGTGTCTCATCGGGTATCCAAATTGACGATGAACCAATATCGGATGGTAGTTGATTCCTCCCTTAGTTCCTATAAGGGGTACGTTGGGGAAGTTTCCACAACGGTCAATGATCCTGATCCCATCATAGATCCTATTACACCAATCTATATCAGAGTTGGTAAGGGACATGATCTTCTGCGACCAACGCAAGGCACTCTTGCAATCCCAAAAAGCAGCAGACTTAGGCAAATGGGAGATAAACCATTTATAAAGCAGAGGTACACAGCAGTGATCTCCCCTCCACTGTACAAATTTCCCAAGTGTAAGAATGATACGCATCTGCGAGCAAAGTCGGCACAGGGTTTCCAATGAGAAAAACCTTAATGGAGTTAATGTCGACGAAGATATTGATGTTGGGAAACAAAAATAACCCGTAGGTGAGCAAGACAACGACGCTTTCAAAAGCAGTCATGTTTCCTATACTGGAAAAATACAGGGGTTTCTTTGTCAAGAACTGGGCTGGCAAACCATGGATGCCACCCTTGGTAGTTAGGTGAGTCCTAACCTCAGACTCGTCCAAATGAATGGCTCTTGCAATGGTCTGATTCTTTGGAATTTCTTCCAGTCCAGAAAATGGAGCTTGATCAGTAATGTGTAGATCAGTCAGGTGAGAATACTCCTCCAGCGTTGGTGCGAGCTAGTAATCCGGGAATGTGAAACAGTGATAAACTGGATCATAAAACTGAATGAGCGCATCCATGATTCCCTCAATCACATGGACTCTTAACAGTGGTAGCAAACCTCCGTGCTTGGCTCTGAAAGCCTCTGGGTTAGTGATCATCCTCGCTAACCTTCTCAAATCCTCTAGCTTTGGAACCTTGAAGGTATAACTATGAGTTCTCCTTCTACCGAAATCCATTAGTGCAATCCTTTTCTCTGATATTTGCAATCACAGTCTCAGTTTAATTTGAAAAACAGAGAGACTAGAAGAGAATTTTTTTTTTAATGTTTTAATGTTTTTTAAATGAATGCATGAATGCAGCACACAAAAACATAGAAAAACATGGGGTCAAAGGGTCGTTGTCATGAAGTCAAGGCTCTACCCATCCCCAAAGGTTTATACTAAGGTGATTTTTGTACCTGTACTCATTATCATCAGCTCCACCCAGGAAAGCACAACAACAAGTGGATCGCCAGCGAGTTGTAAAGCAATCTTAGAGTAAGTGCCATTCACCGAGAATAGATCACCAGCCTCAAATGAGGGTAGTATCGCGTAACAACTATTCCCGATAGTTTCCGCACTACAAAAGGGTTTGGCTCCTCAGCTTCTCAGACATCACAATCGGCCCATTGTCTAGGTGAGAGAATGGGTTGCATTGGTCAGCCTCCACTGAGGTTGATGGTCGATCTCGTCGCCATCACTTATCTTAAGTGTATACTCGATCTTTCCACATGCGGCATCACACGCATTCCCATTAGCAGAAAAATAAACACGTATAGCAATTAGGAAAAGCAGTATATATATTTGTCCTAATCATCCTAGACTTTTAAAAGATAAGAATCTTAAGGTCCTGACAGAAGAACAAGATCCTAGTGACGTCAAGGTTTCCTCAAAGAAGAACAAGATCCCTAAAGAGACACGGTGCTCTCCCCAGCAGAGTCGCCATTTTTCTGTAGCGAGTGATTTTTGGATTTGGTTGCGAAGCACGATCGCTCTAGTACTACAGTTCGATTCATTTTTTATCCTATTAAAGCTGATGAAGGAAGGGAAATAGATGTCTCCAACTAACCCTGTTTGCATACTGAGGTTAAACAGTCAAAACTGTTGGTTTACAGATGCTACAAAGATTCGGGGTTTCTTCTAGGTTTATTTTGTTGACGAGGGGTGCTTTAGGCTATCGGTTGAGATGTTAGGACGAATATGTATGAAAGTATGGGATTTTGGGTTTTTGTTTATTATGCTCGCTAAGATTTTTCTTTCAATCTTATGCCTACGTATTCCCGTTTACCGAAACAGGGAAATCAGAGCGTTCGTAGTTCCTCCTATTCTATGGGAGGAAATGGTTGTTTTGGTGTCTTGTTCGAAGCCCAAGACGTGAAGCGAAAACTGGTTTGTATCTTGTTCAAAGCCCAAGATGTGAAGCTGAAGGGTTTATTTGTATCTTGTTTGAAGCCCAAGATGTGTAGCTGAAGGTGTTGACCTTAGAGAGAATTTGTCATCTCTAAAGAGGGGTTCGTCTGTTACGACTGTTTATAAAGGAGAATTACTTTAACCGGGATTTGTGAATCCGGCAATGCCATAATTTCCTTTATAGGGGATTTTAACCTGAAGGAGAAGACTTTAACTCAGATTAGAGCAATGCCATATTTCCTTAGGAATTTCTCATACTAAAAGAGGGACATTGGCATGGATGTAGATAATCCAGAGGTTTGCCGCTTACAGCGATTAGATAAAGGGGAAGGAGTTGTTGATGTTTGTGTACTGTGAACGAGGCACAGTTTTGATGCTAAAAGGTTAATTGGATCAACCAGTGGTTTTCTTATACAAAGCCTAAGAGGAGGCTATTATGTGTCTCTTACAAAGCCCGAGAGAGAGGCTAAAAGGTTTTGACTCAACGAGGGAATCTTTTGGTATCTCGTATAAAGCCCGAGATGGAGGCTAATTGACTCAATAAGAGAGTTTTTTGTATCTCGTACGAAGCCCGAGATGGAGGCTGAAGGTTTGTTTGGCTCAATAAGAAAATTTTTGTATCTCGTATAAAGCCCGAGATGGAGGCAAAAGAGGTGATTGACTCAACGAGGGAGTCTCTTTATGTGTCTCGTACAAAGCCCGAGAGAGAGGCTAAAATTGTTTGACTCCGCTGGGGAGAATCGTTGTATAAAGCCCAAGAGATAGGCTATTGTAACTGGAGAAGGATCATTATACAAAGCCTAAGAGGAGGCTATGGTTACTGTTTCAGTTAAGTGACAGGTCCAGTATACTGATTTTGAAAGAGAAAATCAGTTCTTATATGAGCAACATTGTACTCAAGGATTTGATTCAAGGATCCGAGTTATTCCTGTTCTTTAAGGAAGTGGGAAATTTGAAGGGTATTAAGAATGTCCGAGTCTACGGGTTTTCTTCCTATTTAACGAAGGGGTCACTTGAGAATGTCTTTGAGACTCAAGGAGATTAGACTGTCCAAGTCTAGAGTTTCATCTTTTGTACCATGCTTTGAGTAACAGTAGTAGACTCTTTGAAAGGATTGTTCTATGCAGATGATTAAGTTCTGTTCCTATACCTCTAGGAGGTCGTCGGGACAATTTGTACGAAGCCCAAGAGGAGGCTGGAAACTTTTAAGAAGCTGACGGGTCCTTGTACGAAGCCCAAGAGAAGGCTATCATTCCCGGAGGAAGAGATCATTATACGAAGCCTAAGAGGAGGCTGTGAATACTTCTAAGAAGCCGAGAGGTCCTTGTACTAAGGCCAAGAGGAGGCGGGGTTGCTTTTAGGAAGCCTCTGGGTCCTTGTATGATGCCCAAGAGGAGGCCGATCTTTTTAAGAAGCCCGTGGGTCCCCAAACCCCGAGAAATTCAAGACAGGCTATTCACGAGGAATAGATCAAGCCAGGAAAGTCCGAGAATTTGGAAGAAACTCAAGAGATGCCATTCACGGAGAAAAGATCATCTCTGGGGAGTAGAGTTTCTTGACAAGTGCTTTTAAGAAGCCTGTGGGTCCCCAAACCCCGAGAAATTCAAGACAGGCCATTCACGAGGAATAGATCAAGCCAGGAAAGCTCGAGAATTTGGAAGAAACTCAAGAGATGCCATTCACGGAGAAAAGATCATCTCTGGGGAATAGAGTTTCTTTGACAACTTCTATGAGTGACAGTCTATGAAAGGGTTCACCGAGAATGCTGCCTTTCATATCTCCATATTGTTTAACCCCAAGAAGAGGGAAGACTGTGTCTGGTAATCCTATGGGGATCTAGTTTTGACTATTTAAGAGTGATCGAGACGGCTTTACCTAGTGCTAGACGTAGTTGCTGGGGAAACTCTAAATATTTATACTATTATTACACAGTTGATATGAGTTTATGAAAGAAGACTTACAGCGAAACAGTCCCACAATACAGTTATATGTATATGAAAGCGATAAATGAAAGCGGATAAACACTTACTCGGTTGTAGAGCTTCCATGCTGTTTGGTTAGTTGTTCAACAAAGACAGATTAAAAACAACAGTATATTCAAAATCAAAGGAGAAAGTGCTTTGAAAAAGAAAGATTTGGGGCTTACAGCTCAAGGAGAGGCCCAGGGTTTTATCAGTGAGCGCACTGTTTGAAGTTTGTACAGAGGGACTTATACAAGTGACTGAGGCCCAAAAAGGTTTTCTGTACAAAGGGATGGGTCTTACACTCTCTCAAGAGGCCCAAAAGGTTTAAAAAAAAGAGTGGGGCTTATAACACGAGGGTAGGCCCAAATGATTTTTTGTTTAAAATGGCGATCGCACCGGGGTTTTCTTTTAACGCAGAGGGACTTATACAATAAGTGAGGCCCAAAATGTTTTTGGTTAAAAGGGGATTGGGTCTTACACTCTATTAGAGGCCCAAAAGGTTTGAATGGGTCTTATAGCTCGAGGAGAGGCCCAAAAGGTTATTTTTCAAAAGGCGACGATCGCGCCGTTTGTTTTTGACGGTATTGGGACTTATACAATACACTGAGGCCCAAAAATGATTTGGTCAAAAAAAAAGGATTGGGTCTTACACTCTATTAGAGGCCCAAAGTGTTTGAAAAGGTTTGATGAGGGTTGAATTAATCCAAAAACCCTAATTTGTTTTCAAAATGTGTTTTAATTGAATAAAACTTCAATTAAAATGATCAAAATTGTTTAACATAGGAAAAACAAATTGTAATATTGGATTAATGCTTCAAAAATTAAGTATTGACCTACAAAATAATTAGAAAGCATTAAAAGTTGCAAAATCAAGGTGGAAAAAATATTTTAAATGTTAAAAATAATTAAAACATTAATTCTTTGCAAAAATATCAATTATACAAAATAAATAATATTTTTGGGATTTTTTGGGAAAATAAAATATTTTAACATTTTTGTGAATTATTAAAAAAAGAATCAACTCAAAATCATTAAAACTCAGAGAGATATTAATTTTTTAATCAATTAAATAAAATCACAAAATTCAAATATTCAAATATTCAAAAAATGGCGCCAAGAACACCCAAGAACACGCGCGTGTTCTGGGTTTGCCCAGATTTACATTTTCTCTCCAATCTCACCGAATACTTGATTATATCATGCAATCCACATATCAATATGCTCGTCTCAACCTCACGATCATGTTTATGACAATTAATTTCATTTAAATTAAGCATAAAACAAGAAATCACGATAAATCCTTATGAACCCTAATTTCTGCATGAAGGCTGGGATTTTTAATACACGATTCAAACAAAGCAATTACTTGAGGGGAAACATTCCATGCATGATTATGAACATTTGGCAAAAGTATTGTGCGAGGAAATATGCATAGATTGAGAGATGACCAAGTTTAAGCTTACCTCTAGGTCGTGACAGCAAGAGCAAATTGATTTCTGAGTAGGAGGTGTTACAGATGAATTGTGATGATCTTAACAACTTCCTTACACCCTATGGAGTGTGTTTGAATGCTTGGACTTGACTGAGAATGGCTGGATCACTTCAAGGCATCTCAACTGCACTTTGGTTAAAACCTTGAGCAATTGACTGGTGATTCTGAGAAATCAGTGTTCCAGTTGTTGTTTAAGTGTTTGATCAGCTCACATATGATGTATATGAGGTGTGTGTGTGATTGGTTTGAGTGGAATTGCTCTCTAATGAAAAACCCGATAGTGACTTGCTAAGAAAGGCATTTTTGAGAGTGAGAAGTGGTTTTTAAGAAAATCATCTATTTGATGGCTTTGGTGTACTCAAACTGATCACAATTGGGCTTTATTTATAGTACAGCAAGTTTGTTTTGGGATCCACAGTGAATGGAAACTGCAGCAGGTGTTTGTTCAATGTTGGCCAATGGAAATCCAAGTCTCCTCTAGCCATTGACTAGAGGTTAGGGCACAGGGCTGTGGTTCCCTTGGTCTTGGATAAGTCTTGACTGAATTCAGTTGCAAATGGCTCAGTCCATGCCACCTTGATGCTTCCATTGAATGCTCCAATCCAAAATTGGAGTCTTGTCCCTATTTTGGCCATTCTAGGTTCAACATGCTATTTCTTGTTCCAAAGACTTTGGAGGCTTGGATCAGTGATTGTCCCCTTTAGATTCAATCCTCAGAGGTGGCCAAGTGGATAGGAGCATTTGGATTTGGCTGATTTTGGCAAATCGAGCAAAAATGCAAATTCTGCCTTGCCTTGGCAGATTTCAGCAAGGCAACTTTCCAATGTCATATCTCATGACTTAAATTGAATTTGGTAATGTTCTTGGTCATTTTGGAAAGCCCTTACATGATACAACAACTGTTTGAACATATTTGGTTTTGATCTCTTTTGAATCCAAGTGAAAAATCCCCCTACATTTGGCAAAAAGTAGGGTAAAATCTGACTTAGTGAAATTTTCACTAAGTGTTGGAACAAAGTGACTTTTCTTGATTTTGATCACTCCATAACTCAAAATCCATGAGGAGTTGGAATTAGTTCTAGTTGAAGTTTTTGTAGAGGGCAATGAGATATACAAATCAAGCCTTGGATGGGAGAAAATGGCTTTGTAGTTTAGGAGTTATGACCCTCCAAAGTTAGTACCCTAGCCACTTTATTTTTAACTTAGAAAATTTTCTAAGTTTTTTATGGTTACCCCTTTTACAAGTTACCCAACTTTTCTTGATTTTTCTTGATGAATGATGATTTAAATCATACATTAACATCATTTTAGGGTTAAAAATCCATTTTGGTGAAAAATCTCAAAAAGTCAAAGTTGACTTTTGTGCACAGTTGACTTTTTATCAAATGAATTCCAAACTGTGCAATTCTTCAGGAAATCATGTCCTTGACCTAAATCAAACTTGATGGACATGTTCCATGGGTGTCATAGGGTATATTGATGCATGTCATAGGGCTTGGGAGCATGTCCTGGTCAAAAGTCAAAGTTACAGTTGACTTTTTCCTTAAAACCCTAACTGTGGTGCAGATGAAATTGAGACTTGTTGCTCAAGCTTCTTGGATCAATTCATTGTTCCAAATGGATCAATATAGTTCATTAGAGACCCTCAAACCCTTTCTTGAGGTCTTGGCTCATGACTTGCCCTAAAAGTCAACTTAGGGGTGAATTAGGTCAAGAAACCCTAATTCCTGATTTTTTATGAATGCATCCCCTGAGGCAAAATTGACTTGATGATTGGGTCCATGAGGTTCCATGAAGTATATTAGGTTAGGTTTTGGATCATTGGCTTGTTCCCAGAGGAAAAATTTCCATCTGGAGGCCCTGGTCGACCAAAACCCTAATTTGGTGACACTGTCGATCTTGAGACTTAATCCACCTAGAAGGGAGCAGCCTTGTGCTTAATCCTTGAAGTGGGAGTCCTTTTGATCCATTGTGGATGTTTTAGATGTTAGACAAGTTGAAGATCATGTCATTCCTTGATTGATCCTTTGTCTAGGCACTCAGAGAGGGCTTAAAACCCTAATTTTGATTGTAGTGGATGCTCGCCCATCTTTGGGGAGACTGATGAAGTATGATGGTACATCCATATTGTGATGATGATTTTCACAATGATGGGAAATCTTAGTGGTCAAAATTTGGGGTATGACAGCGAGGAAGAAGATGACCGTTGGCGCCATAATTCAAAATTTTTTTTCAAATTTTTGAATTTTAATTATTTTCTGAATTATTTTCAAAAATTAATTTCTCTTTCAATTTTAATCTTTTTCGAATGATTTTTTAAACATAAATCCTTCACATGTTTAAATATTTTATTCCCCAAAAAAATAAAAAATAAAATATTTTTTATTTGTTATATTTTTGAATATTTTAAAGAATTTTATTTTAATTTGTTTTAAACATTTTAAATAATTTCTTTTTCTTGATTTTTCAAAACATATTTGATTTCAAATCATCATGTGAATAAAACCACATTTTCTAAGCCTTAATCATAATTCATAACATGTTTATTGATTTTTTTTGGTGTTTTTTAAATCATTTTTAATTGATTTTTCTTTGAAAAATATCTTAAAAAATGAAATTAGGGTTTTCTTTGATCCAATCTTTCAAAACTTCATTTCAAACACACTTGGGCATCTATTAGAGTGTACGACCCAACCCCCCTATGTACATAAATAAATTTTTGGGCCTCTGCTATAGTATAAATCCCACAACGTCTTTCGGTATCGCGGTGCAATCACTATTTTCAAATAAATCATCTTGGGTCTCTCCTTGAGTATAAGCCCTAATATTTTGTACATAAACTTTGTTTTAAACAATAAACGACCTCCAGGGGCCTCTCCTTGAGTTGTAAGCCTCATACTTCTATTTTCAAAATCATCTGTCTATTTTAAACTGCTTGAAAACAACTAGGCTTCTCCCCGAGTATAAGACCCAATACTATTCTTTCATTCAAAAATACATTAACTTGGGCCTCTTAATAGAGTGTAAGTCCCACCCTTTTTATTTTTTTTTACAATAAAAAGAAGATTCAAATTACGCTGGTACTAAGAGGAGCATTATTCCTGGTGAAACTGCTCTTAGACCACTTGGGCCTCTCTTTTAGTTATAAGCCCCAAACTTTCTTTTCAATTCATTAAAGTAAACAACAACATTTTTTTATTCAAATTCAAATTCAAAGTTTTCTCAAAACTTTCTTCAATTTCTCAAAACCTAATCATACAGTGATAATCAATACAATCAATCACAATACACTTGGGCCTCTATCCAAAGAATATGACCCACCACCTTTTCAATTCAATTCATACTTGTTTATATTCTTGTTCATATATCTGTATATATACCTGTGCTTATCTGTTTAGGGTTCCCTTAGCAGTCAGGCCATCCTCAGTTCACACTTAGGTCAAATAGTAGAATACTTATAACTATGAGTTCTTCTACCGAAATCCATTAGTGCAATCCTTTTCTCTGATATTTGCAATCACAGTCTCAGTTTAATTTGAAAAACAGAGAGACTAGAAGAGAATTTTTTTTTTAATGTTTTAATGTTTTTTAAATGAATGCATGAATGCAGCACACAAAAACATAGAAAAACATGGGGTCAAAGGGTCGTTGTCATGAAGTCAAGGCTCTACCCATCCCCAAAGGTTTATACTAAGGTGATTTTTGTACCTGTACTCATTATCATCAGCTCCACCCAGGAAAGCACAACAACAAGTGGATCGCCAGCGAGTTGTAAAGCAATCTTAGAGTAAGTGCCATTCATCGAGAATAGATCACCAGCCTCAAATGAGGGTAGTATCGCGTAACAACTATTCCCGATAGTTTCCGCACTACAAAAGGGTTTGGCTCCTCAGCTTCTCAGACATCACAATCGGCCCATTGTCTAGGTGAGAGAATGGGTTGCATTGGTCAGCCTCCACTGAGGTTGATGGTCGATCTCGTCGCCATCACTTATCTTAAGTGTATACTCGATCTTTCCACATGCGGCATCACACGCATTCCCATTAGCAGAAAAATAAACACGTATAGCAATTAGGAAAAGCAGTATATATATTTGTCCTAATCATCCTAGACTTTTAAAAGATAAGAATCTTAAGGTCCTGACAGAAGAACAAGATCCTAGTGACGTCAAGGTTTCCTCAAAGAAGAACAAGATCCCTAAAGAGACACGGTGCTCTCCCCAGCAGAGTCGCCATTTTTCTGTAGCGAGTGATTTTTGGATTTGGTTGCGAAGCACGATCGCTCTAGTACTACAGTTCGATTCATTTTTTATCCTATTAAAGCTGATGAAGGAAGGGAAATAGATGTCTCCAACTAACCCTGTTTGCATACTGAGGTTAAACAGTCAAAACTGTTGGTTTACAGATGCTACAAAGATTCGGGGTTTCTTCTAGGTTTATTTTGTTGACGAGGGGTGCTTTAGGCTATCGGTTGAGATGTTAGGACGAATATGTATGAAAGTATGGGATTTTGGGTTTTTGTTTATTATGCTCGCTAAGATTTTTCTTTCAATCTTATGCCTACGTATTCCCGTTTACCGAAACAGGGAAATCAGAGCGTTCGTAGTTCCTCCTATTCTATGGGAGGAAATGGTTGTTTTGGTGTCTTGTTCGAAGCCCAAGACGTGAAGCGAAAACTGGTTTGTATCTTGTTCAAAGCCCAAGATGTGAAGCTGAAGGGTTTATTTGTATCTTGTTTGAAGCCCAAGATGTGTAGCTGAAGGTGTTGACCTTAGAGAGAATTTGTCATCTCTAAAGAGGGGTTCGTCTGTTACGACTGTTTATAAAGGAGAATTACTTTAACCGGGATTTGTGAATCCGGCAATGCCATAATTTCCTTTATAGGGGATTTTAACCTGAAGGAGAAGACTTTAACTCAGTTTAGAGCAATGCCATATTTCCTTAGGAATTTCTCATACTAAAAGAGGGACATTGGCATGGATGTAGATAATCCAGAGGTTTGCCGCTTACAGCGATTAGATAAAGGGGAAGGAGTTGTTGATGTTTGTGTACTGTGAACGAGGCACAGTTTTGATGCTAAAAGGTTAATTGGATCAACCAGTGGTTTTCTTATACAAAGCCTAAGAGGAGGCTATTATGTGTCTCTTACAAAGCCCGAGAGAGAGGCTAAAAGGTTTTGACTCAACGAGGGAATCTTTTGGTATCTCGTATAAAGCCCGAGATGGAGGCTAATTGACTCAACAAGAGAGTTTTTTGTATCTCGTACGAAGCCCGAGATGGAGGCTGAAGGTTTGTTTGGCTCAATAAGAAAATTTTTGTATCTCGTATAAAGCCCGAGATGGAGGCAAAAGAGGTGATTGACTCAACGAGGGAGTCTCTTTATGTGTCTCGTACAAAGCCCGAGAGAGAGGCTAAAATTGTTTGACTCCGCTGGGGAGAATCATTGTATAAAGCCCAAGAGAGAGGCTATTGTAACTGGAGAAGGATCATTATACAAAGCCTAAGAGGAGGCTATGGTTACTGTTTCAGTTAAATGACAGGTCCAGTATACTGATTTTGAAAGAGAAAATCAGTTCTTATATGAGCAACACTGTACTCAAGGATTTGATTCAAGGATCCGAGTTATTCCTGTTCTTTAAGGAAGTGGGAAATTCGAAGGGTATTAAGACTGTCCGAGTCTACGGGTTTTCTTCCTATTTAACGAAGGGGTCACTTGAGAATGTCTTTGAGACTCAAGGAGATTAGACTGTCCAAGTCTAGAGTTTCATCTTTTGTACCATGCTTTGAGTAACAGTAGTAGACTCTTTGAAAGGATTGTTCTATGCAGATGATTAAGTTCTGTTCCTATACCTCTAGGAGGTCGTCGAGACAATTTGTACGAAGCCCAAGAGGAGGCTGGAAACTTTTAAGAAGCCGACGGGTCCTTGTACGAAGCCCAAGAGAAGGCTATCATTCCCGGAGGAAGAGATCATTATACGAAGCCTAAGAGGAGGCTGTGAATACTTCTAAGAAGCCGAGAGGTCCTTGTACTAAGGCCAAGAGGAGGCGGGGTTGCTTTTAGGAAGCCTCTGGGTCCTTGTATGATGCCCAAGAGGAGACCGATGCTTTTAAGAAGCCCGTGGGTCCCCAAACCCCGAGAAATTCAAGACAGGCTATTCACGAGGAATAGATCAAGCCAGGAAAGTCCGAGAATTTGGAAGAAACTCAAGAGATGCCATTCACGGAGAAAAGATCATCTCTGGGGAGTAGAGTTTCTTGACAAGTGCTTTTAAGAAGCCTGTGGGTCCCCAAACCCCGAGAAATTCAAGACAGGCCATTCACGAGGAATAGATCAAGCCAGGAAAGCTCGAGAATTTGGAAGAAACTCAAGAGATGCCATTCACGGAGAAAAGATCATCTCTGGGGAATAGAGTTTCTTTGACAACTTCTATGAGTGACAGTCTATGAAAGGGTTCACCGAGAATGCTGCCTTTCATATCTCCATATTGTTTAACCCCAAGAAGAGGGAAGACTGTGTCTGGTAATCCTATGGGGATCTAGTTTTGACTATTTAAGAGTGATCGAGACGGCTTTACCTAGTGCTAGACGTAGTTGCTGGGGAAACTCTAAATATTTATACTATTATTACACAGTTGATATGAGTTTATGAAAGAAGACTTACAGCGAAACAGTCCCACAATACAGTTATATGTATATGAAAGCGATAAATGAAAGCGGATAAACACTTACTCGGTTGTAGAGCTTCCATGCTGTTTGGTTAGTTGTTCAACAAAGACAGATTAAAAACAACAGTATATTCAAAATCAAAGGAGAAAGTGCTTTGAAAAAGAAAGATTTGGGGCTTACAGCTCAAGGAGAGGCCCAGGGTTTTATCAGTGAGCGCACTGTTTGAAGTTTGTACAGAGGGACTTATACAAGTGACTGAGGCCCAAAAAGGTTTTCTGTACAAAGGGATGGGTCTTACACTCTCTCAAGAGGCCCAAAAGGTTTAAAAAAAAGAGTGGGGCTTATAACACGAGGGTAGGCCCAAATGATTTTTTGTTTAAAATGGCGATCGCACCGGGGTTTTCTTTTAACGCAGAGGGACTTATACAATAAGTGAGGCCCAAAATGTTTTTGGTTAAAAGGGGATTGGGTCTTACACTCTATTAGAGGCCCAAAAGGTTTGAATGGGTCTTATAGCTCGAGGAGAGGCCCAAAAGGTTATTTTTCAAAAGGCGACGATCGCGCCGTTTGTTTTTTACGGTATTGGGACTTATACAATACACTGAGTCCCAAAAATGATTTGGTCAAAAAAAAGGATTGGGTCTTACACTCTATTAGAGGCCCAAAGTGTTTGAAAAGGTTTGATGAGGGTTAAATTAATCCAAAAACCCTAATTTGTTTTCAAAATGTGTTTTAATTGAATAAAACTTCAATTAAAATAATCAAAATTGTTTAACATAGGAAAAACAAATTGTAATATTGGATTAATGCTTCAAAAATTAAGTATTGACCTACAAAATAATTAGAAAGCATTAAAAGTTGCAAAATCAAGGTGGAAAAAATATTTTAAATGTTAAAAATAATTAAAACATTAATTCTTTGCAAAAATATCAATTTTACAAAATAAATAATATTTTTGGGATTTTTTGGTAAAATAAAATATTTTAACATTTTTGTGAATTATTAAAAAAAGAATCAACTCAAAATCATTAAAACTCAGAGAGATATTAATTTTTTAATCAATTAAATAAAATCACAAAATTCAAATATTCAAATATTCAAAAAATGGCGCCAAGAACACCCAAGAACACGCGCGTGTTCTGGGTTTGCCCAGATTTGCATTTTCTCTCCAATCTCACCGAATACTTGATTATATCATGCAATCCACATATCAATATGCTCGTCTCAACCTCACGATCATGTTTATGACAATTAATTTCATTTAAATTAAGCATAAAACAAGAAATCACGATAAATCCTTATGAACCCTAATTTCTGCATGAAGGCTGGGATTTTTAATACACGATTCAAACAAAGCAATTACTTGAGGGGAAACATTCCATGCATGATTATGAACATTTGGCAAAAGTATTGTGCGAGGAAATATGCATAGATTGAGAGATGACCAAGTTTAAGCTTACCTCTAGGTCGTGACAACAAGAGCAAATTGATTTCTGAGTAGGAGGTGTTACAGATGAATTGTGATGATCTTAACAGCTTCCTAACACCCTATGGAGTGTGTTTGAATGCTTGGACTTGACTGAGAATGGCTGGATCACTTCAAGGCATCTCAACTGCACTTTGGTTAAAACCTTGAGCAATTGACTGGTGATTCTGAGAAATCAGTGTTCCAGTTGTTGTTTAAGTGTTTGATCAGCTCACATATGATGTATATGAGGTGTGTGTGTGATTGGTTTGAGTGGAATTGCTCTCTAATGAAAAACCCGATAGTGACTTGCTAAGAAAGGCATTTTTGAGAGTGAGGAGTGGTTTTTAAGAAAATCATCTATTTGATGGCTTTGGTGTACTCAAACTGATCACAATTGAGCTTTATTTATAGTAGAGCAAGTTTGTTTTGGGATCCACAGTGAATGGAAACTGCAGCAGGTGTTTGTTCAATGTTGGCCAATGGAAATCCAAGTCTCCTCTAGCCATTGACTAGAGGTTAGGGCACAGGGCTGTGGTTCCCTTGGTCTTGGATAAGTCTTGACTGAATTCAGTTGCAAATGGCTCAGTCCATGCCACCTTGATGCTTCCATTGAATGCTCCAATCCAAAATTGGAGTCTTGTCCCTATTTTGGCCATTCTAGGTTCAACATGCTATTTCTTGTTCCAAAGACTTTGGAGGCTTGGATCAGTGATTGTCCCCTTTAGATTCAATCCTCAGAGGTGGCCAAGTGGATAGGAGCATTTGGATTTGGCTGATTTTGGCAAATCGAGCAAAAATGCAAATTCTGCCTTGCCTTGGCAGATTTCAGCAAGGCAACTTTCCAATGTCATATCTCATGACTTAAATTGAATTTGGTAATGTTCTTGGTCATTTTGGAAAGCCCTTACATGATACAACAACTGTTTGAACATATTTGGTTTTGATCTCTTTTGAATCCAAGTGAAAAATCCCCCTACATTTGGCAAAAAGTAGGGTAAAATCTGACTTAGTGAAATTTTCACTAAGTGTTGGAACAAAGTGACTTTTCTTGATTTTGATCACTCCATAACTCAAAATCCATGAGGAGTTGGAATTAGTTCTAGTTGAAGTTTTTGTAAAGGGCAATGAGATATACAAATCAAGCCTTGGATGGGAGAAAATGGCTTTGTAGTTTAGGAGTTATGACCCTCCAAAGTTAGTACCCTAGCCACTTTATTTTTAACTTAGAAAATTTTCTAAGTTTTTTATGGTTACCCCTTTTACAAGTTACCCAACTTTTCTTGATTTTTCTTGATGAATGATGATTTAAATCATACATTAACATCATTTTAGGGTTAAAAATCCATTTTGGTGAAAAATCTCAAAAAGTCAAAGTTGACTTTTGTGCACAGTTGACTTTTTATCAGATGAATTCCAAACTGTGCAATTCTTCAGGAAATCATGTCCTTGACCTAAATCAAACTTGATGGACATGTTCCATGGGTGTCATAGGGTATATTGATGCATGTCATAGGGCTTGGGAGCATGTCCTGGTCAAAAGTCAAAGTTACAGTTGACTTTTTCCTTAAAACCCTAACTGTGGTGCAGATGAAATTGAGACTTGTTGCTCAAGCTTCTTGGATCAATCCATTGTTCCAAATGGATCAATATAGTTCATTAGAGACCCTCAAACCCTTTCTTGAGGTCTTGGCTCATGACTTGCCCTAAAAGTCAACTTAGGGGTGAATTAGGTCAAGAAACCCTAATTCCTGATTTTTTATGAATGCATCCCCTGAGGCAAAATTGACTTGATGATTGGGTCCATGAGGTTCCATGAAGTATATTAGGTTAGGTTTTGGATCATTGGCTTGTTCCCAGAGGAAAAATTTCCATCTGGAGGCCCTGGTCGACCAAAACCCTAATTTGGTGACACTGTCGATCTTGAGACTTAATCCACCTAGAAGGGAGCAGCCTTGTGCTTAATCCTTGAAGTGGGAGTCCTTTTGATCCATTGTGGATGTTTTAGATGTTATACAAGTTGAAGATCATGTCATTCCTTGATTGATCCTTTGTCTAGGCACTCAGAGAGGGCTTAAAACCCTAATTTTGATTGTAGTGGATGCTCGCCCATCTTTGGGGAGACTGATGAAGTATGATGGTACATCCATATTGTGATGATGATTTTCACAATGATGGGAAATCTTAGTGGTCAAAATTTGGGGTATGACAGCGAGGAAGAAGATGACCGTTGCCGCCATAATTCAAATTTTTTTTCAAATTTTTGAATTTTAATTATTTTCTGAATTATTTTCAAAAATTAATTTCTCTTTCAATTTTAATCTTTTTCGAATGATTTTTTAAACATAAATCCTTCACATGTTTAAATATTTTATTCCCCAAAAAAATAAAAAATAAAATATTTTTTATTTGTTATATTTTTTAATATTTTAAAGAATTTTATTTTAATTTGTTTTAAACATTTTAAATAATTTCTTTTTCTTGATTTTTCAAAACATATTTGATTTCAAATCATCATGTGAATAAAACCACATTTTCTAAGCCTTAATCATAATTCATAACATGTTTATTGATTTTTTTTGGTGTTTTTTAAATCATTTTTAATTGATTTTTCTTTGAAAAATATCTTAAAAAATGAAATTAGGGTTTTCTTTGATCCAATCTTTCAAAACTTCATTTCAAACACACTTGGGCATCTATTAGAGTGTACGACCCAACCCCCCTATGTACATAAATAAATTTTTGGGCCTCTGCTATAGTATAAATCCCACAACGTCTTTCGGTATCGCGGTGCAATCACTATTTTCAAATAAATCATCTTGGGTCTCTCCTTGAGTATAAGCCCTAATATTTTGTACATAAACTTTGTTTTAAACAATAAACGACCTCCAGGGGCCTCTCCTTGAGTTGTAAGCCTCATACTTCTATTTTCAAAATCATCTGTCTGTTTTAAACTGCTTGAAAACAACTAGGCTTCTCCCCGAGTATAAGACCCAATACTATTCTTTCATTCAAAAATACATTAACTTGGGCCTCTTAATAGAGTGTAAGTCCCACCCTTTTTATTTTTTTTAACAATAAAAAGAAGATTCAAATTACGCTGGTACTAAGAGGAGCATTATTCCTGGTGAAACTGCTCTTAGACCACTTGGGCCTCTCTTTTAGTTATAAGCCCCAAACTTTCTTTTCAATTCATTAAAGTAAACAACAACATTTTTTTATTCAAATTCAAATTCAAAGTTTTCTCAAAACTTTCTTCAATTTCTCAAAACCTAATCATACAGTGATAATCAATACAATCAATCACAATACACTTGGGCCTCTATCCAAAGAATATGACCCACCACCTTTTCAATTCAATTCATACTTGTTTATATTCTTGTTCATATATCTGTATATATACCTGTGCTTATCTGTTTAGGGTTCCCTTAGCAGTCAGGCCATCCTCAGTTCACACTTAGGTCAAATAGTAGAATACTTATAATTCAGTTCAATCAACTAGTTTATTCCTAATACAAAAAAATTCATGTCCCCAAAGAGGATTAATTCTCGGTGAAACCAATTTTGAATTTCTTCAAACTTTAGAACTGTTAAACAAAGAAAGGATTATTTCCAGGTGAAACCTTTCTTTAACTTTTCTTAGGCTTGGACCCACATGCTTCTTAGAAGTTCCCCTCTGCCTCCTCTTGGGCTTAGTACAAGGACCCCCGGGCTTCCTAGAAGCATCCCAGCCTCCTCTTGGGCTTAGTACAAGGACCCACAGGTTTCCTAAAAACATAGGATAGAATTTAGTCATCTCTACTAGTTCAATCCTCAGGAAAGTCAAAACTCTAGAACATTCAATCATTCAAGAGATGATCTTCATAGACATGGGTGCTCTTAGCCTCCTCTTGGGCTTCAACCAAGTCGACTTAGAAAGTATCACCCCCATAGTCTCCTCTTGTACTTCATACAAGGACCCCTAGGCTTCCTGAAAGCATAGGATAAATCCTAATCATCTTTACCAATACATCAATTCCCATGAAAGTTAAAACCTATAAGGCATTCAACCTTATCCTTTAAATCCTCTTCTGATCCCTAACAAGGCTTGACTTTCACCTTAAAAATCCCCAGCCAGAACCATGATACCACCAACAAATTCCCAAAAAGTATCAGAGCATCATGGCATCTAATAAATCAACTTTTTTCCAATCCCCAGCAAGAGTTAGTTTCCCTTTTGATTATTCAAAATAGTTTAGACCTTCTCCTGGATTTGAATAGATCCTCAGTAAGAGTCATCCTCCTCTTAGGCTTCATATAATGATTTCTCCAGTCAGCCTCAATTTTGGGCTTTGTACAAGATAGATATAATACTCCCCCCAGTTGAGTCAGTTTTCAACTTTTTCAGCTTCAACCTTGGGCTTTGATCAAGGCACACAATTAAACATCCCCTCAGATGAGACCATGAGTCCTCTCTGTAGGAGGACATTTCCTCTATACATCACATATCAAAATAAACAATCAAAACCTTTTTCCAGATAATTGATATAAGTGGCACACTTGTTGATTCAAAATCCAAGTCGTAGTCCCTCCTTTATCATAGCTAAAATTTCTCTTTCATCTAACTGATGTAAGTGGTAAGCCTCTGGATTCCACACATCCAAGCCAATGTCCATCTCTTAGTATGCAAAGATTTATAAAGGATGATATGGCATTGTTGGATTCCACACATCCCAGTTAAAGTAACTTCCCTTATAACCAATTACTCAATATTTGTGATGAATAGGTGAGATATCTCCCTTTAGAGATGACAAACTCTCTCTCAGTCAACTTTTAGCCTCAATCTTGGACTTTGAACAAGACATAAATACCCTGATAGCTTCAATCTTGGGCTTTGAACAAGACACCAAACAAGTTTTTTTTTCCTCTCATAGAATAGGAGGAACTACGATTACTCGGATTTCCCAAATCTCTTTAAGGGAATACGTAGGCATAAGATTGTGGAGTCTTAGCGAGCACACAAATCAAAAATCTTAGGTCAAGCACCTTCCCAAAAATAATAGATATCCCAAAAACAACAAAAATATTCCCTCAGTCCTCACAAAAGAGAAACTTTCCCCAATCAACAGCAGATAGACTTAAGAAAGCATTTCAAACAATAGAAAATATATGCAAATGAAGGTTCCTATAGATTACTATAGATACTCTGGGTGTTAATAGCTTCCCTTTGTATAACCAAACCCCGGTTCCAGATCTCTTCGCATTTGTTAAAGAAAACATTTGCACGCAGGGTTAGTTTAAGATATATTCCCCTTCCTTTTAAGCTTCATAGGATAAATACAAAAATAAGAAAGTAGCGTTAAAAGCGGTAGTGGTAGCGTCACAAAATCGGAGCTACAGAAACCCTGACCTTCATCCTACCCGGCTTTCTGGTGTTCTTGTCAGTGTGAACTTTTGAACCTGGTTTTCTGGTATTCTCGTCAGAGCATATTTTTTAACTTACGTCGTCATCAGCACAACAATTATTCAAAATTCGTGGAAGCCTTGATCCCATGTCTCTACATCCATATCATCATAATATGTTTGCATTCTGACATCCACGCTCATTTATTTCCAAGGATCTTAACTTTGGGTCTTGTAGTTGAGCTATCCATCTATTTCTTGTGGTTCTTCTGTGAAAAACTTGAATCAAAGCAGAAAGATTCCTTGGAAATAATTAAATATGGCATTTGTATACACTCATGCATACATGCATTCATAGCAGGTATTCAAGGATGGGGATTCTTATTCTGACTTAGTCTTCTCTTCAGAATTACAAACCTGTCTTCTCTTCAGAATTGCAAACCTGACTTCTCACCACTACGCAACTCGCAGCAACTAGAGGTGGATCATGGATCAGGTACAATCAGAATTGTTGGAAGTCAAAACTCGTATGGGACAGTTCATGGAAGTGATGCAAGGTATGGCTCAGGGTCAAGATGAATTAAGGGCGCTTATCCACAGGCCTGTTGTTGTTATCCCAGAGGCTGGTAATGGGAATGTTGTTAGTGGTAATCCTCCAGGCAGAGATGTGAATCCTCCACGTACTGATCTTCCTCCACCCCCTCCTATAGGTCAACCAAGGAGAAGGGCTGTTGATATTCCTGTTCCTCGCCTGGAGGTGGACAATCCGGATGAACAGTTTTACGATGCTGAGATGAGTTTTCCTACCGAGGATGAAAAGAAGTTTCGTATGCTCGAAGAGAGAATGAGGGTTGTAGAGAACTTAAATGCTTTGGGTATTGACATGGCCAACTTGGGCTTGGTCCCAGATGTGAGGATCCCTCCAAAGTTCAGGGTGTCTGTTTTCGACAAGTACAAGGGAACCACCTGTCCTAAGACTCACATTAGGGCATATTTAATAAAAATGTATGAATATTCGGATGATGAAAAATGTTTGCAATGACACACCACCCTTTTATCTATCCCTATCATGTCAGATGGGGCCTAGGAGAATAAGTCGGCATTTCTAATGAGTTGGTCGACTAGCTCGCGCTCTTCATCTTTAGAAAGAAAAGTTCCTATCTTCATTGCTTGGTGAGGTGAAAGGCATATATGAACTTATTTCAGGTCTTCGGTGGCGCGTGAGCCTCTAATTTTATTCCCTAGTATGGGATCACAACTAGCGGTGTTTGCATCCTGAGCTTCGTGGAGTGGGGTGGCCTCAAGGGAGACCTCTTCCTTTCACATTGCCAAGGTGCTCTGGTAACATTCTTGGGCGCTTTGTTGGTCTTCTCGAACTATCCCGGCTCGCCCTCGGGGTAGTGGTTATTTTAGGGCCAAGTACTAAGTGGATATGATCGCCTCTAACGAGTTGATGACGAGTCTCCCATAGATGACGTTATAGGGTGATAAAGTGTCCACTATAAGGTAGTTGACTTTAATTGCCTTGGAGTCTAGTCCCACGCTGCAAGCCGTCTCTAGGGTTATGTGACCCCTTACTTGCACATGCTTGCCTGACAAAACCCACTAGTGAACCATGGAACACTGTAATGTTGTTTGGGTCAAGCTGGAGTTTCTAGAAAGTGTTCCAAAATAGGATATTAGCTGAGTGATGACAATCCTTCATTGCATCTAATTAGTCGAAGAATCAAGGAAAAACAAGCGAAAAGTGAGCCAAAATAAGGAAGAAAGACCCAAGAATGAGTGAAAAATAGTCAAGTATGGAAGAATGAGACTTAGTGAAAATTCTGGTGCAAAAGGAGTGTTTTTCATGCAAGTACTGGAATAATCACGCGCACCATCGTACGCCATTACATGCGCAATAGTGGCGAATAAAGTGCATCGCGCGTGATACTTATATAATTCGTGCGATGGGTGCTTTTTCTGGGGGTTTCCTGATGCGTTCTGACCTGTTCTGACGGCTTTAAAAAGGGATTTTTTGTTGTTTGATAAGGATTATGAAAATTGGAGAAGAAAGCATAAGTTTGGGAGCTAAAAAGGAGATTTTTAGAGCATTTGAAGCCATTAGAGGCCATCTCTTCAAGGAATTTCTCATGTTATTTCTATCTATCGATTGTGGTATTATTTTCTGAATAATGTGTAGCTAAATTCTCCTAGGTTAGGTTGTGTGAGGATGAACTTTATTTAATCTTGTTGGCAATAAATGTTGGTTTGACTTTGTATGAATCCTTTGAATTACAATTTTATTCAGTTGTTGCTTATTCTTAATGCTTTTTATTTGAGATACTTTGTTAATCTGATTTTGGATACATAGGGATTCATGACCCGTAGCCTATGTGTTGGACCTAGGAAAACTGTTCTACTTACACTGGTTAACTAGGAATAGAGACCCCGGGTAGTGGCGTAGGGAATTAACAGTATGTACATCGCCTAACTGTAATACCCCATATTTTTATTAATCCGGAAAATATTATATTGTGATCGACTGAGCCCAGTGTACTCTGAGAAATTATTTGACAAAATAATTAGAGTAACTGTGGAACTTAGAATAAATCCAATTAATATTATCTGACTCTGAGGTATTTTATTAATTTGGACTTAAGAGACTTTTTGGACATTTAGTAGTATTATCTCTAATACTAGTTTACTACATAATTCTTTTCCTCCCACTTTCCAAACATAAAGAAAAAAGATAGTAAGAAAGAGAGAGAAAGAAGAAAGAGGGAAAGAAAAGGAAAGGAAGAAGAAATTCCAAGAACTTCAAGAACAAGATCTTCATCCATTGATCCAAGCTTCATCCAATCATATCATCTTCCTCATTTTCAACCTTTATCCAAGGTGGGTTCTAGTTAGTACCATTGTTTAGATATTTTGGATAATATGAGTTTTAGGTTAGAATGTGGAAATCGATGTTTTAACGGTTGGAATTTGATATAAATCGAAATGAATGATCAATATACTTGTAGAAACATATATTGTTAATTGTTTTAAAGTTTTGATTGTTTTAATTTGGTTGGAGATTTAGGGTTTATGAAGAATTTATGATTTTTTTGGAAATTTGGTTTGTGAAGTTTGATGATGAAACTATGATTAAAACAGGTCGAATATGCCTCTAGTGGGTTGTTTGGAACTAGTATTGAGGGTGTAGAGGAGCTGGTTTTGAACTGTTATAGCAGGTATTTTTCTGAGTTTCACAGAGCGTGCTTAGCGCGCAGAAGCCCGCTCAGCACGGTGTTGAAACCCTGCAACCCCATATTGCAGAGAGTTACGCGCTTAGCGCGGACAGGGGCGCGCTTAGCGCGACCTGGGACTTAGAGTTTTTCTTCCAAAACGAGAAAATTCATAACTTTCGACTCGTTTATCGGATTCGATCATTCTTTATATCGATGTAAAGCCGAGGAAATATTCTATGCAATGGAGATGAAATATGTCAATTTTACCGACCGATTAAATAATCGAGAAAGTTCCAAAAGTGATATAATTATGTTTTAATTGTTATATATTATTCTACTATGCAATTATGATATGTCTTGCCTATCCTACTATTGTTTAGCATGGTTGTAAGTGAATATGCATGCAAATATGAAAATGATATAGGAAGAGTGAGGAAACCTCAAACTTGAACTATAGGAGAATCTAGTAAGGAACTAGAAATTGTAGACAACTCTAGATGGCGATGCTCGGGTACGTGTTGTTGAAAGATACACCCTTACCGAGTATTGGCCTAGTTGAGATTGAAACACTAGTATGGAACATGTGGTTAACCTTTGTGGTTGTGAAAAGGCAAGAGAGGCCTTAAGGCATTATAGCCTTGTGATTGTCGAATACAATCGTATTGTTGTATGTGATCATGTAATCGTAACCGGTATATTTTGAGTGTAGTTTCATGGGTCTCGAGCTCCTCTGAAATGGGTACACAATTACTTGGTAGGTTTGATTCCCTACATGTAGTACGATTGGAGCCTATGCTATGGGTAGAGACTTGTGATGGTTAACAGGCCATGAGAAGTGACGGTTCACGGTTAACAGGCTGATGATCCCGAATCCAATTCGTATGCCAAGTAACTACAAGGATCTATGACTCGGGTCACCTTCTAGACGTAGAAGCGGACGGGAAGACGAGATGTCTTGGTATGGTTATCGATTAGTGATGTTGTGAGTTAATGAACTCATGCCATGTTTCCATATAGTGTGAGAATTATAAAGTGTGAACTCAAGGGTCCTTTTCCCTTTTCCCCGGACTTGAGGTAGGATTGTTAGAACCTTGTTAATCCGAGAGAACCCATAAGATAGGGAACTCACTGAGATTTGATGTATCTCACCCCACGTTGTTGATGTATTTCAGGTGCCTCAGGTTCCGAGAAGGGTAAGGATAAGGTCGTGTGATCTTTTCCTTGCTTGTTGATGGCTAGCTTCCGTAGCGGAGTTTAATTTGAGATCATTGTGATCTAGTTCTTAGTTTTTATCTTTTGAACATCTTACATATATTATGCCTTTAGAACTTTTAGTTGTTGTATTTTGGGGCATGTAATATATATAATGTGTTAACTAGGAGCTTATGGTGTTTCTGTACCAAACACTTGGATTCATATATATCATTTATGCTTTGATGTGTGAGTTTTATATATGGGTGTTACAGTTGGTATCAGAGCAGGTCGTATCCTCGACCTAGCCATGAAATAGTATAAGTATTTATTTCCGTTTCATATACGTCGTGTCGCCATTGGTCTTAAGTGTTATATTTATGGCATTGAGCATGATCAACTTAATCCTATTTGTATGACCTTTAGGAACATGGCTGAAGGACGTAGAAACACTCGTGGTAGACCCCGTACTACACCTGGAGGGGCGAATCCGCCGGGCGGCGATGGCAATGCTCCTCTGTATCAGTTTATGCAGCAGATGCAGCAGCAACAGAATCTATTCATGCAGCAAATGGTGCAACAAATGAATGGAGGTTTGCATCCTACGATAGTTGTTCCAGAAGCTGAAGGTGGGAAATTTCAGGATTTTATCCGCATGAATCCCCCAGAATTTCATGGTGGATTAGATCCCGTGAAGGCTCACGAATGGATTTCTGGTATGGAGAGGATTTTCTTGATAGTCCAATGCAGCAAAGAGAACAAGGTGTTGTTTGTTTCTCATTCACTGAAGGGTCCCGCTATGAGATGGTGGGAGAGCGCTTCAGCTTTGATGGCTATTCAGGAAGTGCCTAAGGTTTGGGAACAGTTCAAAGTTATTTTCATGGAGAAGTATTTTCCGAGCTCATTGAGCACTCAGAAAGAATTTGAATTTCAACAATTAAGACAAGGTAGTATGAATGTGGCCAGTTATGATGAGAAGTTTGAGGACATGGCTGCTTATTCTAGGCAGGCTATGTATGCTCCTGATGAAAGGTGGAAAATAGACCAGTTTCTATTTGGACTAAAAGCTGAAATATCTCAGAGAGAGTTCACTACATATGCTGAAGTTTTAAGGCAATGCTATGTGGCCAAGCATAGTTTGAAGAAAGTCCAAGCTGAAGGTGTTGCGAGTAGAGTGAATCAAGGGGATCGCGGAAGATCCAACCAATAATTCAGGCCTAGGCAACAATCCTTCAAAGGGAAACAAGTTCAAGATTCAAGGGCGAGTACACCTCCGGTGTGTCGCACTTGTGGCAAGAATCATTCTGGAAGGTGTAGTCTTGAAGGGGTAAAGTGTTTCCAATGTCAGAAGGTGGGTCATCTGAAAAGAGATTGTCCTCAGAATAGGACGCAGACACAAGGAAGGGTTTATACCTTAGATGCAAGGAAGAAGAAGAAGAAGAGTGACAATTCCTTAATTGCGGGTACGTGCTTCGTTAACGGATTTCCTTGTTTTGTTCTATTTAATTGCGGAGCGACACACTCTTTTGTATCGATGCAATGTATGAAGCGACTTGGGTTGCGGTCCGTCCCTTTGTCTCCTCCTAAAGTGGTTACTACCACCATGGATGAAATAGTTAAGACACCGTTGATGTGTGAAAACTGTGTTTTGTCTGTGGACGGTAGAGTTTTTCAGATTGATCTTATTTGTCTACTGCTTAAGAAAGTTGATGTCGTTTTGGGAATGGATTGGCTTTCTGCTAATTCAGTTTTTATTGGGTGTGAAGAAAATCTCATCATCATTCCATCTATTGATGCTACCCCGAAAGATGTCTTAACAACTATTCTAAAAGGTACGGTTGGAATGATAAATTTCTTGTTCAAAGAAGAGAAATCTGTTCTTTTGGTTCTCACTAAGGAAGGGAGTAGTGACCTTCAAGTTATGGATATTCCAGTAGTTTGCGAGTTTTCCGAAGTTTTCCCCGAAGATGTCACTTCTCTTCCTCCGGTGAGGGAAGTGGAATTTTCTATTGACCTGGTACCGGGAACGGCTCCTATATCCGTTTCTCCGTATCGGATGGCACCGCTTGAATTGAGAGAACTGAAGGAACAATTGGAAGAGCTTATGGCTAAGCATTTTGTTAGACCTAGTGTCTCACCGTGGGGAGCTCCAGTATTATTAGTAAAGAAGAAGGACGGTGGGATGCGGTTGTGTATCGACTATCGTCAGCTGAATAAAGTCACAATTAAGAACAAGTATCCCTTACCCAGGATAGACGACCTGTTAGATCAATTGAAAGGAGCCTGTGTGTTCTCAAAGATTGGTTTGAGGTCGGGTTATCACCAGATTCGAGTGAAGAGTTCCGATGTACCTAAGACTGCATTTAGGACCCGTTATGGTCATTGCTAATTCTTAGTGATGCCTTTCGGTGTAACTAATGCTCCAGCTGTTTTTATGGACTACATGAACCGTATATTTCAAGCTTACTTGGACCAGTTTGTTGTAATCTTCATTGATGATACTCTTATTTATTCTCGTACTTCACAAGAGCATGAAGAACATCTGAGAATTGTTTTATTCGTGTTGCAAGAGAAGCAACTTTTTGCTAAGTTAAGCAAGTGTGAATTTTGGATGGCGGAAGTTAAGTTTCTTGGTCACGTTATATCACAAGGTGGTGTAGCAGTGGATCCGTCAAAGGTAGAAGCAGTGATAAATTGGGAAAGGCCGCGAAATGCTTCGGAAGTCAGAAGTTTCTTAGGACTGGCGGGTTATTATAGAAGGTTCATCGAGGGTTTCTCTCAGTTGGCTTTACCAATGATGAAACTTACCCGTAAAGATTTTGCTTTTGAGTGGGATTCAAGTTGTGAGCAAAGTTTCATGAAGTTGAAGGAAAGATTGACAACAGCTCCTGTGTTAATCATACCTGATCCTAACAACTCTTACGAAGTGTTTTGTGATGCTTCTAAGATGGGATTGGGGGGTGCTCTGATGCAAGACGGTCAGGTAGTAGCTTATGCCTCCCGACAATTGAAAATTCATGAACAGAATTATCCAACTCATGATTTGGAATTGGCGGTGGTTGTGTTTACACTGAAGGTGTGGCGGCATTATTTATATGGTGTACGTTTCGAAATGTTCAGTGACCATAAGAGTTTGAAGTATTTATTTGACCAAAGGGAGTTAAACATGCGACAACGAAGGTGGATGGAGTACTTAAAGGATTATGATTTAGAATTGAAGTATCATCCAGGAAAAGCGAATAAGGTAGCAGATGCTTTAAGTCGGAAAGTAGTTTATAGTGCGAAATTGATGGTATTGGAATATGCTTTGTTGGAGAATTTTAGAGATCTTAATCTTTAGTTTGTGTGGACGCAAGATGGTGTAATTATGGGAAATTTGAATGTAAATTCTACTCTAAGAGTTGAGATTCAACAAGGTCAAACGTTGGATGAGAAGTTGCAAGCAGTGTTACTTCTACCGGGTTTTGTTCAGGCTACCGACGGAATAATTATGTTCGATCAAAGAATTTGTGTTCCGAATGATGCGGCATTAAAAAGAAAGATTTTGGAAGAAGCGCATAAAGGTGTTTTTACTATACATCCGGGTTCTTCAAAGATGTATCAAGATTTAAAGAAGGACTATTGGTGGTCCGGTATGAAAAGAGATGTTGCGGTCTTTGTGTCGGAATGTGCGGTGTGCCAACAAGTTAAGATTGAACATCAAAGACCGGGTGGGTTGTTGCGACCTTTAGACATTCCAGGGTGGAAGTGGGACAATATTTCTATGGACATTGCAGTAGGTTTACCCGGTACGCAATGTGGTTACGATTCGATTTGGGTGATTGTGGATCAACTAACAAAATCTGCGCATTTCTTAGCCGTGAAGACTACTTTCAAGGCAAGTCATCTTGCGAGGTTGTTTATTGCGGAAATTGTAAAATTGCACGGTGTTCCCTCTAATATTGTGTCGGATAGAGATCTGAAGTTTACTTCAAGGTTTTGGAAAGTTTTTCAACAAGCTATGGGTACGGAGTTGCGTTTGAGCACGTCTAATCATCCTCAGACGGATGGTCAAACTGAACGAATAATACAAACAATGGAAGATATGTTGAGAGCTTGTGTACTAGAAAGTAAGGGTAATTTCAAAGAACTACTGCCATTGATTGAGTTTTCTTATAACAATAGTTACAATGCGAGCATCGGAATGGCTCCTTATGAAGCTTTGTATGGAAGAAAGTGTAGGACACCTTTGTGTTGGGCGGAATTTGGGGAAGATAGAATCATAGGACCCGAAATCATCCAAGAGACTACGGAAAAGATTCGAACGATCCGCGAGAAAATTAAGCAAGCACAAGATCGACAAAAGAGTTATGCGGATAATCGAAGGAGACCTTTAGAATTTGAAGAAGGTGACCATGAGTTTTTGAAAGTCACTCCTAGATTGAGATTGAAATGACCGTTTAAGTCACGCAAGTTAAGCCCAAGATACGTGGGACCGTATCAGATCTTAGAAAGGATTGGTGAAGTAGCGTACAGATTGGCCTTACCGCCTTCTCTGTCGGAAATGCACGATGTTTTCCATGTATCTCAACTTCGGAAGTTTGTTCCAGATCCTCTTCAGCCGATTCTACCGAATACTGTTGAAATAAAAGCAGACTTAACGTTTGAACCTCAACCGAGCTGCATTGTGGGAAGAGAAACGAAAGTATTAAGGAACAAGGACATTTTTCTTGTTAAGGTGCAGTGGGATGTTACGCATCCGGGTGATGCAACTTGGGAACTTGAATCGGAAATGCGAGATGCTTACCCTCATCTGTTCAGGTCATCTTTAAATTCGAGGACGAATTTCTATTTAAGGGGGGGAGGATGTAATACCCCGTATTTTTATTAATCCGAAAAATATTATATTGTGATCGACTGAGCCCAGTGTACTCTGAGAAATTATTTGACAAAATAATTAGAGTAACTGTGGAACTTAGAATATATCCAATTAATATTATCTGACTCTGAGGTATTTTATTAATTTGGACTTCAAAGACTTTTTGGACATTTAGTAGTATTATCTCTAATACTAGTTTACTACATAATTCTTTTCCTCCCACTTTCCAAACATAAATAAAAAAGATAGTAAGAAAGAGAGAGAAAGAAGAAAGAGGGGAAGAAAAGGAAAGGAAGGAGAAATTCCAAGAACTTCAAGAACAAGATCTTCATCCATTGATCCAAGCTTCATCCAATCATCTCATCTTCCTCATTTTCAACCTTTATCCAAGGTGGGTTCTAGTTAGTACCATTGTTTAGAGATTTTGGATAATATGAGTTTTAGGTTAGAATGTGGAAATCGAAGTTTTAACGGTTGGAATTTGATATAAATCGAAATGAATGATCAATATACTTGTAGAAACATATATTGTTAATTGTTTTGAAGTTTTGATTGTTTTAATTTGGTTGGAGATTTAGGGTTTATGAAGAATTTATGATTTTTGTGGAAATTTGGTTTGTGAAGTTTGATGATGAAACTATGATAGAAACAGGTCGAATATGCCTCTAGTGGGTTATTTGGAACTAGTATTGAGGGTGTAGAGGATCTGGTTTTGAACTGTTATAGAAGGTATTTTTCTGAGTATCGCAGAGCGCACTTAGCGCGCAGAAGCCCGCTCAGCGCGGTGTTGAAATCCTGCAACCCCAGAGGGCAGAGAGTTGCGCGCTTAGCGCGGACAGGGGCGCGCTTAGCGCGGCCTGGGACTTAGAGTTTTTCTTCCAAAACGAGAAAATTCATAACTTTCGACTCGTTTATCGGATTCGATCATTCTTTATATCGATGTAAAGCCGAGGAAATATTCTATGCAATGGAGATGAAATATGTCAATTTTACCGACCGATTAAATAATCGAGAAAGTTCCAAAAGTGATATGAATATGTTTTAATTATTATATATTATTCTACTATGCAATTATGATATGTCTTGCCTATCCTACTATTGTTTAGCATGGTTGTAAGTGAATAAGCATGCAAATATGAAAATGATATAGGAAGAGTGAGGAAACCTCAAACTTGAACTATAGGAGAATCTAGTAAGGAACTAGAAATTGTAGACAACTGTAGATGGCGATGCTCGGGCACGTGTTGTTGAAAGATACACCCTTGCCGAGTATTGGCCTAGTTGAGAGTGAAACGCTAGTATGGAACATGTGGTTAACCTTTGTGGTTGTGAAAAGGCAAGAGAGGCCTTAAGGCATTATAGCCTTGTGATTGTCGAATACAATCGTATTGTTGTATGTGATCATGTAATCGTAACCGGTATATTTTGAGTGTAGTTTCATGGGTCTCGAGCTCCTCTGAAACGGGTACACAATTACTTGGTAGGTTTGATTCCCTACGTGTAGTACGATTGGAGCTTATGCTATGGGTAGAGACTTATGATGGTTAACATGCCATGAGAAGTGACGGTTCACGGTTAACAGGCCGATGATCCCGAATCCAATTCGTATGCCAAGTAACTACAAGGATCTATGACTCGGGTCGCCTTCTAGACGTAGAAGCGGACGGGAAGACGAGATGTCTTGGTATGGTTATCGATTAGTGATGTTGTGAGTTAATGAACTCATGCCATGTTTCCATATAGTGTGAGAATTATAAAGTGTGAACTCAAGGGTCCTTTTCCCTTTTCCCCGGACTTGAGGTAGGATTGTTAGAACCTTGTTAATCCGAGAGAACCCATAAGATAGGGAACTCACTGAGATTTGATGTATCTCACCCCACGTTGTTGATGTATTTCAGGTGCCTCAAGTTCCGAGAAGGGTAAGGATAAGGTCGTGTGATCTTTTCCTTGCTTTTTGATGGCTAGTTTCCGTAGCGGAGTTTATTTTGATATCATTGTGATCTAGTTCTTAGTTTTTATCTTTTGAACATCTTATGTATATTATGCCTTTAGAACTTTTAGTTGTTGTATTTTAGGGCATGTAATATATATAATGTGTTAACTAGGGGCTTATGGTGTTTCAGTACCAAACACTTGGATTCATATATATCATTTATACTTTGATGTGTGAGTTTTATATATGGGTGTTACAGTTGGTATCAGAGGTGGTCGTATCCTCGACCTAGCCATGAAATAGTATAAGTATTTATTTCCGTTTCATATACGTCGTGTCGCCATTGGTCTTAAGTGTTATATTTTTGGCATTGAGCCTGATCAACTTAATCCTATTTGTATGACCTTTAGGAACATGGCTGAAGGACGTAGAAACACTCGAGGTAGACCCCGTACCACTCCTGGAGGGGCGAATCTGTCGGGCGGCGATGGCAATGCTCCTCTGTATCAGTTTATGCAGCAGATGCAGTAGCTACAGAATTTATTCATGCAGCAAATGCTGCAACAAATGAATGGAGGTTTGCATCCTACGGTAGTTGTTCCAGAAGCTGAAGGTGGGAAATTCCGGGATTTTATCCGCATGAATCCCCCAGAATTTCATGGTGGATTAGATCCCGTGAAGGCTCACGAATGGATTTCTGGTATGGAGAAGATTTTCTTGATAGTACAATGCAGCGAAGAGAACAAGGTGTTGTTCGCTTCTCATTCACTGAAGGGTCCCGCTATGAGATGGTGGGAGAGCGATTCGGCTTTGATGGCTATTCAGGAAGTGCCTAAGGTTTGGGAACAGTTCAAAGTTATTTTCATGGAGAAGTATTTTTCGAGCTCATTGAGGACTCAGAAAGAATTTGAATTTCAACAATTAAGACAAGGTAGTATGACTGTGGCCAGTTATGCTGCGAAGTTTGAGGACATGGCTACTTATTCTAGGCAGGCTATGTATGCTCCTGATGAAAGGTGGAAAATAGACCAGTTTCTGTTTAGACTAAAAGATGAAATATCTTATAGTGTATCTCAGAGAGAGTTCACTACATATGCTGAAGTTTTAAGGCAATGTTATGTGGTCGAGCATAGTTTGAAGAAAGTCCAAGCTGAAGGTGTTGCGAGTAAAGTGAATCAAGGGGATCGCGGAAGATCCAACCAACAATTCAGGCCTAGGCAACAATCCTTCAAAGGGAAACAAGTTCAAGATTCAAGGGCGAGTACACCTCTTGTGTGTCGTACTTGTGGCAAGAATCATTCTGGAAGGTGTAGTCTTGAAGGGGTAAAGTTTTTCCAATGTCAGAAGGTGGGTCATCTAAAAAGAGATTGTCCTCAGAATAGGACACAGACACAAGGAAGGGTTTATACCTTAGATGCAAGGAAGAAGAAGAAGAGTGATAATTCCTTAATTGCGGGTACGTGCTTCGTTAACGGATTTCCTTGTTTTGTACTATTTGATTGCAGAGCTACAAACTCTTTTGTATCGATGCAATGTATGAAGCGACTTGGATTGCGGTTCGTTCCTTTGTCTCCTCCTATGGTGGTCACTACCACCATGGATGAAATAGTTGAGACACCGTTGATGTGTGAAAATTGCGTTTTGTCTATGGACGGTAGAGTTTTTCAGATTGATCTTATTTGTGTACTGCTTAAGAAAGTTGATGTCGTTTTGGGAATGGATTGGCTTTCTGCTAATTCGGTGTTTATTGGGTGTGAAGAAAATCTCATCATTATTCCATCTATTGATGCTACCCCGAAAGATGTCTTAACAACTATTCTAGAAGGTACGGTTGGAATGATAAATTTCTTGTTCGAAGAAGAGAAATCTATTCTTTTGGTTCTCACTAAGGAAGGGAGTAGTGACCTTCAAGTTATGGATATTCCAGTAGTTTGCGAGTTTTCCAAAGTTTTCCCCGAAGATGTCACTTCTATTTCTCCGGTGAGGGAAGTGGAATTTTCTATTGACCTAGTACCGCGAACGGCTCCTATATCCGTTTCTCCGTATCGGATGGCACTGCTTGAATTGAGAGAACTGAAGGAACAATTGGAAGAGCTTATGGCTAAGCATTTTGTTAGACTTAGTGTCTCACCGTGGGGAGCTCCAGTATTATTAGTAAAGAAGAAGGACGGTGGGATGCGGTTGTGTATCGGCTATCGTCAGCTGAATAAAGTCACAATTAAGAACAAGTATCCCTTACCCAGGATAGACGACCTATTAGATTAATTGAAAGGAGCCTGTGTGTTCTCAAAGATTGATTTGAGGTCGGATTATCACCAGATTCGAGTGAAGAGTTTCGATGTACCTAAGACTGCATTTAGGACCCGTTATGGTCATTACGAATTCTTAGTGATGCCTTTCGGTGTAACTTATACTCCAGCTGTTTTTATGGACTACATGAACCGTATATTTCAAGCTTACTTGGACCAGTTTGTTGTAATCTTCATTGATGATATTCTTATTTATTCTCGTAATTCACAAGAGCATGAAGAACATCTGAGAATTGTTTTATCCATGTTGCAAGAGAAGCAACTTTTTGCTAAGTTAAGCAAGTGTGAATTTTGGATGGCGGAAGTTGATCTTCTTGGTCACGTTATATCACAAGGTGGTGTAGCAGTGGATCCGTCAAAGGTAGAAGCAGTGATAAATTGGGAGAGGCTGCGAAATGCTTCGGAAGTCAGAAGTTTCTTAGGACTGGCGGGTTATTATAGAAGGTTCATCTAGGGTTTCTCTCAATTGGCTTTACCAATGATGAAACTTACCCGTAAAGATTTTGCTTTTGAGTGGGATTCAAGTTGTGAGCAAAGTTTCATGAAGTTGAAGGAAAGATTGACAACGGCTCCTGTGTTAATCATACCTGATCCTAACAACTCTTACGAAGTGTTTTGTGATGCTTCTAAGATGGGATTGGAGGGTGTTCTGATGCAAGACGGTCAGGTAGTAGCTTATGCCTCCCGACAATTGAAAATTCATGAACAGAATTATCCAACTCATGATTTGGAATTGGCAGCAGTTGTGTTTACACTGAAGGTGTGGCGGCATTATTTATATGGTGTACGTTTTGAAATGTTCAGTGACCATAAGAGTTTGAAGTATTTATTTGACCAAAGGGAGTTAAACATGCGACAACGAAGGTGGATGGAGTACTTAAAGGATTATAATTTAGAATTGAAGTATCATCCAGGAAAAGCGAATAAGGTAGCAGATGCTTTAAGTCGAAAAGTAGTTCATAGTGCAAAATTGATGGTATTGGAATATGCTTTGTTGGAGAATTTTAGAGATCTTAATCTTTAGTTTGTGTGGACGCAAGATGGTGTAATTATGGGAAATTTGAATGTAAATTCTACTCTAAGAGTTGAGATTCAACAAGGTCAAACGTTGGATGAGAAGTTGCAAGCAGTGTTACTTCTACCGGGTTTTGTTCAGGCTACCGACGGAATAATTATGTTCGATCAAAGAATTTGTGTTCCGAATGATGCGGCATTAAAAAGAAAGATTTTGGAAGAAGCGCATAAAGGTGTTTTTACTATACATCCGGGTTCTTCAAAGATGTATCAAGATTTAAAGAAAGACTATTGGTGGTCCGGTATGAAAAGAGATGTTACGGTCTTTGTGTCGGAATGTGCGGTGTGCCAATAAGTTAAGATTGAACATCAAAGACCGGGTGGGTTGTTGCGACCATTAGACATTCCAGTGTGGAAGTGGGACAGTATTTCTATGGACTTTGCAGTAGGTTTACCCCGTACGCAAGGTGGTTATGATTCGATTTGGGTGATTGTGGATCGACTAAGGAAATCTGCGCATTTCTTAGCCGTGAAGACTACTTTCAAGGCAAGTCATCTTGCGAGGTTGTTTATTGCGGAAATTGTAAAATTGCACGGTGTTCCCTCTAATATTGTGTCAGATAGAGATCCAAAGTTTACTTCAAGGTTTTGGAAAGTTTTTCAATAAGCTATGGGTACGGAGTTGCGTTTGAGCACGTCTAATCATCCTCAGACGGATGGTCAAACTGAACGAATAATACAAACAATGGAAGATATGTTGAGAGCTTGTGTACTAGAAAGTAAGGGTAATTGGAAAGAACTACTACCATTGATTGAGTTTTCTTATAACAATAGTTACCATGCGAGCATCGGAATGGCTCCTTATGAAGCTTTGTATGGAAGAAAGTGTAGGACACCTTTGTGTTGGGCGGAAGTTAGGGAAAATAGAATCTTAGGACCCGAAATCATCCAAGAGACTATGGAAAATATTCGAACGATCCGCGAGAAAATTAAGCAAGCACAAGATCGACAAAAGAGTTATGCGGACAATAGAAGGAGACCTTTAGAATTTGAAGAAGGTGACCATGTGTTTTTGAAAGTCACTCCTAGATTGAGATTGAAATGACCGTTTAAGTCACGCAAGTTAAGCCCGAGATACGTGGGACCGTATCAGATCTTAGAAAGGATTGGTGAAGTAGCTTACAGATTGGCCTTATCGCCTTCTCTGTCGGAAATGCACGATGTTTTCCATGTATCTCAACTTCGAAGGTTTGTTTCAGATCCTCTTCAGCCGATTCTACCGGATACTGTTGAAATAGAAGCAGACTTAACGTTTGAACCTCAACCGAGCCACATTGTGGGAAGAGAAACGAAAGTATTAAGGAACAAGGATATTTCTCTCGTTAAGGTGCAGTGGGATGTAACACATTCGGGTGATGCAACTTGGGAACTTGAATCGGAAATGCGAGATGCTTACCCTCATCTGTTCAGGTAATCTTTAAATTCGAGGGCGAATTTCTATTTAAGGGGGGGAGGATTTAATACCCCGTATTTTTATTAATCCAGAAAATATTATATTGTGATCGACTGAACCCAGTGTACTCTGAGAAATTATTTGACAAAATAATTAGAGGAACTGTGGAACTTAGAATAAATCCAATTAATATTATCTGACTCTGAGGTATTTTATTAATTTGGACTTAAGAGACTTTTTGGACATCTAGTAGTATTATCTCTAATACTAGTTTACTACATAATTCTTTTCCTCCCACTTTACAAACATAAAGAAAAAAGATAGTAAGAAAGAGAGAGAAAGAAGAAAGAGGGAAAGAAAAGGAACGGAAGGAGAAATTCCAAGAACTTCAAGAACAAGATCTTCATCCATTGATTAAAGCTTCATCCAATCATCTCATCTTCCTCATATTCAACCTCTATCCAAGGTGGGTTCTAGTTAGTACCATTGTTTAGAGATTTTGGATAATATGAGTTTTAGGTTAGAATGTAGAAATCGATGTTTTAACGGTTGGAATTTGATATAAATCGAAATGAATGATCAATATACTTGTAGAAACATATATTTGAAATTTTGGCACAGATATCAGATGTCATACACAGATGTTGAGACACTGATATCCAACACAATGAACAAGATAACAATAAAAGTAACAATGCATAAAGTAAATAACACAGTGATATGTTTACCCAGTTCGATCTAACACACCTACTCTGGGGGCTACCAAGCCAGGGACGAAATCAATATATGATAGTATCAATTCACAGATCATACAATAACCGAATAATCTGCTCACTTAATCACTACCCTTCCTATGACTTCTACCTAAGACTCACCTAGGTATGAGGCCCTCCTCAAATCCCTCTACAACCACAACCCGTGATTGGTATCTTTCCACACAAGTAACAAACCAAAAGTCACACTTTCAAAACACACAATTCTTAATACTTCACAGCTTATGAGAATTGACACACAAGAAACTCAATGCTTAAAAGCTTATGAGTAACTGACAAAACTTACAACACAAACAAACCAGTCCTTATACTGTTATCAGAATGATACCAGTTAGGCTCACAAAATACAATCGAAAACCCTAACAAAACACAAGTAAGTTCCACACCTAAACTAGGTTTACATCAGTCAATATATAGCATTTAATCTGGACTGAATTGGGCTTCAAAAATGCAGCAAATAGACTGCTCACAAATCTGCAAAATAAACTCCAACAAAATAGGTCTTCAATCCAAAGTTTCCTATTATGTCTCCATAATTAGAAACAGCAGCAAATCCGAAAAACCAACAAATAATCACAATCCAAAAATGCTTTGGATGCCACATAGGATAACCAAATATTCACAGAATATTTGTAACAATTAACAGCAACAGAATCTGCTTTAAAAAATGAATCCAAACGCGATGTCCTATGAGCAGGTATGGGTCATCTTCATTCGACATGTTGAATGCAGCAAATTAGAACTTCATGTTTCAACTTCTTGTTGCTAGAATAGTTTTAGCAAAATAAATGCCAACCTCAAAAGCACAGATATAACAATCTCCCCCTTTGGCTTATTTTGGATAAAACTACACACACACACACAAAACTTTCAAAGAAGCAGCAAGCAGCAAAAAAACATCCATATAAGACAGCAGCGAAATACCAACATCACAAAAATATCCATATCAGACAGCAGCGAAATACCAACATCACAAAAATATCCAACATAACAGCACTCCCCTTCAGCTGCATACATTCAGCTGCATACAACACACAGCACAACAAATAATACATTCAGCTGCATACAACACACAGCACAGCATACAACACATCATAGCAGCAAAGCAAAACTCCCCCTCAATAGCAGCAACATTCCACAATCTCCCCCTCAACTACTGCGCAGCCCCTCAACTAATGCAGCAGCACAAGCACTCCACACACAAACATACTACTCCCCCTTTTTAGCCATAAATATGACAAAGGCAAGTAGAATAAACACCACATTACACGACCAAGTGTCATGCTCAAACTTCAGCATTTTCCCTCCATTCACACACTGCACTACCAGAACCTCCTTTATTCTTTCCACTCTGGCAGCCAGAAGGAACATTGATTGTTATAGTTCTTCATGAATGCAAACCCCAAGTCTGCTCCTCAGGTCTTCAAACTGAACTGCATCCAGAGCCTTGGTAAATATGTCAGCAAGCTGAATTTTTGTGCTCACATGCTCAAGAGTTATGACTTTGTCCTCCACAAGTTCTCTGATGAAGTGATGCCTGATATCAATGTGCTTAGTCCTGCTGTGTTGAATGGGATTTTTGGAAATATTAATAGCGCTCAGGTTGTCACAAAACAATGTCATGACATCTTGTGTGACATTATACTCAGATAATATCTGCTTCATCCATACCAGTTGAGCACAACTACTACCCGCTGCTATGTACTCAGCTTCAGTAGTAGAAAGGGATACCGAATTTTGCTTCTTACTAAACCATGAAATAAGATTATTTCCCAAACAGAAGCATCCTCCAGAGGTACTCTTCCTATCATCAGCACTTCCAGCCCAATCAGCATCACATTAACCTAATAAAATGGGACTTGAATCATGGGAGTAAAACAACCCATAATCACATGTACCACTCACATACTTAAGAATTCTCTTTACTTGATTGATGTGACTGACCTTGGGTTCTGCTTGGTATCTTGCACACACACCAACAGCAAATGTTATGTCTGGCCTACTTGCTGTAAGATACAGCAGACTGCCAATCATACTTCTATACAAACTTTGTTCAACATTCACTCCCTTTTCATCTTTGGATAACTTCAAGTGAGTAGGAGCAGGAGTCCTCTTATGCTTGGCATTATCCAGTCCAAACTTCTTCACTATGTTCCTCGCATATTTGCTTTGACAAATAAAAATGGAATCTTCCATCTGCTTGACTTGTAATCCAAGGAAGTAGGTCAATTCACCTACCAAGCTCATCTCAAATTCAGACTGCATTTGGTTGACAAAATGTTGGACCATTTCATCCGACATCCCACCAAACACAATATCATCTACGTAAATCTGAGCAATCATTAGTTTCCCATCCTTCTCCTTGACAAAAAGTGTTTTATCAATACCACCCTTCCTGTATCCATTGTTAACTAAGAACTCAGTCAGTCTTTCATACCAAGCTCGTGGAGCTTGTTTCAGCCCATACAAAGCCTTCTTCAGCTTGAAAACATGATCAAGAAAATTTGGATCCACAAACCCTTTAGGCTGCTCAACATAGACTTCCTCATTAAGATAGCCATTCAAAAAGGCACTCTTGACATCCATTTGAAACAATATGAATTTCAACAAACATGCCACTCCTAGCAGCAATCTGATGGATTCCAATCGAGCCACAGGTGCAAATGTTTCATCAAAGTCTACTCCTTCAATCTGTGTATATCCTTGAGCAACTAATCTGGCTTTGTTCCTGGTAACAACTCCTTGTTCATCAGACTTATTCTTATAAACCCATTTTGTTCCAATCACATTTGTTTCTGCTGGTCGTGGTACCAGTTCCCAGACTTCATTCCTCTTGAATTGACAAAGTTCTTCTTGCATGGCACTTATCCAGAACTCATCTGTCAATGCTTCTTTGACATTCTTTGGTTCAATCTTTGAAACAAAGCATGCATTTGACACAGTCTCCCTCATTCTGGTTCTTACACCTTCATTCAGATCTCCAATAATCAATTCCTTAGGGTGATCCTTCTTAATCCTTATCGAGGGTCCCCTGTTAGCCTCCTCTACCTCTTCATTCTCAGGTCTAGTGTTTGCTTCTTGAGCACTATCTTCTACAGACTCAATGTCATGGGAGGTTTCATTATTCATGGGCAGACATGATCCAACATCATCTGGGACATCTTCATCTTTGCCAGAGTCATCAACCACCACATTTATGGATTCCATCATCACCTTAGTTCTGGAATTAAATACCCTATATGATTTACTGTTTGTAGAGTATCCTAAAAATATCCCTTCCTCACTCTTGGGATCCATCTTTCGCCTCTGCTCACGATCCGCCAAGATATAGCACTTACTCCCAAACACATGGAAATACTTCACATTTGGCTTTCTACCTTTCCATAGCTCATACAGAGTGACAGAAGTACCGGATCTGATAGTCACCCTATTGTGTATATAGCAAGCAGTATTCATGGCTTCAGCCCAAAAATGATATGGAAGCTTTTTGGCATGAATCATGACTCTTGCACACTCTTGTATAGTCCTGTTTTTGCGTTCCACCACACCATTCTGCTGAGGAGTGATCGGTGATGAGAATTCATGAGTGATTCCTTCAGATAAGCAGAACTCTTCAAACCTGCTATTTTCGAATTCTTTCCCATGATCACTTCTGATTCGAATAACACCACAATCCTTTTCCCGTTGAATCCTTTGACACAACTCTTTAAAGACTGCAAATACTTCAGACTTTTCTTTGATAAAACTTATCCAAGTGAATCTGGAGTAGTCATCTACGACAACATAGGCATACTTCTTCCCACCAAGACTTTCAACCTGCATAGGTCCCATTAAGTCAATGTGAAGAAGTTCTAGAACTCTAGAAGTTGTGGTAAGATGTTGAAGCCTCTTGTGTGACACCCTTGTTTGCTTCCCAACTTGACATTCACCACATATTTTATCCTCATCAATCTTCAGCTTGGGAATACCTCTAACAGCTTCACTTGACATAACTTTCTTCATCCCTTTCAGGTGTAAGTGGCCCAATTTCTGATGCCACAGTTTGGTTTCATCTTCCTTTGACACCAAACAAGTAGACAGACTTTCAGGTTCTTGAGGATTCCACAGATAGCAGTTATCCTTAGACCTGGTTCCCTTCATAACAACTTCATCTTTCTCATTGGTTACTAGACATTCAGATTTGGTGAAATTTACTTTGAGACCCACATCACACAGTTGGCTTATACTGATTAAATTTGTGGTCAGCCCTTTGACAAATAGAACACGATCTAGATTTGGTTATCCTGTGTAGTCCAGCTTTCTAACACCTTTTATTTCACCCTTTGATCCATCCCAAAAAGTGACATAGTTGGTGGAGTGAGGCTTGATATCTGACAAGAATTTCTTCACACCAGTCATGTGTCTTGAGCAACCACTGTCAAAGTACCAATCTTATCTTGCAGATGCTCTAAGAGAGATATGTGCTATGAGACCAGCCATCATTTATCTAGGAATCCATCTTCTCTTCACTTTACCCCAACTTTGTCCTTTATTTTGTTGCTGAGCAGTTTTGGGATAGCCGTGCAGCTTGTAGCAAAAGGACTTTAAATGACCAATCTTTCCACAGTAATGGCATCTCCATGGTTTATACTTTGATCTACAAACTCTTTTCTGATGCTTCATTTGATGTTGAAACATGTGATTTGACATCCCCTCTTCTTGTTTTATTTTCTGAGGAACAAACTTCAATACAGGCTTCTTGTAAGTCTCTGCTTGATTGTTAAAACCAAGGCCTTGCACATTTCCAGCATTTTTCCCAGTCTGAAGAATCTCATTCAGCTGCGTGGTGCCATTATTCAGTATTCTTATAGATTTGGTCATATTGTCAAGTTTTGACTTTTGCCATTCAACCTCCTCTTTCAGATCAGCAATGATTGATAGATGTTCTTCCTTCTCAGCTTCTAGTTGAGCTATCAGAATATTCTGTTCCAATATTATCTGGCACCTTTCTTCATTCTTGATACACAACTCTGAAAACCCTGTGAAGACTTCTTCCTTAGTGAGTTCTCCAACATAGGATTCTTTGTCAGAGTCAGACTCACAAGTAGTTTCTCCATCAGCCTTACAGATCCCAGTCAAAGCTGTCACCAATTTTGTTGATTCTTCTTCAAGATCACTCTCAGACTCTCCTTCTGACCAAGACACTGATAAGCCCTTCTTCTGCCTTTTGAGATACGTGGGACCCTCAGTCTTTATGTGCCCATATCCCTCACATTCAAAGCACTGAACTCTCTTCCCTTGATTGGAGTCTTCTTCAGTTCTGGATCTTCTGCCTCCATCCTGGTTCTTACTATTGTCGAGTGACTTGTTCTGAGCATTTGCTCTCGACTTCTAGTCAATCCTTTTCAACACTTTGTTAAATTGTTTTCCAAGCAATACCAGATCTTTAGACACCCCTTCATCTCTGACCAGGTCACCTTCATCTTCTGAGTCACCAACATTTGACACAAAAGTTATGCTCTTCTTCTTCTCAGACTTTTCACTGATCCCTAATTCAAATGTTTGAAGAGATCCCACTAGTTCATCCACCTTCATCTTGTCTATATCCTGAGCTTCCTCTATAGCAGTCACTTTCATGTCAAATCTCTTAGGTAGAGATCTGAGGATTTTTCTGACCAGTTTGCTGTCAAACATCTTTTCACCTAGGGCACTAGAGGCATTAGCTATCTCAATAATGTTCATGTGAAAATCATGAATGCTCTCATCCTCTTTCATCTTCAAACTCTCAAACTTGCTAGTGAGAAGCTGAAGTTTTGACATCTTCACCTTTGAAGTCCCTTCATGAGCCACCTTCAAGACCTCCCACGCCTCTTTTGCAATGGTGCAATGTTCAATCAACCTGAAGATATTCTTGTTGACTCCATTGAACAATGCATTCATGGCTTTGAAATTTCCCACAGACCCTTTGTAATCTGCATCATCACAGTCTTCCTCTTCCTTGACCACATCAGTAGGGGTACCTTTTTCATCTTTAACTTTTGGGGGCTCTCATCCTTTTGTAACAGCCTTCCATGCTTGATCATCCATGGATTTGATGAATGCTTTGATCCTTGGTTTCCAATAGTCATAGTTGGAACCATCAAGCAGAGGTGGTTTGTTCAGAAATCCTCCATCCTTGTCCATTGTACCAGAAGGTACCTTCCCTGAATCTCACCCAGAACTAAAAAGGGTGCAAGCTCTTGATGCCAATTGAAATTCTGGCACAGATATCAGATGTCCTACACAGATGTTGAGACACTGATATCCAACACAATGAACAAGATAACAATAAAAGTAACAATGCAGAAAGTAAATAACACAGTGATATGTTTACCCAGTTCGGTCTAACACACCTACTCTGGGGGCTACCAAGCCAGGGACGAAATCAATATACGATAGTATCAATTCACAGATCATACAATAACCGAATAATCTGCTCACTTAATCACTACCCTTCCTATGACTTCTACCTAAGACTCACCTAGGTATGAGGCCCTCCTCAAATCCCTCTACAACCACAACCCGTGATTGGTATCTTTCCACACAAGTAACAAACCGAAAGTCACACTTTCAAAACACACAATTCTCAATACTTCACAGCTTATGAGAATTGACACACAAGAAACTCAATGCTTAAAAGCTTATGAGTAACTGACAGAACTTATAACACAAACAAACCAGTCCTTATACTGTTATCAGAATGATACCAGTTAGGCTCACAAAATACAATCGAAAACCCTAACAAAACACAAGTAAGTTCCACACCTAAACTAGGTTTACACCAGTCAATATATAGCATTTAATCTGAACTGAATTGGGCTTCAAAAACGCAGCAAATAGACTGCTCACAAATCTGCAAAATAAACTCCAACAAAATAGGTCTTCAATCCAAAGTTTCCTATTATGTCTCCATAATTAGAAACAGCAGCAAATCCGAAAAACCAACAAATAATCACAATCCAAAAATGCTTTGGATGCCACATAGGATAACCAAATATTCATAGAATATTTGTAACAATTAACAGCAACAGAATCTACTTTAAAAATTGAATCCAAACGCGATGTCCTATGAGCTGGTATGGGACATCTTCATTCGACATGTTGAATGCAGCAAATTAGAACTTCATGTTTCAACTTCTTGCTGCTAGAATAGTTTTAGCAAAATAAATGCCAACCTCAAAAGCACAGAAATAACAATATTGTTAATTGTTTTGAAGTTTTGATTGTTTTAATTTGGTTGGAGATTTAGGGTTTATGAAGAATTTATGATTTTTGTGGAAATTTGGTTTGTGAAGTTTGGTGATGAAACTATGATAGAAACAGGTCGAATATGTCTCTAGTGGGTTGTTTGGAACTAGTATTAAGGGTGTAGAGGAGCTGGTTTTGAACTGTTATAGCAGGTATTTTTCTGAGTTTCGCAGAGCGCGCTTAGCGCGCAGAAGCCTGCTCAGCGCAGTGTTGAAATCTTGCAACCCCAGATGGCAGAGAGTTGCGCGCTTAGTGCGGACAGGGGTACGCTTAGCGCGACCTGGGACTTAAAGTTTTTCTTCCAAAACGAGAAAATTCATAACTTTTGACTCGTTTATCGGATTCGATCATTCTTTATATCGATGTAAAGCCGAGGAAATATTATATGCAATGGAGATGAAATATGTCAATTTTACCGACCGATTAAATAATCGAGAAAGTTCTAAAAGTGATATAATTATGTTTTAATTGTTATATATTATTCTACTATGCAATTATGATATGTCTTGCCTATCCTACTATTGTTTAGCATGGTTGTAAGTGAATAAGCATGCAAATATGAAAATGATATAGGAAGAGTGAGGAAACCACAAACTTGAACTATAGGAGAATCTAGTAAGGAACTAGAAATTGTAGACAACTCTAGATGGCGATGCTCGGGCACGTGTTGTTGAAAGATACACCCTTGCCGAGTATTGGCCTAGTTGAGAGTGAAACACTAGTATGGAACATGTGGTTAACCTTTGTGGTTGTGAAAAGGCAAGAGAGGCCTTAAGGAATTATAGCCTTGTGATTGTCGAATACAATCGTATTGTTGTATGTGATCATGTAATCGTAACCGGTATATTTTGAGTGTAGTTTCATGAGTCTCGAGCTCCTCTGAAACGGGTACACAATTACTTGGTAGGTTTGATTCCCTACGTGTAGTACGATTAGAGCCTATGCTATGGGTAGAGACTTGTGATGGTTAACATGCCATGAGAAGTGACGGTTCACGGTTAACAGGCCGATGATCCCGAATCCAATTCGTATGCCAAGTAACTACAAGGATCTATGACTCGGGTCGCCTTCTAGACGTAGAAGCGGACGGGAAGACGAGATGTCTTGGTATGGTTATCGATTAGTGATGTTGTGAGTTAATGAACTCATGCCATGTTTCCATATAGTGTGAGAATTATAAAGTGTGAACTCAAGGGTCCTTTTCCCTTTTCCCCGGACTTGAGGTAGGATTGCTAAAACCTTGTTAATCCGAGAGAACCCATAAGATAGGGAACTCACTGAGATTTGATGTATCTCACCCCACGTTGTTAATGTATTTCAGGTGCCTCAGGTTCCGAGAAGGGTGAGGATAAGGTTGTGTGATCTTTTCCTTGCTTGTTGATGGCTAGCTTCCGTAGCGGAGTTTATTTTGAGATCATTGTGATCTAGTTCTTAGTTTTTATCTTTTGAACATCTTATGTATATTATGCCTTTAGAACTTTTAGTTGTTGTATTTTGGGGCATGTAATATATATAATGTGTTAACTAGGAGCTTATGGTGTTTCAGTACCAAACACTTGGATTCATATATATCATTTATGCTTTGATGTGTGAGTTTTATATATGGGTGTTACACTAACACTGCTTACGTTGGCGGACTAGGAATATAAAGCTTCGAGTTGTTGTTAGTGAGTTATTTCGTGGGGGACTGATAATAACAATTTTGTTAATTCGCCGTGAGATTATAAGGATAAGCTCATTCATACAAGGCATCATACATCAAAAAAATAGGATAAGGGGATTCTAATACACACTTGACCGCTTTTGTGACATTGTTTTCTCGTTTAATTACTTTACACACTGAAACGTGCAACCCCCTTTCTTTAGTGTTTTACTTTAAATTGCACTAATCTTGTCTTGTTCGAACACACTCCTTGTGGGTTCAATCTTTTTACTATCTGCTGGTATATGATATACCCCAAGTATATTCTTAAAACAGTCTTTTAAAGCACCTCCACTTTGTCAGAACTTGCAAACTGTTGAAAAACCATTATCTTACGTTTGTAACTGCTCTAAGCATATAACTGCCTTCTTGTAGGTAGTTTGTGAAAAATTTAGTGTTGAGACGACTTTTTTTAAGTTTTTGGATTCTAAAATATCTCAAGTCCCCGATGTCTGTCGAACGCTTCGACTTTGACATGGTGTCGAAAGATCAGCTAGATCTATTCTTGAGATTCTTCCAAACTATGTTCATCAAGCTTAGTCGAAATGCTCTAGTTGACGTGTTTGTTCCTATCGAAACTTGTTGATAAATACTAACACTTAGTATTTTCTCAACGTAGCATTCTTTGTTGACTCTTCTCCAACTAGAAATTTTATACTAACACTAAGAAACATGTATTGTGAGGTGTCAAAGTAATATCGGTTAAAGGATGAATAAGTTTTCCCCTACTTGCATGTTCTTAATCATGGAATAGTGAAAACCACTTTTTTACATTCCAATCCAAACTTAATAGATCATCTATATATACCTCGGCTATAATAAAATAAATACAACCACAATCTAATACAAAAAATCACATACACAAACTTTCTCATCTTTCATAAGCTAGTTCTCGTTCCCACTGTTTTTCTTAAATCATCGGACAACCTTGGTTGTAACGTATTATACTTTTTTATAATTTATAATTATCATTAAAACATAAATTAACACTTTATTAAAGAACAACTTTAAAAAAATAATTTTAATATTCTTCTCTTTATTTTTACTGTATGTTTTTTTATTATCTCCATTTTTCATTATAATATATTTTTAAAAAAATTTGTTTATTCCTTAACATAAAATTTTCTATAAATTTTGCTATTACCAATTTTTTGGTTATTATAATGCCACTTTTTAATATATACATAAAATATATGACGAGATCTTTATAAAATATACTACCTCCATTTTTTATTATAAGTTGTTTTGGGGAAAAAAAAATTGTACTATAATATAAGTCACTTTATAATACCAATTAATTATTAATGTTATTTTTTTTTATACCCTTAAATATTTATTATTCTCTTTCTTTTCAATTATTTAAATTTGTATTTCCAATCATTAATAAAAGACAATTTTGTAAAAGCATTCATAATTTCTCTTTTTCATACTACAATTATTACATTTCTTAATATATGTGAAAAGTTAAAAACGACTTATAATAAAAAACGGAAAGAGTGGTAAAAAGTATTATTAATATTCTTAATTCTAATAATTTTACAAAATATCATGTATTTTGCATATTTGTAATGTAGCGTGATGACAAAAAGATTGCTTTTTCATTTTCGAAAACTTTACATATTGGACATATTATATTGAGAGCATTAGTTGAGAGCAGTAATTCAAATAGATTTTTCATAAAGCCACTTCTCTTTCACGCAAATTGAGAGAAAGAAGTCTTCCATCAAATATTTTACCCAAACAATCCATTTTTTTTTAAATCCCAAAATATCCCCACTTTTCAAAGAATTTCCAAAGTACCCCAGCTAGGGTTTCTGAATACATAAGGACTGTCGCCAATTGGATTGGAGACACTTCATGCAGTCTTCAATCCAATTGACGACTTAGTTGAAAATTTAAATCCTTGTCGCCAATTCATCTAGAGACAGGGTGCATTTTGTAAATTTTTTTGCCAAAATTAAACAAAATTATCATTAATTAAATAAACTATTACATAAATTAATGTTGGCGACCAGGTGGGTCATACCGGCGACCGGTTCCACATCCCCTAGGCACCCTAACTCATTGCACTCGTTCCCCTCGTTGTTGATTCACGCCAGGTGTTTGAGGAGTTGAAGTCTCAGGAACATTCCCAGATGGTTCCCTAAGAATTTCTTGCATTTTCATGAGGTCTTGTGTGTTGAAACTAAGCGTGCGACCCATGCCAGAGTAGTTCGGATGTGATGAAGGGGTCATTGGTGTGCGGCCCTGGACAATTGAAGGAGGACATTGGTGTGAAGGATTCGTTGGTGAAAGGTTGAAATGATAGTGGTGTTTGAAAGTCATAAGATTGTTGAGATGGTTGAGTGTGTAGGCTAGGGTATGATGTCAGAGCGTTTTGGCTATGGAAAGTTGTTTGGGCGTTATGGCTATGGTATGATGTACCCTCATTTTGGTTGTATCTTGATGTTGTGTTGGGGGCATAGCCATATTGGGTTTCTTGATAGTAATCATTTTGTTGGAGATGGTGTGGGGGACGATCTTGGTATTGTGGTTGGGTGTTTGGCATGTTTGAATGGTTAATGGGTTGGTAATTTTGTTGGGTAGGGATGTGAGTAACATGGCATTCCAGGTGGGTTGGGCGTTAAGGTCTCTATTCATTTACATAATTCGCGATATTTGCGACAGTGTCTCTATGTGTTTCACCCATTGTCAACAAAGCTATTATAACTAATTAAATGTGAATCAGATAACTGGTACTACTGACACTCTAGACTTGATTTTACCTCTCTACATATTAATATGTTCCCAAAACAAGAAAAAATAGTAAGTCTCTAACAAGTCCTTTTGGTATTTCATCTGCACCGAGATACATTATTAACGCCCACTACAACGAAGATACATATGTCTCTGGTGTATCTGAGTTTGGTTTTCAAAACACCGATAGCACATATAATATATCAAAACCCAATTTTTTTTAAACAAACCACGTTAAATTTTATCCACTTAAAGTGTGAGATGACGAAGATGTTGAAAATATGTTCGTTAGTAACGAACATTCTGGTTTCAACTATATTGAGTTGTATATGTGATGCGTCCGCAAGTGCACGGATTTATCGAAGTAATATAAAAGATTGTCGAACCCACAAAGACCAATGTCAACCTACCGTAATCTATCGTTGCTTTGTAAAGCTACGGCTAATGATATTCGATAAAAGGGAAACTAAGACTAGCACTAAGATAAGACTAAGAAAATATAACAGAAAAGAGAGACCGAAATGTGGATTCCGTGTACCTCCGGCACTCTGTAATTGGTTGGCGTTAATTTACTTATGTTCCATAGAAAATATTGATCTAAATACTCCGCTTCACGCTCTCGCGCTATTGACTAAAGCCACATCTCCTAACCACAGGATTTTGCTCTCGCTCGCCCGTTTTAATTAGAAAACGTATTTTGAAAATCAACTAGATCCTAATCGATACCAAAAGCGCTCTCGCTGTTTTTAGAATCAATGCCCCGTTCCCACTATCTGGTTCGACCCCACGCTCTCGCAGTGTCGGCTCTAACCTTTACTTGCTTCTCACTCTCGTGACAAAGTTATTTTTAAATTAAACTTGGAAACAAAGACCAAAACATAATTTGTTATAAGTTAACGCTAATTTAATTACCGAGTCCCGTCGGAACGACGGTCCTCACATACCGGACTCTAAACAATTTAGTCGGACATGGATAGGAAAATAAGCATGCTATTACGATGAATTAATATAAGACAAGGCATAATTAAGCTATCAATTAAAAACAGTAAAGTAAGCAAATAAAGTAAAACCTGTAATCGAATGGAAACTGGAGTAATACACCGGCGGGCTTTGATCCAAAAACAGAAACTAATGGCTGAAGTAAATCCTAAAACTAATTGGTAATAACCCCCAATGTGGAAAGCTATTACTTTTACATAGTGAAAGAAAACTGCTTAAAAACTAAAGAAAATAAAATCTGGCTAAAAAAAAAAGAATTTTCTTCCGTTTGTAAACTGACTTCCTCTTTTATATCCCCTGATGGCTTCATCTACTTCGTGAAAATAGAGTGAATTGCGTGAGATGCGGAGCAGTCCGTTGAATCTGGAAGGGTCTCTAATCGTGCAGAAAAAAAGGAGAAAATATAGTTTTTTTTCAATTCGTGGCAGTTGCCACATATATGGTGGCTTGCGCCACCTCTCTTTCTTTTTCTAGTGTGGCACTCGCCACTCTTCCCTCTCAATCTAGGTGGTGGGCGTCACCTTCATAAGGTGTGGCAGGCGCCACCTTTATGTTGTGTGGTGGGCCCCACTTTTTTTTCCTTTTCTTTTAATATTTTCTTTTCTTCTTTCTTTTCTTCCATTTTTTCTTCTATTTTCTTCTTTTGCAAATAAGGTCCATTCTTTTAAGCACCTGAAAAACACAATAAAATACCGGCATAATAAAACATAAATCAAAGAAATTAATAGAAATCATAACTAAAATTCATGCAAGTCAAGTCAAATATACGATATAATTTCGCGTTATCAAACTCCCCCACACTTAAACCTTTGCTTGTCCTCAAGCAAACCATGACTCACGAGAAAAATAGTGTATATGGATACTCATCCTAGGCTACCAACTCTACTTCGGTTAAGTTTGTGTCGATAGGTACTTGCTCACACACTAAGGATATCGTAACAACACAATTTTGCTTTTGCGGTCATCAACCTCCCTCCTTTACAAACCAATCCGAATCATGTCATTATACCTAAGCCTAACTCACTTATCCTTTTTTTATCCCTTTTCATTCTGGCGCAATCACATTAAGCCCGTTATCCTTTCACACTCATGGTAGGATAGCCTGTTAGTGACTATGATCTCATTATCATCATTTTGTTTTTCTTTTTGCAAATTGGCTTAAATATCAATAAAATAAAGAAGTTTGCACCGTTAGGCTAAATGATCGGGTGAAGATCACCTAACTTAGAAGGAGCATTTCTTTTCATTCATTCATTTTTTTTCTTTTCTTAATTTACCTTTTAAGCCTGAGATTATACACTTATTTGCATCGGCTTCCTACTTAGTGCGTGCTTAGGATGGTGTTGACTGCTAAATAAACTACTTATGGACTACTAAAGGGGTGAGAACTTAAGGCTATGGCATAACAAGTACTCAAATTGATTTCCATAATTGAGAGGCTCACGGTGTTAAAACGATACCGATCTTGCGGAATTTTCCCAAGTCTCACAATCTAACCTCAATTTCGTCTGTAACCTAAGATTTTCAAAAGAAACACTATTTTTAACTCAAAATTTTTTAAAATATTTGATATGGCTCAAGAGAATGGGGAAATCGATAAACAATCATAAAATCATGCATAAAGACTCGACAGCACATGCACAGACGCACGAAACATTAAAATAGAAAAAATTTTAAAATCATGCTAGAAAACAGTAAATCTAACTAGAAAGCGGTAAAATGAAAGCGGTAAATGTTCCTCCCCCACACTTAAACCAAACATTGTCCTCAATGTTTTGATAAAAGGTGAAAAAGGAAAGATAGAATCTGTGTGAATGTTACTGCGTTCTAAATCCTCTCTGATCATGCTCTTGTTGTTCATGTCTTTGCTGGCCACTCCTGCTTCGGCGTTGGGCATTTTAAGATACCTTCATTTGTTGAAATTTCTCTTTTCTGAAATAACTCATAATGCTGCCCATTTCAAGAGGAAGTACCTGCAAAAGCATTATAAAAATACAGTGCGGTGTGTGCAGGTAGAACCTGACCATGCGAAAGGACAAGGAGGATGTGAGTTACGAACGGGAGAGATATGCCCTCTCCTATCATACTCACCATTGGTGTCACCACCAGCAGAGACATTCGTAGGAATGTCCGTGGGCACCAGCTCTTCTCCAGGATCGTCATCTAGAGATTTTTCGCCTAGATGTAGCTAAGACGTGACAAACAATACATCTCTTTATTTTCTACAAACACAAACAATAAAAGTAAAACATTAAATTAAAAACTCATGGGTTTCCTCCCACGTAGGGCTTTGTTTAACGTCGATAGCTCGACGGCTAGGAGTGTTAATCTTTGGTTTCCATGGCCATTTATCAAGCCATCTCACATATCCCCCACCTTTTTTTCTTTCTTCTGTGGGGTGGTTCATTCTTTTGAACTTGTGGTGGTGGTTCAGGATCTATCCTAAGTATTATCTTTTCAAGTTTGGGTGTAGTTATTTCATCCATCACCTCAAAGTCTAACCTTACCCTCTTAACATTAATGATTTCCCTAGTTTTATGGTCCTCTAATTTTCTCTTTTTATGCGTGACCTCAAACAAAGATGCATCGGTGTGGATATTTTCCAATACCTCCACATACGTTTTGGATTGAGATTCTACCTTAGCTTCCATAAACCTTTGCGGGAAAGGAAATAGTGGGGTATATGGAGGAGGAATAACAATAGGTGATTTCCTCTCTACCTCTTCGGCAACCTCATTTTCGGATGGTGTCGGTGGATTTTTCTCAACCACTACTATTTCCTCACCAGTACTCTCATCATTCTCATTATCACTCTCCTTAGGATTTTTCGATTTGTTTTTCACTACTCGTTATTACAACATCCACATGTCTCTCAAGGGAGGGTCCAATAGGTGTCTGTGCAAGCAGGGAGATTTGAGTCTCCAATGCCTCAGTGTGAGTCGCGAGGGACTCGACCATAGTGTTTATCTGCTTAAAGGTTTCATAAGTATCGAGATGTTGTCTTCTAAACTCTTCATTATGGAGAGTTTGTGTCTCCACAAAGCGCTCCATCATAGATTCTAGCCTAGAATTAGTTGTTGTTTCAATGAAATCCTCCATTAATGTTTTGAGGTTGAAATTAACGGATTCTTGTGGTTCCTCAAAATATTGGGAGTGGTAATCATAGGGAAATTTTGGGCGTGGTTCCTCAAAATACTAGGAGTCTTGCGGTTGGTAATTGTAGAGAAAATTGGGTGCGGCTCCTCAAAATTTTGGGAGTGATCATCGTAGAGGAAATTTGGGTGATACATAGTTATAGAGATAAGAGTGCCTTATTCTATACGGTGCAACAATAGAATAACAATATTGACTGTTGGTCCCCGACAACGGCGCAAAAAACTTGATGCGTCCGCAAGTGCACGGATTTATCGAAGTAATATAAAAGATTGTCGAACCCACAGAGACCAATGTAAACCTACCGTAATCTATCGTCGCTTTGTAAAGCTAAGGCTAATGATATTCGATAAAAGGGAAACTAAGACTAGCACTAAGATAAGACTAAGAAAATATAACAGAAAAGAGAGACCGAAATGTAGATTCCGTGTACCTTAGGCACTCTGTAATTGGTTGGCGTTAATTTACTTATGTTCCGTAGAAAATATTGATCTAAAGACTCCACCTCACACTCTCGCGCTATTGACTAAAGCCACATCTCCTAACCACAGGATTTTGCTCTCGCTCGCCCGTTTTAATTAGAAAACGTATTTTGAAAATCAACTAGATCCTAATCGATACCTAAAGCGCTCTCGCTGTTTTTAGAATCAATGCCCCGTTCCCACTATCTGGTTCGACCCCACGCTCTCGCAATGTCGGCTCTAACCTTTACTTGCTTCTCATTCTCGTGACGAAACAGTGTTAAATAACCTCTCACTCTCGTGACAAATCTATTTAAATTAAACTTGGAAACAAAGACCAAAACATAATTTATTATAAGTTAACGCTAATTTAATTACCGAGTCCCGTCGGAACAACGGTCCTCACATACCGGACTCTAAACAATTTAGTCGGACATGGATAGGATAATAAGTATACTATTACGATGAATTAATATAAGACAAGGCATAATTAAGCTATCAATTAAAAACAGTAAAGTAAGCAAATAAAGTAAAACCTGTAATCGAATGGAAACTGGAATTGTAATACACCGGTGGGCTTTGGTCCACAAACAGAAACTAATGGCTGAAGTAAATCCTAAAACTAATTCGTAATAGCCCCCAATGTGGAAAGCTATTACTTTTACATAGTGAAAGAAAACTGCTTAAAAACTAAAGAAAATAAAATCTGGCTAAAAAAAAGAATTTTCTTCCGTTTGTAAACTGACTTCCTCTTTTACATCCCCTGATGGCTTCAACTGCTTCGTGAAAATAGAGTGAATTGCGTGAGATGAGGAGCAGACCGTTGCATCTGGAAGGGTCTCTAATCGTGCAGAAAAAATAGGAGAAAATATAGTTTTTTTTTTCAATTCGTGGCAGTTGCCACATATATGGTGGCTTGCGCCACCTCTCCTTCTTTTTCTAGTGTGGCACTCGCCACTCTTCCCTCTCAATCTAGGTGGTGGACGCCACCTTCATAAGGTGTGGCAGGCGCCACCTTTATGTTGTCTGGTGGGCCCCACCCTTTTTTTTTCCTTTTCTTTTAATATTTTCTTTTCTTCCATTTTGTTCTTCTATTTTCTTCTTTTGCAAATAAGGTTCATTCTTTTAAGCACCTGAAAAACACAATAAAATACCGGTATAATAAATCATAAATCAAAGAAATTAATAGAAATCGTAACTAAAATTCATGCAAATCAAGTCAAATATACGATATAATTTCGCGTTATCAATATGTTCCTCCAACAAAATATTCCATCTCAACAGTCTCAGATCATCAATCAATCAACAGGTGTAGACTCAGATGAAACCGAAACAGAATATTCAGATGAAACTGAACCGGAGGTCAACGTCGTTGATGAAGAAGAAGAAGGAAGCGAGACGCTGGTCGATCAGCTGTTGAACAACAACGTTAAGGATGACGAACAAGTGCCAATACCTCCAGGTCATGTATACTCTCTGCCTCAACATATGACAGACTTGGACTTGCAAGACGATGATCCATCCGCAAATATGTTTCACAACCCGTATATGTGGCCAGGGAATGAATTAAAAGAAGGAGACAAGTTTCGTACCAAAGAAGATTATGTACGAGCCATTAAAAAATATCACATGGATAATTCTGTTGATTATAGTGTACACCGAACAGATTGGAGAAGGTATGCCATTATTAGTCGTAATCCACTTTGCAAGTTTCGGCTTGCTGCATCTTACAGAAAGAGAAGCGATTCTTGGAAGATAGCTTCCATAAAGCCACCTCACAGTTGCACTGCCACAAGTATTGTTCAAGATCACCGAAAGCTAAGCGCAAAATTGATATGTCAAGACATTCCGAACTGATTACAACAATCAAACTATTTTCATTCGGTCCAAACATGACTTCCCTCGCATCTTTGTCAGTCTTAACACGAACCCATCCACGCAGTCGATCAAGTCTCTCAACACTTCGGATTTTCCCCCTTCACCGATGTCTCATTCTAACCACCGATTCAGCTCCTTTTTAAGTTGATTGAAACTTTGTATGTTCCAAAATAGCATGTCCATCGGAGGCTTCTCTCTTGCATAAATGACTTTTCTCCACCGACAACGATACATGTTATCAGTGGAACAAAGGTATGAGATGTAGAACTAAATGATCAGAACACCTTTATTTATAGAAAAAAATTCAATTTCTAAGGAGTCTCTAGATGAATTGGCGACTCTCTTATGTGTTTATAACCAAGTCGTCAATTGGATTGAAGACTGCATGAGGTGTCTCCAATCCAATTGACGACACCCTTAAATATGACGCTCTTATGTATTTAGAAATCCTAAATGAAGTACTTTGAAAATTTATTTTGAAAAATGAGATATTTTAATTTTTTTTTTTAAAGTGCGTTATTTGAGTAAAAAACCCGTCTTCCATTTCCCGTCTTTAAATAATAAATTTAAGCTCCTTAATATATTTTACATTTTATTAAAAATTGTAATTAATGTGTCTATTTTATCTACTACTATAGTTTTACTTAAAATATTCGTTATGTTTGGAATTTAACGGAGATGCACTATGTCATGTCACTGCATCCTCCCTTATTTATTTCTGTTTATGTAGTAGTAATTAATTTCAATTTTTCATTTATTAAAATATTTAATGATATTAATTATAAAGTTGTTTGATTAAAAAGAGATATCTAAGTTGTTTGATTTTTCAAAAATAAAAAAGATTGTAAAATTTGAACCAAAAATATTGTAAAACATGCACATACAAAAAAAAAAAACTTGTACTAGTATATAAAACAAAAATTGCAGGTGTACTTGTTTAGCGCTCCCTCCAAATCGGTGACACTCAAAGTCTTACACAGTTGACAAGTATCACCGGGAACGAAAACCCAAAATAAATTAAAAAAAATTATAGTTTCTCTTTTTCTCTCCGATGCTCTTCTCTGCAATGTAGGTCATCGGAGAATGGCCAAGTGTCACCGGAGCAACGTTGATTCACTAGTTCTCGATCACCGCCACCATGCCAAAAACCCAACCGCCGACAACTTCTGCATCTCCGCCTCATCGATTCGCCGCATCATTTTCGACGCCGTGAGCTGCGGCGGAACTTCCCGGCACCGACATCGCCACCGCGAGGAACTCCACAACGACATTAGCTCTTCTGCATCGACGGCAAGCTTTGCATCCGTTATAGATAGCCACAAAGGAAAGAAACGTGTTCAGGATGAGAAGCATGAGAAGCTATTGGATCTCCTGAACGTACCGGTGCATGTAACGGATGCGGAATCGAAGAAGAAGGAAGAGATGTTGTTAGAGCTGAAGCAAGTGGTGAAGGAATTGCGTGACGAGGACTCGACGAAGCGGAGAATGGCGGCCGCGAGAGTAAGGTTGCTGACGAAAGATGATACTGAAGCGAGAGGCTCACTCGCTATGCTCGGAGCGATTTCTCCACTTGTTGGAATGCTTGATTCGGAAGACGTTCATTCTCAGATCGATTCTCTTTATGCATTACTCAATATCGGAATCGGCAATGATGCGTGAGTTTTTCCCTCTCTCTGAGAATGTGATTGTTCTATGATTTTCGTAAATTGGTTTCATACATTTCTAATTTGATTTGATTTGATTTTTTTTCTTTTGTTGTTTGTTTGATTAATAATTGTGCAATTTTGTGTTTGATCTGATACAGAAATAAAGCAGCGATTGTAAAAGTTGGTGCTGTTCATAAGATGCTGAAGCTAATTGAATCGCCGGGTGCTGTTGTTGATTTGTCGGTTTCTGAGGCGATTGTTGCGAATTTCCTTGGATTGAGTGCTTTGGATTCTAACAAACCAATAATTGGATCTTCTGGTGCAATACCTTTTTTAGTTAGAACCCTTCAAAATCTAGATAAAAGTAGTAAAAGTAGTTCCCAAGTTAAGCAAGATGCTCTTCGGGCCCTTTACAATCTTTCTATCAATCAGACCAACATTTCATTCGTTTTGGAAACCGATTTGGTATCGATTATGATAAACTCAATTGAAGATATGGAAGTGAGTGAGAGAATCCTTTCAATTCTAAGCAATTTGGTGTCAACTCCAGAAGGTAGAAAAGCTATTAGTGCTGTTAGGGATGGAATAGCAATTTTGGTTGATGTATTGAGCTGGACAGATTCGCCTAAATGCCAAGAGAAAGCTTCATACATTTTGATGATCATGGCACACAAAGCCTATGCTGATAGGCAAACCATGATTGAGGCAGGGATTGTATCAGCATTGCTCGAGTTGACGCTTGTAGGTACCGCATTGGCGCAGAAAAGGGCATCAAGGATATTGGAATGTTTTAGGGTAGACAAAGGGAAGCAGGTTTCTGGGAGATGTGATGGCGGAAACTTGAGTTTAACTGTCTCTGCACCTATTTGTGCCTCGTCGTCTTCGACGGATGGAGGAGGTAAAGAGTATTTAATGGAGGAGGTGAACATGATAAGCGATGAAAAGAAAGCAGTGAAGCAATTAGTTCAACAGAGTTTGCAAAACAACATGATGAAAATTGTCAAGAGGGCTAACTTGCGTCACGATTTCGTTCCTTCCGAGCGTTTTGCTTCACTCACTTCGAGTTCGACATCAAAGAGCCTTCCATTTTGAAGAATTGCAACTGTTGATTTCATCAGAGATAAGTATGTGAAGCATGAAATTGTCCTCCACAGCATAATTACATTGATCTTTTGGTCTTGTAACTGTTTTACTAGCACTGGTGTAATTTGTTCAACATTTACTGTGGGATTGTTGGGTGTAAAATCTTTTAATTTTATTAGTTAAGTAATGCATTAAGTACCCATTAATTATTTATTTAATGCAACATGACCTAGTTCTATTAACAGGTAACAGATCTATTATATGGTAAACTGGATATATGGATGAATGGAAACATGACCTGTTAGTTGCAAAAAAGAATCAATTGACAATTACATTTTCTTAGTAGTACGTGCGCACAACCACATCGTGATGTTCGTGGGGTGGGGGATACTTGTCACCCATATGTAATGTTATCTTCTCCTGGGTGCTAACTTTAACTTTGTTGACTTTTGGGATATATATTTTCTAGTTTTAAATTATTATGTACTGTATTTAGTTAATCTTTGGATCATGGGCCAAGTTTCGTTTACATTTCTTTTAAATTTAGTTATTTAGTCTGAGCACGTCGCAGAGCTTAGCGTCAAGGCAATTTACGTAATAGTGTCATTGTGAATTGAAAAAACATCATTAAATTTTATGTGCGAGAACTTATACAATTTGTATGCGTTTCTTATAAATTGATAAAGGTAAATCTTCTTCGGGTGTGACCACATGTACGGGTGCTGCCGACTTAAAAGCTTGGGTTTTGGTTGATGTTAAATTTACGAGATTGTCATGCAAAAATTATAAATATTTTTTAAATATAGAGATAGTATTTTCAAACGCATCAAATATTTCTTAGATATTGTATTTTTTTAAATAAATTAATACATAAGTGTATTTGTATAAAAACTATGAAAGTATATATCCGAATGCGTTTTGAGTGATGTTACAACGTCCCTCTTCCTCATTTTCACTAGAGCTTACTCTAAACTCTCCAAAAAAAAGTGCGTGAGAAACTCCATTTTCACTTTTTTCAACCTTTCTCAAAATTCTATTGCATTGCGTCTAATTTAAGAGTTTTCATGATCCGTACTCTAGTCCATTCAATCCAAGAGCTGCAACTTCTCACATTTAGTAAGTTTTTTCATTTTCTTTTTTTATTTATTTCTGATGCATCCATTACTAAATAGGTTGTTTAAGGTACATTAGGTTGTAGTTACATTCTTAATGCATAGTTTATTGAGACATGCATTGACATTTTTTAGATGTTTAGAGCTTATTGGTTTGTTGGGTTTATGCATTTTCTACCATTTCTGTGTTTCATTTTTTACAGAAGTGCACTTTCGTATTTTTTCCTGAATTTGATTTTCCTAAGTTACGAAAGTTCACTTCCGTATTTAGTCTGCTTTGTTCGATTTTGCATGTCTGTCATCTGAGTTTGAGTTCTTTGATGATGACAAATTTTTCTGGTTGAGTTATAGGTAAAATGATTGACAACCAAGATAGATTGAGGCACGATAGAGTTTCCCAGCATGCATCTGTTCGCAGGAAGAGAGATAGACCCCGCAACCAGCGGTTGATGCCAGTTCATTTGATGCGAAAACGCCCACTTTCGGAGTTCATGTGTCTTTGGCTTCGTCTTTCCGAAGGCACATGTCACTTGTTGCTGCCCCCACTGTCCATTTTGATCATGTTTCCGTTCATGATGTCGTTCCTAAGGTTTTTGGAAAAGGCCCGCACAACACTTTACTATTGCCTATGTATTCAAGTCATGTTGATAGGAATGTGTGGGATAGAAAGGTAAATTAAATATGTATTTACTCTTTCAAATATATGTGTTATAATAGTTGAACTTTCTAACGATGATATATATTTTTACATCGTGATGCTTTAAGATGCATCAACCACAGTAGGAAGATTTCCAAGTTGCAACAGCCTGAAGAGCAATGGTTTCATGATGTCATGTAGCTATCTGGGCTGCAAGATTTATGCATGACTGGTCATACTGTTATTAACCATGGTATGCTGTGAACTTTTTTTGTGGAGGAGTTATACAGATACCCCTTGGCTACAGCAGTGGAGGCCGATGGTGATAATGCACAAGTTTTGCATCATAGAGCATGTGCATTGAGGGCATACCTTAATGTATTTGGTTGGCATGTCTATATTTGTAGACACAAATGCTTGTTATATCAATGTGTTTTACCTTAGATACTTCATTGACTTCAAGCAGATTCATGAGTACAACCCGGGGATCACCTGTTTGATTTACCTGTACACGAAGTTAGGTGAAGCTTGTCTTTGGAAGACTAGACGAATGAAAACAAGCAACACACTATTTACGGTAATATATTTACACATTTACTGTTACTAATATTTCATAACACTTGTGTTACACCGTTGTTAATATGTTATCTGAACCATTTTCAGGCATGAATCTTTTCTCATTTTCCACGCATATTTGGCCAGTCATATGAGAAGGAATACAATGAGGTTTGGCCACATGCTTGCTCATTTGTACCACTCAAAGGAAATCAGGCGATTGAGCTGTTCTGAGTGTTTCTTGACCACATTGTAGCAAATGATACACGTTACACACTGTACGAAGATCACACTCTAACGCGTCCCTTGGATGACATATCTTTTTACTCTTGATGGTTAGTTTGTGGGTCATGCCTGATTTATCCATATATGCCTAAGCGAGTCATGCACCGGTTCGAGTTTCAATAGGGTATTCCAAGAGACTCTGCCATGTTTGCTCCTCCCACTGGCGTTTGCAAAGATGTTGATGTGATGTTTGATAATTTTTATAATCATCTGGTGCAAGAGGAAGCAGGAAGCGTGTCAGCTCTTCAGCCATGGAGTAGTACATTCAGCTACATCCAATGGTATTTCAGAGTATCACATCCTTACATGAAACCATATGCTCAGGGAGGTCCACCTAGGCCAGCTCATCGGGAGACATTAGATATGGTGCACCCCGAAATTTTTCCCAAACATGTGTCTCTGGATGTCAAAGGTGTTGTTGTGAAGGAGGTAGATGTTGGCAACGATTTTAAAAATGAGCAAGAGTTTGAATTTTGTGAGCACATGCTTCAATGGATTTGTACAGAGACCTCCAAACTGGGATTTGATGTGGTAATTGGAAGGTCTGATAATGGTTCAGATAGAAGAGGTGCATTTGTGACAATGACATGCGAAAGAAGTGGAAAATATAGACGTCCTCTTTGGAATTTTAAACGAGATGACACTGGTTCAAAAAAATGTGAGTGTCCCTTTAAGTTGTGTGGTTATATGTTGGCAAATAAGAAATGGATATTTAGTGTCATATGTGGTTTACATAACCATGACTTGTGTGAAACGTTATCCAGTCATCCAATCATGTATCGCCTCATGTCGGAAGAGAAAGAATGTGTTTCAGACATGACATTAAATCTGGTTCAACCGAAAAACATACTTGCAACTTTGAAACGTAAAAGTCCTGAAAATGTATCAAATATCAAGCAAGTGTACAATATTCGGTACCAATATAGCCATGCGCTAAAGGGGGATAAAAGTGAAATGCAACATCTATTGAAACACCTTGATGATAACAAATATGTTTCCAAGTATCGAACGTGCGAGAATAGAGTAACCATTAGAGATATATTTTGGACTCATCCTCATTCCATAAAGTTGTTCAACATGTTTTCTACTGTGCTCATCATTGAGTACACCTCATTTGCAGATCTACAATACGAAGTGTGTAACACCTTACTCTCCCCATTCAATTAATAAATGAAAATAAGAAAATAGTTTGCGGAAAAAAATCAGAGTTACACACGTAGGATGCCACATCACGTAAAATCTCATGAAGTATCAAGTCACTTCATATCTTTATTCCTCATAAAAATAAATAAATTAAACAACGGAAAATTCAGATAGTTCACTTCAACAACACTAAGGCACCAAATGCATTAAACTCCACAAAATTCGTGGTTCAACCTGAATTAGAAACAAGATACGTAACAAATGTAAACAACACAAATGAAAATTAAAATAAATCCCAATTCCTCCCGTGTTACGTATCAGAGCGACTCCTAAGACTCGATCAATAGCAACACATGCTCCAAGCACTACTCAAGTACCTGATTATCTGTACTCCCCAAAGAGCACAGACACAACAACAGAAAAGGGGTGAGAATTACATTCAATAATTATACGGTGAAAATCACATGCTAAGGAGTAATAATTCACACAATTCACACAAATCAAACAATCATAACGCACATACAAGTGCCACATCAACCCTCAGCATATTCAACCCACATTCAATCATACACATATGCAATGTGACTCAACTGACACGACACAATGCAAGTGGTACCATCACAATCCATACGGTTCACTCTTTGAACCCGATTCCTATCGGAATCCGGATAAGTCGTATACGTTTCTCTGAACTACAACTTATCTCCACTCGACTCCCACATGGAGTCCGGACGAGACTAGGCACCCATCATGGATTCCCACATAGGCTCATCTCTATATGACATGACATGAAATGCATGACATACAATTATGCATAATACAATATCATCTATGCATCACACACGATCCACAATGATTACACGTGAGCCACGTGCTCACCATAAATCCCTCCGGAATTACCATCCCTGCCGAAGACTGTCCACATAACAACAATCTTATCCATAGGCGTCAATCACACATCACATAACAATTCACCTATTTATACAATGTTAAATTTCTATTTATTAGCTTTCCAACGCTTCAAACGGCTCGTCATTTGGATATACGGTTCAAAATTTATGATCGAAATCGTATTAACATTTTAGCAAAATCTGAGTGCATGTGTCGGCGCATAAGTGTTTCAGGTCGGCACATATGCTGCAGTATTTAAGCCTGTTTTGTTTCTGTACATGTGCTGGCACACATGTCGGCACATAACAATTTCAGGTCGGCACATAAGAATTTAAGGTCGGCGCATACGACCAGATTTTCAAAAAAACGTCTTTCTAAAGGTTATGTGTCGGCATATAAAACATACAGACCAACACATACAGTTACGTTGGCCCAAAAATCAATTTTTAAAAGCACTTTTTCACTGTTTTATCATGTTAGAACCTATGCTATGAAATTATATCATTTCAGACCCAATTTTCTGCTATCTTAACATTCTAAAAATCACTTATCATCTTGTATACTCATGGGTTAACATCATAACATTACAATAACATCAATTCATATATTATCATCAACTCCTCATCATCAACACATAATTTCCAGATCAGTTCTCATGGTATACACAGCAACAACAACACACAATTTACACGAAATTCATGCCAGAGCAGCACCGAAAACACGATTTCACAACAACAATTGCACAAATACGAATTTAAGCAAGAAGAAAGAAGAATGCACATGGAAATACGCAGAATTATAAGAGGGAAAGAAACTCTCACTACCCTCTCATGTTCTAGTCACCATTAATGAACTCATTTTCCCCCTTACCTTAATTCCAAGCTTGAGCTTTCTAACAATGGTGGAACCTTGATCTTCTCTCTTGCCTTAGCTCTGCTTCTTTCTTCTCTCCTTTCTCTTTTCACGTGTAACTGATATTCTAACTCCTATTTCCCCACTTCTCTCCAATTATGGTTTATTTTCTCTAATTTTAATAATAATAATCCTAATAATAATAATAATAATAATAATAATAATAATAATCATAATAATAATCATAATAATAATAATAATAATAATAATAATAATAGCATTAATAATAATGGAACATCTCATCATTTATATCATTATTATTACAATATTATTCTAAGATTAAATTTTAATTAGTTCATTACACTAAGCTCTTACGCTTACCCTTACACCCATATCCTCAACTAAACCAATGCCAAAAATAATCATATGAATAAAATCATAAAATGACTAAATATTTAAATGGGGTGCTACAACCCTCCCCCACTTAAAATATTTTCGTCCTCGAAAATGTACCTGATGAGAATAATTTCGGATACGACTCTCGCATCTAGCTCTCCAATTCCCAGGTCACACTTCCTCCAGTAGCTTCTCCCCACGCTACTCTCACTAAAGGAATGTCTTTGCCTCTTAACTGTTTCATCTTGCGATCCTCGGTCCTTATCGGCATCGTCTCCATGGTAAGATTATCTCGAATCTGTACTTCATCCATCTGAAGAACATGGGATGGATCAGTAAAGTATTTCTGAAGTTGCGACACATGGAACACATCATGTAAATTCAAAAGTTCGGGTGGCGGCGCCACTCTATACGCAACATATCCAACTCTCTGTAAAATCTGATACGATCTAATGAACTTAGGATCCAGCTTTTTCGATTTCAGTGCGTGACCAACACCGGTCACAGGGTTGACTCTTAGAAACACATGGTCACCTTCGCTGAATTCCAAATCTTCCCTTTTATTATCATAATATATTTTCTGTCTACTATGGGACGCTTTCATCTTTTCTCTGATCATCTGAATTATCTCAGTAGTCTGTTGCACAATTTCGGGTTCAAGTACCGTGCTTTCACCTGACTCATACCAGCATAGAGGTGTCCTACACCTCCTACCGTACAACGCTTCAAAAGGCGCCATTCCAATACTAGAATGGTAACTATTATTATATGTAAATTCAATCAACGGTAAATGGGTATCCCAAGCACTTTCTTGCTCGAGTATACAAGCCCTCAACAAGTCTTCTAATGATTAAATAGTCATCTCAGATTGTCCATCTGTCTGCGGGTGATAAGCAGAACTCAACTTCAAACTATAACCCAAAGCCTCCTGCAAGCTCTTCCAAAATCCGGAAGTAAACCTCGGGTCTCTGTCAGAAACTATGCTCGACGAAACCCCATGCAACTTCACTATTATTCTAATATAGATCTCTACTAAATTCGACAAAGGAAAACTGATGTTAATCGATATAAAATGTGCCGATTTTGTCATTCTATCCACAATCACCAAAATAGCATCAAAGCCCCTTGCCGTATTTGATAACCCAGTCACAAAGTCCATCGCGATACTATCTCATTTCCATTCCGGTATTTCCATTGGTTGTATCAAACCGGAAGGTTTATGATGCTCCACCTTTTACTTTTGGCAAGTCAAACAAGCATACACAAATCGAGCTACATCTTTCTTCATACCTGGCCACCAAAATAATTTCTTAAGGTCTTAATACATTTTCGTAGCTCCTAGATGAATACTCAGGCTACTTTTGTGGCTCTCCTCTAAGATCATTTTCCTTAATTCAAGGTTATCCGACACACAAATTCTGCCCCAAAATCTCAACATACCAAAGTCGTCTAGCTTAAAGTCACCTTCTATATCCGACCCTCCTGCGGTCATTAAATCCACTAGCTTCAAATAAAGTTTCTGACTCTCTCTAACTTCATTAAGGAACTCATTATTAACCTTTAGCATACCCAACATCACACTCTCAGGAGTCAGTTCACACACCATACTCAAGTCTCTAAACTGTTCAATTAAGTCCAACTCCTTAATCATTAAGGTCGACACATGAATCGTCTTTCGACTTAAAGTATCCCCCACGACATTAGCTTTACCTGGATGGTAGCTCTAGCTAAAATCATAGTCCTTCAAGAACTCTAACCACCTTCTTTGTCTTATATTCAATTCTTTCTGGTCAAATAAGTATTTCAGACTCTTATGGTCACTGAACACTTCAAACCTTGATCCGTACAAGTAATGTCTCCAGATTTTCAACACAAAAACCACCGCATCTAACTCAAGATCATGAGTAGGATAATTCCCTTCATGTGCCTTCAATTGCCGTGAGGCATAAGCCACGACCTTACCATCGTGCATCAATACCCCGCCTAATCCCATTTTAGACGCATCACAATACACCACAAAAGGTTCATTCAGATTTGGTAGAATCAATACTGGCGCTATAGTCAACCTCTTCTTCAATTCTCGAAAAATCTCCTCACACAAGATATCCCACACAAAGGCCTGACCTTTTCTAGTCAACTAAGTCAGAGGAAGGGCCAAATTAGAAAACCCTTCGATAAACCTGCGGTAATAACCTGCCAAACCCAAGAAACTCTTAATCTCTGTCATCGACTTCGGAGGTTCCCATTGAAGAACAACACTCACTTTGGATGGATCCATTGTTATGTCATCACCAGAAATAACATGTCCCAGAAAACTCACTTAGTGCTGCCAGAACTCAGAAACTTCTTATCAAGCAATTCTCCTAGTTGAGATTTTAACTCTGCTAATTCGGATGCTGGCATCCTGTATGGTGCCATATAGATATAGGTCTGGTATCAAGGACAAGATCAATTGCAAATTCTACCTCTCTCTCCGGAGGCAACTCTGAAATATCGTCTGAAAACACTTCTAGAAACTCTCTCACTACAGGTAATTCATGAATCAATGCTTTTCCCTCAACTGACAATGAGGCAAACACTGCGAACATTTTGTGAGGGCGGGGTGTCTTTGTTTACTGGGAAAAATAGTAAACAACCTCTGGTCTATCAATTTTATAAGAAAAAATGAGTAACTTGCAGGATTGACCAGACTAGATCCTAGGACATGTGCTAAAACAATTTAAAAAGTTATGAGAATAATGTTGAACATTTCGACTGCGTTCATATTTGGAGACAAAGGTATTTCGATAGTACTTAAAAGAAAAGTAATACGAGGAAATAATTAAAAGTGCATTGGAAAGTAACTTAACAAAATAAAGGAAAGAAGGTAAACTTCCGAGTGAAAATTAATTAGATTGCATTGAATAAGAAAAATGGTGTTATATAAAATGTACATTTCTTCAGAAACTTTTTTCTCGCTACACACGGATACTCTGAGTAATTTTGAGAAATTTGTACAACTTTAACACACATGAATCCTAATGCTAAGACTTGCTATTTATAATGGTAAAAAATAACTACCCACTAACGGCCTACTAGTCTTCATTCTTTAGATGTTCACCACGTGTCTCTTTCTCTCAAATGGATAAGGACAAAGTTCCCTCCATTATTTAAGTTTGAATTCATGAATCGAACGACACTCATCAGCCTTCTATCGAAGAACATCCCCACATGTCACTAACATTATCTTGTAACTAACCTATATCTTCAACAGCCTCCCACAAGCTAGAGGTGTTCACAACACTTCTAGCTTGGGATGAGCAATACAAAAAAAAAATACATCAAATCAAAAGAAAATACAATGAAAGATGTTGGAAATACATCGGCTGGAAACCAAGCCAGAAGGCAAGACGCTTAACCATTAAGCAGAAGCCATAACTCAAGGCTTAACCATTTAACAGAAGCTAACATCAACAAAGCCAACAAAGGGCACAAAGCTTAACCATCAAGAGTACCAAACACTCATGACAGAAGCAAAATAGAGAATGTCAGAAGGTGTGATGGCTACAAAGTGAAGCAACAATACTCAAGTTGTGCTAAAGGTAATTAGCACATCAAAGGACCAACAAATCAACGAGAAAGATCGAGTAGCATGGTTGATGGCTAGAGAGTGAAGCATTAATACCAATGTTGTGCTCAAGATGAGATAGCACATCAAAAACACAGCTAGTCAATCCAAAATGAATAAAATATAACTTGTACAAATAGGGCAACAAAGAGTAGGTCATAGAACACAAACTAGTCTTCAATCTTCACAATCAGAGATAAACTAGTAGCAAGTACATCCTCAAACTGAGGCTTCCAAAACAACAATGCTTAACCATCCATGACAAAGCTCATATGAAGTCTTAACTACCACAGACATAAGCTCATAACAAAGCCAATAAGGCTAAAAAATAACATCAAATCATCAAGAGTCATAAGGATCAAACTGAAATCTTCATTGTTCTTCATGGACAATGGCAAAATCTGAAGCTAGTAAATCAAATCCACATAACGGAAATTCATGTGCCAAATCTAAAGCTTCTAAAATCCAATTATCCAAAGATGAAACATGTTTTTATTGCTAAGCCACCAAAAAGAAACAACACCATGGCAACTTGTACTCAAATAGCCCATGAAAGAAGAAAACAATGAGCTAATAAAGATGTCTTCAAAGAGAACTAAAGTCAACACCTTGTACCAAATCCAAAAAAAATGATTGAGGCTTTCCAATTTTCATTAAGCAAAACTATGAATATCATATGCTTTGGTATCTTTACAAGAAACAAAATCTTCATCCAATACTCATTATACGAAAGGTATGACTATATAAATCAGAACCTGGTGGTGCATAGAATTAGTATCTCCATTACAGTTAGGGTGCATCCAAACCCAATAGAAAGCTTAGAAGTATTAAAACATCCCATGAGACAAATTACTATTACAATTGTAGCCACCAATATTCTAAACCACAATACATGAACACAAATTCTAGTTATTTCGGAAGAGGACCCAGAAATAGAAGCTAGATAATATTCACTTTTGCATCCAGAAATACCGATCCAAAGCAACTACCAAATATCAAGCATGAACAGATGAGTGAAACTCAATGATATAAATAGCATGCAACAAGATTAACCATAGTAGCATACATTCGAATATTAATTCATGGAAGCTTATACACCAATTTGAGAAGAAATAGGAAACACAATCTTCACACCCAACTTCAACAAAAGATGATAATTTCACAAGCAATAAATTGTAGCTTATACCAAAATAATCTTCAATAAGCAGTTGCAAATACACTCCAAAGAATATTCAAAGCCAATGAATCTTTTGATCAAATGTAAGCTAAATTGATGCAAAAACAGCCTTTGATGCTTGTGTCTCTAACCTCATCAATACTCAAGAATCGAATAGAGCCGGAATCTTCAAATTTCTCTTCACTTGCATAAGAATGGTGGAACCCTCCGCCAAAGTCACCACATCGCGAGCGAACCATTGCAAGGCTGAGGAGATTTCAGAAATACTCAAACACCTTATGTGACCTGTGTGAATACTCTGCCACTGTCGACACCTCCGAATCACAACGGAACACTGGGATCGAAAGCAAGATTTAAATCTTGAAAGAAGATGAAACAAATCAAAGACGCAGAGAAAGATACAGAAACAACGACTCTGAATTGAATCATGAATTGGAATCACAATCCCTAGAATTTGGAAAAAATAACACAAACTAAAGTAACGATAAAGAGGAATCATAAAACAGAGTTGGATCGAATCATGAATTGCAATCAGAATTTCAAGAATCGTATACGAAGACAAGCGGAATCGTATACGAAACAAAGCAAAGACGATTGAATGGAAGATCGAAACGGAAAAACAATCAAAACGAAGTAGAAAGAAAATTCATAGAATCAAATATAGGAGGAGATCTGAAGCGAGAAAGAACGAAATTGGAATTGAATCAAGTATAGATCAGAATCAAAATCGAACGACAACAATACGCAAACAGAGAAATTGGATCGCAATGTAAATCTGAATTAAAGTGAGAAAATTTGTTTTTTCTCAAGAAAATGCAGCGGGAAAATTTCATTCAAGGCGGATACCAATTTTGCTCTGATACCATGTTAAGTAACATGGCATCCATTAAAATAAGAGAGAAAAGCTTAAAATATAATTGTGTTGATTGTGGTGAAAAATTACAAAATAAGAAAATTACATACTAATGGGTGGATACATCTATATATAGACACTAGTAGGTACCAGTTACTAACTATTTCACTAACATTATCTTGTAACTAACCTATATCTTCAACATAAAGTAAATTTTAATTAAAAATATAATTATTAATAAATCAAAACTTTATTTTAAAATTCGTCTTAAATTAAATCTTAATATATGTTAAGCCGGATCTGAATATCTATATAGTGTAATAAAGTGTTTTATTAAGAAGACTTGGTTGATAGGATGTTTGCACAATTTATAATAGTGTAGCCAAATATTTTAAAGACCATCTAGCATCCAACTAAACTCAATACTATTTTCTAAAATAAAAATATTTTTCGAATTATTTATTACAAAAAGTCGAAAACAATACTAAAAGCAGTAATCGAACCATCAACACTGTTTCTAGTAAAGCTAGCTAGAACAAAACTTTAATCAATCGATAGTAACATTAATATATGCATACATGCATACATAGTCTATAGATAACAAATATTGATCATATAGACCAATTTTGTGCTGTTGTATTAAATGCTGATCTTACATTTGGTAAGTGGGGCATTATATTGACCTGATCAGTATGGGTATTGCATGATTGAACCTTCATTGATGATTATAGTAACAATTGAAAGAGACCTTGACTACCTGAAGAAATACGTAAGGCATAAGTTAGCAATACAACATCATGAACTATGCTTATACATTTTGATGATGGTAGCTAGAGATTATGGTAATGACTGTCATTAAATTCTGGTGACCTGTGCTTTTTTGAGTTGCGAATAATTACTTAGTATTAAGTACGAGGGTTTCTTATTACATCACTCATGTTTTTTAGACACCACGTGAAATTTTATTTTTGTCTCTAATTTTCGGATGTGTAAATTCGGACACATCGTTTTTTTAAAATTTTCCAGTTTTTTTCCAGATATGCACATTCGGAAGAATTCCTGATCTGCAAATCCAGAAAAAATCAAAAAAATTCCGTAAAATCATTTACTTCTAAATATAATTAAATCCAATATAATTAAAATCCAACATAATTAAAATTAATATGATTTTTTCAATATAACTAAATCCAATTTAATTAAATCCAATATAATTAAAATTAATATGATTTTTTTCTAAATAAATAATATGGTATTTACTTCTAAATTATTTTTTTTATATTGAAAAAATTAATTTAATTATATTGGATTTAAAATTATATGGTATTTACTTCTAAAATTGGATTTAATTATATTGGTATTTAAAATTATATGGTATTTAATTCTAAATGATATGATCTTTACTTCTAAATTATAATTAAAATTATATGGTATTTACTTCTAAAATTAATAATTATATTGGATTTAATTATATTGGATTTTAATTATATTGGATTTAATTATATTGGATTTAATTATATTAAAAAAATGATATTAATTTTAATTATATTGGATTTAATTATATTTAAAAGTAAATGATTTTATGGAATTTTTTTTATTTTTTCTGGATTTGCAGATCAGAAATTTTTCCGGATGTGCACATCCGAAAAAAACTGGAAAATTTTAATAAAACGGTGCGTCCGGATTTGCACATCCAAAACACAGAAATATTTTCGTCAGCGCGCATGTTGCCTAAAAAGATTGGGTGGTGGAATAAGAAATTGTCTTAATTATATACTCCATGTTTATAAGAAAATAAGTGTGTATGGTTGAGCAAATATAACCTATCATTCATGGGTGCTGGCTGATACGATGTGTGAATTCATTTCATTCAACTAACGAAATGGGCAAGTGTACTTTTCTTTGGGGTCCATGTGGCCAAGTGTCCGTATATATTTGTCGAAGACGACTCTAATACTAGATTTTGCCATGCTTGCATTAAGTTCAATATGAGGTTGTTGTTGGGTAACTTGTGCTTCAAGTCATTTGTAATTGAGAAATTTTAAAGAGAATTGAATGCAATTGAGAGATATATTAGAATGGAATGAATACATGGGGGAGAGATTTTTTTAAAATGATTAGTAAATCTTAAAATTAAGGGTTAATAGTCATTTACTCCCTGTAATATAGGCGAATTTTAATTTACCCCTCTTTAAAAAAATAATTTTGACCCCTTGAAATTTTAAAATTTTAAGTCTTTTGCCCCCCAGGTAGAAAAATTACTCCCCTGTAAAAAAAAATTTTATTTACTCCCCTGGTTTTTACATGCTTAGGGGTACCCTAAAATTTCAGAGGGTAATCCAAAATTATTTTTTTTAAGGGGGTAAATCAAAACTCGCAAATATTGCAAGGGGTAAATGACTATTAACCTTAAAATTAACTAACAAAATTAATTGTGAAGTTTTGACCATGTTATAAATGCAACGCTTTAAAATTGTCACCAACAATCATATTTAAAATTAAATTATATTCTAATATTCTTCCTAATTCAAATTATCTAAGCTCCCATTTTCATTAACCATTTAAAACCTTCAAATCTCACATGCTTCAAAGATTTTGTCAAGATTTCTGTCAATTGCAACTCAATTTTGAAATACTAAATTTTCTAGCTCTCTTTAACAACTTGGTCCCTAAGAAAATGGTACATTCTTTCTATGTGTTTGCTCCTATCATGACTCATAGGATGATTTTCCAAAATAATTGTTGATTGATTATCCACTAGCAACATGATTTACATAAGGTTGTTTACATTCAACTCTTCCAGTAACATCTCCAACCAAAGTGTTTGACATGCAGCATAAGAGGCTGCAACACACTCTTCCTCACATGAAGACAAAGTCACAACTCCTTGCTTCTTTGAACTCTATGAGATTGGTGTTGGTCCAAACATTAACAAATAACCAGCTAGTAGGTGACATCTAATGTACCTTAGGATTCTCTTTGTTGCAAGTAGGTGACATCACATTGGTTCCTCAAAAATCTCCTTACCAATTTCACATTATGATAATTTTTTGTCTTATACTGCAAAGATGCCTTAAAGAGACAATGATATGTTTGTATAATGTGCTATCAGCCAATTCATCTTTTGACTCCTTCAATTTGATGTTGGTTTCCATAGGTGTGATCACGAAACCTCTCATAATCATTCAATATAACTGATTGAGGTTTGGATCTTGTTGACCCCCTTATTTCGTGAGGTTGTGTAGGCTCAATCTTAGTCTCTACTTCTAAGTCATCATTTTGAAAAGTGTTTCTGATGTGGGTTGAACCTTTACCCTATTGCATTGGATTACTCTAATCTCTAAGCTAGTTCCACCTTTTACTTTCATCAAATTCCACATCTCTACTAATCACCACCTTGTTCTAATTTGGTGAGAACAACTTGTAGGCAAGTGTGGAATGGTAACCAACCAAGATCATGGCTTGACCTCTATCATCAACCTTCCTTCTAAGTTTCTTAGGTACATGTGTGTAAAACTTGGTTTCAGTGCATACCAAGTTTCATAAGGTGTCTTATTGTTCAACTTATTTGTTAGAAATCTATTGATGATGTAGACAATATTGAAATGAGAGAGAGAGAGACAGACAAACAGAGAGAGGAGTGAGCTAGCGTTTATATTGGTTCAGTGCTTCGACCTAAGATGCACCTTGTCCAGTATCTGATGGTAAACCATATGTTCCGTTCAGGAAATGGATGTTCCAGCTTCACATATAAGTAAAAAAATTATGATAATTGGATAACTATTAATCTTGAACAATGACTCGGATCTCCTTTACAGTGGCACAAAGTGAATCTGCATGGTTAGCACTCCAACGTCCAAGTGAGTTCAATATTCAAGATGAGTAAAATGAAATTGGAGATCATAGATTGAGTGTCTTCTCATAATGTGCCAACTATTTTTATATTTTGGGTCGAGTAGAGTGAGCATGAGATGGATTAAACCTCGGCCAATTGAACTTTATGGTTGGTCTAGAACAGTTGCCCCCAAGGTTTTGTCGGGCTCTGAAGGGGTCGGGGAATGTCTTAAGTATCATTGATCGACCTCCATGTTGTAGTCCGGTGTGTAGTATAACAGAACCGCTTAGGACCAGTTCTGAAAAAGTAATGGCGAATAGGCGCATTTAACGTGGTTCCATCATTGAGACGTTTCGTCACCCACTCCTGACACGTGTAGGGTGAGGCGAACTTCATATAGTGCTTAAGTGCAATTGCGTTTGGCGTATTTCCGTGGGTGGAATTCTAATCGTTGATCTTGTGATTTCTTTTCCTAATTAGTCTTGATCCTTCATTTGCAATTATTTATAAATAGAATGAGTTGAATATTTAGAATATTTTCGCAACCTTTTGGCTTTCAAGATTTCAGTTACTTTCCCAAAGAAACACGCATTCAATGTGTTTTGAAAACTAATAAACTAATTTGAAAACCTGGGATTAAAAGATTAACTTCACACAATTATAAAAAAAAAATCTCACTTATTTAGTTTTAGGGTTAAATATGTATAAGGTCCCTACAAATATCTCAACTTTAAGGTTTGGTCCCTCCAAAATTTTCCTTCAAACAATGGTCCTCTGAAAGTTTTCCGTCCCTAACTTTAGTCTCTCCCGTTAGTTTCCACTAACGGTGGCTTATGTGGCACGCCATGTGGAAATTTTTTGATGACGTAGCTTACACGTGGCAAAAAATGCTGACATGTATGCCACGTGTCAATTGTTTCAAGTTTAATTTTTTAAATATTAATATTATATTTAAACCCAGAAATGGTAGCTAATCTGCAGCTAATTCCTAGCTAATCTCTAGCTAATTAGAACACACCATTTATGTAGCTAATATCTCATCCCTTAACTAGTGAAGAATATAAATTTGAAAAGTATTTATGAAACAAAGTGCACTTGTGTTAACTGAAGAACGATGAAATGTTTCCCCATCAGCATCCTCAACTTTATTTAATATAAAAAATGGTGTTGATTACACTAAAACAATAGCCATGGCATGAAACAATAGCCATAGAAAATGAAGGGAAAAAATCCTAATTGTATTAGTGTCACAGTTTATCACGGAAACCAGAGGGAAAATGTGAATCAATAGTGTCAACAATGAACCGTGTGTATAACATAACCGTGTGTATAACATAATCTATTACCTTAAATTCACACAGGAACAACCATCTTAAATGCACACCACACTAGATCATTTTTTTCTTCTAAACCAAATAAATTTCATTCATTAAACAATATCAAAAGTGATGCATACTACCACAAAAAAATGAATATACATCAAACCATTCTAACATTCTATCTATTACCATAACATTAACAAAAATTTAACAAACCTTCCAAGGAGCAAGCAAATCCCACCCTGGCCTAAAGCCTGTAGCACAAACTACTGCTTCGGTGTCATCGCCAATAGCTTCAGTAACATCAACTCTCACCTGCACACAAGCTCACTCATATAAAGTTATTTTGTTAATAAATCTTCATTAGTTTATTAATATATTCAAACAAACGCATTATAGTTTTGAAGGAATTTATTTTTACCATACTTTATTGCTTGTAAAAATAATAAACTGTAGTTGCTTTTATTGCTTGTATTGTTTTTATTATTTTTATTTTTACCATACTTTTAATACACTTCCAGTGACATACCAACAAACTGTAGTTGCTTTTATTGCTTGTATCATTGTTTAGAATATAGTTCCAGAATCGGTTTCTCTTTTGTGCGATTAAAGTTTATTATATATTTTAAAATAGATTATATATGGGGGCTATGGTTATAGTGAGTGAAACATGCTTTGTTTTTTCAGTGCTTCTGATTGGAGATATACTGCTGAGCAGTTTGTGAAGAGGCTTTCAGATAAAGTTATTGTGCACCGTAAGCATTCCCAATTCTTTCATAAATATAGCTGCTACATTTCCTGTGCATAAGAGTATTGTTGATACATTATTAGAATTTAAAATGCACCATATCACTGAAATGTTATGTTTTTTTGGCTGGGTTGTGATCTGTGTCAGTTGTTGGATTACAAATGGATAGTATTGTTGTTTGGCTGAACTCTCTCCATCTTTCTGTGTCACTTAGATGATATAAAACATCTTTCTCAAACAGAAATGTTACTGATCACATAAATTTATCAACTATTTTTGTTTTGTATTAATGTATTTCTCAAAATATAAAATCATCCATTGCATTTTACTCGACAATTTATGGACAGGCAGTGAATGGCATTCTTCAAGATTAACGTTTGATGGTGTTGACACCATGGGTGAGAGGCTAGCTGAAACGGTACTTTGGTAATATGATTCCCCAACAAGATTGCTAGAGAACAAGTCATCCCTGTCTTATTCCAAAGGTTAGAGAATTTTAATGAACTTTCGATGCTCAATAGGATTAATGCCATTGATATGTTGTAGATTCAATGACAGCACACTTGTATTTCCTGTTTTCCCTATGCATAAGGATAGTTTGGAAATCTATAATTTATTTTTGCATTGATGGTCTCGGCTATGTGTTTATGGAATAATTTGTGTGCAGTTCTTGTTGGATAGAAATTAGCTATGAATTAGCTACAAAAATGGTGTGTTTAAATTAACTAGAGATTAGCTAGGAAGTAGCTGCAGATTAGCTACAATTTCTGGGTTCAAATATGAAATTAATATTAAAAAAATTAAAATTGAAACAATTGCCACGTGACATACATGTCAGCAATTTTTGTCACGTTGACATTGTCACATGTAAGCCACGTCATCAAAAAATTTCCACATGGCATGCCACATAAGCCACCATTAGTAGAAACTAACGGGAAGGATTAAAGTTAAGGACGGAAAATTTTCAGAGGACCATCGTTTGAAGAAAAATTTTGGAGGGAGCAAACTTTAAAGTTGGGATATTTGTAGGGACCTTATACATATTTAACCCTTAGTTTTATTATGAAAGTTTATTTAGCGTTTTAATATACAGATTTACTGATTGGTAAATTTAATCACTTATAAAAAACAAAAAAAAAAAAAAAAGTTGAGTACAGACCCATAAAATAAAAATAAAAATTGACTAATAGATAAAAATTAATTGCATACGTTGCCGTAATGTGGCTTTCAATAGTGTTAACTATTTTAATATTTTTGGAACGAAGTGTTGAATATATACCCCACAAAAAATTATCTATTATTAAATAGAAAGAAAATAATAAAAATAACTAACCATTCGTCAACAGCAGGGTTCGAACCTGCGCGGGCGAAGCCCAATAGATTTCAAGTCTATCTCCTTAACCACTCGGACATATTGACTGGATTGTAATATAATGAGCGCATAACAATATGACCAAAGTGCAACACTCCGTACCAAAGTTGATTATAATAGTAATCAACATGAAGATCTCTCAAGATTGATTAAGAAGATTCAAAGTTCTTGTATGATACTAAACTCAAAGATAATAATTCCAAGACTTAAAGCTTCAGAGTTATGAAAGAGAGAAAGTGTGAAAGTTCACATGATTGTGTTCGTGTGAGTGACCAGTGTCTTGTAAAAACACAAGGGTATTTATGGAAATATTATGGAAAAATCACACAAACTTAAAACCTTTGATAAGCTTCTCATATTTTTTTAAGCCGGATCTGAATATCTATATAGTGTAATAAAGTGTTTTATTAAGAAGACTTGGTTGATAGGATGTTTGCACAATTTATAATAGTGTAGCCAAATATTTTAAAGACCATCTAGCATCCAACTAAACTCAATACTATTTTCTAAAATAAAAATATTTTTCGAATTATTTATTACAAAAAGTCGAAAACAATACTAAAAGCAGTAATCGAACCATCAACACTGTTTCTAGTAAAGCTAGCTAGAACAAAACTTTAATCAATCGATAGTAACATTAATATATGCATACATGCATACATAGTCTATAGATAACAAATATTGATCATATAGACCAATTTTGTGCTGTTGTATTAAATGCTGATCTTACATTTGGTAAGTGGGGCATTATATTGACCTGATCAGTATGGGTATTGCATGATTGAACCTTCATTGATGATTATAGTAACAATTGAAAGAGACCTTGACTACCTGAAGAAATACGTAAGGCATAAGTTAGCAATACAACATCATGAACTATGCTTATACATTTTGATGATGGTAGCTAGAGATTATGGTAATGACTGTCATTAAATTCTGGTGACCTGTGCTTTTTTGAGTTGCGAATAATTACTTAGTATTAAGTACGAGGGTTTCTTATTACATCACTCATGTTTTTTAGACACCACGTGAAATTTTATTTTTGTCTCTAATTTTCGGATGTGTAAATTCGGACACATCGTTTTTTTAAAATTTTCCAGTTTTTTTCCAGATATGCACATTCGGAAGAATTCCTGATCTGCAAATCCAGAAAAAATCAAAAAAATTCCGTAAAATCATTTACTTCTAAATATAATTAAATCCAATATAATTAAAATCCAACATAATTAAAATTAATATGATTTTTTCAATATAACTAAATCCAATTTAATTAAATCCAATATAATTAAAATTAATATGATTTTTTTCTAAATAAATAATATGGTATTTACTTCTAAATTATTTTTTTTATATTGAAAAAATTAATTTAATTATATTGGATTTAAAATTATATGGTATTTACTTCTAAAATTGGATTTAATTATATTGGTATTTAAAATTATATGGTATTTAATTCTAAATGATATGATCTTTACTTCTAAATTATAATTAAAATTATATGGTATTTACTTCTAAAATTAATAATTATATTGGATTTAATTATATTGGATTTTAATTATATTGGATTTAATTATATTGGATTTAATTATATTAAAAAAATGATATTAATTTTAATTATATTGGATTTAATTATATTTAGAAGTAAATAATTTTATGGAATTTTTTTTATTTTTTCTGGATTTGCAGATCAGAAATTTTTCCGGATGTGCACATCCGAAAAAAACTGGAAAATTTTAATAAAACGGTGCGTCCGGATTTGCACATCCGAAACACAGAAATATTTTCGTCAGCGCACATGTTGCCTAAAAAGATTGGGTGGTGGAATAAGAAATTGTCTTAATTATATACTCCATGTTTATAAGAAAATAAGTGTGTATGGTTGAGCAAATATAACCTATCATTCATGGGTGCTGGCTGATACGATGTGTGAATTCATTTCATTCAACTAACGAAATGGGCAAGTGTACTTTTCTTTGGGGTCCATGTGGCCAAGTGTCCGTATATATTTGTCGAAGACGACTCTAATACTAGATTTTGCCATGCTTGCATTAAGTTCAATATGAGGTTGTTGTTGGGTAACTTGTGCTTCAAGTCATTTGTAATTGAGAAATTTTAAAGAGAATTGAATGCAATTGAGAGATATATTAGAATGGAATGAATACATGGGGGAGAGATTTTTTTAAAATGATTAGTAAATCTTAAAATTAAGGGTTAATAGTCATTTACTCCCTGTAATATAGGCGAATTTTAATTTACCCCTCTTTAAAAAAATAATTTTGACCCCTTGAAATTTTAAAATTTTAAGTCTTTTGCACCCCAGGTAGAAAAATTACTCCCCTGTAAAAAAAAATTTTATTTACTCCCCTGGTTTTTACATGCTTAGGGGTACCCTAAAATTTCAGAGGGTAATCCAAAATTATTTTTTTTAAGGGGGTAAATCAAAACTCGCAAATATTGCAAGGGGTAAATGACTATTAACCTTAAAATTAACTAACAAAATTAATTGTGAAGTTTTGACCATGTTATAAATGCAACGCTTTAAAATTGTCACCAACAATCATATTTAAAATTAAATTATATTCTAATATTCTTCCTAATTCAAATTATCTAAGCTCCCATTTTCATTAACCATTTAAAACCTTCAAATCTCACATGCTTCAAAGATTTTGTCAAGATTTCTGTCAATTGCAACTCAATTTTGAAATACTAAATTTTCTAGCTCTCTTTAACAACTTGGTCCCTAAGAAAATGGTACATTCTTTCTATGTGTTTGCTCCTATCATGACTCATAGGATGATTTTCCAAAATAATTGTTGATTGATTATCCACTAGCAACATGATTTACATAAGGTTGTTTACATTCAACTCTTCCAGTAACATCTCCAACCAAAGTGTTTGACATGCAGCATAAGAGGCTGCAACACACTCTTCCTCACATGAAGACAAAGTCACAACTCCTTGCTTCTTTGAACTCTATGAGATTGGTGTTGGTCCAAACATTAACAAATAACCAGCTAGTAGGTGACATCTAATGTACCTTAGGATTCTCTTTGTTGCAAGTAGGTGACATCACATTGGTTCCTCAAAAATCTCCTTACCAATTTCACATTATGATAATTTTTTGTCTTATACTGCAAAGATGCCTTAAAGAGACAATGATATGTTTGTATAATGTGCTATCAGCCAATTCATCTTTTGACTCCTTCAATTTGATGTTGGTTTCCATAGGTGTGATCACGAAACCTCTCATAATCATTCAATATAACTGATTGAGGTTTGGATCTTGTTGACCCCCTTATTTCGTGAGGTTGTGTAGGCTCAATCTTAGTCTCTACTTCTAAGTCATCATTTTGAAAAGTGTTTCTGATGTGGGTTGAACCTTTACCCTATTGCATTGGATTACTCTAATCTCTAAGCTAGTTCCACCTTTTACTTTCATCAAATTCCACATCTCTACTAATCACCGCCTTGTTCTAATTTGGTGAGAACAACTTGTAGGCAAGTGTGGAATGGTAACCAACTAAGATCATGGCTTGACCTCTATCATCAACCTTCCTTCTAAGTTTCTTAGGTACATGTGTGTAAAACTTGGTTTCAGTGCATACCAAGTTTCATAAGGTGTCTTATTGTTCAACTTATTTGTTAGAAATCTATTGATGATGTAGACAATATTGAAATGAGAGAGAGAGAGACAGACAAACAGAGAGAGGAGTGAGCTAGCGTTTATATTGGTTCAGTGCTTCGACCTAAGATGCACCTTGTCCAGTATCTGATGGTAAACCATATGTTCCGTTCAGGAAATGGATGTTCCAGCTTCACATATAAGTAAAAAAATTATGATAATTGGATAACTATTAATCTTGAACAATGACTCGGATCTCCTTTACAGTGGCACAAAGTGAATCTGCATGGTTAGCACTCCAACGTCCAAGTGAGTTCAATATTCAAGATGAGTAAAATGAAATTGGAGATCATAGATTGAGTGTCTTCTCATAATGTGCCAACTATTTTTATATTTTGGGTCGAGTAGAGTGAGCATGAGATGGATTAAACCTCGGCCAATTGAACTTTATGGTTGGTCTAGAACAGTTGCCCCCAAGGTTTTGTCGGGCTCTGAAGGGGTCGGGGAATGTCTTAAGTATCATTGATCGACCTCCATGTTGTAGTCCGGTGTGTAGTATAACAGAACCGCTTAGGACCAGTTCTGAAAAAGTAATGGCGAATAGGCGCATTTAACGTGGTTCCATCATTGAGACGTTTCGTCACCCACTCCTGACACGTGTAGGGTGAGGCGAACTTCATATAGTGCTTAAGTGCAATTGCGTTTGGCGTATTTCCGTGGGTGGAATTCTAATCGTTGATCTTGTGATTTCTTTTCCTAATTAGTCTTGATCCTTCATTTGCAATTATTTATAAATAGAATGAGTTGAATATTTAGAATATTTTCGCAACCTTTTGGCTTTCAAGATTTCAGTTACTTTCCCAAAGAAACACGCATTCAATGTGTTTTGAAAACTAATAAACTAATTTGAAAACCTGGGATTAAAAGATTAACTTCACACAATTATAAAAAAAAAATCTCACTTATTTAGTTTTAGGGTTAAATATGTATAAGGTCCCTACAAATATCTCAACTTTAAGGTTTGGTCCCTCCAAAATTTTCCTTCAAACAATGGTCCTCTGAAAGTTTTCCGTCCCTAACTTTAGTCTCTCCCGTTAGTTTCCACTAACGGTGGCTTATGTGGCACGCCATGTGGAAATTTTTTGATGACGTAGCTTACACGTGGCAAAAAATGCTGACATGTATGCCACGTGTCAATTGTTTCAAGTTTAATTTTTTAAATATTAATATTATATTTAAACCCAGAAATGGTAGCTAATCTGCAGCTAATTCCTAGCTAATCTCTAGCTAATTAGAACACACCATTTATGTAGCTAATATCTCATCCCTTAACTAGTGAAGAATATAAATTTGAAAAGTATTTATGAAACAAAGTGCACTTGTGTTAACTGAAGAACGATGAAATGTTTCCCCATCAGCATCCTCAACTTTATTTAATATAAAAAATGGTGTTGATTACACTAAAACAATAGCCATGGCATGAAACAATAGCCATAGAAAATGAAGGGAAAAAATCCTAATTGTATTAGTGTCACAGTTTATCACGGAAACCAGAGGGAAAATGTGAATCAATAGTGTCAACAATGAACCGTGTGTATAACATAACCGTGTGTATAACATAATCTATTACCTTAAATTCACACAGGAACAACCATCTTAAATGCACACCACACTAGATCATTTTTTTCTTCTAAACCAAATAAATTTCATTCATTAAACAATATCAAAAGTGATGCATACTACCACAAAAAAATGAATATACATCAAACCATTCTAACATTCTATCTATTACCATAACATTAACAAAAATTTAACAAACCTTCCAAGGAGCAAGCAAATCCCACCCTGGCCTAAAGCCTGTAGCACAAACTACTGCTTCGGTGTCATCGCCAATAGCTTCAGTAACATCAACTCTCACCTGCACACAAGCTCACTCATATAAAGTTATTTTGTTAATAAATCTTCATTAGTTTATTAATATATTCAAACAAACGCATTATAGTTTTGAAGGAATTTATTTTTACCATACTTTATTGCTTGTAAAAATAATAAACTGTAGTTGCTTTTATTGCTTGTATTGTTTTTATTATTTTTATTTTTACCATACTTTTAATACACTTCCAGTGACATACCAACAAACTGTAGTTGCTTTTATTGCTTGTATCATTGTTTAGAATATAGTTCCAGAATCGGTTTCTCTTTTGTGCGATTAAAGTTTATTATATATTTTAAAATAGATTATATATGGGGGCTATGGTTATAGTGAGTGAAACATGCTTTGTTTTTTCAGTGCTTCTGATTGGAGATATACTGCTGAGCAGTTTGTGAAGAGGCTTTCAGATAAAGTTATTGTGCACCGTAAGCATTCCCAATTCTTTCATAAATATAGCTGCTACATTTCCTGTGCATAAGAGTATTGTTGATACATTATTAGAATTTAAAATGCACCATATCACTGAAATGTTATGTTTTTTTGGCTGGGTTGTGATCTGTGTCAGTTGTTGGATTACAAATGGATAGTATTGTTGTTTGGCTGAACTCTCTCCATCTTTCTGTGTCACTTAGATGATATAAAACATCTTTCTCAAACAGAAATGTTACTGATCACATAAATTTATCAACTATTTTTGTTTTGTATTAATGTATTTCTCAAAATATAAAATCATCCATTGCATTTTACTCGACAATTTATGGACAGGCAGTGAATGGCATTCTTCAAGATTAACGTTTGATGGTGTTGACACCATGGGTGAGAGGCTAGCTGAAACGGTACTTTGGTAATATGATTCCCCAACAAGATTGCTAGAGAACAAGTCATCCCTGTCTTATTCCAAAGGTTAGAGAATTTTAATGAACTTTCGATGCTCAATAGGATTAATGCCATTGATATGTTGTAGATTCAATGACAGCACACTTGTATTTCCTGTTTTCCCTATGCATAAGGATAGTTTGGAAATCTATAATTTATTTTTGCATTGATGGTCTCGGCTATGTGTTTATGGAATAATTTGTGTGCAGTTCTTGTTGGATAGAAATTAGCTATGAATTAGCTACAAAAATGGTGTGTTTAAATTAACTAGAGATTAGCTAGGAAGTAGCTGCAGATTAGCTACAATTTCTGGGTTCAAATATGAAATTAATATTAAAAAAATTAAAATTGAAACAATTGCCACGTGACATACATGTCAGCAATTTTTGTCACGTTGACATTGTCACATGTAAGCCACGTCATCAAAAAATTTCCACATGGCATGCCACATAAGCCACCATTAGTAGAAACTAACGGGAAGGATTAAAGTTAAGGACGGAAAATTTTCAGAGGACCATCGTTTGAAGAAAAATTTTGGAGGGAGCAAACCTTAAAGTTGGGATATTTGTAGGGACCTTATACATATTTAACCCTTAGTTTTATTATGAAAGTTTATTTAGCGTTTTAATATACAGATTTACTGATTGGTAAATTTAATCACTTATAAAAAACAAAAAAAAAAAAAAAAGTTGAGTACAGACCCATAAAATAAAAATAAAAATTGACTAATAGATAAAAATTAATTGCATACGTTGCCGTAATGTGGCTTTCAATAGTGTTAACTATTTTAATATTTTTGGAACGAAGTGTTGAATATATACCCCACAAAAAATTATCTATTATTAAATAGAAAGAAAATAATAAAAATAACTAACCATTCGTCAACAGCAGGGTTCGAACCTGCGCGGGCGAAGCCCAATAGATTTCAAGTCTATCTCCTTAACCACTCGGACATATTGACTGGATTGTAATATAATGAGCGCATAACAATATGACCAAAGTGCAACACTCCGTACCAAATATTTTGTTTTGTGATTTGAAGATTCTGTGTAACTTTTTGGAAATTATTGCATACAAGACAAATAAAGGTTTCACATGATGGATTCATTTGTTTCATAGTCCCTTTAGAAAAAATATATATATTATTAAATTAAATTATCTTTATGTATAATTTATTTATTTATTATTATATTTTTTAGGAGGGTTAGGGTTTGGTCTTTCTTGAGTGCTATTTGTCCATGATACAGCAAGAATTTAAAACTATCACTAAAATCTCAGCCTCCTTTTGACCATCACATTTTGATTAGGTGTTGGAATAGGTCGGACCAACTAACAGGGGTTTACGGCCTAGCCTACATAGGTCCAGGCCAGACCAGGCTTTTTCTTAAATAGAAAAGGCCTAGGCTTTTTTGTAAGTCTATTTAGATAAAAAAGTTAGGTCACATGCCGTAAGAAAAATCTTTTAAGCCTATCAGACTGACCTATTTAAGAAAAACTCAATACATTTATTATTATTATTATATTATATTTTATACTTTTAATTAAAATACGAAAATAAAACTTAGTTATCTTGAAGAATTTATGAAAATAAGTTGAAAAAACATTATAAACTTAGTTCTCTCCAATAAATAGTATCACTAAACTTATACTAATAGGTAAACTTGAATGAGACAATGAAAACAAACATTTAATCTCATTAATCTTATATTTTGTTAGTCTATTTAACATTAGTTGAATTTCTTATTTACAAATGTTCAAATGAAATAGACTTTTAAATAGGCTAGTAGGTCAATCAGACCTTCGAAAAGGCCAGACTTAGGCCTAAAAATAAGCCCATAATAAGCTACAGGTCAGACTTAAACTTTGAATTTTTTAACAGATTAGACTTAGATTTGACAAAGCTTAGTTCGGCCAGCCTATTTCCTCCCCTAATTTTGATGATGGTAGCTAGAGATTATAGTAGTGAAGTGTCTGTCTTCAAGTTCTGGTGACCGGTACTCTATTTGAGTTGTGAATAATTAGTTAATTATATATTCCATGTTTATAAGAAAATAAGTGTCTATGGTTGAGCAAATATAACCTATCATTCATGGGTGCTGCTTTGATATGATGTGTGAATTCATTTTATTCAACAAACGGAGTGGGCAAGTGTACTTTTCTTTGGGGTCCATGTGGCCAAGTGTCCATATATATTTGTCCAAGATGACTCAAATACTAGATTTTACCATGCTTGCATTAATTTCAATAGGAGGTTGTTGTTGGATAACTTGTGTTTAAAGTCATTTGTATTTGAGGAATTTTAAAAAGAATTAAAGGCATTAGAGAGAGATATATATTATTATAATGGAACGAATACAAATACAATGAGGGAGAGATGTTTTTTTTTTTTAAATATTAGTAAAGCCTAAAATTAACTAGCAAAGTTAATTGTCAAGTTTTGACAATTACGATATAAGTTATAAGTGTGTAACATTTTTAAACTATCACTAACAATCATATTTAAAATTGAATTATATTCTAATACTTATACTTTTTTTAAAATAATTAGTAAAGCCTAAAATTAACTAACAAAGTTAATTATCAAGTTATAAGCGTGCAAAACTTTCAAACGGTCACCAACAATCATATTTAAAATTGAATTATATTTTAATATTTTTTCTAATTCAAATTATCTAAGCTCCCATTTCCATTAACCCTTTAAGATCTTCAAATCTTGCATGCTTCAAAGGTTTTGTCATGATATCTGCCAATTGCAACTCAATTTTGCAATACTCAATTTTCTACCTCTTTTTAACAATGTGATCCCTAAGAAAATGGTATCTTTTTTCTATGTGTTTTCTTCTACCTGTAAGAACAAGAGTGGTTTTGCATCTGGCCTTAAGTTTTCATGATAACTGCACATGTTATCTCAAAAAACAAATCGGTACTTTATGGTTTCTGTCTAGTGTGTAGCTTTTGCTAAACAGGATATGAATCTGATTTAAAGGCATGTGACATCATCAGATCCTTATCTAAACACTCTGGAAAAAAACATATGTTGTGTACAAGATTTAAAGTCATTATTCTTGAATGCTTTATAATACAACGGTTCAGAAGAGCGTGTGTATCAAAGCTTCTGATTGTGACTCTTTAAAGCCTTGAAATCTTTCTTAGATATATGCTTCTATTGCTACGATTCTGAAGTTTCTGAAGACAAGGTTCTGTTGAACGAAGTTTTGAAGATTCTAAAGACACCATTTCTAAAGATCGAGCTCTGAAGTCTCTGAAGACAAGGTTCTGTTGAACTAAGTTCTGAAGATTCTAAAGACATTAATTCTGAAGATCAAGTTCTGAATTTTCTGAAGACAAGTTATGTTAAACACAATTCTGAAGACTCTGAAGACAAATATACGCTCAAAAAGTTCTGAAGATTCTAAAGACGAGGTTCTGTTGAACAAGTTCTGAAGTCTCTGAAGACATCATTTCTAAAGACCAAGTGTTGAAGACTCTTAAGTTAGTTCTACTGAACGAAAATTTGAGATTCTGAAGACTTAGGTTCTGAAGTTACAAGTATTGATCTCTCTACATGCTTCATCTAATACACATCTGAAGCCTTTGAAGATTAGAAGACAGAAGAATGGGTTGTGTGTTTTAATTAATATAATAGTACAAAGTAGTCTGTGACCTCTACCTAGATTAGGTGGCGCAAGGACAACTTTTTTTTTGTATTATGATGTGACCATTCTTGTAAGTGAACGTTGGAATATTACAGTTGGAATATGTTTCCTATTATACCCTCCAACAGATCTATTCTCAAGCTCTATATATTGAAGATCTGAAGGCTTGAAGAATTGTCGCTAGCAAGCTGCTAGATAGCTTGAGTTGCTCACAAGTTGTCGAAGCAAATGCTGCTGTTGTTGCTGCTACGAGCCAAGTGAAAATACAAAATGCTGAAGTGCAAAATGCTGCAAGAGCAGGAAAGAAAATCAAGAGAGAGTAACTAGAACAAGAAGTTAAAGAGTTTAAGAATACACGACAGTATGTGTGCAAGACAGAAGCAAGCGCCAAGTTATAAGCTCAAGAAGAAGATGTCCAAGCTCAACAAATTAGAGTGATGCTCTACAAGAAATGAGAGAAGCATTAAAAGAACTTTTAAGCTCACAAAACTTATGCTGATACGATGCAAATCTCTAAGAGATTATTCTTAAGATAGTTTTGTAAAATATCAAGGAGTTGTTGCTCATATCTTGTTAGAAACACTTTTGTGTTATTGTACTTCAATTGTGTCATCTGCTTGTTTAGAAGCGATTCATGTACACACCTTTGTAAACACTTTTCAAAGTGTAGATTCCTCAAGTGACTAATTCGTTAGTCTGGATACTTGAGAGGGCTAAGTTTTTTTTAACACTTAGAGGTTGTAATCTATTGAGATTATTGGATTAAGTCATTGTTTAAGACGAAATCACCTATGTGGGTGGACTGGAGTAAATTTGTTAACATTGAACCAGGATAAAAATAATTGTGTCAATTTATCTTTATTGTCTTGTTAGCATTGATATTGAAATTCTGCAAAAATATCATTGTTGGTGAAACCCAATTCAAACCCCTCTTTCTTGTGTTTCTCACCACTCCACCACCTACTTTTCAAGTCTCAAATACTCTTAGCTTTGTATCTTCATCATTGTTGGTGAAAAGGTTGAGTACTTGAAAGATGTATCAGAAAGTTCTTTCTAAAAGTTGATACTGATCATTTGAATATGGTAGTTGATAATTACATATCTCCCTTAGATGAAGCTGGCAAAAAGGCTGAAAGTAAATCTTAATGATCAGTTTGAAAAAGATGACAAGAATCATCAGAAAGCAAGAAGTTCCTTGATTGTTGAAAGTTAATTCTTACTGAATTTGAGATTTTTTCAAAATCATACAGTTATGTCTATTTGAATTTCTCAGAATATCTCATTAGGAACTTTTTTAAATCAAGAAAACAAGTGCTCCTGTTTTGATTCAGAAGCATGAAGACTTCAAGGATGAAGAATGATGAAATTGTTAAGATGATGTTCTCAAACTTTTAAGACTTCGGTTGCAAAACTTTGGGTTTTGAACTAAGGCTACTCTTCGTCAGATCACTTGAAGAAAGTTATCAGAAGCTTGCTGACCAAAGAAAGACTCTTGGTAATTACTCTCAAGTTTGTAGAAGATCTGAATAACATCTCTGTCAGAAGAAGATTAAAGCAACTTCAAGTCTAAATGATCAATCAGTACATAAGAAGATGTGTTGTCACTTCTACTCAGATGAGTTGATCACTATGGAAGAAGATCCCATAAAAACAGATCTAAAATGCTTTGACAATCAATTATCAACATGGAATGATTATGAGTTCTCAGAAGATGATGCAGATGAAGAATGAGCTAACTTAGCACCTTTTGCTAACTGTTAGAATCTCTGATGAAGAAGATCTGTCCAGAAGATGAAGTAGTTTCTGTCTCTGATTCAGTAGAAACTATCTCTGTTGCAGAAGTTCGCAGTAGCTTAGTTAAAGCTCTGGCCTTGACACTAGGATTCTGACTGATTACATTATTTCTGTACACAGACATATCTCAACCAATGAAATGCCACGGTATGAAGTATTGATTCAATTACTGTTAAGTTTCTACATAATAGAACATAGGGAATAGGATCTTGACACAAGGATGAATCCTTCTGTGTTCTCCTCTCTATAAGTGAAAAAGTGATTGTCAGAGAATGTTAAAAGTTAGAAATAATCTTGGTCAAAAGAGTGAAGACAAATAGCTTGAGAAACTATTTGTTGAAAATGAGTTTTTCATGTCCTAAGTTCTTTATAACCTGATAAATATGTAAAATGAGAGAACATGATTTTGAAGAAGAATTGCTAATTCATGATAAATGAGATTATCATATCAAATCATTTCTAAGGAGATGTAGCACGCTAATCTGAACAAGATCTCCTTCTGATGTATCATGATTAGAATGCTCAATGTCTACAAGTACTTGGAGTTAAAGTACTCCTGCAGACAAATCAATTTGATGTCGGATTTGATGATAAGCTTGGTAATTAAAAGCCAAAGCTGATTGGAAGATTGCTAATCTGGGAATTACCTTTTCAGATGCTGAAGGTAATATAGCTGCTGAAAGAGTACAAGATGAATAAATCAGAAGTTGCTCAATCAGAAGCCGTCACAGTTCTTACTCCCCTGAGAAAGCTTAGACATAAGTCTTTATTTTCTAAAGTACTGATTCTGGGTGATAAGAATAAGCTAGTAAGAACAAGATCAACCCTCAAACCCTCAGAAGAAATATTTCATGGTTTGATGTTCATAATGATATCTGCATCTGAAGAAGAAAAATGTCTGATCAAACATCGTACTCCGATGACACAAGAAGAATTCAACTAATTCTCTCAGCATATGGCATATGGCTTTCTAAATCTGGAATTAAGCATTAGTTGATTGAATCAATTGACTTTCTAGAAACAAGTCATAGTGAGGACAGAAGCGGTTGATCAAAAATAGAAAGCTAAATGGATTACTCATATCCTCCAATGATCTGGATACAACAAACATCAGGAGAGATGTTTTATCCATCAGAATAAGAAGACCAAAGAAGCTATGAAGATGTTCTAGCTTATCTTAGTAGAAGATAATGAAGGCTCATATGCATCCTATTCAGATTCTGAAGAAGAATGGTATCTTATGCATCCCATTCAAGATATAAAGGAGGAAAAGAAGATTTTGTGAAGATGATTTCTAAGAAGAATCTGATCTAGCGGTCCAGCTAGAGACATCATCAACAATGACCTCTAAAGCAGAAGCAAATTTAGTGGTGATTCTGAAGAAGCGTACATCCTCAAGAAACAGAAGCAAGCTAGAAGTCTACCAGATAATTGAGTAATGTTTTTTAACTCTTACTTTTAATTATCTAAGAATCTATTTTTGTATTCTAGGATTAATACTTTGGGATTATGTTTAGAAAGGAACCGTGTCTTAAAACCTTATTGACTCAGTATTTTCTTATGGCTATTATTTTTTTAATTCCTTGCTGAAGATAAACTTATTCTCATTCCCACATGTGAACTCTGTTCTATGTCCTGAATGAAAAGGAGTATCTCAAAATATATATTCTCGAGAATAGAAAAATATTTTTTTGATGCTTGATTTATAGTGTTTTACTTCTGAGATGTGAAGCTTCTGACAAGTGAAGTTCTCATGTATCTGAAGTATCCATGGTCAAAATACTCTATTAAGTTTATTTTTTACCGTTGGAAACTGAAGAGTTTACTTCATTAACATGTTGTCAGGAAGTGAATGGTTATGATTCATTTTAAGTCAGCTATCTTTTAATGAACGTCGCTTCACACTTAACGTGACACATTGGGTGACGAGACTCTTGGATTCAAGCTGTTAAATCATAACTTTTTCTCTTGCCATAATTAATTTCTTTTACTGTTATGTTTTCTTATCTTTGACAGTTACCTAATATTTTTTTAAGTATCTGTTGGTCTATTCATTTATTGATATATTGAAAGCATTTAATACAATATTTACTATTTCACTTTAATTTCTTTTATGCGTTTATATTTCCTATGTGTTACTCTCTTTGAAAATGATGGTAGTCCATTTTCTTGGTCAAAGCATTAATTGCTTTTGCGTGTCTCGAGTCTGTTTGTTCTTGTTTACTTTGTTTTGACCGAATATATTGAGTTTAACTCCTCTGTTGTGTGCATTATATTAACCATGGGTTTTTACTCATCTCATATCCATTCTATCTTGTTTATCTATTTTATATAATTGTAGCTAGTTGTGTTTTCTCCCGTTCTTACAAAATATCTTCTCTTTAAAATAGTTATGTTTAATCTCTTTGTTCTTGAAAGAAGTTTTGTTCCTCTCCTCATCATGTCCTCAAAAACTTTTAAAGGAGATTTTCACGATCTAGAGGTTCTAAAGGAATATGCAGTTGATTTCAACAAATTGGCAGCATGCAATCTTTCACAAATTATCTCAGACATTCATTTTCATAAATGGGTAGAATATTTTGCAATACTTTCTGGACCCATCTATCCAAATCTTGTGAAAGAATTATGGGCAAATGCCTGTGTCTCTCAGTTTAAGCCAGATGAGTGTCTGATTTTATCTGTTGTTTATGGTTTCCCTATGATAATCAACTCTAATCTTATCTCTCAAGCCATTAAATGTGAGGAAGATGGAGATACTGTTGAAAATTACAGACATAACAATAGGTTTGCTAAACATATTCACATCATCTATGGTTACGAAGGACCTGCTGAAAGTTCTTCTACTCTTTCTCCTATGGCAAAAGGCTAGCACCATATTATGGGAACCAATCTAAGGCCTAGAGAAAAGGGGACTGGATGACTCTCTTCCGATGATAAGCTTTTCATTCTGTTCTTAGTCTCCAGAATCAAGATCAATCTGCCCTTATCTATGTTTAATTATCTGAAATAATAAATACTCTCATCTCGTAATGATTTATCGTCTCTCATTCCCTTTGGAAGAGTTATTTCTCAGATTCTTGATCATCAAGGAGGTTTTACTCATGTACAACAAGTTGGGTTATTTGACAAACTTGTTCCGGACTGCTGTTCTGCTATGAACTATTTTGAAACCATTATCAATCACTGAAGATTTCCTTTGTTGTTTTTGGTTTCATATATATTTGTGTGAAATTAACTTCATATCTTAAAAGTTCTCAAATAGAAATTAGGAGGAGCTTACAAACCTCTTCTCTAAGACTATTTGACACAGGGGGAGCTTACAAACCTCAGACACTGAAATTTTTGTCATGTTGTTATTTTCTTAGTTATTGTATTACAACACTATCTCGCTTGTATTTTTTTTTAATTTCTCATATAACTGTTCTTCTATCTTTTATCAATCTTTCTGTTAAATCTGTTTTACCTTTTTTATTTCTGACAAAGGGGGAGAAATTGAAATGATTTTGATATACCTATTCCAAGATTCTTGATCCCAAATACATATTTCAATATGCTTTTACCACTAACCTGTGTCTAATAATTGATTACGAACTTTGTAAAAGTTCACTATGTGCGAGAACATGTCATCAGAAGATATGTTCAAGAAATAAGAAGTATGATCCAAATGAGTTTGCTCTGATACATTACATTACTTAATGAAATATTGGTTTTGATCACTTATTAATCAGAAGCAAAAGAACAATCTGAAAGAACGTCTGTGAGTGCTCTAATACCTCAGGCTTGTCAGAAGTTGTTGTGAGGGCAAGGTGTCTTACACTCAATCTTTATTTTAATGATGTCAAAACATATACTAGCTCGTAGTATGTAATTTGGACGGTATCATCTCATCATAGTCGGCATCCGTATTTCACAATGCATAAATATTCAATAATCATGTGTCCAAACATATAGGAAGAGTCTTACACATCTTTTATATGTGTGTGGTCATGTTATGTGTCATAGGTATGCATTAACATAACCTAGGTAGAAGAAAACATGGTCAAAAACTAATTTTTGTCAGTTTTTGAAGTTTGAGTCGACTCAAACTATGTTTTGGTCGACTCATGAATGTTGATTTTCACCTCTTGTCTCACGGGTCAGCTCACGTCGACCCTCCGGTCGACTCATACTGAAGGCTTTTGTATCTGGGTTTTTTCATCAGGGTTGCGTCGACGCATGACCCTGTGGCGGTCGACGCAAAGTCCTCAAACTTGCATAGTCTTGCTCGCGGGTCAGCGCAGGCTGACCCTCAAGAATGTTTGGTCGACTCTTCGCTGAATGTGTGTTATTTTTCTGATTTCTCTAAGTTTCAAAATACTGTTATTTTTGTTAGTTGGTCCTAGCATCATATATATACATTGTTCCTCATTTTTTACATAACAACAAGAAAAAGTGAAAGATATAAACTGAAAGTTTTCTCTTATCATCTTCATCCTCTTTCTTGCATTTTCTCAACAAATACACATAACCATTTTTGTTGATCTCTTGCATCATTGAGGTGATAATGTCCAAACATAGGAGTATATCTTGTTTGAGGTGAGTTTTTCAGTGGGTTTTTTCTTGAATAAAACCACTAGGGTTTTGTCCTCCAAGATCAATTGGATTTGGGGGTTTTTGGTACAAATCTTTGTGTGCATTGAATTCATTCGAGCGAAGGTGATTGAAGAACGGTGGGTTCTTTCAATCTAGTAGCGTTAACCGGAGGATTGTGCAATAAAGGTTTAGGATCGAGCTGTGTGTGGATTGAAATCAGTCGAGCGAAGGTGATTGAAGACTGATGTGTTAATTCAATATAGTAGCGGTAAACGGAGGTTTATTCAACACGTTCGAGGCACTTGATTCAACTCGAATCAAGGGGAGAAAAGACATAGTATCAGCATCAACGAGGTTTCTTGAGTGTGTGATAGATAAGGCTTCTCTTATAAAAACAATTTGCAACAAGATTATAGATATCTCAATTCTAGATTTAGAATTGGGCGCAGACGTACCCGAAGCGGGGACAAAAGGGGAACTGCCTAAACAAATTTGGTATCGTTTTCTCTTTCCTTATCTCTTTAATTTTTGAACTGTTTACGCTTGTGATTGTTCAATTGATTTAAAAACATTGCACAATCACTTTGATTGTGCTCGGTAAAAATTCTGCACTAAACTTACATAGAAGTTGTAGCTCGTAGTATTTCGTACTTCAAGTGCTCGATAAATTGAACGCTCACAAAGTGTTTGATAAATTGTCAATTTGGTTTATTTTTTAATTGGTCATTGGAAATTGCACAACATTGAGTGTTGTTGAGTAAATTGATTAATAGTAAACTTTGTGATTCAATTTTCTTATCGAGCTTATCGTTCCATTTGGCTTACGCATATCCAGTCCCTTCGGTAACTGGTTCGTTTAGACGATATAGTCCTCGGCCGCTTCCGCAAATAATTTTTAAAATCAAATTTAAGCGTCGACTCTCCATTAAAAAGTAGTGATTTATTCAACCCCCCCCCCCTTTCTAGATCAATTATTGTTGTCTAACAGTTGTGAACTTTCTGAAAGAATGGTAGCTAGACTCTAGTACTTCAAAGATTGTGGACCTTATGGATAATCCAAATGGTCATTCAGAAAATGTTCAAGTTGTGAACTTTCTAATGACATATTGATTACTGCACCTTTTGGTGACATGCTCAAAATATTAAAATAATTTATCTTAGATACATGATGCGAAGCATCAAAGAGCTTACAAATCAGGTTCTGATTATGTCAATCGCGTTCTGATAGCAAGCCAGGTTCTGAGATGAAGACCATGCAGTTCTAGTGAAACTCTGATGAGAAGACTCAGAGAAGTATTCCTTCTCTGTTTGTATGCTATGTACTTCAAAATTATTTTGTAAGTCTTGGGATCAAGGGGAGACTCTGAACAAGCATCAATGAATTTTGAGAGTAACAAATTCAGGGGGAGCTGGTTAGTTTAACTCTGATTCTGTAGTTTCATGGTGATTACCCTATACGAATTGCTCTATCAAAATACATTGTTTGCCATCATCAAAAAGTGGGAGATTGTAAGAAAAGAGTGGTTCTGCATCTGGCCTTAAGTTTTGATGATAACTGCACATGTTATCTCAGATAATAATTCGATACTTTATGGTTTCTGTCTAGTATGTAGCTTTTGCTAAACAGGATATGAATCTGACTTAAAGGCGTGTGATGTCATCAGGTCCTTATCTAAACACTCTGGAAGAAAACATCTATTGTTTACAATATTTAAAGTCATTATTCTGGAATGCTTTCTAATACAACGGTTCAGAAGAACGTGTTTATCAAAGCTTATGATTGTGACTCTTTAAGTAAGCCTTAAAAGCTTTCTTAGAGATATACTTCTATTGTTATAGTTCTGAATTTTGTGAAGACAAGGTTCTGTTGAACGAAGTTCTGAAGATTCTAAAGACATCATTTCTAAAGATCATGCTCTGAAGTCTCTGAAGACAAGGTTCTGTTGAATGAAGTTCTGAAGATTCTAAAGACATCAATTTTGAAGACCAAGTTCTGAAGTTTCTGAAGACAGGTTCGGTTGAACGCAGTTCTGAAGACTCTGAAGACAAATATGCGCTCAACAAGTTTTGAAGATTCTAAAGATGAGGTTCTGTTGAACAAGTTTTGAAGTCGCTGAAGACATCACTTCTAAAGACCAAGTGCTGAAGACTCTTAAGTTAGTTCTGCTGAACGAAGATCTGAGATTCTGAAGACTTAGGTTCTGAAGTTACAAGTATTTATCTCTCTACATGCTTCATCTAATACACATCTTAAGCCTCTGAAGATTAGAAGACAGAAGAATAGTTTGCGTGTTTCAATGAATATAATAGTACAAAGTAGTATGTGACCTCTGCCCAAATTAGGTTGCACAGGGACATCTTTTTTTGGTATTATGATATGACCATTCCTATAAGTGAACGTTGGGATATTACAGTTAGAATATGCTTCCTATTATACCCTCCAACGGATATATTCTTAAGCTCTATATATTGAAGATCTGAAGGCTTGAAGAATTTTCGCTAGATAGCTTGAGTTGCTCACAAGTTGCCAAAGCAAATATTGTTGTTGTAGCTGCTACGAGCCTAGTAAAAATACAAAATGTCGAAGTGCAAAATGCTGCAAGAGTATGAAAGTAAATCAAGAGAAAGTAACTAGAACAAGAAGTGAAAAAGCTGAAGAATACACGACATTATGTGTACAAGGTAGAAGCAAGCACCAAGTTATAAGCTCAAGAAGAAGATGCTCAAGCTCAATAAATTAGAGCGCTGCTCTACAAGAAATGAGAGAAGCATTAAAAGAAGATTTTAAGATCACAAAACTTATGCTGATATGATGCAAATCTCTAGGAGATTATTCTTAAGATAGTTTTATAAAATAGGAAGGAGTTGTTGCACATATCTTGCTAGAAACACTTTTGTGTTATTGTACTTCAATTGTGTCACCTGCTTGTTTAGAAGCAATTCATGTACACACCTTTGCAAACACTTTTTAAAGTGTAGATTCCTCAAGTGACTAAGTCGTTAGTCTGGATACTTGAGAGGGCTAAGTTGTTTTCTAACACTTAGAGGTTGTAATCTGTTGAGATTATTGGATTAAGTACTTGTCTAAGGCGAAATCACCTTGGTGGATGGACTGAAGTAATTTTGTTAACAGTGAACCAAGATAAAAATAATTGTGTCAATTTATTTTTATTGTCGTGTTAGCATTGATATTGAAATTCTGCAAAAATATCATAGTTGGTGAAACCCAATTCAAACCCTCAATTCCTGTGTTTCTCACCCCTTCACTACCATGGCTCATAGGATGGTTTTCCAAATCAATTGCTGATTGATTATCCACTAGCAACATAATTTACATACAGTTGTTTACATTCAACTCTTCCAGTAGCATCTACAACCAAAATCCTTGACATACAACATATAAGGATGCAATATACTTTGACTCACATGAAGACAATGCCAGAACTCCTTGCTTCTTTGAACTCTATGATATTGGTGTTGGTCCAAGCATGAACAAATAATCAGTTATGCTTTTTCTATCATTTTGATCACCACCCTGTCTGAATCAGAATAGCCATAAACCTTGGTTTCCATTCATGTTTTTTTTTGTTTGGCATGAGTATTCCATTGTTTGTTGTATCTCTAACGTACCTTCGGATTCTCTTTGTTGCAAGTAGGTGGCATCGCATTGGGTCCTCCATAAATATCCTTACCAATTCCACACTATGATAAATTTTTTGTCTTGAGTTCCAAAGATACCTTAAAAGAGACAATGATATGTTTGTATAATGTGATATCAACCAATTCATCTTCTGACTCCTTCTTCAATTTGATGTTGGTATACATAGGTATGATCACGAAACCTCTCATAATCATTCAATATAAATAATTGAGTTCTAGATCTCGTTGATCTCCTTACTTCTTTGTAAGATTATGTAGGCTCAATCTTAGTCTCTAGTTCTTAGTCATTATTTTGAAGAGTGGTTTTGATGTGGGTTGAACCTTCACCCTCTTGCATTGGATTACTCTAATCTCTCAGCTAGTTCCATCTTTTGCTTTTATCAAATTCCACATCTCTATTAATCACCACTTTATTCTTATTTGGTGAGAATAACTCGTAAGCAATTGTAGAATGGTAACCAACCAAGATCATGAATTGGCCTCTATCATCAAGCTTCTTTCTACATTTCTCAAGTACATGTCTCTAACACTTGGTTTCAGTCCATACCAAGTTTCATAAGGTGTCTTATTGTTCAACTTCTTTGCTGGACATATATTTATGATGTAAACAACAATGAAAGTAGCCTCACCCCAAAAATGGTTTGGTGTTTGCTTTGCCTTGAGCATGTTTCTTGCCATGTTCAAAATACTTTTATTCTTTCTCTCAAAAATGCCATCACGTTGACATGTGGAAAGTGTTATGACTTTATGCTTCACTCCTTCTTCTTCACAAAACTTAGCAAATTCAGATGAGATGTACTCACCGCCATTATTAGTTATCAACCTTTTATACACATTCAACCTTTTTTTAACTAGCTGCTTGAACCTTTTGAATTTAATGAAAACTTCACATTTCTTCTCCAACAAGTAAATCCATGTGTATCTAGTGACTTTACTTCAAAGAGGACATACACATCTGAGTGCATAATCTCCAACTTTTGTTGTGACTTCATTAGCGAGTCATGCTTGAATGGATTTCTTGTCAGCTTGGTAATGCATCAATTCACATAGCTGCTTTGGCATTGTGATTTTGGGAAGTCCATATACCATATTCTTCATGTGCATTATGTTGAGACTTCTAAAATTGATATGGCCATACCGCTGATGCTAAATCCAATTTTGATCTTTAACGGTGGTTGATGCAATACATTGATGGTCTAACACGTTGACCTTAATCTTGAATGTCCTATTGGTCTATAAAGGTTCCTTCAAAATTATATTGGGACTTACATCAAACGCCTCGAGCTCTTTATCTTCTAGCCTCATTGTGTAGTTTTTGTTAAGAAATTAACCCAAGTTAATCAAGTTACTTGCCATAAAAGGAACATACATGACATCACTTATGATTTCTTCTTGCCCATAACTTTTCTTCACAATAATGTTTCCCGTTCTTTTTGACGTGAACATGCTATTTTCTGCAAATATAGTGGATCTAGTCACTAATTCATCAAGCCTAATTAACCAATTTTTATTGCCAGTAATGTGATTGTTGCACCTTTATCAAGGTACCAAGTATTATTTTTGTATTGAGCCAAATTTGTATCAGCCATCAAAATAACCTCTTATGAGCCACTACTTCTAGCATGGGCAAATTGTGCCATGCCTTTGTCATTTCTATTAGATTCTTTGCTAAAGTAACAAACCCTAGAATAGTGTCTAAATTTTTTACAACAATAACATTGACTTCCTTCATCTCCACCTTCTTTTTGAATTTTTGATTATGAGGAGCACAATTCTTGTTTGTCTTACTCCGACTTGTTAAGTTCTTGCCTACACCATCACTCTCATTCCACTTCTTCTTCAACCTTTCTTTGCCTTTGTTGTTCCTTGAGGAGTATTATTTGATTTTATTGAAGAATTTATCCTACAAAGCTTGTCCAGACACCTTATCTAAATTTCTCTATTTCATCCTTAACTCATGGGTTTCAAGAAATGCTTGTAATTACTGAGCTTCATTTCAAATAAATACTTGGACTCTTCAATGGCCACAACAATGTGATTAAACTTGGTTGGAAGAACACTCTCCACTTTCTAAAGTTCATTATCTTTTTTCCATACGACTTCATTTGATTGGTCAGAACCACCAATCTTGAGAAAAACTCTACAATTGCTTCACCATCATTCATCTGCACATTCTTATATTGTTTCCTAAAGAATCACATCTTGACTTTTTTTAACTCATCATCTATATGAGTCTATGTGATTGTAAGTATTGTCAAGATGATCCAAGGTGGTATGTTTATGGATAGTAAAGTTGCCAGTCAATTGAGTAATTGTTTAGTTTTGATGATGACAACACATAATATCAAACAATATCCAGTGAAGCCTGTATATGTTGAAGATAGCTCAAGCGGTCGAAGATGCTTGAAATGGTTAATTAAGATATCCTCTTGAAGATTAAGGCATTTCTTTAAAGTCAACAGTGTAATCAAACGACATTCAAGTGAAGACTTCTATTTCAAGGTTCATCAGTGGTTTAACATCTTAACTATCAAATAATAGTAATCAACATGAAGATCTCTCAAGATTGATTAAGAAGATTCAAAGTTCTTGTATGATACTAAACTCAAAGATAATAATTCCAAGACTTAAAGCTTCAGAGTTATGAAAGAGAGAAAGTGTGAAAGTTCACATGATTGTGTTCGTGTGAGTGACCAGTGTCTTGTAAAAACACAAGGGTATTTATGGAAATATTATGGAAAAATCACACAAACTTAAAACCTTTGATAAGCTTCTCATATTTTTTTAAACCACCTGAAAACATTTTTAAGGCCTAGCCAACTGATTAGGGGTGTGTTTGATTGATTGTAAAACTTTTTCCAACTGAATAATTGATTAAACCTAATGACACAATTGATTATTTTCACTAATTTGAGTCTAAAATCAATTAGGACAATCTCTTAATGATTGGTAACGGCTAAATATAAAAACCTTTCATTTGTAGCTTAAAATCGATTATTTGAGGCCAATAATCGATTATGACATTGGTTTTGCCCATGGATTTTTTTTAAATTTAAACCACAATTTAGCTTATAAATAGAGAGTTTCTCTATCATCTTTTATATTCAGAAAATGAGCTTTGATCTCACTTTTATTTCTCTCATCATTTTCACTAAATCTTATTTTTCTCAGACATATTTAGACATAGTGCTTCGAGAGTATTCTTGAATTTAAGTGAGAATTTTTGTTCTGGGTGAAGGCTTAATTGTAATTTATCAAGAGTGTATTATCTCTTGAGTAAATATTTTCTTCTATAATAAGTTATTTTTCATTGTAAGCTAAACTGGTTAAAAGCTCTTGTTTGATTTACGGGATTGTCTTAGGAAGTCTTTGTTTGGTTCGTGAGTTTCACCAAGAAGTAAAATTCTCTTTTGGTTCGTGAAAATCAACCATTAAAATCTCCACGACAGTTCTTGAGCTCAACTCAATTGAAACCTCTGTCAGTTCGAGATTAGCATGTGTAAAATTTTACTTGGTTCCTGAGTTTAGTCTGGTAAAAGCTTAGTGCAAGATTAGCCCGTGTAAAATCTCAACTCAGTTTGTGGTCAGCCTGTGCAAATCCTTGGTTCGGTTTGGAAGATAGTCACCTCAAAACTCCATCTTGGTTTGAGATCATCCTGTAGTAAATCTATGTTTAGTTTGAAAGATAATCACTATAAGGCTTGTTCATTGTTTGGTTGGAAGTTAGCTTTAAAACTTCATTTCCTTGTGTAAGGAGGTTCATGGGCATAACCATCTAAAAGCACTCAAGTGTATTGGATACTCTCAAGAATAATTATTAGGGACATGAGTAGGTCAACTTAGGAAAAACTTATATAATTCTATGGTATTTTTTCTATCCATTTTCTCTTTATTTTATTGTCTTTCCTTTGGTTTTTCACTGCTTGTTCACTCGTTTGTTTTAAAAAGTTTTCAAACTCTGGTTTTCCAAATGATTTTTTTTTTCAACCAAAGTTTTTCAAACCTTCATGATTAACCCCCCGTCCCTGTCTTATGTATGCATTCACATGTTCAAAAAGTGACATCAGAGACTAACTCTTATTTAAAGATTAATCATCTCAGAAGGAAGATGACTTCCAACACTTCTTTTAACAATAGGACTTTCCTAAACACACCTCTATCGTTTAATGGTGATATGTTTGAATTATGGAAAGCTAGAATTTAAAATTTCATTCAAAGTATTAATCTTGAATTGTGGGAATCAATAATCAATCAGATTACCCCTACTCACTATGTTAATGGTGAAGTAGTTGATAAAACTGATTTTCTTTGAACTAAAGAAGACAAGAGAAAATTTGATTTTGATTGTAAAACATTTTGGCTATGTCTTTAAGTAAACAAAAAAAATATTTATGTCTTTAAATGTAATGTTACCAAGGTAATATGGGACACTCTTGAAATGATCTATGTAGTCTCCCAAGTATAAAACAAGAGAGAATTAACATATGAGTGAGAGAAGTTGAAACATCGAATAAATGTGAATGTTATCTTCACAAGTGGCGTTCAAGCCATGTTAGAACATTATTAGCTAAAAATAACGAAGAGTTGAGAATTAAAATCAGAAATTTGATCCAATCCTTAAATGAGAAAATGTTTATAATTTTCAAGAAAACTCTATAAAGGAGTAAATCATCGAAAAAATCAATGAGTTAGTTCAATTATTGAAAGAATAAGGAATTAACACAACAAACCTTATGGATCATTAGCAACTTAATCAAAGAACTCTTTTGAAAAAGAAAAAGAAAAGTCAACTCTGGTTGTCTCCTTTGAAGAACAATCTCGGTGGACGAACGATCCTTAGAAGATTCGTTATTCGATAATGGAGAAACTTCATCAAGAATGATATATGAAGAATATGAAGAAGTTTCATCCAATGGAGTTTTCAGAAGAATAAATGAGAAAGAAGTCTCAACAAGCAATAGCTTTAGTGACTTAAACATCAATGAGAAATCTTAAAGAATCAACCTCTGATAGAATCTTCAAAGATCCCTCGTCCTATGAAGAAGATGAACACATTTTCTTAAAGGTCTCAGATGAAGGAGACATTTGTGAGGTAACAACTTTATCATACAAGTAATTGTTTAAATTAAATGCTAAGTGCTACAAAAGGTAAACTAAGAAAGTCTAAAGTTCTCAAGTTTATTGGATTACTCTCAAGTTTAATTCTTATAGACATGAGTAAGTCAACTTAGGTAAACCTGTATAAATCTCTAGAGTTTTTCTCTATCCCTTATATTTTTACTTTATTGTATTTTCTTTGGTTTTTCGCTGCTTATTCCCTCGTTTGTTTTAAAATGTTTTCAAACTGATTTTCTAAATGATTTTGTTTTCAATCAATTTTTTTTAAATGTGACTACTACCTAATGTATTTAAAACTACCTATTTTACCTAATACTTTCTCTGTTCCTTTTTAAGTGTTACTTTTTGGATAATTTTTTATTTCTTTTTAATTGTCATTTGCAAAGATCAAGGTAGTATTAAATGTATTTTTGTCAAAATTACCCCTAGATAATTATTACAAAGAGAGAAAAAGTAAAATGAATGTAATAAATAATTAGAGGTATTATAGATAAAAGGAAAATTATTGTATGAAAAGTAATAATATTGATTAGCTATCTTGGTATATGTAAAAAATCAGAAAGTGACATTTAAAAAGGAGCTGAGGGAGTACATTAATAAACAAAATTAGATGAGAAATTTACTCAAAAAAAATGTTGATGAAGGTGAAAAATGTTGAATGTAGTAGTTGGAGTGAATTGGAATTAGTACTATTGAAGTAGAGGCACTAATGTTCCTTAAAAAATGGGAAGAATGTTGTCCACGAGCTCCAATGTTCCTTGATAAATCTTTGAAAAAAACTAATGAATTTGAAAAAGAAAAAAAAGAATAATCGAAAAATACATACAAACAAACCCTAAAATCACATACGAAAATGTTCCTTGATAAATCTTTGAAAAAAACTAATGAATTTGAAAAAGAAAAAAAAGAATAATCGAAAAATACATACAAACAAACCCTAAAATCACATACGAAAATGTATCTCTAAATTAAATTTTGACAAAATACTAAAAGCTCAACCAAAAACTAGAGGCATTTTTTATTTTTTGCAATGGATTGAGAGAACCTATGGGAAAATGCAACCCAAATATAAAGATGATAAAATTGATCTTTAATATATGAAAAAGTTAACTTTTTAAATTTATTGAAGAATTTATATATATATATATATATATATATATATATATATATATATTCTTCGATGAATCAACAAAATAATTTATTGATTTATTCTTCGAAAAATTAATATATCTAAATTATATATATATATATATATATATATATATATATATATATATATATATATATATATATCTTATTTACTTCAAAACCAAGATTCCATCATTGATAAAGATTATATAACTTTTGTGTAATGCAACAAGGCAAAAAAAATGGATGTTTGTCGTATATACTATGTCGTAGAATTAACTTTTTCTAGTTAGCAAATATCTTCAAACTTAACTCATTTATATACTAGAACGAAAAAGAAATAGTTTTCGAACATTGGGTTCGTAGTTACTAGTAATCAGTATAATTGACTAAACTTAATTCATCTGAAAGTAAAGTTCCACTACTAAATCCATCATCCTTATTAGTCCTATTTGAAAAATTACCCATTAGCACATTGCACAACAAAAATAACAGATGCGGCAAGTATTTTCTGCAGGGAGAAGGACCTGCAGTACTTCATAACAAAGTGAACCTATGACAATATTTTCTATCATTATATCATCCTAAGAGTGCTCACGTATATTTTCCCTTCAACAATCTGCCTCTATTATCAGTACCCATACTAATCTCCCAATCACATGATCCACGTTAATTGGACAAAATATTGATACTACTCAACTTGTTTGCTTTCAGTAACAGGAAGGTAGACACCTTCAGCTGCCAACCAGATATTGTCAGCGCGCTTTTCACGAACACCGCAAACCTAGTCAAATACAATAAATAACAATCAATAATGATACTCTACTTCCAATATTATACTTGCATAAAAAATAAAATATCAGGATCACTAAAAAAATATATGGTATATGGTATCATCATCAACGTCATTATTAGTAATGCACTCTAAAAACCCAAGCAACTAACATTAAAGCACCTAACAAATGACAACTGAAAGCAGAGAGTTAAGTATCCAAAAAATTTTAAGGTACATGAAATTATCTGCACATCGCTGCTGATTTGCAATTCAATAAAATATTGGCAAAAGACAAAAGAAAAATTTAAGATTCCAGGTAATTTCTCACCTCCTGCTGCCCCCCAGCAATCCGACTGTATTTCTTATCATGACTGTGTAGATAGCCTGAAGTGTCAACATGCTGAAGCCGAATCTTTTGATCTTGCTTCCAAGTCTTTCCACTTCCTTCTATAAAAAGCCTAACGAAAATAAAACCAATATAAGCACTTTCTAGAATATAGTGATCTAGTTATATTATTGGCCATGGAAAAACCATAATACCTCCAATAGTCCCCAGTGTCAGAATCATTTTCTCCACCAAAGCAGCTGACCTATTTTCAACTCAAAATTAAAAACCCAATTGTTCAATGGTTAGACTAAATCTAAAACAGGTTATATTTGAATCATAAATTTAACTTTAATCTCATCTCATTCAAATGGAAAGGAAAATAAATAGGACCAAAAAATAATGTCTAAGTTTAAGAAAGAAAAAAATAGTTCGTTCTGTTTAAGTTCTATAATTCAAGAAATTATTAAGCAATGTCAAATTTATTTGCATCAGTATATTTAAATGATGAAATAGCTTATGAATAGTGGTTAGTTGTTTAAGTATTGATTTTTTTTGTAGTACAACTAAACCTCGTCTCCATGGAAGGTCAATTACATACTATATGATAAACAGTATTTATCATTTGATTTTTATAGAGATGCAACTAAGAGATACATCAGGATGTTGCAGTAAGTCATTTTCGCTTGTGTTTTACTTCAGCAAAGGATAGGCATAGGCTTGAGACAAGTTTGAAGAAATACTGAAAGAGTAAAATGGTTGAAATGAATATAAGAAATCAAAGTGGAAAAATGCATAGAACTATCTAGGTCATATAATTGGTTTGATACCACATATGAAGCACCAGATTAGCAAGAGCTGGAGCAGAAATGATGGGTTGATTTAGCAGCAAAAGATGCATAAACTTGGGGTGTGAGCCAGATTAAATTGCAGTTGATTCAACTGTTTCTTTTTTTATTGATTTTCTAATTCAACAATAGTTGAAAAACAGTTGAACTAATTAATTAAACCATGACAGAGAGATCTCACTGGCTCAATATGGTCCGATTTTTAAAATATTGGTTCAAATAGCAAGGATGGGTGGTGAATGTAAAAGATGATAAGCTTACTCAAAGCTAAGAAAAATAACATTATACTAAAAAAAAGATCCCGTTGTGGATGATATGTATCAAATACATTATATCACATTGTAGTTTGAGAACTTTGAAAATCAAATGGTTATGGTAAAAACCAATAAAAAGGTTCCAATCAGATTTTGGTAAGAGATTGAAATAAAAAGAGTATATTTCATCATTATATAGTGAACAAGGCTCGTTAAGCTATCAACAACCAACATGTAATATAAAAAATCCTTAAACACGATATATGATTTGTATAATACTATTTATTTAGCATATGACATAATGTCCCAAAGTGAAATGATAGAATTAAATAGTGGCTTCTAGCATGTCGCTAAGACAAGAGATTTCGACAAGTGAAACATAAAGAGACATAAAGAAGGTGCAAGAGGAGGTGACACCCGCAAAATGTTTCAATTAGATACCAAATGCAGAATCTTGTCTTTATAATCGCACATCTAATGAAGCAAATAGAGCACATTGCAATGTGCAACATTAGTTTATGCAAGTGGTAGTAGAGGTATAACAACCTATTAAAAAGGAATCACACATGTTTTGTAATTATAATTTGGCAGCTAGAGCACATTGCAATGTGCAACATTAGCTTATGCAAGTGGGAGCAGAGGTATAACAACCTATTAAAAAGGAATCACCCGTGTTTTGTAATTTTAATCAGCTTATTGAAGTGAAACATTTAACGAAAACACTTGCGGGAAAAATGAAAACACACCTCAAGATTGCCTGATATTGGGGACGCATGCAAATGGCTGTGCAACCACTTCCTTGTCCTCATGTGCTGTAATCTAATGATTGTGCCACTTTTAATGGTGTCACCTTGTTTAGCTGAAGTCCCTGGCTCAGGCCTTACAATCTGCAAAACAATCGCACGCACATCGAAAGTCAAGAACCAAATGCCCAACCAATATCAACACAAATCATCACAAATTCACAATAACAAAAATAACCACCTGGATATTAAAGGTCCGTTTGAACGAATTTATTTGAGCTTATCTACTGATATTAATACTAAGGAATGTTTAAAAGCTTATGGAAACATCTTATAACATGTATATAAATTGTTTCCATCTTATTGCATAAGCTCCCCGGGATAATTTATAAATCATAATCAATATAGTAACAATTCGACATTATTTTCTCTTCTATTAGGAAAAAAAAAAGCTTATAAATAAGCACTTACGAGTTAAGTGTTTGTCCTATAAATGCTTAATTAATCCGTTTATCCAATCATAGCTTAAACAAATAGGAAGAACGAGATTAATTACCCAGTAACTGTTGGCATCATCAACAGTAGGAAAACCAGTAACCGATTGCTGTCCACTGCCAGAGCCATACGGTACATCATGAGAATGCAACCTAAATTTTGTCTTCTCATGCATAAGCTTTATAACCGAACCATAAGTAATCTGAACCTATACAATTTCCAGATCAAACCAAACCAATAACAAAATCAGCATTTAGTAATTCCTTCTTAAATCAATTCAATTCAATTACAAATTTGCAAGATCCCTAACCCTAACCATCGAAATTGAAATTGAAAGCAAAGAAAATTAAAAAATAAAAACCTCGACGCCTTCGGAGGAAGCTGCGGAAGCAGAAGCGGTGGAAGACGGAGAAACATCAGGATCTAGAGTGAGAAATAGAAAAATAGCGAGAGCAAAGAATCCAAGCGCCATCACAAACAGAAACGCGATGAACCAGTTACGTTGCCAGATCGGAAGATCAGATTCGGAATGAACGGTTGATTCTCGGTAAATGATTCGGGTCGACCCGGTTTGTTGCGGCGAAGAAGAAGAAGAAGGTTTTCTTCGTGATAGTCCTCCCTGGTGTTGTGACCCTGAGGAAGCCACTGTGATAGAAATGAATTAGTGCATTCCACACTTCACCGTGAAAGAAATGAAATAAATTCGTTTGCGATTTGGTTATGTTATGGTGGTGATTGTGATGGCTTAATTCAACCCCTTCTTGCACGGTAACGTAACGAGTCGTTTCGATGGTTGAATGGACTTTTAGATGTACGTTTCGTGACATGGTTTGGTCCAATTGATGACGTACACGTGGATTGTAGTCTTACGTGGATGCTTTTCAGTGGTTAGTTTGATTTTAGGAAAAACAGTATTTCGTTTTTCTATTTCACATCCTGTGAAATGTTCTGAAAAAAGAAATTTAGTTCGTCTAAATTATGTTCATTCAGTATTTTATTTACAATAATAAATAAATCTAATGTAAAAAAGTGTTATTTAATGAAAATATATTTGTCTACTTATAAGTAATTTAAAATTTTTAATTGTCATAACAATATAAATTTAAAATCTGTCTTGAAAATATGTTTTATCAATGCCTTTTGCAAAAGTCATATTTTTCTACTCGAGTATGATAAATAGATGTTCTAGGACTTTTCGGAAAGCTGGGATGACATACTTCAACTTTGATATCCAAGGTTTTGCTCGAATCAACTTGGATCATAGAGAAAAATGTCTTTAAAGTTTGGATTTTCTTGCTGGAAAAATGTTTAATGATGTCCTACGAAATGTTGGAACATTTGACAACTTTGAACATTAAGAATTCCAAACTTTAATCACTTATATCTTTCAATCCTTATGATATTTTGAGTTGATTCCTTCTACAATATTGAAGTATCAAACACCCTCTTTAAAAGTAGCCCTTAAGTTAAATCAATGGATGCTTGGATCAATAGTTACAACCTTGAGAAGTTGTGTATTTGAACATGATTTTAACTTAGAAAAAATTTCTAAGTTTCCTTCAACTTGATCAATTTTGCAACTTTGCATGATTTCTTGATTTAAATTTGATCAAATGCAATCATCCATCTTATTTTCTTGAGTAATGGCTTGTGAAGCTCATAGTGGACCAAAAGTCAAACTTTGACTTTCTGTGCCAATTGACTTTGTATCAGATGAACTTGAATTTGTAATCTTCAAAGGATCAAACTTTTTAGGCAATTTAGATCATGGGAATAGTCTTCAAAGATGTATTTGATAGCCTTGAATCATTTCTTGAAGTATGGGGTCATCCTCAGATGCAAAAGTCAATTGTGAGCCCTAATCAGTCAAAAAACCCTGATTTGATGTATCTGATGAACTCGGGGTTTAATCAACTTGAAATGTTGCAATCTTGTGCTAGATTCTTGATGCGGGAGACCTCTTGATACTTCATGGATGTTTGAGAGGTTTGACAAGTTAAGGATCATGTCATTTCTTGATTGATTCTTTGTCTAAGTGCCATGTGAGGGCTCAAAACCCTAATTCTTGATTGTGGTGAATGCTCAACCATCTTTGAGGAGATTGATGAGGTATAAAGGTACATCCATATTGTGGTGATGATTTTCACAATGGCGGGAAATCTTGTGGTCAAAATTTGGGTATGACACGTACAATGTGGGATTGGTAGTTGCCTATTTATCACAATGTGCACTTGTTTATCACAATGTGTGCCCTTTATCTATAATGTCTGCCCTTTGGTTTAGTCACTTGCTCACTTATGAAATGAGAAGAATGGCATGTACTTACCCAGTAACGATATGGAAAAGAAAATCAAATAAGTAAATAGCATTTTCTAGGGTAACATATGAAATAATTACTCATTTCCCACACTTCTGAAAAAGAAGAATATTTTAATTGTTTTCTTGGGTTCTAAGATCCAGACCCAATAGGTTCATATAAGCGCCTTAGCCATAAGGTTGAGTTGAGACACTCAATTAATTTATAAATGACCTAGATACAGAGTTTCTCACCATCTCTGCATAAGCTTTCTCTAACACCACAATACCTTAAAACCCTCAGACAACTCTACACTTTTAGGGGTTGTCACTCATTGTACTTTTAGCAAGTACAATTGGCACCCACCATGGAGCTCTGCTAAAACTGACTTGGGACAACATTGCATCAGACGATGAGATATCTATTCACATCTTCAACGCTTCTATCCAATATGGTGAACAATAATTTAGAAACTCCGATCAACATCAATATCGACCATGAGGACGCCATGGCAGAAATGCATACCACCATGGATGACTTATGTTTCCAGAATCATACTTTGTAGGACAACGTCCTTCATATTCAGTAGCATAAACAATAGGCTGAATCTCCTGAGGAGGCTGAAGTTCTAGACCTATAACCTCTCTCTGATGAAATATGGGGGGCACTAGTGTTAGATAACTTCAGGTCGTTATCACTAGCCAAGTTTGATGGATGCAGCGCCCCCCAAGAACATGTTTCCTCCATCAACACGCGTATGGAAATTATTGCAGCCTCTGATTCCATGAAATGAAAGCTTTTTACTGGCACTTTCAAGGATGTAAAACTAAGGTGGTACATGAGCCTACCATAACTCTCGATCACCGGCTACCAAGACCTAGTGAAAAAATTAGCTTATCTGTTTGCGGAGAGCAAGTATAGAAAGATGTGTTGTTAGGTGAGAATATGAATAAGAAACGGTCTATAAGGGGGTTTGAATAGACAAACCCCTTTAAAACCAATTTCAAAACTTTTTGAAACAAAATCAATGTTTTACAAGCGGATGTTGTAACACCCTTCTAATCCCTGTGGAAAACATATAATAAATCAGAGTAAATAATCATGCCATCCACTTAAGGGTGTCGCACATAATCATAAAACATCATATATCACCTGTCATGCTCATTAACACTTGAATAATTTCATGCTTTTCAAAAACTATCACATAAGCATGTAGCAGCGGATTCAAATTAATCATAATTGACATAAAGAAAGTTTCAATGCTCATCACATTAATAAACAATACTTAGGCATAAAAGCCAAACTTCATAATATTCAAATAAACATAAAAGCATAAGGTAGAGTACATAGTATATCTCTAAATCATAAACTAAACGATCCCAGTGTTACATGATCAGAGCATGACTCGACCCAACATAAGTAAAGACACTAAACAGCTACTCCAGCGGCTACTTCGCGCTACGAGCAACTTTACTCCTCGGTACCTGAGCGATGTCGTACAAAACATCATTCCAACAAAAGGGTGAGAATTCACATCAATATTGAAATTATGAGATAATAATTAATTTAAAGGCATACAAGCATAATTACAAATATTCTCTCACTTCAAAGTTTCACCAACAAAGTATTACTCAAGTAACCATACAATTCACAATTTCGTCAATTCAACAAGTCACATACATCCACATACTTCCATATAACAAACATATATGCTATATGACTCGATGCAAGACTCAATGCAACTCATGCCATGTGGTACCAACACTTGTTATTATTTTTCGGTTTTTACACTTAAACAGGGTCCGTCCCCTAGACCAATAACAAACAAAAGCCCGTCCCCTAAACTTTCAAACCCCACTCTAGGTTTGGGACAAGTCACTAGCTCCCGCGAAACTAGCAAGCATTGGCTCTTGACACAAATGATGCGTATGCAATCAACAACCATATGCAATTAAGACCATTCCCTAATCATAATATCATGCATATCTCAAATAATTCACCACACTTTAATTACCACATAATTGCACACACAAACACATTCTCATAATTAAAGTATTCATACTTTAAACGTCATCTCCACAATCGGCCAATAATACACAAGGATCGATTCGATCCAATCACATCTCACAAACATAAATTACCGATTAAATATAGAATAATTAATCAATTACTAAAATTGAATCAAATATCCAATAAAATTCCACTATACAATATTAACCAATATTTAAATAAACAATCAATATTTAAATAAATAACTAGTAAGTAACTCGTGCTATCACACGGGTCCTGTCTGGATTTACATCGCATGTCTACCAAACCATCATTTGTAAAGTATGAATTCTTTCTTCAATTCGTTAACATTGACATAGTTACAAATATATGCTAATAATATGCACCAACTTTTAAGCATTGATTCGTACTCACAATAAATCGTACAACCAATTCTCTAACTTCAAAAGATGGACATTAAAATGAACAGTTTACAGCATAATCTCTCATAGATACGTTTACATCTACCCGTGAATCCAGATGAGTTAACAAAACTTAGTTGAATCCAGATGAGTTAACTTTAAAACAACAGATTTGAATAAAATCATTTTTCCAATTCAAATAACATCACCTTTTAGATATTAGCCAATTTTTCCAAATCTAAAATTTATAACAGCTTCCCGTCAAATATCAGTTTTAAATCCTTCTTATTATATCATATTTACAATTTTTACAAACCTACAATATATGACAGCTCCCCGTCAAATTTCAGTTATAAATGAATATCTACACTCCATGGTATCTTGAAATTTTGGTTCTAAATATCTACCAAACCATCATTTATAAAGTTTGAATTCATTCTTCAATTGGTTAACATTGACATAGTTACAAATATAAACTAATAATATGCACCAACTTTTAACTGCAGCAAGAGAAATGTTTAAAAGATGGACATTAAAATGAACAGTCTACAACATAGTCTCTCATAGATACGTTTACATCTACCCATGAATCCAGATGAGTTAACAAAACTAAGTTGAATGCAGATGAGTTAATTTTAAAACTACAAATTTGAATAAAATCATTTTTCCAATTTAAATATCATTACTTTTTATATTACTCAATTTTTCTAAACCTAAAATTTATAACAGTCTCCCATCAAATATTAGTTTTAAATCCTTCGTATTATATCATATTTACAATTTTTACAAACCTACAATATATATGACAACTCCCCGTCAAATTTCACTTCTAAATGAATATCTACACTCCATAGTATTTTGAAAATAAAAGTAAATTGATACATTTATAAAAATATTTGAAACTTTTTACCGTTTATAAAAATAATTGTATCAATAGTTGAATTTTTTCCATTTATAAAAATATTTGTAATTTATTCTCGTTTATAAAAATATTTGTAATTTATTCCCGTTTATAAAAATTATCGTAACTTATTTTCGTTTATAAAAACAATTATATCAATATGTATACTTTTTTCCGTTTATAAGTGCTTTGAACTCGTGTGACAATTTATAAAAATATTTTAACTTATTCCTATTTATAAGTGCATTGAACCTGTGTGACAATTCTGTTTTGTAGTAACCAAGTAACAATTCGAGTTTTCTATATTCCACTAAATTAGCTTTTCTTATGTATATGTACAGCTATTTATTGCCAGGTACTTTAGATTTTATATATTTATAATAGATAGATAGATATTAGAGATTGTATCAATAGGGTATACATGGTATTTACATGTATTATTCTTTTAATAGATAGATATTAGAGATTGTATTGAATTTTTACCGTTTATACAAATATTTTGTATCAACAATGCACTTTTTCTCATTTATAAAAATATTTGTATTAACAATACATTTTTTTCAAGTTTAAAAAATAGTATTTAATTTTTTCAATTATTTATTTTTAATTTATTATAAAATAGTCTTTTAATTCTAAATTATAAAATCAGATTTTTTATTTTATTTTAGTATTTATTTGAATTGAAAAAACATCTTTTCAACTTTAATCATTTATTATGTTAATTTGTGAATAGATTTATCTATCTTCATCAACAATAGGATATGCTAAGAAATTATGTTTTATACCGGAGAATTAGTAATTCAAACTTAACTTTGAATCTTTGAAGATAATTTTTTAGTAATATAATTTATTATTAATAATGTCAAATCCTATCAAAATATAATATTGAAACAATATTATGATTATTTAGTTAATTACTAATATTAATGATTAATAATGATTAGATATATTACATAAAAAAGGACATATTTTAAAAGTAAATATTTGTAACAATTTATTAGTATAAATGCTAATATTTTTGTATAAAATATTATAGAAACTAAATTTTACAAATTAATTTTTTTTTCGTTTTTATTTTTAATAATTATAAATTTATTTATTACATATTTATTTCTTTAATGCATAAATTTAGTTATGTCAATGATTTTAATCGATAGATATAATTTTATTCATAATAAATATAAAATCAAAACATCATTCTTTAATATTAAAAGTTACTGCAATTTAATATTAAAAATAATACAAATTTAATACAATTTATTACAAATCTAAAATTACAGAAAACTAAAATAGATTAATAGTACATTTATTATAATTAATTAAATTTAAACTTTAAAATAGAAAACAATGATTAGATACATAATAAAGGGAAATAACAAAATAGAGACAAATTGAATCCACTAATAGAATCCAAACATGGTCATAACATACAAAATGGTCAACAATGATTAGGTATAGAACAAATTGAATCCACTAAATTAGAAGATAAAACTTTAATAACAAAATTACACTAAATCAACGCAGCTGACAGTATATTGATTACTCATAATATAAAGATTTGCAGCGAAAGATGATTCAATATCAGACCTCTGAGAAAGATGATCCAATGCAGCCTGAGCGTAAGGAGGTAATAAAATTGAAGAAATTATGCAGAAGTCTGAAGACTTATAAATACACAATGAAATTTTCAATCAGATAGCATTTCTGAGCATTCTTAATAATTCCCTGATGAGAAGTTACAGAGAAGATAGAGATGTGTATGGAGTATCATTCTAAAAGAAAGAAACATGGTTATGTCATAACTGTAATCTAACATGGTCTGGTAACTACAAATCATTTCAAAGGTAAGTAGCAAAACCAAGCAAATTCTATATCCGATACTACATCACCTAACAATACCTAAGCAAAGTATTGACATAAAATTGAAAAACTCAAAGGACCAAAGAAATTATAGACAAAAAGGAAGTCGCGTCTTCAGTGACTAACCTCCTTTCCAAGAGGTTTGATTTGACCAAGTGTTTTTGCTGCACCAAAAACTGCATCTGAACCACCCATATCAAATTTAATGAGTTCAACTGAACAGTCAGGTCTGATATTGATGTTGCAGAAAATAAAGACTGAGACCATTTTATTGCTATGACAATGAGAAAATACTTACTACCCAGATTTACAAAAATGTCTACCTACTTGGGCACAATCTCCATATCTTGGTCCAGACATGTGAAGGAATAGCCGACATCACATTCGAGCTTGCCTGAGTCAGCCGTTTGTACAGACAAATCTGAGATTTGCTCATGGGATATGGGATTAGCTTGTCGGGTTCTGGGGTTTGTTTGACAACATCACTGCTTGGGAAAGAGAAATTATCAAAAACAAAATATCAAAAAAGTGTGAATAAAAAATTCACACCATCATAGATAAATCAAATAAATCAGAATAATAACGTGTACAAAGAGAATCATAGGGGAAATTGAATATTAGTCATTCAAACATTCAAATTTGTCTAAAATCAAAATAAGATTTAATCACTAATCTCATCCAAAAAGGAAAATTCATATTCAAATATCAACCTTATTTGATACGAAATTAGGGTAATAAAACAAACCAACACCTGCAAAACCATCAATCAAACTAAATCAGCTAACAAATTCAAATCACTGGAAGCAGAACTGTGATAGACACAGTGAATAACAACAAAAAGCACTTATTTAATACAGACCATTATGATTTCACGGCAAGAAATGCGCTCACCACAAATCTGCCGCAAGAACTACATTCAAAAACTTATCCACACAAATCTTATCAAAGCGAAGAAATGCATACCGAAATTTCCAGCGTTGACATGAATCTTATCAAAGCATTCAGCTACTCGCAAAATAACAATCGGAGCAAAATGAACATCAGCCACCATTGGTATGTTGCAGACATAAATGAAAAGATTTAAAACAAATCAAATATCATAAATGAGTTGAATCAAAAGACTCAAAACATATAAAATTCTGCCAACAGGATATGGAAACATTAAATAATCAATCATGAGAAACTTACACCTGCACCGTACACGGCAAGTCCTTCGCATATGTTCTGCAATTTGCACGACATAAATTTTGATGCATACCCTACAGACGTTACTGCAAATAGAATCAACACGACTGCACTTTATGTCTAATACACTGTAAATCACATACACATGTGTGAGGCAGTTGAAAGTAATACACAAACCTGAAAAAAATTTATACTGGAAATACCTTGGAAATGCTTCAGTTGTGTTAAGGTCACAAACAACTCTCTTTACCACATTCCATGCCTTAATGCATCCATCAGACGTACCTATCAAAAGCTTTCAGATGTACTATTTTAATTTACAATGTAATATAATCAAAAGATTAGAATAATTTCAATCACAGTGATAAATTAACTCACATACTAAGCGATTTGATTTGTTATTCCGTCCAATTTGGCCGAAATCTCTTCCCTCCCAAAACCTAAATCCCAAATCCATCAACAACCCAAAAGAGTCGTTTAATTCAAAACCCCAACCATTCCTTTACGTAAACTTGCCGAGCGTGAAGATCACAGCGACAAAGATGACGAAGAAGAAGAACGAAACAGAAAAAGAAAGTTGGAGGGGAAGATGGAGGAAGAAGGCGATGTCGTTTTGGGATGGGATTGATATCGGAGAGGAGAGAAAGTGAGGAATGAAGGTTTAGGTTTTTGCATTTGGTTGGTGGGTGAACTTTTGTAGCTTCTGCATCAGACATGATGTGGATAGATCAGAAAATGAGAAGAAGCCAGAGAAAATGAAGAGAAGAAGTGATTTTTGGTTGTCGTTCCATTTTTCAATTCGGATTCCAACAGTTTTTGCAGGTTTCCAAGGTTGTAATTTGACAACCACAATGTACATACATTCATGATAATATAACCCTAATAACCCTATTAATAATAATACTATGTAAATAAAATAAATCAAAATTTCATCCAAAACTATAATATGATGACACATCAGCAAAATTAAATGTTAAATTAACCTGATTGCAGCAAAGTGTCAGAAAGTCTATTTTGCCCATAGAATTAGAAAAGTTAAAATCTTTAATCAAAAGGGTAATAAATGGATTTTCAGATACTTTAGATTTTATATATTTATAATAGATTTATATCTAATAAATATTCAGTATTTATTAAATAATCAGTAATTAAATAATTAATATTTAATTTGCTACAAAGGAAAGACACTTAATAAAAAGAAAAACTATCCTATTTCCAATCTTAAGCGCTGCAGAACTTAAACAGTAGGGGTGGGGTCACTTATTCCTATGCTACACAAGATGAAGGGTGGCGCTACAACATTGTAGGCAAATGACACCACTTCCATTTCTCTTAATTGGTATAGTAACCTGGATAAAAAAAGTTACATTCAATAAATTAATGAAAGGGTGGCGCTGTAGCCTATGGAAGAAAAATGTCACATGTTTCATGCTACCACTATAATTCCCTGCGCATAGATTAATGGAAGCCAAGGAGAAATAGGTGCCAATTACTATTAGTATATATATAATATATATACTACACCAATTCCCATTGCCAATGAATATTAAATAATAATAGTAGCTACTTAATATTATTACTACATGTCTCACAAAGATACTACTCTCTGCGCCACCTTTACACTAATACCTCTAGTCTTACTATTATAATATATCTTTTAATTGCCAACTCTCTCCTATTACCTCATTACCAGCGCTGCAGTTAAAAGTAAAATATAACTTCATTGCTAATAATAGTTCTATTATATATATTACAAATTTACATGTACTACATGGAGTATTCAGTACATTGTTATGGCCACGGGAAAAGTAAGACAAGGAAAATAACACCTATTCTCACACGTATGAATTAATGGAAGGGAGAGGTACTACTCTTATTTCACTAGGTCCTGCTCAATTATTTGATGGAAAGGAAAAAAAAGAGAACATCATGCTACAGGAAAACAAGTTCTTGCGCATTGAATCAATGGGAAGGTGATTTATTTACTTTATTGCCTAATTAAATCAAAGCTACAAGTAACAAAATTCCTGCGCCTCTACATTATTACCAAGGAAAAGTGGATAAAGCCACTTAGTAACAGTATCAATTCCATTCACACAATTGAATTCCTGCGCATGAATTTCAATTAAAAGTGGAATACGAAAATCATATATTTATTTCATTTCCAACTTCAACGAGTACTCTAAATATTAAATGAGTCTCTAAAATATCACCAAAAATCAATTCTAAATAGGGGTGTACGCGAGTTGGGTTGGACCGGATTTGACCTAACCCGTTACCCAACCATTCAAACTTCAATGGGTTGGATTCATCAGCCAACCCAAAATTTCATTGTTAAAACCGATTCGTTCATTTATAGGTTGGGTTGGGTTGGGTTCGTGGGTTGTGTTTCAAATAAAAAATATATTTTTTAATGATTTTTTTTGTTGATTTAAAAAAATGTAACACAACTCAATACAATCATATTTATTTATAACACTCAAATTCGATGAAACATATCATATAATATCTAATAAAATTCATCAACACGAGATAACACTTGATGTTAATATAAAATTTTACAATTCACGTTATTTCCATTAAATATGTAAGTTAGAAATGATTCAAAAAAAATATAAGAAACACATTTAATATTAGAATTACGTAAACTCATTCGTCTAGTAATATTATTAGTAGAGAATAATTTTTTTTATACAAAAATTATGGTTATTAGTGAGATATTAGTTTTATATTTTTGTTTAAAAGTAAAATAAAAATAATAAAAAATTATTAAAGTCACATCATTGGGTTGAGTCAATGGGTCTGCGGGTTGCAAAACTCAAACCCGATACCCGACCCAAAACTATACGGGTTGTTATGGGTTGGGTTGGGTATACCCGTAAATGAATGGGTTCGGGTAATTTATGGGTTGGGTTGGTTTGGGTCAATGGGTTCGTGGGTCGACCCACACCCTTGAACACCCCTAAGTCTAAACATCCAAAAACTAATATTTCAGAATTTAATTTCAAAACCTAATGATTTCAATCTCAAATAAAATTTTGGAGATTTTACTCTAATTCTATTTCTATCCATTAATCATTACCCAATAACCCCAATAATGAGTAAAAATCCACCCTTACCTTAGATTTTTTTGATGAATTTGCTCTATGTTCTTGAGTTCCTCCTCTCTCTCCCTTCTATTCTTCTTCTCTTCTACTCTTTCTCTTTTCCCATTTTCCTTACTAACTTCCTTTCTCTAAAACTCTAACTTGTCTTAACTAAGTGGGCTTAACTCAACCCATTACACTTAATATTAACACACTACCTTAAACCCAACCAATCTCTAATAAATTTATAAAATTCTATCAAATAGAATAATTAAATAAGTTACTTAATTCTAATAATCTAATTAAATAAACTACTTAGATAAATCCAACAATTCAATTATTTTCAAATAATTCAATAAACCACACATTTCAATTTAATCAATTAAATCAATTAATTCATATAAATTAAATAAACCAATTAATTTATATAAACTCAATAAATTATATAAATCAAACAATTCATATAAATTCACTAAACCAAGTAATTCATTTAGATCAAATAATTCAAATAAATTAAATAAATCACATAAATCAATTAATTCATGAAATCACCCAATTAATTAATATAAATAATTAATTACTAAAATTGGGGTGTTACAGAAGCAAAATCAAAATAAGATGGAATCTTAGAAACTCATCAAGAGGATTTCTAACCAAGATATTACAGCGATATCACTAGAGGAATGATCCTTTCAAAGACAACCAAACAAGATGAGCAAAGTTGCTTAATTAAAACAATTTAAAAACTTAACATAAAAGTACTTTGATCATAACTTAATTCAAGATAACCCAATAGGAATGGGGCATCGCATACTTGTACTTACACAATAATCCGCTATAAGCTAGATCTAAATTATATGACATACAAATGGCGCTAGGATACAATAACTACATTTATGAATGCGGAAAATTAAAGAGAAGTCATGAAATATAAAAGGGTATACATAGAGATATATATTGGTTTGGTGATATCGTCCTCGCAAACACCTACTCCTGTCTTGAATGGTTTTAAAAACATTGGGAAAATAATCACGTCTTCCACTATTTCAAAAGTTAATATGCAAGTATTTTTGTACAATGAACTATCATCAGTCTGAACACTAATATCCACACGGTTTCACCAAAGTCTTCAATGAAGTATAGAGAAACTCTTCTCTCTTTTTGGATAACGCACAACCAATATCCATGCCCCAGAAACAATTCTTCCACCTGATACATAGAACAAAACTTCAAAGAAAAATATTAGATTCCCTAATGCACCTTTAATATACCTTTCACACTCAATCTTTAGAGTTAGAGATCCATAAAAATGGTTTCTTGACAAAAGTTAAAGATGATGAATAATAGTGGAGAATCTAACACACACACACACACACACACACGACTTATTCTTAAAGGCTCCATATTCTAAGAGGTTAATCACAAGGTATCAACAAGGAGATATGTGTTGGTGAATAAAGAAAACACACATGGGTTCTCCCAAGGTTCTTGGAAAAAATGGGTTTCTTGGTTCTTGGTGAATATCTTGAGGTTTATCAACTCAACCCATGAATGATCGACTTTCCTATCTTGATTTTTGTTCTACTACAAAAACATACAATTGTGTAACAAGAGTTTGTATTACCACACGCTCATATTCTTTTGTTTTTTGTCACACTTTCTATATATCATAGACAAGAAAAAGAAGAGGTGGGATATTTGGTGCTAGAGGATAGACACACTAGAAAAACAAGGAGACAATAGGATTTTATCAAATCATGAGGTAATGATTCGAATCAAAGAAACAATGACTTGAATCAGAGGTTGTGTTTACGGTGAAATTTGGTAAACAAATACAAGTTTATATTAATACTTATGGGATCAAACTCGAAAATCTCCTAGACATATTTGTGTGTGCATTACTCGTGAAAATCCCAGGGCTTGTCAAAGTTAACATAAACTCGGGCAAGTATATGAAAATGTTTGTGATCTCTTTAAAATAATGATGCAAGGTAAAAGAAAATGTAAAGTTAAAAGAGAGACTTTTAAGTAAAGCGCAAGAAAACGTAAAGTTGCATGAAAAGTAGAGGAAGTCGGAAAAAAGCTTAAATGCATAAAAGGAAGACTTAAGATAAAATTGTTGAATTTGTATAAAATAGTGGAACACATACGTACACCTTCCTTTCACTCATTTCTCACAGCACAGGTACTCTGAGTGTTTCAGAAAATGTGTACAATTTACAGTCCCCTTACAAAATGAACCTAAGTATCTATATATACAATACTAAGATAACTGCCTAAGCATGATAAGATACTTCGGTGGTGACACGTTTTCAGATCGTGTAGCAGTTCTCCCCGACGTGCCTCACGTTCTCCATGTAACCGTCGATGTTGATATAGTAGTTCCCACCTTGTGGTATCATTTGAACTTCTCAACTGTTTTATTGGCGCCAAGAACTAAATATTCTCGTCGAAGCCTTCGACGTCGACCACGTTAATCTAACATGTTTCGTCATATTGTCACTTTAGTGATGTACTCCACATGTGGTGACTGAGTTATCATTACTTCCATTGTAATAATGAACTCCAAACTTAGCCAACATGGCATAGTATTCAATTGTAATTATGGGCTCCAACCTTAGCCAACATGGCATAGTATTAAATTTTACTAAGTGGCTAACATAGCATAGTACTCAATTTCACTAAGTTCTCATGCTTCTCGCTATGCCCTTCGACTTCGTCACCTTTGACCGGTACCCCCTTACGTGATTCCCGAACTTGAGTCATTATGATCAAGTTTGACCCATGGTATTTTATTCTCCACGTGGCACATTCATGGCTGGTGTAATTGAATATTTGCCATTTATAATTAAGTCGAAAAATCCAGTGTAACAAATTGCCCCCCAAAAGGCCATGTTTCGATTTGTATCAAACAAGAGTGACGTGGCCTTTTTTACTACAGTTTTTTGACGTCGTTTCACTTTTGTTGACGTCATTGTCATCATTTCTCTTTTTGCGGCGTATTGTCACTTTCAAGAGATTGGCTCAGAATCTCATTATTACTCATCATTCCTACTTCCTAGGAAGATGTGGGTTTTCACGTTTTGCAGTAACTGCTGAATTCCATAACCGGTGGCAAGCCTACTTGTCTATAAACTTTTTAAAGGACAACTTCTTTGTAAGGATCTTCGATGCTCTCACGGATGTGCCTAAAGAGCAACAAGGTACATTTCTCTAAGCACTTCTTTACCTCTTTTCCTTTTCTTCCACTGACTCTTCGACTATCAGATGAGACTGAACTTCCCGCCGATGACAGTGTCGAAGGGCCTTCTAAGGCAAGAGATATGAGACAACCAGAAGATTCTAAGAAGAAGGTACCTTCGATTCTTACTCATAAGCCATATCTTATTTTTTCTAAGGCACTTTCTCATAAACTTGTTTCTTCTCAGATCTGACAAGGAGATCCAGAATCCCCCACTCGACACAAGAAGAAGAAAGTGAAGACTTTCTCTGCCAAAAAGACTGCCACTACCCCAAGAACTACTCCTTCTCCAACGACTATTATTTCCCCTAGTCAGATATCATGGTCGAATCTCACACTTACTTATTTTCTTTAAACATGTCACTAATTCGACCAACTCTTTAGGGTATTCCCCAACTCATTCTAGTTCAAGTTCATAAAGAAAGCTTAGGGGAGTCTGAGCAACCTCTGATCTTCTCAAGGTCGAGGTCGAAGGCCCCTTTAAAGCCTGATTTCAGCAAACAGCAGAAAGAGACCCCCCAAGTGTCTATGCCCCAAAAGGACATAGTTAAGACCTCTGCAGGTCCTTCCAACCACTATCCAAAAATAACTTCGAATAAGAAGAACAAGGAAAGAGGAAGGGAAAGGAATCTACCCAGACTCTTACACCCCAAGTCAATGAAAACACCAATCCACTCTCAAACAATCCTGACAACGAAGTTGATAACCACAACGTATGCATTCGTCCTCTTCATAACTAGTTTGTTGTCCTTTCTTCCATTTCTGATACCTTCTTTTTTCCCTTAGGAAAATCTGGCTGCAACCAATGATCACGACATGACCCATGACCAAGAAACAACTCCTGCAGGTATCCTTAGATCGGCTTCTACTTCACTTTCACCCATACACTTGTCAGATTTCCTTGACTATAGTGTTTCGACCATTGAAACAGTCTCCCAGCCAATGAATACAACAACAACCGCTATTGCACAGTCTCCACCATAAATAATTATAGATATTGAATCCAATCCTGCCGATGAAGCGAATAACCACATTATGTCTGTTTACACCAACCCTGCCCCCAATGACTCGCAAATTGATAAGCCTGCTGAAGACAATAAAGAACGAATTGTTGCTCGTGTCGACGTTACTCCTGTTCAAGAGAACATCCAACCAGTTCACCCAGATCCAACTCAAGCTGATGTGCATGACTCAATGTCAAATTCTTCTCTCAGCGAAGCAGAGATCTTATCTCTCGAGAGAATAAATCCAACTGAGGCCCTTAAGAGACTGCAGAAGTTGTGCTGGCTTTCGATGGACTCTAAATCAGTCTAATCTTCCGACTCACCACCGGCTAACACTGGCAACGATGCCATCAACCTTCTTGTCCAACAGCTGAAAGCGAACCTGTTCGAAGTCGACCTTCTCGCTGTAATCAAAGAAGATGCTAATCTTGGAAATGACATTCGGAAACTGCTAGCTGAACTTAACAAACAACGGGCGTCCGATGTTTTTATCAAATTCCTATTTGAGTTTGAATGCTTCTTTGATTAGGTCTGCAAAGATATTGACCTTAAATGCTCAACCATTGCCAAAATTCAAGGAGTGAAGTAGTCCATTGCAACAGCTTGGGAGGTTAGTGATGAATCTGATCAAAAGGTTGATCAACTTGAAGGTCAGCTCCAGGAATTCAATGACAAGACAACTCCGATTAATGAGAATATTGCTCAGCATCGTATGAAGATGCTAGAACTCTCTAAGGAGATTGATGGCTTGGAGAAGGAAAAAGCTGAATTGGCTTCAGAACGATCGCTCCCGACAAAGAAAATGATTGACGCTGAAGCCACAAAAGAAGTTGAACATGCTAAACGTGTGCTTAATCTAGGACTTCAGCTCACCCCTTTGGAAGAACTCAATGATCGCCTTCGCGCCAGGCTCGACCTCTCCACGACCAAGCTAGAAGAATTCAGGGTGCAATTTCCCGCTTGATCAACATTTCTGTTAATCTTTTGTTACTTTTTTGTTTCCTCCTTGTAATGGCTATGTCGCCTTATGTAATGACTGCCAATTTGACATTTTAATACCATGGTGGCAATTTTTTTTGTTTGGCATATTACTCTTGTTTAATTCGAATCTCTTGCAGCATAGGTCTATATTGTTTAAGGTACTTACCATTTACTCTAAGAATACGTTTGTCCATAGCAAATTCTTCGATCTTGTAAGCGTTATTTAAAAACACTTGGAGAATTCAAAACGGGCCTTCCCAACTTGGGGACCATTTAACCAAGGTTCGATCTCTTTGTTCCATAGGCAAAATAACTTTCCAAACAAAATCTCTATTTGAGAACATTTTGGACTTAACCTTTTTATTATAGGCTTTAGCAATTCACTCTTTTTGCCTTATTAATGCATCTAATGCTGATAGTCTTTCTTTGTTCAAATCAACTATCTCGTCCAACATCATTCCCCAATATTGTTCTGATAGGATATCATGTTGACGTTGAACTCGAACTGACAGTAAGTAAATTTCTACCGCCAACACAGCTTCATACCCATACATCAATCGAAATGGCATTGTGGCCGTTGCATCTTTGGGAGACGTATGACAAGCCCACAGGACTTGGATCCAGCGTTTGGTGCCAATTCTTTGGCTTCCTCGTAACATGCTTCTTGATTAGACTGATAATGGTTTTGTTAGCAGCCTCGACCTACCTGTTTTCTTGAGCATAGTAGGGAGTCGAGGTTAACAATTTAATCCTCATTTTTGACGCAAAATCTTGCATCTTTCGACCGATGAATACTGACCCTTGGTCTGCCCTAATGTTCTCAGGAACCCCAAACCTATAAATAATGCTTTTTAGTAAACTCAATTATGGTCTCTTAATCAACCTTCACTAAAGGAACTGCTTCAATCCACTCGGTGAAGTAATCAATTCCGACCAAGATATATTTTTGGCTCTTTGAGGATGCAGGTCAGATTTTTCCAATTAGATATAAAGCCCACCCCTAAACGGCCAAGGTTTTACTATCGCATGCAGCTCACTTGTAGGAACGTGTTATACCTGAGTGAACCTGACATTCTTGGCAACCCTTAGCGAAATTAATGCAATTCTTAAGCATTGTGGGCCAATAGACACCTTATCGACATAATAACCATTTCATCTTGTGCTCCACTTGATGAGCACTACATGCCTCACTATGGGTGTTCGAGACAACCATATATGCCTCTTCTTCGCCAAGGCACTTGAGCAACACCCCCTCAAGGGTTTTCTTAAATAGCTCATTTCCAATAATTACGTAGCTTAGCGACCTATACTTGACCTTTCTATTTGTTGACCTGACTATATTACTCAAGTAATCAACTATGGATTTTCTCCAATCAGTGCCAAGGAAGTCCTGGACAGTACAGATTTCAAAGTTCTTTGAGTCAATTGCCCCAAGCTTTGTCAGCGCCAGATCTAATGGAGAAAGCTTCGTCGCCTGGACTCTTCCTCGAACTTCAATTAATTCTTCTAGATTTCCTTTTGGCACTCTATATCCCGAAGTGATTTGTGCCAATTCATTAGCTTCGTGATTCTCCAGTCTAGGAATATGTCTGATATCCATGAAGTCAAAACATTTGATTAATCGATTCACTATAATAAAGTACATGATCAAGTTCTCCTTGATACACTTGTATTTTTTTTGTTATTTTCTTCACAACTAACACATAATATCCTTTATCTCAACTCATGTTGCCCTCAATTCTAACAAGATTTTGAGCCCAGCTATCAAAGCTTCGTACTCGGCCTCGTTGTTGAAGCAAAAACCTTCGATTATAAACTTGAACATTGTTGGTACTTTGGTTGGTGAAATGATCAATATTCCGACCCCCGTTCCATCTTTATGACTTGAACCATCGAAGTATAACTTCCACGGTTCCATTTCCACGTAATTCACAGGTATCTCGACCACTGCGTGATCCACAATGAAGTCTGTGACCACCTGTCCCTTCATGGCCTTTAAAGGTGCATATGTTAAAGAGTATTTAGTTAAAGCAAGTGCCCACTTTCCAATTCGACTATGCAAAATTGGTTTAGACAACATGTACTTAATAACATCAACATGGGAAGACACAAAAACATCAACCGACCTTATATAATGTTTCAATTTCATACAAGAAAAATACAAACATAGACACATATTCTCGATTGGGCTATATCTAGTTTCAACATCATTAAGAGCTCGACTAAGGTAATATATGTCTCTTTCGACACCACTGTCATCCTCTTGGGCTAATAAACTATCTATGTTCAAATCTGAGGCCGAAATGTACAACCTCATACATCTGTTTCTAGCTGGCGGTGTCAGGATACGAGGATTTTCTAAATATGCCTTGATTTTGTCGAACACCTTCTGATGCTCCGGTCGCCATACAAACTCGTCCTTCTTCAGGCGGAGCAGTGGTGAAAATGTTCGTACTTTTTCGCTGAGATTCGATATAAACCTTCTTAAGAAATTTATCTTCCCTAAGAGAGATTGCAACTTTTTCTTTGTCGACAGAGGCTTCGTCTCTTTGATGTCTTTTGTCTTGTTTTGATTTATCTCGATTCCTTTCTTATGGACCACAAAGCCGCGAAAATCTCCTGCCTGCACACAGAAAGCACATTTAAGGGGGTTCATCTTTAAGCTATATTTCCTCATTCTTTCGAATGATTATCTGAGGTGATCCAGATGATCTTTCCTCGACACAGAATTAACAAATACGTCATCGATGTAAATTTGCATAAACATCTCAATATAATCACGGAAGATAGAGTTCATCACCCTCTGATAAGTTGCTCTAACATTCTTTAAGCCAAATGGCATCACTGCCCACTTGTAGGTGTATAAAGCTCCTGGGCATCGAAATGCCGTCTTTGGCACGTCTTTATCTGCAATAAAAATTTGATTATATCTGAAATAACCATCTAAAATACTAATGTACTCGAAACCCGCCGTTGAATCGGCCAACATCTCGGCGACCGACATTGGGTATTCGTCATTAGGGGTCGCAACATTGAGATCTCTAAAATCTATGCAAACCCTTAACTTCCCATTTTTCTTTATAACTGGAACAATGTTAGCAAGCCATTCGACATACATTGAGGTTCTTATGAACCCGCTTCCTAGGAGTCTTTTAATCTTATCCTTTATTTTAGACATTATCTCTAGGGCAAATCGCCTTGGCGTCTGCTTGATTGGCTTCTGACCTGTCTTTATTGGTAGCTTTAGCTCCACCAATTCTCTGCTTAGACCTACCATTTTGTTATAATCCCAAGCGAAACAATATTTAAATTCTCTAAGCAATTCCATTTGCGCTTATATAAGTTGGCATTTAGACTGATCCGTCACCCAAATTTATTTCCTCCAGTGGGTCTTGGGGCTGCATCTTAGTAGTAGATGCTACCGGGTCTTTCTTAAACCCCAAAGGCTCGTCGTCATAGACGCAGTCTAGCCTTTGGCTTTCTCGAATGTTCTTATCTAAACCAGTCTTCTGCGATTCTCTGACATATTGAAATTTAACGCTGATTCAGTTACCTACGTCAAACACCTTAACTTTATTGGCCTTAACAGCCATGTGCGTTTTACATTGGATTTTTCGATTTAACTATAAATGTCAAGTGTTCATGAGGCTAGCCAAAAATATGCCACGTGGGAGATGAAAATAGAACGAGTCAACATGACTCAAGGTCGGAAATTACCCAAGGTGATGCTGGTCGAAAGTGGTATGTGTTATACCCTAATTTTTAACCCTAAGATCTCATCCTCATTTTGCATTTTTGCATACAAATAAGATCACAAGCTTGGTTTCTTTCTTACTCTCTCACCTCTGGGTTTGTCTTTTGCAGAGATCATCAAGCACCTATTTGCGTATATTTTTCCTTTATGTTTATATGCTTTATGTTTCACTAACAACAAATTAAAATACCAAAAATATGTCTTGTATCCTTTTGTTTATTTGCAAGGTAGGGTGTTATATCAAGAACACCCATCATGATTCATCAGCTAGGGTTTTGCTCCCTTAAGGTTAAAGTGTGGTCACCCATTGATTCTCAAAGGCTATCTCATCAAACCATGGCTTTTAATATCAAAGTACAAGGTTTCAAGCATAATTCAATCTCATTTTGATCAAAGATATCTCAAGTTTTTGTAGCTTATCTCTCAAGAAAAGCCAAAGGTTCATGTGTTTATTTCCATGCCTTCATCAACAAGTTACCTCAAGCTTTGGTCAATCTAATCAAAGGGAATTCAAGAACACATTATTTTGAGTTCATATGATTATCCATGTGCTTTGAAATGCAAGGAAAGTCCAAGTTTACAAGTTGATTCAAGGGAGTTTGAACTAAAAAGTCAACATTTCAAGTCAAAGTTCAAAGGATCACAACTCCTTCAATTCTCAATATTTTTGAATGCTTCTTTTTTAATATGACTCCGAAGCTAGAGGAAATATACCTAAGCGCATCACATGCTTGACGGTACAACAAAGTCGCCACCGAACTTTATTTATTCCAAAAGGAAAGGGAAAATATCGATAAAACCCAGGGAAAAGAGAAACGTGTAAATGAGTCGGTTATGCGAGGGAAAGGTATTAACATCCCTCACACCCGTCATACTCGACGAGAACCATTTTGCTTGTTCTTTGCATGAATAGGTATTACTATCTAAAGATTACTTGCTAAAGGGAAAAAGAGGATTATAAATAGGGTGCTCGCAGAGGATTAGGGACGTCGTGCATACGTATCCTCATAGTGCAATGAGGAAATCAGAGCTCTGTAGTTCGGAGAACTAGGGAGAAATGAAGGAAGGTTGTGAAAGAAGGTTGCTCGCCAAGATCTCGCAATCTTGTGCCTACGTATCCTCATAGGGCAATAAGGAAATCAGAGCCCCGTAGTTCATGGAACTAAGGGTGAGAAAAAAGGTTTGGTGTTTAAACCACAAAGGAAATAAAGATGAGGGAAGTGGTGTTTGAACTAAAGAACAAAATAGAAGTGTTTAGATCAACGGGATAATGGAAATGATAGGAGCGATGTTTAAATCAAACAAGAGGTAAAAGTGATATTAGTGGTGTTTAAACCGAATCGGAAAAGAAAGTGGTGTTTAAACCAAACAAGAGGCAAGAGTAGTGGTGTTTAAATAAGACAAGGAATAGAAGTGGTGTTTAAACCAAGGAACGGTGTTTAAACCGAGAGAGCGGTGTTTAAGCCAAAGAAAAGATATAAGTGGTGTTTATACCAAGGGAACGACGTTTAAACGAAGAGAACAATGTTTAAACCAAAGAAAGGATAAAGTGATGTTTAAACTAAGGGAACAATGTTTAAACTGAGAGAGCGGTGTTTAAACCAAAGAAAGGATAGAAATAGTGTTTAAACCAAGAGAACGGTGTTTAAACCGAGAGAGCGGTGTTTAAACCAAAGAAATGATATAAATGGTGTTTAAACCGAGAGAACAGGGTTTAAACCAAAGAAAAAAGTGGTGTTTAAACAAAGGGAATGGTGTTTAAACCGAGAGAGTGGTGTTTAAACCAAAGAAAGGATAGAAGTGGTGTTTAAACCAAGGGAACGGTGTTTAAACCAAAGAAAGGGTAAAAGTGGTGTTTAAACCAAGGAAAGGATAAAAGTAGTAGTGTTTAAACCAAATGAGAGATATAAGTGGTGTTTAAACCAAGACAACGGTGTTTAAACCAGATAAGAAATAAATGTGGTGTTTAAACCAAGAGAGTGGTGTTTAAACCAAGAGAGTGGCGTTTAAACCAAGAGAGTTTGATAAAAGTGATGTTTAAACCAAGAGAGTGGTGTTTAAATCAAGAGAGTGATGTTTGAACCAAAGAGGAAAAGAAAATGATGTTTAAACCAAAAGAGTGGTGTTTAAACCAAGAGAGTGTATAAGTGGTGTTTAAACCAAGAGGGAGATAAAAGTGGTGTTTAAACTGAGAAGGAACAACAATGGTGTTTAAACCAAAGGAGCAAAGAAATTGGTGTTTAAACCGAAGGGTCGGTGTTTAAACCGGAAAAGTGGTGTTTAAATCAAACGATTGGTGTTTAAACCGGAAAAGTGGTGTTTAAACCAAATGGTCGGTGTTTAAACCGAAAAAGTGATGTTTAAACCAAGGGAGTGGTGTTTAAACCGAAGAAATGACAAGAGTGGTATTTAAACCAGGGGAGCGATGATTAAACCGAAGAGGCAAAATGAATGATGTTTAAACCAAGGAAAGAAGTAAAAGTGGTATTTAAACCAAAGGAGAGAGTACAATGTTGTAATGTTGGTGTGTTGAAGGGTGGAAAGTTTGAATGTTGCCTTAGGGCGGAAGAATGTATTTGATTAGTTGAGATTGATTTTAGAGGGGAGATAAGTCCTTGCATAGGAACCCCTGCGGATAGTACCCAATTCTTTATCTTAAAAGATTTGTTTTTGAAAAAGTGTGTGGCGAGTATAGTCACGTCTTTGTATTGAAAGACGAGTATCAATACCACACACTCTAAAGTAAGCATCCTAATACTCGGAGAAAAAGAAGTCTTCACTCAATCTTCTCTTTTTAGTCCAACTCGAGGAGGACACTACTCGTTTTCATTTAGGAAATATTTTACTTTGGAAGGTGAGTGTTTAGACAGTGAACCCTAAAGGTAATGTCAAACACTCGGGATAGGACAAGGCCTTCACCTAATCACTCCACAATCATTCCAAGTTTGTTTAGAAAAGAGTTTGAGAATGCACTTGGTACAAGGACCAAAGTTTTTAGTCTTATGAAGAAATGAGATAATAATGAAGGAAGTGGAATAAATTTGAAAGAGTGGTAGATTGAGTTAGGGTAGGTTGATGGCGATGCGCAAGGTAATCGACTTATGATGTGAATACATACAAAGCTTGCTTGTGGTGTAATGGAGTGGATTGGATGTAGGTATATGAGATGTATAGGAAACCATAAGGTGGGGTGGAAAAACAATTCAGTTAATTAGTTTGAAAAATGGCTCGACGTTGGTTCAAGCCTTATTTTTCTCTTTGTTTTGAAATTGTTTTCTAGTCTCTTTATTTTATCTTTTTTATCATACAAGCATGCGAGCATAAACGATAAAATAATGTAAAGTCCTAAGCTATTACACTTTAATGGGAATGAGGAACATATTTCCACAATGGGGGATGACATATGAAATAGAAATAAAATGAAATAAAGTACAATAATTGGAAAAGTGAATTAAAGTCCAAGTTGCCTCAAAGTAGTAGTACCTCACAAAAAAAAGAAATAGTTAGCCAAATGAAATCATGAATGAATGCATGTAATTAGGGGTGGCAAACAGGTATGCCCGCCCAGTTTAGATGTACCCCGCAAATGGCCGCAAAAAACGGGGCGGGTCTGGACGGTCATAGTTGAGGATGCGGGCCTAAAACCTAGGCCCACCCCTCAAAAAAGTGAGGGCGGGGCGGGGTGGGGAAAGCTCGCAGGCACTTCACCTTTTAAGTTTAAAAATACAAAATTTTATGTAAATGCTCGTGCCCGCAAAATCCTACGAAGAAAACGGAGCGGGGCAGGACGGGACGAATACATTAGAGGGCGAGGGCCTAAATCTTTGACCCACCCGCAATAAAGTGCGGGTAAAACGGACATGCCCAACGGAACAGAACCCGTTTTGCCACCCCTATATGAAGAAAATTTTACCCTATGCCCCATCATTTATTCCTCTACCCCTACATTATATTTTTTTTTTACCAAAATATCCTCATATAAAAGTGTAAAATTTTCTTTATTTAATTATTTGATATAGAATTTAATAAATAAATCTATCTTTAAACACTACTTAATTAATCTTCTCAACAAACATGACAAGTATTATATACTTTCCGTAAAATAATTTATATAAAATAATATTACTAAATTTTTGTAAAAACTACATAAATTATTTAAATAATTTTTATAATTTTTATAAAAATTTAGAAATCAATTTTCTTTTTAAAAATATATGGACCAACTTAATAAAATCACTAAAAACATAATTATCGACGGTTTTTTAAATATTATTCTCCCTGTCCCAAATTATAAACTACTTTGTAAAAAAAAATATTTTAAATTATAAGTTATTTTACAATTTCAATATAATGTTTAGAATATTTTTTCTAATATACTATCATCTATCATTTATTATTATTATTTTATAATTTTTTCCATTTTCATTTATATGTAATAAATGAAAGATAATATTATAAAATCATAAATAATTTATTTTTTTATATAATATTAATTACATTTTTAAAACGTCTTACCATTTAAGATGGACGTATTCAGTTGTAATGATATTAATGAACCACGACGTTGTAGTAAGCAAGATGACTTTGGCAAATTGTTTCCATTATATATTTTTTATATCAATGTAAAATATAAGGTGGAATAACCATTAGATTGGCGAAATTCAATTTAGAGTTTTGAATAAGGATATAAATATTTAAAAAATACATTTGAATTATTTAAATAATTGATAAGTGTGATTATTAATTAAATTGACAAGTGTGATTATTCAATTTAGAGTTTTGAATAATGATATAAATATTTAGGCTCTGTTTGGGAAGAAGCTTTTTGAGCTTATAGCTTATGTCTTATAGCTTATAAGCTCATATGACAATAAAAGACCTGTTTGGTGTCACACCCTCATTTTCACCCTAACCCTAGCCTTGCATATCATATCATGCATCCCATTAACTCATATCATACGACATGGGATCAGGGGGTCCTTTGAATCAAGGTTTCTTATTTGTTTTGAGGTTCTTCCATTCAAGTCTGAAGCAAAGGTTGAGTTCTAATTGTCTTAACTCCTCATCAAGATTCATCAGGCTTGTCAGGTCAGATTATTCGTGTGTGGATCAAGTTATCAAGTTGTGTGCAAGTATTGATCGTATGGTTCAAGTTCTTTGTCATTGATCCGAGATTCGTCAGATTTATTCAATCAAAACCATGTTAAGATGGATTCGAGATTGTGATGTTGTTAATCAGAAATTGATTCAAGGAGGAGGATCTTTTGTGGTGTAATTCAAGAATTGTAGCATTCAGGTTCACTTGTCAAGGTTTTAGGTTTTGTTCAGATGTGGAGGCACATTACTGTTATCCATATCCGTTCCCGTAACCAATTTCAATTTCATTTATTTTTCCAATTATCCAATTTTTTAGTCTATTAACCTTTCTTTTTCAATTATTCATTTCATTTCAATTCATTTTCGATTAACAATACATTTTGGTTTAATTTTCAATTTCCAATCCATTTCATTAGCCATTCTTTAAATAGAAAAAAAACATTCAAGTTAGTGCACTGGAGCTCATAATTTCAAGACAGGTCGTGCGTGAATGTATGATTTTCAAACCTTGTTAAGAAGTTTCCAAATAAAATCCAAAGGCTATTGGATTTGTACCACTATTGAGCCAAGTCATGAAAGGCTTATTATCAAGTAGCACTTGAGGAATTACAAATCATGTAAATATTTTGATTCAAGGCTCATCACAATTCAAGGGTCATTCATCAAGAAAAGTCTAAAAAAATAATAACATACAAATTCCATTACAAGAGCTACACAAAATAAGGTCCAAAATCCATAAAAAATTACAAAGAAAGGTCGAAAGTGTCATAAACAAGAATTGGAGAAAGCCAGCTTTGTTATTTGGGCTTCCATGATTTGTGGCCATGCTTGAAACGGGCAACCAGAGGATGTAATCTCTCTTTTCCATCTTGCTCATTCTAAAGGGAAATTGATTATGGATGAAGTTGCAGCCTACAACCCGTACACTACACAAGCCGTGTCCTAACAAGCCACAAGACAATGTGCAGACCTGCGAGAAAACCGTACCCGTACGTGCCAGCTGCTACCATTGCACCAACCAACAACACGCCAATTTCACCTACACAGACCAATAAAACAACAACTCACTGCCAAACACGACAACCTGCAACCAACCAACAAAACCTGCATCAAAACCTGCTAAGAAAGTGACCATACAATAATAACAGGACAAAATTCAAAAGTGGAGGAAACAAGTTTTGTTGGTTTGATTTAAAAAGAGGATTTCACAACAACAGAGAAAAATTCTGAGAGAGAAAACATACCAATCCACCAGTTTCTTCTCAACACAAAACCGTTTTCAGAACCTTCAAAACTCACCTTTCCAAAAACGCACAACCCACATCTCAAATCCTCTTCATCACCCTAAGCCATTAACACTTTCCTCTAAAAACCTTCAGCCCATTCAACTCTTCACCAACCACCCACCCTTTTTCTTAAACCAAACCACTTCCTTTACAAATCTCCCACTGCTAAACAACGTCCGCCGCCGCACCGTCGTCGCGAATCCACCTTTTTCAACAGCAACCACCATCCGCGTTTCACCTTCGCAACTCCCTCCAAACATCCACAATCACTAAGTGAAACCTACCTCAAACCTCCATTCATAAAACCGCAACAACCAACATCGCCACAACCCACAATCCCAACCTTTCTTCTTCCTTCTTTAACAACAACCTCTGACCTTCTTCGTTCACCTTCATCTTCAAAAACCAAATCAACGACCAACACGCTCGACCCTCCAACCCCAAAACCAGAGACGAAACAGAGCAACCACTCATAACCCCAAATCAACTCCAACCCAGAAACCAACAAATCCGAATCAGAAAAAATAGAAGGAGATGAAGTAGAAGCAAACCAAGCACGGATCCGAGAATAAAGAGATTGAGGAAATAAATAGATTGAGATTCAAACCTGAGTGAGGCTTGAGCTGAAGCAAAAGCAGACGAAAGGGAGAAGAGATCGCGAGACGAAGCCGCGGACGAGAACAAATCGAATGGACGTTGCGAACCTGAGACGAGAACTTTCGAAGACCTTTTGAATCGGACGAGTAAAATCAAGCAAGGTAGACGAAACCGGCGGGTTCGCGCGGAGGTGGGTGGAGATCCGCCGTTCTGTTGTTGTTCACACGATGAGGAGGATTGTTCCTCTGCGGTTTTTTATTTTCTACGATAGGGATTTGGGAATTCATTTCTTCAACGGAACCATTTCTTATTCTTTTTTTCTTTTATTATTATTTTTTTTATTATTTTTATTTTTTAGATCCTCATGTTGTTGCTTTGTGGGGTGTTATTGCTGTAACTTGGGCTTCACGTCCTTTTTGACATTCGCCCCCCCCTTTTTCTTCTTTCAACCTTGCATGATAGTGATGAATGGGCCTAAGGCCCGTAATGATTCACACATTTTTTTTATTTCTATGCAACCCCCTTTCAATTGTTTCTAAGCTTTTTTCAAATCATTCTTTTCTATACAAACTGGCTTTTTATTTTATTCAAATTTTTTTAAATTATTGGGATTATCACTTTTGGTTTGGATCTATTTCTTGATCCATTCTCTTTAATTTATTTCACATTACTTTTCTTTTCATTTTGATTTTCTCTTCTTTTCATTTTGGGCCAATGATATAACAAAAATCATGATTACTTGATTTCCTTCATTCGATTCAAAATCTTGATCAATATGAGGCCATTTTCTTTTCGATTTCATTTCGGTTTATATTTCATTTCTCGTTTTCATTCTCTTCTAAAGTAAAAAAACCTTGGTCTAGTACCAAGTGCTCATTTTCAATTTTTCTCTTTGTATTGAACTAAAGAGAGGGGATTGGGTGAAGACCTTTTCCTCTTCGAGTATTAAGATACTCACTTTAGAGTGTGTGGTCTCGATACTCGTCTTTCAATACAAAGACATAACCGTATTCGCCACACCATTTTCAAAATAAATCTTTTGAGATAAAGAATTGGGTACTACCCGAAGGGGTTCCTATCCGAGGACTTATTTCATCCTTAAAACCAACTTTCACAAACCAAATGTGACATCTTGCCTTGATGGAGAAGACCTAAGCCTTTTCAAAAAGGACATGTTACGTCCGTTCTACCGCAAACAGGTAACGCATAAGACTCCACGAGCGAGCCGCAAAACACCTAACTGCTAGAACCCGCACGTTAACATCGTCCATAAAAAACACCAACAAATCGTGGTCGGTCGAACTACGATTGCTCTGATTCTTCATTCTTGTCCGAATGTAAGATACGTAGGCACAAGATCGTAATGATCTTGGCGAGCCACTTTCTATCCATCTTCCGTTTTCCACACCACTTCTTCTTCTTCCCCCAAAAAGGGACATGTTACGTCCGTTCTACCGCAAACAGGTAACGCATAAGACTCCACGAGCGAGCCGCAATACACCTAACTGCTAGAATGCGCACGTTAACATCGTCCACATACCCCCTTCCACTTTCTTCACCCGTAGTCCTCCGAACTACGTTGACTCTGACTTTCCCATTGCACAAGGGAATACGTAGGTATAAAACTGTGAAGTTCTATCGAGTCCCCTCTTCTCCTTCTTCTTCTTTTTGTTTCCACCTTTTTTTTCCTTTTCTCTTATTTTCTTTCACATTCTTTGGTTCTCACCCTTCTCTCTCCCTTGTAGAACACTCTTAGAAAGCAATATTCTTAGCAAACATCCTTACACATAGACAAGCAAATGGTTCCCATCGAGTACGATGGATGTGAGGGGTGATAATACCTTCCCCTCGCATAACCGGCTTCCGAACCCGTAATTTGGTTGCGAGACCATCTTATCCTTTCTTCTTTGGGTTTTCTCGATGTTTTCCCTTCCCCTCATGGGATAAATAAAGTTCGATGACGACTCTTCTGTTTTCTTCCTTTTCGCCTCCGGTCGACTATTTTTCGAGTAGCGATAGCTGGCGACTCTGCTGGGGAACCTAGCAAGCCAAGCCTAATTTGTTTGTCGCATGTGTGTTTTTGTTTGCTTTATTATTGCTTTATTATCTTGTGTTTCTCTTATCTGTTGGGTTTATTGGGGTTGGTTTGTGAGGAGAAAGGCTTTCTACCCGAGCTTTTCGAGTATACACTAAGCTAGGAGGTGGTTGCTTACTGATTTGCGAGACTTAGGACTCGTCGAGTCGGTTTGACTTCCACCGCTCAGATGAGGCCCCTTTGGGAATGATTATGTCTTACGATCAGTCGTAATGGCGTCTTTGTTTCCGACCTGGGAGTCCGTGATTCTGAGGACTTTTAGAACCTTATTCCAAAGGTCACTAAGACATAACTCTGTGCTCATCTTTTGAAGGGATTACCGTCTTACGAATCGTCGTTGTGATGGGAAACTTTTGAGGGTTAGTGCATGAGACCTTGTTTGAAAGCCCGTGGAATGCCCTGTTATAAACCAATAGATAACCTACCCGAGGTGAGGGATATCTTGTTGTGTTGTCCGGCAGAATCCGTGATCGTGATACTTATTGCGAACCCCTGATTCAGCGATCTTTGATCCCATGTCGTATTGCATTCATAACATTGCATTTGCATAAGCATCTTTGCATCATTTTGCATATCATTTTCCAACCTTAAATCAGAGAACTCATCCATCCTTTGTCCATAACCCGCAGTTGACTTCCTGAAGCTCGTATTGGAATTGAAGTAGCTTTTGAAGGATCATGGCCTCCGAAGAGAAGAACCAGTTTGTGACAAGAGCGGATGTTGATTCGATGAAGAGCCAATTGGACCAACTTGTGAAAGCTATGACAACCTTGACAAGGAAAGATGGCAACATTCAAAGGACTTCAGCCACTGGAAATGTCATTTCACCTCGAGTGAACGATGTTGCTCAAGCTCAGCCCGCGCAGATCTCTGTTAAGGATCCTATTATACGCGAACATACCATTGTCCAAGATGGAAGTTCTTCTTCTCTTGATGCCATGGAATATCACAGTTTTGCATTCTCTGAGTCAAATCCCCAAGGGGCAGTCCCTGTGATGAAAACCAAGGATCCGCAAGCTGTTGAGCTTATGGAAAAGTGTCGAGTGTTGGAAGAGAAGCTTAACGCCATAAAGAGCCGTGATACTTTGGATCTGAATGCTTCAAGCATGTGTTTGGTACCCAACCTTGTAATACCTCCAAAGTTCAACACACCGAATTTTGAGAAGTACAAAGGGGATAGTTGTCCAAAGCAACATTTGGTGATGTTTTGCAGAAGAATGACCTCGCATGTCCACGACGACAAACTTATGATTCACTATTTCCAAGACAGTGTGAGTGGGGCATCACTGAGTTGGTATATGTATCTAGAGAGCAGCCATATCAAATCATGGTCAGACCTAGCCAGTGCCTTCGTAAAGCAATACCAATACAATCTGGACATGGCTCTCAGCCGCATGCAACTGCAAGACTTATCTCGAGAGAAGAATGAATCCTTCAGAGGGTATGCTCAGAGATGGAGAGAGGTAGCTGCTCGCGTTCAACCACCAATCTTAGACAGAGAATTGGTTGACATGTTCTTGAACACCTTGCAAGGTTCATACTTGGAAAAGATGGCTGGCACTGGGACATCAAACTTCTCTGACCTGGTAATAGCTGGAGAACGCCTCGAGTGCATCCTCAAGAGTGGAAAGATCCAAGGCTCCTTGAACATTCCAGCTAGCGAAAGTGAATAAATTGTCATTTCCCAAGAGGAAGAAGAGGATGGTGAAATTAACTCCATTTGGGAAGCTCTACATGTCCCACCTCCATTACCTTATCCCCCAAGCATCTCATCTGTTCAAAGTCAGCAATCCTATGGTTCTACCTGTGTGGCTCCATCCTCTCCACATGGTCAATATCCTCCTGTCAATAGAGGTCCCCCTCATCAACAACAGATTGCACGGCAGCATGCTCTGCAACGTCGACGCTACTATAATAAAAAGCCAAAAAGGCATTTTGATCCATCGCCAATGCCATTCAGTCATATACTGCCACGCTTGATCAATAGTGGACTGATAGTGCCAAAGGACTTGGACCCTATGATCCCTCCATACCCACCAGGCTTTGACGCCAATGCACGATGTGGTTACCATGCTGGCGCGATGGGGCATTCAACCGAGGATTGCAAACAGCTCAAAAACAAGATCCAAGATTTGATTGAGTCCAAGCTAATCTCATTTACACCTCAAGGTCTTCGTCTTCAAATCAACATCGATTCTTCATCCGATCAGGCAGGTCCGTCATCCGCCCATGTTATGGAAGAAGTTGCTGAGAGCAGGTATGAAGAAGGCTACAATACTGGTCTCGATGAGCAAGAATGCTAGCCCAACAGTGAATCAAGAGAGAAAATCCCAGCTCCTCAATGATGGAAATTTTAGATCATGTCATTTACTTTGCATTTGTAATTTCTTTTTTTGTTAAAGGCTATTTGCTTCTAGACATTGTACTTTATTAATGGTATTATTAATGTAATGATCATGCATGTTTTGAACAAGTCCATTCGTATTCACTCATCTTTTCCCATTTATTACAAAAAAAATCAAAATCAAAAAATATTTCTCCACTTCACTTCCTTTATCATTGTTGTTTTAGCAAAGATTGGAGGGAGGATGATGAAAACTAAATACCCATAACTGCGAACTGTATGCTTTCGGATAAAATCCTGCTGATGATGTACATGCATTGTTTCAAATCCCCTAAACACCGGAGAGATAAGGAGTTAGTCCCTAGTCAACCACTTCGAGCCTAGAAGTAGGAATTTTCTTCGGATTTCTAAAACCTTACGCTTAACCTGGGGCATGGGTAGTGTTCAGTTATCCTGATTACATATATTTTCAAGATGAAACCTCCTGTTATGGCTGTTGTTATTCAATGGCCAAAGACTTGGCAGTCACAAGCCTTTTCGGAAAAAAAAAAGAGAAAAAAGAGAAAGCCCGCTAAGTCCACCACTCAAAGGCACGACTTAGGCAAAAGTTAGGGATCAAAAAATAAGTAAAACAAAAGAGGCCCTTAAATCCTCGAGCAGAACAAAATAAAATTCAGTGATCACCATCAAAAGGTCACTGATATCCATCCACAAAAATAAAATAAGGTGACTGTCATTTCAAGAAAATCTTGAATCATCATCTTCACTCTTACACCGTCAAACTCTAGATGTGTGTGTCAATTTAACTGAACGTAGGACTGGAGAATCATCATGAAGAAGGGGTGGGTACCAAAATAAGTTTTGAGCCTAATATCCTTTGTTTCATAACCGTGAACCAGACCACGTTACAACCCTTAAAAGACCTAATTGAGGCGGGGTTTATTCTGAAAGCATACTACAGCAATGTTGCGTAAACTGACTCCCCATAGTTGCTAATCTTCAGCACTGGTGTCACTCTTCTTGCTATATCTTTCACACCAGCTAAATCAACACTACGTCTGGACTAATGGTCCACTTGTCACACATTTTCACATCATTTCAATAAATGACTTTTTGAAACTTGCATGAATGTCGCATTAAAACTACCATTTCTGAATGATCAATTTTAACTGCAAATTAGTACTTGACATTATGGAAATTCCAACCAAGAGCAATCATAGAGGAACTTGAATATCTGTTGGTGCTGACATGAATCAAGACTTTCTCGTGACCTTGTGGATCTGGGGCAAGTTTTTCAAAGTCCAAGAATGGGGGTAGACCACTGCAAGATTTAGACACTGGGGCAAATCATCTCAGACTATGTCATGGCATAAACCTTTCCAGGAAGAACTCCTTCAGAGATCCTACGGGCTGGGGCAAACATTTTGCGAAGGATCAAATTCCCTTCATACTTTCAAGTTGGTCAAGCTGACCATGTCATGCACTAAGCGACCCTTGAATTCAACAAGTATTAAAAGCCTCAGGGCAGAGCAAAAACACGATCAACATACATTGGATAAGTCGCCACGCTCCACTACTTTCTGCAACCCATCGTGGCACATTAGCTAGAAGCGAGGTTCTCTCAAGAACAAGCGTGCAACTGCTGCAAATAATCAAGCTTGGAGCACCAGAAGCATCCACATCTATCTTCTTATCATCGCACCGTCAAATACCGAGTATCGGGAAGTCAAATCCGAAACCAAAAGCCCAACCTTCCTTGGCACCCCGAAACCAAAGTCCAACCCTGCTTGGCAACCTACCCAAATAAAGCCCAACCTTCCTTGGCACCCCGAAACCAAAGTCCAACCCTGCTTGGCACATACCAAAAGCCCAACCTTCCATGGCACCCCGAAACAAAAGCTCAACCTTCCTTGGCACCCCGAAACAAAAGCTCAACCTTCCTTGGCACCCACATAAAACCAATCACCTGCTTGCATCCACATATGCATTGCATACATAACATAATCATTTCGTTCCTCAACCCCTGCGTTGATATCTTGTTTTTGTTTTTGACCCCGGAGTCAAACTTGTCTTTATTTTCTTGACCCCCGAGTCGATATCATTTTCCTTCCTCAACCCCTGCGTTGATATCTTGTGTTTGTTTTTGACCCCTGAGTCAATCTTGTCTTTATTTTCTTGACCCCCGAGTCGATATCATCAATTTGCTTCCTTAACCCCTGCGTTGATATTTTGATTTGTTTTTGACCCCTGAGTCAATATTGTCTTTATTCTCTTGACCCCTGAGTCAATATCGTAATCATTTCCTCCCTCAACCCCTGCGTTGATACCTTGTTTTTGTTTTTGACCCCTGATTCAATCTTGTCTTTATTCTCTTGACCCCTGAGTCAATATCGTAATCATTTCGTTCCTCAACCCCTGAGTTGATATCTTGTTCTCATTCTTGACCCCCGAGTCGATATCAGTGTTACTACTTTCTCAACCCCTGAGTTGATATCTTGTTTTAGTTCTTGACCTCAGAGTCGATGTTGTTACCTTTACCTTTTCTTCAACCCCTGAGTTGACTTGTTTTTTCAATTTTTGTTCAAGACCCCCGAGTCGATGGTATATTTGCTTTTCTCCACCCCCGAGTTGATATGCCATTATTCCCAACAAATTCCAGACTCTCACATTTTCATATCCCCAACATTTGGCATACATTTCTGCATCATTAGCACTCATATTCATCTCGCATTGCATTTCAAGCGTTATCATATCCTTCATAACCAATTACCATTTCCCACTGACAGATGCGTTTTTCATGCCATCCCACTTATTCATCACTTCCATTCCACCCTTTTCGGCTGAAAATTTCAGGTATTCTTATATTTAATCCCCTTGTACCTTGACTGTAAGAAAGCCTCTGCCACTCTCACCTTCAAGTCCAAGAAGATTAAATAGGGGCATCTGTCACACCCTCATTTTCACCCTAACCCTAGCCTTGCATATCATATCATGCATCCCATTAACTCATATCATATGACATGGGATCAAGGGGTCCTTTGAATCAAGGTTTCTTATTTGTTTTGAGGTTCTTCCATTCAAGTCTGAAGCAAGGGTTGAGTTCTAATTGTCTTAACTCCTCATCAAGATTCATCAGGCTTGTCAGGTCAGATTATCCGTGTGTGGATCAAGTTATCAAGTTGTGTGCAAGTATTGATCGTATGGTTCAAGTTCTTTGTCATTGATCCGAGATTCGTCAGATTTATTCAATCAAAACCATGTTAAGATGGATTCGAGATTGTGATGTTGTTAATCAGAAATTGATTCAAGGAGGAGGATCTTTTGTGGTGTAATTCAAGAATTGTAGCATTCAGGTTCACTTGTCAAGGTTTTAGGTTTTGTTCAGATGTGGAGGCACATTACTGTTATCCATATCCGTTCCCGTAACCAATTTCAATTTCATTTATTTTTCCAATTATCCAATTTTTGAGTCCATTAACCTTTCTTTTTCAATTATTCATTTCATTTCAATTCATTTTCGATTAACAATACATTTTGGTTTAATTTTCAATTTCCAATCCATTTCATTAGCCATTCTTTAAAAAGAAAAAAAACATTCAAGTTAGTGCACTGGAGCTCATAATTTCAAGACAGGTCGTGCGTGAATGTATGATTTTCAAACCTTGTTAAGAAGTTTCCAAATAAAATCCAAAGGCTATTGGATTTGTACCACTCTTGAGCCAAGTCATGAAAGGCTTATTATCAAGTAGCACTTGAGGAATTACAAATCATGTAAATATTTTGATTCAAGGCTCATCACAATTCAAGGGTCATTCATCAAAAAAAGTCTAAAAAAATAATAACATACAAATTCCATTACAAGAGCTACACAAAATAAGGTCCAAAATCCATAAAAAATTACAAAGAAAGGTCGAAAGTGTCATAAACAAGAATTGGAGAAAGCCAGCTTTGTTATTTGGGCTTCCATGATTTGTGGCCATGCTTGAAACGGGCAACCAGAGGAAGTAATCTCTCTTTTCCATCTTGCTCATTCTAAAGGGAAATTGATTATGGATGAAGTTGCAGCCTACAACCCGTACACTACACAAGCCGTGTCCTAACAAGCCATAAGACAATGTGCAGACCTGCGAGAAAACCGTACCCGTACGTGCCAGCTGCTACCATTGCACCAACCAACAACACGCCAATTTCACCTACACAGACCAATAAAACAACAACTCACTGCCAAACACGACAACCTGCAACCAACCAACAAAACCTGCATCAAAACCTGCTAAGAAAGTGACCATACAATAATAACAGGACAAAATTCAAAAGTGGAGGAAACAAGTTTTGTTGGTTTGATTTAAAAAGAGGATTTCACAACAACAGAGAAAAATTCTGAGAGAGAAAACATACCAATCCACCAGTTTCTTCTCAACACAAAACCGTTTTCAGAACCTTCAAAACTCACCTTTCCAAAACCGCACAACCCACATCTCAAATCCTCTTCATCACCCTAAGCCATTAACACTTTCCTCTAAAAACCTTCAGCCCATTCAACTCTTCACCAACCACTCACCCTTTTTCTTAAACCAAACCACTTCCTTTACAAATCTCCCACTGCTAAACAACGTCCGCCGCCGCACCGTCGTCGCGAATCCACCTTTTTCAACAGCAACCACCATCCGCGTTTCACCTTCGCAACTCCCTCCAAACATCCACAATCACTAAGTGAAACCTACCTCAAACCTCCATTCATAAAACCGCAACAGCCAACATTGCCACCACCCACAATCCCAACCTTTCTTCTTCCTCCTTTAACAACAACCTCTGACCTTCTTCGTTCACCTTCATCTTCAAAAACCAAATCAACGACCAACACGCTCGACCCTCCAACCCCAAAACCAGAGACGAAACAGAGCAACCACTCATAACCCCAAATCAACTCCAACCCAGAAACCAACAAATCCGAATCAGAAAAAATAGAAGGAGATGAAGTAGAAGCAAACCAAGCACGAATCCGAGAATAAAGAGATTGAGGAAAGAAATTGTTTGAGATTCAAACCTGAGTGAGGCTTGAGCTGAAGCAAAAGCAGACGAAAGGGAGAAGAGATCGCGAGACGAAGTCGCGGACGAGAACAAATCAAAAATCGCACGGACGTTGCGAACCTGAGACGAGAACTTTCGAAGACCTTTTGAATCGGACGAGTAAAATCAAGCAAGGTAGACGAAACCGGCGGGTTCGCGCGGAGGTGGGTGGAGATCCGCCGTTCTGTTGTTGTTCACACGATGAGGAGGATTGTTCCTCTGCGGTTTTTTGTTTTCTACGATAGAGATTTGGGAATTCGTTTCTTCAACGGAACCATTTCTTATTCTTTTTTTCTTTTATTATTATTATTTATTTTATTTTTTATTTTAGATCCTCATGTTGTTGCTTTGTGGGGTGTTATTGCTGTAACTTGGGCTTCACGTCCGTTTTGACATTCGCCCCCCCCCCCCCCCCCCCCCCCCCCCCCTCTCTTATTCTTCTTTCAACCTTGCATGATAGTGATGAATGGGCCTAAGGCCCGTAATGATTCACACATTTTTTTTATTTCTATGCAACCCCCTTTCAATTGTTTCTAAGTTTTTTTCAAATCATTCTTTTCTATACAAACTGTCTTTTTATTTTATTCAAATTTTTTCAAATTATTGGGATTATCACTTTCGGTTTGGATCTATTTCTTGATCCATTCTCTTTCATTTATTTCACATTACATTTCTTTTCATTTTGATTTTCTCTTCTTTTCATTTTGGGCCAATGATATAACAAAAATCATGATTACTTGATTTCCTTCATTCGATTCAAAATCTTGATCAATATGAGGCCATTTTCTTTTCGATTTCATTTCGGTTTCTATTTCATTTCTCATTTTCATTCTCTTCTAAAGTAAAAAAACCTTGGTCTAGTACCAAGTGCTCATTTTCAAATTTTCTCTTTGTATTGAACTAAAGATAGGGGATTGGGTGAAGACCTTTTCCTCTTCGAGTATTAAGATACTCACTTTAGAGTGTGTGGTCTCGATACTCGTCTTTCAATACAAAGACATAACCGTATTCGCCACACCATTTTCAAAATAAATCTTTTGAGATAAAGAATTGGGTACTACCCGAAGGGGTTCCTATCCGAGGACTTATTTCATCCTTAAAACCAACTTTCACAAACCAAATGTGACATCTTGCCTTGATGGCGAAGACCTAAGCCTTTTCAAAAAGGACATGTTACATCCGTTCTACCGCAAACAGGTAACGCATAAGACTCCACGAGCGAGCCGCAAAACACCTAACTGCTAGAACCCGCACGTTAACATCGTCCATAAAAAACACCAACAAATCGTGGTCGGTCGAACTACGATTGCTCTGATTCTTCATTCTTGTCCGAATGTAAGATACGTAGGCACAAGATCGTAATGATCTTGGCGAGCCACTTTCTATCCATCTTCCGTTTTCCACACCACTTCTTCTTCTTCCCCCAAAAAGGGACATGTTACGTCCGTTCTACCGCAAACAGGTAACACATAAGACTCCACGAGCGAGCCGTAATACACCTAACTGCTAGAATGCGCACGTTACCATCGTCCACATACCCCATTCCACTTTCTTCACCCGTAGTCCTCCGAACTACGTTGACTCTGACTTTCCCATTGCACAAGGGAATACGTAGGCATAGAACTGTGAAGTTCTATCGAGTCCCCTCTTCTCCTTCTTCTTCTTTTTGTTTCCACCTTTTCTTTTTCCTTTTCTCTTATTTTCTTTCACATTCTTTGGTTCTCACCCTTCTCTCTCCCTCGTAGAACACTCTTAGAAAGCAATATTCTTAGCAAACATCCTTACACATAGACAAGCAAATGGTTCCCATCGAGTACGATGGATGTGAGGGGTGATAATACCTTCCCCTCGCATAACCGGCTTCCGAACCCGTAATTTGGTTGCGAGACCATCTTATCCTTTCTTTTTTGGGTTTTCTCGATGTTTTCCCTTCCCCTCATGGGATAAATAAAGTTCGATGACGACTCTTCTGTTTTCTTCCTTTTCGCCTCCGGTCGACTATTTTTCGAGTAGCGACATTTGGTAACGGTATTTTCATCACGAGCTTATAGCTTATTTTATTAGCTTATAGCTTATTTTCCAGACGCTATTTTAAATAGCGTTTTAGCTTATAGCTTATAGCTTATCATTTTTTCTTCCATTTCTACCCTTATTATTTTAACTAAAATCCACTACTATCCTTTATAATTTATTATAATTTAAAATAAAATAATAATTATTAAATATCTTTTATGTCATTTTATTTTATCACCTAATTAAACCGCTAATTTTACCAAACACTTCAATTAGCTTATCAGCTATAAGTCATCAGCTATCAGCTATAAGCTATAAGCTATCAATCACCAGCTATCAGTCATAAGCTATAAGCTATCAGCTAACTTATCAGTCAACCGCTATTTTTACCAAACAGAGCCTTAAAAAATACATTTAAATTCAAACCTTGTGCATATGTAAATTAGCATCCAAATATTCTTTCAACACATATTTCATTGAAATTGTAAAATAATTTATAATTTAAAACATATTTTTTTGACAAAGTAGTTTATAATTTGGTACAGAGAGAGTAATATTTAAAAAACTGTTATGTTTTTAGTGATTTTATTAAGTTAGTCCATATATTTTTATAAAGAAAATTGATTTTTAAATTTTTGTAAAAATTATATAAATTATTTAAATAATTTATATAATTTTTACAAAAATTTAGGAATATTATTTTATATAAATTCTTTTACGGAAAATATATAATATTTGCCATGTTTGTTGAGAAGATTAATTAAGTAGCGTTTAAAGATAAATTTATTTATTAAATTTCACATCAAATAATTAAATTAAGAAAATTTTATACTTTTTATATGAAGATATTTTGGTGAAAACAAATCTAATGTAGGGATAGATGAATAAATAATGGGGTATTGGGTAAAATTTTCCTATATGAAATGTACAAGATGAATCCACATGGGGCATAAAATCCATTAAAGCAGATCACAAGATCTATCAAAATTGGTTCACATAAAATCAATCAAACAATATGCAACAAAGTTCATCAAATTGGTGCCAATTCTAACAAAATAGTATCACAAAAATTCTAACAAAATAGTCACAAGATTTAACAAAGTCCTACAAAATTCTACAAGATATATGGTAAAAATTCCACAAAATCTTACAAAGGTTCTAGCGTGATGGTCCAATACGTGTTCGTTTGCGGTTCTGGTTTAGGAATTCATCTCAGTTCAAGATTTCGGTTCTAAATTGCTAAATTGGGGACGGCGACGAGACGAAGGATGTGTTTAGAAGCGACGAACATCAATAATTAAGCAAGAAGTTGCAATCACACGTACATCGGAGGAGCGGCGTGGTGGATCTTCGAAGTCGGCGTCGACGGAAAAAAATCTCAGAACTTCTCCTTCTTCAGGTATCTGATCTTACTTCGTTCTTGCTACCTATTCTTCTTCTCCAATTTTCTTCTCTCCACTCTATGCTGTTGTTCTTGGAATTGCGTTATTGTTGATTGTGTGATTGCTGTGGTGATAGAGAGTGATGCAAGGTTGAGCTCTACTCCATTGAAACTTCAGTGTGAAGCTTTAATGCAGTGGTAGAAGGAGCTATGAGTGAGGGTGAGAGGGTGCTGCAGAGAGAAACAGAGAGAGAGTTTTAGAATGAATTGTGAGTGAGAGAAGAAGAACGAGGAGTCCCCCTGAATCACGAGGAAGATGAAGCTTTATAGAGGTTAGGATAGTAATTACACTGAAAGTTTGTTAGAGAGTTGGTTAGTGCCAGGCTGGAAGTTAGTTATTGACATTGGATTGGTTTGTTGTTGATTTCAGTTTAGTTACTCCCTGTTAGTGCAATTACATGCTTGAGTTCTGCTAAGAAATTACTTGTCCCTACTGCTAGTATGCTATTACTGGTTTTACTAAATGAAACTGATTGAATGAATTTGAATTGAAGTTAAAGTGCTGTTATGAAGGCAAATTAAAAGGGAACTTTGACTTGTTAGATTGTTAGTTATGCTTAATTGAGGGATTGGTTTGTTAAGGGGGAAAAAGTTGAGGTTAGTGAATTATAAAGCTAAACCAAGACTAAAGCAAATGTTTCTTAAGTGAAGCTACTGAATTATAAAGACAACCTGATTACTGCCCTAGGAAAAAACATAAAAATGAGGCTACAGTATGGAGTTTCTTATTTTTGCATAAACATGAGTGAAGGATGGATTTGTTAAAACCTGTTAGTTACAAAAAGGTTCAATGACTTTAATCATGGCCGTTAGCTGGAAAGGCGGTATTAGAGTAATTCGTTAGGTTAGTTAGTGAGTAGTGTTCAGTTCAGTGGTTAGTAATGCTAATGGTGGTAATAATTATGTCTAACTCGATGTGAACTCATGACTTGCATATCGTAACAGGGAAGCCTGACTCGGTTTGTCTGCGAAGGTATATTGGGACTTCTCCGGTACATATGTGGATCCTAACCTCGTCTCATAATCCCGTTGAGAAAAGCTATCATGCAGTTGAATAGAGCTCAAATTATGTCCACCATAATGTCGAGATTGCTCTATGAATCACCACCTATGCCAATTTCAGCGATCTCAAATCTGATACAATGCAGAGTTCTATCATGCTCAACACAGTGATTGACGGCGCCAAAACTGACAAGCAATGTGCTTGGATAAGTTGCTTTAACATCAAAAACTATTGGCTTTAGAGTTGACAGTTTCAAATCGACAACTGATTAGGACCGAACCACTCACAGATCGTTCTAAGATAGCAGCAATTGAAACTCTGGTCTGGAATCTCTCATGCAGGTCGACTGAGGAGTGTGGAGCAGTTGTTGCTGTAATTCGATCACTATCCAAAAGAACCATTGACAATAGGATACTAAATGCTGAAGTTGGAATAATTCCAATTCTAGCCAACCTTTTAGCTTCAATTCTCGACAACAAATGACTTGTAATGCATGCTGGTGTAATTCCATCCGCCGTCCAAGTCCTCCGAGCTGGAACCATGGAAGCAAGAGAAAACACGACAACAACTCTTTCTATTGGATGCTAGAGACTTGATTTTGATTTATTTTCAAAACTGTAATTCTGCTGCATCATCCATATGTTGTTGTCTTAAATTTATGTGTGATTTCTTTTTACTTGACATTTTAACAGGCTGCATTGTTTTCTTTGTATTGCTAGACTTTGAAGGAATTATCAAGGGAGCATGGGTATCCCTAGAATTTGAAGGAATTACATGCCCACTGTGGTTTGACTCTCCCATTAACTTTAACACGTCATTGAAATAATCTCGTGACATGTTGTATTTAGATTGTAAATTCAACATCGTGATAGTAGCAGACAAGTTTGATGTATTTTTGTATATAATTTGACATTGCATTGTATATGAGGTATGTAAAACACAATTATTTGAAATGTGATTGTTTAATCTGTTTGTTTATTTAGAATTTAATTACAACAAAACAACTTTAATACTTGAAATAAATATTAAAAGTATAAATTTAATTAACCTTTTGATATGTAATAAAAATGCTAAAATGTAAGTGAACTTTGAATCAACTGTATACCAATTAGCAACAAAAGTCGGTTGGGTCAAAATGTGCTGATGAATAATAATGATGCTCGTGAATTGATAAAATGATGAATGTAAAATGGAGATGAAATGATTGATCTGGATAAACAAATGGTATGAGTATGCGGATGAATAAATGATTGTATCTAAATGAATGGTTAATAAGAGAACTATCTAAATGAATGATTGTATCCAAACTCTGTGCAAACTTAAGCCCTTATAATGTCAAATTTGTAAGCGATATTCTCTTCACATCGGTGAGGTATTGCAGTGTCGATTGAGTATGTATCAAGTTTGGAGCACCCATTGAATTTAAAGAGGAATGTGACCTTTAAAAGTGCAAACGAAGACAAAAATCAAAAGAAAATGGAAAAAGAAGAGAAAAGAACCAAAACAGTCCCAAAACAGAACCAAAAACACAAATATGCTACTGGTTAATCGATTAACCATTTGCATGTGCAAATGTGTTAATCGATTAACACTGTTGTGACAACAAATTAACACGGAAAATTCAAGTAAAACAACATCAAATAACACCAATGAAACACAATTTGCAAGATCCAATGATCAAGCAACAAGAATCAACAAGAGATCACATTGAGGAAGATGGATCAAGCACAACAATGGTGGAATAAGTGAATTACTACTTCAAATCTGAAAATGCTTCAAATCAACTTCAAGAACCATAATCCAAAGCCTTGATCTACAAAAATTGATGATGAAAAAGTAATTGGATGGAGGTTTAGCTCAAAGATTAGTAAGCTCCAATGTAGAACTTACTAACTTTCAATGGAAGAAAGAACTTTGGTGAATTTGGGTAGATGAAGAATTTAGAGAAAATTTTGCAAGGTGAATTTGGCTATCAAAAGCTTGTAGAATGAATGAAATGAGGCCTCTATTTATAAGATTTAAGCTTGGAAATTTTGGTGGATTGGAGTTTGGTTTGGAACCAAAATTAGGCTTGGAATTTGAATTTGGAGGCAAAATCAAGATCAAGTGGTGATTAATGAGGGTGTATGGCGGGAATTAATTGCGATGAGGTAGGGAAATTAAAATGAGGTGATCTAGAATATTCTCATGATGAAACAAGTGAATTTTGGTGCCAAAATGATGCAGAATTTGAATTTGGCTCATTTTCACAAAAAACGCACTGGTTAATCGATTAACTATATGCATGTACAAATGTGTTAATCGATTAACATAGTGAAAAAATTGTGAAAAATGACTTTTTGATGTGTTGTCATGGCTCTGGCTCGATTATTTTTGCTTGTCAAAGAAGGCATGTAAATAAACATATGAACCTTGGAGTCTCTTGAATAATAATTAATCAAATCTTGGAAAACTCTTGATCAGATGATTTTGAATTGTTTGCAGATCAACTTTGACTTTGTTCGAATGAATTTCACTCTAGATGAGGAACTGATATTTGATATTCTTGGTCCCAACCTCTTCCTGAAAAAAGTTAGTAAAGGAAAAACAAACATATTTTTGGATTTTAATTAAGGATTAGTAAACATAAACATAAACAAATATAAAATAAACAAGAAAATAGGGTGCTTGGTGATCTCCCTCAAGAACAAATCTACAAAGGAAGGCAAGAGAACCAAAGCCTGTGATCTTGTTTGTGGTATGATATGTAAATGATATGTGGGATCTTAGGGTAAAAATGAGGGTATTACAAGCAGCACCTGAACGACCTTCAGAAGGTGGTTCAATAGTAGCTTCTATGAAGCCTCAGAGAAGAAGCATGAAGAGATCCAGGAAGAAGAAAAAAAGGGTCAACAAGAAGTTCTACAACTCTCTTCCAGACATAGAAGATGAATAAGTGATTGATTCAGAAGATGAGGAGGTAGACTATAACAACAGTGGACGCTGTTGGGCACGAGATTCAACGGCTAGAGATGAATTCTAGGACTCATATTATACCCTTTTTTTTGTTAGAAAAATGTAATCCTTATGTTCAATTAATGAAAAAGTAATTAGACCAATACTTTTTTCACATGCATTTACATTCTAGAAATTTTCTTTAGATTTTCTGAAGGTACACTATCAAAGTGAAAATGACACAAAAACGACAGTTAGAACAGATCAGACATAAATTCATAATTATTCAGAGAATCTTAACAGGTTAGACGTTTAGATTACATTACCATGAGGTATCATTAAAATACTGATAAAATTTAATCAGTACTTAAATAACATTAACTCAAGACAATAAATGTAACACGTCTATAAAAAGACTCAAGTAAGCTTTCTTCCATTGTCACTTAATCCCTAAAACACCAAGATGTACAAGCAAAATCAAATATGGGTTCCAAAGAGAGATTTCAGGAAGGCAGCACTACTAAATGCAGTAACTCAAACAAATCAAAGCAAAGCAACAGCTGGAGAACCTGCAAGCAAGCAGACAACTTCAGAAGTGCTCTCCTCTTCAGCATTCTTTATGAAGACACACAGAAGAAAGAAGTCTTCTGGATCCAGACGCAGAAATAAACTGAGGAATGAGGCTTTAGAGTTTTCTAAGGAAGAATGACAAGATTTCTTAGACAATCTAGACATGTCAGATGATCCTAGGGAGTTCCTTAGGACACATCCATTAGATTAGAAAAATATAATTGTCTTATAATAACTTCCTTTTTATTAATGAAACAAGTTGTAAACATTTGAGTTCTTTTATCTAGTTCAGATTCTCAGTGAATAACACGAATAAATATTAATCAGTTAAAATTGAACACAAACATGAACAAACTCAAAATTTATTAATAAGATGCTTTATACAAATATTTCAACAACAATACAAAACATAATAATGCAGAAAATCTAACATCAGAATCTTTCGTAGATAGCTTCAAACTTGTTTCTCCAAATCTTGGAAGAACTAGCCGCAGAACTTATGTTAACCCCATGCCGAACAAGTAATTCATAAATAGCTCGTCCAAAAGGTATGAAGAAGGTTTTTCTCTTTTTAAAAGAAGAAAGAGACCTCTTCAGATGGTCAAACATAACTTGAGGAAGATCAATCTTTAAATCTGAATTGAGAAGTAGAAGCATATTTTTTTCAATAGGGCCCACTTGGTCTAAATCTTGATCCTTTGGTAGTAAGTTTAAATTCAGGATCTAACTCCAAACAACACCATCAGGAAGAAGATTAGAAACCACTGATGTATTAGATGGATCTATAAAGATACGCCAAGTAGGAAGATAGTGTTCCCAAACAAGAGTTCCTGGAATTTCTCCAATCTCCTCACAATTGATCACATTTGCAATTTCTTTAGAGCTTACTGTAATAGAAACACCAGTTACTCTAGACAGAATAGCATACTCAGAATTTAACTCAACAATGGAGGCATTAATCCACAACTCTTTGACAAGACTTGGATAAGTGAAACCACAAAGCATCTCAAAGTACCCATTCCACCTTTGTTTAGACACAGTCTCCCAGAAGTTGAAACCAATCTTAAGCAACTCATTAAAATCCCCAAACTTTTCATTGATGATAATCAGCTAATTCAAAGGAGAATAAACTGAAGAACTCATCTCAAGTTTGGTTTGGTCAACACACAAAAAAGAGGAAAAGAAGAAAGAGAAGAAGAAGAAGAAAGAAAATAAACTGAACAAGAATCGTACAAAAATAAGAATCTTGTCAGAAAAAGGACACAATGATGTTTCACAAGACAGGGAATAGTAATAGCAAGTATTAAAATAGAAAACATCATTACCAAAAGGTTATTTATCCAACAGATATTTCAATTCCACCAGATGAGTTTCACCTTTATTAAAGGTTAAGTATTAAAAAAAGCTTTCAGAAAAGTTTTTACTTAAACTGCTTAAGACATTAAAAAAGAATCTTCTTTTGAACCTCAGAAACTGACAAATTTCAAAAGCTATCAACCATCAGAGTCTAGTGGGTCTAGACTTAGACAGAGATATCATTTGTCAGTTACAAGTCTCTAAGATTCTATTCAGAGCTAGCACTTTATCTTGAAACAAGAGTCATGAGTGATAGATGAATATTGAATTGTCTTATTTAGACAACTAACAAGCAACAGTATCAACACAAAAGTGAGAAAATTGTTTTCATAAATGTGATCATCACCTGGCTTAATAAGACATTCAGTATAGACAAACACAACAGAGTTTACTCTTAAAGACTTCTAAAGTTCTCTTTTTCAAAAGAACTTCTCTAGAGATCTAATAGAAACTTTATATTTAAATCTAAACAAATGTTTCGTTGAATCAAAAGATAAGCCATAAAAGAACAAACATACCACATTTTTTTTGTTTGGTCAGACTCGATTCAATATTCAGACTTGACCAATAGAGTTTAAACACAACTTTGAGTAGATTCTGATTCAATGGTTGTCTAACCATTGATTCCACTACTCTCACCAAATTCAGTACCACCAGTACTTGAATTTGGACTGTTAGCTCTTCTTCCATTCAATGTTGTAAACAACCTTGTGGAAGATGCCTCTGCTTCTTTCCTTGATATCTGTAGCAGATACATTATGATACTCATATTTCAATAAGACCATACATGTAAGTACAAACAGACTCTTATGTGCCTTACATTTCAATCTAACAACAGATCATAAGTCACTCTAAAGTATGAGTCTAGAATGAGATATGATAGGAATATAATCTTGCTCTACGCAATGCCAATAATCTCATTATCTTGGATTAAATCTTTTGACTTTGAAATCATTGACAAGCTCAAAACCAGATAACGTTAGCTATCAAACATTGATATAAAGCAGATCAGAGTACTGTCTTAGTACAGCTAACGGAACTCAAAGAGAAGTTGAAGACTTTTCATAGAAATGTCTTTTAAAACAACTTCCATAATGGTCCTCAACCAAGAAGCAATGGAGTTTCTTAAGATATCACCTTAAAGAACAAACTCCATATAATCAAACATTTTGAAACAAGATAACCTTAACAACATGTCATGTTTTTCAATATTTTATTTTTTATTTCAGAACACGGATGCTTCTTTTCATCTACATCCTGCACTAATATTAGCTTCAAATGATTAAACATTGACAAGCATCTGAAATTAGGTTCTGGTAGAAATTACTTCTTGCTTTCAGATTTGGGAAATCAGTTGAAATACAAATATTTCAGAAGCTCTTGAAGTTACTCTTCTATCAACAGATATCACAATCCATTTATCCAGTATGGAAGTCCTTCTGACAAGAAACCTAAGTTTCTCATCATTAGTCATTACACAAAACTTAAGCTAAAAAGGAGAAGGTGATTTGTTGAATAGTTTTTAATCATCCAACTTCATTTCTTTTCTTTAAAAACTATAAGTCAAACCTTCAGAACACAACAAATTTAGGATGTAAACATAAAAAAAATGTGACTTTAGATTTAAGTCAAGAAACAGTCCTCTCAGAGTTTGCTTGAAAAGATTAGATGAAGTGTAACTACTTAAAGCTTCAAAAACTAATTCCACAAACCCAAACACAAGACTTCAAAGATAGTCCAAGCATCAAACATGTCAATGATGTTGATATACTCAGAAGTGAGATAATGCATCTACCAGAATGCAACTACCTATAAAGATATTCAATATGCATCTTCTGAGTTGGCGAAGGAGATTTTCAAAAAGATCATCTAAAACACCATCAACTTCTATAGTAATACCTTTTTCAAGGATATTCTATAGACCTTCAGCAGCCCTTTATCAAGTCCAGTGAGTTAAAAATATGTTTACCTTTTCCATCATTTAAATTCAATGGAATCGCCCATTTGAATATGATAGAAAAAGCCGTATGATATTTTTCATGTGGAACTTGATTCCTTTTTGAAGAAGAAATATACTTTTTTTATTAGATCAATATATGCACCACTGTTAGGTGTTAAGCACAGACCATTCTCTAATACCAATTAAAGGTGTGAAAAGTACACAAGAAGGGGGTTAAATTGTGTGTCACGTTTTCTTATTATTTAGCTTCTGATCAGTGTCTCAGAATCAGAACTGATGTTCAGATTCTGAGTTAATTCATTTGGCAGTGGATACAACAGAAGTAAATAAAATAATAGCAGAAGACACAAAAGATTTATACTGGTTTCTTCCCTAAATTAGAGCAGTCCAGTCCCTTTTCCTCACAAGATCTTTTCATTATAACCACTTCATGATTACAATCGCTTATGCTTCTGCATAAGAATTTTACAACTGCTCAGACCAATTGTCTGAGACTTCCCTTGCTTAGAGCGCATGTCTAAGACTTATACTTTGCTTACAGCAACTAACTAAGCCACCTGCTCATTTGTCTTCTGGTTGAGACTTCCCCTTACTTAGAGCACATGTCTAAGACTTTCTTTGCTCACACCATCTGACTGAGTCGCCTGCTCATATGTCTTTTGATTGAGACTTTCCTGTGCTTAAAGCATATGTCTAAGACCTCTTTTGCTCACGCCATCTGACTGAGTCGCCTGCTCATCTGTCTTCTGGTTGAAACTTACCTTTACTTAGAGCACATGTCTAAGACTTTCCTTTTGCTCAATCAGACTAATTGAATAAGACTTTCACAACTCAAGCACTTAAGCAATGAGACTTACGTGGCTTAAGCATCTTGGCTCAAGACTTATTGCTTGAATCCCAATGAGACAATACTTTTTGCTCAAGCACATAGCAGGAGACTTAATCTAAACTACTAAAGGGTCAGCAGAATAGAGAACAAGGTGTACATGATGCACGCATCAGAGGTACGGGAGATCACCATAACAAAGACCTAAAGCACTTAAGATTTCTTGAATATGTACAGGGTTAAGAAATCTTAAGGCTTCTACAATTACAACCTAAAATAGAAAATCTGCCTATTAGAAAGAGTTGATAATTGCTTAATCTTGTTACTCCTTCAACAGAAGAATCTTTGTTAAAAATCCATGTTTGAATCTTCAGCCATATATATAGGCTTTCCAGGAACTAGCCGTTGAGAAGGTTATTTGATCAAGTGACTTTGCTTTTGCTCCAAAGTATAAGAGACGTTGAAGATGGATGCACAACAGATTTCTGAATCCATTGTGTAACACGTTTAAACTTTGAGTCTTCAAGTGGTTTTGTACTAATAGATCCGTTGAGAGTAGACATCCATAGAACGTACCAGCTTTTCTTGAGCCTTGCAATCCTATAGACTCAAGCTGACAGGTTGATAAGACAATACAACTTGCTTTCAGCAGTACGGATAGTCCACAGCTTTATCACCAACTCTGAATGGTACCAGATGCTGATATACAATTACTAAGTGTAGAAACTCGTCTGAATGTTGAGGTCTTCAGTTCAGAGTCTTCGTCAAACCACACTAGAAATTGTTCTTCAGACTCTACCACCAGAAGCTAGCAATGAAACAACTCCAAGTGTATCTTAAGTAAACAGATTTTGATTATTTATGTACAAGACAAGAACCTGCATAAATAAAAAACACATCAAATAAACCATTATACTTTTAATACTTTTGTTATCATCAAAACTACAAAGAAAATATCAAGAACAAATCTTGTTCAAATAAATATTTGTGTTAAAACATGCTAGAGAACAAACTCATCTTAATCAAGAACTTCCATTGATTAATCAATGGCAACCCATCACTATCCCAAAGTGTTGAGAATGATCCAAATGATCATTCAACCACATGTTTGAAATAATGAAGATTCAACTTCTTTGAACATCAACAATCCATGATCCTTAGATTTTCATCAACCAAAATAAAAATAAAATCGAAATGAAATGAAAATCAAAGAACAAAATAAAATCAAGAAATATTGCACAAGAAATAAGCATTAATTATAAAACCAAATGTTAATAAAAAAAGAACAAAAATAATTAAAAAGAAAAAATGACAAGGAAAAATAAGAAAAGAATAAAAAATAAATAAATAAATAAAGGAAATTGAGGGAGGTGAGAAAGTGCAGGCTAAGGTGGTGTGAATAGTGAATTGTAATGGGCCTAGCCCATGTTTACATAAGCCAAGGTTCAAAAATAAAAAAACAATAACCATCAACAAATGTAAAAAAAAAATGCCTCACATGTTCTCAGCCTACTCTCTTTTTTTCTCGTCTTCATCACGCTGAAACAAGGTAAGGGTGGCCGGCGGTGGAGTCTCGCCGGACCACCCTAAAACTCACATATATGAACCCTTCTTTCCCCTTTTAAACAAATCACTTTCAAACCTCATTCCAAAAGTCACAACCGAAAACAAGCGAAAACGAAATTGAAAGAGGGATTCTCAAAATTCAGATTTATAACAATATAGGTAAGACAACTACTCTAAATATATTTCAATTTGAAATAGATTCCTTCTACCTCTTCTTGGCCATTGTGGCTGTGATTACTTTGTGGTGTTATGAGTTGTGATTTTTGTTTGAAATTTTTACGGGTTTTGGCGAGTTTGAAGGTATGTGTTCGAAGCTTGAAGATGAAGGTGAGGGTTGAATTGGGCAGAGTGATTTTGGCTGTGAAAAAGCTTGAAAGAGTGAATAAGGGTCCTTATTTAAAGGAAAATTGGGTGAGCTATGATTTGAATACATTGCCGTTTTGTAAATTTTTTGTTTTCGTTTTTTCTACATCATTTGATTCATGTCGTTTGGCTCAGGTGTGTGACATTTTTGGCCAAAGCATGTGCGTGTTTCATGTATTTACGTATTTTACGCTTGGATGGATTTTTTGTGTGTTCGTTTTGGCATATGTGTGAGAGGTTGGCTGTGTAGTGAAGGTTTGTGGGGTCTTCATGGATGTAGGCTTTGTTATGTTTAGCTCGCGTGCTTGGAGGCATGCTCATGGCTTGTTTTGGAATTGTGTGATAGCAGCTTGGTGCGGTTTGAAGTCGTAGCTTGAAGTTTCTCATGGGCATGGTTGTGTATTGAAGACGGCTTGGTGGCTTTGTTTGAATTGGCTTCAATGAAGGCTTGTAGAATTTTGTGGCTAGCTTGTATATCGCGTTGCTAAGGCCTGCATGTTTGCAGCTTGTGGTGATGTAGCTTGTTATTTCTTTGCAGCTTGTATGTAGCTTTTGGGAGTAACACTTGTGAAGGCTAGGACATGTTTGCAGCTTGTGGTGATGTAGCTTGTTATTTCTTTGCAGCTTGTATGTAGCTTTTGGGAGTAACACTTGTGAAGGCTAGGACATGTTTTAGCTTCGTGGTCACTGCTGAGGTTTTGAAGATGGCCCTTTTTCATAGTTTTTTGTTTTTTAATTTCGATTGGGTAATGGGCTTGTAAAATTTAAAAAAATGGCAATGGGCTTATTTTTCCTTGTAACTTCATGATCCATATTGTCTTTTTTCGGTAGAACTTGGTAATGAATGCATGGGCTTTAATAATTCAATTCGACCTAGTAAACCTCAAATGCACCTTCACTCATGTTGAAACTTTGGCCAAAAAACATGACTAACAAGCCTTGAATTTCCGTGCGAATACCAAAAATATCATTAGCTAAATTCCACTTTTCTTGGTTTTCCACTTGAAATAAATGAAACTGGAATTGATCATTGAAAATAAAATCCACTATAAATCACTCTTGGACTTGAATGTGTTAAAACTTTGAATCATAAATGGATCTGGAATTCATCATGATCTTGGAAAAACCGGGACTGTGAATCAATAAATCCATCTCAACCTGGCCACTTGAATACTGATAAACAAAAGCTTTCATCTTAAACCTTATTGAGTAAGAACACCTTAAAATCAGAGCATTATGACTTTATATGTGAACTTCAATAAACTACACAAAAACCCTAATTAAAAGTGAACTGGTCTTTGACGATCTTTAACCATGAAACACTGGACTTTGCCATTGTCTGATAACCTGATAATGAAGCACACTTCTTGTTTGACCAAGATTAAGTCAAACTTCCATTGAATTTCAACCATCATTGCGCACATGCTTGAGATAATAAATGGGTAGGAGAAATTTGGGGTATGACAAAAACCTTTTTCTCAAGCCATCTGGGTGAAACTTGCATACGATTCCCATAATTATAGAAATAGGGCAGGACTCTAACGATCCTCCGGTCGTTGTGTGATAAACCCTGGTGGAACCCCTAATGGAACCATTTACAAAATCCTTGATGAAACCCTTAATACAACTTCTGATGGAACCCCTAATGATAGAACCCTAATGAAACCTTTTGACAAATCCCTGATGACACCCCTTGATTAATCCCTGATGATTAGTTTCAAACCCTTCGGGTGAAACTTGCATGCGATTCCTATGATCATCCGATCATTTTAGTGGAATCAGGTTGGACTTTAGTGATACCCTGATCACTCTGGATGAAACCCCTTGCTAAAACTCTGGTGAAACCTCTTGATAAAATTCTGGTAGAACCTTTTGATGAAACTTCAGATGGAATCCCTTGATAGAAACTCTTGATAAAACCCTTTTGATGAAATTCCTTGATAAAACCCTGGTGAACCCTTGGTGGAACCCTGTGGATAATGCTCTGATGAAAACCCTTTGATAGAACCCCTTTGATAAAATCCCTTGACAAAATTCCTTGATAAAATCATCTGACAACCCCCTGGTGTAGCGTGCGATTTTTGTCGGTGACGCGACCACCTTATCGTCATTGGTTGGAATTGGGTGCTACTTTCTGTTTTCTTATTTATCCTATGAAGCTGGAAAGGAAAGGGAAGCTATTTAAAACTAACCTTGCACGCAAATGTTTTTTTTAATAAATGCTTAAGAGATTGGGGGGTCCGGGGTCAGGTTATACAATGGGGAGTTGTCAATTACCCATCCTATATATGGTTATCCATAGATCGTTTAGCAAATTCTATTATTATCTACTTATTGGTGTTTATCTGTCGTGGGTTGGGAAAGTTTCTCCTTTGGGAATGTCTGAGAGAATATTTTTGTTGTTTTTGGGTTTTCCAATGTTTTTGGTAAGGTACTGGACCTAAAGTTTTTCTTATGTGTGCTCGCTAAGATTTCACAATCTTATGCCTACGTATTCCCGTTAAAGAAAACAGGGAAATTAGAACAATCGTAGTTCCTCCTATTCTAAAAATATGTTTGGTGTCTTATTCAAAGCCCAAGATTAAAGCTGAAAGGTTATTTGTGTCTTGTTCAAAGCCCAAGATTGGAGCTAAAAGGTTTTGACTGAGAGAGAATTTGTCATCTCTAAAGGGAGATATCTCATCTGTTTATCACAGTTGTTGGATGAATGATTATAAAGGAGAATTACTTTAACTGGAATATATGGCATCCAACAATGCCATAATTTCCTTTATAAGGGATTTGTCCTGAAGGAGAAAATTTTAAATCAGTGTAGAGCAATGCCATTTTTCCTTAGGAGCCTTCCACGCTAAGAGAGGGACATTGTCTTGGATGTAAATAATCCAAAGGCTTGCCACTTATAGCAATTAGATGAAATAAGGGGATTTACCAGGATAAGAGATGGACCACAACTTGAATTTTTGAATCAACAAGTGTGCCACTTACAGCAGTTATCTGGAATTAGGTTTGTTTGATTTGTCTGTTTTGATGTGTGATGTACAGAGAAATGTCTTCCTACAGAGAGAATTTGATTTCCTCTGAGGGGATGTTGGTTTTTTTGTGTGCCTTGATCAAAGCCCAAGGTTAAAGCTAAGAGGTTGACTCTGTAACACCCTGATTCTACCCAACGTAATTATATAATATCAGAGTATAAAATTTCACCATACAGGATGTCACATTCATTTCAACTTAAATATATCTTACAATCACCTGTATATCATACATAACGGATACAACTTTCTGGATAACTGATTCGAACCTGTTTAGTTCTTTAAAATATAACAACTTTAACTCTCAAGCAGCGGATTAATAAGTTCAACATAAAATTTTTTCTTGATTTAAAATTCAACAAAATAATGACTCCCAATCAACAAGTCTTTAACTTCAAATAGTTAAAGTATCTTCATCCAACACAAAGCAACTTCAAAATTCAAGTTTTTAACGAAATCAATATAAAATTCAGCAACTTAAACATAATCAAAGCAATAAGAAAAACACGCGATTATCCCCCCGAGTGCTACGTATCAGAGCGACAACCACCGACTCGAACTAAGGTAACCGGCTACTCTTCTTGATTACCTGCACGTTGCCAACATAGGGACAACATTCAAACAGAAGGGGTGAGTTACCGAAAATTATAAACGAAGTATAATAAATAATATACAAGCAAGAAGCATACAAACATTCACCACTTCACAATCAACCACCAACAACCAAAATCAAATCAATAACAACTAACGGAAATCAACAACAACCTAAGAGAATGCAACTTCAATGTGACTCGACAATGTTATGCATGTGGTACCATCGGAGTAAAACTCCCAACGTAATATTTCCAGTTTATCGAGGCATCAAGGCGTAAGCCTTCAACTTTCAACTTTCAACATATGCCAATCCAGGCCAACGTGGTGTGAGCAACGCTCCGACACAAAATGCAATGTATGTTCATGACACGCACTCACTCAACAACATAAACAACTCAACAACATCCACACATGATCAACTTAACAACATAACAACTTTTCGACATAAACAACTTAATCAACTTTGGCTATTACGCCTTCAACTTAAAATTCGTCCGTGTACCGGAACAATATTGAAACTCAACTGCTGTACCTGAAATTCCACTTTTTCAACATAGTTTCAACCAAACAATTCAACCAAAGCCACCTACTAAATTACCCGGCTTACCCCGACAATTTCCGTTAAATTCCGGACAACTAGTTTTTCCGCCCCAAACCGGCTAAACCGACTAAACTGTCCAGTTTTTAACTTCGGTTACTGCTACCAGTTATTTTAGAAAACCTTGATCCTATTACTGCTGCCAATTAAAATAATTTTCAAGCTTCTGTCAAAATTCTGTTTACTGTCATGGTTTTTGTTTTTTTTTTTCTGTCAAATTATCCTTGCCACTTAACTAGTTTTCTGTCGAAACTCACCACTGCTACTTAATCAGAGTTCATGCTAAGTTTCTGCTAGGTAACAATTATCATATTATCTTTATGCCAATAAACTAATACCAATGGTTATTTAATGGATTTAGTTGGAAATTATTTAGTTAAAATGAGTTACTAATACTGCTTAACCAAAATCAATTCCATTGGAGGCGCCCACCCCCACCTAAAAACATTATGGAGGCGCCCACCCCCACCTAAAAAAACATTATGGAGGCGCCCACCCCCTTTCATTGGAGGCGCCCACCTCCACCTTGTGAGGCCCCCGCCTCAAAATTCTACAATTCTCTGTTAATTCCCCAAAATACAAATTTCTGTAAATTCGTTTCTCAGATTTCACCGAATCATGGTACCTCGTCCAACAACAATTTTTCCTCAACAATTGACAGTTAACATTTCGTATAATTAATCCCTATAACTTCAGCAACAACACATCGTCGAAGAGAATCAACTTAACTCAATCATCAACATCAGCCAGATTATCAACGACCACACAAAATCAACAATAACTTATCAAGAATCAATTGGGAAAAACAATCATATAATCCCCTACCCATATACTATTCATCCTAACCCGGTTATAATAATCGAACCCACCCTTACCTTGGATTGAAGGCAGCTCGACGATCGATCGGATTCCGGAAACTCGATACCGGCAGCGGTTTCTCTCGCGACTTCTTCTTCTCTTCCGTTCTCAACTTCTCTCACGTCCTTCTTTTCCCTCTAACTGATACCCACAACTCCACTATTCTTTCTATTTTCTTTATTTTATTAAAATAATATTATTCAATTAAAATGTCTAATGGGCCTAATCATACACCCCCTAATTTACTAATTCCGACACGAAACCAAGCCCACTTGACCGAGCACACTCCAACTACGATAATATTACTACCAATATTATTCCGCGACTTTTAATATTATTTCTACGACTTACCGACTTAATATACCGACTTAACGACTTAATTCACCGCAACACCAAAATCAACCAAATGATTCACAAACAATTAGTAAATATCCAGTTAAATAAATAATTAAATATTTGGGCGTTACAACTCTCCCCTACTTAGAATATTTTCGTCCTCGAAAATTTACCTGATTCAAACAGCTCGGGATAGGAGTCTCGCATCTTGCTCTCCAATTCCCACGTCATGCTTTCTCCGGTAGCTCCCAACCAGACAACTTTCACCAACGCGATCTCTTTCCCTCGCAAGGTCTTCAATTCACGATCCGCGATTCGCACAGGCTTCGTCTCCACCGTGAGATTATCCCGTACTTGCACATCATCCATATTAACCACATGAGACGGATCTGAAATGTATTTTCGAAGCTGCGACACATGAAATACATCATGCAGATTCGAAAGATTTGGCGGTAACGCCATTCGGTAAGCAACTTTCCCGACTCTGTCCAAAATCTGATACGGCCCAATAAAACGAGGAGTGAGCTTCTTAGACTTCAAAGCTCTCCCAACACCAGTCACAGGTGTGACTCTCAGAAACACATGATCGCCCGCTTGGAATTCCAAATCCTTCTTCCGCTTGTCATGGTAACTTTTCTGTCTACTTTGAGAAGCTTTCATCTTCTCTCGGATCAACTTCACTTTCTCGGTAGTTTCTCGGACTAATTCCGGCCCAAGTACTACACTTTCACCAGATTCATACCAACACAACGGAGTTCTACACCTCCGACCATACAGCGCTTCAAAAGGTGCCATTCCGATACTAGAATGGTGACTATTATTATAAGTGAACTCTATTAATGGAAGATGAGTATCCCACGACCCTCCCTGCTCAAGAACACAAGCTCTCAACAGGTCCTCCAACGACTGAATAGTTCTCTCAGTTTGACCATCTGTTTGAGGATGATACGCCGAACTCAACCTCAGCTTAGAACCTAACGCCTCCTGTAGGCTCTTCCAAAACTCCGACGTAAACCTCGGATCTCTATCAGATACAATACACAAAGGAACACCATGCAACTTCACAATCACTCGGATATAAATCTCTGCCAACTTCGTAATCGGGTAGGTGATGTTAATAGGTAGGAAGTGAGCTGACTTCGTAAGCCTATCAACAATCACCCAAATAGAATCATGTCCTCTTGAAGTCATAGGCAACCCTGTTACAAAGTCCATAGAAATGCTATCACATTTCCATTCTGGAATCTCTAACGGTTGCATCAACCCAGCAGGTTTTTGATGCTCAACTTTCGACTTCTGACACGTCAAACATGCATACACAAATCGTGCCACATCTTCTTTCATTCCGGACCACCAAAATATTTTCTTCAAGTCTTGATACATTTTAGTAGCTCCCGGATGAATACTCAGATTACTTCTATGACCCTCTTCAAGAATTTTCTTTTTCATATCTGTATCATCTGGTATACAAATTCGATCATGCAGCCTCAACACACCTCGTGCATCAATCTTAAAGTCATTCTCATCCGATTGACCACAACTATTCATGATGTCCACTAGTTTCACATCCCGCTTCTGAGCCTCTCGAATACTGTCCAGAAAATCATTGTTAATTTTCAACATACCCAGCATAACACTCTGCGGTGTCACTTCGCAAACCAAACTCATATCTCGAAACTGCTCAATTAATTCCAATTCCTTAATCATCATTGCTGACATATGCAAGGTCTTTCGGCTTAAAGCATCGGCCACAACATTAGCTTTGCCCGGATGATAATTTAAACCGAAATCATAATCTTTCAGCAATTCTAACCACCGTCGCTGCCTCATATTCAACTCCTTCTGGTCAAACAAATACTTTAAGCTCTTATGATCACTATAAACTTCAAATCTAGCGCCATAGAGATAGTGCCTCCAAATTTTCAGCACAAAAACCACTGCAGCAAGCTCCAAATCATGCGTAGGATAATTCCTTTCATGAGTTCTCAACTGTCGAGACGCATAAGCAATTACTTTATTATTCTGCATCAGCACACCTCCTAATCCCATCAGCGAAGCATCGCAATACACCACAAACGGTTCTTCTGGATTCGGTAATGTCAAAACCGGAGCCGACGTCAACCTCTTCTTCAATTCTGTAAAACTTTCTTCGCACTGAACATCCCACACAAAAACTTTACCTTTACAAGTCAATCTTGTTAACGGAAGTGCCAACTTAGAAAATCCTTCAATAAATCTTCTATAATAACCAGCTAGTCCCAGGAAACTTCTAATCTCAGTAGCCGACCTTGGAGTTTCCCATTGCAACACAGCATCTACTTTAGAAGGATCCACGGCAATACCACTACCTGAAATCACATGACCCAGAAAACTAACTTCTTTCAACCAGAACTCGCACTTGGACAGCTTCGCATACAACTGCTTACCTTTCAAAACTTCCAACACTGTCCTCAAATGTTCCTTATGCTCTTCTTCTGACTTAGAATAAATCAGAATATCATCAATGAATACAACCACAAAACGATCCAGATAAGTATGAAAAATGCGGTTCATGTATTCCATGAATACTCCCGGCGCATTAGTAACACCGAAAGGCATCACTGAATACTCATAATGTCCATACCGTGTTCTGAACGCCGTCTTCTGAATATCCTCATCCTTCAATTTAATCTGATGATAACCCAATCTCAAATCAATCTTGCTAAACACGCGAGCACCCACTAACTGATCCATCAAATCATCTATTCTCGGAAGTGGATACTTGTTCTTGATTGTTACTTTATTCAGCTGTCTATAATCAACACAAAGTCTCATACTTCCATCTTTCTTCTTTACTAACAACACCGGAGCTCCCCACGGCGATACACTTGGTCTTATAAACTTCTTCCCAAGTAACTCTTCCAACTGCTTCTTTAATTCAGACAACTCGGATGCCGACATTCTGTATGGTGCCATCGAAACAGGTTTTGTACCAGGTACAAGGTCGATTGCAAATTCAACCTCTCTCTCTGGCGGCACATCAGGAATTTCATCAGGGAAAACTTCAGGAAATTCATTTACCACCTGCAATTCTTCAATCTTAGCTCTGCTCTCAATAGACAACGTTGCCATCAACGAAAACATCTGAGCTTCTTCTTTCATCAATTGCTGTAACTCTCTGAAAGACAGCAATCCAACCCCTTCCTCTTCCGGAGAGGAAAACCTCACCGACTTGCGATAACAATTTATGTGAACGTAGTTATACTCTAACCAGTTCATACCCAGAATTACATCCATTCCGGTCAGCGGCAAACAAACCAAATCAACATAAAAGTCTTTATCGAAGATCGATAAAGGACACCTTAAACACACAAGAGAAGTAGTCACCGATCCCTTAGCCGGAGTCTCGACGACCATTTCTCCATTCATAGCAGATAATTTAAGACCCAATCTTTGAACACAATCAGCAGAAACAAAACAATGTGTAGCACCAGTGTCAATAATAGTAATTAAAGGAGTACTATTAATGAAACATGTACCTCTGATAAGTCTGTCCTCGTTAGCTGTCTGAGTTCCTGCTAACGCGAACACTTTTCCGGTCTGAACTTTCTTTGGCTTCGGACACTGATTACCAATATGTCCCTCTTCACCACAATTAAAACAGATCATCTCCTTGTGCCTGCAATCAGATATTGCATGCCCAATCTTACCACATCGGAAACACCTCTTCGCCTCAGCAGTACACACGGTACTCTTATGACCAGATTTTCCACATTTGAAACAAGTTATGCCAGCAGGAGCATCTCCCCTACTAGTCTTCTTGCCTTCAGTCGCTTTCGATTTACCTTTTCCAGCTGGAGCATCGTAAGGCTTACCACGGTTCTGTTGTTGCTTGCCTCTTCTGTCACTAACAATCTTGTAGTGAGCATTATTGTCCTCTTCATAAATTCTGCAACTATCAACCAAATCAGAAAAGACACGAATCTTCTGATACCCAATAGCTTTCTTGATTTCAGAGCGCAACCCGCTTTCAAATTTGATGCATTTAGAAAACTCAGCATCATCACCGGTATAGTACGGATAAAACTTAGCCAGCTCAACAAACTTTGCAGCATAATCAGTAACCGACATAGTTCCTTGTTTCAGCTCAAGAAACTCGATCTGCTTCTTACCACGGACATCCTCTGGATAATACTTTCTCAGAAATTCTCTTCGGAACACATCCCAAGTAATAACTTCACCTGTAGTCTCCAATCTCTGACGAGTCTCTAGCCACCAGTCATCAGCTCCGACCGCTAGCATATGAGTCCCATAACGAACCTTCTGCGCTGGAGTGCAGTCCATCACATGGAAGATTCTCTCAATCTCTTTCAACCAGTCCAATGCTCCATCAGGGTCATACTTGCCCTTGAAGGTAGGTGGATTTTCCCTCTGAAAAGTCGCCAGACTACGAGATCCATCATTCTCGCCAGCATTCGGTAAGTTCTGCACAGCCTCAGCCATTGCTTGCATTGCAGCAGCCATTGCAGCATCGTTCCTTCCAGCCATCTCAAATTATCACTACAACATAAACCAAAGTTAGAACCAAATAACAATACTCGATTGTTAAACAACTACGACTCGACACTTGGCCGGACGGACCAACCTGCTCTGATACCACTAATGTAACACCCTGATTCTACCCAACGTAATTATATAATATCAGAGTATAAAATTTCGCCATACAGGATGTCACATTCATTTCAACTTAAATATATCTTACAATCACCTGTATATCATACATAACGGATACAACTTTCCGAATAACTGATTCGAACCTGTTTAGTTCTTTAAAATATAACAACTTTAACTCTCAAGCAGCGGATTAATAAGTTCAACATAAAATTTTTTCTTGATTTAAAATTCAACAAAATAATGACTCCCAATCAACAAGTCTTTAACTTCAAATAGTTAAAGTATCTTCATCCAACACAAAGCAACTTCAAAATTCAAGTTTTTAACAAAATTAATATAAAATTCAGCAACTTAAACATAATCAAAGCAATAAGAAAAACACGCGATTATCCCCCCGAGTGCTACGTATCAGAGCGACAACCACCGACTCGAACTAAGGTAACCGGCTACTCTTCTTGATTACCTGCACGTTGCCAACATAGGGACAACATTCAAACAGAAGGGGTGAGTTACCGAAAATTATAAACGGAGTATGATAAATAATATACAAGCAAGAAGCATACAAACATTCACCACTTCACAATCAACCACCAACAACCAAAATCAAATCAATAACAACTAACGGAAATCAACAACAACCTAAGAGAATGCAACTTCAATGTGACTCGACAATGTTATGCATGTGGTACCATCGGAGTAAAACTCCCAACGTAATATTGCCAGTTTATCGAGGCATCAAGGCGTAAGCCTTCGACTTTCAACTTTCAACATATGCCAATCCAGGCCAACGTGGTGTGAGCAACGCTCCGACACAAAATGCAATGTATGTTCATGACACGCACTCACTCAACAACATAAACAACTCAACAACATCCACACATGATCAACTTAACAACATAACAACTTTTCGACATAAACAACTTAATCAACTTTGGCTATTACGCCTTCAACTTAAAATTCGTCCGTGTACCGGAACAATATTGAAACTCAACTGCTGTACCTGAAATTCCACTTTTTCAACATAGTTTCAACCAAACAATTCAACCAAAGCCACCTACTAAATTACCCGGCTTACCCCGACAATTTCCGTTAAATTCCGGACAACTAGTTTTTCCGCCCCAAACCGGCTAAACCGACTAAACTGTCCAGTTTTTAACTTCGGTTACTGCTACCAGTTATTTTAGAAAACCTTGATCCTATTACTGCTGCCAATTAAAATAATTTTCAAGCTTCTGTCAAAATTCTGTTTACTGTCATGGTTTTTGTTTTTTTTTTCTGTCAAATTATCCTTGCCACTTAACTAGTTTTCTGTCGAAACTCACCACTGCTACTTAATCAGAGTTCATGCTAAGTTTCTGCTAGGTAACAATTATCATATTATCTTTATGCCAATAAACTAATACCAATGGTTATTTAATGGATTTAGTTGGAAATTATTTAGTTAAAATGAGTTACTAATACTGCTTAACCAAAATCAATTCCATTGGAGGCGCCCACCCCCACCTAAAAACATTATGGAGGCGCCCACCCCCACCTAAAAAAACATTATGGAGGTGCCCACCCCCTTTCATTGGAGGCGCCCACCTCCACCTTGTGAGGCCCCCGCCTCAAAATTCTACAATTCTCTGTTAATTCCCCAAAATACAAATTTCTGTAAATTCGTTTCTCAGATTTCACCGAATCATGGTACCTCGTCCAGCAACAATTTTTCCTCAACAATTGACAGTTAACATTTCGTATAATTAATCCCTATAACTTCAGCAACAACACATCGTCGAAGAGAATCAACTTAACTCAATCATCAACATCAGCCAGATTATCAACGACCACACAAAATCAACAATAACTTATCAAGAATCAATTGGGAAAAACAATCATATAATCCCCTACCCATATACTATTCATCCTAACCCGGTTATAATAATCGAACCCACCCTTACCTTGGATTGAAGGCAGCTCGACGATCGATCGGATTCCGGAAACTCGATACCGGCAGCGGTTTCTCTCGCGACTTCTTCTTCTCTTCCGTTCTCAACTTCTCTCACGTCCTTCTTTTCCCTCTAACTGATACCCACAACTCCACTATTCTTTCTATTTTCTTTATTTTATTAAAATAATATTATTCAATTAAAATGTCTAATGGGCCTAATCATACACCCCCTAATTTACTAATTCCGACACGAAACCAAGCCCACTTGACCGAGCACACTCCAACTACGATAATATTACTACCAATATTATTCCGCGACTTTTAATATTATTTCTACGACTTACCGACTTAATATACCGACTTAACGACTTAATTCACCGCAACACCAAAATCAACCAAATGATTCACAAACAATTAGTAAATATCCAGTTAAATAAATAATTAAATATTTGGGCGTTACAGACTCTGTTTAGGGAGTTTTATATCTGTCTTGTACAAAGCCCAAGATTGAGGCTGAATAATACTGACTCAATAAGAGAGTGTTTTATTTGTCTTGTATAAAGCCCAAGATTGAGGCTAAAGAATACTGACTCAACAAGAGAGTGTTTTATTTGTCTTGTACAAAGCCCAAGATTGAGGCTAAAAAAAGAATTAAATTAACTCTTTTTTTGGGGAGATCATTATACAAAGCCTAAGAGAAGGATATAAGGAATTGACTCTTCCGGGGAATATTTTGTCTGTCTTGTACAAAGCCCAAGATTGAGGCTAAAAAGGATTGACTCTACTGGTGAGAGGTTTTATATGTCTTGTACAAAGCCCAAGATTAAGGCTAAAAGAGGATTGACTCTACTGGGGAGGTTCCATATATGTCTTGTACAAAGCCCAAGATTGAGGCTAAAAAGGATTTTGACTTACTCAGCTGGAGAACATTTATATGTGTCTTGTACAAAGCCCAAGATTGAGGCTAAAAGGTGCTGAGGGATGATCATTATACAAAGCCTAAGAGGAGGCTGGTTGGGGGAACTTCTTATATAAAGCCTAAGAGGAGGTTAATTTCTGCTGAGGATTATTGAGATCCAGAGACAGGTCCAACTTGGGGAATCAACTCTTGCTGAGGATTACAGAGGAGTTGAGATATCAGATGCCTTGAGGTTCTGATTCTGTTGGTATTGTATTGATAGTAAGTGGACCTTAGTTGGGGAACTTAGGATGAGAGCTTAAAGATTGAGTTTTAAAACCTATAGAGGTTTTAACTCTGTTGGTGATTAATGAAATAATCAGGGTTTATCCTGTGTTTTTAGGAAACTTGAGGGTTTCTGGAGATCCAAAAGGAGGTGAGATTGTCCAAGTCTACTGGTATGAAAAGGTTTATCTTTGTATGATGCCCAAGAGGAGGCTGGTATTTTAAGGGATGAGAATCAACCCTAAATTGTTCTGATGTTTTGAGATTCTCACTCTTTGGAGGATTGAACTATCAAAGGATGATTAAGTTCTGTCCTATACCTGTAGGAGGTCTTTGGGTCCTTGTACTAAGCTCAAGAGGAGGCATGAGAACTTCTAAGAAGCCTGAGGGTCCTTGTACAAAGCCCAAGAGGAGGCTGGGGATGCTTTTAGGAAGCCTGTGGGTCCAAACCTAAGAAAAGTTCAAGAAAGGTTTCACCGGGAATAATCCTTTCTTTAGTGAACAGTTATAGGGTTTGAAGAAATTCAAGAGAGGTTTCACCGGGAATTAATCCTCTCTAGGGGAAATGAATTTCTTAGACAAATTTCTACATAGTGACAGTCTTGAGAAAAGTTTCACCAGGAATAATGCTTTTCTCTGTTCCATATTGTATAAGCCCAAGAGGAGGCAAAACTGTATCTGAAATTTCCTATGGGGAACTAGTTTTGACTGTGTTGAAAGAGTGACCACTGGTTTGATCTAATCCTAGACCTAATTGCTGGGGAAAACTCTAAGCAAGTATATACAAGCATATATATATATATATATATATATATATATATATATATATATATATATATATATATATATATATACAGATGAAATATATAACAAGTATGTGTAGAAAAGATAGTGGAACTTACAGGTGAGCAAGCTTCCAGTGTTATAAACACAACTGTATGGTTAATTATTCAAGAAACTGAAGAAAGTTTTGATAACAACTATGAATTTGAATCTAAATCAAAAGGGAAGTTGTTTTGAAAGGAAGTTTGAGGCTTATACTTAAGGAGAGGCCCAGATGAATTCTTTTGAAAAGGCGACGATCACGTCGTAGTTTAGAAAAGTACAAAGGGACTTATACAATGACTAAGGCCCAAATTTATTGTATTTACCAAAGAGGTAGGGTCTTACACTATATTATAGGCCCAAAGTTATTTTTATACAAGAAATGGGGCTTACAACTCAAGGAGAGGCCCAGATGAAAAATAACGATCGCACCGTTATTTTGAAAATCGTACTGGGACTTATATAATGACTGAGGCCCAAATTATTTATGTACAAAGGGATGGGTCTTACACTATATTAGAGGCCCAAAGTGTTTATTTTATACAAAAGATGGGGCTTACAACTCAAGGAGAAGCCCAGATGATTTTTGTTTTGAAAGCGGCGATCGCGCCGAGATTTTTGAAATCGTATCGGGACTTATACAATGACTGAGGCCCAAAAATATTTTATTTACAAAGGGATGAGCCTTACACTTAATTAGAGGCCCAAAGAGTTTATGTGAAGTTTGAAATATCAAAATTTAGAGAAAACCCTAATTTTGAATTTAAAAGACATAATTTCCAAAGGAAATTAACTATAAAATATCAAATATATTCAAAAACCAATTGTAAACTTCAAAAAATGTTTTGACAAACCATGTTTAATCATGTAAAAGATTGAAGTTTATTTGAAAATGGGAAAATCAAAGTGAGAATTTCATTTTAAAATGTTTAAAAACAAATAAAATGAAATTAATTACAAAAATTCTAACTATATTAAAAAAATAATATAAATTGGATTTTTTTTGTAAATTAAAATAATTTAACATTTTTGTGACTTTTTAAACAAAGAACCAATAAAAAATGATAAAAAATGAAAGAGAAATTAATTTTTGAAATCAATTAAATAAAATATCAAAAATTCAAATAAAATTTGAATTATGGCGCCAACGGTCACTTTCTTCTTCCTCGTGACCGCGCCATGGATGATTTGCAAGAACTCGTTTTTCTCTCTGATTACTCAATGATTTTGCACGATTCAAACACCAATCTTGCTCGTTTTTTAACAAAGATCACAACCATATAGATTAATTGCATTTATATTAAGTGTGGAGTGAGAGATCAGAGGATTAACTCAAGAACCTTAGTTTCAGCATGAACACCATGAAATTCCACACACGATTCATACATAGCAATTGATTGAGGGTTATCACTCTATATACATGCAGAAACAAGATGGTAACTAAAAAATTCATTTATGATGCATTTGATAGGGAGTTTGAAGGTTTCAGGCTTACTTGAACTTGCTTGTGGAAGAGACTTTCGAATTTGGAGTTAGAGGTGTTTCAGATGAGTTGTGATGACTTGAACAACTTCACTATACCCTATGGAGTGTGTTGGGAAGCTTGGACTTGATTGGAGATGCTTGGATCACTTCAAGGCATCTCAGCTGCATATGAGCTTCAAGTGGATTTGGAGCTTTGTGATTTTAGTGTTACAGAAGTGTGAGGAGTGTTTGATCAACTCACATATGTTGTATGGGATATGTTAGAATAATTGGTTGTGATGGAATAGCTCTCTAATGAAAAATTCGATAGTGACTTGCAAATGAACGTGTTTTTGGAGTGAAAGAGATATTTTGAGTAAAGCATCAGTTTGGGTGCTTTGGTGTACTCAAAACTGATTACAATTGATGTCTATTTATAGTGCAACAAGTTTTTTTGGCATCAATAGTGAATGGCAACTGGTACAGGTCTGTGACCAATGGTTGCATAAAGGAATTTAAGTCTTCTTTGGCTATTGACTTGGGTCAGTGCAGCAGGCCTATGGTCCTTTGTTGCAGGGCTAAGGCTTAAATCATCATGGATAACATTTCCCTGATGCATGCCACCTCTATGCACTCATTCAATTCTTCTTGACAACTTTGAATATTTTGAGTAAGAACCTTGAATTTCCACATGACTAAAGGATAACTCTTGGACTTGTGAGGCTTGTGGATCAGAGGTACTTGCTTGGATAAGATTCTTATATGTTTTCAGAAGTGTGACAAGGCTTAAGGTTGCACAATTTGGCCAGCTCAAGCAAAAATGCATAAAACTGCCTTGTACACGATAGTTGGAAAGTGTCATTTTGGGAGGATCATATCTCCTTGCTCAGATGGAATTATGGAAAGCTCTTGTACTTTTAGAAAGCCCTAATATGGTACAATACATGTGTGATCATAGTTTGTCTTGAAACTATTTGAATCCAATTGAAAAATCCTCATGAACATTGATGTCCAAGGCTGAAAACTTAGGCAGTTTTCACTAAGTGTTGGAAAAAGTGGCCATTTCCCATTTTTGTGATTTTGATCAATCCATAACTCAAAATCCATGAGGATTTGGAATCTTTTGTAGTTGACATATTTGAAGTATGTCATGTGAAATTTCATTTGAGCTTTGGATAGGAGAAAGAGGCCTTGTGGTTTAGGAGTTATGACCTTGCAAAGTTCGTACAAAATCACTTTTGTTCCATAACTTAGAAAATTTTTGGTTTTTCATGGTTGCCCCTTTTGCAAGAAACCTCACTTTTCTTGATTTTTCTTAATGAATGATGATCAATACCATACATTAACATTGTTTTTGACTTAGGGGAACCATATTTGTGAAAAATTCCAAAAAGTCAAACTTGATTTTGGGCACAATTGACTTTTTGTCAGATGAAATCCAAACTGTGTGATTCTTTGTGCAATCAAGTTCTTGAACCAATCCAAACCTAATGGATGGATTCCATAGGCTTTTTAGGGTGTCTTGAATCATGTCTCAAGGTTTGGGAGCATGTCTTGGTCAAGAGTCAAAGACACAATTGACTTTTTTCTTCAAAACCCTAATTGTGGTCCAGATGAGATTGAAACTTGTGAATCAAGCTTCTTGGATCAATCCATTGTTATAAGTGGATCAATGTAGTGTATTTGAGGCCCTCAAATTATGTCTTGAGGTTTTGTTTCATGTCTTGCCTCAAAAGTCAACTTAGGGGTGAATCAGGTCAAGAAACCCTAATTCCTATTTTTTTATGAATGCATCCCCTGAGGTTATTTTGACTTGATGATTAGGTCCACGAGGTCCCTTTGAGCATCTTGGGTTGTGCTTTAAATCATTGGCTCATGCCCAGAAGAAAATTTTCATCTGGAGGCCTTGGTCGACCAAAACCCTAATTTGGTGACACTGGCGATCTCGAGGCTTGATCCACTTGGAATGTTGCAACTTTGTGATTGATTCTTGATGTGGGAGTCCTCTTGATCCCTTATGGGTGTTTGAGAGGTTAGACAAGTTGAAGATCATGTCATTTCTTGATTGATCCTTTGTCTAAGTGCTCTGAGAGGGCTTAAAACCCTAATTCTTGATTGTGGTAAATGCTCAACCATCTTTGAGGAGATTAATGAGCCATGAAGGTACATCTATATTGTGGTGATGATTCGTACAATGATGGGAAATCTTGTGGTCAAAATTTAGGGTATGACACCTGGTATATTTGATGAAATGTGTCTCATGTGGGGATAGGCTAATAAACTGGGATGTGAGAGGTGAAGACCCGCTCACTGGTTGATAACGGTCGCTCAGAATGACCGACTACTAGATAGATTCCTTTAAAGACTCACAGTGAGTGAGATTGCTGGGGAAGTCCTTTATTGAAAAGGTATCTTTGGGAAAGTTACTTACTGGGGAAGGCCAATAAGCATTCCTATTTGGGAATTGTATTGGTATAGTTGGGGATTGGACCTCTAAGAGTGGTTACAAATCCTATGTCATGTATGCATGTTCATGTGTATGCATGTTTTGAATTTATGTATGTTTTAGGCATGATGCATTATTTAGGCTAACGTCTCTTTTATGATATGTGCATGCACTGTATGTCTTTGTGGGAACCGATGTTTTCTGTAACGTTTCACCTCTCTGACCTTTGAGACTTTGATATGTCCATGGAATAGGCCATAATGCTCTTGGTATCTAGAAATATGTTATTGAAAGGAAGAAACTTCCGTGTTGGTTAGATTGTGGCTATTGATTTATGGACCTCATGTCTTGCTCAAAAGGCAATATTAGAAGAACATGATCCCTTTGATGTTTTGAAATCGAAGTAAAAGATGTTTTCAAAAGCTTTTTATTATGCCCGATGTTTCAATGCATTATTCACACATAATTGACACTTTGTAATCAAGCGGAAAAATTGAAAAAGCAAAGAAATAAGGCTCGAAAAAAACTTATTTATTCAGAAATTTGGCCCGTAGATAGGCAATATTACATAAAGAAGTAATTCCTGTAAGGGGAGATTACCGAAAACTGGAAAGATGTAAAATGGCAATGAAAATAGATTTATTCATGTCCCTATTAAATTCAACACACGCTACTATCCCTACATCTTGGAGGTCACAATACTTCTCTTCTGAAGATAATGGCTGGATTGATTGCTCCCGTCTGAGTTCCTGTTGTAGTATGGCTTAAGTGCTTACAGTCATATGCCTTTTGGATATCCCTAATTTTTTTCTGGACCGCTCTTTTTTTTAGTCTTAGTCCACCGGGAAGATATACCATTTTTTTGACTAATTTTTAATAATTTTCGGGTTTTAATAATTTTTATTAAAGTCCCTAATTTTTTCCTGTATTGCATTTTCGAGTTTTCAATCCACCGGGACGCCCTAGTTTTTGCCTAAGTCGCCCTTTCGGGTTTTTGAATTAGCGGGCTTTTAGCCTCTTTTTCTAGGAATAATATTTTTTTACTGAGTCGGAGTTCACTGGCCGTGCTAACTCTGCTCCATCCATGTTTATGAGAATTAGGGCTCCGCCAGAGAAGGCCATCTTCACGACGTATGACCCTTCATAGATTGGGGTCCATTTACCTTGGGGGTCTTTATGGATTGGTAATATTTTTCTTAGCACTAAGTCTCCTTCTTCGAATAGTCAAGGACGAACTTTCTTATTGAATGCTCTCTCGAGTCTCCGCTGATATAATTGCTCGTGACATATTGTAGCCATGCACTTTTCTTCCATGAGGTTCAACTGATCAAACCTTGTTTGTACCCATTCCGCTTCGTCCAGTTTGGTCTCCATCAAGACTATTAATGAGGGGATATCGACTTCGATAGGGAGTACAACCTCTGTACCATATACTAGGGAGAAAGGGGTTGCTCCTGTCGACGTACAAACTGATGTCATATAGCCATGTAGTGCGAAAGGGAGCATCTCGTGCCAATCTTTGTAGGTTTTTACCATCTTTTGGATAATCTTTTTTTATTTTTGTTGGCTGGTTCTACGACACCATTCATCTTTGGTCAAGAGGGTGACGAGTTATGGTGTTCAATTTTGAAACTCTCGCATAACTCATCCATTACTTTGTTATTTAGATTCAACCCATTGTCCGTGATAATCTTATTAGGAACCCCGTAGCAAAAAATCATCTCTTTTTTTATGAACTTTGCGATCACTTATTTTGTCACATTGGCATAGGAAGCAGCTTCTACCCACTTGGTGAAGTAATCAATGGCAACTAGAATGAAACAATGCACATTTGCAGCTTTCGGTTTGATCATCCCAATTATATTTATACCCCATATAGAGAAAGGCCACAGAGCATTTAAGACATTCAAGGGAGTTGGTGGCACATGAACTTTATCTACATATATTTGACACTTATGGAACTTCTTGACGTATTTGAAGCAATTTGATTCCATAGTCAACCAGTAATACCCTGCTCTGAGAATCTTCTTAGCCATCGTATGTCCATTGGCATGTGTACCAAAGGATCCTTCATGAATTTCTTTGATAGGCATGTCTACTTTGTATCCATCTAAAGACTTGAGTAAGACCATGTTGTGATTCCTTTTGTAAAGTACATCCCCATTGAGGAAGAATTGGGTGAACAATCTTCTGAGTATTTTCTTATCCCCACTTGAGGCATTTGTAGGATACTCTTGCTTCCGGAGGAATTATTTGATATCATGAAACCATGGTTTATTATCCGCTTCTGCCTCCATTGCTACGCAATAGGGTGGCTCGTCTAGACGGTGAATTATTATAGTTGGCACTTCATTGTGCCATTTATCCTTGAACATGGATGCCAAGGTAGCCAAGGCGTTGCTAGATGATTATCTTCCTGAGGGATATAGTGGAACGTGATCTCATCAAATTAAGTGATCATTTTCCGGACGTGGTCTAGATACTGAACTAGCTTGGGATTATAAGCTCCCCAGACTCCCTTGATTTGATTGATGATGAAATCAAAGTCTCTGTATACTTCTAAGATCTTGATTCTTAGGTCAATGGCCTCGTCAATTCCTAGGATGCATGCCTCGTATTCCGCCATGTTATTAGTACATGTGAAACATAACCTTTATGTGAAGGGAATATGGAAACCTGTTGGAGAAGTTATAACAACCCGGATCCCATGTCCTTCTGCGTTTCAGGCACCGTCAAATATAAGTTTCCATCGTGATCCTGGTTTAGGTCGTTCGTCAGGGCTTGGAGCTTCACAATCTTTTATGACCATTACGTCTTCATCAAGGAAGTCAAACTACATAAGTTGATAATCTTCCACTGGTTGATTGGCAAGATGATCTGCTAGTACACTCCTTTTGATAGACTTTTGAGTAACATACTAGATGTTTTATTCATTTAACAACATCTGCCATCGGGCTATTCTCTCAGTTACTATAGACTTTTCGAAGATGTATTTGATCGGATCTGTTCTAGATATCAGCAAAGTCGTGTGGCACACATATTGTCTTAGGCGTCGAGCAGCTCAGATAAGAGCACAATAGGTTTTTTCTAAGAGCGAGTATCTGGATTCACAATCAGTGAATTTCTTTCTTAAGTAATAGATCACATGCTCTTTTATCCCTATTTCATCGTGTTTCCTTAGTAGACAACCCATTGAATTGTCAAGTACTGTTAGATACATTATAAGTGGTCTCCCTAGAACTGGTGGTACTAAGATAGGTGGCTCTTGCAAATATTTTTTGATCCAATCGAGGCCTTTTGATAACCTTAATTCCACTCGATGGATTGATCTTTTCTGAGTAACTTGATGACTGTTTCACAATTAGCTGTAATGTGCGAGATGAACCTAGCAATGTAGTTCAATCTCCCCAGGAATCCACAAACCTCTTTTTCAATCTTTGGAACTGGCATATCTTGGATGGCGTTTACTTTGTCGGGATCGACTTCAATTCCTCTCTGGCTGACTATGAACCCTAGTAATTCCCCATATCTGACTCCAAAAGTGCACTTTACAGGATTTAGTCATATCTTGAACTTCATCAGTTGATCAAATAACTTTTGTAAGTTAACTATGTGATTCTTCAGTTTGTGATTTGGAAATCATATCATCGACGTAGACCTCTATTTATTTGTGCATCATATCATGGAAGAGAATCACCATTGCTCTTTGTTAAGTTGCCTCAGTGTTCTTTAATCTAAAAGGCATTACTTTGTAATAGAAGGTGCCCCAAGGAGTGATAAACATGGTCTTCTCCATGACTAAGGGAGCCATTTTATCTGGTTATAACCGTAGAATCCGTCCATAAATGAGAAAACTAAAAACTAAGTGGTGTTGTCCACTAACACATCAATGTGTGGTAATGGGAAGTCGTCTTTAGGACTTGCTATATTAAGATCTCTGTAATCTACGCACATTCTGACTTTACCATCTTTCTTTGGGACTTGTACAATGTTATCTACCCATTATAGATATTTTTCTACGGCTAAGAACCCTGGATAGAATTACTTTATAACCTCTTCCTTGATTTTGAGAGCCATGTCGAGTCTAGTCCTTCGCAATTTTTGCTTGATTGGTAGCTTGTGTTCATCGATACTCGTGTCTAGTCCTGGCATATCTTGGTATGACCAAGCGAACACATATGCATACTCGGGTCGTAACTTGATTAGTCTTTTCTTTATTTCCTCGTTTAAGGAAGCACCGACTTTGACCTTTTTCCTATCTTCTTCAGTTCCCAGATTAATCATATCCACTATTCCTGATGAGGTTGTATTACCTTGTCCTCTTGTTTCAACAGTCTTGCTAACTCTTTGGGAAGCTCGCAATCATCCTTATCACCCTCTTCCACTTGGTTAATCGGGAATTCGAAGTTGTAAGGGATTATAGTAGTGTCGTTTTCAATAAGTTCATTTATTAAACTGGGAATGAAAGAAAAGGGATCTTAATTGAAAACAAAATGCAATTTTATTGATAAAATAAGTCATTGAAACAAAGGGGGCCCTACAAAGCTTGTTCATTTGCCTTGGGCAAAGCAAAGGACTTATTATTTGTTAAAAGAAAATAGTAAATTATTCTGAATCTGAAATCATTTCTGGAATCTCGATGACCTTCCAATTGTTAAGCATTGCATCTGGTGAGTAGTGGTATACCAAGTCAGGTATCCCTTCTACTTCCTCTTTAATTGTAGCCACATGATCTTCATTTCTGAACCCAGCACTGTGGAAAATTTCTTGGAGAGTACAGAGCTTTTGGGATGAGTCTTCTGAACCACTTTATTAGTCGGTTTATAACCCAGGCCAAACTGATTTTTCTTCTCTGGTATTTCCAACAGCTTGCCTTAACCCCTAATATCTCCATTCTTAATTAGGTCTGTAACTTATCTCCATGATGATAATGAATTATCCTTCTTTGGAACATCTTGTTTTCGACTAGCCATTGCAATTTCCAAGGCTTGGAAGGGTATTTGGAACGATGTTGGAGCTTCCCTCCTTTGATAAAGGATCTCAAAAAGTATGTGCGCCTGAGGTTCTACAGCTAAAATATCCTATATCTTTCTTGAGTATCCGATCTGGACCAAACATTGATCCATCATTTGTTGAAGACACCTTTTGGTCTTTTCACATTTATCTGGATTGAGCAAACAAACTTCACAATTAGCATGCAATTCTTCAATAAACTAGTAGCCAATCAATATTTCCCTTATCTTGGTCATAAGGGTTTTTACTTGGTCCACTTTCTTGATCAGTACATCATCTTCTAACCCTTCAATGGCATTCATGGTTGGACCAACCTGCCCCGGTAAGGGATTATCTTTCACGTTTGGATTTTCAGGAGTGAAGGAAATAATCTTGTGATCGAGCAACTCTTGTACTTTGAATTTAAGGACCGTACACTTCTCAGTAGTATGCCCTAGTGAACCAGCATGAAAGTCGCATCTAGCATTGGCATCATAGCATCAAGGAAGAGGTTTTGGTGGAGGTGCTAGAGGTTTGGTCTCCACCGATCCTTTTTGAATTAGAAAAGGCATGATATGAGTATAGGATGTGGGTATAGGGTCGAAATCCTTCCATGGTCACTTTTGATCCCTTTGGGGATACCTATTATGCTGTTATTAATTCTGCGGAGGCGGTGCCCCGGGCTGGTGGGTTTGAGGCGAAGGATGCGCCTATGTTGGATACTGATAAGGGGAGGCTGCAACTATATAAGGATTGTAAGGCATCTGAGAATACCTATCAATGGTGACAACATTGGTCTCACCCTTCTTTGAATTGTTGTCGGAGTACCTCTTATTATTATGTTGACTGGAGGATGATTTTCCAGTTTTACCACTTTTTAGGCCATTCTCAATTCTTTCCCCAATGATGACTAAGTCAGCAAATCTAGTTGATGCCAATCCAATCATCTTCTTATAGTATGGTCCTTGTAGGGTACCCATGATGATGTCAACCAGTTCACTTTCCAATAATGGAGGTTGCACGCGAGAAGCTAGTTTCCTCCATCTTTGAGCATGCTCCTTGAAGGATTCATTACCCTTTTGAGACATGTTTTGTAGTTGCATACGCTTAGGAACCATGTCCACATTATACTTGTATTGTCTTCGGAAGGAATTAGCAAGGTCTTCCCAAATCTTGACATGAATTCTCTCTAATTGCATATACCAATCCAAGGACGTCCCACTTAGACTGTCTTAAAAAGTATGCATCATAATCTTCTCATTTGCAGCGTAAGCAACCATCTTTCGAACAAACATCCAGAGGTGACTTTTAAAACAACTAACGCCATTGTATTTTTCAAAATTTGGTGCTTTGAATTTAGGAGGTATGACCACATTGGGTACTAAGCACATTTCCACAGCATCGACTCCAAAAACATTGAATCCTTCAACAACCCTCGGTCTCTTTTCCAGTATTTTATACTTGTCATCAGCCCTTTGTCCTTCCACAACAACGACCAACTTGTTTTCAGGGACCACCTATCTTGAATCCTCATCATCATATTGGAGGTTCTAGTCGACATAATTTTCATGGGGAAAAAGTATCTGCATAGGACGGGATGCCCCATTAGGAATAGGTGGAGGAACAAATCCTTCAGGAGGTTAGGCCCCTGCTTTTCGTTTTCCAGCCTCAGCTTCAGTACGTTCAATATTTGCGACAAATCCCAATAGAGGATTATTTTCCCCAGTCTGAGGGATATGGGTAGAAAATGTTCCTTCTATTGCTAGACTCGGTTTCTCTTGCTATCATGTTTTGGATGGCACGAGTCATTTGATCAATCTTATCCTTCATTTCTTCCATATTCCCTTTGACAGCATCCGCGTCTCCTTTGAGAGCGGCTTGATTTTCTTCCAATTGCTCCATGGTCTTCTTTTGGTAAGCTTGAGTTCAAGGTCAGAAAGTTAAGTTGTTACGTTTGATGATTATGAGAAAACGTGAGAGAAGATGATTCTCGTTTCTTTTATATGCATGTTGATGTATAAGTGTATGAATATGTAAGCAAAAATATTTTTTAAAAGGAATCTTAACCATTCATTGATTACAAACAAGCTGAGAATATTGGAAATTCAAATACTTTATTCATTTCATATTTTTAAGGAAAATAACAAGGAAAGCCCCCAAACTTGTTCATAATTGTAGGAAAGGGAAAACACACAAACTAAAAACCATTACAATTGAAATTTCTAACAACGTTCCTTGATTCTAGCCCTAAACTCGTCCGCCATGAGATGACACAACTTGAGGAAGTCACAAATCTCCTTTTTAGGCTTGAATACGTCCATCATGTCTTCAGCAGCCTTTAGACTTCGAGGTATATCATTAACTAGATCATTATACAGGATGACCAACTTCAGGTATTTCTCCCTATAATCTTCAACCTTCCTTTGAAGTTCCATCATAATAGACTTATCTACCTTGATTGTGTTAGCCATCTCTTGATTATGCCCCTCTATGTAAATTCCCCATTATTTCACCTCCTCATAAGCTTCTTCAAGGATATTCATCTGTCTTTTAAGATCTACTGACTCCTTATATGCCTTCCTCCATTGAGAAGGACGTCTGACAAGTACTCCTTTAACAACTCTTCTTCGGAGTAGTGAATCCATGGCTTGACCACTAGCTTCTTGAAGAGCATATATTAGACTTTAGTTCTCAATTTCCAAGTGTAGGATATGAGTCTCCAATTCTTTTATTTCCCTCATTTGTTCTTGGGTATAGTTCCTTTTCCTTCTATGAAATTCCATTTTTTCTCAACATTCTTGCCATTAGATGATTAAGATTCATATGGATTGAATGCAAAAATATTTTAATGATATGATGATATGAATGTTTTTCATTTTTTAGGCTTCTTATGATAGGCTAGCTCTAGGTTAGACTTCTTATGATAGGCTAGCTCTAGGTTAAAACTACCGAATCCCCTCACTTGTAGGATATAAAGTTTTTGTAGGATGATAGCCCTAGAGTCATGGACTATGTCCTTTTTTACCGTGAGAAGGAGCAAGCATTCCTATGGTAATCATTCGGGATAAGTCTCATCTAGGAGGGACCTTAGTAATGACCCTTGTAGGTTGATAACATAAGGTCACCATGAGTGGAATGGGTTCTCGAAGAGATCCCTAGAGTCATGGACCAAATTCAAGGTTTCATCATGAAGAAGTGTTAGCCAACTCATGTCAACCCCTTTAAATTGATTTACTCTAGGAATAATCATCATTAAAGACCTCATGGAATAAGAATCCACAATGGACAAAATAGAACAACCCCTTACTTAACTTATTTGTTTTTCTCAAGCCTTGGTTTTAGCTTCTCACATAGATATATATCCCAGCCTGCATGATCTATGAATAATAAAATAATAAAATAAAAATAAATAGAAAATAAGTAAATAGAAAAATAGAAATAAAGGAAAGCAAATAAACAAAGCAAACAAGCAAAATCTTAAAACCCAAGGTTTAGATGGACTCTTTTAGGAAAGTATAAGAACTCCCCAGCAGAGTCGCCAGCTGTCGTGGCCGGCAAAATTACAAAGTCGCCATCATCCTTTATTCGTTCTTAAGGAATAGGGAAATAATGATAAAACCTAATGGTTAAGGGTATGACACTAGGTTTATGAGTCGTTTAATTGAGAGGAAGGTACTAGGCACCCCTCACCTCCATTGTATTCAATGGGATCCTCCTTCAATTTTAGGGTTAGTGTGTCTTTAAAATATTTTCTTATCATTTACTCATGATTTAATTATTTATATATTAAAAAATGTTTTAGAGTTCATTAATAAGGGAAACCCTAAAGACGTTTTTGATTATTGTACTCGCTAGAGTCTTACAACTTTATGCCTACGTACCCTCAAGTTTATTGAAGGATCAGAGTTTCGTAGTTCTTCTTAAAAATGTTGGTGTGTTGGTTATTTTTATCCCTTGAAAAGTTCTCACACATCGGGGGCGGAGAAGTATTCGATTTTGAAAAATGCCTCAATGCACAAGGGCAGAGGACTTACAATTTGAGGTGTGTTAGATTGATTTTATCCCTTTTGATTGATTGTAAAAATCTCATTAACCCATAGTGATATATATATATATATATATATATATATATATATATATATATATATATATAATGAAAATTTTAATATACCCAAATTCCATATCCCTTATCCCTGACTGTTATCCCTAAAAATTGTCATAGAATTTGATCTCATACTATCTCTAAGTTATCACATAAACTAACCCTAAATTCTTGATTATTCAATTAGTAGTCCCTAATCAATTTTATTCTATACTTTGTTCTTCAATTGTATTAAAGGGGAAGTATTCATAAATAACTACTAATTTAATTATGCTTAGTTATTAATCATAACCCTAATTTAAATTTCCTAATTATGTATTTGTATTTTATTCTATGTTAATTATAATTATCTAGATAATTATTTACTTATTTTTATCCAATTTTAATTAAACCCTAAATATATTAATTATTCCAATTAATCTAAATTATGACACTAATTTATAACATATTAATTAAAAAACAAAGCATAATCCTAAATAATTAAATTAATTAAATAATTTTAGCCAAAATGAAATGGTTGGAGGTGTAATTTAAATGACTTAGCAATTGGGCCATGGAGAGGGGTGTAATTATCACTGACCCAGACCCATGATTGAAGGCCCCATTAGAACTTTAAGAACAAAAAAAACCCAAAATCTCCACTAAAGGCTACCGCCCCTATCCCTCATTCAAATCTCTTTCTCAATTTCCAATTCCCAAAACAAATGTGACTAATAACCATTTTTGACTTTTTCAACTCTTCCTTTAATAATAATGATAATGTTGCAGTGAGAATCGGATATCAAGATATTAATTAACTTGAATCACCCATCTTTGAAATTCACCACCGAGCTTTGATTTATCCCAAGGAAAGGGTAAAGATCGAAGAAAACCTTAATTGTGCTATGTAAAGACACAACTAAGAGATCTAAGGTTCAGGGGTTGGTTATACCTAGGGAGGTGTTAGCATCCTAGATATCTGTAGTACTCTACAGGAACCTCTTATTTGTATTTGTGTTATGTTATGTTTGCTTGCTAAGGTATCTATGCTAAGGCTAAAAGTAATGACCTATAGGTGTGTCGCGGTGAGAATTGGATATCAAGCTATTATATTAACTTGAATCGCATTTCTTTTATTTCACCACCGTCTTTGATTTATCCAAGGGAAGGGAGAAAGATCGAATTACCCACAATGCAATGCAAATGCAAACTAAGATTCTAAAGTCAGGGGGTTGGTTATACCTAGGGAAGGTGTTAGCACCCTAGATATCTATAGTACTCTACAGGAACCTCTTGTTTTATTATGTTATTTATTTATTTTGTTTTGCTAAGGGTTTAAGGGTAGGTGACCTATAATTCTATTCCTAAGCGTGCTCGACAAGATATCGCATCTTGTGCCTACATATCCTGTCGGGAAAAGGAATCAGAACACATGTAGTTCCTCTCTGAAGGATACTAAAGGTGTTTAAAGGTTTAGGAGAGAAGATGAGTCATCATCTTAAGAAACCACCACAGTTTTTGAAAATTGTTTGTATTTTGTGGGGTATGGGATTGTATGTCCCTTCTTTGAGATGATTCACATCTAATTCTCTTGTGTGGAGAATTAGGTGAGCTAAAGATGTTGATTGTCTAATCAAAATTAAGGGGGACTAACTTAGGAAGTCTATCCTAAAGTTGTCTAAGATAATCTTATCTTAAAGGGTACGAAAACCTATAGGGAGGTGTGATGCAAATGAAATGCACCATGCACGATAATTTGATTATCATGCATGGGATTTTCCCTTGGATATTAATGCAATCGATTATTAAGTTTAAGCGAGAGTGCTAGCAAAGTGGTGCTAGTCTTGTGTATAGTGACCAAAAGGTTGATGACGATGCTTTAAAAGCAATCGACTTACAAGGGTGGAAAATGACTCACGTTGAATCGAGAATTTTAATTTTGAAAGGGTTAAAGACATGCATACATCACATATAATGATAAACAAGCCAAAAGCATAAGAAAAGCATAATATCACACAAGACTAAACCAATTCCAACACAAACGTATGATCAAGCGCACACGGGATTCTAATGACCAACTTATTAAGAAAAAGAGTTTAATAATTTTAAAGAGAAATTGATAAAAGGTTTAATATTATTATTAATTTGAAAGTTATTACATTAAAAGTTATTGTTAATTTTTTTAAAAAGTTAAAGGTTTTTATCTTATTAATTAAAAAGATTTTAATTTTAATATTTTAATAAAGAAAAAAGGTTTTTTTTTATTATTATTATTATTATTTTATATTTATGTTTTATACTAAAACTGAATTGATAACATTATTTTTATAAAATTCTAATTTTTATATCTTAAAAAAAAGGTTTAGTTTATAAAAAAAGATTTGGTCATATTTATTATAAAAAGACTTTATTTGATAAAAGGTTGTTATTATTATTTTAAAAGAAATCTCAAAAAACAAAATAAAAAGAGTTCTATATATTTTATTTTTTTTAGATAAAAGAATGGTTATATTTTAATAAAAACCAAAATTAATTATGATGAATTTATTTACAAAAAGTTAACTTAATAAAAAAAGATTGATTATTCTAAAACGGAGGGATTAGGTTGTTCGCGAGGGAGAGAGGGTCCATCGCGGACCCTCAGATCTCAATCGTTGGATGAGTAACCGTGACAAATCTCGCGATCTAAACGGAGGTTTCATGGTGTGTAGCCGTGTGTGCGCGTGTACAGGATAAAAGTCACAAACAAAGAAAGAAAAAAAAATCATACGATGGACTCTCACTCCCACTCTCTCGTTCTGTCCTTCTTTTCTCAAAATGAATTAGGGTTTGAGAAACCCTTAACGCGCCGCCGTCAACTCTCTCGTCTCTCCGATCAATCAAACAAACAACCCTCACCCCACATAGCCCAATACCCCAATTTTATTATGATTTCACGATTACATTTACAATGATTATAAAACGAAAAGAGGGAAAAGAAAAGGATGGTGACGGCTGAAGGCGATTTGTGACGGCTCCGTGAATCTCCAATCAGGGATGTATTCCTTCCTTTTACCTTTCGTATGATTTTGATTGAGGTTCCTCCGATTGCTTTGTGTTTTGCTATTGCCTCTTTTCTCTTTTTGGCTGTTGATCGTGAGTTTGCGTGATGGTTTATGATGAGCATGTTTGAGTTTGATTCGTGATGGTTTTTTTTTCTAATTTTCGTGTGAGATGGTGAATGGTTTTCTGGAAGATTTTTTTCTGTCTTGTGAGGAGAGGATTCTCTTCCATTTATAGGCCGATGATGAACACTAGGGTTTTGATTTTTGGAAATATTTGATGTTATATTAAAACCTGGTTCCAATCTGTGATTTGATTTTGTCGGATATGCTTGTTGCTTAACTTGATTCACCTTTGAGGATTTGATTTTGTTGCCTGATTTGTTTTTGATTTGGAGTCGTTGCCCTGCTGTCCTAAACACGATTCTTTTGTGATTTTCTGTCCATTTATTTTAAGAAAGGATTGATGCTGGTGATATCTCTGATATTGCTCATCAATCCACTCGAAAATGATGGAGAATAATTTCTGATTTGAGAAGAAGATATCTGAGGCCTGATTTTGCTTAGTACTTTCCTTTTTCGATTAAAATCTGTTTGTGACTTGTCTTGGAAGCTGATTCTAAGGTGTTGTGTTGATTTCTGGACTGTTTTGGACAGGTGGAACAATTTTTGGGAACACAACCTGTTTTTTTAAATGCTCTCTCGATCTAAACATGTTCGGATACGCTTGATATTCTTTCCATGTTCGAATTAATTCCTTGAATGGTTGGTTTAATGATGATTTTTTCTTTGTGATTTTTGCAGCATATTTCAACAAAGAGACATCAAGAATACCACCTCCAAGATCGAAAATAAAAAACCTTCTTTTCACCGACGCCTGCTGCCACGACATTAAGGTCAACAAAGATCCTAGAAGGCTATGAATTCAAACGGAACTTCCTCCCTATTAGCATCAAAGATGGTACCGGTCGGGTTAGAAGTAGCTTAATCCATTGTTTTTTCATACTTTGCCAGGTGAATTCTTGTAACATACTAATTAGTTTACAATTTCTCCTTTTCAACTACAAAACTTATAGTGTGTCAAACGGCTTTTCCCTGATGAGAGCTTATTTGATGAGTTTTGTGAAATAAGCGTTTTGAAATCAAGAAGGGCTTGTCTCTTTTGTTCTATGCAAGGGACAATTGAATTAGCACACAACACACTTCAAATATCCTTCCAATGTTTTCTCTAAAAGGGATTAGCGACACGTTAGTTCATTCCCCCAATTGAACCAAAAGTAATGTCAAGGATTCTTCGAACTTCATTGAAATAGAGAGTTGATCGTGATAACTAATGAATTCATTTCTGGTTTGTCAGGTTGATATCTTTGAGTATTTCCCTGGCTTAATAAGCGAGATTTCCTAAGGCCACAGTGTAGCGGTTCGTATCAAGGCATGGTGGAACTACCGGTGTTCATGATGGAGCGGTAAGACTGTATATGTTCTCCTTAATGTACACTTGTTCTTCTTTTCCTGCTTCGATTTCATTATGATCCGACTTATTATTGTCAATTTCATAATTCTCGCATCTCGAAGTATACGCAGCGAAGTCAACAGGAAAAAGAGAAAGTCTAGCAAGCAATCTTCCGTGAACCTATTTCATATTCACACTGATGCAAATTAACGTTGTACAGGTATGCCGCTTGTGTAACTCTAAGTGGCAGTGTACATGGCATGTCCGTGTTAGGTCGGTATTTCGTCTTCAAATACCCCCTTGAAGAAACCTCGTTTAACATCTGGAATTTGAGTTGGCAATGACATCTTTATTTTTCTTGGTAAACAGGCACGACTGATATGGATTCGTTTGAAGCGACTCTGGCGAGGTCAGGACGTTGAAGCATGAGCTTGGAGTATTGGACATTATGTTCGCTTGGTTAAGTTTGAAAGTTGTGTAATATGATACTTTTAGAATTAAGATTAACCTCGGGCTTAGATTTCCTTATAAGAACACACTTGAACTGTTGAATCTGGGAGTTATTGTAGACTTACTGCTCGAACTTGTATACTTGATAAGGGAAGAGGATCCTGGAGCTTTAGTCTTTTAACATTGAATTCTAGCTCCTGACATAAGTAGTGTAGGATTGTTTTGGGTTTAAGTTTGGAGTCAATGAATTTGTAACTTACTTCTAGGTCATCTTTCTCTTCCCGTAAGAAAAAAAAACCAGCAACTTTATGTATTAGAATTTATGTATTGGATTTGTAGTACTTTGGTTTTTGTGCATATTCTTGAATAAACTTTGGACTTCTCAACTCGTGTCCTGCAGCTTTTGGAAAGTAGGTTGGATTTGTAACCCTGAGCATACTTTGCATCCTTTTGAATTATAATGATGAGTTCTTCATAAAATGAATCTTATAATAGTTCTTGAATTAAAAAGAGAAATTGGCAATGGATGGTCTCAATTACTTGTCATCATGGGTTGTACATATTGGTTCTTATTTTTGTGTAAAGGTATGGAAGAAGACTTTAGGGGGCTCTCGAACGTAGTTTTGTATTGAATTCGGGGAGATGTGGTAAGTAATGATGAACAAACCACACGAACACTCTTCCATCTTTTTAACTTAAGAGTCTCGATGCCACTTGAAATGTTCTTAAATCCAATGACTGTTTTAATCTTCTACTTAATCACAAACCAAACACTTTCCTTATGGTGAAATCTCAAACCCCAACCCACATGAAAGGCTTTGTCCTAATGAAAATCTTGACACAAGAAACATGTCTTGTCGAATCCTTCTCCTTAGGGAATACATTGGAGTTTCTGAGAACTTTGAGGACAATGAGAGGTAGAAAACCTGCACAAACTGGTTAGTGATAACAACACGCACGCCCGCATGACCTAAGGATGCTATGCAAAAGAAAAGGGATTTTAGGGTAAAAAATTAGGGTGCGGCAGATGCCCCTATTTAAGTTTCTCCTATTCGGAGATATGGAGATTGAAATCTTCGTCTCGACGTGATAGGAGAGACTTAAATACAAACATGCACAAATTTTTGGCCCTAAGATGCCGCCAGATGCACATGATATGGTATGAAAATGATATGATATGCAAGACAGAGATCCTGTGAGGAATAAAGTCACAGGGGATGACTACAAATGAAACATCAGAAAACGGCTAAAGAAATGGAAGGCCCGACGAGGGACGATTTGGCAAAACAAGACTCCACGGGGAAATATCTAACTCCAATAAGGGAAAGAGACTACCAATTGACAATCACAAGGTGTCCTAAGCGGGGTGATGAACCAAAATAAGCTTCCGATGGTCAAAATATGATTCAGTTTCTTATTTGACTGGATGTTGCAACGTCTTGAAATAAAATGCTACGAGGTTGTGTGCCTCGAGCCAAAATCTTGAAATACATGCCACGAGGTTGTCTGCCTCGAGCCAAAATCCACTTGAAAAATGGTAAAAATAAACCTCCCCTCGTCTCGGGTCATAAGCCACGGACTGGTCTTAGTTCCTTCTTTAATCAAGTATTTCACTTGAAAAGGGTAAACATAAACTCTCCCTCGTCTCGGGTCATAAGCCACAGACTGGTCTCAGTTCCTTCTTTAATCAAGTATTTCACTTGAAAAGGGTAAAAATAAACTTCCCCTCGTCTCGGGTCATAAGCCATGGACTGGTCTCAGTTCCTTCTTTAATCATGTATTTCACTTGAAAAGGGTAAAAATAAACTTCCCCTCGTCTCGGATTATAAGCCACGGACTGGTCTCAGTTTCTTCTTTGGGGATAGAATATCCACTACCGGTTTATTGGGTAGTTCACAAAGAAAATATTACATGTTACCGATTTATTGGGTAGTCAGCAAAGAAAAAGATTGTCTGCTACCGATTTACTGGATAGTCTATAAATAAAATATTACTCGCTACCGGTTTACTGGGTAGAAAAATATTACTTGCTACCGATTTACTGGGTAGGAAAAAATTACTTGCTACCGATTTACTGGGTAGGAAAATATTACTTGCTACCGATTTACTAGGTAGGAAAAAATTACTTGCTACCGATTTAGTGGGTAGAAAAATATTACTTGCTACCGATTTACTAGGTAGGAAAAAATTACTTGCTACCGATTTACTGGGTAGTCAATAAATAAAAACATCTGCTACCGATTTATTGGGTAGTCGAAAAGTAATTCTGCTACAGGTTTACTAGGTAGTCCACAGAGAAATATTGTCTGCTACCGATTTACTGGGTAGTCAAAAAGTAATTCTGCTACTGGTTTACTGGGTAGTCCACCGAGGAAATATTGTATGCTACCGATTTACTGGGTAGTCAGCAAAAGGTAATTCTACTGGGGATAGATAAACTGTCTTGAGGAGACTGATGTTTGTCGTAGAAATCTCGATAACCAAACTGCTCAAATAAAGAACTGCTACTTGTTGTCTGGCATGTATTCCCAGGAAATGTAGTAATAACTGTTGGAGAAATAATTTATGTCTTCCATAGAGATCTTCAAATAAACTCTTCTTGGGGAGACAAAGTGCAACATAAATGCACACTTAGTTCGGGTTCAACATCTCAGAGATGTCCAAAATTTGTGATTGTCAGGGACCAAAGTTCAATCCAGGAAATAACTGGGAAGAAACGGTCAAACAAGGACTCCGTCCATTGAGGATTGAGCTAAACAGGGTTTATCTTTATCCATATATGGAAAAGAAAACTGAAGCAACCATCTTCCACGAGGATCGAACTCAATGGGGAGTTTAGAAAGTATGTGCTTTTTCTGCCTAGGGCTGACGATTCTACTTGGAGGGAGCGGACAAAACTCCGTCACTTGGAGATAAGCGCAACCAAAGTGAAAGAACAAACAAACAAACACAAAGAAATGCAAGATGCAAAAATGCGCACATGCCATGAATCTACATGAAAGAATGCCATGATATGCTTATGCCTATGCTGACAAAACAACAATACGAAGTAAACTGGAGACAAAGACAAGCATTTCAATACGGATACTCGGCCAATCTTCGCAATATAAGGAGCATCACTGGGGATGAATGGAAAAGCCATATATGGAACCATGTCCCACTTCAAAGCTTCAAACTTCTCTGGGGAAAAGAGAGCACTCCACTTGGGGATGAACACCGTGACTTCACTTAGGATTGTCAAGATGAACCTTGTGATTCTGTTGGGGATGAGAAAGATTCACTGGGGACGAATCAAACTCATGATCAAAGAGACTTCATGGGGGATAAAATAAATATCCACTGCGAGCTGAAGTAATCTGGATGAGAGATGTAATTGGATAAAATAAATATCCAATTCATTTGGGGAAGCTTGAATCAATAGTAGTTGAAAATATCGGAGATGAAACTTCGAGGGGATGAAATAAACATCCGTCTTCACTAGTGAAGATTGTGATAGTGAGAAAATCCAATGAGTGAAATAAACACTCGCTCCACCGGGGAAGATTGAAGTTGTAAGAAAATCCACTGAGCATTCTTGGGCTGCCGACTGGAGAAATCTTGCGTCAAATGTGCCATAACTTCTTGGAGTGAAGATTTACCGGGGAATAATCGTGACTACCTGGAGCAAAGACTTACTGGGGAGTCGCCACATTACTTGGGGTAGAAACTCTTTGAGACATGGATTACAGAGACTGTTGTGAGACTGATGTAACTCTGTATTGGTGAACTGCATGGTAGTCGCCATTTTGAATAATAGTCATTACGAATGGATGAAGAGTAATCTTCATTTCTCAAAATGCTCCAGATCACATGGTTTATGAGAAAAAGTCATTCCAAGAGGATTTTACAAAAAACTTGGCGTCCAACTGCTTTAATGTTTTCAAACTCTTTGAGAGATTTTCCAAATCTTGACATAACTGCCCCAGATTGACGGTATTTTGTACAACTGAATCTTCAAGTTTAGAGAGATTTATCAAATCTCGACGTAACTGCCCCAGATTAACTGTATTCTGAGTCTTCAAACTTGTTCTTCAGACTGTGGAGTAATAGCTGAGAAACAACTTGCCCCTGCTCAACAAAGTCTTCAGGTAATGTGCCCTTGAATACGGTCATCCTTTTGAAATAATCTTCCATTTACTCATCAGAGTCACATGTCTCAAAGGATTAAGTTCATCGCCGATGCTCGTATGCTAGCTTCTATGATGTCAAGCAATATTAGCAAGCAGAAAAATGTTAATTCTGAAACTGCTAATGCAACATATGTTTGTCTTGAAGTTTTTATTTAAAATATTTTGGTGGTTGAACTACTGATTTTATAATGCCAACACTAATTTGAGCATAGCTCATAAGAGTCAGGAAACGATATCCCAATGAGCATGCCTTTGAAATAAACCCTGCTTCAATTAGGTTTTTTAAGGGTTGTATCGTGGCTTGGTTCATGGTTTAAGAAACAAAGGATATAAGGCTCAAAGTTTGTTTGTGCCCACCCAATCTTCGTGATATTTTACTCCATTTTTTTTAGCTGAAAATTATCCTGCCCCAGGTTAAGAATGAGGGTTTTTTATTTGGAGAAGAAAACTCATACTTCAAAGGCTCAAAAGGGTTAACGAGGGTTTATCTCCTTATGCCTCCGGTGTTTAGGGATTTGAAGCAATGCCTCATATCATTAGCGGAATTTTATTCAAAAGCATACAACAAGAGATCTTGCGTTTGGGATTTCATCATCCTCCTTCCAATTCTCTGCCAAGGCAAGAGATTGGGGTAGTATTGGCATTGTAAAATAGAAAGAACATTTAAAATGAGTGAAACGAATGGATTTCTTCAAGACAAACATTATTCATTGCATTACTTATTCAAAATAACAAGTTCTTACACGCAAATAATAAATGCATTAACAAACAAGGAGCATTACACGCGAAAAGCAGTAAATTAACTAAAGCTTTGAGGAGACTGTCTCAGTCTGAGCTTATGGTTTTCACATTAGGTCCAGAGTTTTCAAAAGACAAAACACCACGTCACATTAGCCTTTGTACTTCATGTTTCAAAGGAAAACCGTCTTTGATGTCGTGTCCGGGCGCACCTTGATGGAAAGCACAACGAGCCTTAGGTTTATACCACCACGGGATATCCTTCGGGATGGCTGGCGGAGCTCGTGTCTACACCATATTCCTTTGTATAAAAAATGGATACAATTTCGCATAGGTCATCGGAATCGGATCAAACTGTCTTTGAACATGGTTTTGATTATTGAATGAGAGACGAGCCTGTGGTTGATAAGCATTAGTGTTGGTGACGGGAGATATAGCAGCGATATGTTGAGGTCGATGATACCTTCTTCTTTTTGGTCGTCCTTGATGCACAACACTTACTTCTTGTTCTTTCATTTTCCCAAAATTACTTCCATATTTCTTGGCACTGTTGGAAGCACTTGCTTCTCTAACCAATCTTCCTTCACGGACACCTTCTTCCAAACGCATCCCCATGTTTACCATCTCAGTAAAATCGCTAGGGGCGCTTGCTACCATTCTCTCATAGAAAAATGGGCTCAGTGTTTTCAGAAAAATTCTGGTCATCTCTTTCTCCTCCAGAGATGGAGCAACTTGAGCAGCTAGTTCATGCCAACGCTGGGCGTACTCTTTAAATTTCTCTCTTTCTTTCTGGGCCATGGCTCTCAATTGGTCTCTATCTGGTGCCATGTCGACATTATATTTATATTGCTTAATAAAAGAGTCACAGAGATCGTTAAAGTTGCGGATCTTTGAACTATCTAGCCCCATATACCACTTGAGGGTCGCACCAGTCAAACTATCCTAGAAATAATGTATCAGCAGTGGGTCATTATCCTTCTGAGTAGACATTTTCCGCGCATACATAACTATATGACTATGTGGGAAAGAATTTCCCTTATACTTCTCAAACTCAGGGACTTTGAACTTTGGAGGAACCTTAACATTAGGAACCAAACACAGCTCAGAAGCACTCTTTCCAAACAGCTCTTTCCCACGAAGGGCCTTGATTTCTTTCTGCATCTCCAAAAACTGGTCCTGGAAATCACCCATTCGTTCTTCCATCCCAATACTTTCACTAGGATCAGCATGAAACACATGTTCTTCAAAGTGGAAAGGGGTAGCATTTACCACGGGTGGTGGCACACTCATTACAGCAGTTATGGCAATAACTTGAGAAACCGGTGGGCAGTATCCAGCTGGAGTAAAGTTAGGAGGCATACCCCACGGATAACCAGGAGGCATAAAATACTGAACTTCACTCGTAGTAGGCACCACTGGGATCGGTGCAGATATTATCTCAGAGATAACAGTGTTGTGTGATGGTGCACAATGTGATGGTTGATTATGAGCAGCCCTTAACGCTTCCATCGTCCCATTGATCTTCTCCATACTTTCTTTCAATGTTGTAACCTCTTCCCGAAGTGCTCTGTTTTCCTGTTCGAGTTGATCCATTCCTTTCTTGCGACCGGCTCGAGTATCGTATCAATGATTCGGAGTCTGAGAAGAGAGACACGAATGAGAACCTGCAATGCAAAAGAAATGCAAATGCAAATGCAAATGATGCGTATGATGCAACAAGATTCATGAAACTCAGCTATTTATAATCATCATGGAATATCAAAAGACGCATCTTTATTAATCATAAAAAAACAGTTACGATCATAAATATCCGGAATATTAAAAATGGACTCATTAATAAAATGATTACAACGCGTCGGTACACTTTCCAAGAGTCATAACGGAAAAGCTAGATAAAAGCTAATAATGATGGATCTAAGGAGACTCTTCCAATGGTCTTCCTTTGAGTCGCTTGAATTCTTCTTCCAATTGAGCTTCCAATGTATTGATTAAGGACTAGAGTAACTTCTTTCCAAAATATCTCCTTTTGTAGTCATATTAGCTCGGGCATTCACCGAAGATAGTAAATGGATTCTTGTCTTGAATAAGTAACTCCATTAGCTGGGAATATTCTTCAAGAGTTGTCACCAACTGGTAATCAGGAAGTGTGAAACAGTGATGGACTGGAGTAGAGTAAATAGTATTTCCTTATCAATAAGGGCTTCCCCATATCTGGTCTTGAACCCTTCTTTATCCGTCAATAAGGTCTCCAATCCCCTTAGATCGTCCAGGTTATGATTCTTGTAAGTGTACTTCAACATTTTATTTATTTTTTTTATTTTTATTTTTAGAGTCCATGATATCCTTATAATGTTTACAGACCAAGACTAAGTTCCATGAATCTTTATGATATGATGTTCATGAATGCATGGATGCAAACACACAAAGCACAAAGCACAAAGCACACACAAGTAATCAAACAGACAAAAAGTCCTAGGTTTGAAAGGTCACAACATGGAGCCAAGGTCTAACCATCCCAATAGGTGTGTACTATGGTTTCAAATGTACCTGCCGAACGGGTTCTAAAAAGTTCCCAGAGTCTACAACCCATCTTTCGGATATTATCGATTTTCCAAATCACTTAGTAGTCAATAATATTCTCAAGAGAATCTCGTCTGAGTGTAGTATCGCATAACAACTAATTCAGGAATAGACTCCCTCATAGTCCCCGCACTACATCCTAATAGGCCAAGTTGGGTTAAAGGTACTACAGTCCTCAGTCTCACGGATTCTTGGTCGAAATTAATATCGTTTTCACGAATGGACTCGTTCAAACAACATTAAGTTCAAAAGAACCTAAACTGAGCGATGATTTTCTCAACTCAACTTTCCAGGAATCGACTCCTTCAAAGTATCCTTGAACATATCATCTCCTATCATAATTTCACTCAAGTCCGGGTATAGGACTTTTCACCACACAAAGTGACAACCCAAGCAAGCATAACAGATACAAATATATAACAAATAACATAGTGAAACAAGTTAGGGGGAACCCTCTTATGAGATTATTCCCCAGTGGAGTCGCCATTTCTGTGTCGCGGTGAGAATTGGATATCAAGCTATTATATTAACTTGAATCACATTTCTTTTATTTCACCGCCGTCTTTGATTTATCCAAGGGAAGGGAGAAAGATCGAATTACCCACAATGCAATGCAAATGCAAACTAAGATTCTAAAGTCCGGGGGTTGGTTATACCTAGGGAAGGTGTTAGCACCCTAGATATCCGTAGTACTCTACAGGAACCTCTTGTTTTATTATTTTATTTGTTTTTTTTTGTTTTGCTAAGGGTTTAAGGGTAGGTGACCTAGAATTCTATTCCTAAGCGTGCTCAACAAGATATCGCATCTTGTGCCTACATATCCTGTCGGGAAAAGGAATAAGAGAACATGTAGTTCCTCTCTGAAGGACACTAAAGGTGTTTAAAGGTTTAGGAGAGAAGATGAATCATCATCTTAAGAAACCACCACAGTTTTTGAAAATTGTTTGTATTTTGTGGGGTATGGGATTGTATGTCCCTTCTTTGAGATGATTCAATCTAATTCTCTAGTGTGGAGAATTAGGTGAGCTAAAGATGTTGATTGTCTAATCAAGATTAAGGGGGACTAAATTAGGAAGTCTATCCTAAAGTTGTCTAAGATAATCTTATTTTAAAGGGTACGAAAACCTATAGGGAGGTGTGATGCAAATGAAATGCACCATGCACATTAATTTGATTATCATGCATGGGATTTTCCCTTGGATATTAATGCAATCGATTATTAAGTTTAAGCGAGAGTGCTAGCAAAGTGGTGCTAGTCTTGTGTATAGTGACCAAAAGGTTGATGACGATGCTTTAAAAGCAATCGACTTACAAGGGTGGAAAATGGCTCGCGTTGGATCGAGAATTTTAATTTTGAAAGGGTTAAAGACATGCATACATCACATATAATGATAAACAAGCCAAAAGCATAAGAAAAGCATAATATCACACAAGACTAAACCTATTCCAACACAAACGTATGATCAAGCGCACGAGGGATTCTAATGGTCAGCTTATTAAGAAAAAGAGTTTAATAATTTTAAAGAGAAATTGATAAAAGGTTTAATATTATTATTAATTTGAAAGTTATTACATTAAAATTTATTGTTAATTTTTTTAAAAAGTTAAAGGTTTTTATCTTATTAATTAAAAAGAATTTAATTTTAATATTTTAATAAAGAAAAAAGGTTTTTATTATTATTATTATTATTATTATTATTATTATTATTTTATATTTATGTTTTATACTAAAACTGAATTGATAACATTATTTTTATAAAATTATAATTTTTATATCTTAAAAAAAAGTTTTAGTTTATAAAAAAAGATTTGCTCATATTTATTATAAAAAGACTTTATTTGATAAAAGGTTGTTATTATTATTTTAAAAGAAATCTCGAAAAACAAAATAAAAAGAGTTCTATATATTTTATTTTTTAGATAAAAGAATGGTTATATTTTAATAAAAACCAAAATTAATTATGATGAATTTATTTACAAAAAGTTAAATTAATAAAAAAAAGATTGATTATTCTAAAACGGAGGGATTAGGTTGTTCGCGAGGGAGAGAGGGTCCATCGCGGACCCTCAGATCTCAACCGTTGGATGAGTAACCGTGACAAATCTCGCGATCTAAATGGAGGGTGCATGGTGTGTAGCAGTGTGTGCGCGTGTACAGGATAAAAGTCACAAACAAAGAAAGAAAAAAAAAGCATACGATGGACTCTCACTCCCACTCTCTCGTTCTGTCCTTCTTCTCTCAAAATGAATTAGGGTTTGAGAAACCCTTAACGCGCTGTCGTCAACTCTCTCGTCTCTCCGATCAATCAAACAAACAACCCTCACCCCACATAGCCCAATACCCCAATTTTATTATGATTTCACGATTACATTTACAATGATTATAAAACGAAAAAGAGGGATAAGAAAAGGATGGTGACGGCTGAAGGCGATTTGCAACGGCTCCGTGAATCTCCAATCAGGGATGTATTCCTTCCTTTTACCTTTCGTATGATTTTGATTGAGGTTCCTCTGCTTGCTTTGTGTTTTGCTATTGCCTCATTTCTCTTTCTGGCTGTTGATCGTGAGTTTGCGTGATGGTTTCTGATGAGCACATTTGGGTTTGATTCGTGATGGTTTTTTTTTCTAATTTTCGTGTGAGATGGTGAATGGTTTTCTGGAAGATTTTTTTCTGTCTTGTGAGGAGAGGATTCTCTTCCATTTATAGGCCGATGATGAACACTAGGGTTTTGATTTTTGGAAATATTTGATGTTATATTAAAACCTGGTTCCAATCTGTGATTTGATTTTGTCGGATATACTTGTTGCTTAACTTGATTCACCTTTGAGGGTTTGATTTTGTTGCCTGATTTCTTTTTGATTTGGAAAAGATTTGGAGTCGTTGCCCTGCTGTCCTGAACACAATTCTTTTGTGATTTTCTGTCCATTTATTTTAAGAAAGGATTGATGCTGGTGATATCTCTGATATTGCTCATCAATCCACTCGAAAATGATGGAGAATAATTTCTAATTTGAGAAGAAGATATCTGAGGCCTGATTTTGCTTAGTACTTTCCTTTTTTGATCAAAATCTGTTTGTGACTTGTCTTGGAAGCTGATTCTAAGGTGTTTTGTTGATTTCTGGACTATTTTGGACAGGTGGAACTATTTTTGGGAACACAACCTGTTTGTTTAAATGCTCTCTCGGTCTAAACATGTTCGGATACGCTTGAGATTCTTTCCATGTTTGAATTAATTCCTTGAATGGTTGGTTTAATGATGATTTTTTCTTTGTGATTTTTGCAGCGTATTTCAACAAAGAGACATCAAGAATACCATCTCCAAGATCGAAAATCAAAAACCTTCTTTTCACCGACGCCAGCTGCCACGACATTAAGGTCAACAAAGATCCTAGAAGGATATGAATTCAAACAGGAATTCCTCCCTATTAGCATCAAAGATGGTACCGGTCGGGTTAGAAGCAGCTTAATCCATTGTATTTTCATACTTTGCCATGTGAATTCTTGTAACATACTAATTAGTTTACAATCTCTCCTTTTCAACTGCAGAACTTATAGCGTGTCCAACGACTTTTCCCTTATGAGAGCTTATTTGATGAGTTTTGTGAAATAGGCGTTTTGAAATCAAGAAGGGCTTGTCTCTTTTGTTCTAAGCAAGGGACAATTGAATTAGCACACAACACACTTCAAATATCCTTCCAATGTTTTCTCTAAAAGGGATTAGCGACACGTTAGTTCATTCCCCCAATTGAACCAAAAGTAATGTCAAGGATTCTTCGAATTTCATTGAAATAGAGAGTTGATCGTGATAACTAATGAATTCATTTCTGGTTTGTCAGGTTGATATCTTTGAGTATTTCCCTGGCTTAATAAGCGAGATTTCCTAAGGCCACAGCGTAGCGGTTCGTATCAAGGCATGGTGGAACTACCGGTGTTCATGATGGAGCGGTAAGACTGTATATATTCTCCTCAATGTACACTTGTTCTTCTTTTCTTGCTTCGATTTCATTTTGATCCAACTTACTATTGTTAATTTAAGAATTCTCGCATCTCGAAGTATACGCAGCGAAGACAAAAGGAAAAAGAGAAAGTCTAGCAAGCAATCTGCCGCGAACCTATTTCATATTCACACGGATGCAAATTAACATTGTATAGGTATGCCGCTTGTGTAACTCTAGGTGGCAGTAACATGGCATGCCCATGTTAGGTCGGTATTTCGTCTTCAGATAACTCCTTGAAGAAACTCCGTTTAGCAACTGGAATTTGAGTTGGCAATGACATCTTTGTTTTTCTTGGTAAACAAGCACGACTGATATGGATTCGTTTGAAGCGACTCTGGCGAGGTCGGGACGTTGAAGCATGAGCTTGGAGTATTGGACGTTATGTTCGCTTGGTTAAGTTTGCAAGTTGTGTAATATAATACTTTTAGAATTAAGATTAACCTCAGGCTTTGATTTCCTTGTAAGAACACACTTGAACTGTTGAATCTGGGAGTTATTGTAGACTTACTGCTCGAACTTGTAAACTTGATAAGGGAAGAGGATCATGGAGCTTTAGTATTTTAACATTGAATTCTAGCTCCTGACGTAAGTAGTGTAGGATTATTTTGGGTTTAAGTTTGGAGTCAATGAATTTGTAACTTACTGCTAGGTCATGTTTCTCTTCCCGTAAGAAAAAAAAAACAGCAACTTTATGTATTAGAATTTATGTATTGGATTTGTAGTACTTTGGTTTTTGTGCATATTCTTGAATAAACTTTGGACTTCTCAACTCGTGTCCTGCAGCTTTTGGAAAGTAGGTTGGATTTGTAACCCTGGGCATACTTTGTATCCTTTTGAATTATAATCATGAGTTCTTCATACAATGAATCTTATGATGGTTCTTGAATTAAAAAGATAAATTGGCAATGGATGGTCTTAATTACTTGTCATCATGGGCCGTACATATTGGTTCTTATTTTTGTGTAAAGGTAGGGATGAAGACTTTATGGGGCTCTCGAACGTAGTTTTGTATTGAATTCGGGGAGATGTGGTAAGTAATGATGAACAAACCACACGAACACTCTTCCATCTTTTTAACTTAAGAGTCTCGATGCCACTTGAAACGTTCTTAAATCCAATGACTGTTTTAATCTTCTACTTAATCACAAACCAAACACTTTCCTTATGGTGAAATCTCAAACCCTAACCCACATGAAAGGCTTTGTCCTAATGAAAATCTTGAAACAAGAAACATGTCTTGTTGAATCCTTCTCCTTAGGGAATACATTGGAGTTTCTGAGAACTTTGAGGACAATGAGAGGTAGAAAACCTGCACAAACTGGTTAGTGATAACAACACGCACGCCCGCATGACCTAAGGATGCTATGCAAAAGAAAAGGGATTTTAGGGTCAAAAATTACGGTGCGACAATAGGTATGTACACTAAGTATGCTCGCCAAGACGTCGCATCTCGTGCTTACGTATCCTAATAAGGATGGAATCAGAACATTCATAGTTCACCTAACTAGGGACGAGGAACTCTTGATAATGATCAAGGTTCCAAGGGGTAATGAGTATTCGTGATCATGATACTCACATAGAGTTAAAGAACTCTCCAAGTCTAGGTTGTAAGGCAAATTGGCTCAACAAGATATCGCATCTTGTGCCTACGTATCGTGACTAGGACTGAGGAATCAGAGCCTCCGTATTTCGCCTATCAAGGGGTTGAGGAACCATTGACTATGGTCAAAGTTTCAAGGGGAATGATTATGATAATCATGTAGAGTTAAAGAACTCTTTAAGTCTAAGTTAAAGGGGTAAATCTAAGAGGTTGACTTTGAACAAAGTCAAAAGGGAAGTGAATACTCATGTTGATGAGAATCACATAGAGTTTAAGAACTATATCCTAATCTCTAAGTTAAGAGGGGTAAATGGCTCTAATAAGGCCAAAGGGAAGTGGAACATCGTTATGATGATGCTCACATAGAGTTGAATAACTCTAGGATGAATCCTAAGTTGTAAGGTAAGTGGCTCTAATAAGGCCAAGGAGGGGAGTAAACATCTATGATGATAATGTTTACAAGAGAAGTAAAGATCCTAACCTAAACTAGGTCAAGGGGGAATGGCTCTAATGAGGCTAAGGGATTGATGATGGCTCTAATGAGGCCAAGAGGTAATGAGCTATCTATGACATTAAAGTCAATAGAGAGACTTTCCTTTGGAATGAGGGAAATAAAGAGGGTTAAGGAGAAGAGCTAACAAGCTAGCCTCACTTAAGGGGATAACTTAATAAAGTTAAAGATAAAGGGTAACAATGATATCCTCACATGAATTTGATGATGTTGGCAAACACATAAACATATGGATAATGATGGTGAATGTAATGACAATCAAAATAAGCACTTAAGATAATTTACAAGTGGCAAGTTAACACACAAGGTTATCCATTACTTGAACAAAATAAACAACTAAAGGGGGCATGATACAAGTCCATACATATTAATCAAGTAGGTGATGACCTAACATGGGGAATGTCTTTGACATAATCTTTATGTAAAGGGAAAGTAACCCTTATGTTATGTAAAGTCCACTTTTATGAAAGGGAGGTCTCAACACATATGTACATAGTATAATCTAAGTTAATGGTTTGTATTCATATGGGGATATTACAAATAAGGAAATAATCTTAATTGTAGGTGAAGACCTAACTATGACTTTAAGGGGATGACAAAAGTACATAAGTTAAACATATATACTTAAAAGTATACCTAAATCAACTATACAAATATGTACAAGTTCAAGTTAAGGCTTAAGGGTCTAAGCATGGTAAGACAAATTGTAAAAGTCCTAAAAATGTGAGGGAGACTAAATGGTATGATCATGGAAGTGAAAACCTCCTAAATAAACCCTAAAATAATCTTAACTTTTCATATGAACAAAAAGCCTTAAAAAAATTAATTTTGGAGATTTTTTATGTCATAATAAAATAGGTAACAAGAGGAGACTAATGCAAAAAGAATGGGTTAAAAACTCTAAAGTATGAGGAAGTTATAAATTTTTGAAGTTTATAAAGAAAACATGAAAACTAAGTACTAAAAAGAAAGGGGAATGGTCCTAGTGGGGTTTGAACCCACGCCCTAGGCCTCATTGTCAAAACAAACTAACCAGCTGCGCCATTTGTAGGATTTGTATACTATATGCCTTTGGAAAAATAAAAGAAGAGTTTCAAGTTGGATGCCTCACAAAATAACACGCGCGTTGGAAATTGGCAAAAAGGTTGATGGCTGGATCGAACCCAAGACATAAGAGTGACAAGGCAAGGCAAAGGCATAGGTTACGCCAATGGGGTGGCCATTACATTCGGTATTAAAACCAAACTTAATTAATAATATATGAAACATGCTACTATGACCAGCAGGGCGCCATGGCTGAGCTTGGTTGTGACCTAGAACTTGGCATTGGCAAGAACACCCCTAACTCTCTCAGCATTCCATGAAATCCAATGAAACAAAAATTAAAATCATGTATTTTTCACAAGGATCCCAATGGTATAATTAGTTTTGGCTGAAAATGCTTCTAAAGCAAAACCCGATAGTAACACTAAAAAATGTTCAAGTTTTCCACTTCTATGGTACACTCTCAAACAATTATGAATAACAGCAATGGATGCATCAAACATGTCACAAACAACATTTATAAGATATTTCTACTTAGTGTACATCAAAACATACCATGTTTTAAAGAGTCCAAGTTTGAAATTGACTTACCTCTTGGAGCAGAGTTGAAAATTTCAGGATAGTTGTTCCAGAAGTGTTCCAATGGCTTGGATTGCTTCAATAGATCTCTTTGAACCTTTCTGAATGCTTGGAATACAAAGAAACTGGTCAGACAGAATATGCTCCCTACTTGAAAAACCAAACAAGGTGACCTATAGGGAACTTGAAGAAAGTGATGTTACAGTTCACAAACCAGGTTTGGAACAATTTAAGGGTTATTTAGGGGATGTGTTTGAAGTGTAAGAATGATTGGAAATGGAAGGAATCAAGACTGGCCTTGAAAAATGCAGAAAGTCAACTTTCTTTAGGTTTGAGAGTTGAATTTTGGATTGGTGAGATTTTGGATAGTGGTGATGGCCTGAACAGCTATAACACATGTTTTTTGATGTGTTAGAGTGGTTTGTTTAGTGGTTTTGTGTTTGGAAATGATTTTGGCAAGGTTTGTGCAAAGTGTATTCTTGCTTGGCACAAAATTTGCTTGATTGCAAGAACTGAGTTTTGATGAGTTTGTGGAGGTTTTTGCTCTGAGTTCTTGGTGTTTTGAAGTGTGAAATGAGGTTCTATTTATAGGCAAGAGGGAGGGAGAGATCAGATTGTAGCAATGCAACTGATTTGGTTTTGGTTTAGTTGCACTTTAGTTGAAATGCAAGTGGAGTTTGCCAACATGTTTCATGGTTCCAATGTATTGTACTGACCTTTCTAGAGTGGTTAGGAATTCAGTCACTTTATCTTGATGCAAGGGCAAGGTAGAGTGAAGAAGGGACAAGGGAGAGGCTCAAGGAGTTGACTTTGAGCATAAAGTCACCTTTTTCAAAATAGAAATCAAGCCTTTATGCCATACATAGCAAAATCACTTGGTTAATGCTCAAATTTGTTGGATAATGCTCCCAAACTCGTGCAATCTTCTGATCAAATGAAGATTTGCAAGTAAACCAATCTGAAATGCAAGATTATGTAGCAAGAAATTGGATTTGCAACAAGTTCGCCAAGTGCATAACCTTGAAATTCAAGTTTCAAACCCTCAACTTCATGGCTTCGATTCTCTTAGCTCACTTATTGGATTGGGGTGTTCTAGTACTTTTTGGAAAGGCCCGAGTAATCTCTACAATGTTCATGTTCACTCCAAGTCTTGAATCCAAAGGGATCATCATGAACTTCCAAGCCTCATAACTTAAAAATCAAGCCTCTTTTGGGTAATGACCCTCTAATACACTTTAAAGTTCATGATGAGAGCTTCAAATTGAGCTTTGGATCACAAAAAATGGAGGTGTGGTTTGAAAGTTATGACTCTTCAAAGTTTGAACAAGGACTGAAGTTTTCCACACTTAGAAAAAATTCAAAAACCAAACTTTGCTCTTTTTGCAAGAAACCTCTTAAATCTTGGTTTCTCATGATCCAATCCAAAGATCAAACATGTCTTGATGGAATATGACTTGAAAACTTCATCTTGGATCCAAAACAACAAAAGTCAAAGGTTTGACTTTTCAGACAAAACCCTAATTTCTTTAAGAACTCAACTGGGTGATCTTGGTTGATCTTGCTTTCTCAAACTTCTCAAATACCAATAGATGGCCTCCAAGGGTGTATATGAACACATGGAATCATGTCCCAAGGCTTGGGATCATACCTTGGTCAAAAGTCACAGGCATAGTTGACTTTTCCTGATAAAAACCCAAATTTGGGGCCAGATGAACTTGAGGCTCATTGCACTTGTGGTGGGAGCCAAACACACTTGATTTCTTGATGAATGAGGCCTCTTGAATGTATGTAAGTTCAATTGGTTTATGAACCAATCAAAGCATTAACTGATCACACTAACATTCCCTGGTAATTCTTCAGGTCAAAACCCTAATTTCACATCTCCTGATTTTATGGTCTCGCTTTGATCTCTCTTGATCCAATCACATGAGACCATGGAATATGCATTCAAAACCTCATGATCAATCCTCAAGACCAAAGATTGAGCTTTTGGAGCCTCAGTTAACTTTCTTGACCAGATGAATTCAAACACCTTTCCTGACCACATAGTGAACACTTGGGATGGATATATTGAGCCAAGAAGTGTCTCAGGAAGTCTTGAAAAGTATGAGAGCTTGGATTGTTGCCCTTGTCCTCTCCTTGTGCAAAACCCTAGTTTTTAAAAGGAGAACAAACTAGCAAAATAATGATGGTTAGTTAACAATGCCTAGATGATTGAACCCTAATGCATATGCAAGATGCCATGACATCTAAGGGGTAAAATTTGGGGTATGACAGTTGCCCTTATTTAAATATCTTCACCGGATGACATGAGTGATTATAATCCTCGTGAAATCATGGTGAAAGATATTTAAATATAGATAACCGAAAATTTTGCCCTTAGATACAATGATATGCCATGCCATGGATAAAACTAATCTATAATTCTGACATGTCATGAACGCTAACATGATGACAGTGATGGAATGTTGAATGCAGAATGCAGACGAACACGAAAGCGGATAGGGAAATAGTCGATACAATGAGTAAACATTCACTGGGGATGACAACAACACTGGGTAAGCTGAAAAAAACTGGGGGAATCTAAAGTGATTGAGCAACTGATTCAAATGTGATTGCTGACATTTTAGAAAGGAAAGATCCGCACTGGAGGTATAATTCAGACAGGTGATCTCCGCTGGGGAAAGATCCAGGGAGATAAACAACAGGTTCGGATATGACCGGAAGACTCTGGGGACTGCAGGAGTCAGACAAACACTTTACTGGGGATGAAACCAGAAAGAAAATACGATCTCCACTGGGGATCAATTTGAAACAAAAGATAAGCATCCAACAAACAGATTTTCTGGGGATTTCTTATATTGAAGAGTTCAAATGGGATCTTCAAGAAAAATCAGAAAAGACGGGGAAGACACAAAATCTGCATGCGCCAAATGATGATAACCACATGGACTTTCAAAGGATATTGGTAATGACCAATCTTAAAATGCCAATAATGATTGGACTTAGAAAACATGCCAGTAATCACTGGACTTAGGGTACCGATAATGGTCAGACTCTCAACAAATGCCAGTAATCACTGGACTCTACAATACCGACAATGATTGGTCTGAAATAATGCCAGTAAACACTGGGCTTAAAGTACCAATAACGATTGGTTTGAAACAATGCCAGTAATCACTGGACTTTGCAACATCAATAATGATTGATTTTTGAAGCGATGCCAGTAAACACTGAACTTGGAGTACCAATAATGATTGGATAAAAAATGTGCCAGTAATCATTAGACTTATACAAAACCAATAATGATTGGTCATCAGGTTCAAATGTGACTGGATGACATTCTAGAAGCAAAAGATCCTCAATGAAGGTTGAACTGGAAAGACGGTCTCCACTGGGAAATATCCAGAGTAGTGGATCAACAAGTTCAAGTATGACTGGCTGACACTCTAGGACGAAAGACAAGACACAACCCTCAAAGTATTAGAATTGGACTAAAGCAGGATAAAAGTAACATCCTCATTGGAAGTAGAACCGAAAAATAGGCTCAAATAAAGTATCTAGAGTGATTGATCATCAGGTTCAAATGTGACCGGATGATATTCTAGAACAAAAAGATCCTTAATGAAGGTAGAACCGGATAGACGGTCTCCACTGGGGAAAGAAAAGCTTCTCAAATGGGTGGCCTTGTCAAAGGGTTGACAGAAAGATACATAAACTTGAGAGTCACCACTAAAGGGTTAATGGTAGGGTAGCAAATCACCAGACATGGTCATCGTCAATGGGTTGACGGATACGATCCAAATTGGAAAATATTCACCAAAGAGTGGCATCATCAAAGAATTAATGGCAACAAAATAATTCACTAAAGAGTGACATCATCAAGGGGTTTACAGAATGAAACCGTTCACCAAACATTATCATCGTCAAAGGATTGACAGAATGAAAACTTCACTAAAGAGTGACATCGTCAAAGGGTTGACGGGACGAAACAATTCACTAAAGAGTGACATCATCAAAGGATTAATGGCAACAAAATAATTCACTAAAGAGTGACATCATCAAGGGGTTGACAGAATAAAACCATTCACCAAACATTATCATTGTTAAAGGATTGACAGAATGAAAACTTCACTAAAGAGTGACATCGTCAAAGGGTTGACGGGATGAAATAATTCACTAAAGAGTGACATCATCAAAGGATTAATGGCAACACAATAATTCACTAAAGAGTGACATCATCAAGGGGTTGACAGAATGAAACCATTCACCAAATATTATCATCGTCAAAGGAATGACAGAATGAAAACTTCACTAAAGAGTGACATTGTCAAAGGGTTGACGGGACAAAACAATTCACTAAAGAGTGACATCATCAAAGGATTGACGGAAATGAAACACTTCACTAAAGAGTGACATCGTCAAAGAGTTGATGGAAAGAAAACCTCAAGTAAGAAACTCAACAAGGGGTTGATGGAAATGACTGATCGAGGGTAACAACAATTGTAATCACAAAATGTTGAATAACACCAAGGATGGATAAGCTTCTCAGGAGAGACTTCCATTTGTTGTATACAAAAAGAAATTAGGTAAACACCAAAGATAGATAAGCGTCTCGGGAGAGATTGCCACTCATCGTCGCAAAATACCAATGACAAAACAAGCTTCTCAAGGAGACTGCCACTTGTTGTCTAAGTGAATTCCAAGGAGATGTTGTTATGACAACACTACTGGTGAAAAGGTTTTGTCTTCAATGAGGATTTGCAAAAGGTTCTTCTTGTGAGACACTGTGCAAAATAGATGCGCGTTTAAACTGGGCTCAAAAGCAACACCTGCCAGGGGACCAAAGTTCAATCTACGAACAAGCTAGAAAGAAACAGCCAAACAAGACTCCAATCATTGAGGAATGAACTCAAATGGGGTTTATCTTACCCAAACATGGAAAAGATAACTGAAGCAACCATCATCCACGAGAATCAAACTCTGTGGGGAATTCTAGAAAGGATGGGCACTTTATGCCTAAAGGTGACGACCCTATTGGAAAGAATAGATAAACCTAGTCACTTGGGGAATAAACACCAAAGTGAACCAAAACAAGTAAATACTAGAATGGAAGCAAAAATGCTCAGATGCCATCCATATGTATGAATTCATGTGTGCCATGGTTATTCTTATACTTATGCTAACGAAACAGGCAAAGGGAAGCAAAACTGGAGATGAAATAAACATCTCGACAAGAATACCCAGTCAACCTCATCAGATTGGACCATCACTAGGGATGAATAAGTAAGGTTATGACATTCTCTGGGGGAAAAGAGTACTTCCACTTGGTATAGCATCATGACTTCACTAGGATTGCCACCACGAGCCTTATTTCCTTGTCGGAGGAGGAAGATCCATGGAGAACTGCCAAGATCAACTAAAGCAACAACTTACTGGGGAGCTGGCAAAAGATGTTATAAGAACAATGTAGTCCTGCACTTTAACTTGCATGATGATCATCTTCGAGTCTTATCTTCCCCAGATTACATGGTCTATCAGAAGAAAATACCAGGAGGATTTTACAGAAGAATTGACGTACAAGATGCTTCAACATCTTCCAACTCTTGGAGAGATTCATGAATCTTGATGTAACTGCCCCAGTTTAAACTGCATTTGCACAACAAAGTCCTCGAATTTGTCTTTCACACTGTGGGAATAACAACTGGGAAACAAACTTGCTCTTGTTAGCAGGTCTCTAGAGTTCTTGCCTTAAAAGGGGGTTGGGATACGAATTGCCATAAAAATGACCTCAAGACGACTTGCCCCAATATCCTGAACTTTGAAGAGTTCTGCCCCTGATTCAATAGCTCTTGGGATGGTTGATTAACAAATCCTTCAAATTGGTTGCCCCAGGCTGAGCTTCCTTTACCAAGTCAAATTTCCTAGCTGGATTCCTTTGCTGGGATTCCTTTGATATTAAATTGTTTCGCAAACGGTATTGCTCATTAAAATTGGCAATTCTAATGCAACATTCATGCAAGCTTTTAAAATCAAATTTTATTGATGAAAACACACGATGGAGTGATTAAATGATCAAAAACTAAGTGGATCTAGTCATTTACGGGATGACAAATGAAGTGATCAACACAAACAAATAGTAAAGGTCATTAGGAGTCAGGTTATCCAACCTTGCTATAGTATGCTTTCAAAACAACCTTACCTCAATTAGGTCTTTTAAAGGTTGTAACATTGCTTGGTTCACGACTCATGAAACAAAGGATAAAGGCTCAAAGTTTGTTTGTCCCCACCCAATCTTCATGATGAACTTCAATCCTACGCCCAGTTAACTCAGGCTATACATTTTGGTTCCTACAGGCTAAAAATTGAGCTGATGATAGTTGGTGATGGTTCAAAAACCTAAGGCAGTCACTACTCCCTTACAACATTTGGTTGTTTTTACCATTGAGGACTTTAAGAGTGAAAGCTTTAAGTTCATCCTCTTTTTGGTTGTCATACAAGACTTTTTGTATAAGGCAAGGTCCTGAGCTTCCCATATTTCTTAGTTTTTGCCTTGAAATGGACTCGGTTCATTCCTCGAGTAAGGATTTCTCAACGGTTCTTCTTTATTTATCACTTTGGGAACAACTTGTACAACATTTGTTCATTTGAATTAAGAGAGCTGACAGGTGCCTTGCATGAAGCTCTTACATTCGAATGTATACCCAAGTTAAACTGAGAACTACCCACCCCACGGTTGAGATTACGGGTTTTTATAAAGAAGGAAAACTCCTACTTCTAAGCTCGAAGGGGTTATCTTCCTTATTTCTCCAGTGTTTGGAAATTGAAACAATGCCTTACATCATCGGCAAGGTTTAACTACCAGCATACCACAACAATTATGGATATGATGTTTTCATCATCCTCCCCAATCTTTGCTTAAAGAATAGTTGATAAGGATAAATGGATGGAAACAAGATAAATATTTGTTTGCTTTTTTATGACGATAAAAGAAAATGAGTGAACACGAATGGATTGACCCAAAAAATGCACAAACATTTCATTAATCTTGCCAATTCAATAAACAATAAAGCTTACAAGCAGTCATGAAATCAAAAAGCAAGGAAAATACAATTGAAAATATCAAAAAGCTGCCAGCTTAGGCAAATTGACTTCAGTAACCTTCAACAAACTTCAGTTTCCAGGTCCAAGCAGGGGGGCACCTCCATCAGTGATTACTTGCTCCTTATGGTACAAAACCTTGAGAGGCTTCATAGGTCCTTTGTCGAGCGTGTTGACGCGACTGACGGTGGTCTGGCCGTTGATACTGAGGAGGTTCTTGAGTTGGAAGAACCACAGGAGACGACGAAGTGATGATTTCTCTGGATGCAACAGGGTGAACACACCCCTCTTTCTTCATCAAGTTTTGTAAAGCCTCCAAGACCCAGTTCATCTGACATTTGAGAACCCTAATCTTCTACTTCAAGGCTTCCTGACCTTTCAAAAGCTCATTCATCGTCACCATTTTTCAAAATGCGTGCTAAGTATCCTCAAAAGATAGAAGAAGATGATGAGACTCAAGGCTGAGAAATGCAAATGAAATGCAAATGTGATGACATGCGCATGCAATGCAAATGAAAGCCAAATGGTTTCAAGGAACTCAACGACAAGTTGTAAACTTTTTTTGGAAAAAGTGAAGAGCTTCGTTTCAAAATCCATGATCTCTATTGGTTTTGCAAGGGTAATAACATCTGAATTCCTTGAAACCAAAATGCTATTCTTGAATGCATGAATGTATGCACAAACACACATATACAGATACTCATAAATATACTGATAAGCAAACAAATGCCTAGGTTTGAAGATCACGAGCATGGAGCCATGCCCTACCCATCCCAAAAGGTGTGTACTAGGGTTCTTGATCTGCAGAACAGGGTTCTAAAAAGTTTCCAGAGTCATCGATAAATCTTTTGGATATTATCGGCCTACACGACTACTCATGCAGGTTAATAATATTCTCAAGATAAACTCGTCTGAGTGTAGTATTGCATGACAACCATCATAGGTCTACACCTGGATAATCACTGCACTACGTCCTATAAAGGCCAAGTGGGGTGAAGGGTAACTAAAGGTCCTCAGCTTCACGGACTCCCAGGTCGAAAAGAGTGATATCAATACGACTACTTGCATCAGACAACAATAATCCCAAAGGGGCCTCCACTGAGCGTGGTCATCATATGCCAAACATGTTAGGACTATTCCCAACAGCCAACTATTGATTACACCACAACCCTATCATATGTGTATGCTCAAGTCCGGGTTAGGACTCATCTCACCACTCAAATGTAGTAACCCTGTCAAATAGAAAAACCCAAGCAGATACAGATATATACACTGATACTTATAAATATACATGTATACAGGCAAGCAAACATATAAATAACACAAACAAAAACAAGGTGGGCTTAACCCTCTTAGCAGCTTTTCTTTCCCCAGTGAAGTCGCCATTTCTGTTGCCGTGAGAATCGGATATCAAGCTATTAATTAACTTGAATCACACATCTTTGAAATTCACCACCGAGATTTGATTTATCTAAAGGAAAGGGTAAAGATCGAAGAAAAACCTAATTGCGCTATGTAAAGACACAGCTAAGAGATCTAAGGTTTGGGGGTTGGTTATACCTAGGGAAGGTGCTAGCATCCTAGATATCTGTAGTACTCTACAGGAACCTCTTGTATGTATTTGTGTTATGTTATGTTTTCTTGCTAAGGGATCTATGCTAAGGCTAAAAGTAAAGACCTATGGGTATTGTACACTAAGTATGTTCGTCAAGACGTCGCATCTCGTGCCTGCGTATCCTAATAAGGATAGAATTAGAGCATTCGTAGTTCACCTAACTAGGGACGAGGAACTCTTGATAATGATCAAGGTTCCAAGGGGGAATGAGTATTTGTGATCATGATACTCACATAGAGTTAAAGAACTCTCCATGTCTAGGTTGTAAGGCAAATTGGCTCGACAAGATATCGTATCTTGTGCCTACGTATCCTGACTAGGACTGAGGAATCAGAGCCTCCGTAGATCGCCTATCTAGGGGTTGAGTAACCATTGAATATGGTCAAATTTCCAAGGGGAATGAGTATGATACTCGTGTAGAGTTAAAGAACTCTCTAAGTCTAAGTTGAAGGGGTAAATCTAAGAGGTTGACTTTGAACAAAGTCAAAAGGGAAGTGAATACTCATGATGATGAGAATCACATTGAGTTTAAGAACTCTATCCTAATCTCTAAGTTAAGAGGGCTAAATGGCTCTAATAAGGCCAAAGGGAAGTGGAACATCATTATGATGATGCTCACATAGAGTTGAAGAACTCTAGGATGAATCCTAAGTTGTAAGGTAAGTGGCTCTAATAAGGCCAAGGAGGAGATTAAACATCTATGATGATAATGTTTACAAGGGAGGTAAAGATCCTAGCCTAAACTAGGTCAAGGGGGGATGGCTCTAATGAGGCCAAGGGATTGGAATGGCTCTAATGAGGCCAAGAGGTTGATGATGGCTCTAATGAGGCCAAGAAGTAATGAGCTATCTATGACATTAAAGTCAATAGAGAGACTTTCCTTTGGAAGGAGGGGAATAAAGAGGGTTAAAGAGAAGAGCTAACAAGCTAGCCTCACTTAAGGGGGTGACTTAATAAAGTTAAAGATAAAGGGTAACAATGATATCCACACATGAATTTGATGATGTTGGCAAACACATAAACATATGGATACTAATGGTGAATGTAGTGACATTCAAAATAAGCACTTAAGATAATTTACAAGTGGCTAGTTAACACACAAGGTTATCCATTACTTGAACAAAATAAACAACTAAAGGGGGCATGATACAAGTTCATACATATTAATCAAGTAGGTGATGACCTAACATGGGGAATGTCTTTGACTTAATCTTTATGTAAAGGGAAAGTATCCCTTATGTTATGTAAAGTCCACTTTTATGAAAGGAAAGTCTAAACACATATGTACATGGTATAATCTAAGTTAATGGTTTGTATACATATGGGGATATTACAAATAAGGGAAAGAATCTTAATTGTAGGTGAAGACCTAACTACGACTTTAAGGGGATGACAAAAGTCCACAAGTTAAACATATATACTTAAAAGTATACCTAAATCAACTATACAAATGTGTACATGTTCAAGTTAAGGCTCAAGGGTCTAAGCATGGTAAGACAAGTTGTAAAAGTCCTAAAAATGTGAGGGAGACTAAATGGTATGATCATGGAAGTGAAAACTTCCTAAATAAACCCTAAAATGATCCTAACTTTTCATATGAACAAAAAGCCTTAAAATAAATTATTTTTGGAGATTTTTTATGTCATAATAAAATAGGTAACAAGAGGAGACTAATGCAAAAAGAATGGGTTAAAAACTCTAAAGTATTAGGAAGTTATGGATTTTTGAAGTTTATAAAGAAAACATGAAAACTAAGTACTAAAAAGAACGGGGAATGGTCCTAGTGGGGTTTGAACCCATGCCCTAGGCCTCATTGTCAAAACAAACTAACCAGCTGCGCCATCTGTAGGATTTGTATACTATATGCCTTTGGAAAAATAAAAGAAGAGTTTCAAGTTGGATGCCTCACAAAATAACACGCGCGTTGGAAATTGGCAAAAAGGTTGATGGCTGGATCGAACGCAAGACATGAGAGTGACAAGGCAAGGCAAAGGCATAGGTTGCGCCAATGGGGTGGCCATTACATCCGGTATTAAAACCAAACTTAATTAATAATATATGAAACATGCTACTATGACCAGCAGGGCGCCATGGCTGAGCTTAGTTGTGACCTAGAACTTGGCATTTGCAAGAACACCCCTAACTCTTTAGTATTCCATGAAATCCAATGAAACAAAAATGAAAATCATGTATTTTTCACAAGGATCCCAATGGTATAATTAGTTTTGGCTTAAAATGCTTCTAAAGCAAAACCCGATAGTAACACTAAAAAATGTTCAAGTTTTCCACTTTTATGGTACACTCTCAAACAATTATGAATAACAGCAATGGATGCATCAAACATGTCACAAACAACATTTATAAGATATTTCTACTTAGTGTACATCAAAACATACCATGTTTTAAAGAGTCCAAGTTTGAAATTGACTTACCTCTTTGAGCAGAGTTGAAAATTTCAGGATAGTTGTTCCAGAAGTGTTCCAATGGCTTGGATTGCTTCAATAGATCTCTTTGAACCTTTCTGAATGCTTGGAATACAAAGAAATTGGCCAGACAGAATATACTCCCTACTTGAAAAACCAAACAAGGTGACCTATAGGGAACTTGAAGAAAGTGATGTTACAGTTCACAAACCAGGTTTGGAACAACTTAAGGGTTATTTAGGGGATGTGTTTGAAGTGTAAGAATGATTGGAAATGGAAGGAATCAAGACTGGCCTTGAAAAATGCAGAAAGTCAACTTTCTTTAGGTTTGAGAGTTGAATTTTGGATTGGTGAGGTTTTGGATAGTGGTGATGACCTGAACAGCTCTAACACATGTTTTTTGATGTGTTGGAGTGGTTTGTTTAGTGGTTTTGTGTTTGGAAATGATTTTGGCAAGGTTTGTGCAAAGTGTATTCTTGATTGGCACAAAAGTTGCTTGATTGCAAGAACTGTGTTTTGATGAGTTTGTGGAGGTTTTTGCTCCGAGTTCTTGGTGTTTTGAAGTGTGAAATGAGGTTCTATTTATAGGCAAGAGGGAGGGAGAGATCAGATTGCAGCAATGCAACTGATTTGGTTTTGGTTTAGTTGCACTTTAGTTGAAATGCAAGTGGAGTTTGCCAACATGTTTCATGGTTCCAATGTATTGTACTGACCTTTCTAGAGTGGTTAGGAATTCAGTCACTTTATCTTGATGCAAGGGCAACGTAGAGTGAAGAAGGGACAAGGGAGAGGCTCAAGGAGTTGACTTTGAGCATAAAGTCACCTTTTTCAAAATAGAAATCAAGCCTTTATGCCATAAATAGCAATATCACTTGGTTAATGCTCAAATTTGTTGGATAATGCTCCCAAACTCGTGCAATCTTCTGATCAAATGAAGACTTTCAAGTAAACCAATATGAAATGCAAGATTATGTAGCAAGAAATTGGATTTGCAACAAGTTCGCCAAGTGCATAACCTTGAAATTCAAGTTTCAAACCCTCAACTTCATGGCTTCAATTCTCTTAGCTCACTTATTGGATTGGGGTGTTTTATTGGATTGATTTGAACTTCCAAGCCTCATAACTTAAAAATCAAGCCTCTTTTGGGGAATGACCCTCTAATACACTTTAAATTTCATGACGAGAGCTTCAAATTGAGCTTTGGATCACAAAAAATGGATGTGTGGTTTGAAAGTTATGACTCTTCAAAGTTTGCACAAGGACTGGAGTTTTCCACACTTAGAAAAAATTCAAAAAGCAAACTTTACTCTTTTTGCAAGAAACCTCTTAAATCTTGATTTCTAGTGATCCAATCCAAAGATCAAACATGTATTGATGGAATATGACTTGAAAACTTCATCTTGGATCAAAAACACCAAAAGTCAAAGGTTTGACTTTTCAGACAAAACCCTAATTTCTTCAGGAACTCAACTGGGTGATCTTGGTTGATCTTGCTTTCTAAAACTTCTCAAACACTAATAGATGGCCTCCAAGGGTGTATATGAACACATGGAATCATGTCCCAAGGCTTGGGATCATACCTTGGTCAAAAGTCACCGGCATAGTTGACTTTTCCTGATGAAAAACCCTAATTTGGGGCCAGATGAACTTGAGGCTCATTGCACTTGTGGTGGGAGCCAAACACACTTGATTTATTGATGAATAAGGCCTCTTGAATGTATGTAAGCTCAATTCGTTGATGAACCAATCAAAGCATTGACTGGTCACACCAAGATTCCCTGGTAATTCCTCAAGTCAAAACCCTAATTTCACATCTCCTGATTTTATGGTTTCTCTTTGATCGCTCTTTATCCAATCACACGAGACCATGGAATATGTATTGAAAACCTCATGATCAACCCTCAAGACCAAAGATTGAGCTTTTGGAGCCTCAGTTGACTTTCTTGACCAGATGAATTCAAACACCTTTCCTGACCACATAGTGAACACTTGGGATGGATATATTGAGCCAAGAAGTGTCTCAGGAAGTCTTGAAAAGTATGAGAGCTTGGCTTGTTGCCCTTGTCCTCTCCTTGTGCAAAACCCTAGCTTTCAAAAGGAGAACAAACTAGCAAAATAATGATGGTTAGTTAACAATGCCTAGATGATTGAACCCTAATGCAAATGCAAGATGCCATGACATCTAAGTGGTAAAATTTGGGGTATGACAGATAATAATAATAATATTAATAATAATAATAAACAAAACAACCATGACAAAGCAAATAAATCTCAACCTCTCTCTCCTCACGTGGCTCTCTTTTTCCTCCCTCACATTTCTTTCTCACTCGGTTTCAGTACAGAAAAAAAAGGAAAAAATTCCTCCCTCTCTCTCTCTCTTTAATATCTCTCACTCTCTTCTTCATTCCTCTCCCTCAATTTCTTGTACGAGAAAAAGTTAAACCACCTCAAATCTCAAAATCACCAAGATCCTTCCAAATCAAATGGAAACAGTGGTGGTATGGCCTGAACAAGGGGATTCCGGCGGCGGCTTTGCAGGTGGGATTGGATTTCGTCGGAGGGAGGGGGTGAGGACGTGATTGGTGAGTCACAACGTGGGGGTCGCGGTGGTTCGGCTGTGTGTTTAAGAGGCCTGTGACACGGTCCAATGGTGATGCGCGATGTCGGAGGAGGGCTCGCGATAACGGAGAGGGCTACGCGGTCGTGGTTGCTGCTATGTGTAACACCCCCAATCTATACCCCCAACTCAATAAAGCGATAACAAATATCAGAGTATAATAAAAAAATAATTCACGGCATAGACGGAGGCATCACATCAATTAAGACAAAATACAATAACCTGCTCATAAAGGTATGCAACAATCAGGTAGCAAATAACAGAGGAACTTCGTTCCTACTACCCACAAGTCAGATACAGAATAAAAGCGGAAAATCTGCAACTGAATCTCATATATATACATCATAAAAAGTTTGTCTATCATATACAAAGTCACACAAGTACAATCCAAAACATGTGTATACATAGTACAAATAATCACATAACGATCTCCCCGAATACCCGGTGCTACATATCAGAGCCGACCGACAAAAGAATGAAGACCTAAGCTTCACAAAAAGACCTCCAGCATCTAATCTGCAATGCCACATAGAGCATTTAAAAACAGCAGAAGGGTGAGAAACACAATCATAATATAATTGCATACAATTATATAATAACACAAAAATACACATGTAAAATATTCTCACCACAACTTACACCAGAATTCGAACACAAAACAACACAATGCATATCTCATATATTCATCACCAAGGCAAATATAATCAAGCTTAATGCATTTATCAACAACAAATATATATTTATATATATATATATATATCAACTCATCAATTCCATTCACAATCCCACACAAAATCAATCCATTCATGATTTAGGCAAATGCAAAGAGACCGACACAATGACTCAATGCAAATGCAATGCGGTACCATCCATCCATCATCTCATCACTAGTTCACTCAGGAACTATTGGAACCATCGCTTGTTACTTAGTGTAACTCCCCGTCGAGAAAACGATGTTCCCCGTCGTTTTAGGTCCTCTTGGTATAAGGCGCATGACGTATATGGATCGCTTTAGGTCCTCTTTGTATAAGGCGCACGATCCGATCGCTTTAGGTCCTCTTTGTATAAGGTGCACGATTGTCTATAATCATCGCTTTAGGTCCTTTTTGTATAAGGCGCACGATGTTATAGCGGATTCCCTCTGGAATCGTTTCGTCGCTCACACCCACTAGGGCACACGACATCGTAAGAATGCATATCATGATGCTTGGCATACAATGACTTATGACATTTAAATGCACACATATATGCAACCATAACCATGCATACATAATCAATCACAACACTTGCGTTTACTTGCCCTTAGGCCACAAACCATCATCACAACATTTAATCGCATGCATTCACATCATATAACATTACACCAGTCCTGCAATACATATCACAAGCATGTTGCATAATAACACATCAAATGCACACCATTAAAACGGTAAAAGTCGACAAAATGACACATTCCAAATTCCCGACATAATTAAATCGGCCACAAATCTCAAAACTATTTTTATAAGAAAGTACATCTCATAAGCATTCCAATGGTACAAAGAACATTCAAAACAGATAATCGGAACACAAGTTACGGAATTAAAAAGGAAATAGGTCTTTTGAAAAAGTCCCAGTAGCGCCCGACGCTACCCCAGGACTGCCCGGCGGTGTCCCTTCGCCACTACTTCGCCCGGCGAAGCAGAGGCATAAGATCTCTCAACCAAGACTCAAAAGAGTCAGAAACGTGCTAAGCTGTGCCTCCCGGGCATCGCCCGGTGGAGAACTCATCGCCCTGCGCCCTAACCATCGCCCGACACCCTACACCAGAACCAGAAAAATTCTGCTGCGTTTTTACACGGTCTCAAACCCCAAAAATCCCATTTTTCCAACCCAAATCAATTCCAGCAGCAAAACAAATATCAATGATTGATCATAAACATAGTGTGGTCATACAACGCAATTCATATCGATTTCCAACCGTGAAAACATCAATTTCGATTCATTTTCTCATTTCAACCTAAAATGGAAAAACTAGTAAAACTATCCACACACACACACATACATAATCATACACAATGATAAGATAATCGAGTTTCATACCCTTACCCGATTTAATCGTGTTTAAAAAGTCGGTTGATCGATTTTCTTCCTTTCCAAGTTTTCTCTATTTTTCTTCTCTCCTTTTTCCTCCTTTCTCTTTTTCTTCTTCTCTTTTTCTTTCTCTCTAATTTTCTCTCTCTCTATTTCTATTCTTACTAACTTAAGAAAAATAAAGTGAAATGACCAAAATACCCCTACGCTCAAATATCTCGCAAACGCTCCCAAAACGCGATAAAACATAATAACAATGAAAAATAATATATTTCTAAGTAAAAGTCAAAAATAAAATAATATAATAATAAAAATAATCAAAACGACTCGATTAAATAAAACGGACAAAACTGGGGCGTTACAACTCTCTCCCACTTAGAAATTTTTGTCCTCGAAAATATTACCTGAGACGAACAACTCCGGATACGACTCCCGCATCCGACTCTCTAACTCCCAAGTCAAATTGCCCTCAGCAGCGCCTCCCCACGCTACCTTCACAAGTGCAATATCCTTGCCTCTTAACCGCTTCAACTCGCGATCCAAAATCCTCACTGGTAATGCCTCAACCGTAAGGTTCTCCCTTACCTCAACCTCATCCATCGGAATCACATGCGACGGATCCGGAACATACTTCCGAAGCTGTGAAACATGGAACACATCATGCAAATTCGAAAGATTCGGCAGCAACGCCACCCTATAAGCCACAACACCAACTCTCGCGGATATCTGGTAAGGACCAGTAAACCGAGAAGTAAGCTTCTTCGATTTCAATGCACGACCAACACCCGTCACCGGTGTAACTCTCAAAAATACATGATCGCCCTCTTGAAACTCAAGATTTTTCCTCCTTCGATCATGATAACTCTTCTGCCTACTCTGAGAAGCCTTCATTTTCTCGCGAATAAGCTTCACCTTTTCCGTAGTCTGTTGCACCAACTCTGGTCCAACCACCGAACTCTCACCTGATTCGTGCCAACACAAAGGTGTTCGACATCTCCTTCCATACAACCCTTCAAAAGGTTCCATTCCAATACTCGAATGGAAACTGTTGTTATAAGTGAATTCCACCAACGAAAGATAACTATCCCACACACCACCTTGCTCAAGAACACAAGCTCGCAACAAATCTTCCAACGACTGAATAGTTCTCTCGGTCTGACCATCCGTCTGTGGATGATAAGCAGAACTCAACCTCAGCTTAGATCTTAAAGTTTTTTGCAAACTTTCCCAAAATCTCGAAGTAAACCTCGGATCTCGATCCGAAACAATACTCAACGGAACCCCATGTAACTTCACAATCACACTGATATAAATCTCAGCCAACCTCTCCAAAGAAAAACTAATGTCAATCGGAATGAAATGCGCCAATTTAGTCAACCTATCCACAATCACCCAAATTGCATTATGTCCCCTCGAGTATTCGACAACCCTATCACAAAGTCCATAGAAATATTGTCCCATTTCCACTCAGGAATATCCAATGGTTGCAACAATCCACTAGGCCTCAGATGTTCTACCTTCGACTTCTGGCATGTCAAACACGGATAAACAAACTGAGCCACATCTCTCTTCAATCCAGACCACCAGAAAATCTTCTTCAAATCTTAGTACATCTTAGTAGCTCTCGGATGTATACTCAAATTACTCCGGTGTCCTTCCTCCAAAATCATCCTTTTCAACTCCGAATCATCAGGAAAGCAAATTCTACCACGGAATCTCAAAACACCCTTATCGTCCACTTTAAAGTCCTCATTCACACTTAGATCCCCAACCGTCATCAAATCAACAAATTTCACATCCATCTTCTGTTTCTCACTAACAGTCAAGAGAAAATCATTAGTAACCTTTAACATTCCAAGCCTCACTCTATCCGACGTCAATTCACATACCAAACTCAAATCTCTAAACGATTCCAAAAGTTCCCACTCTTTAACCATCAAAGCGGACATATGCAATGATTTCCGGCTTAACGCGTCGGCTACCACATTAGCTTTACCAGGATGGTAATTCAAGCCAAAGTCGTAGTCCTTCAAAAATTCCAACCATCTCCGTTGCCTCATATTCAACTCTTTCTGATCAAACAAGTATTTCAAACTTTTATGATCACTAAAGACTTCGAATCTTGCACCATAGAGATAATGCCTCCAAATTTTCAACACAAACACCACAGCCGCTAATTCCAAATCGTGAGTTGGGTAATTCTTCTCATGAATCCTCAATTGCCTCGAAGCATAAGCCACAACCTTACCTTCTTGCATCAACACTCCACCTAAACCAATCAAAGACGCATCGCAATACACCACAAACGGTTTAGTAGGATTCGGCAAAGTCAAAATCGGAGTTGTAGTCAACCTCTTCTTCAGCTCACTAAAACTTTCCTCACACTGAATATCCCAAATGAACGTTTTGCCTTTACAAGTCAACTGGGTCAAAGGAAGTGCTAACTTAGAAAAACCTTCAATGAACCTTCGATAATATCCAGCCAAACCCAAAAAGCTTCTAATTTCAGTAACAGATCTAGGAGCCTCCCATTGTAGAACTGCATCTACTTTAGATGGATCCACAACAATACCATTACCTGAAATCACGTGTCCAAGAAAACTCACTTCTGACAACCAGGACTCACACTTGCTCCTTATGGTACAAAACCTTGAGAGGCTTCATAGGTCCTTTGTCGAGCGTGTTGACGCGACTGACGGTGGTCTGGCCGTTGATACTGAGGAGGTTCTTGAGTTGGAAGAACCACAGGAGACGACGAAGTGATGATTTCTCTGGATGCAACAGGGTGAACACACCCCTCTTTCTTCATCAAGTTTTGCAAAGCCTCCAAGACCCAGTTCATCTGACATTTGAGAACCCTAATCTTCTACTTCAAGGCTTCCTGACCTTTCAAAAGCTCATTCATCGTCACCATTTTTAAAAATGCGTGCTAAGTATCCTCAAAAGATAGAAGAAGATGATGAGACTCAAGGCTGAGAAATGCAAATGAAATGCAAATGAAAGCCAAATGGTTTCAAGGAACTCAACGACAAGTTGTAAACTTTTTTTGGAAAAAGTGAAGAGCTTCGTTTCAAAATCCATGATCTCTATTGGTTTTGCAAGGGTAATAACATCTGAATTCCTTGAAACCAAAATGCTATTCTTGAATGCATGAATGTATGCACAAACACACATATACAGATACTCACAAATATACTGACAAGCAAACAAATGCCTAGGTTTGAAGATCACGAGCATGGAGCCATGCCCTACCCATCCCAAAAGGTGTGTACTAGGGTTCGTGATCTGCAGAACAGGGTTCTAAAAAGTTTCCAGAGTCATCGATAAATCTTTTGGATATTATCGGCCTACACGACTACTCATGCAGGTTAATAATATTCTCAAGATAAACTCGTCTGAGTGTAGTATTGCATGACAACCATCATAGGTCTACACCTGGATAATCACTGCACTACGTCCTATAAAGGCCAAGTGGGGTGAAGGGTAACTAAAGGTCCTCAGCTTCACGGACTCCCAGGTCGGAAAGAGTGATATCAATACGACTACTTGCATCAGACAACAATAATCCCAAAGGGGCCTCCACTGAGCGTGGTCATCATATGCCAAACATGTTAGGACTATTCCCAACAGCCAACTATTGATTACACCACAACCCTATCATATGTGTATGCTCAAGTCCGGGTTAGGACTCATATCACCACTCAAATGTAGTAACCCTGTCAAACAGAAAAACCCAAGCAGATACAGATATATACACTGATACTTATAAATATACATGTATACAGGCAAGCAAACATATAAATAACACAAACACAAACAAGGTGGGCTTAACCCTCTTAGCAGCTTTTCTTTCCCCAGTGAAGTCGCCATTTCTGTTGCCGTGAGAATCGGATATCAAGCTATTAATTAACTTGAATCACACATCTTTGAAATTCACCACCGAGATTTGATTTATCTAAAGGAAAGGGTAAAGATCGAAGAAAAACCTAATTGCGCTATGTAAAGACACAGCTAAGAGATCTAAGGTTTGGGGGTTGGTTATACCTAGGGAAGGTGCTAGCATCCTAGATATCTGTAGTACTCTACAGGAACCTCTTGTATGTATTTGTGTTATGTTATGTTTTCTTGCTAAGGGATCTATGCTAAGGCTAAAAGTAAAGACCTATGGGTATTGTACACTAAGTATGTTCGTCAAGACGTCGCATCTCGTGCCTGCGTATCCTAATAAGGATAGAATTAGAGCATTCGTAGTTCACCTAACTAGGGACGAGGAACTCTTGATAATGATCAAGGTTCCAAGGGGTAATGAGTATTTGTGATCATGATACTCACATAGAGTTAAAGAACTCTCCATGTCTAGGTTGTAAGGCAAATTGGCTCGACAAGATATCGTATCTTGTGCCTACGTATCCTGACTAGGACTGAGGAATCAGAGCCTCCGTAGATCGCCTATCTAGGGGTTGAGTAACCATTGAATATGGTCAAATTTCCAAGGGGAATGAGTATGATACTCGTGTAGAGTTAAAGAACTCTCTAAGTCTAAGTTGAAGGGGTAAATCTAAGAGGTTGACTTTGAACAAAGTCAAAAGGGAAGTGAATACTCATGATGATGAGAATCACATTGAGTTTAAGAACTCTATCCTAATCTCTAAGTTAAGAGGGCTAAATGGCTCTAATAAGGCCAAAGGGAAGTGGAACATCATTATGATGATGCTCACATAGAGTTGAAGAACTCTAGGATGAATCCTAAGTTGTAAGGTAAGTGGCTCTAATAAGGCCAAGGAGGAGATTAAACATCTATGATGATAATGTTTACAAGGGAGGTAAAGATCCTAGCCTAAACTAGGTCAAGGGGGGATGGCTCTAATGAGGCCAAGGGATTGGAATGGCTCTAATGAGGCCAAGAGGTTGATGATGGCTCTAATGAGGCCAAGAAGTAATGAGCTATCTAAGACATTAAAGTCAATAGAGAGACTTTTCTTTGGAAGGAGGGGAATAAAGAGGGTTAAAGAGAAGAGCTAACAAGCTAGCCTCACTTAAGGGGGTGACTTAATAAAGTTAAAGATAAAGGGTAACAATGATATCCACACATGAATTTGATGATGTTGGCAAACACATAAACATATGGATACTAATGGTGAATGTAGTGACATTCAAAATAAGCACTTAAGATAATTTACAAGTGGCTAGTTAACACACAAGGTTATCCATTACTTGAACAAAATAAACAACTAAAGGGGGCATGATACAAGTTCATACATATTAATCAAGTAGGTGATGACCTAACATGGGGAATGTCTTTGACTTAATCTTTATGTAAAGAGAAAGTATCCCTTATGTTATGTAAAGTCCACTTTTATGAAAGGAAAGTCTAAACACATATGTACATGGTATAATCTAAGTTAATGGTTTGTATACATATGGGGATATTACAAATAAGGGAAAGAATCTTAATTGTAGGTGAAGTCCTAACTACGACTTTAAGGGGATGACAAAAGTCCACAAGTTAAACATATATACTTAAAAGTATACCTAAATCAACTATACAAATGTGTACACGTTCAAGTTAAGGCTCAAGGGTCTAAGCATGGTAAGACAAGTTGTAAAAGTCCTAAAAATGTGAGGGAGACTAAATGGTATGATCATGGAAGTGAAAACTTCCTAAATAAACCCTAAAATGATCCTAACTTTTCATATGAACAAAAAGCCTTAAAATAAATTATTTTTGGAGATTTTTTATGTCATAATAAAATAGGTAACAAGAGGAGACTAATGCAAAAAGAATGGGTTAAAAACTCTAAAGTATGAGGAAGTTATGGATTTTTGAAGTTTATAAAGAAAACATGAAAACTAAGTACTAAAAAGAACGGGGAATGGTCCTAGTGGGGTTTGAACCCATGCCCTAGGCCTCATTGTCAAAACAAACTAACCAGCTGCGCCATCTGTAGGATTTGTATACTATATGCCTTTGGAAAAATAAAAGAAGAGTTTCAAGTTAGATGCCTCACAAAATAACACGCGCGTTGGAAATTGGCAAAAAGGTTGATGGCTGGATCAAACGCAAGACATGAGAGTGACAAGGCAAGGCAAAGGCATAGGTTGCGCCAATGGGGTGGCCATTACATCCGGTATTAAAACCAAACTTAATTAATAATATATGAAACATGCTACTATGACCAGCAGGGCGCCATGGCTGAGCTTAGTTGTGACCTAGAACTTGGCATTTGCAAGAACACCCCTAACTCTTTAGTATTCCATGAAATCCAATGAAACAAAAATGAAAATCATGTATTTTTCACAAGGATCCCAATGGTATAATTAGTTTTGGCTTAAAATGCTTCTAAAGCAAAACCCGATAGTAACACTAAAAAATGTTCAAGTTTTCCACTTTTATGGTACACTCTCAAACAATTATGAATAACAGTAATGGATGCATCAAACATGTCACAAACAACATTTATAAGATATTTCTACTTAGTGTACATCAAAACATACCATGTTTTAAAGAGTCCAAGTTTGAAATTGACTTACCTCTTTGAGCAGAGTTGAAAATTTCAGGATAGTTGTTCCAGAAGTGTTCCAATGGCTTGGATTGCTTCAATAGATCTCTTTGAACCTTTCTGAATGCTTGGAATACAAAGAAACTGGCCAGACAGAATATGCTCCCTACTTGAAAAACCAAACAAGGTGACCTATAGGGAACTTGAAGAAAGTGATGTTACAGTTCACAAACCAGGTTTGGAACAACTTAAGGGTTATTTAGGGGATGTGTTTGAAGTGTAAGAATGATTGGAAATGGAAGGAATCAAGACTGGCCTTGAAAAATGCAGAAAGTCAACTTTCTTTAGGTTTGAGAGTTGAATTTTGGATTGGTGAGGTTTTGGATAGTGGTGATGACCTGAACAGCTCTAACACATGTTTTTTGACGTGTTAGAGTGGTTTGTTTAGTGGTTTTGTGTTTGGAAATGATTTTGGCAAGGTTTGTGCAAAGTGTATTCTTGATTGGCACAAAAGTTGCTTGATTGCAAGAACTGAGTTTTGATGAGTTTGTGGAGGTTTTTGCTCTGAGTTCTTGGTGTTTTGAAGTGTGAAATGAGGTTCTATTTATAGGCAAGAGGGAGGGAGATATCAGATTGCAGCAATGCAACTGATTTGGTTTTGGTTTAGTTGCACTTTAGTTGAAATGCAAGTGGAGTTTGCTAACATGTTTCATGGTTCCAATGTATTGTACTGACCTTTCTAGAGTGGTTAGGAATTCAGTCACTTTATCTTGATGCAAGGGCAACGTAGAGTGAAGAAGGGACAAGGGAGAGGCTCAAGGAGTTGACTTTGAGCATAAAGTCACCTTTTTCAAAATAGAAATCAAGCCTTTATGCCATAAATAGCAATATCACTTGGTTAATGCTCAAATTTGTTGGATAATGCTCCCAAACTCGTGCAATCTTCTGATTAAATGAAGACTTTCAAGTAAACCAATATGAAATGCAAGATTATGTAGCAAGAAATTGGATTTGCAACAAGTTCGCCAAGTGCATAACCTTGAAATTCAAGTTTCAAACCCTCAACTTCATGGCTTCAATTCTCTTAGCTCACTTATTGGATTGGGGTGTTTTATTGGATTGATTTGAACTTCCAAGCCTCATAACTTAAAAATCAAGCCTCTTTTGGGGAATGACCCTCTAATACACTTTAAATTTCATGACGAGAGCTTCAAATTGAGCTTTGGATCACAAAAAATGGATGTGTGGTTTGAAAGTTATGACTCTTCAAAGTTTGCACAAGGACTGGAGTTTTCCACACTTAGAAAAAATTCAAAAAGCAAACTTTACTCTTTTTGCAAGAAACCTCTTAAATCTTGATTTCTAGTGATCCAATCCAAAGATCAAACATGTATTGATGGAATATGACTTGAAAACTTCATCTTGGATCAAAAACACCAAAAGTCAAAGGTTTGACTTTTCAGACAAAACCCTAATTTCTTCAGGAACTCAACTGGGTGATCTTGGTTGATCTTGCTTTCTCAAACTTCTCAAACACTAATAGATGGCCTCCAAGGGTGTATATGAACACATGGAATCATGTCCCAAGGCTTGGGATCATACCTTGGTCAAAAGTCACCGGCATAGTTGACTTTTCCTGATGAAAAACCCTAATTTGGGGCCAGATGAACTTGAGGCTCATTGCACTTGTGGTGGGAGCCAAACACACTTGATTTATTGATGAATAAGGCCTCTTGAATGTATGTAATCTCAATTCATTGATGAACCAATCAAAGCATTGACTGGTCACACCAAGATTCCCTGGTAATTCCTCAAGTCAAAACCCTAATTTCACATCTCCTGATTTTATGGTTTCTCTTTGATCGCTCTTTATCCAATCACACGAGACCATGGAATATGTATTGAAAACCTCATGATCAACCCTCAAGACCAAAGATTGAGCTTTTGGAGCCTCAGTTGACTTTCTTGACCAGATGAATTCAAACACCTTTCCTGACCACATAGTGAACACTTGGGATGGATATATTGAGCCAAGAAGTGTCTCAGGAAGTCTTGAAAAGTATGAGAGCTTGGCTTGTTTCCCTTGTCCTCTCCTTGTGCAAAACCCTAGCTTTCAAAAGGAGAACAAACTAGCAAAATAATGATGGTTAGTTAACAATGCCTAGATGATTGAACCCTAATGCAAATGCAAGATGCCATAACATCTAAGTGGTAAAATTTGGGGTATGACAGAAAATAATAATAATATTAATAATAATAATAAATAAAACAACCACGACAAAGCAAATAAATCTCAACCTCTCTCTCCTCACGTGGCTCTCTTTTTCCTCCCTCACATTTCTTTCTCACTCGGTTTCAGTACAGAAAAAAAAGGAAAAAATTCCTCCCTCTCTCTCTCTCTTTAATATCTCTCACTCTCTTCTTCATTCCTCTCCCTCAATTTCTTGTACGAGAAAAAGTTAAACCACCTCAAATCTCAAAATCACCAAGATCCTTCCAAATCAAATGGAAACAGTGGTGGTATGGCCTGAACAAGGGGATTCCGGCGGCGGCTTTGCAGGTGGGATTGGATTTCGTCGGAGGGAGGGGGTGAGGACGTGATTGGTGAGTCACAACGTGGGGGTCGCGGTGGTTCGGCGGTGTGTTTAAGAGGCCTGTGACACGGTCCAATGGCGATGCGCGATGTCGGAGGAGGGCTCGCGATAACGGAGAGGGCTACGCGGTCGTGGTTGCTGCTATGTGTAATACCCCTAATCTATACCCCCAACTCAATAAAGCGATAACAAATATCAGAGTATAATAAAAAAATAATTCATGGCATAGACGGAGGCATCACATCAATTAAGACAAAATACAATAACCTGCTCATAAAGGTATGCAACAATCAGGTAGCAAATAACAGAGGAACTTCGTTCCTACTACCCACAAATCAGATACAGAATAAAAGCGGAAAATCTGCAACTGAATCTCATATATATACGTCATAAAAAGTTTGTCTATCATATACAAAGTCACACAAGTACAATCCAAAACATGTGTATACATAGTACAAATAATCACATAACGATCTCCCCGAATACCCGGTGCTACATATCAGAGCTGACCGACAAAAGAATGAAGACCTAAGCTTCACAAAAAGACCTCCAGCATCTAATCTGCAATGCCACATAGAGCATTTAAAAACAGCAGAAGGGTGAGAAACACAATCATAATATAATTGCATACAATTATATAATAACACAAAAATACACATGTAAAATATTCTCACCACAACTTACACCAGAATTCGAACACAAAACAACACAATGCATATCTCATATATTCATCACCAAGGCAAATATAATCAAGCTTAATGCATTTATCAACAACAAATATATATTATATATATATATATATATATATATATATATATATATATATATATATATATATATATCAACTCATCAATTCCATTCACAATCCCACACAAAATCAATCCATTCATGATTTAGGCAAATGCAAAGAGACCGACACAACGACTCAATGCAAATGCAATGCGGTACCATCCATCCATCATCTCATCACTAGTTCACTCAGGAACTATTGGAACCATCGCTTGTTACTTAGTGTAACTCCCCGTCGGGAAAACGATGTTCCCCGTCGTTTTAGGTCCTCTTGGTATAAGGCGCACGACGTATATGGATCGCATTAGGTCCTCTTTGTATAAGGCGCACGATCCGATCGCTTTAGGTCCTCTTTGTATAAGGTGCACGATTGTCTATAATCATCGCTTTAGGTCCTTTTTGTATAAGGCGCACGATGTTATAGCGGATTCCCTCTGGAATTGTTTCGTCGCTCACACCCACTAGGGCACACGACATCGCAAGAATGCATATCATGATGCTTGGCATACAATGACTTATGACATTTAAATGCACACATATATGCAACCATAACCATGCATACATAATCAACCACAACACTTGCGTTTACTTGCCCTTAGGCCACAAACCATCATCACAACATTTAATCGCATGCATTCACATCATATAACATTACACCAGTCATGCAATACATATCACAAGCATGTTGCATAATAACACATCAAATGCACACCATTAAAACGGTAAAAGTCGACAAAATGACACATTCCAAATTCCCGACATAATTAAATCGACCACAAATCTCAAAACTATTTTTATAAGAAAGTACATCTCATAAGCTTTCCAATGGTACAAAGAACGTTCAAAACAGATAATCGGAACACAAGTTACGGAATTAAAAAGGAAATAGGTCTTTTGAAAAAGTCCCAGTAGCGCCCGACGCTACCCCAGGACCGCCCGGCGGTGTCCCTTCGCCACTACTTCGCCCGGCGAAGCAGAGGCATAAGATCTCTCAACCAAGACTCAAAAGAGTCAGAAACGTGCTAAGCTGTGCCTCCCGGGCATCGCCCGGTGGAGAACTCATCGCCCTGCGCCCTAACCATCGCCCGACGCCCTACACCAGAACCAGAAAAATTCTGCTGCGTTTTTACACGGTCTCAAACCCCAAAAATCCCATTTTTCCAACCCAAATCAATTCCAACAACAAAACAAATATCAATGATTGATCATAAACATAGTGTGGTCATACAACGCAATTCATATCGATTTCCAACCGTGAAAACATCAATTTCGATTCATTTTCTCATTTCAACCTAAAATGGAAAAACTAGTAAAACTATCCACACACACACATACATAATCATACACAATGATAAGATAATCGAGTTTCACACCCTTACCCGATTTAATCGTGTTTAAAAAGTCGGTTGATCGATTTTCTTCCTTTCCAAGTTTTCTCTCTTTTTCTTCTCTCCTTTTTCCTTCTTTCTCTTTTTCTTCTTCTCTTTTTCTTTCTCTCTAATTTTCTCTCTCTCTATTTCTATTCTTACTAACTTAAGAAAAATAAAGTGAAATGACCAAAATACCCCTACACTCTAATATCTCGCAAACGCTGCCAAAACGCGATAAAACATAATAACAATGAAAAATAATATATTTCCAAGTAAAAGTCAAAAATAAAATAATATAATAATAAAAATAATCAAAACGACTCGATTAAATAAAACGGACAAAACTGGGGTGTTACACTATGTGGTTGCGGCGTTTAATTGAACTGCGTTCTCGTGGCAGAGGCTCGGTTCCTGCACGATTTCGTCTTGATTTTTTTCTCCTTTCGTTCATTGTGGTTTAATTTGCTGTTGTCAGATTTGGTTATTGTTTTTTGAAAGAAATTATTTAAAGAGGTTGTGTTATAGTTTGTTGAAGATGAAAATGATGATAATGTGAAGTTAGTTTTGCAAGTTCTTAAGTATTGGATTTTTAGAGTTATGTTGTATTTTTGGTTCAGCGTGTTGTTGATGTTCTGGGTTTAAAATAGGTTTAAAAAAACAATTTGTTTGTGTTGAAGCATGAAGAATGAGGTTTATGTTGTTTTGATATTATTTTTCAGGCTTGTTACTAATGGCTTAATTATTGTTATTGGTGTGAGAAGACAGTAATAAAGTGAAGGTTAGTAATGATGGTGTATGAATGAATTGAAACCATGCATTACATTTTTTTGTTCTACTAGGTTTTAGTCATGGATTAAATTAAAATAAGTTTTGGTTTTAGGTTAATTAAAAAACAATTTTAGTCATATATTAATTTAAAAATCAAATTTAACTATGTTTTAAATTAAAAACCAATTTTGGTTATAGATAAAAAAAAATCAATTTTAGTTATGTTTTTGATTTCATATTTTTTCTAATTATAAAGAGAAAATAAACGAATTTTTCTTAACAAAAATGATGTATTATTTAATTCTTTTTTATAAAACGATCCCAAATGTATAACTAAAAAAACTGTGAATTAAATGAAATCAATTGTAAGCAAATAAATCAAATATTCAAACCAACCTATGGGGAGAGATCATATCCAATAATTTTATAAAGTAAACCAACCTACGGGGAGGAGATTGTCCCCGGTGAAAAGATAAGATTCACCTTTTTGTCCCTCCTTGCTTATTCCCAATGATCAAAAATCACAAAAACACAATAATATAATTTATCGAACACCTTGTGTGCAATCGATAACGTATGGAAATTTGCTTTGTTTTGTTGATATTAAAACCAATCACAATCAAACGGATTATGATTATATCAACAAAACCTATTTCAAAAATCGAACCGAAATGATTCTCAAACTAATGGATCAAACGAACAATGAATTCAATAATTTGCAAACATAAAAAATTAAAAAAAGAGAGAGAGAGAGAGAGAGAGAGAGAGAGAGAAGGATTTGTTTAGGCAGTTCCCCAATTGGCCTCGCTATGGGTACGTCTGCCCTTAATTTGAATTTGAATTGAGATACTTGCAATTAACCTTACTTTGCAAAAAGTGTATATACAGGAGATGAAGAACTATAACCCTACAAACCCTAGGTTTGTTGTTAATTATACCACCTCCATAACCCTTAATCAAAGATTGATCAAGTCACCAACAATGCCGCTTCATTTCACCAGTTGTTGCTACTACCTTGCAAGACCTCCTCATCTCAAGGTTTTCACTCGATCGAATTAATCCCAAGCGCACACTTGTTGAAACCCAAGATTTACCAACACGATCCACCATCTCATGCTACTCCCTTGCAAGGTACCCCTTTTAAAACATTCACTCGATTGGATCCGAATTGCGTAATCTTGTCCAAAACATTCAAATCTTCAACGATCTTGAAGGAAAACCCCAAATCAATTTTCTTATTTGAAACCCTCAAAGTACTTAACCCAATATTCTTAGCACAACAACCTAATTGGATGTTATCAACCCTAATCTGGATGGTCACCCAATCAAAAAATGATTATGTGTAGTTTGATTGTGTATTTGCATAGAAGAGAGGTTGAAGATGATGGGTATGCTTTAAAATCCAAATTTCATGTAGGTTTTACTTTAGAACCTTACTAGAAATGATGCATGTATCAAGTATACGTACGTATGCGAGTTTGGAGCAAAGGGCATGCAAAAGGAAATGAAAGGAAAATAAAAATTCAAGATTTGAAGTCTATAGGTCGACATATGAAAGCAAATGTGTTGACCTATAAAGGTCTTAGATTGACCTATAAGAGGCGACACATAGACAATGGATATAAGCTTCAATGTTGAGGCATGAGTGTCGACCTAAGTAAGCTATGTGTCGACCTATGCTGAAGAGAAAATTTGCATAGATCGACCTAAAGTTGTATGTGTCGACCTATGCAGTGTTTTTCACATAAAAACTCAATTTTGATACATAAAAATCTTTTCTTGATTCATGGATCCTTTCTAAATCATTTCCAAACATGTTGACATGCATCCTAATGTTAAAATGCACAATGCACACCTAAAATCAGTTGATATCGTCCAATGTACAAAAATGCTAAAGTTTCTCCTAGTTTTTACATCATTCAAAACATATCTAAATAGAAAGATGCACACACATACTCCCCCTTTTTTATGATGGCAAAACTTTGAAATTTGAGACGATGCGTTTGTTGTTACATGAAAAGCTCCCCCTGAATGTGTGCATCATGGCTTCATATTCTTCTCCCCTTTTGAAAACATCAAAAAGAGACAAGCAAATTATTAGTAGTATCATATAGATACACATTACACATATACAAAATACTATACATAGGCAATTTGCAAAGATAAGTAGTGCACTCACATACATTCATCATATATATAAACACACAAGATTAATAAACACAGCAATATTCATAATAGTTATTCGAGTCAAACACATAGTACAACCTTTCAAACATATTAACAACATTGTTCATACATAACCGAAAGCAAAAAATAAACCAAACAAAATGAAAATGCATGTACACTCCAAAAAAGACTCAGAGGAAAATGCACTACAAGACTCAAGACCCAAAGATATAACATCACTACATCACAACCCTTTATCGTCTTCCACGACCCCTAGGCATATGTCTTTTTTCCCTATATCATCCTTGTCCTTCATTCCGATAGTGAGAGTCTAAGAAGTTGCACATCTCACGGTAAAAATCGCCAAAAAATTACAAAGTTTTACAACTGAGACATCTAATTGGGTAATCCTCTAATCTAATAGGGTTGCTACTTCTAAACTTAACTTGATACTGCTGGAACAAGATTTGTTCACATCTCTTAAGTTTTGATGATAACAAAGTACTTAAAGAACAATTGGGTATATTAACATTTGTTCAAGTGTGCAGGATCAAAATCTTAGAATTCAACTATGAATTGACCCTATTAAAAGCATTTGTTGACAAGCTTCTAGTATCATATTCTGAAGTCTGATGACTCTGAATATGTAGTTCAACTTTTGAAGGTTCAACTTCTGATCATGGTATCCTTGCCTCTGGTGACAACTCTAACTCTGAAGTTTGTATGCATAATTTGAGAAAATATAATACATAACCATGAGCATATGATAACTTGTACCTAATCCACAAAATAAAAAACATATGATTATTGTCACACAAATCATATCCTTTTCTTTTTATTAGATTCTCCCTTTTGGAAACCAATTTGTACATACACAAACTCTGTAAATCAAAAGCAACACAAACTATCACTTCAAGAATCAAATTATATTTAAATATTTAAGTTATTTTAATTTTAAAATCAAGTATTGCAACCTTACATTTAAGTTGAAGCACTTTGTCATAATTTGGCAAAAAAAATTAAGTACTGAGTCTTTTAAGTTCGGTAAAGAGAAAAAAAAAACACTTCGCTATTTAATTTTGGCAAAGAAAGAAGATGTACTTTATAGTTTCAATTTTGTAAATTAAGCTCTATATTGTATTAAAGATTTTAAATAAATATTTTATTTCAAAATTTCAAATGTTATTTACAAATATAAATATTTTAATTTTTTTTTTAATTTTAGTTAATTTGTTAGAAATAAGTTTATCAAATTATGACCAATTTAATATTTCATTAATTTGTATAGTTTTTTTAGTCATTTGTATTCCTTTCCATTTTTTTTATAATCAAGACTTGATCTGTACCTGCTAACTATCACTTACCTTTGATTCAGATTCTATACTTTGTGTTTAGAATCTGACTAGATCTTTGAAAAGAAAGAAAAAGTCTAACACAATCCAACCCCTTTCTTGTGTTTTTATCACCTTCATACATAACTATGTTCCTTTCTTTGTCCATCATAACTCTCAAGGTATTGTAAAATAAATACAAGAAGTAGATATTAGTATTAGCTAATTGTAATATAATGATGAAATTTAAGTCTATAATTTGAGAGAGAGAGAGAAAAATGTCTTTTATAAGACTATATGGCAGTAACAAAAATGCTATTGTTATTTGACATTAACAACATAATCATCTTTGTATCAATATATGTGGAAAAACATTTAACCCAAACACTAACATGACACTCAAGGTCAATTAACTAAAAACATTGAACATATTCTCAAGTTTTATATTATAATAGTTGAGATAAATAAGGTAGATGTGTTTAATATACCAATGACAGTCAAATTACTATTAACATCACCAAAGTGCATGGTTTTTAATATGAATTGAAGTCATGGTTTCATCTATCAGAATAGTCCACTCGTGCATGCAAATGAGCTACGTTATTGATTGCGAGATTTTGATATAATATGAATTTTGAGTTGAAAATATCATTATCATGGGAGTGAATAAGAAAAATGAAACCATTTAACTTACATCCATCACTCATCTTCGTCTTCATCCACCGACTGCTCATCAAACTCATCGTCATAATGAAGATGAGTACTATGACAGACACTAAAAGGAGCACTAGAAGAACCCGCCATCATAACAAACATATGTATTTGAAATTCTTAAAATTTCTTTTCCAACATCTTTGACCGCTCATTAGCTATTTGTCATACCCCAAATTTTGACCACTAAGGTTTCCCATCATTGTGAAAATCATCATCACAATATGGAAGAACCATCATACTTCATCAGTCTCCCCAAAGATGGGTGAACATTCACTACAATCAAAATTAGGGTTTCAAGCCCTCTCTGAATGCTTAGACAAAGGGTCAATCAAGGAATGACATGATCTTTAACTTGTATAACCTCTCAAACATCCACAATGGATAAAAAGGACTCCCACTTCAAGGATTAAGTACAAGGTTGCTCCCTTCTAGGTGGATCAAGTCTCAAGATCGACAGTGTCACCAAATTAGGGTTTTGGTCGACCAGGGCCTCCAGATGGAATTTTTCCTCTGGGCATGAGCCAATGTTTCAAAACATATCCTAATATACTCCATGGAACCTCATGGACCCAATCATCAAGTCAATTTGACCTCAAGGGATGCATACATCAAAAATCAGGAATTAGGGTTTCTTGACCTAATTCACCCCTAAGTTGACTTTTAGGGAAAATCGTGAGCCAAGACCTCGAGAGAGGGTTTGAGGGTCTCTAATATACCATATTGATCCATTTGCAACAATGGATTAATCCAAGAAGCTTGAGCAACAAGTCTCAATTTCATCTGCACCACAGTTAGGGTTTTAAGGAAAAAAGTCAACTGTAACTTTGACTTTTGACCAAGACATGCTCCCAAGCCCTATTACATGCATCAATATACCCTATGACACCCATGGAACATGTCCATCAAGTTTGATTTAGGTCAAGGACATGATTTCATGAAGAATTGCACAGTTTGGAATTCATTTGATAAAAAGTCAACTGTGCACAAAAGTCAACTTTGACTTTTTGAGATTTTTCACCAAAATGGATTCTTAACCCTAAAATGATGTTAATGTGTGATTTGAATCATCATTCATCAAGAAAAATCAAGAAAAGTTGAATAACTTGTAAAAGAGGTAACCATAAAAACTTAGAAAATTTTCTAAGTTAAAAATAAAGTGACAAGGGTAACAACTTTGGACGATCATAACTCCTAAACCACAAAGCCATTTTTCCTCATCCAAAGATGGATTTGTAGCCCTCATTACCCTCTACAAAAACTTCAACTAGACCTAAGTCCAATTCATTAAGGATTTTGAGTTATGGAGTGATCAAAATGGCTGAAAAATGAAAATGTCACTTTTTCCAACACTTAGTGAAATTTTCACTAAGTCCAAATCTGTCTTCACTTTTTGCCAAATGTAGGGGGATTTTTCACTTGGATTCAAAAGAGATCAAATCCAAATATGTTCAAACAGTTGTTGTATCATGTAAGGGCTTTCCAAAATGGCCAAGAACATTACCAAATTCCATTTGAATCATGAGATATGACATTGGGAAGTTGCCTTGCTGAAATCTGCCAAGGCAAGGCAGAATTTGAATTTTTGTTCGATTTGCCAAAATCAGCCAAATTCAAATGCTCCTATCCACTTGGACACATCAGAGGATTGAATCTAAAGGGGACAATCACTGAGCCAAGCCTCCAAAGTCTTTGGAACAAGAAATAACATGTTGAACCTAGAATTGCCAAAATAGGGACAAGACTCCAAATTTGGATTAGAGCATTCAATGGAAGCATCAAGGTGGCATGGACTGAGCCATTTTCATTTGAATTCAGTCAAGACTTATCCAAGACCAAGGGAACCGCAGCTCTGTGCCCTAACCTCTAGTCAATGGCTAGAGGAGACTTGGATTTCCTTTGGCCAACATTGAACAAACACCTGCTGCAGTTGCCATTCACTATTCCTTGCAAAACAAACTTGCTCTACTATAAATAGAGCTCAATTGTGATCAGTTTAAGTACACCAAAGCCATCAAACAGATGCTTTCCTCAAAATCTCTTCTTTCACTCCAATTTTGCCTTCTAAGGCAAGTCACTATCGGGTTTTGAGTTTGAGAGCTTTTCCAATCAAACTAATCACTCACACACCTCACATACATCATATAGAAGTGATCTAAACACTCACATAACATCTGGAACACAGATTTCACAAAATCACCAGCCAATTGCTCAAGTTCTTAACAGATTTGCAGTTGGGGTACCATCTCAAGTTCCAGATCATTTCAATCCATTCCAAGCATTCATACACACTCCATGGCACCTAGGGAAGCTATCCAGATCATTGGAACCTGGCTGTAACACCTCCAACACAAATCACGACCACCAGCTGCAAGTGGTAAGCATGAGCTCTTCTAACTCTATGATCCATACATTTTTTGCTGCACAATAATTTGGCCATATGTTCATAATCATGCATGGAATATTTTCCCTCAATTAATTGCTTTGTTTGAATCGTGTATCAAAAATCCTAGCCTTCATGCATAAATTAGGGTTCTTGAGGTTTCTTCGTGATTTCATGTTTTATGTTTAATTTAAATGAAATTAAGTGTTATAGACATGATCGTGAGGTTGAAACGAGTTGATTGGTATGTGGATTGCATGATATGGTTAAGTATTCAGTGAGATTGGATGGAAAATGCAAATCTGGGAAACTCAGAACATGCGCGTGTTCTTGGTGTGTTCTTGGCGCCATTTTCAGAAATTTGAATATTTGAATTTTGTGATTTTTATTTAATTGATTCAAAAATTAATGTCTCTCTGAGTTTTAATGATTTTGAGTTGATTCTTTTTTTAATAATTCACAAAAATGTTAAAATATTTTATTTTCCCAAAAAATCCCAAAAATATTATTTATTTTGTATAATTGATATTTTTGCAAAGAATTAATGTTTTAATTGTTTTTAACATTTAAAATATTTTTTCCACCTTGATTTTGCAACTTTTAATGCTTTCTAATTATTTTGTAGGTCAATACTTAATTTTTGAAGCATTAATCCAAGATCACAATTTGTTTTTCATATGTTAAGCAATTTTGATCATTTTAATTGAATTTTTATTCAATTAAATACATTTTTTAAAACAAATTAGGGTTTTCGGATTAATTCAACCCTCATAAATCATTTTCAAAACACTTTGGGCCTCTAATAGAGTGTAAGACCCAATCCTTTTTCGACCAAATCATTTTTGGGCCTCAGTGTATTCTATAAGTCCCGATACTGTCAAAAATAAACGGCGCAATCGTCGCCTTTTAAAAATAACCTTATGGGCCTCTCCTTAAGCTATAAGACCCATTCAAAACTTTTGGGCCTCTAATAGAGTGTAAGACTCAATCCCTTTTTAACCAAAAATCATTTTTGGGCCTCACTTATTGTATAAGTCCCTCTGCGTTAAAAGAAAACCTCGGCGCAATCGCCATTTCGAACGGAAAAATCATCTGGGCCTACCCTCGTGTTATAAGCCCCACTCTTTTTCTTTAAACCTTTTGGGCCTCTTGAGAGAGTATAAGACCCATCCCTTTGTACAGAAAACATTTTGGGCCTCAGTCACTTGTATAAGTCCCTCTGTACAAATTCTAACAGTGCGCTCACTGATAAAACCATGGGCCTCTCCTTGAGCTGTAAGCCCCAAATCTTTCTTTTTCAAAGCACTTTCTCCTTTGATTTTGAATATACTGTTGTTTTCAATCTTTCTTTGTTGAACAACTAACCAAACAACATGGAAGCTCTACAACCGAGTAAGTGGTTATTGCTTTCATTTATCGCTTTCATATACATATAACTGTATTGTGGGGCTGTTTCACTATAAGTCTTCTTTCATAAACTCATATCAACTGTGTAATAATAGTATAGATATTTAGAGTTTCCCCGGCAACTACGTCTAGCATTAAGCCCGTTGATCACTCTTAGAAATAGTCTAAACTAGATCCCCATAGGATTATCAGACACAGTCTTCCCTTCTCTTGGGGTTAAACAATATGGAGACATGAAAGGCAGCATTCTCTGTGAACCCTTTCATAGACTGTCACTCATAGAAGTTGTCAAGAAACTCTATTCCCCAGAGATGATCTTTTCTCCGTGAATGGCATCTCTTGAGTTTCTCCCAAATTCTCGAACTTTCCTGGCTTGATCTATTCTCGGTGAATGGCATGTCTTGAACTTCTCGGGGTTTGGGGACCCACAGGCTTCTTAAAAGCATTTGTCAAGAAACTTTACTCCCCAGAGATGATCTTTTCTCCGTGAATGGCATCTCTTGAGTTTCTTCCAAATTCTCGAACTTTCCTGACTTGATCTATTCCTTGTGGATAGCTTGCCTTGAATTTCTCGGGGTTTGGGGACCCATCGGCTTCTTAAAAGCAATCGGCCTCCTCTTGGGCATCGTACAAGGACCCACAGGCTTCCTAAAAGCAACCGCCTCCTCTTGGGTGTCGTACAAGGACCTCTCGGCTTCTTAAAAGCTTCCAGCCTCCTCTTGGGCTTCGTACAAATTGTCCCGACGACCTCCTAAAGGTATAGGAACAGAACTTAATCATCTGCATAGAACGGTCCTTTCAAAGAGTCTACTACTGTTTCTCAAAGCATAGTACAAGAGATGACACTCTAGACTCGGACAGTCTAATATCCTTGAGTCTCAAAGACATTCTCAAGCACCCTTTAAGAATAGGAAGGAACCCGTAGACTCGGACAATCTTAATACCCTTCGAATTTCCCGCTTCCTTAAAAAACAGGAATAACCCGGATCCTCGAATCAAATCCCTGAGTACAGTGTTGCTCATATAAGAACTGATTTTCTCTTTAAAATCAGTATACTGGACCTGTCACTTAACTGAAACAACATTTAGCCTCTCGCTCGAGCTTTGTACGAGACACATAAGAGACTCCCTCGTTAAGTCAATTACCCTTTTCGTCTCCATCTCGGGCTTTATACGAGATACAAAAAGGTTCTTATTGAACCAAACAAATTTTAGCCTCCATCTCGGGCTTTGTACTAGATACAAAAACTCTCTTGTTGAGTCAAATAGCCTCCACCTCGGGCTTTATACGAGATACCAAAAGACTCCATCGTCGAGTCAAAACCTTTTAGCCTCTCTCTCAGGCTTTGTACGAGACACATAATAGCCTCCTCTTAGGCTTTATATAAGAAAACCACTGGTTAATCCAATTAACCTTTTAGCATCAAAGTTGTGCCTCGTTCACAGTATACAAACATCAACAACTCCTTCCCTTTCATCTAATCACTGTAAGCGACAAGCCTTTGGATCATCTATATCCATGCCAATGTCCCTCTTTTAGCATGAGAAATTCCTAAGGAAAGATGGCATTGCTCTACACTGAGTTAAAGTCTTCTCCTTCAGGTTAAAATCCCCTCTAAAGAAAATCATGGCATTGTCGGATTCACATATCCCGGTTAAAGTAATTCTCCTTTATAAACAGTTGTGACATACAACCCCCTCTTTAGAGATGACAAATTCTCTCTAAGGTCAACACCTTTTAGCTTCATATCTTGGGCTTTGAACAAGATACAAACCATCTTTCGCTTCACGTCTTGGGCTTTGAACAAGACACCAAAAAACTACCATTTCCTCCCATAAAATAGGAGGAACTATGAACGCTCTGATTTCCCTGTTTCGGTAAACGGGAATACGTAGGCATAAGATTGAAAGAAAAATTTTAGCGAGCACACTAAACAAAAACCCAAAATCCCATACTCTCATGTATCTACCAAAAAGCATCAGTCCTAACATCCTAATCCCCGTTCCCCGCCAGAAAGTCCTAGAAAGAGAAAAGAAAACCGTATTGGCGAAAATACAAATAACCAGTACAAAGGCACCCCCCCCCCCACATTGATAGCATTCGTAACCTAACAGACCGCTGTTTAAACTCAGTATGCAAAGCAGGGTTAATTGGAGACATCTATTTCCCTTCCTTCATCAGCTTTAATAGGATAAAAAATGAATCGACCTGTAGTAAACTCAACCGCAGAGAGCAACCAGCGCTTAAGAACCGTGTCCAAAATCGCTCGCTATAGAAAAATGGCGCCCACCGTGGGGCCGATCTCTCTTTTTCCTTTTTTCTCTTCACTTGTGTGAATACCACAGATTGGGGCTTCCGCCGGGGAACCCATTTTCTGTCAGGAACTTAGGATTCATAGCTTTAAAGGTCTAAGATGATTAGGACAAATATATATAATGCTTTTCCTAATTGCTATACGTGTTTATTTTTCTGCTAATGGGAATGCGTGTGATGTCGCATGTGGAAAGATCGAGTATACACTTAAGATAAGTGATGGCGACGAGGTCGACCATCAACCTCAATGGAGGCTGACCAATGCAACCCATTCTCTCACCTAGACAATGGGCCGATTGTTAAGTCTGAGAAGCTGAGGAGCCAAACCCTTTTGTAGTGCGGAAACTATCAGAAATAGTTGTTATGCGATACTACCCCGCATTTGAGGCTGGTGATCTATTCTCGATGAATGGCACTTACTCTAAGATTGCTCTACAACTCGCTGGCGATCCGCTTGTTGTTTTGCTTTCCTGGGAGGAGCTGATGATAATGAGTACAGGTACAAAAATCACCCTAGTATAAACCTTTGGGGATGGGTAGAGCCTTGACTTCATGACAACGACCCTTTGACCCCGTGTTTTTTCTATGTTTTTGTGTGCTGCATTCATGCATTCATTTAAAAAAACATTAAAACAAAAAAAAATTTCTCTTCTAGTCTCTCTGTTTTTCAAATTAAACTAAGACTGTGATTGCAAATATCAGAGAAAATGATTGCACTAATGGATTTCGGTAGAAGGAGAACTCACCAGTATACCTTCAAGGTTCCAAAGTTAGAGGATTTAAGAAGGTTAGCAAGGATGATCACTAACCCTGAGGCCTTCATAGCCAAGCACGGAGGTTTGCTACCACTGTTAAGAGTACATGTGATTGAGGGAATCATGGACGCGCTCATTCAGTTTTACGATCCGGTTTATCACTGTTTCACATTCCCGGATTACCAGTTAGCACCAACGCTTGAGGAGTATTCTCATCTGATTGATCTACACATTACTGATCGAGCTCCATTTTCTGGACTGGAAGAAATTCCAAAGAATCAGACCATTGCAAGGGCAATTCATTTGGATGAGTCTGAGGTCAGGACTCACATGACTACCAAGGGTGGCATCCAAGGTTTTCCGGCCCAGTTCTTGACAAAGAAAGCCCTGTATTTTTCTAGTATAGGAAACGTTACTACTTTTGAAAGCCTCTTTGTCTTGCTCACCTACGGGTTATTTTTGTTTCCCAACATCAATAACTTTGTAGATATCAACTCCATTAAGGTTTTTCTCATTGGAAACCCTGTGCCGACTTTGCTCGCAGATGCGTATCATTTTGTACACTTAGGAAATTTGTACAGTGGAGGGGAGATCACATGTTGTGTACCTCTGCTTTATAAATGGTTTATCTCCCACTTGCCCAAGTCTGCTGCTTTTTGGGATTGTAAGAGTGCCTTACGTTGGTCGTAGAAGATCATGTCTCTTACCAACTCTGATATAGATTGGTGTAATAGGATTTATGATGGAATCAGAATCATTGACCGTTGTGGAAACTTCCCCAACGTATCCCTTATAGGAACTAAGGGAGGAATCAATTACCATCCAGTATTGGTTCTTCGTCAATTTGGATACCCGATGAGACACGTCCCACGGGGTGTTCATCTGGAAGGTCTTTTCTTCAAGGAAGGAGAAAATGACAGAGCACTAAAGATGGAAATAGTGCACGCTTGGAAGCATGTTCATAAGAAAGGACGAGAGTCTCTGGGAAAACCAGACTGTGTCTCGGTGGAGCCTTATCTCCATTGGGTACAAACTAGAGCTCTCAAGCTAAAAATGCCTTATCCTCATTACGGAATTCTTCCGCCGAGGGAATCTGTCATGTACTTCATGACGAAAACTGAAAAGCTTCAGGTTACTCTCAACAAAGTTCAAAAGGAGAGAAGGTCTTAGAAGAATAAGTACTGCACCCTCGACGTAGAGTGCATCAAAATACAGCAATTACTAAAAGAAAAATATGCTCTAATTGAAATTTTGGAGCAACATGCTGTAGAGAATCAAGATGACCAAAGGAATTTGCTCACTCCTTTCACCTGGCAAAGGAATGACAACCCGACAACGGCCCAAGAGCCCCGGTCAAAGAAAAGGAAAATACCAGAGTCAGCACCCGATTTCTCTTCAGAGAGGACTCAGGACCCATTAGCTTAGGTTTCTGTTTCTGCACCTTGTAATCTACTGTATTTCCATTTCTGTAATCCTTTGATTTCAATAAAAAGGGGTTTCCCCACTGTTTGATATTTGCAATCTAATTGTCGAAGTTTATTTTGATTAAACCTTAAACAATTAATATAATCATTGCATTCATCATTCTCACATTGCGTATTCTTCTTACCTACGAATCTCACGCTTGTGTCTCGATTCTAGAGTCAAACTGTCTCATTCGTACAATACTCAGGCCAATCGTCAGAAAAAGATGGATGATTTTGAGGAAGAAAATAGAGAGTTGAAAGAAGAGATCGACGCTCTGAGAGAGGATATGAGAAAGCTTCGTAACGACATGCAAGCCATGGCAGAAGCTCAGCTACAACGAACTGTGATCTCAGAGATCACCTCAATGCCCATCGTGGAGAAGTATGATCCTAGGTATCAAATGCTGAAAGATCGTCCCTGGGGCATGCCTGTTAACTATATCCCGGAAGGATATGTTCCGTCGATCACTGAAGATCGGGGAATCACAACAGAAGCCGCTGGGCCTGAAGGTTACAAACTTCGGGAAAGCGAAGATGCCAGGGGCATACTGAAGACTCCTGAAGGTTACAAACTTTGGGAGACGCCAAGACTCACTACCGTAGTTACGGTCCCACCCCCTGTGGTGCACACTGTCCCGGAAGGACAGATTCCACAGATACCTTCTGGTAAAAAGGAAACTATGTTTGACCGAATGGAGGAATTCCAGGAGCAGTTCCTGGAAATGCAGAAGGAGCTGCAAGCCATTCGCGGTCAGGATTTATTTGGAAAGGACGCCTTTCGCTCCCAGGATTTTCATCCAGGTACAAACGCGAGAGTGGCGCGAAAAACAGAGCCGTCAGCCGTGTAAATTTATCCCAAGAGAGGGAAAGGGAACACCGCATAAACCTGAGGAAGAGGGAAAGGAATGGTCATCGCAACCATAGCCTGGGTTCGGGAGTCGGTTACGCGAGGGGAAGGTGCTAGCACCCCACGCGTCCATCTTACTCGATGGGATCCACGCTTGTTGTCTATTCTAAGGGTGAGTTATACTATCATCTAGGGTTGTACTAAGATGGGAGAGGGAAAGACAAAGACAGACTCGGTAGGACGTCGACGTCCTAGGCCTACGTATTCCCTTTGTGCAATGAGAAATTCAGAGTCAACGTAGTTCGGACCAAGTTTTTTTTGTGTTTTTTATGAGCGACGTTAAGTTCGCGTCCGGCAGTTAGAGTCGATGGCTGTTTGCGTCTCAGATGGAAAGTAGCATGCCCTTTTTGAAAATATCCTTTAGTTTGACAATCCCGAAGGACAAAAAGGTTTGAAGTTTGTTTGTATTTTTTAGGACAGAAGTGACTTAAGTTAGTGCATAAGTTACATTGCACCAAAGTCTAGGGCACAGGGGCGAATACTTAACGCATCGTCCCAAGACAGGACGCTCGCTAAGCACTCTAGAAAGATGAGAGGAAGCCCCTCATTTATCATTCCCCACGCTTAAGGCTCGTGCACAATACACTTTATTCTTATTAAGTGTTTTCAAGAAGCTTTGAGATGAGAAGAGAGAAGACACAAAGGAAACTCTAAAGGGGAACTAAGAGTCCTAAGGTTATCATGCACGGGTGACCTACAGTTAGTGAGGTTTGACGACAACCTAAGCCTAAATAAAGGAAAAGATGAGAGAAGGAAAGAGTAAGGGTGAATATGGATGATTATCCACACCCTCAAAGAACTTACCTCAGCCCCTGCACAAGAGGTTAGCACAAAACAGACACAAGTAATATTAAGGCAAATGAAAGCCAAACAATGACATATAATAGTGATTAAATGACCTATAACAATCCAAACATGAATTAAAAAGTCAAGGAAGCAGTCCCAAACAATGGCACAAGTGCCTTTTCAAACAAGGTAACCAAACGTGGTCAGAAATATGCATACAAGAAGATTTCACATAAAGAGCAGTTAAACAATTAGCAAAACATGTTGTAAAATCACCAAATAAATTATCAACATTGCTCAACCAGAAACAAACCAAATACCAAAAACCCCTACAAAAATTCAAGATGTTAGTCACTCAAACAATTATGCAAATCCAGATGAGAAACATGGCTCAACATGCAAAAGGCAAGGACTAAAATGCAACATGAAATGATTTTAAAAATGAAAGAAAAATATTTTAATGCATTTCAAAGTATTGATGAAAAAATGCAAAAAGAATGAGTTCTAAATAATTTATGGATGCAGAGAAATAAAATAAACAAATTTAAGTATGCATAATATGGATAATTCAAAAAGAAAATGAACAAATAAATAATTCAGATGATGAAAATAAAATAAAATAATAAAATAAAATTTGTGAATATTTTATAAAATGATAAATATGATGCATGAATTTTTTGGTAATTTTTAAATGCATATAACTATTTTTAAAATTTAAAAATGAAATGTAATAAATTAAATAAAATAAAAATGAAGAAAATGCAAGGGGGTGCCTTCAGCAAAAGAACCACGTTGGAAAGATAATGGGCTGGAAGAGAGGGGGTGTCGATAATAAGGCCCAACGTTTAATCCATCAGAAAAAAATAAAAAAATGAAATAAAACAAGAGCCCACGTGTGGACTTTAGTCAATGGTTGACTGCATACCTGCCCTTGCATTGATCTCACGCGCCTTAATCAGTCAACCAAACTAATTATTATGCAAGATGGACGTTCAAGATCACGAAAACAGTCAGCATACAATACTCACCCCATGTGCCAGGCACGTGATTATTTTAATTCGTTGGCGTTATATCAGCCACATGATGGATCAAACGTACGAGATTAAGTCAACATAATAAGAAGTAATTAAGATGAGGGAAATTCATTGGGTGCACACAATAACAATTGTGGGGTAATATACACACAACTATATAAAATAAAAAAACAAAAAAGAACGCGTGGCACACCATGGACCGTCAGATCTCTAGATCCAACGGCCAAAACATCATCGCCTACCTCCAGCCACCTTCGCCGGACTGAATCCACCGCCGCCGCCGGAGCTAGGGTTCCGGCCCCCTTCTCCGGTCACCTGCAACCAAAATTTTCCAGAAAATGCAAAGGCCTATACCATTTTGTCCAGAATTTCATGAGGATCACGAATATATCATCAAAAATCACAAACCATTAGTACACAATAAAAAACGCAGAGAACAAGCTTTGGGTCCAAAACTTTAAACACACCATATGCACATAATACACGTCCACATTCAAAACAAATTATATCAGCATGATCCATGGATGCCACACATCAATATGCACATTTAAAATTTAAGTTTTATGATCATCAAAAGAATGATTAACCTGAGGCTATGCACTACGTATCCTTGCTTTTAGCTCCAAAGGGTGGTTGTTTTGTGCTCTATGGATCTCCAGGAAGAAGTTTGTGGAAGAATTTTGTGAAGAAACCTTGTCAATTGTGAGATATGAATTATCCAAGTTTTTAGGGTTCCAATTTTTCTCTTCTCCAAATTCACGTGTTGTTCTCTTAACCCTAGCATGAGTAAGTTTAAATAGCTAGGTTTAATCCATTGATCAGTATTTGGGCCTTGGTAATCCTTTGTTTAATGAGTTTTGGGCAATTTTGGAAATTTGGATAATGTGAGATACACCCTCCTCCCATGCATGGATATCCAAATATTTCATGATGGATCACTTATGTTTGAATTGCTAACCACACCTGAATTTGATTTGGGCCTTGAGACATTTTGGTTCATGAGTTTTCAATGACTTGACAATTTTGAATAATGGAGAATAAGTGATAAATACACCATGGATTCACTTTATTCAAAGGCCTAAAATGATCCTTGAGGAGTGCCCTTTGATGTTAGCATGTGACATGAAGCAATGGAATTAATTATAGGTCACTATGTCCCAAAGTGCAAAAGTTGTGAAAATGGAACCCTAAAAACCACTTTGCCTTCTTTTGGCCATAACTTGAGTTTCACAAATGATATGGAGACCCACTAGTACTTGTTGGAAAGAGGAGAAAAAGATCTTCAACTTTAATGTTGGAGAAAAATTCATTTGAAGCTTTCTTGATGGTGAAAAGTCAAGTTGAATGTAGTGTAAGAACTTGCCCAAAAATGAAACTTTCAAATTATAGGTTATTTCCATATTTAGTAACTTTTGTGCCAACCCTTGATTCTTGATAAATGGTATGAAACTTGACCCTTGAAGACCATATGAGAATGTGAGACCTTGAAAACCTTGGAGAGAACCTCAAAATTCCACAGTTGACTTCCCCTCTCACTGTTTGACTTTTCTCCTGATCCTCCTGATTCCCAATCCATTGGCCAATTGAACTTCTCCTGAACCAAACTGATGGACAATCTTCCATTCCTAGATACTTAGGGACCCAAGGAATACCATGGAATCAAGTCTTGCCCAAAAATCAGAAATAGACTGACTTTATAGCAAACCCTAATTTTGGTACCCTCAGTCTAGGAGGAAATAACACAGTCTCCAAATCCAAATTCCTCTGAATATGATGTGTATCCTCTCCAACAAAGATAAGATATGCCATTTGGTGATGATAAAAACCCAAGAAGCTTGCCCATTGGAGCAATAAACCCAAGAATCTCAAAACCCTAGTTTCTGCACTGGTTAGGAGAGAGTGATCCACTTGAACTCTCTTGCTTGACCCTTTGAAGAACATCTTCTCCTCTTGAACTTGCCTCAGGCACCTTGACCCCATGCTTAAGAACCAATGATATGCACACATGATAATGCAAAAATGAAATGAAACATAAGCCAGTTAGTACTAAAGTAAGGAGGGCAAATTTTGTGGTGCAACAGCTGCCCCTTTTCAATCAACTTGGTCCTGAGGGTATGATAGCGACGGCTTTCAGACAATCAGGATGCACGGAGATTGAATACCAAAGAACCCAGAAATTTGCAATCCTCCACCGGAGAATTAGCCATGAATGCTGCATTGTCACAATACGGACGAGTAGGCATGGCAAGAAAACCGAGACCCGCCCGGACCCGCCCCGAAATTAGCGGGGAAAACCCGGTTTAACTGGGTGCGGGTGCGGGTGCGGGTAAAACCCAATATTTTATTACGGGTGCGGGTGCGGGGGCGGGGGATGCTACTACCCGCCCCGCACCCGGCCCCGCCCCCGCCCCGGTCTACCTTAATTTACTTTTATATCTTATTTTAATTATTTTATTATATATTTATTAAAGTTATTTTAATTTTTAAAAATAGTTTTACTAGAAAAACATGTTTATTAATTATTTTACTCTTTAAAAACATGTTTATTATTAAAATAATTAATTATTTAATTAAATTATTAATTTTTATTATTATGAAAAATATTTATTTAAAAAAAAATAGTTTTGCGGGTGGGGGCGGGGGCGGGGGCGGGGAACCCGTTTCCCATTGGGGGCGGGTCTGGGTGGTAGTTTTTTACCCCCGACTGGGTGCGGGTGCGGGGGCGGGTCTGTTTCAGGGTGGCGGGTGCGGGTGCGGGGCTGCTCAAACCCGCCCCCGACCCGCCCCGTTGCCATGTCTACGGACGAGTGCCAGGTATGCTGGGTACAAAACAAACTCTCCCAGGTTATGTCATCTCTGCTGATAAAGAGAACTGACAAAGGAGTCTCGAAATATGCCATCCCTACTGATAAAGGGAACTGACGAAAAGAATCTTCAAAAGATTGTTATCCCTGCTGATAAAGAGAACTAGCAAAATAAATGTCATCCCTGCTGATAAAGGGAACTGACGAAAAATCTTCAAAAGATTGCTATCTCTGCTGATAATGAGAACTAGCAAAATAAATGCCATCCCTGCTGATAAAGGGAACTGACGAAAGAAAATATCCAAAAGATTGTTATCTCTGCTGATAAAGAGACCTAGCAAAACAAAAGCCATCCCTGCTGATAAAGGGAACTGACGAAAGAAAATATCCGAAGGATTATTATCTCTGCTGATAAAGAGAACTAGCAAAACAAAGCCATCCCTGCTGATAAAGGGAACTGACGAAAGAAATCTTCAAAAGATTGTTATCTCTGCTGATAAAGAGAACTAGCAACATAAATACCATCCCTGCTGATAAAGGGAACTGACGAAGAAAATATCTGACAGATTGCCATCTCTGCTGATAAAGAGACCTAGCAAAAGCCATCCCTGATGATAAAGGAACTGACGAAAGAAATCTTCAAAAGATTGTTATCTCTGCTGATAAAGAGAACTAGCAACATAAATGCCATCCCTGCTGATAAAGGGAACTGACGAAGAAAATCTTCAAAGAATTGCCATCTCTGCTGATAAAGAGAACTAGCAATACCAATGCCATCCCTGCTGATAAAGAGAACTGACAAAAGAAAATATCCAAAAGATTGCTATCTCTGCTGATAAAGAGAACTAGCAAAAGCCATCCCTGCTGATAAAGGGAACTGACGAAAGAAATCTTCAAAAGATTGCTATCTCTGCTGATAAAGAGAACTAGCAACATAAATGCCATCCCTGCTGATAAAGGGAACTGACGAAGAAATTCTTCAAAGAATTGCTATCTCTGCTGATAAAGAGAACTAGCAATACCAATGCCATCCCTACTGATAAAGGGAGCTGACGAAAGAAAATCTTCAAAAGATTGCTATCTCTGCTGATAAAAAGAACTAGCAAAATAAATGCCATCCCTGCTGATAAAGGGAACTGACGACGAAAATCTTCAAAGGATTGCTATCTCTGCTGATAAAGAGAACTAGCAAAATAAATGCCATCCCTGCTGATAAAGGGAACTGACGAAGACAATCTTCAAAGGATTGCTATCTCTGCTGATAAAGAGAACTAGCAAAACGAATGCCATCCTTGCTGATAAAGGGAACTGACGACGAAAATATTCAAAGGATTACTATCTCTACTGATAAAGAGAACTAGCAAAATAAATGCCATCCCTGCTGGTAAAGGGAACTGACGAAGACAATCTTCAAAGGATTGCTATCTCTGCTGATAAAGAGAACTAGCAAAATAAATGTCATCCCTGCTGATAAAGGGAACTGACGAAGGAAAATCTTCAAAGGATCACTATCTCTGCTGATAAAGAGAACTAGCAAAATAAATGCCATCCCTGCCGATAAAGGGAACTGACGAAAGAAAATATTCAAAGGATTGTTATCTCTGCTGATAAAGAGAACTAACAAAACGAATGCCATCCATGCTGATAAAGGGAACTGACGACGAAAATCTTCAAAGGATTGCTATCTCTGCTGATAAAGAAAACTAGCAAAATAAATTCCATCCCTGCTGATAAAGGGAACTGACGAAGACAATCTTCAAAGGATTGTTATCTCTGCTGATAAAGAGAACTAGCAAAACGAATGCCATCCCTGCTGATAAAGGGAACTGACGACGAAAATCTTCAAAGGATTGTTATCTCTGCTGATAAAGAGAACTAGCAAAATAAATGCCATCCCTGCTGGTAAAGGGAACTGACAAAGACAATCTTCAAAGGATTGCTATCTCTGCTGATAAAGAGAACTAGAAAAATAAATGTCATCCCTACTGATAAAGGGAACTGACGAAGGAAAATCTTCAAAGGATCACTATCTCTGCTGATAAAGAGAACTAGCAAAATAAATGCCATCCCTACTGATAAAGGGAACTAACGAAGGAAAATCTTCAAAAAGATTGCCATCTCTGCTGATAAAGAGAACTAGCAAAAATAAATGCCATCCCTGCTGATAAAGGGAACTGACGAAGGAAAATCTTCAAAAGATTACTATCTCTGCTGATAAAGAGAACTAGCAATACCAATGCCATCCCTGCTGATAAAGGGAGCTGACGAAAGAAAAAATGTCGAGCAAGAACTGAATACCAGGCGAAAACTGGATTTCACTAAAGAGGAAGGCCAAACCAAGGCAAACTTCTAACAGACTCACGGTCCACCGATAAGATGACTTCGCTGGGGAAAGGAGAAGTCTAAATAAAAGACTCTGCCGAGGAGCACAAATATGAGGAACGCATCCCTCCAAAATCTCTGAAGTTATGCCATCTCTGCTGAGAAAGAGAACTGGCAAAGAAAGCACCAAACCTGGCTTATGCTTCGAATGCAAATGTTTGAATAATGGCGTAATGCTCCATACGAAATGGAAATGCTACGCATTTGAGGATGCAATGCAAATGCTTATGATATGCAAAAGGAGTCTCTCCAGCAAAATAAATGCATGGAGAGAAAAAACCAATTCAACTGGGGATGACAAAAATAAATTGTCCTCTGAATCCAGGAACTCTGCCGAGAAGGATCATACTGATCGACTCTTCGGATCAACAACTTCTGCTGGGGATGAAATCCCGAAAGAACTACCGGGGGCCACGCCTGTCTTTCACTGAAGGTAACATCCAAAACCTGAGATTTCTCCTCTGCTGGGGGAGTTGAGAATGAACGCCAATAATGGAACCGGAAGTCTGTTACTGGAGATTGCTAATATCCAATTGGGCTCAGGACCTGCTGGGGGATGCCAACCCATAATATCATCCTGCTTGGGGAAAACAGTCCATAATACCATCCTGCTTGGGGATACTGCTGAACTTGGCCAGCTGGTGGGGAGAATAACTTTACTCACACCTTGTTGGGGACTAGAATATGACATTGTCGGCGAAAGTACGCTTCCTGACTGAAAACCCTGATTCTGTGGGGAAATAACGTCTTGATCCGGAGAAAATACTTCCCAAGTCTCCTGCTGGGGAAGGTCTGCTCTGCTGAAGAAAGTTTGTCCTACTGGGGAAAGAGCAATCTCAATGCTGGGGAGAGCCAACTGCTGGGGAAATACAATCCCGTTGCCCTGCAACCTGACTTGTCTTTATGGTCATAAGCGGCTCTTTGAACTTTTCACTTGCCCCAGACCACCAGGTTTAATGGAAGAAATCATCTCAAGAGGATTTTACAGAAGATCGGGCGTTCGCACTGCCCCAGGGTCTTCAAACTCTTGGAGAGACTTATCATATCTCGACATAACTGCCCCAATCTTTGTAATCTATGAAGTACATTACCTCGAAAGGGATTGTAATGACTTGAAGGTACTCTGCTTTAGTATCTTGAACCTTGAGGAGGTGTTTTCAATTAACCATTTTCAGGAGTGGACAACCTCCCACGCTCTAGAGGTGGCCTGCCCCAATATGAGCTTTGACGTGACTTTGCCCCTGATCTTAGAATGAATGCCCCAGGATAACTGAATTTCGGAGAGATTTCTCGACGTGACTGCCCCATATTGGCTACATCTTAACACGACTTACTGGGGAGAGCACACTCTACACTGAGTCTCTTGGCAGCCTCCCCTTTAATATGATTGTCCTTCAGAATTTCCAAGCATCCTAACTTGGCAGGATCAAGCTTCTTGACTGACTTTCATTGTGTAAGCTGCATTGATGCTTAGGCAGAAAATGTTTATTATGAGAATGACAATTCTAATGCAACACTCATGTTAACCTTAAAGTTTTTATTGAAAATGCGTCGCCAAGCCTTGTGAACGAATCACTTGCTGGGATGCGACCTTGATTTTTGAATGGCAAAACAATGCGCACATGCAATACCAACAAATCTTATTGGCACAACTCGTAGGAGTCAGGAACGCTATCCTGTTGAAGTACGCTTTCGGAATAAACCCTGTTTCAATTAGGACTTTTAAGGGTTGTAACATGGCCTGGTTCACGATTTCAGAAAAAGGATTTATGGCTCAAAATTTATCGGTGCCCACCCACTCTTCGTGATGTTCTCCAGTCCTATGTTCAGTCAATCTGACACAAACGCTCACCTCTCAAAAGGTTTATGATCTTTAAGGAACCCATGCCACTAATGGTTTGGCACCTAAGGGAGTTTTGGAATGACAGTCACCCCTTTTTATCCTTTGTGTCTGTAATCACACGAATTTGTTCTTATCGAGGATTTTCTCTTGTGATGCTTTTCGTTTTTTCTTGCTTTTGCTTTTTTGATCCCTAATTTTTTCCTGGACTGACTCTCTTGAGTTTTTTCGATTTTGAAGTCCAGTGGGATGCCCTAACTTTTGCCTAAGTCGCTTGTTTTCAAGTTTCGACTTAGCGGGCTTTCTTTTTTTTTCATCCCCTTTTGAACAAAGCGTGTGACACTGGTTGCCTTTCTTGCTTGAAAGGGTTGTGACTGCCTCACTCCTTGATTGTTGATGGATAACCATTGTGGTTTCATATCTCTTGACCTCTTGACGGTGGGATAGAAGGTAATGGTTCCTCGGATGCACACTCTTCTCGAAATTTGAACGCTCGGTCAAACTAACTGACGCCTAACCTGCCCCTGGGTTAGGTATGAGGGTTTTTTCGTACGAAAGAAACTCCTACTTCAAGGCTCAAAAGGGGTTAACGAGGGTTTATCTCCTTATCTCTCCAGTGTTTAGGGGTTTGAAACAATGCCTGTACATCCTCAACAGGGTTCTATCCTTGAACATACAACCAGAGATTTTGCGTTTTCGTCTCGTCATCCTCCCTCAAGAGTTCTAGACAAGAAAAATTGGTATTGCAGTGCATATAGACATTTAAGAGTGAACACTAATAGATTAATTCAAGAAAAACATACTCATTGCATTAATATCATCATTAAAAAACAAACAAGTCTTACATGCATACGATGCTTTAACAAGAAATGAAAAACTACAAATGAAAATGCAGTAAAGAAAATGATGACTGCCGCTGTTGAGAAGACTTGACTCCGCCTGGACTAATGGCTTTAGGAGACGACCCTTGAAGTCTTCAAACAGATGAGAGGTCAACATGCACAACCAAGTCTCCTTCTGGAAATGATATGTACCATTTGTCAATCAATTGTTGCACTTTGGCTTGGAAGGCTTTGCAATCTTCGGTTGAGTGCCCCCTAGATCCTCCATGATATCCACATTGCACATGGGGATTGTACCCCGGAGGGTATGGTTCTGGAACAGGCTTCAGAGTCTTAGGCTCCACCAATGAGTTTTGAACCAGGTGTGGCTAGAGTTGACTGTACGACATGGGAACTGGATGAAGAGGAGCATTCCTTCTTTCCAAGTTGTTGCGTGGCCTATGCTGATTCTGACGCTGATACTTCTGTTGTTGATGCTGATCCAGGCGCATAATATTTTCAGGCACTTTTCTCTTCAGACTTGGTCGAGGCGTAGGCAGCATTTGCGGGTGTGGGGATTCTAAGACCAAGAAATGCCCCTGACCTGATGTGGCTTTGGGAGAAGCAACGGGGATACCCACTTCTTTTTCAACAGCTAGAGTGGGACCACCTTGTATGCTTACGCCGCTTGGTGTGAATTCAATTTTCCTCGAATCAATCAGATCTTGGACAGTGTGCTGAAAGGCCCTACATTTCTCCACAGTATGCCCTGGTGCCCCAGAATGGAAATCACAATGGGCTCTTGCCTCATAGCCTGGTGGAGGATTACCAGTGAGAGGAGCCAAAGTCCTTTTCTATACCAGTTGCAACTGAAGGAGATGCTGTAATAGTTGAGAATATGGCATAGGGAGCGGATGAAAAACTCTTTCAGACTTCTTCTGTCTCTGTGTACACTTTTTGCCCTTGGGCTTCTCTTGGGAGCCAAGACCTAGATGTTGTTGGGAAAGTTCTAGAACTTCCGCTTGTGGAAGAGATTCACGGGGTAATCCACGCTTTAAATCAAATTCCAAAGAGATGGGAGGAGTAAGGATCTCTGTTGTGGAAGCGAGCACATGACTGTTTTCCTTCTTTAGCAATGTTTTCAAGACTTCCATGATCAAACCCATCTGAGTCTTCATCTGATTGACCTCCTCCCTCAGCATCTTCTGGTCTTGCATGAGAGTTTGCATATTCCCCATAAGTTGCCCCATCTGGCCTCGCATTTCCCTCAACTCAGCTTGAACTTGCTCCACGATCAACTCTGGAACGACCTGAGGAGTTAAGTCTGCAATTCTGAGAAAACCAGATCAAAATAAGAATAACCAGCCTTGAACACCTGTTATGCACAATGATTATGCAAAATGATTATGCAAAATGATTATGAATATGCAAATGCAAATGAACATGTTTGAATATCCGCAGGGCGATCCACCCCTTGATTCCAGTTTAACAACAAGATAGAACAAAACTTCTGCTCATATATTAAGAAAACCAGAGGAAAACCAAATGTCAACAATCGCAAATCCAAGATAACAAGCCTGAACATAATAATCAAAGATCCCAACCAACAAGCCTGGCGGTGGTCCAGATAATGAAAAAAATTAAACTATGGCATATCATCAAAGTCTACAAGTGCCAATCCCCCCCATCCATTATGCTTCTTGCTCCAGTCTTGAATTTCCTTGAACAGCTTTCTGGTGTCGGGATGCTTCGGTCTCTGAATTAGCTCTTGAATGAGGATGTCTCTCCTATGCATGATCCCTTCCAAGTATCAGCAATGTAACTCCCAAGCGTCTTCTCCAGAAACACCATCCATACTAGGTCTCTCACTTTTAGGCCTCTTCACTTCAGCTTGGATCTTCAGTTCCTCTATGGAGGCTATGGCTTCATTGAGTCGACCCTCGACTACTTGTCTCTGGAATATCCCTGATAAGATCTCAGCGTCTTTCTTCTTGAGCTTCGACTTCAATTGATCAATCTGAGCTAGATAATCGCCTTCCTTCTGCTTATTCTCAGCCATTGCAGTCTCTCGGTGATCATTGAACCTGTGAATTTTCAACAAAGCCTTGTCCAATTCCTCCTTCTTAGACTCGAGAACCTTACTGATACCATCTAGAGCTTGTTTCATACTTTGTCTGGATGTGACCATGTCAGCTAGCTCTTTTTCTGCCTTAGCAAGAAGCCCTATCTTCAACTTGGCGGTATGAACAGCTTCACCCCGCTCATGTTTCAACTGATAAATCTCCCTTAGTAGCTCATTGTTTTCTTCTCGCAGCTTTTCTTTTTCAGCCCACAACTTGTTAAATTTCTCTATCTCAACTGTGATAGGAGGCTCAATCAGCAAGGGGGAAGATGCTGGTTCTACCGGGAAGGGAAGAAGCTCCTCTTCTACTCTCTTCTTAATCCACTCTTTATAGGAAGGGAAAGCCCGGTTGTTACATTTCCCGAATGAAGTTTTTTCTTTCTTGGTCACCTGCTTCCAAGCATTCACAATCTTCCATATCGTCTCTTGATCCTCAATACCATTGAAGAATAAGGACTCTTTGACATCTCGCTCTTCAGGTGGACCTTTCAAAGGATAGCCAAACTGCCTAATAACAAGGGAATGGTTATAGTTAATTCCACCTCTTCTCCCTATCAAGGGTACATTAGGAAATTCCCCGCACTTGCAAATAATCTCTATTCCTAGCAAGTCATGATTGAACCAAACAATGTTGTCAGCAGTCAAGCCCATTAACCTCTTTGACCACTTCAGAGAATCCTTCGTGTCAACGAAGGCGCCAGTTTCGGGGAGGTGGCTCAGAAACCAAGTAGATAAGAGTGCTGGACAACAACTCACAGTTTTTCCCCGCCTATTTTCATTCTTGTAGTGGACTGAGTGATACACATCACCTAGCAAGGTAGGTATAGGATTCTTTGAAATAAAGATTCTGACAGCATGCATATCTACCAGATCAGGAACATTGGGAAACAAAACAATCCCATAGATGCACATAGCTAGAATAGCTTGGAAGGCAGTCCAATTCTTCTCTTTAACATGTATGCAAGCTTGATCAAACAAGAACTTCAATAAGAAACCCTTAGCTCCTTGTTTTTCCTCAATATTACTGCTTAGAACGGATTCACTAATATGAAGAGCAACAACCATTTCTTTTATCTCGGGGTGTTCTTCAGAAAAGAATACTATGTCATGCCTGATGGGGATTCCCAAAATAAATGAGAACTCCTCCAACGTTGGGGCCAAGATGTAGTCTGGGAAAGTGAAGCAACGCAAAGACGGATCGTAAAACTGAAGAAGTGTATGAATGACATCCTTCTCATACTTGGAGATATTGTAGACAAACTTCAGAAGTCTTCCATACACTTCACTGAACTCTGTACGAACTCCGGGACCAGCCATACTAATCAGCTTGTGAGTCAATGTCAAGGTCGGATCTGGGAACGAATAGGCAACAGTCTTCTTTCTCGGGACATCCATGTCAAGGTAACCTCAGAAAACCGGAATCAAGAGTAAGATGCAAGCCCTGAAAAATGTCAAACATGTCAGAATGCAAGAAAAATGATATGCTCATGCAAACATGGGATCGAGGCAACACTGTTGGATGTGCTGTGCTGTTAACTGAGTGAGAACCACAACCCAGAAAACCAGAATTCCAAAATACCGAACCACTGAGATAACCAGAAACCCAGATAATCAAACACTGATGAGAAATCCAGAAAAACCGGGTAGGTTGAAAGTTTCGGTTACCTGCAAACCTGCAAACACCCATCCCCTCTCATGTGTGGGTACTAGGATGTTCAGTATCCCGGGCTCTCAGGTCGAGAAATGATGATACGTTCACCATTTCTGGTTTGGCATCATCATCAATCGAGGAGGCCTCAACTGATTCTCCAAAACGGAAGGTCCTCAGCTTTGGTACTGAGGTCGAGAAACAATAGTACATTCATCCCTCGGGGTACAGTATTATCGTCGATCGAGGAGTGCCTCCACTGATTCTCTTCAAAAGATAGGGGCCATCCTATGCGAGTTCCAAAGCGGGCCCTCGGGTGCGAATGGGTTTGCCACAGGATGTAGTCGGCCACTGTCACCACTAGAGAGGGATGTTTCCACTAAGGTCCTCGATGATCGGTCACCAGATTCGACAACTCTCTATATCAACACCCTAACATGCGCAAGACACACACGTTAAAACGCGTCCCAAGATAGCCTCGTCTGGTTGTGAATTTCGTGAACACACAAACGTACCAAGCGGACACGTAGGTCCCACTACTCTCCACTATAGTCCTAGGGTATACTCAAGCCTGGGTATTGGGCTTATCTCTCAAAACAACCCAACCTGCAAAACAAAAACAGCCAGTACAACACAATAGTATCCAGTAAGACAGTAATAAGAATGAAATGCAATGCAGAAAATGCGGTAAAAATAAAATACAACAAACACAGCAAAGCAAAAACAAAAACACCCAAAGAGAACAAAGACAAGCAAGCGCTAGGATTGACTCGCTTAGGGATGGACCAGCATAGGTCAACCAGAATCCCCAGCAGAGTCGCCAGCTATCGCTCCCAGGATTTTCATCCAGGTACAAATGCGAGAGTGGCGCGGAAAACAGAGCCGTCAGCCGTGTAAATTTATCCCAAGAGAGGGAAAGGGAACACCGCATAAACCTGAGGAAGAGGGAAATGAATGGTCATCGTAACCATAGCCTGGGTTCGGGAGTCGGTTACGCGAGGGGAAGGTGCTAGCACCCCACGCGTCCATCGTACTCGATGGGATCCACGCTTGTTGTCTATTCTAAGGGTGAGTTATACTATCATCTAGGGTTGTACTAAGACGGGAGAGGGAAAGACAAAGATAGACTCGGTAGGACGTCGACATCCTAGGCCTACGTACTCCCTTTGTGCAATGAGAAATTCAGAGTCAACGTAGTTCGGACCAAATTCTTTTTGTGATTTTTATGAGCGGCGTTAAGTTCGCGTCCGACAGTTAGGGTCGATGCCTATTTGCATCTCAGACGGAAAGTAACGTGCCCTTTTTGAAAATTTCCTTTAGTTTGATAATCCCGAAGGACAAAAAGGTTTGAAGTTTGTTTGTATTTTTTAGGACAGAAGTGACTTAAGTTAGTGCATAAGTTGCATTGCACCAAAGTCTAGGGCACAGGGGCGAATACTTAACGCATCGTCCCAAGACAGGACGCTCGCTAAGCACTCTAGAAAGATGAGAGGAAGCCCCTCATTTCTCATTCCCCACGCTTAAGGCTCATGCGCAATACACTTTATTCTTATTAAGTGTTTTCAAGAAGCTTTGAGATGAGAAGAGAGAAGACACAAAGGAAACTCTAAAGGGGAACTAAGAGTCCTAAGGTTATCATGCACGGGTGACCTACGATTAGTGAGGTTTGACGACAACCTAAGCCTAAAGAAAGGAAAAGATGAGAGAAGGAAAGAGTAAGGGTGAATATGGATGATTATCCACACCCTCAAAGAACTTACCTCAGCCCCTGCACAAGAGGTTAACACAAAACAGACACAAGTAATATTAAGGCAAATGAAAGCCAAACAATGACATATAATAGTGATTAAATGACCTATAACAATCCAAACATGAATTAAAAAGTCAAGGAAGCAGTCCCAAACAATGGCACAAGTGCCTTTTCAAACAAGGTAACCAGACGTGATCAGAAATATGCATACAAGAAGATTTCACATAAAGAGCAGTTAAACAATTAGCAAAACATGTTGTAAAATCACCAAATAAATTATTAACATTGCTCAACCAGAAACAAACCAAATACCAAAAACCCCTGCAAAAATTCAAGATGTTAGTCACTCAAACAATTATTCAAATCCGGATGAGAAACATGGCTCAACATGCAAAAGGCAAGGACTAAAATGCAACATGAAATGATTTTAAAAATGAAAGAAAAATATTTTAATGCATTTCAAAGTATTGATGAAAAAATGCAAAAAGAATGAGTTCTAAATAATTTATGGATGCAGAGAAATAAAATAAACAAATTTAAGTATGCATAATATGGATAATTCAAAAAGAAAATGAACAAATAAATAATTCAGATGATGAAAATAAAATAAAATAATAAAATAAAATTTGTGAAAATTTTATAAAATGATAAATATGATTCATGAATTTTTTGGTAATTTTTAAATGCATATAACTATTTTTAAAATTTAAAAATGAAATGTAATAAATTAAATAAAATAAAAATGAAGAAAATGCAAGGGGGGGTGCCTTCAGCAAAAGAACCACGTTGGAAAGATAATGGGCTAGAAGAGAGGGGGTGTCGATAATAAGGCCCAACGTTTAATCCATCAGAAAAAAATAAAAAAATGAAATAAAACAAGAGCCCACGTGTGGACTTTAGTCAATGGTTGACTGCATACCTGCCCTTGGATTGATCTTACGCGCCTTAATCAGTCAATCAAACCAATTATTATGCAAGATGGACGTTCAAGATCACGAAGCATACCATAAGCTCATGCACACACGCACACCAAAACAGTCAGCATACAATACTCACCCCATGTGCCAGGCACGTGATTATTTTAATTCGTTGGCGTTATATCAGCCACATGATGGATTAAACGTACGAGATTAAGTCAACATAATAAGAAGTAATTAAGATGAGGGAAATTCATTGGGTGCACACAATAACAATTGTGGGGTAATATACACACAACTATATAAAATAAAAAAACAAAAAAGAACGCGTGGCACACCAAGGACCGTCAGATCTCTAGATCCAACGGCCAAAACATCATCACCTACCTCCAGCCACCTTCGCCGGACTGAATCCACTGCCGCCGCCGGAGCTAGGGTTCCGGCCCCCTTCTCCGGTCACCTGCAACCAAAATTTTCCAGAAAATGCAAAGGCCTATACCATTTTGTCTAGAATTTCATGAGGATCACGAATATGTCATCAAAAATCACAAACCATTAGCACACAATAAAAAACGCAGAGAACAAGCTTTGGGTCCAAAACTTTAAACACACCATATGCACATAATACACGTCCACATTCAAAACAAATTATATCAGCATGATCCATGGATGCCACACATCAATATGCATGTTTAAAATTTGAGATTTATAATCATCAAAAGAATGACTAACCTGAGGCTATGCACTACGTATCCTTGCTTTTAGCTCCAAAGGGTGGTTGTTTTGTGCTCTATGGATCTCCAGGAAGAAGTTTGTGGAAGAATTTTGTGAAGAAACCTTGTTAATTGTGAGATATGAATTATCCAAGTTTTTAGGGTTCCAATTTTTCTCTTCTCCAAATTCACGTGTTGTTCTCTTAACCCTAGCATGAGTAAGTTTAAATAGCTAGGTTTAATCCATTGATCAGTATTTGGGCCTTGGTAATCCTTTGTTTAATGAGTTTTGGGCAATTTTGGAAATTTGGATAATGTGGGATACACCCTCCTCCCATGCATGGATATCCAAATATTTCATGATGGATCACTTATGTTTGAATTGCTAACCACACCTGAATTTGATTTGGGCCTTGAGACATTTTGGTTCATGAGTTTTCAATGACTTGGCAATTTTGAATAATGGAGAATAAGTGATAAATACACCATAGATTCACTTGATTCAAAGGCCTAAAATGATCCTTGAGGAGTGCCCTTTGATGTTAGCATGTGACATGAAGCAATGGAATTAATTATAGGTCACTATGTCCCAAAGTGCAAAAGTTGTGAAAATGGAACCCTAAAAACCACTTTGCCTTCTTTTGGCCATAACTTGAGTTTCACAAATGATATGGAGACCCACTAGTACTTGTTAGAAAGAGGAGAAAAAGATATTCAACTTTCATGTTAGATAAAAATTCATTTGAATCTTTCTTGATGGTGAAAAGTCAAGTTGAATTTAGTGTAAGAACTTGCCCAAAAAGGAAACTTTCAAATTATAGGTTATTTCCATATTTATTAACTTTTGTGCCAACCCTTGATTCTTGATAAATGGTATGAAACTTGACCCTTGAAGACCATATGAGAATGTGAGACCTTGAAAACCTTGGAGAGAACCTCAAAATTCCACAGTTGACTTCCCCTCTCACTGTTTGACTTTTCTCCTGATCCTCTTGATTCCCAATCCATTGGCCAATTGAACTTCTCCTGAACCAAACTGATGGACAATCTTCCATTCCTAGATACTTAGGGACCCAAGGAATACCATGGAATCAAGTCTTGCCCAAAAATCAGAAATAGACTGACTTTATAGCAAACCCTAATTTTGGTACCCTCAGTCTAGGAGGAAATAGCACAGTCTCCAAATCCAAATTCCTCTGAATATGATGTGTATCCTCTCCAACAAAGATAAGATATGCCATTTGGTGATGATAAAAACCCAAGAAGCTTGCCATTGGAGCAATAAACCCAAGAATCTCAAAACCCTAGTTTCTGCACTGGTTAGGAGAGAGTGATCCACTTGAACTCTCTTGCTTGACCCTTTGAAGAACATCTTCTCCTCTTGAACTTGCCTCAGGCACCTTGACCCCATGCTTAAGAACCAATGATATGCACACATGATAATGCAAAAATGAAATGAAACATAAGCCAGTTAGTACTAAAGTAAGGAGGGCAAATTTTGGGGTGCAACAACGCCGCAGACCTCTGCTTGGTCCCTAATGTGAAAGTTCCGCATAAATTTCAAGTGACCGACTTTGAAAAGTACAAGGGTAACTCTTGCCCTCAAAGCCATCTGGTGATGTACGCTCGGCGGATGTCAGCTCAGACGGAGAATCAGGACCTACTGATTCACTACTTTCAGGATAGTTTAACCGGTGCCGCACTCAAATGGTACATGGTTTTAAATCGTGCCACGATCAGCACATTCAGAGATCTTGGCACTGCCTTCATCCAACAATACAAATACAATTTGGACATGGCACCCGACAGAGATCAACTCAGATCAATGTCGCAAAAGGACAAGGAAACCTTTAAGGAGTATGCTCAAAGGTGGCGTGAGATTGCCGCTCAAATTTGCCCACCTCTTGAGGAAAAAGAGATGACAAAGATCTTCTTAAAGACCTTAAGCTCATTTTACTATGACCGAATGGTTGCCAGTGCGCCCAGTGATTTCATCGAAATGGTTGGCATGGGCGTACGTCTTGAGGAAGCTGTCCGAGAAGGACGTTTGGTAAAAGACACTGGATCATCGAGCGGTACTAAAAAATACGGTAGTGCTCTCCCTAAGAAAAAAAAGCAAGATATTGGAAATATCTCTCTTAGAAAGCAAAGGCGACAGTACCAACCGGTAGCAGCTGTGACTCCTGCTATCAACCCTGCGTCTATTCCTACGTATCAACCTCAGGTTGCACAGAGCTAACCTGATCAGCAAAGGACACAACAGCCTCTTCAGCAGGCTCGTCCTCCATATAACAACAACCGTACAACACGGCCACCAGGATTTGATCCTATACCCGTAACGTACGCAGAACTATTTCCATTACTACTGGCTAAGGGGCACATTCAGGCTAAATCTCCTCTTACAGTACCAGAAAATCTGCCTTTCTGGTTTAAGGTGGATCAAACTTGCCCTTACCATCAAGGAGGATCAGGGCATAACATAGAGACTTGTCTCAATTTCAAGTCCGACGTGCAAAAGCTTGTTAGGAGCGGGGTCTTATCCTTCAAGGATACAAATCCTAATGTTTTCACGAACCCGCTGCCTCAACACGAGAAGGCTGCAGTCAATTTGATAGAAGGAGAAACTAACGATGTCTATCAAATTCACGATGTACTCTTGTTGAAATCAATCTGGTCAAGATACATTGTAGACAGAGTGGATATGGCCATGTGCCACCTCATAACTATCATCAGTGTGATATCTGCTCTAAAGACAATCAGGGATGTTCTGTGGTGCAAGCAGCCCTACAGGAACAAATGGATCTCGGATGGATCCAAGAGCACCGAGTTCGTGGAGTTAACATGGTCTACACGAATTCTAACATCATTCAGAACCACGATATCCGTGCAATGAATGTCAACTTGGTGACGTTGTACTCAAGGCAAAGCCAGTATCATAATCTGCCGCGGCACGATTACAGTTCCTGTCTGATTTGCTCGGTAAACAAACAGGGATGCTCTTTCATACAGGAGGCCCTCCAGCGTCAGATGGATCTTGGATGGATCCAAGACTACCATGATAGGAATTCCTATCAAATCAACATGGTTCAGATCTTCGATATTCACGTGATGAATACCAACCTAGTTGAGTTACATGCTGAGTAGGTCCGACTCGGATTCTTAACATCACATGACTATCAAAGCTGTAAAGCGGGTTGCGAAAACAATCGAGGTTGTACCCTTGTCCAGGAGGCACTTCAGCACTTGTTAAATCATTGGTGGATGCCAATTTATATGGATGAAGATACTCAGCAAATTAGTATTAGCAACAGGAATCTTACTCGGCGTCAGAGTCAGGATGTCCGATCAATGGAAGCTAACCTAGTGAGTTTACATTGTATTCAAAGTGGGCATGGCCAGGTGCCACCACACAATTATGAATGTTACGGTGTCTGTTTGGAAAGTAACCAAGGGTGTTACCTTGTGAGAGCAGCTCTCCAGGGTCAGGTGGACCGTGGAGAGATTCGCCCATATCCGGGTTCTGGATCCATCAACTGGACGCCGAACTACCTTGCCGATCAAGTTGAGGATGTTGTCACGATCTCTGGTCATCACAGGACCAGGGATGTTTTTGCCATTATCCCTCTACTTGACGAATCAAGAGTTCCCAACCGAGAACGGGTCGAGATTAATTACGATGGTCAGAAAAATCAGAAGGTTCCCATAGTCATTTACCTACCGGGACCACTACCGTATGAATCAACTAAGGTTATCCCTTACAAATACGGTGCAACGATAGTTGAAAATGGAAAGGAAATTCCATTACCCTCCGTCGTGAATATTGCAGACATCAGTCGTGTAACACGGAGTGGTAGAATCTTCAACCGAGGAGTTAGGGAACTTAACAAAGAAAAGTAACTTCAGACAGAAGCTCCCGATTCATCGGTCGGTCAATCCAGTAATCCCGACCTTTTGAAAAATGATGATGAGATACTGAAGCTCATCCAGAGGAGTGAATACAACATTGTTGATCAACTGTTACAAACTCCTTCAAAGATCTCGGTATTATCACTGTTACTCAGTTCAGAAGCGCATAGGGAGGCTCTACAGAAAGTCTTGGAGCAAGCCTTTGTGGAACAGGATGTAACAATCAGACAGATTGATAGCATTGTCTTTAACATCACTTCCTGCAATAATTTGGGATTTAGTGATGAGGAATTACCTGAAGAGGGTCGTCGTCATAACATGGCGCTCAACATTACAGTTAACTGCCAGGACGATGCTTTAGCCAGCGTATTGGTAGACCCAGGGTCAGCCCTGAATGTTATACCGAAGTCCACTTTGACGCAATTATCATTCAAAGGCCCTCCGATGAGAATCAGCGAGGTCGTCGTCAAAGCGTTCGACGGATCCAGAAAAACGGTTATCGGCGAAGTTGATCTTCCCATAACTATTAGTCCTCATACCTTCCAAGTCACTTTCCAGGTCATGGACATCCGGGTAACATACAGTTGTTTATTAGGAAGACCTTGGATACATCAGGCTGGAGCGGTCACTTCGACCCTCCACCAAAAGCTAAAGTTCGTTCAGAACGATCAACTTGTCACAGTCTGTGGAGAACAAGCCTTGCTTGTAAGTAACTTGTCATCATCTGCTGGTATAGAACCCGAGGAGGTTATTGGAACTCAGTTCCAAGCACTGCCGGTGAGCAAGGACAATCAGTTCAAAGGAGGAACCTCGATTTCCTCATACAAAGATGCTATCAAAGCGGTCGAGAGTACCGATACAACAGGATGGGGACAACTTGTCATTCCTATTGACAATAAAACAAAGAAGGGTATTGGTTTTTCTGCAACCTGTACCCAGACAGCTGCCAACGATGAAAGTCCTCATCCCCTTCAAAACTTCTTCTATAGTGGAGGTTTCCTTCACCCAGTGTCTCAGGCAGTACATGCTATCAATGAGGAAAATCCCTCTGACACAGATGAAGAATGGAAGTCCTACGTTAACAAGGATGGTTATATGTCTCAGGAAGAGGTGCCTACGCCATTTTGCTATCCCGCACAAAGTCCGAGATTTATACCCAGATCAGACGTCGAAATGATCTATGGAGATTGTGATCCGGAAGGATGCCGTGCTCCGCCAAATTCATTAGAGGAAGACACTTTGATGAAAGACAACTTTGACTATAACTACTATGGCCTGATGGATGGTCTGCCAATGTGGCAGCCTTACCCAAGAAACTTGGGGCAAGAGAGTCAGCCGAACAATGAAAATCAGCTGACTGTCATTGAACAGAATACCTGTGTCCCCACCATGTCATAGGATAAACACTCAGGTCATTCAGAAACTACTCAATACGAAGATGAATTCGCAACGTTCGCAAGACTTGAATTCATCAACTATGCTTTTCCTGAGGTTAACGTCATCGAGAGGGATGACTCCTCCAGTTCCAAAGAAGTTTGGGACACCTGAGTGGAAAATACGACTATATGGTCAAGTACACCGCTCCCGGAAGCTCTCGTATTAGGCTCGAAGACATCCAGCCTACTGGATAGGGAGATACAGCTGAGAGCACAAATGCTATGCAAAATACAAACACTGCACACACTTGCATTTTTCTCTATCTCTTCTAAACACGAATCATCACGTCGTGCAGATTGCTTGTTTTAAACCCCGTTGAAACATACGATCCGATGCCTTCTCCCAACTTTGAGTTCCCGGTATTCGAGGCTGAAGAAGAAGTTGACAACGAAATTCCAGAAGAGATCTCCCGACTACTCAGACAAGAGGAAAGGTCCATTGAACCTCACAAAGAACCGTTGGAAACGGTAAACTTGGGTTCAGAAAAAGAGAGAAAAGAAATCAGGATTGGGGCACTTCTCAGTCCAACTGCCAGAGAGGGTTTGATAAAGCTTCTCAAAGAATTCCCCGATGTATTCGCTTGGTCCTATCAGGATATGCCAAGGTTGGATACCAGCATCGTGGAACATCACTTACCATTAAGATCGGAATGTCCGCCAGTAAAGCAAAGGTTGAGACGGACTCACCCAGACATGGCCATCAAAATTAAAGAGGAGGTACAGAAACAGATCGACGCGGGTTTCCTCGCCACATCAGAATATCCTCAATGGTTAGCCAACATCGTACCCGTTCCCAAAAAGGACAGAAAGGTCAGAATGTGTGTCGACTACAGGGATCTAAACAAGGCTAGTCCAAAGGACGACTTTCCTTTACCACACATTGACATGCTGGTAGACAGTACAACAAAATTCAAAGTGTTCTCCTTGATGGATGGATTCTCGGGCTATAACCAGATCAAAATGGCGCCGAAAGACATGGAGAAAACTTCGTTCATTACCCCATGGGGAACCTTTTGTTACATCTCCAGATTCATATTCCTCATGACCGCCACATGTGCGCCGATTTTCAAATTACTCAAAAAGAACCATGATTGCGTTTGGACAGAAGATTGTCAAACCGCCTTCGACAGTATCAAGGAATATCTGTTGAATCCTCCGATTCTATCACCTCCAGTGGAAGGAAGACCACTGATCATTTACCTCACAGTTCTAGAGGACTCAATGGGATGTGTACTTGGCCAACAAGACGAAACCAAACGGAAAGAGTCTGCCATTTACTATTTGAGCAAGAAATTCATCGACTGTGAACTCGGTACACGATGCTTGAAAAAACTTGTTGTGCTTTGGCTTGGGCAGCCAAACGTCTTCGCCAGTACATGATTCGTCATACTACTTGGTTGGTCTCTGAAATGGATCCAATCAAGTACATATTTGAAAAACCTGCTCTCAAAGGAAGAATTGCCCGTTGGCAGATGTTGTTATCAGAATATGACATAGAGTACCACGCTCAGAAAGCCGTTAAGCAAAGTATTTTAGCCGATCATTTGGCTCATCAACCGATTGACGATCAAGAATCAGTCGGGTTTGACTTCCCAGACGAAGATGTCATGTATCTAAAAATGAAAGATTGCGATGAACTGTTACCCAGTGAAGGGCCAGAACCAGGTTCCCAATGGGGACTAATTTTTGATGGAGCAGTTAATCATTACGGAAACGGAATTGGGGCAATCATTGTTACCCCTCAGGGTACCCACATTCCTTTCACTGCTAGACTTACGTTCAAATGTACGAACAACGAGGCCGAATACGAAGCTTGTATCATGGGTCTCGAAGAAGCAATTGATTTAAGGATCAAAAACTTGGACGTATATGGCGACTCAGCCTTGGTTATCAATCAGATAAAAGGAGATTGGAACACATACCAATCAGGACTGATTCCTTACAAAGACTATGCAAGAAGGTTGCTACCTTTCTTCAACAGAGTTGAGTTTCATCATATCCCTCGTGAGGAGAATCACATATCTCTTCCATGATTAGTGTAGGTCAATGGAACGACCTACCTAAGATCGACATAATGCGCCTTGAAAGGCCCGCTTACATCTTCACGATTGAAGCAGTCATAGACGACAAACTGTGGTATCATGATATCAAATGCTTCCTTCAGAAACAAGAGTACCCATCTGGGGCACTCAGAAAAGATAGAAAAACCCTCAGAAGATTGGCTGGAAACTTCTTCCTGAGCGGTGACACTCTCTATAAGAGAAATTTTGACATGGTCTTGCTCCGATGCGTCGACAGACCAGAAGCAGACATGCTTATGAAAGAAATTCATGAAGGGTCCTTTGGCACTCATGCCAACGGACACACAATGGCGAGAAAAATTCTAAGAGCAGGGTACTATTGGTTGACCATGGAATCCGACTGCTACAAGTACATAAGCAGGTGTCACAAGTGTCAGATATACTCCGACAAAATCCATGTACCACCAACGCATCTCAAAGTTCTCTCTTCCCCATGGCCATTCTCGATATAGGGAATCGACATGATTGGCATGATTGAGCCCAAGGCTTCAAATAAACATCGGTTCATCCTAGTAGCCATTGATTACTTCACCAAGTGGGTCGAAGCAGTGTCGTACGCTAATGTAACCCGACATGTGGTGGTCTGATTTATCAAAAACAATATCATTTGTCGTTATGGTGTTCCAAGCGAGATCATTACTGATAATGGATCTAACTTGAACAACAAAATAATGAAAGAGTTGTGTGCAGAGTTCAAGATCGAACACCATAACTTATCTCCCTACCGACCCAAGATGAACGGAGCGGTAGAAGCGGCTAATAAGAACATCAAGAAGATCGTTCAAAAAATGGTTATAACCTACAAAGACTGGCACGAGATGCTACCCTTTGCGCTTCACGGTTATCGCACATTTGTCCGCACTTCAACAAGGGCTACCCCTTTCTCTCTAGTGTATGGCATGGAAGCAGTGCTCCCCATAGAAGTAGAGATCCCGTCAATCTGAGTATTGATGGAAGCTAAGCTTTCAGAAGCTGAATGGTGTCAAAGCCGACACGACGAATTGAACCTGATCGAGGAGAAGCGAATCACGACACTATGCCGTGGTCAATTGTATCAACAGAGAATGAAGAAGGCGTTCGACAAAAAGGTTCGACCCCGTATCTTCAGGAAAGGAGATCTTGTGCTCAAGAAGATACAATCATATCTCACTGATTCGCGAGGTAAATGGACTCCGAATTATGATGGCCCCTATGTGGTCATGAAAGTTTTCTCAGGCGGCGCCTTGAGACTTACAACCATGGACGGAGAGGAATTTGCCTACCCCGCGAATATTGATGTAGTCAAGAAATACTTCGCCTAAACTAAAAAGAAAACGTCTCAGTGGACTAAAAACTCGAAAGAGCGGTCCAGGCAAAAATTAGAGACAAAATAAAAAAAAAATCATCCCGGTGGATTGGAAACATCACAGTACAATCCAGGCAAAAATTAGGGATAATGGCAAGTAACTATGTTCAACAGAGGCAAGTCCCTCAGCAGCAGTTACATCATCTGTCAGAAAACTCCAGTCAAGGTCATCTTCGATAGAAGTTCAGGATGCCCAGAATTCAAAGTTGGTAGAAGGATAGTGGTCGTTATGTTTCAACGTAGCCCTTTTCCCTGTAAATTACCATTTTCTAACTTTGTAAATACTCAATGGAATCACGCGTTTGGCTGATCTCCATCTTATCAATAAAATTTGAGCCCTTGTGCTTTTGTTTGTAATTCTTATTTGTTTTAGCTTTATGAAACGACATTGTTAACATGATTAACGATTCTTGAAATAAAACAAAAATGAATTTACTTGCTAAAACCTTTTCTGCTTTTAAAATAAAGTCGGTAATTTCTTTTGACTGTTGGACATCAAAGGAACATCAACCGCTTCTCCAGAAGTAAGCGAACTTCAAAGTGCAGAATCAAAGTACTCTTTCTAACCCAGTACGCCTGAATGAAGGGATCAACTGTGTCAGAGACCATGTTTCGTCTGACACACCTCGGCAGAGTACTTACCTCCTAAGCCCAACCAACATAGCTCCCGACAGGGACTATCTCTCCTAAGCAAGGCGGAATTGCTATTCTGAACCAACGGTACTTCTTTACCCCGCGATGGTCGAGTATCCAGTCGTGTTCATCTTTCAGTTGTGTGTCGCATCAGTTTTGTCAGCATATACATACATACATCATGCATTATTGATTTGCATTCACATTTCATATTGCATCGCTATCACTCTAGTCGGTCTTATCCCCTAGTGATAAAAGTCCTCTCAATCGAGTTGTCAACCCTTTCCTCGTCAGGAAGTGTTACGTCTGAACATTCTCTCTCCTCCAGTTTTATTTCTGGATTGAAGTTGGGCCCTTGACCACTTTGATAACTTGAACCTCTGAAAAGCCAGAGAAAATGTTCAACAAACATCACTCTTCGCCATTGAAGATGATATCCTTGCTTTCCCGGATTAAAGAAAATCCCGAGAGAAAGCCTCCTAAATTAGAGATTCGGCAGCATGCCAGTTTCGCTCCGAGGAGACCGCTGATGAAAAGGTCATCGGCACCTCAAAATTGGACCCCATCATATAGCGTTTCTCCGGGAAGATTCTGAGAAAAGTATGATGTAAAGACCCCAAACGAAGGCAGTCTCTCAAGAGACTCGCTTTCCCCAGATAGAGTCGGCAAATGGCGTCTCCAACAGAGAAGTTTGTACACCTCTACAACCCAGACAACTGGGTTCCCCAACAAGTCTGGCGTCAACACTGTTTCCACTCAAATGGTATCTCCCCAGGAAAATTCAGCGAGAAGTTAGAGGAAAACCGCTACACATAGCATCCCTTGTCAATTAAGTTTATTGACAAAAGAAACTAAGACCAGTTCCTTGGTAGGAAACCAGGATCGAGGGGAAGTTTAAATCAGAAACTAAGACCAGTTCCTTGGTAGGAAACCAGGATCGAGGGGAAGTTTAAATCAGCAACTGAAACCAGTTCCCTGGTAGGAAACCGGGATCGAGGGGAGGTTTATTTCAAAAGAAAACTGAGACCAGCTCCTTGGCTGAAGACCAGGATCGAGGGGAAGTTTACCTTTTCTAAGTATCATTGCTTAGCAAAAGAAGATGAATGTGCAGGCTGCCATTCATAACCACCATCAAAATTTTGGGTATCCCGTTATTTAATCCTCTTGCACCCCGAATGCCCGAATACCTTCGTCATTCACACCTTCGTGTCCAAGAAGATTAAATAAGGGCATCTGTCATACCCCAAATTTTGACCACTAAGGTTTCCCATCATTGTGAAAATCATCATCACAATATGGAAGAACCATCATACTTCATCAGTCTCCCCAAAGATGGGTGAGCATTCACTACAATCAAAATTAGGGTTTCAAGCCCTCTCTGAATGCTTAGATAAAGGGTCAATCAAGGAATGACATGATCTTCAACTTGTATAACCTCTCAAACATCCACAATGGATCAAAAGGACTCCCGCTTCAAGGATTAAGTACAAGGTTGCTCCCTTCTAGGTGGATCAAGTCTCAAGATCGACAGTGTCACCAAATTAGGGTTTTGGTCGACCAGGGCCTCCAGATGGAATTTTTCCTCTGGGCATGAGCCAATGTTTCAAAACATATCCTAATATACTCCATGCAACCTCATGGACCCAATCATCAAGTCAATTTGACCTCAAGGGATGCATACATCAAAAATCAGGAATTAGGGTTTCTTGACCTAATTCACCCCTAAGTTGACTTTTAGGGCAAATCGTGAGCCAAGACCTCAAGAGAGGGTTTGAGGGTCTCTAATATACCATATTGATCCATTTTCAACAATGGATTAATCCAAGAAGCTTGAGCAACAAGTCACAATTTCATCTGCACCACAGTTAGGGTTTTAAGGAAAAAAGTCAACTGTAACGTTGACTTTTGACCAGGACATGCTCCCAAGCCCTATGACATGCATCAATATACCCTATTACACCCATGGAACATGTCCATCAAGTTTGATTTAGGTCAAGGACATGATTTCATGAAGAATTGCACAGTTTGGAATTCATTTGATAAAAAGTCAACTGTGCACAAAAGTCAACTTTAACTTTTTGAGATTTTTCACCAAAATGGATTTTTAACCCTAAAATGATGTTAATGTGTGATTTGAATCATCATTCATCAAGAAAAATCAAGAAAAGTTGGATAACTTGTAAAAGGGGTAACCACAAAAACTTAGAAAATTTTCTAAGTTAAAAATAAAGTGACAAGGGTACCAACTTTGGAGGATCATAACTCCTAAACCACAAAGCCATTTTTCCTCATCCAAAGATGGATTTGTATCCCTCATTACCCTCTACAAAAACTTCAACTAGACCTAAGTCCAATTCATTAAGGATTTTTAGTTATGGAGTGATCAAAATGGCTGAAAAATGAAAATGTCACTTTTTCCAACACTTAGTGAAATTTTCACTAAGTCCAAATCTGTCTTCACTTTTTGCCAAATGTAGGGAGATTTTTCACTTGGATTAAAAAAAGATCAAATCCAAATATGTTTAAACAGTTGTTGTATCATGTAAGGGCTTTCCAAAATGGCCAAGAACATTACCAAATTTCATTTGAATCATGAGATATGACATTGGGAAGTTGCCTTGCTGAAATCTGCCAAGGCAAGGCAGAATTTGCATTTTTGCTCGATTTGCCAAAATCAGCCAAATTCAAATGCTCCTATCCACTTGGACACATCAGAGGATTGAATCTAAATGGGATAATCACTGAGCCAAGCCTCAAAAGTCTTTGGAACAAGAAATAGCATGTTGAACCTAGAATTGCCAAAATAGGGACAAAACTCCAAATTTGGATTGGAGCATTCAATGGAAGCATCAAGGTGGCATGGACTGAGCCATTTTCATTTGAATTCAGTCAAGACTTATCCAAGACCAAGGGAACCACAGCTCTGTGCCCTAACCTCTAGTCAATGGCTAGAGAAGACTTGGATTTCCATTGGCCAACATTGAACAAACACCTGCTGCAGTTGCCATTCACTATTCCTTGCAAAACAAACTTGCTCTACTATAAATAGAGCTCAATTGTGATCAGTTTAAGTACACCAAAGCCATCAAACAGATGCTTTCCTCAAAATCTCTTCTTTCACTCCAATTTTGCCTTTTAAGGCAAGTCACTATCGGGTTTTGAGTTTGAGAGCTTTTCCAATCAAACCAATCACTCACACATCTCACATACATCATATAGAAGTGATCCAAACACTCACTTAACATCTGGAACACAGATTTCACAAAATCACCAGCCAATTGCTCAAGTTCTTGACAGATTTGCAGTTGGGGTACCATCTCAAGTTCCAGATCATTTCAATCCATTCCAAGCATTCATACACACTCCATGGCACCTAGGGAAGCTATCCAGATCATTGGAACCTAGTTGTAACACCTCCAACACAAATCACGGTCACCAACTGCAAGTGGTAAGCATGAGCTCTTCTAACTCTATGATCCATGCATTTTTTGCTGCACAATAATTTGGCCATATGTTCATAATCATGCATGGAATGTTTTCCCTCAATTAATTGCTTTGTTTGAATCGTGTATAAAAAATCCTAGCCTTCATGCAGAAATTAGGGTTCTTGAGGTTTCTTCGTGATTTCATGTTTTATGTTTAATTTAAATGAAATTAAGTGTTATAGACATGATCGTGAGGTTGAAACGAGTTGATTGGTATGTGGATTGCATGATATGGTTAAGTATTCAGTGAGATTGGATGGAAAACGCAAATCTGGGAAACTCAGAACACGCGCGTGTTCTTGGTGTGTTCTTGGCGCCATTTTCAGAAATTTGAATATTTGAATTTTGTGATTTTTATTTAATTGATTCAAAAATTAATTTCTCTATGAGTTTTAATGATTTTGAGTTGATTCTTTTTTTAATAATTCACAAAAATGTTAAAATATTTTATTTTCCCAAAAAATCCCAAAAATATTATTTATTTTGTATAATTGATATTTTTGCAAAGAATTAATGTTTTAATTATTTTTAACATTTAAAATATTTTTTCCACCTTGATTTTGCAACTTTTAATGCTTTCTAATTATTTTGTAGGTTAATGCTTAATTTTTGAAGCATTAATCCAAGATCACAATTTGTTTTTCATATGTTAAACAATTTTGATAATTTTAATTGAATTTTTATTCAATTAAATACATTTTTTAAAACAAATTAGGGTTTTTGGATTAATTCAACCCTCATAAATCATTTTCAAAACACTTTGGGCCTCTAATAGAGTGTAAGACCCAATCCTTTTTCGACCAAATCATTTTTGGGCCTCAGTGTATTGTATAAGTCCCGATACCGTCAAAAACAAACGGCGCGATCGTCGCCTTTTAAAAATAACCTTATGGGCCTCTCCTTGAGCTATAAGACCCATTCAAAACTTTTGGGCCTCTAATAGAGTGTAAGAAGCCGTTGGGCCTGAAGGTTACAAACTTCGAGAAAGCAAAGATGCCAGAGGCATATTGAGGACTCCTGAAGGTTACAAACTTCGGGAAACGCCAAGATTCACGGTCGTAGTCACGGTACCACCCCCTGTGGTGCACACTGTCCCGGAAGGACAGATTCCACAGATACCTTTTGGTAGAAAGGAAACTATGTTCGACAGGATGGACGAGTTCCAGGAACAGTTTCCGGAGATGCAAAAGGGACTACAAGCCATCCGCGGTCAAGATTTATTTGGAAAGGACGCTGCAGACCTTTGTCTGGTCCCCAATGTGAAAGTTCCGCACAAGTTCCAAGTGCCCGACTTTGAAAAATACAAGGGTAACTCTTGCCCTCAAAGTCACTTGGTAATGTATGCTCGGCGAATGTCGGCTCATACAGAGAATCAGGACCTACTGATTCATTACTTCCAAGATAGTTTAACCGGTGCCGCACTCAAATAGTACATGGGTTTAAACCATGCTACGATCAGCACATTCAGAGATCTTGGCACTGCCTTCGTCCAACAATATAAGTACAATCTGGACATGGCACCAGACAGAGATCAACTCAGATCAATGTCGCAAAAGGACAAAGAAACCTTTAAGGAATACGCTCAGAGATGGCGTGAAATTGCTGCTCAAATTTGTCCACCTCTTGAGGAAAAAGAGATGACAAAAATCTTCTTAAAGACCTTAAGCTCATTTTACTATGACAGAATGGTTGCCAGTGCGCCCAGTGACTTCACCGAAATGGTCGGTATGGGGGTACGTCTCGAGGAAGATGTTCGAGAAGGACGTCTAGTAAAAGATGCTGGATCATCAAGTAGTACAAAGCGATACAGTAGTGCTCTCCATAAGAAAAAAGAGCAAGATATTGGAAATATCTCTCTCGGAAAGCAAAGGCGACGTTATCAACCAGTAGCAGCTGTGACTCCTGCTATCAATCCCGTGCCTACGTATCAACCTCAGGTTGCGCAAAGCTAACCTAATCAACAGCAATTTCAGCAAAGGACACAACAGCCTCTTCAGCAGGCTCGTCCTCCATACAACAACAATCGTACAACGCGACCACCAGGATTTGATCCTATCCTCGTATCATACGCAGAACTATTTCCGTTACTACTAGCTAAGGGGCACATCCAGACTAAATCCCCTCTTGCAGTACTGGAAAATCCGCCTTTTTGGTTTAAGGTGGATCAGACATGCCCTTATCATCAAGGAGGATAAGGGCATAACATAGAGAACTGTCTCAACTTCAAGTCTGACGTGCAAAAGCTTGTTAGGAGCGGGGTCTTATCTTTCAAAGATACAAATCCTAATGTTCTCACGAACCCGCTGCCTCAACATGAGAAAGCTGCAGCCAACCTGATAGAGGAAGAGTCTAACAATGTCTATCAAATTCATGATGTACTCTTGTTAAGGACCAATCTGGTCAAGATGCATTGTAGACAGAGTGGGTATGGCCACGTGCCACCTCATAATTATCACCAGTGTGATATCTGCTCTAAAAACAATCAGGGATATTCTGTGGTGCAATCAGCTTTTCATGAACAAATGGATCTCGGATGGATCCAAGAGCACCGAGTTCGTGGAGTTAACATGGTTTATGCGAATTCCAACATCATTCAAAACCACGATATCCGTGCGATGATTGTCAACCTGGTGGCAATACACTCAAGGCAAAGCCAGCATCATAATCTGCCACAACACGATTACAATTCTTGTCTGACTTGCTCGGTAAATGAACATGGATGCTCTTTTGTACAAGAGGCCCTCCAGCGTCAGATGGATCTTGGATGGATCCAGGACTACCATGATAGGAACCACTATCAGATCAACATGGTTCAGATCTTTGATATTCGCTTGATGAATACCAACCTGGTAGAGTTACATGCTGAGCAGGTCCGACTCGGGTTCCTGATTTCATATAACTATCAAAGTTGTAAGGCGGGTTGCGAAAATAATCAAGGTTGTGCCCTTGTCCAGGAGGCACTTCAGTACTTATTAAATCACTGGTGGATGTCAATCTATATGGATGAAGATACTCAGCAAATTAGTATCAATAACAGGAACCCTACTCGGCGTCAAAGTCTGGATGTCCGATCTATGGAAACTAACCTAGTGAGGTTACATTGCATTCAAAGCGGGCGTGGCCAGGTGCCGCCACACAACTACGAACGTTGTAGAGTCTGTTCAGAAGATAACCAAGGGTGCTACCTTGTGCGAGCAACTCTTCAGGGTCAGGTGGATCGTAGAGAGATTCACCCATATCCGGGTTCCAGACCAATCAACTGGGCGCCAGACTACCTTGCTGATCAAATTGCGGATGTTGTCGTAATCTCTGATCATCAGAGGGCCAGGGATATTTGTACCATCATTCCTCTACTTGACGAATCGAGAGTTCCCAACCAGGAACGGATTGAAATTGCTTACGACAGTCAGAAAAATTAGAAGGTTCCCATAGTCATCTATCTACCGGGACCACTACCGTATGAATCAACTAAGGCAATCCCTTACAAATACGGTGCGACGATAATTAAAAATGGAAAGGAAATTCCATTACCCTCCGTCGTAAATATCGCAGACATGAGTCGTGTAACACGGAGCGGTAGAATCTTCAACAGAGGAGTTGGAGAGTCCAGCAAAGAAAAGGAACCTCAGACAGAAGTTCCCAATCCACCGGTCGGTCAGTCTAGTAATCCCGACCTTTCGAAAAACAATGATGAGATGCTGAAGCTCATCCAAAGGAGTGAATACAACATTGTTGATCAGCTATTACAAACTCCTTCAAAGATCTATGTGTTGTCACTTTTACTCAGTTCAGAAGCGCACAAGGAGGCTCTACAGAAAGTCCTGGAGCAAGCCTTTGTAGAACAGGATATAACAATCAGGCAATTCGATAACATTGTCTCTAACATCACTTCCTACAATAACTTGGGATTTAGTGATGAAGAATTACCTGAAGAAGGTCGCCGTCATAACATGGTGCTCAACATTACAGTCAACTACCAGGACGATGCTTTAGCCAGCGTACTGGTAGACACACGGTCAGCCCTGAATGTCATGCCGAAGTCCATTTTGATGTAATTATCCTTCAAAGGACCCCCGATGAGAACCAGTGAGGTCGTCGTCAAAGCATTCGACGGGTCCAGAAAAACGGTTATCGACGAAGTCGACCTTCCCATAACTATTGGTCCTCACACTTTCCAAGTCACTTTCCAGGTCATGGACATCCGGGCAACATACAGTTGTTTATTAGGAAGACCTTGGATACATCAGGTTGCGGCGGTCACCTCGACCCTCCACCAAAAGTTAAAGTTTGTCCAGAACAACCAGCTCGTCACGGTCTGTGGAGAGCAAGCCTTGCTCGTGAGTAACTTATCATCATTTACTTGTGTAGAACCCGAGGAGGTTATTGGAACTCAGTTCCAAGCACTGTCGGTGAGCAAGGACAATCAATCCGAAGAGGGAACTTCCATTTCCTCATACAAATACACTATCAAAGCGGTCGAGAGTACCAATACAACAGGATGGAGACAGCTAGTCATTCCTACTGACAATAAAACAAAAAGGGTCTTGGTTTTTCTGTAACCTGTACCCAGACAGCTACTACCAGCGATGAAAGTCTTCATCCCATTCGAGACTTCTTCCACAGTGGAGGTTTCCTTCACCCAGTGCCTCAAGAAGTGCATACCATCAATAAAGATGATTCCTCTGATATGGAGGAAGAATGGGAGTCCTATCTTAACGAGGACGGTTATAGGTCTCAGGACGAAACACAGACTCCGTTTTGCTTTTCTGCAGAGAGCCCGAGATTTATACCAAGGTCAGATGTCAAAATGATGTATGGAGATTGCAATCCGGAAGGATGCGGTGCTCCACCAAACTCATTAGAGGAAGACACTCCGATGAAAGACAACTTTGACCACAACTATCATGGCCCGATGGATAGCCTGCCAATGTGGCAGCCTTACCCAGGAGACTTGGGGCAAGAGGATCAGTCGAACAATGAAAATCAGCTGGGCATCATTGAACAGAATACCTGTGTCTCCACCATGTCATGGGATCAACACCCAGGGTATCCTGGAAATACCCCGCACGACGATGAATTCGCAACGTTCGCAGGATTAGAGTTCATCAACTATGCTTTTCCCGAGGTCAACATCATCAAGAGAGATGACTCCTCCAATTCCAAAGAAGTATGGGACACCTTGGGACAACCGAGTGGTAAGTTCGACTACTTCGTCAAGTACACCGCTCCCGAAAGCTCTCGTATCAGGCTCGAAGATATCCAGCCAACTGGATGGGGATATCTACTTGAGAGCAAAAATGCTATGCAAAAGGCAACAGAGGAATCCTCCTACGACAATTCTGCCTGGGAGACAGATTCCAATGATCCTGCTCCACCAGAAATCAGCGTTATTTCTGAAGACAAATCAAGGAAAGTACCAGACTTTGTGATTATCCGAGGAGTTCACCGCCAATGGGTTGTTGTCCATGTTCCGAAGATTGTTCATAAGTCAAAGTAATTGCCATCTTTAGCCTTTCACCCTGCCCAGGTGAAATGAATGTTTTGATAGGGATCGCTTTCTGTAAATTTTCCCTCTTCGCTTTGCCCAAAGCGACAGAGTTTTGTTTTATAGGGCTGTAGTTTCAAGAATCGAGTTGTTCATTAATAAAATAACGTCGTTCTATAAATTCTGCGTTAATTGTTGTTTCTCTTTTACTTTTCTCAGAAAATGGTAATCCTAAAAAACATCTCAAATAATAAAAACAAGCAGTAAAAGAAACACACTGCATAAACTCTTGCATTTTCTATATCTCTTCTAAAACAATCATCACGTCATGCAGATTGCTTATTTTAAACCCAGTTGAAACATACGATCTGATGCCTTCTCCCAACTTTGAGTTCCCGGTATTTGGGGCTGAAGAAGAAGTTGACAACGAAATTCCATAAGAGATCTCCCGATTACTCAGACAAGAGGAAAGGTCCATTGAACCTCACAAAGAGCCGTTGGAAACGGTAAACTTGGGTTCAGAAAAAGAGAGAAAAGAGATCAGGATTGGGGCACTGCTCAGTCCAACTACCAGAGAGGGTTTGTTAAAGCTTCTCAAAGAATTCCCCGATGTATTTGCTTGGTCCTATCAGGATATGCCAGGGTTGGATACCAGCATCGTGGAACACCATTTACCATTGCGATCGGAATGTCCGTCAGTAAAACAAAGGTTAAGACAGATTCATCCAGACATGGCCATTAAAATCAAAGAGGAGGTACAGAAACAGATTAGCGCAGGTTTCCTCGTTACATCAGAATATCCTCAATGGTTAGCCAACATCGTACCTGTTCCGAAAAAGGACGGAAAAGTCAAAATGTGTGTCGATTACAGAGATTTAAACAAGGCTAGTCCAAAGGACGACTTTCCCTTGCCGCACATTGACATGCTGGTAGATAGTACAACAAAGTTCAAAGTTTTCTCCTTCATGGATGGATTCTCGGGCTATAATCAGATCAAAATGGTGCCGAAAGACATGGAGAAAACTTCGTTCATTACCCCATGGGGTACCTTTTGTTACAAGGTAATGTCGTTCGGTTTGAAGAATGTCGGGACAACCTATCAACGAGCCATGACTACTCTTTTTCATGACATGATACACAAAGAAATCGAGGTATATGTCGATGATATGATTGCAAAATCTAGAACAAAAGAGGAGCATGTGACCCACCTGTCAAAACTATTTGAGCGGTTGAGAAAGTACAAACTCCGCTTGAATCCCAACAAGTGCACCTATGGTGTCCGTTCAGGGAAACTCTTAGGGTTCATCGTCATCCAGAAAGGAATTGAGGTTGATCCTGACAAGGTCAAGGCCATTCAAGAAATGCCTTCTCCGAAAACTGAAAAACAAGTTAAGGGATTCCTGGGACGTTTGAACTACATCTCCAGATTTATATTCCTCATGACCGCGACATGTGCGCCAATTTTCAAACTACTAAAAAAGAATCAGGACTGCGTTTGGACAGAAGATTATCAAACTGCCTTCGACAGTATCAAGGAATACCTGTTGAACCCACCGATTTTATCCCCTTCAGTGGAAGAAAGACCACTGATCATTTACTTAACAGTCTTGGAAGACTCCATGGTTTGTGTACTTGGCCAATAGGACGAAACCAAAAGGAAAGAGTCTGCCATCTACTATTTGAGCAATAATTCATCGACTGTGAAACTCGGTACACGATGCTCGAGAAAACTTACTGCGCTTTGGCTTGGGCAGCCAAACGTCTGCGCCAGTACATGATTCGTCACACTACTTGGTTAATCTCCGAAATAGATCCAATCAAGTATGTATTTAAAAAACATGCTCTCATGGCAAGGATTGCCCGTTGGCAGATGTTGCTATCAGAATATGACATAGAGTACTAGGCTCAGAAAGCCGTTAAGGGGGGTGTTTTAGCCAATCATTTGGCTCATCAACCGATTGACGATCAAGAATCAATCAGGTTTGACTTCCCAGACGAAGATGTCATGTATCTAAAAATGAAAGATTACGATGAACCGCTACCCAGTGAAGGGCCAGACCCAGATTCCCAATGGGGACTTATTTTTGACGGAGCTGTCAATCATTACGGAAATGGAATTGGGGTAATTATCATAACACCTCAGGGTACCCACATTCCTTTCACTGCCAGACTTACGTTTAAGTGCACAAACAACGAGGCCGAATACGAAGCTTGTATTATGGGTCTCGAAGAAGCGATCGACTTAAGGATCAAGAACTTGGACGAATACGGCGACTCAGCCCTGGTTATCAATCAGATCAAAGGAGATTGGAACACATACCAATTAGGATTGATCCCTTATAAAGATTACACGAGAAGGTTGTTACCCTTCTTCAACAGAATCGAGTTTCATCACATCCCTCGTAATGAGAATCACATGGCTGATGCTTTAGCCACTCTCTCTTCCATGATTAGCATAGGTCAATGGAATGGCATACCTAAGATCGACATAATGCGCCTTGAGCGGCCCGCTTACATCTTCGCGATTGAAGCAGTCATAGATAATAAACCTTGGTATCACGATATCAAACGCTTCCTTCAGAAACGAGAGTACCCACATGGGGCGTCTAGAAAAGACAGGAAAACCCTCAGAAGACTGGCAGGTAGTTTCTTTCTGAGCGGTGATACACTCTATAAGAGAAACTTTGACATGGTCTTGCTCCGATGCTTCGACAGACCAGAAGCAGATATACTGATAAAAGAAATTCACGAAGGGTCCTTTGGCACTCATGCCAACGGACACACAATGGCGAGGAAAATTCTAAGAGCGGGGGACTATTGGTTGACCATGGAATCCGATTGCTACAAGTACATGAGGAGATGTCACAAGTGTCAGATATACTCCGACAAAATCCATGTACCGTCAGCGCATCTCAAAGTTCTTTCTTCCCCATGGCCTTTTTTCCATATGGGGAATCGACATGATTGGCTTGATTGAGCCCAAGGTTTCGAACGGACATCGGTTCATCCTGGTAGCCATTGACTACTTCACCAAGTGGGTCGAAGCAGCGTCATACGCTAATGTAACCCGACAAGTGGTGGTCCGATTTATCAAAAACAATATCATCTGCCGTTATGGTGTTTCCGGCCAGATCATTACTGATAATGGATCTAACTTGAACAATAAGATGGTGAAGGAGTTGTGCGCAGAGTTCAAGATCGAACACCATAACTCATCTCCCTACCGACCTAAGATGAACGGAGCGGTAGCAGCGGCTAACAAGAACATCAAGAGGATTGTTCAAAAGATGGTTGTAACCTATACAGACTGACACGAGATGCTACCCTTTGCTCTTCACGGTTATCGCACTTCCGTCCGCACTTCAACAGGGCCAACCCCTTTCTCTCTAGTATATGGCATGGAAGCAGTGCTCCCCATAGAAGTAAAGATCCCGTCAATCCAGGTATTGATGGAAGTTAAGCTTACAGAGGCTGAATGGTGTCAAAGTCGACACGACGAATAGAACCTGATCGAAGAAAAGAGAATAACGGCACTATGCCACGATCAGTTGTATCAACAGAGAATGAAGAAGGCCTATGACAAAAAGGTCCGACCTCGCATCTTCAGGAAAGGAGATCTCGTGCTCAAGAAAATACAATCATTTCTCACTGATTCTCGGGGCAAGTGGACTCCAAATTATGATGGCCCTTATGTGGTCAAGAAAGATTTTTTAGGCGGCGCCTTGAGACTTGCAACTATGGACGGAGAGGAATTTGCCTACCACACAAATGTTGATGTAGTCAAGAAATACTTCGCTTAAAAAAACATCTCGGTGGATTGAAAACCCGAAAGGGCGGTCCAGGCAAAAATTAGAGACATGATCAAAAATCATCTCGTTAGATTGGAAACCTCAAAGTACAATCCAGACAAAAATTAGGGATAATGGCAAGTAACTATGTTCAACAAAAGGGCAAATCCTCAGCAACAGTTACGTCGTCCATCAGAAAACTCCAAGCAAGGCCATCTTCGACAGAAGCTCAGGATGTCCAGAATTCAAAGTTGGTAGAAGGATAGCGGTCGTCATGTTTCAATGTAGCCCTTTTCCCTTAAATTACCATTTTCTAACTTTGTAAATACTCTATGGAATCACGCGCTTGGCTGATTTCCATCCTATCAATAAAATTTGAGCCTTTGTGCTTTTGCTTGCAATTCTTATTTGTTTTAGCTTTATAGAACGACATTTTAACATGATCAACAGTTCTTGAAATAAAACAAAAATGAATTTACTTGTAAAACTTTTCTGCTTTAAACTAAAGATGGCAATTTCTTTTGACTATTGAGCATCGAAAGAACATTGCTCGCTACTCCAGAAATAAGCGAGCTTCAACGTACAGAATCAAAGTACACTTTTTAAGCCAGTGCGCCTGAATGAAGGATCAACTGTATCAGATGCGGCTTTCCCATATGATACCCTCGACCGAGTTCTTATCTCCTAAGCCCGACCAACGGTATTCCCCGCAGGGACTGTCTCTCCTAAGCAAGGCAGAATTGCTACGCGATGGTCGAGTATCCCGTCATGTTCATCTTTTAGTCTGTATGTCGTGTCAGTTTTGTTAGCATATACATACATACATCATGCATTCTATTTACATTCATATTTATATTGCATCACTATCACTCCAGTCGGTCTTATCCCTAGTGATAACTGTCTTCTCAGTCGAGTTGTCAGTTCTTTCCTCGATTAGGAAATGTTGCGTTTGAACAATCTCTCCTCTAGTTTATTTCTGGATTAGAGTTGGGTCCTTAACCACTTTGATAACTTGAACCTCTGAAAGACCGGAGAACCTTCAACCGATGTCACTCTTCGCCATTGAAGATGATATTTTCGCTTTCCCGGATTAAGGAAAATCCCCAGAGAAAGCCTCTTAATCAGAGATCCGGCGGTACGGAGGTTTTTCTCCGAAAAACCACTGATGAAAAGGTCATCGGCACCTCAAAATTGGATCCCATCATATGGAATTTCTCCGAGAAGACCCCGAGAAAAGTATGATGCAAGACCCCAAGCGGAAGCAGTCTCTTAAGAAACTCATTTTCCCCGATAGAGTCGACAAATGGCGTCTCCAAACAGAGAAGTTTGTGTACCTCTATAGCTCAGACAGATGGGGTTCCCAGCAAGTCTGACATCGAAACTTTTTCCATCGAATGGCATCTCCCCAGGAAAATTCGGCGAGAAGTTTGAGGAAAACTGCTGCGAATAGCGTCCCTTGTCAAGAAAGCTTATTGACAAAAGAAACTAAGACCAGTTCCTTGGTAGGAAACCAGGATCGAGGGGAAGTTTATATCAGAAACTGAGACCAATTCCTTGGTAGGAAACCAAGAACGAGGGGAAGCTTATTTCAGAAACTAAGACCAATTCCTTGGTAGGAAACCAGGATCGAGGGGAATTTTATTTCAGAAACTGAGACCAGTTCCTTGGTAGGAAACCAGGATCGAGGGGAAGTTTAATTTAACAACTTAGACCAGTTCCTTGGTAGACAACCAGGATCGAGGGGAAGTTTTACCTTTTCTAAGCATCATTGCTTAGCAAAAGAAGATGAATGCGTAAGCTACCATTCATAACCACCATCAAAATTTTGGGTAATCCGATATTTAATCCTCTTGCACCCCGAATACCCGAACACCTTCGTCATTCGCACCTTCGGGTCCAAGAAGATTAAATAGGGGCATCTGTCATACCCCAAATTTTGACCACTAAGATCTCCTATCATTGTGCAAATCATCGTCACAATATGGATGAACCATCATACCTCGTTAGTCTCCCAAAAGATGGGTGAGCATCCACTACAATCAAACTTATGGTTTCAAGCCCTCTCAGAGTTCTTAGACAAAGGATCAATCAAGAATTGACATGATCTTCAACTTGTCTAAACCTCTCAAACATCCACAATGGATCAAGAGGACTCCCACATCAAGGATTAAGCACAAGGTTGCTCTCTTCTAGGTGGATCAAGCCTCAAGATCGCCAGTGTCACCAAATTAGGGTTTTGGTCGACCAGGGCCTCCAGTTGGAAATTTTCCTCTGGGCATGAGCCAATGCTTCAAAGCATAACCTAATGTACTCCATGGAACCTCATGGACCCAAGTATCAAGTCAATTTGACCTCAGGGGATGCATACATAAAAAATCAGGAATTAGGGTTTCTTGACCTAATTCACCCCTAAGTTGACTTTTGGGACAAATCATGAGCCAAGACCTCAAGAGAGGATTTGAGGGCCTCTAATACACCATATTGATCCATTTGCAACAATGGATTGATCCAAGAAGCTTGAGCAACAAGTCTCAATTTCATCAGTACCACAGTTAGGGTTTTGAGGAAAAAGTCAACTGTAGCTTTGACTTTTGACCAGGACATGCTCCCAAGCCCTAAGACATGATTCAATATACCTTATAACACCCATGAAACATGTCCATCAAGTTTGATTTAGGTCAAGGACATGATTTCCTAAAGGATTGCACAGTTTGGAATTCATCGGATAAAAAGTCAACTGTGCACAAAAGTCAACTTTGACTTTATGAGATTTTTCACAAAAATGGATTTTTAACCCTAAAATGATGTTAATGTATGATTTGAATCATCATTCATCAAGAAAAATCAAAGAAAGTGGGATAACTTGTAAAAGGGGTAACCATAAAAACTTAGAAAATTTTCTAAGTTATGAACAAAGTGGCAAGGGTACCAACTTTAGAGGATCATAACTCCTAAACCACAAAGCCATTTCTCCCCATCCAAAGCTTGATTTGTAGATCTCATGGCCCTCTACAAAAACTTCAACTGGACCTCATTCCAATTCTTCATGGATTTTGAGTTATGGATTGATCAAAATCACAAAAAGTGAAAATGTCACTTTTTTCCAACACTTAGTGAAATTTTCACTAAGTCAGAATCCGCCTTCACTTTTTTTCCAAATGTAGAGACATTTTTCACTTGGATCCAAAAAGTATCAAAACCAAATATGATCAAACAATTGTTGTATCATATAAGGGTTTTCCAAAATGGCCAAGAACATCACCAAATTCAACTTGAGCCATGAGATATGACATTGGTAAGTTGGCTTGCTGAAAACTGCCAAGGCAAGGCAGAATTTTGCATTTTTGGCCGATTTGCCAAAATCAGCCAATTTCAAGCCTTGTCATCATCTTGGACACATCTGAGGATCAAATCTAAAGGGGACAATCACTGAGCCAAGCCTCCAAAGTCCTTGGAACAAGAAGTAGTATGCCAAACCTAGAATTGCCTAAAAGAGGGACAAGACTCCAATTTTGGATTAGAGCATTTAATAGATGCTTAGAGGTGGCATGGACTGACACATTTACAACTGAATTCAGTCAAGATTCCTCCAACAAGTAGGGAACCAAAGCTCTGTGCTCTAACCTCTAGTCAATGGCTAGAGGAGACTTGGATTTTCATTTGCCAACATTGGCCAAACCTCTGCTGCAGTTGCAATTCACTATTGATCCCAATACAAACTTGCTCTACTGTAAATAGAGCTCATTTGTGCTCAATTTGAGTACACCAAAGCCATCAAACAGATGTTTTCCTCAAAATCTCTTTCTCTAGGCAAAAATACCTTCTTTAGCAAGGTAACTCTAAGTTTTTGAGTTTGAGAGCTTTTTCAATCAAACCAATCACACACACCTCATAAACATCATATGTAGGTGATCCAAACTCTCACAAGTGACCTGTAATCACAAAATCACAAAGTCACCTCTCAAAACCTCAAAATAGGCTTTTTGTGCATTTTTCAAGCCATGTCTTGATTCAGTCACTTTCCAAACCAGATAAAACCTCAAACACACTCCAAATATCATCCTTGAACTGTCCTAAATGGTTCCCCTCATCTGGAACACCATTTGAGAGAGTTGCTATTTTGGTCACTTTTAACCCCTTTTGCAAGAAAGGGCCAGTTTGTGTTTTTGCAGGTACCAGCTGATTCCAATCATCCTAAAAGCTTTTAAGGGATCATTTGAGTGTGTCTAAAGCATCAAATCATTTCTGGAATAAGAGGCTTGACAGATTGCACAAAAACTCCAAAAAGCTCAAAAAGAGGTAAGCCTCATGACTTGAACTTTCCAAAATATGTAATGCTTTGAAGTCCACTGATCATGCACACCTCATTCATGTTATATACGTTGTGTTTGAACCAATTGATTATGTAATTCATGCCTGTATCAAAGTGTAGCATAGAACATGCAATTATAGGCCTTTTTCAAAACCACTATCGGGTTTTGAGGAGGGAGTGTGATCTGAAAAAACTACCATCACCATTGGATTCCTTGTGAAATTCTGGTCCAGATGCATATAAATTTTGTCTTAAACCATTAAGAATTGAGAAAGTTATGACCTTCACGTTTCTGAGCCAAAGCTTGCCTTGCCTTGCCTTGGGCCATGCCTAAAACCAAGGCATGACTTGTATATTTGTGTTTTCACTCAAAACAATGGATGTATCACCACCCCAGTGGTAAGGCGCGCGCCTTGTGACCTTGAGGTCGTGGGTTCAAACCCCACCCATGCCATTTTGTCTTTTTTCACATTTTGCCATTTTTTCCAATATTTTTATGTTTTATTAATTAATTGGAAAATTGATAACTCTTTCAATTTTAATTATTTTTTATTGGTTCTTTTTGAAAAAAATCACAAAAATGTTGAAATATTTTATTCCACAAAAAAATTAAGTTTATATTATTTATTTAATATAATTAGTATTTTTGTGAATAAATTCGTTTTTATTTGTTTTTAAACATTTTAAAATGAACATTCATCTTGAAAAATCAAGACCAAATGAGTTTTAATATCTCTTGTGATTAAAACTTCATTTTTAAAACCTTAAACAAAAATCACAAGTGGTTTATTCAAATTCATTTGGTATTTTTCATTGATTTTCTTTTAATATTTACTGTTAAAGGAAAACAAATTAGGGTCTCTTTGATTTTCACCCTCACAAATCATTTTCAAACACTCATGGGCCTCTATTCGAGTGTAAGACCCAATCCCCTTTTAACCAAAACAATTTTGGGCCTCAAATATTGTATAAGTCCCTCTGCGTTAAAAGAAAAGTTCGGCGCAATCGTCGCCCGTTTAAAATAAACCATCTGGGCCTCTCCTCGAGCTATAAGACTCATTCAAAACTTTTGGGCCTCTATTAGAGTGTAAGACCCAACCCCTTTTGAAAACCAAATTATCTTGGGCCTCAATGCATTGTATAAGACCCACCGCGTTTTCAAAAATATCGGCACGATCGCCATTTCAAACGAAAAATCATATGGGTCTACCCTCGTGTTATAAGCCCCACTCTTTTTCTTTAAACCTTATTGGGCCTCTTGAGAGAGTGTAAGACCCATCCCTTTGTACAGAGAATCTTTCTCGGGCCTCAATCCCTCTGTACAAAACGATAGTGCGATCATTGATAAAAAACTCTGGGCCTCTCCTTGAGCTGTAAGCCCCAATTTTTCTTTCAAAGCACTTTCTCCTTTGATTTTGAATATACTGTTATTTTCAATCTTTCTTTGTTGAACAACTAGCCAAACAACATGGAAGCTCTACAATCGAGTAAGTGGTTATATGCTTTCTTTATCCGCTTTCATATACATATAACTGTATTGTGGGGCTGTTTCACTGTAAGTCTTCTTTCATAAACTCATATCGACTGTGTAATAATAGTATAAATATTTAGAGTTTCCCCAGAAACTACGTCTAACACTAAGCCCTGTTGATTACTCTTAAAATAAACAAAACTAGATCCCCATAGGATTACCAGATACGGTCTTCCCTCCTCTTGGGGTTAAACAATATGGAGACGTAAAAGGCAGCATTCTCGGTGAACCCTTTCACAGACTGTCACCTTTAGAAATCGTCAAAGAAACCCTATTCCCCAGAGATGATCTTTTCTCCGTGAATGGCATCTCTTGAGTTTCTTCCAAATTCTCGAACTTTCCTGGCTTGACCTATTCTCTGTGAATAGCGTGTCTTGAATTTCTCGGGGTTTGGGGACCCACAGGCTTCTTAAAAGCATCCTCGCCTCCTCTTGGGCGTTGTACAAGGACCATTCGGCTTCTTAGAAGTATTCACAGCCTCCTCTTAGGCTTCGTATAAATGATTTCTTCCTCCGGGAATGATAGCCTCCTCTTGGGCTTCGTACAAATTGTCCCTCGGCTTCTTAAAAGTTTCCAGCCTCCTCTTGGGCTTCGTACAAATTGTCCCGACGACCTCCTAGAGGTATAGGAACAGAAATTAGTCATCTTAATAAAATAGTCTTTCAAAAAGTCTAGATCTTGCTACTGCTGTTTCTTAAATGTAGTACAAAAGATGAAACTCTAGACTTGGACAGTCTAATTCCCTTGAGTCTCAAAGACATTCTCAAGTTCCTTTCAAAACTAGGAGATAAAACCCGTAGACTCGAACAGTCTCAATACCCTTTGGATTTCCCATTTCCTTAAAGAACAGAAAATAACTCTGATCCTCGAATCAAATACCTGAGTGCAAACAGTACTCATATAAGAACTAATTTTCTCTTTAAATTAACATATTGGACCTGTCACTCGACTGAAACAGTAACCCTAGCCTCCTCTTGGGCTTTGTATAATGATTCTCCCCAGCGGAGTTACCTTTTCGGACTCTCTTGTTGAGTCAACCTTTAGCCTCCATCTCGGGCTTCGTACGAGATACAAAATCACTCTCTTGTTGAGTATAAAAGACTCTCTTGTTGAGTCAAAACCCTTTTAGACTCCATCTCGGGCTTTGTACGAGATACAAAACACTCTCTTGTTGAGTATAAAAGACTCTCTTGTTGAGTCCAACCTTTAGCCTCCGTCTTGGGCTTCGTACAAGACACATACAAAAGATTCTCCTGTAGAGTCAACCCTTTTAGCCTCTCTCTTGGGCTTCGTACGAGACACACAAAAATCACCCTCTTGTTGGGTCGATAGCCTCCTCTTAGGCTTTGTATAAGGAAACCCCGGTTGAACCAATCAACCTTTTAGCATCAAAGTTGTGCCTCGTTCACAGGATACAAACATCAACAACTCCTTTCCCTTCATCTAATTGTTGTAAGCGGCAAGCCTCTGGATCGTCTACATCCATGCCACTGTCCCTCTTTTAGCATGAGAAATTCCTAAAGAAAGATGGCATTGCTCTACACTGAGTTAAAGTCTTCTCCTTCAGGTCGAAAACCCTTATAAAGGAAATTATGGCATTGCTGGATTCACATATACCAGTTAAAGTAATCCTCCTTTATAACCAGCCACCCAACAATTGTGACAAACAAACTCCTTTAGAGACGACAAAATTCTCTCTAAAGTCAACACCCTTTTAGCTTCACATCTTGGGCTTCGAACAAGATACAAATAGACTTTTTAGCTTCATATCTTGGGCTTTGAACAAGATACAAACCACCTTTAGCTTCACGTCTTGGGCTTTGAACAAGACACCAAAACACCATTTCCTCCCATAGAATAGGAGGAACTACGATCACTCTGATTTCCCAGTTTCGGTAAACGGGAATACGTAGGCATAAGATTGAAAGAAAAATCTTAGCGAGCACACTCAACAAAAACCCACAATCCCATACCCACATACACCAATTAAAAATTATCAGTCCTAACCCCCTACCCATGAACATTCCCGATGTTTCGTTATAAACAAAGAAAGAAGAAAGAGGTCCCACTTCCATATCACATCCGTAACCTAACAGACCGCTGTTTAAACTCGGTATGCAAGCAGGGTTAATTGGAGACATCTATTTCCCTTCCTTCATCAGCTTCAATAGGATAAAAAATGAATCGACCTGTAGTACCCCCAAAAGAGCGACATTGCTTAAGAAACACGTCCAGTTTCGCTCGCTACATAGGGGTCTTCATCTGAAAAAACTGCGGGTTTGTCCTCCAAGATTGTGTATAGATTTGGGGGTTTTCGTGCAAGACGTTCAAGAGAGGATTGCAACATTGTAAAAGCCTTTGGAGATAAATCACGCAAAAGACCCTTTGGAAATAAAAAACGCAAAGGAAGTAGCGGAGAACGGCGAATCGAATTGAAGTCTTATGGAACAATCAGTGCAATTGATCGCGCGCGAAAACTTTGGAGATAATGAACGCAAAGGAGTAGCAATATCGACAAGTCAATTGGCATCCATTGTTGTCTTGGTCTTACTCAAGATCAAAAGAAGAAAAAGGGTTGAATCAACATCAAAACCAGTAGTGTTTGTATGGTTGCTCTGAACACTTTTCTTGTATATCGACTTTTTGCATTATAAGAAAGTATCCTAATTCAACATTGGAAATTAGGCACAGACGTACCCACACACGAGGACGGAAGTGGGGAACTGCGTGAACAAATCCTCGTGTCGATCTCTCTATTATCTCTTTACTCGTTTTATTTTTCATTACACAATTTATCAAATATCATTGATTAATCGATCGACTCGTAAGAATTTTCCTGTGATCTTTTTGTTTTAAACTTGATTGTTGATAAACTTATAATCACTTTTGATTATAAGAGGTTTTCATATCAACAACAACACAAAGGAAATTCTGAAAATTCGTTCGTACACCAAGTGTTCGATAAATTGCATAGTTCAATATTTTTGCTTATTATCATTGGAAATAGAATTACTAAGTTCATTAGTTTAAACGAGTAATAACGTGATACTCGATTAAAGGTTAAATTCGATTATTGTGTTCGTCATTCCATATTTGGCTTTGCATATCCGAATTCCAATAACTAGGTTCGTATAGACGAATTTTGTCGATCCATATCAAAACCTTCTGCGCGCTCTCTTTTTCAAATAACTTTAAAACCCAAATTTTATTTGGTGTTTTTGGCTTGGGTGTCTATTCACTCACCCTCTAGACAAGTCGCCGTCGTCTAACAGAGGCATCTGAAGTGTAGTCTTCATTTGGTCTTTGTTGAACCCTCTTCCACTTCTCATGTCGTGATGGTGGAGATGGTTCCCGATCACGACTCATGGAGTTCTCATCTCCTAGTTGTTGTCTTTTTTCAGCAATAAATGTTTTCTCAAGTTTCCTGTACCCCCATGAGACAATCTATGAGGGTATTTGTTTTTAGACTTATTTAGCTTTCATGTTTCACTTTTAACCTGTTTTAAACATAGGAAAAATATTAACGTCTACGGTTGTATCCATAAAATTATCAAAAAATACAATTGGTACCAACCATGAACTCCTCAGAACTATGAGACTTCATAAACTTTTTCCAAACCTTCTTGTCAAGAAAATGATATTTCACCCATGGGCGCTCAATATTAGCCTCAGGCTTCGTAATGTAGTCACTCATGAGTCATGACTTAAAACTCCTCTAAGTCGTACCGGCATAAGTGATCCATTTTTTGTCAACTTCAAATCATCACTAAACTTAAACGTCAACTACACATTTACATCAATAAGTATGTATTAGTGTTTATATAAAGTAATATCGAATTGATGAAAATTAAAATTAATACTTGAACGTATATCCATATGCTCTTTTTCACCTCATTTGTTACATATTTCCAATCATCTAACAATATACTGACTTTGTTACGTCCAAGGAACGCGATATAACTCATAAAAAGTAAAGAATGAGCACCATCAAGAATAATATAAATGACACTAAACTCGATCAGAAGTCTGACACCCGACTTGCGGGCTTTTGTTAATTTAGCCATCATTGTGGATCCTTTTTCTATTTGTTTTGTTCTCCTACTACATATTGAGGATCATTTATACTGGTTTTAGTTGTATACGTAGCTTCGTTGCTACTAGATGAAGAATAAGCCATCTATCAAGACATAAAACAATTAACATCAAGACACAAAGATCATCAACAATAACATCATTAACACAATGGCATCATCAACAACAATGACATCATCAACACAATAACATCCACAACAACAATGACATCAACAACACAATGGCATCAACAACAACAAATACATAATTAACAATATGACATCATCAACAACAATGGCATTAACAGCAACAATGGCATCATCAACAATAATTACATCAACAACAACAAATATATAAGCATCAGTGACATCATCAACATAATGACATCACCAACAACAAACACATAACACCAATGGAAAATGATGGTACTGTAGATGTTTGGGGAAAAAGTTTACGTACCAGAAACATGATGAATAAGTAAAAATATGTTGTCAGAATCTTTGAGTTCCCCCTCGACAGCTAAATCGAAGGCTAGTCAAGAACGAAGAATACGGTGTCAGCTTCTTCTTTGATGGTACAAAAACACAAACATGGGTAGAAAATGTTGTCGTTTCTTCAGGTTTGAAGATGGTGTTTTACGTTTCTTTAGAGTTGAAGTTAGTTTTGTTTCGTTAGAGTTGAGAATGGTGTTGTTTGGTTACGGTTGAAATTCACGTTATTTCGTCAGGGGTTGTTTCTTGATGAAAATGAAAATATGAAACTGAAGAGACAAGTTAGTTGACTCTGTTTAAAGTGATTAAATAATATCACCACTGTTGTGTATCATAACCGTTGTGATATATGATAAAATTTTATAAAAAAACGTAAGGTTTTAAGTAATTGAAATTTTAAAAAAATAATGAAAAGTATATTATATCGGTATTTTTAGACAACTGAGGTGATATAAGATTTACATTAATGATATTTTATAAAAAAAAACTAGGTTTTAAGTAATTAAAAATTAAAAAAAATAGAAAATTTAACACAATGGTTAGTTTAAAGAACCGTAGTGATGTAACTTTCTATTTTTAAATAAAAATGAAAGGTGGTGCTAAAATACTAAAAAAATTACGAATTAGCAGACACTGAGAATCAAACTCATGAAATGTCAATTGATATCATTACGATTGTTTTAAAAACCCGTGGAATTAATCAATAATATTTAATATAAAAATAAAAAATATATATAGGCGTCTGAATTTGGAGATATCACCATGATCCTTCGAAGGACCGTAGTAATGGTGGCATCGTTGTATGTATTTTTTGTAGTAGTGGTATTTGCTTCTTCGATTAAATGTGGGAAGATTATGCAGTTAGATCTGATGTTAAAATTATAATTGTCTGGTTGATCTCCTCGGACATGCCGAGAGGCTAGATGAGACAGTAAAATTGATTGAGAAAATGGTTGTTGAAAAAGACGAGAGATTTTGGAGTGCATTGCTTAATGCTTGTATAATTCATGGGAACATGGAGTTGACAAAAAAAGCAACTAATTCTCTACTGGAACTACAACCCCAAAATCTAGTGCACTATGTGTTATTGTCTAATATTGATGCAAAAATTGGTAAATTTGAGAAAGCAGCATAATTTAGATATATGATTATGCATAAGAAGTTGAAAAGGTCCCTAGATGGACATGGGTTTAAGTGGATCGCAAAACCTATCAGTTTATTGATAAAGATAGATCTCATCCTCAATCAAAAGAGATCTATAAAATGCCGACGAGTGTCATTAAAAAGTTAGAAATGATTGGTTATGTACCTACATAACTAGTAAGATACCCGTGCGAAATTATTTGATACAGTATAAAAGATATTTAAATGTATATATAAATCTGGTATGATATAAAATGTATTTATATACATATCTAAATATGAAATTAGATATTAATTTTAAAATAAACAATAATTATATAAATTCAATTGTATTAAAATACAAAGAGAAAAAAAGAGACTCGTGAGATAAAAAAATAATATTTAATATTTGAAAATAAGGATTTTACCTTTAAAATTAAGGTAATTATTGATTAAAATAAAATATGTATTGTGCTGATAGTAACCCGTGAAATATAAGGTTTATTTGATACAATATAAATGTATTTACATACAGATGTAATTATGCAAAAAGAAAAAAATGACTCGTGAGATAAAGAAAGATAAAAAATATTTTTTATTTATTTTGAAATAAAGATTTTGTCTTTCAAATTAAGACAAATTGTTGATAAAAATAAAATAGACATTGTGTTGATAATAACCCGTGAAATAAAAAATATTTGATGTGATATAAAATGTATTTAGATACAAATGCAAAATTTAAAATAATTTACTTAATTGTTAAATTACTAATAATCTATAAATTTAATTGTATTAAATAATTATATTAAAAGTAGAAAAATATTAAATTGTGAGATGGAGAAAAAAAATTAATATTTTAAAAAGGATTTTGTCTCACAAATTAAAACAATTGTTAATTAAAATAAAATAGATATTGTGTTGATAGTAACCCGTGAGATAAATAAAATTTTAATTTTATTAAAATTAAAAAAATAGATTATTAATATTTTTAGTGATAATAAATAAATAAAAAAATTAAAATGAAAGTAAGAAAGTATGAGAAAAAAAAAAGTGAGAAAAATTTAAAATTTTAATGAAGAGAGAGAATGAGTGCCACTTGTCATGTTGTAGTAATAGATAAGAATAGAAAAAAATAAACATTAGTTGATTACTAAAATGTCTTTTTAACACTATAAATAATTTGTAATGAAAGGTGAATTCAGGAAGTTCATGCAATCTATATATACAAATAAGAAAAGCGTGCTATTGCATTTGGTTTAATGGCTTGCTATTGCATTTGAAGTAACTAACTGTTTATTGTGGACTACTAAAAAAAACTTAAGTACTCTTTTATGTACTAATATTTAAAAAAAAACTCACTTTATTACTACTATTAAAAAAATAAGTAATATAATACATTTTACCTTTATCATCCCAAATATATTTTTGTTAAAACTCAGTTTGAATTTACAGGTGAAATTAAATACTACTCTACACGAATTATAGGAAAACAACAATTTTCACACTTATTAAGAATAACAATGTATTTAATTTTCTTGATATAATGTAAAAAAATTACTAACACAATTACTAATTTATTCTTAATAAAATTGTCATTTTTAATAATATTAAGTAATTAATGCATAAATAATTTTGAAATAAAAGCATTAAATGTGTCTATATTTGTTGACATTTGCTTATATTTAAGGTCAAAAAATTTAAAATACTTTTACTTATAAATAAATAGGAGAAAATATATTTTATACCGTATTAAATAAATTAATCCGTACGGATGCACAAATATCTTACTAGTTTAGTAAATATAACAAAATATAAAAGTCACGTATTTAAAAAGTTACACATCAACACATTTCTACCCAAAAAAAATAAATGAGGATTAAACTTGTTTAAAAATAAAATAGTGGGGATTGATTTAGTGAATGACCCATAACAGTTGAACCAAAATTGTAATTTATTCGTTTAAAATTCATAAGTTTCTAAATGATTTTAATTCAATCTCAATATTATTATTATAATAATATTTTATCTTAAAAAATAAAATACTTTTAAAACTATATAAAAATACATTGAACATGTATTTGTTATTTCTTTTTGTTCAAATACACCGACTCAATATGTATATATCACATGATTTTCATTTAAAAAGTTATATAATATGACTTTTATATGCATATTAATTTTTAAATATAATATATACTAGTACTTCTTTAAAATTTATCCTATAACATTAATGTGTTAATTGTGTGAATAATAATTGTATAATTTATCTTTACATATTATTTTAAAATTTGTAAGTTTCTATTTTGAATTCAATCTCAATATTATTATTTTAAAAAACTTTGATCTTAAAACATAAAATACTTCTAAAACTATAAATATACATTGAACATATATTTGTTATTTAATTTTTTAAATACACTAAATGAATATGTATACATCACATTTTCATTTTTAAAATGATATAAAATGATTTTTAGACGCATATTGTTTTTAATTGTATTATTTTAACTTTACATATTATTTTAAAAGTTGCAAGTTTTTAATAATTTTAATTCTATCTCAATATTATTATTATAATAAACTTTTATCTTAAACAAAATAAAATATTTCTAAAACTAGAAAAATACATTGAACATGTATTTGTTTTTTGTTTTGTTTGAATACACTGAACATATGTAAATAAAGTTGTTTAGTGCATTAACTATCAAACACATTAGAATAAAAAAATTATCTTATATTTTTTTTGGGGTACTATTTAGTAGTGTTCTGTTGAATATTTAGAATCTGTTTTTTTAATTTTCAAAATTAAAGAAAAAATATACTTTTTATCAATGGCAAACTTGTAATATTTTAGAATTCTAAAATAGTTTTAAAAGTGAGATTTCCAAACATATTTTCTTTTATTTTTCTCTTCAAAATTGATTTTAAAATTAATTTATAAAATAATTTTTAAAAAACTAAAAATGAAAACTTATTCAAACAAGCCTTTATTATTTTGCAAATTAAACACACCCTATATTTTACCTTCATAATTATTTGAGTATGTAATAACCATTAATCTAATAAAAAAAAAATTCAAAAAGTAATAAATTGTTGGAATAAAATAAATACACAATATGCCTTTGAGTTAGATGAGTGTAAGTTATTGGTCTAAAGTTCAATTCATATTTATTTATATTTATGTATTAATTTAAACAAATTATTAATATTTATAAATCGACCACTTAAATGATATATAATAGTATATAAAAGAAAAATATGTTTTTGATGTAACTCATTTTTATTTTTGTTATATTCTTAGATTTTTTTATACTGTGACAATAATTATTATTATTTTTTTATATAAAAATATTACTTTATTCTACTATTTTTATGTTAGCTTCAGAAAATATATTCTCTTTATAATAATATATTTCTTTCGTTTTTATTTTTTAAATTATGTAACATTTTTTCTCTATAATATTATTTTTATAATAGTGAAAATAATTATCCACTTCATTTATATTTTCACAATACTAAAAGAAGTGGGCAAATGAGCAATATCCTTATGCTAGTTATATTATAAAACTAAAACAAATGAATTTAATCAAGAAGATAAACAATATTATAAAAACCCATAAATATTATTTTAGAGATAAATTTTTTCGTCGCGGAGTTAATCATAAAAGTTGAATGTTACATGTGACACATCACCAAAAATTGACACTGTTATTTACATTTTGAAAAGTTAAGAGACTAAGAGCATACACATCGCCTGCTGTATATGGTTTCTACACAAATATCAAGGCCATTGTTGTCAGAGTTGTGGGATAATTAAACAAAAGTAGGGGGCTTTGGTTTGTGAACGTGGGCTGCTGTGTTAACGTTTTTGATGGCCAAGTAGCTACTTTTCATGTGTTCATAATTATTTTATATTAATTGCAACGGTTACTTTTTATAAGTTTTAAATGTAACTTGTAAATTATAGACAAGTCAAAAAGTACCGTTATGCCAATATATATGCTTTAAATTTTTTTATCAAATATATGCCAAATTCAACGGCTATTTTTTTACTTTTTAAAAATATAACGGTAATTTTTTTTAATCTTATAAATAGTTATTAATTTTATTACAATTTACATTTACAACTAGTTTATTTTCATCTATTGATTTTATCTCATTTTAATTTTTTTCTGCTACATATTTATTTGTTAATGGATCCCAATCAACCCAATTCTTGGTCTAATTTTATACAAAATAGTGGTAGTCATCCTTCTAATCCAAATCAACAAAGCAACTCATATTTTGGAAATGCACCTTTTATCTCAAATTCACATCATAACCCAAATTTTCAAAATTCTCATTTTATCCCAAATCCACAAAATATTCCACACTTTGGAAATTACTCATATTATACACCACCTTATCCATATCAACATCAACCATTTATATCTCAATCAACTAACCCCACTATGCCTCATGGGACTCAAATAGGTAGCAGTGGTGCACAATCAAATGATGAAGAACGTGAAACACCACAATTTTGCACTAAAGATAGCTTGGAAACTGTTAACCTTGGTGAAGAAGTTGCATCTGCGCCAGTTGTGAATACGCATAAACAAAGGTTCCAACAAAAAGAGGATGACGTTCTCATTCAATCATGTCTCAACGTTTCAAAGGATTTAATTGTTGGGGTTGATAAAAAAGGAGATAGTTTTTTGGAAGAGGATCGGCGAAGCTTACAACAAGCATCGTGACCTCAATTACAATGAGAGGAAACCGACGCAACTAAAAGGTCGATGGCACAAAATTAATCCATCTGTTCAAAAGTTTGTTGGATGCTACAAACAAGCTGTGTCTACACAACAAAGTGGGAGTTCCGAGAGCAATATCATGCAAGCTGCATATAAAATCTATTTCCAAGATGAAGGTGAAAAGTTTACTTTTGAGGCTGCATGGAGATTATTGAAAGATGAACCTAAATGGCTCGCAGGTTCCTCAGAAGCTTCTTCAAAAAGAACAAAGAATTCAGCTTCAGGAGCATATTCTTCATCTTCAAATCCACAAATGAGCAACGAACACGATCCATCATCACCTACTTTGTCTCGCCGTCCAATCGGTCAAAAGGCAGCCAAAAGGAAGGAGAAAGAAAAGCTTGTGGAAATGTCTTCAACTCCCAATGTCAAATATGATTCTTTGAAAGAAGACTTTAAAAAAAAAATTGATCTGATGTCAATGTTTGCGCGGGACTATGCACGCATTGAGGGTGAAAAAGTTGAGATAGAGAGAAAAAAGGTTGATGCAAAGATTAAGAAGGCTGAGAGTGCTGAGGAAAGATTGAAGATGAATGATCTGCAAATACTCTCAAAAGATACATCAAATATGGATGCAAGACAACTACAAGCTCATGAAATGTTGTGCGACATGATTAGAGAAAAATATGGACTTAACTAGTATGATTATGTATTTTGGGTTTAATTAGTAAGATTATGTATTTTGAACTTAATTGATATGATTATGTATTTTGGGTTTAATTAGTAAGATTATGTATTTTGAACTTAATTGATATGATTATGTATTTTGGAATTAATTAATATGGACTTAATTAGTATGCTTATGTATTTTGAACTTAATTAGTATGATTATATATTTAAAGTGAAACTAGTTGTTATTAAAAGTCAAACTACCTTTTATTCAAACTAGCCGTTATTCAAAGTCAAACTAGCCGTTACTCAAACTAGCCGTTATTCAAACTAGCCGTTATTCAAAGTAGTCATATAAATAGTATTAACATGCATATTAACCTCTTGCATTCTCTACAATTTGTTATCATCTTCTACTAAATATCAAACTTCTTTTCACATGGATCCTTCCAATCCTTCCCACATTGAAAAAATGTTCATGGATTATATGAATGATGACATGGATGAAGAACTTGTGAGGTTGTTTATGGAAGAAGAAACCTCGAGCTCTAGAAGGCCTAGACGTCAAAGAAGGAATATAGAGAGGAATCGTGAAGAAGGACACGATCGATTGTTCAAAGATTATTTTTCAGAAACCCCGGTATACACAAATGAGCAATTTCGTAGAAGGTACCGAATGCATAAACATGTGTTCCTTCGTATTGTTGAAGCTCTAGGTCAACATGATGAGTATTTTCGAATGATGGTTGATGCAACAGGTAGGGCAAGTCTTTCACCATTACAGAAATGCACTGCTGTTATCCGTATGTTGGCATATGGAACATCTGCTGACAGTGTGGATGATTATTTGAGAATTGGTGAAACCACGACACTAAAATGTGTTGATAAGTTTACCAGAGGAGTGATCAACATCTTTGGTGCATAATATTTGCGAAGGCCAAATGCCGAAGACATTGAACGCCTAATGCAAATGAGAGAGGCAAGAGGATTTCCTGGTATGTTAGGGAGCATTGATTGCATGCATTGGGAATGGAAAAATTGTCCAGTTGCATTGAAAGGGCAATACGTTCGAGGTGATCATGGGAAACCAACTGTTATGCTTGAAGCAGTGGCTTCACAAGACTTATGGATTTGGCATGCATTCTTTGGGGTAGCAGGTTCAAACAATGATATTAATGTGTTGAACCAATCAAATGTCTTCAACGATGTTCTGCAAGGACGAGCTCCCGAGGTTCATTATACAATCAATCGTACTGAATACAACAAGGGCTATTATCTATCAGATGGTATTTATCCTGAATGGTCCACGTTTGTAAAAAGCATCCCGATGCCACAAGGGGATAAGAGAAAATTGTTTGCCAAACATCAAGAAGGGGCAAGAAAGGATATTGAACGAGCATTTGGAGTTCTCCAATCCCGATTTGCGATCATATGTAACCCAGCACGATCTTGGCACTTAGAAACACTCCAGCGCATAATGAATACATGCATCATATTACACAACATGATTGTTGAAGATGAACGTGCAACCTATGGTGGAAATTTTGATTTTTCTTATGATCATTTGAGTAATGATGCGACAATATTGCCGAATGATTCTAATGTTGATTTTCAAGAGTTTCTACGTAGAAGATTTGATGTTCGTGATAAACAAGTTCATCGACATCTTCAACAAGACTTGATAGAACATATATGGCAACGTTATGGACACGAGAATGACAACAATTGAAAAATGTTTTAAATATATCTTTTTATGTATTTTGTGCTAGTAATTTATTTTAATGTATTTTTTAATTAATTATTTGTGTGATGTATTGTATTTTTTAATATATATTTATTTTATTTTGTTTTATTTTATTTTAAATGTATAATTTTTTAATGTATTTTGCTATATTTGAATTAAAGTATTTTAATTATTTTTTTTATATAATATAATTATTGAGTATATTGTAAGATTTGGTGGGACCCATTTTTGAGTTTTTGATGAGTTGTATGGATATTTAGAAAATGTAGTTGAGTTGTTTAGAAAATATAAAAGTATAATATAATATAAAAAATTGTGTGGGTCCCATTTAAAGAACCAAAGTGTGGTTGATGAGTGTGGATGCTCTAAGTTAAATGATTAAATAGACAATACAACGGGTCCGATTGCAAATAATTTTTATTCCCTCAAACCATACTCGAATTTCAAAACAGGTTCTGTTTTCCGCCTTAATCTCCATCGAGGATGAAAAATTAAAATTAAAATCCATTCCAAACGGTTCAGGTTGAGTTCGGATATCTGCCACCATCTAATTAATAAAATCAAATTTTTTAATAGAAAATTTTTATTTTTTCAAAATCAAATTATGTTATAAATAATAAAATAAAAAAATCTTAAAAAATTTCATACATATATTTCAAATATTTTAAATAGTAAATATAAATCAAAATATCAAAATATTAACCATATATTTAATATTCTAAATCAGCAAAACTAAAATATTAAAATACATAATAAAATAAACGAGACGGATTCGAATACGGTTTCGGAGTGGGTACTGATGTCCAAATTACCCGACCCATTTCAATAATTTATAATCGAGGAAAATCCAAACACAAACCCAAATCTAATAAAAATAGATTTTTCTATCAAATTCGAAGAATGTTCGGGTGGATATGGATATGAGCTATGTTACCGTACTTACGACAAAAATATCCTCAACACAAAATACATAAAAAAAATGGTATTAAGCCTAATTAATAATTTATAATTTTAATAATATTGGTCAATAACTCTAGTAAATTTATATACAATGTATTTATTAATAATGTTAATATTATATATTTATACCTATCTAATAATAATATTTATAATGCTTTTGTTGACCAAAATATTAATAAAATTCACTCACCAATAATAATAATAAATAAAAATAATTGTATTCAATAAAAACAATTTATATAAGATTTTTTATTACTTATTTTTATTTTACATATTTTTATATTACTATTTTATATAATTTCTTTGAATTTTTTTTACATTTTACACATTTTTTCCAATCTATAAATACCCCTATTATGCCCTTTTCTTGTCATAAAGTCTCAAAATTTAGTTTTTGAGAGAAGAGAATATAGGATAGGATTTCACAAAATTTAGTTTCGATTTTCTTTTTCTTTTCGACAAACCTCACTGTACTTTCTTTCTCTCTCTCTTTTTACTCTTCGTTCTCGTTTTGTCTGTTATTCCATCTTCATTAGCAAAAAAAACCCTAATCCCTTTGTCGCGTCGGAAAACCACCGTATAGGTACAAATCGGCTCAATTGAAGCGTTTCACGGTTTCGATTTTGTGAAGCCGAGGAGAGTGAAGTGATTCAGTGAAAGATCTGAACGGAGAGGCTCTAATTGAGCTCTATCAATGGCGTTTGAGAACAGAGAGTTGCAAAATCAGCTTTTGGATGTTGGGAACAGGCTGGCGGATCCTCCTGCGTCGGTGGATCAGCTCATCTCGCTGCTATATGTAATCTCTCTTTTTCAGTTTTTATTTTATTTTATTATTTTATTTTGCTTCTTGTGGTAATGCCATTTATGTTTTGTTATATCATTAAGTGGAAATGAAGTTCAGGAATCGCAAATTTGGAGATGGAATTTTAAAAATTTGTTTTTTCTCTATGTTGCTTTGATTCCACATTTTTTATCTGAAACCCTAAATTTGCCTGATTATAATGCTTAATTAATGTTATAGAATATATGTTGATTATAGTAAGAAAATCATACCTAGAAATGAGTTAAATTTGAACTAAATTTGCATATTTATTTGCGTGGGTATTAAATGTGTTTACAGTGTATCATACATGTTAGAACAATGGCATGTAGAATATGTTATAATCAACATTAATCTTGCTTGTTTGCCGGAAGATTGAAGTTTTAAGTATAATGCAGGACTGTCTATGTATCTTCATCTCATAGTGTAAGCTTTGGGATAGTTGGTTTGTGACAGTATGATAGGTTGGATTTTTTTTTCTTTTCTTTTTTGGTTTTATTATGTAAAATATTTGAAGTACAGCATATGTGTTTGAAATGAGGTGAAGTAGAAAATTTTCTCTCAGGTAAAACATACATATGTCTTGGAATGTAATTCTATATTAATGGGAATCAAATCAAAGTACTGAACATGTCTTCAATCTCATTTAATCTTTTTTCATGTGCACTGCAGCGAGCTGATAGTTACTTAGCAAGGGTGGAACAGTCGCCTAGAGACTCTATGCGAGCTGCACTCGATCCGACGTTGAATGCATTGGTTGAGCACAGGCTTTTAAGGCATCCGGATACTGATGTCCAAGTTGCACTTGCCTCTTGCATCACTGAAATAACAAGAATCACTGCACCTGATGCTCCTTATGATGATGATCAAATGAAGGTGTGTGATTTTATTTTATTTTGCTAGAGTTTCATTGGGCCTGCCTGTTCTCATGCACTTCACAAAAGACATCATGAATTTTTCTTGCAGGAGATATTTCAATTAGTTGTATCTTCATTTGAAAAGCTAGATGATATCTCAAGCCGATCTTATGTGAAGAGGAGAGCAATTCTTGAAACGGTTGCCAAGGTCAGATCATGCGTGGTAATGCTGGACCTTGAATGTGATGGGCTGATTTTGGAGATGTTTCAGCACTTTTTAAAGGCAATAAGGTGAGACTCTAGGAGCAATTATGTACAAGTCCATTAATATCATCACGGTGTTGGATGCTATCATTTATAATGCCACTTTAAATTTAATCTGATATTTCATGATACTGTTGGCATGAACTATCTTGTAAACACGTAACAAATGCAATCACTTTCTACAATATAGTTGGTACATACTGTTAGATATACAATATAAAAACATTCACATGCTTTCACCAAACATCTTTTTCTTTTGGGAAATTGGGAGAGTTGCTTACTCCTTAGAGCTCTTAGGGACATGTTAGAAATGTAATATAAAGCCATTTATGTGCTTTTACTGGAAAAGTTTTAAGGATAGTTCATGGTACGTGCATACAAAAACTTTTCATTTGATATTTAGATAAATTTATATGCGGGGATATGATTCTAATCAGCTCTGTTTGAAAATCAGGGAACATCATCCAGAGAATGTTTTTTCATCCATGGAAACCATTATGACACTTGTTCTAGAGGAAAGTGAAGAAATATCCTTTGATTTGCTTTCTCCTCTCCTAGACAGCATTAAGAAAGACAATGAGGTTGGAGTTTGACAGTTTTGATTTTAATTCTTCTGAATAGTTTGTGATTTTGAGCTTGATCCTTGTTTAAATTGTTAATATATTTGTCATTGTCGTTATCATCATTCATTGTGGTCCAGGAAGTTTCACCGATTGCCCAGAAATTGGGAGAGAGGGTTCTTGAAAATTGTGCAACCAAACTTAAACCCTACTTAGTGCAAGCAGTGAGAATCTTGGGTATATCTGTGGATGATTATAGCAAAGTACTTGCTTCAATATGCCAAGATACCTGTGATAGCTTGGAGAAAAATGGTGTATGTGTTACTAGTGAGCCCAAGGTAAGTTGTTTTTTTTCCTCCCGTCCCAAGTAATTTAACTTTTCAAAGAATTGACACGCAAAAGTCTATTATGAATTCATTTGATCATTTCAGGAAGAGGAGAGCAAATCAGCAGAGCTACCACTTGAGGAGTCAAGTCCAGTATGTCCCATCTTTTATATTTCTTTTTTATTCATCTGATATGGTTCTGTATTTTATCTTCTAGAATTGAAAAATACAATATTGTTAATTATGGTTTGATCAGTCCCGAGTCATTTAACTTTTCAAAGAATTGACACTCAAAAATTTATCATGGATTCATTTGATCATTTCAGGAAGACGACGAGAGCAAGTCAGCAGAACAGCCACATGAGGAGTCAAGCCCAGTATGTCCCATCTTGTATATTTCTTTTTTATTCACCTGATCTGGTTCTGTATTTTATCTTCTAGAATTGAAAAATACAATATTGTTAATTATGGTTTGATCAGTCCCGAGTCATTTAACTTTTCAAAGAATTGACACTCAAAAATTTATTATGAATTCATTTGATCATTTTAGGAAGACGAGACCAAGTCAGCTGAACAGCCACTTGAGGAGTCAAGCCAAGTATGTGTCCCATCTTGTATATTTCTTTTTTATTCATCTGATATTGTCCTGTATTTTATCTTCTAGAATTGAAAAATACAATTGTTAATTATGGTTTGATCAGGTGGTGGTTAAAGAGGAACCAGAGGAAGCTGCACATTCTCCACATGATAATCGGGAGGGGAATAGATCTTCCAAGTCAGTCACAAACAATGGCGTTGCATCTGCTGGAGAAGACGCCACTTTAGGAGATTCTAAGTCCATTACAAAGAAAGAGGATACTGATTTTTATGATCGTTCCAAAGAGGAGCTCAATGATTTGGGTGACGGAAAAGTTGACAAGAATGAACAAAAACCGGAACAAGCCACCGAAAAGAGCCGGAGAAAATCGAGCTATTCAACCAAATCTGCAAAACTGTCTCAATGTCAAGTTGTTGCTAATGAAAAGAAAGCTGAGAAAATGTTGGATTCTGAAAGTTACAGCAAGGAAGCCCGCAATGATGAATCTGAAGCTGTGACTTCTCCTTCACCTAGTGACAGCGCTCCTGACGAAAATCATTCAGAGAAACTTGGAAAAGCAAAAACTAAAGGAAGCCCTGCAAATGTTGAAGTTATTTCGAAAAAGGTATCTGAAGAAGCAAGTATATCAAAAGCCAAATCTGTCAAGCGGTCAGTGAAAAAGACACTTGGTCGAAACTCTGGTGTAAAGAAAACTGCTGGTACAGATTCAGACAAAACACAAAGTGGGGCTGTTAGTAGTGCTGATGCTAAAAAGCACTCTACCAAGAAATTGAATGATAACGAGGGTGGTGGTGGCGGATCGTCTTCCAGACAGCTTGTAGATGAGAAAAAGTTGGGGTGGGGGGAAGCTAACTCAGAGACTGGTGCAGCAAAGTCTTCTAGTGTAGGTGTTGATAAGGTGCTTTTTGTTCTTTTTTAAACAGCCTTTTTCTTTCTTATTACTCCCTCAGTTCCTTTTTAAGTGTCATTTTTTTGACTTTTTACATATACCAAGTAAACTAATCATTATAGTTACTTTTTAAACAACAATTCTTCTTTTACCTATAATACCCCTAATTATTTATTACATTCATCATATTTTTTTTTTCTCTGTAATGATTACCTAAGGGTAATTTTGACAAAAATATAATCAATACTACCTTGAACTTTACAAATGAAAATTAAAAAGAAACAAAAAATTATTCTAAAAATGACACTTAAAAAGGACCGGAGGGAGTATTAATTTGTACTATTTATTATTTTAACATGATTTTGTTTTGCTTTATTCATTTTAAAAACAAATTATTGACGGAATCATTATTAATTGTTAATATAGGAAATGGTTTCTTCTCCAAGGTCCGATACCAAATCCTCCAAAAATGAAAAGTTAGAGGAGACTACCAAGACAAGTGCAAAGAGGAAACACGCCTTAGAAGATAAAAAGTTAGAGGAGACTCCCAAAACAAGTGCAAAGAGGAAACCCATCTTAGAAGATGAAAAGTTAGAGGAGACTCCCAAAACAAGTGCAAAGAGGAAACCCGCCTCGGGAACAAAAAATGTGTGTATCTTGTTTGGCATTTACACTCAATTTCTAAAAATAGTATGAAATCTTCATGATGTGTTCCCTGTAGTACATTTTCTTTGGGAAAATCTTTTTTGCAGCTATGTCTCCGTATTTCTGATTAGCAATTACAAAAACTATCTTTTCTTTTCATTTTGATTGCTAAGTATCTTGCTGCTATCAGGAATCTGGGATCAAGGAATACGGTGAAGACCTTGTTGGTTTACGAGTTGAAGTATGGTGGCCTAAGGATCGTGAGTAAGTACTCTCCATTTCTTAGTTTTGACATGCTGCCGTAAGAGATTTTGCCTTCTCATTTTGGCAGAATAGAAATCTATATTATCTTTTTTGACAAATATATAATTGTTTGCAGGTTTTACAAAGGTGTCATTGAACATTTTGATCCTATAAAAAAGAAGCACAAGGTGATTTGGCTGTTCATTGAATCATTCCTGTACCCTCCCCTCCCTATTGCTAGAAAAATACTCTGTTTTTTATGGTCTCGTATGCATTTTGATTATTTCCTCCCCTTTGAATAGTAATTGTCCCATTCTGCTTTATTTCTTCAGATAAATTCCTTATTTAAAAGCATGAAATTGAGTGTCTGTTTTAGGGTGTACATTTAAAGATATAACTTTAAATGGCATAAAAATATAACATGCTAGATCTGCAATCATGGGCTCCATTGTTTGTTTTTATTTTTTCAAGCAGCAGCACTTTTTGATTTTAAAAACACGTGTATAAGTTTTTTAGATAATTGGAGAAGTTCTTCCAAAAAACCCCAAATAAGTTTTTATTATGCTCTCATAAGTTTGAAAGTAGAAAGGTTAGCAGAATGAAAAAAATGCTATATCATAAAAGCATTTTTGTAAAGATTGTTGAAAGACACTTGTTATCTTCTGATGCATGTTTTTCTATTTTAGGTGGTTTATGATGATGGCGAAGTTGAAATATTAAACCTTTCGAGGCAAAAATGGAATGTCATTAAAGCTGATTCAGTTGCAGATGGGGTTTGTCTCTTACCTATATTTATTACATCATATTCTTTCTGTGCCTAAATTAATGACAACTATTTCTGTGGACAGGAAGGAAGTGATCATGCCAGTCTCGATGCTTCCCTTGAAATGTATGTATTGCATATTGCTTTTTTAGATATATCTTTTTGCTATATCGTCAGAAAACCATCCTAAATTATTTTGTATGCATGTTTGTGTGTGTTTGTACTCCACTTGGTCTCACAGTTCCACCAAGTTGGGCTCAAGCATTAGTCTTATAGCTAGAGTTGTGTGTGCAGGCTGGCCCGCCTCATTTAATCCAATCTGCATAAACCTGTACGTTAAATGGTCTGGGCTGGTCTGTTCGCAATTATTAGCAAGTTGCGATGTGTGTATAAATAGGAAACTGTTATTCTTCAATAAAAAAGAGACATTTTAGCAATCTGACTCCTCATCTGATTGTTTTTCTATTGACTGGAGTTTGGTTGGAGAAGATCCTTTGTGAAGAAATTTTGTTCTTATTTTGGTGTACTGTTTTTTAAAATCCTATTCAGGCCTAAAAAAAAGAAAGGAAAAACAAGTTTCGGTGAACCAACTAAGCATGGAAAGCTGTCCTCGAGGTTTGTCAATATTGATATATCAACTTTTATGAACCACCTTTTGTTTGATGTCAATTTTTATACTTGGATTTGTCTTTGTGGAGCAACTGGATTTAGTAAATCAAATGGAGCAACTAGAAGCAGTGCTCTTAGGTGGCATAATTAGTTTTACGCACAGTTGTGCTTTATTGCATTTGCATATTTATTGAAGTTTAATTTAATGTTATATGAGTTTAATGAATATCAATTGACAGTTTAACATGTTTAACGTATAATTCCAATTATACTTTATCGTATTTCCACATCATATTTTATTAGGGGGCTGCTTGTGCAGTTGTGGAAGTTAGTACCAAAGATTGTGCATCTTAAACAGTCCATATATAGTTATTAAACTCACTATATTTTCTCAGTATTATCATTGTGTTAAATAGAGAAATTATTATCAAATAAAGTAAACAAATTTAATATTTTGCAAGCATAAAAATTATTTAATGCTTTCTTTGTTTAGTGTTACTTTGTAGAGAGAATAAAAGAAATTAAATTTATTATCTTCTAACTTTTTTACTCCTTTGATTTGTAGTGGCGGGACATCAGGATCAAGTAAATCAAAGGGTGTTTTGATGTCTGGTCAGAAGTCTAAGGATGGAAACAAATCCAAAGAATCCAATACTATTAGCGATTCTGAGGATGAAGTTAGCAGAAAGTTTAAGGACAACACTCCTACATCTGCTGCACTGAAAACGACTAGTAAATCCAAGAACATTGGTAGTTCCAAGACAAGCAAGCCAAAGGATGATGACACTATCACTCCAAAACCCTCTGTCAAGTCTAAGCAGGAAACCTTAAAGAGTGGAGCAACCAACCAAAAGACCCCAAAGACTGCTACTTCTGAGGGAAAGCCCCCAAATAGTGGTGGAAAGTCTACTGTCGACCGTGGTGGCAAGAAATCTGGTTCATTGAAGAAAAAATTTATGGAGGATGATGACTCGGATGATTCAGCAAGAGAGGAGGAATATACAAAGGGCAAGACATCAGGTTCATCAAAGGCAGAAGGAAGTGAGGTCAAGAGGGGAAATAAACGTCAGAAAAGCTAGAAGGAATATATGTTCCTAGACTATTCCTTATCTACCTGCTTGCCTTCTGCTTATCAGTGCACTGTCCTTGCAGCATTTGGATATTTCTTTCTCTGGCCCGTGTCCTGTGGTGAATCTGAAGCTGTGTATTAGGCATCTGCTAATAGTTTTTGGTGCTCAGCTCATTGTTTCTATGCTAGCATTGTTATCCTTAAGACTAGTTTAGTAGTATTTCAGGTCAATAGAGTAATAATTTTATTTCTTTTTTCCATTGTTTCTTCTAGACTAGATGGATGGATTTTTGAAAACAGTTAAAACCATTTGGTTAGCAACCTTAATCGAAAGAATGCTTTGGTGCTAGTCTTGAATACTGGCAGATGTTTTCTGTCCACTCAATTCATATTTATTTTTATTCATTGAGATGTGGTGTTCATTATTGGGTAATTCCTTGAGCATGGTTGATGAAGTAGGAGTTTGTTAAAGTTGTGCACTTTATTTAGTACATTATGGACACATTGGTGTTCAAGGTAAATGGGTATCGGCGCTATATTAATTTCCCTGGTTGCTTTAGTCTAATGGATTTCAATTTGGTAATATCAACAAATGTTTTGCATTATATCGATATTGTCTTGCTGCAAGTTGCTCTGGAATACACTAAGCTGCTCAGTAGGGAAGAGCATGTGTAATAATAACATATGGCACTAATGATAGGGTTTTAAACATCAGAAGGTGGTAAGAAACTTTATACTCCTATATTGATATTGGTTGTGATTTGTCTGAATTGTTTTCATTTCAAATGCAAAGTTTCCAAAGTTTTGATGGCAGGGTGAGTGAGAGGAGAGAATTGGAAGACGCACGAACTAGCCGTTAAACTTTAAGATGAAGACTTGGAACTTGGAAGGGAAGTATTGCGAAAGAAGAGAAAGTAGTAAAATAATATGGTACTGATGATATAGGGTTTAAACATCCAGAGGTGGTAAGCAAATTTATATTTTGAGCTAGAGTGGGCTCACATGACATAGTTTGAGTTCTCATTGAATGTTTAGGTTTTGGGGATTGCTCTTTCTGCCTTAGGAGTGTTTTCCACCATTGTAAAAAGTAATAACTGTTTATAAAATCTGAAGATATATTTTGGGACGCATATAGCATAGTTTTACAAACCGGACCCGACCGGCCGGTTGGACCGGGAACTGGCCAGGTAACCAGCCGGGTTCACTTGCTGGATCGGCCTTGTCATCGAACCGGTGGGAACCGGGAAAACCGACGGTTTTTGCAAACCGGCGGTTCAACTGCTTATTTTTTAAAATTTTTTTTACTCAAATACATAGGAACTTTTCTCTAAGAATAATAGTGATCACTCATTTGATTCAAGTGATACATAAATTAAGTTTCGTAATATCCACAAAACTATTTTTACTATTTTGTATTTATATTGATTGAAAAACCATCATACAAATATTTGTATAGAAATTTAAGAACACATATTAAAAAACTAAATATAATATAATTTTAGACTTAACTGATTTCCATTATATATATATATATATATATATATATATATATATATATATAATTTTTACTATTTTGTATTTATATTGATTGAAAAACCATCATATAAATATTTGTATAGAAATTTAAGAACACATATTAAAAAACTAAATATAATATAATTTTAGACTTAACTGATTTCCATTATATATATATATATATAGACTTGAAAATTTTATTATTTAGAATAATGTTAATATTTGTATTGTTTTAATTATTAACTTTAAAACTGATTTTCTATTAACATTAAAACTATGAATTTAAATTAAACTCTGTTTAATTTAGACTCTGTTTAAAATTTACAATTAGTCTCTGTTCAAAATTTGAATTTAAATTATGAACCTATGAATTTATGATATGATATTTTCAAAAAATTTAAGTGCTAGTTATATTTTTTAGAGACTGAATCATCCGGTTCGATCGGTTTTACCGGTTTTATACCTATTATAATGACAGGTTTATTCAACCGAGTTATCCGATTTAATCCGGTTTGGTCATGCGGTTCGACCAATGACCCAGTGGTTCGACCGATAAACCAGTGACCCAGTACCCTCACCGGTTTGATGACCGGTCCGATTTTTAAAACACTGGCATATAAAATTAGACTAACAAATGCGTTGTAAGTGAGACACTTATTTTATCTAAAAAAATGTTTGAAGATTTATCTCCAAAATCTGAAAATGCACTTCCGTAAACTGATGCCAAGTTATATTCTCCAATATTGTGGAATAGTCACATCTCCAATTTGGAATTTAGAATTTGTATTACCTGCAATTCCATAATGAAGAACTCCTTCTTCATTAAACAAAAAAACAAAGTAAGCAACAATTGAGTGGCAAGACCTGCATATAGCTACAGAAAAGAAAACAAAAGACTAAGAAAAAATAATGAAATATAACCATATAAAAGACATAACACATTAGAAACTAAACTTACCATACTCTCTCCACTCATATCAATAATAACCCTTTTTTTTTCCTTCAATTCGCCAATGCAAAAAAGTCTTCCTATATTGTCAAGAAAATAAAAAACATGTATAATATTCTATCAAAAATCATATATATTGAGCAACATATTCCTGGAAAAATTGCGAGAAAAATACAAGGAAATTTGTTATGAGGCTCAAAACTGGATGTTTGAAGAAGAGACTTCAACTCATATGTAACAGTTTACGGATGTTCATCTTTGAAATTCGGAGATGTATTTTCGAACAATTTTTTTTAGGTAAAATAGGGTGTTTCATTTGCAATGCTTTTGTTTGTATGATTTTAAATGCGTCCGGAGATACATCTTCGGACATAACAAGGGCATTTTTGAATTTTTAAAAGTATAGGACACACTCTTGAAGGTGAAAAGACTAATCCCTATTATTTTACTTAGAACTATATCAAGCTATATGTTTATTGAGAAATATATTGTATTTGCCAGAAAATTTTAGTAATGCAATCTGCAAATCATATACTTTAAAGACTGTTGTTTAAAGTATGTTAACTCACACCATCTCTAGTTATTTTTGGTCTATTTCTTTACTTAAAAACATTGAAAAGACAACAAAAAAATTTCATCTGGAGTGAAGCACTAACAAAAGAAAGCTGGTAGTTGTTGCTTAGAAAAAATGTGTAGGCCTTAAAATCATAGTGAATTAGGTACACAATCCTTTTTGAGGCTCAATGAAGCTACCAATTTAATGCTTGGTTGGGATATGTTCACTAGCAGAGAAGATTGGGCCATCATTCTAAAAAGTAGGGTGCTCAAATCTTATGGCACTATTAGTATCACATTTTTTCTTCCATATGGTCCACAATCAAGCAAGAGTTGCACAACTTGAAGATCCATTTCACCCGGGCTCTTGGAAATGGAAAAGTTATTCAATTCTGGCATGATGCTTACTGTGGTGATCCTTTTATTCAGGAAACTAGCACTGACTTCCTCATATCTAATGATATTCCCCTCTACACTAGAGTTGCAGAGTTTATAACCAATGGTGAATGGCACTTTCCTAATGGTCGACTCTCTCACTATTACGGAAAACACATATCACAACAGTTGAAAAAGGAATACCACCATGTTGGTCCAACCGTTGTGAGGTAAGGTGTGATTGTATGTATGATGATTTCCACCACGGTCGTGCAACTGTGATTGTATCCATGTAGCATGCTACCTACCACAACGGTTACATTAAACAACCATTGTGATATTATTTAATGCAACATATTTAATCTCGGTTGTTCTAAACAACCATGACTAAATATAGACCCGAGTTTATTATAAATTATGTGGAATGCTTATTTCGCCAATGCTCACTAAACATATAATCTTCCAATATGCACGGGAAGATTATAATATGACAAATTAAGTTATATTAGAAGAATAAGTTCACGTTCAATGCTTGACAAGAGTTCTTCAAGTCCTTATCTGTATTTTGTTCTTTGACAGGAAGAACTTGGTTTAATGATCCTAGTTCTTCAACCGCCCATGTCTTCACCTCTAATTGTTTTTGCAAAATGTTATTTACTTTGCAAACAAAATTAGAGGTGGAGAGAGGGGTGGTTTAAGATCTACGATCATTAAACCAAGTTCTAACGGATAAAGAACAACATGCAGTTAACAGTGTGAAGAATTCTTGTCAAAAATTAAACGTGAACTTATTTTCTAATACAATTTTATCTATCATATCATGATTTTCTAATACAGTTTGGAAAGTTATATGTTCGGTAAGGGATTGGAAAAACACTCAAACCACATAATATATAATAAACTCATCTTTTAAACAAACATTAACAATAACATTCATAAAAAACATTCATTAACAACAAACTATAAAAAACAAAAACGATACAACAAACATATCAAGTCATAAAATGCTTCAGAAGCATACCATACATGTCCCATAAAGGCGTGCTGTCAATTAAATAATGATGAAGATAAATTTAGACCTGCAAACTTGTGTATATCTTGAATGGATGTCATTCTGGATCTTTGACACAAGTTTGTAAGGCTAAATTTATCTTCGCCCTCTTTATTGAAAGAAGCATCCGGACCTACAAATCAAAACAAGAAGAAAGTTCAAAAATCATTAAACAAGCTATTGAAACAGATTTTGAAAAAAAAAACTATAGAGAAAACGAATTTGTAAATATCCATTAGCTAAGATTTGTTGTTATGGTTTCGTTTTGGGGTTTCCATATAATAGAGATGAGAGAGAGAGAGAGTTGTTAGGGTTTTATTTTGAGAGAGACGAGTGAAAGAGTTGTTAGGGTTTTGTTTTGAGAGAGACGACTGTTATGTACTGAAGCGATATATAACTTCACTTATATATAAATAAAGTTCACCTTTCATCACGGTTGTAATAAAAACCGTGGTGATATACAAGGTCAATAACATTTTTATCACGATAAATGGCTAATTGTAGGTGATGAGATTCAAACCATTTCACCCCGTGTACCTTTTCACCACGGTTGCTTCATTTGACCGTTGTGATACGCCCTCTAGTAAATACAAAAAAAAAAACGCCTAAAAATAAACTATTACCAGGGTTAACACTATGACCGTTGTAAAATTGGTGTTACGAAAGGTATATTTTATAGTAGTGTATTTGTTCCCTTTCCTTAGGCATAAGCTTCAAGGTATACACTTGAGTAACATCAACTATGCAGACTCCCTCATTTGACCTATAAACCACACGAGTACCCTCTCTTTGAAAGAAGCCTACAAATTCAAAGATCTTCAATCACCTTTGACTGGGCTAAAATTATTTGGTGTAAAGATATTTCCCCTCCAAATCTATGTTCATTTGAAAGCTCATGTTAGACAAACTTCCACCGATCCCTTCCAAATCCATGATCACTGTTCACAGTTCAATATTATTCATATATGATCACTGTTTATTCTGAGGACATTGTTCACACTGGCACCATTCATCCATTATTTGTTTATTTATTTATTTATTTATTTATTTTTGAATAAAGAGGGAAAATTGGAACAAATTTTGCATGAGTTTGCATGTCTCTTTGTTAATATATGTTGAGAATTTTTTCTTGTTCTCTTGAGAAGACAATTTTGCAAATATCAACCAATATGGTTGAAAATAGATCTATCATGATTCCTTCCTTTACTCTTCCTGATACTAACTCCAAGCGTGTTTAGATTCTTGATTATGGTGCCACTCATCACATGACATTTGATTCTCAATATTTTTTGAAAAATATTCTTTCTTCCGACATATTGTATATTGTTATTGCAAATGATTTTCGTACTCAATTAGATGATTGTGGAGACATTGATCTTCAATCTTTTAAATTAAAAGACGTGCTTCACATTCCCGGATTATCGTATAACCCTTATGTTAGTTCTTGTATTGGCTGGAATTTTGGTAAAATAAAGTTGAACAATGTTGATGTCATATGTCTGATGTCTTAACATTTTGTTCCTAACATTAGTTGTTGCAGGGTTGGAGTTTTATATGCTGATGCTAGACTTGATGTCTTGACATCAATTATCTGAACATCAGAACATCAGGCTGTGATGTTTTAGGGCTGCGCGCAAAAGTTTGTTTTGAGAAGATCTGTTAGAGAGATTGTGTGCGAATATCTTGGAGAAGATATTTTCAGTTGCAATCAGATTTGGAGCAGATCCTGTTGCTATGTTTAAGGGCTGTTTGATTTAAAAAGATTTGAAGATCAAATCTGTTTTAAATTCTGTTTTTAAAACAAATCAAATCAGATTTATGGATGAGGTCCAAGCCCAAGTCAGAATTCTATTTAAAGCAGCCTCAACCATTGTTGAAGATAACGAAGACAAGAGAGCAAAGACTGAAATTCAAATTTGTGTTTTCGTGTGTGTTTTGTAAACCTTTCATGGTTGAATAGGTGTTACTATTTTGGGTTGTAAGTGTATTCACTCTAGAATTTTTAAGCAAGAGTGTGTTGTTCTTGATCAAAGCTGTTAAGCAAGATCAAGGTGTTGTTTAAAGTGTAATCTTTGGATTGTGTCACTGAGGTGATTTAGGGAGTAAGTGGTTTCTCATATCTAAGTGGTCTCTTAGGTAGAAGTGTCATTGGGTAGTGATTAAGATTAGTAGATGTCAACTGGGATTGTTGAGTCTGTAATTTAATACTACTAATAGTGAATTTCCTCCCTGGCTTGGTAGCCCCCAGACGTAGGTAGTTAGACCGAACTGGGTGAACAATTCATTGTGTTGATTTACTGTTGTTATAGCCTTGTTCATATTAGCAGATTATGTTATTGTGACATCACACTTAACATCACACATCTGATACCAGAATTTCAATTGGTATCAGAGCAGGCATCCTGCTTTGCATCTGGGTGAGATCTAGGGCTGATACTTTCTGGTGCAATGGACAAGGAGTGTGGTGGATTTGTGAATAGACCCCCTATTCTAGATGGATCAAATTATGACTATTGGAAACCTCGTATGGTTACATTCTTGAAGTCTTTAGACAGCAGGGCCTGGAAGGCAATTTCGAAAGAATGGAAACATCCTGTTATTATGGAAAAAGATGAGAATGGGAAGGAAGTAGAGGGTAGCTCAAAACTGAAACCTGAAGAAGAATGGACCAAGGAAGAAGATGAACTTGCCCTTGGAAATTCTAAAGCCTTGAATGCCATATTCAATGGTGTTGATAAGAACATCTTCAGGTTGGTCAACACTTGTGAAGTAGCTAAGGAAGCATGGGATATCTTGAAGACTACTCATGAAGGAACCTCCAAGGTTAAGATGTTAAGACTTTAATTTCTGACAACAAAGTTTGAAAATCTGAAGATGAAAGATGATGAGACCATTCATGACTTCCACATGAACATTTTTGAGCTGTCCAATGCTTCTAGTGCTTTAGGAGAAAGAATGACTGAAGAGAAGCTGGTAAGGAAGATTCTCACATCCCTTCCTAAGAGATACAAAATAAAGATGACTGCTATTGAAGAAGCTCAACACATCAGCAAGATGAGAGTTGATGAGTTAATTGGTTCTCTTCAGACATTTGAATTAGGGATGAATGAGGAATCTGAAAAGAAGACCAAAAGCATAGCATTGGTGTCTAAAGAGAAAAAGTGTGATCCTAAGACTGAGGAGGAGCTTTCAAATGCTATTGTTCTGCTGGGAAGATAGTTTAACAAGGTTCTAAAAAGGATAGACAGGAGCTACAAACCTAATGTCAAGAACATCACATCTGACACCAACAGATCAGGAGATCAGGGGAAGAAAACTAGAGATGAAGAAAAGACCAATAATGACAAAGGAGTTCAATGCTTTGAGTGTGAAGGGTATGGTCATGTCAAGAAAGAATGTCCTACATATCTCAAGAAGCAGAAAAAGGGGTCATCTGCTTCCTGGTCTGATACTGATAGTGAGAGTGAATCTGAAGAAGAATCAGCTAAGCTTGTTAGAGCTATGATTGGGGTTTGTGAGTCAGATGATGATTCATGTGATGATGAGGTTTCTTATGAAGAGCTTGCTGCCTCTTATAAAGAACTGTGCATGAGAAGTGAACAAGTCTGTCGTGAAGGAGAAAATCTAAAGAAAATCATAGTGCAGTTAGAAGCTAAAAAAACTGAACTTGAAAATGAAGTCAGTATGCTTAACTCTAAACTGGATTCTATGACCAAAACTGTCAGAATGTTGAACAATGGTACTGATGCTCTAGACAACATTCTTAGTATTGGAAAACCTGCTGGAGACAAAAGTGGTTTGGGATTCAACAATAGTGCAGCTTCTAATGATGTTATTACCAGTAACAAACCAGTGATGTTACAACAGATGTTTAAACATCCTGACAGGATTCCTTCTAGGAAGAAATTCAGGTGCTGGAGATGTCATCACTGTGGGCGTTTTGGACACATAAAGGCTTACTGTTATAAGTTACATGGGTATCCTTAGAAGACACATCAGTATACTCCCAGACAGAAGTTTCACAAAGGTAATAAGGCCTTCAATTATAAGAAACAATGGGTTCCAAAAGGTAAAGTTACCAGCTTAATAACTCACACTTCTCTTAGGGTTTCTACCAAAGAAGACTGGTACTTTGATAGTGGGTGTTCAAGACACATGACAGGAGTTAAGAATTTGTTGGTAGATGTTAAGCTCCAGTCTTCAAGTCATGTAACCTTTGGTGATGGTGTCAAAGGAGAAATCAAGGGGATGGGAAAGCTGAATTGTGCTGGTGCTCCTAGACTGGATGATGTTCTACTTGTCAAAGGGTTGACAGCAAATTTGATCAGTATTAGTCAACTTTTTGATCAAGAATTCAAAGTAGACTTTACAAAATCTGAGTGCAATGTCACAAATGAGAAAGGAGAAGTCATCATGAAGGGTGTTAGGTCTAAGGACAACTGTTATCTATGGGTGCAACAAGACTCAAGTACCTCAACATGTGTGTTTGCTAGAGATGATGAAGTCAAAATCTGGCATCAGAAGTTGGGACATCTTCATCTGAAGGGAATGAAAAGAATCATAAATTCAGAAGCTGTTAGAGGAATTCCTAAACTCAATATTGAAGAAGGAAGAGTTTGTGGAGATTGTCAAATAGGGAAGCAGACCAAGATGTCACATCAGAAGCTTCAACATAACATCACCTCCAAAGTTTTGGAACTTCTTTATATGGACTTGATGGGACCTATGCAGGTAGAAAGTCTAGGTTGGAAGAAGTATGCTTATGTTGTTGTAGATGACTATTCTAGGTACACCTGGGTAAGCTTCATCAAAGACAAAACAGAGGTGTTTGATGTATTTAAAGATTTATGTCAAAGACTCCAAAGAGAGAAAGAGAGCAATGTCATCAGAATAAGGAGTGATCATGGGAGGGAATTTGAAAATAGCAAGTTTGCTGATTACTGCTCTGCTGAAGGCATCGGTCATGAGTTTTCCTCTCCTATTACTCCTCAGCAAAATGGAGTTGTTGAAAGGAAGAACAGAACTCTCCAAGAATCTGCTAGAGCAATGATTCATGCCAAAAAGCTTCCTTACCATTTCTGGGCTGAAGCCATGAACACTGCTTGCTATTGTAATACCCCAAAATTTGCTCTCCCCTTTTGGCATCATAGCATGGCATTATCATTTATCATATCATATCCATCTCATTAGCATTGCATTGCATTTAACATAGAAAAATGAAGCATGGCATCCTTCTTACCATCAGGGCATGTGATCAGGTGGGAGATGGACAATCAAGAGATCATTCAAAGCACAAAAAGGTCAGTCAAGTTGCCTCAAGGCAAGCCAAGAAGCCTTTCATGTCTCATACTATCTCAATTGATCATCCACAACCTCAAGGATAAGAGATACAATGGGAGATTGAAGCATTACATCTTTCACTATGCAAGAGGTTCAAAAAATGAAGGAAAACCCTCAAAAGAGATAGCTCATTGATCCAAAATCATCCTCAAATGGCATATATCATCATCCTTTAAGAGGATACACAACATACTCTGAGGAATTTGAAATTGAAGACTGCACTTTTCCCTCCTAACCAGAGGGGGTCAAGATTAGGGTTTCCAATTAAATCAGGGTATCTCTGATTTTTTGGTCAAAACTTGATGTCATGGTATTCCATATGTCCTTAAGTGTATGGGTGTGGAAAATTATATCTCAATTGATTTTAGAAGTGGTTCAATTGGAAGAAAGATAAAAAATCAGGAAATTTGGGGCAAAGTCAAATAATCAGAGGAAAAAGTCAACTCTTGACTTTTTGAGGCCAAATTCATGAAATTCATGTTATATGTGTCCAATGTGCAAAATTTGATCAAGAAACTCCAAAGGAATCATGAAAAAATCAAGATGTGGAAAGTTGCCATTTTTGGGTGAAGTAGGGTTACTAAAAATAGTAAGTTTTGGCCATTTTGCATCAGAGTTTGAACCAAGGCCATTTAAAATTGAAGCATCAAATGAAAATTCCACCAGGCCACAACAAAAGGTCTTGCTTTAAGCTTCAAATCCATGTGTAGAACATCTCAATTGGATAAATATTGAGGGAGATATGATGGATCAAAGTTGGAAGAAAGTAGGCCAAAACTAGGTCATGACCAAGAATTTTCAGGTCACGCGCACATCATTTCCTCAAACATTTGGTGTGCCAAAAGTCAAGCCTAATTTCTCCAAGAAGAAAGCTCCAAATGAGAAAATTTTCAACATCAAAGTTGTTCTTTGTAGTGTCATCTTCAATATTGATGTTGGGAAAATTTTGAATTGATCAAGCTATGAGTGAGTTATAGTGGTCTCAATTTAGTGTGTTCAGACTGAAATTCCATGCACCAAGCTGCCTTGTCAACCGACCAACTGTCTTGCCTACAAACCAGTCCCAAACCTTGATGTTCCAAGTTGCTTTTCACCAATTTCCAAGCCTCAATTCAATTCAATTTTCACCCCAAACTTGTTCCATGATATCTCCTCTTCCATTTGGCATCAATACCTCTTTGTTTCATTCACAAACTAGAGAGAAATTCTTGGTCAAACCATTAAACCTTGGGCTGCTAAAAATCAGAAAAAAGAATGTTGTTGTTATTGTCATGTTTTAATCCACACGCATACAGTCTGTATTCCTTTCCACTTTTAACCAAACACCTTCCTTACACTAGCCTCATCATGTTGCATCATACATGAGAAGGGAACGAATGAAACTTGCTGAACAAGTTTATACTACATAGCCGTGATATTGCAATGTTACTTTTATCACCACCATAGTTTGTCATGTGCTGCCACCACCATATCATTGCTCTCCCTAACTAACTTGACTCAGTTAGTTAGGGATGACTCACTCAAACCATTGTGACTCAGTTAACCTCACTCAGTTTAACCTTGGTTAACTCACACTATAAAACCAAATCTCACCTCACAACTTCATTTTCTACGACATTCTCTCAAAACACTTCAAACTCTCTCTCACATTCTCTCTACTTTCTCTCTGATTTCACACGATTTTCACCATCTTCCATTCGCATTTCATCTTCATCCTCATCAAGGTTTCACTTCTGATCAAGAACAAGAGAGAAGAAGTTCAGTTCATCAATGGCAGCTTAGTTCAGTTGAGTTTTCGTTGTGGTTTTCTTCAAGATCTCAAGTTCAGTGGCATTTATTTTGCTCCACTCAAGCCCAAGAGCATAGGAGGATCATCTCAGGTCTTCTGTTACTTTGAAGAACTTCAAATTCAGGTTTCTTCTCCAACCTTCGTTTTCTGAAATTTCACTTGTTTTCTATTGGTTTGAGCTTCTTAGAAGCTATGTTGAATCCGGCTAGTTGATAGGCCTCTTAGAGGCATAGTTTCAAAGCCTAGGGCATGATTTGATCTCCTCTGTTCTTGCTATGTGTGTGTGTTTTGTGATTTTTATGAGCATATTCATGATGTGCATAAGCTTAGCTTTCGATTGGTACACATTTTGTGCATTTTGGTGACGTTTGAAGATTGCAGATGGTGGTGAGTGGCCGGAGAAGGTGACCGGAGGTCCCTCTCCGGCCGGTGGTCTTTATGTTAGGGTTTCTTGCAGTTTGAATGTCAGCCGTGCGATTTTGTTGATCCAAGGGTGGAAAGCTTGCCAGCACATTAAAACGCATGTGCATGTCATGTGCATCATTTCTGAATTCATTTAATCACTGTGTGGTGTAGTGTATGGTATGGAGTGTGCTCACTCATGTGCGTGCGTTGATTTGGACTACTTTGACTTGCTTGTTGACTTGACCTGATCCAAGGGTGATAATTGCTTGACTTGTGTTTGACTGAGGGTGCATGATAATTGATATGGATTGCGCACAAATGGACCTAATCAGATTGCTATCCCCACCCCCTTGTTTAAGGCCCAATTTAATTTGAACTGCATGATTGCTATGTTCACACCTCCCCTTCCCTTTGCATTTCATTTTATTTTTTTTATTTTCCATACACGTTTGCTTTTCAATTTTTAGAAATATCAAATGAAATTAGAAAATTCCAAAAAAATTCATGGACATCAATAAAACATTTAGAAAATTTTTGGTGATTTTATTTTCTGATTTTATGACCTTTTTGCCCCTGCTCTATAATTTTCTTTGAATTTCTTTGGTGTGTATTCTTAATATGGTACATGATATTGTTTAATTTTGTTCTTGACCATAAAAAATTGTTTTGATGCTCTTCTTTTTGCATTGAGTCATTATCATCTTGAGGTATGTTAAGTGATTTTTATTTGATTTTTTAGGTCAGTTTTATGGCATGTTTGGTGTTCACTTTTGTGCTACTTTGTATGATATGTCTATGTGACCTAAGTGCATTGTTTGACATCATTTTGCCTTGGTTCCTTGCATGCTACTTTGATATGTGATTCATCTCTGATTAGTGAACTTCAATACCATGTTTTCATAATTTTCATGAGGCCATTTGATTTTTGTTTGATGCATTTCATTTAAAGCATTATAACATGTTATATCATTGTAATCTTTTGTGCATGTTTACATGTTTTCTTTTGTACATAATGGCATGATCATTTGCATATTTGGTGAACCATTCACTTGACATTATAGGTCATTGGTACATATTATATGTCATCCTTGCATGTTGACTTTCATTTAAACCTTGTGCACCTTTAACATGTGGTGTTTGTACTTGTGTTTTCTTTTGAACTTCCATTTCAATTCTACTTCTTCTATTACTTCTTAAATGCTTTGATGTGTCATGCATGAATACTTGTGAGATGTTTGTGAATCATTTTTCATTTCATTTCAATTCTGATCCATGGATTACATGTTCCATTTGTGCATATTTCTTCTTTTCTCTTTCATCTTTCATTCTTCCTTTTCTTATGATATCATGTTCTAATGTCATGGAGGATGTTTGTTGCCTATCCACTTGAGTTTGATTGATAATGACCATTTGTTCCCATATGATGTACATTCTGGTTGTGGCTCTAGGATTTGGTTTCTCATTTAATTCTTTTGAGTTTTATGATGCATTACATGTTCTTTTACTTCTTATACTTCTTATACATGTTTACTAACCATGTAGGGGCTTTGGTAAGTTTCAATTGAGTGTGGATAAGGAATCCACATTCAACTTCTATCCTTTCTCTTTTACAATTCCATTTTATGTTTTGTTAAGCACTTATGTGCTTTCTTTTAATAACTCATTACTTTCCCTTTTTGAATTACAATTCATCTTCTACTTTAGAAGTGAATTGTTTAATTCTTTCTTTCTTTAACTTTAGGTTGAAACCTCACAAACCTTTAGGATCACTCCCTTTAATCTTCAGTTAGGATTGAGTCTTAGGCCACATAGGTTTTACCTTTTCTCCTCTCTTGAGTCTCTCTTCTCATCTCTTAAAGAAAATTCAAAATATCTAATGAAGGTAGGCATTTATTGCATTTAGGCCTTTCATATAAAGAAAAGGTTATAAGGGGTCTTCTCTTGTAATCTTAGAATGTATAGCATATAACCCATCTTGGGTCAATGTGTTAAACATTTGATCTTGTGTGAGGGACTTAAATGCAATGCTTGTTGAAGGTACAAATAATAAAAAGCGCTTCTTCATTTCTTAATCAACAAAAACACGTAATAAACACAAGTATGCTAGTGTGTTTGAACCTTGACAATTGGAATTAAGTGTGGGGGTCTTCTTCACTCTTAGTGTGCTTTCTTACCCATTCCATCTTGGAATGTGAGAATGTACACATTCCAATGACTAAGATTCAGATACACTATCATATGCAAAAAAATGAAAAAACTCTTAAAAGACAAAAGCAAACAATAACGTCTTTCCTTCGGGAATTCTTTTCTCATCTCATTCATTCTCAACGCACGAACGCGCTCCTACTCGTTCTCTTGCAAGATGGTAACGCACTCGGACCAGCGAGCCTGCAACACCTGAGCTAGAACGTAAACCGTTCTCTAAAAAACACAAACAACTTTCCCTAGTGAGGGGAACTACGTCGCTCTGATTCTCATGCTCCCGATGAGATACGTAGGCAGTGGGGTAGGGCCCATGCGAGCACTTCTTTTATTTTCCCTACATTTGTTTCTTGTTTCTTTTCCATTCTTTCTCCTTTCTTTCTTCCAGTTCTTTTCCAGTATCCTTTCCTTACACCCTTTGATCGAGACAAGCAAGCGTGGATCCCATCGGGTACGATGGACGCGAGGGGGTGCTAATACCTTCCTCTCGCGTAACCGACTCCCGAACCCAATTCTCTTGGTCGCGAGACCATGCTCTTTCCTTTCCTTCAGGTTTATGCAGTGTTTCCTTTCCCTCTCTTGGGATAAATACGCATTGCTGGCGACTCTGTTCGGTGCCACTTTCGGGTTTGTACTTGGATGAAAATCCCGGGAGCGACAGCTGGCGACTCTGCTGGGGACTGATTGACCTATTGTTGGTCCATCCTTAAGCGAGTCACTCCTAGCGTTTGTTTGCTTTTCTTTCATTGGGTGTTTACTGTTGTGCTATATGTTGCTGTTTATTTATTTTACTGTATTTACTGCACTATAGCATTACATATCATATATTATATTGTGTTGCACTGCTTTGTCTGTTTGGCGGGATGGGATTTCTGAGAGATAAGCCCATTACACAGGCTTGAGTATACACTTAGAATTAGAGTGGAGAGTAGTGGGACCTACGTGCCGTTTGGAGTGCGTTGGGTGTTCACGAAATTCACAGCTAGACGAGGCTATCTTGGGACACGTCGTGGCATGCGCATCTTGCGTATCCCAGGATGTAGATCTAGAGAGCTGTCGACTCTAGTGACCGATCATGAGGACCTTAGTGGAAACATCCTTCTTTAGCGGTGACAATGGCAGACCACATTCTGTGGCAAACCCATTCGCACCCGAGGGCCCACTTTGGAACTTGCATAGGATGACTTTTATTTTCTAAGGGGAGTCAGTGGACGACCTCTTTGATTGGCATAGCATTGTATCCTACGGGCTGAATGTGCTATTGCTTCTCAAACCTCCGAAGCTGACAAGCCTTATTTTCTAAGAACCACATGTGAGCATGGGCGGGATGTTTACAGGTTTGCAGGAAACCCAGCCTCCTACCTACCTTACTTGTGATTCTATGAGGATTTCAGACATTGTATCCTATGATAGTGATTTGAGTGTTCATCTCAGATATTGCCAGATTCAGTACAGAGACACAGTGCACACAGTTCAATACAGACACCGACACTTGATTACCTGATCACATGCCCTTTTGCATTGCATTATCATATCATAACAGTTATGTTTGTCATTTTCAGGTGCATAATACATTTCTGATTCCAATCCATGGGTTCAACAGAGATCGTTGCCGAGAGAAAGAACAATGTGTCTTACAAGTTTCCAAATCCTGTTTTGGATTCATTGCTCAAAGTTATAGATATGGCTGGTCCGGGTATTCTTGATAGGTTTCAGAAGAGCTACGGGAATTTGGTTGGGATGGTCCGTACAATCACCAAGTATGAACATGATGCTTTGCACACTCTGCTGCAGTTCTACGAGCCTTCGTTGAGGTGCTTTCTTTTTTCAGATTACATTAGACATGGCAATGGGGCGGGTCGGGGGCGGGTTTGAGCAGCCCCGCACCCGCACCCGCCACCCAGAGACAGACCCGCCCCCGCACCCGCACCCAGTCGGGGGTAAAAAACTACCACCCAGACCCGCCCCCAATGGGGAACGGGTTCCCCGCCCCCACCCGCAAAACTATTTTTTTTTTAATAAATATTTTTCATAATAATAAAAATTAATAATTTAATTAAATAATTAATTATTTTAATAATAAACATGTTTTTAAAGAGTAACTATTTTTAAAAATTAAAATAATTTTAATAAATATATAATAAAATAAAGAGGATTTCATTTAGAATTTCTGTCTGGACAGGCCCAAGAGGCTGCAAGTGCTAAAAATTGGACAGTTTACAATTCCATTCTGGCTCTCTGCATATATGGCCTAGTTTTCTTTCCCAATCAGCAAGACTTTGTGGATATGCAAGCGACAAGAGTTTTCGTTCTTAAAAATCCAGTCCCTACTTTGTTAGGAGATTTTTATCATTCCGTGCACTATAAGAATGAGAAAAGGAGGGGAGGATCTGTTAGTTGTTGTACTCCACTGCTGAGTCATTGGTTTTTCAAACATTTGCCTCAGACAGGTGCCTTTGTGGAAACCAAAGATGTGGCGAAATGGTCTAAACGATTGATGAGTTTAACTGCTGATAACATTGTATGGTTTGACCACCGGTTATTGAGAACTGAGCTTGTCACAAGATGCGGAAATTTTCCAAATGTGCCTTTGATTGGCAGAAAAGGAGGGATCAATTATAATCCAGTTTTGGCCATCCGACAGTTTGGGTATGCTTCCAGGGATCCTCCTACAGAGCAAGATGTGGAAGAATCTTTATTTTTTACAGGAACTAAAGATGCGAAGGTGGTAGAAGTAGTGAATGCTTGGAAAGATAAGCACAAAATTGGAAAAGCAGTTTTTGGAAAAGGAGATTGTAGATCTTATCCTGAATATGACAAGTGGATTGAGACGAAAGTAAAGGAATTACTTTTACCCTTTTCAAGGGGACCTCTTTTATGTTCAGTACAGCCAGAACAACCCACTATGGTGGCTATTGAAGAATGTGAGAAGTGGAAGAAAATGGTCAGAGAGCTGCAGATAGAAAATTCTGGAATGAGCAGATGTCTTCAGAAAGCTCTAGCTGATAACAAAGAGTTGGAAAAGAGAGCCTTGAAAGCGGAAAAAACCTTGGCTGACAAAGAGGAAGATTTTGATGACAGAGCTCGGTACTTTCGGAAACTTACTTTGGGAGCAGATGACACTAGTCAGGCTCACAAGATTACAAAACAGGCTTTAGCCCGAAGCAAGGATTCATTAGCTCAACTTCATCAAGCTTGGGATGAAGTCAGAATTAAAAATGCCGAGTTAAAGGATCAGTCGAAGACTAAAGACGAGGAGCTTAAAAAGGCACATGAGCAGAGGAGAAAGTATCGGGAAAGTCTCGGTAAAAGTCAAGAACAGTTAGAAGAAGCTAGAAGCCAGCTAAAGAATACCAAGAAAGAGCTTGAAGAAGCCATGATAGAAAGAGAGATACTCAAGACGCAAGCTGGCGTAAAGAGACACAAAGGAATGCATGATGACGAAGCTCTTATGCTGCATATGGGTTCTTTAACTGAAGCTCTTGAGAAAAGGGATGTCTTGATCAAAGAAATGATTGAAAAGCCGAATCACCAGCGTACCCGTATACTTTTTGACGAGATCAAATACTCAAGTGATAAGCTGAAGGATGTGGAATTGTCAGACTGATGTTCTTTTCCCTGTATTTTGTTGTTAATGGTTACCATCAGGCTTGTTGATGGATCTATTTTTTCCTTGTGTCGCATTTGCGGTTGAACCTTTCTTAAATGTACTTGAATACTTCGTTGAATGAGTATGAGCAGTTTTATTCAGAATTATTCCTTATCAGATAGTTGCACACAAGCACATGACCACGACACGTCTCTTTATATCACGATTTCTGGTCTTCAGATTTCTGTGGTTGGATTGGAATCAGGGTGTAAAGCACTTTGGAAATGATAAGCATAACATTGCATGGCATTGCATAACATTCTGCATTTATGTTACTTGCTTTTCAGGTACTCGTTGCAGGGACTCTAACCTTTATTTGGTTTCAAGAAGTATAGCGGAGAGTTATATTCACCGATATTCGACGCGAAGAAATCAAGTAAGAATCATGGATCAAGTGCAAAGTGATTTGGCCGAAATGAGGGCGCGTATGGACCAGTTCATGACCCTCATGACTGGCATGGCGCAAAATCAGGAGAGATTGAGGCTTCTGGTCGAGCGTCCAGACAATGGGCCCGAAGGTGATCAGCATGACAATTCACAGGGACATGGCATCCCTCCTCCCGGTGGCAACCCTCCTCCTGGTGGTAACAATCGGGGTAATGGAAATGGTAGGCATGCTGGTGTTACTCTTGAAGATACTCTGGAAGACCAATTTACTCTACTAGATGCTGATGTGGGTAATCAAGGTGATCGAAGGTATGAGGAGTTAGCAGAAAAGATCAGGGCCATAGAATGCAAGAACTCTATGGGTATTGATGTTACCAGCTTGGGGCTGGTCTCAGGAGTCAGAATTCCCCCTAAATTCAAACCTCCTACTTTTGATAAGTATCACGGCAATGCGTGTCCCCAAACGCATCTTCAAGCTTACTTTGGGAAGATTTCAGCCCATACGGATGACGAGAAGCTATGGATGCACTATTTTCAGGACAGTCTGGCTGGGGCGTCCTTGACCTGGTATATGAAGTTGAATAGAGCTGCTGTGAAGAATTGGAAAGATCTGGCAGAAGTGTTCCTGAAGCAATACCAATATAATATTGACATGGCGCCCAACCGCACTCAATTGCAGGGGTTGTCACAAAATGCCAAGGAGAGTTTCAAAGAATATGCACAGAGGTGGAGGGAAATGGCTGCCCAGGTTCAACCTCCCTTGTCAGACAGAGAAATGGCAGATATGTTCATGGGCACCTTGCAAGGGGCCTATCTTGATAGATTAGCTGCTTGTCCGTCAACTGGATTTGCTGATATTGTGATTGCGGGAGAAAGAATAGAAAGTCTGTTAAAGCTTGGAAAGATCCAGGATGTGAGTGGGGCTGGCTCTTCGGGGACGATGAAACCGTTTGCTAGTAACCAGAAAAGAAGAGAAGGTGATACGAATGCTGTGTTTAGAGGACGAGGCAGAGGGCGTTCTCAAGCTTATTATCAGGTAGATGCTGTAACAATCCCCACACCGTCTGTTCAGAAACAACAACCCCAACAACAAGTTCAACAACAACAACCTTTTTTCCAGCAAAGGTCTAGGCAGAGGGATCGTAAGATGGATCCTCTCCCTATGACTTATGCCGCGCTGTTGCCCCGACTACTCGAGTTAAAGTTGGTAGAACTCCGTACTATGAAAGCTCCGGTTGCTGGAAACCTGCCACCTAACTTCGATGCTAATGCTCGTTGTGAGTTCCACTCAGGTGCTCAGGGACACTCCATTGAAAAATGCTGGGCTTTCCATCATAAAGTACAAGATTTGATTGATGCTAAAGCCATCAATTTCTCTCCCGCTCCTAATATTACTCAGCATCCCATGCCTGATCATAGTGCAGCAAATGTGTATGCTATTGAAGATGGGAGGAGATTGAATCTGGTGACAGATATCCATCAAGTGAAAACTTCTTTGTTGGTTGTAAAAGATCGTTTATTGAAGGGACAGGTGTTCCCGGGCTGTAATCAAGATTGCTCTGAGTGTATGAATCAGGAGAACGGTTGTGATAAGTTGAAGATGGGTTTACAGAATCTGATCGATGAAGGACGTCTACAGTTCGACAGAGTCGTGAAAGACACTGATGAGATATCAACCGTGACCATCTATTACACTCCCGCTGAGATTCAAATGCCGGTCAATGCAGTTCCCGTGGCGAGTGTTGCGCCAGAAGGGCCCAGTCCTGTCACTATCACGGTGCCAGGACCAATTCCGTTCACGTCTACGAAGGCTATCCCATGGCACTATGGGGCAGATGTATATTACGAAGGTAAAAAGCAGGAAGTTGAGTCGTCAGTCAGCCCAAATATTGATAACGTAGGGGGTGTAGGGGGCTTTACAAGGAGTGGAAGGTTGTTCGCTCCCCAAACCTTGAGAAGTGATAAAGAGGCAGAAGCCGCAGCAAAGGCTAAAGGTAAACAGGTGGTTGAAAATGCGCCTACACCTGAAGCAGAGACAAAGATTACTTTTGATAAGGAAATGGAAGAATTTATGAAGATAATCAAGAAAAGCGATTATAAGATTGTGGACCAACTGAATCAGACCCCTTCAAAGATTTCAATCTTGTCACTATTGATGTGCTCTGATGCGCATCGGCAGGCGTTGTTGAAAGTGTTGAAGATTGCATACGTGCCACAGGAAATTACTGTTAATCAGCTCGAGGACGTAATCTCTAATGTTAATGTTAGCCATGGCTTGGGATTTACAAGTAGAGATCTGACTGTTGAAGGAAGAAACCATAATAAGGCTTTGCATATCACGATGGAGTGTAAGGGCGCAGTGTTATCTCATGTACTGGTAGACACTGGTTCATCACTCAATATCTTGCCCAAGAAGGCATTAATGAAGCTGGAAGTTGATGGGTTGATCTTAAGGCCTAGTGAATTGGTGGTCAGAGCATTCGATGGAACTAGACGATCTGTGTTTGGTGAGGTGGAATTGCCCGTACAAATTGGACCACAGGTATTCAAATCCACGTTCCATGTAATGGACATACAACCTGCATATAGCTGCCTATTGGGACGCCCTTGGATTCACGGAGCCGGGGCTGTACCTTCTACTCTACATCAAAAGCTGAAGTATGAGTTTGAAGGGCAGGTTGTGACGGTGAGTGGGGAAGAAGACATCTTTGTGAGTCACTTGTCCACGTTCAAGTACATTGAAATGGATGGGGAAATTCATGAGATGTTGTGCCAATCATTCGAAGCAGTCAATATTGACGATGCACCTGAGTCTTCTTCTGTACCAGTTGGGGCCGGTACCTCCATTTCATCTTACAAACAAGCTGTCGAAGTCGTCAGGGCAGGCAACGCCCAAGGTTGGGGCAGGTTGATAGAGACCCCAATGAAGGAAGACAAATTTGGTATTGGTTATCATCCTTCTACAACTTCAGATGCGGGGAGTAGGGGACCCATTACTTTCAATAGTGGGGGAATTATCTACACGGACCAGTCTTGTGCAGCCACAGAGGATAGTGTTGACAGTGATTGTGACCTGGACAACTGGGTACGCCCTCATGCTCCGGGACAACAAGTGCAAAACTGGTCCGTTGAAGAAGTCATCCGGGTTACTCTTCAGACAGAGTAATTTTTCTTTGTTTTTTCTAACCATAATGCATGTCAAAATCTTGCGCTCTGCCCAAGGTGTATAGATTCATTTGTAGGGCCACCATGGTTGTATTTGCATTGTTTAATCATTAATAAAGGACATTTTGCAATCAAATTTTGTTCTCTGTCTTTCAGTTTTTATTTTTGCACAAAAAAATAGAATGGCAATGTTTCATTTTCTTCTGTTTTGCTTAAAAATAAATTCTAAAATAAGGCATGAACCCGTTCATGCAGACTTGATCCTCCGGATACCACTGATAACGATTTTGATATGACTATGTATGACTTTGACAATCCGATTTATCAAGCTGAAGAAAGGGATGAGAAAGATTGTGAACTCTCTGAAGAACTGGCCAGATTGTTGAAACAAGAGGAAAGGGTCATCCAGCCTCACCAGGAGGCTGTAGAAATCATCAATATTGGTACCAAGGACGCCAAGAAAGAGATCAGGATTGGTGCCAGCTTGCAAGCAGATGTGAAGCAAACTTTGACGGAAATGTTGCGCGAGTATGTTGACATCTTCGCCTGGTCGTATCAAGACATGCCGGGGTTGGATACGGATATTGTCGTGCACAGGCTGCCATTAAGAGAAGAATGTCCGCCAGTCAAGCAGAAACTTCGTCGGACTCACCCCGACATGGCTTTAAAGATTAAGGAGGAAGTCCAGAAGCAGTGGGATGCTGGTTTTCTTGCTGTGACAAAGTATCCTCCATGGGTAGCCAACATCGTGCCAGTACCGAAGAAAGATGGAAAAGTGAGAATGTGTGTGGATTATCGAGATCTTAATAAAGCTAGCCCGAAAGATGATTTTCCACTACCTCATATTGATGTGCTGGTCGATAATACAACTCAGTTTTCAGTGTTCTCTTTTATGGACGGTTTCTCCGGGTACAACCAGATCAAGATGGCACCTGAAGATATGGAGAAGACCACGTTCATTACTCCGTGGGGTACATATTGCTATAAAGTAATGCCTTTTGGGTTGAAAAACGCAGGGGCAACGTACCAGCGGGCGATGGTAACATTGTTTCATGACTTGATTCATAAGGAGATCGAATGTTATGTAGATGATATGATTGCCAAGTCGAGAACAGAAGAGGAACATCTGATTAACCTGAAAAAGCTGTTTGAAAGGTTGAGAAAGTTCCGTCTGAGATTAAATCCAAACAAGTGCACGTTTGGGGTACGTTCTGGAAAGTTACTGGGTTTCATTGTGAGCGAAAGAGGAATCGAGGTTGATCCTGCCAAGGTGAAAGCAATACAAGAAATGCCTGAACCGAGAACAGAAAAAGAGGTTCGTGGTTTCTTGGGTAGATTGAACTACATTGCAAGGTTCATATCTCACCTAACAGCCACGTGTGAACCAATATTTAAATTGTTAAGGAAAGATCAAACGGTCAGGTGGAATGACGATTGCCAATTGGCATTCGATAAGATAAAAGAATACTTGCAGGAACCTCCGATTCTAATGCCTCCAGTTGAAGGGAGACCGCTGATAATGTATCTGACAGTGCTTGAAGGTTCCATGGGTTGTGTTCTCGGTCAACATGACGAGACAGGTAGGAAGGAACATGCTATCTACTACCTGAGCAAAAAGTTCAATGATTGTGAGTTCCGATACTCAATGCTTGAAAAGACATGTTGTGCGCTTGCATGGGCCGCTAAGCGATTGAGGCAATATATGGTTAGGCACACAACCTTGTTGATTTCAAAAATGGATCCTATCAAGTACATTTTCGAGAAACCAGCATTGACAGGCAGAGTTGCACGGTGGCAAATGGTCTTGACAGAGTATGACATTCAGTACACTTCACAAAAGGCCATCAAAGGAAGTATCTTGTCCGACTATCTTGCGCAACAGCCGATTGATGATTACCAACCCATGAAATTTGACTTCCCTGATGAGGACATCATGTTTCTCAAAGCTAAAGACTGCGAGGAACCGCTCCCGGAGGAGGGGCCAGACCCTGAATTCAAATGGAGTCTGATGTTTGATGGGGCTGTCAATATGAATGGGTGCGGAGTTGGAGCAGTTCTTATCACGCCGGAAGGTGTTCATATGCCTTTCACTGCCCGAATAACTTTCGGATGCACCAACAATGAAGCAGAGTACGAAGCTTGTATAATGGGGATCGAGGAGGCGATTAATCTACGGATTAAGACCCTTGATATATTTGGTGATTCAGCTTTGGTAATCAATCAAGTGAAAGGGAGTTGGTACACGCACCAAGAAAATCTAGTGTCGTATAGAGATTATACGAGGAGATTGCTGACATTTTTCACAACAGTGAATCTGTACCATATTCCTCGAGATGAGAATAGGTTCGCTGATGCCTTGGCCACTTTGTCTTCCATGATCAAAGTGCAAGGATGGAACCATGTACCTAAGATTGAGGTATCTCGCCTTAACAGACCAGCATTTGTGTTTGCGGTCGATGCAGCGTCTGATGACAAGCCACGGTTTCATGACATTAAGTGTTTCTTGAAAAGTCAAGAGTACCCGCCCGAGGCATCGTCCAAAGACAGGAAGACGTTGAGAAGGTTAGCTGGTAGTTTCTTCTTGAACAAAGATGGCGTGCTGTATAAAAGAAATTTTGACACGGTCCTGCTTAGATGTGTGGATAGACATGAAGCAGACTTGTTGATGATTGAAGTGCACGAAGGCTCTTTCGGTACCCATGCCGGAGGGCATGCAATGGCTAAGAAGTTGTTAAGATCGGGATATTATTGGTTGACTATGGAGTCAGATTGTTGCAAATATGCCCGCAAATGCCATAAATGCCAGATCTATGCAGATAAAGTGCATGTACCTCCAAATCCGTTGAGTATCATGTCGTCGCCTTGGCCGTTTGCCATGTGGGGCATTGATATGATTGGAAAGATTGAGCCTACAGCTTCTAATGGTCATCATTTCATCTTGGTGGCAATTGATTATTTCACCAAATGGGTTGAAGCTGCATCCTATGCCAATGTTACAAAACAAGTGGTCGCTCGTTTCTTAAAACGGGATATCATTTGCCGATATGGAGTTCCCGAAAGAATCATTACCGATAATGGCTCTAATTTGAATAATAAGATGATGGCTGAGTTATGCCGGGACTTTAAAATCGAACATCACAATTCTTCTCCGTACCGCCCAAAGATGAATGGCGCGGTCGAAGCGGCCAACAAAAATATCAAGAAGATTGTGCAGAAGATGGTTGTCACGTACAAAGATTGGCATGAGATGTTACCATTTGCTTTGCATGGGTATCGAACGTCGGTACGCACGTCCACTGGGGCAACCCCATTCTCACTTGTATATGGTATGGAGGCAGTGCTACCGGTTGAAGTAGAGATTCCGTCCCTCAGAGTTATGATGGATGTTAAGCTAGATGAAGCTGAATGGGTACGAGCCAGATTTGATCAGCTGAACCTTATTGAGGAAAAGCGATTGGCGGCTGTGTGTCATGGGCAACTATATCAGCGCAGAATGAAGCAGGCATTTGACCAAAAGGTGCGTCCTCGGGTTTACAAAGTCGGAGATGTGGTACTCAAAAGGATCCTTCCTCCCAATACAGATCACAGGGGCAAATGGACTCCTAACTATGAAGGGCCATTCGTGGTTAAAAAGGTCTTTTCGGGCGGAGCTTTATTGCTTACAACCATGGATGGCGAAGACTTTTCATCCCCTGTCAACTCGGACGTAGTCAAAAAATACTTCGCATGAATAGACTCGCTGGATAATAAAAATAAAAAATCCAGGAAAAAAAGGGCATCCCGGCGAACCAAAAACAGAATAAGGTTTGGGCAAAAATTAGGGATATAATTGAAAAAATTGTACACCCGGTAAGTTGAAAACCCGAAAGGGCAACTTAGGCAAAAAAGGGTATCCTGGTGGATCGAAAACCTGAAAGGGCGGTCCACACAAAAGAGGGATTTAAGCGAATGACTACGGTCTGAGTTATCTGTACCCCATTGCCGTTTGAACAACTGACGTTCTGAAAGATAGGGATCGGTCTGATCGTTCCTCAGAAGGCAAGGTCGGGGAGTTTTGAAGACATACTGGTCATAACAGAATGGAAACTCAGTGGAATTCCGTTTTCACATTGCCATTAGGATAGTTTCTTTTCTCAATTTTCAGCGATCACCTCTTTCCAGGGATTGCTTCCGGATGTAATTGCCTATTCTGGGCTCTCAGTCAATAAATTGAATTTCAATAAAAAGCCTCCTATTTTTGTTTTATTGCTTTGTTTGCAAAAACGTCCTAATTTTGATAAAACATTGCATTTGAAAACATGGCGGCCTTGCAATAACATGCGCAAAAAAAGAAAAAAAAAAAGAAAACACATTTGAAATTACTTTGAATGTTGAATATTCCCGGATGGTGGATTCTAGCCACGCAATATTCGGGGCATGTGTGCATATTCTTTTGTTGCAGGTAGTAGGTGCAGATGATGTTAAGCACAAGACCAGTAATAAATCACCCCACGCAAAGGACTGGGGCAATTACGGGTAAGGAGGTTTGCATTCATCGCTCGGTCGACGGTCGTTCGTAACGGTTCGATATCATTGAATTAAGTTCAACTGGGTACCGTTGTATCTTATTAAGTCGATTCTCTCATACAGTACTTCCAACAACTACAAGCTTTTCTGTGTCGATAACGGTCACAGGTTCCCCAAAAGAGTGGTCTCGTCGACACCGAAACTGATGGTCATTATCCCCAGTGAAGTCACAAGAGTTTGAAGAGGCTAAATCTTCTGTAAAATCCTCTTATGACATCCTCTTCGGGGACGAATTGTTGTTTTGTCCAAGCATGAGGCATGATTGTTTCCCCAGCATGAAGTGTTGATCATCCCCAGTAGAGTTTGAGGACAGTTGGTCTTCTGTAAAATCCTCTCAAAAGGCATTCCCCAACACGAGACGTTTTAAAGCAGTTTCCTCCAGCAGAGTTTGTTATAAACTCGTCATACCTAACGGAATTGTCTAAAGGGAAGCTCGCCTAACAGGGTGCATTGTGGTGCTTATCCTAAGCTCGACAGTCATATTCTTCAGCAGACTACTGTAGATTTGCTTTGGGTTTCCCCAACAGATCTCTAAGGACTCTTTCCTAGCAAGTTGCAGTGGAATGTTCTAACCAGGATTTGCGTATCCCTGGCAGAGTAGCCCTGATCCCCAGCAAGATTGTGTCTCTGGTAATGATCCCCCATAGAGGTCAGCATCGAATCTTGTCAGCAATACTCCCCAGCTGAGTTGTTATTCTCCCCGCAGAGGTTTATAAGATCGGCAGAATCTATTCCTCAACAAGGATGGCACAGTCTTTCCCCAGCCGGGTCAGAAGGTTGATAGCCCCTACAAAGGGTCTTGGATTGGATAGATCCTCAAGCAGAGTTTTTATGACTCTTCCTCCTTAGCAAGACGCCATGCAAAGAAATTCTCATCCCCAGCGGAATCACTGTGACCAGAATTCATTCCCCCAGCAGATGAAGTGATTCCTGGTAGATTTATTATTCTTCAAGTCCAATTTATTTTTGGCGAACTTGACAATTCGAAGCAGACGGATTGTTCATTTATTCTCCCACAGAGATACTATCCTCTCAGGAACCTCTAAAGTCAAGTCATTGATCATTGTTCCTCAGCAAAGTCCAACAGTGGATTGGCAAAAGTCCGTCTTCGGGTGGCAAAAGTCCAACAGTGGATTGGCAAAAAGTCCATCTAAGGGTGGCATATTCTAAAAGTCCAACAGTGGATTGGCAAAAGTCCATCTTCGGGTGGCAAAGCAGCTAAAAGTCCAACAGTGGATTGGCAAAAGTCCGTCTTCGGGTGGCAAAAGTCCAACAGTGGATTGGCGAAAGGTCCATCTAAGGGTGGCATATTCCAAAAGTCCAACAGTGGATTGGCAAAAGCCCGTCTTCGGGTGGCACGAAGCTGCAAAGTCCACCAGTAGCGTGGCAGGCCAGTAGTCGTCTGGAATTGCATAAAAGACATTATTAAAGTCCACCAGTAGCGTGGCAAGCCAGTAGTCGTCTGGCGTCGTTCAAAAGACGTTATCAAAGTCCACCAGTAGTGTGGCAGGCCAGTAGTCGTCTGGAATTGCATAAAAGACATTATTAAAGTCCACCAGTAGCGTGGCAAGCCAGTAGTCGTCTGGCGTCGTTCAAAAGACGTTATCAAAGTTCACCAGTAGTGTGGCAGGCCAGTAGTCGTCTGGAGTTGCATAAAAGACATTATTAAAGTCCACCAGCAGCGTGGCAAGCCAGTAGTCGTCTGGCGTCGTTCAAAAGACAGATCTCTCCGACGTTTCATCGAAGATTCAATCCAGCAGTCTCGTTGGGTTTATATCCCTTTTATTCTTCATCATCCAGAGCAAATTTTTGGTTATATTTGGTATTCAATCACTATATACCTTGAAAGTCCGAAAGCAATTGCTTTCAGGCATTCAGGTCTACAGCGCTTGAATAGGGGCAGCTGTAATACCCCAAAATTTGCTCTCCCCTTTTGGCATCATAGCATGGCATTATCATTTATCATATCATATCCATCTCATTAGCATTGCATTGCATTTAACATAGAAAAATGAAGCATGGCATCCTTCTTACCATCAGGGCATGTGATCAGGTGGGAGATGGACAATCAAGAGATCATTCAAAGCACAAAAAGGTCAGTCAAGTTGCCTCAAGGCAAGCCAAGAAGCCTTTCATGCCTCATACTATCTCAATTGATCATCCACAACCTCAAGGATAAGAGATACAATGGGAGATTGAAGCATTACATCTTTCACTATGCAAGAGGTTCAAAAAATGAAGGAAAACCCTCAAAAGAGATAGCTCATTGATCCAAAATCATCCTCAAATGGCATATATCATCATCCTTTAAGAGGATACACAACATACTCTGAGGAATTTGAAATTGAAGACTGCACTTTTCCCTCCTAACCAGAGGGGGTCAAGATTAGGGTTTCCAATTAAATCAGGGTATCTCTGATTTTTTGGTCAAAACTTGATGTCATGGTATTCCATATGTCCTTAAGTGTATGGGTGTGGAAAATTATATCTCAATTGGTTTTAGAAGTGGTTCAATTGGAAGAAAGATAAAAAATCAGGAAATTTGGGGCAAAGTCAAATAATCAGAGGAAAAAGTCAACTCTTGACTTTTTGAGGCCAAATTCATGAAATTCATGTTATATGTGTCCAATGTGCAAAATTTGATCAAGAAACTCCAAAGTAATCATGAAAAAATCAAGATGTGGAAAGTTGCCATTTTTGGGTGAAGTAGGGTTACTAAAAATAGTAAGTTTTGGCCATTTTGCATCAGAGTTTGAACCAAGGCCATTTAAAATTGAAGCATCAAATGAAAATTCCACCAGGCCACAACAAAAGGTCTTGCTTTAAGCTTCAAATCCATGTGTAGAACATCTCAATTGGATAAATATTGAGGGAGATATGATGGATCAAAGTTGGAAGAAAGTAGGCCAAAACTAGGTCATGACCAAGAATTTTCAGGTCACGCGCACATCATTTCCTCAAACAGTTGGTGTGCCAAAAGTCAAGCCTAATTTCTCCAAGAAGAAAGCTCCAAATGAGAAAATTTTCAACATCAAAGTTGTTCTTTGTAGTGTCATCTTCAATATTGATGTTGGGAAAATTTTGAATTGATCAAGCTATGAGTGAGTTATAGTGGTCTCAATTTAGTGTGTTCAGACTGAAATTCCATGCACCAAGCTGCCTTGTCAACCGACCAACTGTCTTGCCTACAAACCAGTCCCAAACCTTGATGTTCCAAGTTGCTTTTCACCAATTTCCAAGCCTCAATTCAATTCAATTTTCACCCCAAACTTGTTCCATGATATCTCCTCTTCCATTTGGCATCAATACCTCTTTGTTTCATTCACAAACTAGAGAGAAATTCTTGGTCAAACCATTAAACCTTGGGCTGCTAAAAATCAGAAAAAAGAATGTTGTTGTTATTGTCATGTTTTAATCCACACGCATACAGTCTGTATTCCTTTCCACTTTTAACCAAACACCTTCCTTACACTAGCCTCATCATGTTGCATCATACATGAGAAGGGAACGAATGAAACTTGCTGAACAAGTTTATACTACATAGCCGTGATATTGCAATGTTACTTTTATCACCACCATAGTTTGTCATGTGCTGCCACCACCATATCATTGCTCTCCCTAACTAACTTGACTCAGTTAGTTAGGGATGACTCACTCAAACCATTGTGACTCAGTTAACCTCACTCAGTTTAACCTTGGTTAACTCACACTATAAAACCAAATCTCACCTCACAACTTCATTTTCTACGACATTCTCTCAAAACACTTCAAACTCTCTCTCACATTCTCTCTACTTTCTCTCTGATTTCACACGATTTTCACCATCTTCCATTCGCATTTCATCTTCATCCTCATCAAGGTTTCACTTCTGATCAAGAACAAGAGAGAAGAAGTTCAGTTCATCAATGGCAGCTTAGTTCAGTTGAGTTTTCGTTGTGGTTTTCTTCAAGATCTCAAGTTCAGTGGCATTTATTTTGCTCCACTCAAGCCCAAGAGCATAGGAGGATCATCTCAGGTCTTCTGTTACTTTGAAGAACTTCAAATTCAGGTTTCTTCTCCAACCTTCGTTTTCTGAAATTTCACTTGTTTTCTATTGGTTTGAGCTTCTTAGAAGCTATGTTGAATCCGGCTAGTTGATAGGCCTCTTAGAGGCATAGTTTCAAAGCCTAGGGCATGATTTGATCTCCTCTGTTCTTGCTATGTGTGTGTGTTTTGTGATTTTTATGAGCATATTCATGATGTGCATAAGCTTAGCTTTCGATTGGTACACATTTTGTGCATTTTGGTGACGTTTGAAGATTGCAGATGGTGGTGAGTGGCCGGAGAAGGTGACCGGAGGTCCCTCTCCGGCCGGTGGTCTTTATGTTAGGGTTTCTTGCAGTTTGAATGTCAGCCGTGCGATTTTGTTGATCCAAGGGTGGAAAGCTTGCCAGCACATTAAAACGCATGTGCATGTCATGTGCATCATTTCTGAATTCATTTAATCACTGTGTGGTGTAGTGTATGGTATGGAGTGTGCTCACTCATGTGCGTGCGTTGATTTGGACTACTTTGACTTGCTTGTTGACTTGACCTGATCCAAGGGTGATAATTGCTTGACTTGTGTTTGACTGAGGGTGCATGATAATTGATATGGATTGCGCACAAATGGACCTAATCAGATTGCTATCCCCACCCCCTTGTTTAAGGCCCAATTTAATTTGAACTGCATGATTGCTATGTTCACACCTCCCCTTCCCTTTGCATTTCATTTTATTTTTTTTATTTTCCATACACGTTTGCTTTTCAATTTTTAGAAATATCAAATGACATTAGAAAATTCCAAAAAAATTCATGGACATCAATAAAACATTTAGAAAATTTTTGGTGATTTTATTTTCTGATTTTATGACCTTTTTGCCCCTTCTCTATAATTTTCTTTGAATTTCTTTGGTGTGTATTCTTAATATGGTACATGATATTGTTTAATTTTGTTCTTGACCATAAAAAATTGTTTTGATGCTCTTCTTTTTGCATTGAGTCATTATCATCTTGAGGTATGTTAAGTGATTTTTATTTGATTTTTTAGGTCAGTTTTATGGCATGTTTGGTGTTCACTTTTGTGCTACTTTGTATGATATGTCTATGTGACCTAAGTGCATTGTTTGACATCATTTTGCCTTGGTTCCTTGCATGCTACTTTGATATGTGATTCATCTCTGATTAGTGAACTTCAATACCATGTTTTCATAATTTTCATGAGGCCATTTGATTTTTGTTTGATGCATTTCATTTAAAGCATTATAACATGTTATATCATTGTAATCTTTTGTGCATGTTTACATGTTTTCTTTTGTACATAATGGCATGATCATTTGCATATTTGGTGAACCATTCACTTGACATTATAGGTCATTGGTACATATTATATGTCATCCTTGCATGTTGACTTTCATTTAAACCTTGTGCACCTTTAACATGTGGTGTTTGTACTTGTGTTTTCTTTTGAACTTCCATTTCAATTCTACTTCTTCTATTACTTCTTAAATGCTTTGATGTGTCATGCATGAATACTTGTGAGATGTTTGTGAATCATTTTTCATTTCATTTCAATTCTGATCCATGGATTACATGTTCCATTTGTGCATATTTCTTCTTTTCTCTTTCATCTTTCATTCTTCCTTTTCTTATGATATCATGTTCTAATGTCATGGAGGATGTTTGTTGCCTATCCACTTGAGTTTGATTGATAATGACCATTTGTTCCCATATGATGTACATTCTGGTTGTGGCTCTAGGATTTGGTTTCTCATTTAATTCTTTTGAGTTTTATGATGCATTACATGTTCTTTTACTTCTTATACTTCTTATACATGTTTACTAACCATGTAGGGGCTTTGGTAAGTTTCAATTGAGAGTGGATAAGGAATCCACATTCAACTTCTATCCTTTCTCTTTTACAATTCCATTTTATGTTTTGTTAAGCACTTATGTGCTTTCTTTTAATAACTCATTACTTTCCCTTTTTGAATTACAATTCATCTTCTACTTTAGAAGTGAATTGTTTAATTCTTTCTTTCTTTAGACTTTAGGTTGAAACCTCACAAACCTTTAGGATCACTCCCTTTAATCTTCAGTTAGGATTGAGTCTTAGGCCACATAGGTTTTACCTTTTCTCCTCTCTTGAGTCTCTCTTCTCATCTCTTAAAGAAAATTCAAAATATCTAATGAAGGTAGGCATTTATTGCATTTAGGCCTTTCATATAAAGAAAAGGTTATAAGGGGTCTTCTCTTGTAATCTTAGAATGTATAGCATATAACCCATCTTGGGTCAATGTGTTAAACATTTGATCTTGTGTGAGGGACTTAAATGCAATGCTTGTTGAAGGTACAAATAATAAAAAGCGCTTCTTCATTTCTTAATCAACAAAAACACTTAATAAACACAAGTATGCTAGTGTGTTTGAACCTTGACAATTGGAATTAAGTGTGGGGGTCTTCTTCACTCTTAGTGTGCTTTCTTACCCATTCCATCTTGGAATGTGAGAATGTACACATTCCAATGACTAAGATTCAGATACACTATCATATGCAAACAAATGAAAAAACTCTTAAAAGACAAAAGCAAACAATAACGTCTTTCCTTCGGGAATTCTTTTCTCATCTCATTCATTCTCAACGCACGAACGCGCTCCTACTCGTTCTCTTGCAAGATGGTAACGCACTCGGACCAGCGAGCCTGCAACACCTGAGCTAGAACGTAAGCCGTTCTCTAAAAAACACAAACAACTTTCCCTAGTGAGGGGAACTACGTCGCTCTGATTCTCATGCTCCCGATGAGATACGTAGGCAGTGGGGTAGGGCCCATGCGAGCACTTCTTTTATTTTCCCTACATTTGTTTCTTGTTCCTTTTCCATTCTTTCTCCTTTCTTTCTTCCAGTTCTTTTCCAGTATCCTTTCCTTACACCCTTTGATCGAGACAAGCAAGCGTGGATCCCATCGGGTACGATGGACGCGAGGGGGTGCTAATACCTTCCTCTCGCGTAACCGACTCCCGAACCCAATTCTCTTGGTCGCGAGACCATGCTCTTTCCTTTCCTTCAGGTTTATGCAGTGTTTCCTTTCCCTCTCTTGGGATAAATACGCATTGCTGGCGACTCTGTTCGGTGCCACTTTCGCGTTTGTACTTGGATGAAAATCCCGGGAGCGACAGCTATATTCACAACAGAGTTACTTTGAGAAGGGGCACTTCAGCTACTCTGTATGAACTGTGGAAAGGGAGAAAGCCAACTGTGAAGTACTTTCATGTTTTTGGAAGTAAATGTGACATTCTGTCAGATCGTGAACAGAGGAGAAAATTGGATCCTAAAAGTGATGAGGGAATCTTTCTAGGATACTCTACAAATAGCAGAGCTTACAGGGTTTTCAACTCCAGAACAAAGGTTATGATGGAGTCTATAAATGTGGTAATTGATGACATTGATAAGCAGGAAGATGCTGATGTCCTGGATGATGTTGAAACATCAGTTGAAGAAGTCACAGCAGAAACTGAAGACAGAAGTGGGTCTCCCAGTCCTGTTGATGCTGAGCCTGAACCTGAACAATCTAATAAAGAACCATCTATTAGAGTGCAAAAGGACCATCCAAAGGAGCTTATCATAGGTGATCCTAAATCAGGGGTTAGCACTAGATCAAGAGAGGTTGTGTCAAATTCTTGTTTTGTTTCCAAAATTGAGCCCAAGAATGTCAAAGAAGCTCTGACTGATGAATTCTGGATTAATGCCATGCATGAAGAGCTGGAACAATTCAAGAGGAATGAAGTGTGGGATCTTGTTCCAAGGCCTGATGAAGTTAATGTGATAGGCACCAAGTGGATTTACAAGAATAAATCTGATGAACAAGGAGTGGTCACCAGAAACAAGGCTAGATTAGTTGCTCAGGGATACACTCAGGTTGAAGGAATTGATTATGATGAAACCTTTGCTCCTGTGGCAAGACTGGAATCTATCAGATTACTCTTAGGGGTGGCCTGTAATTTCAAATTCAAGCTTTTTCAGATGGATGTTAAGAGTGCCTTCTTGAATGGTTACTTAAATGAAGAGGTGTATGTTGATCAACCAAAAGGATTTATTGATCCAACATTTCCTGACCATGTTTACAAACTAAGGAAAGCTCTCTATGGGTTGAGACAAGCACCAAGAGCTTGGTATGAAAGGCTTACTGAATTCCTGGCTGTGAATGGCTACAGAAAAGGAGGGATTGACAAGACTTTGTTTGTTAAAGAGGAAGGAGGAAAATTGATGATATCTCAAATATATGTTGATGACATAGTATTTGGTGGGATGTCAGATGCAATGGTGAAACATTTTGTGGAACAGATGCAGTCTGAGTTTGAAATGAGTCTTATTGGAGAGCTCAGCTATTTTCTAGGTCTACAAGTTAGACAAATGGAAGACTCCATATTCATATCCCAGAGCAAGTATGCAAAGAACATTGATAAGAAGTTTGGTCTGGAAAATGCTAATCACAAGAGGACACCTGCTCCTACTCACTTAAAGTTGTCCAAGGATGAACATGGTGTGAGTGTGGATCAAAGTCTATACAGAAGCATGATTGGTAGCTTATTGTATCTCACAGCTAGCAGACTTGATATTTCTCTCTGAGCCTAAAGTTAGTCACTTGAATCAAGTGAAGAGGATTCTGAAATATGTGAATGGGACTAGTGACTATGGAATGCTTTACAGTCATGGATCAGGCATTGAGTTATGTGGTTTTTGTGATGCTGATTGGGCAGGGAGTGCTGATGATAGAAAAAGTACTTAAGGAGGTTGCTTCTTCTTAGGGAATAATCTGATATCATGGTTTAGTAAAAAGCAGAACCGTGTGTCTCTTTCTACTGCTGAAGCTGAGTACATAGCAGCAGGGAGTAGTTGTTCTCAACTTGTTTGGATGAAGCAGATGTTAACAGAATACAATACCAAGCAAGATGTCATGACATTGTACTGTGATAATCTGAGTGCTATCAATATCTCTAAGAACCCTATTCAACATAGCAGAACTAAGCATATTGATATACGTCATCATTTTATAAGAGATTTGGTTGAAGACAAAGTAGTTGCTCTGGAACATGTTGCTACTGAAAAGCAGTTAACAGATATTTTTACCAAGGCCTTAGATACAAATCAATTTGAAAAATTAAGAAGCAAATTAGGAATTTGCATATATGAGGATTAAATGTGCTGGGAAGTGTCATGTGCAGTTGTGATCTTTATTGCATATGTTTAGTTTAAAGGAAACTGAATTGTATTCAACTGCTGAAAGCATACAAGATTAGATTTTAGTACATCAATAGCAACATATAAAGGGTCTAAAGATTATCCCAACCCCCTGCATCAAGAAAAGTTTTCCAATCTTCATCCCATTCATCATCAGAAGCATGAAGTTGCACTGGAGGTTTTTTTTATGTTTTTCATCCTTGTCTCTGATATTTTTCTTGTTCTTGTTGCTCCTGAAGAAGTCCCAGCGGCTGTCATTGTTTTGTTCTTATTCTTCAGTGGATCTGGTTTCTTGACCTCCTGTATGTTGTTCTTCCCTGCATCTTTGTTAGACTGACTCATACTTGTTTGTTGTCTGGTGCTGTTAGAATGAAGAAGGCTTGGATTTTATAGTTCTATAAGAATCCATTGTTTGTATCGCCTGACCAGTCAAAGATTTTGGAATTTGTGTTCCTTGGGAAGCTTGTTATTTGACCATGTCTTAATGGCTGTCAGATCTTTGTGTTTGATGTAGAAGTTGTCCAATTATGGCTAAAAAGGGGGAGAGTTAGCCTATGTGCCTATGTGTTGCCTAGTTGTCTGTTGTGGTTCTAGGCTTGAGGGGGAGTGTGCATGTTTGAACAGCTAGTATGCTGGTTCTTGTTTTGAGAGGGAGTTTAGCAGATGTTGGATGTGATGGATGATGGTTGTGTTTTGGAATGTTAGGAGTATCAAGTTTTTCCGCTGCAGGTACCTCTGATGTTGGCAGAGATTGTTTTAGCCAAAATTAGCCAAATGGGAGATTGTTAGTTCTTGTATTGGCTGGAATTTTGGTAAAACAAAGTTGAACAATGTTGATGTCATATGTCTGATGTCTTAACATTTGGTTCCTAACATTAGTTGTTGCAGGGTTGAAGTTTTATATGCTGATGTTAGACTTGATGTCTTGACATCAGTTATCTGAACATCAGAACATCAGGCTGTGATGTTTTAGGGCTGCACGCAAAAGTTTGTTTTGAGAAGATCTGTTAGAGAGATTGTGTGCGAATATCTTGGAGAAGATATTTTCAGTTACAATCAGATTTGGAGCATATCCTGTTGCTATGTTTAAGGGCTGTTTGATTTAAAAAGATTTGAAGATCAAATCTGTTTTAAATTCTGTTTTTAAAACAAATCAAATCATATTTTTGGAAGAGGTCCAAGCCCAAGTCAGAATTCTGTTTAAAGCAGCCTCAACCCTTGTTGAAGATAACGAAGACAAGAGAGCAAAGACTGAAAGTCAAATTTGTGTTTTCGTGTGTGTTTTGTAAACCTTTAATGGTTGAATAGGTGTTACTATTTTGGGTTGTAAGTGTATTCACTCTAGAGCTTTTAAGCAAGAGTGTGTTATTCTTGATCAAAGCTGTTAAGCAAGATCAAGGTGTGGTTTAAAGTGTAATCTTTGGATTGTGTCACTGAGGTGATTTAGGGAGTGAGTGGTTTCTCATATCTAAGTGGTCTCTTAGGTAGAAGAGTCATTGGGTAATGATTAAGATTAGTAGATGTCAACTGGGATTGTTGAGTCTGTAATTTAATACTACTAATAGTGAATTTCCTCCCTGGCTTGGTAGCCCCCAGAAGTAGGTAGTTAGACCGAACTGGGTGAACAATTTATTGTGTTGATTTACTGTTGTTATAGCCTTGTTCATATTAGCAGATTGTTTTGTTGTGACATCACACTTAACATCACACATCTGATACCAGAATTTCACCTTATCTCTATTCATAAGCTTACAGAGGACGATTATTATATGGTTATATTTTTTGATTCTCATTGTACTTTCCAGTATCTTGCAACAGGGAAGACGATTGGAGTTGGTAAGGAACATGGGGGTTATAATATCTCTCTGATGCATAAACTGATCATAAGGTGTTGTCCAAGTGCACAAGCATTTTCTGCCTCCCAAATATGGCCCCAAAACAAGCATCTTGGTCATCCTCCTTTTTCATTAATGAAATGTATGTTTCCATCCCTATTTTTAAAACAATCCGTTGAGTTTTTTAAATGTGATATTTGCCAGTTTTCTAAACATAACCGAACTACTTTTTCTTCGAGCCTAACTAAAAGTGCTGAACCATTTGATCTTATTCATTATGATATTTAGGAACAAGCCCCTATTTCTAACATTTTTGGTGTGAAATGATTTGTTTCTTTTATTGACGATTGTTTTCGAGTAACTTGGATTTTCTTAATGAATAATAAATCAAAAGCACCACAATTGTTTATTCAATTTTATAGTATAATACAAACACAATTTGGGAAAGATATTAAAGAGAATATGTTCTGACAATGGTAAAGAATTTGTTAATAACAACTGCTACAACTTTACTAGTAAATATGGCATCATCCATGAATTCACACGTGTAGACATTCCATAACAAAATGGTGTCACAAAAAAAAAATCGTTATTTATTTAAAGTTGCTCGATCTCTTATCTTCCAAATGTCTTTAAAAATCATATTAGAGTGAAGCAATTTTGAACGCTGCTTATCTAATTAATCAAATGCATCTCGTGTTATAGGTAATGTTAGTCCTGTTCAGTTTATGATATCACTTTTTCCTCGAGCTTATAAGTTACAAGGTCTTGAATCTTGAATATTTGGTTGTGTAGCTTTTGTCCATGTCCATAAGCAACGCCGAACAAAGTTGGAGTCACGATCCATTAAATATATCTTAGTGAGTTATCCTTTTAATAGAATAGGGTACAATTGTTATCATCATTCCAATCATAAGTACTTTGTTTCTAAAGATGCCACCTTTAACGAAAATGTATCGTACTTAACTCATTCTCGGCCTTAGAGGGAGAGCATGAATGCCTATGACTGTGAGTTTGAGTTTTTGATCCTGAGCCATAACTTCTCTAAACCTCTCGAGTTTACTTGTGAGCCCAAGTTGTTGCCTATTATGAGTGAACATATTCTTAGTCATAGTCCTGAATCTACATCTAGTCATATTTCTGTTCCTTCATTGTCTTCTGTTTTGCAGGAACCAACACCTTCTACACCAATTACAGTGTATAATAGAAAAAGTAAATTTGATCTGCTATATAAACAACTTCAATCACCTGAACCAAAGGTAAGTATTGAAAAAGATTCTCGTATGGGTGATTCTAAAATTTATGATATATGTGATATTGATTCGAATGATTTACCCATTGCTTTGAGAAAATATAAAAGATCTTATCTCTCCAAGTACATATATCCTATTTTTTAATATGTCTCCTCTAAACATATTTTCATGCAATATCAAAATTTTATTTCAACTATTGATTTTTTGAGAATACCATCATCTATTGAAGAAACATTGAAATGAAAAAAAGCGGGCCCAAGATAAGAGGGAGGAAATGAAAACTCTTGAGAAAAATGGTACTTGGTGTAGTTCCTATTAGATTGACTGCATTTTGTAAAACAACAACATGAAGAAGTGTCCAAGTGCTCAAGATTGGTCTAGCTTGCTTAAGTTGTATAAGGGATACATGCTGGACGCGATGCTCTAATATGTTGGTACGACATATGGGCATTGCTCACCAGGCGTTATATTGTTTCATTTTGAATGAATCTTTTGATAAGATTCATTTAGATTTTATTTCTAATTGTCTAGTTGAGTTGTATATTCAACATCCTTATGTACACCTTTACATTTTAGTAATTTGGCATATAAGGTTTGTCTAGAGTTGAGTTGTAATATTCAAAATTTATTATTGAGTTGTAATCTCCAATCACGGGTTATGTGATTGAAAAGAAAGTGACTAGGTTCTCATGTTTAGGGGGTCCTAAATAGAAAGTCATTGGGTAGTGTTAGGAAGAGGCATTGAACACCTTAGGGTTTGTTGTTGTTTGTAAGACTAATTGTACTAAACTAATAATAGTGAATTTCTTTTCTTGGGTCGTGGACTAAGCCCCCTAGACGTAGGTGTGGTTTCACCGAACTGGGTAAACAACTACCGTGTTATTTACTGCTTGTTTGCTCCATCATCTAGTACTTGTTGTGTTTATGGTTTAACTTGTCGAATTAGTTATTAGACGAATATGACTTATCTAGAGGGGTGTGTGTATAGATCCCCAATAAAAAATTTGATTACAAAAACTATTTTTCAAAAACGTTGGCTAGCGGAAGTAACTTGGATCGATTCGTCTAAACCGAACTGCTATAAAAAAGCTCGAATATGCATATATGAAAGGCAATCGAAGATAATGAACACATATTAGATCAAAAATATATCAACCATAACCAATTGAATGCTATACTAAAAGTAGATACTATTTCCAATGATAAATCACAAAAATACTTTGAGACAAATTACGAACACCTTGTGTGCAATTGAGTTTGTTTGGAAATTTGTATAGTTTTGTTGATCTTAAAATCCAACCACAATCAAAATGATTGTGATTAATTCAACAAAATATTTTTCAAATGATTTTAAAAAGAAATTACCAAACAAATTAATCGCACAAATGATGAACTCAACAATTGCAAATGAAATGTAAAATAGATAGATAGAGAGAGAGAGTACACAAGGATTTGCTTTGGCAGTTCTCCAATCGGCCTCACTATGGCTACGTCTGCCCTTAATTCAAATTCGAATTTAGATAATTAAATTAACCTTACTTTACAAAATTCATATACAAGAGAAATGTAGCAATCCAACCCTACAAACCCTAATTTTGATGTTGATTCCGAAACTTTCTCTTCCCTTGATCAAACTTGATCAAGTAACCCAACAATGCCAATTTGATTCACCATCTCACGCTACTCCTTTGCAAGAACCGCATCCATGCAACACCTTCACTCGATCGAATCAAAATTGCAATTATTGTAACCCAATATTTACCAAGATCATCCACCGTCTCACGCTACTCCTTTGCAACAACCACAACCCTTCAAAGCCTTCACTCGATCGAATATAAACTTGAGTAATCTTGTCCAAAACCTTTAAATCCACACTTTGATCTTGAAGGAAAACCCCACATTGGTTTTCTTATTTGAAACCCCCCTAATATCTCAACCCAATTTACAATACCATATTCTAAATTGGACCTTATCAACTTGATTCTAGATGGCACCCAAACAATGAATGATTGTACTTTATTTGTGTGTATGCATAAAACCAAGGTTGAAGATGATGACGACTCTTAGTATATTCCAGGTTTGGTTTATGATTTTACCAAAATAATTAAAAAGAAATGATGCATGTATGAAGTATTTATACGCATGCATGTTTGGAAGCAAAAAGGAATGCAAAAGGATTGAAAAAGTTGAGAATTTTTGAAAAAATTTGTTGCACAGGCCGACCTATTCGAAGGTCATGTGCTGACCTGTACAGGCGGAACATCTAACAGAGCCTACAAGATTTAATAATGTAGTAGATGTGTCGACCTATGAAGCAGATGTGTCGACATATAGAAATTTTTTTCTTCTATGTTTCGACCTGAATTATACATGTTTCGACCTATATTATGATTTTTCACAAAAATTGTTTTTGATGCATTTTTGATGCATCAAACCTTTTCCAATTTGTTTCCAAATGATTTTATGCTTCCTAGTGCTAAGATTCTCTTTGAGAATCAGAAGATATGATCCAATATACATTACCGCTAAAGAATCCTAGTTTTGACATTATGCAAAATACATCTAACGGAAAGTTGCACTCACATACTCCTCCTTTTTTATGATGGCAAAACTTGAGACGATATGTTTCATGTCTTATGAAAGGATCTCCCTAAATATATGCATCCCAACTTCACATTGAATCAAGCTTCTCCCCCTTTGACAACATCAAAAAGAGACACAACAAGCCATGAGAAGTATCTTGTAACTTACATAAACGAATATACCATACAGAGGCATTTGCAAAAGTAAGATGGTCAATACCACAACACTCACATAAAATGATGTACATATTGTAAAAGAATACCTAAGCATAAGTAAAAGCATAGGTGAAGGATACAATGTAATAAAAAACTCTTGAGTTGTTTCAAAGGTGACACGATTATGTGACATATGCCTTTGGTGCTCCCGAATGCTGCAGACACATGTGCTATAGCAAGGCGATATTTAGATTTACCACCACACAAATCAAAAGCAGAGATGATATCATAACAATGACACACTACAAAAATTTTGCTAACATTATAACAAGTTCAAACATATTTCATGCTGGAATAAATAAACAACACCATCACATATATCATGTAGAAGCTTAATGATAGAGAATATGCTCGTACACATGCACCAAATATCAAGTATGGAGAGAGAATAACATGAAGTCACTATAAGCATATAAATTGGAAAACACCAATTAAGATTTTTGGAAGTGAACAATCATGACATATTTCATACATCAAGTATATCAAGCATATGAAACATATATAATATGCAAAAGTAAAAGGCTTACTTTCAAAGGGAGAAAATGGAACAATATTACATTGCTTAGGAATTGATGAGAGATGCACTTGTATGTGATTGAAAATCACGGAGGATTAGGGCCCTCGTGCCTACGTACCCTCATAGTGCAATGAGGAAGTCAGAGCTCCGTAGTTCATGGAACTAGGGAAAAGATAAGAAGAATAAAAGAAGGTGGCTCGCCAAGATTTCGCAATCTCGTGCCTACGTATCCTCATAGTACAATAAGGAATTCAGAGCCTACATAGTTTGGGGAACAAAGACAGAAATGAAAGGAAGATGGTGTCAAAACCAAGAGCAAAAGAGGTAGAAAGACTCCACTGGGAAATACAAAAGAATTGGTGTCGAAACCAAGAAAGAAAGGCAAAGGGAAAGTAACATCTCTGCTAAGGATATGACAAATAGATGGTGTTGAAACCAATAGGATAAAGGATGTTGAATTGAGAAAAAGTAGGATTCACTAAAGATTCGGTATATTAACTGGAAGGATGTGGTTAACCGAAGAAAAAGAGAGTATGACCTTGGTGGAGAAAAAGGGGTTGGTGTCAACAGACATACTGTGATAAACCAAAAGAAGAGAGTACTGAACCAAGAGAAGGTTCTTGACTATGAGGGGATTTTGGTATGTTAACTGATAAATAGTGGTTAATAGAAGAATGGGTGTGGAACCAAGCAAAGGTTGTGACCCAGAGGACGGGTGTGGAACCAAACGAAGGTTGTGACCAAAAGGAGGGGTGTGGAACCAAGAAAAGGTTGTGACCCAAAGGACGGGTGTGGAACCAAGCGAAGGTTGTGACCCAAAGGACAGGTGTGGGAAAAAGCCAAGGCTATGACCCAAAGGACGGGTGTGGAACCAAGCAAAGGTTGTGACCCAAAAGACGGGTGTGAAACCAAGCGAAGGTTGTGATCCAAAGGACGGGAATGGAACCAAGCGAAGGTTGTGATCCAAAGGACGGGTGTGGAACCAAGCGAAGGTTATGACCCAAAGGACGAGTATGGAACCAAGCAAAAGTTGTGACCCAAAGGACGAGTGTGGAACCAAGCGAAGGTTGTGACCCAAAGGATGAGAGTGGAACCAAGAAAAGGTTGTGACCCAAAGGACGGGTGTGAAACCAAGCGAAGGGTGTGACCCTAAGGACGGGTGTGGGACCGAGCAAAGGTTGTGAACCAAAGGATGGGTGTGGAACTAAGCAAAGGTTGTGACCCAAAGGACAGGTGTGGAACCAAACGAAGGTTGTGACCAAAAGGACGGGTGTGGAACCAAGCAAAGGTTGTGACCCAAAAGACGGGTGTGGAACCAAGCGAAGGTTATGACCCAAAGGACGGATATGAAACCAAGCGAAGGTTGTGACCTAAAGAACGGGTGTGGAACCAAGCGAAGGTTGTGACCCAAAGGACGTGTGTGGAACCAAGCGAAGGTTGTGACCCAAAGGACGAGTGTGGAACTAAGCGAAGGTTATGACCCAAAGGACAGGTGTGGAACCAAGCGAAGGTTGTGACCCAAATGACGGGTGTGGAACCAAGCGAAGGTTGTGACCCAAAGGACGGGTGTGAAACCAAGCAAAGGTTGTGACCCAAAGGACGGGTGTGGAACCAAGCAAAGGTTGTGACCCAAAAGAACTCGGTACACTGACTGAACAAGCAGTACTTGACCGAAGAAAAAAGTATTCGAACCAAAAGAAGGTTACTAACCAAATGTGTATTGGTTTTAATAGAAGGACTATGATTAACCAAAAAGAATGAGTGATTAACCAAAAGAAGGTGACTAACTCAAAAGAAGCTCAGTATGTTTACAGACAAACTGTGGTTAACTGAGAAAAGGTGCGAATTGGTGTTTTAATTGACAGGCAGTGTTTAACCAATGAAAAGGGAGAAAGAACCAATAGGAGGTTGTGAACTCCGCTAGAGATTCGATGTTTAACAGGAAGACTGTGATTAACCGAAGAAAGGGAGATTACACCTCTTCTGGGGAATCAACAAACATTGATCGACCGAAAGAAAGGGTGTTGAACCAAGAGATGATTGTTAAACCCAGGAAACTCAGTAGATTAACAGACAGACTGTGATTAAATGAGGAAAGTATAATGTTGACCTCGAATCAAGGAAATGGTGATTGATCAAAGAGATATTGAAAGGGTATGAGTGATCAAGGAACGACTCGGCTGGGAAAAGGGAAACACTATAGTCTGGGGATAGAGGTGACTATTATCGGTTTGAGGACAAGACGCCCTTACCAAAAATAGTCAAAATAAGGGTAGGATAGACTCCATCCTCATTCCTTCTCTATCACTCAAAGTATATTGCAGAAATTGAAACTGATAGAGTAACAATGCCAACTTGTACAGTGCTCCAGTGCGTTGTGCAGACCTCTGGCTCAGCATGGATAAAGAGAATAAGGCTCTAAAAGATCCTAGAGAGAGAAGCAAAGGGAGATTTATTAATCGAAACAAGGTTTCGATCAATCGATCAAGGGAAAAAGCAAGCCAACCATCTTTCGCACGAGTCGAAAGACCGTCAAAGCAAACACACGGATTAATGATTATACAAAATTAAATATGATCAATAAAGAACAAACTTAATGCAATCAAGAATGAACTTGTGAGGCAGTACCAAATGTCAATTAGCATGCATCACAAATCATGTTATCATGTAAGCAAAAGTGTGCAAGAATCAACATGCTCATACAATGCCGAAAAAATGTGAACAATTCCATAATCGATAAATCATGCATTGAAAGTTTGCATACATGCTTCAAACAGAAGTTAAACAGCTCATAAAACATCCACAAATATCTAGCATATCAAGCAAAGGAAGTTAAATGAGGAAAGAATATTAAACAAGCATGAAAAAGCACAAAAATGGCCTTCTGTCACAGTGGTAATTTATTACCTACATATGGTTAATCGATTACTCACTTGAAATTTTCAAAAAAACATGAAAAAAGGCTAGGTAATCGATTACCCATATATGAGTAATCGATTACCACCGTGACAGTGGCAGAAAATCAACTTTTCAGAAGCACTTCCAGCAACTAATCACTTATCCAATTATCCACATGTTATGGCATGCATTTGTACACAAAAATTACATCAAGTAGAAGCAATTAATCATCAATTGAAAGCATCAAACATCAATATCAACAATCAAACAATTACATGATTGATCAACACCGAAAAGCTATTGGAACTACATTGCTAACATGCGAAAGTGATCGAAATAAGGGTGAACCTAGAAGAATAAGGTATGATGATTTCAAGAGTCAATTTAAGGTGTTCTCCCTTTGGAATGGGGGGAAAGATAACAATTATAAAAATTACCAAGATAAAGAGATTAATAATGCAAATAAGATGATGCAATAATACATGAACAAGATAATGAGATAAGATAAAAAATATGATATCAATGCAAAGTGCGAATTACATATGAGATGCAAAAAAGATAGAAATAGTCTCGTCTTAATCATGACTTAATCGAGAAATCAATAATCAATGATTCTTGACTTTCATCGACTCAATAGTAAAGAAACTGAAATAAAAAGAAAGTGGTCTCATGTTGATCAAAGTTTTGTCAACTCAATGGAATCAACCAAACCATGAGGTTTGTTATGTCATCGACCAAAATAAAGAGAGCGGAATCGAAATGAAAAATAAAATCGGTCTCGTCTAAATCAAGATTTAATCGAGAAATTGATAATCTTATATTTTGACTTTCATTGACCAACAAAAATAAATAAAAAGTGGCCTCACATTTATCAAGACTTTATTGACTTGAAGTGATCAAAGTCGAGATTTGTGTAACGTCATCGGCCTAAATAAAGATTATAAAAAAAAGGTTGATCTCGTCTTAATCAAGATTTAAATCGGTAAGTCGATAATCTTGATATTTGACTTTCATCGACCAAAATAAAACCGGAATAAAAATCAAGTTGGTCTCGTTTAAATCAAGATTTAATTCGACAAATCGATAATCTTAGATTTTTAACTTTCATCGACCAAAATAGAAAAAAAACGGCCTCTTACTAATCAAGGGATTTATTGATTTGGATAAATCAACAAAACATGATTTTTGTAATATCATTGGCCAAAATAAACATTGAAGTGATAATGAAAATCGAAGACGAAAATCCAAGTAAAAATCTAAATAGAATGATAACCAAAAATAGTTAACAAGAAATCATTCAAGATATATTTCTTTTTAAAAAAACAATTTGGTAAAAGAACAAAATAATAAAAAAGGAGGGGGTTGCACATGGAAAATATGGAAACGCATAGGTAGCATCATGTGGGCCTCAAGGCCCATCAACCACCACACGGTTTCAAAGGAAGGGCGGTGATAGCAAAAAAAGATGGATAGAGCCCAAATAAATCCACAAATGTTAAGAACAAAAACCTAAACGAAACACAACATTCAGTAAAGACTCAACCATTCCACATCATCATCAATTGAAAAATTGGACTTAAATGAAATCCTCTTTCGGAGTTGACCGATTCAAAGACCCAAGTATCACCGCCAAGGAGAATACGATCGAAGGAAAAACGTCACTAAATCAACGCAAACCTCCTCTAACCCAACACTCCTCCATCGCGAAAATGGTTACGAATCAACTCGTCTCCGTTCTATGCAATTCGCGGTTCAGGTTTGTGTATTGCTTCGCCTCATTCTTTCCTCATCTCCTCTTTGCTGTCTGGGTCGATTTTAGTTTATGGTTGGTTGAGTTTTTGAGGTTTGGAAGAAGAAGGATAAACGAGTAAGAGAGTTCGAGGTGAAGAGGGTCTGGTTTGAAGGTTATGGCTGAACAGAGATGGAGGGAGGTTTATTGGTTTCTGGGTTTTGTGGCTGAGTTATGGCGGAAGGCGTTTCAAGGTTGAAGATTGGATTTAGAGGTTTGTGTGGATGAAGAGGAGATTAAGGGTTTCGGTTGAAGAAGGTTGCTTGGTTGTGAAAACGAAAAAAATGGGGTTGTTGTTTGGATGTTGTTAACATGTTGAGTGATTGAAGTTCTATTGTTTCTGGTTTGTGATGATGGAGAATGGAAGAAGGTTCACGGACGGATGGTGATGGTTCGTGGTTTTTCATTCTTTTTCAACTCCTGGTTCTGGTTTTCAATGATTTGGGAATATGTTGAAAATGAAAAAGGATTATTGAGAGGTTTGAGGATTTGAAGAAGGTATTGTGTTGTTTGGTTTGTGACAGAGAGATGATGCAAGGTGTAGATGGGATCGAAGATATTGATTGTTGTAACTTGTGGTTACTGAAGAAAAAGGGGAATCGGGGGAGCTGCGGTTGTGGAAGGTTGATGCGCGGGATGGTTATGGAGTAGGATGATTATGTTGAGGTGTTTCAAAGCCTACCAGAGAAAGGTTGTTGTGTCGAAGAGGTTCAGGTTTGGAGGCGTGTGGTTATGTTTGTTTAGAGGTTTTCTGAATAGTTTCAAGAGATTTTTGGAACTGGTGATGTTGTGTCGAAGAGGTTCCGGTTGGAGAGTTCAAAGTAAAGGTTTTCTTTTATCTGTTTTACCTCCCCCCCATTCACTCTCTTCTCCTCTTTTTTAAAAAGACTTGGTTCTTAAATCAAACTTGAATTTTGACCGTTGTTGCTAGCAGGCATGTGCAGGTTAACGTTACGAGAAGTCCTTGTCATGGCAGCAAGGTTTGAAGCTTTTGTCATTGTGTTAAGCATAGGCTTTCGTACGGTTTGAAGAAGGGTGAAAACAAATTGCCACAACCACTCTTGTATTTTTTTGTGTTTTGGTTTCACAATGGGCTTTGTAAAAAAAAGGTGAAATGGGCTTACGGTTTGTAATTTGAAGTGGAAAAGGTAAATTGAAAATGAATTTGGTTTTTTATATTTGAATGAAATTGTTTGAATATTAAAATAGATAAAAAAATGATAATGTTAAAATAGGAATAATTATGGATAATGATGAATAAAAATGCAATTTAGATTTTAAAAAGAAAATTGATAATCGGAAATGTGGATTTAGAAAATTAAATAATATTTGGAATGGACAAATGGATTTAATTGGATAAACAAAAAAGTGGATTTAAGTGGATAATTGGAAAAAATAGATTTAGAAATGGGTTAAGAGAAATGGATATGGATAAATAGATTTTGGATAATTAAAAAAAGAATGGATAAAATAAACTTGAGTAGAAATCGGCTAATAGTGAGTAAATGGACAAGATGTAATTTGGATTTGGAAATGGGTATGAAGATGGTTAGAATGAAAGAAGTGGATTTTTTATGAATATGGATAAAAAGAAAATTATAAGTAAAATGGTTAATAAATGATTATTGAAATTGGTTTGGAAAATAAAAAAGATAATTGAGGGTGAATAAAATGGATAGGAATTTGGTTATGGAGAATAATAAGGTTAGGGTTATGGAGATATCTGAGAGAATTGCTTGATTCAATGCTCCATTCAAAATCTTGATTACTCACCTCTTGAATCTCCTCAAGATAAACCTGATAAAAAAAACCAACACAAAGAAGAACCTGGTAAAAAGGGTTAGCTATGCAGCATGATTGCCCTAATATGATATGCAAGAGAATCAATGGATCTAAGGGAAAAATTTGGGGTACAACAGTTGCCCCTATTTAAATATCTTCACCGGGTGGCACGAGGAACAAAGATCCTCGGGACATCAAGGTGAAAGGTATTTAAATATAGCAAACCGAAAATTTTGCCCTTAGATACAAAGACGTGCAATGCTACTAATATGATGATATGATGCCATGCGAGATGCAAGAATGCAGACAAAACAGGACACCAAAGACCAAAGAGCTGCCAAACACAGAGGGGAGCTTCATTGGGGAAGCAAGAAGAAGGTTAGTATCCACAAGGAAAAAACCTTGGGGATGCAGGCTAACCAACAAAAGGGACAAACCGGGGAGACCCCGAGGAAACACCGGGGAAAAAACCACAAACAATCTTCACTGGGGAAAGATCCGGGGAGATAGACTATTGGGGACAAAACAAACCCACATTCTTCCTGGGCATGAAACCAGAAAGAAGAACCTGATCACTAGGGATTAGTCAAAAGGATAGACAACCAAGCAAAGACTTCCTGGGGATCTTATACTGAAGAGTTCAAAATGGGATTTTCAAGAAAAGCCAGGAAGACAGAGACAAACCCTGCGCACCAATTAGGAGTCTTATAAGGTTGAAGAAATTTGTTCCAAGAAGCTTAGCTTAAAGCAAGTTTTCAAAAATCCAAGGTAAGGGTTCAATGTCCGACACGATTCGAACAAGAACGGTTTTAAAACAAGAAGACAGTGCTTGACAGGATTCAAACAAAGTCCAAGTTCAAGTTTAACACGATTCAAACAAGAACAAGTTTTAAAACACAAGACAATGCTTGACACGATTCAAACAAAGTCTAAGTTCAAGTTTGACACGATTCAAACAAGAACAAGTTTTAAAACGAGCAGACAGTGCTTGACACGATTCAAACAAAGTCCAAGTTCAAGTTTGACACGATTCAAACAAGAACAAATTTTAAAACACAAGACAATGCTTGACACGATTCAAACAAAGTCCAAGTTCAAGTTTGACACTATTCAAACAAGAACAAGTTTTAAAACGAGAGGCAGTGTCCGACACGATTCGAACAAAGACTCTGTTCAGGTTTGACACGATTCAAACAAGAACAATTTTAAAACACAAGACAATGCTTGACGCGAATCAAACAAACTCCAAGTTCAAGTTTGACACGATTCAAACGAGAGCAGTTTTAAAACACAAGACAATGCTTGACACGATTCAAACAAGAACAAGTTTTAAAACAAGAAGACAATGTTTGAAACGATTCAAACAAAGTCCAAGTTCAAGTTTGACACGATTCAAACGAGAATAATTTTAAAACAAGAGGCAGTGTCCGACATGATTCGAACAAAGACTCTGTTCAGGTTTGACACGATTCAAACAAGAACAAGTTTTAAAACAAGAAGATAATGCTTGACACGATTCAAACAAAGTCCAAGTTCAAGTTTGACACAATTCAAACAAGAACAATTTTAAAACGAGAGGCAGTGTCCGACATGATTCGAACAAAGACTCTATTCAGGTTTGACACGATTCAAACGAGAACAGTTTTACAAAATCTTTAATGTTAAACTTCTTGGGGAACCACAAAAGGTTTAAAGATTCAAATCTGGTGCGCAAAGGTTAAGACCGAACAAGCACGACACAAAGCAAACCGGGAATGTCCTTATTTCACTGGGGAAATAATGACAGACACCAATAAAAGATCACAAGCAAAATAGAGCACAAAGATGCGAAGATGCTAGGGTATGATGCATATGCTAGAAACGACGCGAACGACGCAAAACAGAAAAGAAGAAAGGATAACACAAGCCAACACCCTGAAACCCAAACATCAAGGATAACCGGGGCAATCTTATTTTCACTGGAGATGGCAAATCCAAGCCAAAGATACAGTACTACTAACTCTTCCTGTACCAACTTGATTCCATAAAACAACTTGATATTAGAGTAAAACTTAGTTCATCTTTGTGTTTTCTTAAAACTTTTCTGCTTCCCAGAAAATGACGAAGTTATTGTATTCAAAGACCAATAACAACTCTAGTGACTAAGAATTCTGTCGTCTAACAGCTGACTTCTCAGGGGACTCTTGCATAAAGAGCTGGGGTCTGGTACTCACAGGTGAAAACCAAAGCATAAGCCTAGTTTAGACAAATGTTTTAGATATATTGGGAAAGTTCTTCTTCTTTATTGGGGAAATAAATCCATTGGGAATTTGTCAAAATCAGCTGATGTAGCAACTTGATGGGGAGCTAACAAAGTAATTATGCATTCCACTGGCATAACTACCATCTTCAAATTTTATCCGCCCTAGGATAGACGGTCTATACGATAACAAGAGGATTTTATAGAAGAATTGACATACAGGGTGTTTCAATATCTTCAAACTCTTGGAGAGATCTCGGCATAACTGCCCCAGATTAGGGGATGAATAATCAAAAGAATTTTACAGAAGGATTGAAATACCAGATACTTCAATATCTTCCAACTTGAATAATCAAAAGAATTTTACGGAAGGGCTGAAATACCAGATGCTTCAATATCTTCCAACTTGAATAATCAAAAGAATTTTACGGAAGGATTGAAATACTAGATGCTTCAATGTCTTCCAACTTGAATAATCAAAAGAATTTTACGGAAGACTTGAAATACCAGATGCTTCAATATCTTCCAACTTGAATAATCAAAAGAATTTTACGGAAGGATTGAAATACCAGATGCTTCAATATCTTCCAACTTGGATAATCAAAAAAATTTTATGGAAGACTTGAAATACCAGATGCTTCAATATCTTCCAACTTGAATAATCAAAAGAATTTTACGGAAGGAATGAAATACCAGATGATTCAATATCTTCCAACTTTTGAATCTTGACGTAGCTGTTTCTGTTCAGTTATACTCGAGATACTCAAACTGTAGTAGAAATTACTGGGGAACGGATTTTCCCCTGCTGATGGGTTACTGAAGTCAAAACTTGTCATAAGATGATCTCAAGAATATTTGCCCCAATATTCTGAATTTGCAGAATTCTGCCTCTGATTTGTCAACTCTTGGGATAATAGATTGGCAAACCTCACACTTGGTTTCCCCTGACTGAGTCAAATTTCCTTTATCAAGTTCAATTCCTTGACTGACCGCGTTTGTTGGGATTCCTTGATATCGAATGGTATTGCAAACAAGTGTTGTTCATTAAAATTGGCAAAATTTAATGCAAAGTTTGAAAACAAAGTTTTGATAAAAAACGCACCGTGAAATGATTAAATAGTAAAAAACAAAGGGGGGTCTAGTCATTAAGGAAGTGACCAACACACGCGAGTAACAGAGATTATTAGGAGTCAGGTTACTCAACCTTGCTGTAGTATGCTTTTCAAAACAACCTTACCTCAATTAGGTCTTTTAGGGGTTGTAATGTGGCCTGGTTCACAGTTTTATGAAACAAAGGATGAATTCCAATCCTACGCTCAGTTAACTCAAGATATACGTTCAAAACTCCAAAAGTAGGAAGTCACTTGATTTGAAAGCTGAATGGCGCCTTATATGAAGCGCTCGTGTTTGAATGCATAACCGAGTTAAACTGAGAACTACCCTGCCCCCAAGGTTGAGATTTAAGGTTATTTTTTTTGTGTGTAAGGAAAGAAAACTCCAACTTCTAGGCTCGAAGGGGTTAACAAGGGATTATCATCCTTACTTCTCCAATGTTTAGGAAATGTGAAACAATGCCTTACATCCTCGGCGAGGTTAATTTGAAAGTATACCACAGCAATTATGAACATGAGGTTTTCATCATCCTCCCCAATCTTTGTTTAAACAAACAGTTTGATAAAGGGAAAGAAACAAGGTGGAGACATTATAATATTTTTGATAAAATTATAAAAGTAGGTGAGTGAAACGAATGGACTTAATCCAAAAGATGCACAAACATTTCATTAACCTTGCCAATTTGAAAGTACAACAAAGCTTATAAGCAAATATACATTCAAAGTGCAAAGGAAATACAATAAAAGGCATGCCCAAAGTGGGATTCACAGTAGTAGTGGGAGGTTCTACAGTTGTAGTGATAATCTCGGAGACCACTGTCGCTTGTGTATCCATCTTTACCCTCATAACTTGAATTGCTTCCAGAATCTGCCCCATTCCTCCTCGGAGCTCACTCAATTCATTGTTGACTCTGTCCATTTCACAGTACTGTTGAGACATCCTTTGATGAGTTTGGACTTTGGTGTCGATTCAAAGACGATTCTGATGGAAAACGGCGACATGAGACGAAGATAGAGAGGAAATGCACATGCTATGACATGATGCAAATGCTAATGCAAGCCAAATGGTTTCAAGGAACTCAAAGGCAAGTTGTAAACATTTTTGGAAAATTGAAGAGTTTTTGTTTTTAAAATCCAAGCTCTGTTGATCTTTTGAAAAGGAAACGAACATTTGAGTTCCTCGAAACCAAAGGGCTAAGAATGCTTGAATGTATGGATGCAAAAAGCACACAAGCACAAACATATGAACACACAACAAAACATACAAATCCTAGGTTTATAGGTCTCATGAATGGAGCCATGGTCTACCCATCCCAAAAGGTGTGTACTACGGGTTCTCAGTTTGCAGAACAGGGTTCTAAAAGTTCCCAGAGTCGACAACCCATCTTTTGGATTTTATCGACTTCCCAATTACTCGGTAATTAATAAAATTCTCAAGAGAGTCTCGTCTGAGTGTAGTATCGTGTAGCAACCATTTAGGATTACTCCCTCACAGTCATCACACTACGTCTTAAAAGGCCAAGTGGGGGTAAAGGGTAACTAAAGGTCATCAATATCCCTGGCACCCAGGTCGAAAGTAGTAACGCATTCACGATTGCTCGTTCAACATATACCACTTCCGAGAGGGCCTCAACTGAGTGTGGACTTCAAGTTCCCTCTTTTGGGATTTCTCCCTCGAAGTTCCCTTGACTATGTCCACGGTTCCTAAACATATGTGTTCTCTCAAGCCCGGGTTAGGACTTATCTCACCACTCCAAAAGTAGCACATCCAACCCAAAGAAGAATTCAAACAGAGATACACAAATATATACAGATATACAGATATCAGAGATATACATCAGTAAGCAAAGCATAAATAACACAAATAAAGCAAGGTGGGCTTACCCTTAAAATAGTTGTTTCCCCAGTGAAGTCGCCATTTCTATTGCGGTGAAAATCGGATAACAAGCTATTTATTACCTTGCATCATTTTCTTTTACAACCGACTTTGATTTATCCAAAGGAAAGGTTCAAGATCGTTAGAAAAACCTAAGGGGGGGGGGGGGAGATCTAAGGTTCGGAGGTTAGTTACGCCTAGGGAAGGTATTAACACCCTAAACGTCCGTAGTACTCTACGAGAGCCTCTTGTTTTACTTGTTATATCTCACTCGATTGCTAAGGGTACTATGCTAAAGGTTGAAAACCCTAGGGGTTAGTATCTAAGTATACTCGACAAAGCATCGCACTTTGCGCCTACATATCCTTACGGGAGTGGAATCAGAGTATCCGTAGTTCACCGATCTAAGGGTGAAGGAATAGGAACCATTGACTATGGCCAAAGTTCCAAGGGGAAAATGAGTATGACTCATTTTTAGAGTTCACGATAACTCTCTAAGTCTATGTTATAGGGGGAAGTGAGTTCTCATGATGATGAGAATCACATGGAGTGTAAGAACTCCAACCTACTTCTAAGTTATGATTTCATTGGCTCACGATAGCCACGAAATAAGGGTGAACCTAGAAGAATAAGGTATGATGACTTCAAGAGTCAATTTAAGGTGTTCTCCCTTTGGAATGGGGGGAAAGATAACAGTTATAAAGATTACCAAGATAAAGAGATTAATAATGCAAATAAGATGATGCAATAATACATGAACAAGATAATGAGATAAGATAAAAAACATGATATCAATGCAAAGTGCGAATTACATATGAGATGCAAAAAAGATAAAAATAGTCTCGTCTTAATCATGACTTAATCGAGAAATCGTTAATCAATGATTCTTGACTTTCATCGACTCAATAGTAAAGAAACTGAAATAAAAAGAAAGTGGTCTCATGTTGATCAAAGTTTTGTCAACTCAATGGAATCAACCAAACCATGAGGTTTGTTATGTCATCGACCAAAACAAAGAGAGCGGAATCGAAACGAAAAATAAAATCGGTCTCGTCTAAATCAAGATTTAATTGAGAAATCAATAATCTTATATTTTGACTTTCATTGACCAACAAAAATAAATAAAAAGTGGCCTCACATTTATCAAGACTTTATTGACTTGAAGTGATCAAAGTCTAGATTTGTGTAACGTCATCGGCCTAAATAAAGATTATAAAAAAAGGTTGATCTCGTCTTAATCAAGATTTAAATCGGTAAGTCGATAATCTTGATATTTGACTTTCATCGACCAAAATAAAACCGTAAAAAAATCAAGTTGGTCTCGTTTAAATCAAGATTTAATTCGACAAATCGATAATCTTAGATTTTTAACTTTCATCGACCAAAATAGAAAAAAAAAACGGCCTCTTACTAATCAAGGGATTTATTGATTTGGATAAATCAACAAAACATGATTTTTGTAATATCATTGGCCAAAATAAACATTGAAGTGATAATGAAAATCGAAGACGAAAATCCAAGTAAAAATCTAAATAGAATGATAACCAAAAATAGTTAACAAGAAATCATTCAAGATATATTTCTTTTTAAAAAAACAATTTGGTAAAAGAACAAAATAATAAAAAAGGAGGGGGCAGCGCATGGAAAATATGGAAACGCATAGGTAGCATCATGTGGGCCTCAAGGCCCATCAACCACCACACGGTTTCAAAGGAAGGGTGGTGATAGCAAAAAAAGATGGATAGAGCCCAAATAAATCCACAAATGTTAAGAACAAAAACCTAAACGAAACACAACATTCAGTAAAGACTCAACCATTCCACATCATCATCAATTGAAAAATTGGACTTAAATGAAATCCTCTTTCGGAGTTGACCGATTCAAAGACCCAAGTATCACCGCTAAGGAGAATGCGATAGAAGGAAAAACGTCACTAAATCAACGCAAACCTCCTCTAACCCAACACTCCTCCATCGCGAAAATGGTTATGAATCAACTCGTCTCCATTCTATGCGATTCGTGGTTCAGGTTTGTGTATTGATTCGCCTCATTCTTTCCTCGTCTCTTCTTTGCTGTCTGGGTAGATTTTAGTTTATGGTTGGTTGAGTTTTTGAGGTTTGGAAGAAGAAGGATAAACGAGCAAGAGAGTTCGAGGTGAAGGGGGTCTGGTTTGAAGGTTATGGCTGAACAGAGATGGAGGGAGGTTTATTGGTTTCTGGGTTTTGTGGCTAAGTTATGGTGGAAGGCGTTTCAAGGTTGAAGATTGGATTTGGAGGTTTGTGTGGATGAAGAGGAGATTAAGGGTTTCGGTTGAAGAAGGTTGCTTGGTTGTGAAAACGAAAAAAACGGGGTTGTTGTTTGTATGTTGTTAACAGGTTGAGTGATTGAAGTTCTGTTGTTTCTGGTTTGTGATGATGGAGAATGGAAGAAGGTTCACGGACGGATGGTGATGGTTCGTGGTTTTTCATTCTTCTTCAACTCCTGGTTCTGGTTTTCAATGATTTGGGAATATGTTGAAAATGAAAAAGGGTTATTGAGAGGTTTGAGGATTTGAAGAAGGTATTGCGTTGTTTGGTTTGTGACAGAGAGATGATGCAAGGTGTAGATGGGATCGAAGATATTGATTGTTGCAACTTGTGGTCACTGAAGAAAAAGGGGAACCGAGGGAGCTGCGGTTGTGGAAGGTTGATGCGCGGGATGGTTAAGGAGTAGGATGATTATGTTGAGGTGTTTCAAAGCCTACCAGAGGAAGGTTGTTGTGTCGAAGAGGTTCAGGTTTGGAGGCGTGTGGTTATGTTTGTTTAGTGGTTTTCTGAATAGTTTCAAGAGATTTTTGGAACTGGTGATGTTGTGTCGAAAAGGTTCCAGTTGGAGAGTTCAAAGTAAAGGTTTTCTTTTATCTGTTTTGCCTCCCCCCCATTCACTCTCTTCTCCTCTTTTTTAAAAAGACTTGGTTCTTAAATCAAACTTGAATTTTGACCGTTGTTGCTAGTAGGCATGTGCAGGTTAACGTTGCGAGAAGTCCTTGTCATGGCAGTAAGGTTTGAAGCTTTTGTCATTGTGTTGAGCAGAGGCTTTCGTACGGTTTGAAGAAGGGTGAAAACAAATTGCCACACCCACTCTTGTATTTTTTTTGTGTTTTGGTTTCACAATGGGCTTTGCAAAAAAAAGGTGAAATGGGCTTACGGTTTGTAATTTGAAGTGGAAAAGGTAAATTGAAAATGAATTTAGATTTTTATATTTGAATGAAATTGTTTGAATATTAAAATAGATAAAAAAAGGATAATGTTAAAATAGAAATAATTATGGATAATGATGAATAAAAATGCAATTTAGATTTTAAAAATAAAATTGATAATTGGAAATGTGGATTTAGAAAATTAAATAATATTTGGAATGGACAAATGGATTTAACTGGATAAACAAAAAAGTGGATTTAAGTGGATAATTGGAAAAAATAGATTTAGAAATGGGTTAAGAGAAATGGATATGGATAAATAGATTTTGGATAATTAAAAAAAGAATGGATAAAATACACTTGAGTAGAAATTGGCTAATAGTGAGTAAATGGACAAGATGTAATTTGGATTTGGAAATGGGTATGAAGATGGTTAGAATGAAAGAAGTGGATTTTTTATGAATATGGATAAAACGAAAATTATAAGTAAAATGGTTAATAAATGATTATTGAAATTGGTTTGGAAAATAAAAAAGATAATTGAGGGTGAATAAAATGGATAGGAATTTGGTTATGGAGAATAATAAGGTTAGGGTTATGGAGATATCTGAGAGAATTGCTTGATTCAATGCTCCATTCAAAATCTTGATTACTCACCTCTTGAATCTCCTCAAGATAAACCTGATAAAAAAAACCAACACAAACAAGAACCTGGTAAAAAGGGTTAGCTATGCATCATGATTGCCCTAATATGATATGCAAGAGAATCAATGGATCTAAGGGAAAAATTTGGGGTACAACACATCAATATCAACAATCAAACAATTACATGATTGATCAACACCGAAAAGCTATTGGAACTACATTGCTAACATGCGAAAGTGATCGAAAACAGTAAATCGAGAGAGAATTACCAACCTACAAGGCGGAGAATTGCCTTGGTGATTGTTGTGACTAAAATGTAGTGAAAATAAGCCAAGAAAACTAGAGAATTCCAAGCTTGTGATCAAATTATAGCGAAACTGATCAAAACGTGATAAAACTCCGAAATTAAATTTGCACCGAAATGATTGAATCGATTACTTGAATTGAAGTAGAAGTTACTGTAATTATAGAGATCCAAGAAGAAATGCAATGTGATGGAGGTTTAAGCTCAAGAGAAAAACAATTTCAATGTGAAATTTGCTACTCTTCAATGGTGGAAAATTGAGCTCTAGTATGGTTTTGTGAAGAAGATGAAGATGAATGTTAAGAAATTACAGAAAATGCAGAGATAATTGAGAGAAATAAGAGAGTGAAAAGTGAAGAATTGTGAGAATGATTGAAGGTACTTTGTGAAAAGGTGAAGGCTTCTTTATATAGAGGCTAGCTTTGGAGTAGGCTAGGTTTGGAGTGTGCTTTGGAGCTTGCTTTGGAGATATCTTTAGAGTTAGTTACACTTAACTCACTGAGTTGGAAGTTGACTCAGTTAGTTATTTGTTAACTCAGTGGAGCAATCCCAATGCATGCTAACAATCCAAAGGTTCACATACTTAGAAATGAAGTTACATGGTAGTCTTGATTCAAAGTGATGTATTGGAATAAATGCCTTGAAGTGTCTTGAAATGTCTTGAAGTGTCTAGAATGTTCCACACAATGCTAGAACCAAGTAAACCCCAAAGAAGTAGAGGAAAAGTTGTTGTCATGAAAATGCAGCAAAATCTGCCAACTTACATGTGGTAATCGATTACTTCAATTTGCCTAGCAAAGTGGTAATCGATTACCACAGGCAAAACTTGCCCAATTTGCTTAAAAAAAGTGCTATGGCCATGATTCTGATTTTCACCCTTTTGCTTTGATGAATAGGCATGGAAACCCTTATATTTTTCTTGTATTGATGATGTGACGACCTCGTGAGAATATGATTAATCGGGCTTTGAAAATCTGAATATTCTTGCAACAAAAACACGGAGAAAAAGTGCTAATGTGTATGCCAGCGATGCTTATGCTCATGCTTATGCAAAAGGCAAAAAAGGAGGTCAAATTTCGGGTTACGACACTTGCTATGCCAACTAACTAAGGAGTTTGAAAACATGTGGCAAGTCCCACTAGTACTTTTCCTATCTGATTTGCAACCGAAAAAATCGGAATTGGTATAACCTGTTCTAGCCAAAAATGGTTAGTTACACCAAAGTGCTAGTTCCCCTTGTTCTGGACAAGAAGAACTATACTATTTATACTGTGTAGTATTTTTGGGGATTTGAGAGCTATACAAGTGCTGTATATTGTCTTAAGATGTGAGTCTTGCTTAACCCTCGTGTGGGAGCCGCTTTTATAGTCTTTTATTAAGGTACGCCATTAAAAGAAGTCTCTTGGTCTTCTGGCATTTCATGGCCATCATTGCTGTAACTCCCCTTAATGAATGTAGGCATTGAAATTCTAGTAACATCCGTATTGATGCGCCGCCACCGTTACAACTGTTAGTGTGCCAGTTGAGCTCATGTCTGACGTAAGTACCGGGTTGATGGAGGTCAGTACTCGGCTTCGTAGGAGCTCGACTGAGGGGAGTCGGGTTCCCTGACCGGCCCGGGTTATGGATGATACCTGCCTAGCTCTCTGCATTGTTCGACCTTTCTTGCTATCGTAGTCTAGTTCATGCTTAACCTTGTCAGGCTACACAATTCGACTTCAAATATATTTGGCATGTACATACGCCCCCGAGTACTATATCCGTTTACAAGGGTACAATACTCGGCAGTAACATGAGCCCAGATATATTTGACTGATGTCGTGCTATAGGTCGGCTTTTCTTCTTAGGTCCTTACATGTCAAAAACCTTCGAACGGTCGTGTCCTCCAATCTTCCCTAGCGTTATGATGACTTTAATGCATCATGAGTGGCTATTCTATAACTATTTTTGAATGTTGGGCTCCTATTTAAGAAATTTTTCTCTTCCCTTTACTCCTACGCTCTTATTCTTCTTTAAACAAGTCCGTTTCAACTTCAAGCGTTCTCTTCATTTCAGGTATTTTTTCTTTCGCTCTTGATTTTCCTCTATTTTTCTTTAACAGAAATGGCAGTCCTTAGGGAATGCGATGATGAGGGTAAGGTCATCCATAAGAGTGATGAGGAGAGGAAAAGATTTTGGAAAGAAAACATGCAAGAGATGATGGGTTCTATATGGGTAGAAGAGTATAGGCAAGTCATGGACAAATTTTATCGTGAGATTCTCACTTCTGAAAGTGACTTTGACTCTCACTCTTCAGGTCTTGTAGAAATTCTAATGGAGACTACTGCTCCCTTGGATTATGAGGTTATGAACCATAAGAATAGTACTGCTGATGACATGGAAATTGCTAAAATCCGATCCCTGAGGATTATATCCTCTATTGGTTCCGAGGATGATGTTATTTTGGAACCATGTGTTCCAAAGGAAAAAGTGGCATTTTTCTACTTATATCTGTAGCGAGCGATTTTGGACGTGGTTCTTAAGCACTGTCACTCTTGGGGGACTACAAGTCGATTCATTTTTTATCCTATTGAAGCTGATGAAGGAAGGGAAATAGATGTCTCCAATTAACCCTGCTTGCATACTGAGTTTAAACACCGGTCTGTTAGGTTACGAATGCTATATGGTAATGGGGCCCCTTTCTTTTGTTTAAGGCTGAAATAACGGGACTATGCTATTGGTAGGACGCTAGGACTGATACTTTTTGATTGATGTGTGAAGGTACGGGATTTTGGGTCTTTGGTTAGTGTGCTCGCTAAGATTTTTCTTTCAATCTTATGCCTACGTATTCCCATTTACCAAAACAGGGAAATCAGAGTGATCGTAGTTCCTCCTATTCTATGGGAGGAAAAAGGTCATTTTGGTGTCTTGTTCAAAGCCCAAGACCTTTCTTTTTCTTATTGTCAGTAGGAATGACAAGCTGCCCCACCCTGTTGTATTGGTACTCTTGACCGCTTTGATAACATCTTTGTACGAGGAAATCGAAGTTCCCCTTTTGGATTGATCGTCCTTGTGTAGCGAAAGCATTTGGAACTGGGTTCCGATTATCCCTTCTGGTTCCACATAAGTGGATGACGATAAGCTGCTTACGAGCAAGGCCTGCTCCCCACAAACTGTGACGAGTTGGCCGTTCTGGACGAACTTTAGCTTTTTGTGGAGGGTCGAGGTGACCGCCCCAACCTGATGTATCCAAGGTCTTCCTAATAAACAACTGTATGTTTCCCGGATGTCCATGACCTGGAAAGTGACTTGGAAAGTGTGAGGACCAATAGTTATGGGAAGATTGACTTCGCCAATAACCTTTTTTCTGGATCCGTCAAATGCTTTGACGATGACCTCGCTGGTTCTCATCGGGGGTCCTTTGAATGATAATTGCATCAAAGTGGACTTCGGCATAACATTCAGGGCTGACCCTGTGTCTACCAGTACGCTGGCTAAGGCATCGTCCTGGCAGTTAACTATAATATTGAGCGCCATGTTATGACGGCGACCCTCTTCAGGCAAGTCCTCATCACTGAATCCCAAGTTATTGCAGGAAGTGATGTTAGAGACGATACTATTGAACTGTCTGATTGTTACATCCTATTCCACAAAGGCTTGCTCCAAGAGTTTCTGTAGAGCCTCCCTATGCGCTTCTGAACTTAGTAATAGTGATAATACCGAGATCTTTGAAGGAGTCTGTAACAGCTGATCAACAATGTTGTATTCACTCCTTTGGATGAGCTTTAGCATCTCATCATTGTTTTTCGAAAGGTCGGGATTACTGGATTGACCGATTGGTGGATTGGGAATTTCCGTCTGAGGTTCCTTTTCTTTGTTGGGTTCTCCAACTCCTCTGTTGAAGACTCTACCACTCCGTGTTACTCGACTAATGTCTGCAATATTCACGACGGAGGGTAACAAAATTTCCTTTCCATTCTCAACTGTTGTTGCACCGTATTTGTAAGGGATCGCCTTAGCTGATTCATACGGTATTGGTCCCGGTAGATAGATGACTATGGGAACGTTCTGATTTTTCTGACCATCATAAGTAATTTCGATCCGTTCCTGGTTGGGAACTCTCGATTCGTCAAGTAGAGGGATGATGACACAAACATCCCTAGCCCTCTGATGATCCGAGATTACGACAACGTCCTCGATTTGATCAGCGAGGTAGTTGACTGATCTAGAACTTGACCATGATTGAACCTCTTGGCGGTCCAAATGACTTTGAAGGGCTGCCCGCACGAGGTAGCATCCTTGATTATTCACTGAGCAAACTCCACACCGCTCATAGTTGTGTAGTGGCACCTGGCCACGTCCGCTCTGAATACAGTGTAGCCTTACTAGGTCTGTTTCCATCGACCGAACATCCTGACTTTGATATCTAGTAGGATTCCCGTTAGTGACACTAATTTGCTGGGTGTCTTCATCCATATAGATTGGAAGCCACCAGTGGTTCAATAGGTGCTGAAGTGTTTCCTGGACAAGGGCACAACCTTGATCGTTTTCACAACCCGCTTTACAGCTCGGATAATCATGTGATACTAGGAACCCGAGGCGGACCTGTTTAGCATGTAACTCTACCAGGTTGGTATTCATCAAGCGAATATCGAAGATTTGAATCATGTTGATTTGATAGGGATTCCTATCGTGGTAATCCTGGATCCATCCAAGATCCATCTGACGCTAGAGGGCCTCTTGTACAAAAGAGCATCCCTGTTTGTTTACCGAGCAAGTCAGACAGGAATTATAATCGTGCCGTGGCAGATTATGATATTGGCTTTCCCTTGAGTGCATTGCCACCAGGTTGACATTCATTGCACGGATGTCGTGGTTTTGAATGACGTTGGAATTCGTATAAACCATGTTAACTCCATGAACTTGGTGCTCTTGGATCCATTCGAGATCCATCGGTTCCTGTAGAGCTGATTGCACCACAGAACATCCTCAATTGCTTTTAGAGCAAATATCACACTAATGATAATTATGAGGTGGCACATGGCCATATCCACTCTGTTTACAATGCATCTTGACCAGATTGGTCCTCAACAAGAGTACATCGTGAATTTGATAGACATTGTTAGACTCCCCCTCTATCAGATTGACTGCAACTTTCTCGTGTTGAGGTAGAGGGTTTGTGAGAACATTGAGATTCGTATCCTTGAAAGAGAAGACCCCACTCCTAACAAGCTTTTGCACTTTAGATTTGAAACTGAGACAGTTCTCTATGTTATGCCCTGGTCCTCCTTGATGGTAAGGGCAAGTCTGATCCACCTTAAACCAAAAAGGCAGATTTTCCGGTATTGTAAGAGGAGACTTAGTCTGGATGTGCCCCTTAGCCAGTAGTAACGGAAATAGTTCTGCCTACGATACGGGTATAGGATCAAATCCTTGTGGCCGCGTTGTATGGTTGTTATTGTATTGAGGACGAGCCTGCTGAAGAGGCTGTTGTGTCCTTTGCTGAAATTGATGTTGAGTAGGTTGGCTCTGTGCAACCTGAGGTTGATACGTAGAAACAGGCGCAGGGTTGATAGCAGGAGTCACAGCTGCTACTGGTTGATATCGTCGCCTTTGCTTTCCGAGAGAGATATTCCCAATATCTTGCTCTTTTTTCTTAGGGAGAGCACTACCGTATTGTTTTGTACTGCTTGATGATCCAGCGTCTTTTACTAAACGTCCTTCTCGGACGGCTCCCTCAAGACGAACTCCCATGCCCACCATCTCGATGAAGTCACTAGGTGCACTGGCGACCATTCTGTCGTAGTAAAATAAGCTCAAGGTCTTTAAGAAGATCTTTGTCATCTCTTTTTCCTCAAGAGGTGGACAAATTTGAGTGGCAATTTCACGCCATCTCTGAGCATATTCTTTAAAAGTTTCTTTGTCCTTTTAGAACATCGATCTGAGTTAATCTCTGTCCGGTGCCATGTCCAAATTGTATTTATATTGTTGGACGAAGGCAGTGCCAAGATCTCTGAAAGTCCTAATCGTAGCGCGGTTTAAACCCATGTACCATTTTAATGCGGGCACCGGTTAAACTATCCTGAAAGTAGTGAATCAGTAGGTCCTGATTCTCTGTCTGAGCTAACATTCGCCAAGCGTACATCACCAAATGGCTTTGAGGGCAAGAGTTACCCTTGTATTTTTCAAATTTGGGTACTTGGAACTTGTGCGGAATTTTCACATTGGGGACCAAGCAGAGATATGCGGCGTCCTTTCCAAATAAATCTTGACCGCGAATAGCTTGCAGCTCCTTCTGCATTTCCAGGAACTATTCCTGGAACTCGTTCAATCTTTCAAACATGCTTTCGTTTCCACCAGAAGGTATCTGTGGAATCTGTCCTTCCGGGACAGTGTGCACCACAGGGGGTGGTACCCTGACTACGGCAATGAATCTAGGCGTTTCCCGAAGTTTGTAACCTTCAGGAGTCCTTATTATGCCCCTGGCATCCTCGCTTTCCCGAAGTTTGTAACCTTCAGGCCCAGCGGCTTCTGCTATAACTCCCTGATCTTTAGTGATCGGCGGAACATATCTTTCTGGGATATAGTTAACAGGCATGCCCCAGGGATGATCTTTCGGCATTTGATACCTAGGATCATACTTCTCCACTATGGGCATTGAGGTGATCTCTGAGATCACAGTTCTTTGTAGCTGAGCTTCTACCATGGCTTGCATGTCGTTACGAAGCTTTCTTATATCCTCTCTCAGAGCGTCGATCTCTTCTTTTAACTCTCTGTTCTCTTCCTCGAGATCATCCATCTTTTTCTGACGATTGGCCCGAGTATTGTACGAATGAGACAGTTTGACTCTAGAACCGAGACATAAATGTGAGATTCGTAGGTAAGAAGAATACACGACGTGAGAATGATGAATGCAATGATTACATTAATTATTTTTTAGTTTAATCAAAATAAACTTTGACAATTAGATTGCAAATATCAAACAGTGGGGAAAACCCCATTTTATTGAATTCAAAGGATCGCGGAAATGGAAATACAGTAAATTAGAAGGTGCAGAAACAGAAACCTAAGCTAACGGGTCCTGAGTCCTCTCTGAGGAGAATTTGGGTGCTGATTCTGGCACTTTCCTTTTCTTGGACCGGGGCTCTTGGGCCGTTGTCGGGTTGTCATTCCTTTGCCAGGTGAAAGGAGTGAGCAAATTCCTTTGGTCATCCTAATTTTCTACAGCATGTTGCTCCAAAATCTCAATCAGAGCATCCTTATCTTTCAGTAGTTGCTGTATTTTGGTACACTCCACATTGAGAATGCGGTACTTATTCTTCCAAGATCTCCTCTCCTGTTGAACTTTGTTAAGAGTAACCTGGAGTTTTTCGGTCTCAGTCATGAAATACATGACAGATTCCCTTGGCGGAAGAACTCCGTGACGAGGATAAGGCATTTTTAGCTTGAGAGCTCTAGTTTGTACCCAGTGGAGATAAGGCTCCACCGAGACACAGTCTGGTTTTCCTAGAGACTCCCGTCCTTTATTATGAACATATTTCCAAGCGTGCACTATTTCCATCTTTAGTGCCCTGTCATTTTCTCCTTCCTTGAAGAAAAGACTTTCCAGATGAGCATTATGCGGGACATGCCTCATCAGGTATCCAAATTGACGATGAACAAGAACTGGATGGTAATTGATTCCTCCTTTAGTTCCTATGAGGGGTACCTTGGGGAAATTTCCACAACGGTCAATGACCCTGATCCCGTCATAAATCCTATTGCACCAATCTATGTTAGAGTTGGTAAGAGACATGATTTTCTGTGACCAATGTAAGACACTCTTATGATCCCAAAAAGCAGCAGACTTAGGCAAATGGGAGATAAACCATTTATATAGCAGGGGTACACATCATGTGATCATTCCTCCGCTGTATAAATTCCCTAAGTGTACAGAATGATACGCATCTGCGAGTAAGGTCGGTACAGGGTTTCCAATGAGAAAAACCTTAATGGCGCTGATATCTACAAAGTTATCGATGTTGGGAAACAAAAATAACCCCTAGGTGAGTAAAACAAAGATGCTTTCAAAAGCAGTCACGTTCCCTATACTAGCAAAGTACAGAGCCTTCTTTGTCAGAAACTAGGCTGGTAAACCCGGGATTCCACCCTTAGTGGTCATGTGAGTCCTGACTTCTGACTCATCCAAATAAATTGCTCTTGCAATGGTCTGATCCCTTGGAATTTCTTCCAGTCCAGAAAAAGGAGCTTGATCAGTAATGTGTAAATCGGTCAGATGAGAATACTCCTCCAGCGTTGGTACGAGCTGGTAATCCGGGAATGTGAAACAATGATAGAGCGGATTGTAAAACTGAATGAGTGCCTCCATGATTCTTTCAATTACATGGACCCTTAACAGAGGTAGTAGACCTCTGTACTTGGCTCTGAAAGCTTCAGGGTTAGTGATCATTCTCGCCAAACCTCTCAAAACCATTAATTCTTGTCGAGAAAACACCAGCGGGCTAGGAACCGTGCTAGGTGATGTTTTTTCGAAGAATCTCAGAAGATTGTAGTATCGCGTGACAACTATTTCTGATAGCTTCCGCACTACTAAAAGAGGTTTTTCCTAGGTGTATACTCAGTCTTTCCACATGCGGCATCACACACATTCCCATTAGCAGAAAAATAAACATAGATATCAATTAGGAAAAGCAGTATATATATGTGTCCTAATGTCCTAGACTTTTAAGAGCTATGAATCCTATGTTCCTGATAGGAAATGGCTCCCCGGCGGAGTCGCCATTCTGTGGTACCTTCCCAATTTAAAGGTTTTTACCTAAGATCCTAGTGAAGGCCGATTCTAGCAATAATGACATTCCCCGATGGAACCGTCATGAAAATAACTTGTCCAAAGTTTTTACCTTAAACAACCAAAGAAAGGGCCCCACGGTGGGCGCCACTTTTCTGTAGCGAGTGATTTTGGACGTGGTTCTTAAGCACTGTCGCTCTTGGGGGACTACAGGTCGATTCATTTTTTATCCTATTGAAGCTGATGAAGGAAGGGAAATAGATGTCTCCAATTAACCATGCTTGTATACTGAGTTTAAACAGCGGTCTGTTAGGTTACGGATGCTATATGGTAATGGGGCCTCTTTCTTTTGTTTAAGGCTGAAATAACGGGACTATGCTATTGGTAGGACGTTAGGACTGATACTTTTTGATTGATGTGTGAAGGTATGGGATTTTGGGTTTTTGGTTAGTGTGCTTGCTAAGATTTTTCTTTCAATCTTATGCCTACGTATTCCCGTTTATCGAAACAGGGAAATCAGAGCGATCATAGTTCCTCCTATTCTATGGGAGGAAAAAGGTCGTTTTGGTGTCTTGTTCAAAGCCCAAGACATGAAGCTAAAGGTGGTTTGTATCTTGTTCAAAGCCCAAGATATGAAGCTGAAGGGTCTATTTGTATCTTGTTCGAAGCCCAAGATGTGAAGCTAAAGGGTTTTGACCTTAGAGAGAATTTGTCATCTCTAAAGGGGATATGTTTGTCACAATTATTGGGTGACTGATTATAAAGGAGAATTACTTTAACTGGGATATGTGAGCCCAGCAATGCCTTAATTTCCTTTATAGGGGATTTTCAACCTAGAGGAGAAAACTTTAACTCAGTGTAGAGCAATGCAATCTTTCCTTAGGAATTTCTTATGCTAAAAGAGGGACATTGGCGTGGATGTAAATAATCTAGAGGCTTGCCGCTTACAGCAATTAGATGGGGGGGGGGGGGGGAAGGAGTTGTTGATGTTTGTATGCTATGAACAAGGCACAACTTTGATGCTAAAAGGTTGATTGACTCAACCGGGGTTTTCCTTATACAAATCCTAAGAGGAGGCTATTGGCCCATTAAGAGGGTGTTTTTTATGTGTCTCGTACGAAGCCCGAGAGAAAGGCTAAAAGGGTTGACTCAACAAGAGAGTGCTTTGTATATGTGTCTTGTACGAAGCCCAAGACGGAAGCTAGAAGTTGTTTGACTCAACAAGAGAATCTTTTATACTCAACAAGAGAGTGATTTGGTATCTCGTATAAAGCCCGAGATAGAGGCTAAAGGTGTTTGACTCAACAAGAGAGTCTTTTTGTATCTTGTATAAAGCCCGAGATGGAGGCTAAAGATGTTTGACTCAACAAGAGAGTCTTTTATACTCAACAAGAGAGTGTTTTGTATCTCATACGAAGCCCGAGATGGAGGCCGTTTGACTCAACAAGAGAGTCTTTGTATCTCGTACGAAGCCCGAGATGGAGGCTAAAAGTGTTTTTGTATCTCGTACGAAGCCCGAGATAGAGGCTATAGTTACTGTTTCAGTTGAGTGACAGGTCCAGTATGTTGGTTCAAAGAGAAAATCAGTTCTTATATGGGTAATGTTGTACTCATGGATTTGATCTGAGGACCGGGATTATTTCCTGTTCTCTAAGGAAACGGGGAGTCCAAAGGGGTTTTTAGACTGTCCGAGTCTATGGGTTTTATCTTTTGTACTATGCTTAAGAAACAGTAGTAGTAAGATCTAGACTCTTTGAAAGATTGTTCTATTAAGATGACTAATTTCTGTTCCTATATCTCTAGGAGGTCGTCAGGACAATTTGTACGAAGCCCAAGAGGAGGCTGGAAACTTTTAAGAAGCCGAGGGATAATTTGTACTAAGCCCAAGAGGAGACTATCTTCCCAGAGAAAGAATCATTATACAAAGCCTAAGAGGAGTCTGTGAAAACTTCTAAGAAGCCGACGAGTCCTTGTACAACACCCAAGAGGAGGCGGGGATGCTTTTAAGAAGCATGTGGGTCCCCAAACCCCAAGAAATTCAAGACAGGCTATTCACAGAGAATAGATCAAGCCAGGAAAGTTCGAGAATTTGGAAGAAACTCAAGAGATGCCATTCACGGAGAAAAGATCATCTCTGGGGAGTTAGAGTTTCTTTGACAATTCCTAGGAGTGACAGCCGAAGAGAAGACTGTATCTGGTGCTCCTATGGGGGATCTAGTTTTGTCTATTTTTTTAAGAGTGATCATCAGGGCTCCACCTAGTGCTAGACGTAGTTGCTGGGGAAACTCTAAATATCTATACTATTATTACACAATCGATATGAGTTTATGAAAGAAGACTTACAGTGAAACAACCCCACAGTACAGTTATATACATATGAAAGCGGTAAATGAAAGCGGGTAAACACTTACTCGGTTGTAGAGCTTCCATGCTGTTTTGTTAGTTTGTTCAACAAAGAAAGCTTTGATAACAATATTATATTTAAAATCAAAGGAGAAAGTGTCTTTGAAAGGAAAGCTAGGGCTTACAGCTCAAGGAGAGGCCCAGGGTTTTATCAGTGATCGCACCGTCGTTTGTACAAGGACTTATACAAGTGACTAAGGCCCAAGAAAGGTTTTCTGTACAAGGGGATGGGTCTTACACTCTCTTAAGAGGCCCAAAGGTGTTTAAAGAAAAAGGAATGAGGCTTATAACACGAGGGTAGACCCAGATGATTTGATTTTGAAATGGCGACGATCGCGCCGAACTTTTGAAATACAACGGGACTTATACAATAAGTGAGGCCCATAATAGGTTTGTATTTACAAAGGATTGGGTCTTACACTCTATTAGAGGCCCAATGAGTTTTTTTAAAAAAAATAATGGGGCTTACAACACGAGATTTTGAAAACACAGTGGGTCTTATGCAACAATTGAGGCCCAAGTCATTTTGGTTTCAAAAAAGGGTTGGGTCTTACACTGTATTAGAGGCCCATGAGTGTTTGAAAATGATTTGTGAGGGTGAAAATCAAAGAAACCCTAATTTGTTTTCCTTTAAAAGTAAATATTAAAAGAAAATCAAATAAAAATGATAAAAATACCAAATAGGTTTGAATAAACCACTTGTGATTTTTGTTTAAGGTTTGAAAAATGAGGTTTTAATCACAAGAGATATTAAAACTCATTTGGTTTTGATTTTCAAAGTAAATATTCATTTTTAAAATGTTTAAAACAATTAAAAATGAATTTATTCACAAAAATACTAATTATATTAAATAAATAATATAAATTTAATTTTTTTGTGGAATAAAATATTTCAATATTTTTGTGATTTTTTGCAAAATGAACCAATAAAAAATAATTAAAATTGAAGCAGTTATTAATTTTCCAATTAATTTACAAAACATGAAAATATTGGAAAAAATAGCAAAAAGGTGAAAAAACACAAAATGGCATGGGTGGGGTTTGAACCCATGACCTCAAGGTTATAGGGCGCGTTCCTTACCACTGGGGTGGTGATACATCCATTGCTTGAAACAAAGCAACAAATATACAAGGCTTGCCTTGTTTTCTAGGCCTGGTCAAGGCAAGGCAAGACAAGTTTTGCCAAGAAACGGGAAGGTCCATAACTTTCTCATTTCTCAATGGTTGGGGACAAAATTTATATGCATCTGGCCTAGAATTTCACAAGGAATCCAATAGTGGTGGTATTTTTTTCAGATCACACTCCCTCCTCAAAATCCGATAGGGGTTATGAAATAGGCCTATAATTGCATTTTTTATGCCACACTTTGGTACAGGCATGAACTACATGATGAATTGGTTCAAACACAACATATATAACATGTATGAGGTGTGCATGATCAGTGGACTTCAAAGCAACGCATATTTTGGAAGATTCAAGTCATGATGCTTACCTCTCTTTTGAGCTTTTGGAGTTTTTGTGCAATCTGCCAAGTTCTTTGTTCCAGAAATGGTTTGATGCTTTGGACACTCTCAAATGATCCCTTAGAAGCTTTTAGGATAAGTAGAGTCAGCTGGAACCTGCAAAAACACAAACTGGCCCTTTCTTGCAAAAGGGGTTAAAATGACCAAAATAACAACTCCCTCAAATGGTGTTCCAGATGGGGGGAACCATTTGGGACAGTTCAAGGATGTTATTTGGAGTGTGTTTGAGTTTTTATCTGGTTTGGAAAGTGACTGAATCAAGACATGGCTTGAAAAATGCATAAAAGGCCTATTTTGAGGTTTTGAGAGGTGACTTTGTGATTTTGGTGTTACAGGTCACTTGTGAGAGTTTGGACAGCTTAGATATGACATATTGGATGTGTTAGGATCATGAGCTGTGATGGAAATGCTCTCTAACTCAAAAACTCAGAGTTACCTTGCTAAAGAAGGCATTTTGGCCTAAAGAGAGGGATTTTGAGGAAATCATCTATTCAATGGCTTTGGTGTACTCAAACTGAGCACAAATGAGCTCTATTTATAGTAGAGCAAGTTTGTTTTGGGGTCAATAGTGAATGGCAACCACAACAGTGGTTTGGCCAATGTTGATCAATGAGAAGCCAAGTCTCCTCTAGCCATTGACTAGAGGTTAGGGCACATGCCTTTGGTTCCCTAGTTGTTGGATCATTCTTGACTGAATTCAGTTGCAAATGTGTCAGTCCATGCCACCTCTAAGCATCTATTAAATGCTCCAATCCAAAATTGGAGTCTTGTCCCTCTTTTAGGGATTTCTAGGCTTGGCATGCTACTTCTTGTTCCAAAGAATTTGGAGGCTTGGATCAGTGTTTGTTCCCTTTAGATTTAATCCTCAGATGTGTCCAAAGTGATGACAAGCTTGGAATTATCTGATTTTGCCAAATCGAGCAAAAATGCAAAATTCTGCCTAGCCTTGGCAGTTTTCAGCAAGGCATATTGCCATTGTCATATCTCATGACTCAAGTTGAGTTTGGTGATGTTCTTGGCCAATTTGGAAAGCCCTTATATGATACAACAACTGTTTGATCATAATTGGTTTTGATACTTTTTGGATCTAAGTGAAAAATGCCCCTACATTTGGAAAAAAGTAAGGCAGATTCTGACTTAGTGAAAATTTCACTAAGTGTTGGAAAAAGTGGCATTTCATGTTTTCAGCCATTTTGATCATTCCATAAATCAAAATCCATAATGAATTGGAATGAGGTGTAGTTGACACTTTTGTAGAGGGCCATGAGGGCTACAAATCCAGCTTTGGATGGGGAAAAATGGCCTTGTGGTTTAGGAGTTATGATCCTCCAAAGTTGGTACCCTTGCCACTTTGTTCATAACTTAGAAAATTTTCTAAGTTTTTATGGTTACCCCTTTTACAAGTTATCCCACTTTTCTTGATTTTTATTGATGAATGATGATTCAAATCATACATTAACATCATTTTATGGTCAAAAAACCATTTTTGTGAAAAATCTCAAAAAGTCAAAGTTGACTTTTGTGCACAGTTGACTTTTTATCAGATGAATTCCAAACTGTGTGATCCTCTATGAAATCTAGTACTTGAACTAAGTCAAACTTGATGGATTAATTTCATAGGTGTTATAGGGTATATTGAATCATGTCCTAGGGTTTGGGAGCATGTCCTGGTCAAAAGTCAAAGATACAGTTGACTTTTTTCGCGAAACCCTAACTGTGGTTCAGATGAAATTGAGACTTGTTGCTCAAGCTTCTTGGATCAATCCATTGTTGTAAATGGATCAATGTAGTATGTTAGAGACCCTTAAATCCTCTCTTGAGGTCTTGGATCATGTTTTGTCCCAAAAGTCAACTTAGGGGTGAATTAGGTCAAGAAACCCTAATTCCTGATTTTTGATGTATGCATCCCCTGAGGCTGAATTGACTTGGTGCTTGGGTTTATGATGTCCCTTGGAGCATCATAGGTTATACTTTGAAGCATTGGCTCATGCCCAGAGGAAAATTTCCATCTGGAGGCCCTGGTCGACCAAAACCCTAATTTGGTGACACTGGCGATCTTGAGGCTTGATCCACCTAGAGGGGAGCAGCCTTATGCTTAATCCTTGAAGTGGGGAGTCCTCTTGACCCATTGTGGATGTTTGAGAGGCTAGACAAGTTGAAGATCATGTCATTCTTTGATTGATCCTTTGTCTAAGGCTCTGAGAGGGCCTGAAACCCTAAATTTGATTGTAGTGAATGCTCACCCATCTTTGGGGAGACTAATGAGGTATGATAGTTCCTCCATATTGTGATGATGATTTTCACAATGATGGGAAATCTTAGTGGTCAAAATTTGGGGTATGACAATATCCTAGTATTTTGGAAGATTTCAACATCTGTATCCCTTTTTCCGACTTCTAGGTTGGCGTGTTGAAGACCGTCAATATAGCACCTTCCCAACTCTGTCCCAAAAATTGGGGATTTATAAAGGCTTTTGAGAGGGTTTGTGAGGTTTAAACATTGTTTCGACCATAAGTTTGTTCTTCTCCTTCTTTGAGGTAAAAGGAGTTGATAACCGGAGTTGGGTTCAAATCAGTGGAATTCCTAGCCGAAGCTTCCTTCAGGCTTATACCAAAAATTATATAAATTACAAAGATCGTTTCGTAAGGGTCCGATGTGGGCCGAGATGTCCGCAGGTGTTATATGCCTTAGATGGACATCCGCGCTTTCCTCACTACTGGGCCAAAGTTCCCTTGTCGGTTACTGGTTTTAACTATGACAAATTAAATGACTTGGAACTCTAATCGTTGGCCATTCTTGACTCATTCCGTAAGATAAGGATCAAAGAATTGTTGCCCTTAGATGACGACTTACTTCTTGCTTTTCTGGGTAATCATCATCTTTTGCTTTAAATATTTATCATCTTCATTTTATTCTAATCTTATGTTGTTTATTTGCAGACAAAATGACTGATCTGACTGTAGTCGAGCAAAAGAGATTGATGTAGGCAGCTCGGGAATCCCGGAGAGGGGATGGGGGTGCATCTGCATCCAAATCCGATTTAAGTGTGTTAGAGGTCCGAGTACCAAAATGATCCAGGGGGACAAGTACTAAAGCCGCCTCGAGTAAAGGTGAGCCCTAGCCTCTTGTTCTTCCTGTTCAAGATGAGATCTCTCAAGGTGATCCGAAGAAGCTGAAGGTTCTAATGAATGAAGATATCCATCAAGATGAAATAAAGATCAACTCTCTCATGCAAGGCCCTGGGGGAAATTCAGCGTCTGGGGAATTTAAGTTTTGGTCCAATGACTTTGATGGTTTCAGATTTCTACGTGATCACCTCAATGCTACCGAGGATGTTAATAAAGTTAAATCCATTGGTCAGCAAAAGATTACCCAGAACATTAGTTCCTATCTGATGAGATGTGCCGTCCTCATCCAAGGTTTATTAGAATTATCTGACGACTCTGAAAAGATTGAGTCAAAATTTAAGGATGAGATCGCTCAGTTGAAGAGAACCCAAGAATCTCAGTCTGATAAGCTTTCTTGCTTGGAGAGGGATTTGGCTAATGCGAGGAGGGAGAAAGAGACTTTGGAGTTGGATCACTAGTTGGCCTTAGCCAAACTTGCTGATTAATTGAAGCTATTCGAGGCCTCTAATGCCGAGCTCTAATCAGCCAATAATGATCTTAGTAAATCTATGAAGAAAGCTCAGATCGACATTATGTCTACTGGTGATGAAGCTTTTGATAGAGACAAAGATCAAGCTCTATGTCTCCATCCTGACTTGGATTTGTCAGAGATGGATTACTTCAAGGTGGTGCAGGATGGCCATCTTGTGGATCTTGGCGAGCTAGAGAAAGATAGTCCAGAGTGATCTCAAGGCCCAGTCAATGATGCAGACGGGAATGTGAACCCGACCAACAATGATGTTGCCAATGAGACTTCGGCTGCTACATGATCTTGATGTTTTCTTATTTTAGTTAGTTATCCTTCTGGATGCGTTTTTGATGTAATCTTTTCAACCTTCGGGCTTTGTAATGAACAAATTGAACAAAATTTGGCCATTCTGTGGCTTTCCTTTTGCTAATGTTATTTTCGTTTACCATCACTTTAATTCCTTTGCAAAATAATCTCGTGCGTATATCCAGCCCCTCGGGCACTAAGTTAAAATAACTTAAGGTGTCCGATTATAAAGTGCCAGATATTATTTTCACCTATTTACTTTTCTTATGTTTGATTTCTAAGACTTTTTGGATAGATCATCGCGAAGCTAATTATTATTTAAGAAGTTTTTAACTATCGCGTGCCAATGGCCTTGACACTTTTGAGAGTCCTGAACTGTTATAGGCATAGGTGCCGATTATGGTGTGGACTTGGGTGTCCTTTTATCAGAGACTTGCTCCCAGTACTTATAAGCCTTTGGCAGTTGGTCATGTATGACTTTGATACCCATGAGCCCCAAGTTTCTTTTGGTGTGCTTAAGCCTAGATGTTTCATTATTTTCATAATTGATTATCCGGCTTGTGTGCATGGATCGAGCATGCACATTTATAAGTGTTTGTTCACTCGTGTACGCGGAACAAGTCAACACGTTTATGGGAGACCTATGTGTAATACCTCAAAATTTACCTTCATGTTTTCTCAATAATTGGTTTATGCTTTACTCATTTGCATTCCATAGTAGGTCATAAATTGCATAGCATGGCAATCAGCATAGGGCATGGGATCAGGTGATTCTCAAATGTGTTGATCATCCAAAGCAAGGGATCAAGGGCCAAGTATCTCCCAACTAGCTTCAAGGGTTTCTCATACTCCATACAATCTCAAGTCTTCTCCAGAAGTGGATTGACCAAGAAGTGACCTCTAGACTTCATCCCTTAGACTGATTGTGCAAATTAGGGTTTTGGTTTCAAAAGGGCTTCTTGTTGAACTTTGTGGATTCAAGCATGTTCTCATAGTGTTCCATATGCTCACAAGTGTGCATGGATGGAATCTTGGCCATTGGTTCTTTGGGGAAGGTTTTCAATGGATCAGTTACTTGTGAAGTAAGCAAAAGTCAACTGTAAGGAGGAAAGTCAACCATGGGTCTTCAAGGGTTCAAATCATGTTTCCCAAGTCCATATACCTTTATTGGGTCAAGGAGTAGCATGGATGGCACTATTCATCATGAATCAAGAGTTTGTGCAAAAGTTACTAAATACGGAAGTGACTTATAATTTGAAGCTTTCCATTTTTGGCAGTTTTTCCACCACATTCAACTTGACTTTTCATCACCAAAGAAGCTTCAAATGAATTTTCCTCAAACATGAAAGTTGGAGATCTTTCTCTCCCATTTCCAAAAAGTACTAGATTGTCTCCATATCATTTGTGAAACTCATGTTATGATCAAAAGGAGGCAAGGTGCTTTTTAAGGTTTTCACATGTATCCATTTTTCCACCTTTTGCATTTTGGTTCAAATTGGCTTGTAATTGTTTCCAATGACTCAAGTCACATTGCCATATTCAAGTACACTCCATTAGGATCATTTTTGGCCTTTGAATTGCAAGAATCCGTGCCATATACATCACATATTTTCCATTATGCCAAATTGCAAAATCATTTGAAACTCATAATTCAATGACTTTCCCTCCAAGATAGGATCACACACGCATTCAACAAGTAAAATGGAGATGAATCACACATTTTTCATGACCCTTGCACGTGTGGATTAAGAGGTACACACCAACTTGCATTTTTGCAAATCACTTCCATATGCCTTAATCAAGGGATTAACAAAACCCTAATCATGCTCAGTGCTCTAACCAAGTCTATATAAGGAGACTCACACGTTCATTTCACCCTGATGCACTCTCATTTGCTCAGATTTCAAATTTTGCTCTCAACTTTCTTCTCTTCGAAACTCCACTCTCCTAGGGTTTCATTGAGAATTCTTTGCCTATTCTTGATCAGTGAACTTCATAGAACAAGAATCAACCACTGTTTGAAGCTCTAAGCAAGGTTTTCACCATACACGAATTTGAGGTGCTCACTTTCAAAATCCAAGATCCAGCTCGATTCAAGTCTCTAGTTGCATTTATTTTGCAATCAGAGGTCCTAAGGAGTAGATCTGCAGCTTTCTGAAGGATTTCTTGGTGTATTTTGAGCTTTGCAAGTTTCAGGTTAGTGTGATTTTCTTGATCATAGAACTCAGTTTTCTTGTGTGCATTTTGTTCCTCATGACTTGCTGATGATTCTGATGTGTTTAGATCTTGATTTGGACGTGTATTATGGTTGTAATGTAGATCTGAAATTTTTATGTTCAAACTTTTTTTCTTCGATTTGCATTATGTGTTAGTGATCTGTCGAAATGGTTTGCATATTCTTGATCCTGGTGAAATTCTGGTTTAAATGATGTACTTGTTTACAATTTCTAGGAATTTGAAAACTTCTGTTCGCGGGAGATGGTGACCGGAGCTTGGGCTCTGGCGACTGGTCGTTTTTTAGGTGATCTGAGGGTTTGATGAAGAAGACGTAATCACAGCCATCCAAGGGTTAGATCTGGTGGTTCAGATCATGCCACGTTTTCTTTAAATCAGATTTTATTTGTTGATTGTGTGTTTACATTCCATACTTCTTATTGCGTACCTTTAATCTGGACCTTTGATCTTGCATGATTTTGATTTTTGTTGACTTGATCTGGAGCGTTTGATGGATCTGATGGTTATCTTGGTGCCAACGCATTAAAAATATCTGTTGCCTCTCACGTGTTATGTTTTAAATTTCTGATGATGTGGTGTGCGCCCATGTATGCTTGTCATCCTGAACTCTGAATCCTGTGCGTTAATCTTGATTACCTTGGTTTTAGTTGACTGATTGTGGTGCGTGAGATGGATCTGAGGGTTTGTGTGTGTCCAGATGGTTGACTGGGTTTTGTTTTTTTGTTTGGCATGTGCTGATGGATCATTTGGTTTGGGCTTGCTTTTCCCACCCCCTGTTCAGCCCATTTGTTATATTTGAACGTGTGATTTGCTTTGTATGCACCCCCTGGGTTCCTTTCATTTTATTTTAGTTTCTTTGCATTTGTTTTGCATTTTAATTTTTATTAATAGTTTTATGCATCTAAAAATCACCAAAAAAATCATGAATCATCCTTAGGGTTTTATAAAATTTTGTCAAATTTTATTTTCCATTTTTATTTTATTTCGGGCATCTGAATTAATTGTTTGATTAATTTCTTTGTGAATTGTCTCAATTGTGCACACTTGATCTTGTTGATTTTATTTCTCATCATTGGCACATAGTTTGCATCCCATTCTTTTTGCATATGTTAGAAGACTTGTTGAGGTTCCTAAAAATAGTTTTATCACATTTTTAAACTCATGTCATATTGCATTTTAGTCCCTTTATTTGTGCATTGTTCTTCTTTGTTCTTATGCAACTTTGAGGCATGGTTTGAGGTACTTAAAATTTGAATTTTTGTATGATCTTTTGACATGTTGTTAGTCTCTAACTTAGGTCACTTGCGTTTTAATTTCACAATTTTTTAATGTATTTTGATATGTGTTTGGTTATTTGTGCTTAAGTGAATTATGCATGATCATCTCTTGACATCTCTTAACCCTAATTGATTTGCCATGCCTAATTGATTGAATTTATTTATGGTTCTTTGCATGAGCTTTTGGTATGATGTTTACCCCTGGTTGAGGTCCTTTGAGACTTATTTTTGCAATTTATGAATCATGTTTGGCATGTGCTAAGTGTTTGGATTTTGGGTTTCCTTTTGTGGACTTTCTTTGGTGCCTATTGTTTCATGCTTTGATCTTCTTTTGCACATGAGAATTATTGATGATGGTATGATATTGATTTTGACTAGCTTTCATCTTCATCTTATCTCTCTTATTTTATCTTGACATGAAGTTCATTGGTGCTTAATTGTGCATTTCATATAAGTATGCTTGCATTCTTCCATGATTACCTATGCATGCGTACTTGAGATATTTTGCATGATCTTTGAGACTTGTTTAGTGATATGAGTTGGATGTACTTGATATCATGTGCATGCTGCCCTATCGTGTTTCTTATCTCATCTTTCTCTTTCTCTTTCTCTTTCTTCTCTTTCACTCTCTTCCTCCCATGAATCTCAAGACTTGTTTAAGTCTTGGATTCTCTCCCTTTAGAGCTACCTAGTCCCACTTAATTTTTGATTAAGCTTGGAGTAGGATTAGCATTAGGTTTTAGGTAGTTGTCTCTCCTAAGCCTCACTAACCATAGGTCATCCATGCATGATAACATTAGGACTCTTAGTTTCCCTTTAGAGTTTCCTTTGGGTCTTCTCTCTTCTCATCTCAAAACTTCTTGAAAACACTTAATAAAGATAAAGTGTATTGCGCACGAGCCTTAAGCGTGGGGAATGAGAAATGAGGGGATTCCTCTCATCTTTCTAGAGTGCTTAGCGGGCGTCCTGTCTTGGGACGATTCGTTAAGTATTCGTCCCTGTGCCCTAGACTTTAGTGCAATGCAAGTTATGAACTAACTTAAAAAACACTTCTTGCTTAAAAAACTTCAAACAAACAATAACGTCTTTCCTTCGGGAATTCTTTTCTCATCTCATTTACTCTCAACGTACGAACGTGCTCCTCCTCGTTCTCTTGCAAGACGGTAACACACTCGATTCAGCGAGCCTGCAACACCTGAGCTAGAACTTTAGCCGTTCCCTAAAAAACACAGACAATTTACCCTCGTTGAGGGGAACTACGTCACTCTGATTCTCATGCTGCCGATGAGATACGTAGGCAGTGGGGTAGGGCCCATGCGAGCACTTATTTTATTTTCCCTACATTTGTTTCTCTTTCTCTCTCCTTTCCTTTTCCAGTATCCTTTCCTTACACCCTTTGATTGAAGCAGCAAGCGTGGATCCCATCGGGTACGATGGACGCATGGGGGTGCTAATACCTTCCTCTCGCGTAACCGACTCCCGAATCCAGTTCTCTTGGTCGCAAGACCATGCTCTTTCCTTTCTCTCAGGTTTGCGCAGTGTTTCCTTTCCCTCTCTTAGGATAAATACACATTTCTGGCGACTCTGTTTCGGTGCCACTTTCGCGTTTGTACCTGGATGAAAATCCCGGGAGCGACAGCTGACGACTCTGCTGGGGAACGAACCCAGAATCTCTGGTTTCCTTAGCGAGTCAATCCTAGCGCTTGTTTGTTTTTTCATTGGGTGATTATTTGTTGTGCTTTATTATGTTGTATATTACTGTTTTACAGCTTTTATTGCATTGTATTTCATTTTATTACTGTCATACTGGATATTGCTGTGTTGTGCTGGCTGGTTTCTGTTTGGCAGGTTGGGTTGTTCTGAGAGATAAGCCCAATACCCAGGCTTGAGTACACCCTAGGACTAGAGTGGAGAGTAGTGGGACCTACGCGCCATCTTGGTGCGTTTGTGTGTTCACGAAATTCACAACCAGACGAGGCTATCTTGGGACGCATTCTGATGTGCGTGTCTTGCACATTTCAGGGTGTCGATCTAGAGAGCTGTCGACTCTGGTGATCGTTTCTCCGATACCTCAGTTGCGCCTCTCCTCCTGACATGTGATAGTGGTAGACCAGAAATAGCAAACCCATTACACTTGTCGATCCGAGGACCCAATGCTGAGGGACTCGCATAGGATGGCCTTATTTTTGAGGGAATTCAGTTGAGGCCTCCTCGATTGATGATGATGCCAAACCAGAAATGGTGAACGTATCATCATTTCTCGACCCGAGAGCCCGGGATACTGAGGATCCTAGCACCCACATGTGAGAGGGGCAGGTTGTTTACAGGTTTGCAGGTAACCTTGACTTTCATCTTACCCGGTATTTTGGTTTTCCTATCAGTGTGGGCTTATCAGCCTGGTATTATGGCATCATGATTATTCTGACCATCCCAGTATTTCTGATCAGGTCGGTGCTCTGATTATGCCGATATTCTGGCCTTCTGGTATTCTGATTATACCGATATTCTGGTATTCTGGTATTCTGATTATGTCGATATGCTGGTTATTCGGGTATTCTGGTATTCCGATATTCTCTTCAGAGCAGACCTGTGAACTTATCCATTCAGCAGCACAGCAGTATTGAGCATTGTGGAAGCCTTGATCCCATGTCTGTTGCATCTGCATCATCATCTTCGCATACATGTTCTTATACTTCCAAGGGACATTAACTTTGAAACTTGCTGCTGAGCATTTCCATCCATTTCTTGTGGTTTGTAAAACAAACTTGAATCAAAGCATAATGATTCCTTGGAAATATTCGAACATGGCATTCTGCATTGCATTCTCATACTCATACGCATAACAGGTGTTCCGGAGCGGATTTCTCCTTCTGACTTGGTATGATCTTTAGGACAGCCAGCTTGACCTGCCACTACTACTCGGCTTGTGATAATCAGAGCATAGCCATGGAACAACTCCGTGCAGAAATGACCGAAATGAAGATTCAGATGGGGCGGTTTATGGGGAAGATGCAAGCTTTGTTTCAAGACCAGAAAGTGCTGAAGGAAGAGGTCAACCGGATAAAGACTCAGATGGGCCGGGTTATGGAAATTCTGAATGCCGTGTTAAGAAAGGAAAACAATCCAGTGCTTTCTGCCACATAAGCTCTTACTCCTCCCATCTCTGTGGGGTTTGCTCTAGATCATAAATGGCCTCGTGAATCCCCTCCACCAACTGAATTTTCAGAGATTTCTCCTCGGCAATCACTTCCTGGTCTCCAAGAGGATCCTAAGCCAGAGAGGCCTAAGAGGAAGTTTGATCCCATTCCAATGCCGTATGCGCAGTTGCTTTCTTATATGCTTGAGCTCAAACTGGTTGAACGTGTTAGTGTGGGACCCCTTTCAACAAAGATTCCTTTGGGACCTAATGCAAATGTCAAATGTGAGTTCCACTCTGGGGCACCTGGTCACAATGTTGAGAATTGTACCAGGTTCAAGCATAAAGTCCAAGAGCTCATTAATTCAGGGGCAATCAAGTTTACGTCAGTTGGCACTAGTAAACAAAGTGATGTTACTCCCACTGTTGCAAAAGAATTGGGGACTATTTCCTTTTCCAAAGGATCCACCTCACGCCATGTATCTCTTCCACAACCTGGTGCTTCAGAAGTTCTACGTCAGCAACCCTTGTTTGGGTCTAGTGTGGAAAAGAAAAAACAGGGACAGGTTGGCCGCCCAAATCAGCATCAGCAGCAGAAGCAACTCAGACCGAGAAGGCCCGAGAGGATATTTGATCATATTCCTATTCCTTATAGTCAGTTGTTGGCTCGCTTTCTCAAAAGCTCTCTGATTCAGCTGAGGAAGGCCACGCCCGTGCCATACCCTATTCCTCCGGACTATGACATGAGTGTTAGCTGTGAGTTCCATTCAGGAACGTTTGGGCACACACTTAATAACTGTAATGTGTTCCAGCACAAGGTGCAAGATCTGATTGACTCAAAGGTCACCCCCAGATGGTACCCCCACAAGGTGAAGCTTCTTTATCAGAGTGAGCACTCGAGACTGCGAATACACCATCAGAAGTAATAAGTCCAGACGGAGCCAAGCCTCCTCAATGATGGCAATTTCCTATTCTTTACTGCATCTTCATATGTAGCGTTCATTTGTTTGTTTAAACATTGTTTGCAGGTAAGAAATTGTATATTTTTTGAATGACAATCATAATACAATAAGCATGTTTTTCTTGAAGTAATCCATTCGTGTTCACTCTTAAATGTTCATGTGCATGGCAATACTGACTTTCTTGCTTAAACTCTTTGAGGGAGGATGATGAGTTGAAAACGCAAAAATCTCTAGGGGTATGCTTTTGAATAAGAACCCTGTTGAGGATATACATGCATTGTTTCAACTCTCCAAACACTAGAGATATAAGGGAGATAGACCCTCGCTAACCCCTTTGAGCCTTGAAGTAGGAGTTTCTTTTCGTATGAAAAAAACCCTCACATTTAACCCAGGGGCAGGGTAGGGGTCAGTTAATTTGACCGAGCGTTCAAATTTCAAAAGGAGTGTGCATCTGAGGATCCATTACCTTCTAATCCACTGCCGAGAGGTCAAGAGATGTGAAACCACAATGGTTATCCATCAACAATCAAGGAGTGAGGCAGTCACAACCCTTTCAACAAAGTCAAGACAAGCCGGTGTCATACGACGTGTTCAAGAAAAAAAGAAAGAAAAAAAAGAAAAGAAAAAGCCCGCTAAGTCGAAACTTGAAAACAAGCGATTTAGGCAAAAGTTAGGGCATCCCGCTGGACTTCGAAATCTAAAGATTCAAAAGAATCAGTCCAGGCAAAAATTAGGGATAAAAAAAAGGGGGCAAAAGAATGAGAAAGTGAAAAACAAAGGGGTTACAAACGAAAATCCTCGAGAAAGAACAAAGTCGTGTGACTACGAACAAAAGACAATAAGGGTGACTGTTACTCCAAAACCTCAGTGTCTCAAACCATCAGTGCATGGAGTCCTTACAGAGCATAACATCTTTTTGAGAGATGAGCGCTTGTGTCAAATTAGCTGAATGTAGGACTGGAGAACATCACGACAAGTGGGTGGGCACCAATAAATTTTGAGCCTTATATCCTTTGTTTCAAAAACCGTGAACCAGGCCGCGTTACAACCCTTAAAAGTCCTAATTGAAGCAGGGTTTATTTCGAGAGCGTACTCCAAGAGATAGCATTCCTGACTCCTGTGAGTTGTGCTAAAAGATCTTGTTGGTATTGCATGTGCATGTTTTCTTTCATTAAAAAAAAAATCAAGGTCGTATCCTAAGCAGTGATTGGTTCACATGGCTTTGCGACAACTTTTCAATAAAGACTTCAAGATTAACATGTGTATTGCATTTGAATAATCATTTTAAGAGTAAATATTTTCTGCATGCATACATTTGTTTGACATCAAAGAAGCTTACATGATGAACATCAGTCAAGAAGCTTGATCCTGCCAAGTTGAAATACTTGAGGACTCCAGAGGACATGTTGCTGAAAGACTATGTGGGGCAAAGGCGTTCCCAGCCAGTTGTGTTGAGATGTAACCAATCTGGGGCAATCCTATCGATAAATCTCTTCAAAGATCAGCCAAACTGGGGGCAACCACGTTGAGATCCGTTGAATCTCTCCAAAAGCGTTCAAACTGGGGCAATTATGTTGAGATTCGCTGAATCTCTCCAAAAGCGTTCAAACTGGGGCAATTATGTCGAGATCTGATAAATCTCTCCACAAGCGGGTAATATGGGGAAATCAGGTTGACTGGACAAATCTCTCTAAGATTAGTCAGGGGAGAAGTTTCTTCAAGACTCGAGGCAGGCCACCTCAAGAGTATGAGAAGTTGTCCTTTTCAAAAGATGACTAGTCAGAAGCACCTCTCAAAGAGTTTGAAGACACTGGGGCATTTTGAATGCTACGTCTTCTGTAAAATCCTCTCGAGGCAAAATTCTTTCATAGACCTGGCAGTCTGGGGCAAATAGAGAATTAACTGAATCGTTGTTCACTCATGACGATCGATGGGCAGTTGATCAACTCAAAAGCTTGAGGTCAGTCCCAGCATGAGACGTCTTTGATCTCTTTTCCCCTGCAGAATTCGACAGAGTTCCTCTCATTATCTTCCCGACAGAGTATCTGAATATCCCTCTTCCTAACAAGACATCAGGTAGTTTGATTTCCCCATCGGAGTCCATGGTCATGGCTCTCCCCAAGCAGAGACAGGTCCTCGGCAGGAAAGTTATTCTGGGGGGGTGGTCACCCAAAGCGTATTTACAGAGCTTCATGTTCCCCGGCAACGTTGTCAAATGGTAGTATCGAAGTTACCCTTTTGTCACAACGTTTACTGATTGAATCCATTGTTTGCCAGACGGTCGCGCATGCCGACTCGATATTAACAAGACAAGTGCAACGGGGTAGCATTGTATCTTATTAAGTCGATTCTCTCATTCAGCACTTCCAACAACTACAAGCTTTTCTGTGTCGATAACGGTTGCAAACTCCCCAACTGAGTGACCTCGCAACCAATGTCCAAGACTCAGTAAGTGCCCAGGAGTTTGGAGATGTTGAATCTTCTGTAAAATCCTTTTGGGACGTTTTCTCCAGATCAGACTTATATCATGGGGCAAAATCAAGTGGTTGACCATTCCAAGCATGAAGCATCATGAAAATTCCCCAGCAAGAATTATTCCAGATCTATTACCCCCAGCAGAGTGGCCTCCCAATTACTGCATCCTAGCTCAAGTCTCGGTATTTGGTTAAGAGTCGGAAGATGTTGGATCTTCTGTAAAATTCTCTTAAGAAACATTCCCTGGCACGAGACGCCATGAAGTGGTTTTCCCCAGCAAAGTTAGTTGAAGACTCATTATCCCCAGCGGAGTTACTTACCTTTCCTCAGCAAAATATTTGCTGAGGACCTCTTTGCATTTTGCATATAGTATGCATAGCATCCTCAAAACGTGTAGCATTTCCATTGAGATGGAGCATTACGCCATCAAAAAATTCAAACATATGCATGTGAAGAATAGGCTAGTTTTGATAACTCGTGCGAGAGCCCAAAATTTTGCTCCTTATATCGTTGACAAAATCAGAAGGAATGCCTAGTTCATTTCCCAACAGATATTTCAAAGCAGCGCAAAGGGTTTCATCTTTTTTCTCCCCACAGAGTCATATCTCTCAGCTCACAAGTTCTTGGAACCATTCCCGATAGTAAACTGCAGCCGTTCCCGACTGCTCCTTTGAGTTTTAACCATGCCAGTTCCCAATAGGTCCCGTTACCCATTCCCGATAGGTAAGCCTTGGTTATAAACTGCAGCCGTTCTCGACCGCTCCTTTGAGTTTTAACCATGCCAGTTCCCGACAGGTCCCGTTACCCATTCCCGATAGGTAAGCCTTGGTTATAAACTGCAGCCGTTCCCGACCGCTCCTTTGAGTTTTAACCATGCCAGTTCTCGACAGGTCCCGTTACCCATTCCCGATAGGTAAGCCTTGGTTATAAACTGCAGCCGTTCCCGACCGCTCCTTTGAGTTTTAACCATACCAGTTCCCGACAGGTCCCGTTACCCATTCCCGATAGGTAAGCCTTGGTTATAAACTGCAGCCGTCCCTGACAGCTCCCTTTAGTTTGAACCTTGCCAGTTCCCGACAGGTACACTTGCCCATTCCCGATAAGCAAAACAGGTTCAACCTCACCAGTTCCCGACATGTATTTCACCAGTTCCAGACAGGTATTTCACCAGTTCCCGACAAGCTGTTCACCAGTTCCCGACAGGTTTCTTATGGGGTCCAATGGTTCCAAGTTCTTTCTCTCTAACGTTTCTTCCTTACCATTGCTTCATTTATAACAATTTTCTTTTTTACCCACATAGTGCAAATTTCTCGGTTATTTTTGTATTTAATCCCTATGTATTTTGAATTCCTGATAGCCGTTACTTTCATCCATTCAGATTCACAGTTGATTGAATAGGGGCAGCTGTAATACCTCAAAATTTACCTTCATGTTTTCTCAATAACTGGTTTATGCTTTACTCATTTGCATTCCATAGTAGGTCATAAATTGCATAGCATAACATTCAACATAGGACATGGGATCAGGTGATTCTCAAAGGTGTTGATCATCCAAAGCAAGGGATCAAGGTCCAAGTGTCTCCCAACTAGCTTCAAGGGTTTCTCATACTCCATACAATCTCAAGTCTTCTCCAGAAGTGGATTGACCAAGAAGTGACCTCTAGACTTCATCCCTTAGACTGATTATGCAAATTAGGGTTTTGGTTTCAAAAGGGCTTCTTGTTGAACTTTGTGGATTCAAGCATGTTCTCATAGTGTTCCATATGCTCACAAGTGTGCATGGATGGAATCTTGGCCATTGGTTCTTTGGGGAAGGTTTTCAATGGATCAGTTACTTGTGAAGTAAGCAAAAGTCAACTGTAAGGAGGAAAGTCAACCATGGGTCTTCAAGGGTTCAAATCATGTTTCCCAAGTCCATATACCTTTATTGGGTCAAGGAGTAGCATGGATGGCACTATTTATCATGAATCAAGAGTTTGTGCAAAAGTTACTAAATACGGAAGTGACTTATAATTTGAAGCTTTCCATTTTTGGCAGTTTTTCCACCACATTCAACTTGACTTTTCATCACCAAAGAAGCTTCAAATGAATTTTCCTCAAACATGAAAGTTGGAGATCTTTCTCTCCCATTTCCAAAAAGTACTAGATTGTCTCCATATCATTTGTGAAACTCATGTTATGATCAAAAGGAGGCAAGGTGCTTTTTAAGGTTTTCACATGTATCCATTTTTCCACCTTTTGCATTTTGGTTCAAATTGGCTTGTAATTGTTTCCAATGACTCAAGTCACATTGCCATATTCAAGTACACTCCATTAGGATCATTTTTGGCCTTTGAATTGCAAGAATCCGTGCCATATGCATCACATATTTTCCATTATGCCAAATTGCAAAATCATTTGAAACTCATAATTCAATGACTTTCCCTCCAAGATAGGATCACACACGCATTCAACAAGTAAAATGGAGATGAATCACACATTTTTCATGACCCTTGCACGTGTGGATTAAGAGGTACACACCAACTTGCATTTTTGCAAATCACTTCCATATGCCTTAATCAAGGGATTAACAAAACCCTAATCATGCCCAGTGCTCTAACCAAGTCTATATAAGGAGACTCACACGTTCATTTCACCCTGATACACTCTCATTTGCTCAGATTTCAAATTTTTCTCTCAACTTTCTTCTCTTCGAAACTCCACTCTCCTAGGGTTTCATTGAGAATTCTTTGCCTATTCTTGATCAGTGAACTTCATAGAACAAGAATCAACCACTGTTTGAAGTTCTAAGCAAGGTTTTCACCATACACGAATTTGAGGTGCTCACTTTCAAAATCCAAGATCCAGCTCGATTCAAGTCTCTAGTTGCATTTATTTTGCAATCAGAGGTCCTAAGGAGTAGATCTGCAGCTTTCTGAAGGATTTCTTGGTGTATTTTGAGCTCTGCGAGTTTCAGGTTAGTGTGATTTTCTTGATCATAGAACTCAGTTTTCTTGTGTGCATTTTGTTCCTCATGACTTGCTGATGATTCTGATGTGTTTAGATCTTGATTTGGACGTGTATTATGGTTGTAATGTAGATCTGAAATTTTTATGTTCAAACTTTTTTTCTTCGATTTGCATTATGTGTTAGTGATCTGTCAAAATGGTTTGTATATTCTTGATCCTGGTGAAATTCTGGTTTAAATGATGTACTTGTTTGCAATTTCTGGGAATTTTAAAACTTGTGTTCGCCGGAGATGGTGACCGGAGCTTGGGCTCCGGCGACTGGTCGTTTTTTAGGTAATCTGAGGGTTTGATGAAGAAGACGTAATCATAGCCATCCAAGGGTTAGATCTGGTGGTTCAGATCATGCCACATTTTCTTTAAATCAGATTTTATTTGTTGATTGTGTGTTTACATTCCATGCTTCTTATTGTGTACCTTTAATCTGGACCTTTGATATTGCATTATTTTGATTTTTGTTGACTTGATCTGGAGCGTTTGATGGATCTGATGGTTATCTTGGTGCCAACGCATTAAAAATATCTGTTGCCTCTCACGTGTTATGTTTTAAATTTCTGATGATGTGGTGTGCGCGCATGTATGCTTGTCATCCTGAACTCTTAATCTTGTTCGTTAATCTTGATTACTTTGGTTTTAGTTGACTGATTGTGGTGCGTGAGATGGATCTGAGGGTTTGTGTGTGTCCAGATGGTTGACTGGGTTTTGTTTTTTTGTTTGGCATGTGCTGATGGATCATTTGGTTTGGGCTTGCTTTTCCCACCCCCTGTTCAGCCCATTTGTTATATTTGAACGTGTGATTTGCTTTGTATGCACCCCCTGGGTTCCTTTCATTTTATTTTAGTTTCTTTGCATTTGTTTTGCATTTTAATTTTTATTAATAGTTTTATGCATCTAAAAATCACCAAAAAAATCATGAATCATCCTGAGGGTTTTATAAAATTTTGTCCAATTTTATTTTCCATTTTTATTTTATTTTGGGCATCTGAATTAATTGTTTGATTAATTTCTTTGTGAATTGTCTCAATTGTGCACACTTGATCTTGTTGATTTTATTTCTCATCATTGGCACATAGTTTGCATCCCATTATTTTTGCATATGTTAGAAGACATGTTGAGGTTCCTAAAAATATTTTTATCACATTTTTAAACTCATGTCATATTGCATTTTTGTCCCTTTATTTGTGCATTGTTCTTCTTTGTTCTTATGCAACTTTGAGGCATGGTTTGAGGTACTTAAAATTTGAATTTTTGTATGATCTTTTGACATGTTGTTAGTATCTGACTTAGGTCACTTGGGTTTTAATCTCACAATTTTTGAATGTATTTTGATATGTGTTTGGTTATTTGTGCTTAAGTGAATTATGCATGATCATCTCTTGACATCTCTTAACCCTAATTGATTTGCCATGCCTAATTGATTGAATTTATTTATGGTTCTTTGCATGAGCTTTTGGTATGATGTTTACCCCTGGTTGAGGTCCTTTGAGACTTAGTTTTGCAATTTATGAATCATGTTTGGCATGTGCTAATTGTTTGGATTTTGGGTTTCCTTTTGTGGACTTTCTTTGGTGCATATTGTTTCATGCTTTGATCTTATTTTGCACATGAGAATTGTTGATGATGGTATGATATTGATTCTGACTAGCTTTCATCTTCATCTTATCTCTCTCATTTTATCTTGACATGAAGTTCATTGGTGCTTAATTGTGCATTCCATATAAGTATGCTTGCATTCTTCCATGATTACCTTTGCATGCGTACTTGAGATATTTTGCATGATCTTTGAGACTTGTTTAGTGATATGAGTTGGATGTACTTGATATCATGTGCTTGCTGCCCTATCTTGTTTCTTATCTCATCTTTCTCTTTCTCTTTCTTCTCTTTCACTCTCTTCCTCCCATGAATCTCAAGACTTGTTTAAGTCTTGGATTCTCTCCCTTTAGAGCTACCTAGTCCCACTTAATTTTTGATTAAGCTTGGAGTAGGATTAGCATTAGGTTTTAGGTAGTTGTCTCTCCTAAGCCTCACTAACCATAAGTCATCCATGCATGATAACATTAGGACTCTTAGTTTCCCTTTAGAGTTTCCTTTGGGTCTTCTCTCACTCATCTCAAAACTTCTTGAAAACACTTAATAAAGATAAAGTGTATTGCGCACGAGCCTTAAGTGTGGGGAATGAGAAATGAGGGGATTCCTCTCATCTTTCTAGAGTGCTTAGCGGGCGTTCTGTCTTGGGACGATTCGTTAAGTATTCGTCCCTGTGCCCTAGACTTTAGTGCAATGCAAGTTATGAACTAACTTAAAAAACACTTCTTGCTTAAAAAACTTCAAACAAACAATAACGTCTTTCCTTCGGGAATTCTTTTCTTATCTCATTTATTCTCAACGTACGAACGTGCTCCTCCTTGTTCTCTTGCAAGACGGTAACACACTTGATTCAGCGAGCCTGCAACACATGAGCTAGAACGTTAGCCGTTCCCTAAAAAACACAGACAATTTACCCTCGTTGAGGGGAACTACATCGCTCTGATTCTCATGCTCCCGATAAGATACGTAGGCAGTGGAGTAGGGCCCATGAGAACACTTCTTTTATTTTCCCTACATTTGTTTCTCTTTCTCTCTCCTTTCCTTTTCCAGTATCCTTTCCTTACACCCTTTGATTGAAGCAGCAAGCGTGGATCCCATCGGGTACGATGGACGCGTGGGGGTGCTAATACCTTCCTCTCGCGTGACCAACTCCCGAACCCAGTTCTCTTGGTCGCAAGACCATGCTCTTTCCTTTCTCTCAGGTTTGCGCAGTGTTTCCTTTCCCCCTCTTGGGATAAATACACATTGCTGGTGACTCTGTTTCGGTGCCACTTTCGCGTTTGTACCTGGATGAAAATCCCGGGAGCGACACTATGTACGCGGAGCAAGTCAACACGTTTATAGGAGCTTAATCAACCCTTGTACGTAGAGCGTTTATGGGCGACCTATGTACGCGGAGTAAGTCAACACGTTTATAGGAGTTTAATCAAATCTTGTACGCAAAGCGTTTATGGGCGACCTATGTACGCGGAGCAAGTCAACACGTTTATAGGAGTTTAATCAACCCTTGTACGCGGAGCGTTTATGGGAGACCTATGTACGCGGAGTAAGTCAACACTTTTATAGGAGTTTAATCAACCCTTGTACGCAGAGCGTTTATGGGCGACCTATGTACGCAGAGCAAGTCAACACATTTATAGGAGTTTAATCAACCCTTGTACACGGAGCATTTATGGGTGACCTATGTATGTGAAGCAAGTCAACATGTTTATAGGAGTTTTCTGAGTTATAACTCACCCTCTTCAGCCGAATACCTATAAACAAGACATAAATTTTTTTAAGTCCAGGTGCCTTGTTAAAAACCCTTGCCCTTGCAAGGGAAAAGAGTGCAACCTGGATCCTTTATTCGTTATTGAATTGCATAATATTTAGCTGAAATATAGCCTAAGATTGGATACATTCCATGTCCTAGGTATTTCTACTTCCTCTAGTGTTTCCATCTTGTAGGCTCCATTGTTTAGTTTTAGAAGTACCCTGAATGGGCCTTCCCAGTTAGGGACGAGCTTTCCCTTGTTTTTTAGGTCTATGATCTTCTTCAAGACCAGGTTGCTTTCCTGGAATTCCCTCTGCCAGACTTTCAGATTGTATCTTCTTGCCAACCTTTGTTTTGCAGCCAATTCTCTGACCCGTGCTGTCTCTCTAACCTCATCTATCTGATCAGCCGAGATATTCAAGTTATCCATGTTGGCAACTTCATCAAAGTGTTCACGCCTCCAAGTCGGGGTGTTGATTTCCACCGGTATCATTGCATCAGCTCCATACACCATCCTGAAGGGTGTCTCTCGAGTAGTAGAATGTGGTCTTATGTGGTATGACCACAAGATCTCGGGTAGGTACTCGACCCACATCCCTTTTGCCTTCTTCACCTTTTTTTTTATTCCTCCTAAAATAACCTTGTTTGCAGCTTCTGCTTTGCCATTGGTTTGGGGGTGTTCCATAGATGTGAACCTGTTTTTTATTCCATAATCCCTTTAAAAGTCTATGACGGAAGTGCTTGCAAATTGGCCTCCATTGTCCGAGACTATGATTCCCGAAAAATCGAACCGACATATGATATTTCTCCAATAAATTTTGTGAACCCTCTCGGCAGAGATCTGAGCAACAGCCTCGACTTTCACCCATTTTGTGAACTAGTCAACTGCAACTATTAGGAACTTGAGCTGTCCTGAAGCAACTGGGAATGGTCCTAGGATATCTGCTACCCATTGATGGAACGACCATGGAGATGAAATCAAATGGAGCGACTCAGCTGGTAGGTGTTTAATTAGAGCGAATACTTGGCACTTTTCGCACTTGCTAACGTACTCGATGCAATCTCGCATCATATGCGGCCAGTAGTACCTGACTCTTAGGATTTTTCCGGATAGTGCTCTCCCACCGATGTGGCTACCACAGGCTCCCTCGTGGACCTCTTTAATTACCAGTTCAATCTCAGGCTCTGACATGCATCTGAGCATAGGTGTTGACCTACCCATCTTGTACAGCGTGTCCGAGATTATGACGTATCGGGAAGCTATTCTTTTAACCTTCCGGGCTTTATTGACATCTTCAGGTAATATTTCCTGGGTCAGATAGCTGACAAAGAGCCTCATCCATCCTTGGACATCCTCTATTGTTAATACTTCCTCTGATTGAATGTTGCGTGCTTCGAGAACTTCTTGGATCACATTCTTATTTATTCCTGAATTCTTTGAGCTTGCTAATCGGGCTAGGAGGTCGGCCCGGGCACTGTCTTCTCTTGGGATGTGGACGACTTCGAATTCTGAGAACGCTTTGGATTCTGAGAACGCTTTGGATATTCTGAGAACGCTTTGGATACTCCTGAAGCTTTCTGAAGGTACTTTATCAGGGTGGAATCCTTCGTCTGGTACTCGTTTTTCATCTGTCCGACCACTAGCTGGGAGTCGGTCTTCACTAATAAACGTGTTACTCCGACCTCTCTCGCTAGTTTCATTCTGGTAATCAGAGCTTTATACTATGCTTGGTTGTTGCTAACCTGAAAATTGAAACATAAAGAGTATTCTAATGTTAGATCTCCGAGTCCTTCCAGAATTATTCTGGCTCCGCTCCCCTTGAGATTTGAAGATCCATCTACGTAGAGGATCCATCTGTTTGAGATCTCTTCTCCAGCTGGTGCACTTAATTCTACCACAAAATCCGCCAGTGTCTGTGACTTGATACTGGTTCTGGGCACAAAGTTAATGTCATACTCGGAGAGCTCTACTGCCCACTTGACCACCCGTCCTGCTAAGTTGGGATTTTTCAATATTTGTTTGATTGGGTCATTCGTCTTGACTGTGATGGGGTGACCTTGAAAATAATGTCTCAGCTTCCGGGCTATGATAACCACTGCCAGCGCCAACCGTTCAATCTTCTGGTACCTTAACTCTGCCCCTTTTAGAACTTTGCTGATAAAGTACATGGGTCGCTCTCTATCTTCTCCATCTTGTACTAAAACCGAGCTAAAGGCTTTATTCGTGACCGACAAGTATAAGACCAAAGGTGTGTTTTCTTTGGGCCTTACTAGGATAGGAGGCGAGGACAGAAAATGCTTTACTTCTTGAAAAGCTTCTTCACATGCCTCTGTCCATTCAAACTCCTTAGACTTCCTTATAGCTGCAAAGAAGTGTATTGATTTGTCTCCTGCACATGATAAAAATCGTGACAATGCCCGGTCAGCTGTTGGACCTCCTTTTTCGTGGTTGGGATTCTCATATCTATTATAACCTGGAACTTGTCTGGGTTTGCCTTGATTCCCCGGTTGGTGAGCATAAATCTGAGGAACTTCCCGACTTGTACTCCAAAGGTACACTTGTCTGGGTTCAGTCTCATGTTGTAGCTTCTTATGTATGCAAATGTTTCTATTAAATCCTTTACATGTGACCAGTTTGCGCTTGTCTTGATAACCATGTCATCCACACAGACCTCCAGATTGCGACCTATCTGAGTAGCAAACACCTTATCCATCAGCCTCTAGTAGGTAGCCCCAACATTTTTGAGTCCAAAGGGCATGACCTCATAATAATAATAATTTCTCTGATGTGTCATGAAGGCGGTTTTTAGTGCGTCTATTGGATTCATCTGGATCTGATTGTATCCGGAGTATGCATCCATAAAGCTGAGCAAACGGAACCCAGACATAGTGTCTATTAGTCGGTCAATGTTTGGAAATGGATAAGGATCTTTAGGACACGCCTTGTTGAGCTTCGTGAAGTCCACACACATTTTCCATTTCTCAGATTTCTTCTTTACCATCACCACGTTGGATAACCAGGTCAGATACTTGTCTCCTTGTTGAACCCGGTCTGTAACAGCTTCTTGACTTCTTCTGCAATTGCTTTCCTCTGAAGGTTTCCAGGCAAAAATTAGGATCTATCCCTGACATGTCTGAAGGTTTCCAGGCGAAAAGATCCACACTGTCTTTTAGTGTTTGAGCGATCTCTTTCTCCTGTTCGGGGGACAAGTTGACTTCGATGTGTGTAACATGGGATGATAGGTTCCCAATCTAGACTTGCTTTGTTTCTTTGTTAGGGCATTTTGCTGTCTTCAACTGAATCATCACGTGGGTCTATGTCGACCTGGTAAACTTTGAGGGTATTCTTGGAATCTGCTTCTTCTGTGGGTTCCTTTCTTTTCAACTTTAGGCTATCCTTATAACACTTTCTCGCCAGCACCTGATCGCCTTTGATAATACCAACCCGACCATCTCCGAGTGGGAATTTCATGGTCAAATACAGAGTTGAAAGTGAAGCTTCCAGGCCGTTGAATGATGGCCGACCTATAATGATGTTATAGGGTGAAACAGTGTTGACTATCAGGTACCTCACTCACACGCACTTCGCATTAGCCGTGTTGCCAAAGGTGGTCGGCAACGCTAGGTGCCCGAACACCTGCACCTATTCTCCCGAGAATCCTACTAGTCTGCCTTTGAATGGTAATAACTCGGTCGTATCGAGCCCCATTCCTTTGAAAGCATCCCAATATAGTACGTCGGTTTAGCTTCCGGGGTCTATTAATACCTTTTTCTCGCTCCAATCTCTTATTTGTACTTTAATAACCATGGGATCATTTTCATGAGCTAGGACTCCTATGGCATCTCGTTTTGAGAATGTTACAGCATCTAAGTTGCCTTCCGGTTTCTCTGGAGATCTCTGGTTGATATGCATGACTGCCCTAACATATCTCTTTCTGGCCGAACTTGTTTCTCCACCACCAGCAAACCCTCCAGTGATGGTTTTTAGCGTGTACCGAGCTATCTTTGTCTCGTGACCCTCTTCGGCATCTAAATTCTTCTTCCAAGCTGACCTTTTGGGTCCCGGGTCGTCTCGGCGGGGACTTCTGTTTTTATTTTATGATCGAGAATCCTTCACTTATGCCAAGAGATGACCTCTCAGGATTAGAGCTTCAATTTCTTTTTTCAGCTGTTGACAGTCCTCAGTGTGATGTCCCCGTATACGGTGGTAATTACACCAAGCCTCAAGTTGCCTTCCCATGATAACGTTGGCTCTTTTGGGACGATGAGGCTCCGAAAAGAGGTTCATATGGCCGACTTCTTTAAGGATATCTCCCCTGCTTACATTCAATGTGGTGAGGTCTCTGTCCGGCTCATATGACTGTCTGTATGGTCTGGGAGCATGTCGCTCGCGCCTAGCTACCTGAGGACGCTCATTTCTCTTGTTTGACGCCTCTTTCTTGGTCTTTGTCTTTTCACTGCTGTCCCGGGCTCTTTTCTCGGTTACTTTCTTCTCCTTTGATGTAACACTCAACCCGAGTAGTGATCTCGTCCATGATGATAGCCAGCTTCTGAGCTAACGACTCATTGAACTATCTGAATCATAGTCCATGCTGAAAAGCTCCCACAAATAGTTCCCGCTTTGGATGAAATACCTTGAAGGTTTCCTCATTGAATCGATCTAGGTAATCACATAGTAGTTTCGACTGTTTCTGTCAAACACTGAACAATGTGGTGGTGGACACCTTCTGGCGCTTGCTTGCTGAGAAGCGTTGTACTAACTTCTTAGTCAAGTCTTGGTAGCTTACGATGGAGAGCCAAGGAAGGCTCATATACCATCTTAGAGCTACATCCTTAAAGGTACCGACCGTGAGCTTGCACTTCAGTGAATCTGAAGGGGCAACTATGGCCATCTGATTGTTAATGGCAATAACATACTCCTGAGGACCAGTCTTCCCATCATAAGAGGTTAGTGCTGGTTCTTCAAAGTTTTCTGGGACGTGGTCGTCCCATATCTCTTGAGAAAGAGGTTATGGCTCGAGAACCTCCTCCTCACAGTCGCCGTCAGCCTGACTTTATTATTACAGAACTTGTATGCTGTCTTGCAGCGTCTCATTACGCACGGTCTCCATCATGGCTAGCAGTTGAGCCATGTCTGGAGGATCTCCTTCAGAGGACATGTTGTTAGTGTAAGGTGTGGCCTGGGAGAGTTTTACCTAGGCCCCACTGTGGGCGCCAAATGTTATAGCCAAAAATGGTTAGATACACCAAAAGTGCATGTTCCCCTTGTTCTGGACAAGAATAATTACGCTGTCTATATTATGTAGTACTTTTGGGGATTTGAGAGCTATACAAGTGCTGTATATTGTCTCAAGAAGAGAGTCTTGCTTAACCCTCATGTGGGATCCCCTTTTATAGTATTCCATTAAGGTATGCCATTAAGAGAAGTCTCTTGGTCTTCTGACATTTCATGGACATCATTGTTGTAACTTATTTTCATGAATGTAGGCATTGAAATTCTGGTAACGTCCGTATTGATGCGCCGCCACCGTTATAACTATTAGTGTGCCCGTTGAGCTCATGTCCGACGTAAGTACCGGGTTGATGAAGGTTAGTACTCGGCTTCGTAGGAGCTCTGATGCGTCCGCAAGTGCACGAAAATATCGGAGTAATATAAAATATTGTCGAACCCGCAGAGACCAATGTTAACCTACCGTTATCTATTGTTGCGATGTAAAGCTAAGGCTAATGATTACTTAGTTTAAACGAAATTAAAACAAAACTAAAATGAAACTTATAAAATATAACAATAAGGAGAGGCCGAAATATGGATCCCGTGTTCCTAAGGGACTCTGCAGATTTTAGGCACTAATTATAATTAAACTACGTTCCATAGAAAATATCAACTTAAAGACTTCATATCAAACTCTCGCGCTATTGACTAAAGCCACACTCCCTAACCACAGGATGTTGCTCTCGCTTACCCATTTTAATTAGAAAGCATATTTTGAAAACCAATTAGATCCTAATCGATACCTAAAGCGCTCTCGCTGTTTTTAGGATCGATGCCTAGCTTCAACTATGTGGTTCAATCCTTACACTCTCACAATATCGGCTCGAACCTTAGTTTGTTCCTCACTCTCGTGTCGAAACAGTAAGACTTACAATTAGAAACTAAAACCAAAACAGAAGTATTATTTTCTACTGAGTCCCGTCGCTAACGACGGTCCTCATACGCCGGTCTCAAGACAATTTACCCAAACATGGTTGCAGAAACAAATAAACAATTTTGGGTTTTGGAATTAAATAAAGACATAATAAGCGGTTTAAATTAGTTTAAAGCGGTCCAGTAAAAAAATAGTTTAAAGCGGTACTTGAAGAAAACGGTAAAAGCTTAAGAAGATAACAATGGCAGAAAGATAAAGCATAAATATAAATTGTGGAAAATAAAAGCAGGAAAATAAATTACGGTAAAAGTAAATGGACCTGAAATAAAAAATGAAATTAAATTGAAGGCAAGATTGTTGATCCAAGAGTACAGAACAAAAAAAAAAACATAATTGTGACAATCCCTCGATGTGAGCGACTGTCACTTTTACACGTAATTTTAATGCCTAAAACTAGAAAACGAAAACGACAACGTTTCCGCACAACTTGGATGATTTGGAACAGGTGAAATGGTCCTATTTATATAGAAATTTTTCTTTGAAAACTTCTCCCCACGCTCTGAAGATAGAGGGAAATTAAACTCTGAAAACTGCTGCACCAGCTGAAAACTTGCAAAAACTGCTGCTGCGAACCAATTGCAAACACCGTGGGGTAATGGCGAACACCATGCCTGGGCAAAGGCAAACGCCATCTAGGGACGGCGAACACCGTTTTCTCACGGTGAAAGCCATTTGCGCACGGCGAACACCGTATCAGTAAAATGGCAGAATTTGTTTTTTTTCTTCATTTTCTTGCTCTTTTCCCGGTTTTCTCGCACGAATGCTCTTATTCGACAAATACCTGAAACACAAACATAACACGATATAATAATATGAAAAACAAGTAAAACGACATTAAATTGCATGCGAATCGAGTCAAAATAAATGATATATTTTCACATTATCAACACCCCCACACTTAAACCATTGCTTGTCCTCAAGCAATCAACCAACACAGTAAAAAGAAAGAAATAGGCACAATTTGAAACATAGGCATAACGAGACTCTAATCATACGTGGCTTCTAGGCTAATGTTAGATCGATAGGTACTAATTATCAATACCAAGGATACCGTAACGACACAATTTCAAAAACCCCTCCTTATGCAAACCAATCCGAATCATGCCATTATAACTCAACCTATATCTCTTGCTCTCTTTCACCCCATTTCATTCTAGTGCAATCACATTAAGCCCGTTATCCATACACATTCATGGTAAGTAAACCTGTTAGTGACTATGATCTCATTGTTATTTCATTTTTCTCAGCAAATATGCTTAAGCATCAATTGAACTTAAAGAATTTGTACCGTTGGGCTAAGTGATCGGGTGAGAACCACCTAACTTAGAAGGAACATATCTTATTATTCTTTTTTTTTTCTCTTCTTAATTTCTCATTTTGAACCAGAGATCATACACTTATTTGCATCGGCTTCTTACTTAGCGTGTGCTTTGGATGATGCTGACTGCTTAAATAAACTACTTAGGGATTACTTTGAAAACATAACTTAAGGTCTCAGCATAATGGGTACTCAAATTGATTTTGCATATTTAGGGGGTTTAGGGTGTCAGGACGGTATCGATTTTATTGAAACTTTCCCAAGTCTTTTTAACACAGCCTAGATTAAAAATAACCTATATACTTTCAGAGTGACGTGCCATGAATCAAAGAAATTTTTTGGTTGGAGGTTAAAATTTTAAAATTTCAGGGAAATTGAATAACAAGTGAAAACCACGCATAAAGATTCGTTAGCACGTGCAAAGACTCGACAAAACATTAAAAACAAATAGAATTCCTAAAAGCATGAAATAAACTAGAAAATGATAAACCTAACTGTAGCGCGATTTTTGTGGTCTTGAATCACGATCGCTTGGGTACTACAGTTCGATTCATTTTTTATCCTATTGAGCTGATTAAGGAAGGGAAATAGATGTCTCCAATTAACCTTGCTTGCATACTGAGTTTAAATAGCTGTTTGTTAGTTTACAGATGTTATTGAGATGTGGGCCACTCTTCGGCTATTTTGTTAAGATTAGAATGTCTGGACCATTTGCGAGGTTTTTGGTAAGATGTTAGGATTTGGTGCTTTTGGGTTGATATATGGGGGTGCTGGATTTTGGGTTTTTTGATTGGTATGCTCGCTAATATTTTAATCTTATGCATACGTATTCCCGAGACAGGGAAATCAGAGCGATCGTAGTTCCTTCTATTCTATGGGAGGAAAAAGGTTGTTTTGGTGTCTTGTTCAAAGCCCAAGACATGAAGCTAAAGGTGGTTTGTATCTTGTTCAAAGCCTAAGATGTGAAGCTAAAGAGTTTATTTGTATCTTGTTCAAAGCCCAAGATGTGAAGCTAAAAGGTTTGGATGAGAGAATTCGTCATCTCTAAAGAGGAGTTGTTGATGTTTGCATACTGTGAGCAAGGTACAAATTTGATGCTAAAAGGTTGATTGACTCAACCGAGGTTTCCTTATACAAAGCCTAAGAGGAGGCGATTGACCCAACAAGAGGGTGCCTTTTATTAGTTGTCTCGTACGAAGCCCGAGATAGAGGCAAAAAGGGTTGACTCAACATGAGAGTACTAACAAGTGACTGACTCAACAAGAGAGTGCTTTTTATGTGTCTTGTACGAAGCCCAAGACGGAGACTAAAGGGTTTGAGTCAACAAGAGAGTACTTTTATTTGTCTTGTATAAAGCCCAGGGCGAAGTCTAAAAGGTTGACTCAACAAGAGAGTCTGTTTGACAGGTGATTGACTCAACAAGAGAGTCTTTTATACTCAACAAGAGAGTGGGTGTCTTATACGAAGCCCAAGACGGAGGCTAAAGAGAGATTGACTAAACAAGAGAGTCTTTTATACTCAACAAGAGAGTGGGTTTTTATAGGTGTCTTGTATGAAGCCCAAGACAGAGGCTAAAAGGTTGGACTCAACAAGAGAGTACTTTTATCTGTCTTATACGAAGCCTAAGACAGAGGCTAAAAAGGGGATTGACTCAACAAAAGAGTCTGAAAAGGTTAGCTCTGCTGGGGAGAGTCATTTATACAAAGTCCAAGAGGAGGCTATCTTACTGCTGAGGATTAGATCCATAGGCAGGACCAAGTAGGAGAGCCCTCATGAGAGCGGCCGAGTTTCTGAGTGATCGGTGTTTTTTCCTATGTTTGAAAGGAACTGGAGAACATATTTGAGACTCAAGGGGTTTAGACTGTCCAAGTCTAGAGTTTTATCTATTGTACAATGCCCAAGAGGAGGCACATGCATTAAGGGATGAGTATCAACCCTAAAGTGGCTAGAGGTTTGACACTAGAAAGACTGCTCTAGCAAAGGATGGCTAAGTTCTGTCTTATACCTTTAAGAGGTCATCAGGGTCCTTGTATTAAGCCCAAGAGAAGGCATGAAAACTTCTAAGAAGCCGAATGGTCCTTGTACAACGCCCAAGAGGAGGCGGGGATGCTTTTAGGAAGCCTGTGGGTCCCTAAACCCCGAGAAGTTCAAGAAATGCAATTCACAGAGAAGAGATCATTCCAGGAAAGTTTAAGAATTTGGAAGAAACTCAAGAAATGCTATTCACGGAGAATAGATCAACTCTGGGGAGTAGAGTCTCTTTGACAATTTCTAAGAGTGACAGTCTGAGAAAAGGTTCACCGAGAATAGTGCCTTTCTCTTTGTTCCATATTATTTAACCCCAAGAGAAGGGAAGACTGTATCTGGAATCCTACAGGGGATCTAGTTTTGTTTGTATTTAAGAGTGACCAACAAGACTTTACCTAGTGCTAGACGTAGTTGCCGGGGAAAACTCTAAATAACTATACTAGTATTACACTGTTGATATTTGGCAAGTACATAAAAGGATGCGAAAGAAAACTTATAGTGAAGCAGCCCGACAATACAGTTATATACGATAAATGAAAGCGATAAATGAAAGGGAATAAGCACTTACCCTTTGTAGAGCTTCCATGCTGTTTGGTTAGTTGTTCAACAAAGAAAACTTTGATAACAATATTATATTAAAAATCAAAGGAGAAAGTGCTTTGAAAAGTTATTAGGGCTTACAGCTCAAGGAGAGACCCAAGTTTTAACGATGATTGCACCATTATTTTGGAAACTGTACAGAGGGACTTATACAATATGTGAGGCCCAAAAAGTTTTTATGTACAAGGATTGGGTCTTACACTCTACCAAGAGACCCCTTGATTTCTGTTTGAAAATGGCGATCGTGCCGAGGTTTTTGAAAAGACAGTGGGTCTTATACAATTACTGAGGCCCAAATTATTTTGGTTTCAAAAAGGGGTTGGGTCTTACACTCTATTAGAGGCCCAAAAGTGTTTTTGTACAAATGGTGGGGCTTACCACTCAAGGAGATGCCCAAATTGGTTTTGTAAATGCGACGATTGCGCCGTTGTTTTTGAAAATACCGTGGGACTTATACAACAACTGAGGCCCAAAAGTGGTGTATTTACAAAGGGGATGGGTCTTACACTATAATAGAGGTCCATTGATTTCTTTTTGTACAAGTGATGAGGCTTACAACTCAAGGAGAGGCCCAAGTGAAGGACAGTGATCGCACTGTCGTTTTGAGAATCGTATCGGGACTTATACAAGTGACTGAGGCTCATATTGTTTGTATATGATAAGGGATGGGTCTTACAATCTATTAGAGCCCAAAAGTGTTTTAAAAAGATTTGTGAGGGTGAAAATCAAAGAAACCCTAATTTTGTTTTTCTTTAAAAGTAAATATTTAAAGAAAATCAATAAAATGATAAAAATACCAAATAGATTTGAATAAACCACTTGTGATTTTTGTTTAAGGTTTGAAAAATGAGGTTTTAATCACAAGATGATTTAGAACTCATTGATTTTGATTTTCAAAATAAATATTCACTTTTAAATGTTTAAAAACAATTAAAAATGAATTTATTCACAAAAATACTAATTATATTAAATAAATAATATAAATTTGATTTTTTTTATGGAATAACATATTTCAATATTTTTGTATTTTTTACAAAAAGAACCAATAAAAAATAATTAAAATTGAGAGAGTTATTAATTTTTCAAACCATTAAAAATAACATGAAAAATAATAAAAAAAGGTGAAAAACCCATTAAAAAGGGGCCTGGGGTGAGGGGGATTCGAACCCCAAACCTCTTGTGTGCAGCATGCGCGCCTTACCACTGGGGTGGTGATACATCTGTGTATTAAACCCCAACCATAAATATACAAGGCTTGCCTTGTTCTTGGCCTGGCCAAGGCAAGACTTTTGGTAAAAAACGTGAAAGTCATAACTTCCTCATTTATCCATGGATGCAGACAAAATTTATATGCATCTGGCCTAGAATTTCCTAAGGAATCCAATGGTTGTGGTGGTTTTTCCAGAAAATCAATCCTCCTCAAAACCCGATAGTAGTTTTGAAATAGGCCATAATGTGCATTTTCTGTGCTACCTCTTGGTACAACCATGAATTACATGATGAATTGGTTCAAACACAATACATATAAAATGTATAAGAGATGCATGATTAGTGGACCTCAAAGCAATGCATATTTTAAAGAGTTCAAGTTGTGATGCTTACCTCCCTTTGAGCTTTTTGGGCTATCTGCCAAGTGCTTTGTTCCAGAAATGTTTTGATGCTTTGAACACTCAAATGATCCCTTAGAAGCTTTTAGGATGATTGGAATCAGCTGGAAACCTCAAGAATGGAATTTGGCCCTTTCTTGCAAAAGGGGCAAAAGTGGCCAAAATAGCAACTCTCTCAAATGATGTTCCAGATGTGTGGAACTATTTGGGACAGTTCAAGGATGATATTTAGAGTGTGTTTGAGGTTTTATCTAGTTTTAAAAGTGACTGAATCAAGACATGGCTTGAAGAATGCAAAAAGGCCCTATTTTGAGGTTTTGAGAGGGGACTTTGTGATTTTGGTGTTACAGGTCACTTGTGAGAGTTTGGACAGCTTAGATATGACATATTGGATGTGTTTGGATCTAAGCTGTGATGGAATTGCTCTCTAACTCAAAAACTAAACGTTACCTTGCTAAAGAAGGCATTTTTGCCTATAGAAAGAGATTTTGAGGAAAGCAAGTGTTGTAGTGCTTTGGTGTACTTAAACTGAGCACAAATGAGCTCTATTTATAGTAGATCAAGTTTGTTTTGGCTACAATAGTGAATGGCAACTGCAACAGAGGTTTGGCCAATGTTGATCAATAGGAATCTAAGTCTCCTCTAGCCATTGACTAGAGGTTAGGGCACAGGCTGCTGGTTCCCTGGTTCAGATCTTATCCTTGACTCATTTAGTTGGAAATGGTTCAGTTCATGCCACTTTGGTGCATCCATTGAATGCTCCAAAACAAAATTGGAGTCTTGTCCCCTCTTTAGGGTTTTTTAGATTTGGCATGCTATTTTTAGTTCCAAAGACTTGGGAGGCTTATGGATCAGTGTTTTTACCTCCCTGGTCCCTCCCTGAGGTGTTCAGATGGATAAGCATGCTTGTCATTTGCCAAAATTGCTAAAATCGAGCAAAATGCACAAATCTGCCTTACCATGGCAGTTTGCAGCAAGGCACATTGCCATTGTCATATCTCATGGCTAAAATGGAATTTGATGGAGTTCTTGGCCATTTTGGAAAGCTCTCATATGATACAACATATGTGTGACAATAGTTTGTCTTGACACTTTTTGGATCCAAGTGAAAAATGCCCCTACATTTGGAAAAAAAGCAAGACAGATTTTGACTTAGTGAAAATTTCACCAAGTGTTGGAAAAAGGTGACATTTTGACTTTTTGTCATTTTGGTCACTCCATAACTTAAAATCCATGAGGAATTGGAATGAGGTGTAGTTGAAGCTTTTGTAGTATGCCATGAGAGCTACAAATCCATCTTTGGATCAGCCAAAATGGTTGCTTGGATCTCAAGTTACGATCCTTGGAAGTTGGCACCCTAGCCACTTTGTTCCATAACTTAAAAAATTTCTAAGTTTTTTTTATGGTTACGCCTTTTACAAGTTATCCCACTTTCTTTGATTTTTCTTGATGAATGATGATTCAAATCACACATTAACATCATTTTAGGGTTAGGGAACCATAATTGATCAAAAAATAAAAAAGTCAAACTTTGACTTTTGGGCACAGTTGACTTTTTATCAGATGAATTTCAAACTGTGCGATCCTCTATGAAATCAAGTCCTTGACCTAAATCAAACTTGATGGATTGATTTCGTAGGTGTTATAGGGTGTATTGAATTATGTCCCAAGGTTTGGGAGCATGTCTTGGTCAAAAGTCAAAGCCACAATTGACTTTTTTCGCGAAACCCTAACTGTGGTTCTGATGAACTTGAAACTTATAGATCAAGCTTCTTGGATTAATCCATTATTGCAAATGGATCAATGTGGTGTATTAGAGCCCCTCAAACCATGTCTTGAGGTATTGGCTCATGATTTGTCCCAAAAGTCAACTTAGGGGTGAATTAGGTCAAGAAACCCTAATTCCTGATTTTTAGTGAATGCATCCCCTGAGGCTAAATTAACTTGGTGATTGGGTCCATGAGGTTCCATGGATTATTTTAGGTTATGATTTGAAGCATTGGCTCATGCCCAGAGGAAAATTTCCATCTGGAGGCCTTGGTCGACCAAAACCCTAATTTGGTGACACGGGTGATCTTGAGGCTTGATCCACTCAGAATGCTGCAACCTTGTGCTTGATTCTTACTGTGGGAGTCCTCTTGATTCTTTGTGGATGTTTGTGAGGTTAGACAAGTTGAAGATCATGTCAATTCTTGATTGATCCTTTGTCTAAGAACTCTGAGAGGGCTTGAAACCCTAATTATTGTTTATAGTGAATGCTCACCCATCTTTGGGAAGACTGAGGAGGTATGATGGTTTACCCATATTGTGATGATGATTTGCACAATGATGGGAAATCTTAGTGGTAAAAATTTGGGGTATGACATATGCCCCTATTTAATCTTCTTGGACCTGAAGGTGTGAATGGCGAATGTATTCGAGCATTCGGGGTGCAAAAAGATTAAATATCGGAATATCCGAAATTTTGATGGTTGTTAGGAATGGCAATTTGCACATCCTTCTTCTTTTGCTAAGCAATGATGCTTAGAAAAGGTAAACTTCCCCTCGATCCTAGTTTCCTACCAAGGAATTGGTCTTAGTTTCCGAAATAAACTTCCCCTCGATCCTGGTTTCCAACCAAGGAACTGGTCTCAGTTTCTGAAATAAACTTCCCCTCGATGCAGGTTTCCTACCAAGGAACTGGTCTCAGTTTCTGAAATAAACCTCCCCTCGATCCTGGTTTCCTACCAAGGAACTGGTCTCAGTTTCTGAAATAAACTTCCCCTCGATCTTGGTTTCCTACCAAGGAACAGGTCTCAGTTTCTGAAATAAACTTCCCCTCGATCCTGGTTTCCTACCAAGGAACTGGTCTCAGTTTCTGAAATAAACTTCCCCTCGATCCTAGTTTTCTACCAAGGAACTGGTCTCAGTTTCTTTTGTCAATAAACTTCCTTGACAAGGGACGCTATGTGTAGCGGTTTTCCTCAAACTTCTTGCCGAATTTTTCTAGGGAGATGCCATGTGATAGAAAATTTTTGATGTCAGAGTTGCTGGGGAACCCAGTCGTCTGAGTTATAGACGTGTACAAACTTATCTATTTGGAGACGCCATTTGTCGAATCTACTGGGGGAAAACGAGTCTCTTGAGAGACTGCTTTCGCTTGGGGTATTACACCATACTTTTCTCGGGAACTTCTCGGAGAAATGCCATATGATGTGATCCAATTTTGAGGTGCTGATGACCTTTTCGTCAGCGGATTTTTCGGAGTAAAGCTGCTGTATTGCCGAATCTTTGATTAAGAGGCTTTCTCTGGGGATTTTCCTTTATTCGGGAAAGTGAAGATATCATCTTCAATGGCGAAGAGTGATGTTTGTCGAAATTTATCTGGTCTTTCAGAGGTTCAAGTTACCAAAGTGGTCGAAGGACCAACTTGTATCCAGAAATAAACTGGAGGCGAGATTGTTTAGATGGTTCACTTCCTGACGAGGAAAGGGCTGACAACTCGATTGAGAGGACTCTTATCACTTGGGGATAAGACCAACCAGAGTGATAGTGATACAATATGAATACGAATGTAAATCAATAATGCATGATGTATGTATGTTTATGCTGACAAAACTGACGCGACATACAGACTAGTAGATGAACACGCTGGATACTCGACCACCGTGGGGGATGAAAAGTATCACTGGTTCACGATAGCAATTCTACCTTGCTTAGGAGAGATAGTCCCTACGGGGACCAACCGTTGGTAGGGCTTAGGAGGTAAGAACTCTGTCGGGGAGTGTCAGATGGAATATGGTCTCTGACACAGTTGATCCTTCATTCAGGCGTACTGGTTTAGAAGGAGTACTTTGATTCTGCACTTTGAAGCTCGAATACTTCGGGAGAAGCGATCGATGTTCTTTCGATGTTCAACAGTCAAAAGAAATTGCCATCTTTATTTTAAAGCAGAAAAAATTTTAACAAGTAAATTCATTTTTGTTTCGTTTCAAGAATCGTTAATCCTGTTAAAACGTCATTCTGTAAAGCTAAAACAAATAAGAATTGCAAACAAAAGCACTAGGGATGTAACAACCCCAATCTATACCCCCAAATAACTAAAGCAGTAAATGGAAATTCAAAATTTCATCAGAGTATATTTAAAACAATCACAGCATAGACCGAGGGGTCACATTAATTGAAAGAAAACATACAACATCGGCCCATAAAGATATGCAACAATCCCAGGTAGCAATACACCCACAATCCAATTACAGAATATAAGCTGAAAATCCATAACTGAATATCAACATATATATATATATATATATATATATATATATATATATATATATATATATATATATATATCACGAAAGTTTGTTTCTCATATACAACATCATACATGTACAATCCAAAAGATACATATACATAATACAAAATAATCACAAACAGCCTCCCTAACTACCCGGTGTCACATATCAGAGCCGACCGACAAAAGAATGAAGACCTAAGCTTCACAAAAAGACCTCCAGCAACTCTAATCTGCAATGCCTCATAGAGCATTATAAAACAGCAGAAGGGTGAGAAAAACAATCATATTACAGTTGCATATAATTATATATTAACACAGAAATGCACAAGTAAAATATTCTCACCACAATTGCACCACAATCAAATACAACACAACACAGTACAATTCTCAAGTATCAAATACCACTACACGTCAATCATACACAACACACTCATCATCATACAATTACACATATTCCATCTCATCAATCACATTCACAATTCCATGCACAATTAATCCATGATTTATGCAAATGCACGGAGACCGACACCACTACTCTATGCACATGCCATGCGGTACCGACTTCCAATATTTCTCATCACTAGTTCACTCAAGAACTCTGCTGGAATCATCGCTCGTTACATCACTGTAACTCCCCGTCGGGCATACGATGTTCCCCGTCGCTCACACCCCACATGGGCACACGATCATCTATAACCATCGCTTTCGGTCCTCTTATTTTTAAGGCTGTCGATGTTATAGCAGATTCCCTCTGGAATCAATCCGTCACTTAGGACGTCACAACAATGCATATCATGATGCTTAACATACAATGACTCATGGCATTTAATATGCACACATATACATATCCATAATCATGCATATATCAACAATTACCACACATTTCATTCTCTTGCCCTAAGGCCACCAATCATTATCACCATATGTATTTCATGCATTTACATCTCTCAACAGTACATAAGTCATAAAACATCCACACCAACAACATATTGTACATACACATCAAGTTCACCAATTAAACGGCAAAAGTCGACAACAAAACAACACATTTCTAATTCCCGACATAATTTAATCGGCCAACAACCTCAAAACCATCATCATAATAAAGTACATTTCACAAGCTTTCTAACACATCAAACCACACCTCAAGCCGACTCACGGATCAAAAGTTACAGAGAAAACAAATTGGAATAAACTGTCATGTTCGCAGTGCGAAGCTCCTAGCGAGTCCTTCGCTACTTCATTCGCAGTGCGAATGTACCAGCGAATAATGGCAGATGAAAAATAGCCTAGAAAATTCCCATCGTTCGCAGTGCGAACGTCCCAGCGAATGCTCGCCACCCCATTCGCAATGCGAACCCTCCAGCGAACAGCGGCATAATGAAAAATAATACAACGTTCGCAGTGTGAACCTCACGCGAACGCTCGCCACTCCTTCGCTGGCCATTCGCAGTGCGAACCTGCGATTTCAGCAAAACCCAGCAGCGCACCAATTCATCCAAAAATGATATTTTCTAATCCAAAACATTTCCAAACCAACATATAACAATCAGAACCTATTCTAATCACGGTAACAAGTATTCTACTACGTTTACACCGATTTTCGACTGTGAAACCATCGATTTCTCATTATCGACCTAGAATAGAAACTATGAAAACACAACAAACAATCCAATACACACATACATAATCATACACAAACATAGTATAATCGAGTTTCACACCCTTACCCGATTTAATCGTGTTCTAGAAAGTCGGTTGATTGATTTCCAAGTTTTCTCAAATTCTCTCTTTTCTTCTCTTCTCCTTTTCTTCTTTTCCTTACTATTTTTCGCTCCCTCTATTCTAATATATTCTAAATTAACAAAATAAATCAAAATGCCCAAAATACCCCTACACCCAAATATCTCACAAATGTTCCCAAAACGCAATAAAATATATTCACGATGAAAAATAACATATTTTCACATAAAAGTCAGAAATAAAATAATATAATAATAAAATAATAAAAAACGACTCAATTAAATAAAAATACTAAAACTGACAAAACTGAACGGGGCGTTACAACTCTCCCCCACTTAGAAATTTCCGTCCTCGAAAATCTTACCTGAGACGAACAACTCTGGATACGACTCCCGCATCCGACTCTCCAGCTCCCAAGTCAAATTGCCCTCAGCAGCGCCTCCCCATGCCACCTTCACAAGTGCAATATCCTTGCCCCGCAACCTCTTCACCTCGCGATCCAAAATCCTAACTGGTAAAGCCTCGACCGTAAGATTCTCCCTTACCTCAACCTCATCCATCGGAATCACATGCGACGGATCCGGAACATACTTCCGTAGCTGTGAAACATGGAACACATCTTGCAAATTCGACAGACTCGGCGGCAACGCCACCCTATAAGCCACAACACCCACTATCGCGGATATCTGGTAAGGACCAATAAACCGAGAAGTAAGTTTCTTTGATTTCAATGCACGACCAACACCCGTAACCGGCGTAACCCTTAGAAATACATGATCGCCCTCTTGAAACTCAGGATCCTTCCGTCTCCGATCATGATAATTCTTTTGTCTACTCTGAGAAGTCTTCATTTTCTCACGAATAAACTTCACCTTGTCCGTAGTCTGCTGTACCAACTCCGGTCCAACCACTGCTCTCTCGCCCGATTCATGCCAACACAACGGTGTTCGACATCTTCGTCCATATAATGCTTCAAACGGTGCCATTCCAATACTCGAATGGAAAATGTTATTATACGTGAATTCAATCAACGCAAGATAACTATCCCACGCACCACCTTGTTCCAAAACACACGCTCTCAACAAATCTTCCAAAGACTGAATCGTTCTCTCCGTCTGTCCATCCGTCTGCGGATGATAAGCCGAACTCAACCTCAATTTAGAACCCAAAGCCTTCTGTAAACTTTCCCAAAATCTCGAAGTAAACCTTGGATCTCGATCAGAAATAATACTCAACGGAACCCCATGCAACTTCACAATCACACTGATATAAATCTCCGCCAACCTCTCCAAAGAAAAACTGATGTCAACCGGAATGAAATGAGCCGATTTAGTCAGCCTATCAACAACCACCCAAATAGCATTATGCCTTCGCTGTGTATTCGGCAACCCCGTCACAAAATCCATAGAAATGCTGTCCCACTTCCACTCAGGAATATCCAACGGTTGCAACAAACCACTCGGCCTCTGATGTTCCACTTTCGACTTCTGGCACGTCAAACAACCATACACAAACTGAGCCACATCTCTTTTCAATCCAGACCACCAGAAAATCTTTTTCAAATCTTGGTACATCTTGTTCGCTCCCTGATGTATACTCAAATTACTCCGGTGTCCTTCTTCCAAAATCATTCGTTTCAAATCCGAATCATCCGGAATACAAATTCTCCCATGGAACCGCAACACACCATTAACATCCACTTGAAAATCACTACTGGTATCTTTTCCCCCATCCAACATCAAATCCACTAATTTCACATCCAACTTCTGCTTCTCACTTACCGTCATCAGAAAATCATTAGTAATCGTTAGCATTCCAAGCCGTATGCTATCCGAAGTCACTTCACATACCAAACTCATATCTCTAAACGATTCCAAAAGCTCCCACTCTTTAACCATTAAAGCGGACATATGTAAAGATTTCCGACTCAATGCATCGGCTACCACATTAGCCCTATCAGGATGGTAATTCAAGCCAAAGTCGTAGTCCTTCAAAAATTCCAACCATCTACGTTGCCTCATGTTTAACTCTTTCTGATCAAACAAATATTTCAAACTCTTGTGATCACTAAAGACTTCAAACCTTGCACCAAAAAGATAATGCCTCTAAATCTTCAACACAAAAACCACAGCCGCTAACTCCAAGTCATGTGTAGGGTAATTTTTCTCATGCACTCTCAACTGCCTCGAAGCATATGCCACGACCTTACCTTTTTGCATCAGAACACCACCAAGACCAATCAAAGACGCATCACAATACACTACAAATGGTTCATTAGGATTTGGCAAAATCAAAATCGGAGCTGTCGTCAATCTTCTCTTCAGCTCATTAAAACTTTCCTCGCACCGAATATCCCAAATGAACGCTTGCCCTTTACAAGTCAACTGGGTCAAAGGAAGTGCTAGTTTAGAAAACCCTTCAATGAACCTTCGATAATAACCGACCAAACCTAAAAAGCTTCGAATTTCAGTAACAGATCTCAGAGCCTCCCATTGTAGAACTGCTTCTACTTTAGATGGATCCACAGAAATACCATTACCTGAAATCACGTGCCCAAGAAAACTCACCTCCGACAACCAGAACTCACACTTGGACAATTTGGCAAAAAGCTTCTTTTCCTTCAAAACCTGCAAAACAATACGCAAATGCTCCGCGTGCTCCTCCCGAGACTTAGAATAAATCAATATGTCATCAATAAACACAACAACAAATTGATCCAAATGCTCATGGAAAATACGATTCATGTATTCCATAAACACACCTGGCGCATTAGAAACCCCGAACGGCATCACAGAATATTCATAATGACCGTATCGTGTCCTAAAAGCCGTCTTCTGAATATCTTCCTCTTTCACCCTAATCTATGATATCCCGACCTCAAGTCAATCTTACTGAACACACAAGCACCTACCAACTGATCCATTAGATCATCAATTCTCAGAAGAGGATACTTATTCTTAATCGTCACCTTATTCAACTGGCGATAATCAATACACAACCGCATACTTCCGTCTTTCTTTTTCACCAATAAAACTGGAGCACCCCAAGGCGAAACACTTGGTCTCACAAACCTCTTATCCAATAATTCATTCAACTGCTTCTTCAACTCTACCAACTCAGATGCCGACATACGATAAGGTGCCATAGAAATAGGTCTAGTACCAGGAACTAGATCTATCGAAAACTCCACCTCTCTCTCTGGAGGCAAGTCTGAAATATCCTCAGGAAACACTTCTGGAAATTCACACACAACAGGAAACACATCGAGTGAAACTTGACTGTCCATAGTCAATGATGCAAACAACCCAAACAACTGAGCTTCATCCACCAAAAGCTTTGTCAACTCTTTGGTAGATAAGAAACTCGAGTCTTCGTCTTCCTCAAGAGAAGGAAACCTTACTAGCTTATTATAACAATCAATATGAACCCGATTGAATTGCAACCAATTCATTCCCAGAACCACATCTAAACCTTCCAACGGTAAACACACTAAATCCATCTCAAAGTCTTTACCATAAATGGTCAAAGGACAACTTAGACAAACCAAAGAAGTAGTTACTGACCCCATTGCTGGAGTATCAATACCCATCTCACCATCCATCAAAGACAACACAAGATTCAAATGCTTCGCGCACTCAGACGAAATAAACGAATGAGTCGCTCCAGTATCAATAATAGCAACTAAAGGCGTATTATTAATAAAACAAGTACCTCTGATCAGACGATCTGCACTTGAAGTCTGAGTCCCCGCCAAGGCAAAAACTTTCCCACCAGATTAAGCTTGCTTTGGTTTCGGACACTTCGTACTAATATGACCAGGTTCACCATAGTTGAAACACTTCACCACATTCTTCCTAGCACAATCAGCTGCAACATGTCCTAAACCTCCACAATTAGTACACTTCCTCATATCTTTCCTGCACTCAAACTGACGATGCCCCAACTCACCACATTTATAACATCTCAGAGGACCAGACATGCCTCATCCACTTAAACTTTTCTCAAAATTCCCCCTTTGTTTACCCTTATCAGCTGGTGTTACATACGGACCACCACGGAACTGTTGCTTCCCTTTTCTCTCACTCACACTCTTGTAGTAAATAGAATGAGCCTTACTATCCTCCTCATAGATCCTACAACAATCCACCAAATCATAAAACCTATGAATCATTTGATAACCGATTGCTTGCTTAATCTCAGGACGCAATCCGTTCTCAAAATTCACACACTTAGAAAACTCTGCAGTCGCTTCAGCATAATGAGGATAAAACTGCACAAGCTCTACAAACTTAGCAGTATAGTCAACAACCGACATACTACCTTGTTTTAGTTCCAAGAACTCAATTTCCTTCTTTCCTCTTACATCTTCAGGAAAATACCTCCTCAAGAACTCCTGGCTAAACAATTCCCAAGTAACTTCTTCATCCCCAGCTTCCAACACATGACGTGTACTAACCCACCAATCATCAACTTCTTCCAGTAACATGTGAGTACCCAGTCCCACCTTCTGATCCTCAGCACAATCCATCACTCGGAAAATCCGTTCAATCTCCTTCAACCAAATTTGCGCACCATCAGGATCATATCTTCCTTTGAAGATAGGCGGTTTGTTCTTCCTAAACTCATCATTACCCGCAGCATTAGGCGCACCCTGCACAGCCCGAGCCATAGCTTGCATAGCAGCAGCCAAAGCAGCGTCATTCCTACCGGCCATATTCTGTTCATTTCCAATAACAGAAACTATGGTTAAACAAACAACTCACTCCAAACACCAAGACCGACAAGGACTGACATAACTGACACGGACTGGCTCTGATACCACTTAATGTAACACTCCCAATCTATACCCCCAATTAAATAAAGCAGTAAAAGAAAATTACAAAATTTCATCAGAGTATATTTAAAACAATCACAGCATAGACCGAGGGGTCACATCAATTGAAACAAAACATACAACACCTGCCCATAAAGATATGCAACAATCCCAGGTAGCAATACACCCACAATCCAATTACAGAATATAAGCGAAAAATCCGTAACTGAATATCAACATATATATATATATATATATATATATATATATATATATATATATATCACGAAAGTTTGTTTGTCATATACAACATCATACATGTACAATCCAAAAGATACATATACATAATACAAAATAATCACAAACGGCCTCCCTAACTACCCGGTGTCACATATCAGAGCCGACCGACAAAAGAATGAAGACCTAAGCTTCAAAAAAGACCTCAAGCAACTCTAATCTGCAATGCCTCATAGAGCATTATAAAACAGTAGAAGGGTGAGAAAAACAATCATATTACAGTTGCATATAATTATATATTAACACAGAAATGCACAAGTAAAATATTCTCACCACAATTGCACCACAATCAAATACAACACAACACAGTACAATTCTCAAGTATCAAATACCACTACACGTCAATCATACACAACACACACATCATCAATACAATTACACATATTTTATCTCATCAATCACATTCACAATTCCATGCACAATTAATCCATGATTTATGCAAATGCACAGAGACCGACACCACTACTCTATGCACATGCCATGCGGTACCGACTTCCAATATTTCTCATCACTAGTTCACTCAGGAACTCTGCTGGAATCATCGCTCGTTACATCACTGTAACTCCTCTCCGGGCATACGATGTTCCCCGTCGTTCACACCCCACACGGGCACACGACGTTTATGGATCGCTCACACCCCACATGGGCACACGATCGTCTATAACCATCGCTTTTGGTCCTCTTATTTTTAAGGCTATTCATACCTCTTATTTTTAAGGCTCACGATGTTATAGCAGATTCCCTCTGGAATCAATCCGTCACTCAGGACGTCACAACAATGCATATCATGATGCTTGACATACAATGACTCATGGCATTTAATATGCACACATATACACATCCATAATCATGCATATATCAACAATTACCACACATTTCATTCTCTTGCCCTAAGGCCACCAATCATTATCACCATATGTATTTCATGCATTTACATCTCTCAACAGTACACAAGTCATAAAACATCCACACTAACAACATATTGTACATACACATCAAGTTCACCAATTAAACGGCAAAAGTCGACAACAAAATAACACATTTCTAATTCCCGACATAATTTAATCTGCCAACAATCTCAAAACCATCATCATAATAAAGTACATTTCACAAGCTTTCTAACGCATCAAACCACACCTCAAGCCGACTCACGGATACAAAGTTACAGAGAAAACAAATTGGAATAAACTGTCATGTTCGCAGTGCGAAGCTCCTAGCGAGTCCTTCGCTACTTCATTCGCAGTGCGAATGTACCAGCGAACAATGGCAGAAGCAAAATAGCCTAGAAAATTCCCATCGTTCATAGTGCGAACGTCCCAACGAATGCTCGCCACCCCATTCGCAATGCGAACCCTCCAGCGAACAGTGGTAGAATGAAAAATAATACAACGTTCGGAATGCGAACCTCACGCGAACGCTCGCCACTCCTTCGCTGGCCATTCACAGTGCGAACCTGCGATTTCAGCAAAACCCAGCAGCGCACCAGTTCATCCAAAAATGATATTTTCTTATCCAAAACATTTCCAAACCAACATATAACAATCAGAACCTATTCTAATCATGGTAACAAGTATTCTACTACGTTTACACTGATTTTCGACCGTGAAACCATCGATTTCTCATTATCGACCTAGAATAGAAACTATGAAAACACAACAAACAATCCAATACACACATACATAATCATACACATACATAGTATAATCGAGTTTCACACCCTTACCCAATTTAATCGTGTTCTAGAAAGTCGGTTGATTGATTTCCAAGTTTTCTCAAATTCTCTCTTTTCTTCTCTTCTTTTCTTCTTTTCCTTACTATTTTCTCTCTCTCTCTCTATTCTAATATATTCTAAATTAACAAAATAAATCAAAATGCCCAAAATACCCCTACACCTAAATATCTCACAAATGTTCCCAAAACGCGATAAAATATATTCACGATGAAAAATAACATATTTTCACATAAAAGTTAGAAATAAAATAATATAATAATAAAATAATAAAAAACGACTCAATTAAATAAAAATACTAAAACTGACAAAACTGACCGGGGCGTTACACTCAAATTTTATTGATAGGATGGAAATCAGCTAAACGCATGATTCCACAGAGTATTTACAAAGTTAGAAAATGGTAATTTAAGGGAAAAGGGCTACATTAAAACATAATGACCGATATCCTTCTATCAACTTTGAATTCTGGACATCCTGAGCTTCTGTCGAAGATGACCTTGACTGGAGTTTTCTGATGGATGGCATTACTGATGCTGGGGGATTTGCCCCTTTGCTGGATGTAGTTACTTGCCATTATCCTTAACTTTTTCTTGGATTGTACTTTGAGATTTCCAATCCACCGGGATGATTTTTGATCATGTCTCTAATTTTTGCCTGGACTGCCCTTTCTGGTTTTCAATCCACCGAGACTTTTTTTTTTAGTTTGGGCGAAGTATTTCTTGACTACATCAACATTCGTGGGGTAGGCAAACTCTTCTCCATCCATGGTTGCAAGTCTCAAGGCACCGCCTGAGAAAGCTTTCTTGACCACATAGGGGCCGTCGTAATTCGGAGTCCATTTTCCCCAAGAGTTAGTGAGAAATGATTGTATCTTCTTGAGCACAAGGTCTCCTTTTCTGAAGACGCGAGGTCGAACCTTTTTGTCAAACACCCTCTTCATTCTTTGCTGATACAACTGACCATGGCATAGCGCCGTTATTCTCTTTTCTTCGATCGGATTCAGTTCGTCGTGTCGACTTTGACACCATTCAGCCTCTGTTAACTTAGCTTCCATCAATATCCGATTGATGGGATCTCTTCTTCGATAGGGAGCACTGCTTCCATGCCATATACTAAAGAGAAAGGGGTTGCCCCTCTTGAAGTGCGGACAAATGTTCGATAACCGTGAAGAGCAAAGGGTAGCATCTCGTTCCAGTCTTTGTAGGTTATAACCATTTTTTGAACAATCTTCTTGATGTTCTTGTTAGCCGCTTCTACCGCCCCGTTCATCAAGGGTCGGTAGGGAGATGAGTTATGGTGTTCGGTCTTAAACTCTGTGCACAACTCATTCATCATCTTATTGTTCAAGTTAGATCCATTATCTGTAATGATCTGGCTCGGAACACCATAACGGCAACTGAGACTATTTTTGATAAATCGGACAACCACTTGTTGGGTTACATTGGCGTATGACGCTGCTTCGACCCACTTAGTGAAGTAATCAATGGCTACCAGGATGAACCGATGTCCATTTGAAGCTTTAGGTTCGATTATGCCAATCATGTCGATTCCCCATATAGAAAAAGGCCATGGGGAAGAGAGAACTTTGAGATGCGTTGGCGGTACATGGATTTTGTCCGAGTATATCTGACACTTGTGACACCTCCTCATGTACTTGTGGTGGTACATGGATTTTTCTCGCCATTGTGTGTCCGTTGGCATGAGTGCCAAAGGATCTTTCATGAATTTCTTTCGTTAGCATGTCTGCTTTTGGTCTGTCTATGCAACAGAGCAAGACCATGTTGAAATTTCTCTTATAGAGTGTATCACCGCTCAGGAAGAAGCTGCCTGCCAGCCCTTTGAGGGTTTTTCTGTCTTTTCTTAGTTCCCCAGGTGGGTACTCTTGTTTCTGAAGGAAGCATTTAATATCGTGATACCAAAGTTTGTCGTCTATGACTGCTTCAATCGTGAAGATGTAAGCGGGCCTCTCAAGGCGCATTATGTCAATCTTAGGTATGTCATTCCATTGACCTACACTAATCATGGAAGAGAGAGTGGCTAGTGCATCAGCCATGTGATTCTCTTCACGAGGGATATGATGAAACTCAATTTTGTTGAAGAATGGTAACAACCTTCTCGCGTAATCTTTGTAAGGAATCAGTCCTGATTGGTATGTGTTCCAATCTCCTTTAATCTGATTGATAACCCGGGTTGAGTCGCCATATACATCCAAGTTCTTGATCCTTAAGTCGATCGCTTCTTCGAGACCCATGATACAAGCTTCGTATTCGGCCTCGTTGTTTGTACACTTGAATGTCAGTCTGGCAGTGAAAGGAATATGGGTATTCTGAGGTTTTATGATGATTTCCCCAATTCCTTTTTCATAATGATTGACAGCTTCGTCAAAGATTAGTCCCCATCGGGAACCTGGTTATGGCCCTTCATTGGGTAACAGTTCATCACAATCTTTCATTTTCAAATACATGACATCTTTGTCTGGGAAGTAAAATCCGACTGATTCCTGATCGTCAATTGGTTGATGAGCCAAATGATCGGCTAAAATACTTCCCTTGACGGCTTTCTGAGCATGGTACTTGATGTCGTATTCTGATAACAACATCTGCCAACGGGCAATCCTTCCCGTGAGAGCAGATTTTTCAAAGATGTACTTGATTGGATCCATTTCTGAGATTAACCAAGTAGTGTGACGAATCATATACTGGCAAAGACGTTTGGCTGCCCAAGCCAGAGCACATCAAGTTTTCTCAAGCATAGTGTACTGAGTCTCACAGTCGGTGAATTTCTTGCTCAGATAGTAGATGGCAGACTCTTTTCTTTTTGTTTCATCCTGTTGACCAAGTACACTGCCCGTGGAGTCTTCCAAGACTGTTAAATAGATGATCAGCAGTATTCCCTCCACTGGAGGTGATAGAATCGGTGAATTTAATAGGTATTCCTTGATACTGTCGAAGGCAGTTTGGCAGTCTTCTGTCCAAACGCAGTCCTTATTCTTTTTGAGTAATTTGAAGATCAGCGCACATGTCGCGGTCATGAGGAATATAAATCTGGAAATGTAGTTCAAACGCCTTAGGAATCCCCTGACTTGTTTTTCAGTTTTCAGAGAAGGCATTTCTTGAATGGCCTTGACCTTGTCAGGATCAACCTTGATTCCTTTCTGGCTGACGATGAACCCTAAAATTTTCCCCGATCGGACACTAAATGTGCACTTGTTGGGATTCAAGCGGAGTTTATACTTTCTCAACCGCTCGAATAGCTTTGACAGGTGGGTCACATGCTCCTCCTCTATTTTAGATTTGGCAATCATGTCATCGACATATACCTCGATTTCCTTGTGTATCATGTCATGAAAAAGAGTAGTCATGGCCCTTTGATAGGTTACCCTAGAATTCTTCAAACCGAACGGCATTACCTTGTAATAAAAGGTACCCCATGGGGTAATGAATGAAGTTTGCTGTACTATCTACCAGCATGTCAATGTGTGGTAAAGGAAAGTCGTCCTTCAGACTAGCCTTGTTTAGATCTTTGTAATCCACACACATTCTGACCTTTCCGTCCTTTTTTGGAACTGGTACTATGTTGGCTAACCATTGAGGATATTCTGATGTGGCGAGGAAACCCGCGTCAATCTGTTTCTGTACCTCCTCCTTGATTTTGATGGCCATGTCCGGGTGAGTCCATCTCAACCTCTGTTTCACTGGCGGACATTCTGACCGTAACGGTAAATGCTGTTCCACGATGCTGGTATCCAACCTTGGCATGTCCTGATAGGACCAAGCGAATACATCGGGAAACTCTTTGAGAAGCTTTGTCAAACTCTCTTTGGCAGTTGCACTGAGCAGTGCCCCAATCCTGATTTCTTTTCTTTCCTCCTCTGAGCCCAAGTTGACCATTTCCAACGACTCTTTGTGAGGTTCAATGGACTTTTCCTCCTGTCTGAGTAATCGGGAGATCTCTTCTGGAATTTCTTCGTCATCTTCTTCTTCAGCCCCAAATACCGGAAATTTAAAGTTGGGAGAAGGCATCGGATCATATGTTTCAATGGGGTTTAAAACAAGCAATCGGCATGACGTGATGATTGTTTTTTAGAAGAGATAGAGAGAATGCAAGAGTGTGTGCAGTGTATTTTTTTTACTGCTTGTTTTCATTATTTGAATTGTTTTTTAGGATTACCATTTTCTGAAAAAGCGAAAAGAGAAAACAACAATTAATGCGGAAATTACAAAACGACGTTATTTTATTTATGAACAAGTCGATTCTTGAAACTACAGCCCTATAAAATAAATCTTTGTTGCTTTGGGCGAAGCGAAGAGGGATATTTACAGAAAGTGAGCCCTATCAAAACATCTGTTTCACCTGGGCAGGGTGAAAGGTTAAAGTAAAGACGGTAATTACTTCGACTTATGAACGACTTTCGGAACGTTGACAGCAACCCATTGGCGGCGAACTCCTCGGTGAATCACAAAGTCTGGCACCTTTTTTCTTGGTTTGTCCTCAGAAATAACGTTGATTTCTGGTGGAGCAGGATCATTAGAATCTATCTCCCAGGAAGAGTTGTCGTAGGAGGATTTCGCTGTTGTATTTTGCATAGGATTTGTACTCTCAGGTAAATCTCCCCATCCAGTTGGCTGGATGTCTTCGAGCCTGATACGAGAGCTTTCAAGAGCAGTGTACTTGACCATATAGTTGTATTTTCCACTTGGTTGTTCCAAGGTATCCCAAACTTCTTTGGAACTGGAGGAGTCATCTCTTTCGATGACGTTGACCTCGGGAAAAGCATAGTTAATGAATTCTAGTCCTGCAAACTTTACAAATTCATCGCCGTGTTGGATATTTTCTGAATGACCTGAGTGTTAATCCTATAACATGGTGGAGACGCAGGTATTTTGTTCAATGATGGTCAGCTGATTTTCATTGTTCGGCTGATTTTCTTGCCCCAAGTTTCCCAGGTACGGCTGCCAGATAGGCAGGCCATCCATTGGGCCATAATAGTCATGGTCAAAGTTGTCTTTCATCAGAGTGTCTTCCTCTAATGAGTTTGGTGGAGCACGACATCCTTCCGGATCACAATCTCCGTATATCATTTTGATATCTGACATGGGTATATATCTTGGACTCTGTGCGGGATAGCAAAATGGCATATGCATCCCTTCCTGAGACATATAACCGTCCTCATTAAGATAGGAGTTCCACTCCTTATTTGTGTCGGAGGAATCTCCCTCGTTGATGGTATGAACTTCTTGAGATATCGGGTAAAGGAAACCTCCACTATGGAAGAAATCCTGAATGGGATGAAGACTTTCATCGTTAGCAGCTGTCTGGGTACATGTTGAGGAAAAACCAAGACCCTTATTTGTTTTGTTATCATTAGGAATGACAAGCTGTCCCCATCCTTTGGTATTGTTACTTTTGATCACTTCGAGAGCATCTCTGTATGAGGAAATCGAGGTTCCTTTCTCTGACTGATTTTTATTGCTCACCGACAGTGCTTAGAACTGAGTTCCAACAACCTCCTCGGGTTCTACATAAGTAGATAATGAAAGGCTACTCACGATCAAGGCTTGTTCTCCATAGACCGTGACTAGTTGATCGTTCTTGACGAACTTCAGTTTCTGGTGCAGCGTCGAAGTGACTGCCCCAGCCTGGTGTATCCAAGGTCTTCCTAATAAACAACTGTATGTTGGCCGGACGTCCATGACCTGGAAAGTGACTTGGAAAGTGTAAGGACCGATAGTTATGGGAAGGTCGACTTCGCCGATAACTGCTTTTCGAGATCCGTCAAACATTTTGACGACGACCTCACTGCCCCTCATCGGGGATCCTTTGAATGATAGTCGCATTAAGAGTCGATCTGGTGTCTACCAGTACGTAAGCTAAAGCATCGTCCTGGCAGTTAACTATGATATTGAGCACCATGTTGTGACTTTTACCTTCTTCTGGCAATTCCTCATCACTGAACCCTAAGTTGTTGCAGGAAGTGATGTTAGAGACGATGCTATCGAACTGTCGTATTGACCCATCCTGTTCCACAAAGGCCAGCTCTAAGACTTTCTGTAGAGCCTCTCGGTGGGCTTTGGAACTGAGTAAAAGTGATAGCACAGAGACCTTTAAAGGAGTTTGTAACAGTTGATCAACAATGTTGTATTCACTCCTTTGGATGAGCTTCAACATCTCATCTTTGTTGTTTGAAAGGTCGGGATCACTGGACTGACCGACTGGTGGATTGGGATCTTCCGTCTGAAGTTCCTTTTCTTTGGTAAGTTCTCCAACTCCTCGGTTGAAGATTCGATCGCTCCGTGTTACTCGATTGATGTCTGCAATATTCACGACAGAGGGTAATGGAGTTTCCTTTCCATTCTCAATGGTTGTTGCACTGTATTTATAAGGGATCGCCTTAGCAGATTTGTATGACACTGGTCCCAGTAGATAGATAAACATAGGAGCCTTCTGATTTATCTGACTGTCGTAAGTAACTTCAATCAGTTCCTGGTTAAGAACCTTCAATTCGTCAAGTAGAGGGATAATGGCACAAACATCTTTGGTCCTCTCAGGATCAGAGATTACAACAACATCTTTGATCTGATCAGCGAAATAGTCTGGTGTCCAGTTGATGGACCCCGAAACTGAATATTGTTGAATCTCTTTGTGGTCCAACTGACCTTGAAGGGCCGCTCGCACGAGGTAACATCCTTGGTTATCTTCCGAGCAAACTCTCAGCGTTCGTAATTATGTGGTGGCACCTGGCCACGTCCACTTTGAATGTAGTGTAACCTCACTAGATCTATTTCCATTGATCAAACATCCTGACTTTGATGCCTAGTAGGGTTCCCATTAACCACACTGATTTATTGCGTCTCTTCGTCCATATAGATCGGAAGTCACCAGTGGTTTAACAAGTGTTGCAAAGTTCTTTGAACGAGAGCACATCCCTGGTCACTCTCACAATATCCTTTATAGTTCTGATAATTATGCGAAGTCAGAAAATTGAGCTGGACTTGTGTAGCGTGTAACTCCACCAAGTTGGGTTTCATCAAGAGAATATCGAAGATCTGAATCATATTCACCTGATAGGGATTTCTATCATGGTAGTTCTGGATCCACCCAAGATCCATCTGACGCTGGAGGGCCTCTTGTACAAAAGAGCATCCTTATTTGTTTACCGAGCAAATCAGACAGGAATTGTAATCGTTCCGTGGCAGATTATGATACTGGATTTGCCTTGAATGCATTGCCACCAAGTTGACATTCATCGCACGGATGTCGGAGTTCTGAATGATGTTGGAATTCGTATAAGTCATGTTGACCCCACGAATTCGGTGCTCTTGGATCCATCCGAGATCCAATTGTTCCTGTAGAGCTGATTGCACCACAGAACATCCTTGATTGTTCTTAGAGCAGATATCTGATGATAGTTGTGAGATGGTATATGCCCATATCCGCTCTGTCTGCGATGCATCTTGACCAAGTTGGTCCTCAATAAGAGTACATCATGAATTTGATAGCTGTTTTTAGACTCTCCCTCTATCAAATTGACTGCAGTTTTCTCGTGTTGAGGTAGCGGGTTCATGAGAACATTCGGATTCGTATCTTTGAAAGATAAGACCCCGCACCTAACAAGCCTTTGTACGTCGGTTTTGAAACTGAGACAGTTTTCTATGTTATGCCCTGGCCCCCTTGATGGTAAGGACACGTCTGATCCGCTTTGAACCAAAAAGGCGGATTTTTCGGTACTGTAAGAGGAGACCTGGTTTGGACATGCCCCTTGACCAGTAATAGTGGAAACAGTTATGCGTACAACATTGGTATAGGGTCAAACCCTGGTGGTCGCGTTGTACGATTGTTGTTGTACGGAGGACGAGCCTGCTGAAGAGGCTGTTGTGTCCTTTGCTGATATTGCTGTTGATTCGATTGGCTTTGAGCAACCTGAGGTTGATACGTAGGAACAGATGCAGGGTTGATAGCAGGATTTATAGCTGCTACTGGTTGGTAACGTCGCCTTTGGTTTCCGAGAGAGATATTCCCAATATCCTGCTCTTTTTTCTTAGGGAGAGCACTACCATATCTTTTTGTACTACTTGATAATCCAGCATCTTTAACTAAACGTCCTTCTTGGACAGCTTCCTCAAGACGAAATCCCATGCCCACCATCTCGGTGAAGTCATTGGGTGCACTGGCAACCATTCTGTCGTAGTATAATGAGCTTAAGGTTTTCAAGAAGATCTTTGTCATCTCTTTTTCCTCGAGGGTGGACAAATCTGGGCGGCAATTTTGCGCCATCTCTGAGCGTACTCCTTAAAGGTTTCCTTATCCTTTTGTGACATTGATCTGAGTTGATCTCTGTCTGGTTCCATGTCCAGGTTATACTTATACTACTGAACGAAGGCAGCGCCAAGATCTCTGAAAGTGCCGATCTTAGTGCTGTTTAAACCCATGTACCACTTGAGTGTGACACCGGTTAAACTATCCTGAAAGTAGTGAATCAGTAGCTCCTGGTTCTTTGTCTGAGTTGACATCCATCGAGCGTACATCACCAAATGACTTTGAGGGCAAGAGTTCCCCTTGTACTTTTCAAATTCGGGCACCTTGAATTTGTGCGGAACTTGCACGTTGGAGACCAAAAAAAAGGTCTGCGGCGTCAATTCCAAATAGATCCTGACCGCGAATGGCTTGCAGTTCTTTCTGCATCTCCAGGAACTGTTCCTGGAACTCATTCATTATGTCGAACATACTTTCATTTCCACCAAAGGTATCTGTGGAATCTGTCCTTCCGGGATAGTGTGTACCACAGGTGGTGGTATAGTCATTACGGCAGAGACTCTTGGTGCTTCCCGAAGTTTGTAACCTTCAGGAGTTGTTGTCATACCCCTGGCATCTTCGCTTTCCCGAAGTTTGTAACCTTCAGGCCCAGCGGCTCCTGCTGTAGTTTCTGGATCTTCCATGATCGGCGGAATATATCCTTCCGGGATTTAGTTGAGTGGCATGCCCCAGGGACGATCTTTTGGCATTTTGTACCTAGGATCATACTTCTCCACTATGGGCGTAGATGTGATCTCTGAGATCACAATCCTTTGTTGTTGCATCTGGGCTGCTGCCAGAGATTGCATGTCATTATGAAGCTTTCTCAGATCTTCTTTCAGAGTGTCGATCTCTTCTCTCAACTCTCTGTTCTCTTCCTCGAGATCATCCATCTTTTTCTGTCGATTGGCCCGAGTATTATACGAATGAGACACTTTGACTCTAGAATCGAGACACAAACGTGAGATTCGCAGGGAAGAAGAATGCGTTACGTGAGAATGATGAATGACAGGCAATGATTATATTAATTAATTTTTTATTTAATCAAAATAAACAACAATTTGGATTGTAAATATCAATCAGTGGGGGAGACCTCGTTTTATTGAATTCAAAGATTGCAGAATCAGAAATACAGTAGATTACAAAGTGCTGAAAAGGAAATGTCTAAACTAAAGGGTCTTAAGTTCTCTCTGAAGAGAGCTCAGGTGATGGTTTTGGTGCTTTCCTTTTCTTTGACCGGGGCTCTGGAGCCGTTGTCGGGTTGTCATTCCTTTGCCAAGTGAAAGGAGCGAGCAAATTTCTTTGGTCATCTTGATTCTCTACAGCATGTTGCTCTAAAATCTCAATCAGAGCATCTTTATCTTTCAATAGCTGTTGTATTTTCTTACACTCCACATTGAGGATGCGGTACTGGTTCCTCCAAGACCTCTTCTCCTGCTGAACTTTGTTGAGAGTCACCTGAAGTTTTTTTGTCTCGGACATAAAATAAAGGGCAGAGTCCCTTAATGGAAGAACTTCCTGACGAGGGTAAGGCATCCTCTGCTTGAGAGCTCTAGTTTGTACCCAGTTGAGAGCCCTGTCGTTTTCTCCTTCCTTGAAGAAAAGATCTTCCAGATGAGCATTCCGTGGGACATGCCTCATTGGGTATCCAAATTGACGACGAGCCAATACTGGATGATAATTGATTCCCCCCTTAGTTCCTATAAGGGGTACATTTGGGAAGTTTCCACAATGGTCAATGATCCTGATCCCGTCATAGATTCGATTGTACCAATCGATGTCAGAGTTGGTAAGAGACATGATTCTTTGCGACCAACGTAAAGTATTCTTTTGATCCCAAAATGCGGCAGACTTGGGCAAGTGAGAAATAAACCATTTGTACAGCAGGGGCACACAACATGTGATCATTCCTCCGCTGTATAAATTCCTTAAGTGTACAGAATGATACGCATCTACGAGTAAGGTTGGTATAGGGTTTCCAATCAGGCATATCTTAATGGCATTGATATCTACAAAGTTATCGATGTTGGGAAACAAAAATAACCCGTAGGTGAGCAAAACAAAGATGCTTTCGAAAGCGGCCACATTCCCTATACTAGCAAAGTACAGGATTTTCTTTATTAAAAACTGGGCTAGAAAACCCTGGATGCCACCCTTGGTGGTCATGTGAGTCCTGGCCTCTGACTCGTCCAAATAAATTGCTCTTGCATAGGTTTGATCTTTTGGAATTTCTTCCAGTCCAGAAAAGGGAGCTTGATCAGTGATATGTAGATCAGTCAGGTGAGAATACTCCTCCAGTGTTGGTGCTAGCTGATAATCCGGGAATGTGAAACTGTGATAAACCGGATCGTAGAACTGAATGAGTGTAGACAGGATTCCTTCAATTACATGGACCCTTAATAGAGACAACAGTCCTCCATACTTGGCTCTGAAAGCCTCAGGGTTGGTGATCATCCTCGCCAAACCTCTTAAATCCTCTAATTTTGGAACCTTGAAGGTTTACTTGTGAGTTCTTCTTCTACCAAAATCCATCAGCAATCTCTTTCTCTGACATTTGCAATCATTGTCTTAGTTTAATTTGAAAAAGAGAGACTAGAAGAGAAGATTTTTTTTGTTGAAATGTTTTTTAAATGAATGAATGAATGCAGCACACAAAAACATAGAAAAAACATGGGGTCAAAGGGTCAGTGCATGAAGTCAAGGCTCTACCCATCCCCAAAGGTTTATACTGGTGATTTTTTGTACCTGTCTGTAAAATCATTGACCCCTCTTGGGATAACAACAGCAAGCGGATTGCCAGCAAGCTGATGTATCTTAGAGTGATCTCAAATGAAGGTAGTATCGCGTGAAAACTATTTCCGATAGCTTACACACTACAAAATGGTTTCAGTCTACTAAAAACCTCAGCTTCTCAGATAACCCAGTCGACCACACTACTTTCAACAACCGAAGTCGTATAGCAATGCATCTGCAAAGGGAGTCTCCACTGATTTTGATGGTCGACCGAGGACTCTTAACTGGGATTCACTCCCCGTAAGATTACACGTATCATGCCATCACCTATCTTAGGTGTATACTCAATCTTTCCACATGCGGCATCACACACATTCCCATTAGCAGAAAAATAAACACAAATATCAATTAGGAAAAGCAGTATATATATTTGTCTTAATCATCCTATACCTCTAGTCTTATGATCCTATGTTATTTCTGTGCTTTTGTGGTTGGCATTTATTTTGCTAAAACTATTCTAGCAGCAAGAAGTTGAAACATGAAGTTCTAATTTGCTGCATTCAACATGTCGAATGAAGATGTCCCATACCTGCTCATAGGACATCGCGTCTGGATTCAGTTTTAAAGCAGATTCTGTAGCTGAGAATTGTTACTAAATATTATGTGGATATTTGGTTATCCTATGTGGCATCCAAAGCATTTTTGGATTGTGTTTATTTGTTGGTTTTTCGGATTTTCAGCTGTTTCTAATTATGGAGACATATTAGGAAACTTTGGATTGAAGACCTATTTTGTTGGAGGTTATTTTGCAGATTTGTGAGCAGTCTATTTGCTGCATTTTTGAAGCCCAATTCAGTCCAGATTAAATGCTATATATTGACTGATGTAAACCTAGTTTAGGTGTGGAACTTACTTGTGTTTTGTTAGGGTTTTCGAGTGTATTTTGTGAGCCTAACTGGTATCATTCTGATAACAGTATAAGGACTGGTTTTTGTGTTGTAAGTTCTGTCAGTTACTCATAAGCTTTTAAGCATTGAGTTTCTTGTGTGTCAATTGTCATAAGCTTTGAAGTATTGAGAATTGTGTGTTTTGAAAGTGTGACTTTCGGTTTGTTACTTGTGTGGAAAGATACCAATCACGGGTTGTGGTTGTAGAGGGATTTGAGGAGGGCCTCATACCTAGGTGAGTCTTAGGTAGAAGTCATAGGAAGGGTAGTGATTAAGTGAGCAGATTATTCGGTAATTGTATGATCTGTGAATTGATACTATCGTATATTGGTTTCGTCCCTGGCTTGGTAGCCCCCAGAGTAGGATTGTTGATCCGAACTGGGTAAACATATCACTGTGTTATTTACTTTCTGCACTGTTATTTTTATTGTTATCTTGTTCATTGTGTTGGATATCAGTGTCTCAACATCTGATATTTGTGCTAGAATTTCAATTGGCATCAAGAGCTTGCACCCTTAATTGGTTCTGGGTGAGATTCAGGGAAGGTACTTTCTGGTACAATGGACAAGGATGGAGGATTTTTGAACAAAACACCTCTGCTTGATGGTTTCAACTATGATTATTGGAAATCAAGGATGATAGCATTCATCAAATCCATGGATGATCAAGCATGGAAAGCTGTTATAAAAGGATGGGAGCCCCCAAAGGTTAAAGATGAAAAAGGTACCCCTACTGATGTGGTGAAGGAAGAGGAAGACTGGGATAATGCAGATTACAAAGGGTCTGTGGGAAATTCCAAAGCCATGAATGCATTGTTTAATGGTGTCAACAAGAATATCTTCAGATTGATTGAACATTGCACCATTGCAAAAGAGGCGTGGAAGGTCTTGAAGGTTGCTCATGAAGGGACTTCAAAGGTGAAGATGTCAAAGCTTCAGCTTCTCACTAGCAAGTTTGAGAGTTTGAAGATGAAAGAGGATGAGAGCATTCATGATTTTCACATGAACATTATTGAGATAGCTAATGCCTCTAGTGCTCTAGGTGAAAAGATGTCTGACAGCAAACTGGTCAGAAAAATCCTCAGATCTCTACCTAAGAGATTTGACATGAAAGTGACTGCTATAGAGGAAGCTCAGGATATAGACAAGATGAAAGTGGATAAACTGGAGGGATCTCTTTAAACATTTGAATTATGGATCAGTGAAAAGTCTGAAAAGAAGAAGAGCATAGCTTTTGTGTCAAATGCTGGTGACTCAGAAGATGAAGGTGACCTGGTCAGAGATGAAGGGGTGTCTAAAGATCTGGTATTGCTTGGAAAACAATTTAATAAAGTGTTGAAAAGGATTGACTGGAAGTCGAGAGCAAATGCTCAGAACAAGTCACTCGACATCAGTAAGAACCAGGATGGAGGCAGAAGATCCAGAACTGAAGAAGACTCCAATCAAGGGAAAAAAGTTCAGTGTTTTGAATGTGAGGGATATGGGCACATAAAGACTGAGTGTCCCACGTATCTCAAAAGGTAGAAGAAGGGCTTATCAGTGTCTTGGTCAGAAGGAGAGTCTGAGAGTGATCTTGAAGAAGAATCAGCAAAATTGGTGACAGCTTTGACTGGGATCTGTAAGGCTGATGGAGAAACTACTTGTGAGTCTGACTCTGACAAAGAATCCTATGTTGGAGAACTCACTAAGGAAGAAGTCTTCACAGGGTTTTCATAGTTGTGTATCAAGAATGAAGAAAGGTGCCAGATAATATTGGAACAGAAGGTTCTGATAGCTCAACTAGAAGCTGAGAAGGAAGAACATCTATCAACCATTGCTGATCTGAAAGAGGAGGTTGAATGGCAAAAGTCAAAACTTGACAATATGACCAAATCTATAAGAATGCTGAACAATGGTACCACGCAGCTGGATGAGATTCTTCAGACTGAGAAAAATGCTGGAAATGTGCAAGGCCTTGGTTTTAACAATCAAGCAGAGACTTACAAGAAGCCTGTATTAAAGTTTGTTCCTTAGAAAATAAAGCAAGAAGAGGGGATGTCAAATCACATGTTTCAACATCAGATGAAGCATCAGAAAAGAGTTTGTAGATCAAAGTATAAACCATGGAGATGCCATTACTGTGGAAAGATTGGTCACTTAAAGTCCTTTTGCTACAAGCTGCACGGCTATCCCAAAACTGCTCAGCAACAAAATAAAGGACAGAGTTGGGGTAAAGTGAAGAGAAGATGGATTCCTAGACAAATGATGGCTGGTCTCATAGCACATACCTCTCTTAGAGCATTTGTAAGAGAAGATTGGTACTTTGACAGTGGTTGTTCAAGACACATGACTGGTGTGAAGAAATTCTTGTCAGATATCAAGCCTCACTCCACCAATTATGTCACTTTTGGGGATGGATCAAAGGGTGAAATAAAAGGTGTTGGAAAGCTAGACTACACAGGACAACCAAATATGGACCGTGTTCTATTTGTCAAAGGGCTGACCGCAAATTTAATCAGTATAAGCCAACTGTGTGATGTAGGTCTCAAAGTAAATTTCACCAAATCTGAATGTCTAGTAACCAATGAGAAAGATGAAGTTGTTATGAAGGGAACCAGGTCTAAGGATAACTGCTATCTGTGGAATCCTCAAGAACCTGAAAGTCTGTCTACTTGTTTGATGTCAAAGGAAGATGAAACCAAACTGTGGCATCAGAAATTGGGTCACTTACACCTGAAAGGGGTGAATAAAGTTATGTCAAGTGAAGCTGTTAGAGGTATTCCCAAGCTGAAGATTGATGAGGATAAAATATGTGGTGAATGTCAAGTTGGGAAGCAAACAAGGGTGTCACACAAGAGGCTTCAACATCTTACCACAACTTCTAGAGTTTTGGAACTTCTTCACATGGACTTAATGGGACCTATGCAGGTTGAAAGTCTTGGTGGGAAGAAGTATGCCTATGTTGTCATAGATGACTACTCCAGATTCACTTGGATAAGTTTTCTCAGAGAAAAGTCTGAAGTATTTGCAGCCTTCAAAGAGTTGTGTCAAAGGATTCAACGAGAAAAGGATTGTGGTGTTGTTCGCATCAGAAGTGACCATGGGAAAGAATTCGAAAATAGCAGGTTTGAAACGTTCTACTTATCTGAGGGAATCACTCATGAATTCTCATCACCGATCACTCCTCAGCAGAATGGTGTGGTGGAACAGAAGAACAGGACTATACAAGAGTGTGCAAGAGTCATGATTCATGCCTAAAAGCTTCCATATCATTTTTGGGCTGAAGCCATGAATACTGCGTGCTATATACACAATAGGGTGACTATCAGATCAGGTACTTCTGTCACTCTTTATGAGCTATGGAAAGGTAGAAAGCCAAATGTGAAGTATTTCCATGTGTTTGGGAGTAAGTGCTATATCTTGGCGGATCGTGAGCAGAGGCGAAAGATGGATCCTAAGAGTGAGGAAGGAATATTTTTGGGATACTCTACAAACAATAAAGCATATAGGGTATTTAATTCCAGAACTAAGGTGATGATGGAATCCATAAATGTGGTGGTTGATGACTCTGGCAAAGACGAAGATGTCCCAGATGATGTTGGAGCATGTCTGCCCATGAACAACGAAACCTCCCAAGACATTGAGTCTGTAGAAGATAGTGCTCAAGAAACCAACACTAGACCTGAGAATGAAGAGGTAGAGGATGCTAACAGGGGACCCTCTATAAGGATTCAGAAGGATCACCCTAAGGAATTGATTATTGGAGATCTGAATGAAGGTGTAAGAACCAGAACGAGGGAGACTGTGTCAAATGCATGCTTTGTTTCAAAGATTGAACCAAAGAATGTTAAAGAAGCATTGACAGATGAGTTCTGGATAAGTGCTATGCAAGATGAACTTTATCAATTCAAGAGGAATGAAGTCTGGGAACTGGTACCACGACCAGCAGAAACAAATGTGATTGGAACAAAATGGGTTTATAAGAATAAGTCTGATGAACAAGGAGTTGTTACCAGGAACAAAGCCAGATTAGTTGCTCAAGGATATACATAGATTGAAGGAGTAGACTTCGATGAAACATTTTCTCCTGTGGCTCGGTTGGAATCTATCAGATTGCTGCTAGGAGTGGCATGTTTGTTGAAATTCAGATTGTTTCAAATGGATGTCAAGAGTGCCTTTCTGAATGGTTATCTTAATGAGGAAGTCTATGTTGAGCAGCCTAAAGGGTTTGTGGATCCAAATTTTCCTGATCATGTTTTCAAGCTGAATAAGGCTTTGTATGGGCTGAAACAAGCTCCACGAGCTTGGTATGAAAGGCTGACTGAGTTCTTAGTCAACCATGGGTACAGGAAGAGTGGTATTGATAAAACACTTTTTGTCAAGGAGAAAGATGGGAAACTAATGATTGCTCAGATTTACGTAGATGATATTGTGTTTGGTGGGATGTCGGATGAAATGGTCCAACATTTTGTCAACCAAATGCAGTCTGAATTTGAGATGAGCTTGGTAGGTGAATTGACCTACTTCCTTGGATTACAAGTCAAGCAGATGGAAGATTCCATTTTTATTTGTCAGAGCAAATATGCGAGGAACATTGTGAAGAAGTTTGGACTGGATAATGCCAAGCATAAGAGGACTCCTGCTCCTACTCACTTGAAGTTATCCAAAGATGAAAAGGGAGTGAATGTTGAACAAAGTTTGTATAGAAGTATGATTGGCAGTCTGCTGTATCTTACAGCAAGTAGGCCAGATATAACATTTCCTGTTGGTGTGTGTGCAAGATACCAAGCAAAACCCAAGGTCAGTCACATCAATCAAGTAAAGAGAATTCTTAAGTATGTGAGTGGTACATGTGATTATGGGTTGTTATACTCCCATGACTCAAGTCCCATTTTAGTAGGTTACTGTGATGCTAATTGGGCTAGAAGTGCTAATGATAGGAAGAGTACCTCTGGAGGATGTTTCTTTTTGGGAAATAATCTTATTTCATGGTTTAGTAAGAAGCAAAATTCTGTATCCCTTTCTACTGCTGAAGCTGAGTACATAGCAGCTGGTAGTAGTTGTGCTCAACTGGTATGGATGAAGCAGATGTTATCTGAGTATAATGTCACACAAGATGTCATGACACTATTTTGTGACAACCTGAGCGCTATTAATATTTCCAAAAATCACATTCAACATAGCAGGACTAAGCACATTGATATCAGGCATCACTTCATCAGAGAACTTGTGGAGGACAAAGTCATAACTCTTGAGCATGTGGGCACAGAAAATCAGCTTGCTGACATATTTACCAAGGCTCTGGATGCAGTTCAGTTTGAAAACCTGAGGAGCAGACTTGGGGTTTATATTCATGAAGAACTATAGCAATTAATGTTCCTTCTGGCTACCAGATTGGAAAGATTAAAGGAGGTTCTGGTAGTACAGTGTGTGAATGGAGGGAAAATGCTGAAGTTTAAGCATGACACTTGGTCATGTAATGTGGTGTTTATTCTGGTTTATGATTTGACCATTTCTCAAATATTAATCACTGTTCTACTTACCTTTGTCATATTTATGGCTAAAAAGGGGGAGTAGTATGTTTGTGTGGGGAGTGCTTGTGTGTTTGTGTTGCTGCAGTAGTTGAGGGGGAGATTGTGGAATGTTGCTGCAGTTGAGGGGGAGTTTTGCTAGGCTGCTATGATGTGTTGTTTGCTGTGTTGTGTGCTGTATGCACCTGAAGGGGAGTGCTGCTATGCTGGATGTTTTTTTTGCTGTGTGATGTTGGTATTTCGCTGCTGTCTGATATGGATGTTTTTTGTTTCTTCTTTACAAGTTTTTTTGTGTGTGTAGTTTTAGCCAAAATAAGCCAAAGGGGGAGATTGTTATTTCTGTGCTTTTGTGGTTGGCATTTATTTTGCTAAAACTATTCTAGCAGCAAGAAATTGAAACATGAAGTTCTAATTTGCTGCATTCAACATGTCGAATGAAGATGTCCCATACCTGCTCATAGGACATCGCGTCTGGATTCAGTTTTAAAGCAAATTCTGTAGCTGTGAATTGTTACTAAATATTCTGTGGATATTTGGTTATCCTATGTGGCATCCAAAGCATTTTTGGATTGTGTTTATTTGTTGGTTTTTCGGATTTTCAGCTGTTTCTAATTATGGAGACATATTAGGAAACTTTGGATTGAAGACCTATTTTGTTGGAGGTTATTTTGCAGATTTGTGAGCAGTCTATTTGCTACGTTTTTGAAGCCCAATTCACTCCAGATTAAATGCTATATATTGACTGATGTAAACCTAGTTTAGGTGTGGAACTTACTTGTGTTTTGTTAGGGTTTTCGAGTGTATTTTGTGAGCCTAACTGGTATCATTCTGATAACAGTATAAGGACTGGTTTTTGTGTTGTAAGTTCTGTCAGTTACTCATAAGCTTTTAAGCATTGAGTTTCTTGTGTGTCAATTCTCATAAGCTTTGAAGTATTGAGAATTGTGTGTTTTGAAAGTGTGACTTTCGGTTTGTTACTTGTGTGGAAAGATACCAATCACGGGTTGTGGTTGTAGAGGGATTTGAGGAGGGCCTCATACCTAGGTGAGTCTTAGGTAGAAGTCATAAGAAGGGTAGTGATTAAGTGAGCAGATTATTCGGTAATTGTATGATCTGTGAATTGATACTATCGTATATTGGTTTCGTCCCTGACTTGGTAGCCCCCAGAGTAGGATTATTGATCCGAACTGGGTAAACATATCACTGTGTTATTTACTTTCTACACTGTTATTTTTATTGTTATCTTGTTCATTGTGTAGGATATCAGTGTCTCAACATCTGTGTAGGACATCTGATATCTGTGCCAGAATTTCATCCTATATAGACAATGACTCCCCGGCAGAGTCACCATTTCTGTGACACTTGGTGAACTTAAGGACTTCACTTTAAAATGGGGATGACAAGATCTTACCTTGCTCCCGCTGTGGTCGTCACTCTTCTGTGGCATTTTCTTAAACTTAAGGTTTCTGTCGAAGATTGTAAGAAAGAGAACCGGGCCCCACGGTGGGCGCCATTTTTTCTGTAGCGAGATTTTTGTGGTCTTGAATCACGGTCGCTTGGGTACTACAGTTTGATTCATTTTTTATCCTATTGAGCTGATTAAGGAAGGGAAATAGATGTCTCCAATTAACCCTGCTTGCATACTGAGTTTAAACAGCTGACTGTTAGTTTACATATGCTATTGAGATATGGACCCCTCTTCGGTTATTTTGTTAAGATTAGAATGTATGGACCATTTGCGAGGTTTTTGGTAAGATGTTAGGATTTGGTGCTTTTGGGTTGATATATGGGGGTGCTGGATTTTGGGTTTTTTGATTGGTATGCTCGCTAAAATTTTTCAATCTTATGCCTACGTATTCCCGAGATAGGGAAATCAGAGCAATCGTAGTTCCTCCTATTCTTTGGGAGGAAAAAGGTTGTTTTGGTGTCTTGTTCAAAGCCCAAGACGTGAAGCTAAAGGTGGTTTGTATCTTGTTCAAAGCCCAAGATGTGAAGCTAAAGGGTTTATTTGTATCTTGTTCAAAGCCCAAGATGTGAAACTAAAAGGTTTGGATGAGAGAATTCGTCATCTCTGTCGCTCCCAGGAATTTCATCCAGCTACAAACGCGAAAGTGGCGCGGAACACAGAGTCGCCAGCCGTGTATATTTATCCCAAGAGAGGGAAAGGGAACACCGCATAAACCTGAGGAAGAGGGAAAGGAATGGTCATCGCAACCATAACCGGGGTTCGGGAGTCGGTTACGCGAGGGGAAGGTGTTAGCACCCCACGCATCCATCATACTCGATGGGATCCACGCTTGTTGTCTATTCTAAGGGTGAGTTATCCTAACATCTATGGCTGCACTAAAACGGGGGAGGGGAAAACAAAGACAGACTCGGTAGGACGTCGACGTCCTAGGCCTACGTACCCCCTTTGTGCAATGGGGAATTCAGAGTCAACGTAGTTTGGACCAAGTTCTTTTTGTGTTTTTTATGAGCGACGTTAAGTTCGCGTTCGGCAGTTAGGGTCGACGCCTGTTTGCGACTCAGATGGAAAGTAACGTGCCCTTTTTTTGAAAATAGCCTTTAATTTGACGATCCCGAAGGACAAAAATGATTTGAAATTTGTTTGTATTTTTTAAGACAGAAGTGACTTGAGTTAGTTCATAACTCAACTTGAACCAAAGCCTATGACACGGGAACGAATGCGTCGCATGGTCGTCCCCAATAGGACGTATGCTCAACACTCTAGAAGAGAGAAGGGGGACCCCTCAATCTTCATTTCCTATGTTTAAGGCTTGTGTGCAAGGGAAGTTGACCTTATTAAGTATCTTAGAGATGTTATGAGATGAGAAGAGGGACTCAAAAGAAAAGAAAAACACTAAAGGGATTCTACCCTAATGTTATCATGCAAAGATGACCCTAAGGGGAGGTTTGGAGGGAGACTATCCTATGGAATTTAGTCCTAATAATATCATGCAGAGGTGGCCCTAAGGGGAGGTTTGACAACAACCTAAGCCTAAAGAAAGGAAAAGATGAGAGAAAGAAAGAAATGAGAGTGGACATGGATAACTATCCACACCCTCAAATAACTTACCTCTACCTCTGCATAAAAGGTTAGTACAAAACAGACATAAGTAACAATAAGACAAATGAAACCCAAGCAAGTCACAACCAAAGAGAAAAGGTTACAAACTAAATGAAACTCATCCAAGCTAGAATATACACCTTAGAGGTGACCCACAATGTTTACCAAACAAAATCAAGCAAATAGAATGCAAACCAGTGGCAAAACAAACAAGAGAATTATCAAAGAAGGAGTAGAAGAAGAAAGAGTGGATATGCAAGGTGATTATGCAAGAATGCTTCAAATAATATCCAAGTCAGAATGTGAATGACCTAAACATGTGCCTAAACATGCTATACAAGTGTCACATGAGGCATGCAAACAGATATCCAAGCATCAAACATCAATAGAAGAAGAAGGAAGCATATAAGGGAAACATGTTCAAGTATGTAAGATGAAGCATGAATAACATATGACATGAATGAATGCAAAGCTCCAAGGTCAGAAACATACATCCAATGAAGTGAAAATGAATGATAAGGTATGGCATACATAAACCAAGCATAAGTCATGAGTAAGCATAGATGAGATGAAGTGAGAAAATAAGTCAAAAAGAGGCATGTAAGTCAAACATTGAACATATGCACAAAGTATGCAACAACCTCACACCAATGACCTATAATGGAAATAAAGTGACCTATAACAATTCAAACATGGTTTATGAAGTCAAAGAAGCAATCTCAAATGATGGCACAAGTGCCTTCTCAAACAAGTACTCAGACATGATCAAATATATGCATAAAAGAAGACCTCAAACAAAGAGCAATCAAACAATTAGCAAAACATATTCTAAAATTACCAAATTAAAACCTAACACACCTCAACCAGTGGTAAACATCATGTTAACAGCTCATGCCAACATTCAAAAGATAGGTTACTCAAACAATTATGCAAAGTCAAATGAGAATTATGAACTAACATGCAAAAGAGGAGGACTAAAATGCAATATGAATTTTTTTTTAAAAATGAGAGAGAAATGTTTTAATGACATTCAATATGTTGATGAAACAATGCAAGAAGAATAAGTTCAAAATGTTTTATGGATGATGAGAAATAAATTCTACAATGCAATGTGTGCAAAATGAAACAAATTCAAAAAGAAATTATTCAAATAATTAATTCGGATGCTAAAAATAAAATAAAATGATAAAATAAAATTTGAGAAAATTTTATAAAATGCTAAATGTGATTCATGAATTTTATTGTAATTTTTTAATGCAAGTATCTATTTTTAAGAATTAAAAAAGAAAATAATGCAATTAAATAAAATAAAAGGAATTGAAATATGCATGGGGGTATGAATAGCAACTGGTTCACGTTGGAAAGTACAATGGGCTTAAGTGGAGGGGTGTGAATAGAAGGCCCAGATCACCAAAAAAAGCAGAAAAAAAAGGGGAATACAAAGACTCAGTCAACCCAGTTGACTCACAAGAGCCCTTGGATCCATCTAACGCATCAGATTTAGTCAACCGAAATACAAGTACTCATGATAGACGCTCCAGATTAAGCAATACACCATAATAAACATACACACGCGGACACACAATTACCCAGAATTAAAATAAAAGAACACTTGAGGAACACACCATTCATTAATGTGCTGGCATTGTATAGGCCATCAGATCATATCAACGTATGCGAATGGATCGTCAAAAGCAAGATGAGAGGTCCAGATGGGAGGTGTATGGTAGTTAACATGGATGGACACACACACAACTAATGACATAAAACAAAATTTTAAACGACGTGGCAAGCTGTGGACTGTGGGATCAAAGTAATAGACGGTCGTGATTTCATCTTCCTCATTGAAACCCTAGCCGGCCGGAAAAAGAACCAGACGCCGGAGCCCTAGCTCCGGTCGTCATCTCCGGTGACCATCACCCCCAAAATCCCCAGAAAACACATATAAGTACACTATTTTGATCAGAAAAACATGAGGATCAAGAAAATCACATTATTTTTCACAAACAATCAACACAAAGAGCAAATCGAACGAAATAAAGTATGGCTCAAAACTTTAAAACTCATCATACAAACAATCTAAACGTCCAAACTCAAAACAAAATATATCAGGATTATCAGTGAAGGTCACACATCATTACACGCACCAAAAAACTGAGTTCTAAGACCATGAAAAAATGCACTAACCTGAGATTATTCAATACGTGTCCTTGCTGTTAGCTTCAAATGATAGTTGCTTCCCGCTCTATGGATCCCGAGGGTTCAGATTGTGAAAGAAGTTTTGGAAAAACTCTTGTGGATTGTGAGATTCGAAGCAATGAAGGATTAGGGTTGAAAGTTTTGTTCTCCTCAAAATCACGTGTCCTCTCTCTCATCAGTGCATGAGTTAGCTTAAATATATTAGGTTAATCCACTGATTAGCATTTGGGCTTTGTTAATTCCTCACTTAATGAGTTTTGAGTGATTTTGGAAATTTGCATAATGTGAAATACACCCTGCTCCATGCATCACACCCAAGCCTTTGATGATGGATCATTTATTTAACAATTGCTAATCCCACCTGGATGGAATTTGGGCCTTGAGATGTCTTGGTTCATGAGTTTTCAATGATCTTGCAATTTTGCATAATGTGAAATAAGTGATGTACAAGTCATGAAATCTCTTGGTTCAAAGGCCAAAAAGGATCCTTAAGGAATGTACTTTGATGTTAGAATGTGACATGAAGCAATGGAACCAAATATAGGTCACTATGTCCCAAAATGCAAAAGTTGTGAAAATGGAACCATGAGAAAACCCTAAAAACCATTTTGCCTTCTTTTGATCATAACTTGAGTTTCACAAATGATATGGAGACCATCTAGTACTTGTTGGAAAGGGGAGAAAAAGATCTTCAACTTTCATGTTTGAGGAAAATTCACTTGAAGCTTCTTTGATGATGAAAAGTCAAGTTGAATGTAGTGTAAAAACTTGTCCAAAATGGAAACTTTCAAATTATAGGTCATTTCCATATTTAGTAACTTTTGTATCAACCCTTGATTCTTGATAAATGGTATGAAACTTGACCCTTGAAGACCATATGAGGATATGAGACCTTGAAAACCTTGAAGAGAACCTCAAAATTTCACAGTTGACTTCCCCTCTCACTGTTGACTTTTCCCCTAATTCTCCTGATTCCCAATCCATTGGCCAATTGAATCTCTCATGAACCAAACTGATGGACCATCTTCCATTCCTAGATACTTAGGGACGCAAGGAATACCATGGAATCAAGTCTTGCCCAAAAAAATAGAAATAAACTGACTTTATAGCAAACCCTAATTTTGGTACCCTCAGTCTAGGAGGAAATAACACAGTCTCCAAATCCAAATTCCTCTGAATATGATGTGTATCCTCTCCAACAAAGATAAGATATTCCATTTGGTGATGATAAAAACCCAAGAAGCTTCCCCATTGGAGCAATAAACCCAAGAATCTCAAAACCCTAATTTTCTGCACTGGTTAGGAGAGAGTGATCCACTTGAGCTCTCTTGGACAATATAAGGACTCTTGCTTGACCCTTTGAAGAACATCTTCTCCTCTTGAACTGCCTCAGGCACCTTGACCCCATGCTAAGAACCAATGATATGCACACATGATAATGCAAAAATGAAATGAAACATATGCCAGTTAGTAATAAAGTAAGGAGAGCAAATTTTGGGGTGCTACAACTGCCCCTATTCAATCAAATTGGTCCTGGGGGTATGATAGCGACGGCTTTCAGACAATCGGGATACACGGAGATTGAATACCAAAGAACCCGGAAATTTGCAATCCTCAAAGGAGGGACGACTCCACTGGAGAACCAGCCATAAATATTGTACTGTCACAACACGGACGAGTGCTAGCTATGTTGGGGATAAAGTGAAACAAACTCTCCCAGGTTATGTCATCTCTGCTGATAAAGAGAACTGACAAAGGAATCTCGAAATATGCCATCCCTGCTGATAAAGGGAATTGACGAAGGAAATCTTCAAAGGATTGCTATCTCTGCTGATAAAGAGAACTAGCCAAATAAATGCCATCCCTGCTGATAAAGGGAACTGACGAAGAAAATCTTCAAAGGATTGCTATCTCTGCTGATAAAGAGAACTAGCAAAATAAATGCCATCCCTGCTGATAAAGGGGACTGACGAAGAAAATGCCATCCCTGCTGATAAAGGGAACTGACGAAGAAAATCCTCAAAAGATTGCTATCTCTGTTGATAAAGAGAACTAGCAAAATAAAGGCCATCCCTACTGATAAAGGGAACTGATGAAGAAAATCTTCAAAAGATTGCTATCTCTGCTGATAAAGAGAACTAGCAAAATAAATGCCATCCCTGCTGATAAAGGGAACTAGCGAAGAAAATTTTCAAAAGTTTGCTATCTCTGCTGATAAAGAGAACTAGCAAAATAAATGTCATCCCTGCTGATAAAGGGAACTGACGAAGAAAATCTTCAAAAGATTGCTATCTCTGCTGATAAAGAGAACTAGCAAAATAAATGCCATCTCTGCTGATAAAGGGAACTAGCGAAGAAAATCTTCAAAAGTTTGCTATCTCTGCTGATAAAGAGAACTAGCAAAATAAATGCCATCCCTGCTGATAAAGCGAACTGACGAAGAAAATCTTCAAAAGATTGCTATCTCTGCTGATAAAGAGAACTAGCAAAATAAATGCCATCCCTGCTGATAAAGGGAACTAGCGAAGAAAATCTTCAAAAGATTGCTATCTCTGCTGATAAAGAGAACTAGCAAAATAAATGCCATCCCTGCTGATAAAGGGAACTGGCAAAGGAAGTATCAAACCTGGCTTATGCTTCGAATGTAAATGTTTGAATTTTGGCGTAATGCTCTATACGAAATGGAAATACTATACGTTTGAGGGTGCAATGCAAATGCTGATGATATGCAAAAGGGCCCCTCCAGCAAAATAAATGCTGGAGAGAAGAGACCAGTTCAGCTGGGGATGACAAAAATAAATTGTCCTCTGAATCCAAGAATTCTGCTGAGGAGGATCACACTGACCAACTCTTTTGATCAATGATTTCTGCTGGGGATGAAATCCCAAAAGAACATCCACACTACCGGGGATTACACGTGACCTCTACTGAAGGTAACATCCAAAACCTGAGATTTCTCCTCTACTGGGGGGGTTAAGAATGAATGCCAATGACAGAACCAAAAGTCAGTTGCTGAGGATTGCTAATAACCAATGGGCTTAGAACCTGCTGGGGATGCCAGCCCATAACACCATCCTGCTTGGGGAAAACAGTCCATAATACCATCCTGCCTGGGGAATACTGCTGAACTTAGCCTGCTGAAAGGGGCGAATGACCTTATCCTCACCTTGCTGGGGATTAGAACATAACGTTGTCGGTGAAAGCGTGCTTCCTGACTGGCTGGGGAAAGTGGACACCCTGATTCTGTGGGGAGACAACGTCCTGATCCAGAGAACAAATTCCCCGAGTCTCCCGCTGGGGAAAGTCTGCTCTGCTGAGGAAAGCGCAATCTCAATGCTAGGGAGAGCAAACTGCTGGGGAAGTATAATCCTGTTGCCATCCCACCTGACCTGTCTCTACGGTCATAGACGGCCCTTTGAACTTTCCACTTGCCCCAGACCACCCGGTCTAATGGAAAAAATCATCTCAAGAGGATTTTATAGAAGACCGGGCATTCAAACTGCCCCAGGGTCTTCAAACTCTCGGAGAGATTTATCAGATCTCGACATAACTGCCCCAGACTTCATAATCCATGAAGTATATTACCTCGAAAGGGTTTGTAATGACTTGACAATACTCTGTTCCAGTATTCTGAACTTTGAGGAGGTGTTTTCAATTAACCGTTTTCAGGAGTGGACAATCTCTCACGCTCTAGAGGTGGCCTGCCCCAATTCTTGAAGGAACTTTTCCCCTGGCTGATCTTACAGAGATTTGTCAAATCGACCTGATTGCCCCTGTTCGGCTGCTTTAGGGAGAGTTTTCAACGTGACTGCCCCAGATTAGCTGCATCTTATCACCATTTATCAGGAACCCCCAGGCTGCGCACAATCTCTTAGCCACATACCCCTTGACATGATTGTCCTTCGGAGTTTTCACCATCTCAACTTGGCGTGATCGAGCTCCTCAACTGTCGTTCATCGTGTAAGCTTCTTTGATATCAAACACATGCAAGCAGAAAATGTTTATTATGAGAATGACAATTCTAATGCAACACTCATGTTATCCTTGAAGTTTTATTGAAAATGCATCGCCAAGCCTCGTGAACGAATCACTAGCTGGGATGCGGCACTGATTTTTGAATGGAAAACAATACGCACATGCAATATCAACAAAAATCTTATTAGCACAACTCATAGGAGTCAGGAACGCTATCTCCATGAAGTACGCCGTCAGAATAAACCCTGTTTTAATTAGGACTTTTGAGGGTTGTATCGTGGCCTGGTTCGCGGTTTTGAGAAAAAGAAAGATTTAAGGCCAAAGTTTATCAGTGCCCACCCATTCTCCATGACGTTCTCCAATCCTAAGTTCAGCTAATTCGGCGCAAGCGCTCATCTCTCAAAAGGTTTTATGATCCTTAAAGAAACCCATGCATCTGACGGTTCGACACCCGATGAGGTTTTGGAGTAACAGTCACCCCTTTTTGTCTTTTGTGTCTGTAGTCACACGACTTTGTTCTGCTCAAAGATTTTCTTTGTAATCCTTTTGGCTTTTTGCTTTCTCATTTTTTTTGCTTTTTGTTCCCTAATTTTGCCTAGACTGACTCTTTTGAGTTTTCAATTTTGAAGTCCAGCGGGATGCCTTAACTTTTGCCTAAGTCACTTGCTTTCAAGTTTTTCGACTTAGCAGGCTTTCTCTTTTTTCTCTTTTTTCTTTGGACAAGTCGTGTAACACTGTTTTGTCTGACTTGTTTGGAAGGGCTGTGACTGTTTCACTCTTCGGTTGGTGAGGAGTAACCATTGTGGTTCTACACCTCTTAACCTCTTGCTAGTGGAATGAAAGGTAATGGATCCTCAGATGTACACTCCTTCTGAAAGTTGAACACTTGGTCAAACTAACTGACGCCTACCCTGCCCCAGGTTAAGATTGAGGGTTTTTTCGTTTCCAAAAAGAACTCCTACTACTAGGCTCAAAGAGGTTGACAAAGGTCTGTCTCCTTATCTCTCCAGTGTTTGTGAATTGGAAATAATGCATGTACATCCTTAACAGGGTTTTATCCAAAAGCGTACCATTAGAAATCTGCGCTCTTATTTCGTCATCCTCCCCCAAGAGTTCTGGACAAGAAAGGTTGGTATTGCAGTGCATATAAACATTTAAAATGACTGAACACGAATGGAATTCTTCAAGAAAAACAAACTCATTGCATTAAAAATCCACATTCAAACACAAACAAATTTTTCATGCAGACAATGTTTAAACAAATAAATGAAAGCTACATATGAACATGCAATAAAGAAACTGATGATTGCCATTGTTAAGGAGACTTGATTCCGTCTGGACTTATTGCTTCTGATGATGTCTTCGCAGCCTCGAGTGCTCACTCTGATGAAGAAGCTTTAATCCAAAGGGGTACCATCTAGCGCGATGACCTTTGAGTCAATCAAGTCTTGTACCATGTGCTGGAATGCATCGCAATTATCAATTGTATGCCCAAATGTTCCCGAGTGGAACTCGCACCTAGCATTCATATCAAAGTCCGGAGGAATAGGGTACGGTACCAGCGTGGTACTCCTCGTTTGAATCAGAGAGTTCTTGAGCAAGCGAGAAAACAACTGACTATAAGGAATAACAATAGGATCAAATATCCTCTTGGGCCTTCTTGGTCCAAATTGCCTCTGCTGCTGATGATTTGGCGGCTGCTGCTGATTTGGGCGCCTCACCTGCGCTTGCACTTCCCTTTCCACATTTGGCTGAAGCACAAACAAAGATTGCTGACGTAGAGCTCCTACAGCGAAAGGTTGTGGAGAAAGTCCATGACATGAGGTGGATCCTGCAAAGAGGGGAGGAGTCTCCACTTCCTTTGCAACAATTTGAGTAAAATCACCTTGGTTGCTCACGCCGCCCGACGTGAATTCAATTGCCCCTGCATAAATCAAATCCTGGACTTGGTGCTGAAAGGCCCTACATTTCTCCACAGTATGCCCTGGTGCCCCAGAATGGAAATCACAATGGGCTCTTGCATTGTAGCCTGGTGGGGGATTACCAGTGAGAGGAGCCAAAGTCCTTTTCTGTACTAGTTGCAACTGAAGGAGATGTTGCAATAGCTGAGAATATGGCATAGGGAGCGGATGAAAAACTCTTTCAGACTGCTTCGGTCTCTGTGCACACTTTTTATTCTTAGGCTTATCTTGGGAGATAAGACCTGGTTGCTGTTGGGAAAGTTCTGGCACTTCAGCTTGTGGAAGAGATTCACGAGGCAATCCACGATCTAGATCAAATCCCAAAGAGATGGGAGGAGTGAGGACCTCTGTCGCGGAAGCGAGCACATGACTGTTTTCCTTCTTTAACACTGTTTTCAAAATATCCATGACCAAACCTATCTGAGTCTTCATCTGATTGACCTCCTCCCTCAGCATCTTCTGGTCTTGCATGAGAGTTTGCATATTCCCCATGAACTGCCCCATCTGGCCTCGCATTTCCCTCAAATCAGCTTGAATTTGCTCCATGATCAACTCTTGAATGGCCTGAGGAGTTAAGTCTGCAATTCTGAAGAAAGCCAGATCAGAATAAGGATAACCAGCCTTGAACACCTGTTATACACGATGATCATGAATATGTAAATGCAAATGAACATGTTTGAATATTCGCAGGGCGATCCACCCCTTGATTCCAGTTTAACACTAAGATAGAACGGAACTTCTGCTCATGTATTAAGAAAAACCAGAGGATAACCAATTGTCAACAATCACAACCCAAAATAATAAGTCTGAACACAATAATCATAGATCCCAATCAACAAGCCTGGTGGTGATCCAAATACAATAAAAGAAAAATAGAAGACTACGACATGCCATCAAGGTCCACAAGTGCCAATCCCCCCCATCCATTATGCTTTTTGCTCCAGTCTTGAATTTCCTTGAACAGCTTTTTGGTGTCGGGATGCTTCGGTCTCTGAATTAGCTCTTGAATGAGAACGTCTCTCCTATACATAATCCACTCCAAGTATCGGCAATGTAACTCCCAAGCGTCTTCTCCAGAAACACCATCCATGCTGGGACCCTCATTTCTAGGTCTCTTCACTTCAGCTTGGATCTTCAGTTCCTCTATGGAGGCTATGGCTTCATTGAGTCTATCCTCGACTGCTTGTCTCTGGAATACCCCTGATAGGATCTCAGCGTCTTTTTTCTTGAGCTTCAACTTTAACTGATCAATCTGAGCTAGATAATCATCTTCCTTTCGCTTATTATCAGCCATTGCAGTTTCTCGGTGAGCATTGAACTTGTGAATTTTCAACAAAGCCTCGGCCAATTCCTCCTTCTTGGACTTGAGAACCTTACTGATACCCTCTAGAGCTTGCTTCATCCTTTGTCTGGCTGTGACCTTGTCAGCTAGCTCCTTTTCTGCCTTAGCGAGAAGCTCTGTCTTCAACTCGGCGATATGAACAGCGTCACCCTGCTCATGTTTCAACTGGTAAATCTCCCTTTGTAGCTCATTGTTTTCTTCTCGCAGCTTTTCCTTTTCAGCCCACAACTTGTTAAATTTCTCTATCTCAACTGTGGTAGGAGGCTCAATCAGCAAGGGGTAAGATGGTGGTTCCTTGGAGAATGGCAAAAGCTTCACCTCTACCCTTTTCTGAATCCAATCTTCATACGCAGGAAATGTTCTGTTGTTGCTCTTCCCAAAAGAAATCTTCCCCTTCTTATGACGATCTTCCCAAGTATTTGCAGCTTCTTTTAACAGTTCTGGATTGATTTCCCCACTCAGATATAAAGATTCTTGGACCTCCTCGTCTTTTGGTGGCTCTTTCAAGGCATATCCGAATTGCCTAATAGCAAGAATAAGGTTGTAGTTAATTCCCCCTTTCCTTCCTATTAGAGGCACATATGGGAGACCTCCACAACTAATCATGACATCTTGGCCCAACAAGTCACGGTTAACCCAAATCAGATTATCTGCCCTCAAGCCCATCAATCTTTTGGACCACTCCAAAGTTCCTTGAGCATCTACAAATGCCCCAGATTTGGGAAGACGATCAGCAAACCATTTGTAGAAGACTGGCGCACAAAAATAAAGGGGTCCTCCCCTCCTCTTCTCGTTCTTATAATGCACGGAATAATACAGATCTCCAAGCAAAGTAGGTACCGGATTCTTCATGGTAAATATCCGGACAGCGTGCATGTCCACAAAATCCTTCATATTTGGAAACAACACCGTTCCATAGACACACATAGCCAAGATGGCGTTGAAAACTGACCAACATCTAGCTTTAGCATACACAACAGCCTGTTCTATCAAAATTTTGACATGAAAGCCTTTACACCATCCCTTACTGGCAACGTTATTTTTCAACAAAGACAAATCCAAATGCAAAGCCTCGAAGACCTTTCCCAAATCAGGAAGTTCTTTAGAAGGATAGAAATGAGCCTCTTCTTTAATGGAAACCTCCAGAATGAGAGCAAATTCCTCCAATGTCGGAGCCAAAAGATAATCAGCGAATAGAAAATAGCGCAGGTGAGGGTCATAGAATTGCACTAGAGTGTGAAAAGCCCTATACTCGTATTCAGTGATGTTGCGAGCAAAATTCAGAATTCTTCCATACTCTTCTCTAAAGTCTGCCAATACCCCAGGTTCTACCATAGCACAATCTTGTGAACAGGATCCAGAATAAGTGATGGGAACTTGTACACTATGATGTTCTTTTTCTTCTCGGTACTCATCCTTAATAGTCTTCAAAAACCAGAATCAAATTTAGGATGCAACCCTGCAAATGAATAAACATGTTAGGATGCAAAATGATGATGCAAATGTACACATGGGATCAAGGATGCCACACAGACTGGACAACTGCTGCACTGAACAACTGTATAATCTCAAAGGTCTGCCCAAATACCCAGAATACCAAAATAACCACAGTACCACACTGATAAATCTGCTGATCAGAAAACCGGGTATGTTGAAGGTCAAGGTTACCTGCAAACCTGTAAACACCCTGCCCTCTCACATGTGGGTACTAGAAAGCCGAGGATCCTCAATATCACGGGCTCTCAGGTCGAGAAATGATGATACGTTCACCATTTCTGGTTTGGCATCATCACCAATCGAGGAGGCCTCAACCGATTCCCCTCAAAAGAAAACATCCTATGGCAAGTCCTCAGTTTCGGCACTAAGGTCGAGAAGCAATAGTACATTCATCCCTCGGGGTACAGTACTATCACCAATCGAGGAGTGCTTCCACAGATTCTTTTCCAAAAGGACACCCTATAGCAAGTTCCCAACATTGGGTACTCGTATCAACATGTGTAATGGGTTTGCCATTTCTGGTCTGCCATTATCACGTCTCGGGAGGAGTGCCGTTACTGAGTCCTCGGGAATGCTCGCCAGAGTCGACAGTGTTCCAGGTCACATTCAATCATCTGCACCAATGCGCAGGATAGAACATTACCAAAGAAAACCTCATATGGATGTGGAGTTTTCATGTATACTATGTCTGGCCAAATGCCACACGAGTCACACTACTTTCCACTCTAATCCTACGTGTACGCTCAAGCCTGGGTATTGGGCTTATCTCTCAGAACTCCCAACCCGCCAAACAGAAAAACAGCGCAGCAGATGATAATAATATGCAATGCAGTAAATGCGGTAAAAATAAAATACAACAAATAAATCAAAACAAAAAACAAAAACACCCAAAGAGAACAAAAACAAACAAGCGCTAGGACAGACCCGCTTAGGGAACTAGAGTCCCCAGCAGAGTCACCAGCTGTCGCTCCTAGGATTTTAATCCAGGTACAAACGCGAAAGTGGCATGGAACACAGAGTCGCCAGCCGTGTATATTTATCCCAAGAGAGGGAAAGGGAACACCGCATAAACCTGAGGAAGAGGGAAAGGAATGGTCATCGCAACCATAACCGGGGTTCGGGAGTCGGTTACGCGAGGGGAAGGTGTTAGCACCCCACGCGTCCATCGTGCTCGATGGGATCCACGCTTGTTGTCTATTCTAAGGGTGAGTTATCCTAACATCTATGGCTGCACTAAAACGGGGGAGGGGAAAACAAAGACAGACTCGGTAGGACGTCGACGTCCTAGGCCTACGTACCCCCTTTGTGCAATGGGGAATTCAGAGTCAACGTAGTTCAGACCAAGTTCTTTTTGTGTTTTTTATGAGCGACGTTAAGTTCGCGTCAGACAGTTAGGATCGATGCCTGTTTGCGACTCAGATGGAAAGTAACGTGCCCTTTTTTTGAAAATAGCCTTTAATTTGACGATCCCGAAGGACAAAAATGATTTGAAATTTGTTTGTATTTTTTAAGATAGAAGTGACTTGAGTTTGTTCATAACTCAACTTGAACCAAAGTCTATGACACGGGAACGAATGCGTCGCATGGTCGTCCCCAATAGGACGTATGCTCAACACTCTAGAAGAGAGAAGGGGGACCCCTCAATCTTCATTTCCTATGTTTAAGGCTTGTGTGTAAGGCAAGTTGACCTTATTAAGTATCTTAGAGATGTTATGAGATGAGAAGAGGGACTCAAAAGAAAAGAGAAACACTAAGGGAATTCTACTCTAATGTTATCATGCAAAGATGACCCTAAGGGGAGGTTTGGAGGGAGACTATCCTATGGAATTTAGTCCTAATGTTATCATGCAGAGGTGGCCCTAAGGGGATATTTGACAACAACCTAAGCCTAAAGAAAGGAAAAGATGAGAGAAAGAAAGAAATGAGAGTGGACATGGATAACTATCCACACCCTCAAATAACTTACCTCTACCTCTGCATAAAAGGTTTGTACAAAACACAAGCAAGTCACAACCAAAGAGAAAAGGTTACAAACTAAATGAAACTCATCCAAGCCAAAATATACACCTTAGAGGTGACCCACAATGTTTACCAAGCAAAATCAAGCAAATAGAATGCAAACCAGTGGCAAAACAAACAAGAGAATTATCAAAGAAGGAGTAGAAGAAGAAAGAGTGGATATGCAAGGTGATTATGCAAGAATGCTTCAAACAATATCCAAGTCAGAATGTGAATGATCTAAACATGTGCCTAAACATGCTATACAAGTGTCACATGAGGCATGCAAACAGATATCCAAGCATCAAACATCAATAGAAGAAGAATGAAGCATATAAGGGAAACATGTTCAAGTATGTAAGATGAAGCATGAATAGCATATGACATGAATGAATGCAAAGCTCCAAGGTCAGAAACATACATCCAACGAAGTTCAAATGAATGATAAGGTATGGCATACATAAACCAAGCATAAGTCATGAGTAAGCATAGATGAGATGAAGTGAGAAAATAAGTCAAAAAGAGGCATGTAAGTCAAACATTGAACATATGCACAAAGTATGCAACAACCTCACACCAATGACCTATAATGGAAATAAAGTGACCTATAACAATTCAAACATGGTTTATGAAGTCAAATAAGCAATCTCAAATGATGGCACAAGTGCCTTCTCAAACAAGTACTCAGACATGATCAAATATATGCATAAAAGAAGACCTCAAACAAAGAGCAATCAAACAATTAGCAAAACATATTCTAAAATTACCAAATTAAAACCTAACACACCTCAACCAGTGGTAAACATCATGTTAACATCTCATGCCAACATTCAAAAGATAGGTCACTCAAACAATTATGCAAAGTCAAATGAGAATTATGAACTAACATGCAAAAGAGGAGGACTAAAATGCAATATGAAAAAGTTTTAAAAATGAGAGAGAAATGTTTTAATGACATTCAATATGTTGATGAAACAATGCAAGAAGAATGAGTTCAAAATGTTTTATGGATGAAGAGAAATAAATTCTACAATGCAATGTGCGCAAAATGAAACAAATTCAAAAAGAAATTATTCAAATAATTAATTCGGATGCTAAAAATAAAATAAAATGATAAAATAAAATTTGAGAAAATTTATAAAATGCTAAATGTGATTCATGAATTTTCTTGTAATTTTTTAATGCAAGTATCTATTTTTAAGAATTAAAAAAGAAAATAATGCAATAAAATAAAATAAAAGGAATTGAAATATGCATGGGGGTATGAATAGCAATTGGTTCACGTTGGAAAGTACAATGGGCTTAAGTGGAGGGGTGTGAATAGAAGGCCCAGATCACCAAAAAAAGCAGCGAAATAAAAAAAAAAGGGAATACAAAGACTCAGTCAACCCAGTTGACTCATAAGAGCCCTTGGATCCATCTAACGCATCAGATTTAGTCAACCGAAATACAAGTACTCATGATAGACGCTCCAGATTAAGCAATACACCATAATAAACATACACACACGCACACACAATTACCCAGAATTAAAATAAAAGAACACGTGAGGAACACACCATTCATTAATGTGCTGGCATTGTATAGGCCATCAAATCATATCAACGTATGTGAATGGATCGTCAAAAGCAAGATGAGAGGTCCAGATGGGAGGTGCATGGTAGTTAACATGGATGGACACACACACAACTAATGACATAAAACAAAATTTTAAACGACGTGGCAAGCTGTGGACCGTGGGATCAAAGTAATAGACGGTCGTGATTTCATCTTCCTCATTGAAACCCTAGCCGGCCGGAAAAAGAACCAGACGCTGGAGCCCTAGCTCCGGTCGTCATCTTCGGTGACCATCACCCCCAAAATCCCCAGAAAACACATATAAGTACACTATTTTGATCAAAAAAACATGAGGATCAAGAAAATCACATTATTTTTCACAAACAATCAACACAAAGAGCAAATCGAACGAAATAAAGTATGGCTCAAAACTTTAAAACTCATCATACAAACAATCTAAACGTCCAAACTCAAGACAAAATATATCAGGATTATCAGTGAAGGACATCATTACACGCACCAAAAAAATGAGTTCTAAGACCATGAAAAAATGCACTAACCTGAGATTATGCAATACGTGTCCTTGCTGTTAGCTTCAAATGATAGTTGCTTCGCGCTCTATGGATCCCAAGGGTTCAGTTTGTGAAAGAAGTTTTGGAAAAACTCTTGTGGATTGTGAGATTCGAAGCAATGAAGGATTAGGGTTGAAAGTCTTGTTCTCCTCAAAATCACGTGTCCTCTCTCTCATCAGTGCATGAGTTAGCTTAAATATATTAGGTTAATCCACTGATTAGCATTTGGGCTTTGTTAATTCCTCACTTAATGAGTTTTGAGTGATTTTGGAAATTTGCATAATGTGAAATACACCCTCCTCCATGCATCACACCCAAGCCTTTGATGATGGATCATTTATTTAACAATTGCTAATCCCACCTGGATGGAATTTGGGCCTTGAGATGTCTTGGTTCATGAGTTTTCAATGATCTTGCAATTTTGCATAATGTGAAATAAGTGATGTACAAGTCATGAAATCTCTTGGTTCAAAGGCCAAAAAGGATCCTTAAGGAATGTACTTTGATGTTAGAATGTGACATGAAGCAATGGAACCAAATATAGGTCACTATGTCCCAAAATGCAAAAGTTGTGAAAATGGAACCATGAGAAAACCCTAAAAACCATTTTGCCTTCTTTTGATCATAACTTGAGTTTCACAAATGATATGGAGACCATCTAGTACTTGTTGGAAAGGGGAGAAAAAGATCTTCAACTTTCATGTTTGAGGAAAATTCACTTGAAGCTTCTTTGATGATGAAAAGTTAAGTTGAATGTAGTGTAAAAACTTGCCCAAAATGGAAACTTTCAAATTATAGGTCATTTCCATATTTAGTAACTTTTGTATCAACCCTTGATTCTTGATAAATGGTATGAAACTTGACCCTTGAAGGCCATATGAGGATGTGAGACCTTGAAAACCTTGAAGAGAACCTCAAAATTTCACAGTTGACTTCCCCTCTCACTGTTGACTTTTCCCCTAATTCTCCTGATTCCCAATCCATTGGCCAATTGAATCTCTCACGAACCAAACTGATGGACCATATTCCATTCCTAGATACTTAGGGACCCAAGGAATACCATGGAATCAAGTCTTGCCCAAAAAAATCAGAAATAAACTGACTTTATAGCAAACCCTAATTTTGGTACCCTCAGTCTAGGAGGAAATAACACAGTCTCCAAATCCAAGTTCCTCTGAATATGATGTGTATCCTCTCCAACAAAGATAAGATATGCCATTTGGTGATGATAAAAACCCAAGAAGCTTCCCCATTGGAGCAATAAACCCAAGAATCTCAAAACCCTAATTTTCTGCACTGGTTAGGAGAGAGTGATCCACTTGAGCTCTCTTGGACAATATAAGGACTCTTGCTTGACCCTTTGAAGAACATCTTCTCCTCTTGAACTGCCTCAGGCACCTTGACCCCATGCTAAGAACCAATGATATGCACACATGATAATGTAAAAATGAAATGAAACATAAGCCAGTTAGTAATAAAGTAAGGAGAGCAAATTTTGGGGTGCTACAGGTGCCCCTATTCAATCAAATTGGTCTTGAGGGTATGATAGCGATGACTTTCAGACAATCGGGATACACGGAGATTGAATACCAAAGAACCCGGAAATTTGCAATCCTCAAAGTAGGGACGACTCCCCTGGAGAACCAGCCATAAATGTTGTACTGTCACAACACGGACGAGTGCTAGCTATGCTAGGGATAAAGTGAAACAAACTCTCCCAGGTTATGTCATCTCTGCTGATAAAGAGAACTGACAAAGGAATCTCGAAATATGCCATCCCTGCTGATAAAGGGAATTGACGAAGGAAATCTTCAAAGGATTGTTATCTCTGCTGATAAAGAGAACTAGCCAAATAAATGCCATCCCTGCTGATAAAGGGAACTGACGAAGAAAATCTTCAAAGGATTGCTATCTCTGCTGATAAAGAGAACTAGCAAAATAAATGCCATCCCTGCTGATAAAGGGGACTGACGAAGAAAATGCCATCCCTGCTGATAAAGGGAACTGACGAAGAAAATCCTCAAAAGATTGCTATCTCTGCTGATAAAGAGAACTAGCAAAATAAATGCCATCCCTACTGATAAAGGGAACTGACGAAGAAAATCTTCAAAAGATTGCTATCTCTGCTGATAAAGAGAACTAGCAAAATAAATGCCATCCCTGCTGATAAAGGGAACTAGCGAAGAAAATCTTCAAAAGTTTGCTATCTCTGCTGATAAAGAGAACTAGCAAAATAAATGTCATCCCTGCTGATAAAGGGAACTGGCAAAGAAAATCTTCAAAAGATTGCTATCTCTGCTGATAAAGAGAACTAGCAAAATAAATGCCATCCCTGCTGATAAAGGGAACTAGCGAAGAAAATCTTCAAAAGTTTGCTATCTCTGCTGATAAAGAGAACTAGCAAAATAAATGCCATCCCTGCTGATAAAGCGAACTGACGAAGAAAATCTTCAAAAGATTTCTATCTCTGCTGATAAAGAGAACTAGCAAAATAAATGCCATCCCTGCTGATAAAGGGAACTAGCGAAGAAAATCTTCAAAAGATTGCTATCTCTGCTGATAAAGAGAACTAGCAAAATAAATGTCATCCCTGCTGATAAAGGGAACTGGCAAAGGAAGTATCAAACCTGGCTTATGCTTCGAATGCAAATGTTTGAATTTTGGCGTAATGCTCTATACGAAATGGAAATACTATGCGTTTGAGGGTGCAATGCAAATGCTGATGATATGCAAAAGGGCCCCTCCAGCAAAATAAATGCTGGAGAGAAGAGACCAGTTCAGCTGGGGATGACAAAAATAAATTGTCCTCCGAATCCAAGAATTCTGCTGAGGAGGATTGCACTGACCAACTCTTTGGATCAACAACTTCTGCTGGGGATGAAATCCCAAAAGAACATCCACACTACCGGGGATTACACGTGACCTCTACTGAAGCTAACATCCAAAACTTGAGATTTCTCCTCTACTGGGGGAGTTGAGAATGAATACCAATGACAGAACCAAAAGTCAGTTGCTGAGGATTGCTAATAACCAATGGGCTTAGAACCTGCTGGGGATGCCAGCCCATAACACCATCCTGCTTGGGGAAAATAGTCCATAATACCATCCTGCCTGGGGAATACTGCTGAACTTAGCCTGCTGAAAGGGGCGAATAACCTTATCCTCACCTTGCTGGGGATTAGAACATAACGTTGTCGGTGAAAGCGCGCTTCCTGACTGGCTGGGGAAAGTGGACACCCTGATTCTGTTGGGAGACAACGTCCTGATCCAGAGAACAAATTCCCCGAGTCTCCCACAGGGGAAAGTCTGCTCTGCTGAGGAAAGCGCAATCTCAATGCTGGGGAGAGCAAACTGCTGGGGAAGTATAATCCTGTTGCCATCCCACCTGACCTGTCTCTACGGTCATAGACGGCCCTTTGAACTTTCCACTTGCCCCAGACCACCCGGTCTAATGGAAAAAATCATCTCAAGAGGATTTTATAGAAGACCGGGCGTTCGCACTGCCCCAGGGTCTTCAAACTCTCGGAGAGATTTATCAGATCTCGACATAACTGCCCCAGACTTCATAATCCATGAAGTATATTACCTCGAAAGGGTTTGTAATGACTTGACAATACTCTGTTCCAGTATTCTGAACTTTGAGGAGGTGTTTTCAATTAACCATTTTCAGGAGTGGACAATCTCTCACGCTCTAGAGGTGGCCTGCCCCAATTCTTGAAGGAACTTTTCCCCTGGCTGATCTTACAGAGATTTGTCAAATCGACCTGATTGCCCCTGTTCAGCTGCTTTAGGGAGAGTTTTCAACGTGACTGCCCCAGATTAGCTGCATCTTATCACCATTTATCAGGAACCCCCAGGCTGCGCACAATCTCTTAGCCACATACCCCTTGACATGATTGTCCTTCGGAGTTTTCACCATCTCAACTTGGCGTGATCGAGCTCCTCGACTGTCGTTCATCGTGTAAGCTTCTTTGATATCAAACACATGCAAGCAGAAAATGTTTATTATGAGAATGACAATTCTAATGCAACACTCGTGTTATCCTTGAAGTTTTATTGAAAATGCATCGCCAAGCCTCGTAAACGAATCACTAGCTGGGATGCGACACTGATTTTTGAACGGAAAACAATACGCACATGCAATATCAACAAAAATCTTATTAGCACAACTCATAGGAGTCAGGAACGCTATCTCCATGAAGTACGCCGTCAGAATAAACCCTGTTTCAATTAGGACTTTTGAGGGTTGTATCGTGGCCTGGTTCGCGGTTTTGAGAAAAAGAAAGATTTAAGGCTCAAAGTTTATCAGTGCCCACCCATTCTCCATGACGTTCTCCAGTCCTAAGTTCAGCTAATTCGGCGCAAGCGCTCATCTCTCAAAAGGTTTTATGATCCTTAAAGAAACCCATGCATCTGACGGTTCGACACCCGATGAGGTTTTGGAGTAACAGTCACCCCTTTTTGTCTTTTGTGTCTGTAGTCACACGACTTTGTTCTGCTCAAAGATTTTCTTTGTAATCCTTTTGGCTTTTTGCTTTCTCATTTTTTTTGCTTTTTGTTCCCTAATTTTGCCTGGACTGACTCTTTTGAGTTTTCAATTTTGAAGTCCAGCGGGATGCCTTAACTTTTGCCTAAGTCACTTGCTTTCAAGTTTTTCGACTTAGCAGGCTTTCTCTTTTTTCTCTTTTTTCTTTGGACAAGTCGTGTAACACTGTTTTGTCTGACTTGTTTGGAAGGGCTGTGACTGTTTCACTCTTCGGTTGGTGAGGAGTAACCATTGTGGTTCTACACCTCTTAACCTCTTGCTAGTGGAATGGAAGGTAATGGATCCTCAGATGTACACTCCTTCTGAAAGTTGAACACTTGGTCAAACTAACTGACGCCTACCCTGCCCCAGGTTAAGATTGAGGGTTTTTTCGTTTCCAGAAAGAACTCCTACTACTAGGCTCAAAGAGGTTGACAAAGGTCTGTCTCCTTATCTCTCCAGTGTTTGTGAATTGGAAATAATGCATGTACATCCTTAACAGGGTTTTATCCAAAAGCGTACCATTAGAAATCTGCGCTCTTATTTCGTCACCCTCCCCCAAGAGTTCTGGACAAGAAAGGTTGGTATTGCAGTGCATATAAACATTTAAAATGAGTGAACACGAATGGAATTCTTCAAGAAAAACAAACTCATTGCATTAAAAATCCACATTCAAACACAAACAAATTTTTCATGCAGACAATGTTTAAACAAATAAATGAAAGCTACATATGAACATGCAATAAAGAAACTGATGATTGCCATTGTTAAGGAGACTTGATTCCATCTGGACTTATTGCTTCTGATGATGTCTTCGCAGCCTCGAGTGCTCACTCTGATGAAGAAGCTTTAATCCAAAGGGGTACCATCTAGCGCGATGACCTTTGAGTCGATCAAGTCTTGCACCTTGTGCTGGAATGCATCGCAATTATCAATTGTATGCCCAAACGTTCCCGAGTGGAACTCGCGCCTAGCATTCATATCAAAGTCCGGAGGAATAGGGTACGGTACCGGCGTGGTACTCCTCGTTTGAATCAGAGAGTTCTTGAGCAATCAAGAAAACAACTGACTATAAGGAATAGCAATAGGATCAAATATCCTCTTGGGCCTTCTTGGTCCAAATTGCCTCTGCTGCTGATGATTTGGCGGCTGCTGCTGATTTGGGCGCCTCACCTGCGCTTGCACTTCCCTTTCCACATTTGGCTGAGGCACAAACAAAGATTTCTAACGTAGAGCTCCTACAGCGAAAGGTTGTGGAGAAAGTCCATGACATGAGGTGGATCCTGCAAAGAGGGGAGGAGTCTCCACTTCCTTTGCAACAATTTGAGTAAAATCACCTTGTATGCTCACGCCGCCCGACGTGAATTCAATTGCCCCCTGCATAAATCAAATCCTGGACTTGGTGCTGAAAGGCCCTACATTTCTCCACAGTATACCCTGGTGCCCCAGAATGGAAATCACAATGGGCTCTTGCATTGTAGCCTGGTGGGGGATTACCAGTGAGAGGAGCCAAAGTCCTTTTCTGTACCAGTTGCAACTGAAGGAGATGTTGCAATAGCTGAGAATATGGCATAGGGAGCGGATGAAAAACTCTTTCAGACTGCTTCGGTCTCTGTGCACACTTTTTATTCTTAGGCTTATCTTGGGAGATAAGACCTGGTTGCTGTTGGGAAAGTTCTGGCACTTCAGCTTATGGAAGAGATTCACGAGGCAATCCACGATCTAGATCAAATCCCAAAGAGATGGGAGGAGTGAGGACCTCTGTCGCGGAAGCGAGCACATGACTGTTTTCCTTCTTTAACACTGTTTTCAAAATATCCATGACCAAACCTATCTGAGTCTTCATCTGATTGACCTCCTCCCTCAGCATCTTCTGGTCTTGCATGAGAGTTTGCATATTCCCCATGAACTGCCCCATCTGGCCTCACATTTCCCTCAACTCTGCTTAAATTTGCTCCATGATCAACTCTTGAATGGCCTGAGGAGTTAAGTCTGCAATTCTGAAGAAAGCCAGATCAGAATAAGGATAACCAGCCTTAAACACCTGTTATGCACGATGATCATGAATATGTAAATGCAAATGAACATGTTTGAATATTCGCAGGGCGATCCACCCCTTGATTCCAGTTTAACACTAAGATAGAACGAAACTTCTGCTCATGTATTAAGAAAAACCAGAGGATAACCAATTGTCAAAAATCACAACCCAAAATAATAAGTCTGAACACAATAATCATAGATCCCAATCAATAAGCCTGGTGGTGATCCAAATACAATAAAAGAAAAATAGAAGACTACGGCATGCCATCAAGGTCCACAAGTGCCAATCCCCCCCATCCATTATGCTTTTTGCTCCAGTCTTGAATTTCCTTGAACAGCTTTTTGGTGTCGGGATGCTTCGGTCTCTGAATTAGCTCTTGAATGAGAACGTCTCTCCTATACATGATCCACTCCAAGTATCGGCAATGTAACTCCCAAGCGTCTTCTCCAGAAACACCATCCATGCTGGGACCCTCATTTCTAGGTCTCTTCACTTCAGCTTGGATCTTCAGTTCCTCTACGGAGGCTATGGCTCCATTGAGTCTATCCTCGACTGCTTGTCTCTGGAATACCCCTGATAGGATCTCAGCGTCTTTTTTCTTGAGCTTCAACTTTAACTGATCAATCTGAGCTAGATAATCGTCTTCCTTTCGCTTATTATCAGCCATTGCAGTTTCTCGGTGAGCATTGAACTTGTGAATTTTCAACAAAGCCTCGGCCAATTCCTCCTTCTTGGACTTGAGAACCTTACTGATACCCTCTAGAGCTTGCTTCATCCTTTGTCTGGCTGTGATCTTGTCAGCTAGCTCCTTTTCTGCCTTAGCGAGAAACTCTGTCTTCAACTCGGCGATATGAACAGCGTCACCCCGCTCATGTTTCAATTGGTAAATCTCCCTTTGTAGCTCATTGTTTTCTTCTCGCAGCTTTTCCTTTTCAGCCCACAACTTGTTAAATTTCTCTATCTCAACTGTGGTAGGAGGCTCAATCAGCAAGGGGTAAGATGGTGGTTCCTTGGAGAATGGCAAAAGCTCCTCCTCTACCCTTTTCTGAATCCAATCTTCATACGCAGGAAATGTTCTGTTGTTGCTCTTCCCAAAAGAAATCTTCCCCTTCTTATGACGATCTTCCCAAGTATTTGCAGCTTCTTTTAACAGTTCTGGATTGATTTCCCCACTCAGATATAAAGATTCTTGGACCTCCTCATCTTTTGGTGGCTCTTTCAAGGCATATCCGAATTGCCTAATAGCAAGAATAGGGTTGTAGTTAATTCCCCCTTTCCTTCCTATTAGAGGCACATATGGGAGACCTCCACAACTAATCATGACATCTTGGCCCAACAAGTCACGGTTAACCCAAATCAGATTATCTGCCCTCAAGCCCATCAATCTTTTGGACCACTCCAAAGTTCCTTGAGCATCTACAAATGCCCCAGATTTGGGAAGACGATCAGCAAATCATTTGTAGAAGACTGGCGCACAAAAATAAAGGGGTCCTCCCCTCCTCTTCTCGTTCTTATAATGCACTGAATAATACAGATCTCCAAGCAAAGTAGGTACCGGATTCTTCATGGTAAATATCCGGACAGCGTGCATGTCCACAAAATCCTTCATATTTGGAAACAACACCGTTCCATAGACACACATAGCCAAGATGGCGTTGAAAACTGACCAACATCTAGCTTTAGCATACACAGCAGCCTGTTCTATCAAAAATTTCACATGAAAGCCTTTACACCCTCCCTTACTGGCAACGTTATTTTTCAACAAAGACAAATCCAAATGCAAAGCCTCGGAGACCTTTCCCAAATCAGGAAGTTCTTTAGAAGGATAGAAAGGAGCCTCTTCTTTAATGGAAACCTCCAGAATGAGAGCAAATTACTCCAATGTCGGAGCCAAAAGATAATCAGCGAATAAAAAATAGCGCAGGTGAGGGTCATAGAATTGCACCAGAGTGTGAAAAGCCCTATACTCGTATTCAGTGATGTTGCGAGCAAAATTCAGAATTCTTCCATACTCTTCTCTAAAGTCTGCCAATACCCCAGGTTCTACCATAGACACAATCTTGTGAACAGGATCCAGAATAAGTGATGGGAACTTGTACACTATGATGTTATTTTTCTTCTCGGTACTCATCCTTAATAGTCTTCAAAAACCAGAATCAAAGTTAGGATGCAACCCTGCAAATGAATAAACATGTTAGGATGCAAAATGATGATGCAAATGCACACATGGGATCAAGGATGCCACACAGACTGGACAACTGCTGCACTGAACAACTGTATAATCTCAAAGGTCTTCCCAAATACCCAGAATACCAAAATAACCACAGTACCACACTGATAAATCTGCTGATCAGAAAACTGGGTATGTTGAAGGTCAAGGTTACCTGCAAACCTGTAAACACCCTGCCCTCTCACATGTGGGTACTAGAAAGCCGAGGATCCTCAATATCACGGGCTCTCAGGTCGAGAAATTATGATACGTTCACCATTTCTGGTTTGGCATCATCACCAATCGAGGAGGCCTCAACTGATTCCCCTCAAAAGAAAACATCTTATGACAAGTCCTCAGTTTCGGCACTAAGGTCGAGAAGAAATAGTACATTCATCCCTCGGGGTACAGTACTATCGCCAATCGAGGAGTGCTTCCACTGATTCTTTTCCAAAAGGACACCCTATAGCAAGTTCCCAACATTGGGTACTCGTATCAACATGTGTAATGGGTTTGCCATTTCTGGTCTGCCATTATCACGTCTCGGGAGGAGTGCCGTTACTGAGTCCTCGGGAATGGTCGCCAGAGTCGACAGTGTTCCAAGTCACATTCAATCATCTGTACCAATGCGCAGGATAGAACATTACCAAAGAAAACCTCATCTGGATGTGGAGTTTTCATGTATACTATGTCTGGCCAAATGCCACACGAGTCACACTACTTTCCACGCTAATCCTACGTGTACGCTCAAGCCTGGGTATTGGGCTTATCTCTCAGAACTCCCAACCCGCCAAACAGAAAAACAGCGCAGCAGATGATAATAATATGCAATGCAGTAAATGCGGTAAAAATAAAATACAACAAATAAAGCAAAACAAAAAACAAAAACACCCAAAGAGAATAAAAACAAACAAGCGCTAGGACAGACCCGCTTAGGGAACTAGAGTCCCCAGCAGAGTCACCAGCTGTCGCTCCTAGGATTTTAATCCAGGTACAAACGCGAAAGTGGCACGGAACACAGAGTCGCCAGCCGTGTATATTTATCCCAAGAGAGGGAAAGGGAACACCGCATAAACCTGAAGAAGAGGGAAATGAATGGTCATCGCAACCATAACCGGGGTTCGGGAGTCGGTTACGCGAGGGGAAGGTGTTAGCACCCCACGCGTCCATCGTGCTCGATGGGATCCACGCTTGTTGTCTATTCTAAGGGTGAGTTATCCTAACATCTATGGCTGCACTAAAACGGGGGAGGGGAAAACAAAGACAGACTCGGTAGGACGTCGACGTCCTAGGCCTACGTACCCCCTTTGTGCAATGGGGAATTCAGAGTCAACGTAGTTCAGACCAAGTTCTTTTTGTGTTTTTTATGAGCGACGTTAAGTTCGCGTCAGACAGTTAGAGTCGATGTCTGTTTGCGACTCAGATGGAAAGTAACGTGCCCTTTTTTTGAAAATAGCCTTTAATTTGACGATCCCGAAGGACAAAAATGATTTGAAATTTGTTTGTATTTTTTAAGACAGAAGTGACTTGAGTTTGTTCATAACTCAACTTGAACCAAAGTCTATGACACGGGAACGAATGCGTCACATGGTCGTCCCCAATAGGACGTATGCTCAACACTCTAGAAGAGAGAAGGGGGACCCCTCAATCTTCATTTCCTATGTTTAAGGCTTGTGTGTAAGGCAAGTTGACCTTATTAAGTATCTTAGAGATGTTATGAGATGAGAAGAGGGACTCAAAAGAAAAGAGAAACACTAAGGGAATTCTACTCTAATGTTATCATGCAAAGATGACCCTAAGGGGAGGTTTGGAGGGAGACTATCCTATGGAATTTAGTCCTAATGTTATCATGCAGAGGTGGCCCTAAGGGGATATTTGACAACAACCTAAGCCTAAAGAAAGGAAAAGATGAGAGAAAGAAAGAAATGAGAGTGGACATGGATAACTATCCACACCCTCAAATAACTTACCTCTACCTCTGCATAAAAGGTTTGTACAAAACACAAGCAAGTCACAACCAAAGAGAAAATGTTACAAACTAAATGAAACTCATCCAAGCCAGAATATACACCTTAGAGGTGACCCACAATGTTTACCAAGCAAAATCAAGCAAATAGAATGCAAACCAGTGGCAAAACAAACAAGAGAATTATCAAAGAAGGAGTAGAAGAAGAAAGAGTGGATATGCAAGGTGATTATGCAAGAATGCTTCAAACAATATCCAAGTCAGAATGTGAATGATCTAAACATGTGCCTAAACATGCTATACAAGTGTCACATGAGGCATGCAAACAGATATCCAAGCATCAAACATCAATAGAAGAAGAATGAAGCATATAAGGGAAACATGTTCAAGTATGTAAGATGAAGCATGAATAGCATATGACATGAATGAATGCAAAGCTCCAAGGTCAGAAACATACATCCAATGAAGTTCAAATGAATGATAAGGTATGGCATACATAAACCAAGCATAAGTCATGAGTAAGCATAGATGAGATGAAGTGAGAAAATAAGTCAAAAAGAGGCATGTAAGTCAAACATTGAACATATGCACAAAGTATGCAACAACCTCACACCAATGACCTATAATGGAAATAAAGTGACCTATAACAATTCAAACATGGTTTATGAAGTCAAATAAGCAATCTCAAATGATGGCACAAGTGCCTTCTCAAACAAGTACTCAGACATGATCAAATATATGCATAAAAGAAGACCTCAAACAAAGAGCAATCAAACAATTAGCAAAACATATTCTAAAATTACCAAATTAAAACCTAACACACCTCAACCAGTGGTAAACATCATGTTAACATCTCATGCCAACATTCAAAAGATAGGTCACTCAAACAATTATGCAAAGTCAAATGAGAATTATGAACTAACATGCAAAAGAGGAGGACTAAAATGCAATATGAAAAAGTTTTAAAAATGAGAGAGAAATGTTTTAATGGCATTCAATATGTTGATGAAACAATGCAAGAAGAATGAGTTCAAAATGTTTTATGGATGAAGAGAAATAAATTCTACAATGCAAAGTGCGCAAAATGAAACAAATTCAAAAAGAAATTATTCAAATAATTAATTCGGATGCTAAAAATAAAATAAAATGATAAAATAAAATTTGAGAAAATTTATAAAATGCTAAATGTGATTCATGAATTTTCTTGTAATTTGTTAATGCAAGTATCTATTTTTAAGAATTAAAAAAGAAAATAATGCAATAAAATAAAATAAAAGGAATTGAAATATGCATGGGGGTATGAATAGCAATTGGTTCACGTTGGAAAGTACAATGGGCTTAAGTGGAGGGGTGTGAATAGAAGGCCCAGATCACCAAAAAAAGCAGCGAAATAAAAAAAAAAGGGAATACAAAGACTCAGTCAACCCAGTTGACTCATAAGAGCCCTTGGATCCATCTAACGCATCAGATTTAGTCAACCGAAATACAAGTACTCATGATAGACGCTCCAGATTAAGCAATACACCATAATAAACATACACACACGCACACACAATTACCCAGAATTAAAATAAAAGAACACGTGAGGAACACACCATTCATTAATGTGCTGGCATTGTATAGGCCATCAAATCATATCAACGTATGTGAATGGATCGTCAAAAGCAAGATGAGAGGTCCAGATGGGAGGTGCATGGTAGTTAACATGGATGGACACACACACAACTAATGACATAAAACAAAATTTTAAACGACGTGGCAAGCTGTGGACCGTGGGATCAAAGTAATAGACGGTCGTGATTTCATCTTCCTCATTGAAACCCTAGCCGGCCGGAAAAAGAACCAGACGCTGGAGCCCTAGCTCCGGTCGTCATCTTCGGTGACCATCACCCCCAAAATCCCCAGAAAACACATATAAGTACACTATTTTGATCAAAAAAACATGAGGATCAAGAAAATCACATTATTTTTCACAAACAATCAACACAAAGAGCAAATCGAACGAAATAAAGTATGGCTCAAAACTTTAAAACTCATCATACAAACAATCTAAACGTCCAAACTCAAGACAAAATATATCAGGATTATCAGTGAAGGTCACACATCATTACACGCACCAAAAAAATGAGTTCTAAGACCATGAAAAAATGCACTAACCTAAGATTATGCAATACGTGTCCTTGCTGTTAGCTTCAAATGATAGTTGCTTCGCGCTCTATGGATCCCAAGGGTTCAGTTTGTGAAAGAAGTTTTGGAAAAACTCTTGTGGATTGTGAGATTCGAAGTAATGAAGGATTAGGGTTGAAAGTCTTGTTCTCCTTAAAATCACGTGTCCTCTCTCTCATCAGTGCATGAGTTAGCTTAAATATATTAGGTTAATCCACTGATTAGCATTTGGGCTTTGTTAATTCCTCACTTAATGAGTTTTGAGTGATTTTGGAAATTTGCATAATGTGAAATACACCCTCCTCCATGCATCACACCCAAGCCTTTGATGATGGATCATTTATTTAACAATTGCTAATCCCACCTGGATGGAATTTGGGCCTTGAGATGTCTTGGTTCATGAGTTTTCAATGATCTTGCAATTTTGCATAATGTGAAATAAGTGATGTACAAGTCATGAAATCTCTTGGTTCAAAGGCCAAAAAGGATCCTTAAGGAATGTACTTTGATGTTAGAATGTGACATGAAGCAATGGAACCAAATATAGGTCACTATGTCCCAAAATGCAAAAGTTGTGAAAATGGAACCATGAGAAAACCCTAAAAACCATTTTGCCTTCTTTTGATCATAACTTGAGTTTCACAAATGATATGGAGACCATCTAGTACTTGTTGGAAAGGGGAGAAAAAGATCTTCAACTTTCATGTTTGAGGAAAATTCACTTGAAGCTTCTTTGATGATGAAAAGTTAAGTTGAATGTAGTGTAAAAACTTGCCCAAAATGGAAACTTTCAAATTATAGGTCATTTCCATATTTAGTAACTTTTGTATCAACCCTTGATTCTTGATAAATGGTATGAAACTTGACCCTTGAAGGCCATATGAGGATGTGAGACCTTGAAAACCTTGAAGAGAACCTCAAAATTTCACAGTTGACTTCCCCTCTCACTGTTGACTTTTCCCCTAATTCTCCTGATTTCCAATCCATTGGCCAATTGAATCTCTCATGAACCAAACTGATGGACCATCTTCCATTCCTAGATACTTAGGGACCCAAGGAATACCATGGAATCAAGTCTTGCCCAAAAAAATCAGAAATAAACTGACTTTATAGCAAACCCTAATTTTGGTACCCTCAGTCTAGGACGAAATAGCACAGTATCCAAATCCAAATTCCTCTGAATATGATGTGTATCCTCTCCAACAAAGATAAGATATGCCATTTGGTGATGATAAAAACCCAAGAAGCTTGCCCATTGGAGCAATAAACCCAAGAATCTCAAAACCCTAATTTTCTGCACTGGTTAGGAGAGAGTGATCCACTTGAGCTCTCTTGGACAATATAAGGACTCTTGCTTGACCCTTTGAAGAACATATTCTCCTCTTGAACTGCCTCAGGCACCTTGACCCCATGCTAAGAACCAATGATATGCACACATGATAATGCAAAAATGAAATGAAACATAAGCCAGTTAGTAATAAAGTAAGGAGAGCAAATTTTGGGGTGCTACAATCTCTAAAGAGGAGTTGTTGATATTTGCATACTGTGAGCAAGGCACAGATTTGATGCTAAAAGGTTGATTGACTCAACTGAGGTTTCCTTATACAAAGCCTAAGAGGAGGCGATTGACCCAATAAGAGGGTGCCTTTTATTTGTTGTCTCGTACGAAGCCCGAGATAGAGGCAAAAAGGGTTGACTCAACAAGAGAGTACTAACAAGTGACTGACTCAACAAGAGAGTACTTTTTATGCGTCTTGTACGAAGCCCAAGACGGAGGCTAAAGGGTTTGACTCAACAAGAGAGTACTTTTATTTGTCCTGTATAAAGCCCAGGGCGAAGGCTAAAAGGTTGACTCAACAAGAGAGTAGGTTTAACAGCTGATTGACTCAACAAGAGAGTCTTTTATACTCAACAAGAGAGTGTTTTGTTGTCTCGTACGAAGCTGAGATAGAGGCTAAAAGGGGATTGACTCAACAAGAGAGTCTTTTATACTCAACAAGAGAGTGGGTGTCTTGTACGAAGCCCAAGACGGAGGCTAAAGAGAGATTGACTCAACAAGAGAGTCTTTTATACTCAACAAGAGAGTGGGTTTTTATAGGTGTCTTGTACGAAGCCCAAGACGGAGGCTAAAATGTTGGACTCAACAAGAGAGTACTTTTATCTGTCTTATACGAAGCCTAAGATGGAGGCTAAAAAGGGGTTTGACTCAACAAGAGAGTCTGAAAAGGTTAGCTCTGCTGGGGAGAGTCATTTGTACAAAGCCTAAGAGGAGGCTATCTTACTGCTGAGGATTAGATCCATAGGCAGGACCAATTGGGAGAGCCCTCATGAGAGAGTCTGGGTTTCTGAGTGATCAGTGTTTTTTCCTATGTTTGAAAGGAACTGGAGAACGTCTTTGAGACTCAAGGGGTTTAGACTGTCATAGTCTAGAGTTTTATCTATTGTACAATGCCCAAGAGGAGGCACGGGCATTAAGGGATGAGTATCACCCCTAAAGTGGCCAGAGGTTTGACACTGGAAAGATTGCTCTAGCAAAGGATGACTAAGTTCTATCTTATACCTTTAAGAGGTCGTCAGGGTTCTTGTATTAAGCCCAAGAGAAGGCATGAGAACTTCTAACAAGCCGAAGGGTCCTTGTACAACGCCCAAGAGGAGGCGGGGATGCTTTTAGGAAGCCTGTGGGTCCCTAAACCCCGAGAAGTTCAAGAAATGCAATTCACAGAGAAGAGATCATTCCAGGAAAGTTCAAGAATTTGGAAGAAACTCAAGAGATTCTTCACGGAGAATAGATCAACTCTGGGGAGTAGAGTCTCTTTGACAATTTCTAAGAATGACAGTCTGAGAAAAGGTTCACCGAGAATACTGCCTTTCTCTTTGTTCCATATTGTTTAACCCCAAGAGAAGGGAAGACTGTATCTGGAATCCTACGGGGAATCTAGCTTTGTTTGTATTTAAGAGTAACCAACAAGGTTTTACCTAGTGCTAGACGTAGTTGCCGGGGAAAACTCTAAATAACTATACTAGTATTACACAGTTGATATTTGGTAAGTATATAAAAGGATGTGAAAGAACACTTACAGTGAAGCAGCCCCACTATACAGTTATATACGATAAATGAAAGCGGATAAACACTTACCCGTTGTAGAGCTTCCATGCTATTTGGTTAGTTGTTCAACAAAGAAAACTTTGATAACAATATTATATTAAAAATCAAAGGAGAAAGTGCTTTGAAAAGTTGTTGGGGCTTACAGCTCAAGGAGAGGCCCAAGTTTTAACGATGATTGCACCATTGTTTTGGAAACTATACAGAGGGACTTATACAATATGTGAGGCCCAAAAAGTTTTTACCAAGAGGCCCATTGATTTCTGTTTGAAAATGGCGATCGTGCCGAGGTTTTTGAAAACACAGTGGGTCTTATACAATGACTGAGGCCCAAATTATTTTGGTTTCAAAAAGGGGTTGGGTCTTACACTCTATTAGAGGCCCAAAAGTGTTTTTTTACAAATGGTGGGGCTTACAACTCAAAGAGAGGTCCAAATTGGTTTTGTAAAAGCGATGATCGCGCTGTTGTTTTTGAAAATACTGTGGGACTTATACAACAACTGAGGCCCAAAAGTGGTGTATTTATAAAGGGGATGGGTCTTACACTCTAATAGAGGCCCATTGATTTCTTTTTGTACAAGTGATGAGGCTTACAACTCAAGGAGAGACCCAAGTGAAGGACAATGATCGCACCGTCGTTTTGAGAATCGTATCGGGACTTATACAAGTGACTGAGGCCCAAATTGTTTGTATATGACAAGGGATTGTTTTACACTCTATTAGAGGCCCAAAAGTGTTTTAAAAAGATTTGTGAGGGTGAAAATCAAAGAAACCCTAATTTTGTTTTTCTTTAAAAGTAAATATTTAAAGAAAATCAATAAAATGATAAAAATACCAAATAGATTTGAATAAACCACTTGTGATTTTTTTTAAGGTTTGAAAAATGAGGTTTTAATCACAAGATGATTTAGAACTCATTTGGTTTTGATTTTCAAAATAAATATTCACTTTTAAATGTTTAAAAACAACTAAAAATGAATTTATTCACAAAAATACTAATTATATTAAATAATAATATAAATTTGATTTTTTTGTGGAATCAAATATTTCAATATTTTTGTGATTTTTTGCAAAAAGAACCAATAAAAAATAATTAAAATTGAGGGAGTTATTAAATTTTCAAATCATTAAAAATAACATGAAAAATAATAAAAAAAGGTGAAAAAACCATTAAAAAGGGGTCTGGGGCGAGGGGGATTCGAACCCCGGACCTCTTGTGTGCAACATGCGCGTCTTACCACTGGGGTGGTGATACATCTGTGTATCAAACCCCAACCATAAATATACAAGGCTTGCCTTGTTCTTGGCCTGGCCAAGGCAAGGCAAGGCTTTTGGTCAGAAACGTGAAGGTCATAACTTCCTCATTTCTCCATGGATGGAGACAAAATTTATATGCATCCGGCCTAGAATTTCCTAAGGAATCCAATGGTGGTGGTGGTTTTTCCAGAAAATCAATCATCCTCAAAACTCGATAGTGGTTTTGAAATAGGCCATAATGTGCATTTTCTGTGCTACCTCTTGGTACAACCATGAATTACATGATGAATTGGTTAAAACACAACACATATAACATGTATAAGAGATGCATGATCAGTGGACCTCAAAGCAATGCATATTTTAAAGAGTTCAAGTTGTGATGCTTACCTCCCTTGGAGCTTTTTGGGCTATCTGCCAAGTGCTTTGTTCCAGAAATGTTTTGATGTTTTGAACACTCTCAAATAATCCCTTAGAAGCTTTTAGGATGATTGGAATCAGCTGGAAACCTCAGGAATGGAAATTGGGCCTTTCTTGCAAAAGGGGCAAAAGTGGCCAAAATAGCAACTCTCTCAAATGATGTTCCAAATGTGTGGAACCATTTGGGACAGTTCAAGGATGATATTTGGAGTGTGTTTGAGGTTTTATCTGGTTTTAAAAGTGACTGAATCAAGACATGGCTTGAAAAATGCAAAAAGGCCCTATTTTGAGGTTTTGAGAGAGGACTTTGTGATTTTGGTGTTACAGGTCACTTGTGAGAGTTTGGACAGCTTAGATATGACATATTGGATGTGTTTGGATCATGAGCAGTGATGGAATTGCTCTCTAACTCAAAAACTCAGAGTTATCTTGCTAAAGAAGGCATTTTTGCCTAGAGAAAGAGATTTTGAGGAAAACAAGTGTTGTAGTGCTTTGGTGTAGTTAAACTGAGCACAAATGAGCTCTATTTATAGAAGAGCAAGTTTGTTTTGGCTGCAATAGTGAATGGTAACTGCAGCAGAGGTTTGGCCAATGTTGATCAATAGGAATCCAAGTCTCCTCTAGCCATTGACTAGAGGTTAGGGCACAGGCTTCTAGTTCCCTGGTTCAGATCTTATCCTTGACTCATTCAGTTGGAAATGGTTCAGTTCATGCCACCTTGGTGCATCCATTGAATGCTCCAAAACAAAATTGGAGTCTTGTCCCCTCTTTATGGGTTTTTAGGTTTGGCATGCTATTTTTAGTTCCAAATACTTGGGAGGCTTATGGATCAGTGTTTGTCCCTCCTTGGTGCCTCCCTGAGGTGTTCAGATGGATAAGCATGCTTGTCATTTTCGAAAATTGCTAAAATCGAGCAAAATTCAAAAATCTGCCTTGCCATGGCAGTTTGCAGCAAGGCACATTGCCATTGTCATATCTCATGGCTCAAATGGAATTTGATGGAGTTCTTGTCCATTTTGGAAATCTCTCATATGATACAACATATGTGTGATCATAGTTTGTATTGACACTTTTTGGATCCAAGTGAAAAATGCCCCTACATTTGGAAAAAAAGCAAGACATATTCTGACTTAGTGAAAATTTCACTAAGTGTTGGAAAAAAGTGACATTTTCACTTTTTGTCATTTTGGTCACTCCATAACTTAAAATCCATGAGGAATTGGAGTGAGGTGTAGTTGAACCTTTGGTAGTATGCCATGAGAGCTACAAATCCATCTTTGGATCAGCCAAAATGGTTGCTTGGATCTCAAGTTATGATCCTTGGAAGTTGGCACCCTAGCCACTTTGTTCCATAACTTAGAAAATTTCTAAGTTTTTTTTATGGTTACCCCTTTTACAAGTTATCCCACTTTCTTTTATTTTTATTGATGAATGATGATTAAAATCACACATTAACATCATTTTAGGGTTAGGGAACCATAATTGATCAAAAAATTAAAAAGTCAAACTTTGACTTTTGGGCACAGTTGACTTTTTATCAGATGAATTTCAAACTGTGCGATCCTCTATGAAATCAAGTCCTTGACCTAAATTAAACTTGATGGATTGATTTCATAGGTGTTATAGGGTGTATTGAATCATGTCCCAAGGTTTGGGTGCATGTCTTGGTCAAAAGTCAAATGCACAGTTGACTTTTTTCGCGAAACCCTGACTGTGGTTCTGATGAACTTGAAACTTATAAATCAAGCTTCTTGGATCAATCCATTGTTGCAAATGGATCAATGTGGTGTCTTAGAGACCCTCAAACCATGTCTTGAGGTCTTGGCTCATGATTTATCCCAAAAGTTAACTTAGGGGTGAATTAGGTCAAGAAACCCTAATTCCTGATTTTTAGTGAATGCATCCCCTGAGGCTAAATTGACTTGTAGATTGGGTCCATGAGGTTCCATGGAGTATTTTAGGTAATTCTTTGAAGCATTGGCTCATGCCTAGAGGAAAATTTCCATCTGGAGGCCCTGGTCGACCAAAACCCTAATTTGGTGACACTGGTGATCTTGAGGCTTGATCCACTCAGAATGCTGCAACCTTGTTGTCGCTCCTGGGATTTTAATCCAAGTACAAATGCAAAAGTGGTGCGGAAATAGAGTCGCCATCAATGTGTATTTATCCCATGAGAGGGAAAGGAAACACTGCATAAACCTGGGGGAAAGGAAAAGCATGGTCTCACGACCAAGAGAAATGGGTTCGGGAGTCGGTTACGCAAAGGGAAGGTGTTAGCACCCAACACGTCCATGGTACCCGATGGGATCCACGCTTGCTATCTCGATCAAAGGGTGTCGTCATCTGGAGCTCCACTGCTACAGGAAAGGAGAAGGAACGAGAACGGAAGAGAACGGAGAAACGAAGAAGAAAATAAAAAAGAAGTGACTCGGTAGAACGTCCTTGGAGTCCTAGGCCTACGTATTCCCTCGGGAACGGGGAAATCAGAGTCAACATAGTTCGGACGCGAACTATGGGGAGGTTGCTCGCCAAGACATCGCCGTCTTGTGCCTACGTATCCTCAATCGGACGAGAAGGAGGAAATCAGAGCAGTCGTAGTTCGACTTAACCCAGTCTGCATTTTTTATGAGCGACGTTAAGTTCGCGTCCGGTAGTTAGGGTCGATGCCTGTTTGCAACGAGACGGAAGTAACGTGCCCTTTTCTGAAAATGAAGTTTGAAACTTAACGATCCCGAAGGACAAAAAAGTTTGAGTTTGTTTTGTGTTTTTTAGACAGAAGTGTTTTTGCAGTTGTTTGTAACTTGCATTGCACCCAAGTCTACAACATAGGAACGAATACGTCATGTATCGTCCCCCAACAGGACGTACACTAAGTATCCTAGAAGAATGAAGGGAGACCCCCCATTATTCACTTCCTACATCTAAGGCTCGTGCGCAATACCTGTTTAACCTTTATTAAGTGTTTTTAGAAAGGTTATGGGATGAGAAGAGAAGACTCAAGTTGAAAAGAAAACACTAAAGGGAATCTAATTTGTTCCTAATGTTATCATGCAAAGGTGGCCCTAAGGTCAGGATCAAGAGGGACGTCTACCTAATGTTGTCATGCATGGATTTCTATCCAAATGTGTCTCCTACCTCCGACTTAATAAAAAATTAAGTGGAGCTAGGAATCCTACGGGATCATGTCATCAGACCAGTAAACACAGGATAAATCAATCACAAAATGAACTAAAAGCAACGAAAGAATAAACAGCGTCAGTCAGCAATAATGTCATACAACTGAATATGAAGAGGGGGAGCTTTAGCCAAGGGGTTATATCAACCGAGGCAAACAAGCTAAGTGTGGGAAATAGGGGTGCTCACCCAATGGTATCAAGAACCATGGAGAGCAGAGTAAGGAAGGGGAAGATGTGAATCGGATCACATAAGCGTCAGCATTGGTCAATGCGAGCTATAGACAAGGCGTGGGGGTTTGATTGTTAAACCCTCATTCCACTTGACCGACTCGATAACAAGAGTAGGTAATGTTCAGAGCTTCAATCATGTAATGAGAGCTAAGAACGACTCAACTAGAATAACGGGGGTCGATTACGGACCCTACCTTCCGTCAATTGCCTCCTTGGAGGTCTTACAAGGGAGCACGGGAATGGGATGCCTCTTTAGAGGTCTTCAGCACAATACTAAACAAGCACAATCATGGCCTCACTTGAGGGATTTCCATACAATCCTACTTATCATGGCATTTGCTATTCCTACTTCTCATGGCATTGACTATTCCTACTTCTCATGGCATTTGAAAGCATTAAAGAGAAGTGAAGAGATAAGAAGTCCTACCAAACGGATATGAATCCGTAGCAAAGCAACGAAAGCGCAACGAAAGCAAGTCATGAAAGCACCTATAAACAAATAGCAAACCAAGTTAGAAACAAGTTTTTATTTACAAAATGAAATGTCCAAACCACCTTTGGAATGTCTCCTTTATGTACCTTGCACATGTGAACCAAAGACATTAGTAATAACAAGAGAGCGTATATACAACATGAAACCTAAGTCTAATGGCTATGTACGCTTGAGTCACACTAGTCAAAGTGAAAAACCTAAAAGGATTATGAAATTACAAGTCAAGTTACAACTATGCTACAAGACTAATCTACTTTGAAGTCAAAGGTAAACCATCAAAAGAAAGCCGTTACAAGTTGGATGCATTGAATTAAAACGTGAGAGTGGGCCAAGGTCAGAAGTGAAATAACTCATACGCATGCTTAAAACCAATCTCAAAGTGTCACAAAGGTTTGCATTAAACTCTCTCTCCAAAGTCGATTCATTCCATGAGCAAAACCACATTTAAACTTCTCATACAAGTATGTAAAATTATCACTCAAGTAAGGCAAATGAAATGACATGGTAAGGCAATGTTAAAGCTCATACACTAGAGTCAAATGACCTATAAAATGTCCTAATTTAATCCCAAAACAATCATGAACATGACATACAAATGGCATCAAAAGAAGTGGCCAAAGTGAAACACAAATTCAAGCTGGCTTACACACAAAGAAGGCATCATTTAAGGCATGTGAAATGATCAAATGCAATACTCAAGCATGTCTTAATTGTGCATCAAAATAAACTTAATAATGTACTAAAACTCATATTCAAAGTTGGCCTAAAGTGCCCTCATACAATTCCTAAACATGACCTCTTTCTAAGCATGTATCAACATGTTTGGTTCGCATTGGAAAATGAGTTAAAAATAGCAAAATGCTCTTGAAAATTATGAGTAATCAACCAAGTCATTCTAAGTCCAGTAGGTAATCACATGCAAAATATAGGGTTCATACCATGCACCAAACATATTCAATCAATTGCAAACATGGATCAATTTATCAATGATGCTCTTACAAGATAAGGCACAAAGATGATGCTCAAAATCAATTCAATAATCATAGACATGGCACCAATAAAACATAATTAGGTCATATAATCAGAGGACTAAATGTGCACCAAAAATTAGCTCCAAATTGTCAAGGGAATATCACATTCTAAGACTTGCATCACAAGATACACCATTAAGAACACAACCCTTTCCAAAATTCCTGAAGAAATATCAAACAGATCCCAAAATGTAATTAAAAATATCCAAAAATTAATTAACATCCCTAAAAGCATACATGAATTTTATTGGAATTTTCTGAGGCACGAAACTATTTTTAGAATTAGATTTTGAAACAAGTACGAAAAGAAAATTAAAAGAAAACATGGAAGAACAAGGGGGGTGTGTAACACCCCCAATCTATACCCCCAATTAAGTAAAGCAGTAAAAGAAAATTCAAAATTTCATCAGAGTATATTTAAATTATCATGGCATAGACGGGGAGAATCACATTATATTGAAACAAATCATACAACACCTGCTCATAAAGATATGCAACAGTGGGGTAGCAATCAACAGAGGAACTCAGTTCCTCACACCCACAACTCAGATTTTAGAATAAAAGCGGAAAATCTAAAACTGAATATCATATATATATATATATATATATATATATATATATATATATATCACATGAAAAGTTTGTCATACATCAAGTTATACATGCACAAGCCAAAAGATATATATACATAATACACAATAATCACAAACGGCCTCCTTAACTATCCGGTGTCACATATCAGAGCCGACCGACAAAAGAATGAAGACATAAGCTTCACAAAAGACCTCCAGCATCTAATCTGCAATGTCTCATAGAGCATTATAAAATAGCAGAAGGGTGAGAAACACAATTATAATACGAATGCATATAATTATATATATCGACATAAAAATATACATATCAAGTATCCTCACCACAATTATCACATGCCAACACCTAAAGCATATATAGATTATATTCACATAATCACATATTCACACATAATGCATATGTTTATACACAAAACATATCATTCATAATTCAATGCATTTAACACGAATGCACATCAATTCACAAATGCTATCACAAGCTCAATCACATAATTACTCCATTCCCAATTGCATATTAATCATGCATAGTACATTTATCTCAAATGCATATCACAATGTCTCACACATAGTCAATTAAATCATGATTCTCCGCATATAAACAATGCAATCATAATTCATGCAGATGCAAAGAGACTGACACAACGACTCTATGCAAATGCATATGCGGTACCGACTCCATCATTACCAGTCCACTCAGGAACTATTGGAACCATCGCTTGTTACTACAAGTAACACCCCGTCGGGCCAACGATGTTCACCCGTCGCTTGCAGTCCTCTTTGTATAAGGCTCACGATGTTTATGGATCGCTTGCAGTCCTCTTTGTATAAGGCTCACGATCCGATCGCTCACACCCCACATGGGCACACGATCGTCTATAACCATCGCTTTCGGTCCTCTTATTTTTAAGGCTATTCATACCTCTTATTTTTAAGGCTCACGATGTTATAGCAGATTCTCTCAGGAATCAAACCGCCACTCAGGACGTCACAACAATGCATATCATGATACTTGACACACAAGAACTCATGACAACCAATGCATCTTCACACATATATGCAACCATAAACACGCATATATAACCAAATACAACACATTGCATTCATTTGCCTTTCGGCCACACTTCCTCACCACCACATGTCATCACATGCATTCACATCATATAACATCACACAAATCATACGATATCCATATTAAAAGCACATTACATGATACACATCAACTACACTTAATTAACACGGTAAAAGTCGACAAAACGACACTATTCCAAATACCGACACAATTTAATCGGCTAACAACTTCCAAATCATCATAACCACATGGTACAACTCAATAGCTCTCCAACGATACCAAGAATGTAAAAATCGGATAAACGGAACCCAAGTTACGAAAGAAAAACGGAAACGTTATTTTGAAAAGTCTCATTTTTACACTTCTCCTACCCATACGCGTATGGCCCCCTGTCATACGCGTATGGCAAACCCTCGTACGCGTACAATACACATCTCACCAGATGGTCGGGAAAAGAGACATCCCATACGCGTATTGGTCCATCCCATACGCGTATTGGCCCCAAAACTCGCCCATGATACGCGTATTGCCAAGGCCCATATGCGTATGAACATGCCCCATACGCATATGACCTGGGCGAAACTAGAAATTCTGCAGATTTTTGCTATTACGGGTTTCACACCCAAAATCCTCCAAATCATCATCCAAATTCAGAAAAACACCAATTTGAGGTATAACAATACATATCCAACATGTATAAACAACAAGGAACACAACTACATGAGTTTAAACACATTTGAAATCAATTTCTACCAATTTCTAAACATTATGATTTTTACTATATTCTCCATTTCAATCCAATAGCAATCAAAAACAGATATACATAATCATACACAAGCATATAATAATCGAGTTTCGCACCCTTACCCGATTAAATCGATTCTAGGAGTTGATTTGATCCAACCTAGCTTTTTCCTCTTTTTCTCTCTTTTTCTCTTCTCTTCTTTTTCCTCTTCCTATTTCTTTCTCTCTATTTTTCTCTCCTTTCTATTTCTATCTCTTTTCTTCTCTTTTTCTTTCTAAGTTATACAAATATAATATAAAATGACTAAAATGCCCCTACTCTCAATTACCCCGCAAACGCTCTCAAAATGCTATAAAACATAAACATACCGATGAAATATATTTCGGAAAATAAAAGTTGAAAAGAAATAATAATTTAATACAATTATTTCATCTATCAGAGAAATTAACCACTTAGCTCAATTAGCAGGTAAAATACAATAAATCCACACATTTCACAAAATATATATAAATGAAATAAATAAATACAATTAAACAAATCGGGGCGTTACAGGGTGTGCCTAAGCAAAAGCTTCCGTTTAAATTCTTCATTGGGCTCAAGCGCAAGGGTGTAATTAGCAATAAAAGGATAGGCCCAAGGAACATTGCTAGCCTAAGACACACGGTGGACCGTCACTATCTCAATTAATCTGAGCCCTCTGATCTATCTTAGGGGACCTATCCAAGGGTTTAAACGCGTGGGTACACAGTAACTGAAATTCTGGTATCATATATGTGATGTCAAGTGCGATGTCACAACATCAATATCTGTTGTATGAACAAGGCAATAATAGTAATCAGAAAAAGCAGTAAACAACACACAGAATTTGTTCACCCAGTTCGGTCTAACAACCTACATCTGGGGGCATACCAAGCCAGGAAGGAAGTCCACTATTAGCAGTATCAAATTACAGACTCAACAAACCAGTTGACAATCCACTAACTTAATCACTACCCAATGACCCTTCTATCTAAGTCCTCCCTAAATAAGAGACTCCATCTCACTCCCAATCATCGCAATGATGTCTAGCAGTCAACATCTCAGTCACTGCATCAACAGCTTGATTTCCAAAAAACTCTTCAATCACAGAAAAGTAGAAGACACACTTCCATGACAATACCTAGACATGACACACATGACTAAGAACAATACTTAGAGTTGCTTAACAGTTTCCTCCAAGAACAATACATCTTTTACCTACAGGCTTTGAGATAAACACGATGACCATCCCACAAACCGGGTGGTTCATCAACCAACACAGCCCTTATAATTTACATGATGGCTGGCTTCCTTTTTTTCTAGGTTACAAAGACCCTATTTATAACCTATACCCAACTGGATTTGGGCCTTCAAATCACAACCAATCTTCTGCTTCAAATCTGCAAAAGATTCTGCTACTAAATAGATCTTCAATTAAATCTTCAATCAAATCTTCAATCAAATCTTCATAATTAAATCTAATTATTCTCCATATCTTTTTGCATGAAAATAGCAACAAGATCTGCTCTAAATATGATTGCACCAGAATATATATTCACCAAGAAATTTGCATCCAATCTAACTAACAGATCTCCTCAAATCAAACTAATGTGCGCAACCCTAAAAACATCATAACCTGATGTTTCAATGTTCTGGTATAGTGATGTCAAGACATCGCATGTGACATCACTCTTCAGTACTTTAACTCTTCAACACCTTAACATTCACTAATGTTATGACTCAATGTTAAGACATCAGACACATGACATCATTAACAACACCTGATATACCCAACTAAGATGTCATGACATCTCCTTCAACATGTCACACCATTACAGCCATGCACTCATACTAGTTAGGTGCAGCACAACATGTCAAGACATCTCACTTGACATTTCCACAACCTGCTGTATTGGACCCAAATGTCATGACATCTGTTGTAACACATGACAGCAATACTGTCATGACGGTTGAAGATATTTCAACATCAGGTTCAGCATCTGTAGTGATGTCTGAGCAACCATGTCAGGACTTCTGATCTGACATCTTGTACCACTTGCTATAGATCATCATCTGTTCTGACATTAACACATCCTACAGTGAAGTTCTACTCTTATGTCAAGACATTCTTCATAACATTTTCCTGAGCAACATGTTTTGCAAAAAATGCTGCCAACTCAGAACTTACAATCTCCCCCTTTGGCAAATTTTTGGCCAAAACATAATTTGATCATACACATCATATTAAAGGAAAATGCAGCAGCAGAAAACAGAAGTCAGAACATCTTTTTAGGCATATATCAATCACAATCAGTTTTATCAAAATTAATGCCAACACCAAAAGCTGCAGAACTATCAATCTCCCCCTTTGGCATATTTTGGCTAAAACCTTCTTCTTTGAACACCCATCCAGCTCCTCCTCAACCAAGGGACACCTGATGTTTCTCAATTCTCCCCCTTTTTAGCCATAATAGGAGCAAACCAAAACAAACGACATGCACCAGCTAGAACACCAATAAGAACACTGCTCCCCCTTAACACCACAATTCCAGCTGCACAAAATTGTAACACTCTCCTCCTATCAAGGATAACATGTGCTTCTTTGCAAGAAGAAAACCTTAAATGAATGGAAAACATAAGACTCATCTTCATGTCTTCAAGAGCCCACCCTCTGTTCAACACACCTGCTGAACGCATTCAGATAATGCTTAATCCTCAAACAATCCAAGTACCACACTAGTACAGACAGAAGTTCTCCCATTATATTTCACATATGGTGCTCCTTGACCAGTATATCATACTATTTGGAAAATCCAGACATAGTCTTCATTCATCCAGTCAGGAATGCTTCACACAATCATCCACAAGTTCTGAAGCACACACACAATGCCTTCCACTGAACTCTAAATAAACTCCTCTTACACACACCAAGACAAGTGTGACATCTCCCATCAACAAGGACCCTCACACAGCTCTTCCAAAATCTGTAGAGAAAAATAAATTCTGCCATACACAACCAAAGTTGTCCTTCAGACTTCTCCTCAGAAGCATGTGCGCATATGATTCAAACAATTAGCTCCACATGGCTAGAACCATTCATGTCCACACCAACATGTCATCCAACAGCCTAATGTCATAACATTATATCCTCATAAGATTCAACCAATCTTCACAATCTTGATCAGCATGCAATCTTCACAATATATGTACCTTAGCAGCAAAATCCATAGACAAGTACTCCCCCAGTCATGGTTAACTAATGCTCTAGATGAAGATGAACATTTGAGCACACTTGCTGAGCACATGCATTTTGGTACCATTGACCCTTTCTCCAAAGGCAGTCATTCCCTATCATACTCTTCATCTTCAGACTTCCAATCAATCAATACCTGATCTACTTCAGTCTTCTCTACATCTCCATCCAAGGCAGACCTTCTACTTCATCATTCTCCCGTATAACTATGTAGACGCCCCTTAGGCATAATGTATGCACCAAACTCTAGAACTAGAACAAAATCATCCTTTACCAAGGATATCCAACCCAATAAAAATGTTCTAACATCTGTTAGGACCTTCTTGACACACCATGGTTCTAGATATGCTCCACTACTGAGCTTACTATCAGCATAGTAATCCAAACTGAACACTGCGTCACCAGCTTGAACAAAGAGAGCCTCAGAAAGCCAGAGAGGACTAAACTCTCATCCACCAAAAAAAGGTATACTTCCATCCTCAACCTAGAACTTCTGCCAAAAGCTCCAAGAGAATTAGAACCTCCTTACATTTTCAACTAAATACTCTTCTGCACAAGAGCAATCAGTTTCAAGCATCCTGCTTGAATGCACACAATGAAACCAACCAAATTCCACCTTTTGATTGATCTCAATCTTCTTCAGAACTCCCACAAGAATCCTGATCCACCTATGAAACCAGATCTTCAAGTCATATGAACTACTTGCTCCAAAGCAAGACATCTTGGATTCACCAAGCCTCTTAGTCATGTAACATCTTCTCAAACCACAGCTCCTGCAAACTGTATGAGATAGATCTTTTTGAAGCATCCATAACTTCCATTACTGTAGATCACCTCTATCTTAAGCTGATGTGCCACATCACCAGCTGAGACTTCTGATGTTAAGCTAGATGTCAAAACATTATGATATCCAACTGTTGAATTCAACTCTTCCTTCTGCCACTTAGAAGAACCTCCTCCCTTTGCAAAAACAGATTTCCATGCTCTCATAGACTTGATTCGACAATCAAGTTTGAGTAGACAACCTCCATCCTGCTCAGAAACTCCAAAGACTTCAAACCTACCACATCTGTATCTTTAGAAAATAAGTAGTCCAAGACTACCCCATAACTATACCAAATAATGCCACTTCTAAATACATTATAGAGCACACAATATTATTGTTATAATCTCAAGATCCTTTTAGCCATCATGATTGCTTCTCAGAGTTCTCACACTTCAACACACCACGAAGGGAAATAAATAGCCACATAGAGAAAAGTATATTCTCAACACTTCAATAGTCCTGCACTTTTACATCAGACATATACATAGTCTCCCGTCAATGTATTTTGTCATTAGTTGAATGCACAACCTTATCAAAAGCAGACAAATACTCAACTACTGTCAAGCTATTTATCATATGTGATAAGGTAACCTTCTCACACAAGGTACGACATTTGATCTGGTCTGACATTCTTTTCCTGCGCACTTGAGGCACTAGTTGATCCCTCTTTTGTTAATCCACACCACTGATCACTTCAGATTAGGTAAGTGGCTTGACCTGATACTTCACCATGAGCACAACTAACTTTCTTTGGCTGAGAAAACAAAGAACTGAAATGATGTTTCAACATCAGTTCCGACATCAGTCTATATCACATTAAACAACTGTTATGGCTTTGGAGACAACACCCATAGTAAACCACACACACATCTCTTGCAAGGGACAGTAGCTGACCACCCTTCAAAACCAGATTATACACACATGCAGGAACCAGCATACTCTTCTGGTTTGATGTCACAACAACTGGTAGAAGATCATTCAAGAGCAAAACCATGGGATCCTTCAATTTAGACCTGTGGATGGTCTTTCAGAGAAGAGAGCAAAAATAAATTGCATCCTTCTGATCTCTCATCAACAAACTTATTGAAAATGCCTTTATGAGTGGACTTGGGTCAAACCTTAAGTATCTTTGGTCACTTTAATAAGTCAATCAATATTATCCATAAGTATCACAACACCATGTGATACACCTTCAGAGGAGAACGGAATGTTGCAGCCTTAACACAAAACCACCAGGAATTTTCCATCAGATATATATATGCAGCGGAACACACACCAGAAAACTCCCCTACAACCTTCAGGCAAACCATAATAACCCTTGCACAAACACGACACTCCATGTGCACTAGGTCAATATAGGTTTGAAAATAAGTCAAACCACACAGCAGCTCACCACCAAAGCTACAAGCCTGATAACAATAGACAGGTCCAATACACACCCTGTCATGAACAGTTCATCCTCCACTTCAAGGGATCATCCAAAAATCTCTATGAACTAACCAAGTCCATACACCATTTCAGCAAAACTATCTTCCTTGCTCATGAACCAGAAAGTATCTTCCCTAGATCTCATCCAGAAATAGACAGGATTCCTGCTCTGATACCAATTGAAATTCTGGTATCAGATATGTGATGTCAAGTGCAATGTCACAACATCAATATCTGTTGTATGAACAAGGCAATAATAGTAATCAGAAAAAGCAGTAAACAACACAAATAATTTGTTCACCCAGTTCGGTCTAACAACCAACATCTGGGGGCATACCAAGCCAGGAAGGAAGTCCACTATTAGCAGTATCAAATTACAGACTCAACAAACCAGTTGACAATCCACTTACTTAATCACTACCCAATGACCCTTCTATCTAAGTCCTCCCTAGATAAGAGACTCCATCTTACTCCCAATCATCGCAATGATGTCTAGCAGTCAACATCTCAGTCACTGCATCAACAACTTGATTTCCAAAAAACTCTTCAATCACAGAAAAGTAGAAGACACACTTCCATGATAATACCTAGACATGACACACATGACTAAGAACAATATTTAGAGTTGCTTAACAGCTTCCTCCAAGAATAATATATCTCTTAACTACAGGCTTAGAGATAAACACGATGACCATCCCACAAACCGGGTGGTTCATCAACCAACACAGCCCTTATAATTTACATGATGGCTAACTTCCTTTTTTTCTAGGTTACAAAGACCCTATTTATAACCTATACCCAACTGGATTTGGGCCTTCAAATCACAACCAATCTTCTGCTTTAAATCTGCAAAAGATTATACTACTAAATAGATCTTCAATTAAATCTTCAATCAAATCTTCAATCAAATCTTCATAATTAAATCTAATTATTCTCCATATCTTTTTACAAGAAAATAGCAACAAGATCTGCTCTAAATATGATTGCAGCAGAATATATCTTCACCAAGAAATTCGCATCCAATCTAACTAACAGATCTCCTCAAATCAAACTAATGCGCGCAACCCCAAAAACATCACAACCTGATGTTTCAATGTTCTGGTATAGTGATGTCAAGACATCGCATGTGACATCACTCTTCAGCACTTTAACTCTTCAACACCTTAACATTCACTAATGTTATGACTCAATGTTAAGACATCAGACACATGACATCATTAACAACACCTGCTATACCCAACTAAGATGTCATGACATCTCCTTCAACATGTCACACCATTACAGCCATGCACTCATACTAGTTAGGTGCAACACAACATGTCAAGACATCTCACTTGACATTTCTACAACCTGTTGTACTGGACCCAAATGTCATGACATCTGTTGTAACATATGACAGCAATACTGTCATGACAGTTGAAGATGTTTCAACATCAGGTTCAGCATCTGTAGTGATGTCTGAGCAACCATGTCAGGACTTCTTATCTGACATCTTGTACCACTTACTATAGATCATCATCTGTTCTGACATTAACACATCCTGCAGTGATTTTCTACTCTTATGTCAAGACATTCTTCATAACATTTTCCTGAGCAACATGTTTTGCAAAAAATACTGCCAACTCAGAACTTACAGTAACAACCAAGCGGATGCGCATGCTATAACCTAAGATGAGGAACCGGACGGTGACAAGTGTCACCGCCGGAATGGCTGTGGATATCACCTATCTCCTTGTTAAAGAACCAACGGTGGGAGTGAGAACCAAATCAAGGAAACCTCTTCTTCTTTCTCCATGTTCATCTCTCTCTTAAAAAACTTCGCCGGGAAACCTACTCCGGCTGGAGAAGGCCGGTGGCCGGCGGCGCCGCCACCGTCTTCTCCGGCGACCTACCTCCACCAAACCCCTAAACCCTAACACAAACCCCCACTCAAATTTCAGGACTGTTCTAAATCTGAACTTGACATTTTCAAAGACTCAGCCAAACTACCGGATCGGAGGCGAGAAATTCAAAAACGCAAAATTAACAACAGTTCAATGCATCAATACTAAACCACAGCGGATTATGAATTCGAAGCCGCAGCTACCAAAGGTTGAAGTGAGAATGCGCGTACCTTCACAACAATGACGTTAACGGCGACGAATTTGGTATTTCCTTTCTCTCCCCTCCGTTCGCGAGTTCTCCCTTCTTCTTCCTTTCTTGCCAATTCTTCTTCTTCTTCTATTCTCCTTCGTTTTCTTTTTCCTTCTGATTTTCTGAACATGCGCGTAATGATTTGTTGAATTCTTGTTGCAAATTTCAGATCCTCTATGATGATTAACGAACTGGATGCGATGAACGTTCGATCTTGTGGTTGTTATAGGAATTGCAGGTTATCGAATTTGTTTATGCCTGAAGCTGAATTGAAGTTGAAGATGTATCGAAAGAAGGAGATTGAAGATGATGATCGTGAATAGTTGATGAAGGTTCTGTTAGATTTTCTCCAGTTTTCTTTTTCTGGTCTGAATTTTTCTGTTAGCAGTTAGGTTAGGGGGTTAGTTTGTGGTTGTTTGTTGAATTTGTTGTAGGTTTTGGAATTGAGTCGAGATTAAAGAAGATAGTGGCAAGTTTGGAAGAATGAAGAGTGTGAGATTGAAGAAGTTTTCAGAAGAATATTGAATTGATGGTGGTGTGTTGAAGATTGGTTAGGAATGAGGAAAATCGGTTAGGATACAGTTAGTTTCTGTTATAGATTTTCTGTTAATAATCAGAAGTTGGGATTCGAAACTGTTAAAGATTGGTTTCGTGTTAGGAAACATTGTTAGAGAAAAGTGGAGTTGTGAAAGTTTTGTTATATGATTTTCTGATGTAGAAAAAATGGTTAGTGATGTTAAGGAATTCTGTTAGTGAATTCTCGGTTAAAAATTCTGGTGTAATATTTTTATATCATTGCTATGTGTTGATTGCAAATGAGATAAATTAGTATGGAATTTTGGTTTTTTTCTAAATTTGATACTGAGTTTTTTGTGAATTCATTTTACTGCTGCTGTGTATATTTTCTTTTTCCTGATATTCATAACATGAAGCAAGGCTGGGACCTTTGTCAAAAGGAAGGGAAGGGCAAGACTGCAGTCTCCTTGGTATGGAAAGAACAGAACAGTTGGCCAGTATATTCAAATGTTTGTACAAAATCCCAAATCGAAGTATTTCCATCCTCAAAATGCTTATGGCATCCAGCGCACCTATGATGTTGGGCTTGGAGCAGCTGTACATCCAACATTGCATTGGGATTGACAACATAACTCGTTTTCTCTTTGATAAATGATGCAACCTTGATCTACATAACCCGTTTTCTCTTTGATAAATGATGCAACCTTGATTTATTTCTTTTCTTTGATCCCATCCACTTTAGTGGTGAATGATCTGTCACCCAGTCTTCTGTTCCAATCCATTGGTTATGATTTTACTAAGATCGGGATTACAGACGCGGATCCATTTTCTAGGAATTTGGTGGGTGGTAATTAAGAAGTAGCTACGAGTTTGGTGGGTGGTAAATCATAATAGCCAGTCGTCTTGTACAACCTCCAACATGAGGATGAGAAGTTTAATCCATAGGAATACTGCTGGAAGCCTGAAAGAAGCAAGTTCTACCATAGTAGATTCTACATAAAGCGTAGAGTCTTCTCTCTGCTGGAGTCACTAATTATGTTAATGCTTTTCACTAAATTGATATTGTAAAGCTGTGGTCTTGCTTAATAAAAATAAAATGAATAAACGGGCCCTAAAGAGGGGCCGTATCTCTTGTTGTAAGACACCATCTACATAATTCTGAGGTGGCAGCTGATACTCTTGAGAAAGCTTGAAAAGGATACACTTGATGAAAATTCAACCGTGAATGAAGATGAGAGTCTCACAACAAGAGAGAATCCTGAGCTTACACATAATGCCTTGATCACATGCCTTAAGAACTCATGCAAATGTATGATTAATGCAGTTATGACCTAATGTATATGCAGATGAATATGAAACAAAAGCCGGAAAAAGGTTGAGAAAAGTTATGGCAAATTTTGGGGTGCTACAGCTGCCCCTATTCAAACTTCTTAGATCTGAGGGTATGGAAGCGAAGATTTCCAAACAATCGAGATACAAGAAGATTGAATACTAAAATAACCTGGAAATTTGCAAACCGTAGGGATAACGAAATAGAGCTTTTTTACGAGGACGGCTGCAGATGAACTCGAAAAGGAAGACCGGCCACAGACGGGCTACCCAACAAAAATAATAGGAGGACGGCCGCAGACGAACTCGAAAAGGAAGACCGACCACAGACGGAGTACCTAACAAAATAATACGAGGACGGCCACAGACGAACTCGAAAAGGAAGACCGGCCACAGACGGGGTACCCAACAAAAATAATACGAGGACGGCCGCAGACGAACTCGAAAAGGAAGACCGACCACAGACGGGCTACCCAACAAAACTAAAACGAGGACGGCCACAGACGAACTCGAAAAGGAAGACCGGCCACATATGGGCTACCCAACAAAAATAAAACGAGGACGGCCGCAGACGAACTCAAAAAGGAAGACCGGCCACAGACGGGCTACCCAACAAAAGAATACGAGGACGACCGCAGACGAACTCGAAAAGGAAGACCGACCACAGACGGGCTACCCAACAAAAGAATACGAGGACGACCGCAGACGAACTCGAAAAGGAAGACCGGCCACAGACGGGCTACCCAACAAAAGAATACGAGGACGGCCGCAGACGAACTCGAAAAGGAAGACCGGCCACAGACGGGCTATCCAACAAAAATAATACGAGGACGACCGCAGACGAACTCGAAAAGGAAGACCGGCCGCAGACGGGCTATCCAACAAAAATAATACGAGGACGGCCGCAGACGAACTCGAAAAGGAAGACCAAGCCGAATGTGGACTTTGCTGGGAATAAAGTGAAATAAACTCTTCTGAGCTATGCCATATCTGCTGAGGAAGAGAACTGGTTTTCACGAAATAAGTCAGACGAGAACTGACTACCAGGCGAGAACTGGATTTCACGGAATAAGTCAGACGAGAACTGACTACCAGACGAGAACTGGCTTTCACGAAATAAGTCAGACAAAAACTGACTACCAGACGAAAACTGGATTTCACAAAATAAGTCAGACGAGAACTGACTACCAGAGAGAACTGGATTTCACCAAATAAGTCAGACGAGAACTAACTACCAGATGAGAACTGGGTTTACAAAAGAGATCGACCAATCCAAGGCAAACTCTTAGCAAAGATGCGGTCGTGAACCGAAAGGGTGAGAGGTAAAATCGACGGACTTACAACCCACAGATAAGATGATTCCGTTGGGGAAAGGAGAAGTCTAAATAAAAGACTCTGCCAGGGAGCACGGGTAGGATGAACACATTCCTCGGCGATCTCACCGAGGATAAACTAAAATCTCCTGAGTTATGCCATCTCTGCCTAGGAAGAGAACAGGAAAAGAAAGTACCCTGAGTTATGCCATCTCTGCTGACAAAGATAACTGGCAAACAAAATCTCCTGAGTTATGCCATCTCTGCTGAGAAAGAGAACTGGCAAACAAAATCTCCTGAGTTATGCCATCTCTGCTGCAAAAGAGAACTGGCAAACAAAATATCCAGAATTATGCCATCTCTGCTGAGAAAGAGAACTGGCAAAGAAAATATCCCGAATTGTGCCATCTCTGCTGAGAAAGAGAACTGGCAACCAAAATATCCAGAATTCTTCCATCTCTGCTGAGAAAGAGAACTAGCAAACAAAATATCCTGAATTATGCCATCTCTGCTGAGAAAGAGAACTGGCAAAGAAAGTATCTGGAATTACGCCATCTCTGCTGAGAAAGAGACTGGCAAAGAAAGTATCCAGAATTATGCCATCTCTGCTGAGAAAGAGAACTAGCAAACAAAATATCCAGAATTATGCCATCTCTGCTGAGAAAGAGACCTGGCAAACAAACTATCCGAATTATACCATCTCTGCTGAGAAAGAGAACTGGCAAAGAAAATCTCAAACCTGGCTTATGCTTCGAATGCACATGTTTGAATTTTTCTATGGCGTAATGCTCCATACGAAATGGAAATGCTACGCGTTTGGGAGGATGCCATGCAAATGATGCTTATGCAATGCAAAAAGGAATGCTCCAGCAAAATAAATGCTGAAAACGAAGGCAACTCCACCAGGGAAGACAAAATAAATTGTCCTCTGAGCCCAAGGACTCCACTGAGAAGGATCACACTGAGCAACCCCTTTGATCAACAACTTCTGCTGGAGATGCAATCCCAAAAGAACATCCACTCTACTGGGGATTATACATAACTCTTTGAAAAGGAAACCAATACCTGAATTAAAAGAGTGTCAAATATCACTTGGACTTAAAACCTACTAGGGATGTCAACCATCGTTGAACAAACCTGCGAGGATTGCCACCAAACTCTGCTTGGGGAGACACATCACAAGTTCTAGACCTGCTGGGGACACCATTGAGCTGAACCCGCTGTTGGGGAAATGACTTCACCCTTATCCTGTTGTTGCTGGTGAAAACACGTTTCCTGACTAGACGAGGGGAGTAGACACCAATACTATGCGGGGAAGACAACATCTTTGTCTCGGAAATATGTTCCACAACTCTCTTGTGGTAACAAAACAACATCCACCCTAAATCAATCCACTTTAGATGCTGGCTAGGGAACAATCTTTTGTACTCTTGCTGGGGAGAATACGTTTTGCTGAGTATGATGAAACCTCAATGCTAGGGAGAATAACCCTGCTGGGGAGGAAAGTCAACGAAACCTGCCGAGGGATATCATTGAGCTTAACCTGCTGTTGGAGGAGAGATTTTACCCTGTTGGAGAACAGAGTGTGCCGTTGCTGACGGAAATACACTTCCTGGCCTGCTGAGGAAAGTGAGTACCAGACTCTGTGGGGAAAATAAAGTCTTTTCAAAGACATCCAACACATCTCCTGCTGGAGATACAACCACATTCACCTCTGAGCAATCCACTTTAAACTGCTTGCTGGGGAATAATAAACTAACCATGACTTCGGCTGGGGAACACATTCCTATGTACTCTTGCTGGGGAGAATAAGTTCTGCTGAGGACGATGAACTTTCAGTGTTGGGGATAGTAACGCTACTGGGGAAAAACAAACTTGTTACCCAGCCTAACCTGTCCCGATGGTCATAAACGGCCCTTTGAACTCTCCACTTGCCCCAGACCACCAGGTCTAAAGGAAGAAATCATCTCAAGAGGATTTTATAGAAGATCGGGCATTCACACTTCCCCAGGGTCTTCAAACTCTTGGAGAGATTTATCAGATATCGACGCAACTGCCCCATACTTCATAATCCATGAAGTAAATTACCTCGAAGGGATTTGTAATGACTTGAAAATACTCTGCCCCAGTATTTTGAACTTTGAAGAGGTACTTTCAATTAACCGTCTTCTGGAATGGACAACTTCTCACACTCTAGGGGTGGCCTGCCCCTAGTCTTGGAGAAACTTTGCCCCTGACTGATCTTACCGAGATTTGTCAAATCGACCTGATTGCCCCATGTTAAATGCTTGTGGAGAGATTTATTGAATCTCTACATAATTGCCCCGTTTGGCTGCTTCTTATCACCGTTTATCGGGAACCTCTAGGTTGCGCACAGTCTCTTGGCCACATACCCCTTGACATGACTGTCCTTCGAAATTCTCACCATCTCAACTTGGCGTGATCGAGCTTCTCAACTGATGTTCATCATGTAAGCTTCTTTGATGTCAAACGCATGCAAGCAAAAAATGTTTAATATGAGAATGACAATTCTAATGCAACACTAGTGTTAATCTGAAGTTTTATTGAAAATGCGTCGCCAAGCCTTGTGAACGAATCACTAGCTGGGATGCGACATGATTTTTGAATGGAAAATAATACGCACATGCAATACCAACAAAAATCTTATTAGCATAACCCATAGGAGTCAGGAACGCTATCTCGTTGAAGTACGCCTTCGGAATAAACCCTGTTTCAATTAGGACTTTTAAGGGTTGTATCGTGGCCTGGTTCCCGGTTTTAGAAAAAGGATTTATGGCTCGACGTTTATCAGTGCCCACCCACTCTTCATGATGTTCTCCAGTCCTACGTTCAGCTAATCTGACACAAGCGCTCACCTCTCAAAAATATTTCATGATCTTTAAGGAATCCATGCACTGATGGTTTGAGACCTAATGAGGTTTTGGAGCAACAGTCACCCCTTTTGTCTTTTGTGTCTGTAGCCACACGACTTTGTTCTTATTTGAGGATTTTCCTTTTGTAATCCTCTTTCGCTTTTCGCTTTTCGCTTTTCATTCTTTTGATCCCTAATTTTGCATGGACTGACTCTTTTGAGTTTTCCGATTTTGAAGTCCAGCGGGATACCCTAACTTTTGCCTAAGTCGCTTGTTTTCAAGTTTCGACTTAGCGGGCTTTTTCCGTTTTCTCCTTTTTTTTTTAACAAATCGTGTGACACTGTTTTGTCTGACTTGTTTGAAAGGGTTGTGACTGCCTCACTCCTTGGTTGTTGATGGATAACCATAGTGGTTTCACATCTTTTGACCTCTTGACGGTGTGGAATAAAAGTAATGGATCCTCAGATGCACCCTCCTTTTGAAATTTGAACGCTCGGTCCAACTAACTGACGCCTACCCTGCCCCTGGGTTAAGTGTGAGGGTTTTTTCGTATGAAAGAAACTCCTACTTCAAGGCTCAAAAGGGGTTAACGAGGGTCTATCTCCCTTATATCTCCGGTGTTTGGGAATTTGAAGCAATGCCTGTACATCATCAACAGGGTTTTATCCAAAAGCACACAACCAAAGATTTTGCGCTTTCACCTCATCATCCTCCCTCAAGAGTTTAGGCAAGAAAGTTGGTATTGCAGTGCATATAAACATGATGTGAGTGCATAAAAGTAAAGTACTTCAAGAACAACACATTCATCGTATTAAAATCATCATTCAAAATACAAACAAGTTTTTACATGCACACATTGTTTAAACAAACAAATGAAAGCTACATATGAAAATGCAGTAAAGAATCTGAAGATTGCCATTATTGAGGAGGCTTGGCTCCGACCGGACTGATTGCTTCTGATAATATCCTTGTAGTCCCAAGTGCCCACTTGGGAAGCTTCAGTTGAAATGCATACCATCCGTAGTGAAAGTAATGACCCCTACATCAATCAGATCTTGTACCTTGTGTGGGAGCGCCTTAAAATCCTCAGTTGAATGCCCCCGTGCCCCAGCATGGTACTCACATCGAGCATTGGCATTAAACCCTGGTGGATATGGAGGAATGATCAGATCAGGTTTCCTTGGCACAATCAACCCTCTTTTAACCAACTCTGGCAATATCTGACCATACAGCTTTGGTACTACAACAAACTGTCTGTTTCTTGGCTTCCGTCGACCCCCTTGGGAACTATTCTGTTGTTGATTCTAATTCGTGTGTTCCTCTGGTTCAGGCGCTTTCCCCCTCAGACTTAATTGAGGAGTAGGCAGTAGTTACGGACGCGGGGATTCTAAGTTCAAGGATTGCAAGAAATGCCCCTGACTTTAAGCAGCTTCAGGAGAGGTAATAGAGATATCCACTTCTTTTTCAACAGCTAGAGTAGGACAACCTTGTATTCTTACGCCGCCCGACGTGAATTCAATTTCCCTCGAATCGACCAGATCCTGTACGGCATACTGAAAGGCCTTACAATTTTCCACATTATACCCCGGCGCACCAGAGTGGAAGTCACAATGGACTCTTGCGTCATAACCCGGTGGGGGAGTACCAGAGAGAGAAGCCAAAGTCCTTTTCTGTACCAGTTGCAACTGAAGGAGATGATGGAATAGCTTAGAATATGGCACTGGTGGAGTCTCAAAATGCCTATTCTGCTTAGGTCTTGGCTGATATTGGCGAGGAGCCTGATTTTGCTGTTGAGATACAGTCGGGACGGTCACAATGGCAATCTGCTCACTTTTTGGGAGGGATCCCTTAAGCAGCGGAGGAGAGACAATTCCAGCCGCAGCTTCAGGCATGAGAGTATTATCTTTGCTTAGCACACCTCTCATGACCTCCATAACCAGACTCATCTGAGTCTTTAGTTGGTTGACCTCTTCCTTCAGCACTTTCTGGTCTTGAACCAAAGCTTGCATCTTCCCCATAAACTGCCCCATCTGAATCTTCATTTCGGTCATTTCTGTACGGAGTTGTTCCATGGCTATCCTCTGATTATCACAGGCCGAGTATTGGTGGCAGGTCAAGCTGGCTATCCTGAAGATAATACCAAGTCAGAATGAGAAATCCGCTCCGGAACACCTGCTATGAATATGAGTATGAGAATGCGACGCAGAATGCCATGTTCGAATTTTTCCAAGGAATCATTATGCTTTGATTCAAAATTTGTTTCACAGACGAACCACAAGAAATAGATGGAAATGCTCAGTAGCAAGTCTCAAAGTTAATATCCCTTGGAAATACAAGAACATGTATGCGAAAATGATGATGCAGATGCAACAGACATGGGATTAAAGCTTCCATATATTCTGCATAAGTGTTGTGCTGATGGCCGAATAAGCTCATAGGTCGGCTCTGAAGAGAGTACCCGAATACTAGAATATCTGAATAACCAGAATAACCAGCATATCGGCATAATTAGAATACCAGAATGCCGGGGTGCCGGAATAATCAGAATATCGGAATACCATGATATCGGCATAATCAGAATCCCAGAATACCAGGCTGATAAGATTTCACTGATAAGAGAACCAGAATACCAGGTAGGATGATAGTTAAGGTTACCTGCAAACCTATAAATAACCCGCCCCTTTCACATGTGGGTACTAGGATCCTCAGTATCCCGGGCTCTCAGGTCTAGAAATGATGATACGTTCACCACTTTTGGTTTGCCATCATCACAAATCGAGGAGGCCTCAACTGATTCTCCAAAACGAAAGGTCCTCAGCTTCTGGCACTGAGGTCGAGAAGCAATAGTACATTCATCCCTCAGGGTACAGTACTATCGCCAATCGAGGAGTGCCTCCACTGATTCACTTTCAAAAAGGACATCCTACAGCGAGTTCCCAGCATTGGGTCCTTGGATCAAGAATGTGTAATGGGTTTGCCATTTCTGGTCTGCCATTATCACAACTCGGGAGGAGTGTCGTTACTGAGTTCTCGGGAATGGTCACCAGAGTCGACAATTCCTCCAGAGAATATCTAGTGGCCTATATAGAGCATACAATAGCAGATAGCTCCGGATAGAACCTCGTCTGGTTTTAGGTCTAGTGAACAACCACACATGGCAAAACACCACAGGAGCGACACGCCCACCCATACTAATACCTATGTGTATGCTCAAGCCTGGGTAGTGGGCTTATCTCTCGGAACACCCTGCCCACCAAACAAAAAACCAGCACAGCACAGCATAATCCAGTATAATAATGAAATGAAAATGCAATAAATGCGGTAAAATAGTAGTACAGTAAAGCAACAATACAGTAAAACAGCAAAACACAACTCCACAATAAACACCCGATGAAACAAAAACAGACAAGCGCTAGGATCGACTCGCAAAAGGGATGGACCAGCAAAAGGTCAACTGTCCCCAGCAGAGTTGCCAGCTGTCGCTCCCGGGATTTTAATCCAAGTACAAACGCAAAAGTGGCGCGGAAATAGAGTCACCAGCAATGTGTATTTATCCCATGAGAGGGAAAGGAAACACTGCATAAACCTGGGGGAAAGGAAAAGCATGGTCTCAAGACCAAGAGAAATGGGTTCGGGAGTCGGTTATGGAAGGGAAGGTGTTAGCACCCAACACGTCCATCGTACCCAATGGGATCCACGCTTGCTGTCTCGATCAAAGGGTGTCGTCATCTGGAGCTCCATTGCTACTGGAAAGGAGAAGGAACGAGAACGGAAGAGAACGGAGAAACAAAGAAGAAAAGAAAAAAGAAGTGACTCGGTAGGACGTCCTCGGAGTCCTAGGCCTACGTATTCCCTCGGGAACGGGGAAATCAGAGTCAACGTAGTTCAGACGTGAACTAAGGGGAGGTTGCTCGCCAAGACATCGCCGTCTTGTGCCTATGTATCCTCAATCGGATGAGAAGGAGGAAATCAGAGCAGCTGTAGTTCGACTTAACCATGTCTACATTTTTTATGAGCGATGTTAAGTTCGCGTCCGACAGTTAGGGTCAATGCCTGTTTGTGACGAGACGAAAGTAACGTGCCCTTTTCTGAAAATGAAGTTTGAAACTTAACGATCCCGAAGGACAAAAAAGTTTGAGTTTGTTTTGTGTTTTTTAGACAGAAGTGTTTTTGCAGTTGTTTGTAACTTGCATTGCACCCAAGTCTACAACATAGGAATGAATAAGTCATGTATCGTCCCCCAACAGGACGTACACTAAGTATCCTAGAAGAATGAAGGGATATCCCCCATTATTCACTTCCTACATCTAAGGCTCATGCGTAATACCTGTTTAACCTTTATTAAGTGTTTTTAGAAAGGTTATGGGATGAGAAGAGAAGACTCAAGTTGAAAAGAAAACACTAAAGGGAATCTAATTTGTTCCTAATGCTATCATGCAAAGGTGGCCCTAAGGTCAGGATCAAGAGGGACATCTACCTAATGTTGTCATGCATGGATTGCTATCCTAATGTCTCTCATACCTCCGACTTAATTGAAAATTAAGTGGAGCTAGGAATCCTACGGGATCATGTCATCAGACCAGTAAACATAGGATAAATTAATCACAAAATGAACTAAAAGCAACGAAAGAATAAACAGCGTCAGTCAGCAATAATGTCACACAACTGAATATGGAGAGGGGGGAGCTTTAGCCAAGGGGTCATATCAACCGAGGAAAACAAGCTAAGTGTGGGAAATAGGGGTGCTCACCCAATGGTATCAAGAACCATGGAGAGCAGAGTAAGGAAGGGGAAGACGTGAATCAGATCACATAAGCGTCAGCATTGGTCAATGCGAGCTATAGACAAGGCGTGGGGGTTTTATTGTTAAACCCTCATTCCACTTGACCGACTCGATAACAAGAGTAGGTAATGTTCAGAGCTTCAATCATGTAACGAGAGCTAAGAACGACTCAACTAGAATAATAGGGGTCGATTGTGGACCCTACCTTCCGTCAATTGTCTCCTTGGAGGTCTTACAAGGGAACACGGGAATGGGATGCCTCTTTAGAGGTCTTCAGCACAATACTAAACAAGCACAATCATGGCCTCACTTGAGGGCTTTCCATACAATCCTACTTATCATGGCATTTGCTATTCCTACTTCTCATGGCATTGACTATTCCTACTTCTCATGGCATTTGAAAGCATTAAAGAGAAGTGAAGAGATAAGAAGTCCTACCAAACGGATATGAATCCGTAGCAAAGCAACAAAAGCGCAAATAAAGCAAGTCACGAAAGCACCAATAAACAAATAGCAAACCAAGTTAGAAATAATTTTATATTTACAAAATAAAATGTCCAAACCACCTTTGGAATGTCTCCTTTATGTACCTTGCACATGTGAACCAAAGACATTAGTAATAACAAGAGAGCGTATATACAACATGAAACCTAAGTCTAATGGCTATGTACGCTTGAGTCACACTAGTCAAAATGAAAGACCTAAAAGGATTATGAAATTACAAGTCAAGTTACAACTATGCTACAAGACTAATCTACTTTGAAGTCAAAGGTAAACCATCAAAAGAAAGCCGTTACAAGTTGGATGCATTGAATTAAAATGTGAGAGTGGGCCAAGGTCAGAAGTGAAACAACTCATACGCATGCTTAAAACCAATCTCAAAGTGTCACAAAGGTTTGCATTAAACTCTCTCTCCGAAGTCGATTCATTCCACGAGCAAAACCACATTTAAACTTCTCATACAAGTATGTAAAATTATCACTCAAGTAAGGAAAATGAAATGACATGGTAAGGCAATGTTAAAGCTCATACACCAGAGGTAAATGACCTATAAAATGTCCTAATTTAATCCCAAAACAATCATGAACATGGCATACAAATAGCATCAAAAGAAGTGGCCAAAGTGAAACACAAATTCAAGCTCGCATACACACAAAGAAGGCATCATTTAAGGCATGTGAAATGATCAAATGCAATACTCAAGCATGTCTCAATTGTGCATCAAAATACACTTAATAATGTGCTAAAACTCATATTCAAAGTTGGCCCAAAGTGCCCTCATACAATTCCTAAACATGACCTCTTTCTAAGCATGATTCAACATGTTCGGTTCGCATTGGAAAATGAGTGAAAAATAGTAAAATGCTCTTGAAAATTATGAGTAATCAACCAAGTCATTCCAAGTCCAGTAGGTAATCACATGCAAAAGATAGGGTTCATACCATGCACCAAACATATTCAATCATTTGCAAACATGGATCAATTTATCAATGATGCTCTTACAAGATAAGGCACAAAGATGATGCTCAAAATCAATTCAATAATCATGTACATGGCACCAATCAAACATCATTAGGTCACATAATCAAAGGAGTAAATGTGCACCAAAAATTAGCTCCAAATTGTCAATGGAATATCACATTCTAAGACTTGCATCACAAGATACACCATTAAGAACACAACCCTTTCCAAAATTCCTGAAGAAATATCAAACAGCCCCCAAAATGGAATTAAAAATATCCATAAATTAATTAACACCCCTAAAAACATACGTGAATTTTATTGGAATTTTCTGAGGAACGAAACTATTTTTAGAATTAGATTTTGAAACAAGTACAAAAAGAAAATTAAAAGAAAACATGGAAGAACAAGGGGGGTGTGCCTAAGCAAAAGCTTCCGTTTAAATTCTTCATTGGGCTCAAGCACAAAGGTGTAATTAGCAATAAAAGGATAGGCCCAAGGAACATTGCTAGCCTAAGGCACACGGTGGACCATCACTATCTCAATTAATCTGAGCCCTCTGATCTATCTTAGGGGACCTATCCAAGGGTTTAAACGCGTGGGTACACAGTAACAACCAAGGGGATGCGTACGCTATAACCTAAGATGAGGAACCGAACGGTGACAAGTGTCACCCCCAGAATGGTTCTGGATATCACCTATCTCCTTCTTAAAGAACCAACGGTGGGAGTGAGAACTAAATCAACGAAACCTCTTCTTCTTTCTCCATGTTCATCTCTCTCTTAAAAAACTTCGCCGGGAAACCTACTCCGGCCGGAGAAGGCCCGTGGCCGGCGGCGGCGCCACCGTCTTCTCCGGCGACCTACCTCCACCAAACCCCTAAACCCTAACACAAACCCCCACTCAAATTTCAGGACGGTTCTAAATCTGAACGTGACATTTTCAAAGACTCAGCCAAACTACCGGATCGGAGGCGAGAAATTCGAAAACACAAAATCAACAACAGTTCAAAGCATCAATACTAAACCACAGCGGATTATGAATCCGAAGCCGTAGCTACCAAAGGTTGAAGTGAGAATGCGCGTACCTTCACAACAATGACGTTAACGGCGACGAATTTGGTATTCTCCTTTCTCTCCCCTCCGTTTGTGAGTTCTCCCTTCTTCTTCCTTTCTTGCCAATTCTTCTTCTTCTTCTATTCTCCTTCGTTTTCTTTTTCCTTCTGATTTTCTGAACATGCGCGTAACGATTTGTAGAATTCTTGTTGCAAATTTCAGATCCTCTATGATGATTAACAAACTGGATGCGATGAACATTCGATCTTGTCGTTGTTATAGGAATTGCAGGTTATCGAATTTGTTTATGCCTGAAGCTGAATTGAAGTTGAAGATGTATCAAAAGAAGGAGATTGAAGATGATGATCGTGAAGAGTTGATGAAGGTTCTGTTAGATTTTCTCCAGTTTTCTTTTTCTGGTCTAAATTTTTCTGTTAACAGTTAGGTTAGGGGGTTAGTTTGTGGTTGTTTGTTGAATTTGTTGCAGGTTTTGGAATTAAGTCGAGATTAAAGAAGATAGTGGCAAGTCTGGAAGAATGAAGAGTGTGAGATTGAAGAAGTTTTCAGAAGAATATTGAATTGATGGTGGTGTGTAGAAGATTGGTTAGGAATGAGGAGAATCGGTTAGGATACAGTTAGTTTCTGTTATAGATTTTCTGTTAATAATCAGAAGTTGGGATTCGAAACTGTTAAAGATTGGTCTCGTGTTAGGAAACATTGTTAGAGAAAAGTGGAGTTGTGAAAGTTTTGTTATATGATTTTCTGATGTAGAAAAAATGGTTAGTGATGTTAAGGAATTCTGTTAGTGAATTCTCGGTTAAAAATTCTGGTGTAATATTTTTATATCATTGCTATGTGTTGAATGCAAATGAGATAAATTAGTATGGAATTTTGGTTTTTTCTGAATTTGATACTGAGTTTTTTGTGAATTCATTTTACTGCTGCTGTGTATATTTTTTTTTCCTGATATTCATAACATGAAGCAAGGCTGGGACCTTTGTCAAAAGGAAGGGAAGGGCAAGACTGTAGTCTCCTTGGTTTGGCAAGAAGAACAGAACAGTTGGCCAGTATATTCAAATGTTTGTACAAAATCCCAAATCGAAGTATTTCCATCCTCAAAATGCTTATGGCATCCAGCGCACCTGTGATGTTGGGCTTCTAGCAGCTGTACATCCAACATTGCATTGGGATTGACAACATAACCCGTTTTCTCTTTGATAAATGATGCAACCTTGATCTACATAACCCGTTTTCTCTTTGATAAATGATGCAACCTTGATCTTGTTTCTTCTCTTTGATCCCATCCACTTTAGTGGTGAATGATATGTCACCCAGTCTTCTGTTCCAATCCATTGGTTATGATTTTACTAAGATCGGGATTACAGACGCGGATCCATTTTCTAGGAATTTGGTGGGTGGTAATTAAGAAGTAGCTATGAGTTTGGTGGGTGGTAAATCAAAATTGACAGTCGTCTTGTACAACCTCCAACATGCGGATGAGAAGTTTAATCCATAGGAATACTGCTGGAAGCCTGAAAGAAGCAAGTTCTACCATAGTAAATTCTACATAAAGCGCAGAGTCATCTCTCTGCTGGAGTCACTAATTATGTTAATGCTTTTCACTGAATTGATATTGTAAAGCTGTGGTCTTGCTTAATAAAAATAAAATGAATAAATGGGCCCTAAAGAGGGGCCGTATCTCTTGTTGTAAGACACCATCTACATAATTCTGAGGTGGCAGCCGATACTCTTGAGAAAGCTTGAAAAGGATACACTTGATGAAAATTCAACCGTGAATGAAGATGAGAGTCTCACAACAAGAGAGAATCCTGAGCTTACACATAATGCCTTGATCCCATGCCTTAAGAACTCATGTAAATGTATGATTAATGCAGTTATGACCTAATGTATATGCAGATGAATATGAAACAAAAGCCGAAAAAAGGTTGAGAAAAGTTATGGCAAATTTTGGGGTGTTACACTTGTGCTTGATTCTTGCTATGGGAGTCCTCTTGATTCTTTGTGGATGTTTGTGAGGTTAGACAAGTTGAAGATCATGTCAATTCTTGATTGATCCTTTGTCTAAGAACTCTGAGAGGGCTTGAAACCCTAATTATTGTTTGTAGTGAATGCTCACCCATGTTTGGGGAGACCGAGGAGGTATGATGGTTTATCCATATTGTGATGATGATTTGCACAATGATGGGAAATATTAGTGGTCAAAATTTGGGGTATGACACTAACTAGAAAGCGGTAATATTAAAGCGGTAAAGTTCCTCCCCCACACTTAAACCAAACATTGTCCTCAATGTTTTGATAAAAGGTGGAAAAAGGAAAGATATAACAAGTATGAATGCTATTGCAAGCCAAATCCTTTATGATCCTTCCCTTGTTGTCCATGTCTTCGCTGACCACTTCTGCTTCGGCGGCGGGTATTTCGAGATACCTTCGTTTGTGTAATTCATGAACCAGCTCATCATATTGCATGTTTCCAGAGGTAGTACCTGCAAAAAGTGTTAGAAAAATATGGTGCGGTGTGTGCAGGTGGAACCTGACCATACAAAGAATGAGGAAGAGGTGAGTTACTGATGGGAGAGATGTGCTCTCTCCTATCATACTCATCGTCGGTGTCACCACCACCAACGACATTCGCAGGAATGTCCGTGGGCATCAGCTCATTTCCAGGATCGTCATCTAGAGAATTTTCGCCTAGATGTAGTTGAGACGTGACAAGCAATACATTTCTTTCTTTTCTTCGAATTCAAACAAATAAACATATAGACTTAAAAAAAACCCGTGGGTTTCCTCCCACGCAGCGCTTTGTTTAACGTCAATAGCTCGATGGCTAAAGAGTGTAAGCACTCAAGGTGGTTCTTTCGAGGATGGATCCTCGATCGAACTTTTAATAATCTCCGGCTTCCATGGCCACTTATCAAGCCATCTCTCATATCCCTTTCCTTTTCTTTTCTACCTTCTGTGAGGTGGTTCATTCTTTTGAACTTGTGGTGGTGGTTTTGGCTCTATCCAGAGTATCAGTTTTTCAAGTTTAGGTTTAGTTCTTTCATCCACCACCTCAAAATCTAACCTTTCCCTCTTAACACTAATGATTTCCCTAGTTTCATGGCCCTCTAAATTTCTCTTTTTATGAAAAACCTCAGACAAATGTGCATTGGTGTCGATGTTTTTCCAATACCTCCACATACATTTTGGATTGGGAGTCTACTTAGCTTCTACAAACCTTTACGGGAAAGGAATCGGTGGGGTATAAGGAGGAGGAACAACAATAGATGCTTCCTTCTCTACCTCTTCGAAAACTTCTCTTTCGGGTGGTGTCGGTGGATTTTTCTCAATCTCTACACTTTTCTCACCAGAGCTCTCCTCAACCTCATTATTACTCTCCCTAGGATTTTCTATTTTTTCTTCACTATTGGTTGTTACAACATCCACATGTCTCTCAGGGGAGTGTCCTATAGGTATCTGTGCAAGCAAGGAGATTTGAGTCTCTAATGCCTCATTGTGAGTAGTGAGGGACTCGACCACAGTGTTCATCTGCCTAAGGTTTTCATTAATTTGGAGATGTTGTTTTCTAAACTCTTCATTTTGGAGAGTTTGTGTCTCCACAAAGCGCTCCATCATAGATTCTATCCTAGAGTGAGTAAGCGTCGCATTGAATTCCTCCATTAGTATTTCGAGTTTGGATTTATGAAAATCTTGCGGTTCTTCAAAATACTGGGATTGGTAATCATAGAGGAAATTTGGATGAGAATGAGTTAGCATCGCATTGAAATCATCCATTAATATTTCGAGGTCGGATTTATGGGAATCTTGCGACTCCTCAAAATTTTGGGAATGGTAATTGTAGAGGAAATCTGGGTGATACATAGTAATTTATATAAGAGTGCCTTAGTCTATACGGTGCAACAACGAAATCACAATATTGATTGTTGGTCCCCGGCAACGGCGCCAAAAACTTGATGCGTCCGCAAGTGCACGAAAATATCGAAGTAATATAAAAGATTGTCGAACCCGCAGAGACCAATGTCAACCTACCGTTATCTATTGCTGTGATGTAAAGCTAAGGCTAATGATTACTTAGTTTAAATGGAATTAAAACAAAACTAAAATGAAACTTAGAAAATACAACAATAAGGAGAGGCCGAAATATGGATCCCGAGTTCCTAAGGGACCCTGCAAATTTTAGGCACTAATTATAATTAAACTACATTCCGTATAAAATATCAATTTAAAGACTCCATCTCACACTCTCGCGCTATTGACTAAAGCCACACTCCCTAACCATGGGATTTTTCTCTTGCTCGCTCGTTTTAATTAGAATGCATATTTTGAAAACCAATTAGATCCTATTCAATACCTAAAGCCCTCTCGCTGTTTTTAGGATCGATGCCTAGCTTCCACTATCTGGTTCAATACTCACACTCTCGCGCTATCGGCTCGAACCTTAGTTTGTTTCTCACTCTCGTGTCGAAATAGTAAGACTTACAATTAGAAACTAAAACCAAAACAAAATTTATTTAATGTTTCACGCCTATTATTTTCTACTGAGTCCCGTCGGTAACGATGATCCTCATACGCCGGTCTCAAGACAATTTACCCAAACATGGTTGCGGTAACAAATAAACAATTTTGAGTTTTTGAATTAAATAAAGACATAATAAGCGGTTTAAATAAGTTTAAAGCGGTACTTGAAGAAAACGGTAAATGCTTAAGAAGATAACAATGGCAGAAAGATAAAGCATAAATATAAATTGCGGAAAACAAAAGCAGGAAAATAAATTGCGGTAAAAGTAAATGAACCTGAAATAAAAACTGAAATTAAATTGAAGGCAATATTGTTGATCCAAGAGTACAAAATAAAACAAAATACATAATTGTGACAATCCCTCGATGTGAGCGATTGTCACTTTTACAAGTAATTTTAATGCCTAAAACTAGAAAACAAAAACGACAGCGTTTCCGCACAACTTGGATGATTTGGAACAGGTGAAATGGTCCTATTTATATAGAAATTTTGCTCTGAAAACTGCTCCCCACGCTCTGAAGATGGAGGGAAATTCAAACTCTAAAAACTGCTGCAACTGCTGAAAACTTGCAAAAACTGCTGTTGCGAACCAATGGCGAACGCCGTGGGGTAATAGCGAACGCCATCTGGGGACGACGAACGTCGTGGGGTAATAGCGAACGCCATCTGGGGACGATGAACACCGTTTTCTCACGGCGAGCACCATTTGCCCACGACAAACACCGTATTAGTCAAATGGCAGAATTTGCGTTTTTCTTCATTTTCTTGCTCTTTTCCCAATTTTCTCGCACAAATGCTCTTATTCGACAAATACCTGAAACACAAACATAACACGACATAATAATACGATAAACAAGTAAAACGACATTAAAATGCATGCTAATCGATTCGAAATAAATGATATATTTTCACGTTATCAAGCTCGGCTGAGGGGAGTCGGGTTCCCTGACCGGCCCGAGTTATGGATGATACCTGCCTAGCTCTCTGCATTGTTCGATCTTTCTTGCTATCATAGTCTAGTTCATGCTTAACCTTGTCCGTCTACTCAACACGGCTTCAAATATATTTGGCATGTATATAACCAACCAAATTACAACCGCTTCCCTTGGAATACTAAAACCCTTACTTAGATGAACCATTAAGGTGTCTAAGAATACGCTTTACCACTTTTAAATGCGATTCCTTATAAGCCGATTGATAATGAGCGCACATAAAAACGCTAAACATAATGTCCGGCCTAGATTCCTTAAGATATAGAAGGGAACCAATCATACCTTTATACTTTTTCACATCAACATCCTTACCATTCTCATCTTTTTCCAAGTTTCCATTTGTAGCTATTGGAGTGTCAATTGATTTTGCATCTTCAATACCAAATTTCTTTATCAATTTGTTGCAATATTTCATTTGACATGCAAATGTCCCTCATTGAGTTGTTTGATTTGAAGACTGAGAAAGTAATTCAAATCCCCCCATGAGATTCATTTCTAACTCACCCTGCATAAGCTTAGAAAACTCTTTGACTAGTTGCATGTTAGTGGAACCAAAATTGATATTATCGACATAAACTTGAACTCTTTGGAGCAATCATACAATGTTAGCAGTATATAATACATGTGAAGATATTAAGATGAGGTCACTAAAGACATGTAAATTGAAACACACCATGGTTATCAATTGAAATATATGGAAATGAACACTCATAAAATGTATCTGTTCTGGACTGGACCAATGGCTAAAATTGGCCCAATCCGCCTCTGCTCCAGAGCGGCCCAAATTGCATAAGTCCAATCCACATAGGGGCAAATATGACATTTCTTCCCCTCCAACCGGGCAAGGAATGCAACGTTTCTCCCCGACATTGATGCCCGTTACGCACGGCTTCCTCGCTGCCCGAACAGCAAAGGACATGTGCCCGGAACTGCGTTTATGCCCGACATAACGGCTAGTTTCGAGCACCATGCCCGGCATAACGGCTAGTTTGGGCAGTTACCTATTCTTTGGAGAAAACGGTTATTTCGCCCCGAAAATAGGACCGTTGGCCATGCGCTGGGGGCTCTATATAAACCCTCTCGCTTGAGAGGGTCAGGTATCCAATATTCACCCTAAGAATTCATACTTTGTACTTGTCCCTTTTCTCTGACCCTTTCTTACTTGAGCTTCGGAGTGCCTTGCAGGTACACCCCCCTCCTCTCCATACAACCAGCATCCCTGACATACTTGGCGGCCTGATTCTACAGGATCTGATCCAGCCTTCACGATCAGTGGCGCCATCTATGGGAATCTTTTTTCTCCCCTTCTTTCTTTAACCGAAGATCAAAACAACTTTCGAACATCATCACGATCATGGCCTCCCAAGATCGCACCCAGGATGCTCTTCATTCCACCATCCTCCCCGTCAACAAATCTGACGTTGACGGCCAATCATCTCTCCTCTGGGATGCCCGTTTCCTTAGGGATGGAGCCACTGCTTCTCCTTCCCCTACCCCTGCTGATCGCAACAACGATCAACCCTCTCTCGACCTCCATCCCGTTCCTATTCTGCCCAGCGCCGACCCGGCCGTGGCAGCCCTCCTGGAGTCCCTTAACAAAACCAACACCCTGATCCTGTAGTAGAACGAGAGGATCGGGGCATTGGAAGAGTCTTGCCGTCCAAGATCCCCTCCTACGCGGAGGAGCCAGCGACAATCTAGAAGCCAGCAGCCACTGAGAGATATCGACCGAAGACCGTGCCAAGAGCACGATCCTCGCGTAGCCCGAAAGCGCGACCAGATCTCCCCGCGTGACCAGCACGCTCACGACCACAAAAGGACTCGAAGGAACGAGGAATCTCCGATCAAGTCCAAAGGACAGGCACACTCACCTTCTCCTCGAAGGAACCGCTCACCTTCTCCTCGAAGGAACCGCTCACCTTCTCCTCGAAGAAACTGTTCACCTTCTCCGCGAAGGAACCACCGACGCGAGCAACCCGTCCGATCACCATCATACACCAGTTCTAGTGATGACAACGGGCCTCGCGGCCCGTTGTCCCAGGAGATCTTAGCCACCCGTCTCCCAAAAGGCTTGGAGAAACCCCCATCACTTGGCACATACGACGAGACCACCGACCCCGACGAGCACATCGAGAACATCGATGCGCTGCTAGACTACCGCGGCGTACGGGGCGCCATCAAATGCAGACTGTTCTCGACCACACTTCGGAAGGGAGCAATGACATGGTATAAACAAATACCCGAGGAGTCCATCACCTCGTGGAAACAACTGGGCAGGATGTTCTCGCGGCACTTCATAGCATCTCGCCGCCATCCCAAAACTGAGGCCTCCCTCGGAGCCGTAATCCAGGGGAAAGACGAACCTCTCCGTGCATATATCGAGAGGTTCAACAAGGAAGCTGTGCAGGTCCCGATGACAGATAAGATGAAGAAGTTCCTGCTCGAACAAGGGGTCCGCCCGGACTCCGAGTTCGCCAAAGCCATTGGCCTCGCGCCACCGAGGAACTTGGACGCCCTCCTCCTTAAAGCCCAATCTCATATTCAGTAAGAGGAGAAGATTGCGGCCAGCAATGTCCGAGCGTCTCGCCGCCAGGAGAACGCCCGGGCTTCCAAAGGAGAAGAAGCCTCGACGTCTCGTCGGGGTGAACGAAGGCACGAGGACCGTCCCCGTGACTCCCGTGACAGCAAAGGGCCCTCCGGGTGTTTCCACGATTACATTCCCCTGACCGTTTCCATGGAAAAGATTTTGACCGAATGTGCCAATTCGGAGTTCAAACAAGCCGGGGTCTATTTCCACAAACAGCTACTGAACAGACCAAACGTGGACAAGTCAAAGTACTGCCGCTTCCACAAAAGTCACGGCCATACTACGGAGGACTGCATCCATCTGAAGGATGCCATAGAGATACTGATCAGGGACGGGCACCTGAAACAGTTCATGAAGAAGAAGGACACTCCTCGACAGGACGCCTAGGAGTCCAAGAAGGTCGAGGAAGAGGTACCCTCCTCGGACGACGCCAACGTACAGGTCGCGATGTCCATCTCGCGGCCAGAGGACTTCTACGTCCCAGACGGGCTCAACGCCCCTGCTTATTTCGCGGCCCACAGCCCGTGGGAGACTTTTCCTTCCGCCATGGTCATTTCTAGCGGGGGATTCAACAAAGTCACTGTGGGTTCCGTGAAACAGAAGTTCGACCACCTGATCAACACCAGCTCCAACAAAGTGACCATGCTTGATCAGGCCCAGAAGGGCTCTGTCCCCATCTCCTTTTACAAAGAGGAACTCCTCGGCGGCTCCCCGAACCCCAGCATACCTCTGCTTGTCAGAGCCCGGATGGCGAACTTCAACGTTCGCAGAACACTTATCGACCAAGGCAGCTCGGTCGACATCATGTACTCCCAGCTGTTCTCAACGCTGCAGCTGGACGAATCGCACCTTACCCCCTATGTAGGGTCCGATTTACAGGGGTTCAACGGGTCTATGACCAAGCCGTGGGGTTACGTCGAGTTGATCGTGACCTTCGAAGCAGCTGAAACGGCCAGATCTATCAAGGTACAATTTCTGGTAATCGACTGCCCGTCGCTTTACCAATGCATTTTTGGAAGGCCAACTCTAGCCAAGTTGGTAGCAGTGCCATCGACCGTCCACCTGAAGATGAAGTATTACACTTCGAAAGGAATGGTCGCCACCCTCCACGGTGATATAGAAGCTACCCGACGGTGTTTTGAAGCAGCTACAAAGGGGCTTAACACCATTGCGCCCAAGCCTAAAACGTCTAGCAAGCCAGCACTGTCGAGCAGCTCCGAGGAGGCCAAACCTCTTCCCCAGGTCGACTCTATCGACCTCGACAGTCGCTTCCCCGAGGACCAACAGGAGGAACGAGCAGCTTCAGCCGGCCCATCCGCGTCATCCAGCAGCAGCTCCCATCCGATGCACCCAATCCCGGATGGCAACTTCGAGCTAGTCCTGTTCGGCGAAGACCCCCAACGGGGAGTGAAGATCGGAGCAGACCTGCCTGACATCGCGAGGAAGCAGCTCAAAGCGTGCCTCCGAGAGAATGTCGACCTTTTCGCGTGGAGCGCCGTGGAAATGCCCGGCTTGGATCCATCCGTCGCATGTCACCAGCTGACCATTGACTCGGCCATCAAGGTCGTAGCACAACGTAGGAGGAAGCAGTCTCCGGAGAAAATGGAGGCTGCTTTAAAAGCTGTAAAGGACCTCCTCGAGGCCAAATTTATTTCGGAGGCCAAGTACACCACTTGGCTATCCAACGTTGTATTGGTTAAAAAATTTAACAGAAAATGGCGCATGTGCATTGATTATACCGATCTCAATAAGGCATGCCCGAAGGATGCCTACCCCCTCCCCAATATTGATAAACTTGTTGATAATTATGCTGGTTTTAAACTTTTACCGTTCATGGACGCCTACTCGGGCTACAATTAAATCCCAATGGCAATGTCCGACAAAAAATATACGGCCTTCATGACCGAATCGGGAAACTATTACTACAACGTAATTCCCTTCGGCCTGAAGAACGCCGGAGCAACGTACCAACGAATGATGAACAAAGTATTTCGGGGAGAAATAGGCGACATGCTCGAAGTATACATGGACGACATGATCGTTAAGTCCCACGAGGAAACCGATCATACTGCCCACTTACGAAAGGTCTTCGAACAGACCAGGAAATACAAAATGCGTTTTAATCTGGAGAAGTGCACGTTCGGTGTCCGGGCAGGCAAATTCCTCGGCTTCTACTTAATGGAATGAGGAATCGAAGCCAATCTCGACAAATGTCGGGCATTCTCTGAGTTTCCTACGCCCAAGTCCAAAAAATCCATCCAGTCCCTCAACAGGATGCTCGCGTCACTATCTCGTTTCGTGGCCAAGTCTGCCCAGCACGCCCTGCCATTCTTCAAACTCCTCCGCAAAGAGGCAGCATTCGAATGGACCGAGGAGTGCAACAAGGCCCTTCTCCATCTGAAATAGGCACTCTCAGAGCCGTCGTTCCTCTCTCGACCAGACAACGGCGAAACGATATACTTATACCTGGCCGTTGCGACCGAAGCAGTGAGTGTCGCTCTCATCCGCGAGATGCCTGACGGGCAGAAACCCATTTACTTCACAAGCAAAGTGTTGCAAGGACCAGAGTTAAGATACCAGCAGATAGAGAAAGTGGCATTGGCCCTCATCAACGCAGCCAGGAGATTAAGACACTACTTCTTGGCTTACACGATCATGGTTCGAACAGATCAGCCCATAAAGCAGCTTCTCGGGTGACCAGATATGGTCGGCCGAATGCTTAAATGGTTGCTGGAGCTGTCCGAATTTGACATCCAATACGAAGGCCGAAAATCCCTCAAGGCCCAAGCTCTGGCCGACTTCGTCGCGGAGATGACATTCGCAGATTCCCCTGCAAGCGAAGCGTGCAAGTGGACCATCTTCGTTGACGATGCCTCAAGCTCGGCAGGAAGCAGCGCAGGGATCATACTAGAAAGCAAAGAAGGAATTATCGTCGAGGTATCACTCACACTGTCTTTCCAAACCTCCAATAACCAGGCGGAATACAAAGCCTTCCTTGCTGGGCTACGCCTTGCCGAGGACCTGGGCGCACAAGAAGTCGTCATTTGCACAGACTCACAACTCGTGGCCCTCCAGGTCCGGGGTGAATACCAAGCCAAAAACAATAACCTGACCGAATACTTGGCCCTGGTAAAGAGGGAAATGGCGAAATTCACAAAAGTGGAAGTGAAACACGTTCCCCGCGAACATAACGTACGAGCAGACATGCTGTCTAAACTGGCCAGCACAAAGAAGAAAGGCAGAAACAAATCCGTCATACAGGAAGTGCTTCCTCGACCCAGCATCGAGAAGGCCTCCCCGACACTCGACGTGCAGGTGATCGGCAACAACAACTGCTGGATGACCCCAGTCTACAACTATCTCGCCAAAGACGAACTCCCGTCCGACGCAAAGGAGGCCAGCACGATCAGGCGAAGAGCCTGCTCGTATGTCCTGTCGAAGGTAAACTATACAGGCGGGGATTCTCTATTCTACTGCTCAAATATGTAGAGGAGGAAATGGTCGCACACATCCTGCACGAAATCCACGAGGGAATCAATGCCCAACATCTTGGGGGATGGTCCCTTGCTCGCAAGGCTCTCCGAGCAGGGTACTACTGGCCGATCATGAAAAAAGACGCGAAAGAACACGTGAAGAAATGTGACAAATGCCAACAGCACGGGGACATACACCTGGCTCCACCTAACGAGCTCAAGGCTATATCCTCCCCGTGGCCATTCGCCTGGTGGGGCCTAGACATCCTAGGACCCTTCATGGTAGGATCAAGTCAGAACAAGTACCTCATAGAGGGCGTAGATTATTTCACAAAGTGGATAGAAGCAGAAGCTCTAGCCAAAATAACTGCCCTCAACATCCTGCGTTTCTATAAACGAAACATCCTTGCATGTTTCGGTATTCCCCAAGCAATAGTAACGTACAACGGGACGGAGTTCACGGACAAGAAGTTTCAGGACTTCGTCGCCCAACTAAGCACGAAACAACACTTCGCATCCGTCGAACACCCTCAAACAAATGGGCAGGCTGAGGCAGCTAACCGAGTCATCATTTGAGGCCTCAAATGAAGGCTGGATGAAACAAAGAAGGCATGGGTCGAGGAGCTACACAACGTGCTCTGGGCATATCGTACAACTCCCCATTCAACGACCAGGGAGACACCTTTCCGTTTAGCATACGGAACTGAGGCTGTAATTCCCATCGAAGTTCACGTGCCCTCTAGGCGGACAGAGTCGCCCCTAGACAAGGAGATGAACGACGAATCTTTAAGAGAAGAGCTCGACCTCGTCGAGGAAATCAGAACTGGGGCAGCTCTCCGCGAAGCCTCACTGAAACAAAAAATCACCATCAGGCACAACGCCAAAGTGATACGACGAGAGTTCGACGTGGAAAGCCTTATCCTAAGAAGAAACCACAAAGACTCTCGCAAAGGCAAACTAACAGCCAATTGGGAGGGACCCTATCGCGTCCGGGCAAAAACGGAAAATGGGGCCTACTACCTAGAACATCTCACTGGGGAAGAACTCGCTCGACCATAGAACGCTGAAAAGCTAAAACAATACTACAGCTAAATCCTCGGTCCGACTCGTCGCAACGACGAACGTCAGCCACTGACCACTATGCACGTCTAAGTACAAGCGTCGCATATGATTAAAGCATAGCCCCGCTCAGTAACGAGACGGGTAATTGCTCGACAGCGGTCCTCGATCGAGCATCGCCGTCGTCAAAGTACCACGATTGGCAGAACCCCAGCTCACGATGGGACGTTCACGCCGCGAACTCAGGCCTCAAATGCGATCTGAGCTCCTCTCCCCGCTAGGATATTCCCCGGCAGTTCGACCAGTTCCCCACACTGCCGAACACATCTATTATGAGCAATCCCCCCAGAAATAGTCACTCAAGTCAAGTACCCCCTATTACGGGCGGACATACATTCACAGCGAGCATGCATACAACACTTAGCAAAAATAAAAGCAAGTAAAGTCATGCAAACAATAGAACTAAATATGCGATAATTTAACAAGTGGCCGCAAGGAGCACGATTGTACATTGTTACATAAAACGGGGGCCATGCCCCCCAAAAAAAAATTACAACGGCACGCAGGCCGTACAAATTACAACAAAATAACAAATTCCTCAATCATCAGCATGCTCGGTTGACTCTGGCTCGGGTCCCTGCTCCTCTACGGGCTGATCCTCGGGGGTAACGGAAAAGAGACTTTCGGGCAAGACAATGCGACCATCATCAACACGCGCAAGATAGTGAGTGCCCTCAGCAGAGATTTCAAGCCCTGGATTCACCACGCGCAACTGAGCCACAGCGTTTCCGAAGGATTCCTCCGCAACGGCGATGCCATCGTCTTCGGCCAACAATAGACGAGCGACCATCTCGGATCTAGTCTTCAAATTTCTCACATCGTCCGGCTCGTCAGCACCCGGGGCATTGGCCGCCCTCAGCTCCCTGATCAGCACCTCAGAAGCTTTTTTCTCCGCCGACAACCTAGAGTTCTCCTCTTTTAACCTAGCTGCTTCCTCTCCTGCCTTCTTCCGAGCCTCACCGGCACCCTTGACTTCTTCCTTGAGGGATGCCACGGAAGCACGAGCAGCGTTGAGTTCAGACTCAGTTGCAGAGTCCCCTTCAGCATAAACTGCCGCCATCTCTAGCATTCGGACCAAGGCTGAAGCGTCTTGGGCCACCAGCGCCCTCTTGCTTAGTCGGTCCATGCCTTCCAAGCGAAGAGATTCCGCCCGGGGAGCTACTAAATAGTTGCCTTCGAAGAACCTCCTATCAAGGATGCAGGGAGGAAGCTCGAACTTCCCTTTCTCCGCTACCCGAGTAAGGTTCACGGCATCAGAAATCCTTGGCCGCTTTGGTCGCCCGGCCAAAGGCAGAGGAGATCCCCGGGGAGCAGGAGTCGGAGAAGTAGAGGTCCCCGCAGCAGCTTGAACGGAAGGAGGAGCACGGATACCAGCGAACCGAGATTTTAGAGGAGCCATTCCAGCTTTGTTCCTCGCCAGAGCATTCCTCACAACCCAATCATGAGCCTAAGGCATCTCACCTGCACAAACAAAACACGAGCATGTTAGATACGAGGAAAAGAAGTAACATGAACAAAGTCTAAATAACTAAAGACTACCGAGCAGTTTCTCAGCATCCGCAGGAGTCTTGCACTCCAACAGTGCCTTAACATTAATAAACCGGCGTTCGACCCTCCGACTCCTATCTTCCTCGAAGATCGAATCGCCCTTGCTCGTGAAGCACTCAGCCAGGCTAAAGGAGTTAACCCACTTCTCCAGTGCCTCGTAAGCCACGACATCTTGCCCGTACAGTTTGCTCGGCTGAAAAATGTAATCATTGGGCTCTCTAGTAAAGTGATCGGGTGACCAATGAATAGGGAACTTGTAAAGTCTCTGCCCAATGTACTTCCCTTCCTCGTTAAGCAGCTCGTTTCCATCCTCGTCAACCTCAATCTCCCAGACATACGTACTGTCCTGGGCAACCTCAGACACGGGCTCAATGACGAAGTACCGCTCCTTGAATGTCCGGATCGACTCCGAAAACGGTTTGAACAGCTTGCGAGGCTCCTTCAGAGAAACCCAACCGTACTTCTTCCCCGCCATCTGTCTTTGTAGGTGGAAAACAGCGAAGAACATAGGGAGATTGGCCCCCAAGGAAAGATGCTCGCACACCAACTCGAAAGCCCGGATGAAGGCCAGCGAGTTAGGATGCAGTTGAGTGGGGGCCAACCTCAGATGCTCGAACACTGACTGCTGGAAATCGGTGAACGGCAGCCTCAAGCCCAGCTCCTTGAAGGCATACTCATACATTGTGAAGCGGTCCCCAAAGTCCGTGGAGACCCGCTCGTTCAAAGTAGGGAAATGCACCTTCCATTCCCCTTCCGGTCCTACCTCCGTGAAGAAGTCCGCCAAAGACTTTGCGAACGTAGAAATGTGCTCGGAAGGCTCGGCCACCTCCCACTCCTCCGCGGAGAACCCTTCGGCGTCTTCCTCCATAACGTTCAACTCTTCTTCCTCCCCGGCATTGCTGGAGGAACTTGAGGTCGCCGAGCTCGAAACCGTCGAGCTACTATTTTCCTCGGAGCCAGTTTCCTCCTCGGACGTGTCTAGAATAACTTCTCTGTCTGGCCCCGTCGCCATTACGATCACCTGAGAAGCAGAGAAGACAGTGAATTCGACAGCAAATCAAATCCACCCTTCCACTGCTAAGTCAAGTGAAAGGGCGCGCAAAGGGCTGAGGACAACGTCCCCGGCCTAAGCCCTAACATCGAAAGAAAAGCTAAAGCCTCCCCACGAGGAGATGCTCAAAACATGTCATCCTCCTGCGAGGAGCCTCCTCGCACTCATGCCCAGATTCCGTTTGAAGCTCCACCGGAAACCGCAAAGCTTCACCGGAATCTGGAGACGTTCTACCAGAAAACTCATCGCTCTATCAGAAGATGAACAAGCACGGTGGTCACGCATACACAACTACCGCATCCACGCCGTGGACCACCCTCCTCGCTGGACATACTACATACTCCGGTGAAGTGCTGGAGGTAGCAAAATGGCACAACCACCGTCCACCACCAACACTCTCCAGAAATCCACCTATTTTGTCATCTAAAGCTAACCCTAACCGTATACAATCTACCACTAACAACAAAAGGGAGTAAAATAAGTTACAGATCGAAAAACTTACTTGATTTCAGAAGAAGATAGAAGCTGCTCGAAGCTGGTGACGGTGGTCGGAAAGCCTGAAAACGGTGACAGGCAAGAACTAAAAGAGACGAAGAGAAATCAGAAAGGAAAAGTTTTAAATGAAACGGTTTCCCCCCTTTTTATACAAAGGGGCACATGCAACCACGCGCCCGTAGGCCATCATGACTATCCGCTAGCCATCATTGCCTATTAACTGCTACACGGAGCTCTAAGTACACGTGGCGCCCCAACGTTTCAAATTCTGTCTGACCATTAGTCTCCCCGTACACCGTGCAACAAGGTCATGACCACGAATCTCACGAACACCTGGGGTCACGAACACTTTGAGACAACCTTCCTCGTCTACAAACGACGACTCTATGCTAGCTCCCCGGAGCAACGAGCAGTCCTTAAGTCATCACTCCCATGCTCGGGAGCAACGACTTGAGGGGCTCCTGTTCTGGACTGGACCAATGGCTAGAATTGGCCCAATCCGCCTCTGCTCCAGAGCGGCCCAAATTGCCTAAGTCCAATCCACAGAGGGGAAAAAATGACCTTTATGCCCCTCCAACCGGGCAAGGAATGCAACGTTCCTCCTCGATATTGATGCTCGTTACACACGGCTTCCTCGCTGCCCGAACAGCAAAGGACATGTGCCCGGAGCTGCGTTTATGCCTGACATAAATGCTAGTTTCGGGCACCATGCCCGGCATAACGGCTAGTTTGGGCAGTTACCTATTTTTTGGGGAAAACGGTTATTTCGCCCCAAAAATAGGACCGTTGGCCACGCGCTGGGGGCTCTATATAAACCCTCTCGTTTGAGAGGGTCAGGTATCCAATATTCACCCTAAGAATTCATACTTTGTACTTGCCCATTTTCTCTGACCCTTTCTTACTTGAGCGTCGGAGTGCCTTACAGGTACACCCCCCTCCTCTCCATACGACCAACATCCCTGACGCACTTGGCAGCCTGATTCTACAGGATCTGATCCAGCCTTCACGATCAGTATCATAAACTAAGTATATCATATTCCCTTGAAAAATAAACAGATAAATGGAAGAACTTACTTACAAAGTGAAAATTGAAACAATATTATCTCACCATACGAATGACGGAGGATACATAATGCATTCCACAAGAAAATATCGAACGAAAGTTGGAATAAATGCAAAATGTGCCATAATCCCTTTCGACATCAAAATTCTTAACACTTCCATTTTTGTTTAAGTACCCGATAATGTGATTTGTAATGTTCCCAAGAATGTTGTTAATTTGATGATCATTGGAGGTTCTCCAAGCCAAAGGAGGATCGTCCACTGCAGCTGGAATTTGAACCTTCTCCTTTTGACAATCGTTATCTTCTTCTTTCTCATGTTCCACCGCTAGAGGCTGATCAATTCCTTTTTCGGTTCCTTTGAGAATGTCCTGCGAAGATATATCTACATCATGAAAAGAAACACCCATCCCTACATTTCTCAAATAAAACATTAATAATAGTCAACACACTTTTAAGAATTAAAGAACACTAGTTGTTGATCTTTGGTAACACAACTCTTTTTCCTTGCCACAAATTCAAATAAATAAGGAGATGTTACCCATATTATGTCTTGAGCAAATATAAACGAGATCCCTTTCTCTATTCATAGAGATAAATACATTTATCCTGCAAAACCAATAAGAAATGCTAGGTACCCAATCTTCACTGGGTCCTTGAGGATTAGTGAAACTTTGGTAGCATTTAGGCAACCATTGAAAACAAAACACCTTTAGGAACAAAATGAAATTCTGGCAGCAGATCTCAGATGTCCTGAGAGATGTCGAGACATTGATCTCTACTTCTCTGAATAAGGCCAAAACAAGAACATCCAAATACTGCAAATTCATCACAGTGTCATGACATATGTTTCAACATCTGTCAAGACAATTCTATTTCAGAATATAAGAGCAGTCTGAATTGAACATAACAAAATGATAAATAACACTAAGATATGATGACCCAGTTCGGTGAACAACAACACCTACATATGGGGACTACCAATTCCAAGAATGAATTCACTATCAGTAGTATTAATTCTAAGTATACAACCTCCGATAACTTATCACTTAATTCCCCACCCAGTGCAATTCTATCTAGAAACATATCTAGATAAAAGAAGACCATCTCAATTCCTAGATCACCTCAATGATATCTAACAGTTACAACCTCTGGTAACTGCATCAAACTGTTCAATTGAAAGACATCCCTTTCAACACAAAATTCAGTCAAGACTCTTGACTAACAATAATACCTGAATTTGCTTAATAGCTTCATCCAAGAACAATATATAATTCATTACCTACATGTTTCTCAATCTGTAAAACTATGTCTACCACAATGTATCAAACAGATACAAAGGGTGACTTACAATACAAGAAAGTACACGACTCTCAAAACCCTAAACCCTTACTTTTATTTTACACAAGTCTTAACAAGGTCTAGTTACTTTGCCCTAGGTCTTGGTCTTTCTTTTACAATCTTCAACTGTCCATGGGCTTCAAAATCTCTGTTCATTCATTCATGATCCATGTTCTGATTGCGCCTTAAATCTTGGAACAGGTCTGCAACAACCTGCTGTATCAGACCAAGATGTCGAGTCCTCAAGATAGGACATCTTGTCTGACATTTTTTCTTTTAACAGATTTCTTCATGTTAGGACATCTTGTTCAACACCATGTTTTACCGAAATTTAGTCAAATCTTAGAGTCTTCAATCTCTCCCTTTTGACAAATTTTGGCTAAAACTCCTTTTGCACAATAAATCCAGGAAAATAAGGAGAGAAGGAGTAGAAAGTCCTGAAGTCATTTCAGCCAGCCTGTGACGAGTCTAGCAGAAAATAATGTGACTCCTGGAAGCTTTCATTCTTCCTGTCTAGCTGGTTGGATGGTTTAAACAGTGCACACCACCTGTTGTATGTCGTGTACCCTTTGTCCCGGTGTACATGAGGAAAAAGATGCACGACACTCCCCCTCAAAACCAGTTCCAATTTTCCATCCTCCATTATCCAAATCAGGGCTCAGATAACCAAACCCTACCTCTGAATAACTCAGAACACAAGACACAACTATGTTCATAACTCAGATCACAAGACACAAAAAGAAAACTCAGAACAAAAAGAACTGAGACACAGATAGGATGTTAGGACGTCCTACCCAACATTCTTGCAAAACAACTGCAAGAATGAACTTAACACACAAAAGGAGAGCAGTCATGTGTTGTAAGGAACAACACACAACTGAGATGGACACACAACCTTTCTCCCCCTTTTTAGCCAAAAATTGAAAAAAAAAGTAACCAACACAGTTCTAGACCCAAACAATACTCACCCAAACCCGGACAAATGCCATAACCTTACAACCCACCAAAAGAGACAACCCGAGACACCAGAGGCAGCGACCACCTTTAAATACCCAAGTAGTTTCCTTAGGAATTAACAGTCCATAGAAGTAACCAAAGAATAATTCAATGAGGATATAAATTGAGGTAGATAACTTCATCATAAATGAATGTGCACCGCCCAATATAGATTTGATTGTATCTTCTTTAATGAGAACCGTCCAAAGAATGCACACATACCAAGAAACATGTTTTGCACTCCTTCTCTAAGGTACGCTTTCCACCATCCAAGGAACACTGTCCAAATAGAGCTGCTTAGAAACAATCACAAGTCCTAAATAATGTCCTAACACCTGGTCATACTTGGTCTACTCTCTCTTATAACCTCTGAGGCATAGTCACAGTTCCTTCAAATAACCCCAGCATACTTCTTTCAACTAAAATTAAAGGAAACTGACCAATATGTCAAGACATTATGTCTAACATATCCCAACAAAGACTCCCATGAACCTTATTTCATTTTGCAGAGAAAAATAAATTCTCCCAGACAATACCCAATCTAATTTCTTAGGCCTCTCCTAAGAATTAAGAACAAAGTTGAAATAAGTCAATAGCCTTAACAATTCAAACTCCCAACAAATCTGACTAAGCCAAAAGGATCAACACAACACGATGTCAAGACATCTTGCCTGACATCACATCTTAACAAGAACCACATGAGCATCTTCATGCTCATAAGTGAGAAAAATACCAGGACCACGCTCATTATACCATAACCAAAGAACTTTGGATTGAGACCAAATAACACCATTGATCACTCTCCCCCTGAACACATCCACACACTGTACAAATCCCTCTTGAATTTTACAACCATAGACAACCTTGTTCTTGAGAATAAGTCTAATCAAATCTGGAATGGTCACATCCACAAATTCTATTAACTCCTTGGTTAGCCAAAATGTCACTCACATTTGGAAGACATCGGACCCCTTCTCCATATGAAGAGTGATACAACTTCTACCTGCTTCCTTCTCAAGATTCAGCCTAATACAATCTTTTCTAGTAATACTACAGCAGAACCTATCATCAGAATCCACACAATCTTGACCAGTAGCTCTACACCATGCTCAACAATGAAAAGATATAGCCCCAAAGCTGAAAATCAGACTCAGTCATCCAATAGCTGGAATGATGTTCCAACATCATTTAGGACATCAGTCTCAATGAACTTTGATTCTTGGAACACCACTCATTGGACTTACCATTCTTGCTCCTCCAAGGTACCCATGAAGATCTTAATATGATACACACCTGTATCAACTTAATCTTCACACACCTCAAAGAATCACTGATGAAAATAAGCTCTCATAAAGCTTCTTACCAGAAGCAGAAGGTGAAAACAAGCTATCTGACATCAATCATCCTCAACAGAACAAGAGTTCCATGTTCTCATAGACTTGAACTTTATATTCAAGTTTAAGTAAACAACCTCTATCCTGTTTTTAGCAATACAACAACCAGTCTTAAAAAAACTTTGTTCAATTGCTAATTTAAGTTCCTTTCTCCAATATAATCATACATACCAGAGAAAAATCTCCATATAGTCTGGTTGAGATGCCTTTAATAGTCCTCTACTAGGAATCATGCCAGATACTCCTATAGGATATAATGGAACACAACTTCTGCGCCCTTAAGAACTTAGATCAAAGAAAACTGCTCCAAGGAATGTTCATCAAGCTGATCATGTGTTAATCTTCACCACACCAGCACACCAATCCATAGAGAGTTCCTAGACTTCAAACAAAATGTTTCTTCAAGTCCAATTAGGAGAAGATCTCCAACACCTTTGATCAACACACATTTGTTTAGCCTCTAGAGCATATGCAACCACACTCCTTTGTCCAAGAGGTTATCTTATTGGATCAATAAGATTTTGTACACACTCTTCTGGAAAGATGTTTCAACATCTGATTGAACATCATGCCCTTTTCCAATTAACAGATTATTAAAATTGGTTCTGAACCCACACCTTGATCACATTTAGTGACAAGATAAGGAAATTTTGAAAACTGCACAAAAGATACCGACTGTAACCATTCTTTAAGACACCTCAGATGCAAAGAATAGATTCTTGAGTTCTTGAAACTGTCTGAAGCAACACCTTCTGGTGTGAGATCGTCTTTCTTGAACACCAAGCAAAAGGATACCCAATTCAATACTTACTAAGGCAACAAATAGCAATTGATTTCAAATCCCAATTATGTATTCTTCAGTCACCAAATGTCACTAGCCTCCCTTTTAGCTAGAGAATCCCGATGATGATTACAATGTTGAGACATTGAGATTAACATCCATGACTCAACTTGCTTCACAACCTTTTGACTATTCAATGTTTTCTTTGGTGCTCAGGCAAAAACATATCCTCCTGAATCTTTCAAAAGCTTCTTCACTAGATGAGCCCTCTGCAACTGTTCAGTCAATACAAACTTCTATTTCTTTAGGTTGAGATCTCTCCCTACCCTAGCTACAAAACTAGGAATAAGACATCCAACACAACCTAGGAAGAAATCTTCAAGGAATAAATCTTCCTCAGAAGGCCATCTTCAGATAAACCAGTAACATCCTTGGATAAACAGAATCACTTTCCAAGATTCAGGAACCTCGTGAAGATGCTCTTGAGATCAGTATGCAAACTTTCTCCACAAAACTCCAATGTCTTCACACTTACAAGACTGCTTTGACATTGATCAGCTTTTTCTCCAGTTCTAGCCTAGTTGAATACAATTCTTTCTTCTCTATTCCAGAATGGTCTGCCTTCTAAGAAATCTGATAAGGAGTCCTCAAACAAGGACAATCTCTTATAGGGTTGAAAGCAAAAATAAATTGCTCTTGGTTCTCTTCAAGGGTATGACATTCTCATGTCACACTTCTAAGTACCTTTGGAACGTCTTCTTGACCATCTTCTCTTCTGACTCTATTGATCAAACATATTCAAACATGCCCTTATGAGTGGACTTGAGAGAAAAACTCAAGTATCTTGGGCTACTTTAAACATGGCATAGAGAGTTTATCAAATCTATAGATCATGAATTGGATACACAAGACCTTAACGCTACATTTTTCCTCCTATTACCCTTCATGTTACCTGATTGAAACTATCTCCCAAGCAACATAGAAAGATCCTTCAGAAGAATCCAAATCACATTGCTTTCTCCTGTATATTGCTTCTAGCTAGAGATGGCTAGAACAACTATAGAGGCTGACACCATCTTCAACACGCACCAAGTAAGATGTCAGAACATCTTATAAGGCACTATGCGTAATAATATCATCATTATCAGCAAAAACAGTAGAATCTTCACAAAGTATCAGTCATCCATCAATAGTTATTTGTATGGAACAACTTATCCCATAACACCAATGGATGGTCTGATCATGCAACCTCCTTCCTTGTTCAAAGACCAGAAAATATCTTCCCCAAAACTCATCCAGAAACATACTAGGATGCCTGCTCTGATACCAATTGAAATTATGGTAGCAGATCTCAGATGTCTTGAGAGATGTCGAGACATTGATCTCTGCTTCTCTGAACAAGGCCAAAATAAGAACATCCAAATACTGTAAATTCATCACAGTGTCATGACAAATGTTTCAACATCTGTTAAGACAATTCTATTTCAGAACATAAGAGCAAACTAAATTAAACATAACAAAATGATAAATAACACCAACATATGATGACCTAGTTTGGTGAACAACAACACCTACATCTGGGGGCTACCAAGCCAGGAATAAATTCACTATCAATAGTATTAATTCTAAGTATACAACCTCCGGTAACTTATCACTTAATTCCCTACCAAGTGGAATTCTATCTAGAAACCTATCTAGATAAGAGAAACCCATCTCAATTCCTACATCACCTTAGTGATATCTAACAGATACAACCTTCGGTAATTGCATCAAATTATTCAATTGAAAGACATCCCTTTCAACACAAAATTCAGTCAAGACTCTTCACTAACAATAATACTTGAATTTGCTTAATAGCTTCATCCAAGAACAATATACAATTCATTACCTACAGGTTTTTGAATCTGTAAAACTATGTCTACCACAATGTATCAAACTGATATAAAGGGTGACTTACAATACAAGAAAGTACACGACTCTTAAAACCCTAAACCCTTATTTTTATTTTACACAAGTCTTAACAAGGTCTAGTTACTTTGCCTTAGGTCTTGGTCTTCCTTTTATAATCTTTAGTTGTCCATGGGCTTCGAAATCTCTGTTCAGTCATTCCTTGATCCATGTTCTGATTGCGCCTTAAATCTTGGAACAAATCTGCAACAACATGCTGTATTAGACCAAGATGTCGAGTCCTCAAGATAGGACACCTTGTCTGACATGTTTTCTTTTAACAGATTTCTTCATGTTAGGACATCCTGTTCAACACCATGTTTTACCAAAATTTAGTCAAATCTTAGAGTCTTCACAAAGAATCTCCTAAACTTGAATTTTTCAGTAGTGTGACCTTTCTTGAAACAAAAATGACACGATAAGTTGTACCCCGTGTCCTTATCATTGGATTTCTCATCATCACTAGTTTCACAATCACTTGAAGTCTTTAGAGCAATAGACTTCTTCTCCACCTCCTTGACTTTACTTTTCTCATTCTTCATCTTCTTCTCAAGCTTTTTCTCATATTTTTCAAGCAAGTGAGTTCTTGCTTGTGTTCTTCTAGCTTTCTTGCGTCCTTCTTCTTGTGAGATCAAGTGTTTTAAGATCATTTGCTTATTTGATTGCGGTGACCTTGGATTGTCATTCCCTATTAAGACACCTCAAAACTTTATTATTAGCAATATCATTGGAAATAGGCTTACCTAGAGCATTCAAACGATTGATAAGACGTGTGAACCTCTTTTACATGCCAACAATGATATCACCATGCTTCTGGCAAAATAGTTCAAACTCTTGATTTAAGGTATTAATCCTAGATAACTTTGGCGGTAGCACATTGAGAGACACAATAATATTCATCAATACCGAGTGCGGATATGAGAATATTTTGTACCTTCCAATCATGTGACCACAATTTCTTATCATTATCATCACATTGTGCTTCTGATTTTGGTATGATGACGCCTTCACCATTGGTCATTGTAATTTTATTATGACTATTGATGATGGCGTCCCAAACACCCTTATCAACCGAGTTGATATGGATATCCATACAAGATTTCTAATAGCCATAGTTTTCACCAATGAATATTGGCGCTCTATTGTACACCCCTTTAGGTTCAGTATCCATTTTCTAATAAGCAAGTATTGAAGCACGGAATTAACCGGAGCTCTGATACCACTTGTTAGACGAAGGCAAGTTATCTAGATGGGGGGGGGGGTGAATAGATGCCCAATAACAAATTTGATTACAAAAACTAAAAACGTTGGCTAGCAGAAGTAACTTGGATTGATTCCTCTAAACCGAACCCCTATAAAAAAGCTTGGATATGTGTATATGAAAACAAATCAAAGATAATAAACAAAAATTAGATTAAAAATCTATAAACCACAACCAATTGAATTCTATACTAAAAGTAGAGACTATTTCCAATGATAAATCACACAAAAATACTATTGAGACAAATTATTAAACACCTTATGTGCAATCGAGATTGTTTGGAAATTCGTATAGTTTTGTTGATCTTAAAATCCAACTACAATAAAAATGATTATGATCAATTCAACAAAACATTATTTAAATGATTTTCAAAAGAAATTACCGAAGGAATTAATCGCACAAATGATGAACTTAACAATTTGTAAACGATATATATATATATATATATATATAGAGAGAGAGAGAGAGAGAGTACACAAGGATTTGTTTAGCCAATTTCCCAATCGGTCTCGCTATAAGTACGTCTGCCCTAAATTCAAATTCGAATTGAGATAATGAAATTAACCTTACTTTGCAAAATGCATATACAAGAGAAATGTAGCAATCCAACCCTACAAACCCTAAGTTTGATGTTGATTCTGACACTTTCTCTTCCCTTGATAAAACTTGATCAAATAACCTAATAATGCAACTTGATTCACCGTCTAACGCTACTCCTTTGCAAAGACCGCAACCCTTCAAAGCCTTCACTCGATGGAATCCAAATTGAAATTATTATAACCAAAGATTTACCAAGATGATCCACCGCCTCACACTACTCCTTTGCAAGAACCTCAACCCTTCAAATCCTTCACTTAATCGAATCCAAACTTGAGTAATCTTATCTAAAACCTTCAAATCCACACTTTGGTCTTGAAGGAAAAATCCCACCTTAGTTTTCTTATTCGAAACCCCCTTTAAGATCTCAACCCAATTTACAATACCACAATCTAAATTGGACCTTATCAACTTGATTCTAGATGAAACCCAAACAATGAATGATTATGTGTACTTTGTTTGTGTGTATGCATAAAACCAAGGTTGAAGATGATGACGAATGTTAGTATGTTTCAGATTTCGTTTATGATTTTACCAAAATCATTGAAAAGAAATGATGCATGTATGAAGTATTTATATGCATGAATGTTTGGAAGCAAAAAGGAATGCAAAAGGATTGAAAAATTTGAAAATTTTTGAAAATTTTTGTTACACAAACCGACCTATAAAAGCCATGTGCTGACTTATTTGAAGGTCATGTGCCGACTTGTACAGGTCATGCGTCGACCTGTAAAGGTCATGTGCCGACTGTAATACCCCAAATTTTGACCACTTAGATTTCCCATCATTGTGAAAATCATCATCACAATATGGGTGAACCTTTATGCTTCATCAGTCTCCCCAAAGATGGGTGAGCATCCAATACAATCAAAATTAGGGTTTCAAGCCCTCTCTGAGTGCTTAGACAAAGGATCAATCAAGAAATGACATGATCTTCAACTTGTCTAATCTCTCAAACATCCACAATGGATAAAAAAGGACTCCCACTTCAAGGATTAAGCACAAGGGTGCTCCCTTCTAGGTGGATCAAGCCTCAAGATCGCCAGTGTCACCAAATTAGGGTTTTGGTCGACCAGGGCCTCCAGATGGAAATTTTCATCTGGGCACAAGGCAATGATCCAAAACATGACCTAATATGCTTCATGGAACCTCATGAACCCATGCATCAATTCAATTTTGCCTCAGGGGGTGCATTCATAAAAAATCAGGAATTAGGGTTTCTTGACCTGATACACCCCTAAGTTGACTTTTGGGACAAGCCATGAGCCAAGACCTCAAGAGATGATTTGAGGGTCTATAATACACCATATTGATCCATTTGGAACAATGGATTGATCCAAGAAGCTTGAGCAACAAGTCTCATTTTCATCTGCACCACAATTAGGGTTTTAAGGGAAAAGTCAACTGTAACTTTGACTTTTGATCAAGACATGCTCCCAAACCCTAATACATGATTGAATATACCCTATGACACCCATGGAACATGTCCATCAAGTTTGATTTAGGTCAAGGACATGATTTCCTGAAGAATTGCACAGTTTGGAATTCATCTGATAAAAAGTCAACTGTGCACAAAAGTCAACTTTGACTTTTTGAGATTTTTCACCAAAATGGATTTTTAACCCTAAAATGATGTTAATGTATGATTTGAATCATCATTCATCAAGAAAAATCAAGAAAAGTGAGATAACTTGTAAAAGGGGTAACCATAAAACTTAGAAAATTTTCTAAGTTAAAAATAAAGTGGCAAAGGTACCAACTTTGAAGGACCATAACTCCTAAACCACAAGGCCATTTTTTTCAACCAAAGATGGATTTGTAGCCCTCACTATCACCCACAAAAACTTCAACTACAAGTCATTCCAATTCATTAGGGATTTTGAGTTATGGAGTGATCAAAGTGGCTGAAAAGTGAAAATGTCACTTTTTCCAACACTTAGTGAAATTTTCACTAAGTTAGAATTCTGCTTCACTTTTTGCCAAATGTAGGGGGATTTTTCACTTGGAATCAAAACAGATCAAAACCAAACTTGTTTAAACAGTTGTTGTATCATGTTAGAGCTTTCCAAAATGGCCAAGAACATTGCCAAATTCAACCTACATCATGAGATACAACATTGGCAAGTTGCCTTGCTGAAATCTGTCAAGGCAAGGCAGAATTTGCATTTTGGCTCGATTTGCCAAAATCAGCCAATTGCAATTGCTCCAATCCACTTGGACACCTCAGAGGATTGAATCCTAAGGGGACAATCACTGAGCCAAGCCTCCAAGGTCCAAGGAACAAAGAATAGCATGTTGAACCTAGAATTGCCAAAATAGGGACAAGACTTCAAATTTGGAATAAGGCATTCAATGGAACCATCAAGGTGGCATGGACTGAGCCATTCTCATCTGAAATCAGTCAAGACTTATCCAAGACCAAGGGGACCAAAGCTCTGTGCCCTAACCTCTAGTCAATGGCTAGAGGAGACTTTCATTTCCATTGGCCAACATTGAGGGAACCTACTTACCAGCTGCCATGTACTATTCCTTGCAAAACAAACTTGCTCTACTATAAATAGAGCTCAATTGTGGTCAGTTTAAGTACACCAAAGCCATCTAACAGATGCTTTCCTCAAAATCTCTTTCTCTTGGCAAAAATGCCTTTCTTAGCAAGGTAGCTATCGGGTTTTGAGTTTGAGAGCAATTCTGCACAAACCAATCACTCACACACCTCACATACATCACATATGAGTTGATCAAACACTCACATAACATCTGAAACATCAATTTCACAAAATCACTTGCCATCCACACAAGTTTGAAGTGAAGTTGCAGCTGAGATGCCATAAACTGATCCAGTCCATTTCAATTCAATCCAAGTGTTCAAACACACTCCATATGGTGTAGGGAAGCTGTCCAGATCATCACAACTTGTCTGTAACACCTCCAACTCAAAATCACATCTGCTCTTGCTGTCACGACTTGAAGGTAAGCCTAAACTTGGGCATCTCTCAATCTATGCATATTTCCTCGCACAATAATTTGGCCATATGTTCATAATCATGCATGGAATGTTTTCCCTCAATTAATTGCATTGTTTGAATCGTGTATCAAAAATCCTAGCCTTCATGCAGAAATTAGGGTTCTTGAGGTCTCTTCGTGATTTCTTGTTGTATGTTTAATTTAAATGAAATTAAAGTACATAGACATGATCGTGAGGTTGAGGCGAGCATAATGATATGTGGATTGCATGTTATAATCAAGTATTCAGTGAGATTGGATAGAAAATGCAAATCAGCCAAACCCAGAAAACGTGCGTGTTCTTGCTTGTGTTCTTGGCGCCATTTTCAGATTTTTCAAATATTTGAATTTTGTGATTTTGTTTAATTGATTCAAAAATTAATTTCTCTCTGAGTTTTAATGATTTTGAGTTGATTCTTTTTTTAATAATTCACAAAAATGTTAAAATATTTTATTTTATCAAAAAATTCCAAAAATATTATTTATTTCATATAATTGATATTTTTGTAAAGAATTAATATTTTGATTGTTTTTGGCATTTTAAATATTTTTTCTACATTGATTTTGCAACTTTTAATGCTTTCTAATTATTTTGTAGGTCAATACTTAATTTTTGAAGCATTAATCCAAGATCACAATTTGTTTTCCATGTGTTAAACAATTTTTGATCATTTTAATTGAATTTTTATTCAATTAAATATATTTTGAAAACAAATTAGGGTTTTGGATTAATTCAACCCTCATAAATCATTTTCAAAACACTTTGGGCCTCTATTAGAGTGTAAGACCCAATCCTTTTTTTGACCAAATCATCTTTGGGCCTCACTTATTGTATAAGTCCCGATACCGTCAAAAAAAACAAACGGCCCGATCGTCGCCTTTTCAAAAATCATTTGGGCCTCTAATAGAGTGTAAGACCCAATCCCCTTTTAACCAAAATCATTTTGGGCCTCACTTATTGTATAAGTCCCTCTGCGTTAAAAGAAAACCTCGGCGTGATCGCCATTTTTAAACAAAAAATCATTTGGGCCTACCCTCGTGTTATAAGCCCCACTCTTTTTCTTTAAACCTTTTTGGGCCTCTTGAGAGAGTGTAAGACCCATCCCTTTGTACAGAAAACAATTTTAGGGCCACAGTCACTTGTATAAGTCCCTCTGTACAAATTCAAACAGTGCGCTCACTGATAAAACCCTGGGCCTCTCCTTGAACTGTAAGCCCCAAATCTTTCTTTTTCAAAGCACTTTCTCCTTTGATTTTGAATATGCTGTTGTTTTTATCTTTCTTTGTTGAACAACTAACCAAACAGCATGGAAGCACTCCAACCGAGTAAGTGGTTATCGCTTTCGTTTACTGCTTTCATATTATAAACTATATTGTGGGGCTGCTCATTGTAAGTCTCTTTTCATAAACTCATATCTATTGTGTAATAAATAGTATAGATATTTCGAGTTTCCCCGGCAACTACGTCTAGAACTAGGTGACGTCGTTTCATTTATTCGTAGAAATAGACGCCTAGATCCCCAATAGGAGCACCAGATACAGTCTTCTCTTCGGCTGTCCTCCTTAGGAATCGTCAAGAAATTCTATCCCCCAGAGATGAATTATTCTCGGTGAAACTTCTCTTGAATTTCTTCAAACCGCCGAACGGGTCGGACTCTCTCTAAAAGTTAAAGTCACTGGATAGTAAACCTCGCACGTTTACCAGTGGTTTTAACTCTAAAAGAGTTTTCCTGAACTTTTCTTTGGTTTGGGACCCACGGGCTTCTTAAAAGCATCGGCCTCCTCTTGGGCATTATTCAAGGACCCTACGGCTTCTTAGAAGTATTCAGAGCCTCCTCTTAGGCTTCGTATAATGATCTCTTCCTCCGGGAATGATAGCCTCCTCTTGGGCTTCGTACAAGGACCCGTCGGCTTCTTAAAAAATTCCAGCCTCCTCTTGGGCTTCGTACAAATTGTCCCGACGACCTCCTAGAGGTATAGGAACAGAACTTAGTCATCCTCATAGAACAGTCCTTTCATAGAGTCTACTACTGTTTCTCGAAGCATAGTACCAAAGAAAAAACTCTAGACTTGGACAGTCTAACTTCCTTGAGTCTCAAAGACATTCTCAAGCACCCTTCGTTAAATAGGAAGGAAACCCGCAGACTCGGATAGTCTCAATACCCTTTGGATTTCCCGTTTCCTTAAAGACAAGGAAATATCCATGATCCTCAAATTAAATCCCTGAGTACAGCGTTGCTCATATAAGAACTGATTTTCTCTTTTAAAATCAGTATATTGGATCTGTCACTCAACTGAAACAGTTACAATAGCCTAGATCTCGGGCTTCGTACGAGATACCAAAATTCTCCCCAGTGGAGTCAAAACAACCTTTTCGCCTCTCTCTCGGGCTTTGTACGAGATACAAAAACACTCTCTTACTGAGTATAAAAGATTCTCCAACTGAGTCAACTCTTTGCTAGCCTCCTCTTAGGCTTTGTATAACGATATGCCCCACTGGGTCAAAAACCTTTAGCCTCTCTCTCGGGCTTTGTACGAGACACAAAATAGCCTCCTCTTAGGCTTTGTATAATGATTTTCCTAGCGGAAATTAGCCTCCTCTTAGGCTTTGTATAAGAAAACCACTGGTTGATCCAATCAACCTTCTAGCATCAAAGTTGTGCCTCGTTCACAGTACACAAACATCAATAACTCTTTCCCTTCATCTAATCCCTGTAAGCGGCAAGCCTCTGGATCATCTATATCCATGCCACTGTCCCTCTTTTAGCATGAGAAATTCCTAAGGAAAGATGGCATTGCTCTACACTGAGTTAAAGTCTTCTCCTTCAGGTTAAAACCCTTTCTTCGGAAATTATGGCATTGCTCGGATCCACGTATCCCAGTTAAAGTAATTCTCCTCCTCCCCCTCTTTAGAGATAACAAATCCTCTCTAAAGTCGAGGTCTTTCAGCTTCACATCTTGGGCTTTGAACAAGACACAAATAGACCTTTTAGCTTCACATCTTGGGCTTTGAACAAGATACAAATCACCTTTCGCTTCACGTCTTGGGCTTTGAACAAGACACCAAAAACCAATTTCCTCCCATAGAATAGGAGGAACTACGAACGCTCTGATTTCCCTGTTTCGGTAAACGGGAATACGTAGGCATAAGATCGAAAGAAAAGATCTTAGCGAGCGCAATCAACAAAAAACCCAAATCCCATATCTCCATCAATTAAAAGCAGTATTTCAAAAACATCATTCCTAACCTCCTAATCCTTATTCCCCGCCAGAAACCCTTTACCTAGGAAAAAAGAAAGAAAGAACCGTATTGGCGAAATACGAATAACCAGTACAAAGGCCCCCCACATTGATAGCATCCGTAACCTAACAGACCGCTGTTTAAACTCAGTATGCAAGCAGGGTTAATTGGAGACATCTATTTCCCTTCCTTATTCAGCTCACAATAGGATAAAAAATGAATCGACCTGTAGTTTTAAGCTCAACCGCAGAGAGCGACCAGCGCTTAAGAACCGCGTCCAAAATCGCTCGCTACAGAAAAGTGGCGCCCACCGTGGGGCCTCTTCCTTTCTTTTTACTTCTCTTGTGTGAAAAATTACACAAATGGCGACTCTGCTAGGGAGTCTCCTTTTCTGCCTTAGGGCATCATCCCCGTTTTCTACGAAAAATGGGAACTCTACCGAAGAGAAAGATTGACCTATGCTGGTCCATCTCTTAGGTAGGGAACCACAGATTGGGGCTTCCGCCGGGGAACCCATTTCTGTCAGGAACTTAAGAATCATAGCTTTATAAGTCTAGGATTATTAGGACAAATATATATATACTGCTTTTCCTAATTGCTATACGTGTTTATTTTTCTGCTACTGGGAATGCGTGTGATGCCGCATGTGGTGAGATTGAGTATACACTTAAGAAAAGCCAACCTTTTTCGTAGTGCGGAAGCTATCGGAAATAGCTGTTACGCGATACTACCCTCATTTGAGGCTGGTGATCTATTCTCGGTGAATAGCACTTACTCTAAGATTGCACACAACTCGCTGGCGATCCGCTTGTTGTCTGCCTTCCTAGGAGGAGCTGATGATAATGAGTACAGGTACAAAAATCACCATAGTATAAACCTTTGGGATGGGTAGAGCCTTGACTTCATGACAACGACCCTCTGACCCCATGTTTTTTCTATGTTTTTGTGTGCTGCATTCATGCATCCATTTATTAAAACATTAAAACATTAAAAAAACTTTCTCTTCTAGTCTCTCTGTTTTTCAAATTAAACTAAGACTGTGATTGCAAATATCAGAGAAAAGGATTACTCTAATGGATTTCGGTAGAAGGAGAACTCACCAGTATACCTTCAAGGTTCCAAAACTAGGGGATTTAAGAAAATTAGCAAGGATGATCGTTAACCCAGAGGCTTTCAGAGCCAAGCACGGTGGTTTGCTACCACTGTTAAGAGTCCATGTGATTAAGGGGATCATGGACGCGCTCATTCAGTTCTACGATCCGGTTTATCATTGTTTCACATTCCCGGATTACCAGCTGGCACCAACGCTGGAGGAGTATTCTCATCTCACTGATTTACATATCACAGATCGAGCTCCATTTTCTGGACTAGAAGAAATTCCAAAGAATCAGACTATTGCAAGAGCAATTCATTTGGACGAGTCTGAGGTCAAGACTCACATGACTACTAAGGGTGGCATCCAAGGTTTGCCAGCCCAGTTCTTGACAAAGAAAGCTCTGTACTTCGCTAGTATAGGGAACGGGACTGCTTTTGAAAGCATCTTTGTCTTGCTCACCTACGGATTATTTTTGTTTCCCAACATCAGTAACTTCGTCGATATTAATGCTATTAAGGTTTTTCTCATTGGAAACCCTGTGCCGACTTTGCTCGCAGATGCGTATCATTCTGTACACTTGGGAAATTTGTACAGCGGAGGGGAGATCACATGCTGTGTACCTTTGCTTTACAAATGGTTTATCTCTCACTTGCCCAAGTCTGCTGCTTTTTGGGATTGCAAGAGTGTCTTACGTTGGTCGCAGAAGATCATGTCCCTCACCAACTCTGATATAGATTGGTGTAATAGGATTTATGAGGGAATCAGAATCATTGACCGTTGTGGAAACTTCCCCAGCGTACCCCTCATAGGAACTAAAGGAGGAATCAACTATCATCCGATATTAGTTCTTCGTCAATTTGGATACCCGATGAGACACACCCCACTGGGTGTTCATCTGGAAGGTCTTTTCTTCAAAGAAGGAGAAAGTGACAGAGCACTAAAGATGGAAATAGTGCAAGCTTGGAAACATGTTCATAAGAAAGGACGAGAGTCTCTGGGAAAACTGGACTGTGTCTCGGTGGAGCCTTATCTCCATTGGGTACAAACTAGAGCTCTCAAGCTAAAGATGCCTTATCCTCGTTACGGAATTCTTCCGCCAAGGGAAATTGTCATGTACTTCATGATGGAAACTGAAAGGCTTCAAGTTACTCTCAACAAAGTTCAAAAGGAAAGAAGGTCTTGGAAGAACAAGTACCGCACCCTCAACGTAGAGTGTATCCAAATACAGCAACTACTGAGAGAGAAAGATGCTCTGATTGAAATTTTGGAGCAGCATGCTGTAGAGAATCAAGATGACCAAAGGAATTTGCTCACTCCTTTCACCTGGCAAAGGAATGACAACCCGACAACGGCCCAAGCGCCCCGGTCAAAGAAAAGGAAGATACCAGAATCAGCACCCGATTTCTCTTCAGAGAGGACTCGGGACCCATTAGTTTAGGTTTCTGTTTCTGCACTTTGTAATCTACTGTATTTCCATTTCTGTAATCCTTTGGAATTCAATAAAAAGGGGGTTTCCCCACTGTTTGATATTTGCAATCTAATTGTCGAAGTTTATTTTGCTTAAACCATTAAACAATTAATATAATCATTGCATTCATCATTCTCACATCGCGTATTCTTCTTCCCTACGAATCTCACATTTGTGTCTCGATTCTAGAGTCAAACTGTCTCATTCGTATAATACTCGGGCCAATCGTCAGAAAAAGATGGATGATCTTGAGGAAGAAAACAGAGAGTTGAAAGAAGAGATCGACGCTCTGAGAGAGGATATGAGAAAGCTTCGTAACGACATGCAAGCCATGGCAGAAGCTCAGCTACAAAGAACTGTGATCTCAGAGATCACCTCAACGTCCATCATAGAAAAGTATGATCCTAGGTATCAGATGCCGAAAGATCGTCCTTGGCGCATGCCTGTTAACTATATCCCGGAAGGATATGTTTCGCCGATCACTGAAGATCAGGGAATCGCAACAGAAGCCGCTGGGCCTGAAGGTTACAAACTTCGGGAAAGCGAAGATGCCAGGGGCATACTCAAGACTCCTGAAGGTTACAAACTTCGGGAGGTGCCAAAACTTACTGCCGTAGTCACGGTACCACCCCCTGCGGTGCACACTGTCCCGGAAGGACAGATTCCACCAACACCTTCTGGTAAGAAGGAAACTATGTTTGACAGAATGGAGGAATTCCAGGAACAATTCCTGGAAATGTAGAAAGAGCTGCAAGCCATTCGCGGTCAGGATCTATTTGGAAAGGACGCTGCAGACCTCTGCTTGGTCCCAAATGTGAAAGTCCCGCACAAGTTCCAAGTGCCCGACTTTGAAAAATACAAGGGTAACTCTTGCCCTCAGAGCCATCTGGTGATGTACGCTCGGCGGATGTCAGCTCAGACGGAGAATCAGGACCTGCTGATTCACTACTTCCAGGATAGTTTAACCGGTGCCGCACTCAAATGGTACATGGGTTTAAACCGTACTACGATCAGTACATTCAGAGATCTTGGTACTGCCTTCGTCCAATAATACAAGTACAATTTGGACATGGCACCCGACAGAGATCAACTCAGATCAATGTCGCAAAAGGACAAGGAAACCTTTAAGGAGTATGCTCAAAGGTGGCGTGAAATTGCCGCTCAAATTTGTCCACCTCTTGAGGAAAAAGAGATGACAAAAATCTTCTTAAAGACCTTAAGCTCATTTTACTATGACCGAATGGTCGCCAGTGCGCCTAGTGATTTCACCGAAATGGTCGGCATGGGTGTACGTCTTGAGGAAGCCGTCCGAGAAGGACGTTTGGTAAAAGACACTGGATCGACGAGCGGTACTAAAAAATACGGTAGTGCTCTCCCTAAGAAAAAAGAGCAAGATATTGGGAATATCTCTCTCGGAAAGCAAAGGCGACGTTATCAGCCAGTAGCAGCTGTTACTCCTGCTATCGGCCCCGCGCCTGTTCCTATGTATCAACCTCAGGTTGCGCAGAGCCAACCTGACCAGCAAAGGACACAACAGCCTCTTCAGCAGGCTCGTCCTCCATATAACAACAACCGTACAACACGGCCATCAGGATTTGATCCTATACCTGTAACGTACGCAGAACTGTTTCCGTTACTGCTGGCTAAGGGGCACATTTAGACTAAGTCTCCCCTTTCAGTTCCGAAAAATCTGCCTTTTTGGTTTAAAGCGGGTCAAACATGTCCTTATCATCAAGGAGGTTCAGGGCATAACATTGAGACTTGCCTCAATTTTAAATTCGACGTGAAAAAGCTTGTTAGGAGCGGGCTCTTATCTTTCAAAGATACGAATCCTAATGTTCTCACGAACCCGCTGCCTCAACATGAGAAAGCTGCAGTCAATCTGATTGAGATGTCTATCAAATTCACGATGTACTCTTATTGGGGACCAATCTGGTCAAGATGCATTGTAGACAGAGTGGATATGGCCATGTGCCACCTCATAATTATCACCAGTGTGATATCTGCTCTAAAGATAACCAGGGATGTTCTGTAGTGCAAGCAGCTCTACAGGAACAAATGGATCTTGGATGGATCCAAGAGCACCGAGTTCATGGAGTTAACATGGTTTGTACGAATTCCAATGTCATTCAAAACCACGACATCTGTGCGATGAATGTCAACTTGGTGGCGATGCACTCAAGGCAAAGCCAGTATCATAATCTGCCGCGGCACGATTACAGTTCCTGTCTGATTTGCTCGGTAAACAAACAGGGATGCTCTTTCATACAAGAGGCCCTCCAGCGTCAGATGGATCTTGGATGGATCCAAGACTACCATGATAGGAACTCCTATCAAATCAACATGGTTCAGATCTTCGACATCCGCGTAATGGATACCAACCTGGTAGAGTTACATGTTAAGCAGGTCCGACTCGGATTCTTAATATCACATGATTATCAAAACTGTAAAGCGGGTTGCGAAAACGATCGAGGTTGTACCCTTGTCCAGGAGGCACTTCAGCACTTGTTAAATCACTGGTGGATGCCAATCTATATGGACGAAGATACTCAGCAGATTAGTATCAATCACAGGAATCCTACTCGTCGTCAAAGTCAGGATGTCCGATCAATGGAAGGTAACCTAGTGAGGTTACATTGTATTCAAAGTGGGCGTGGCCAGGTGCCACCACACAACTATGACAGTTGTAGCGTCTATTCGGAAAGTAACCAGGGGTGTTACCTTGTGAGAGCAGCTCTTCAGGGTCAGGTCGATCATGGAGAAATTCGTCCATATCCAGGTTCTGGACCCATCAACTGGACGCCGAACTACCTTGCCGATCAAGTTGAGGATGTTGTCACGATCTCTGGTCATCACAGGACCAGGGATGTTTTTGCCATCATCCCTCTACTTGACGAATCTAAAGTTCCTAACTGGGAACGGATCAAGGTTACTTATGATGGTCAGAAAAATCAGAAGGTTCCCATAGTTATCTATCTACCGGGGCCACTACCGTATGAATCAACTAAGGTTATCCCTTACAAATACGGTGCAACAATAATCGATAATGGAAAGGAAATTCCATTACCCTCCATCGTAAATATTGCAGACATCAGTCGTGTAACACGGAGTGGTAGAATCTTCAACCGAGGGGTTGGAGAATCCAACAAAGAAAAGGAACTTCAGGCAGAAATTCCTGATCCACCAGTCGGTCAATCTAGTAATCCCGACTTTTCAAAAGACAAAGATGAGATGCTAAAGCTCATCCAAAGGAGTGAATATAACATTGTTGATCAACTGTTACAGACTCCTTCAAAGATCTCGGTATTATCACTGTTACTCAGTTCAGAAGCACACAGAGAGGCTCTACAGAAAGTCTTGGAGCAAGCCTTTGTGGAACAGGATGTAACAATCAGACAGTTCGATAGTATTGTCTCTAACATCACTTCCTGCAACAATTTGGGATTTAGTGATGAGGAATTACCCGAAGAGGGTCGCCATCATAACATGGCGCTCAACATTACAGTTAACTGCCAGGGAGATGCTTTAGCCAACGTACTGGTAGACACAGGGTCATCCCTGAATGTTATGCCGAAGTCCACTTTGGTGCAATTATCATTTAAGGGCCCTCCGATGAGAGTCAGCGAGGTCGTCGTCAAAGCATTCGACGGATCCAGAAAAACAGTTATCGGCGAAGTTGATCTTCCCATAACTATTGGTCCTCACACTTTCCAAATCACTTTCCAGGTCATGGACATCCGGGCAACATACAGTTGTTTATTAGGAAGACCTTGGATACATCAGGCTGGAGCAGTCACTTCGACCCTCCACCAAAAGCTAAAGTTTGTCAAGAATGATCAACTTGTCACGGTTTGTGGGGAACAAGCCTTGCTTGTGAGTAACCTATCATCATCTGCTTGTGTAGAACCCGAGGAGGTTATTGGAACTCAGTTCCAAGCACTATCGGTGAGCAAGAACGATCAATCCGAAGAAGGAACTTCGATTTCTTCATACAAAGATGCTATCAAAGCGGTCGAGAGTACCGATACGACAGGATGGGGACGGCTTGTCATTCCTATTGACAATAAAACAAAGAAGGGTCTTGGTTTTTCTGCAACCTGTACCCAGACAGCCGCCAACGATGAAAGTCTTCATCCCCTTCAAAACTTCTTCCACAGTGGAGGTTTTCTTCACCCAGTGTCTCATACAGTTCATGCTATCAATGAGGAAGATCCCTCTGACACGGATGAAGAATGGAAGTCCTACCTTAACAAGGACGGCTATATGTCTCAGGAAGAGGTGCCTATGCCTTTTTGCTTTCCTACAGAAAGTTCGAGATTTATACCAAGATCAGATGTCGAAATGATCTACGGGGATTGTGATCCAGAAGGATGTCGTGCTCCGCCAAATTCATTAGAGGAAGACACTCTAATGAAAGACAACTTTGACCGCAATTACTATGGCCCGATGGATGGTCTGCCAATGTGGCAGCCTTACCCAAGAAACTTGGGGCAAGAAAGTCAGCCGAGTAACGAAAATCAGCTGACCGTCATTGAACAGAATACTTGTGTCCCCGCCATGTCATGGGATCAACACTCAGGTCATTTAGAGACTACTCAACATGAAGATGAATTCGCAACATTCGCAGGACTTGAATTCATCAACTATGCTTTTCCTGAGGTCAACGTCATCGAGAGAGATGACTCCTCCAGTTCCAAAGAAGTTTGGGACACTCTGGGAGAACCAAGTGGAAAATACGACTTTATGGTCAAGTACACCGCTCCCGAAAGCTCTCGTATCAGGCTCGAAGATATCCAGTCAACTGGATGGGGAGATACAGCTGAGAGCACCAATGCTATGCAAAATGCAACAGAGGAATCCTCCTACGACAATTCTGCCTGGGAAACAAATTCCAATGATCCTGCTCCACCAGAAATCAGCGTCATTTTTAAAGACAAATCAAGGAAGGTGCCAGACTTTGTGATTCACCGAGGAGTTCGCCGCCAATGGGTTGCCGTCGAGGTTCCGAAGGTCGTTCGTCAGTCAAAGTAATTGCCATCTTTAACCTTTTACCCTGCCCAGGTGAAACGGATGTTTTGATAGGGCTCGCTTTCTGTAAATTTCCCTCTTCGCTTTGCCCGAAGCGACAGAGTTTTGTTTTATAGGGCTGTAGTTTCAAGATTCGACTTGTTCATTAATAAAATAACGTCGTTCTGTAATTTCCGCATTAATTGATGTTTTCTCTTTTTGCTTTTTCAGAAAATGGTAATCCTAAAAAACATTCAATAATAAAAACAAGCAGTAAAATCAAAACACTGCACACACTTGCATTTTCTCTATCTCTTCTAAACACGAATCATCACGTCATGCAGATTGCTTGTTTTATACCCAGTTGAAACATACGATCCGATGCCTTCTCCCAACTTTGAGTTCTCAGTATTCGAGGCTGAAGAAGATAATGACAACGAAATTCCAGAAGAGATCTCCCGACTACTCAGACAAGAGGAAAGGTCCATTGAATCTCACAAAGAACCGTTGGAAACGGTAAACTTGGGTTCAGAAAAAGAGAGAAAAGAAATCAGGATCGGAGCATTGCTCAGTCCAACTGCCAGAGAGGGTTTGATAAAGCTTCTCAAAGAATTCCCCGATGTATTCGCTTGGTCCTATCAGGATATTCCAGGGTTGGATACCAGCATCGTGGAACATCATTTACTGCTAAGATCGGAATGTCCACCAGTAAAGCAAAGGTTGAGACGCACTCACCCGGACATGGCCATCAAAATCAAAGAGGAGGTACAGAAACAGATCGACGCGGGTTTCTTCGCTACATCTGAATATCCTCAATGGTTAGCCAACATCGTACCCGTTCCCAAAAAGGACGGAAGGGTTAGAATGTGTGTTGATTACAGAGATCTGAACAAGGCAAGTCCAAAGGACGACTTTTCTTTACCACACATTGACATGCTGGTAGACAGCACAGCAATGTTCAAAGTATTCTCCTTCATGGATGGATTCTCGGGCTATAATCAGATCAAAATGGCGCCGAAAGACATGGAGAAAACTTCGTTCATTACCCCATGGGGTACCTTTTGTTACAAGGTAATGTCGTTCGGTTTGAAGAATGCCGGGGCAACCTATCAAAGGGCCATGACTACTCTGTTTCATGACATGATACACAAAGAAATCGAGGTATATGTCGATGATTTGATTGCAAAATCAAGAACAGAGGATGAGCACGTTGAACATCTGTCAAAATTGTTCGAACGTCTAAGAAAATTCAAGCTCCGCTTGAATCCCAACAAGTGCACCTTCGGTGTCCGTTCGGGGAAATTACTAGGGTTCATCGTCAGCCAGAAAGGAATTGAAGTTGATCCTGACAAGGTCAAGGCCATTCAAGAAATGCCTTCTCCGAAAACTAAAAAACAAGTCAGAGGATTCCTGGGACGTTTGAACTACATCTCCAGGTTCATATTCCTTATGACCGCCACTTGTGCGCCGATTTTCAAGTTATTGAAAAAGAACCAGGATTGCGTTTGGTCAGAAGACTGCCAAACTTCCTTCGACAGTATCAAGGAATATCTGTTGAATCCTCCGATTCTATCACCTCCAGTGGAAGAAAGACCACTAATCATTTACCTCACAGTCCTAGAGGACTCAATGGGATGTGTACTTGGCCAACAAGATGAAACTAAAAGGAAAGAGTCTGCCATTTACTATCTAAGCAAGAAATTCACCGACTGCGAGACTCGGTACACAATGCTTGAGAAAACTTGTTGCGCTTTGGCTTGGGCAGCCAAACTTCTTCGCCAGTACATGATTCGTCATACTACTTGGTTGGTCTCCGAAATGGATCCAATCAAGTACGTTTTCGAAAAACCTGCTCTCACGGGAAGGATTGCCCGTTGGCAGATGTTACTATCAGAATATGACATAGAGTACCACGCTCAGAAAGCCGTTAAAGGAAGTATTTTAGCCGATCATTTGGCTCATCAACCAATTGACGATCAAGAATCAATCGGGTTTGACTTCCCAGACAAAGATGTCATGTATCTAAAGATGAAAGATTGCGATGAACTGCTACCCAGTGAAGGGCCAGAACCAGGTTCCCAGTGGGGACTCATCTTTGACGGAGCAGTTAATCATTATGGAAACGGAATTGGGGCAATCATTGTTACCCCTCAGGGTATCCACATTCCTTTCACTGCCAGACTTACGTTCAAATGTACGAACAACGAGGCCGAATACGAAGCATGTATTATGGGTCTCGAAGAAGCTATTGATTTAAGGATCAAAAACTTGGACGTATACGGTGATTCAGCCTTGGTTATCAACCAGATAAAAGGAGATTGGAACACATACCAATCAGGATTGATTCCTTACAAAGACTATGCAAGAAGGTTGCTACCTTTCTTCAACAGAGTTGAGTTTCATCACATCCCTCGTGATGAGAATCACATGGCTGATGCATTAGCCACTCTCTCTTCCATGATTAGTGTAGGTCGATGGAATGACATACCTAAGATCGACATAATGCGCCTTGAACGGCCCGCTTACATCTTCGCGATTGAAGCAGTCATAGACGACAGACCTTGGTATCACGATATCAAATGCTTCCTTCAGAAACAAGAGTACCCATCTGGGGCACTCAGAAAAGACAGGAAAACCCTCAGAAGATTGGCTGGAAACTTCTTCCTAAGCGGTGACACTCTTTATAAGAGAAATTTTGACATGGTCTTGCTTTGATGTGTCGACAGACTAGAAGCAGACATGCTCATGAAAGAAATTCATGAAGGATCCTTTGGCACTCATGCCAACGGACACACAATGGCGAGAAAAATTCTCAGGGCTGGGTATTATTGGTTGACCATGGAATCCGACTGCTACAAGTACATGAGGAGGTGTCACAAGTGTCATATATACTCCGACAAAATTCATGTACCGCCATCACATATCAAAGTTCTTTCTTCCCCGTGGCCTTTTTCCATATGGGGAATCGACATGATTGGTATGATTGAGCCCAAGGCTTCAAACGGACATCGGTTTATCCTGGTAGCCATTGACTATTTCACCAAGTGGGTCGAAGCAGCGTCATTCGCCAATGTAACCCGACAAGTGGTGGTCCGATTTATCAAAAACAATATCATCTGCCGTTATGGTGTTCCAAGTGAGATCATTACTGATAATGGATCCAACTTGAACAATAAGATGATGAAAGAGTTGTGTGCAGAGTTCAAGATTGAACACCATAACTCATCTCCCTACCGACCCAAGATGAACGGAGCGGTAGAAGCGGCTAACAAGAACATCAAGAAGATCGTTCAGAAGATGGTTGTAACCTATAAAGATTGGCACGAGATGCTACCCTTTGCTCTTCACGGTTATCGTACATCTGTCCGCACTTCAACAGGGGCTACCCCTTTCTCTCTAATATATGGCATGGAGGCAGTGCTTCCCATAGAAGTAGAGATCCCATCAATCCGGGTATTGATGGAAGCTCAGCTCACCGAAGCTGAATGGTGTCAAAGTCGACACGACAACTTGAACCTGATCGAAGAGAAGAGAATCACGGCATTATGCCACGGTCAGTTGTATCAACAGAGAATGAAAAGGGCGTTCGACAAAAAGGTCTGACCTCGTGTTTTCAAAAAAGGAGACCTTGTGCTCAAGAAGATACAATCATTTTTCTCTGACTCTCGGGGCAAATGGACCCCGAATTATGATGGCCCATATGTGGTCACGAAAGCTTTCTCAGGCGGCGCCTTGAGACTTGCAACCATGGACGGAGAGGAATTTGCCTACCCCACGAATGTTGATGTAGTCAAGAAATACTTCGCCTAAACTAAAAATAAAAAAAAAAACGTCTCGGTGGATTGAAAACCCGAAAGGGCGGTCCAGGCAAAAGTTAGAGACATGAAAGAAAAAATCATCTCGATGGATTGGAAATCTCATAGTACAATCCAGGAAAAAGTTAGGGATAATGGCAAGTAACTATGTTTAACAGAGGCAAGTCCCTCAGCAGCAGTTACAGCATCATCTATCGGAGGAAATCTCCAGTCAAAGGTCATCTTCGACGGAAGCTCAGGATGCCCCGAATTCAAAGTTGGTAGAAGGATAGTGGTCGTTATGTTTCAACGTAGCCCTTTTCCCTGTAAATTACCATTTTCTAACTTTGTATATACTCTTTGGAATCACGCGTTTGGCTGATCTCCATCTTATCAATAAAATTTGAGCCTTTGTGCTTTTGTTTGTAATTCTTGCTTGTTTTAGCTTTACAGAACGACGTTGTTTAAACTTAATCAGCGATTCTTGAAATAAAACAAAAATGAACTTACTTGTTAAAACTTTTTCTGTTTTTAAATTAAAGATGGCATTTCTTTTGACTGTTGAACATCATAAGAACATCGATTGCTTCTCCCGAAGTAAGCGGACTTCAAAGTGCAGAATCAAAGTACTCCTTCTAAGCCAGTATGCCTGAATGAAGGGATCAACTGTGTCAGAGACCTTGTTTCATCTGACATCCTCGGCCGAGTTCTCATCTCCTAAGCCCGATCAACATAGCTCCCCACGTGGACTATCTCTCCTAAGCAAGGTGGAATTGCTATTTTGAATCAACGATACTTCTTCGCCCCGCGATGGCCGAGTATCCAATTGTGTTCATCCATTAGTCTGTATGTCGCGTCTGTTTTGTCAGCATATACATACATACTTCATGCATTTTTTATTTGCATTCACATTTCATATTGCATCACTATCACTTGAGTCGGTCTTGTCCCCTAGTGGCGGAAGTCCTCTCAATCGAGTTGTCAGTTCTTGCCTCGTCAGGAAATACTGTGTCTGAACAACCTCGCTTCCAGTTTAATTCTGGAAAGAAGTTGGCCCTTGGCCACTTTGATAACTTGAACCTCTGAATGACCAGAGAAACCTTCAACAGATGTCACTCTTCGCCATTGAAGATGATATCCTTGCTTTCTCGAATTAAGGAAAATCCACATAGAAAGCCTCGTGATCAGAGATTCGGCAGCACGCCAGTTTTGCTCCGAAAAACCATTGATAAAAAGGTCATCGACACCTCAAAATTGGACCCCATCATATGGCGTTTCTTCGGGAAGATCCCGAGAAAAGTATGATGTAAGATCCCAAGTGACAGCATCTCTCAAAGAGACTCGCTTTCCCCAGTAGAATCGACAAATGGCGTCTCCAAAACAGAGAAGTTTGTACACCTCTACAACTCAGACGAATGGGTTCCCCAGCAAGTCTGACATCAAAACTTTTTCCACTCAAATGGCATCTCCCCAGGAAAATTCGGCGAGAAGTTTGAAGGAAAATCGCTACGAATAGCGTCCCTTGTCAGTAAAGTTTATTGACAAAAGAAACTAAGACCAGTTCCTTGGTAGGAAACCAGGATCGAGGGGAAGTTTAAATCAGAAACTAAGACCAGTTCCTTGGTAGGAAACCAGGATCGAGGGGAAGTTTGTTTCCACAACTGAGACCAGTTCCTTGGTAGGAAACCAGGATCGAGGGGAAGTTTATTTCAAAAGAAACTGAGACCAGTTCCTTGGCTGAAAACCAGGATCGAGGGGAAGTTTACCTTTCTTAAGCATCATTGCTTAGTTAAAGAAGATGAATGTGTAAGCTACCATTCATAACCACCATCAAAATTTCAGATATTCCGATATTTAATCCTCTTGCACCCCGAATGCCCGAACACCTTCGTCATTCATACCTTCGGGTCCAAGAAGATTAAATAGGGGAATCTGTAATACCCCAAATTTTGACCACTTAGATTTCCCATCATTGTGAAAATCATCATCACAATATGGATGAACCTTTATGCTTCATCAGTCTCCCCAAAGATGGGTGAGCATCCAATACAATCAAAATTAGGGTTTCAAGCACTCTCTGAGTGCTTAGACAAAGGATCAATCAAGAAATGACATGATCTTCAACTTGTCTAATCTCTCAAACATCCACAATGGATCAAAAAGGACTCCCACTTCAAGGATTAAGCACAAGGGTGCTCCCTTCTAGGTGGATCAAGCCTCAAGATCGCCAGTGTCACCAAATTAGGGTTTTGGTCGACCAGGGCCTCCAGATGGAAATTTTCATCTGGGCACAAGGCAATGATCCAAAACATGACCTAATATGCTTCATGGAACCTCATGAACCCATGCATCAAGTCAATTTTGCCTCAGGGGATGCATTCATCAAAAATCAGGAATTAGGGTTTCTTGACCTGATACACCCCTAAGTTAACTTTTGGGACAAGCCATGAGCCAAGACCTCAAGATATGATTTGAGGGTCTCTAATACACCATATTGATCCATTTGGAACAATGGATTGATCCAAGAAGCTTGAGCAACAAGTCTCATTTTCATCTACACCACAATTAGGGTTTTAAGGGAAAAGTCAACTGTAACTTTGACTTTTGATCAAGACATGCTCCCAAACCCTAATACATGATTGAATATACCCTATGACACCCATGGAACATGTCCATCAAGTTTGATTTAGGTCAAGGACATGATTTCCTGAAGAATTGCACGGTTTGGAATTCATCTGATAAAAAGTCAACTGTGCACAAAAGTCAACTTTGACTTTTTGAGATTTTTCACCAAAATGGATTTTTAACCCTAAAATGATGTTAATGTATGATTTGAATCATCATTCATCAAGAAAAATCAAGAAAAGTGAGATAACTTGTAAAAGGGGTAACCATAAAACTTAGAAAATTTTCTAAGTTAAAAATAAAGTGGCAAAGGTACCAACTTTGAAGGACCATAACTCCTAAACCACAAGGCCATTTTTTTTTCATCCAAAGATGGATTTGTAGCCCTCACTATCACCTACAAAAACTTCAACTACAAGTCATTCCAATTCATTAGGGATTTTGAGTTATGGAGTGATTAAAGTGGCTGAAAAGTGAAAATGTCACTTTTTCCAACACTTAGTGAAATTTTCACTAAGTCAGAATTCTGCTTCACTTTTTGCCAAATGTAGGGGGATTTTTCACTTGGAATCAAAAGAGATCAAAACCAAACTTGTTCAAACAGTTGTTGTATCATGTTAGAGCTTTCCAAAATGGCCAAGAACATTGCCAAATTCAAACTACATCATGAGATACAACATTGGCAAGTTGCCTTGCTGAAATCTGTCAAGGCAAGGCAGAATTTGCATTTTGGCTCAATTTGCCAAAATCAACCAATTGCAATTGCTCCAATCCACTTGGACACCTCAGAGGATTGAATCCAAAGGGGACAATCACTGAGCCAAGCCTCCAAGGTCCAAGGAACAAAGAATAGCATGTTGAACCTAGAATTGCCAAAATAGGGACAAGACTTCAAATTTGGAATGAGACATTCAATGGAACCATCAAGGTGGCATGGACTGAGCCATTCTCATCTAAAATCAGTCAAGACTTATCCAAGACCAAGGGGACCAAAGCTCTGTGCCCTAACCTCTAGTCAATGGCTAGAGGAGACTTTCATTTCCATTGGCCAACATTGAGGAAACCTACTTACCAACTGCCATGTACTATTCCTTGCAAAACAAACTTGCTCTACTATAAATAGAGCTCAATTGTGGTCAGTTTAAGTACACCAAAGCCATCTAACAGATGCTTTCCTCAAAATCTCTTCCTCTTGGCAAAAATACCTTTCTTAGCAAGGTAGCTATCGGGTTTTGAGTTTGAGAGCAATTCTGCACAAACCAATCACTCACACACCTCACATACATCACATATGAGCTGATCAAACACTCACATAACATCTGAAACATCAATTTCACAAAATCACTTGCCATCCACACAAGTTTGAAGTGAAGTTGCAGCTGAGATGCCATAAACTGATCCAGTCCATTTCAATTTAATCCAAGTGTTCAAACACACTCCATATGGTGTAGGGAAGCTGTCCAGATCATCACAACTTGTCTGTAACACCTCCAACTCAAAATCACATCTGCTCTTGCTGTCACGACTTGAAGGTAAGCCTAAACTTGGGCATCTCTTAATCTATGCATATTTCCTCGCACAATAATTTGGCCATATGTTCATAATCATGCATGGAATGTTTTCCCTCAATTAATTGCATTGTTTGAATCGTGTATCAAAAATCCTAGCCTTCATGCAGAAATTAGGGTTCTTGAGGTCTCTTCGTGATTTCTTGTTGTATGTTTAATTTAAATGAAATTAAAGTACATAGACATGATCGTGAGGTTGAGGCGAGCATAATGATATGTGGATTGCATGTTATAATCAAGTATTCAGTGAGATTGGATAGGAAATGCAAATCAGCCAAACCCAGAACACGCGCGTGTTCTTGCTTGTGTTCTTGGCGCCATTTTCAGATTTTTCAAATATTTGAATTTTGTGATTTTGTTTAATTGATTCAAAAATTAATTTCTCTCAGAGTTTTAATGATTTTGAGTTGATTCTTTTTTTAATAATTCACAAAAATGTTAAAATATTTTATTTTATCAAAAAATCCCAAAAATATTATTTATTTCATATAATTGATATTTTTGTAAAGAATTAATATTTTGATTGTTTTTGGCATTTTAAATATTTTTTCTACATTGATTTTGCAACTTTTAATGCTTTCTAATTATTTTGTAGGTCAATACTTAATTTTTGAAGCATTAATCCAAGATCACAATTTGTTTTCCATGTGTTAAACAATTTTTGATCATTTTAATTGAATTTTTATTCAATTAAATACATTTTGAAAACAAATTAGGGTTTTGGATTAATTCAACCCTCATAAATCATTTTCAAAACACTTTGGGCCTCTATTAGAGTGTAAGACCCAATCCTTTTTTTGACCAAATCATCTTTGGGCCTCACTTATTGTATAAGTCCCGATACCGTCAAAAAAAACAAACGGCCTGATCGTCGCCTTTTCAAAAATCATTTGGGCCTCTAATAGAGTGTAAGACCCAATCCCCTTTTAACCAAAATCATTTTGGGCCTCACTTATTGTATAAGTCTCTCTGCGTTAAAAGAAAACCTCTGCGTGATCGCCATTTTTAAACAAAAAAGCATTTGGGCCTACCCTCGTGTTATAAGCCCCACTCTTTTTCTTTAAACCTTTTTGGGCCTCTTGAGAGAGTGTAAGACCCATCCCTTTGTACAGAAAACAATTTTAGGGCCACAGTCACTTGTATAAGTCCCTCTGTATAAATTCAAACAGTGCGCTCACTGATAAAACCCTGGGCCTCTCCTTGAACTGTAAGCCCCAAATCTTTCTTTTTCAAAGCACTTTCTCCTTTGATTTTGAATATGCTGTTGTTTTTATCTTTCTTTGTTGAACAACTAACCAAACAGCATGGAAGCACTCCAACCGAGTAAGTGGTTATCGCTTTCGTTTACTGCTTTCATATTATAAACTATATTGTGGGGCTGCTCACTGTAAGTCTCCTTTCATAAACTCATATCTACTGTGTAATAAATAGTATAGATATTTCGAGTTTCCCCGACAACTACGTCTAGAACTAGGTGACGTCGTTTCATTTATTCGTAGAAATAGACGCCTAGATCCCCAATAGGAGCACCAGATACAGTCTTCTCTTCGGTTGTCCTCCTTAGGAATCGTCAAGAAATTTTATCCCCCAGAGATGAATTATTCTCGGTGAAACTTCTCTTGAATTTCTTCAAACCGCCGAACGGTTCGGACTCTCTCTAAAAGTTAAAGTCACTGGATAGTAAACCTCGCACGTTTACCAGTGGTTTTAACTCTAAAAGAGTTTTCCTGAACTTTTCTTTGGTTTGGGACCCACGGGCTTCTTAAAAGCATCGGCCTCCTCTTGGGCATTATTCAAGGACCCTACGGCTTCTTAGAAGTATTCAGAGCCTCCTCTTAGGCTTCGTATAATGATCTCTTCCTCCGGGAATGATAGCCTCCTCTTGGGCTTCGTACAAGGACCCGTCGGCTTCTTAAAAGATTCCAGCCTCCTCTTGGGCTTCGTATAAATTGTCCCGACGACCTCCTAGAGGTATAGGAACAGAACTTAGCCATCCTCATAGAACAGTCCTTTCATAGAGTCTACTACTGTTTCTCGAAGCATAGTACCAAAGAAAAAACTCTAGACTTGGACAGTCTAACTTCCTTGAGTCTCAAAGACATTCTCAAGCACCCTTCGTTAAATAGGAAGGAAACCCGCAGACTCGGATAGTCTCAATACCCTTTGGATCTCCCGTTTCCTCAAAGAGAAGGAAATATCCATGATCCTCAAATTAAATCCCTGAGTACAGCGTTGCTCATATAAGAACTGATTTTCTCTTTTAAAATCAGTATATTGGATCTGTCACTCAACTGAAACAGTTACAATAGCCTCCATCTCAGGCTTCGTACGAGATACCAAAATTCTCCCCAGTGGAGTCAAAACAACCTTTTCGCCTCTCTCTCGGGCTTTGTACGAGATACAAAAACACTCTCTTACTGAGTATAAAAGATTCTCCAACTGAGTCAACTCTTTGCTAGCCTCCTCTTAGGCTTTGTATAACGATATGCCCCACTGGGTCAAAAACCTTTAGCCTCTCTCTCGGGCTTTATACGAGACACAAAATAGCCTCCTCTTAGGCTTTGTATAATGATTTTCCTAGCGGAAATTAGCCTCCTCTTAGGCTTTGTATAAGAAAACCACTGGTTGATCCAATCAACCTTCTAGCATCAAAGTTGTGCCTCGTTCACAGTACACAAACATCAACAACTCTTTCCCTTCATCTAATCGCTATAAGCGGCAAGCCTCTGGATCATCTATATCCATGCCACTGTCCCTCTTTTAGCATGAGAAATTCCTAAGGAAAGATGGCATTGCTCTACACTGAGTTAAAGTCTTCTCCTTCAGGTTAAAACCCTTTCTTCGAAAATTATGGCATTTCTCGGATCCGCGTATCCCAGTTAAAGTAATTCTCCTCCTCCCCCTCTTTAGAGATAACAAATCCTCTCTAAAGTCGAGGTCTTTCAGCTTCACATCTTGGGCTTTGAACAAGACACAAATAGACCTTTTAGCTTCACATCTTGGGCTTTGAACAAGATACAAATCACCTTTCGCTTCACGTCTTGGGCTTTGAACAAGACACCAAAAACCAATTTCCTCCCATAGAATAGGAGGAACTACGAACGCTCTGATTTCCCTGTTTCGGTAAACGGGAATACGTAGGCATAAGATCGAAAGAAAAGATCTTAGCGAGCGCAATCAACAAAAAACCCAAATCCCATATCTCCATCAATTAAAAGCAGTATTTCAAAAACATCAGTCCTAACCTCCTAATCCTTATTCCCCGCCAGAAACCCTTTACCTAGGAAAAAAGAAAGAAAGAACCGTATTGGCGAAATACGAATAACCAGTACAAAGGCCCCCCACATTGATAGCATCCGTAACCTAACAGACCGCTGTTTAAACTCAGTATGCAAGCAGGGTTAATTGGAGACATCTATTTCCCTTCCTTATTCAGCTCACAATAGGATAAAAAATGAATCGACCTGTAGTTTTAAGCTCAACCGCAGAGAGCGACTAGCGCTTAAGAACCGCGTCCAAAATCGCTCGCTACACCGACCTGTAGAGGTGACACATCTAATAGAGCCTACAAACTTTAATAATGCAGTAGATGTGACAACCTATGAAGCGGATGTATCGACACATAGAAATTTTTTTCTTCTATGTGTCGACCTAAAGTATGCATGTGTCAACCTATAGTATAATTTTTCACAAAAATTGTTTTTGATGCATTTTTTATGCATGAAACCTTTTCCAACTTGTTTCCAAATGCTTTTATGCTTCCTAATGCTAAGATGTTCATTGAGAATCAGAGGATACATTCCAATATACATTACCGCTAAAGAATCCTAATTTTGACATCATGCAAAATACATTAAACAGAAAGTTGCACTCACACTAGTTATGTAGGACATTGTGTTCGACACCCCCGAGGAACATAATTTCACTTAGAAACTTGTTCAGAGGCAAGAAGGCAAGAAGCCAGTTTGATGAATATGGATCTATAGTGTAAAACACAAATAAGATGAGACCTTTTATTGTTACAAGGCAAGACTAGTGACAAAAGATTATACTCATACATATGATATTGATTAAAAGGAAACATTTGCACCAATGCCAAAGATTAATATTATTCAAATCTTGCTATCTCTTGCTGCTTATTTTGGATAAAATTTACAATAATTTGATGTTAGAAACGTGTTATTGCATGAAAGCTTAAAATAGGAAGTGTATGTGGAGATTCCACCCAGTTTTAGTACCACGGGTGGAGCGAATAAGGTGTGTCAATTGAAGAAGGTCTCATATGGACAAAAATAGCCTCCTCAGGTATGGTTTTGGAGATTCACAAATACAATGTTGTGTTTAAGCTATAAAAGCTAAGGAGGTCACACTATTTCTTAAATATACATAAGAAGGAAAAGTACTATACTTATTGTTTGTGTTGTTGATATTATTGTTACTAAAGATGATTTGAGTGAGAGATAACTACTTAAAATGAAATTATTAGCAAAATTTAAAATGAAATACCTTGGAGAAGTAGAATACTTCTTGGGAATTGAGGTAGTCAATTCAAATAAAGACATTTTTATCTTTTAGAGAAAATATGTGCTTGATCTTTTGCAAAAACTGGAAAATTTAAATGCAAACCTACTAGTGTTCCTATTGAACAAAACCATAAGATGAACTATGAGGAGGAAAGTGTCGAAGTTGACAAGGGCCGATATCGTAGGTTAGTGAAAAAATTGATTTACTTGGCACACACTAAGCTGAATTTGGCATATGCAATCCGTGTGGTGAGCTAATTCATGCAAGATTCAAAGGTGAGACACTTGCAGGAGGTTGTTCGTGTTCTACAATATCTCAAAGTCACTCCAGGAAGACAAGTCACGTTTAAAAGAGATGGAAGTCTAACTATGGAGGTTTACACTGATGTTGGTTATGCAGGTTCATTAATTAATAAAATATATACTTCAGGCTACTATACCTTCTTGTGTAGAAACCTTGTTGTTTGGAGGAGTAAGAAGTAAAGTGTAATTTCTTGATCAAACACTGAAGCAGAAATCAGAGTTATGATATCAAAAATTTGTGAACTATTCGTAAATTTTAAGAATCTGACACTACAAAGTTGAATAGTAGATTGTTAACTACCACTTATGTACCTTTTAGGCATCCATTCATCAACTTTAGAGAGAGTGTTAAAAATATTACTCCCACTATTTCATTTTATTAGTAAGAGATTTTTTAGATTTAAATTTATCTCTAAGTTTATTCTTCTATTATAAATTACAACTTTGAAATATATGAAATATTTTTCTTCCATGTGTATTAGTATATTTTCTAAATCGGTGAGAATATATGAAATAAAAAAAATGAAAAATAGAACAATAGTATACAGTGTTTGGCCTTAAAAATTGGATGTTTCACTAACAATTGAAAAATAGGTTTGTTATGTTTTACTCAACGCCTTTCAATGAGGAACTGTAACTAGAAGGTGAAGTTTTCTTTGTCAACGAGTGGATAACTCATAGCACTAATCGTAAATTTTAGGGACCTGACATTGCAAAGTTCTTTGCCTTTAGACACTGCAAAGTACTTACCTTATGAATTTTGTTTTTTTAATAAAAGTATTTATTATTTCATTTTGGAAAAAAGTGAAAGACAATTGCGATTCAATATCATAGTAATGGAGATTGCGTAAAATTAAATTAGTCTCTAAATTTTACAAATAGGAAAAAAGTTCTTTCAAATTGTATGAGTATTTTTTGTCTTTCTGTTAAATTATTCTGATGGGGGTATGATTATCTCCTGCTCATCCTTTCTGCTCTAAATTTTAGGGCTGAGAGGCTATAAAAATAAATAAATAAATGGAAGACATAGAAAAATATCATAATCTCACATCACTATAGAAAACGTTGCACTATGCTTTTAGCCATATTACATATTTTAATGATTTTTTTTTGTTACAAATATTCTTATATTTTATGTATAATGAGTACGAGTAAAAAAGAATGTATATCGTTTATTAATTAATTGGAAAAAAAATATAAAGTTCAATTGTTAAATTTCATAAATGATTGTTTTTTAAATAAAAATGATTGAGTTTTAAATTTTAAAAATAATAATTGTGGTTGAGTTTACAATAAGCTTTGTTATTTGTTATGAACAAAATGAATGAAAAATAAGAAAATTGAAAACCAAAGAATATTGCCGTTGTTGAAAATAATAATTCAAGTAGAGCGTAATTAGATACAGCGAGCACATAACCGATTCCCATATGTTCCAGTAACTAGGTAGTGGTGACTTGTAACCGGTTACCACAACCTCCAGATTGAGATACTAGTTTCACATAACCTATTATAGGTAGAGATTAACTGGTTACGAGCTCGGAAATTTTGTTTTGATGTTTAGTATGTTTGTTACATTGTTGTGTATAGGGGTGACAAATGGGCATGTCCGTTCCGTTTAGACGCCCTTGCAAAAGTCCACAAAAAAAATGGGTCGGGGTGGGGTGGGGCGAACATAGTTAAAGGTGAAGGCTTGAATCCTTGGCACGTCCTGCAAAAAAAGTGAGGGCGGGGCGGGACGGACTCGCGGAAACTACACATTTTAAGCCTAAAAATAAAATAAAAAAATTCTATTAATGTTTGCGCTTGCAAAGTCTGAAAAAAAAATAGGGTGGAGCAAGGCAGACACATTAAAGGGTGCAAGTCTAAACCTTGACCCTTCCTGCAAACGGGCATGCCCAATGGGCTAAGCCTGTTTTGTCACCCCTTGTTGTGTAATTGTTGCATAAATACCCAAACATTGTTGTTAATGAATAATGCCATTATTTTCCACCTAATTCTCTCACTCTTTATACATTTTCACACTTGTTCGTCATTGTTCTCTTGTGATTGGTTTTTTTTCCAATATTTGACGTCAAAAGTCTGGTTGTTTGATCAAACACTTAGTATGCGAAAATGCTTTCCATCTTCAATGAATGTACCCTTGCAAATCTCCAAATTCTCGATGTGAAGAATTATGACAAGTGGTGCAAACAGATGAAGGTGTTATTTACTTATAAAGATGTTCATGAAGGGATTAAGAATGGTTTTAATCCACTTGTATAAGGCGAAACATCTGCACAAAGGACCGCACATAAAGAAGAGAAGACGAAAGATTTCAAAGCCTTGTATCTAATTCATCAATGTGTTGACGCTGATAACTTTGAGAAGGTTGGTGACTGCACATCCTCAAAGTAAGCTTTGGAAATTCTGGAGAAAATTTATGCATGAACTCATAAGGCAAAGGCGGTGAGGTTATAAACTCACAAGATATAGCTGAAATTGATTAAGATGGAAGGAAATGAGATTGTTAGTGAATTTACTACAAGGATCACAAGATTGGTGAATCAAGTGAAAACTTGTGGAGAGAGAATCACTAAGCAATATGTGGTTGGTAAAATTTTGAGATCTTTAACGTCAAGATTTGATAACGTAGTGGTTGCATTTGAAGAGTCCAAGGATCTTTCAACCATGAGCAAAGAAGAGTTACAAAGTTTTCTTGAGGCTCATGACCAAAGAATGAAGGAGAGGAATGTTGACAAGGAAAGCCTGAGATTGCTTTGCAAATCTGTTTCGTTGGAAAAGACAAGAAGGTGAAGGGAAAGTGGTCCACAAATAGAGGTAGAGAAAACTATTAAAACAATGGTGGATGGGACTCCAAAAATTCCAACAATTCAACATTCCAAAAGGGTGAAAATAGCTGTAACAGAGGTGGTGGATCAACCAATTACAAAGGTGGCTACAACAGAGAAAGAGAAGCAAGAAAGAAATATGATAAGAGAAATGTTCAATGCTACAGTCAAAAGCTTGAAAAATTTGCTTGTAAATGTAATGCCAACAAGAATGATTCGCAAGAAGCTAAAGCAAAGTTTGCAATACAATAGGATGATGAGAGCACACTGTTGATGGTGATCACTGAAGCAGAAAACAACTCCAGATACAATAGTAACCGATTAAGCTCTGCACGTAACCGATTACTAGAAGTGGCAAAATGCAGTAGTAATTGGTTACGTTTTGCTAGTAATCGGTTACCACCAGTGGAAAATGTGATGCAAACTATGTGAGAAGATGCAGAATGCAACAATTAATGATATCTTGACTCCAGGTGTTCAACTCACATGAAGGGAATGAAGGATTGATTTATAAAAATCAATCAAGTGATGAAGAACAGGGTGAAATTTGCAGATAACAATACACTAGCAGCAGAGGCAATTGGTGGTGTATCAACCAAGAGGAATAATGGTGAGCATTCATTGATTAAAGATGTGTTGAATATTCCTGGAATCAAGTTTAATCTTTTAAGCATTGGTTAATTGCTTGAAAGGAATTACAAGATTCACATAGAAATAAAGTACTGAAAGTTATGAATGTAAATAGGAGTTTAATCCTAAAGGGCCCTATGGATCAAAACAAAACTTTCAAGGTAGAATTGAAAGTAATAAAGCATATGTGTATTGCAATTGCAACTAGTTGGGAAGAATGGATATGGCACTATAGGTTTGGACATTTGAATTTCGGAGATCTCAATGCTATATAGAAAAAAAACATGGTTACAGGGCTACCATTGATTAATATGCCAACTGAAGTATGTGAAGAGTGTGTGCAGGCCAAGCAACACAGAGGCATCTTTAACAAAGATGCAAGATGCATAACCAAGTGTCATCTTGAGATGGTGTATTCAGATGTTTTTGGACCAATGCAAGTTGACTTAATCGGAGGCAATAAGTATTTTGTCACTTTCCTTGATGTTTTAGTAGAAATTTGTGGACTTACTTGATCAAAAGAAAAGATGAGGTGCTGGAAATGTTTAAGAAGTTCAAATCCATGATAGAAAGACAAAGTGATCACAAAATCAAAACTCTAAAAGCAAATGGTGGAGGTGAATATGTCTCAAATGATTTTGGGAAATTTTGTGATCAAGAGGGCATTGTATATGAGGTAGTGCCACCCTGTACACCTCAACAAAATAGAGTCTCCGAGAGGAAGAATCGATCAATTATTAACATGGTGAGAAGCATGTTGAAAAGGACGCACTTGCCAAAATAATCATGGGGAGAAACGGTGTCCACAATTGCATATTTATTTAATAGGTGTCTAACAATGAAGTTTAAAAATATTACACTCGAAGAATCAAGGTCCAGATTCAAACCAAATATAAGTAACTTGAGAGTGTTTGGTTCGGTGGCATATAGACGTATTCTGGATCAGCTTAGAAAGAAGCTAGATGACAAGGGGGAATAAATGATAATTGTTAGGTACCACTCTACGGGTGGTTACAAACTCTATGACACAGTTAACAAGAGAATCATAATTAGTAGGGATATGATTTTTGGTGAATTAAAGGACTAGAAGCATGTAATAATCGATTACCAACCAACCATAACTGGTTACCACAATGTTGAAACTGTTCCTGCAGTATTTGGAGGGCCATAAATTGCAGCCGGCGAAGTCAAAGTTGAAGAAAACGTGAGAAGATCAATAAGGCAAATAGGCATACCTGCAAGATTATAAGATTGTGAGATGTTCCCAGATAATGAATTAAACAATAATGGTGATCTTGTCCACTTTACGCTCATGGCTAAATCTGAACCAATGAAAACAGAGGAGGCATTAAATGATCCAAAATGGATTTGTGCAATGAAGGAGGAGCTGGAGTCAATTGAGAAAAATAAGGCATGGGAACTGGTTAATCTACCTCAAGGAAAAAAGCTAATTGGTGTAATATGAGTGTACAAAGTGAAGGTAAATCCCAAAGGTAAAATAATCAAGCATAATGCTAGATTAGTGGAAAAAGGATTTTTGCAATCGTAAGAAGTATTTGCATCTGTGGCTAGGATTGAAACCATTATGTTAGTTTTTGGAATTGCGAATAACAACAATTGGTCTATCAAATGGATGTCAAATATGCGTTTTTGAACGGTCTATTAAAAGAGGAAGTGTATATGGCATAACCACCTTTTTTTTTTTGAAAAATCAGGAATCCAAGTTATATAGATTGAGGAAGGCGTTGTATGGGCTGAAGCAAGCAGCAAGAGCATGGAACAAGAGAATTGATGGGTTTCTAAAGGAGATAGGATTTGATAAATGTGTATCCGAACATGGTGTGTATGTGAAGAAGGATACAAACAAAAAAGTGATCATCCTATGTCTCTATGTCGATGATTTACTATTTATGGGAATCGATGAAGGTTACATTATCGAATTCAAGGCTAAGTTAATGAAGGAGTTTGAGTTTCACAAGTCCGAAAAGGGTACTCGTGCATCAAAGGAGGTATACACTCGAGATATTGAAAAGGTTTGAAATTGAGCATTGTAATGTGGCCATTAACCCTGCAAAACCAAGGTTGCAGATGTCAAAGAATAAAGATGAGCAAGATGTTAATCAAATGCAGTACATGAGGTTGATTGGATCATTGCAGTACTTGTGCAATACGAGACCGGACTTGGTATTTAGTATAGGCATAGTGAGAAGATTTATGGGGAAGCCAAATGCATCACATTTGGTAGAAGTCAAGAGAATTATGAGATATGTCAAAGGTTCGATCGGCTGTGGAATTCTGTTTCCCGCAATGGACAGAGGTAGAAGTTGCAAATTACTCAGTTATACCGACTCAAATTGGTGCAGAGATAAAGATGAAAAAATCCACTACTAGATACACCTTAATGTATGGAGAAACACCAATATCTTGGTGTTCTAAGAAGGAAACCATTGTGGTGATATCTTCTGGGGAGGCTGAGTACATTACAACATCTATGTGTGTGTGTCAAGTTGTATGGTTGATGAATTTCATGAAGGAGTTGCGCAGTAAAGAGTATGTGTGAATAAGAAATGAGCATACCCATGTTTGTTACAAGATTGAAAATAATTATTCCTAGATATAAAGATTCCAAGGAAAAAAACTTCTGGTACCTTCTCATGTTCCCATGAAATTATTTACAAGTAAAAGGATGGGAATATGGATTCCCATGAAATTTTATAAACTTTTTTTAAAAAATTAATTAAAACCTTATCTTTTCTAAGGAATATCAAAATGTTTGCCAAAAAATTTTTCAAAAAATTCTTTGGAATGAATTCTCTATCTTTATTTCCTAGGTAAGTAATTTCTGGGAATAAATTCCTTCAAAGTGTGCATTTATAGAAGAGGTTGAAGATGAAACATCTGGTGATTTAATGCTTGTAGTGATTATTTCTGATGGTTGATATTCTTGAATGACCTGTGACCATCTTGAGAAATGAAAAAAACTTTCAATCATTATAGTCGTTTCTCTCTTTTGGGAAGAGTAAAGGTTAATCTTGTTTTTTTTATCAGAATTCCAATTTCATGGTGATATCTAAAATTTCATGTGCCTATATAATTTTTTTTAATTAAACGTTTTTAATTATTACCACGGTTTTCTAAAACAACCGTGGTGAAAAGTCCAATCATTGCATCACAGTTTTTCTTGTCAATCGTGATGAAAAGTGATATTTTTTAATATATAAGCGAAAGTATCTGTCGTTCAATACATAACAGTCGTTTCTCTCAAAAGAAAACGCTAACATATTTCACTCTTCTGTCTCATAGCATAACCTTAACATCCATGTCACTCTTTAAACATACTTCAACCTTCAGATTCGTCTTCACCAATCGCTACCTTGAGGTTCGTTCATTAAACTTATGCTTCTATTTCGTTTATGTTTCTTGTTAAAAATGGGTTCTCATTTATTCAGATTCGTCTTCACCACCTTAACAAATTGCATACTTTGGTATGTGTAATACCCCAAAATTTGCTCTCCCCTTTTGTCATCATAGCATGGCATTATCATTTATCATATCATATCCATCTCATTAGCATTGCATTGCATTTAACATAGAAAAATGAAGCATGGCATCCGTCTTACCATCAGGGCATGTGATCAGGTGGAAGGTGGACAATCAAGGAATCATTCAAAGCATAAAAAGGTCAATCAAGTTGGCTCTAGGCAAGCCAAGAGGTCTCTCATGTCTCATACTATCTCAATTGATCTTCCAAAACCTCAAGGAAGTGAGATTCAATGGGAGATTGAAGCACTACATCTTTCACTATGCAAGAGGTTCAAAAATTGAAGGAAAACCCTCAAAAGAGATAGCTCATTGATTCAAAATCATTCTTAAGTGGCATTTCTCATCATCCTTTAAGAGGATACACAACATACTCTGAGGAATTTGGATTTGGAAGATGTGCAATTTCCTCCTAACCAGAGGAGGTCAAGATTAGGGTTTCCAATTAAATCAGGATATCTCTGATTTTTTGGACAAAGCTTGTTGTCATGATATTCTACATGTTCTTAAGTGTATGTGTATGGAAAATTGCCTCTCAATTGGTTTTGGAAGTGTTTCAATTGGAAGAAAGATAAAAAATCAGGGAATTTGGGGCCAAGTCAAATAATCAGAGGAAAAAGTCAACTCTTGACTTTTTGAGACCAAATTCATGAAATTCATGTTACATATGTCCAATGTACAAAATTTGGTCAAGAAACTCCAAAGGAATCATGAAAAAATCAAGATGTGGAAAGTTGCCATTTTTGGAAGAGGAAGGGTTACTAAAAATAGCAAGTTTTGGCCATTTTGCATCAGAATTTGAACCAAGGCCATTCAAATTTGGAGTACCAAATGAAAATTCCACTCTGCCTCAATGAAAGGCCTTGCTTTAAGCTTCAAATCCATGTGTGGAACATCTCCATTGGATAAAAAATGAGGGAGATATGATTGATCAAAGTTTGAGCAAAGTAGGTTCAAAACTAGGTCATGACCAAGATTTTCAGGGCACGCGCGCAGTCATTTTAACAAACATGTGGTGGGCCAAATGTCCACTCATTTTACTCATGGTTAAAGGCTTCAAATGAAAAATCTTGCAACATCAAAGTTGTTCCCCTATGTGAGATCTTCAAGATTGATGTTCATGATTTTTTCATTTGATCAAAGGACAAGGAGTTATGATAGCTCAAAGATTGGTCAACACAACTGAAAATCCATGCCATGCACACCTTGCCATGCCATGCCACAAATTGCTCGCCCATGCACCAGTCGTTTTTCCATCTGTTTATGATGATTTTTAGACATGTTTGAGGTACCTTTTCAACTCAAGTCCAACACCAAAATTGTCCTATGATGCTTCCTCAATCCATTGACACCAAGATGATTCATTTTCGTGCCTTGGTCATAAAGAAATCCATGTTCAAACATCACCATCTGCATTGATGCATTGACTGCCATGTGTAGCAGTTCACACATTTTTTTTGGTTCAGTCACACCACAAACACTTCATCATCACCAGCTGATTTCTTTTCCTCATTTGCCCAAACATTCTTGCACGTGCTTTCTCTTTGTTACTTCTTACATGAGAAGGGAAACTTGCAAAACTTCCACCACAAGCTACTGCTGCATAACACCACCTCATCATTATCCTCACCATAAGTGACCATGAGCTCTTCCACACTAAAACAAAACCTCTCCAACTCGTGTCACTAACTGTCATGACTCATTCTGTTAACTCAAACTCAGTTAACTAACTCAGTTAACTGTAGTTCTAACCATCAACCACCAGGGTCAAATCATAACCACGCCTATATAAACAATTCTAACAGATTTGGAAAGGGAGATTCTCATTGTTTCACTCTCACTCCAAAAGCACTCTCGACTTTCTCTCTGAATTTTCTCTCTACCTGCACGAATTCCTCAAGTTCTTCTTCAACCTTCACAATCAAGCAAGAAGACATCACTGAAACATGGAATAGCACAGTTATCTCCAATTTCAGATTCAGATTTCCTCTTATTCTCAAGATCAAATAGCATTTATTTTGCTCAAATTGAAGTTCTAGAAGTTCAAGAACAAGTTCTCACCTCTGGTTTTCTCAAAAATCCAAAGATCTTCAAGTTTCAGGTTCCAAAAGTTCTCAAACTTTGCTTGCACGATTTGATGTTATTTTAACTGGTTGATGTGTTATTTGAGCTTATTAGAAGCTATATGAAACCGGTTAGTTGATAGAGCTCCTTAGGAGTTTAGAACTGAAACTTAGGGCAAATTTCTCTTCTTCGATTCTCTGTATCCATGCTTGATCTTTGAATTTTGTTGTTGGATTTGTGTTCCTCATGAGCTTAGCTTTCGTTTGGTATATGGCTTGTGAATTTCTGGAGAAAATGTGAGTTGCAGGTGGTGGCTGCTGGCCGGAGAAGATGACCGGAGGTCATCTCCGGCCGGTGACTTTAACTGTTAGGGTTTGTGTGCGTTTTAATCTCAGCCGTGTGTTTTTCATGATCGTACGCTCCAAAATGTGACAGCACATTAAAAATCACATGCCACTCACGTGCATTTTTCTGAATTTTATTTAAACCTTGTGTGGCCTGGTACATGGTAAGTGGCATGTGTCCTCACGTGCATGCGTTGATTTTGAGTGCTTTGACTTTGGTTTGACTTGGACTTGATCTAATGGTTGTGAGTGAGTCAAGATTGTTGACTGAGGGTTCATGCTTGTTAGTATGTTCTGCGTGCTTAATGGACATATGCAGATTGATAATCACACCCCTCTGTTTGGAAGCCCAATGAATTTGCACTGCCCAATTGCTATGTTCATACCCCCTGCATTTTGCATTTATTTTTCATTTTTATTTCTTTCTACACGTTTGATTTTTAATTTTTAAAAATACCAAAACATATCATAAAATTCCACAAAAATTCATGAACATCATTGAAACATTTATGAAATTTTTCATGTTTTTATTTTCTGATTTTATGACCTTTTTGCCCCTGCTCCATAATTTTCTTTGAATTTCTTTGATGTGCATTCTTAATATGGTACATGATCTTGTTTAATTTTGTTCTTGATCATTAAAAATTGTTTTGATGCTCTTCTTTTTGCATTGAGTCATTAATACATTTAAGCATGTTAAATGATTTTTGTTTGGTTTTTTGGACCACTTTATGACATGTCTTGATGCCTATATTTGTACCACTTTGCATGACATTTCAACTTGACCTAATTGCTTTGTTTGAAGTCATTTTGCTTTGAATTTTGATATGCTATTTTGATATGTGATTCATCTCTGATTAGTGAACTCCAATACCATGTTTTCATAATTTTCATGAGGCCATTTGATTTTTGTTTGATGCATTTCATTTAAAGCATTATAACATGTCATATCATTGTAATCTTTGGTGCATGTTTTCTTTGGTGTATACTTGCATGATCATTTGCATATTTGGTGAACCATTCACTTGACATTATAGGTCATTGGTACATATTATATGCCATCCTTGCATGTTGACTTTCATTTAAACCTTGTGCACCTTTAACATGTTGTGTTTGTACTTGTGTTCTCTTTTGAACTTCCATTTCAATTCTATTTCTTCTATCACTTCTTAAATGTCTTGAAGTTACCTCATAAATACTTTTGAGATGTTTATAAACCCTTTTCCATTTAGTTTCAATTCTGGTTGTTGATTTACATGTTCCATTTATGCATGTCCTCTTCATTTCTTTCCATCTTTCATCTACCCCTTCTTCTTGTAACATGTTTAAATGCTAATGGGTGATGATGGTTGCTTATTCACTTGCACTTGTATGATAATAACCATTGGTTTCCATATGATGCCCATTCTGGTTATGGTTCTAGGATTTGTTTTCTCATTTAATTCTTTTGAGTTTTATGATGCATTACATGTTCTTTTACTTCTTATACTTCTTATACATGTTTACTAACCATGTAGGGGCTTCGGTAAGTTTCAATTGAGTGTGGATAAGGAATCCACATTCAACTTCTATCCTTTCTCTTTTACAATTCCATTGTGTGTTTTGCTAAGCACTTATGTGCTTTCTTTTAATAACTCATTACTTTCCCTTTTTGAATTACAATTCATCTTCTACTTTGGAAGTGAATTGTTTAATTCTTTCTTTCTTTAGACTTTAGGTTGAAACCTCACAAACCTTAGGATCACTCCCTTAACTAATCAATTAGGATTAAGTCTTAGTCCATATAGATTTTTACCTTTATCCTCCCTTGAGTCTCTTTTCTCATCTCAAAGAAAATTCAAAATATCTAATAAAGGTAGGCATTTATTGCATTTAGGCCTTTCATATAAAGAAAAGATTATAAGGGGTCTTCTCTTATAATCTTAAGATGTGTAGCATATGGCCCATCTTAGGTCAATGTGTTACATATTTGATCTTGTATGAGGGACTTAAATGCAATACTTGTTGAAGGTGCAAATAATAAAAAACACTTCTTCACTTCATAATCAACAAAACACTTAATAAACACAAGTATGCTAGTGTGTTTGAATCTTGATAATTGGAACTAAGTGTGAGGGTCTTCTTCACCCTTAGTGTGCTTTCTTACCCATTCCATCTTGGAATGTGAAAAGGTACACATTCCAATGACTAAGATCCAGATACACTGTCGTATGCAAACAAATCCAAAACACTTCCTTCTAAAAGACAAAAACAAACAATAACGTCTTTCCTTCGGGAATTCTTTTCTCATCTCATTCATTCTCAACGCACGAACGCGCTTCTACTCGTTCTCTTGCAAGATGGTAACGCACTCGGACCAGCGAGCCTGCAACACCTGAGCTAGGACGTAAGCCGTTCTCTAAAAAACACAGACAATCCATCCCTAGTGAGGGGAACTACGTCGCTCTGATTCTCATGTTCCCGATGAGATACGTAGGCAGTGGGGTAGGGCCCATGCGAGCACTTCTTTTATTTTCCCTACATTTGTTTCTCGTTCCTTTTCCAGTTCTCTTTTCGTTCCTTTTCCAGTATTCTTTTCTATCACCCTTTGATCGAGACAAGCAAGCGTGGATCCCATCGGGTACGATGGACGCGAGGGGGTGCTAATACCTTCCTCTCGCGTAACCGACTCCCGAACCCATTTCTCTTGGTCGCAAGACCATGCTTTTCCTTTCTCTCAGGTTTACGCGGTGTTTCCTTTCCCTCTCTTGGGATAAATACACATTGCTGGCGACTCTGTTTCGGTGCCACTTTCGCGTTTGTACTAGGATGAAAATCCCGGGAGCGACAGCTGGCGACTCTGCTGGGGACAAGAGGTTGACCTATTGCTGGTCCATCCTAAGCAAGTCAATCCTAGCGCTTGTCTGCTTTTCTTTCATTGGGTGTTTACTGTTGTGCTTTACTGTTTATTGTATGGTTATTTACTGTTTTACTGTACATTACTGTATTTACCGCATTTTAGCATTACATATCATATATTATATTGTGTTGCACTGTTTTGTCTGTTTGGCGGGATGGGTGTTCTGAGAGATAAGCCCACTACCAAGGCTTGAGTACATACATAGGTATTAGAGTGGATAGTCATGACGCTTGCGTGGTGGTGACCACGTATTGTTGTTCATGAGACCCACAACCAGACGAGGTTCTATCAGGAGCTTTCTGCTACTGCATGTTATGCAGGCCAGTGGTTATTCTCTTGAGGAACTGTCGACTCTGGTGACCATTCCCGAGGACTCAGTTGCGGCACTCCTCCCGAGTTGTGACAGTGGCAGACCACATTCCGTGGCAAACCCATTGCACATTCTCGATCCGAGGACCCAATGCTGGGAACTTGCTATAGGACATCCCTTTTTGAAAGAGAATCAACGGAGGCACTCCTCGATTGGCGGTAGTACTGTACCCTGAGGGATGAATGTACTATTGCTTCTCGACCTCAGTGCCAGAAGCTGAGGACCTTTTTGTTTTGGAGAATCAGTTGAGGCCTCCTCGATTGATGATGATGCCAAACCAGAAATGGTGAACGTATCATCATTTCTCGACCTGAGAGCCCGGGATATTGAACATCCTAGTACCCACATGTGAGAAGGGCGGGTTGTTTACAGGTTTGCAGGTAACCATGACCTCCTACATACCCGGTTTTCTATCATCATTGCACAAAAAGGAAGTTTCATCCTATTGTATTCAGATGGTTCTTATCTATGGTTCTATATTAGTCTCAGAGCTACACTGACACCGTTCACAGTTCAGCACAGACACCTGATTACCTGATCACATTGCCCTTTGCATTGCATTATCATATCCTAACATACATGTTTATTCATTTCCAGGTGCATATATTACCCTTGATTCCAGTCATCGGGTCCCTGCAAAGATGAACACTAAAGAGAGGAAGAATATCATCAGCTATAAGTTCCTTACGCCTACTTTGGGCCCTATTGTTGTGCTGAAGGGAATGGCGAGCCCGGCAGCACGAGAAGCTTTTGAAGAGAAATATGGGTGGATTTTATCTATGGTTCGTAATGTCAGTGATTATGAAGCCAGAGGTCTCCATACGTTGATGCAGTTCTATGATCCGCCTCTGAGATGTTTTGTATTTCCAGACTATGTGTTGGTTCCTACCCTGGAGGAGTATTCCAACATGTTGGGGATTGCTATCAAGGAGGAGCCCCCTTTCTTTGGATCAGTGGGGGATCTTGACTTTGGGAAGTTGGCTGGTGCTCTTTATTTGAGCAAATCAGAGCTAAGTGACAATGTCTCCAACAAAGGAAAGATTCGTGGTTACAAGCTGGAATATCTGATTAAGAAGGCCCAGGAAGCAGCTAAAGGCGAGAATTGGCTTGTTTTTAATGCTTTGCTAGCCCTTTGTATATACGGCATAGTGTTGTTTCCCAACGAGCCGGATTTTATTGATACGGACGCTATACGAATATTCATGATGAAGAACCCGGTGCCAACGCTACTGGGAGATCTTCACTACTCATTGTACAACCGAAATGAAAAGAAGAGAGGAGGGATAATTCGTTGTTGTGCACCCTTGTTCTATAAGTGGTTTGCGAGCCGTTTACCATAATCAGGGGCTTTTGTGGATTCCAAAGATTCTCTAGAGTGGAAACAGCGTTTAATGGGATTGGTGGCCAAGGACATCGTATGGGTAGATCATGGGCTGATTGGTAAGAATATTATCCACAGCTGTGGTAAGTTCCCTAACGTTCCACTGATAGGAAGACTGGGTGGGATTAACTACAATCCTTCTTTGGCCATTCGACAATTTGGGTATGCCCTGACAGGTCCGCCTATTAAGAGAGATGTGGAGGAGTCCCTCTATTTTCATACATCAGATGGTTGGGAAGCAGCACAGAAAGCTTCTGAAAGCTGGGGTAGCATACTGAAAAAGGGGAAAGTTACTCTAGGCAAGCCTAACAACCGGGTTTATCCAGCATATGAAGAGTGGGTGAAGAAAAGAGTTGAAGATTTTCTCTTGCCTTTTGGTAAGGCACCCCTTCTGTATCCGGAGAATGAGAAAGCAAGAAGCACTGCTACTGCGGAAGAAGTTGACAAGTTGCAAGCCTTGGTGAAAGAGCTTCAAGGAGAGAATTCCGAGTTGAGTAGCCGTCTTCAGAATGCTCTACATGCCAACAAAGAGCTGGAGCGGAAAGCCCAAGATGCTGAACAAATCCTAACTGCAAAAGAAAAAGACTTTGCTGGAAGAGCCCAACATTTCCGGAAGATTAGTAAAGGTGCTGATGATGCTACTCAAGCCCACAAGCAAACCAAACAGGCGTTAGCACAGACCAAAGAAAAGTTAACAAAGTTTCAGCACGCTTGGGACGAAGTTAGGATAGAGAATGCTGAATTACAGGAACAGTTGCAGATTAAGGACGAAGAGCTTGAAAAGGCGCATGAGCAGAGGAGAAAGTATCGTGAAAGCCTCGGTAAGAGTCAAGAACAGCTAGAAGAAGCTAGAGGTGAGCTGAGGAATACCAAGAAAGAGCTTGAAGAAGTCATGATAGAAAGGGAGATACTCAAGACGCAAGCTGGCATAAAGAGACACAAAGGAGTGTGTGATGACGAGGCTCTGATGCTGCATATGGGTTCTTTAACTGAAGCTCTTGAGAAAAGGGATGTCTTGATCAAAGAAATGATTGAAAAGCCGAATCACCAGCGTACCCGTATACTTTTTGAGGAGATCAAATACTCAAGTGATAAGCTGAAGGGTGTGGAATTGTCAGACTGATGTTCTTTTCCTTATATTTTGTTATTAATGGTTACCATCAGGCTTGTTGATGGATCCATTTTTCCTTGTATTGCATTGGCGGATGAGCCTTTCTTAAATGTACTTGAATACTTTATTGAATGAGTATGAGCAGTTTTATTCAGAATTATTCCTTATCAGATAGCTGCACACAAGCACATGACCGCGACACGTCTCTTTATATCACAATTTCTGGTCTTCAGATTTCTGTGGTTGGATTGGAATCAGGGTATAAAGCACCTCGGAAATGACAAACATGGCATTGCATGGCATTGCATATCATTTTGCATTTTTTGTTACTTGCTTTTCAGGTACTCGTTGCGGGGTCTCTAACCTTTATTTGGTTTCAGGCAGTATAGCGGAGAGTCATATTCACCGATATTCGACGCGAAGGAATCAAGTAAGAATCATGGATCAAGTGCAAAGTGATTTGGCGGAAATGAGGGCGCGTATGGACCAGTTCATGACCCTCATGACTGGCATGGCGCAAAATCAGGAGAGACTGAGGCTTCTGGTAGAGCGTCCCGACAATGGGCCCGAAGGTGATCATCATGACAATTCACAGGGACATGGCATTCCTCCTCCCGGTGGCAACCCTCCTCCTGGTGGTAACAATCGGGGTAATGGAAATGGTAGGCATGCTGGTGTTACTCTTGAAGATACTCTGGAAGACCAATTTACTCTGCTGGATGCTGATGTGGGTAATCAAGGGGATCGAAGGTATGATGAGTTAGCAGAAAAGATCAGGGCCATGGAATGCAAGAACTCTATGGGTATTGATGTTACCAGCTTGGGGCTGGTCCCAGGAGTCAGAATTCCCCCTAAATTCAAACCTCCCACTTTTGATAAGTATCACGGCAATGCGTGTCCCCAAACGCATCTTCAAGCTTACTTTGGGAAGATCTCAGCCCATACGGATGACGAGAAGCTATGGATGCACTATTTTCAGGACAGTCTGACTGGGGCGTCCTTGACCTGGTACATGAAGTTGAATAGAGCTGCTGTGAAGAATTGGAAAGATCTGGCAGAAGCGTTCCTGAAGCAATACCAATATAATATTGACATGGCGCCCAACCGCACCCAATTGCAGGGATTGTCCCAGAATGCCAAGGAGAGTTTCAAAGAATATGCACAGAGGTGGAGGGAAATGGCTGCCCAGGTCCAACCTCCCTTGTCAGACAGAGAAATGGCAGATATGTTCATGGGCACCTTGCAAGGGGCCTATCTGGATAGATTAGCTGCTTGTCCGTCAACTGGATTTGCTGATATTGTGATTGCGGGAGAAAGAATAGAAAGTCTGTTAAAGCTTGGAAAGATCCAGGATGTGAGTGGGGCTGGCTCTTCGGGGACGAAGAAACCGTTCGCTAGTAACCAGAAAAGAAGAGAAGGTGATACGAATGCTGTGTTTAGAGGACGAGGCAGAGGGTGTTCTCGAGCTTATTATCAGGTAGATGCTGTGACAATCCCCACACCGTCTGTTCAGAAACAACAACCCCAACAACAAGTTCAACAGCAACAACCTTTTTTCCAGCAGAGGTCTAGACAGAGGGATCGTAAGATGGATCCTCTCCCTATGACTTATGCCGCGCTGTTGCCCCGGCTACTCGAGTTAAAGTTGGTAGAACTCCGTACTATGAAAGCTCCAGTTGCTGGAAACCTGCCACCTAACTTCGATGTTAATGCTCGTTGTGAGTTCCACTCAGGTGCTCAGGGGCACTCCATTGAAAAATGCTGGGCTTTCCATCATAAAGTACAAGATTTGATTGATGCTAAAGCCATCAATTTCTCTCCCGCTCCTAATATTACTCAGCATCCCATGCCTGATCATAGCGCAGCAAATGTGTACGCTATTGAAGATGGGAGGAGATTGAATCTGGTGTTAGACGTTCATCAAGTGAAAACTTCTTTGTTGGTTGTAAAAGATCGTTTATTGAAGGGACAGGTGTTCCCGGGCTGTAATCAAGATTGCTCTGAGTGTATGAATCAGGAGAACGGCTGTGATAAGTTGAAGATGGGTTTACAGAATCTGATCGATGAAGGATGTCTACAGTTCGACAGAGTCGTGAAAGACACTGATGAGATATCAACCGTGACCATCTATTACACTCCCGCTGAGATTCAAATGCCGGTCAATGCAGTTCCCGTGGCGAGTGTTGCGCCAGAAGGGCCCAGTCCTGTCACTATCACGGTGCCAGGACCAATTCCGTTCACATCTACGAAAGCTATCCCATGGCACTATGGGGCAGATGTATATTACGAAGGTAAAAAGCAGGAAGTTGAGCCGTCAGTCAGCCCAAATATTGATAATGTAGGGGGTGTAGGGGGCTTTACAAGGAGTGGAAGGTTGTTCGCTCCCCAAACCTTGAGAAGTGATAAGGAGGTAGAAGCTGCAGCAAAGGCTAAGGGTAAACAGGTGGTTGAAAGTGCGCCTACACCTGAAGCAGAGACAAAGATTATTTTTGATAAGGAAATGGAAGAATTTATGAAAATAATCAAGAAAAGCGATTATAAGATCGTGGACCAACTGAATCAGACCCCTTCAAAGATTTCAATCTTGTCACTATTGATGTGCTCTGATGCGCACCGGCAGGCGTTGTTGAAAGTGTTGAAGAGTGCGTACGTGCCACAAGAAATTACTGTTAATCAGCTCGAGGGCGTAATCTCCAATGTTAATGTTAGCCATGGCTTGGGCTTTACAAGTAGAGATCTGACGGTTGAAGGAAGAAACCATAATAAGGCTTTGCATATCACGATGGAGTGTAAGGGCGCAGTGTTATCTCATGTACTGGTAGACACTGGTTCATCACTCAATGTCTTGCCCAAGAAGGCATTAATGAAGCTGGAAGTTGACGGTTTGATCTTAAGGCCTAGTGAATTGGTGGTTAGAGCATTCGATGGAACTAGACGATCTGTGTTTGGTGAGGTGGAATTGCCCGTACAAATTGGACCACAGGTATTCAAATCCACGTTCCATGTAATGGACATACAACCTGCATATAGCTGCCTATTGGGGCGCCCTTGGATTCACGGAGCCGGAGCTGTTACTTCTACTCTACATCAAAAGCTGAAGTATGAGTTTGAAGGGCAGGTTGTGACAGTGTGTGGGGAAGAAGACATCTTTGTGAGTCACTTGTCCACGTTCAAGTACATTGAAATGGATGGGGAAATTCATGAGATGCTGTGCCAATCATTTGAAGCAGTCAACATTGACGATGCACCTGAGTCTTCTTCTGTACCAGTTGGGGCTGTTACCTCCATTTCATCTTACAAACAAGCTGTCGAAGTCGTCAGGGCAGGCAACGCCCAAGGTTGGGGCAGGTTGATAGAGACCCCAGTGAAGGAAGACAAATTTGGTATTGGTTATCATCCCTCTACAACTTCAGATGCGGGGAGCAGGGGACCCATTACTTTCAATAGTGGGGGAATTATCTACATGGACCAGTCTTGTGCAGCCACAGAGGATAGTGTTGACAGTAATTGTGACCTGGACAACTGGGTACGCCCTCATGTTCCGGGACAACAAGTGCAGAACTGGTTCGTTGAAGAAGTCATCCGGGTTACTCTTCAGACAGAGTAATTTTTCTTTGTTTTTTTCTAACCATAATGCATGACAAAATCTTGCGCTCTGCCCAAGGCGTATAGATTCATTTGTAGGGCCACCATGGTTGCATTTGCAATGTTTAATCATTAATAAAGGACGTTTTGGCAATCAAATTTTGTTCTCTGTCTTTCAGTTTTTATTTTTGCACAAAAAATATAAAATGGCAATGTTTCATTTTCTTTTGTTTTGCTTAAAAATAAATTCTAAAATAAGGCATGAACCCGTTCATGCAGACTTGATCCTCCGGATACCACTGATAACGATTTTGATATGGCCATGTATGACTTTGACAATCCGATTTATCAAGCCGAAGAAGGGGATGAGAAAGATTGTGAACTTTCTGAAGAACTGGCCAGATTGTTGAAACAAGAGGAAAGGGTCATCCAGCCTCATCAGGAGACTGTAGAAATCATCAATATTGGTACTAAGGACGCCAAGAAAGAGATCAGGATTGGTGCCAGCTTGCAAGCAGATGTGAAGCAAACTTTGACGGAAATGTTGCGCGAGTATGTTGACATCTTCGCCTGGTCGTATCAAGACATGCCGGGGTTGGATACGGATATTGTCGTTCACAGGCTACCATTGAGAGAAGAATGTCCGCCAGTCAAGCAGAAACTTCGTCGGACTCACCCCGACATGGCCTTAAAGATTAAGGAGGAAGTCCAGAAGCAGTGGGACGCTGGTTTTCTTGCTGTGACAAAGTATCCTCCATGGGTAGCCAACATCGTGCCAGTACCGAAGAAAGATGGAAAAGTGAGAATGTGTGTGGATTATCGAGATCTTAATAAAGCTAGCCCGAAAGATGATTTTCCACTACCTCATATTGATGTGCTGGTCGATAATACAGCTCAGTTTTCAGTGTTCTCATTTATGGACGGTTTCTCCGGGTACAACCAGATCAAGATGGCACCTGAAGACATGGAGAAGACCACGTTCATTACTCCGTGGGGTACATATTGTTATAAAGTAATGCCTTTTGGGTTGAAAAACGCAGGGGCAACGTACCAGCGGGCGATGGTGACATTGTTTCATGACTTGATTCATAAGGAGATCGAATGTTATGTAGATGATATGATTGCCAAGTCGAGAACAGAAGAGGAACATCTGGTTAACCTGAAAAAGCTGTTTGAAAGGTTGAGAAAGTTCCGTCTGAGATTAAATCCAAACAAGTGCACGTTTGGGGTGCGTTCTGGAAAGTTACTGGGTTTCATTGTGAGCGAAAGAGGAATCGAGGTTGATCCTGCCAAGGTGAAAGCAATACAAGAAATGCCTGAACCGAGAACAGAAAAAGAGGTTCGTGGTTTCTTGGGTAGATTGAACTACATTGCAAGGTTCATATCTCACCTAACAGCCACGTGTGAGCCAATATTTAAATTGTTAAGGAAAGATCAAACGGTCAGGTGGAATGACGATTGCCAATTGGCATTCGATAAGATAAAAGAATACTTGCAGGAACCTCCGATTCTAATACCTCCAGTTGAAGGGAGACCGCTGATAATGTATCTGACAGTGCTTGAAGGTGCCATGGGTTGTGTTCTCGGTCAACATGACGAGACAGGTAGGAAGGAGCATGCTATTTACTACCTGAGCAAAAAGTTCAATGATTGTGAGTCCCGATACTCAATGCTTGAAAAGACATGCTGTGCGCTTGCATGGGCCGCTAAGCGATTGAGGCAATATATGGTTAGGCACACGACCTTGTTGATTTCAAAAATGGATCCTATCAAGTATATTTTCGAGAAACCAGCATTGACAGGCAGAGTTGCACGGTGGCAAATGGTCTTGACAGAGTATGACATTCAGTACACTTCACAAAAGGCCATCAAAGGAAGTATCTTGTCCGATTATCTTGCGCAACAGCCAATGGATGATTACCAACCCATGAAGTTTGACCTCCCTGATGAGGACATCATGTTTCTCAAAGCTAAAGACTGTGAGGAACCACTCCCGGAGGAGGGGCCAGACCCTGAATCCAAATGGAGTCTGATGTTTGATGGGGCTGTCAATATGAATGGGTGCGGAGTTGGAGCAGTTCTTATCACGCCGGAAGGTGTTCATATGCCTTTCACTGCACGAATAACTTTCGGGTGCACCAACAATGAAGCAGAGTACGAAGCTTGTATAATGGGGATCGAGGAGGCGATTAATCTACGGATTAAAACCCTTGATATATTCGGTGATTCAGCTTTGGTAATCAATCAAGTGAAAGGGAGTTGGTACACGCACCAAGCAAATCTAGTGCCGTATAGAGATTATACGAGGAGATTGCTGACATTTTTCACAACAGTGAAACTGTACCACATTCCTCGAGATGAGAATAGGTTCGCTGATGCCTTGGCCACTTTGTCTTCCATGATCAAAGTGCAAGGATGGAACCATGTACCTAAGATTGAGGTATCCCGCCTTGACAGACCAGCATTTGTGTTTGCGGTCGATGCAACGTCTGATGACAAGCCATGGTTTCATGACATTAAGTGTTTCTTGAAAAGTCAAGAGTACCCGTCCGGGGCATCGTCCAAAGACAGGAAGACGTTGAGAAGGTTAGCTGGTAGTTTCTTCCTGAACAAAGATGGCGTGCTGTATAAAAGAAATTTTGACACGGTCCTGCTTAGATGTGTGGATAGACATGAAGCAGACTTGTTGATGATTGAAGTGCACGAAGGCTCTTTCGGTACTCATGCCGGAGGGCAGGCAATGGCTAAAAAGTTGTTAAGGTCGGGATATTATTGGTTGACTATGGAGTCAGATTGTTGCAAATATGCCCGCAAATGCCATAAATGCCAGATCTATGCAGACAAGGTGCATGTGCCTCCAAATCCGTTGAGTATCATGTCGTCGCCTTGGCCGTTTGCCATGTGGGGCATTGATATGATCGGAAAGATTGAGCCTACAGCTTCCAATGGTCATCGTTTCATCTTGGTGGCAATTGATTACTTCACCAAATGGGTTGAAGCCTTATCCTATGCCAATGTTACAAAACAAGTGGTCGCTCGTTTCTTAAAACGGGATATCATTTGCCGATATGGAGTTCCCGAAAGAATCATTACTGATAATGGTTCTAATTTGAACAATAAGATGATGGCTGAGTTATGCCGGGACTTCAAAATCGAACACCACAATTCTTCTCCGTACCGCCCAAAGATGAATGGCGCGGTCGAAGCGGCCAACAAAAATATCAAGAAGATTGTACAGAAGATGGTTGTCACGTACAAAGATTGGCATGAGATGTTACCATTTGCTTTGCATGGGTATCGAACGTCGGTACGCACGTCCACTGGGGCAACCCCATTCTCACTTGTATATGGTATGGAGGCAGTGCTACCGGTTGAAGTAGAGATTCCGTCCCTCAGAGTCATGATGGATGTTAAGCTAGATGAGGCTGAATGGGTACGAGCCAGATTTGATCAGTTGAGCCTTATTGAGGAAAAGCGATTGGCGGCTGTATGCCATGGGCAACTATACCAGCGCAGAATGAAGCAGGCATTTGACCAAAAGGTGCGTCCTCGGGTTTACAAAGTCGGAGATGTGGTACTCAAAAGGATCCTTCCTCCCAATACAGACCACAGGGGCAAATGGACTCCTAACTATGAAGGTCCATTCGTGGTTAAAAAGGTCTTTTTGGGCGGAGCTTTATTGCTTACAACCATGGATGGCGAAGACTTTTCATCCCCTGTCAACTCGGACGTAGTCAAAAAATACTTCGCATGAATAGACCCGCTGGATAATAAAAATAAAAAAAATCCAGGCAAAAAAGGGCATCCCGGCGAACCAAAAACAGAATAAGGTTCGGGCAAAAATTAGGGATATAATTGAAAAAAAAATTGTACACCCGGTAAGTTGAAAACCCGAAAGGGCAACTTAGGCAAAAAAGGGTATCCTGGTGGATCGAAAACCTGAAAGGGCGGTCCACACAAAAGAGGGATTTAAGCGAATGACTACAGTCTGAGTTATCTGTACCCATTACCGTTTGAACAACTGACGTTCTGAAGAATAGGAATCGGTCTGATCATTCCTCAGAAGGCAAGGTCGGGGAGTTTTGAAGACATACTGGTCATAACAGAATGGAAACTCAGTGGAATTCCGTTTTCACATTGCCATTAGGATAGTTTCTTTTCTCAATTTTCAGCGATCACCTCTTTCCAGGGATTGCTTCCAGATGTAATTGCCTATTCTGGGCTCTCAGTCAATAAATTGAATTTCAATAAAAAGCTTTCTATTTTTGTTTTATTGCTTTGTTTGCAAAAACGTCCTAATTGTTGATAAAACATTGCATTTGAAAACATGGCAGCCTTGCAATAACATGCGCAGAAAAAATATTTGAAATTACTTCGAATGTTGAATACTCCCGGATGGTGGATTCTAGCCACGCAATATTCGGGGCATGTGGGCATATTCTTTTGTTGCAGGTAGCAGGTGCAGATGATTTTAAGCACAAGACTAGCAATAAATCACCCCACGCAAAAGACTGGGGCAATTATGGGTAAGGAGATCGGCGTTCATCGGGTCGATCTCGGTGAATTAAGTTCAACTGGGTACCGTTGTATCTTATTAAGTCGATTCTCTCATTCAGTACTTCCAACAACTACAAGCTTTTCTGTGTCGATAACGGTCACAGGTTCCCCAAAAGGGTGGTCTCGTCGACACCGAAACTGATGGTCATTATCCCCAGCGAAGTCACAAGAGTTGGAAGAGGCTAGATCTTCTGTAAAATCCTCTTATGACATCCGCTTCGGGGACAAATTGTTGGTTTTCTTAAGCATGGGGCATGTTGTTTCCCCAGCATGAAGTGTTGATCACCCCCCAGTAGAGTTTGATGGTCATTATCCCCAGCGAAGTCGCAGGAGTTTGAAGAAGCTAAATTTTCTGTAAGATCCTCTTATGACATCCTCTTTGGGGACAAATTGTTTGGTTCCCCAGCATGAAGTGTTGATCATCCCCAGTAGAGTTTGAGGACAGTTGGTCTTCTGTAAAATCCTCTCAAAAGGCATTCCCCAACACGAGACGCTTTAAAGCAGTTTTCTCCAGCAGAGTTTGTTATAAACCCGTCATCCCTAACGGAATTGTCTAAAGGGAAGCTCGCCTAACATGGGGCATTGTAGTACTTATCCTAAGCTCGACAGTCACATTCTTCAGCGGACTACTGTGGATTTGCTTTGGGTTTCCCCAACAGATCTCTAAGGACTCTTTCTAGCAAGTTGCAGTGGAATGTTCTAACCAGGATTTGCATATCCCTGGCAGAGTAGCCCTGATACCCAGCAAGATCGTATCTCTGGTCATGGTATCCCCACAGAGGTCAGCATCGAATCTTGTCAGCAACTTCCAGCTGAGTTGTTGTTCTCTCCGCAGAGGTTTATCAGATCGACAGAATCTATTCCTCAACAAGGATGGTACAGCCTTTCCCCAGCCGGGTCAGAAGGTTGATAATCCCTATAAAGGATCTTGGGTTGAATAAATCCCCAAGCAGAGTTTTAATGGCTCATTTCCCCAGCAGGACGTCATTTAAAAATTCTCATCCCCAGCGGAATCGCTGTGACCAGAATTCATTCCCCCAAACAGATGGAATAATTCCTGGCAGAGTCGTCATTCCCTCATATCTTAAAGTCCAATTTATTTTTGGCAAGCTTGACAATTCGAAGCAGACGGATTGTTCATCCATTCGCCAGCAGAGATATTATCCTTTTAGGAGTCTCCGAGATTAAATCATTGATTGTGGTTCCTCAGCAGAGTCGGCAGAGATGTCTGGCGCAGAGGCAGAGAGTAATTCGATTTTAAAATTCCAAAAGTCCAACAGTGGATTGGCAAAAGTCCGTCTTCGGGTGGCAAAAGTCCAACAGTGGATTGGCAAAAGTCCGTCTTCGGGTGGCAAAAGTCCAACAGTGGATTGGCAAAAGTCCGTCTTCGGGTGGCAAAAGTCCAACGGTGGATTGGCAGAAGTCCATCTTCGGGTGGCACGAAGCTGCAAAGTCCACCAGTAGTGTGGCAGGCCAGTAGTCGTCTGGAATTGCATAAAAGACATTATCAAAGTCCACCAGTAGTGTGGCAGGCCAGTAGTCGTCTGGAATTGCATAAAAGACATTATTAAAGTCCACCAGTAGTGTGGCAAGCCAGTAGTCGTCTGGCGTCGTTCAAAAAGACATTATCAAAGTCCACCAGTAGTGTGGCAGGCCAGTAGTCGTCTGGAATTGCATAAAAGACATTATTAAAGTCCACCAGTGGTGTGGCAAGCCAGTAGTCGTCTGGCGTCGTTCAAAAAGACATTATCAAAGTCCACCAGTAGTGTGGCAGGCCAGTAGTCGTCTGGAATTGCATAAAAGACATTATTAAAGTCCACCAGTGGTGTGGCAAGCCAGTAGTCGTCTGGCGTCGTTCAAAAAGACATTATCAAAGTCCACCAGTAGTGTGGCAGACCAGTAGTCGTCTGGAATTGCATAAAAGACATTATTAAAGTCCACCAGTAGTGTGGCAAGCCAGTAGTCGTCTGGCGTCGTTCAAAAAGACATTTCCAAAGTCCACCAGTAGTGTGGCAGGCCAGTAGTCGTCTGGAATTGCATAAAAGACAGTATTAAAGTCCACCATCAGCGTGGCAAGCCAGTAGTCGTCTGGCATCGTTCAAAAGACAGATCTCTCCGACGTTTCATCGAGGATTCAATCCAGCAGTCTCGTTGGGTTTATATCCCTTTTCTTCTTCACCCAGAGCAAATTTTTGGTTATTTTTGGTATTCAATCACTATATACCTTGAAAGTCCGAAAGCAATTGCTTTCAGGCATTCAGGTCTACAGCGCTTGAATAGGGGCAGCTGTAATACCCCAAAATTTGCTCTCCCCTTTTGTCATCATAGCATGGCATTATCATTTATCATATCATATCCATATCATTAGCATTGCATTGCATTTAACATAGAAAAATGAAGCATGGCATCCGTCTTACCATCAGGGCATGTGATCAGGTGGAAGGTGGACAATCAAGGAATCATTCAAAGCATAAAAAGGTCAATCAAGTTGGCTCTAGGCAAGCCAAGAGGTCTCTCATGTCTCATACTATCTCAATTGATCTTCCAAAACCTCAAGGAAGTGAGATTCAATGGGAGATTGAAGCACTACATCTTTCACTATGCAAGAGGTTCAAAAATTGAAGGAAAACCCTCAAAAGAGATAGCTCATTGATTCAAAATCATTCTTAAGTGGCATTTCTCATCATCCTTTAAGAGGATACACAACATACTCTGAGGAATTTGGATTTGGAAGATGTGCAATTTCCTCCTAACCAGAGGAGGTCAAGATTAGGGTTTCCAATTAAATCAGGATATCTCTGATTTTTTGGACAAAGCTTGTTGTCATGATATTCTACATGTTCTTAAGTGTATGTGTATGGAAAATTGCCTCTCAATTGGTTTTGGAAGTGTTTCAATTGGAAGAAAGATAAAAAATCAGGGAATTTGGGGCCAAGTCAAATAATCAGAGGAAAAAGTCAACTCTTGACTTTTTGAGACCAAATTCATGAAATTCATGTTACATATGTCCAATGTACAAAATTTGGTCAAGAAACTCCAAAGGAATCATGAAAAAATCAAGATGTGGAAAGTTGCCATTTTTGGAAGAGGAAGGGTTACTAAAAATAGCAAGTTTTGGCCATTTTGCATCAGAATTTGAACCAAGGCCATTCAAATTTGGAGTACCAAATGAAAATTCCACTCTGCCTCAATGAAAGGCCTTGCTTTAAGCTTCAAATCCATGTGTGGAACATCTCCATTGGATAAAAAATGAGGGAGATATGATTGATCAAAGTTTGAGCAAAGTAGGTTCAAAACTAGGTCATGACCAAGATTTTCAGGGCACGCGCGCAGTCATTTTAACAAACATGTGGTGGGCCAAATGTCCACTCATTTTACTCATGGTTAAAGGCTTCAAATGAAAAATCTTGCAACATCAAAGTTGTTCCCCTATGTGAGATCTTCAAGATTGATGTTCATGATTTTTTCATTTGATCAAAGGACAAGGAGTTATGATAGCTCAAAGATTGGTCAACACAACTGAAAATCCATGCCATGCACACCTTGCCATGCCATGCCACAAATTGCTCGCCCATGCACCAGTCGTTTTTCCATCTGTTTATGATGATTTTTAGACATGTTTGAGGTACCTTTTCAACTCAAGTCCAACACCAAAATTGTCCTATGATGCTTCCTCAATCCATTGACACCAAGATGATTCATTTTCGTGCCTTGGTCATAAAGAAATCCATGTTCAAACATCACCATCTGCATTGATGCATTGACTGCCATGTGTAGCAGTTCACACATTTTTTTTGGTTCAGTCACACCACAAACACTTCATCATCACCAGCTGATTTCTTTTCCTCATTTGCCCAAACATTCTTGCACGTGCTTTCTCTTTGTTACTTCTTACATGAGAAGGGAAACTTGCAAAACTTCCACCACAAGCTACTGCTGCATAACACCACCTCATCATTATCCTCACCATAAGTGACCATGAGCTCTTCCACACTAAAACAAAACCTCTCCAACTCGTGTCACTAACTGTCATGACTCATTCTGTTAACTCAAACTCAGTTAACTAACTCAGTTAACTGTAGTTCTAACCATCAACCACCAGGGTCAAATCATAACCACGCCTATATAAACAATTCTAACAGATTTGGAAAGGGAGATTCTCATTGTTTCACTCTCACTCCAAAAGCACTCTCGACTTTCTCTCTGAATTTTCTCTCTACCTGCACGAATTCCTCAAGTTCTTCTTCAACCTTCACAATCAAGCAAGAAGACATCACTGAAACATGGAATAGCACAGTTATCTCCAATTTCAGATTCAGATTTCCTCTTATTCTCAAGATCAAATAGCATTTATTTTGCTCAAATTGAAGTTCTAGAAGTTCAAGAACAAGTTCTCACCTCTGGTTTTCTCAAAAATCCAAAGATCTTCAAGTTTCAGGTTCCAAAAGTTCTCAAACTTTGCTTGCACGATTTGATGTTATTTTAACTGGTTGATGTGTTATTTGAGCTTATTAGAAGCTATATGAAACCGGTTAGTTGATAGAGCTCCTTAGGAGTTTAGAACTGAAACTTAGGGCAAATTTCTCTTCTTCGATTCTCTGTATCCATGCTTGATCTTTGAATTTTGTTGTTGGATTTGTGTTCCTCATGAGCTTAGCTTTCGTTTGGTATATGGCTTGTGAATTTCTGGAGAAAATGTGAGTTGCAGGTGGTGGCTGCTGGCCGGAGAAGATGACCGGAGGTCATCTCCGGCCGGTGACTTTAACTGTTAGGGTTTGTGTGCGTTTTAATCTCAGCCGTGTGTTTTTCATGATCGTACGCTCCAAAATGTGACAGCACATTAAAAATCACATGCCACTCACGTGCATTTTTCTTAATTTTATTTAAACCTTGTGTGGCCTGGTACATGGTAAGTGGCATGTGTCCTCACGTGCATGCGTTGATTTTGAGTGCTTTGACTTTGGTTTGACTTGGACTTGATCTAATGGTTGTGAGTGAGTCAAGATTGTTGACTGAGGGTTCATGCTTGTTAGTATGTTCTGCGTGCTTAATGGACATATGCAGATTGATAATCACACCCCTCTGTTTGGAAGCCCAATGAATTTGCACTGCCCAATTGCTATGTTCATACCCCCTGCATTTTGCATTTATTTTTCATTTTTATTTCTTTCTACACGTTTGATTTTTAATTTTTAAAAATACCAAAACATATCATAAAATTCCACAAAAATTCATGAACATCATTGAAACATTTATGAAATTTTTCATGTTTTTATTTTCTGATTTTATGACCTTTTTGCCCCTGCTCCATAATTTTCTTTGAATTTCTTTGATGTGCATTCTTAATATGGTACATGATCTTGTTTAATTTTGTTCTTGATCATTAAAAATTGTTTTGATGCTCTTCTTTTTGCATTGAGTCATTAATACATTTAAGCATGTTAAATGATTTTTGTTTGGTTTTTTGGACCACTTTATGACATGTCTTGATGCCTATATTTGTACCACTTTGCATGACATTTCAACTTGACCTAATTGCTTTGTTTGAAGTCATTTTGCTTTGAATTTTGATATGCTATTTTGATATGTGATTCATCTCTGATTAGTGAACTCCAATACCATGTTTTCATAATTTTCATGAGGCCATTTGATTTTTGTTTGATGCATTTCATTTAAAGCATTATAACATGTCATATCATTGTAATCTTTGGTGCATGTTTTCTTTGGTGTATACTTGCATGATCATTTGCATATTTGGTGAACCATTCACTTGACATTATAGGTCATTGGTACATATTATATGCCATCCTTGCATGTTGACTTTCATTTAAACCTTGTGCACCTTTAACATGTTGTGTTTGTACTTGTGTTCTCTTTTGAACTTCCATTTCAATTCTATTTCTTCTATCACTTCTTAAATGTCTTGAAGTTACCTCATAAATACTTTTGAGATGTTTATAAACCCTTTTCCATTTAGTTTCAATTCTGGTTGTTGATTTACATGTTCCATTTATGCATGTCCTCTTCATTTCTTTCCATCTTTCATCTACCCCTTCTTCTTGTAACATGTTTAAATGCTAATGGGTGATGATGGTTGCTTATTCACTTGCACTTGTATGATAATAACCATTGGTTTCCATATGATGCCCATTCTGGTTATGGTTCTAGGATTTGTTTTCTCATTTAATTCTTTTGAGTTTTATGATGCATTACATGTTCTTTTACTTCTTATACTTCTTATACATGTTTACTAACCATGTAGGGGCTTCGGTAAGTTTCAATTGAGTGTGGATAAGGAATCCACATTCAACTTCTATCCTTTCTCTTTTACAATTCCATTGTGTGTTTTGCTAAGCACTTATGTGCTTTCTTTTAATAACTCATTACTTTCCCTTTTTGAATTACAATTCATCTTCTACTTTGGAAGTGAATTGTTTAATTCTTTCTTTCTTTAGACTTTAGGTTGAAACCTCACAAACCTTAGGATCACTCCCTTAACTAATCAATTAGGATTAAGTCTTAGTCCATATAGATTTTTACCTTTATCCTCCCTTGAGTCTCTTTTCTCATCTCAAAGAAAATTCAAAATATCTAATAAAGGTAGGCATTTATTGCATTTAGGCCTTTCATATAAAGAAAAGATTATAAGGGGTCTTCTCTTATAATCTTAAGATGTGTAGCATATGGCCCATCTTAGGTCAATGTGTTACATATTTGATCTTGTATGAGGGACTTAAATGCAATACTTGTTGAAGGTGCAAATAATAAAAAACACTTCTTCACTTCATAATCAACAAAACACTTAATAAACACAAGTATGCTAGTGTGTTTGAATCTTGATAATTGGAACTAAGTGTGAGGGTCTTCTTCACCCTTAGTGTGCTTTCTTACCCATTCCATCTTGGAATGTGAGAAGGTACACATTCCAATGACTAAGATCCAGATACACTGTCGTATGCAAACAAATCCAAAACACTTCCTTCTAAAAGACAAAAACAAACAATAACGTCTTTCCTTCGGGAATTCTTTTCTCATCTCATTCATTCTCAACGCACGAACGCGCTTCTACTCGTTCTCTTGCAAGATGGTAACGCACTCGGACCAGCGAGCCTGCAACACCTGAGCTAGGACGTAAGCCGTTCTCTAAAAAACACAGACAATCCATCCCTAGTGAGGGGAACTACGTCGCTCTGATTCTCATGTTCCCGATGAGATACGTAGGCAGTGGGGTAGGGCCCATGCGAGCACTTCTTTTATTTTCCCTACATTTGTTTCTCGTTCCTTTTCCAGTTCTCTTTTCGTTCCTTTTCCAGTATTCTTTTCTATCACCCTTTGATCGAGACAAGCAAGCGTGGATCCCATCGGGTACGATGGACGCGAGGGGGTGCTAATACCTTCCTCTCGCGTAACCGACTCCCGAACCCATTTCTCTTGGTCGCAAGACCATGCTTTTTCCTTTCTCTCAGGTTTACGCGGTGTTTCCTTTCCCTCTCTTGGGATAAATACACATTGCTGGCGACTCTGTTTCGGTGCCACTTTCGCGTTTGTACTAGGATGAAAATCCCGGGAGCGACAGTATGGTACATATGGTTTGTGTTGCTATGAAAAAAAATACAAGAAGTATGAAACTATTTTGTAAACTTCATTCACCTTGTACTTCTTTTTCATAAAATCATAAACTAGATGAATTTCATAATTTGTTCCAAAATGTGCATTCTTGAAACATTTTACTATATCTTGTGTTGTTGTATGATGTTGTTGTATGATGTTGTTGTATGTTGTCGTTGTTGATTAATGTTCTCAGAACTTCATAATTTGTTGTTGTTGCTTATTATATCTTGCACTCTTGAACCTTATTTTTTTTATTTTGTTGTATGGTGTTGTGTTATTGATAAATGTTGTTGTATGTTGTTGTTGTTGTTGATTAATGTTTTCAGAACAAGAAAAAACATTTCTAAGTCACAAGAAAAAGGCTTCTTGTGACTTAGCAATGTTTTGTTCATTAAATTCTTATGCAGGTTGCACAGTAGATGAAGTTGAGTTTATTATATGCTATGTAGATTGACTGTTTCACAAACCCTTCACTGAAAATACATTTCATTTAAATTGACATAGAAACTTATAATCTGAAAATTAAATTGTATTTGAAAACCAACTTATATCAATCAATGTTTTCCGAATTGTATGTGTCTCATCATTCATCTCACGCTGTTTAACATATAGAATGTGGTTCAATGACCTGAGTCCTTCTTTACATATATATCTTCTTTTATAGTTTAATTTAAATAACAAGAATTTATTGGGTAAGTCTACCTCATCATCGTTGCTTATCATCATGATTGTTATGATGATAAGTCATCATAACAATCGCGATGATAAGCGATGATGATGAGGTAGATTTAGCTAATAAATTAATGTTATTCAAATCAAACTAGAATAGAAGGAATCGATGCCATGAAGGACTTAGACCATTTAACCATATTCTGTACGTCAAGTCATCATAACAATAACGATGATGAGGTAGATTTAACCAATAAATTGATGTTATTCAAATTAAAGTAGAATAGAAGGAATTGATGCCACGAAGGACTTAGACCATTGAACCATATTCTATATGTTAAAGAGTGGGAAATGAATGATGAGACGCATGCAATTTGGAAAATAGTGGTTTGTTTAAGTTGGCTTTCAAGAATAGTTTAATTTTCAGATTATATACTTCTTCATCAATTTGAATGGTTGTATTTCTTTAGTGAGGTGTATGGAAAAACAAGCAATTTACATATTATATAATAATCTCTGTGTACTCTCAACAACGGTTATATATTTTATCCATGATGAAATATTATTTACGTTCCAAATAAATTGTTTCTGATAGGTTTCGAACTGAGTACCCAAATGTATATATCACAACGGTTGATATAAGTAACTGTTGTGACAGGTAGCGCGCGTCATGTCTTATTATCATGGTCTCGCGATCGTGGTGGAAAGCACCAGATATACAATCACCCATTACCTCACAACGGTTGGTCAGGCATTGTGGTATCCCTTTTCCAACTGTTGTGGTATGGCTTTTCCATAGTAGTGTAATCGATTATAATATGTCCTTAATCAATTAGGAAGTGTGAAAAATTTTCTCGATTGATTATAAATACTTACTAATTAATTACACACAATCCTTGATAGGTTTTCACGAGATTTTGAGAAATAAGAGAGGTTTTAAGAGACTTTTCTGTGTATGTGTGATTGCCTTAGTATCTTGAGAATTAGTTTTATACCTTTACATTAAAATGATCACTCTGACACACGTTGAGTGCATGACCAAATAAGCTTTCCCACTTCCTATCTTTCTCAATTTTGAAGCTTCAAGTTCTCTTACTTGTTTCATTATTGATTTAAGAATTAATTTGGAACTTGATTCTCCTAAGTTATGAGTAGGAAATAAGACCATACTTCTCCCAACAAATGATAGCATGCAGCTTTGAGATCCATTCTTTTTGCCAGAGTTTTTTTTGCTAACCTTTCCTTTTTCTCGAAAAGAACTTTATTTTCAACACACAGTTAGTAGAAAGATAAACACAATGAATATGCGATAATTATAACTTGTTAATTTCTGAGTTCATTCTATACCAAGTGACTTACCTCTTACCAAACAGTATGTAAGCTTTAAAGGTCTTCTTCCTCTTGATTCTTTCTTTGAACCAAACTCAATTTTATTTGAATCTCTCTAACTCGAGATGCAATTATGGAATCTATTCTTTTCTTACTTAGATTTTTTCAAAGAAATAATTCTCAAATCATTTACTGATGCTCCGCAAGTGCACGGAAACATCGAAGTAATATAAAAGATTGTCGAACCCACAGAGACCAATATCAACCTATCGTTATTTATCGTTGCTTTACAAAGCTAAGGCTAATGAATGATTGATTAAGGGGAAACTAAGACTAAAACTAGAATAAAACTTAGAAAAATATGAAAGAAAAGAAAGAGACCGGAATGTGAATTTCGTGTACCTCAGGCACTCAGCAATTAGTTGGCGCTAATTTACGTATGTTCCGTAGAAAATATTGGTTTAAAGACTCCGCCTCACACTCTCGCGTTATTGACTAAAGCCACATCTCCTAACCATAGGATTTTGCTCTTGCTCGCCCGTTTTAATTAGAAAACGTATTTTGAAAATCAATTAGATCCTAGTCGATACCTAAAGCGCTCTTGCTGTTTTTAGGATCAATGCCCCGTTCCCACTATCTGGTTCGATCCCCACGCTCTCGCAGTGCCGACTCTAACCTTTATTACTTCTCACTCTCGTGACGAAACAGTGTTAAATAACCTCTCACTCTCGTGACGAAGTTATTTAAGTTAAACTTAGAAACAAAGACCAAAACTGAATTTATTATAAGTTAACGCTAATTTAATTATCGAGCCCCGTCGGAACGACGGTCCTCACAAACCGGACTCTAAACATTTAGCCGGACATAGAATTAAATGAAAACGACACAGACATGGTAATTAAATTTGAAAGCATTACGATAACTAGTGTAGGAAAACGATAAACAATAATAATAAGCAATGCAATAAAGAACCTGTAAAGACTCGAAGCAAAATGTGGAAAATAAAGAACTTGAATTAACTTAAATAATGACGGCAAGCTTTGATCCAAGCGTTACAAATTAAAGGCCTGAATACTAATGGTGTGGTAGTTCCTCAATGTGAGATAACTACCACTTTTACAATGGTAATTTACTGCCTAAAACTATGAACAGCGCTTTCGCGCACAGAAACTTGGATGCCTCAAAATAACAAGGGAAATCCTATATATAGAGGGAGATTCCGTTCTGTAACTTCCATAGAGCATAAGTGAGTGGTGGAGAAAGTGGGAGGTTGGAGAAGTCTTCGGAGAAAATGTAAACATGTGAAAGTTGATCCTCTAAAACTTCGTGACCACGTTTCTGCTCAACGTATTAAACCTGTTTTGGACGCATGAAGATCGTGAAGCTTCTGTTACGCTCGTGATGAATTTTGTGTCTGCCACAGTCGTGGTGGACCTGCCACGGTCGTCACACCAGCAGAATTTGGATTCTGCTATTTTCTGCTCTTTTCTGCATCTTTTCTTCCTTGTTTTGCCTCTTTTCTCCACTTTGCATACTTTTAACTTGGAAATAGAAATACCTGCAAAAACACTTAAATATTCTCGAGAAAATCGGATATTAGACGAAAACGATATAATAATTGAATGTAAATCAAAGCCAAAATATGATACATTTTCGTGTTATCAAACACCCCCACACTTAAACATTTGCTTGTCCTCAAGCAAACCATGACTCGTAAGAAAAATAGTGCATACGGATACTCATCCTAGGCTACCAACTCTACTTTGGTTGAGTTTGTGTCATAGGTACTAGCTTACACACTAAGGATATCGTAACAACACAATTCCGCTTTTGCGGTCATCAACCTCCCTCCTATACAAACCAATCCGAATCATGTCATTATACCTAAACCTAACTAACTCATCCCTTTTCATTCTGGCGCAATCACATTAAGCCCGTTATCCTTTCACACTCATGGTAGGATAACCTGTTAGTGACTATGATCTCATTATTATTATCGATTTTTTTTTCTTTTGCACATTGGCTTAAATATCAATAAAATAAAGAAGTTTGCACCGTTGGGATAAATGATCGGGTGAGGATCACCTAACTTAGAAGGAGCATTTCTTTTCATTCATTTTTTTCTTTTCAATTTACCATTTAAACATGAGATCATACACTTATTTGCATCGGCTTCCTACTTAGTGCGTGCTTAGGATGGTGCTGACTGCTAAATAAACTAATTAGGGACTACTAAAGGGGTGAGAACTTAAGGCTACGGCATAACAAGTACTCAAATCGATTTCCATAATAGGGAGGCTCACGGTGTTAAGACGATATCGATTTTGCGGAATTTTTCCCACGACTCACAATCTAACCTTAATTTCGTCTGTAACATAAGATTTTCAAAAGAAACCCTATTTTTAACGCAAAAATTTTCAAAATATTTGGTGTGGCTCAAGGGAGTGGGAAATCGATAAACACAAAATCGCATATAAAGACTTGACAGCAACGAAAATAGGAAAAAAAATTAAAACCATGCTAGAAAGCAATAAATCTAACTAAAATGCGTTAAAATGAAAGCGGTAGAGTTCCTCCCCCACACTTAAACCAAACATTGTCCTCAATGTTTTGATAAAAGATTGTAAAGGAAAGATAGAACCTGTATGACTGCCAATGCGTGCTACCATAGCCAAATTCACTCTGATCTTCCCTTGCTTTCCTTGTCTTTGCTGACCACTTCTACTCCAGCGTCTTGTACTACGAGATATCTGAATTTGCTGAAACTTCACTTTCTTGAAGTCGCTCATTATATGGCTTATTTCCGAAGGAAGTGCCTTCTCCTATCATACTCATCATTGGTGTCACCACCAGAAGTGACATTCGTAGGAATGTGCGTGGGCACCAACTCATCTTAAGGGATTGTCATCAAGAGATCGTTCGCCTAAATGTAGCTGAGACGTGACAAGCGATCCAATTCTTTATTTTATGCTAACACAAACAATGAAAGGAAAACATTTAAATTAAAAACTTGTGGGTTCCTCCCACACAGAGCTTTGTTTAACGTCGATAGCTCGACGGATGGAAGTGTTAATTTTCGGTTTCCATGGCCATTTATCAAGCCATCTCACATATCCCTCACCTTTTCTTTTCTTTCTTCTGTGGGGTAGTTCATTCTTTTGAACTTGTGGTGGTGGTTCTGGATCTATGCTAAGTATTAGCTTTTTAAGTTTGGGTTTAGTTATTTCATCCATCACCTCAAAGTTTAACCTTACCCTCTTAGCAGTAATGTTTTCCCTAGTTTCGCGGTCCTCTAATTTTCTCTTTTTATGCGGGACCTCAGACAAAGGTGTGTTAGTGTGGATATTTTGCAATATCTCCACATTCGTTTTGGATTGGGATTCTACTTTAGCCTCTACAAACCTTTGCGGGAAAAGAATTGGTGGGGTATATGGAGGAAGAACAACAATAGTTGCTTCATTCTCTACCTCTATGACAACCTCCCTTTCGGATGGTGTCAGTGGATTTTTCTCTACACTTTCCTCACCAGAACTCTCATCATTCTCACTATCACTCTCCTCAACCTCATTATCACTCTCCTTAGGATTTTCGAGTTGTTTTTCACTACTAGTTGTTATAACATACGCATTCTCCTCAGGGGAGGGTTCTATAGGTGTCAGTGCAAGTAGTAAGATTTGGGTCTCCAATGCCTCGGTGTGAGTCACGAGGGACTCGACCATAGTGTTCATCTGCCTAAGGGTTTCATGAGTATCGAGATGTTGTCTTCTAAGCTCTTCATTATGGAGAGTTTGGGTCTCCACAAAGTGCTCCATCATAGATTCTAACCTAGAATTAGTTGTTGTTTCAATGAAATTCTCCATTAATGTTTCAAGGTTGGGATTGACGGATTCTTGTGGTTCCTTAAAATATTGGGAGTAGTAATTTGGGTGGGAATGAGTTAGTGTCGCATGGAAATACTTTATTGTTTCGAGATCGGAATTATGTGACTCTTGCGGTTCCTCGAAATTTTGGGAATGGTAATCGTAGGAAAAATTTGGTTGCGGTTCCTCAAAATATTGGGAGTATTGCGGTTGGTAGTTGTAGAGAAAATTTGGGTGCGGCTCCTCAAGATATTGTAAGTGGTTATCATAGAGAAAATTTGGGCGATACATAGTTTTTATTTTTTAAATTTTTTTATTATTTTATATATATATATATATATATATTTATAGGAGTGCCTTAGTCTATACGGTGCAACAACGGAACAACAATATTGACTGTTGGTCCGCGGCAACGGCGCCAAAAACTTGATGCTCCGCAAGTGTACGGAAATATCGAAGTAATATAAAAGATTGTCGAACCCGCAGAGACCAATATAAACCTATCGTTATCTATCGTTGCTCTGCAAAGCTAAGGCTAATGAATGATTGATTAAGGGGAAACTAAGACTAAAACTAGAATAAAACTTAGAAAAATATGAAAGAAAAGAAAGAGACCGGAATGTGAATTCCGTGTACCTCAGGAACTCAGCAATTGGTTGGCGCTAATTTACGTATGTTCCGTAGAAAATATTTGTTTAAAGACTCCGCCTCACACTCTCGCGTTATTGACTAAAGCCACATCTCCTAACCACGGGATTTTGCTCTCGCTCGCCCGTTTTAATTAGAAAACGTATTTTGAAAATCAATTAGATCCTAATCGATATCTAAAGCGCTCTCGCTGTTTTTATGATCAATGCCCCGTTCCCACTATCTGGTTCGATCCCCACGTTCTCGCAGTGCCGGCTCTAACCTTTATTGCTTCTCACTCTCGTGACGAAACAGTGTTAAATAACCCCTCACTCTCGTGATGAAGTTATTTAAATTAAACTTAAAAACAAAGACCAAAACTGAATTTATTATAAGTTAACGCTAATTTAATTACCGAGTCCCGTCGGAACGACGGTCCTCACAAACCGGACTCTAAACATTTAGCCGGACATAGAATTAAATGAAAACAACACAGACATGGTAATTAAATTTGAAAGCATTACGATAACTAGTGTAGGAAAACGATAAACAATAATAATAAGCAATGCAATAAAGAACCTGTAAAGACTCGAAGCAGAATGTGGAAAATAAAGAACTTGAATTAACTTATATAATGACGGCAAGCTTTGATCCAAGCGTTACAAATTAAAGGCCTAAATACTAATGGTGTGGTAGTTCCTCAATGTGAGATAACTACCACTTTTACAATGGTAATTTACTGCCTAAAACTATGAACAGCGCTTTCGCGCACAGAAACTTGGATGCCTCAAAATAACAAGGGAAATCCTATATATAGAGGGAGATTTCGTTCTGTAACTTCCATAGAGCATAAGTGAGTGGTGGAGAAAGTGGGAGGTTGGAGAAGTCTTCGGAGAAAATGTAAACGTGTGAAAGTTGGTCCTCTAAAACTTCGTGACCATGTTTCTGCTCAACGTATTAAACCTGTTTTGGACGCATGACGATCGTGAAGCTTCTGTTACGCTCGTGATGAATTTTGTGTCTGCCACGGTCGTGGTGGACCTGCCACGGTCGTCACACCAGCAGAGTTTGGATTCTGCTGTTTTCTGCTCTTTTCTGCATCTTTTCTTCCTTGTTTTGCTTCTTTTCTCCATTTTGCATACTTTTAACTTGGAAATAGAAATACCTGCAAAAACACTTAAATATTCTCGAGAAAATCGGATATTAGACGAAAACGATATAATAATTGAATGTAAATCAAGGCCAAAATACGATACTTATTCGTGTTATCATTTACCCTAATGAAAATGTTGGACTATTTTTTTTGACAATTTTCTTTTGATGCTACAAAGTATTGCTTCATCTTTGCTGATGTAGAGCTTTTTATATCTTTGTACATTCCTTAAGTTGATCTATTTAAGTAAGCCTTCCTCAGGGTTATTAATATGTAACCCAAGAGAGTAACGAAGCTCCTCTATCATAAGTCTTTTAACTTATTTCGCATCATATCAAAAAAGTCCTTGTATAAGAATTCATTAGTAGCACCTGTCGCAGTGAGAATCGGATATCAAGCTATTGAATTAACTTGAATCACAAATCTTAAATATTCACCACCAGAATTTAATTTATCCAAAGGAAAGGGAAAAGATCGAATAAACCCTAATTGCACAATGTCACAACAAAGCTAAGAAATCTAAGGTTTGGGGGTTGGTTATACTAAGGGAAGGTACTAGCACCCTAAGTATCTGTAGTACTCTACATGAACCTCTTATTTGTACTTATGTTATGCTATTGTTTGTTATTGTTTTGGGAATGACCTAGGTTTTTTACTAAGTATGCTCGCCAAAACATCACGGTCTTGTGCCTACGTATCCTAATAATGATGGAATCAAAGCATTCGTAGTTCACCTAACTATGGGTGAGGAACTCTTGATAGTGATCAAGGTTCCAAAGGGGAAGGTAAGTGTTCATGACAATGGCACTTACATAGAGTTAATAAACTATATCCTAAGTCTAAGTTAAAAGGGTAAGGACTCTAACAAGGTCCAAAGGGAAAGGTAAGTGTTCATGACAATGACACTTACATAGAGTTTATAAACTCTATCTTAGGGCTAAGTTGAGAAGACTAATGACTCTAACAAGGTCAAAAGGGAAAGGTAAGTGCTCTTAATAATGACACTCACATAGAGTTTACAAACTCTATCGATGGCTATGTTAAAGAGGGGAAATGACTCTAACAAGGTCATATGGGAAAGGTAAGGTAGGGCTAAACTATCATAACTATGACATAAAGTCAACATAAAAGATCCTTTCCTTTGGAGGCATAGGCAAATATAACATCAAAGGAGTATAGAGAAAAGCCTCAAGTATCAAATTAAGACCATGAATGAATGACAACATATGTAAAGCAAATGTTAAAGCAAGACATCATCAATTAAACATGTAACATGTTTAGGAAGATGACAAACAAGCATTTGTATCTTAAAGTGATAACCAAAGATCATTATTTAACACACAAAGACAAGATGAACCAAATAGGATAAGAACTCATACAAGTAATTAGCTATACCACAACATGTTCAAAACATTTCAAATATTGAGAAATGATCACAAGAACATCAAACATGCACCAAATCATTAGTCACACACTTGTCAACAACAAGTTCATAAGAAAAAGTCAAAGATGATTCAAACATTGAGGTTAAGGCATGAAACCAAGATGGGGAAGTAGCAATACCCAACATTTCAAATCATAAACAAAACCATGATATCAAGAAATTTCAACAAGTATCATACTCAAAACATGAGCAAACAACTAGGCATACATCAATCAATATCACCCACAAAAGGAAACAAACATTCAATGCAAGTAAGAGAGACAAATGAACAGGCAATAGACATTGAAAAAAATGGAAGTCAAAAGTTCAAACATGGTGTCATACCCCAAATTTTGACCACTAAGATTTCCCATCATTGTGAAAATCATCATCACAATATGGAGGAACCATCATACCTCATCAGTCTCCCCAAAGATGGGTGAGCATCCACTACAATCAAATTTAGGGTTTCCAGCCCTCTCAGAGCTTTTAGACAAAGAATCAATCAAGAAATGACATGATCTTCAACTTGTCTAGCCTCTCAAATACCCACAATGGATCAAGAGGACTCCCACTTCAAGGATTAAGCACAAGGCTGCTCCCTTCCAGGTGGATCAAGCCTCAAGATCGCCAATGTCACCAAATTAGGGTTTGGTTGACCAGGGCCTCCAGATGAAAATTTTCCTCTGGGCATGAGCCAATGCTTCAAAGCATATCCTAAAATACTCCATGGAACCTCATGGGCACAAGCATCAAGTCAATTTGACCTCAGGGGATGCATACATCAAAAATCAGGAATTAGGGTTTCTTGACCTAATTCACCCCTAAGTTGACTTTTGGGACAAATCATGAGCCAAGACCTCAAGAGAGGATTTGAGGGTCTCCAACATACTACATTGATCCATTTGCAACAATGGATTGATCCAAGGAGCTTGAGCAATAAGTTTCAATTTCATCAGTACCACAGTTAGGGTTTTGAGGAAAAAATCAACTGTAGCTTTGACTTTTGACTAGGACATGCTCCCAAACCCTAGGACATGATTCAATACACCCTATAACACCTATGAAATCAATCCATCAAGTTTGATTTAGGTCAAGGACTTGATTTCATAGAGGATCGCACAGTTTGGAATTCATCTGACAAAAAGTCAACTGTGCACAAAAGTCAACTTTGACTTTTTGAGATTTTTCACAAAAATGGTTTTTTAACCTTAAAACGATGTTAATGTATGATTTGAATCATCATTCACCAAGAAAAATCAAGAAAAGTGGGATAACTTGTAAAAGGGGTAACCATAAAAACTTAGAAATTTTCTAAGTTATGAACAAAGTGGCAAGGGTACCAACTTTGGAGGATCATAACTCCTAAACCACAAAGCCACTTTTCCCATCCAAAGGTTGATTTGTAGCTCTCATTACCCTCTACAAAAGCTTAAAACTAACCTCCCTCCAAATTCATCATGGGTTTTGAGTTATGGAATGATCAAAATCACAAAAAGTGAAAATGTCACTTTTTTTCCAACACTTAGTGAAATTTTCACTAAGTCAGAATCTGCCTTCACTTTTTTCCAAATGTAGGGGGATTTTTCACTTGGATCCAAAAGGTATTAAAACCAAATATGATCAAACAGTTGTTGTATCATATGAGGTTTTTCCAAAATGGCCAAGAACATCACCAAATTCCACTTAGGCCAAGAGATATGACAATGGCAATATGCCTTGCTGAAAACTGCCAAGGCTAGGCAGAATTTTGCATTTTTGGTCGATTTGGAAAAATCAGATAATTCTAAGCCTTGTCATCACTTTGGACACATCTGAGGATCAAATCTAAAGGGGACAAACACTGAGCCAAGCCCCCAAAGTCCTTGGAACAAGAAGTAGCATGCCAAACCTAGAATTGCCTAAAAGAGGGACAAGACTCCAATTTTGGATTGGAGAATTCAATGCATACACCATGGTGGCATGGACTGAGCCATTTACAACTGAATTCAGTCAATACTTATCCAAGACCAAGGGAACCACAACCCTGTGCCCTAACCTCCAGTCAATGGCTAGAGGAGACTTGGATTCCAAAGTGCAACCATTGGCCAAACCTCTGTTGCAGTTGCCATTCACTATTTATCCCAAAACAAACTTGCTCTACTATAAATAGAGCTCATTTGTGCTCAGTTTGAGTACACCAAAGCCATCAAACATATGCTTTCCTCAAAATCCCTCTTTTTTAGTCCAAAATGCCTTCTTTAGCAAGGTAACTCTGAGTTTTTGAGTTAGAGAGCATTTCCATCATAACTCATGATCCTAACACCTCATAAACATCATATGTAGGTGATCCAAACTATCAAAAGTGACCTGTAACACCAAAATCACAAAGTCACATCTCAAAACCTCAAAATAGGCCTTTTGTGCATTTTTCAAGCCATGTCTTGATTCAGTCACTTTCCAAACCAGATAAAACCTCAAACACACTCCAAATAACATTCTTGAACTATCCCAAATGGTTCCCCCCATCTGGAACCCCATTTGAGAGAGTTTTTATTTTGGTCATTTTAACCCCTTTTGCAAGAAAGGGCCAGTTTGTGTTTTTGCAGGTTCCAGCTGATTCCAACCATCCTCAAAGCTTCTAAGGGATCATTTGAGAGTGTCTAAAGCATCAAACCATTTCTGGAACAAGAAGTTTGGCAGATTGCATAGAAAACTCCAAAAGCTCAAAAAGAGGTAAGCATCATGACTTGAACTTTCCAAAATATGCATTGCTTTGAAGTCCACTGATCATACACACCTCATACATGTTATATATGTTGTGTTTGAATCAATTCATCATGTAATGCATGCCTGTATCAAAGTGTAGCATAGAAAATGCAATTATAGGCCTTTTTCAAAACCACTATCGGGTTTTGAGGAGGGAGCATGATCTGAAAAAAAATACCACCACCATTGGATTCCTTGTGAAATTCTAGGCCAGATGCATATAAATTTTGTCCCCAACCATTGAGAAATGAGAAAGTTATGGACCTTCTTGTTTCTTGGCAAAACTTGCCTTGCCTTGCCTTGACCAGGCCTAGAAAACAAGGCATGCCTTGTATATTTGTGGTTTCACTTCAAGCAATGGATGTATCATCACCCCAGTGGTAAGGCGCACGCCCTATAACCTTGAGGTCGTGGGTTTAAACCCCACCCATGCCATTTTGTGTTTTCTCACATTTTTGCTATTTTTTCCAATATTTTCATGTTTTATTAATTAATTCAAAAATTAATAACTCCTTCAATTTTAATTATTTTTTATTGGTTATTTTTGAAAAAAATCAAAAAAATGTTGAAATATTTTATTCCACAAAAAAATTAAGTTTATATTATTTATTTAATATAATTAGTATTTTTGTGAATAAATTCCTTTTTAATTATTTTTAAACATTTTAAAAGTGAATATTTACTCTGAAAATCAAAACCAAGTGAGTTTTAATTAACCTTGTGATTAATCCCTCATTTATCAAACCTTAAACAAAAATCACAAATGGTTTATTCAAACTTATTTGGTATTTTATTTGATTTTCTTTAAATATTTACTTTTAAAGAATAACAAATTAGGGTTTCTTTGATTTTCACCTTCATCAAACAATTTCAAACACTTTTGGGCCTCTAATAGAGTGTAAGACCCGATCCTTTGTAAATACAAACCTATTTTTGGGCCTCACTTATTGTATAAGTCCCGTTGTCTTTCAAAAAGTTCGACGCGATCATCGTCCGTTGAAAAACAAACCTTGGGCCTCTCCTCGAGCTATAAGACCCATTCAAAACTCTTGGGCCTCTATTAGAGTGTAAGACCCAACCCCCTTTGAAAACCAAACCATTTTGGCCCTCAATGCATTGTATAAGACCCGCCGCATTTTCAAAAATCTCGGCGCGATCGCCATTTTCAAACAAATGACCTTGGGCCTCTCCTTGAGCTGTAAGCCCCACCACTTGTACAAAAATAAATCTTTTATGCCTCTACTAGAGTGTAAGACCCAATCCTCTTTTAACCAAAACTTTTTGGGCCTCGGACATTGTATAAGTCCCCCTGCGTTAAAAGAAAACCTCGGCACGATCGCCAATAAAAAAACCAATCATCTGGGCCTACCCTCGTGTTATAAGCCCCATTCTTTTTCTTTAAACACTTGGGCCTCTTGAGAGAGTGTAAGACCCATCCCCTTGTACAGAAAACCTTTCTTGGGTCTCAGTCACTTGTATAAGTCCCTTTGTACAAAATGACAGTGCGATCACTGATAAACCTTGGGCCTCTCCTTGAGCTATAAGCCCCAACATCTTTTCAAAATACTTTCTCCTTTGATTTTGAATATACTGTTGTTTTCAATCTTTCTTTGTTGAACAACTAACCAAACAGCATGGAAGCTCTACAATCGAGTAAGTGTTTATATGCTTTCTTTATCCGCTTTCATATACATATAACTGTATTGTGTGGTTGTTGCACTGTAAGTCTTCTTTCATAAACTCATATCAACTGTGTAATACTAATATAGATATTTAGAGTTCCACCGGCAACTACGTCTAGCACTAAGCCCTGTTGGTCACTCTTAAATAGACAAAACTAGATCCCCCATAGGATTACCAGACACAGCCCTCCCTCCTCTTGGGGTTAAACAATATGGAGACGTGAAAGGCAGCATTCTCGGTGAACCCTTTCTCAGACTGTCACCCTTAGAAATCGTCAAAGAAACTCTACTCCCCAGAGATGATCTTTTCTCTGTGAATGGCATCTCTTGAGTTTCTTCCAAATTCTCAGACTTTCTTGGCTTGATCTATTCTCTGTGAGTAGCCTGTCTTGAATTTCTTGGGGTTTGGGGACCCACAGGCTTCTTAAAATCATCCCCGCCTCCTCTTGGGCGTTGTACAAGGACCCTACGGCTTCTTAGAAGTATTCACAGCCTCCTCTTAGGCTTCGTATAAGGATTCTTCCTTCGGGAAGAGAGCCTCCTCTTGGGCTTCGTACAAATTATCCCCCGGCTTCTTAAAAGTTTCCAGCCTCCTCTTGGGCTTCGTACAAATTGTCCCGGCGACCTCCTAGAGGTATAGGAATAGAAATTAGTCATCTTAAATAGAACAGTCTTTCAAAGAGTCTAGATCTTTCTACCGTGAATGTACTACTACTATTTCTTTAAGCATGTTCAAATTAGTGCAAGCAATTCACCTATAATCAATGACTATACATCCACAAGAGATTACCAAAACTACACTTAAAAAAGCTCTAAAAAATCTCAAACAAATGTGCAAGGTCCTTCAATATATGCACAAACCAAGTATCAAATTAGGTGCAAAAATTCAATTCAAAACTAACTAAGAAAAACCAATTAGGAAGCATGTAATCAAGGGTGTGATCATAGAAACACATTTCAAGGTAAATTCAAGAAAAAATACCAAATCAAACCAAAAATGGAATTAAAAATTGAGAAAAATTAATTAACATCTTCAGGTACACACCTGAATTTATTAATAATTTTCCTCAAACAGAAAACATTTTTAAAAATAGAATTTCTAACATGTATTAAATGAAAAGGACAAAAATGAAGAACACAGGCTGGGGGTGTAAACAACAAATTTCCAGTTCAGAAAAATCACTTGGGCTTATCCATGGAGGTGCGCATAGCAGACCGGATATAGGCCCAAAGAGCTTAAGGCCTGAGGGTGCACGGTGGACCGTCACTATCTCAATTAATCTGAGCCCTCTGATCTATCTTAGGGGATCAATCCGAGGGTCTAAGTGCGTGGGCACACGGTAACATGCATGGAATTGCACAGATGGTATTAAGGAAAGAGTTGACCGAACGGTGACACGTGTCCACAGTGGCGACACATGTCACCACCGGAGAGGGCCATGATCGCCACCCTTATCCTACTCTAAAACAAAGGGACGGTGCATAAAAACCAAGATAACATGAAGCCTTTCATAAATCCTCATTCATTTCTTCTCTCTAACCATCCCTTCTCCCTCCACAAATTAAACTAAGAAACCTAATCACTCGCCGGAGAAGGCGGTGGCGCACGGTGGCCGCCGCCGTCTTTCTCCGGCCAACCACCTTCAAACACAAAAACCTCTATACGAACCCTCATCCAAATTTCCTCCTCGCTACGAATTCGGTCTCGATTTTTCCTAAAACTCACTCAAACGACGAGATCGAAGCACAAAAGAAGAGGAATCGCGAAACCAGGCAAGATAAACCACGATGAACTCTAAGTTCAAAGCCACAGCTACGAGAGGAGACATGAGTTAGTACCTGGATGACGATGTGAACAGCAGCGCTTGGTACTCTCTTTCTCTCTTCTCTTTCACTTCTTTAGACCCGTTACGCTTCAGCTGATGGCTGTTACGTTGTTCTTAAACTCTGTTTTTTTAGGTCCTTGAGTTTGTTCACGATTTTGAATCGAAGAAGGTTACTGGTTGAAGATTGATCGAAGCAAGGATGATGATGAAGATTGGTATAGAATTGGTGAAGACTGATTATAATTTAAAGGTGAGGATCGCAGAAGTTTGTTGCGGCGAAACACTCAGGTACCAAAGTCGTTACGATTCAATCGTCTTGTTCTGCACCCTTCTGCTTCGATCTTTTGCGTGTGTGGTTGTTATTGATGTGAATTCTTGATATCGTTTCGACTCATATCAATAATTTCTGTTATTATCGCTTATTCCTCAACTTGCTCTGAAATTGTGGTTGCGGAATTGATGATGCGATGCTGTTGATGATTTGCAGGTATATTGATGGAGGTCGAAGGTGTGGAGTTGGCGAATTGCGGAAGAACGAAGGTGTTGATCAATGAAGTATCGAAAGTTGAAACTTGATTTTCGCCGTCCAAAAATTGAAGGTTTTGGTGATGTCAAGAGATGATTGAGGAAGCTGGAGGATTCGGTTTTGGAGTTTTCTGATGAAGTTTGTTGAGGTGTTAATATCAAGCGAAGAAGAGGAACTTTAAAGAAGTAGAGAATGAAAGAGAAGGATATTGGAGCAGAAGAATGCAGACGAAAAAATGAAGAATGGAGAGGAATGGTTAAGGATCGTTAGCGGAGGGAGAGTTTGTTAGGAAGTTGGTTAGGGATTTGTTAGGGACTGGTTTTGGTTAGTTCTATTATGATACAAAGTGAAGTTTGGTTATCCATTGTAACTGTCATGCTTCTCATCATTATTTAATGCTGCTGCATTTAATTTTACTGCTATGACTTTCCCCTTTTTTATTTTCCTGTCGATTATGTTATTGTATCTTCTCTTTTACTGCTATGAATCATTTTTTTTTATGAAATTTGCTGCTATGGTACTTTTCTGATGATAAAAAAACAAAGCTATTTACAAGCTTCAGTGCATGCTCATAGTTCAACCGCTGCTTCTCATCATAACCTTCATTTGGAAAAAGGGCCATCAACTCTAGCCGTCACTGCATTTATGTCATTTTCTCTATGGAACTTTGATGAGGTCTTCGCACTTTTTCTGCTGTTGCTAACTGTTGGGGAGACACTGAGATTTGGGTATTGGAATTTGGATATTGGTTTCCAACAAAATGAACATGGCCTTAAGATTGGATTTGTGGATTGTAATTGAATTGATTTGGAATTAATTGGGATTTGGAAATTGAATGGATAACATGGTTAATGGATATTTATAGATATGTTTAGAAAGAAAGAAAATGGATATGGATTATTTGGAATTTAAAATTGGACAATTGGATTTGAATTTGGAAAGGGTCTAATGTGGATTTTGGATATTCAATAGGTCCAAAGAGTGGTCATGGGTTAAGATATGGATATTTTGGACATGGAGAAATGGCTTTTAAAATGAGTTTTAAAATTAAATGTAGGTAGAAAAATGGTTTTGAAGTGGATAAAAAGAACAATGAATTAAAATGGATAAAAGATAGACTCGTATCTTGAATTCCAAATAATCCACATAATCAATCTCGTTTTCAAACTTCATATGCTTAAACCTTGATCAATTGGACATCCTTGATTCCAAATCGGACTTTTTAAATCCAAATCAAACTTGCATTCTCCCCAGTAATAAACGATAAGCAACCGAAAAAACAACAAAGCTCTGGCTACAATATGAATCCCTAACTGAATACCGTGCCCCGTGAATACCAAGATGTCTTTGCCATGAACCCTAACCACCATCTTCAATTGATGAATATCAACCCAGTCGCACAGAAGTTAAGAGACCATGATCCCACGCCTCAAGAGCCCAATGCAAATGAATGAATAAGTGTTATGACCTAATGGAGACGCAGATGAATGTGAAGCATAAGCCACCGTATAGAGTAATAAATAAGAGGGCAAATTTTGAGGTGTTACAGTTGCCCCTATTCAATCAACTGTGGACCTGAAGGGATGAGAGTAGTGCTTTCAGACATTCGAGGTGAATAGGGATTGAATATCAACAGAAACCGAAAATTTTCACTCTGGGGGTATAAACTAGGGTAGCAGGTCTGATGAGTGTGGAAGACTCTACTGGGGATAGCAATGGATATGTAAGAATGGAAAATGTGCTATGGAGAAGACACGACACAGACCGGTGTCTAAAATCACAAGATAGGAGGAGCATCGGAAGATGACGCTCACCAGTATCAAAAGGAAGATGATACAGACACAAACACGTGTACTGGATTGACGACACTTACCAGCATTGAAATTTGATGCTATCCGGCATCGAAATATGAATTAAGATGATGACACCAACCGACATTGAAGGATAATCCTTTTCGGCATCAAAAGGAGGGATTTGAAATAACGACACTTACCGGTATCGAAAGATGATACTTTTCGGTAATCAAGAGGAAGTTCAGACACGAATGAGTGTACTGAAGAGACGACACTTACTGGCATTGAAAGATGATACTTTCCGGTATCAAAAGGAAGTTCAGACAAGAATTAGTGTACTGAAGGGACGACACTTACCGGCATCGAAAGATGATACTTTCCGGTATCAAAAGGAAGTTCAGACACGAATGAGTGTACTGAAGAGATGACACTTACCAGTATCAAAAGATGATACTTTCCGGTATCAAAAGGAAGTTCAGACACGAATTAGTGTACTGAAGAGACTACACTTACCGGTATCGAAAGATGATACTTTCTGGTATCAAAAGGAAGTTCAGACACGAATGAGTGTACTGAAGAGACGACACTTACCGGCATCGAAAGATGATACTTTTCGGTATCACAAGGAAGATGAATGAGTGCATTGAAAGATGATACTATCCGGTATAAAAGGAGGAATGAAATGATGACACTTTCCAGCATCGAAAGAAGATACTATCCGGTATCAAAAGAAAAAATTTTGAAAATGACACTTTCCGTCATCGAAAGATGATACTATCCGGTGTCAAAGGAGGAATGAAATAACGACACTTTTCGGCATCAAAAAATGATACTATCCGGTATCAAAGGAGGAATGAAATGACGACACTTTCCGGCATCGAAGGATGATACTATCCGGTATCAAAGAGGGATGAAATGGCGACACTTTCCGACATCGAAAGTTGATACTATCCGGTATCAAAGGAGGAATGAAATGACGACACTTTCCGGCATCTAAAGATGATACCATACGACATTGAAAGACGATACTATCTGGTATCAAAAGGAAGTTCAAACATGAATGAGTATACTGAATAGATGACACTTACCGGCATCGAAATATGATGCTTTCTGGCATCAAAAGGAAGTTCAGACACGAATGAGTGTACTGAAGAGACGACACTTACCTACTTTTCGGTATCAAAAGGAAGTTCAGACACGAATGAGTGTATTGAAGAGACGACACTTACCGGTATTGAAAGATGATACTTTCTGGTATCAAAAGGAATTTCATACACGAATGAGTGTACTGAAGAGACGAAACTTACCGGTATCGAAAGATGATACTTTCCAGTATCAAAAGGAAGTTCAGACACGAATGAGTGTATTGAAGAGAAGACACTTACCGGCATCGAAAGATGATACTTTTCGGTATCACAAGGAAGATGAATGAGTGCATTGAAAGATGATATTGTCCGGTATCAAAGGAGGAATGAAATGACGACACTTTCCGGCATCGAAAGATGATACTATCCGGTATCAAAGGAGGAATGAAATGACGACACTTTCCGGTATCGAAGGATGATACTATCCGGTATCAAAGAGGGATGAAATGACAACACTTTCTGGCATCGAAAGATGGTACTATCCGGTATCAAAGGAGGAATGAAATGACGACACTTTCCGGCATCTAAAGATGATACTATACGACATCGAAAGATGATACTATCCGGTATCAAAAGGAAGTGCAGACACGAATGAGTGTACAAAATAGACTACACTTACCGGCATCGAAATATGATGCTTTCCGGTATCAAGGAAAAACTAAAATAACAACACTTTCCGGCATCGAAAGATGAATTAAGATGACGACACTTACCGGCATCAAAAGATGATACTTTCCGGTATCAAAAGGAAGTTCAGACACGAATGAGTGTACTGAATAGACGACACTTACCGATATCTAAAGATGATACTTTCCGGTATCAAAAGGAAGTTCAGACACGAATGAGTGTACTGAAGAGACGACATATACCGGTATCGAAAGATGATACTTTTCGGTATCAAAAGGAATTGAGGGTATACAGGCATCCTAGTCAGACAACTCTGCTAGGGGACAAAGACCAAAAAGGGAAGAGGAACGGATCTACTACCCTAGGGATTAATTAAGGTGCCTGCTAAAGGGCTACAGTTATATCATTCCTGCTGGGGATAAGAGAAGTCTGAACAGACAACTCTGCAGGGGAATACCAATATGATGAACAAGTTCATTGGCAACTTCGCCGGGGATAAAATATGACTAGTCCTCCTGGATTAAACCATTTTCTGTTGAGGAACCGTCTGGCAGCAAGAATATCCAAACCTGGCTTATGCTTCAAATGCATATGTTTGAATTTTTCTTTGGCGTAATGCTCCATGCGAAATGGAAATGCTACGCGTTTTAAGGATGCAATGATTACTACATGCAGAATGCTGATGTATGCTCGGGCTACTGGGAAAAGAAGGATGTGCCAAGTATGATTGGGCTTTGCTGGAAAGGGAAATGCCAGCAAGGTTGGGCTTTGGAATGTGGTGCCAATAGGAAATGGGCTTTAGAATGAGGTGCCAGGCAAGGTGGGCTTTGGACAAAGGAAGGTGCCAGCAAAGTGGGCTTTGCTTTGGATGATGTGCCAAGCGAGGTGGACTTTGAGATGGATGCCAAGCAACATTGGGCTTTAGGTGGAAGGGGAGATGCCTGCAAGGTTAGGCTTTGGATATTCTATTTGGTTTTACAAGGCCTCGTGCTATGATATGCTATGCAAATAATTATGCAATGATGATGATTATGCAATGATATGACGGCTCAACCGGTGATTCCGAGGAGGGTCAGGTACAACTGGCATTGGAAAGATGTCTTGTTTGGTTATAAAGTTTTAAGTTGAAAGGTTGGGGAATGGTTAACATGACTTTTCGACGTTCGTCTTGACATTGTAGATTAACATAACTTGCTCGAGTAGCTCTAAAAAAATGGAGACGTTCCATTGTTACCTGTCTTGCCCCAGCCCGTGGGAGGAAATGCTTCCTGACTTGACGAGGAAATTGTATCAGTACTCTGTGGGGAGAGAAACTCTATTGGAGAAAGGATAAATCCAATTATGGCTGGGGAAACCAAGCCTCTGGACTCTTGTTGGGGAAGGTAATAAGAAGACATAACCTCTTCCGAGGATGATACAACCTTGGGTATTTCTACTGGGGAGACATTCATTCTCACACCCCACTGAGAAAGATACCTTGCTGAGGAATAGAAACCCTATGCAGGGAACCACTTTGGCATTTCACGTTTTTGTTGATCAACTGCATGCCGGTTATCATAAGCGGACTCTCCATTTGTCTCATACCACCTGGTCTACCGAGAGAAATCGTCTCAAGAGGATTTTACAGAAAACCCGGCATTCAAAATGCCAAAGAGTCTTCAAACTCTTGGAGAGATTTGTCGGATCTCGACGTAACTACCCCAGATTGGATAACCTACGAAGGAATTTGCTTCGAGAGGATTCGTAATGACTTGAAATATTCTGCCCCAGTATACTGAATCGTGAAGAGGTGCTTTTGATCAACCGTCTTCTAAGAGGATAACTTCTCATGCTCTTGAGGTGGCCTGCCTCGATACGAGCCTTGAAGTGATTTTGCCCCTGACTAATTGATCTTCGAGAGATTTGCTGAATCTCGACATGATTGCCCCTGTTTGGCTGAACTTCAGAGAGATTCCTCGACGTGGCTGCTCCAGATTAGCTGAATCTTGGAATAAATTGCCCATTTGGCGTGATCCTTTGATGACTTGCCCCTGCTCAACAGAGTCTTCTGGCATTTGCATCTTATCTTGATCAATCTTTTCATTGCAGGAACTTTCCTGTCAAGTACTCACTCGCAAGTAAAATAATTCGTTTTGAAAATGACAATTTTAATGCAATGCATATGATAGCTTTGAGATCCAAGTCTGTTCACTGGAAAAATGTTGTGACATATAGTGAACGAATCACTTTTCAAGATGTCACATCGATACCAACATGAATGGTAAGAAAAACCTTTTAGGAGTCAGAACTGACGCGATATTAACCAAAGTATGCTTTTGAAACAACCCTGCTTCAATTAGGTCTTTTAAAGGTTGTAAAGTGGCCTGGTTCGCGGTTTTAGAAAGAAAGGATATAAGGCTCAACTTTTTGTTTTAACCCACCCATTCTCCTTGATGTTCTCCAGTCCTATATTCAGCTAATTCGACACAGGCGCTCACCTTTCAAAAGGGTTAATGAATGGTAAGAGGATAGAGGGAACCCACGCAGTTTTTGAAGTGACAGTCATCCCTTTTGTCTTTGTGTCTGTATTCACACGACTTGTTCTTTGCTCGAGGATTCTTCTTTTGTAATCCTTTTCGCTTTTCGCTTTTTCTTTCTTTTGCTTTTGATTTCCCTAATTTTTGCCTGGACTGATTCTTTTTGAATCTTTCAATTTTGAAGTCCAGCGGGATTCCCTAACTTTTGCCTAAGTCATTTGTTTTCAAGTTTTTGACTTAGCGGGCTTTTTCTTTTTCCTTTTGATTCTTTTTTTTTTTGAACTAATCGTGTGACACAGTTTTGTATTGACTTGTAAAGGGTTGTGACCGTCTCACTTTTCGGTTGGTGAGGGATAAACATGGATGTAATTGATCCTCGAACCAGACACTCCTTTTGAAATTTGAATGCACGATCAAATTAGCTGACACCTACCCTGCCCCAGGTTAAGATTGAGGGATTTTCATTTCCAGAAAGAAACTCCTACTACTAGGCTCAACGGGGTTGACAAGGGATTATCTTCCTTATGTCTTCGGTGTTTGGGGAGTAGAAATAATGCATGTACATCATCAGCAGGGTTTTTGTTCAAAAGCATACAATTGGAAGTTCTACGTCTTTCGATTTCATCATCTTTCCTCGGATCCTGCTTAAACAAGCATATGATATCGATGAAAATATGGGTGAACACGAATGGAGTTAATCAAAACATGCATATTCATTTCATTATCATTATCAATTAAAAACAGACGAGTTTTACAAATGAGTTTGCACTTTAACAGAAAATAAACTACAAATGCAAAGAAATGACATGATATAATGATTGCCAGCTGCGAGGAACTGGGCTAGCCATCTTCAGAATTTCTTGTCGAAGTCAGTCCGATAACCATTTGCACCACTGTTCTCGGTGACTCCTTCCATAACATGGGCTGATGTACCCACCAGACTGGATGAAGGAGAATTGTTGATCTGAATACCCTGAGGCGTGAAGGAGAATGTATTAGAGTCAAGAAGTGTCTGAACCTTGCTCTTGAGCACCTTACAATCTTCAGTTGAATGCCCCTGTGCCCCAGCATGGTAGTCACAACAAGCGTCGACATCAAAACCTTGTGGATACGGAAAAGGTACTGGATTCAATTCCTTTTGGCACTATAAGTCCACCTTTGATCAAACCCGGCAATATCTGACTGTACGAAATTGGCAACTGAGTGAAATGCCTCTATGGCTTCCTTGGCCTTTGTCGGACAAAAGAATGTTCTTACACAACTTGATTCTCAACAGGGACACGCACAGGCTGAGCTTGAGCAACATTATTCATTGGAAGTGGAATGACATTCTCAGTCCTCTGAACATCGGTCTCTCCTCTTATCATGGCGTCCATAACTTCCACAAGCTGATCTAACTGACTCTTCATCAAATAAACATCAGCCCTAGTCACAAACTGACTCTGCTCTTCTGAGTTCATGATTCTGCCAAGATACTGATTCGAGTCCAATACGAAAGTCAGGAAATCAACTGCAGGTCGAGGACAAAGGATGTATGAGCTCACTGTTCTGGCTTGGAGAAGGATATGAAAAATCATGTAAGATGCAATGTAATGCAATATGAATGCAATAAGACATGGGATCAAAACTTATATATTCTGAATAATCACCGTGCTGTGCTGATGCCTGAATAAGCTCATAGGTATGCTCTGAGGAGAATAGCGGAATACCCGAACATCAGAATAATCAGAATACCAAAAGGCCAGCATATCAGCATAATTAGAATACCGGGATAATCAGGAATCCGGAATAATCAGGGTGTCAGAGTAATTGGAATATCAGAATATCTGAATAATCAGAATACCATAATACCAGGCTGATGAGTCCATACTGATAAGAAAACCAGAATACCGGGTAGGATGAAGGTTATGGTTACCTACAAACCTGTAAACACCCGCCCATTCTCATATGTGGGTACTAAAACCGAAGGATCCTCAGTTTTGGATTCTCGATTTGAGAAGCAATAGTACATTCATCCCTCGGCGTACAATATTATCGCCAAACAAAGAGGTCGTCCACTGACTCCCCCTAAAATAAGGTCATCCTATAGCAAGTTCCCAGCTTCGGGTCCTCGGATCGAGAAGCGTAATGGGTTTGCCATTTCTGGTCTGCCATTATCGCCCCTCGGGAGAAGTACCTCAACTGAGTCCTTGGGAAATGGTCACCAGAGTCAACAACTTTCTAGGTTAACACTCTGAAATGCACAAGACGCGCAAATCAGAACATCTCCCAAGAAAACCTCGTTTGGTTGTGGATTTCGTGTAAACCAAACGTACCAAGACGCTATGTAGGCCACACTACTTTCCACTCTAGTCCTATGTGTGTACTCAAGCATGTGTAATGGGCTTATCTCTCAGAACACCCTGCCCACCAAACAGAAAAATCCAGCACAGTCCAGCACATAATATATGGCAACAGTGAAATAAAAAGTAAGTAAATGTAATTAAATAGTAAACATGCAACAATGCCATAAATAAAGCGAGTAAAGTAAAACAGATAAACACCCTATAATCGAAAACAAACAGACGCTAGGATTGACTCGCATAGGGGATGAACCAGCAAGAGGTCAATCTGTCCCCAGCAGAGTCGACAGCTGTCGCATCTGCAAAAATCAACCGGCGGAAAAGAACAGAAGAGTCGCCACCGAACGTTATTTATCCCAATGTAGGGAAAGGAAACGATCGAAGAAAACCTCAACAAAGGGAAAGTAATGGTCGTCGCAACCATAGCTTGGGTTCAAGAGTCGGTTATGCTAGAGGAAGGTATTAGCACCCCCTCGCGTCCATCGTACTCGATGGGATCCATGCTTGTTGTTATCGATCAAACGGTGTAGATTATCTGAAGCTCTAATGCTAAACTGGAACGAAAAAGAATGGGAAGCGAAGAAACGGGGGGAAAAAGAAAAGAAGTGACTCGATAGGACATCGCTGTCCTAGGCCTACGTATTCCCTCGGGAGCGGGAAAATTAGAGTCAACGTAGTTTGGAGGACTACGGGATTGTGGGGGGAAGTTTGCTCGCCAAGACATTGCGTCTCGTGCCTACGTATCCTTAATTGTACCAAAAGGAGGTAATCAGAGCATTCGTAGTTTGAGCTTACAGGGTCGGTTGTTTTGTTTGTTAATGTCTCGATCGCACGCGAGCAAGAGAAAAGGAAAGTTAGTTGTTAGTGTGCTAGGTGATTCATCTCAATCGCACGGGTGCGAGAGAAAAGGGAAGTTAGTTATTAGTGTGCTCGCCGAGACATCGCATCTCGTGCCTACGTATCCTTAATCTGAAAAGAAAGAGGAATCAGAGCATCCGTAGTTCACGCTACTATGGGTGAACGGAAACGGTCTCGATCGCATGGGTGCGAGAGAACAAAAGGGAAGGACACACAGAAAGTCTAAGGGGGAATCTATCTAATGTTGTCATGCAAAGGTTAGTCCTAAGTTATGTCTTCTAACCTATCTAACTTGGACAAGTTAGAATAGGTATCCTAATGAGGAAGCAAAAGCTAAAACAAACAATACAATGATATCACATATCAAAATAGATCAATAAAAAAAGATGTGAATGGGATCACATAAGCATCAACATCGGTCGATGTGAGCTAATGACAATGAGTGGGGGTCGGTTGCGAACCCTATCTTCCACTTGACCGACTCGATAACAGGAGCAGGTGATGTTCAAAACTTCAATCATGTAATGAGAGCTAAGAACAACTCAACTAGAATAACGGGGGTCGATTGCGAACCCTATCTTCCGTCAATTGCCTTCTTGGAGGTCTTACAAGGGGATACGGGAATTGGATGCCTCTTTGGAGGTCTTAGGCACAAAATGTAAACAAACACAAACATAGCCTTCTTGGAGGATTTTAAAACAAATAAACAACCTTGCCCACTTAAAGTAGGGACTCCTAATCATGCATCTCTATTCCTACTTCTCATGGCATTCGAAAACGGTAGAGTTCGAGGGATATAAAGAGATGAGATGTCCTACCAAACAGATATAGATCCGTAGCAAGGCAACGCAAGCGAAAACAACGTGAGCACCTGTTAATGTTAATGAACAAACAAGTTAAAAATGAGCATTTACAAAGTAAACGAACTATGCTATTCTTGGAGATTCCTTGAAGCACCTTGCACAAATCAACAAATGAGTTAGAAATCACAAGGAAAAAGCAACAATGAAACAACCAAAGGAACAAGGACTTAGTGGGTAAACACCTTTGGTTAAACCCTATCCATGTTAATGGACCAAAAGAAATCAAACAATTACAAATTATAGCAAAAGCTAAAGTCTACTTCAAAGTCAATTGTAAGCTACAAAAGAAAGCCATTATGAGTTAGATGAATTGAATTAAAACGTGAAAATGGACCAGGGTCAGAATGTGCACCCTTTATTGATGCATGAGAATATCATTGAACTAACATAGAGATAGCACATGGTTGCATTCATGATGAGCAAACAAGTTATGCACACTTGAGTTCACTAAGATGCAACATTTTAAATGCATTTATGCAAAGAACAAATGAGTATGGATGTAGGAAATTAATAAAGCTCAAAGTCAGAAATGAAATCAAGTTATGAACACCTAAAAAATCCTACAATTATTAAGAAGTTTCAAGTTATCACATGTCTCAATCACTCAAGCAAAACTTCCACAACTTAACTTCAATCAATTCCTAAACTAGTGACTTGCAATTCGATTAAGAAATGAAGTCATGAAGATGTAAATACACATGAGGCAAGTTTAGGTCATTGGAGAAGGCACCCAAAAGTTATGTTCAAAGCTCACAATCAATGCACACAAGTGAAATTCACAGGATTAAGCAAACTAGGCAAGCAAGTGTCAATTCCCTCTTAGGAGCCAAAGCAAACTTGATCATGCAAATAAGAATGGTAGGTCCAATTTAAATGAAAACAAACATTATAGGTCAGTACCTATGCTTCATAGAATCATGCTTACAAGTATCAAAAGGGATTGACAACAAGAGGTTTCAAAAGCACAAGTAGAATGCCACAAAGTTTATACTTAAAACATACAAGCTTCCATGCACACTATGAACATACAAAAATGACTTGGAATGGAGTATAGGTCCTCTAAATTATTTCACATTCCAAGCATATAAGATCAACATAAGTTTCCAAGTCATGGCATAAATGCCTTCTCATCAAGCATCTCACGAATACAACATGGGCACGAGCGTGTTAATCATAATGAAAATGCATGGAAAAATGGTTATGAGCATTGGTAAAATGTGTGATTTAAAGCATAGTTGAATGAGGTCAGGCCCTAAACATTTCAAGAAGATGGGCTCAAAATTTGGCTTTTATCATGTTCAAATTAGTGCAAGTAATTCACCTGTAATCAATGACTATACATCCACAAGAGATTACCAAAAATACACTTAAAAAAGTTTTAAAAAATCACAAACAAATGTACAAGGTCCTTCAGTATGTGCACAAACCAAGTATCAAATTAGGTGTAAAAATTCAATTCAAAACTAACTAAGAAAAATCAATTAGGAAGCATGTAATCAAGGGTGTGATCATAGAAACACATTTCAAGGTAAATTCAAGAAAAAATACCAAATCAAACAAAAAATGGAATTTAAAATTGAGAAAAATTAATTAACATCTTCAGGTACATACTTGAATTTATTAATAATTTTCCTCAAACAGAAACTATTTTTAAAAATAGAATTTCTAGCGTGTATTAAAGGAAAAGGACAAAAATGAAGAACACAAGTTGGGGGTGTAAACAGCAAATTTCCAATTCAGAAAAATCACTTGGGCTTATCCATGGGGGTGCGCATAGACGACTGGATATAGGCCCAAAGAGCTTAGGGCCTGAGGGCGCACGATGGACCATCATTATCTCAATTAATCTGAGCCCTCTGATCTATCTTAGGGGATCAATCCAAGGGTCTAAGTGTGTGGGCACACGGTAACATGCATGGAATTGCACACATGGTATCAAGGAAAGAGTTGACTGGGCGGTGACATGTGTCCACAGTGGCGACACATGTCACCGCCGGAGAGGGCCATGATCACCACCCTTATCCTACTCTAAAACAAAGGGACGGTGCATAAAAACCAAGATAACATGAAGCCTTTCATAAATCCTCATTCATTTCTTCTCTCTAACCATCCCTTCTCCCTCCACAAATTAAACTAAGAAACCTAATCACTCGCCGGAGAAGGCAGTGGCGCGCGGTGGCCGCCGCCGTCTTTCTCCGGCCAACCACCTTCAAACACAAAAACCTTTATACGAACCCTCATCCAAATTTCCTCCTCGCTACGAATTCGGTCTCGATTTTTCCTAAAACTCACTCAAATGGCGAGATCGAAGCACAAAAGAAGAGGAATCGCGAAACCAGGCAAGATAAACCACGATGAACTCTAAGTTTAAAGCCACAACTACGAGAGGAGACATGAGTTTGTACTTGGATGACGATGTGAACAGCAACGCTTGGTACTCTCTTTCTCTCTTCTCTTTCACTTCTTTAGACCCGTTACGCTTCAACTGATGGCTGTTGTGTTGTTCTTGAACTCTGTTATTTCAGGTCCTTGAGTTTGTTCGCGATTTTGAATCGAAGAAGGTTGCTGGTTGAAGATTGATCGAAGCAAGGATGATGATGAAGATTGGTATAGAATTGGTGAAGACTGATTACAGTTTGAAGGTGAGGATCACAGAAGTTTGTTGCGGCGAAACACTCAGGTACCAAAGTCGTTATGATTCAATCGTCTTCTTCTGCACCCTTCTTCTTTGATCTTTTGCTTATGTGGTTGTTATTGATGTGAATTCTTGATATCGTTTTGACTCGTATCAATTCAATGAATTTATGTTATTATTGCTTATTCCTCGACTTGCTCTGAAATTGTGGTTGCGGAATTGATGATGCGATGCAGTTGATGATTTGCAGGTATATTGATGGAGGTCGAAGGTTGTGGAGTTGGCGAATTGCAGAAGAACGAAGGTATTGATCAATGAAGTATCGAAAGTTGAAACTTGATTTTCGCCGTCCAAAAATTGAAGGTTTTGGTGATGTCAAGAGATGATTGAGGAAGTTGGAGGATTTGGTTTTGGAGTTTTCTGATGAAGTTTGTTGAGGTGTTAATATCAAGCGAAGAAGAGGAACTTTGAAGAAGTAAAGAATGAAAGAGAAGGAGATTGGAGCAGAAGAATGCAGACGAAAAAATGAAGAATGAAGAGGAATGGTTGAGGATCGTTAGTGGAGGGAGAGTTTGTTAGGAAGTCGGTTAGGGATTCGTTAGGGACTGGTTTTTGGTTAGTTCTATTATGATACAAAGTGAAGTTCGGTTATCCATTGTAACTGTCATGCTTCTCGTCATTATGTAATGTTGCTGCATTTAATTTTACTGCTATGACTTCCCCTTTTTTATTTTCCTGCCGATTATGTTATTGTATCTTCTCTTTTACTGCTATGAATCGTTTTTTTATGAAATTTGTTGCTATGGTACTTTTCTGATGATAAAAAAACAAAGCTATTTACAAGCTTCAGTGCATGCTCATAGTTCAACCGCTGCTTCTCATCATAACCTTCATTTGGAAAAAGGGCCATCAACTCTAGCTGTCACTGCATTTATGTGATTTTCTCTATGGAACTTTGATGAGGTCTTCGCACTTTTTCTGCTGTTGCTAACTGTTGGGGAGACACTGAGATTTGGGTATTGGAATTTGGATATTGGTTTCCAACAAAATGAACATGGCCTTAAGATTGGATTTGTGGATTGTAATTGAATTGATTTGGAATTAATTGGGATTTGGAAATTGAATGGATAACATGGTTAATGGATATTTATGGATATGTTCAGAAAGAAAGAAAATGGATATGGATTATTTGGAATTTAAAAGTGGACAATTGGATTTGAATTTGGAAAGGGTCTAATGTGGATTTTGGATATTCAATAGGTCCAAAGAGTGGTTATGGGTTAAGATATGGATCTTTTGGACATGGAGAAATGACTTTTAAAATGAGTTTTAAAATTGAATGTAGGTAGAAAAATGGTTTTGAAGTGGATAAAAAGAACAATGAATTGAAATGGATAAAAGATAGACTCGTATCTTGAATTCCAAGTAATCCACATAATCAATCTCGTTTTCAAACTTCATATGCTTAAACCTTGATCAATTGGACATCCTTGATTCCAAATCAGACTTTTTAAATCCAAATCAAACTTGCATTCTCCCCAGCAATAAACGATAAGCAACCGAAAGAACAACAAAGCCCTGGCTACAATATGAATCCCCAACTGAATACCGTGCCCCGTGAATACCAAGATGCCTTCGCCATGAACCCTAACCACCATCTTAAATTGATGAATATCAACCCAGTCGCACAGAAGTTAAGAGACCATGATCCCACACCTCCAGAGCCCAATGCAAATGAATGAATGAGTGTTATGACCTAAAGGAGATGCAGATGAATGTGAAGTATAAGCCACCGTATAGAGTAATAAATAAGAGGGCAAATTTTGAGGTGTTACAGTGATTGTCCTTGGTTTTTTGCTTTATGTATGGGGTTTGGGTTGTGATAGAGATAGATTTAGAGCTAACAATATTTATGGGTGTCGAAGCTTAATGCCTCCGTGTTGTTTGTGTCAGGTGAGAGATCATCGACGCAGGAATATGGTTGTTCTCTCAATTTAGGTTAGAAATAATCTAGGTTATAAGCGATGCTGGATGATATTAAGGAGTATTGTAGATTGAGTATAACTGGTTGATAGGTTTAAGTTTGTGAGGAGTAGATTATATGCATACCAGATAAGTTTCCTCTCTCTCAAGAATGAATTATTTTTATGTTCATATTTACTTTTTTGCTTTTACTTTAACCAATTTAATTCAAACTCATAAACACGAGACTATTCGAACGGCAGTTCAATAACACCGATCTCTGTGGACACGATAAATTCCCAAAAAATTACTTCCAAAAACTTTTTTTGCTTTCCGCTTTACCGCTTCAGCAAAATGGCGTCGTTGCCGGGGATTGGTGTTTTTATTGGATAACATTGCGATAGTTTCTTTGTTTTTGAGTTTTGTAGATATCATATATATTGTCTATTTTCATTTGTTTATATTACTACTTGTATATGTTTACCATATTTGTGAATTTTACATGTTTTGCATACTTATGAATATAGTGTATATATTTGTTTCTCTTCACATTTGCCAAAAGTGTGGTTAGATGTGTAGTTCCGGTTAGAGCTCAAAGAGATGAGATCAAAGGTGGGAGTGAAAGCATTTGGCTCATCCGAAGCAACATGTTGGTTTGTAAATAATAGGCTTCGAGCTTACGACGTAAAACAAGCATGTTGTATTATTTTTTTGTTGTTGTTTAGTTTAGGTAGTATGGTGTAATTGTCTAAACAAATTTAAATCGGACCAGCTCTGAAATTTCAAATCTTCACTTTTAAATTTGGTCAGACAATTTCACCTGGTCTTTTAGTATGTTTATATTAATAATTCTTGTGTTTGTCAATGAGCTTTTTACGAGTAGCTTGAGGAATTTAAGGTGATGTTCTAAGTTTGATCATTTCAACTTGCGGATGTATGGTAATGATATTGTTAAGTTTTGTACACGTCCAAGGTATGTGTTTATCGCTTTTTAGACTTTAGCATATTCATGATACTTAGGCTTTTTTTACAAACTTTCATGCCATTCATTCTTTTGTATACTTGTTCTTGATGTCAATCACTTTAGTTCCCACCCTTTTTGTGAGGAAGCTTTCCATTGTTCATATATGCGCGAAGTACCAACATTCTTGTTCTAACTGGATTTTATTATGCTTAATCTTTTGTTTGTGTTGATTATATGAAAGCATGAAAAGGATCAAGGCATTTTGTTTCATTTTGAGCACAACTACCTAGCCAAATAGTCATTCACCTTGTGATTAGGTGATCATTCGTAACCCCTTTGTGCCTTTCTATCATTATCCATGTTGTTTGAACTTAATGCTTGTCTATGAGTATTGAATTCACTTTTTGTATGGATTATGATTGATTGTTTTTCTTGAACCCTCAACTTTGTGTTGTTGTATGAATTTTTACCTTGCCTTAGAAAGTAGGGAGTATTCACATGATGATGTGGTTGAATTCAAGTTGGGGAGAGAATGATTGTTTATTCATTGGTTGGTTTCTATGAGGTTGAAAAAGAAAAGAAAAATGAGAAAAATATGAAAAAGAAAAGAAAAGAAAAAAAAAGAAAGAAAAAGAAAATCCTTGAGAAAGGAAACAAAAAGAGTTCAAAAAATTGTGCTAAATAAGTATTGTGTTTTGTGTAACACTTGGGATTTTGGAAGAAGTTGATTGAAATTTTGTGTTTGAGTCTTTGTGAGTTGATCACTCCCTTAGGTTTAAGCAAGTTTTTGTTTCAATTACCTTTAGAAATTGCCCCTTGTTTGTTTACCCGACCACGCTACAACCTTGGAAGCCCTTGTGATTCTTGCTTTTATGTTTTCAATATGATTGTTGGATGAGTGCATAATTTAATCTTTTGTTTGCAAGATTGTTGTGTGAGTGAAAAGTACCTCATTTTGTGTTTTTCATCTACCGATGATTGTTTTTGCTAGGTGTGATTCACGTTTGAACTTGTGTTGTTTTAGGATGTTTGACATGATTTTTGTATTTAGCATTTGTTTTGTGCCTATGTTGTCGTTGTAGTTTAGTGGTAAGTATTTACTTTGTGTGTACCATTTTGCATTTGAACCATTCATTTGTCCGTTTTTCAAAACCTGTTGATTCGTGATTCTTTAGCTGTTACTTTTGTTTCTTTGAGTCGCTTGATTCTTGTTTAGAGACAAACAAGTTTAAGTTCGGGAGAGTTTGATAAGTGCAAATTGTAGCTATTTTTGTAGATAACTTTAGTTGCACTTATCGATACTTTTTGTTAATATCGTACGAATAAACCCCGCTTTGTTTGTGAATACGTTTACTTTATGTTATAGTGTATATACTGCGCTATCGTGTAAATATCATTGAGTTTAATTGTTTTTATCTTATTTTTTGCATGTATTCAAGCAAGGATATCTTATATATATTCATAAAGAGCATTGAATAAGCTTTCCAACGCTTCGAACCAGACAAAAAACGGAGTTACGGTTCAAAAGTTACGAAGAAAACAGTGCCGGAATTTTTCTGTATCTGTCAGCTTCGCCCCGAGCTCGCCGGGCGAAGCAGAGGCGAGTCGGACACTCCAGAAGCGTGAAAAAAATACATAATAGACCGTCTTAATTCGTCGGGCGAACCGGGGCTTCGCCGGACGAATTTGCTTGGACAGAAACACATATTTAGGGGTAAAAACACATTTTTGTAGGGTATGGTTTGGGTATTTTTGATTCCACTCCACCAAACTTCATTTCTTCATATTTTAGAGCTTAGAAAACAACTATGGAGCTTGCACACGGATGATCCAGGGTGGATTCATCATCGATCGACGCTGACAAACCGGGAGATTTTTGGTTCATTTCTCTTCTTCTTTGTGTATTCTTCAATTGTTGGGTTTTGTATATGTATTTATTTTGATCTTATGTATATTTATCGCCCATGGCATTGTATAAAATCCGCTTTACAAATCTTTATCGGTGATTGTCCTTGGTTTTTTGCTTTATGCCTAGGGTTTGGGTTGTGCTAGAGATAGACATCACAAACCTTGATTAGGGATGATTATCTATTAGTTTCTGGATGCTAGAGATAGATTTAGAGCTAACAATCTTTATGGGTGTCGAAGCTTAATGCCTCTGTGTTGTTTGTGTTGTGTGAGAGATCATCGACGCAGGAATACAGTTGTTCTCTCAATTTGGGTTAGACATAATCTAGGTTGTGAGCGATGTTGGATGATATTGAGGAGTATTGTAGGTTGAGTATAACTGGTCGATGGGTTTAAGTTTGTGAGGAGTGGATTATATGCATACCGGATAAGTTTCTTCTCTCTGAAGAATGAATTATTTTTATGTTCATATTTACTTTTCTGCTTTTACTTTAACCAATTTAATCCAAACTCATAAAAGCGAGACTTGTCGAACGACAGTTCAATAACACCGATCTCTGTGGACACGATAAATTCCTGACAAAATACTTCCAAAAACTTTTGTTGCTTGCCGCTTTACCGCTTCCGCAAGGGTCTAATGCATAATTTGTTATCCATAAGTCAATTAAGTGATAATGGTTATGACATTATCTTTAAATAACAAACGTGCAAAGCTGTTAGTCAGAAAGATGACACGGTTCTCTTCATCGGAAAGAGGAAAAACAACATTTACAAGATAAAGCTTTCTGATCTTAAAAACCAAGATGTTAATTGCTTAATTTCCGTTAACAAAGAGTGGTGGGTGTGGCATAGCCACTTGGGCCACATTAGCATGAGAAGGATTTCTCAGCTAAATAAACTTGAGTTAGTCAGAGGCCTACCTAAGCTGAAGTTTATTTCAGATGCTCTCTGTGAAGCATGTCAGAAAGGCAAGTTTTCCAAAACATCTTTAAAATCTAAAAATGTTGTTTCCACCTCTAGACCATTCGATCTTTTACACATTGACTTGTTTGGTCCTGTGAAAACAGCATTAGTCAATAGTAAGAAGTATGGACTTGTCATTGTGGATGATTACAATCATTGGACATGGGTAAAATTTCTATGGCACAAGAATGTGTCACATTCTGGGTTTACTAGTTTTTGTTATAAAGTGCAAAATAAGTTTGATTCTAAGATCGTTAGAGTCAGAAGTGATCATGGGTGCTAGTTTGAGAATCAGTGGTTTGAAGAGTTATTTAACTCTAATGGCATATCCATGATTTCTCATGCCCTAGAACTCCACAGTTGAATGGAGTTGTAGAGAGGAAGAATAGGATGTTGCAAGAGATGGCTAGAATCATGATCAACAAAACTAATGTGGCTAAGTACTTTTGGGCAGAAGCTGTGAATACAACATGTTGCATTCAGAATAGGATCTCTATCAGACCTATTTTGGAAAAGACTCCTTATGAATTGTGTAAAGGAAGAAAACCCAACATTTCTTATTTCCATCTGTTTGGATGTTCTTGTTTTATTCTGAACACTAAAGAGAATTTGAATAAGTTTGACTCTAAAGCACAGAAGTGTATTATGTTGGGATACTCAAAACGCTCTAAGGGCTACAGAGTATACAATACATAAACACGCATTGTGGAAGAGTCAATCCATGTTAGATTTGACGATAAGCTTGACCCAGAAAAGTCAAAGCTAGTTGAGAATTTTGCAGATCTAGAAATAACATTTGCAGGCTTTGGAGAAAAGGAAAAAGACTCTGAGGATAAAGATTCAAAGAATGCTGATAAAAATACATCAGAAGCAATTGAATGTCCTCTAACTCATAAAAGGAAAAGGAATAGACAAACTATTTCTGAAGAATTGATTCTTGGAGACAAAGTTGAACAAGTAAGAACAAGATCCACCTTCAAACAAATTGAGGAAATGCTTATGCGATTGGTGTCTTTGATAGAACCAACCTCGTGTGACGAAGCACTTCAAGACAATGAATAAATTCGGGCAATGCAAGAAGAGATAAATCGGTTCTCTAGAAATATTGTCTGGGATATGGGACCCAAGCCAAAAGGAACTCATGTTATTGGAACCAAGTGGGTATTCAGAAACAAATTAAATGAGAAAGGAGAGGTCGTTAGAATCAAAGCACAACTAGTTGCACAAGTTTACAGTCAACAAGATGGTATTGACTATAATGAAACCTTTCCTCCAGTCTCTAGGTTAGAATCTATCTGTCTTTTAATTTCTTTTGTTGTTAATCATGGCATTATCTTATATCAAATGGATGCAAAAGCGCGTTTCTGAATGGATACATTTCTGAAGAAGTGTATGTTCACCAACCTCCAGGTTTTGAAAACGTCAAGTTTCCAAAACATGTTATTAAACTTAAAAAAGTCATTGTATGGTCTGAAACAAGCTCCCAGAGTTTGGTATAAAAGAATAAGTTCCTTTCTTTTATAAAATGACTTTACCAGAGGTCAGGTGGACACACTAATTTCTGTAAGATCTTTGGAAACAATCTGATGCTATGCCAAATCTATGTAGATGATATAATTTTTTGTTTTACTAATCCATTTGTGTGTTAATAGTTTGCTAAGCTAATGTAGGCAGGGTTTGAAATGAGTCTGATGCAAGAGCTAAAGTACTTTATGGGGATACAAATAAATCAAACTCCAGAAGTCACGTACATTCATCAAAGCAAGTACACAAAAGAGCTTCTGAAAAAATTTGACATGTTAGATAGCAAACTAGCAAAGACTCCCATGCATCCTACATGCATTATGGAGAAAGACGAGGTAAGTAAAAAGGTTTTTCAAAAGCTCTATCATGGTATGATAGGCTTTCTTCTCTATCTGACTGCTTATAGTCCAAATATTTTATTCAGTGTATGTCTTTATGCTTGATTTCAATCAGATCCAAGGGAAACTCATTTAACTATTGTTAAGAGAATCCTAAAGTATCTGAAGGGTACATCTAACCTTGGCTTGATGTATGAGAAAACATCAGAATACAAGTTATCAGGTTTCTGTGATGTAGATTACGCTGGAGACAGATTAGAACGTAAAAGCACTTCTGGAAACTATCAGTTTTTGGGTAACAATCTCGTCTCATGGCCCAACAAAAGGCAATCAACTGCTGAAGCTGAATACATCTCAACATCACTTTGCAGCACTCAGATGCTCTGGATGAAAAATCAACTTGAAGACTTTAAGAAATATGAGAGTAACATCCATATCTTCTATGATAACACGACTGCTATTTTCCTAAGTAAGAATCCCATTTTATACTCTAGAGATAAACACATAGAAATCAAACACCATTTTATTAGAGACTATGTTCAGAAAGGGGTTATTATTTTAGAGTTCATAGATACAGACCACCAGTGGGCTGATATCTTCACAAAACCCTTAGTTGAAGATAGATTTATGTTCATTCTGAAACATTTAAAAATGGAACTTTGTCCAGAATGAATTTTCCTTTCTAATGTGTTCAACTATCTCTGTAAAATTTTGATTCTGACTTGTGCAAATATATTCTTATTTAATCTTTCTGATTCCACGATACTTCTACAAGTTAGAAGATGTCTTGGTCATAAATATCTCAAGTCAGAAACCTCTTGGTATTCTTGACTCTGAGAACATCTAAACCGTGAATTTTCAAACGTGTAGCTATGATTTGTTTAGACACCTGTCTATCTCAAATTATACGTTACTGGTTGAAGTGACACCTCGAGCGATGGGATGTCTTGATAATAGGTTCAAAATCATTATTACTATTTATTACTCTCCCTATTATTCTTTTTCAATGCATAACAATCATTTCGTTTTCCATTGATATATAAACTCAGTATTCCCACTCTCACACACTACGCTAATCACTCCCCACACTTCATCTTTTTTAAACCTAAAAACCCTTGTTCTCTACAACTACATTCATCCATGGATGCTCAACAAGAAGCTGTTTACAAATTCTCTCAACAAATGCAACAACAAAGTCTTCTGGCTCTCAATCTACTGCATCTGGTTCTGATACTAGAACCCTTACTTCATCAATACCTCCACCTCCTCCACTTATCTCGACCACAGTTACAACTATATCCATCCCACCTTCACCATCTAATATTTCACCTCCTTCTGAAAAATCCAAAGTGTCCCCCTACACCACCTAAATCAACCATCCCCCTAACCACCAAAATTTTTGAACCCATTCTCCAAACAACAACAATATATGAAATCACACCACAAACAACAACATCTGAAATTACTTATGAAACAACTACCATTTCTAAAACTATTATTACAACAAATTGTGAAATCCTCGCTCCCACATCCAATTCCACCACAGCAGTATCTAAATTACTTATTTCATTTGCTTTCTCGCCTGCTGCCAAAATTGTCTTCCCAGATACTTTTTCCACTAACACCACTCAACCAATCTCTGAAAACATAACTTCAGAAACCATACCTACTTCAGAACCCATACCTATTTCCATCTCCACAACAAATATCACCTCGGCATTCAAGGACATCACCAACATATCTAACCATTCTGACCCAAACTCACCTTACCTGAACGTTGAGCAAACCATGACCACAACTCTCTCAGACTCAAATAACACACTCTTTGAGAAACTTGACTCTGATGAAGACACTCTATCTGATCATGAAACCTCTGACCTTTAAAATCCTAACCTAAACCTTGATGAAGTAATATCTAGTTTCAAGGACAATGCAGAAAAGAGAGTGAAGAAGCTCTATAAGGAGTCCAGCTCTAGCACCGATCCTTCACATTTGAATGCTAGTTGGAATCAGTTTAACAGATGGGTAGTTGTTGAGTTTAACATAATCATAAATCTCTCTATTCAAATAAAGAAAAAGTTTGTCAATGAAGCTGAAGAGAGATTGGAAGCTCAGAAGGCTACTGAGAGACAGGCTGCCGAAAGAGAAGCTGCAGAAGCTGCTGCTCGAGAAGTTGCGGAGAAAGAGGCCGCTGAGAAGGAAACGTCAGAACAAGAAGCTAGAAAGGCAATTGCTAAAAAGGATAGTGCAACAGGCTCTGATAAAGCACTCACCTCTGAAGCTGACCTTTTTTCCTCTTATGATGAAAACCTTAGAAGAGATATAGAAAGAGCAGCAAAAAGTCAGAACCAGACTAGACAAGCAAAATGAAGTCAACGCCAGCATTTAGAACGTGCTTGCTTAACTAGTGCAGAGGATTCCTCCTCCTTCTTCTCAACCTTAGGCACTTAGGCCTTCCTTTTAGCCTTTTGTTGTGTTCTAGGTTGTTTTTTTCTCACATGTATCATTTTGCATCCTCTTCAATATAATATGACCTTTTGATTATGACAAAAAGTGGGAGTAAAATAAGTGATGATTTTGATACATATCTGATTCTCTAAATCTCAGTGCTTACATTCTAACTATATATATATAGATACACACACACACACACGCACACACACACACACACACACACACACACACACACACACACATATATATATATATATATATATATATGCAAAGAATATGAATGTCTCTTTCAGAAACTTTCTGAAAATAGACTATGGATCAAGCCCTGATAAAGCATTGCAAAAGGTTCTGATAGTTCAAGCTCTAACAAGTCAACCAGGTTACGATGATAAGATTGTTGTAAAACAATCAGGTTCTGACTCAGGGGGAGCTTGTTTATCTCAAGGGGAGTTCTCTAACTTAACTCTCATGATTTTCTGAAATTCTGATATCTTTTGCATATAAATTCATACATATTATTCCATCAAAATACATGATTTTGTCGTCATCAAAAAGGGGGAGATTGTTAGAACAAGATTTTGGTTCTACATATAATCTCAAGTGTTTATGATAACAATGCATATATTTTATGTGTAATAATTTTGTACTCTAATGTTTTTCTGAAGAGTGCAATTATAAAATTCAAATTGATTCTGGATAACTCTCAAGAAATTTCATCAGAATCCTTCCAGCATGCCTCAAGAAAGTACTTCGTTTATCTCTGAAGAAACATCAGCAGTTCTGATGAATGTTGAATGTCTCTGAAGAAAAAGATGTGAAGGCAAGGTTTCTTAGTCCTTGTTTTAATGATGTCAAAATTAGTATAATCTCGTACTTGTACTTTGGACAGTATCATCGCGTCTTAGATTGCATCCATTCTTTAATATGCATAAAATGTTTCGTAAAAAAGTATCTATGTATATAGGACCATCCCATGTGTGGAATTTGTGCATTAGAGTATGTTGGATACCTTAGGTCAACTCAAAAAGGGGTTTAGGTCGACCAAAATACACACAAAAAGGTGTTTATGGCAGTTTGACAACCTTGCGTCGACTCACAGCCTTGTGGAGGTCGACGCATGCTATGAAAATAACAATTTGTTGCTCTCGGGTGTCCATGCATTGACCCACATGTAAGGAGCGGTTGCCGCATACTGTAAGAAGAACATTTTTTTAAGGGTGTCTTGCTTCGACGCATGACCCTGTTCTGGTCGACGTATCACTGAAATTTTTGTGCAGGTGTTGCATTCGGGTGTGCTCAGGTCGACCCCCTAGTACTATGCTCGACCTCTCATGCACTAAAGATGATTTTTCTGATCCTTTGTGTTTCAAAAAGCTGTTATTTCAGTTTTTGGGTCTTTGCATCATATATATTCATTTGTGTCATTATTGTATACACATAGAACAAGAAAAGTGAAAATATACACTGATTTTTGCTCATCATCTTCACTCTCAATCTTGCATTCTTCAACAATCACACATAATTATTTTTGTTGATCTTTTGCATTGTCGAGGTGATAACGTCCAAACTTAGGATTATGTATCTAGTTTGGGTTGAGAATTCAGTGGGGTTTTCTTGAATAAAATTGTTAGGGTTTTTTCCTCCAATATCTTGAGGATTTGGGGGGTTTTTGCACAGATCTTTACTTCGCAGATTCAGTTGAGTGAAAAGTTTAAAGAACGGTTGGTTCGTTCAAACAATTAGCGGTAACCGGAGGATTTTGTAGAAAGATTTGGGGTCGAACGTCGTGTGATCAGAATCAGCCGAGCGAAAGGTTTGAAGACCGGTGGGTTTGTTCAAATAAGTAGCGGTAACTGGAGGTTTGTTCGAGGCATTTGATGCACTTGATTCGACTTGAATCAAGGGGAGAGAAGGGAATAGTATCAACTTCAATAATTAGGCTTGAGTGTGTGATGACTATTGCTTCTCTTGTATAAACTTTACAACTTGATAATACATATCTCAATTCTAGTTTTAGAATGGGGGGTAGACGTACCCAAAGCGAAGATGAAAGGGGAACTGCCTAAACAAATCTGGTGTTGTTCTCTCTTTCTCTATCTCTTTAATTTGTGTTGTTCACGTTTGTGTAATATCAATTGCTCAATAAATTTATGCTGTTGTGTAGTGCAGAAATTTTGTTTTGAAAACTCATTACAATCACTTGGATTGTAATTGTGAAAAATTCGACACTAACATTACATAGGAAATTCAACTTAGGGTGTTTTGCACACCAAGTGTTCGAGGAATTGATTGCACACAAACTGTTTGTGATATTCTCAATTTAAGTTTACATTTCACAAGTCATTGGAAATTGGATAAACTAAAGTGATCATTACTTGTATTGATTAATTGACAAATTATTGATTCGGTTTCTCATTGAATTCAATTCCATTTGGTTTTGCATATTCGATCTTACCAATAACGGTTCGTTGAGACGATTTATTTCCTCAGCCGCTTCCGCATGTTTTTTAAAATCAACTTTTAAGCACCGACTCTGTTTAAAAATTAGTGATCTATTCAACCCCCCTTCTAGATCATTGCCATCGTCTAGCAAAAGAAAGTTGTGTGCTTCTCAGAAAAGCTTCACTTCCAGCTCTAAAATCAAGTTCTAAAGATTCTGAAGACATCACTTCTAAAGACTAAGTTCTAAAGACCCCTGAGATAAGGTTTTGTTTAACAAAATCTGAAGATTGTGAAGACATCACTTCTAACCTTGAAGACTCTGAAGACTCTGATACCATTCAGTCATCTATCTTCTGGACTCACCATCACTACTCATCAGATAAAGTTCATCAAAAGATAAAGTCAAGACAGAAACTTGTGCTGAAAGAATCCGTACAGATAGTACATTCCCAATATGGTATAAACTAATTTTATGTCAGTATTGCTGAGGAGTATGGTGAGATTTTACTACTCTTGTCTCTCACGGTCTTCGTTTTACCGTTGCAACAGCTGGCATTAGTATTGAAAAATGTACCCTCCAACGTTCAACCATCCAGCTATATAAAGGAACCGCCACCTCACTGCAAAACACAATGACCAGTATTACAAGAGTAAAATACACACAGTCTAAAAGTTTATCAAGAGGATCGTAAAAACACAAATAGTTGTTGCTCATATTTGTGTAAACATTGTTCTTAATTTGTTTCATTAGCTTTCTAGAAGCATCATTGTAAACACTCTCTTTGTATTTTCTATGATATTAGTTTTTCCTCAAGTGACTAAGTGTTAATCTGTATACTTGAGAGGGATAAGGTGTTTTTCTAAACACTTAGAAGAACTTGTTGTAATCTTTCAAGATTAGTAGATTAAGTCCTTTTTGAAGGCGAAATCACCTTGGCAGGTGGACAAGGGGTAACCTCGTTATAGGCGAACTTGTATAAACCAAACGTGTCATTTTTTCTTCTTGAATTTCTATATCTTGTTTGTGTGTGTAAAGCATTTCATTGCAAAAGTTTTAAAAACCCAATTCAAACCTCATTTCTTGTGTTTTTCTCTACCTTCAATATTCATATTTACTTAGTCATCACATTTACGGTACATAAAACATTTTTCCCATGCATCAACAGTAAACTTCAGTTTCCATTGTTGTTGATGTTGTTGTTGTTGTTGTTCTGGATCTTGTTGAATGTGTGTCATAAAACTTGATTAATCTTTTGTTGTTGTTGTTGTTATTGAATGCGTATGTGATAATAAATGAAAGAGTTTGTTGTTGTTGTTATTGGATGTGTATGTGATAATAGATGAAAGAGTTTGTTGTTGTTGTCGTTGTTGTTGTTGTTGTTGTTGTTGTTGTTGAATGTGTATGTGATAATCTTTGAAAGAGTTTGTTGTTGTTGTTGTTGTTGTTGAATGTGTATGTGATAATAGATGAAAGTTTCTGTTGTTGTTGTTGTTGAGGTTGTTATTGTTTTTGAAAATAGATGTCGTCTTCGTCGTATTCTTCATCTAGTGGTGAGGAAACTATGACCAGTGAGACTCAAATAAAAAAGAAAAGATCACAAAGAGGTGCCACAATGCTTACCAAAGTAACAAAAGTCCACAAATCTGGTATCAAATTGCCTATCGCGTTTGATTCGTATTATAGAGTAGTTGATGGTGAATGCTCTTCTTTTTTTAAGAGTTATGTTGCGTTTCTTGGACGTAGCAAAGTTAGTATATTGATAGATGATTGGAAATAAGTGCCAAATGATGTCAAAGATAGCATATGGAGAGACGTTAAGGTGTTAGTTTTAATTTTTATCATTTCGATATGACTTTCTATAATTTCTAATACATTCTTATTGATTTAAATGTAGTTGACCTTTGAGTTTACGGATGGTGATAAACACTTTAAAAAAATTGGGTAAGTCATGTTGGTTTGTGTTTGAGGAGCTTTAAGTCACGACTCATGTGTGACTACATTAGGAAGCCTAAGACTGGTCTTGAGCATCCATGGGTGAGGTATAGTTTTCTCTCGAAGAAAGTTTGGAAAAAGTTTGCAAAGGTCCGTTGTTCTGAGAAATTCCTGGTTAGTACTAGTCTTATTTATCTTGATAATTTGATGCTAATAATTTATAGATACTAATCATATTTTCACTATATTTATAACAGACTAAAAGTCAAGCAGGAATACAAAATAAAGCGAAAAACATTTACCCCCATAGATTGTCTCGTGGGGGTTACAGAAAGCTGGAGAAAAAATGATGGAGGAAAAAATAACAAATGGGAGATGAGGACTCCATTAGTCGTGATTGCAATCCATCTCCACCGTCAAGGCATGAGAAGTGGAAGAGGGCTCGACTAAGACCAAATGGAGAGTACACCTCAGATGCGTCAAGAGCAGTTACTGAGAAAATTGTAAGTATGATTTGTTATGCGTATGTTATGTCTTATTTAAATGTTGTGGTAATTACAATATTAATATTATCATGCATACCATGTAGGATGTGCTGGTTAAGGAGGCCCTTGGAGACTCATTTGTTCCAGAACCACGACATGATATATGTATATATATATATATATGTGTGTGTGTGTGTGTGTGTGTGTGTGTGTGTGTATACATGTATACATATATTCCGTGGAGACTCATTTGTTCCAGAACCACGACATGATATATGTATATATATATATATATATATATATATATATATATATATATATATATGTGTGTGTGTGTATGTGTGTATATATATATACATGTATACATATATATATATGTATACATATATATTGTGTTTCTTATATATATATGTGTGTGTGTGTGTATGTGTGTGTATATATATACATGTATACATACATATATATATATATATATATATATATATATATATATATATATATATATATATATATAGTGATCATTGGCAATTGATCATCATATCGCTTAGGACGAATACGATAACGACATTGTGTTTCTTACATAAAGAACTCGAACATAAAATGAGTCAAATTATTAATGGGTAAGTTTATGTTTATATGAAATTTTTTAGTAATATAAAATTTCTTTGACTTTGTAATTGGTTTAATTGGTTTAACCCGTAAAATATTTTTAATGTACAGTGTTGTGCGCGACACAATATGTTGAACAATATTAGAAAAAAGCAAACATGTATCTTGCCTAATGTAAGTGGCTATATTACTTGTGACATTCATTTATATATATTGTTACATGCATGTGTGCTTATAACATTCATGAAATTAATGTTTATTTTTGTAGACGGGAAACAATAAAAGGAATTCGAGTGTGGTTATTATATAATGAAACACATGTAAAATATTGTCTTCGCCGACATTGTTGATAAATGGGATCAGGTATATGTTATATATGTAATGAATTGTTTACAATGTGCTTATGGGTCCTCAATAATGAGCTTAATCTGATATATTTTATGCAGACTTTTAACGATGAAACACCATTCTCATGCGAAGATTTTGTAGACATCTGTAAACGTTGGGCGTATATGTTTAATGCGCTTAGGGGTCCTCAAACATGATATTAATCTGTAAGTTCGCTGTAAACGTTGGGAATGACATATAATGACGCGGGCGAAGGCGTTGTTATGTAGATTGTCGTTGTAAGTTCGTTGTTTCTACAACGGTCTGGAAACCGTTGTTGAAAGGCAGGACGCGCGCCATATATCACAACGGTTATGATAATAAACCGTTGCGATACATACACTTAGGTTCTGGGTTCGAAACCCATCAGCATCGAATTTATATAAAACATAAATTACTTATGATATTGGTTACAATAGATAACCGTTGTTGTAAGTACCCTAAGTTTATTATATTAAATGTAGATTGCTTGTTTTCCAAACACCTCACTAAATAAACATACATGGATTAAATTTGATGAAGATGTCTATAATCTGCAAATTAAACTGTTCTTGAAAAGCAACTTAAACAAACCAATGTTGTTTTCTGATTGCATTCGTCTCATCGTGCATTTCACGCTTTTTTACATATATTGTGGTTTATTGATCTGACTCCTTTGATATATCGCTATCTTCAATTATAGTTAAATTTCCATAAGATCAATAAGACATTGGATAATTTGCCTCATCTTTGATTTAACTATAATGGAAGATGGCGATGCATCTAAGGAGCCAGATCATTATACCATAATCTATATATAAAAGAACGTGAGATAAATGATGAGAGGCATGCAATCAGAAAACAACATTGGTTTGTTTAAGTTGGTTTTCAAATACAACTTAATTTGCAGATTATAAGTATCTATGTCAAATTAACTGAATGTATTTTAAGTGAGGGTTAGTGAAACAAACAATCTACATAGAATATAATAAACTCAAACAAAATTCTATACCAGATCCAGATATTATAAACTCATATAATACGCTTGCTACCACCAGCAAACTTTAAGTGAGGGTTAGTTAAACAAACAATGTAAATAGAATATGATAAACTCAAACAACATTCTATACCAGATCCAAAAATTATAAATTGATATAATACGCTTGCTTCCACCAGCATCATCACCCTGTATCATCCCCTTAACCTGAAAGGAAACAAAACAAACTTCAAAAATGAGCATCCTCAGTTGAAAACAAACCCTAAAACCATAATTCAGCGATGAGTAAAGATAGGAACAGGAATAACGCACCTTTTAATGAAACTAATCGCGGAACAGGAATCAATTATGATGTTGAACTAGTTTGGGAAGCTATGAAAAAGAAATATAAGGAGGAAGAAGCTTACACAAAAGCTTCATACTTCTTATACTTCTTTTCATTGCTTCTAAAACTAGATAAAGTTTGTTTACACTGTTGTTTCTTCATTTACTAACATCTTGTTCGTGATGCTATGAAAAAAAAGTATAAGGTGGATGAAGTTTCCATCATAGCTTCATGCTTCTTATACATTTTTCCATAGCAACACAAACATTATGAAGTTTCCAAAGTATGGTCTTTGTTAAGGCAGTGAAAACGAATCTGAAAAAATGAGAACAATCAACAAAAACAACATGCAACAAACGAGATAATGGGAAATATCTAACAATAGATGGAAGAAGAAGAATACCTTAATGTATGAAGCACAAGATTCACGGCTAATGGTGAAAACGAAGAGAAAAAATGGGTTCTACGGTTTCACTTTGAAGGCAACGACGTTACTGTCAATTAAGTGAAAGTTATTTCGCTTATATGTGGGTAAACTATTTCACAACGGTTAACAATAACAACCGTATAGATATGTATTTATTTATTATAAATATATCACTACGGTTGACCAGAATAACCATAGTGATAACCCTTTTATCTGTTAATTTTAAAATAAATAAAAACTGTATAGATAGGTATTTATTTATTATAAATATATCACTACGGTTAACCAGAAGAACCATAGTGATAACCCTTTTATTTATGAATTTAAAATAAATAAAAAAGAAAAGGTGCGCCTTAACTTCTAACTTAATGCATCTGCACTTTAAACATCAACAATGTAATTCACAATGCATCTGCAGTTTAAACATCAATAATGTAATTCACAATGCATCTGCAATTTAAACATCAACAATGTAATTAACAATGCATCTGCAGTTTAAACATCAACAATGTAATTCGAACCCTAATTCAACTATTACATTTCATAACAAAGTAAATATTAAACATAAAGGAGACAAAAAAACATAACATCTTGATATTTCCAGAAAATATCTCTGATATCAGTTTGTTCTTCAAATTCTTGTTCTTTTTCTTTAAATCCTCATACATAACCTTCAGATAGCCCACAGCTTCCAACTCTGACTTCATAATGCTCTCATCATCATTTCCATATCTTTCTCCCACGTCTTCATCCCATATGAATAAATTACATGTTTCATCGCTCCTCCAAAATGGACATCTCCAAAAAAGTCTTCCTTTATTTTGTCCCTTCTTGCATTGATACGAAACCATACGACCATCATAACCACAAAAATTTCCAGATCGAGATTTTACACTGGAACAAGACGTAGAAACACCTTTGGATGATTTTGTATTCAAATGTGACATTGCAACACCTTAAAGTAGAACACTTTGTTGTTGTTGTCTTCTTCCCGACAATGGTGACGACGTTGGTGTTAGGGTTGTTTCGTCTTGTTTCTTTTTCCAATGGATAAATTGATATATATACTTGGTGTTTAAAATACATAAAAAGAAGCTTCAATTTGTAACAACGGTTTTGAGAAAAATCCGTCGTGATATCCTTATTATTTTTTAGTTAAATATTAATAAAACTTAAAAAGGGAGCATTTACGTCAAAGGGATAAACTATTTGAGGGCGATGAGGTTCGAACCCATGATAGCTAGATTGTATCACCACGGTTTTCATAACAATTGTTATTATACCCTTGAGATTTCTAATTAAAATAATGCGCGCGCATCCAATACGCACTATAAGAACGGTGTATAGGATGTCGTTGTAAACCTGGCGGTGTTGTTTGGCCGTTTTGTAGTAGTGATATATATATATATATATATAGTGAACATTGGCAATTGATCATCATATCGCTTAGGACGAATACGATAACGACATTGTGTTTCTTACATAAAGAACTCGAACATAAAATGAGTCAAATTATTAATGGGTAAGTTTATGTTTATATGAAATTTTTTAGTAATATAAAATTTCTTTGACTTTGTAATTGGTTTAATTGGTTTAACCCGTAAAATATTTTTAATGTACAGTGTTGTGCGCGACACAATATGTTGAACAATATTAGAAAAAAGCCAACATTTATCTTGCCTAATGTAAGTGGCTATATTACTTGTGACATTCATTTATATATATTGTTACATGCATGTGTGCTTATAACATTCATGAAATTAATGTTTATTTTGGTAGACGGGAAACAACAAAAGGAATTCGAGTGTGGTTATTATATAATGAAACACATGTATGAATTGTTTACAATGCGCTTATGGGTCCTCAATAATGAGCTTAATCTGATATATTTTATGCAGACTTTTACCGATGAAACACCATTTTCATGCGAAGATTTTGTAGACATCCGTAAACATTGGGCGTATATGTTCAATGCGCTTAGGGGTCCTCAAACATGATATATATATATATATATATATATATATATATATATATATATATATATATTTATGCTAATGCACACCCATGTAGGTGTGCATTAACAACATACACCTTATTGTATTTTTGTATGTGGCCCACCAATTTTGGGTGGGACCCACATTAGAAAGATGAAGAAAAAAATAGAAAGAAAATTGATGTAATGTATTTTTGTGTGGGGCCCATCAATTTTGGATGTATGTTAGCATTTCCCATATATATATATATATATATATATATATATATATATATATATATATATATATATATATATAGGGTTCATATCTTATTAAAATGTCATTTGTATGTGAGAACTATGAATGAATCTGAATCATTAGATTTTAAAATAAATGGTGGAGATTATGTGTGATTTTTGTTTTTCTCTCTTCTTAATTATTAAAATAATGATGGAGGAGAGAGAAAAAAAACTGACACATAATCTCCACCATTTATTTTAAAATTTAATAGTTCAGATTCATTCTCATGTTCTCGCATAAAAATAACATTTTTTATTTGATGAAATAAATAAGTATTTGAGTTTGAGAGTCTTAATATACATCTTCCATTGTTGTTTATGTTCTGTTACAGTTTAAACAATATAGGTTATAAAATGGAACGTGTACATTAATGCAGAAATTTATTTTTAATTGTTGTTTCTGTTCTGTTACAATTTAAACCATACAGGTTATAAAATGGAACACAATACAGAAATATATATTTTCAATTGTTGTTGCTGTTTAAACAATACATGTTAAAAATGGAAAATTTTCAAAATGCATAAATATATATTTTTTAAAACATATAATTTAACAATGGTTTTTAATTATGACCGTGGTTGTATAGTTACAATATATAATTTAAACACAATTGTTATAGAAGACCGTGGTTATATTCGTAAAATGTGATGAGAATCGAACCTGGGCCTTTTAATATATTACAACAGTTATGTTATCAACCGTGATAATATATCGCATGCTTTCAGATTTTCTACAACGGTCATAAGACCGTGATTATAAGTAACACATATACAACCATACTCTACGTAACAACGGTAAGTCACGCGTGATAATATCCCTTTTTTAAAAATAGATTTTAGCAGTTTTGATTTTTTTTTTTTAAATAAGAAAGAAAAAAATTAAGGAAAAGTGATACACTATTCATTAATGAACTTTTTAAATATTGTATAACTTTAACATACTATTTTAAAAGTAGAATTACCAACCATATTTTCTTTTATTTTTTCTTAAAAACTCTTTTTAAAATTGATTTACAAAATAATTTTTAAGAACTAAAAATGAACACTCATTCAAATAAGCCACAAATTTCAACAACAATAACAACATTAAATTGATAGAATCTGTTCTGGACTGGGCCGAGGCTGCCCAACAGTCGAGCAGGCCCAATCCATACAGCCTGGGGAGGCCCAATAAGGTCCTTCTGCAAGACACGCGACTGCCACGTGCTGGCCACAGTTTCGTCGGGCACTTAGGCAGTGTCGGGCACTTGGGACAATAGGGAAGGAGGACATCACACCCTGCTGAGATGTGTCTCCCCGACAGACTACCTTCTCCTCGCGAGAATGCTACACATCACTCCTCGACAAACATGACTCCTCTCCGCGAGGCCATGTCCGCTCCACGGGCTTCATCTCTCCTCGACCACAGAAGGCTCCTCCCTCGCGATGAGCACCCAACGGTCCACCCCGCGTGGACACGTTCCAAGTAACCTCCCACGTCCGAAAGATTCGGTCTGCCATACTTTCGAAAATCTAGGAGTAGTTACTCTAGGGCGAAGACCACGTGCTGGTCTTCACTACTACACGTAAGCCCTAGCAGTTACTTGGAGTGGGCTTAGTTAATCCAGCTCATTGCAGGTAACCGTTGGCCCCGCGCTGGGGGCTCTCTATAAATACCCTCTCATTTGAGAGGGTCAGGTTAGACACATTCTTCTACCACTTTACTCTTTCTGTATTTGCGGTTATTCTGTGCACTCTCTCACTTGAGCGTCGGAGTACCTTGCAGGTACACCCCCCCCCCCCCCGGGCGTCTCTCACCATCACCAGAGCTGTCGTTCCAGACGCTGTTGGCCACTATCAACTGTCTGATCCAGATACGATCAGAATCGTTATTAATCTTTATTTCATACATAATAAATGATTAATAACAAAAGAAGTTGTGATTTTACTAATTATTTTATTAAATATGTGCATATTTTATCATTATAAATATAAAATGAAAAAAAATTATGAGTAAAATGCATAATATTAATTTATAATTATAAATCAAAACGTAAATTAAAATTACATTAAAGATCTATATTAAAAAGACCAAAAATAATTTTTAAAGATAAACTCATTCTACTGGCCCTCCAAATGTAATAGCATGCTACTGCGAACTTGATTGCATTCTAAAAAAGAGGTAACTTTGTAACAAATCAGCACAAGCTAGTAAAGAAGGTTTAAAAATCAACAAAGAATGTAAAAACTAAATGTAATTTTTTTAAAGCAATTAAAATGAATTTGATTAGTTATTAAAATAAAATTAAAGTTAAATCTACTTTAAATTGGAACAAAAATTGAAAAATATGAAATTAAATATTTGATTTCTAGTTTAAAGATATTATTATATCTTTCTCTGACCAATAGTTGTCAAACCAAATGTGATTTAAAAAATAATAACATCTAATTGTGAAGTTTTGATGATACAACAATATAATTAAAAATAATTGGTACGCTAATGTGTTTGTTTCTGTAGAAATTTATAATTATTTATATGAAATAGAATTATGATCATTTATTCTTAAAATAATGATATTTTTATTAGAGTCAACAAATTTGACCACTTAGACATCATGTCTAATTGGAAAAAACCTAAATTAATCAACATATAACCCTAATCTTTATTATATAAAATAACGCTCAACAATATCAAACTTATTTTTAATGGTTCAAGTAATTTCTAAATAATGGTATTGGTTAAGTGTGGTAAATAGATATGTTTGACCGCAAAAGTTTACTAAACGATAATATATAACAAATATATTTGGGGTGCGAATCTTAAATCTTGACCTACTCCACATTAAAAATGAGAGCTGAGCAAAGTGAATCTGTTGATACTAGAGCTGTTAAAATGGGTTATCCGGTTTTAAACAGGCCGACTCTGATGGGTTCGGGTTTATTAGGGTTGGGCCAAAAAAGTCTATTTCTAATATGGGCTCGAAAATTACTATCCAAGTTCGGCCCTAGATGGGTTTCGGACTACCCGGTCTTAAATGGGCTTTTTTTAATAAAAAATTAAAATAAAAATGTCGTAATATTTATTATAAATAAAATAAAAAATTATATTATTTTAAACATAATACATTTTTATAATACATTTTTAAGTACTATATTATCTTTTATCAATACTATAATGTGTTTTTAAATACAATACATGTTTAAATTGTATAAAATAATACTCGAATATTTGACATAAGAGAAACTAATAGAATACGAGAAAAGAGTGTTGATTATATTAATGTATAATATTTAAAAGAGAAATATTGAATAAAATATATATAAAATTTAGTGAGGTGAGAATAAGAGAAACTAATAGAATACGAGAAAAGAGTGTTGATTATATTAATGTATAATATTTAAAAGAGAAATATTGAATAAAATATATATAAAATTTAGTGAGGTGAGAAAAATCAATATGTTATTTTGGAGTAAGATAATATAAATATTAGTATAATTTTTTAAAATTTATAGTAATATAGGTCTAATGGACAACTCATGGCCCATATGGCTAGCCCTAATGGGTAGCGGATTTTTTAGGGCTGGGCTAAAAAGACTCTAAAAAAATGGACTCTAATTTTAAAGCTCAAGTCTTATGATTTTTCGGGTCTAATAAACCGACTCATGTGGGCTAGCCCATTTTGACGGCTCTAGTTGATTCCACCTATCTTAAATTTAAAATTACAAAAATGCATGCATTTATATAAATTTTAAAATAACGATTAAAGAAGAAAAAAAAGTGAGTTGTACCAAAAAGATAAAAAGAAAAAAAGAAGTGGGTACAGTGTACTAAAAAACGGTCCCGTGCCATCACGATCTATGGCAAACATGACAGTTAATAACAAATGGACAGGCACCTCAATTTCACTCCAAATACCAACCATTCCTTTTTGGGTGCATATCGTACGGATTTCAAGCCTCCAGTCAAGTACATGTCTCACCAAATTATCATAAAACTTTTCAATAATTCTATCACTACACTTAGGGACGGACAAATTTGAATCGAACGATTGAAATCGACCGATCTATTATTTTTTTGTGCAAATAGATCGGGTCGGGTCGGGCGTCAGGTTGATTCGATTGCTTAATTTGGATAATATAAGGTTGCTTCGATCGGGTTCGGATGCTTATTTTGGATCCAACGAAAACCGAAACCGACCGAATTTAATTAATATATATTTTATTTATTTTTATTATTATATGACCGACTCACTATAAAAATGAGATTTATAATGTTTGAGGATATTATCATTTTTATAATTTAATAATGATATTGTGTATTTTCAAAAATACAAGATATGCAATATAAAATTTTGAATATTATTTAATTTATGATTTAAAGTATGATAATGATCAAAATTAATGTCAAATAATATTGAAAATATTATTACATAATAATAGTTTTTCTTTTAATAATAAAAAATATTGCTCTATTTTAAAAATTTGATATTTTTTATAATAAATTTAAAAAATAGTCATTTTTTATAGAATTGTTCTAATAAATATTAAACCGACTAAACCGATCCGATTTAACCGACAAACCGACTTAACCGAATCCGACGAAAACCGAAATTTAATCGGTCGAAATTGGGTCATAAAACTAAAACTGTGGTTTACGTCGAAACCGACCGAACTCATCCGATTGTTCACCCCTACACTTCTCTTAAAATAATTGAACGTATAAAACTAGTAAGCATTGAAATTGTAACTTTAAGCTTTGTTTCAGTGTTTGAAACTAGGGCAAAAGAAGATTTTGATTTTATTTTAAAAAATAAAGATTTTTTTTTAAATATTAAAAAAATGACTTTTTGCATAAATTAATAAAAATGTTTATCATTGATAAATAAGTAATTCTATGTGCTAAGCATGTTTTAAGATTCGCCTGAGTCAAATTCAGATGTATTCAATAGAGTTGTCAAATGCAGTTTTAATCGAATTGTATAATTGTTGAATGAGTTAACTTCGACAGAATTAACATTTGTTATTAGAACTAGTTAGAGATCATTTGGTGTGCAAGTAATTTCATCTATAAATAGGGAGGTACCCTACTATTGTAACTAATTGTTGTTGTATATGAAAAAATCTAGTTAGAATAAACGCATAGAGGAACTCTACAAAATTTGATCCATATTCTTCGCTTTTCTCTCAAAATTTGAATTTCTTTTTTCTTCCCCAATTCACTCTCACATATTTCTTTTCTTCTCAGATCATTGTGCACGGGAATCATCTTCCAGTCTATGAGTGATTAAATCACTCGGGTGAAGAGTGAGGAACAAGAAGAACGATCAATCAGAAAGATTGATTCTCGTTCAATCAAGATTGGATTCGGATAATCTTCAAGAATTGGGGTTAATTCCAACATCTGGTATCTAAATCACTTTGCGATTCTTGTGAAGCATATCGAAATGAATCATCCGAACGGACATTCAATGTTACATGTGTGATAAGAGTCACATTCAATGTTACAATTGTCAAAAGCATGGTCACTATGCTAGTGATTGTCTTGAAAACAAAAGAAACAATCAAGAAACAGATGCAAGACTTACAAGGCGCGAAAAAGAAGAGATATTGTTGACGGTCATAGTGAAAGATGAAGAAATATTCAAGAAACAGGTACTTAGACTCGTGTTGTACCCCAAATTTTACCCTTAGATTCTTGGATCTTTTGCATATCCTTTTGATTGGTCTCTGTTTTCTCATTTTTAGTAAACATATCAATAATCATGCATTTTTCGTTAGAATTTAATTTGTTTTATTTCTTTTTTTACTAACTATTTTCAATTATCTTTTTTATTTTATTTTTAGTTTTATTATTATTATTTCTTTTTTTTTATTATTATTAGTTTTATTATTATTATTAGTTTTATTATTACTAAGCTTTATTATTATTGTTAGTTTTATTATTATTATTATTATTATTATTATTATTATTATTATTATTATTATTATTATTATTTTGTTTATCTTCATGTCCAAAAAGAGAAAAATGGTAAGTTGGGACCACTACAAGTAGTACAAACACTTCACATGGATTACCAACTTAGACTTATCAATGGTCAAGAATCATTCTCACACTTCAAATGGATTGCCAACTTGGACTTATCAATGGCCAAGAATCATTCTCACACTTCACATGGATTACCAACTTGGACTTATCAATGGCCAAGAATCATTCTCACACTTCACATAGATTGCCAACTTGGACTTATCAATGGCCAAGAATCATTCTCATAAAGTCACATGGATTGCCACATCAACACTCCCACCTCATTCACACTATAAATAAGATCTCTCTTTCTCTCATTTTGGACCAACAATATCACACATACATTCTCAAAACCTTGCACATTCATTACATATTTTTCTAGTCAAATCTTTTTTTTGTTATTTTTAGGAATCAAATTTTATCCTTTTCTTTAACTTACATAATACCCATAAACATTCACCCTCTTCACCCATAAACATTCATTTTCTTCTACACAACAAGCTCAACCTTTGCTAGCTTTGGAATTTGTGAGTATAATTCATCATTTATTTTTGTTCATACCATATATAGTTAGTAGTTTAGTATATATATTTTTAGTTTGTGAATTTATTTTGTAAAAATATAATATTTTTTATGTGTTCATGTTTTATTGTTGTTATAGTGTTCGTATAAATTAGCTTAGGTTTTTCTTAGGGTTTACATTAGTGTTAATTTAGAGAAGAATCTAAAGAAATAGGATAATGTTATCATAAAAATCTAAAAAAAATTAATTTAGTAATATTATTTAGTTTAAAATCAAAATTAGTATAGTATTATTAATTAGGAAAAACCCAAAAATATTCTATTTTGATTATTAATTATTTTAGCTTTTTAATTAGAAATTATTTTAGTTATTTAGTTTTTACTTAGAATTAGTCATTAGTTTTTTAACTAGATTTAATTTTTAGTTTTAATTTAGAAATTTTGTTAGAATTTTAATCTAATTATAATTTTTATTTAGAATTTACTTAATTAGTTTTTTAGTTAGATATTAATCTTTTAGATTTTGGTTTGTTTAGACTTTATTTAAATTTCTAATTTAATCTTGGCTATCCTCATTTTCATTTTTAGTTTATTCCTAATATTCATTTTTTATTTAACTCTCATTGTATTTGCTGTATAAATATTGCTATTCATTTTACTCTTGACACTCGAGATTTTCCTCTCTATCCCTCTGTCTCTTATTCCTCATTCCAAAGAAAAGGGTCGTTCCTGTTGACTGCTATGTCATTTAGGATAGCCTTGTCCATCATTCCCTTATCTCACGCCACCGTGCGATCGAGACTTGCCTTCCCTTTTAACCTAACCTTAGGTTTGGAGTCGTCGCACTCCACGTAGGTGTCTTGCCGTCAGACCCTACATTCCCTTAGAACCTTGACCACAGTCAAGAGTTCCTCATCCCCATTGAGGGGAACTACGATCGCTCTGATTTCTCAAAGTACCTTTTGAGAATACGTAGGCATAGGATTGCAATATCATAGCGAGCTACCTTTTTGTTTTTCTACCTTTTTCTTTTTCCACCTTTTTGTTTTTCCACCTTTTTCTTTACATCCGATGCCTTATCGGATTTCACATTTTCTTTTTACACCCTTTTACCCCGTATTGAGGGGAACTATGAATGATCTGATTCCACTCCTGTCAGGATACGTAGGCACAAGATGCGATGTCTTGGCATGCATACTTAGTGTACATACCCCTAGGTCTTTACCTTAGCACATTTCCCTTAGCAAGCAAACATAACATAACACAAATACTAACAAGAGGTTCCTGTAGAGTACTACGGATACTTAGGGTGCTAATACCTTCCCTTAGTATAACCAACCCCCGAACCTTAGATTCTCTTTTTAAGGTTTTCGTTCTTTACCCTTTCCTTTGGATAAATCAAAGCTCGGTGGTGAATTCAAAGTTTTGCGATGCAAGTTAATTAATAGCTTGTTATCCGATTCTCACCGCAACAACTCGGAATAATCATCACACATGACTGGAAGGAAATATTGGTTTTTCAACATAAGTCCCTCAATGAAAGAACAAGGTAAAACTTGCAAATGACAATACCCTGGCTGCTGAAGGTATTGGTGATATTCTGATCGTGAGGAAAGATGGAAAAAGGTCAGGGATTTCCAATGTATTGTACATAGCAGACATGAAAAGCAATCTGCTTAACATAGGGAAAGTGATCGAGAAGAATTACAAAGTGTTAATCAAAGATAAGATGATGGGAGTTCTCGACTCCGGTGATAGATTAATCTTGAAGAAACCTTTGAGTCATAACAGAACCTTCAAGGTTGAACTAAATGTGATGAAACACAAGTGTCTGGTAACTGCAGCGAGCAGAGATGAATAGATATGACACTACAGACTTGGCCATCTCAACTTTAAAGACGTCAGAAATCTAAAAATAAGAAACATGGTTTTAGGATTACCAGAAATTTCTATCCCAAATTAAGTGTTTGAAGAATGTGTTCATGCAAAGCAACACAATAATATCTTCAATAAATATGCAGAAAGCAATTCAAAGGAAATACTTAAATTGATATACTCTGATGTGCGTGGTCCTATCCAAGTATATTTGATTGGAGATAACAAATACTTTGTCACATTCATAAATGATTTCAGTCGAAAACTGTGGACATGCCTAATCGAGAAGAAAAGTGATGTTCTTGAGGTGTTCACAAAGTTTAAATCTATGGTGGAAAGACAAAGCGGTCAAAAGCTCAAGACTCTGAGGACTAATGGCGGTGGAAAATATGCGTCAAAAGATTTCGATGCATTATGTGAGAAAACATGGATTGTGCATGAGGTTGTTCCACCCTACACTCCATAATAAAATGAAATTCTAAGAGAAAGAATATAACCATCATGAATATTGTGAGGAGTATGTTATGAGGAGAGCATCTACCAAATGAGTTATAGGGTGAGTGTGTGTCGAGTGCAACATACATCCTGAACAGATGTCTGAGTAAGAAGCTATAAGGAATCACACAAGAAAAATGTTGGTCTGGTGTCAAGCCTAGCTTAAGTCATTTGAATATGTTTGGATATATAGAAGGAAGCTTGATGACGAGTTTATCCAAATGGTCCTGATAGGACATCCTTCAAATGGTGGATACAAATGGGTCAATCCCTTGAACAACCAAGTTATAATCAGCAGAGACGTGATCGTAGATGAGCTGAAGGAATGGGATTAGAAAGAAAATGTCAAGAAGGATTCAGTGAGAATTTTATACGATGAATTAGCTAGTGAAGTTGACAAAGAAGTCCGACAAGAAGAAGTTAGAGGTCAAGTAGTCACAAGCAGACACAAAGAACAAGAAACATGTATGCAAGGTTGCAAAAATGTGTGATTAACTCAGATGATGTGGTCAATGATGAAGGTGAACTTGTCCATTATACCTTCGATGCAGATATTGAGCCGATCAATGTAATCGAGGCATTGAAGGACTTGAAGTGGATGCAAGCCATGATGAAGGAACTAAAGTCCATAGAAGTGAACAAAACCTGGTCACTTGTCAAATTGCCACAAAGCAAGAAAATAATTGATGTAAAGTGGATATACAAAGTGAAGTTGAATCCAAAAAGAGAAGTAACCAGACACAAAGCAAGACTAATAGCTAAAGGATTTCTTCAAAGAGAAGGAATCAACTTTGATGAAGTTTTTGCGCCAGTTGCTAGGATCGAAACAGTCAAGTTGGTTGTTGGCCTAGCAAACATGAAAACTGGTATATGTGTCAGATGGATGTGAAATGTGCATTCCTAAATGGCCCCTTAGATGAAGAAGCTTATGTTACATAACTAGTTGGGTTTGTGAAGCAAGTGAAGGTTCAAGAAACACAAGAACGGGGGGTTTGAATTTGTTTTCAAGAGTAATAGTTTTTTGCAACCCAAAACAAAACTTAAAACAATAAAAGCAATGATAAAATACCCAAGGATTTTTATCCTAGTTCACTGTTAACAAGACTACCTTCAGTCCACCCACTTGGGTGATTTTGCCTTAGACGATGACTTAATCCAATAATCAACACTAACTGCAAATTCAGTGACAATCTGTCACTAATTTCTTAAGAGCCTAACCTACTCAGTCACTTAAGAAATAAATCTGACAGTCACTAACTCCTTAAGATCCTGACATACCTGGTCTCTTAAGAAGATTTCAACCTCAATAACTACATATTATTGACTTCTCAAGAGTATGACCTTACTTGGTCGCTTGAGAAATACAATCAAAGTTGTAATAACAAGTTTGTGTTTACAAGATGCTTCAGATAAGCAGATGCACAAGTTTAAAATCAAGTATTACACTTAATAAGAATATTCAATGAGATTTTGTTCTAAGTGTATAAGTGTAAGAAACATTTCTGATTTCTATATATATGTTTTTTGAGTGTGAGTGTTGATGAGTATTCACTGCGCGTATTCAACCTTGTTTTCTTCAATCTTCAAAGTCCTCTTTAAATAGATGCAAATAGACCCGTTGGAGGTGAAGATGTGTCGTACCTCAAAAAATGAGTGCACGACCTCGCGAAGTGCAATCGCACGCTCGCGAGATGGACTTAACAGAGTCGCCACTGATCTTTATTTATTCCCATAGAGAGAAAGGGAAAATATCGAATAAAACACCTAAAAGAAAGATAAGGATATGGTCATCGCAACCAATATCACGGTTCGGGAGTCAGTTACGCAAGGGGACGGTATTAACACCTCTCACATTCGTTGTACTCAATAGGAACCATTAGGTTAGTTGTGCGTGTTAGTGTTTGCTTAAAAATGTTAGGCTTCTCAAGTTATTAAAAGGAAAAAAAGAAGAGAAAAGGACCTAAAAATGTTTTTATTACTAGGGGGCCTGACAAGATTTCACAATCCTTCTCCTACGTATCTCAAAAGAGAAATCAAGGCACGCGTAGTTATGGGTAGAAAATGTTTATTTTTTGGTTGATTTTAGCGAAATCTATCTTGTATTTATCGACGCAAAACATTGTTTTACCCAAAACAGGTGAGGAGCGGACGTTTACACCACATTGAATGGATTTACAAATCACATTCACACCACTTATCTCAACTCAATGTTTGTGTATGAAGCATTGCCTTGCATCAGATTAAGAAAAAATGTCTTTCATTTTTGAAAAGGTTTTAACATCGCACGACGGCGATAAAAAAGAGTTTGATTGGTTAGATGTGTTTTAGGGTTTAAAAGATAAGTATTTATGACTTGCAAACTCTTACAACTTGGGTCTAATACTCGGGACTACATCTGAACCTTTCACCCAGGTAATCTTTTTCTTTCAATGTTATTATGAATATGGTTTGAATATTTACAAGTGTTTTGAAAGGAAGACGAACGTTTATGACCTGCAAGCTCTTACAACTTGGGTCTAGCATCCGAGACTACATCTGGATCTTTCACCCAGGTAGTCTTTTTCTTCCAATTTTATTAAGAAAAAGGATTTGAAGAAAATAAAAGTGATTAATCAAAAAGTTTGAAATTGTTTTAAAATTGAAATGTTAGAAATTAGTGTGAAATTGAAAAGTTAGCGAAGTTAGTGAGTATGATTATTTACAAGTGATATGGCATGAACAATGGGTAAATAAATTACCTAATTAATCGACTAAGTGCTTTGCAAACGACTAAATAAATGATCAAATAATACACTCAATAATTAGCAAATAATTAATTAAAACTATAATCGACTAATCAATTAAAAATACAATCAAATTTATTATCATCTAATTTAAATTAATCAAATAAAAGAAGATAATAAAATAAAAAGGTACATATATTAACTTGGGAGTATAAACATAGAAAATAATATATCCTAAATGGGTTAAGCCAAAAACACTAAACCTAATTTGAAAATAAATAAATAAATAACAAAAAAAATAATTAAAACTATCATAAATAAATAAAGGGTTAAATATACAAAACCCCCCTGCAATGTTAGCGATTTCTCATTTTAGCCTCTGGCAAAGTTTTTTTTTTAAAAACCCTCTCGTAATATCCAGATTCCCTCACTTAGGCCCCTGGCTGCCACATTGCAGCAAAGATTCCTTTCTATTGCTTGCGTGGCATGCCACGTGGCATTTTTAATATTATTTTATTATTTTTTTATTTTTTTATTTTTTTATTTTTTTATTATTTTTTTATTATTTTTTATTATTTATTATTTTTATTTTTATTTTTATTTTATTTTTTTAACTTTTTTTTTTTAATTTTTTTAAATTTTTTTAAATTTTTTTTTACTTTTTTGTTTTATTTTGTTTTATTTGTTTTATTTGTTTTTATTATAATTTTTATCATTTTTTTTATTTCTTTTTCGTTTTTATTTATATATTTTTTATTTTTTTATTTTTCCTTTTTGGACCTAATTTTTATTTTTAATTCTATTTTAAACAAATTGTTATTTTAAAAATTACACTAGCGCAGAAAAGACTTTTTACATCGGGCGAAAATCACATTTTACATCGGTTCTGGGTCCGATGTAAAGCTAAGCGATGTAGTAAATCAAAGACATTTTACATCGGGCCATAGTCCGATGTGAAAAATACATCTACTACATCGGTTGACTATTAAGTCTGATGTGAAATATGGGTTTAACTTTTTTTTATAGAAATAAATGCACATTTTACATCGGTTCCCTTCCTGACCCGATGTAAAATGTATGTTTTTACATCGGTTGCCTTTCTGGCCCGATGTAAAATGTTTTTTTTTTACATCGGTTTCCTTTCTGGCCCGATGTAAAATGTATGTTTTTACATCGGTTGCCTTTCTGGCCCGATGTAAAATGTTTTTTTTTTACATCGGTTTCCTTTCTGGCCCGATGTAAAATGTATGCTATCTTTTTTAAAATGTATGTTTTTACATCGGTTGCAAGGCGAAAAAGAAATTAAAAAAAAAGAAAAAAAATTATAAAAATTATAATAAAAACAAATAAAACAAATAAAACAAAATAAATAAAATAAAAAAAAATAAAATAAAAATAAATAATAAAATAATAAAATAATAAAAAAAAATTTTAAAAAATAAAAAAATTATAAAAAATAAATAAATAATAAATAATAAATAAATAAATAATAATAAAAATAATAAAATAAAAAAAATAATAAAATAATATTAAAAATGCCACCTGGCATGCCACGCAAGTAAGAGAAAGGAATATTTGCTGCAATGTGACAGCCAGGGGCCTAAATGAGGGAATCTGAATATTACGAGGGGGTGTTTAAAAAAAAAATTTTACAGGGGCTAAAATGAGAATTCGCTAACATTGCAGGGGTTTTGTATATTTAACCCATAAATAAATAAACAAACCAAGAAAACTCTAATAAAAGAAGGAATTAGTACCCATGTTCTTGGAAAAGAAGAAGAAATTTTCAAAATAAAAAAAAAACAAACAAGGTCAACACTTATAGCATGACACGTGGAATTGAATAATAAGAAAAAAACACAAGCCAAATGGAAACAACAGTATAACGTGTTTTCTCTCAAATTTTTCAAACTCTCTCGATCTCGTCTTTGTTCCCATCTCTCGCTCTCTCCCTGTTTATTCTTCTTACTCTCTCAACGCAAAATCAATATGGGATGAAAATATAACCAACAAACACTCAAAATTCCACAACAATATGCCTTAAGTTTTTTTAAATTATTCACAACAAATCAAACAAGAGTAAGCAGTAGAAGCAATACATAAAAAGTGTAACACCATTTTCTACCCCACAAATAATAATGGCAAAATACGCAAAATTATCAGAGTAAAATCACCTCAGAAGGGTGCACATTTCTCAATTAACTCAAAGTAAACACATTTGCTCCATAAACAATGGGTTTTCCTCAATTAAATAAAAAAACCTTCATATGGCAGCGAAACTCGATAATTCAAAATTAAAGAAGGTTTTCAACAAAAGCCATTAAACAGCATCAAAACCACCATAACCACAAAAGTAAAAAAGGTTTTTAAATAAACCATAATACTCAAATTACATCAAAGGAAACAACTCAACGAGGTTTGACTCAACGACTCAACCGGATGTTACACTATTAGAGCAAGACCCTTTACTTTGACCAAAAGCAAATAACTTCAAAGGTCCTCGAAGGAATCCACAGCTAAACCTGATCACCTGCACGTTACCCACATGGAGGCAACATTCAAACAGGCAGGGTGAGTAATCACAATTCATAATAATCAATATAAAACAAGATATACATAAAATGGCATTATCTTCATATACAACATCTTCAGGGTCATCACAAGGAAACATCAAAATCACAAACAACATCATAAAATACAACAATGTCAGTTGAATGCAAATGCACAACAAGACTCATACATGTGGTACCAATCGTCATAATCGATGAACACTAGGCCATCACCCCTCCAAAGATCCCCGTCAATAGGATCGATTCCGCATTGGAACCAGAGCACGTCATAATCACCTCATATCCGCACAATGGGAATGAAGTATCGTCACAGAGTATGCATATGAATGCATGATGCACAACGTCAATAATCACCATCATCACATAAACAACATTTATGTGCATCATCATTCATCAACAAAAGCCATCATATACATCATCATTCATCAAAACCTCATGTTAATTATATCATAATGTATTCGTCAAAACATCATGAATCATCATCGTCAAATCGTCAATACACGCATCAAGATAGTCATGTGAAATCATCAATATACTCATGGTACTTCACATCGTCATTTTATTATCACATAAACACCTAATAATCATCAATAACATCATATCATCATTTAATCACGAAACATCACATATATAAATCTCTCACAATTCATCAGTCATATCATATCGTCATCATTCATCAATTCTCATATAAATTGTGTCAGCATATATTCATCAAGTAATCACTAAAACATCGTCATATAATCATCAACAACACCATGGAAGATCATCATAAAAATCACAGCATCAAAGCATCAAAACGGCACAGCAACATAAACAAAACATCGCGAACAGAAGACGTTCGTTACTGAGTTCGCTGAGACCCTCGCTTTGCGAAGCGGTCAGCGAATCTCGCAGTCACCATACTAAAACACCGGAAAACGCCATCTGTCATACTCACTGGTTCATTCGCTTTGCGAAGCCCCTCGCTGGAAAGTTCGCTTTGCGAGACTTCTAGTGAATCCCCAATTTCATTTCAGAATCATCCCAATACCCATACTCAAGTTATCGCGCATTTGCTGCGCTGCTCGCTTTGCGAGCCTTGGCGAATGTTCGCCATGTGAAGGATTGGTTCGCTTTGCGAACCTGCGATTTCTGTAAATCGCTGCTATGCATCAGTAGCACAACAACTCCAACAACCCTTACGATTTCAACCCCAATTACCCCAAAATCATCCCTACAACATTTCTAATGCATCACAGAAATTAAGGGCACAAAACCTACGTCTATTAGGTCGATTCATGACACTATGGGAAACGTCAAATCCCCTAAACCTTCACAAACTCTTAAGCTTCCCATAAACCCATAAATTCCTTTCATCATACGGTCGAAACAACATCGATGGGGAAAATCAGTCCCGAGGTTTATTTTTACCCGAATCAATTCAACCCTTAATAATCCATCATCGATCCTCAGAAATACCCCTAAATCATCAATAACTCATAAACCCTTCAAAAACCTCAAAATCCACTTTAAATACATTGAATCCTATATTGAAAACAATGAAAGATAATTACTCCCCATACCTTAGATTGTCGATCCGAAGTGTTCTCTCTTGAGCCTTTGGAAACCTTCACGAATTCCTCGCCTTTTCCCTTTTTCCTCATAGCTCTCCCTTCTTTCCTTCTTTTCACGGTTAACCAAAAATGAACCCTATTCTCAAAATTCTCCTTTTATATTCACTCTAACCATTGGGCTTCTAAATTTGCTTTCTCCATAATACCCTCACTGATCCTCATCAAAAGTCCATCTTACCCTTAATTCCTTTAATATTATTTAAAATAAATAATAATACATTATATCTCATAATATATACTATTATTTAATTAAATAACCAAAACTTCACAAAATCACTGACATCAACCCGAATCACCAAAATTCACGAATATAATATTTAAATAAATTAAATAAATATTCCTACGAAATTTGAGATGTTACAACTCTCCCCCACTTAAAGAATTTTTGCCCTCGAAAATTACCTCAAGAAAACAGAGTCGGATACGAACCCCTCATCTGATATTCACATCTCAAGTCCAACTCCCCTCCTTCTGGGATCATCTTAACCTTTTCAGGCGTCTCTTACACTATTTCGGGTCCGAGTATAATACTCTCGCCTGACTCATACCAAGACAATGGAGTCATACTCCTCTTTCCGCACAAAGCTTCATACAGCGCCATCCCAATACTAGCAAACTCGATCAACTGCAAACGACTATCCACGATCTACCTTGATCCAACACACAATCTCTCAGCAAATCCTCCAAAGATTGGATAGTCCTCCGTGTCTGTCCATCCGTCTGCGGATGGTAGGAAAAACTCATCCCCAACTTAGTACCCAAAGCATCTTACAACTCTCCCCAAACCTCGACGAAAATCTCGGGTTTCTATCTGGCACAATACTCGACGGTATCCCACGCAACTTCACAATTTCCTCAATATACATCTCAGCCAGCTTCTGCATAGAATGATTAATCTTCATCGGTAAGAATAAGCCGATTTAGTTAATCCATCCACAATCACCCAAATTGAATCATTTCCCTTAGCAGTTCTCGGCAATCCCGACACAAAATCCATATAAATACTATCCCACTTCCATTCGGGAATACTCGACGTTTACATCATACCTAAAGGCTTCTGATGCTCGATCTTCGACTTTTGACAAGTCAAGCACGCATACATAAACTCCGTAATTTCCTTCTTCATACTTGGCCACCAAAACAACTTCTTCAAATCCTGGTACATCTTTGTAGCACCGGGATGAATACTCAACCTACTTCGATGTCCTTCTTCTAGGATACTCTTCTTGATTCCTGGAACATCTGGAACACACACTCTATCTCAAAACCTCATTACACCATTCTCATCAATTCGGAAAACTCCTCTGTTACCTTGGTTGATCAAAGTCAACTGATCAACTAACTTCAAGTCAGATTGTTGTCCCACTCTGATCTCTTCCAAAATACCACTAGTCAACTTCAACATTCCCAACTTCACACTGTCAGAGGTTTTTTTCACAAACTAAGCTCAAATCTCGGAATTGTTCAAGTAACTCCAACTCTTTCACCATAAGCATCGACATATGCAATGACTTTCTGCTCAACGCATCGGCCACCACATTTGCTTTTCCCGGATGATAACTTAAAGCAAAATCGAAATCCTTCAACAGTTCTAACCACCTTCTCTGCCTCCTATTCAATTCTTTCTGATCGAACAAGTACTTCAAACTTTTATAATCGCTGAACACTTCAAATTTAGAGCCAAACAGATAATGTCTCCAAATCTTCAACACAAACACCACCGCGGCCAATTCCAAGTCATGTGTAGGATAATTCCTCTCATGAACTCGCAATTGTCTCGAATCATAGGCACCAACTTATCCATTCTGCATCAACACTTCACCAAGACCCATCTTCGACGCATCACAATACACCACAAAAGATTCGCTCGGATTAGGCAAAATCAACACTGGAGCGGTCATCAACCTCTTCTTCAATTTCACAAAACTCCCTTCACAAGCTACATCCCATACAAAAGCTTGACCCTTTCGAGTAAACTGAGTCAAAGGTAATGCCAACTTAGAAAAACCTTTAATAAACTTGCGGTAATAACCCGCCAATCCCAGAAAACTTTGTATCTCAGTAACAGACTTCAGAGTCCCCCACTGTAACACAACATTAATCTTAGAAGGATCAATAACAATCCCTCAACTTGAAATTTCATGGCAAAGGAAACTCACTTCCTTCAACCAGAACTCACACTTCGACAACTTTGCATACAACTTCTTCTCCTTCAAGACTTGCAACACGGTTCTCAAATGCTCAGCATGCTCTTCTTCAGTTCTAGAATATATCAAGATATCATCGATGAACACCACCGCAAACTTATCCAAATACTCATGAAAAATCCGATTCATGTACTCCATGAACACACCAAGTGCATTGGATACACCAAACAACATCACCGTGTATTCATAGTTTCCATACCTCGTCCTGAAAGCTGTCTTCGGAATATCATCAGGCTTAACTTGAATCTGATGATAACCAGACCTCAAATCAATCTTGCTAAACATACAAGTGCCCACCAATTGATCCATCAAATCATCAATCCTCTAAAGCAGACACTTACTCCTGATCGTCACTTTATTCAACTGTCTTTAATCAACACACAACCTCATGCTACCATCTTTCTTCTTCACTAGCAGTACAGGAGCACCCCCCAGGGAAACACTCAATCGAACAACCTCTTCTCAAGCAATTCTTCCAGCTATTCCTTTAATTCACTTACTCAGAAACATACATCTCGTATGCAATCACCGACACCGAGCTTGCATCAAGTACCAGGTCGATAGCAAGTTCCACTCCACACTACGGTGATACATCACTGATATCTCATAGGAACACCTCCAAACAGTCACCCACCAAAGCTAGCTCACATGCCACCGCATCCTCTTAAGCTTCAAGGAATCAATCATCATAAACACCTTTGCAACATCTTCCACATATTCATTCACTTGCTTAACAGAACAAACAACTCTCCACCCTCGTCGAACTTAGATTCAGGTGAACATCAGGAATTACACACCACTGGCATATCACTAGCCAGCACACTGTTCTCTATCCCTCAAAAAGCAGACATCAACAATACCTGATCGTTCTCCTTAAGACATTCCAACTTAACCGACAGGCAAGAAGCTCTAATTCGCCTTATCTTCAAATCTAATAGTCTGCACTGACTCATCAGAACAATCCGCAAGCACTCGCCTTAACCTTAACAATTCACTGCGCACACTACTCAAGCTCGCAAGACACGTCTATCTCATCCAACATGATCCCGTCTATTATCAACAAGAGATTAAGGGTGATCAGTTCCTCAATTTGTCAATAACAACCGATATCATGAGGCGGTACAAACTATCTCCACCAACTATCGTAGCATCCAACACCACACTTAGCCAACGCTCCACACTCGAAGCACCTTGGAGAAGCACCATCTTCTCCCCCACTTGTTTCATTCCCAACCTGCCAATGGAAAACAAAATAAGCATCGACAGTGATTTTACACACATGTCGCACACTAGGGAAACAAACAACATTAGACAACCTGGCCGGACGGACCGACCTGCTCTGATATCAGTAATGTAACACCCTTTTCTACCCCACAAATAATCACGGTAAAATACGCAAAATTATTAGAGTAAAATCACCTCAGAAGGGTGCACGTTTCTTAATTAACTCAAAGTAAACACATTTGCTCTGTAAACAACGGGTTTTCCTCAATTAAATCAAAAAGCCTTCATATGGCAGCGGAACTCAATAATTCAAAGTTAAAGAAGGTTTTCAAGAAAAGCCATTAAACAGCAGCAGAACCACCATAACCACAATAGTAAAAAAGGTTTTTAAATAAACCATAATACTCAAATAACATCAAAGGAAACAACTCAACGAGGTCCGACTCAACGACCTAACCCGATGTTACACTATCAGAGCAAGACCCTCTACTTTGACCAAAAGCAAATAACTTCAAAGGTCCTCGAAGGAATCCACAGCTAAACCTGATCACCTGCACGTTACCCACGTGGAGGCAACATTCAAACAGGCAGGGTGAGTAATCACAATTCATAATAATTAATATAAAACAAGATATACATAAAATGACATTATCTTCATATACAACATCTTCAGGGTCATCACAAGGAAACATCAAAATCACAAACAACATCATAAAATACAACAATGCCAGTTGAATGCAAATGCACAACAAGACTCATGCATGTGGTACCAATCTTCATAATTGATGGACACTAGGCCATCACCCCTCCAAAGATTCCCGTCAATAGGATCGATTCTGCATTGGAATCGGAGCACATCATAATCACCTCATATCCGCACAATGGGAATGAAGTATCGTCACAGAGTATGCATATGAATGCATGATGCACAACGTCAATAATCACCATCATCACATAAACAAAATTTATGTGCATCATCATTCATCAACAAAAGCCATCATATGCATCATCATTCATCAAAACCTCATGTTAATTATATCATCATGTATTTGTCAAAACATCATGAATCATCATCGTCAAATCGTCAATACACGCATCAAGATAGTCATGTGAAATCATCAATATACTCATGGTACTTCACATCATCATTTTATTATCACATAAACACCTAATAATCATCAATAACATCATATCATCATTTAATCACAAAACATCACACATATAAATCTCTCACAATTCATCAGTCATATCATATCATCATCATTCATCAATTCTCATATAAATCGTGTCAGCATATATTCGTCAAGTAATCACTAAAACATAGTCATATAATCATCAACAACACCATGGAAGATCATCACAAGAATCACATCATCAAAGCATCAAAACAGTACATCAACATAAACAAAACATCACGAAGAGCAGACATTTGCTACTGAGTTCGCAGGGACCCTCGCTTTGCGAAGCGGTCAACGAATCTCGCAGTCACCATACTAAAACACCGGAAAACACCATCTGTCATACTCGCTGGTTCATTCGTTGTGCGAAACCCCTAACTGGAAAGTTCAATTTGCGAGACTTCCAGCGAATCCCCAATTTCACTTCAGAATCATCCCAGTACTCACACTCAAGTTATCGCGCATTAGCTGCGCCGCTCGCTTTGCGAGCCTTGGCGAATGTTCGCCTTGCGAAGGATTGGTTCGCTTTGCGAACCTGCGATTTCTGCAAATCGCTGCTACGCATCAGTAGCACAACAGCTCCAACAACCCTTACGATTTCAACCCCAATTACCTCAAAATCATCCCTACAACATTCCTAATGCATCACGGAAATTAAGGGCACAAAACCTACGTCTATTAGGTCGATTCATGACACTATGGGAAACCTCAAATCCCATAAACCTTCACAAACTCTCAAGCTTCCCATAAACCCATAAATTCCTTTCATCATACAGTCGAAACAACATCGATGGGGAAAATCAGTCTCAAGGTTTATTTTTACCCGAATCAATTCAACCCTTAATAATCCATCATCGATCCTCAGAAATACCCCTAAATCATCAATAACTCATAAACCCTTCAAAAACCTCAAAATCCACTATAAATACATCGAATCCTATATTGAAAACAATGAATGATAATTACTCCCCATACCTTAGATTGTCGATCCAAAGTGTTCTCTCTTGAGCCTTTGGAAACCTTCACGAATTCCTCGCCTTTCCCCTTTTTCCTCAGAGCTCTCCATTCTTTCCTTCTTTTCACGGTTAACCAAGAATGAACCCTATTCTCAAAATTCTCCTTTTATATTCACTCTAACCCTTGGGCTTCTAAATTGGCTTTCTCCATAATACCCTCACTGATCCTCATCAAAAGTTCGTCTTACCATTAATTCCTTGAATATTATTTAAAATAAATAATACGTTATATCTCATAATATATACTATTATTTAATTAAATAACCAAAACTTCACAAAATCACCGACATCAACCCGAATCACCAAAGTTCACCAAAATTCACGAATATAATACATAAATAAATTAAATAAATATTCCTACGAAATTTGGGGTGTTACAAAAAGGAAAAAAGAAAGGTACCGACAGTAATGGATCTGTGACGAACGGAAGAAAAGGTTGTGGTGCAGTTGTGTTTCAGTGATGGTGGACGTCAACGATAGTGGTGCCGTCACAGAATTCGACGCATGTGACGAGGATTAACATGAGAGTGATGACGAAATTGAAGAGCAATTTACGGTTGCAAGGTTTTCGCACCGTCAAGGTGTTGTGCTCTCAGTCCACTTCTTCCTCTTATATTTTAAGATTTTTGATTGTGATGTGTTGTTTTTCATGGGTGTTTCATGGTTTTATTTAAAGGTGTTTAAGTTTATTGTTGTTTCAATGGTGAGTGAGGGTGAGTTGTTGTTATGGAGGTTGCAGCTGCTGCAAACGGAGGGAGCGACAGAGAGACGCGAAACAAAGACGACAAATTAATGCACAATTCAGATCAGAAATGATGTGTTATGAATCTTGAGGTTGAAAGATTGGTGAAAGATGGTGATGAAGTGGTGTTATTAAAGGATGTAGTAGGTTCAATAATGTACGGAGATGTAGCCGGTTATGTGTATTGTTTTATTCAAATGTAATCTTGGATGTTGTATATGAACAATAAAAAGAAAACATTCTCAGATGTTAAGCTTTTATGGAACTCATAGTATAAATGATATCTCTTCACATGTAACCACTAAAAAAGGTCCCTCCTTCTCGTAAGTTTCTTAAGCAAAATTTACTATCCGCTTTGTATCGGCTTCTAAGACACCTAACAAGCTGTCACTGACACCATTTCTGAAGGTATGAACTTCTCTTGTTGAGATTTCAATAGTAGATGGGAAGTTTGTGTAAGAGTTGATTGGCCGTGTATGCTTAGGTGGTGTATTTTTTATAGAGAAGGTTTGTAAGGCGTGAGGGATGAGAGTGAGAGGTTATATTCATTTTGCGAATGGGTGGTGGTTTTGATCCCTTGCATTATTCTTCTTTTATTTTTTTAAATCTTTTTTCTTCCTTTTTCCTTTACTGTTAATGACTGTTAATGATATTTTTGATGAATGTTAGTGGCTTGGAGAGTTTTATTGTGTAAAGGTGGTTTGTGAATATGCCACATGAATGCTATGCTTGGTCATGAAAATGGGAAAATGAGTGTTTGTGAAGATGATACGTGGTATGTGAGAATGGAGAAAGAGTTTAGTTATGGAGTTTTTTTTTTGTGAAGGTAAGTGGCTTATGAGATGATTGTTGAGTATGTTGAATAAACTTCAATGTTTTGTTTAGTGGAGATGTAGTTGGAAAGCCAAAAGTTTTAGTGGATCTTTAATTTAGAGTTAGTGGTAAGGTCAAGAGTTAGTGGACTATTATTAGTATTTATTGTTTTATTGGAATAGTAGAAAACTTGAGCCTATATAAAGGGGCCAAGATTGTATCTTTGATTTTTGTATAGAACAACTCAATATATATACAAAGTACTGCTTCTGTCTTCAAATTGGTATCAGAGCTAATGGCAAATACGATGAGTCAAATACCGTTGCCGCATTTAACGAAGGCAAATTACGAGAACTGAAGTATCCAAATGAAAGCTCTTCTTGGATCTCTAGATGCATGGGAGGTGACCAGGGATGGTTTTGCAGAACCAGCAGCCACCACGGAGTATACGGCGGCTCAACAAAAGGCGTTAAAAGAGACGCGCTCGAAGGATAAAATGGCATTGTATATGATGTTCCGAGCAATTGACGAATCAGACTTTGAGAAAATTGTCGGTTCGACTACGTCGAAGGAGGCTTGGGACACGTTAGAAAAAGTGTTCAGAGGAGCAGATCGAGTGAAGCAAGTTCGACTTTAAACTCTTCGTGGAGAATTGGAGAGGATGCAGATGAAGGAGTCAGCAACTGTATCTGACTACATCACGCGTGTACAAACGGTGGTGAATCAACTCACTAGAAATGGTGAAGCAGTGACTGATGCACGAGTTGTTGAGAAGATTCAGAGATCTTTAATAGATAAATTTGAGAATATTGTATGTCCAATAGAAGAGTCGAAGGACCTTTCGACGCTCTCAGTCGAAGAGCTCGCTGGTTCTCTCGAGGCACACGAACAACGAAAGATGAAGAAGAAGGAGGAAGCAGTCGAAGAAGCAAATCAAACGAAGGAGTCTGTCAAAGACGAAAAGGTACTTTATTCTCAAAACTTTCGAGGAAAAGGATGTGGCCATGGCGGTTGTGACAGTGGTCGAGGTGGTTGAGGCAGCAACTTCGACAGAGGACAGTCGAGCCAGCAAAATTGACGTGACAGAGGACGTGGTCAAAGAGGTGGTCGGTCGAACTACTCCAACATCGAATGTTACAAATGTAACAAGCTTGGTCATTTTGCTAAGGATTGTAACTCCTTCAAATGTTATAACTGTGGTAAAGTGGGACATCTTGCAAAAGATTGTCGAGTCGAAAAGAAAGTAGAAGAAACAACCAATCTAGCTTTGGAAGTCGAAGCGAATGATGGTTTTCTGTTGATGACTCAAAAGGAAGAAGACGCGGAAAATGACACTATGTGGTATCTCGACTCTGGAGAAAGTAATCATATGTGTGGTCACAAACACCTGTTTAAAGAAATGCAAAAGATTGAAGATGGTCATGTGTCTTTCGGAGATGCATCGAAAGTGAAGGTCGAAGGCAAAGGTACGATTTGTTACTTGCAGAAGGATGACTTGACTGGGTCAATCCAAGATGTTTATTATGTACCAGATCTCAAGACAAATTTTTTGAGTCTGGGACAACTCACTGAAAAAGGTTACTCGATATTCATGAAAGATTGAATATTGCACTTGAAGGACAAGTTAGGGCATTTGATTGCTCAAGTCGAAAAGGGGAGAAATCGAATGTACAAACTGAACTTGAGGAGTGTTTAAGGAAAATGTTTGCAAATCAATGTCGAAGACAAAGCGTCGCTGTGGCATCAACGCTTTGGTTATTTACATTATGCTGGTCTAAGAAGGTTAGCGAAGAGGAACATGGTACACGGGCTACCAGATATGGACTATGAAGGAAAGTTTTGTGAAGATTGTGTGCTTAGAAAACAAACAAGAAACTCATTTCAAAAGAAGGCAGAATATCAAGCTAAAGATATTCTCGAATTGATTCATACTGATATTTGTGGGCCAATCACTCCAGAATCTTTCAGTGGCAAAAGATACTTCATTTCTTTTATCGACGATTTCTCACGAAAGAACTGGGTTTATTTCTTGAGAGAAAAATCTGAAGCATTCGAGGTGTTCAAAAGGTTCAAAGTGATGGTGGAGAAGGCAACTGATAGACACATCAAAGCAGTTCGATCTGATAGAGGTGGTGAGTATACTTCGACAACCTTTATGAAGTATTGTGAAGAGCAGGGCATAAGGAGATTTCTAACTGCACCATATGCACCTCAACAGAATGGTGTAGCTGAAAGGAAGAATCAAACATTTATCGACATGGTTCTATCAATGCTTAAGAGCAAGAACATGTCGAAGGAATTCTGGGTAGAAGTTGTACAATGTGTCATTTATGTTCAGAATCGATGTCCACATTTGAAGTTAGAAGATCAAACACCACAAGAAGTATGGAGCGGACAGAAGCCAACAGTCTCTCATCTCAGAGTATTTGGTAGTGTGGCTTATGCACATGTACCAGATCAACGAAGAACGAAGCTTGAAGACAAAAGTCAGAAGTACATATTCATTGGCTATGATGAGAAGACGAAAGGGTACAGGTTATTCGATCCCATAAGCAAGAAGGTGATAGTGAGTAGGGATGTTCAAATAAACGAAGCGATTAAGCGAGACTGGAACAATTTGACAGAAGTCATTGTCAAAATCGGAGAATCACCAGTCGCTGTACCAACAAACATTTCGACAGATCTTGAAGATTCTGACAATAAAGATGAACCGCGACAACTCAGAATGCGAAGTCTACAAGATTTGTATGATTCGACAAGTGAAGTACATCTTGTATGTCTTTTGACAAATGCTGAAAACATTAATTTTGAAGAGGCGCTGCGAGACAAGAAGTGGAAAACTGCCATGGACGAAGAAATCAAGGCGATTAATCACAACGACACATGGGAGCTGGTCGAATTACCAAAAGATAGTCAACCCATTGGTGTGAAGTGGGTATTCAAGAAAAAGATGAATGTTGAAGGCGAAGTGGAACGATACAAGGCGAGACTTGTAGCGAAGGGATATAGGCAGAAGGCAAGAATCGACTATGACGAAATATTTGCTCCCGTTGCAAGAATGAAGATAATTCGACTACTTATTTCACAAGCTGCTCAATTAAAATGGTTAATATTTCAAATGGATGTCAAATCAACATTTTTGAATGGTGTGCTCAAAGAAGAAGTCTATGTCAAACAACCACTAAGGTATATGAAAACTGGAGAAGAGAAGAAGGTGCTGAAATTGAAGAAAGCACTTTATGGGCTGAAGCAAGCACCACGGGCATGGAATACACGTATCGACACATATTTTAAGGAGAATGGGTTCAAGCAATGTCCTTATGAGCATGCCCTTTATGTAAAGAAGAATGGAGGTAATATGTTACTTGTTGCTCTTTATGTTGATGATCTCATCTTTATGGGTAGTAATGATCAGATGATAGAAGAGTTCAAGGGCACAATGACACGAGAATTTGAGATGACAGACTTAGGTTTGATGAGATTTTTTCTTGGTCTGGAGGTTCGACAAGAAGAAACAGGAATTTTTATTTCACAAGAAAAATATGCAAAAGAAATTTTGAAGAAATATAAGATGGAAAGCTATAATCCGATTTCGACGCCAATGGAACCAGGTGCCAAGCTGTCAAAATTTGATGGGGGAGATCGTGTCAAAATAAGTAAATTTCGAAGCTTGGTAGGAAGTCTTCGTTATCTCACATGCACAAGGCCGGACATTTCGTTAAGTGTCGGAATTGTAAGTCGATTCATGGAGGAACCAGTCTATTCACATTGGAAGACATTGAAAAAAATCCTTCGATGCATCCAAGGAACTGTGTCACTTGGGATGTTTTATTCAAAAGCAGAAGATTACAGGTTGATTGGTTATTCCGACAGCGACTGGTGCAGTGATATTGATGATTGAAAAAGCACTTCTGGATATGTGTTCTTTATGGGAAATACTGCTTTTACTTGGCTCTCCAAGAAGCAACCAATAGTAACGTTTTCGACATGTGAAGCTGAGTATGTGGCAACATCTTGGTGCGTTTGTCATGCAATATGGCTTAGAAGATTGTTGAGCAAGATGGAGATAAAACAGGAAGGTGCAACCGTGATACACGTGGACAAAAAATCAGCAATTGAGCTAGCAAAGAATCCGGTGAATCATGAAAGAAGCAAACACATTGATGTTCGATTCCACTTCATTCGAGAACATGTGAAGGAAGGAAGTGTCGAATTGAAGCATGTGGCAAGCAAAGACCAAGCAGCAGATATCCTTACAAAACCATTGTCGAAAGAGCTTTTCGACAGAGGCAAGAAAATGATAGGCTTGATGGATGGGAGAAACATTTAAGTTTACAGGGGAGTTTTGTTGAATAAACTTTAATGTTTTGTTTAGTAGAGATGTAGTTGGAAAGCCAAAAGGTTTAGTGGGTCTTTAATTTAGAGTTAGTGGTAAGGTCAAGAGTTAGTGGACTATTATTAGTATTTATTGTTTTATTGGAATAGTAGAAAACTTGAGCCTATATAAAGGGGCCAAGATTGTATCTTTGATTTTTGTACAGAACAACTCAATATATATACAAAGTACTGCTTCTGTCTTCAGAGTAGAGGTAGCTTGTGGTAGATGGAAGATGTTTAAGGATGAAGAAAATAAATATTTGTGAATAGTGTGTTGTATGAGATTGTTTATGAAACGGAGATAATGAGTTTTGTTGGTTTGAAGAAGATTTTTGATGGTCATGTTATGCATTAAGGATGGGAAGGTGACGACATTTTGGTGAAAGTTTCAGAAAAAATTCTGAATGAGAGAGAGGATTAATGATAGAGGGGCGGCGGATCATTGGGTCCTCTTAATTCTTCATGCAATGCATTATCTATATGGTATAACTAGGTTTTCTAATTGCACTTTAAAATACCATACAACCCTCCTAGATAACTTAGTAGACAAGAATGCTTAAAAATAAAATGAATTCAAAAAAATAATATTTTTTTAGAAGTAAATAGGACCACAATGAAGGTTCCATTAGTTCTATTTATTTTTTGAATGTATTTTGACTAAAAAACAAAAATAAAATTAATTAAAATAAAATGGTTAATACACATTTTAGACTCTGCCATTTGGGGCGAATTTGAAAAAGGACCCTGTAAAAAAACACAGATTATGTCCTTGTCATTTGAAGATTCTTTCATTTTAGCCCCTCAATGCACACAATCAGCAGAATCTGTGACGTGACACTGCTTTGTTAACTTTTATTATTTTTTTTTTAATATGACGTGTCAGCTTTGTTTGAATTTTTTATAATTTTTATTATTATTTTAAATACACGCGTGACATTTTTAATATTATTTTATTGATTGCATGTTGAAATGTTAAAATATGCAAAACAAAATTGCCTCCCACTAGTGTTAAACACATGACCTTTGGCTTGCAAGGAGGCACCTCTTCCACTAGGCTATTATGATTATGTTGTATATTTATTTGTTTCAATTATATATATTACATAAATATATAAATGGCTTAAATATTACATGTTAATATTTTATTTATTTATTTTATTTCAGTTTAATATTTATTATATTTATAATTAATGAATTAGTTTATTTTTATACAAACGTTAATATATATATATTTTTATTTTTATTTTATTTTATTTTGTACAAATGTAATTTATTCAATGTCATATTTTTATATATTTATGTATATATTTATAATTATTTAACGGTAAGATAATTAAAAACTGCTATTTTAATTAAAAATATTTTTCTTTTCAGTTTATTATTAATTATTAATATTAAAAATTTCTATATTATTTAAAAATATTTTTATTTTCAGTTTAATTACTATTTTAAAACTACTATTTTAAAAAATACTAGTTTTTAAATTACTATATTAAAACTACTATTTTTAAAAATATTTTTAAATAAACTAGTAGTTTTTAAAATAGCAGTTTTTTTTAATATTAATAATTAATAATAAACTGAAAATGAAAATATTTTTAATTAAAATAGCAGTTTTTATTATTAATAATTAATAATAAACTGAAAATAAAAATATTTTTAATTAAAATAACAGTTTTTAATATTAATATTTAATAATAAAAAATAAAATAATTTATTAATTATAAATATAATAAGTATTAAACTGAAATAAAATAAATAAATAAAATATAAACATTTAATATTTAAGCCATTTATGCAATTATTTGAGTATATAATTAGATTTTAATTACATTTTTATTTTAAGTTTATTATTAAATATGTAAATATATAATTACATTTTAATTAAATTTTTATTTCAATTTATTATTAAATATGTAAATATATAATTACATTTTTATTTCAGTTTATTATTAAATATGTAAATATATAATTACATTTTAATTACATTTTTATTTCAGTTTATTATTATATATATTAACGTTTGTATAAAAAATAAACAAAATTATTTTAAACTAAATATTTATATTAACATTTAATATTTAAAAAATAAACTAATTTTTTAATTATAAATATAATAAATATTAACATTTGAATAATAATTTATTTAAATATTTATATGAAATATTTGTATAGTAATTAATTAAAATTTTATGCGAAATTATTAATTCTTTAAATATTAATAATAAATATTTAAATATAATTTATATTAATGTTTGTATAATAAATATTTATATTAGTGTTTAATATTTACTAAACATTATATTTACTAAACATTAATGTTATATTAACATTTAATATTTAAAAAATAAATTAAATTATTAAAGAACCAAACTGTTGTAACATATACATTTAAAGCATGTAACGTGGTCTGGTTCATGGGCTTTTGAAACAAAAGGAAACTTCATTGGAGACTCAAGAAATCCCCCTGAAAATTCATAAAACGCCAGGAAACGCATAAACTTTGGCGAAAGACAGAAGACTTACTTATGCAAAGAAGAATTTGGAGATTAGGGCGGCAGAGCAAGGAGCTGACTGCGACGAACGGACATTAGGAGAGCAGAGAGAATCTTGAGAGACTTTGAGGAATTCTTAAGTTTGAATGAGGTGAGCATGCAAATGAATCAGTATCCCCCTATTTATATCCTCTAACACGGGAAGCGAAGCATCACATATGCACTCAAACACCATTACTAATAGCCGTCATAGGCATTTATTACCCCTGACACGTGGCCCAAGAAGACACCATGCAAGTCCCTTTAAGCCCCCTCGCACGGCTCGAGGAAATGATGTGTCCGCTCATTCCGCTTCCGTCACATCGTCCGATACGTCGAGCACAATGCCCGACCCTTGCACTGTCGAGAACACTTCATCGGGAGAAGTTGGAAAAGAGCCATGACTACGTGTGACGGGCGCACCTGTCCTCGAGATGAACGCCAGATCGACCCTGTCGTCGACTATGGGTAAACACCGTTGTCGAGCGCGACTAATGGCGCATAGCCCCACGAGCTCAGCGCCTCGAGCACGAGCGGTGCTCCTCCGGGCAAATCCCTGCGCCCCTCCTCGACACAAGAATCGACTCTTAAGTCATTACTCCTCTACTTTAGAGCAATGATTTAGTGGACTCCTGTTTTGGACTGAGCCAGAGGCTGGCCCACCATCGGGCATGACCCAACCCAAGTCCTCGTCTGAGAGGGCCCAATCCATCAACTCGCACGGGAAACGCTCACACGTCTTCCCCCATGGTCTCCACGTGCTCCTCACGCGGGGACACGTCCTCAGCCAACTACATGCATCCGAAAGAACAAGTCCTCCACCTTCCGAAATTCACTGGGCAGTTAACCCAGGATAAAGACCACGTGCTGGTCTTCCCTACGCCACGTAGATCATGACAGTTACTCGTATTTGTCCTAATGATCCAACCCAATGCAGATAACTGTTGGCGCAGCGCTGGGGGCACATTATAAATACACCATCAGAGTCAGATATTCTAACTTTTTACACTTTATTTACTTGCTTATCTCGTTGAAACTTACTTTAACATCAGAGTGCCTTGTAGGTACACCCCCTCCCTTTCTTCACCATCGGCGAACTAAGAGCTCACGACATGTTGCTGGATGTTGATTTCTTTTTTGATCTGGTAATATATATATATATATATATATATATATATAGGGCATATCAAGTGAGAGTGATTTTAAATGAGAGATGAGAGGAACAAACAACAACCATTAGATCAAGTTAATAAGAGAGATGAAATGTAGGTTAATAAGAGAGAGAAATTAATAGCCACATTAATGAATAAGTTTAATCATAATTTTTTACTGATCTAACGGTTGTTGTTTGTTCCTCTCATCTCTTATTTTAAAATCCTCTCACTTGATATGCTCCCTATATATATATATATCATATAAGGAAATTAGGTGGTCTTAAAAACCCCTAATTACCCTTCTTTTCCCATAATTAGCCACGTGGCTATGTTTAGCAATAAGCAACCTAATAAATTCCAATTAATTAATAAAAAAATGATTAAAACTCACTGAAACTTCCTCATTGCACATTGCACGCAGACTTTACCACTGTTTCTCATCCATCTTTAAAAACCACCCATCCCTCACCCATTACAACCACGATCCCTTTTGAAAACCACCACCCCTCCCTCACCCATTACAATTGTTTCTCTTTCTCTTTAACCTTTGACACACTCGGTCTCATCAAAGGTACTTTCTCTCTTTCATACTCTATTTCTTAATCTAACACTTTGTTTATTCTTTATGGTTTGTGTTGTTAGTTCTCGAATCCCGTGAAAATCAAGGAGGTCCCAAAGTCGTCGAGCGATGGGGTGACCCTGATGCTTCCAAGTCTGTTACTGTTGTTTCAATCATTGACCGCAAATCCAACCTGGTAACGTTTTGCTCTTAGACGGGATTGCACTTTTCATGATTCTCTAACACTAATTTGTGCAATGGATTTAGGATTTAGGGTTCTTATTATTTTCCTATGTTTGTCTGGTATTGCAGTTATCATGTCAAAACCTGTTTTGGAAAGGAAATAAAGGCTATTGGAATCAGATGAATGTATTTCCGTTTTTGAGCCGACATGCTTCTATATTCTTTTCCTTTTTCATATTGCCATGCTTGAGACATGTTTTGGCCTGTTTTGGAGTTCTTAAAATCATGTTGGATTTTTGTCTTGAGAATTTTGATTTGTGATTTTGAATTATTTTGATTATTTTTTAATTTTGACTTCATAAGTTTCTATGAACACACGACCTTTGTTGTTTGCATTTTCCAATTGCCTCAGCTAACTTGAGAGTTTCTTACCCGCTACTGCAGGTTCTGCTAGAAATATATTAGGTGTTGTCTAACATTTGGTTTTCTTTCCCTTCTTAAATCTTTTTAGGCAGGAAAGATTTCTCCACGGCTGGGTAGAAGCTTTATCCGAACCCGATCAATGCATCACCCATGAAATTCGCAGCATTTGGGCATCATACTGGTCTCAGGTAAGATTTAGATAAGCTAATTTAGACAAGCATTATTAGTGGTTTGATGAGATCCATCTTTATTAGTGTTGTTTCTTTGAAGTATTTATTATAAGTTATTTTTTAATGAAACTTGAATTTGTTTTAAATATGATATGTGTGTGAACTATAATTCAAAAACATGATTTAATGGATATGTTTGAGTGATGATGTGTATGCCGAATTGAGATGGTTGATAGGAATGATATGATGAATTGAATTTGATGGAATAGTTGAATGACATGCTATTTGTTGAATTGAAATTGGAACTTGTATGAGGATTGTGGTTGTTTATGAATGGTGATGTGATTTAGAATGTGAATGAATTGAAAATTGCTTGGGCAATGAAACTTGAATTTGAAACAAAAATGGACTGAAATGAATTATTGTGCAGGTATGGTTGATTAGATTTCAGGAGGTGCGTCACGGCAGTGTGTGACGAGGCTGGTAGAATCAAGGTAGTTGGCGCAAGATCAGGTTTGTTCAGAAATTCCTTGCTCCTCTAAATTAATGTGTAGTTTTGAGTCTTGGTTGTTTTGACATGGAATATGTTGAAATTGAACATGATGAACATACTGCCTTGGATTCAAAATGGTTAGAATAAAAATTGGAAACTTGACTTTAGGAATTGACATTTGAATTCGATAGAAGTGCTTGAAACGTGAGACTTGAAACTAAACTTTGAGTTTAAAATTGGATGGAACTTGAATTTTGATTGGAAATGAAACTTGAATGAATTGTGTTATGTGTATGTAGCTTAGGTTTGCTTGAATAAAGTTAATTTAAAATGAAATTTGAATTTGAACTTGCATTGACACTTGAATGAGTTGAATTGGAATTGAAGTGAATTTGAATTTTGAATTTGTATGATCATGGATGAATTAAAGTGGTTTGAAATGTGTTTGGAAAAAGATATGAGTTTTGAAGCGAAATTGAAATTGACATGAATGAATGTGCATGTAATTGTTTTGGTATGAAGTTGATTAAATTTGAAATGCTTGAATGCTTGAACATGATGTTGATAAACTTGCTTGGACTGGAATTAAAACAAAGTAGGAACTTGAATTTTGATTTTGGATGGAACTTTGGTTTTGTAATGAAACTTGAAATGTGGCCTTGAATTTGAGATGCTTTGATCGGAATTAGAAGTGAAACTTGAATATTTGAATTAGATTGGAACAAGAATGTGAAGTGTTGAAATTCCACCCGACTCTAATATTAGCGACAAGACAGAAGGTATAAGTTGTGATTTTTCTGCAACAGTAACAGCAGAAGTCCCTGTGAGTTCTCAAGAATCCACACCACCGCCCGCAGTGGAATCAAGTTTTGAACCCTTACGTCTGATCAATTTACAGACAGAAGTAGAAGAAGGCAAAGAACATCTTGAGGTTGAGAACTGTGGTGTGGAAATAAATGATCAACCGCATTCAATCTCAATAGAGTTTCATGGCCCTGCAGGTTCTGATATTAATACCCTGATTGAAGATACATGTTCTGATTTTGGTGCAATAATATTAGTACCACCACAATCTCCTATTGCTGTTCAGGTACCCACACCAGTAGACATTATACATACAGAAATGTCTGAGAGCAAAGTTCATAATGATATTGTTGATTCAAATGATCAGCAACGTTCGATCTCGATGGAGTTGCATGACCCTGCTGGTTCTGTTACTAACAACCAAACCGAAATTGTGTACTTTATCTAAAGACCTGAGTTATTTATTTTGCCACTAGAAACATGAAAACATTGATGCTATATTGCTATGAGGATGTGTTGTTTTGATAAAGAATATTGTTTTGTATAATTGTATTGTACTAGGCTGTTCATACTCCACTGGAATAAACTCACCTACGGTGACTGTAATTTTTCAGCTCTACTAAAGAAACTTGGCTTATATTTAATTACTTGATATCATCTATCATGTTTGTGACACTTTCTTAGGATGATAGTTTGTGATTAGTTTTGTAATACTCATGGTTACATTATTGCATGTATATCTGTGTTTATTGTTGTCTCTGTCTTGTATGGTTCTTGTACTTGTGTCACATTCTATGCTTGACTTTTGTGTCACTTATTGTTGCATAGATTTCAGATGAATCAGCCGCAGAATCACAAGACCCTTTACATGCATAAATCTATCTCGTGATTCTGGTGTAAGTTTCTTTTTTATAAATACTTGCATCAGTATTTATACGAGCTAGCTCGTCATCTTTGAAAAAACAACATACAGAGGAACTAAATTGTTGTTAATAAATATTATAATTTAAATAAACAATTTAAATATATATTAAAACAAATTAATAATTTTTAATAAAAAATAAAATAAGTAATAGAATAATTATATTAAAATGAAAATATAAATTTGTTAAAAATTTCATGAGAATGAAACATATTTTTATTATAATTTGATAAGAATATGACACTGTAAAATGTACCTAAATATTTTTATTAATTTTAATTAAATATTAAAAACTAAGACGCAAAATGCACATAAATACTTTTATTAATTTTAATTAAATATTAAGAGCTAAGATGCAAAAACAAAATTGACTATCTTTAATGAAAATAAAATAAATTTAAAAAAATAAAATTAAAATAAAATTAATAAATATGTTCAAGATTCATGAATGAGAAATACTTTCTTTTATAATTTGATAAGAGCATAACACAAAAGTTACATCAATATTATTTAAATTTATTTTTTTTATTAATTGAAAATTTTAAATATTATTGTAAAAAATCATAATTGTTTAGTGGATTCATTTCATCTCTAAATAAAATTCAAAACATAAACAACGAAAATAATGGTCTTAATATGAAAAAAAAAATACATCAATCTAAATGGTTTCATTCAAAATATAAACAGCAAAAATAAATATATAAATATTTATATTAAATAGTAAAAGATTAAAGTTTTAAAATTTTTAATATGTAATGTTTATAGAGTTAGAAATTGAATGGATATATAATCATTTATAATTAATATGAGAAATTGAGTTTCGATTTTTTTAATATGACACTAATTATAGAGTTTCAATTTTTTTTCTAATATGACACTAATTGTAAATAATGTTTCATGAATTTTTTTTTAAATTTAATTTATCAAAAAAATATTTACATAGAGAAATAAACATTTCCTTCTAACTAAGTAAAAATAATGTTATAAAAAATGATTTATATAAATCCTATCTAATAAAAATAATGTATATAATTATCAATTACTTTTATATGACATTTTTTTATTATAAAAAAATGATTTTATATTAAACTTTAATTTCTTAATTGAGATTAATTAGAATACACTGTCAGTGTAAAACTACTTTACACTGTCATCCAATTAGAATTAGTTATTTTGACACATATTTATTGAATTAAAAATAAAAATAATTAAATTATAAATAAATCATTTTAATAATCATTTCTTCCATGTTTTTCTCTTCTCATGTGTCAAAAGAACTAATTCTAATTGGATGTCAGTGTAAAATAGTTTTACACTGACAGTGTATTCCAATTAATCTCTTCTTAATTTATATCCATTACTTTTTTTAGCATTATTACCTTAAATATTGTCATCTTTTATAATTATATATTAATTAGTTTGTTAAATATGCATTTAAATTGATTTGTTTTTTTAATGGTATTAAAAAATGTAACTTAATTGTTATATAAAATATAATATTTTTTAAGATATAACATTATCTCAATTGTGTTAAAAAAAATTATTTTCTATTGGACATACAAGATTTCCATGAGATTCTTCAACATTATTATATATTTAGTCATCCTTATTCTTACATTTCACACCGTCATTTCAATAGACATACTCAGAAGTTATATTCCAACTTATTTATTAGTAGGAGTAAATTATAATAAAATTCAATTATATTATCCAACTTTCAAAATATTTTGACATTTATTAGAGATTGACCATGTGCATGCTATTGTATTGTACACATATTTTCATAATAATCATAACCTTTGAATTTTTTTGAATTTCTTATTAAAAAAAAAGAAATAGTTAATTTAATATTTATTTTTATTAATAAAATCTATATAATTAATAAAATAATAAGTTAAGATATATTTGATTTAATTGATATATCTTAGATGAAAACTTATACTTAGGACAGAAAATATCCATCTTTCGTCACCAAATCTTTTTCTAGCTTCATAGGGTAAATCACCAAATAGATCAAGATAGATTATTTAATTAATTAATTCAAATTACTTAACATAAAAAAAAAAAAAATCTAATAACTTTTTAAATATGAAAATCTTTTAGTATTGTATTATGTCAATTTTTTATGGTAACATGTATTATATCGATTCTAAAATAATTGAATTATTTGTAAAAGAAAATTTCAAATGAATGATTCATTTAATAAAATATTATTTATTATTTATTTTTGAATTTCAAGGATCATATGCATAAATTTGGATTCAATACATTTTATTATGCATTAAAGATAAATAAATATGAGTTTGACAAAAAATATGTATGTATTAAATATAATTAAATTAGAATATATATATATATATATATATATATATATATATATATATATATATATATATATATATATATATATAATTATTTAGAGACAAAAAAGCAATTATATGATTATTTATAATTAATATATATAAGAAACTTTTAATATTTTAATGTTATAGAAAGTTTTAATGTTTTAATATATAAGAAAATTTTAATATTTTAATGTTATAGAAAGTTTTAATGTTTTAATGTCATATTCATTAATATATAAGAAAGTTTTAATTTATTGTTTTAAAAATAAAATAAAGAAATTGAGAGAATAAATATGTTTTTGAAAGATTTTTTATCCGACATGTATACTCAAATTAGTTTTTTAATATGAAAGATTTTACAATTTTTTTTTTTTTGGAATAAGTAAAATATTATTACAAAAAAAACCAGGAATACAAGTCGATCAAACGATCCAGGCAACAAACCGACTCAAACCACATGGACCTTAAAGCCTATTACAAAAAGCTTTAAGTTTTCTATTAGCACTAACTCTACCAATGATCACTTCTATGACACTATTACAATTCAAGTCATGATTCTCCCCATTTTGGAAGACAATCCTATTTCTAATACTCCAAATATGGTAGACCACCTCAGCAGTAGCAGCTTTTAGGATTTTGGCTTTACTCCCTTTACCTTTAGAATGTTGCATAATCCACTGAATTTCTGAATTCCAATCCTTTGGCATCCTATTCCACCCAAGCTTTTTCATGACCTCATACCAAACCTTTTTCGTAGCAGCACATTCAAAGAATACATGATCCCTACTTTCCTTTTCCTCACAGTACACACACTTACCATCATTGTAGCTACCATGGTTTATCAGCCTGTCTTTAGTAGGCAGCCGGTTCAGACAAGTCATCCACAAACAGAAAATCGCCCGTGGTCGAGCTACATTCCCATAGATCACCTTCCTCCAATTCACACTAGGTATTTCCCCTCTTAACACCTTGTACATCTTACCAATTGTATACCTCCCCTTCACATTAAACTCTTGCCAAACTCTATTATTCATAATATAATCTTTATGCTTGAATATCGTTTTTATGAACCAAGAGTGATGTATAGAAGGTTGGTATGCATCAAGAGTACCTGATTTCATATAGTAGGCATGTATCCACTGCACCCACAGCCTGTCCTGCTTCTCACATAAATTCTACAACAGTTTACCAATGGCTGCTATATTCCAAACTCTGAGGTCAGTAAGGTTCCAGCCACCAGCAACAACCGGTTCACACATTTTCTCCCAGGCAACCATCGCTTTTCTACTCCCATCCTGTTTACCTGTCCAAACAAATTCTTTGCAAATGCTATTAATATGCTTGATCACACTTTTAGGTAGCACAAAGACCTGCATCCAATAGTTAGAAATAGCATATATCACACTTTTAACAAGTTGTATTCTCCCAGCATAGGATAACAACTTACTGCACCAGTGTCTCAACCTGCTAGTCATTCTATCAATCAATGGTTGGCAGCTAGCCACTGATAGCTTCCTGCTGTCAAGAGGCACTCCCAGATATTTAAATGGGAGAGTACCTAATTTGAACCCTGTTGTCTGCTGCAGGTGGTCTCTGGTATTGGAATCAACTCCTCCTAAATAGATAAAGCTCTTAGGTATACTCATCTGCAGCCCTGTAGCTCCAGCAAATTCCTCAACTTTCCTCATTGTCAACTTTATGGATTCATTATCACCTCTCACAAATATCAATATGTCATCAGCAAAGCATATATCAATCAGCTTGAGTTTCTCACACTTTGGGTGAAAATTGAAGTTAGGGTTCAGACTCAGTCTTTGCAGCAATCTGTGTAAGTATTCCATAATGATCACAAAAAGCAAGGGTGAGATAGGGTATCCCTGTCTTAATCCTCTTCTAGCCACCAACAACTTGGAAGTAGATCCATTTATGGCAAACCTGTATGACACAGTAGAAACACAAGTCATAATCCAATTAGAGAAAATTTGAGGAATTCCTAACTCAGCCATGATTTGAGCCAGTGCATTCCACTCAACCGAGTCATATGCTTTCTGAATATCCATTTGAATAAGACACCTAGGGGATATGTTCTTTTTATTGTATCCTCTCACAAGTTCTTGGGCCAGTATGACATTATCTTGAATGTGTCTACCATACACAAAAGCTGCTTGAGTGTTGCTAATAATCTTGCCTAACACCTTCACAAGTCTACAAGTCAGAATCTTGGATATAATCTTATAGAAAGTGCTGCAACAAGAAATAGGCCTGAGATCTTTGACTGTCTTGGCTGAAGAACTCTTAGGGATAAGAGTGATTAAAGAGCAATTAAAAGCTTTGTATATCTGTCCTTCTTGAAAGAATTCCATAACTGCATCTGTAACATCCTTCTTAATAACAGGCCAAGTCACCTTAAAGAAATAGGCATTGTAACCATCCAAACCAGGGGCCTTTGAATTCCCAATACTACAAAGAGCCTTCCAAATTTCCTTCTCCTCAATAGGTCTAATCAGTGACTGAGCCTCAACTGTATTCAAAGCCTCACCATCTCTAACAGCTGGGATATCTATACTCTTTAGCACATTAGCCTTAGTACCAACCAGGGCCTTGTAGAAACCAATAATCTCATTCTCTATCTCTTCATGGCTACTAATGATCTCACCATTCAACTTCTCCAGAGTATTCAGAGCTTTTTGCTTATTTCTGTCCTTTACATATGCATGGAAATAAGCTGAGTTACCATCCCCCAATTGCAACCAATCTATCTTAGCTTTTTGCCTCAAAATGGATTGCTCATTATGACTCACTTCCAACAGCTTATCAGTACAAATCCTCACTTGCTCCAAAGACTGCACATCAAACCTATCCTGCTGAAGTTTGTCATTAGCCTGACTCAGATCCTGCCTAGCTTGCATGACTTGAATGTGGATGTCAGTATACTTCCTATTCAATTTTTTAAGCTCAGGCTGAAGTCTCTTTAATTTGATCCAGAGCCTATACATAGGTTTCCCCTTCACCTCAAGACACCAATCACTTGCCACAGTCTGCAAAAAACAAGGATCTTTAACAGAACAGTTTAGAAATTTAAACATAGATCTTTTCCTGCTACACGGATTACTCTTACTTATCTTGACAGGAGTATGGTCAGAGATGTTAGGATCAAGATTCTCCACAAGGTACTCATGACATTTTTGAAACCACTCAGTGTTGGCCAGCACTCTATCAATCCTAGAATATATAACTCCTGTAGTATGTTTGTTATTCCAAGTGTAATAGCTGCCTCTTGACTCCACTTCAGTCAGCCCAAGCATATTCATCATATCCCTAAGATCCCTGAATTCTGCTTCAAGAACAGGTTTTCCTCCTATTCTATCTTTGGAATTCAACACATTATTCATATCCCCCATAACAACCCAAGGTTTACTCATATTCCTTCCCAGCTTCTCAATTTCAGTCCATAAGATCTTCCTCTTTTCCATCTGATTGAAAGCATAAACCACTGTAACTACCATCTGCAGATTTTTATCCATCCCATAAATCTCTAGATGAACAAATTGATCACTAGTTTGCATTATTTTTAGATCCACCACATTCTGGTCCCAAAGAACCCAAATTCTACCATTGGTGTGATTCCTATAATTATCAGCAAACAACCACTTATTACCAAACTTCTTCCTAATATTCACAGCTTTATTCTCTTTAACCCTAGTTTCCAGTAGAGCAACAATAGGTACCTTAAAAGAAGACACATATGCACATACCTCTCTATGTCTTGCCAATTTATTGAGACCTCTAACATTCCATGTCACAATCATGTCCCCAAGCTCTGATTCCCCCCAGGACCATCTCCAATCCTAAAAGGTGTAAAGGGATTCTGATAGGTAGCAAATGCACTTTTAGGAGTAAGCATCACAGGTTTTTTCCCTCTTTCTCTATTGACCTCAGTCCACTTTTCCTCTTGTGAAACCTTTCCTTGATCAATTGTTCCAATTTCTTCAGTAACTTCTCTCTCCTTCTCAGTGCTACTTTCTGGTACCTCTTTAAGGGGTTCTTCTCCTTTAGTTTTAACCGTGATTGGCTGTCAGAATTTCTGTTTGACTGGTTGCTTCTTCAAAGAACAGTTATGCCCTATTTTCAAGCATTTTTGGCAATATAATGGTAACCATTCATACTCTACCCTCTGTTCAATCATCTTGCCTTTATGATCCCTAATACACACCACCTCTCTAGGCTTTTGTGTAATGTCCACCTCAACCAGTACACGAGCGTACGATATTCTCAGTTTTTTCGCCGTGCATTCATCCGTGGTGACTGGTTTCCCTACAGCACTCGTGATTTTGGATAGACTTTTCTCCCCCCACAAGTGTAGAGGTAGATTTGGAAGAGTAATCCACAATGGAAGCACCCTGAGTAAATCTTCCTTCATCTCAAAATCCGGACTCCACTGTCTGAGGAAGACTGGTTTACCATAGATGAAATACGGTCCTTGTGACATAACATTCTCTCTATCCTCTTGTTTTCTAAATCGCACAACAAAATAACCTTCTTCGTTGTAAAACAACTCCGGAAGAGATACGAAATTCCACGTTTTCTCCATGAATTTTGTCACCGCATTCATAGACAAAGAACCCCCAAGAGCAAATAGAATTATGGCATTATCCCAATACTCTAATTCATCTTTAATATCAGACTCCTCAATCATAATTTCGACATCTCCGTTGACAATATTTGGAGCAATAAATTCGACACTCATACCTCGATTCAAGTTGCGATTTCCTTGTATGATTTCCACCGAAGGTTTCTATCGCTCTTCCTGATTCACCTCTGGTTGTGTTCCTTCTCAGTTTCTTGAACACTCGTAGTTGGCTTTTCCGTTGAACTATGTGATGTCGACGGATGACTCTGAATCTCTTCATCCGCCCCCTTGTTCTCCATCTCTGTAGCGACGATTTCGTTTTTCGCAGTTGTGATGATGGTCCGTTCCATTCCTTTCCGGCGTGCTGCCATCGCAAGCTTTGGCCGGCCGACACCCCTTTTACCCATGGTTCTCAAACCCTAGCAGAGCATTGGACCCAAACTTTTTTTATTTTTTTTATTTTTTTATTTTTATTACAATTTTGTATTTAGTCATACATAAATTCACTAAAAGAGTTCTATAATTAATAATAGAATAAATAATAAATTCGTGTCACAATTTAATTTAAGTATGTATTTTAATGGATCCATTTTTATCTATATTAATATTAGATAATAATAGAATAAATATTATTTTCTATTTTTAAGTCTATTTTTTATTTTGTTTTGTTTGAATTTGATTTTACATTTGATATGTATTCAAAAATATAAATTTCAAAAGACTTCTATTTTTATTTACAAAATTTATTATTTTATAATTTTATTTTTTTATCATGTATCAAATCATTCTTACTATTATTACCAAAGCATGTGTGCCATACCAGTACACGGGCAAACACACGGGTGCTGATATGGTACAAGAATAATTACTCAAATTTTTATTTATTATAAACTATTTTGGTAAAACAATTTTGTTTTTCTTATTTATATTTTTTATTACATTTTAAAAACAAAAGTGTACGAACCACACAAGTACGCGGACAAACACACGGGTACTGATATGGTAAATGCGTATCATACTGATATTAAGTTAATTATTTAAATATTAAATAATAATGGAAACAACTTTACTATTGATTTGAATATTTTATTTATTTCTGTTACTAATATTTATTTATACAATTAAAATAATATTTTCAAATACTATGTTATTAGTTGATATTTATAAAACTAAATGATTGAATATATTTAAAATTATTTTTAATTTTAGATACAATTTTTTTAAACATAATGTATGGAAAATTGAAATATATATTATTGATGTAAAAATATTTTGGTAAAACAATTTTGTTGTTATTTTAAAAATATGTTTTTCTTTTAAAAATAATTAACTATTTTGGTAAAACAATTTGGTTTTTCTTATTTATAGTTTTATTATATTTTAAAAAGAAAAGTGCGCGTGTCACACCAGTATCCGGGCGAACACAGGTATTTATTTATGTTGATAATATTTATTTATTAAATTAAAAAAAAATTTTACAAATACTATAATATTATATGATATTTATAAAACTAAATTATTGCATAAATATTTTTATAAAAATAACAAACGATGCCCGCGGGTATTGATTTTTTTTATAAAAATATAAATTATATTTTTTATATTTATTAATTTTTATTAATCCTATTTTAAAAATAAATCAAATGCGCTTAACACACCATAATAGGACGATCACACGTGTAGTGATATGCATATCGCACGAAATAGATATTTGTAATAATAATTACATAAAATATATTTATTTATGTTAATAATATTTATTTATACAATTAAAATAATATTTACAAATACTATAATTTTATTTGATATTTATAAAACTAAATCATTACGTAAATATTTTTATAAAAGATACCAACTGATGTCTGCGGGTATTGATTCTATTTTTTTAAAATATAAATTATATTTTTTTATATTTACTGTTTTTTATTAATTCTATTTTTTCCCAAATTTAAAATAAAAACAAATGCGCGTCACCGACGGTATCCGTGCGAATGCACGGGTATCATACTAATATTTAGTAAATAAAAAATTTATTAATTTTTATTAATTATATTTTGTTTTATTTTTTTAATTTTAAATGTAAACAAATACATTTTGAAAAAATACATTATGAGAATAAATACATTCTAAAAACAAATGCGCGTCACAAACGTGTACCGTGCGAAAGCATGGTATCATACTAGTATATATATATATATATATATATATATATATATATATATATATATATATATATAATGATCATTTTATATGATACTATTAAATATGTACAGAGTGGGTAGCCACCGGAATTGAACGATGAAGAAAACGGTGCAGGCAGAGAAAAACGCGTAACACCACAACTCTCCTCTTAAATCCTAACCATGAAAATGATGAAAAGTACACCCCTACCCTAACTTCTATTTGCACCGAACACTGAACGAGTGCACAATCAGGAACTGAAACCCTGATTTTTTTTTACAAAGCAAGGATAATATATAGGATAAAAAGAGTACAAGGGGTACTCTACCCTTACAACAGAAACTCTGATTTGACCCATCTCATTCGTCCTTTCCGTTAACGCGTGGTGTAGGTACAACACAAACAGGGGATCCACAATCATTGCAGATCCAACGGCTGATAATCCCCCTCTCATCATCAACGGTCCAAATTCAATCACAAACAACGCGAATTGAATGTGACCGGTAATAATGAATAGGTCGTTTTATTTAGTGATGTATTAAAATGAGTAATTATGTTTAAGAGCGTAAATTGTGTGCGGAGTTTTTCTATTTATTTGAGCCTTATGTGTAGTGAACAAATAAGGAAAAAAAAACTGAAAAGGCGGCATCATCCTCCGTCTCTTCCCTTTTCCTTTTTTTCTTTGATCTGCCATTACTTACCTGCTCCTGTTCCTATCCATGGCGTGCTTCATAGCTACAGAGAGAGAAAAAACTAGTTGCGTTCAGAGACACAGTGGATATAGCCACGTGTCATCTCTACGCTTTGCATGAGTGCACCTGTCTCTCTGACCAGTCTAATCACAGCACCGCACTGCAGCTAACCCTGAAGAGAGAGAGAAGGCGTTTGTTGATTTTGGACCTGTTTTCATTTTTCATCTTATTTTTTTTTTCTTTCGGTTTTCGAATTTCTATTGATGTTTTTACCCTCTTTTTCTGTTGATATTGTTTGACAGAAAACCCTAGAAACGTCGGTACAGACAGATCCGTAACTGTTTTTATCCAGCCAATACATCTATTCTTTCAGATCTGATTTAATTCTTAGTTATTTCCTCTTTTGTTTTTTTTTTCTCCTTTCAAATTCAAGAATCTTTCTCTTGTTTTTGTCGTATTGGGAGATAGAAATTGACAGAAGAGAGTGAGCACACAGAGACACTCGTTATAGCTTTATACCGTTGCATTTGTGTGCTCACTGCTCTCTCTGTCAATTTCCACTGCGCCGGAAGAAATTACTTTCATCCTGGTTCTGCTCCCATTCATCTCAGACTCCATGCTCAACCCTTCTCTCTCACTCCCTACTCAGCAGGTATATGTTATTATGAAAACAGTGTTAATTTATTTGACTTTTCTATGTTCTTGTGTTTTTATTTGATTAATCTTTAATTAATCTTTAACTTAGGTTTGAATTTAGGTTATGAAATTGATTAATATTATATAAAACAGAAAGCGTTGCTTTTGATGCATAGTGTCAATTTCTTTATACATGCATAGATTCTAGATCATTTCTTTATAGATACAGATTCTAGACTATTAAATAAACATGTTAAATTATCATATATAGCATAATCTCATGGGACCATTCATATCTAGTATGATCATCACAAAATTTTCTATCACTTTTATAATATTTTCTCTCCCTTCCATATTTTATATGATTCTTGATCATTCCAACGAGGGTCACTTTCTTGTTATGTGGTGTAGTATGATACTGATTCAGGTTGCTAGTTTTATGATTTCTTGGAGATCTGGAACTTCAAATGGGTATTTTTTTTTTCAATTCATGTTAGGGTTTATCTGATAAAATATGTGATATTAATTGTTTCTTTTTCATCTAAACAGTTTATTCTGATGTGGAAATAATTATCTTGGTTATGATAAATGCTAGTTCTTGATTTGATAATATTCTGCACAAACAAGTGGTTTGATTTTTTGAGTTTGATACAGGTAAAAGCATACAAACATGGAATTAACACTATGCATGCATGTTGCTTCTGTGCCTTATATTTAAATTTTCTTTGCATACTCCTGTTACATCGTCAAATCATGTCTTAGCACAGCATTTGACTATCACTTCTATATACAGTGTTATTTCTTTCCAAGCTTTTGCAGGTTAACATGGAATACTCTATTAATGATCTTAAGGTATTTGAGACCAAAAATTAATGTTATTTACAAAAGTTTATTATGGATCTATATTGTTGTTGCTTTGTATGAATTTTATTTTTTTGATGATTTTTAAGAACTATTTAAGTATAAAACATCATTTCAATACAGATATATCTTGAAAATCAATTTGATTAAACTAGTGGTTAGAGGTTTTGGTAGTTTGCATCAATATATAGATTCAAATTTGATTAAACTATAGTGGTTAGATATCTTGTAAACCAATTTGATTAAACTAGTGTTTAGAGGTTTTGGTAGTTTATATAGATTCAAATTTATTTTTTACTAATATGCATAAGAAATAAGAAATACTCTAATCCTCCCAACTTTCAAATCTCCTCTATGAGGTTTGGTTTTTGAGTATATAAAAGCTCATAGGTCAAAACATTATTTTCACCAAATATACACACAAAATTATGAAAAACATAATCATCTCAAGTCCCTCCTATCTCTTCCTGCCAAATGTATTGTTGGATTAATGTAATGGTTGATTGTGTCAATAATAGATATTTTATATTTTTTTTAACATCAAAATATTAATAGCACTCACTTCAAGAACAAAAAAACTACAAAGGTTTATAATAAAAGGCATTGGGTATCATTCCCATTATATTCTCTCATACTTCAAATGATCTAAAATTGTAATTTGTTAGAAATTAATCCATTTGTTCTCAGATCAAACATCGATTAGTGGACAAGTCTTGTTACAGGTGAAATCTTCCTATTCATTGCTTGGAAGCAAACATTTTTGAAGGGGTCCTTTGTTTTCAGCATACTTGAAGAGGAACCTCCACATCAAAGGTTAGTAATTTCTTTTGGCAACTTCTTTCTCGTAGGATTACAACGGGTTTGTAACTTTCCTCGGAGAGGGTTTTTATCCTCGCAAGCAACTCACTTTAGTGTGTATTGTGTGGTGGTCCCTTTGAAACATCACTAAATCCATTCTCTGGGATGAGTTTTCCTTAGAGATTTGGCATTCTATGTCTCATTGGATAAAGATGGTCTTGGTTCACTCATAAGTATTTTTAAAGGTCTGGGTTGCTAGGGATGACAAGTGATTGGGTTTGGGCAAGAGACTATTGTATCCCTTTCCTTATAATTTGAAAAAATTCGTGTACCTGAGTCCTTATTCATATGTGCACCAACTTTTATACGCAAACTCTACCCTACGAGTGCTTAAGTAATTAATTTCAAACATTTACTTGTGTTATTGATCTAACACAAGAAACAACCTAGGGAGGACACCCGACATGCAAAGAAGAAACTTGATTGCCATATACCTAGTTGCAAGAAATTGTTTCCATAAACCCAAGCTTCCCCCGATTTCCCTTTACCTATGTTTCCATAAGAGGAACCAAGTTATAAAATTTGAGGTCTCTTACTCTCCGACCACCATCCATTTTATATTTACAAACATCGGATTACCTGGCCCAATGAAATTTGTTTTCTCCTTTCATACCTCCCTATAAGAAACACGACTCACAATTTACCTTGCTAAAGCCCTCTTTCTAAATTAACCTCCTCAATTGGGCACCCATTGACCAACAAAGATAGACCACGAGAGAAAACACATGCATGAATCCAAGCATGCCATTTGTCATTAAACCACCAAGACATGAAATTTGTTTTCTCCTTTCATACCTCCTTATAAGAAACAATCAACTAACAGGTCACCTTGCTCAAGCCCCTTTTCTATATTTACCTCCGCAATCGGGCACCCATTAACCAACAAAGATAGACTACGAGGGAAAACACATGCATTAATTTAGTCCACAACGCCTTGACTCCTTTACTTTTCTCAAAGTTCACCTTAAAAACATGACATTGCTTTATAGTTGATTGTGCTCGATAATGTTTAATACAAGAAAACCCCATCTTCCTCTCTCCATTTTGGGTTGTCATTCAACATTTATATTCTCTTCTCCCTCACCAATTTACCTTCTACCTTACTATTGCATATTAGCTCTCTTACTCCACCATTATTAAGTGGAGACTTAAAGACAATCAACCATTTCTGAACACTAACCACTTTTTGGGAAAACATAGTTTTGTTCCGAAGCTTCTAGAAATCTCACACCATCGTGTGCCAAACTAAAGAAACCCCTTTATTAATCCTCCTTATGGAGCCTAAAGAAGTGAACACAACAAATAGTCATAATATAGGAAGCTAACAACACACCGCTGAATAACATACCACAACTAAATAGAAAATTCACGTGGCACGCACTCCGACTTCCACAAAAAAATACACATGGAATCATATTTCTGAAGGAATCATCCCATGTCATGAGAGGTTTATACTGATGAGAACCATATCCGAGTAATTCTCACAGCTCTCACGAGAAAACAATGACCTTAGATGTGACAATTATGCATCAAACAACGTGCAAATTTGAGTATCTTCTTTTGCGAGGCATACAACCTAGGAGGATTTTGTAGTCAAAGAAATAAGTGGAGCTAACTCTAAAGATGCCACCAGCATCACGGATTAAGGATCAATTATCCTTCATAATTATCCTTCATCCGAGACATATTCCTAGCTAATAAGGTCTGCAATATATTTTCAATACCCCTTGATCCCACACAAAGAGATTCCTCCTATGGTTTTAAATTGCGGACCGCATCACCTGATGCGGCCGCAATATTGCGGTTGCGGTAGTGTCCGCATCCGCATCAGACCGCAATTGCAATGTGATTGTAAATCACACTAAACACCGCATCATAACGCCGCAACGGCCGCATCATAACACCGCAACGACCGCATTTGCCCGCATCGGACCGCATCAGCCCGCAACAATAGATGACATGTGAAATCTAATACATATAATAAAATATACTATTTTATGTTGATAAAAATAAATTCACGCCGCAATGACACAATCCGCATCGCAACAGCCGCAACCACAGTGGCCGCAACCGCATCCGCAGTCGCAACCGTAATTTAAAACAATGATTCCTCCTTTAGGTAAGCTCACAAATTCAAAGATCCTCCGTCTCAGTGACCCATACCACCACACCAGAAACAATATACTGAATTGCAACTTAAGTTTTAGCACACCCATTGACACCAGAAACAATCTACTAAACTGCAACCCATGGTTTTAAATTGTGGTTGCGGCTGCGGATGCAGTTGCGGTTGCAGCCACTGCAGTTGCTGCTGTTGCGATGCGGATTGCGTCATTGCGGCGTGAATTTATTTTTATTAACATAAAATAGTATATTTTATTATATGTATTAGATTTCACATGTCATCTATTGTTGCGGGCTGATGCGGTCCGATGCGGACAAATGCAGTCGTTGCGGTGTTATGATGCGACCGTTGCGGCGTTATGATGCGGTTTTTAGTGTGATTTACAATCACACCGCAATTGCGGTCTGATGCGGATGCAGACACTACCGCAACCGCAATATTGCGGCCGTATCAGGTAATGCGGTCTGCAATTTAAAACCATGCTACAACCTAAGTGTCAACACAACCACTGACACCTAGATATCATCTATAAACCTCATAACCCTATCATTACCAATCACCCGAACCGCACCCTCAAAGAACCAATCCTACCTAGAGTCGAAATACTAACCCTAAAGCAAAACATTTTCCCACCACTAGGAACACTTGACACTTGAAGAAATTCAGGGGAAGACAACCAAATGGGGGAAGGAAAACACAGTTGTCATATCTAGCAATGAAAACGTCTTGTCAAAACAAAAGACCACTCGTTAAAGACCTCGGCATCCATTTCCTATGATGGTCTAAATTGAAGACACAACAGGTCACCTTCACCACCAACACCCATACCTATGGAGATCTAAATTGAAGACACAACAGGTCACCTTCACCACCAACACCCATATATCATGCCCTAGTGTCACTGCCACCTTCACCAAACCCTCAAAGAACCCATCCAACCTAGAGTTGAAAGACTAACCCAAAAGCGAAGCATCTTTCCACCACTAGGAACACTTGAGAAGTTTGTTGGACAGTACCAAATGGGAAAAAGAAAACACGGTTGTCATATCTAACGATGAAGAGATCTTGCCACCACAAAAGACCACCTAATTGAAGACACACGATCACATTTAGACTTCTTTGTTTCAGACAAGTCACTTTTCCGACCATGTAACCCAGACTTTCTTCTTATATGAATACCATTAATAACTGGGTTAATAGAATCCCAAGTAATAGAATTTCAAGGATTACTCTCAAATGGAAGCTGAGATATTTAAGAGGTATAGAACCCAACGATTAATTCAATAATCACTCGATCATCCTTAAGAAAGGATCATCAACATTAATCCCAATAACACTACTTTTGAAGAAGGACCATCCTGAGGATCGTCAACATTAATTCCAATAACACTACTTTTGAAGAAGGCCACCTGTAGACTAGATGCTAGTTCAAACTGAAGAAGATTTGTCTTCTAAGATCAAAGATTATTTACGGCTGGTTCTCTTCTCTTATAGAAAGAGTATATAGCATCTGCATTCTAAAGACTTCATTGCCAACTTTAAACCTCTTAAGTCTATTGTATTGTGGGACTAAAAACAGATCACTGAACTTAGGCTTTCAACCATTATAAGAAGACAATAAAGGAGCAAGAAGATCCCTTTGTTTGAGCTCCTTTTAAATACCCAGTACTCACCTTCTAAGTAAGGAAAACATTTACCACAACCAATAGGCAACTAGAGAAAACACAAACTTGAATCCAAGAGCCAAAGCCAGTAGGCAACCAGAGAGAACACAAACATGGGTCCAAGAGCACTACCTCACATCAAAAACTAAATCTTCACATCATATATTTCAAGAACGTCCAACTAACCAAATCACAACCTTTTCAAATTTCACCTTGAAAATGAAACACTTACACCTAGATCTTTTAGCAAGATCAATAATCTAATTCACCAACATCACCCCTACATTAACTCCCTCCTTTTGAGAAAAAATTTTTGGTTAGACAAAATAATAAAATCCATTTTTTTCCATCTCCAAGAACATACCTTAACTTGATATAGACCTTTTAAAAGAAAAGGAGATAGGTTGTAGGTTTGTTGTATTTAAATAGACTGTGAAGATATTGGACTCTTATATTTTTTGCAGTTAAAAAATTGACATAAATAATGGCTGTATTGGATAAAAGATGAGTATTTGGTGAGTATGCTTGCGTTTTTAGATTATTATACTCCCATCTTTTTACATATATAGAAATCTTAATTTTGATTATATAATACTTCATTTATAAGGATAAATCTAAGATGAACCTTTGTAAAATATTCTAAAATGGACTCTTACTACTCTAGTAAATAAACAGTAAAAATCCATATTAAACGCCTCTGATTTATAAATACTAAAATAATACTTGTAACTCCTATGAACTTTTGCTCAAGAAGTTTAATGATGGTAAGTTTAAGCCATTTCAAACCATCAACAATCAAATGCTGTTTTTATTATTGGGTGATTAGATGACATGGCATTCTTACAAATGATGAATAAGGTAATGATGGAGTAATACTCTTTGTTTGGAAACAGTGTATGAATGAATGCGGTATTAGTTTGTATATGATTTCAGGATATGTCAATGATTGGATCAGGAACTAGCAAGTGTATATGCCCTTATGGCAACCTAAATCTGATCTGGTATATATAATTGTTTATGAAGGCAAGGTATGTGGCTTTTCCTTTGTATTTAATGTTTGTTTTTCAATTTTAATGTTACTTTTAGTTGTTTTTCAATTTTAATGTTACTTTTAGTTTGATAAATAGCGGAAATAAGTTATAGTATTTAATGAGTATGGATTGCTGATTGTAGAGTACTAGAACTGTATTGAAGTTTAGTACTAGAAATAGTTCTTCTATGAATGGTATGTAGAGTGTTTATTAGGGTCCGTTTGGCGCATTGGATAAGGCGATAGGATTTAATAAAAGTATCATATCCTACTCTAATATGTTGTTTGGTTTGGTGCACCAATAGGAAAGGATAATTTAAACCTATTTACTAATCATAATATCCTATTACTTCTTTGTTATTCTAAACCTTATTTTAAGTTGGGTTAGCAAAATGATAGGATAATTAAATAAAAACACACGCTTCTGCTAACGTTCTCTCTCACGTTCCCTCTCATCTCTACTGTTCCATCATCTCTGCCGTCACTAATTCAACCGTGTTTTCTGCTACGTTAATGGTTTTTCGTTCCAATTTCTCTTTAATAACGATTTCTTCTTCATCAATATTGATTTTTCTCAAAACCCTAATTTGTTCATTATTCGTTTTTACTGTTTTCTTCTTGTTTTGTGTTCTCTTTGTTGTTTCTATTTATATTCCTACTATTTTGATACTCATTATGTCAAAAGTTTTTTTTTTTTTTTTTAGACACCCATTGTTTTCTTTTTCTGCTATTCATTGTATCTTCTGCTCTCCATTGTTTCTTCTGGTTTCTCCTATTTTAGGTCTATTATATGGTTATATTAGTGCCCTATGTTATAGGTTAATATGGATTCAGAGGATCAAGATATGATGCTATATCTAATTTGAGAACAATCTTTTTTAGAGATGGTTGGACTTTGTTTTACAATTTTAATGATAGTTAGTCATTCTTCACTATGGTTTTATGAAAATCATTGCATTAGGCAACAACCGGTGGATAAAGAGAGATGATGTGTTATGTGTTAATCAACTTCGCATGTACATTAGATCATTCCGATTATCATGTTGTCTCCTCCGTAATAAAGGTCAATTGAAAGAAGATGAACTAGTGTGTGGTGAAGAACAAGTGGCTATGTTCTTACACATAATGACATATCATTCAAAAAGTCGTGTAATTAAATTCATATTTAAACGATTTGGGGAAACAATTAGTAGGTATTTTAGTTTAGTTTTAAATGGAGTTTTAAGATTACATGAGATACTTCTTAAAGCTCCAAAACTTGTCCCTGAAAATTGTGTGGATGAAAGATGGAAATGGTTTAAGCTACTTTTTGTCTTAATTTCATTTGAAAATTTTATCTGTGTTATGTTTTTTTCGATTAAACATTCAATTTGTAATTATATAAGTGTTTTGGGGCACTAGATGAAACACATATCCAAGTGAATGTATCGGCGATTGACAAGTCTCGATATCGTAATTGAGGAAATATATCTACAAATGTTTTAGGTGCATGTTCTTGGGATATGTAATTTATTTATGTGTTGTCTAGATGGGAAGGACCAGCATCAGATTCTACGGTATTGCGGGATGTAATTTCTAGGAGGAATGATTTAAATGTTCCAACAGGTTAGAGCAATGATGTGGAATAATTTTTTGTAAAGCAAGACAAATAAAATATTTTTATTTGACAAATATATTTGATTATTATAGGTTATTATTATCTTGCGGATGTTGGATATACAAATTGTGAAGGATTTCATGCTCCATATAGAGGGTGTCGTTATCATCGAAGTGAATGGATGTGGATACACGCCTTCAAATAAGGAAGAGCTCTTTAACATGAGACACTCTATGGCAAGAAATGTGATAGAAAGAACTTTTGTATTGCTAAAAATATGTTGAGCAATACTTAGTAGTCGCTATTTCTACCTAATAAAATTTTAAATTCGCATTATAAATGCTTGTTGTTTGTTACAAAAAGAGACTTGTATTTGAGATTAGTTTGATTTATATCTATTTTTAGCTTGGCATGTCTGTAACCTTGTATTTGTGATTAATAATTTGGTTATACATCAGGAATAGAACCAACTTGCCCATGAAAGAGAGAGTGCATACAATGGTCTGAAGTGGAGGACGAAGCATTTCTTGATATATTGATTGAAGCTGTGAACAAAGGTCAAATATGTGATAGCAGAAAATTTAAAGCACACACCTTAAGAATGATCGAGGCAAAATTGGTGGAAAAATTTCCTGGATGTGGAATTAAGGTAAAATCACAAATTGAATCAACTATGAAGAGACTAAGGACAATTTATGGAATAATTTACGATATGCTAAATCAAAGTGGATTTGGTTGGGATGAAAAGAAAAAAAAATGATTAGTGTTGATAGTGATGAAGTGTGGATTGAGTATGTAAAGGTTAGTGTTGATATTTATTATTTATCGATTTTTTACTTATGATTATTCTCTATGATTACTTGAACAAATATGTTTCATATTCTTATGTAGAGTCATCCAAATGCAAAAGATTATAAATATGCTCCATTCTCACTTTTTGAAAAACTTGTCCATGCTTTTGGAAAAAATCGTGCTACTGGTAAAGGCGTTGCTCCCCCTACTGATAATGTTGATGAGATATATAAAAAAAAATAGAAAAGCTATTTAATGACGAGGAGAATGAAGTAGAAATGACTTTGTCGCCGTCTAATAATAAATCTAAAAGGAAGCTTGACAACAAAGATATACATTTCAATAAAAGAAACAAATGAGCAAGTCTAATTGCTCAAAGTATATCTGAGTTAGGAAAGAATGTCGGGGCTATGATTGAAAAATTCTTAGAAAAATTGGCCGAAGTTGCAAATTGTCTAGGAGTTGGTAAAGATGTGTTTGATGATTCAAGAAACATCATGAATGAGTTGAAGAAAAATGGAGCTAACATAACAAGAGCGTTTTATTGTCGTTGACAACATATTAGTTGTGCCACATCGTTTACATATATTTTGAGGTTGTGTTGATGTCGATGATCGTCTTGCATTTGTTAAGTCATTGATGTAGTGATTTCAATACTTTATAATGATTTTGTGTGACATTATCTTGTTGCTTTCTCATTGTTTTGTTGCTACTTTTGCATATGACAATTTAAATTTGATACAATTTTAATGATATTTTTATTTATAATTATTTATTTTAGTGCTACTTATATGTGTGAAACTTTTAATTTGATATTAATTGTAGTATTGTTTTTTTTCTATAATTATATGAAGATATATGTAATTCTATCATTATCAATTGCGTCCACACACATGACAGGATAAAAATATGTTATCTAGTTTATTTCTTAAGAAATGTTAGGATGTCGTTAGTAGGGATGTTTTTTATTGTATTACTGAGTTCCATGTTGCAGCAATATTTCCTAAGGCGATGTGCTTTTCATTCATTGCAATTATTCCAAAGATTGATAACCCTTAAGGAATGAAAAATTATCGACCTATCAGTCTCATCGGGTGTGTTTACAAGGTTATATCCAAGATATTGGCGGCTCATTTGCTTAACGTTATTAGTAGGCTTATATCTGTTTCCCAAACCGCGTTTATCCCTTGTAGAAAACTTTTGGATGGAGTGTTAGTTGCAAATAAGTTGTGTGACTTTGCCAAAAGAAACAAAAGATCTTGTCTCATGTTGAAAGTTGATTTCGCAAAGGCATACGATTGCGACGATTGGTGTTTTCTTGAAAAGATTATGATCTCGATGGGGTTTGGCCTTAAATGGATGGATTGGATCAACGGAGGTGTTTTCTCTAGTTTCTTGTCCGTGCTTGTCAATGGAAGTACTACGCGTGATTTCAAGGTTTCGAAGGGTCTCGGGAAGGGTGATCTATTTTCCCCCTTTCTATTTACGATAGTGGCGGAAGGGTTGGCATTCTTGGTTAGTAAGGGTTCTAGTGTTGGAATTTTAAGCGGATTCAGAGTTAACGACAATTTCAAATACAATTTGTTACAATTTGCAGATGATACCATTATTGTTTGTGAAGCATCATGGTCAAATATTTGGGGTTTGAAAGCCATTTTACGTGGGTTTGATTTGATATCTGGGCTGCAAATAAATGGAACCAAAAGTTGTTTGTTTGGAGTTGGTGTCTTAGCTTGCTCAAAGAATGCTTTATCCTTTAAATTTCTTGGCCTCACAATTGGAGGCAATCATCGAAGAATATCCTTTTGAAAACCGGTCATTAATACTCTTAAAACTCGTTTTTCAGCTTGGAGAGGTAGTTTATTATCAATCTGCAGGAGGGTAACCATGGTGAAATCAGTTTTGTCAAGCCTTCCGATTCATTTTCTGTCCTTCTTTAAAGCGCCGATTAAGGTAATCCGCATTATTACTTCCATATGGCGTAGGTTTCTATGGTTGGAATTAGTGGAGAAACATGGTTTGGTTTTAATCAATTGAAAAAACATATGTAAGTCGAAGGAGTTAGGTGGACTAGGTATTAAAGAAGTGGTAGCATTCAACATTTCTCTTCTTTCAAAATGGCTCTGGAGAATATTAACTGATAAACAAGCTTTATGGAGGGGCCTGTTGGCTGCTAGGTTCAGGAATTTATCAGAAAGAATCCTTTAGAAAGAGAAATCTTCTGCAAAATCAAAACTTTCAAATTGGTGGCATGATTTGATTGCTGTGGGAGATTATTTGGAATTAGCCTGATTTTTGTCTGTGTTATCCTACAGAATTGGAGATGGTTGCGATTTACCGTTTTGGAAGGCGACTTGGCTGGGAAATGCACCAATGTCCATCACTTTTCTGGACTTGTATGCTACAACAAATTTGAAGATGGGTGCTGCTTCTGAGTTCAAGCAGTGGGTAGGCAATTTTTGGCATTGGAACATTGCTTATGATAGAGTTGTGGCTGGGGGAGACGCGGATCGTGATCATGCCGAATTGATGGTGCTAATGTAGGATGTTCAGTTGCTGCGTGATGAGCCAGACAGATTCATTTGACTGAATGGTGTTTGTGGTGAGTTTTCTGTCAAGTCGTGTTATGATGGCCTAGTGAGGAATTCAGATTTGCCCAATTTGGATAAAGACTTCAAAGTAGTCTTGGATCTGGTATGGGAAGCTTGTATCCCTTTCAAGGTTAAGGTTTTCGCATGGTGTATGTTGTTAAACGGATTACCTACTCGATCTATTCTGAGTCGGAGAGGGATTATCACAAACACTCATGATACGATATGTGTTTTTTGTTTCCTTAGCGAAGAAACCAATAATCATATATTCTATTCTTGTCTTAGAATATCTTTAGTTTGGAGAAAAACCGTCGGTTGGGTAGAGGTTCCTTTTTTGTTGGGCCAAGATTGTTTTTGTCTTTTGTTTGATTGAGTGATCTCTTTGTCGGGGAAATGTCACAAATCTAATGATAGTCTTATTTGGTTTGCGACGTGTTGGAGTATTTGACGTACTAGGAACCAAATATTATTTAATGACAAAGTTTGTAACCCAGAAACCATTATTGATAGAATTGTAATGTTATCTTGGTCGTTGTTGCCCCTTAGGAATAAACATAATCATAGGTGTTTCTTCTTTGAATGACTCAAGTCTCCTATTGACTTTTTGTAATAGTTCTTTTAAGGGGTTGGAGTTGTATGCACTGGGTTATGTTTATTGGCTTGGAGTACCCCTAGTACTCCCTTTTATTATACGAGGTGTGGATTATAAAAAAGAATCTAGTTTCTTATCTTATGTGCACTAAACACATGACATGATAAGTGTCTATCTTATTACTATACTATTCTATCGAAAGATACATAGAGACATGATAAGATAAATGTCTATCATGTTACTATCCTATCATGTCTCTATGCATCTCTCGATAGGATAGTATAGTAACAAGATAAACATTTATCCTGTCATATTTTTGATGCACATAGGATAAGAAATTAGATAACATTATTTTATCATGTCATGTGTTTTGACGCACTTGATAATGACAAAATAATATTTATCTTCATATAATTATATAAAAAACTTTTAAAAAAATAACACTAAAATTAATATCAAATTAAAGTTTTCATACACATAAGTAACACTAAAATAAGTAAATAATTATAAATAAAAATATCATTAAAATTAAAATTGTATTAAATTTAAATTGTCATATGAAAAATAGCAACAAAACAACGAGAAAACAACAAGATAATATCAAACAAAATCATTATAAAGTATTGAAATCACTACGTTAATGACTTAACAAATGAACGACGATCATCAACATCAACACAACCCCAAAATATGTGTAAACGATGTGGCACAAATAATAGTTTGTCAGCGGCAATAAAACGCTCATGTTCTAGTAGCTCCATTTTCTTCAACACATCAATGATGTTTCTTGAGTGATCAAACACATCTTTACAAACTCCTAGATGATTTGCAGCTTCAGCCAATCTTTTTGAGGTTTTTTCAATCATAGCCCCGACATTCTTTCCTAACTCAGATATACTTTGAGGAATTAGAATTGCTCCTTTGTTTCTTTTATTGAAATGTATATCTTTGTTGTCAAGCTTCCTTTTAGATTTATTATTAGACGGCGACATAGACGTTTCAAGGTTATTCTCTTCGTCGTTAAATAGCTCTTATATTTCTTTATCTATCTTCTCAACATTATCAGCAGGAGGAGCAACGCCTTTACTAGTAGCATGATCTTTTCCAAAAGCATGGACAAGTTTTTCAAAAAGTGGGATTGGAGCATATCTATAATCTTTTGCATTTAGATGACTCTACACAAGAATAAGAAACATATTTTTTCAAGTAATCATAGGGAATAATCATAAGTAAAAAATCAATAAATAATATTTTACATACTCATACCACACTTTATCACTATCGACACTAATCATTTTTTTTTCTTTTCATCCCAACCAAATCCATTTTGATTTAGCATATCATAAATTATTCAATAAATTGTCCTTAGTCTCTTCATAGTAGATTCAATATGCGGTTTTACCTTAATTCCACATCCAGGAAATTTTTCCTTCAATTTTGTCTCGACCATTCTTAAGGTGTGTGCTTTAAATTGTCTGTTGTCACATCTCTGACCTTTGTTCACAACTTCAATCAATATATCAAAAAATGTTTCATCCTCCATTTCAGACCATTGTATGTGCTTTCTCTTTCATGGGCAAGTTTGTTCCATTCCTGTTGTATAGCCAAATTATGAATCACAAATACAAGGTTACAAACATGCCAAGCAAAAAATAGATATAAATCAAACTAAAATATCAAATAATCAAGCATTAAACAAAAAAATCCAGTATGCATTACTCAAACTAAAAGTCAAACAATCAAGTCTCAAACCAATATGCATTGCAAAATAAAAAGTAATCTAACTAATTGATGAAAGCAGATAATTAATACTAAAACAATTAATTTATGTGTCTATTAGCAAGTCATTCATTCCATGTTTCAGTTGCTAGATTTTCTCTCCAAGTAGACCATGCATCACTTCCTTCAATGATATTAATAGGAGAAGCATTTGTGATATCTTTATTATGCATTTGTGCTTCCATATCTATGCCTAGTTGTTCTTCCATTGGATCACTAGGCATTTCTCTTCGAATAAAGTCGTGAAACAAACAACAAGCATTTATAATGCGAATTTGATTTTTTATTGGGTAGAAATAGTGACTCCTAATTATTGCCCAACACATTTTTAGCAATCCAAAAGTTTTTTCTATCACATTTCTTGCCGTAGAGTTTCTCATGTTAAAGAGCTCTTTTTTATTTGAAGGTGTGTTTTCACGCCTCCATTCACTCTGATGATAACGACACCCTTTATATGGAGCATGAAATCTTTCACAATTTGTATATCCAGCATCCACAAGATAATAATAACCTATATTAATCAAATATATTTGTCAAATAAAAATATTTTATTTGTCTTACTTTAAGAAAAGTTATTCCACATGACTACTCTAACCTGTTGGAACATTTAAACCATTCTTTCTAGAAATGACATCCCGCAATATCCTAGAATATGATGCTTATCCTTCCCATCTATACAACACATAAATAAATTACATATCCCTAGAACATGAACCCAAAATATTGGTAGATATATCCCTTTTTCTATTACGATATTGAAGCTTGTCAATAGTCGCTACATTGACTTGGATATGTGTTCCATCTAGTGCCCCAAGACACTTCTGTGATTACAAATTGAATGTTTTATCGGAAAGAACATAACACAAATAAATTTTTTGAATGAAATTAAGACAAAAAGTACCTTAAATCATTTTCATATTTCATCCACACAATCTTCAGGGACAAGTTCTAGAGCTTTAAGAAGTATCTCATGTAATCTTAAAACCCCATTCAAGACTAAATTAAAATACCTGCTAATTGTTTCCTCTGATCGTTTAAATATGAATTTAATTACATGATTTTTTTAATGATGTGCCAATATGTGTAAGAACATAGCCAATTGTTCTTCGCCACATACTAGTCCATCTTCTTTCATTTGACCTTTATTACAGATGAGTCAACCTAATAATCGAAATGATCTAATGTCCATGCGAAGTTGATTAACACATGACACATCATCTCTATTTATCAGACACTCTAAGAATTCCCACTTAATCCTTCTTCATCCATTAGTTGTTGCCTAATGCAATGATTTTCATAAAACCACAGTGAATAATAACTAACTATCATTAAAATTGTAAAATAAAGTCCAACCATCTCTAAAAAAGATTGTTCTAAAATTAGATATAGCAGCGTTTCTTGATCCTTTGAATCCATATTAACCTATAACATGAACAAGTAGTATGAGGACACTAATATAACCATATAATTACAATATAATAACCATATAATAGATCTAAAACAGGGGAAACCCGAAAAAACAATGAAGAGCACAAGATACAGTGAATAGCAGAAATAGAAAACAATGGGTATCCAAAAAAACCAATTTTTTAGCACAATGAGTATCAAAATAGTAGGAACATAAATAAAAACAACAAAGGGAACACAAAAGAAGAAGAAAACAGTAAAAATGAATAAGGAACAAATTAGGGTTTGATAAAAATTAATATTGATGAAGAAGAAACCGTTATTAGATAGAAATTGGAAAAAAATAACATTACCGTAGCTGAAAATGCGGTTAAGTGGGTGACATTGGAGATGATGGAATGGTAGAAGTGAGAGGGAAGGTGTGTGTGTGTGTGTGAGAGAGAGAGAGAGAGAGAGAGAGAGAGAGAGAGATAGAGAGAGATAGAGAGAGAGAGAAAATGTTAGCAGAAGCGTGTGTTTTTGTTTTAATTATCCTATCATTTTGCTAACCCAAATTAAAATAAGGATTAGAATAACAAATCGGTAATAGGATATGATTAGTCATAGGTTTAAATTATCCTTACCTATTGGTGCACCAAACAACATATTCGAGTAGGATAGGATAGTTTTACCATATCATGTCTCCTTATCCAGCACACCAAACAGGCCCTTAAGGGATCATGTTTGTTGAACAATGCTGTCATCCCTACCTTAAGAACATAATAATAAATATGATTTTAAGAATATAATAGTAAATATGATTTGATACATATGTGGAATACCATCAATATATTTAGTTGAGAAGCAAAGTGACATTTTGGATGATAGATGATATTTTCAATTCTTGGTGTTCATGAGAAAGAGATAAAGGGTCTAAGCCTATGTTGATATAACATTTAGTGCTCTAAGCTAGCCGAAGTGTGAAAAATATGTTTTTTTTTTAATTTCACTTACTTTATAAAACCTTTTTACTGTTTCAAAAATAATTTTTTTTCCATTGTTTAAATTATTATTGGTACTTCTTTTGAAGTTTCTAGTATGTGTTTAAATTATGTGTTCTCTTTTGTGTTTATTAATATATTGGATTCATTTCCATAGCTTGATCGAGTAAATGGTTGTATACTATTTTATTTTAGTGTGCAAATCATTATAGTAAGACTTCTGGACCAACAATTTAGAGCATAGTAATAGAATGTGTAGTTGTTATACCCCAAATTTTACCTATAGATTCATTTATCATTTGCATAACATTCTAGGTCAATCATTCATGCATAGTTAACTAATTATCAAGATATGACTTTGTTTTGTTCACCTGTGAATTAGGGTTTGCCTTAAAAGGCTCAAGGGATTGATCAGTCAAGTTTTTGGATGGATCGTCAATCAAACAAGTTCTTATACACTCAAGAGATCTCCCTCGATTAATAATTAAATTCAAAATGACTTCATTACAAGTTCTTCAAGATTCAAATTCATTTGGCCATGAATTAGGATTTTTCCACCAAAGTCAACTGTATCTTTGACTTTTGATCAAGACATGATCTCAAACCTTGGGACATGATTCAAGACACTCAAATACATACTTGGAGCCCATCCATGATGTCCAAATAGCTCAAGGGATGGAAATCATTGAAGATCAAGATGTGGAAATTCATCTGATACACAAGTCAATCACTGCAAAGTCAAACCTTTGACTTTAGGGTTTCTTGGATAAATATGAGCTTCTCAAGAAAATTTCATGAAAACATGTTTGATGATTGAATTTGATCAATAAAAATCAAGAGAATTAAGTTTACTTGCAAAAAGGGCAACAAAAGAGAAATTGAAAGTTTTCTAAGTTATGGATGCACAATGATTTTTTTTCCAACTTGCCAAGGCCGTAACTTCCAATCCAAGCATCCATTTTCTTTGCTCCAAAGACCAATTTGAAGAGCTCATTCCATGCTACAACTTTGTCCTTGAGGAGGAATTCCCCAAAAGTGCTTAGATTTCAAGTTATGAAGTCATGAAGTTGTTGTTTCATTCAAATGTGAAGTTCAACACTTAGAAATTTTTTGATGCAAATCTGCCTTGTAAAAGTAACCAACTTGAGAACCATTTTTCACTATGATCCATTTTGATTCAAGGAAAACTCAAAGCATGAAAGTTGTAGAGCATGTTTCAAGCTTTCCAAAGAGTCCAAGAACTCATTTTTTCCATGCTTGAGCTAGGAGATTCGAAGAGACAAAGTTGGCCTTCCAAGCATAAACTTTAGGTCATTTTCATGTCTAAAACTTGAAGCAAATCCAATTCCATACTGCAAATCCCTTGATTAAAGGTCTTGTAACTTGTAAATCTCTCCTTAATCAGAAGATTGTACAAGTTTTGGAGTCATTACACATGGTTTTGAAGCATTATCCAAGTGATCATTCCATTTATGGAAGTTTTTGCTAAAAAGATCATACTTCCACTTGCATGAAGTTTAGGGATGGCAATGGGGCGGGGCGGGGGCGGGTTTAAATATACCTGCACCCTCACCCGCCTCCATGTAACACACTTACACCCGTCTCCAAACTCAACCGGGGGTAAAAATTTACCGCTCAGTCCCACCCCAATGGAGAACGGGTGCACCCGCACCCGCCCCGCCCCCACCCGTAAAAAATTAATTTCTTTTTAATTGCAATAAAAATTAATAATTTAATTAAAAAATTAATAATTTTAATAAATTAATTAATTATTTAATTAAAAAGTTAATTATTTTAATTAGTAAATGAATATTGAAATTCTGGCACAGATATCAGATGCCCTACATAGATGTTGAGACACTGATATCCAACACAATGAACAAGATAACAATAAAAATAACATTGCAGAAAGTAAATAACACAGTGATATGTTTACCCAGTTCGGATCAACAATCCTACTCTGGGGGCTACCAAGCCATGGACGAAACCAATATACGATAGTATCAATTCACAGATCATACAATTACTGAATAATCTGCTCACTTAATCACTACCCTTCCTATGACTTCTACTTAAGACTCACCTAGGTATGAGGCCCTCCTCAAATCCCTCTACAACCACAACCTGTGATTGGTTTCTTTCCACACAAGTAACAAACCGAAAGTCACACTTTCAAAACACACAATTCTCAATACTTCAAAGCTTATGAGAATTGACACACAAGAAACTCAATGCTTAAAAGCTTATGAGTAATTGACAGAACCTACAACACAAAACCAGTCCTTATACTGTTATCAGAATGATACCAGTTAGGCTCACAATTAACAATAAAAAAACCCTAACAAAAACACACGTAAGTTCCACACCTAAACTAGGTTTACATCAGTCAATATATAGCATTTAATCTGGACTGAATTGGGCTTAAAAAACGCAGCAAATAGACTGCTCACAAATCTGCAAAATAAACTCCAACAAAATAGGTCTTCAATCTAAAGTTTCCTATTATGTATCCATAATTAGAAACAGCAGAAAATCTGAAAAACCAACAAATAAACACAATCCAAAAATGCTTTGGATGCCACATAGGATAACCAAATATTCATAGAATATTCAGTGACAAATCTCAGCAACAGAATCTGCTTGCAAAACTGAATCCAGACGTGCTGTCCTATGAGCAGGCATGGGACATCTTCATTCGACATGTTGAATGCAGCAAATTAGAACATCATTTATCAACACCTTGCTGCTAGAATAGTTTTAGCAAAATAAATGCCAACCATAGAATCAAAGAAATAACAAATATTAACTTGATTAATTTGATTATTTTAATTGCAATAAGGGTATTAATAATTTAATTAAAAATATAATTAATAAATGAATATTAAAATAAGTAAAATAAGGGAATTAAAGTAAAATGCATTATCCGGGGGCGGGGCGGGCGGGTCTTAGTGTCTTCCCGCCCCCGCACCCGCCCCCATAGTTAAGAGCCAGGTTTTTCTTGCACCCGCATCCGCACCCAATTAAATTGGGGTTTCCCCTTAATATCGGGGCGGGCCCGGGCGGGTGCGGACAGGTCCGGGTTTGTTTGTCATCCCTAATGAAGTTGCTTTAATCACAAAGTCCACTCTCCTTGAGCTTTGTGATTGTTTCTTCAGCACAAACCTTTCCTCAAGGATCAGAAGCAACATCTCAACCACCCTACAAGATTGTACTTGGCCTTAGAACTTCACAATTGAATGAAACCATACCATTTGATTTCAACCAAACTAAAACTCCATAACTTTATCATCTGACCAACTCTCCATCCCTCCACTCTTCTATAAATAGAGGCATCCTCTAAGCCTCAAAACACACAAGAAATCACTCCCAAAACCTCAGCAATTCCTCCCCATACCAGAATTTGCAAAAACACCATTCTTGCAAGTTTAAAAACCTAAAGGCTCCAATTTGCATTTTTGTTGAGTTTCTCCTCAACTAATCACCCAACCTCTCATATACATCACATATAACTCATTTAAACCCTCAAACCATTTATGTACCTCTCATACCATCACCTACCCTCCTCACCTTAATATTTGCAAAAGGGTTCGTGTGGAAGGATACAAACGGTTTCTGGCCAAGTTTTCCATTCAAACATTCACTCCAAGGATCAAGGAGGCCATTGGAATATTTCTCTTGTTTCTATAGATACTAAGAAGGGGCATTGAACATTGCTCTAATAGGTATGGTTTTTGCACCTTGAAGCTTTTATTTCAGGCATCATCTTTGAATAATTTTTGAAGCAAAAATGTAGTCTCTGTTGTGCTTAGTGTGTTCCTATGTTTGGTTGCATTGTATCTTGAGCATATGAAAAGTTTTCAATGTTTGAAACCTAGGATTTTGCTTTTGTTTACACCCTTCGTGTGCCCTAGTCATTGAGTTCTAGGCCATAAAAATTACACCATGTTAATCCTTGGGAAAAAATGGAGTGATTTTGGTTTTTGTAGTTTGTAAAATGATTGAGAAACGAGTGAGATATTAATGGAAAAAATCTAGAAAGAAATGAGAAAGTTAGGGCACGAGAGAGAGAGAGAAGAAAGAGAGATATTAATGGAAAAAATTTGGAAAAAAAATGAAAAATGTGATGTTTGTGAACTGAGGAACTGGGGTTCGAATCCCCCTCGCTCCAGTTCCTTTTGTTTTATTTTTTTGATATCTATCTGAAGTGAATTTCAAATATATATTCATGTATACACTTCATGACTGGGCTAAGCAATTGGCCCGGTGGTAAATCCTTTTACACTGAATATGAAGGGCGCGTGTTCAAGTCCTTGGAGGGCCAATTCCAATTTTTTTTAGCACCTTGTATTTTCATTATTTTTCACAAATTCATTCAACCATAACTCCCAAACCACACATCATTTTGACCTAATTTTTTGCATACCTCTTCCTTGCTAGGACAATTTTATGATTCCATTTTAAAATTTCACAAAATATTTATTTTTCACTCATTTTTGTGTAGCTAAAGTTAGGCAAATTGTTTTTAGGGTTTTTAAGTCCTTAATTGATTCCTTTAACTTGTTCCTTGATTTTTCTTGCCCATGTTGACTTGTGTGAATATGATACACCTTGTGTGAAGTTGACAACATGTTTCTTTGAGTTTGGCCTAAGTTTTAAGTACTTGAATGCATTCTTTTCCTTGGATAAATGACTTGTCCTTTCATGTTTGGTTTTGAAACTTGACTTTTGACCTTTGCCATGATACTTGTTAATTTTGTCATGTCTTGTTGAACCATTGTGTGCATGTATGCCCTTGTGCTTGTGCACCTTTATTTATGTGTTCATAAATGCCTCAAACTTTGACAACATGTCTTTACATGGTTCCTAACTTGTATGCTTGCCATGTTCAAATCTTTGTGATGTTTTAACCTTTGAATATGATCACTATGAACCTTAACATGTACCATGATTGTTATCTTGGTACCTTGAACCAACTTGTAAATTGCATCCATGTTTAAGTATTGTTATAACTTGTTCTGGACTGGGCTGAGGTCTGCTCCTCAGTCGAGCAGGCCCAACCCACACGTCCTGGGACGGCCCAACAAGGGCCTTTTAGCGCGACCAATGTCGGGCACTTGCTCCTTCTCCACGTTGTCGGGTACACGCATGGCATGGAGCGTCGGGCAAGGCGCTAGCCCTCCCCGGGCTCGTTCCTCCTCGACACTTAGGTTCTCCTCCCTGCGAGGAGCCACCTCCTTCTCACACAAGAGTCCTCCCCGCGAGGACACATCTCCCCGACACGCAGGACTCCTCCCCGCGAGGACACGTACTTATGTAACCGCTCCACTCCTAATGGAATCTGTCTGCCCTAATTCCGAAGATCTAGGAACGGTTACCCCAGGGCGAAGACCACGTGCTGGTCTTCACTACGCCACGTAAGCCCTGGAAGTTACTTGGACTGGGGCTGGCAAGTCAGCCCAATGCAAGTAACCGTTGGCCCCGCGCTGCGGGCTCTCTATAAATACCCTCCCACTTGAGAGGGTTACACACACTTTCTTACTCTAACCTTCTTCTCTTATACTTGCTTTTTCTCTGACGGTTACCTTACTTGAGCGTCGGAGTACCTTGCAGGTACACCCCCCCCCCGGCCGTCTTTCAACCTCACCAGAGCTGAAGTCCAAATGACGTTGTTGGCCACCAGAAACTGTCTGATCCAGGTACGATCATAACTTATCCATGATTGTTTGAACTTTTGAATTGTATCCATGTTTAAGTATTGTTATAACTTTTCCATGATTGTTAGAACTTTTGAATTATATCCATGTTTAAGTATTGTTATAACTTATCCATGATTGTTTGAACTTTTGAATTGTATCCATGTTTAAGTATTGTTATAAGTTATCCCTGATTGTTTGAACTTTTGAATTGTTATCAATGGTTAAGTATTGTTATAACTTATCCATGATTGTTTGAACTTTTGAATTGTATCCATGTTTAAATATTATTATAACTTATCCATGATTGTTTGAACTTTTGAATTGTTATCCATGTTAAGTGTTGTTATAACTTATCCATGATTATTTGAACTTTTGAACTGTATCCATGTTTAAGTATTGTTATAACTTATCCATGATTGTTTGAAATTTTGAATTTTTATCCATGTTTAAGTATTGTTATAACTTATCCATGATTGTTTGAACTTTTGAATTGTCATCCATGTTTAAGTATTGTTATAACTTATCCATGATTGTTTTGAACTTTTGAATTGTATTCATGATTAAGTTGTGTTAGTAAACCCTAATCCATGCTTACCCTAGTTGTGTACTTGAACTTGTCATCTATGATACCATGTTGATATTGTTATATCCATGATTGACTTGAATCCTTGTTCACATTCATGATGCTTTAGTCTTGTTAGAACTATGTCTCATGTATTCTAGGTGTGGTAACATCCTTTCTTGTATGTGTTTACCTTGGTTGTGACCATGGTTATTTGTAACCTTATTAAGTCTTGAAAGTTGTATCTTGGTTGTTACCTTGATCTTTTGTGACTTTGTCAAGTCTTATCTTAGATGTTGTCACATCTACCTTTGTGCTTTGGTTGTTACCATGTGTGTTTGAACTTTGTCTTACCTTATATGGTTAACATCATGTTTGAATGTTACCTTTGTTACTTACAATTGATATCATGTTTGAATATCATCCTTGTTCATCTCATCCATATTCACTCATATTACTCTTAACTTTGTCAAGTTATCCCCAAGTGATGTTAGCTTGTTAGCCTTCATCCTTCTTTGTTATCTTTTGTTTCCAAATACAAAGGAAAGGTCTCTTTGTCGACTTTATGTCATAGGTAGCTTAGCCTTACCTCTATTTCCCTTATGACCTTGTTAGAGTCATTACCTTTTCAACTTATCCTTAGGTTAGAGTTTGTAAACTCTTTGACTTTATTAAGTCATGTAAGTGTTATTGTTATAAACACTTATCTCCCCCCATAGAACCTTGATCATTATCAAGTGTTCTTCACCCTTGTTAAGGTGAACTACGATTGCGCTGATTCCATCCTTGTTAGGATACGTAGGCACAAGACCGCGAAGTTTTGGCGAGCATACTTAGTAAATCCTCTAGGTGTTTCCCCATAGTACATTTCCAATCAATAGCAAACAAACAATAACATAACACAAATATAACAAGAGGTTCCTATAGAGTACTATAGATACTTAGGGTGCTAATACATTCCCTTAGTATAACCAACCCCCGAACATTTAGATCTCTTTGCATTGTTGTTACATTGCACAATTAGGGTTTTATTCGATTTTTTCCCTTTCCTTTGGATAAATTAAAGTTCGGTGGTGAACATTCAATATTTTTTTTATTCAAGTTAATACAATAACTTGATATCTGATTCTCATTGCAACAATAATTTTAAAATGTTCTAGATAGACATTTTCCAAGTGACCATTTAGAGCGCTATAATTGGGCTTTAGGCTACACTGGAAGTTAGAGATAATGCAAAATTAAAATATAACAAAGTATGCCTAACTAGGGTAATAATGTTGTGAAAAAAAAACATTAATTATGAAATACAAGTTGCAGAAGGTAATGGTGTCAAATAAGAAGGATATGCTAATTTTGAGTATTTTCATGTGTGTGAAGCAGAGAAAGTGGATGAAATTCATTATGACTATGCAAGTGGGTGATAGTTTGTTGGATAAAGTGGACAACGTTAGTGGGGAGACATCTAGGTTTTTTAAAGATCATTTTTCTGATAAGGTTTCTATGAGGCCATCTTTATATGTATTTAGTCTTCCCGGTATCTTGTTCAGCGAAGCTGAGGCTTTTTCAGGGAGGTTTGTTCTTTTGGAAGTGGATGTAGTAGTGGTTGAGATGGAGGATTATAAAATTCCATGTCTAGATGAGTTTAATTTTTTCGTTCGTTAAGAAGTTTTAGGGCCTGCTCAAGGAGGATATGAATGTTATGTTTGATCAATTCTTTGAGCATCTCTTTTACATAAGAGTTTGACATCCTTCTTTATGACTCATATCCCTAAGATTAAATCTTCATTGGCCTAGGAATATTAGGCTTCTTGGTTCTCTCTATTAGTTGGTGGTTAAAGTGGTTGCAACTAAATTAATATGGGTTATGGAGAAGCTTGTCTCAATCGATTTTTCTTAAGGGGTATGGTTGTGGCTTTGAATGAGGTTATTGATTTAGTCAAGAGATCGAAGCCTGACTGCCTGGTTTTAAAATTGGATTTCAAGAGGCTTATGATTCAGCGAGTTAGTATTTCCTAGTTTACATGCTAAACAAATTTGGGTTTGATGGCCAATGAGAACTTGGATTATAGTCTATATCTTCTCGACATTCTTTCAATTCTGGTTAATGGAGTCTGACAGAGGAGATCAATATTGAGTGTGGTCTCATACAAGGCAAGGCTTTGGCACCTTTTATCTTCCTTTTAGTTGTTGAGGACCTTAGTGTTACTTTCAAGAGTGTGGTGTCGTTTAAGGCATTTGTTAGGTTCAGAGTGGGGACATGGGGTCTTATGATGTCAAATCCCTAGTATGTCGAGGATATGATTAATCTTGGGAGAGACATTGGTTGAGAATCTGTGGACCATTAAAGCTATTCTTAGAAGCTTTTAGTTGGCTTCGGGATTAAGGGTAAACTTCTATAAGAGTTTCTTTTTTAGGATCACTGCGGAGAGGTCTTTTCTTCAATTGGCAGATAACTTTTTACATTGCAAAGCCAGATCTCTCCCAACCTTGGGAGGAAATCAACCTAGGAGCCTTTTATTAAAATTATTTCAAAGTGGCTAGCTTTGTGGAGGAGCGAGTTTGTTAACCTTGGGCTAGGGTTATTCTCCTTAACTCGGTTTTGAATGTTATATCGGGGAACGCTTTTATTATACATGTATACATTTGCTGAATATATGTTGTATTACTTTTGTATGTAAATTTTGACGTTACAAAACAATTTATTTTGTAAAACAAGTCCGTTATGGATCTTTCCGCTTTATTCCATAATTGACCTTTCCTTTTTTATGGAAAAAGTTTCCCTTTTACGTTTATTCCATTTTGTGTTATGTATCAAATTTATGAGCAGGAATTGTGTTTTCTTTCTTTAAATGTGGCATCCTTGTTTCTGTCGGAAAAATAAATTTTTATTTACTCTGATTTATTTATGTATTATTTATTTGCGATGGGAATTGGGGTGTTACATTAGTGGTATCAAAGCAGGTCGGTCCGTCCGGCCAAGTTGTTGAGTCAGTTGGTGTGACAGTTGAATGTTGTCGATGTTGTTTGTCCCTTAGTACGTGATATGTGTGTGAAACACTGTCAGTGCTTTCTGGTTTTCTAATTTTTTGTCTTCAGGATTGAGAATGAGATAAGTGGGAGAGAAGCTGGTGCTTCTCCAAGTTGCTTCAGGTGTGGAGCATTGGCTCAGTGTGCCATTGGTTGCAAGAGTGTAAGTGTTGTTTGGACAGTGTTGTTCCCGATTCCGGAGGGAATGCGGAGGTAAGGTTTATGTCAATTAAGGATTTGTGCCTTAGGTAGTTTGTGCACAAGATGCAAGAAATGCTATTATAGTTTGGTAAAGACGGTTTATGCCCCATCATGATTGTCGGCTGTCTATTGACAAATTGAGGAATTGATCACCCTTAATCTCTTGTTGATAGTAGACGGGAATAGTGTTGGATGGAATAGACGTGTTTTTCCGACTTTGATAGTGTGTGCAATGAATTGTTTGGAATTAAGAAAAGGATTACAGATTATTTTGATGAGTCGATGAAGATTCTTATATCGGAAGATGAGATGGATTAGAGGTTTTGGTATGTTGGTCCAGTTGGGAAGTCATTGAGAGGGAACGATTGGGTATCGTTAATGGTTGTTCTTAGAGAGTAGAGTGTGAACTCAAATTTGACGAAGGTGAAGATTTGAGGTTTGGATCTGCTAAGTAAGTAGAAGAACTTTTAGGAAGTGAAACTCAGATTGAAAGAGCGGTTGGAAGATTTACTGGAAAAGGGATTTGTGAGACCAAGTGTGTCGTCTTAGAGAGCTCCAGCTGTGTTCGTAACAAAAAGGATGGATGATTGAACGGAATAACAAGCATGATGTGTGTAAGGGTATTGAGACTATGGAAAGTAAAACTTAGGGTTTGGTTGAGTTTGAGTGAAATTATAATTGTTTGGAGTGTTGATAAGAGTGGTGACTGGTGTGAGTTGAGGCTATGATCGATTTAATGTGACTGGTTATGTTTGTTATCATCGGGATAGGCTGTTATTTACTCGGTTAAGCTTGTATGTGAGTGGCCAGTTACCCAGTGAAAATTTTTGCAGAAGCTTGAAGAATTTATATCTTTTGGAATTTGGTTGGGCATTACAACGTACAGTGATGTTATTTGGTGTTAGTAATGTGTCTGTAACATTTATGGAGTAGATGAATCGTATCTTCCATATTTATTTGGATAAGTTCGTAATGGCTTCGATTGAGGATATTCGGATCTGTTATAAACTTAGAGGAAGAACAGGTAGAGTGTTGAGATTTGAATTGCAAGTATTGAGAAGAGACAAAGTTTTATGCTAAGTTATCCGAGTGAGAATTTGGGTTGAAAAAGGTTAGTTTTCTTGGATATGTTATTTCAGATGAGAGTATGGTTATGGATCCATCGGAAGTAGATGCAGTTCTACAATGAGAGGTTCCAAAGTTAGTTAAGGAGATTAGAAATTTTTGGGCTCAGTTGGTTGTTACTGCAGGCTATGGAAGACTTTGTTAAGTTCGTACTTCTGTTATCTCAGTTGACCTACAAAGGGTGAGTCGTTTGTTTTGGATGTTCGTTGTGAGTAAGTTTTGGTGAACTGAAGTAGAATTTTTCTATGGCTCCAGTTTTGATACTGCGTGATCTTGATCAACCGTTTGTGAGGTATTGTGATGTGTCTTTGATGAGTTTAGTCTGTGTGTTAATGCAAGAGGGTAAAGTCGTGGCTTATGCTTTATGATAATTGAGGATTCATAGAAGGATCTATACTATTTTGGATTTGGAATTGGTTGCGGTTGTAATGTGTTGGAATATTTGGAGGTATTATCCTTGTGGTTCTAGGTTCGAAGTGTTTAGTAATCCCAAGAATATTGAGTACCTGTTTGGTCGGAAGGAATATAATATGAGACAACGAGGATGGTTGGAATTTGTGATGAGTTATGACTTTAGCTGGAATTATCCTATTGGTAAAGTTAATGACGTGCCTGAAAAGTTAAGTCGAAAAATTTGATGCATGTCTGTTTTGGTGGTCAGAGAATTAAAATTATTTGAGCAGTTCAGAGACTTGTGTCTGGTGTGTGAGATAACACAGGAGAGTGTGAGGTTGGGAATATTAAAGTGAACAGTGATTTTTGGCAGAGGTGAGAAAGAGTTAGACTTTGGACGTGAGATTGGTAGACTTGATGGTTTCGAGTAATCAGAGTGCGCAGCGGAAGCGTGATGTGGCACATTTTGTATTTGCGTGTGGGACTTGTAAGAGTTCTTAGGTTGAACATTGGAAACATGTTGGAATGATGAGACCATTGGACGTTTCAGAATGGAAGTGTTAGGCGAAAGGTTTAAATATTATTCATGGGCTACTATGTAGATGGATGTTCTGGTTATATGTTTGATTGATGAATCGTAGCATTGTTGTAATAATGTTGTGTGGCAAGGATGTTGGTATTGTGGTTACGTAGAGATTGTTGAAATGATGTTGGGTAGTGGAACTTTATGTTCTTGTTTGTGTTGTTGCCTCGTTTCTATCGTGTTGGTTCTAGTGGGAGTAGCTAATTCCTGTGTGGGGAATTAGGGGAGTGTTACCTGAGTGTTGGTAACATGGTTTTCTGTGAGTTGTGAGTTGGTCGTCAAGTGCATTGTATGGGCTTTGCATCTTGTCGTTGTAGTTGTCGTGTCATTATTGTAGTCGCTGTTAGCGAGGTGGTCTGTCAGTTTGTGTTATTCGTGGTGTGCCTTTGGTTGGCATGTAGGTGGGTTAGTCGGATGCGAGAGTCGTATCCGGAGTTGTTCGTATCAGTTATATTTTCGAGGACGAAAATTTATAAGTGGGGGAGAATTGTAACGCCCCGATTTGTTTAATTGTATTTATTTATTTCATTTATGTGAATTTTGTGAAATGTGTGAATTTATTGTATTTTACCTACTAATTGAGTTAATTGGTTAATTTCTCTGATAGGTAAAATATTTGCATTAAATTATATTTTTCTTTTTAACTTTTATTGCACGATATGTTTTTCATCGTTATTATGTTTTATCGCGTTTTGAGAGCGTTTGCGAGATATTTGAGCGTAAGGGCAAAATGGTCATTTGATTAGTTAGATATTTATATAAATAGAGATTAGAGAGAAATAGAAAGAAAAGAAAAAGAAGAGAAAGAAAAGGAGAAGAAAGAAAGAGAGAAGAGGAGAAAGAGGAAAATCGAGAAAACCTCCGTTTCAATCGCGATTAATCGGGTAAGGGTGAGAAGTTTCGATTATATCTTGCTTGTGTATGTATATGTGTTGTTTGTGGTAATTGTTTTGGTGGTTTTACAACTTTTTCTCATTTGATAAATTGATGAATAATTGATAGAAATCGATGTTTTCACAGTCGGAATTCAATATAAATTGCGTTGTATGATCACACTATGTTTGTGAACAATCGTTGATACTTGTTTTGCTGTTGGAATTGAGTTGGGGTGGAAAATGGGATTTTTGGGGTTTTGGAACCGTGTAAAACGCAGTAGAATTTTCTGCTTCTGGTGCAGAGCGTCGGGCGACGCTTTGGGCGCCGGGCGATTCGTTGCTTCGTCGGGCGATGCCCAAGAGGCGCAGCTTGTCACGCTGCTGACTCTTTTAAGTTTTGGTTGGGGAATGTACTCCGTTGTTTCGCCGGGCGATGCAAAGGCGAAGGGAGCACCGCCGGGCGAAAATAGGTACCGCCGGGCACTCCTGGTGATTTTTCAATATTTTTCTTTTCTTTGAAAATGCATAACTCTCGATCCATAACTCGGATCGAGGCGTTCTTGGTACCGTTAGAAAGCTATTGATATATTCTTTCTTATAAAAATGATTTTGGGATTGGTGGCCGATTTAATTATGTCGGGAATTTGGAAATGTGTCATTTTTTCGACTTTTACCGTCTTAACTGTGTGTATTTGATGTGTTATCATACAATATGCCTTTGATATATAACGTATGACTTTTGTACTATTGTATGATGTGAACATATGTGATGAAATGTTGTGATGATGGTTTGTGGTCTTGTGGAGAAATAAATGCATTGTTTTGGGTGTGATTGCAATGCATGCTTAATGATGTTGTTGTGTGGTAAAATGCATTGTTTGATTGAATATCAATGTATGTTGTTATGATGTTTGGTGGGATTGTTGTGGCTTGTGGATTGTGATGAAATGCATTGTTTATGTGAAATTCAATGTGTGTTATTTGGTGGCCTTATGGCAAGTGAATGCATTGTTTGAATTGGTTTTCAATGCATGAATAATGATGATGAGATAATCCATATTGTTGATTTGTGAAGATGCATTTGATTGTCATGAGTCCTTGTATGCCAAGCATCATGATATCCATCTTGTGATGTCGTGTGCCCTAGTGGGTGTGAGCGACGAAACGGTTCTAGAGGGAATCTGCTATAACATCGTGAGCCTTATACCGAGAGGACCTAAAGCGATGATTATAGACGATCGTGAGCCTTATACAAAGAGGACCTAAAGCGATCAAATCGTGAGCCTTATACCGGGAGGACCTAAAGCGATCCATAAACGTCGTGAGCCTTATACCAAGAGGACCTAAAGCGACGGGGAACATCGTTTTTCCGACGGGGAGTTACACTAAGTAACAAGCGATGATTCTAATAGTTCCTGAGTGAACTGATGATGAGAGTGATGGATGGATGGTACCGTATTTGCATAGAGTCGTTGTGTCGGTCTCTCTGCATTTGCATAAATCATGAATGGATTGATTATGTGTGGGAAATTGTGAATTGATTGAGTATGTGTTGAGATTTATGATTGGATTGGTGAATTGATGTGCATATGTGATAAATGCATTGGTTATGGATGATATGTTTTATGTATTGACATATGCTATGTGATGTGGTGGTGTGTTTCCATATGTTATAACTGTGGTATGCCTTATGTGTGAATATTTGATTGTGTGGGTATAATTGATATATGCTACGTGTATTAGTATGTGATGTGTGTGGTGAGAATAACTATGCATGTGAATTTATATGTGTTTGCATATTATTATGCAATCTTGATTTAGTTGTTATTTCTCACCCTTCTGCTGTGGTTTGTTGCTCTATGAGGCAATTGCAGATTAGTGCCTTGGAGGCTTTTGTGAAGATTAGTCCTCCGTCCTTTGTCGTCTGTCTGCTCTGATACGTAACACGGGAGTCGGGGAACGCTTTTATTATACATGTATACATTTATTGAATATATGTTGTATTACTTTTGTTTGTATATTTTGACGTTACAAAACAATTTAATTTGTAAAACAAGTCAGTTATGGATCTTTCCGCTTTATTCCATAATTGACCTTTCCTTTTTTATGGAAAAAGTTTCCCTTTTACGTTTATTCCATTTTGTGTTATGTATCAAATTTATGAGCAGGAATTGTGTTTTCTTTCTTTAAATGTGGCATCCTTGTTTCTGTCGGAAAAATAAATTTTTATTTACTCTGAATTATTTATGTATTATTTATTCGCGATGGGAATTGGGGTGTTACAATCATCATCTGGCTTAATAAGAGATTTAGTATAGACAAACACAACAGAGTTTCCTCTTAAAGATTTCTGAAGTTCTTCTTTTCAAAAGAACTCCCCTAGAAGTCTAATAGAATCTTTGTATTTACATCTATACAAATGTTTCATTGAATCAAAAGATAAACCAGAGAAGAACAAGCATACCTTTTTTTTTGTTGGCCAGACTTGATTCAGTATTTAGAATTAACCAATAAAGTCTGAACACAGCTTTGAGTGGATTCCAATTCAATGGTTGTCTAACCATTGATTCCACTACTCTCACCAAATTCAGTACCACCAGTAGTTAAATCTGGGCTGTTGGCTCTTCCTCTAATAAATGTTGTAAACAACCTTATGGAAGATGTCTCTGCTTCTTTCCTTGATATCTGTAGCAGATACATTAGGATACTCATATTTCTATAAGACCATACATATAAGTACAAATAAACTCTTCTTTACCTTATGTCTCTTCCTGATAATAAATCATAAACCACTCCAGAGTATAAGTCTAGAATGAGATATGATACGAACATAATCTTGTTCTAAGCAGAGTCACTAATTTCACTGTCTAGGATTATATCTTTTGACTTTGAAATTAATGACAAGCTCAGAACCAGATTGTGTTAACTATCATAAGTTGACATAAAGCAAATCCAAGTACTATCTTAGTACAACTGACAGAACTCAATGAGAGATTGAAGACTTCTCATAGAAATGTATTTTAATATAGCTTCCATGATGATCCTCAATCAAGAAGCAATGGAGTTTCCTAAGATATCACCTTAAGGAACATACTCCATATTATCAAATATTTTGAAACAAGATAGATTTGACAACATCTCTTGCTCTTTAATACTTGATTTTTATTCCAGAACATATATGCTTCTTTTCATCTGTATCCTGCACCAATATCAGTTTCAAAAGTTTAGACATTGAAGAGCATCTGATATTAGGTTCTAGTAGTGTTTCTTCTTGCTTTCAGGTCTGGGACATCAGTTGAAATACAAGTATTTCAGAAGCTTCTGAAGTTACTCTTCTATCAACAGATATCACAATCCATTCAACCAATATGGAAGTTCTTCTAACAAGAAACCTAAGTTTCTTATCATTAGTCATTCCAAAGAACTTGAGCTAAATTGAGAAGGTAGTCTGTTGAATAGTTTTTCATCATCTAACTTCATTTCTTTCCTTAGAATACAGCAGATTCAAGATGTAAACATCCTGAATAACTGTGATCTTATATTTAAGTCTCAGAGAAATCTTCTCAGAATTTACTTGAAAAGATTAGATGAAGTGTAACTGTTCAAGCTTCAAAAACTAATCTCCACAAATCTAAGCACAAGAATTCAAATATTGTCTAAGCATCAGACACATCAATGATGTTGATATACTCAGAAGTGAGATAGAGCATCTATCATAATGCATCTACCTCTGAAGATATTCAATATGCATCTTCCGAGATGGTGAAAAAGATTTTCAAGATGATCATTGTAACACCCCAAAATTTGCCCTCTTATTTCAAACCACAACTGGCTTGTGTTTCACACATATGCATTCGCCCATTAGGTTATACACTCACAATCACTCATATGCATAAGATCCTAATGCATGGGATCAAGGCCTTCTGAAGAATCATGGTTTTCTATTGGCTTACAGTTTCTATTTTATTGAAGATCAATTCCACTGGTGCTTTCATGAATCTTGGAATTAGGGTTTGAACTGTCGACATCATGAGTCTATTTATGTATCACAATGTTATATTCTTCAAAATTTCTCAAGAGCAAGAGAATCAGGGTGTCTTATTCACGGTTGAGCTTGTTAAAACATCTATTAATTGAAGATTATGAGATTAGGGTGGTCATGTTTCTTTCTTATCTTCATCTCCAAGAATTCTTCAAGACATTGCTTTCTTTTCAAGAACTCATTATTTGTGATGCAATTTAGGATATTCATTAACAGTATGAGTGGGTTTTCATTGTGAATGAAAAACTTTGGTGGAGTGTTCATTTGAGGTTTTGAACCCGGATTGTCCAAATACATTGGTTCGAAGTTTTAATCCTTTGATTAGAACAAAATTGATTCGGTATGCTAAGATTTGGAAGTAAAGGTGCAAACCAATTTTTTTGGATTTAAGGCATTCATTTTGGTACATCCTCACTCGACTCAAGATTATTTTCCACGCTACATTTCAAGTCCATCTCCAATAATCAAGGTTCAAATTAAGTTTAAGTGTTTAAGACGTGATTCATTAATTTTAAGTCATGATTCAAGTGATTATGTGATGCCAAGCCATTTCTAAGTTATGGTCAAATTATTATCATTAGTACAAAAGAGGAAACCAAGAACAAGTATCATTCAAAGTTTACAAGTTATGGCCCATTATTTTCTTTTTCTATTCATCTTGAAGATAATTGATACAAAAGCGTGAGTAGTAAATGGTTAAAGGCGGTTTCATAGCTCACGTGTTCATGATGAATAATTCCTGGGATACTGAACTTCAAAATAAGCATAGATTTATCTTACAATAACTTTACAACATCGTTTGCAATTACTATTGCTCCTGCGGCTTCATCAAAATTGCCAAATTCTCAAATATATTAGGAATGTTAGATGGACATTCGCGGATGTTGTTTGTGATTTCTTGGCTTAGCCAAATCTCATGTGCTCTTTATCTCAGTCTTCGGTATCATCTGCTTCATCCAGATTATTTATATTGCAGAATACAGAAGTTGCAGAAAAATTTCAAGCTTCGTGTAGTTTTATGCCATGTTGATGTGGAGGATGTAGTGAAGCCTCTACTTGAAGTTACAAAAACAGCTATGCTTCATGATTGCACCCTCTTATGTGGGTGGAGCCTAGAGGAATGTGGCCGTTACTTAGAGACCAGAAAAGTCTCTACGAAAACAAACCTGCAGATATTATTCAAAGCCTATTAGATTCAACGTTGGAAAAGGATACTTTGAGAAGGATAGGTCCATGTAGCCGATCATGCTCTCCTTGGAGTGACATTCAACTTCTGATAGTTACAAAACCTTCAGCTCGGCCTTCGAACCTCGATATAGCTCCGATCTTTCCTAGCAAGAAATCAGGAAACATTGTCATCATACAAATTAGTAGCTTTTTGAATCATGCAAAAGAAGTTTATGTCAGAATAACAAGTTGGAAACACAAAGCTCAGTATTCCTAAGTAACACGTTTTACAAAATTTGAAAGTTCAAGAACAAAGCTACATAAGACATTGCTGTTGTCAAACGAGAATTTATCAAGCCATCATAATTGCTTTGATCACGATGTTGCTTCAACAGCTACTGGAGCCATCGGTTCTGGTGTTCCATCGATGCTTTGGATGCCCGACAGTGACGATTGCGAAAGTGCCTATGTTATCTTAAGGGGTAAATACCTGTTTCCGAAAGCCGCCATTATTCAAGAGGTGTACCCTCACAAGCAGACTATCTAGGCCGTGACAAGCTAGACGTGGATACACGTATGCCCTTGGATCCATCATCCTGCAAACAAAATCAAGAATTCATTTAGTTCGCACCAGGATAACCGCAAGCTAATTCTGTAGCAGCAGTGCAAAACTCCATCGAAAGGATAACAGGTTTTCAAGAAAACATAACAAGAGTGCTAACTCCTAATATATGTTCACATTAACGAGTCAAAATCCTAACTCATGCTGAAGTATATACCCAATTGTGATTACGGCACACCTACAGGAGCCAAATCAATTCGCCGTTGGAGTGTCAAATGGATCTGCAACTGTGTATCTCGCAACTGCTACACAACGAAATGGTGGTGGGAATTCTTTACCGCCTGCAGCAGTTTTGTTTACGAATTTGCTCGGTCTTTGAATCAACCTGACAGATTAAAGAAAGAAAATCTAAAGATAGTCTTGAATCATCAATCGCAATTAAATTGCATATAAACACGGCAGAAATCAAACAGAAGAATATTTGGGATTCAAAAATGCCTTCATGGTCATTAAGCCGCAGCTATGTAGTGGTAACATTGCAGTCATTTATGCGTGAAGACATTACAAGAAGGAAACATGGTATTTTACGAATTCTTCCATAACAGTTTATTCTAAAGAACTTGAAGATTCACGCAATCATAGTACTTCAAATTCATGAGTGGCTGGTTTGTAGAAATAGACTGAAGAAATATCATGAGAAACGACAAAGAAACACGGCACAAAATCTTCATTACGTAATCAAATTGACAAAAGCATTTATTATAATCAAACAGGGCCAAATTGAAAATAGCAGGTTTTTCTACCCGGATGACATCACAAGGAAAGAAATCAAGAAATTCATAGCAGCGAATCGTGCATTCAAATATTCATGACGAAATCAATGTGAACACGGAAAGTTTTCAATCACACAATCAACGTAACACATAAAATTGAAAAGTTTTGAATCAGACAATCATTGAAGAATCACACAAATAAAGCCAGATTCCAGGGCCAACCCAACGCATTCAAAGGCTTAAAGGAGGAATTTGATTTAAATTATTTTAAAAATAATATTTAATTAAAATTTAAAATTATATATATTATTAATTTTATTGTTTAATAATTATAAAATTTGTTTTAATGAAATATGCAAGCACAATTTATTTATTTTCTCTCTCCCATGTATTTTCTTCTACTAATAGAAATTATTGTTATAAAAAAACCCCACACGATTCAAACCCATGTGCCAAAACATAATAGTCTACATCTTTTACCACTAAACCATTAGATTTCCTATTATATTTTATGAAATATATTTTTATTATATAAAACTTGAGGTTTTTTTTTTTATTTTTTTTTTCATTTAAGGCTTATTTTAAAGGGCCCCGAAAATTTGAGGCCTAAGGCGATTAGGAGTGTACATGGGCCGGTTTGGGTTGTATTTGGCCAAACTCAATACCCAATCCATATAGAACACTGTGGTTTGAGTGAGATAAAATAACCACCCGTTACACCAATGGGTTGGTTTGGACAAATCCACTAATTTTTTAGTTGGATTGAGTTGGGTAGTGGGTTGCCCAAAAAATTTTCTATTTTTAAATATTAAATAACTAAATGATGATTCGTCATATTTTTTTCATAAAAATTACTCAACATTTTTGTCTTTTAAAATATATTTGATAACTTATTTTTACTATCTTTTAACATCTTAAAATAATAAATGATATCATCAACAAATAAAAATTATCATAAAATACTAGCAACAAACTAAAGTTGCATGACATAAAATTGTATTAGTATCAAAATAACTAAAAAGTAAAACATTCGAAATTAGTTAAAGTCATGGTTCACTAAAATAGTAAATATTAAGAGATTTAAGTTGCAACAACTAAGTTAGTATTTATCAAAATTGTTAAAATTGTAATAATAAATGTTTGATTAGTGGGTTAGTGGGTTTTTTGGGTTGGGTCTGGTTTTACCCGAAACCTGGTTTTTTTATTGGTTTTTTAGTTTTTAAACCCATATCCACCCAATTACCCGACCCAACCCACTTTTTTGAATTTTTTTGGGTGGGTTTGACCGGGTTTTGTGGGTTGACCCAACCCATGTACACCCCTATAGGCGATAGCCTCACTCGCCTTAGGCTTGGGCCGGCCCTTCCAGAATCACAAATCATATCCTGTTCTTTCTAAAACCGTATTCGACAGCCAATCTCACATTCAATTTCGAGATCGTGAATTAATTTCAAGAATTCTATAAAAGGGACAGCAGTTCACAAGGTGCAGGGGATACGATCTGAAGACAGAAATAACAGAAAGAGGACAGATACACAATAAAGCAACAGCAGCAACAACTTTCAAGTTGAAAACAAAAGAGGGATACACACAGTCATAAGAAAAACGTGTAGCAGGTTGAGGGGGAAATGTGAATCGTACCTTTTATTCAATTCCCAGGTAATTCCTCATTCAATTTCATTTGTGTGGTTTGAATTGTGACAATCCCCAACTTCGCGGTGAAACCGAAAGCGGCGTCAGTGTCGAAAGCTTTGATTAGAGAGACGAGTGCGAGTGAGAACTCTTGGTTGTTGCTGTTGTTCGCGTACAAGAGAGAGTGAATATGATGATGTGCGACGCGAGAGGGGATGGCAGAGCGGAAAGTGCGAGAATAGTGTGAGAATCATGGCGAGAGAGAGAGAAGGTAACAAGTCACGCGAGAGAGAGAGAGAGAGAGAGAGGGGAAATGAGATTGGTTTCACTGATGTAGGGGTGTTCAAAACCGAACCAACCCAATAGAAAACCGCAAACCAAACCAAACCAAATTGAAACCGCAAAAAACCCACATTTAGTTCGCATTTGTTCGGATAATCTTTTAACAAAACTGCGCGTTTCGGTTTGGTTTGCGGTTTGTATTTTACCAACCGAACTAAACCAAACCAAACCGCATTATATTACAACCCAAACTTCACTTATCCCACATCCAACCCAAAACTCAAACCCATTAGCTTTTAAGTTTCAACCTTCTCAAACTTCTCCTAATAGTATTACACATTCTTCTCATCTTCTTTGCCATATACATCTCACATCTAGGGGTGTTCGCGGGCCAGTTTGGTTCGGTTTTGAGTGAATCCGATACCCAAACCGATAAAAAATATATGGATTGGTTTGGAGTGGACTTTCACTTTTTTTTTCTATAAAACCCAAACCGAACCAAACCGAGAAATAACGGGTTGGTTTGGGTTGGATTGATCGGATACATTAGAAACAAATATGTGAAAATATTTTTAAAATTTTCTAATTTACATCAACTAATTTTATAATAATATAGTTTTTTTTATGTATTTTTCGTATTTTCATATGAAATGTGAATATCACAAATATGTTTCCTTTTTCTTCCTTCTTAAAATTGAATATCTTATACTATTTTCCATTATATTGATATAAATTATATGAATTAATATGGTTGGTTCGGGTAGATGGGCTTGCGGGTAGAATTTTGAAAATCTGTTGCCCGAACCAATGGACATCGGGTTTCATTAGTTTGGTTCGGTTAATGCCCGAACTAAAAAAATGCTCGACCCAAACATCATGGTTTAGTTTGGATTTCGGTTTGGTTCGGATTTGCCCGAACCAATGAACACCCCTACTCACATCTTCTACACTAATCTCTTATGTCACATGTTCTTTCTTCTTCATCTTCTCATTTTTATGTTACTATTTTCTCTTCTAATTACGTTTTTATCGCACTTTTCTTCTCTAATCTCACATCTCTTATGTTTTTTCTTTTTCATTTTTCTCTAATCTCCATTCTTCTCTATTTTTTTGTTTAATTATAATATTTTTGATATTGTTTTATGCTACTATTTTTTCCACTTTTGATTAAATTGATTTTTTGTATATTGAATGAGAAATTTGTCTCAATATGATGAGTTTTTTCGTTATTTGGTAATGTATGAATGACTAAACACAAAGTTATGTTGTTCTTTATATGTGTATGTATGGCTCAATAAAAATCTTGTAGAAAACTGAACCAACCGAACTAACCCAAACCGCATTGATTTGGTTTAGTTTGGTTCGGATTTTTTCTAAAAGCCAACCAAACCAAACCGAACCGCATGTTTTTTCTCTTGCGGTTCAGATGATTTTTAGCGTCAAAACCGCCCAAACCGCACCGCGAACACCCCTACACTGAAGCATTATTTCCTTTGAATTCTAAATTTTTTCTTGTTTTTTGTCTTCTCCCCTTTTTTGAACTCGGGTGGGCTCGTTGCATAGGCCTATGTAGTTTGCTTTTCTTCTCTTTCACGCCTAAACCAGTTTTTTACACCCCTCTTCTGATTTTTAAACCCAAGCCCAATTGTATTTTTATTCTGTTTTATACTCTTTTTCTTTTAGTTATTTTATCAATTGAATTTAATTTTTTATATTACATAGTTAAGTTGATTCGCATATTAGACTTTAGCGATAAATCAATTTGGTAATGTTAATGTTGATTTTAAATTCTAATTTTAAATTTATTTATGATATTTTTAGGATTAATTTTGGTTTTGATATTAGTTACTCGATTGATTTTATTTAATTTCTTTCATCGATTTGGATATTGTTTTGATCTAATTTCGGTGGTTTTGATGTCAATTTTAGCATGATCTTGATGTTAGTTTTGATCTTATACTAAATCTTAGTAGGCCTTGATTAATGATAGTTTAAGTTATTTTTGAATTTCCAACGATTAATTAAATCGGCGATGTGAATATTGATTATGATTTCGTTCTTGATATTGATTTTTAATGTTAAATTTGTGACTGATTATTAGTGTAAATTTGAAATTAATTCTTGATCTATGATTAACTCTGGGTTTATGAAGATGCAGATTATTTCTTGACACATGCTTACTGAAGACTTCCACCATGAATTTGATATATGATTGCTCTTGATACCTTTTGCGAGTGTTTATTGGCTTGTGTTGATTCGTATGCTCCCTTAGGACATCCTGATTCAACTTTATCTTTGATGAGTGAATTAGGACTAGGCCTTAGGTCCATCTTCACCTGATAACATCTAGGACCAAGTCTCCCTTAGATTTTTCTTTTACCCTTTGAGTCTATCTCTCTCTCAAAACATACAATCAAAATACTTAATAACTACAATGTGTATTATGCACCACGAGCCTTAAGCACATGGGAAAAAATGAGCGAATGCATTTCTAAACTCATCTTAGGGTACTTTGTGAGCGAGACGCTTGGATCGTTAGCGCAAAGTATTCGATCCTATGTCATAGACTTTAGTGCGATACACGTCACAAACAAAGTCAATCCAATTATCTAAAATCCTTGAACAAATCCAAATCATTTTGTCCCTCGGGATGTTTCGTCAAATCTTTTCAGAAAAGGCATGTTACCTCCGTTCTACCGCAAACAGACATCGACCCTAACTGCTGGAACGTGAGCTTAGCATTGTTCATAAAAGATACCAACCAACCGTGGTAGGCCGAACTACGGACGCTCTATTTTCCTCTTTCTCGTCCGAATGAGGATACGTAGGCACAAGACGGCGAAGTCTTTGCGAGCACCCTTATCCCATTTCCGTAGTCATAACCACGAACTACAGACGCTCTGATTTCTTCATTCTCGTTCGAATGAGGATACATAGGCATAAGACGGCGAAGTCTTGGCGAACACAATTCCCCCATCCACCTGTAGTCCTCCAAACTACGTTGACTCTGACTTTCCCAGTGCACAAGGGAATACGTAGTCATAGGACGGCGATGTATTATCGAGTCACCTTTTGTCTTTCGTTTCCGTTTAGCAAGTAGGTTTTAGATAAACACACCATTTTATTAGAACAACAAGACTGGATCCCGTTGAGTACAACGGACGCGAGGGGGTGCTAATACCTTTCTCTCGCGTAATCGACTCCTGAACCCAGACTATGGTTGCGAGACCATCTCTTCTCCCTTTTGAGGTTTCTTCGATCGTTTCCTTTCCCCTGTCGGGATAAATAACATTCAGTGGCGACTCTGTTTTTTAGCCGGTTGTTTTTCGCGTTGCGACAATCATCTTTACACCATCAACTTTTATAGTAATACCTCTTTCAAGGATATTCTATAGACCTTCAGTAACCCTTTTTCGCGTATGATACTTTTCATGTGGCACTTGATTCCTTCTTGAAGAAGAATTATACTTTTCTTATTGGATAATTATTTGCGCCTCTGTTAAGTGTTAAGCACAAACCATGCTCTGATACCAATTAACAGTGTGAAAAGTACACAAGGAGGGGGGTTGAATTATGTTTCGCGTTTTCTTTAATTTATCTTCTGATCAGAGTTTCAAAATCAAAACTGGTGTTCAGATTCTTTTTTAATTCATTGGCAGCGGATATAACAAAAGTAAATAAATAACAACAGAAGACACAAAAGATTTATCCTCCTAATTGAGAGTACTTAAGTCCCCTTGCCTCACAACCAATTTTCATTATAACCACTTCGTGATTACAATCGCTTATGCTTCTGCATAAGTCTTTTACACTTGCTCAGACCAACTGTCTGATACTTCCTTGCTTAGAGAACATGTCTAAGACTTCTGCTCACATTCTCTGACCGAGCCACCTACTCTTCTGCCATCTAGACTGAGACTTCCTTGCTCACATCCTCTGACTGAGCCACATACTCTTCTGGCCATCCAGACTGAGACTTCCTTGCTCACATCCTCTGACCGAGCCACCTGCTCTTCTGGTCATCCATACTGAGACTTCCGTGCTCAAGCAGCACTTGAGACTTCCTGCTCATGCCCCTCAGACGTAGACTTTCCCTTTGCTCAATCAGCCTAGCTGAATAAGACTTTCACAGCTCAAGCACTTAAGCAATGAGACTTATGTGGCTTAAGCATTTGGGCTCAATACTTCTGCTCAATCAACCTTGCTAATTAAGACTCTTACATATCAAATACATAGCATGAGACTTATGTAGCTCAAGCATCTTGCCTTAAGAATTGTTGCTTGAATCCTATTGAGACAAGACTTTTGCTCAAGCACATAGCAAGAGACTTTGATCTAAATTGCTTAACATGCCCAACAGGATAGAGAACTAGGTGTACATGATACAAGTATCAGGGGTACGGAAAATCACCATAACAAAAACCTAAAGCACTTAAGATTTCTAAGATATACAATGTTTAAGAAATCTTAAGGCTTTTACAATTACAACCTACAAATAAAAAATCTGCATATTACAATATAGTTGATAATTTCTTGATCTTCCTACTCCTTCATCTGAAGAATACTTGTTCTATTTTTTAGTAAGAACCTTCAGCCATATTTATAGCCTTTACAGAAAACTAGCCGTTGAGGAAGTAACTTGATCTAGTGTCTTTGTCTTTGCCCCATAGTACAAGAGACGTTGAATATGGATGCACAACAGATTCTGAATCCAGTGTGTAACACGTTTAATATTTGAGTCTTCAAGAGTTTCTCGTACTGATAGAGTTGTTAGAAGTAGTCATCCATAAAGCTTGGTAGCTTTTCTTGAGCCTTGCAATTTGTAGACTCTGACTGACAAATTGATAAGACAGTACAATTTGCTTTCTGCAGTAGGGATGACATCCAGCTTTATCACCAACTTTGAGTGGTACCAAATTTTGATATACAATTTCCAAGTGTAGTGACTCATCTAAATACCGGACCTTCAACACCAGAGTCTGTGCCAAGCCACACCAACAAACGTTCTTCAGATTCTGCCCCCAGAAGCTAGAAATAAAGCAACTCCCAAGTGTGTCTAAGTAAAATAGATTCTGATTATTTATGTACAAGAACCTGCATGAATAAAACACACATCAAATAAACCATTGTTCTTTCAATACTTTTGTTATCATCAAAACTAAAAGAGAATATGTCATGAACAAGTCTTGTTCTAACACATCTTCCATGCCAAATCTCTTTAGCAAGTCTTTGGAATATTTGGTTTGACACACAAATGTACCTTTATTGAGTTGTTTGATTTGAAGACCAAGGAAGTTATTCAACTCCCCTATAAGGCTCGTCTCAAATTCACCATGTATAAGCTTAGAAAACTCCTCTACAAGTTGCATGTCAGTGGATCCAAAAATAATATCATCGACATAAAATTGAACTAGAAGAAGCATAAGCATTGAAAAATAACCGGGTAAAAGAAAGAACTTCCATACAAAGCTAAATTTGAAAATATATTACCTCACCGTACGAATGACGGAGGATGCACATGCATTTCACAAAGAACTCTCGAACAAAAGTTGGAATAAATGCAAAACGTGCCACAAATTCTTTAGACAATGATGATCTTACCACTTTTCTTTGTGTCAAAGTAATTGAAAGTGTGATTAACAATGTATCTAAGAAGATTATTGATTTGATGATTATTGGAAATTCTCCAAGTCAAAAGAAGATCGTCCACTGGAGCTAGACTTTCAACTTTCCCCTTTACACAATGAAGGTGAGAAAAAACACAATAAGTGGGGTTGAATTGTGTGTTATAAGAATGCAAATCTTTTCTTTTTAGAAGATATATTTGATTCTGAATAGTTATTCAAAACCAGATTGTAGACGCACTGGAACTGAAGCCAGACGCAAGGTAAACAACATATAACACATCAGATTTATATTAGTTCCTCTCCCAACTGAGAGTACTCCATTCCCCTTGCTTAGCAAGAGATTTTTCACTATAATAAATGTTTGAGTACACTTGCTTATGTATTTAAACATAAGACTTTCACAACACAGACCTACAGTCTGAACCTCTTCTGTTTAATTAGATCCTAATCAAGACAACCTTTCTTAAAGCACGTGTCTAAGCCTTTAACTTGCTTGATCAACTTCTAATTAATACTTTCTCTTGCTTAGAGCTCGTGTCTAAGACTTCACTTCCTTAATCAACTTTTGATTGAGACTTCCTTTGCTTTGAGCATGTGTCTAAGACTTTCCCTTTTCTTAGAGCACATGTCTAAGACTTCGACCATTACTTAGAGCACATGTCTAAGACTTCTGCCATTGCTTAGAGCACATGCCTACGACTTTTGTTTGCTTAGAGTACATGTCTAAGAATTCTTTGCTCAGATCTCCTGTCTAAGACTTCGCCTTTGCTTAGAGCACATGTCTAAGACTTCTTTTCTCAGACCTCCTGTCTAAGACTTCGCCTTTGCTTAGAGCACATGTCTAAGACTTCTTTGCTCAGACCTTCTATCTAAGACTTCGCCTTTGCTTAGATCACATGTCTAAGACTTCTTTTCTCAAACCTCTTGTCTAAGACTTCTCCTTTGCTTAGAGCACATGTTTCTTTGCTCAGACCTCTTATCTAAGAGTTCGCCTTTAAACAACATATTAAAAAGAAGGGAGAATAAGGTGTGTCAGATTCAGAATCAGAGACACAGAGTAACGACCCTAACAAAGATCTTAAGCACTTGAAGATTTCTAGGATATTCAGTATTCAGGAAACCTTAAGCCTTATTACAATTGACAACAATATCAGATGGTTCTGCATATACAATAGTGTTGTTCATTGTTGATCTTGACATTTCTTCAATAGGATAGAGGTGTAGAACACCTCCATCCTCTTTTTCGTTCAAGTTACTTCCTGTTTCTTGTTCCACATTTTAAGTATGACTTCGAACTACTTAAATAGCAGATTTCTGGGAACTAGCCGTTGAGAAGAACAACAATCAGAAAGTACTTTGATCTCTTTTAAAGTACAAGAGACGTTTGAGAAAAGATACACTCACGATCTTGATCTATTGTGTAACTTAATTAACCAATGAGTTTTCAGAAGAGTTCTATACTTACAGAGCCGTTGAGAGAGGTTATCCATAAAGTATGTCAACTCTTCTTGAGCCTTGCGATTGTAGTCTTTAGCTGCAGAACTGATTCGACATAGTGGTACTTTTTCTTTAGTACGGATAATCATGAGTTTTGTTACAGATTTTGAATACTTTATCAGAAGCTATTTTCAATTATGAGAGTAGAACTAATGATATGCTTCTTCTGATGCTGAGATCATCAGCATCAGATCCATTACAAAATATCACTTAACAATATGTTCTTCTTTGCTCCAATCGTGCCTTCATAACAGATCCTGAGAAGGTTTCTTTAAGCATTATGACCTGCATACATGAATACATATTAGATAACACCATTGTTCTTTCAATACTATTGTTATCATCAAAACCCTAAGTGAAATATGTCAAGATCAAATCTTGTTCAAACAATCTCCCCCTTTTTGATGATGACAAACAAGAGTATTTAAAGAACAATGTTTGGGCTATTTTAAATTTTCTTAGATACTATCAGAGCAAGAGGTGTGAAAGCTCCCCCCGAGTTCCGTTTCTAAGAAATTTCAAGATATATTTAGTTTTCTTAGCAACAGCAGGGAACGAGGTTTGTAAGCTCCCCTTGAGTCTAGTAGTCTAAAGTTAAGTTCTGAGAACTTGTCCTATGTTCCATTTTTCAAGAAAACTGTAATTTTAACTTTCTTAACATCATCAGATTATAAGGTTCAAGAGGAGTTAAAATTATTTACCCAGGAAATATAACCAAGATTGAATGGACCCAAGAATTTTAAATACATCTAAATATCTCCCCCTATTATCACATCAAAAAGGTTAAAGTACTATGAAAGGCAGAGATGCAATCAGAGATCCCTAGATGGTCAAAGATACTTTATAGGGTTTATAGCATTTAGAAACAAGTATATGCATTTTCCAAGAGGGTCAAAGATGGTTGGTACAGAAAAGTACTTGACTGACTACTTAAAACGCACTATAAAAGTATATCAATTTTAGTGTTCTTAAGTGTTCATCGGTTCATTAGAAATACTTCAAGCAAGAGTTAGCTATGAAGAGAAAAACTCATAGCTACATGCCTCAAGAAAATGAGCAACATGGTTTTGCAAGAGAAAAGAATTTACTGAAGAAGGTTGAAACATCAAAGGAAGAAAATTTGACCACAATGGAACATTCTGCACAACACCTTGCAAATGCAGCAAAGGAAAGTCAGAAACTGAAGGAAGAGAAGCGTATTCAAACCAGACTGGCTACCTACAGAGATCAAATTTCATAATCAAATAAACACAAGAATGCTTCTGAAGATCCTTCAGCTGAAGATGAGGAAGCAGGTCAATATTGGAGAGAATATTTAAGTAACACAGAGAGAGATGACTGAAGCAATAAAGAAGGCTAGAATTTAGACAAGTTTATTGTACTGTCAAGTCTATATAAATGTAACCCCTTTTTTTAATGAAATTTTCCCTTGAATTAGTTTAAAGCTTAATTTCTCCAGCAAGAGCAAATCTCATAGTACTTCAAGTAAATATTAATGAAACATAACAAACATATTTTAACATGAAGACATAAAATATTCATAAGTGCTCAGACAAAAAAATCCATAGTTATAACATGATATGTAGAAAATTTAAAGACGGAATCAACCTAATTAACAAAGTTTCATAACCAACATAGAAAAATATATAATCAGGTTCTAAATCCTAGACCTAAGGTTTCTTCAATAATTCCATGATTGCTTTAAGGTCAGAACCAAATTCTTCTTGCTTCTCAACCACATATTTAAATTTAGCCTCCACTGAGAGTTGATTGCTAGTCATTTGATTTTTCACATCCTCTTGAAATTCAGCAACTGCAATTACCTTAGCTTCAAGACTTTGTAATTGCTTTTGACAAGACACACCAACTTCTTTAGTAGAGAAATCTCTCAGTTCTTCGATGATTAGATTGACAGTTATTCTGAATCTTTCCCATTTTCCATTGTAAATCATAGAGTTAGTGGATGAAAATCCTTCTTCCACAAGAGCTTTTACCTCATCAAACAATCCAGTCTTGAACACTTCTAACCGAGAAAGTACATGATTGGGTAATAGTTGATGATTGGTCATATGTTGAGATGTGGTTTTCTGGGTTTCAGGAATAAATTCATCTGTGGTATCATTCCCTAATGCATGAGTTGATGGAGATTTGTGTTGATCAGGTTCTTAGTGGGTTTGAGGTGAGACATGAGTTTGATCATTGTTTTTATTAGGTTGTTCAGATTCAGCATGTTCAGGACCATCAGTAAGAAAGTCATGGACAGAATAATCTGAGATGGTTTTGGTGGAACTGCTAGAGGGTGAAGCAATGTTGAGCGGCTTAGCATCTAAACCGCTCCCAGTTTCATCAGGAACTGATGAAGTAGGACCAGTTTGAATGTAAGCATCAATTTCTTGGATGGTTTGATTAAGGGATTCATTGATTTGATTTGGTGTTGTTGTTGTGGTTTTTAGTAAGAAGAAGTCAGTATTTAGAGGGATGATGGACAATGCGAAGATTTGATTGGATTCAGGGGTGAAGGTGTAAGAGACTTTCTCTGTAAAGTGTTAAGATTGGAATCATTTAGAAGTTCAGCCTCAGTACCTGATCCAGTAGAAAGTGAGGCAAATTCATCTGTCGCTTTTGTATCACTGCTAGTGTCTTCTGGATTATCATTCACACGAATTATGAAATCTTCTTTCTCTTCAAAAGTTTCCTCTACATCTTCTGCTTCAGAATAAATATCTTTGCTCGTTCCAGCACTATCTTCAATAGTGGCATCCCTTTTGCAACTATTAAAGAATTTTTGAGTCAACTAGATAACTTCAGATGAGTTAACAACATATTCCAATCTACTTCCAAGCTGCTTTCTCAAAGCTTTCTTATGTGATTCTTTAAACTCAGTGGCTTCATTGATAAGATTCTTTTTAATCATATCTTCTGTCACAAGTGCTTAATAGAAATTGATGACAACTGTGAAGAGATTGTCATCCTATTCTAAGGCATGAGCCATTTTTGCTTCCTTTTCTTTTTCTTCTAATTTACTCAAGCTTGACAATTTCCTGTTCTTGGATGCAGTGATTTCCTTATCTGAGTTGTTGTTAGATCGTTCTCCTTTTGTTTTAGTGGAAAGTATTTTAGCAGTTTCTCTGAGCTTATCAACTTCTTGTTGCAGATTATCTTTTGCTTTGAAATGTTATTCCGTTCTCTGAACAAGTCTTTCTTCCTCCTGCTGCACTGCTTTCTGGGCGTCTCCCATTAGATTTTTTCTTACAAGTCTTTGTACTTCCGTTTCTTCTTCATCCTCTTCATTATCATAGACAATTACCATTTCTTTTCTATTTCTCCTTGAGTTATACACATCCTGAGATCTTTCAGGAAGCTGATTAATATGTTCCTGAGTGATGGTTACTCCGCACTCCTTTTTAGCTTCTTTAATAAGCATTCTGAAGACATCAAGAGAATCTTCCTTAGTTATAGCAGGAAAGTTATTAAAAAATTTCCTATTCTCCTCTCTTCTGATTCTGATAGGACTGTCAATTGTTATAATGTCCTTTTTTAGTATATCTTTCATATGAGCCAGAATAGATGCAGATAATACACTCTCTTATGCTTCATCCAGATCCTGAGTGGCTCTATATCCTGTCAGCAGATTGAACAGTTTTCCTTTATAGAACAGTTCAAAAAGTAACCTTGAATAAGGTACTGTTCTCTTGAGTTTCATGGAGGTGTCTTTGATGGATTCACACAAGTGATGAAAGATGTAACCAGGGAGGTTTAATCTTTGATCAATTGTAAGAAACCAGAGAAAAAACGTCTGATCCCAGGAAATATGGTGAGAACTTCCTTCTCGCAGAATTAAACAACTAATAAGAATTTTGAACAGTAGTTTCTGTTCCAGATGCATGTTCTTTACTTTCCCAAAGTCGCTTTTCTTTTTGAACCGAGCATCCTTATTTTCTTTGTCATAAATTCCTCCATCCTTTCTGTTATGAATCAACAGTCCTTTAATTTCTGCCCTGATTAACTTAGCAATGTGCTTTTGAGTAGGTAACTTACAGACACATTATAGCAGATCTAATTTCTGTATTCTTGAATTCCATTAAACCCATTTATGCTCTAGTTTTTCCTTTCAATTTCTTGTTGTTTTCTATAGCAATCATTTCCTCAGTCTGAGTAGAGAACTCATCATATACTTCTGCTCTAACCCAGAAGTCTTTAACCAGTGTTGGATAAGTGGGTCCATTCATCAATTTGAAGTAGTTCATCCATCCTTGAGACTCAAAATACTTCTTCAGACTACAACCATTTGCAGCAAAGCTCTTGAAGTCGATAATTCGCTCAATAAGAAGCTTAAGATCATCTTGATTGAGTGAAGAAATCTTTGGTTTGATCTTAAGATCTTGCATGGAATCAATGTTTAGTGGATGGGCAGAAGAAGATGCCATAGGGAGGGTAAAGGATTTTCCTAGGGTTTTTTAGTTAGGGCACAAAAATATATAGTGATAGAGGTTGTGTGTGTTGGGAAGGTGTTGAAATAAATAAATGTCATTAATGAAAGATTAAACACATAGGTGTAAATCAAACTTAATATCTTTCATATTTAAGTAATAAGAGTAAGGAGAAAAATTCATACAGGTGTAAAGTGTGATACATGTGTAAAAAAAATTACCCTTAAAGCATGAGAGAAACAGAAAACTCTTATGCATAAGAATCTAAATTAGAAAATTTCCAGAGATTATCTTGGAACAAAGCTTTGCTTTAACAAAGATTTTGACACAGACAATTTATGACAATTGTTCAGATTAAGATTCTTCATTTTGAAATAAAAAATGATAGGGCCTTCTTCAAAGGAGTTAGAAAAAAAACTTATTTCACAAAGAGAGCAAATATCCATGTCACAGGTTTTGAAAGGTCTAAAGTAAATTTTATCCAAGAGAAAAAGTACAGATGCAACCATAAAAAAAATTAAAAAAGATAAAGTAGAACTTATCTGGATATATTTTTTGAACCTGGAACTGGAGTCAGTTTTGATGAGATGCTTGTGATATGTTCAGTAGCCAGTATGTTGAACACAAAGTCTTTAAGTAACACCATTTGATTTTAAGACCCGTTGTTCAGGTAGATATGTTAATTCAACAACACCCCTTAAATTCATACTGAAATGAAAAGTACATTTTCCCACAAGATCTTTGTCGGCGTGTTAGCCAGCAGATTTCGACTAGACCTATAGGTGAGAGAAATCAGGGAAACATGGAGTTGATCGACGTCAACAACAAGCAGAAGGGGAGTGTATCGACACAGAGATTGGAGAAGTCCACAAGATGAGGGACCGTCGAATCAGTTTCGACATGATATTTAAAGGGACAGAGAACGTCGAAGGTTTGCGCGGGAAACATTCAAATATGGCCAAGGCGCGAACAATTGAAGAGACGTGGGTGACACGTGTCAGCAGCAAAATCGATTGACGGTTCATTTTTGTTACTATTTAAGAAAGGCTCTTAGTGAGTTCTAGGGGTCGCATTTGTAACATTGCAAGGGAAAACACTCAAAGTATCTAGCGTTATGATAAATAAGTTACACTCCCGCAAAATGTATTACTTGCGTACCATTTATGTTTAATGCAATTTATCTTATCAAGCCATTTACATTTAAACTTGTCGTTTACTTGCTTTCATTTACAATTTCCTGCATTTAATATTGTTCTTCCCCTCTCTGACTCGCTCAAACCTCTTCGACCCCCAATTCTGTTCTATTTATCTCCTCACCCAAACTCTACTAGTCGACAACTAATCACAAAATACAACCGTCTAAACATGAGAGTTTGGGATTCCGAAGCCGATCCCGCAATAAACCTGCGTTAGGAGGCTAGAGGTTGTTCGCCCGAAATCCAGCGCGAACAAATTGGCACGGCCAGTGGGACCCGTTTATGTTAAGTGCGGTTTATGCTATTATGGAGTGGTAAGATGGTAACGCCACGTCCAGATAATGAACAACCCCTAGGGGGTAACCCAGTTGTGTCACAGGTGACTAGCGTTAGTGACACCTCGACAACTGTAGTTATGACTGCGTCAAGGAGTCTTATCTTGTCGACACCTTGGTCGGAAAGTCCGAGGACGACATCGACAGGAACCTCTGGGCCCCATTCACCCAGCGTTACAATGCCCATTCCACGGACTTATGGCATGCCTCCCGAATTTATGACGGGCATGCACAACAACATTTCGACGTTTAGGGAGGGGTCGTCATCAGCATTCCAGCCTTACCAAGGGTTAGGGCCATTAATCAATCAGTTCAGTCGACCTTTAGGGATAGGATTGTCGACTCAATCAATCCCAACTTTCACATCAAGTTCCGTTACCGTGATGAGACAACAGATGGATGAAAGTAACCACGAGATGGTCCACATGCTAACACATCAAATGGGAACCATACTGAGACCTCTAATCCAAGAATCGACACAGAGTTAGCAATAATTGGCAACTCAGATGACTAGAATTGGAGATTTTTTAGGTGCCCCGAGGGCACAGGTCCGACCACCACCCAAGCCTCAGCAGGAGGCACCCTTCCGATAGGAGGAGAGGTTTAATGAAACGGTGAACCAAGAGCCTCCCAAGGACGAAGAGATAACTAGGCTGGATCACCATCCGCTCGTGGTAATGGTTAACAGAAACCAAGACCCGGACTATGTCGTTAGACAGGTTCGACATAACGCAATGGCTGGAGAAAAAAACTTAGAGGCCATTGTGGAACGCATCATGGTTCGAAATGATGCAAACCCTGGCCTAAGAAGGCCCAATTATTCTTCCCCATTACCTGATTTTGTCTTGCAGATGGAACTACCAAGGGGATGGAAAGTACCAAAATTCACTAAGTTCGCCGGAGATACTGAGGAATCCACAGTCGAACACGTGGCTAGGTACCAGACAGAGGCTGGTGACATAGCCAACAATGAAGATTTGAAAATGAAGTATTTCCCAAGCTCCCTAACTAAGAATGCATTCACGTGGTTCACCACGTTGCCACCACAGTCCATCCACACATGGGCACATTTGGAAAGGGTGTTCCACGAGCAATTTTACATGGGGCAACTAAAAATCAGTCTGAAAGAGTTAGCTAGTGTGAAACGGAAGCCTTTAGAGTTGATCGACCAGTACCTTAACAGGTTCAGGCTTCTGAAAGCTAGGTGCTTCACTCAAGTGGCTGAACACAAACTGGTCGAAATAGCCGCAGGCGGGCTCGACTATTCGGTTAGGAAAAATCTAGATACACAATATCTTAGAGATATGGCTCAACTAGATGACAGGGTTCGACAGATTGAACGCCCTGCGAGCTGAAAAAACCAAGACCGGGAATTATCACAAAAAGGAAAAAGTTTCCTATGTGGCAGCTGTCAGAAGTTCATCTGATGACGAGGGTCCCTTCGACGAAATCGAGGTCCATGTGGCCGAACTCAAGCCAGGTCCCCCATACACGTGTAAATGTTTGAAACCGTCAAACGGGAAAAACACTGTCGAAACTGAGAAAACGGATAAATATGTTGCAAAAACTTACACGTTCGATGTAACTAAATGAGATGAAATATTTAATGTTTTAGTTAAAGATGACCAAATAATTATTCCCCAAGATTTAAAAGATCCCCCACTAGAGCAAAAGAAAAAAAAATAGGATTTGTAAGTTTCATAATTTTCTTGGTCATAAAACTTCTCAATGTGTTCTTTTCAGGGATTTGGTGCAAAAGGCTCTGAAGGAAGGCATGCTACAGTTTAGCGAGAAACCAAATATGCAGGTCGACACTGACCCTTTGAAGGTTGAGGAAACTCTATACTCTGAACCTTTCGACTGCGTGATGGTTGAAGTCGCTGACGCGGCGGAATGCATGATGGTTGACACCACTGAGAACACTGAAAGAGAGGGCTTAGCTGGAGTATACCCGCAAGCAGGTGAAGGACTGGACGAGTTCCAGGAAAAATGCAGGGTAAGCAGGTCAATGGTTGTTTTGTGCCCAAGATACAACGCGGTCTTTGATGAGAAAGCCGCTAAAAGATATGAAGATAAGAAGAAAAAGACGCTAGATGAAAGCAAACCTCCTGTTCCAAAATTCGTGTTCGACAGGGCGGAGGCGCCGCGAAGAAGTGAGGAATATCGGAGACAGTTCCAGCCTTAAAAAACCAAGACTTTCCTGCCTCCGACAGATATTCCACAAGAAAAATGGGTGGAACCAGTCAACCAGAAGGGAAGCAAAAAGCCGAAATGGAAGGTACTCGACCTGGAAAAGGAGGCTCAGAACCCGAAGGAGGGAGTCAAGCCCAGAGGTTATTGTGTGTCCCAAAATTACAAAGGAAAGAATCCCATGACTCGGACTCAGTGGAGATGCTATCAGCGAAACAAGAAAGCTGGGAAAGAAGCGTCGACTTCACAGCAAAAATAGGAGTCAATTGCTCAGCTGGGGCCTGTTGAATCTACAGGGCAAAGAAGCTACCCACAAAGGGGTAGATGGGTCGAGAAAGGCAAGATTGTGGCCCACCAAATAGTGGCCATGGCGGTTAACGCTTCAGGACACAAAGAGGTGATGTCGACTCAAAGCACCAAGTGCAAGTCCTTAGCCGAGGCATGCAAATAGCCTGAGTACACCCCCCAATTGGATGAGGAGGAACCAAGATATACCCCTCATTCGGATGAAGGAGAACCTGAATACACACCCACACCAGATGATGACATGGATGATTATGATCCATACGATGATGAAACATATGATGATGCTTACGGCAAATACTTTGTCGTAAACTGTGGCATCGTATCAGTACTGCCAGCGGAATATGATAAGGTATGAGAGGTGTCTGAGGCAGACGAAGACTTTATGCCAAATGAGGCCACTGAGCACAAACCTCTGTGCTATTACGTCATGAATAATGGCGTCGTAGAAGAACAAAAATCAATGTTCGAGAGGCCAAGTTCAGAAATGATGTATCATCTGAAGCCTTTGTTCATAAGAGTCAAAGTTAAAGGACTCCCAGTTAACAAGGTGTTTGTAGACGCGGGGGGGGGGGGGGGGGGGGGGGGTAGCCGTTAACTTGATGCCTCATACAATATTTACAAAAATGGGGAGAAAGGATGATGAGCTCCAGCAACATAACATGGTTTTGTCAGACTATGAAGGGAAAACCAGTAACATTCTGGGAGTTATCCAGGTCGAATTGGTCATAGGGTCGACCGTTCGATTGACATTGTTCATGGTCATTAACTCCAAAGCCAATTTCAACTTGCTGCTGGGGCGAGAGTGGATCCATGGAATTGGAGTTGTCCCGTCAACTTTGCACCAGAGATTGACCATCTAGAGAAAAGATGGCATCGTCGAGAATATTGAGGCTGATCAAAATTATTACAAGGTGGACGAAGCCAAAGACGCAAAAAGATCCTTTGATCAGCACCTGGAAAATATAGCCCCTTGTGAGGGCGAGTCGAAAATAGCCACCCTCGCATACACAAGTTGTGTCCTGAACTTGGATCCTGACCATGGTTTCGTTTGGGATACTGAGGAGGCCATGGGGCCTGAAGAGGTGCATCCTCCGGTAAGGGGGCTGATGACAAGACGCAATGGTCATTAAGCTGGTAAGTCTGGCATAAATTTCGGCCTACTTGGCTGAAAACAAAATAAAGACGGCTCTGGAGGCCAAAAAATTACAACATTTAGCTGTCGAAGCTGAAGTCGAAGAGTTCAAATTTGGCCCATGCGGCCAGACACCAACTTTGGAAAGTCGGAGGTTGGATTGCATCTATGACAATGAGCTTTTGGGATTCGAAAGAGACCCGAATAATGAAATACAAAGGATGTAAGCTCAAGACCCACTCGATAAAATTAATTTAGGAGATGGTGTCACAAAGAGGCCAACATACATCAGCACTAAAGTTGGGCCTAAAATAAAAGCAAAATTAATCAAAGTATTGAAAGATTATAGTGATTGTTTTGCTTGGGATTACAGCGAGATACCTGGCTTAAGTCGTAGCGTTGTTGAGCACCGGCTACCAATCCATCCAGGAAAGAGACCAATAAAACAACATCCTCGACGTTTCGCGCCAGAGGTCACGTTGAAGATAAAATAGGAAATCAAAAGATTGCTCAAAACTGCTAGGTATGTCGAATGGTTGGCTAATATAGTGCTTGTGATTAAAAATAATGGAACCCTTCAAGTTTGTATAGATTTTAGAGATCTAAACAATGCAACGCCTAAGGACGAGTATTCGATGCCAGTGGCAGAAATGCTAGTCGATTCGGCTGCGGGCTTCGAATACCTTAGCATGTTGGATGGATATTATGGCTATAATCAAATTCTCATAGCACAAGACGATGTTCCTAAAATGGCGTTTCGATGCCCAGGGGCTTTGGGAACATATGAGTGGGTTGTTATGCCGTTCGGCTTAAAAAACGCCAGTGCAACCTACCAAAGGGCCATGAATGCCATATTCCATGACTTTATTGAAATCTTTATGCAGGTTTATATTGATGACTTCATGGTAAAGTCTTCGTCCCAGGATGACCATTTAGACCACCTTCGACGCTCATTTGAAGGAATGAGAAAATATGGATTGAAAATGAATCCACTGAAATGTGCTTTTGGTGTACATACAGGAGGCTTTTTAGGGTTCGTGGTGCACAAAAAGGGCATAGAGATCAACCAAAACAAGACAAAAGCCATTTTGGATCTCAAAGCACCGACAACAAAGAAGGAGCTCCAGTCTTTGTTAGGAAAGATCAACTTCTTGAGAAGACTCATCTTAAATCTAAGTGGCAAGACGAAGATCTTCTCGCCATTGCTCAAGATCAAGAAGAATAATGAGTTTGATTGGAAAGAGGAGCACCAAGAGGCTTTCGACGCCATCAAAGGATACCTCACAAAGCCTCTCATGCTGCTACCACCAAGCACAAATAGGCATATGAGATTATATATTGTTGCGTCGGAAATGACAATAGAAAGTATGCTAACACAAGAGGATAACAATGGTGTCAAGAGACCCATCTATTACCTCAGTAGATTATTAATAGATGTTGAAACTAGGTACACCATGATTGAGAAATTGTGCAATATATAAAGCAATATATAAAGCCAGTTGATGTTTATGTTTCGTCTCATTTTGATGTTATTAAACATATGCTGTCAAAACCCATTTTGCATAGTCGAATCGGGAAATGGGCACTCGCATTAAATGGATTCTTGTTAACATACACACCTCTGAGTCATGAAAGGAAAAATAGTGGCGGACTTTATTTTAGACATGCAATAGTCGAAATAACCATTAACATGGTCAATACAGACTCGTGGAAACTTTACTTCGACGGGTCAAGTCTTAAAAATGGTACAGGTATTGGAATCTTAATAATATCCCCACAGAACATTCCCACACAATTTAAATGTAAGGTCGAAGGAAAATGTTCTAATAATGAGGCTGAATACGAAGCCGTAATAACTGGCCTCAAGATCTTGAAAGACTTAGGCGCCAGGAGAATCGAAATAAAGGGGGATTCATAGTTGGTCATCAAATAGATCACACGCGAATATAAGTGTGTCAAAAATAATCTTTTGAAGTACTTTTCCACGGTGACACACTGGATGGAACAATTTGAGATTGTTAATATCTCTCATGTACCCAGAGTGGAAAACCATGAAGCTAACGAATTGGCGCAAATCGCGTCTGGGTATAAAGTGTCAAAAGATAAGCTCAGAGAGTTTGTCGAGGTCAAAGACAAAATGGTTTCGAATGTACTGCCGCCATCACATATGCCAATAGCAAAAGCTGGAGGGGCAAGGGTCCTATCCAAAAATTTTAAAAATTTTATAACTTTTGAGAGTTGCGAAGTTTTTGCTATTGACAGTTTGTCACAATCCGATTGGAGGAGACCAATCGTAGAATACTTGGGAAATCCAGTCGGAGGTGTTGATAGAAAGACCAAGTATAGAGCTTTGAGCTATGTATGTATGGGGAATGAGTTGCTAAAGAAAACCCCAGAAGGAATATTGCTTAAGTGTCTGGGTAACACTGAAGGATGTTTAGCAATGTCTGAAGTGCATAGTGGGATGTGTGGAGCTCACCAAGCGGGCCACAAAATGAAATGGTTACTGTTTTGACAGGGTGTTTATTGGGCAAGTATGTTAAAAGGCTGTATGGACTTCGCGAAAGGTTTCCAGGAATGTCAAGTTCATGCCAATATTCACCACATTCCGGCTAGCGAGTTACACACGATTGCCAAGCCATGGCATTTTAGAGGTTGGGCATTGGACATAATAGGAGAGATTCGACCGACCTCGTCGAAACAACAAAGGTTCATCCTAGTAGGGATAGATTACTTCACGAAATGGATATAAGCAGTGCCTCTAGAAAAGGTGGACTAAGGGGCGGTAATCGACTTCATCCAAAAACACATCGTGTACAGGTTCGAAATCCCTGAAACTATTACCACAGACCAAGGGTCCATCTTTGTTGGACAAAGGGTGCAGGAATTCGCCGCCAAAATAGGGTTTAGACTAATCACCTATACACCTTACTACGCCCAAGCTAACGGACAAGTCGAAGCTGCCAAAATAGGAATTTGCCTTGTCAGACCTCTCATGCTTGCCTTGTCAGACCTCTCATGCTTAGGCGAACCCTTTCTCTCTTTCATGGTTGCCTTGTCAGTCCTCTCATGCTTAGGCAAACCCCCATTATATCTCCTTGGCCATAGCATTTATTAGTTAATTCCACACGCTTTGGTACAGGTATACCTACCTATGGATTCAAACAACGCAACCCTTGGTTCAAACCATACTATCACCACACTTTCATTTCACAGCTCTTTCTCAATCCAAACTTTTCTTTCCTATGTCAATCAACTATTTCCCTTACTTTTGACACACCCTTAGTTCCACGAACTATGGAGCTCTGATTTCCTCATTGCACTATGAGGATACGTAGGCACAGGACTGCGAGATCTTGGCGAGAAACCTTTTTTATTTTTTCTCTTTAGCTCCAGGAACTACGAAGCTTTGATTTCCTCATTGCACTATGAGGATGCAGAGGCACGAGGGCCCCAATCCTCTGCGAGCACACTAAATTATAAACTGTTTTCCCTCTTCGCAAGCAATTTTCAGATAGTAGCACCCATTCACGCAAAGAACAATCAAAATGGTTTTCGTCGAGTACGACGGATGTGAGGGATGCTAATACTTTCCCCTCACATAACCGACTCCCTTACCCATTTCTCTTTACCTTGGGTTTTATCAATATTTCCCTTTCCTTTTGGAATAAATAAAGTTTGATGGTGACTCTGTTGTATCATCGGGCATGCGATGCGCTCAAGTATTTTTTGAGCTGCGACAGACGCATAATCCACCAAGGAAATGGGGGATGGCATTGGAATATTATGTTTTCTCTTTCCAATCACTCACATGAATTCTCCAAATAATACTCTCTCACATTCATGATAATATACACATTGACCAATCCCTCTCTTTATAGAAAATCAGATAAAAAGGTGAGGGGGATTAAAAAGGAAAGAGGCATCCCCACTCAAATCGCTGCACATAAACGAGAAATCCACATTTTCTTCAAATACTTCCTTTTTCACATCAACAAATTTCTCCTCCATCCTCATATTTCCATCACCTTCCTTCACCCATAACAACACCAAAACCACGACATCTCCAAACTCCATCCGAAAACCAACTTCTTCAACCTCCACTTCACATATATCAATCACCCATACCTCAAATCCCGACGCCCTCACTCCAAACAGAAACGAAAAACAAATCTCGAATCCAACATGTCCGGATCACCCCCTCCTTCACTTTAAAAACTCAACGGTCAGTCAACCACACATTAACCATCCACCATCATTGAAAAATTTCTCCATATCATTTGTCTCACCTTGACAACTTTAACTCCCTCTCAACCTCACAAACAACTCAGTAACATCTCTTCATTATTAACTTACAATCTCTCCATCAACAATCTGAACCCATCACTCACGGCTAGTTCCAGCATCACCTTACTCCTTCCACATCCATTTAACAACCTCTTCTGTTTCCGTCGTCGTTACAACTACCACCCCTATCACGTTCAACACCACCAATTTACAAAACAATCACCGCAAAGTTTTTGAACCCACCGGTATATCACTTTAGATCTTGTTGCAGTTTGTTATTATTGTTTTTTTCACTTGAAGTAAGGGTAGAAATAAAACCAAGAACTCAAAGAATTTGCTTTATTGATCTTAAAAATGATAGAGTTGTGTTATGAATTCATGTTTTGCATTTTTGTAAAGTGAAAGAAAACAGAGAAAGTTCTTTAGGATAGATATATTGGTCAACTTTTTCTTTAATTCATTATCATTTTCGTTTAGGTTAAAATTCCAAATTCATACGTATTAATTTTAACTTTTTGGTAGTAACTGAAAAAAGTTAAACCAGCATTTTACAATTTTGTTATTTTTTTACTTTAATTTTGTTGACTGATTTTGGTTTATTATTACATGGTATTATTATTATTATTATTATTATTATTATTATTATTATTATTATTATTATTATTTAGGTGTTAGAAGAAGTTTATATTTGGTCCATTTAAAAGTTGAGAAGTTTGGCCCGCTTTTTACTTATTTTGTGCACTCTTGTTTTTACTAATTGTAACTCCTATATGTTGTATTAAATTTGTAAATATTAAATATATTGCTTGCATTTGATGTTGCTGTTTGTTATTATTGCGTTGCAATTTTGGAGTTTACATTCAATTTAGCTTTCGAAAATCATTTGGATGCATAGATTCGGTTACTCAGCTTCTTAAAGAGTGATTTCGTCATGAATTCACTATAACCTCATGAAATAACTCACTAACCATTACTCGGAGCTTTCTATCCCTAGTCCGCCAGCGTAAGCAGGGTTAGGCAATGTACAGAACGTTAATTCCCTATGTCATTACTCGGGGTATCCTATCCCTATTCGACTAGCGTAAGTAGAATAGTTGCCCTAAGTCCTACATATAGGCTAAGAGCCAGTAATCCATAGGAGTCCAAAATCAGATTAACACATTATCTCAACTAAAAAGCATTAAGATTAAGAAACAATTTAATAGAATTATAGATCAATAGGTTCATACAATGGTCAAATCAACATAGAATCCAACAATATAGAAATAGATTCATCATAACACAACCTAAACTAGGATAATTTAGCTACTCATAATGCAATTAAAATACCATAATTGATAGATGAAAATAACATAAGAACTCCCTTGAAAAAGTTCAAAAAATACCCTTTTAAAGCAGATAGAATGGATCAGAAACGCGTCAGAAAAAGACCCAAAAAGGTACCATCGCGCACGTCACTATTCCTTCGTGCACGTGATATTGAACACGTAGTATCGAGCACCTGATACTTCCCATTGTGCGCGTGATTATTCCAGAATGAAGATATTTCTCTTAGCTTCATTTTTCAAAAAAAACCCACGTCAAAACGAGTTACGGAACTCCGGATATGATCAATTTACTAGACAAACATCAAGATGTAAATTGTGCTAAAAATTGTTCGTTTCTTCACAATTACTACCCAATTTCTTGGTTTCGCTCTGTTTCTTCGAGTTCTTCATTTTCTTGATACTTCTTAATATTTATCTCAACTTTAACTTGAGATTTCATCGAATTCATCACAAATACTCATAAAAATCATGTAATGACAATTGTCATCAGGCATGGCTTCTAATGACTATGTGGACCTGAGAACTGGTCAGGCAAAACCTAATCTCCAAGCATCAATTGATCAGGAAAGTAAATCATTTCAAAATACTCAGTTAATCTAGGGTCATTCACTTCAAGAGAGCAGCAAAATCAACCACTCCAAAAGTCGAATAATATGAGGCAAGTCTCTTAAAAGCTCAATCAGGGGCAAGTCATCTCAAGAATACAGTGCAAGCCACTTCCAAATATCTGTTGTGTCATACCCCAAATTTTGACCACCAAGACTTCCCATCATTGTGCAAATCATAACCACAATATGGATGTACCATCAGGCCTCATCAATCTCCTCAAGGGTTGTTGAGCTTTCACTACAACCAAAAATTAGGGTTTCAAGCCCTCTCAGAGCACTTAGACAAAGGATCAATCAAGAAATAACATGATCTTCAACTTGTTTAACCTCTCAAACACCTATAAAGGATCAAGAGGACTCCCACATCAAGAATCAAACACAAAGTTGCAACATTCCAAGTGGATCAAGCCTCAAGATCACCAGTGTCACCAAATTAGGGTTTTGGTCGACTGAGGCCTCCAGATGAAAATTTTCATCTGGGCATGAGCCAATACTTCAAAGCACAACCCAAGATACTCCAAGGGACCTCATGGACCCAATCATCAAGTCAATTTAACCTCAGGGGATGCATTTACCAAAAATCAGGAATTAGGGTTTCTTGACCTAATTCACCCCTAAGTTGACTTTTGGGACAAAGCATGAGCCAATACCTCAAGACATGATTTGAGGGCCTCCAATATACTACATTGATCCATTTTCAACAATGGATTGACCCAAGAAGCTTGATTCACAAGTTTCATTTTCATCAGGACCACAGTTAGGGTTTCGAGGAAAAGTCAATTGTACCTTTGACTTTTGACCTAGACATGTTCCCAAACCTTGGGACATGATTCAATATATCCTATAACACCTATGGAATCCATCCATTAGGTTTGATTTAGGTCAAGGACTTGATTTCACAGAGGATCGCACAGTTTGGATTTTATCCGATAAAAAGTCAACTGTGCACAAAATCAAGTTTGACTTTTTGGAATTTTTCATAAATATGATTCCCCTAAGTCCAAAACAATGTTAATGTGTGACATTGATCATCATCCATCAAGAAAAATCAAGAAAAGTGAGATTTCTTGCAAAAGGGGCAACCTTGAGAAACCAAATTTTTTCTAAGTTATGGAATAAAAGTGGTTTTGGTACCAACTTCCAAGGACCATAACTTGAGATCCAAGCAACCATTTTGGGTGATCCAAAGCTGGGTTTGTAGGTCTTGCTACACTCTACAAAAGCTTCAACTACCTCAGACTCCAATTCTTTATGGATTTTCAGTTATGGAGTGATCAAAATGACAAAAACATGAAAATAACACTTTTTCCAACACTTAGTGAAAATCTGCCTAAGTTACCAGCCTTGAGCATCAATGTTCATGAGGTTTTCTCAGTTGGATCCAAATAGTTTCAAAACAAACTATGATCACACATGTTTTGTATCATATGAGGGCTTTCTAAAAAGCACAAAAGCCTCCCATAACTCAACCTGAGTAGGGAGATATGAATCCCTCAAAATCACCATTTCCAACTATCCTAGGCAAGGCAGATTTTGGCAGATTTTGTTATTTTGCTCGATTTGGGAAATTTGAACAAATCCAAGCCTTGTCATCATTTTGGACACACCTGAGGATAAAACAAAAGGAGAATGATCTGATCCCCAAGCCTCCAAAGTCCAAGAATCTACCTTAGCCATAACAAACCTAAAAAGGCTAAAAAGGTGCCAAGACTCCAATTTTGTTTCAATGCATTTAAGGGATACATCAAGGTGGCATGGACTGACACATTCCTAACTGAATGAGTCAAGGATCAGTACTGAATCATAGGGCCATAGGCTTGTGCCCTAACCTCAAGTCAATGGCTAGAGGAGACTTGAGATTCCTTTTGCTCAACATTGGCCAAAGGCCTACTGCAGCTGTCAATCACTATTGCTTGCAAAAAAAACTTGCTCCACTATAAATAGAGCTTATTTGTGCTCAGTTTGAGTACACCAAAGCACTACAACACTTGCTTTCCCCAAAATCTCTTTCTTTAGGCCAAAATGCCTTCTTTTGCAAGGTATCTCTGAGTTTTTGAGTTAGAGAGCAATTCCACCGTAGCTCATGATCCAAACACCTCTAAAATGTTGTATCTAAGTTGTCCAAACAATCACTTGTGACCTGAAACACCAAAATCACAAAGTCAACCTCCAAAACCTCAAAATTTGACTTTTCTGCATTTTTCAAGCCATGCCTTGATTCAATCACTTCCAAAACCAAACAAAGCCTCAAACATACTCAAAATATCATCCTTAAACTGTCCCAAACGGTTCCCCTCATCTGGAACACCATTTGAGAGAGTTGCCATATTGGTCACTTTTGCCCCTTTTGCAAGAAAGTGCCACAACTTGCTCCTGAGGATTTCAGCTGGTTATAATCATTCTAAAAGCTTCTAAGGGATCAATTAAGAGTGTCCAAAGCATCAAATTACTTCTGGCACAAGGAACTTGGCAGATAGCACAAAAAGCTCCAAGAGGTAAGTGCATGACAACTTGAACTCTTTGAATTATGCATTCCTTTGATGTCCATTGATCATAAACATCTCATACATATTATATATGTTGTGTTTGAACCAATTTGCCATGTAATTCTTGCATGTACCATGAGATAGCATAGAACATGCAAAAATAGGCCTATTTTGAAATCACTATCGGATTTTGAGGAGGAAACATTTTCTGAAAATTCCAAAGGCACCATTGGATTCCTCATGAAATTCTAGGTCAGATGCACCTAAATTTTGTCCCAATCCATGGAGAAATGAGAAAGTTAGAGGCTTCACGTAAACTGCCCAAAAGCTTGCCTTGCCTTGCCCAATCCTAGAAACAAGGCATGCCTTATGAATTAATGGGGTGGTTTTGATACACGGATGTATCACCACCCCAGTGGTAGCGCGCGTGTGTGTTTGTTGCCAAGGTCGTGGGTTCAAACCCCACCCAGACCATTTTGCCATTTTTCACATTTTGCTATTTTTTTCCATATTTTCATGTTTTTGTTAATTAATTGAAAAGTTAATTTCTCTCTCAATTTTAATTATTTTTTATTGATTCTTTTTTTGAAAATTCACAAAAACATTAAAATATTTTATTCCATGCAAATTTCACAAAAAAATATTATTTATTTCATATATTTGGTAATTTTGTAAGGAATTATGTTTTATTTGTTTTTAAACATTAAAAATATTTTCTTTCTCTTGGTTTTACAAAATTTAAATGATTTTTAAAGCATCATATGAATGAAACATGATTTTCCAAATATAAATCCAAGATCACAACCTTTTTTCACATATTTGGTTATTTTAATTGAATTTTTATTCAATTAAAATACATTTAAAAACCAAAATTAGGGTTTTGATCACTATCACCCTAACAAATCTTTTTTCAAACAACCTTTGGGCCTCTAATAGAGTGTAAGACCCAACCCCTTTTGTACATAAATAATTTTGGGCCTCAGTCATTGTATAAGACCCACTGTGTTTTCAAAATCTCGGCGCGATCGTGGCTTTTTCAAAACATTTTCATATGGGTCTCCCTTATGTTGTAAGTCCCATTTCTTTTTTTTTTTTTTTAATTTCCGGGCCTCTCCTTGAGTTGTAAGACCCATTCCTTTGTATAGAAAACCTTTTTGAGCCTTAGTCATTGTATAAGCCCAGTACAGTTTACAGAACAAGGGTACGATTACTGTTTTTCATCTGGGCCTCTCCTTGAGTATAAGCCCCAATCTGTTCAAAAACAACTTCCCTTTTAATTTAGGCTCAAACTTGTAGTTGTTATCAAAACTTTCTTTAATTTCTTGAACAACTAACCATACAGCTGTTACAATGGAAGCTTGCTCGCCTGTAAGTTTTATCAGCTTTCATTTACTCGCTTTCATATATATAACTGTATTGTTGGAAGCTTGCTCACCTGTAAGTCCTTCTTTCATATCCTTTTAAATACTTGTCATATATCAACTGTATATATACTTGTATATCCTCTTAGAGTTTTCCCCGGTAACTAAGTCTAGAATTAGGTAAAGCCAGTTGGTCACTCTTTAATACACTCAAAACTAGATCCCCATAGAATTTTCAGATACAGTCTTGCCTTCTCTTGGGTTTAAACAATATGGAACAAAGAGAAAGGCATTATTCTCGGTGAAACTTTTCTCAGACTGTCACTATTAGAAATTGTCAAAGAAGTTCATTTCCCCATAGAGGATTAATTCCCGGTGAAACCTCTCTTGAATTTCTTCAAATCCTAGAACTGTTCATTAAAGAAAAGATTATTCTCGGTGAAACTTTTCTTGAACTCTTCTTAAGTTTGGGACCCACGGGCTTCCTAAAAGTATCCCCGCCTCCTCTTGGGCTTTGTACAAGGACCCTCCGGCTTCTTAGAAGTTCTCATGCCTTCTCTTAGGCTTAATACAAGGACCCTAAAGACCTCTTAAAGGTATAGGATAGAACTTAGTCATCCTTTGCTAGAGCAGTCTTTCCAGAGTCAAATATCAGACAAATTTTAGGGATGATTCTCATCCCTTAAAACACCTGCCTCCTCTTGGGCATCATACAAAGATAAACTCTTCCATACCAGTAGACTTGGACAGTCTAATCTCCTTTTGGATCTCAAAGACATTCTCAAGTTCCCTACAAACATAGGAGAAACCCTGGACATTTTAATAAATCCCCAGCAGAGTTAAAACCCATGGGTTCTGAAACCCAGTCTTTCTCCTAAAATTCCCTAGCCAGGGTCATCAGTATAACACTATCCCAAATCAAAACCTCAAGGTATCTGATACCTCAACTCTTCTATAATCCTCAGCAATAGTTGATTCCCCATTTGGACCTGCCTCTGGATCTCAACAATCCTCAGTAGAAGACAGCCTCCTCTTAGGCTTTGTATAAGGATTTCTTTCTTTGTTCTTCCCCAGCAAAGATAACCTCCTCTTAGGCTTTGTATAATGATTTTTCCTTTCCTTAGCACAGTTAGCCTCCTCTTGGGCTTTGTACAAAAAATTTCCCTAGCTGAGCTAACCTTTCAAACTCTCTTGTTAAGTCAATTACCTTTCAGACTCTCTTGTTGAGTCAATCACCTTTCAGACTCTCTTGTTGAGTCAATCACCTTTCAATACTCTCTTGTTGAGTCAACCCTTTTAGCCTCAATCTTGGGCTTTGTACAAGACAGATAAAAACATTCTCATGTTGAGTTAATCTTTTTCAGCCTCCTCTTAGGCTTGGTATAATGATTTCCCCTAGCAGAAGTCAGCCTCCTCTTAGGCTTTTCATAATGATTTCTCCAGCTTGTTCAGCCACAATCTTGGGCTTTGTACAAGACAGATAAAAGCACTCTCTTGTTGAGTCAAATCCCTTTCAGCCTCAATCTTAGGCTTTGTACAAGACACCATATAAATTTCCTAAGTAGCGTCAATCCTCTTTTCAGCCTCAATCTTGGGCTTTGTACAAGACAGATAATACTCTCCAGCAGAGTCAAACTCATTTCAGCCTCAATCTTGGGCTTTGTACAAGACACCTAAAATATCCTCAGCCGAGTCAGTAAAAATCTTATTTTAGCCTCAATCTTGGGCTTTATACAAGACGGGTAAAGATTTCTTTCCCACCGAGTCAGTCTTCTTTTCAACCTCAATCTTGGGCTTTGTACAAGACACATACAAATCCTCACCAACGGAGTCAAAATCCCTTTTAGCCTCAATCTTGGGCTTTGTATAAGACAGACAAAATATTTCCCCGAAAAAGTCAAACTTTAGCCTCCTCTTAGGCTTTGTATAATGATATCCCCAAAAGAGTCAGTCTCTTTTTAGTATCAATCTTGGGCTTTATACAAGACAGATAAACACTCTTTTATTGAGTCAGTCTATTCCAGCCTCCTCTTAGGCTTTGTATAAGGACTTCCCCAGTGGAGTCAATCAATCTCTTAGCTTCAACCTTGAGCTTTGATCAAGGCACACAAAAATCAACATCCCCTCAAAGGAAATCAAAATCTCTCTGTAGGAAGTCATTTCTCTGTATATCACACATCAAAATAAACATTCAAAACAAACCCTAATCCCAGATAACTGCAATAAGTGGCACACTTGTTGATTCAAATATCCAAGCTGTCGTCCATCTTTTATCCTGGTAAATTCTCTCTTTCATCTAATTGTTGTAAGTGGAAAGCCTCTGGATTATTTACATCCACGCCACTGTCCCTCTCTTAGCATGAAAGATTCCTAAGGAAAAATGGCATTTCTCTACACTGAGTTAAAGTTTTCTCCTTCAGGACAAAACCCCTATAAAGGAAATTATGGCATTGCTGGATTCTCATATCCCAGTTAAAGTAACCCTCCTTTATAAACAGTCGCCCAACAGTTGTGATAAATAGATGAGATGTCTCCCTTTAGAGATGATAAATTCTCTCTCAGTTAAACCTTTTAGCTTCAATCTTGGGCTTTGAACAAGACACAAATACTCCTTTAGCTTCAATCTTGAGCTTTGAACAAGACACAAATATACTTTTTTAGCTTCAATCTTGGGCTTTGAACAAGACACCAAAACATCATCTTTTTCCTCCCATAGAATAGGAGGAACTATGATTGCTCTGATTTCCTTGTTTCTTTAAGCGGGAATACGTAGGCATAAGATTGCGAAATCTTAGCGAGCATACCAACCAAAAACTTTAGGTCCAGTACCTTCACACATACCAATCAAAACTGAGGTCCAATACCTCACCAAAATCATCAAAAACTCTCTCTCTCTCTCAAACATTCCCAAACCCATCAACAGATACACACCATCAAGTACAAAGCAGAACCTAAAACTAACAACCTATGGATAACCACATATAGGATGGGTAATTGACAACTCCCAATTATATAACCTGACCCCGGACCCCCCAATCTCTTTAAGCATTTGTTCAGTTAAACATTCGCGTGCAAGGTTAGTTTTAGATAGCTTCCCTTTCCCTTCCAGCTTCATGGGATAAATAAAAAATCAGAAAGTAGCACCCCACTCCTCCTCATTGTGAGGAGAAGACCCTTCGCGATAAGGTGGTCGCGTCACCGACAAAAATCGCACGCTACAGATAAAATGGCGACTCTACTGGGGATCGTCTTTGATCTGTCTAGGACTAAGATTAGAATTCTTAAGAGGTATAGGATGTTAATTTTAGGAATGAATATATATATATATATATATATATATATATATCGCTTTTCCTACTTGATATCCGTGTTTATTTTTCTGTTAATGGGAATGCGAGTGATGTCGCATGTGGAAAGTATGAGTGATACCTAAGATAGGTGATGGCAGAGACAGATGGTCTTATAGGGAGTGAATCCCTAATAAGCTGTCCCGGTAGACCATCAAATCAGTGGAGGTGCCCTTTGCGGATTCAATGTCTAACGACTTCGGTTGTGAAAGCAGATTGTCCGATTATGGTATCCATGAAACTGAGGATTTAGTAGACAGTAACCAAGTGGCTATTTAGTAGTGCGGTAGCTATCGAAAATAGTTGTCACGCGATACTACACTCAATTGAGATTACCCTAAGATACTACAGCTCGCTCGGGTGAACCAACCTGCTGTTGTTATCCCAAGGGGGTCAATGATTTTGAGTACAGGTACAAAAATTCACCATAGTACAACCTTTGGGGATGGGTAGAGCCATGACTCCATGCTCGTGACGCTGAACCTTTGAACCCATGTTTTTCTATGTTTTTGTGTGCTGCATTTATGCATTCATAAAAAGAACTCTTAAGCAAAGAAAAAATCCTCTTTTCTAGTCTCTCCTTTTCAAATTAAACTAAAACAATAATTGCAAATATCAGAGAGAGAAAGATTGCATTATGGATTTCGGTAGAAGGAAGACGCACAAGTACACCTTCAAGGTTCCAAAACTAGAGGATTTAAGAGGGTTGGCAAGGATGATCACCAACCCTAATGATTTCAGAGCTAAATACGGAGGACTGTTGTCTTTGTTAAGGGTCCATGTAGTTGAAGGAATCCTGTCTACGCTGATTCAATTCTACGATCCGGTTTATCACTATTTCACATTCCTGGATTATCAACTAGCACCAACACTGGAGGAGTACTCTCACCTGACTGATTTACCCATCACTAACCAAGCTCCCTTTTCTAGATTGGAAGAAATTCCAAAGGATTAAACCATTGCAAGAGCAATTTATTTGGACGAGTCAGAAGTCAGGACTCACATGACCGCTAAGGATGGAATCCAAGGTTGTCCATCCTAGTTCTTGGTAGAAAAAGCCCTTTACTTTGCCAGTATAGGAAACATAACTGCTTTCGAAGATATCTTTGTTCTACTCACATACGGGTTATTCCTTTTTCCCAATATAGATAACTTCGTTGATACCAATTCCATTAAGATATTTCTGATTGGAAACCCTGTACAAACCTTACTCGCAGATGCTTATCATTTTGTACACTTAAGGAATTTGTACAGTGGAAGAATGATCACATGTTGTGTACCCTTGTTATACAAATGGTTCACTTCCCATTTACCCAAGTCTGCTGTTTTTTGGGATCATAAGAGTACTCTACGTTGGTCACAGAGAATCATGTCTCTTACCAACTCTGACATAGATTGGTACAATCGGATCTATGACAGAATAAGGATCATTGACAAATGTGGAAATTTCCCTAATGTACCCCTCATAGGAACTAAAGAAGGAATCAACTATCATCAAGTTTTAGTTCTTCGTCAACTCGGATACCCGATGAGACATATCCCACGTAATGTTCATCTGGAAGGTTTTTTCTTCAAGGAAGGAGAAAATGATAGGGCACTAAAGATAGAAATAGTGCATGTCTGGAAACATGTTCACAGGAAAGGAAGAGAGTCTCTAGGAAAACCAGACTGTGTCTCTGTGGAACCTTATCTCCACTGGGTACAAACTAGAGCCCTCAAGCTAAGGATGCCTTACCCTCGTCAAGAAGTTCTTCCGCTAAAGGAATATGTCCTTTATTTTATGTCTAATACAGAAAAACTGCAGGTCACTCTCAACAAAGTTCAACGGGAAAAGAAATCTTGGAAGAACAAGTACTGCATTCTCAATGTGGAGTGTACCAAAATTCAGCAACTGTTAAAAGAAAAGGACACTCTAATTAGGATATTAGAGCAACATGCTGTAGAAAATCAAGAAGACCGAAGAAATTTGCTCGCTCCTTTCACTTGGCAAAGGACTAACAACCCGACAACGGATCAAGAGCCCCGGTCAAAGAAAAGGAAAATACCAGAACTAGCACCTGAGCTCTCCTTAGAGAGGACTCAGGATCCCTAAGCTTAGACTTTCCTTTTACAGCACTTTGTAAAATACTGTATTTCCCTTTCTGCAATCTTTCAAATTCAATAAAACGGGGTCTTCCCACTGTATGATATTTGCAATCTAATTGTTGAAGTTTCTTTTTTATTAAAGCAAAAAAAAATTAATATATATTATTGCATATCATTCATCAGTCTCACATAATGCATTCTTCTTACCTTCGAATCTCACGTATGTGTCACGATTCTAGAGTCAAACTGTCTCATTCGTACAATACTCGGGCCAATCGACAAAAGAAAATGGATGATCTCGAGGATGAGAACAGAGAGTTGAGAGAAGAAATCGATGCTCTGAAGGAAGATTTGAGGAAACTCCATAGTGACATGCAATCCCTGGAAACAGCTCAGAGACAACAACAAAGGACTGTGATCTCAGAGATCACATCTACGCCCATAGTGGGGACATATGATCCTCGGTACAACACGCCTAAAGATCGTCCCTGGGGCATGCCTATCAACTTTATCCCTGAAGGATATATCCCGCCGGTCACGGAAGACCCGGAAACTACAGCAGGAACCGCTGGGCTTGAAGGTTACAAACTTCGGGAAAGTGAAGATACAAGGGGCATGACAGTGACTCATGAAGGTTACAAACTTCAGGATAGGGAAGCACCAAAGGTCACCGCCGTAATGACTATACCATAACCAGTGGTACACACTGTCCCCGAAGGACAGATTCCACAGATACCTTCTGGTGGAAACGCAGAGATGTACGACAGAATGAATGAGTTCCAAGAGCAATTCCTGGAGATGCAGAAAGAACTGCATGCCATTCGCGGTCAGGATCTATTCGGAAAGGACGCCGCAGACCTTTGTTTGGTCCCCAATTTGAAAATCCCGCACAAAGTTATTTGGTGATGTACGCTCGAAAGATGTCAACTAAGACGGAGAATCAACAGCTATTGATCCATTACTTTCAAGATAGTTTAACCGGTGTCGCACTCAAATGGTACATGGGTTTAAACCGCACTAAGATCTTCACTTTTAGAGATCTTGGCGCTGCCTTCGTTCAGCAGTATAAGTATAACCTGGACATGGCACCAGATAGAGATCATCTCAGAGCAATGTTGCAGAAGGACAAAGAAACCTTTAAGGAATATGCTCAGAGATGGCGTGAGATTTCCACCCAGATTTGTCCCCTTCTTGAGGAAAAAGAGATGACAAAGATCTTCTTGAAAACCTTGAGCTCATTCTATTACGATTGAATGGTCGCCAGTGCGTCCAACGACTTTACTGAAATGGTAAACATGGGAGTACGCCTTGAAGAGGCAGTCCGAGAAGGATGTCTGGTCAAAGATGTAGGACCATCAAGCAGTACCAAAAGATACGGTAATGCTTTCCCTAAGAAAAAAGAGCAAGATATTGGTAATATCTCTCTCAGAAAGCCAAGGCGACGGTATCAACCAGTAGCAGCAGTAACTTCTGCTATCAACCCAACACCCGTTCCAATATTTCAACCTCAGGTTGCTCATAGCCAACCAAGTCAAACACAATATTAGTAAAGGACGCAACAGCCTCTTCAGCAGGCTCGTCCACCATACAACAATAATAACCGTACAACGCGACCACCAGGGTTTGACCCTATACCGATGTTGTACGCATAACTGTTTCCACTACTACTGGCCAAGGGGCACGTCCAAACCTGGTCTCCTCTTCTAGTACCAGAAAATTCGCCTTTTTGGTTCAAAGCAGATCAAACTTGCCCTTACCATCAAGGAGGACCGGGGTATAACATAGAAAATTATCTCAGCTTCAAGTCTGATGTGCAGAAGCTTATCTGGAACGGGGTCTTATCCTTCAAGGATATAAATCCAAATGTTCAGACAAACTCGTTGCCTTAACACGAGAAGGCTGCAGTAAATTTGATAGAGGAAGAATCTAATGACAACTATCAAATTCACGATGTACTCCTATTGGGAGCCAACCTGGTCAGGATGCATTGCAGATAGAGCGGGTACGGTCATGTACCGTCTCACAATTATCACCAGTGTGATATCTTCTCAAAAAATAATCAAGGATGTTCCATAGTGCAATTAGCTCTACAAGAACAAATGAATCTTGGATGGATTCAAGATCACCGAATCCGTGAGGTCAATATGGCTCACGCAAATTCCAACATCATTCAAAACCACAACATTCTGGAAATGAATGTCAACTTGGTGGAAATGCACTCAAGGCAAATCCAACATCATAATCTGCCACGACACGATTACAATTCCTGTCCGATCTGCTCAATAAACAATCAGGGATGCTCTTTTGTACAAGAGGCCCTCCAGCGTCAGATGGATCTTGGATGGATCCAGGACTACCGTGATAGAAGTCAATATCAAGTCAACATGGTTCAAATCTTTGATATTCTCTTAATGAATACCAGTCTGGTGGAATTACATGTTAAGCAGGTCAGGCTCAGTTTTCTGGCTTCACATGATTATCAACACTGTAAAGTATGTCGAGAGAATGACCAAGGATGTGCACTTGTCCAAAGAACGCTTCAACACCTGTTGAACCACTGGTGGCTTCCGATCTATCTAGATGAAGACACACAACAAGTCAGTATGACTGACGGGAACGCTGCTAGGCATCAAAGTCAGGATGTCCGATCGGTGGAAACAGACCTAGTAAAGGTGCACTGCATATAAAGCGGACATGGCTTGGTGCCACCGCACAATTATGAGCGCTGTAGAGTTTGCTCAGAGAATAACCAAGGATGATACCTTGTGCGAGCAGCTCTTTAAAATAAGTTGGACCGAAAGGAGATCCGACCATGTTCAAGTTCTGGTTTGATTGATGTAATGCCAGACTATCTTCCTGATCAAAGCAAAGACAATGTCTTAATCCCTAAACAGGAAATGGCCAAAGATGTATGTGTCATAATCCCTCTACTCCATGAATCAAGAGTTCCTCCTGATAGTGGAAAGATTCTCAACCTCGAACCAATTGAGGCTGGCTACGATAGTCAGAAAAATCAAAAGACTCCTATAGTTATCTATCTGCCGGGACCAGTACCATACAAATCCGATAAGGTTATCCCTTACAAGTACGGTGCAACAACAATCGAGAATGGAAAGGAAACTCCATTACCCTCTGTCGTGAATATTGTAGATATCAGTCGAGTAACACGGAGCGGTCGGATCTTCAACAGAGGAGTTGGAGAACCCACCAGAGAAAAGGAACCTCAAACAGAAGTTCCCAATCAACCAGTCGGTCAATCCAGTAATCCCGACTTTTCAAAGAACAACGATGAGATGCTGAAGCTCATCCAGAAAAGTAAGTACAACATTGTAGACCAACTGTTGCAAACTCCTTCGAGAATCTGTGTTATCTCTCTTGCTCAGTTCCGAAGCTCACAGGGAAGCCCTACAGAAAGTCTTAGAGCAAGCCTTTGTGGAACAAGATGTAACAATAAGACAATTTGACAGCATCATCTCCAACATCACTTCCTGCAACAATTTAGGATTCAGTGATGAAGAACTGCCAGAAGAAGGCAAAAAGCACAATATGGCACTTAACATTACAGTCAACTGTCAGGATGATGCTTTAGCCAGCGTACTGGTAGATACCGGATCAGCTCTGAATGTTATTCCAAAATCTACTCTGATGCGACTATCATTTCAAGGATCTCCGATGAGAGGCAGTGAGGTCATCATCAAAGCTTTTGATGGATCCCAAAAAACAGTTATCGGCAAAGTCGACCTTCCTATAACTATCGGTCCTCACACTTTCCAAGTCACTTTCCAGGTCATGGACATCCGGGCAGTATACAATTGTTTATTAGGAAGTCCTTGGATACACGAGGCTGGGGCAGTTACTTCTACACTTCACCAGAAGTTGAAGTTCGTCAAAAATGACAAGCTAGTCACAGTATGCGGAGAACAGGCCTTAATCGTAAGCAACTTATCATCATCATCCTGTGTAGAACCAGAGGAGGTTATTGGAACCCAGTTCCAAGCACTTTCGGTGAGCAATTAGAATCAATCAGAAAAAGGAACATTGATTTCCTCGTACAAAGATGCTCTCAAAGTGATCGAGAGTAACAACGCAAAAGGATGGGGATAGCTTGTCATTCCTACTGATAACAAGACAAAGAAAGGTCTTGGTTTTTCCTCAACCTGTACCCAGACTGCTATTAACAATGAAAGTTTTCATCCCATTCAGGACTTCTTCCACAGTGGAGGCTTCCTTCACCCAGTGTCTCAAGAGGTACATACCATCAATGAGGGTGAATCCTCCGATATAGATGCAGAGTGAAAGTCCTATCTCGACGAGGACGGTTATATGTCTCAGGAAGAAATGCGTACGCCATTTTTCTATCCCGCACAGAGTCTGAGATATATACCAAGATCAGATGTCAAAATGATGTACGGAGATTATGATCCGGAAGGATGTCGTGCTCCACCAAACTCATTAGAGGAAGACACTCTGATGAAAGACAACTTTGACTATGATTATTATGACCTAATGGATGACTTGTTTATCTGGCAGTCATACCCAGAAGACTTGGGGCAAAAGAGTCAGCCAAACGACGCATATCAACTGAGCATCATTGAAAAGAATACTTGTGTCCCCACCAAATCATGGGATCATTACTCAGGGCATTCAGAGGATATCCAGCACAACGATGAATCTGCAAATATTGCAGGACAAGAATTCATCAACTATGTTTTTCCCGAGGTCAACGTCATCTAGAGGGATGACTCTTCCAGTTCCACAGAAGTATGGGACACTTAGGACAACCGAGTGGCAAATACGACTTCTTGGTCAAGTACACCGCTCCTGAAAGCTCTCGTATTAGGCTCGAAGACATCCAGCGAACTGGATGGGGAGATCTGCCTGAGAGTGAAAACCCTGTGCAAGATATAACCGAAGAGTTTGTAATGCCCCAAATTTCGTAAGAATATTTATTTAATTTATTTAAATATTATATTCGTGAATTTCTGTGATTTTTTGTGGATTGTGTCGATGTCGATGTTTTATGAAGTTTTGGTTATTTTAATTAAATAATAGTATATAATATAAATATATTAGTATTATTATTAATTTAAAATAATATTAGAGGAATTAAGGGTAAGATGGACATTTGAGGAATATTAGTGGGAGTATTATGGGAAAGCCCAATTTTGAGGCCCAAAAGTTAAATTAACCAAAAAGGAGGACTTGAGGAGAATTAGGATTCATTTTGTGGAGATCGCGAAAATAAGGAGAAAGTGTAGAGCTCTGAGGAAAAAGGGAAAAGGCGAGAATTTTCGTGAAGGTTTCCAAAGGCTCAAGAGAGAACTCATCGGATCAACAATCTAAGGTATGAGGAGTAATTGTCTTTCATTGTTTTCATTATAGGATTCGATTGATTGAAGTGGACTTTGGGGTTTTTGAGGGTTTATGGGTTTTGAGATAAACTGATGACTTTGAGGGCATGTTGTGAGATCGATTATTAAGAGTTGAAATAATCAGTAGAGTAGACCTTGGGGCTGATTTCCCCGTTGTTATAGTTTTAACCTGGTGGTGAAGGATTTATGGAGTTTATATGAAGCTTGAGAGTTTTGAAGTTTTAGGGAAATTAAGGTTTCCCGTAGTGTCCTGAATCGACCTAACAGACGTAGGGTTTAGACCATTAAATTCTATGATGCATTAGAACTATTATAGGGATGTTTTTGGGTCATTTGGAGCTATAATCGCAGGTACCTCGGAGGTTGTGGAGCCACTGATGCGTAGCAGCGATTTGCTGTAATCGCAGGTTCGCTAGGCGAACCATTGCTTCGCTAGGCAAATGTTCGCCAAGGCTCGCTAAGCGAGCAGCACAGAGAATGCGCGATAACATGGGAGGGGGTACTGAGATGATTCTGGAGAGGAAAGGTGGGCTTCGTTGGGAGTTTCGCTAAGCGAAGAAATCAGCGAGGGAGTTCGCTAAGCGAGTCAACCGGCGAGTATGACAGATGATTGTGTTCTGGTGTTGAGTGTGGGGTCTGTGGGGTTCGCTGGCCACTTCGCTAAGCGAAGGCCACAGTGAACAGGTTGGCTAGGCGAACCCTGGAGCGAACTTCGGCTGTTCGCAAATTCTTGTTTATGCTGATGTGTTGTTTTTGATGTTTTGATGTTGTAATGTTATGATGACTTGCCATGATGTTCTTGATGATATTGAGGTGATAACTTGTGATGTTTTGATGAATACATGATGATATGGGTTTTATTAAAATTGATGAATGATGATGCACGTGATGATGTTTACTTGATGATGATGAATTATTGACGTTTGTGTATCATATATTCATATGCATACTCTGTGACGACGCTTCATTCCCATTGTGCGGACATGAGGTAATTATGACGTGCTCCGGTTCCAAATGTGGGATCGATCCTATTGAAGGGGATCTTTGGAGGGTTGATGGCCTAGTGTCCATCTATTATGGCGATTGGTACCACATGCATGAGTCTTGTTGCGAATTTGTATTTAATTGGCGTTGTTGTATTTTTATGATGATGTTTGCAATTTAATGGTTCCTTGTGATGACCCTGAAGATGTTGTTTATGAAGATAATTCCAATTTATGTATATCTTGTTTTATAATGATTATCATGAATTGTGATTACTCACCCTTCCTGTTTGAATGTTGCATCCACGTGGGTAACGTGCAGGTGATCAGGTTTAGCTGTGAATGCTTTCGAAGACCTTGAAGTTTATTTGCTTTTGGTCGAGTTAGAGGGTCTTGCTCTGATAGTGTAACATCGAGTTGGGGTCCTTTGAGTCTAACTATGTTGTTTCCTTATTTTTGTTGTCCTTTGATGATGTGGTTTTATTTTTTTGTATTACGATGTTTGTTGAAAACCTTTTAATTGAGAATTTTGAGTTCCGCTGCCATGTGAAGGCTTTTGAGTTATTTTGAGGAAAACCCTTTTGTTTACAGGGAAAGTGTATTATTTTGATTTAAATGAGAAATGTGCACCCTTGAGGTGATTTTGATACTTTACTCTGATATTTTGAGTTGTTTCTGCTGCAATATTTGTGGGGGTAGAAAAGGGTGTTACATTAGTGGTATCTGAGCAGGTCGGTCCTTCCGGCCAGGTTTTTACGTGATGTCAGTCCCATATCAGTGGACGAGTGTATGCACACTGTCGATGTTTTAGTTCTTCTAACCTTGTTGGTGGTGTGTAGGATGGCTGGAAGAAATGATCGTGCAATTGCTGATGCATTGGAATCGGTTGCTAACGTGGTGGCGCAGCTGAATCCAAATGGTGGAGCTCCTGATGAGTTTCGTGCATTGGGGAAGTTTCAAAGGAATAATCCACTGACTTTTTTGGGTACACATGATCCAGCAAGTGCACACAAGTGGCTGACGTCGATCGAGAAGATCTTCTGAGTGATGGGGTGTTCTGATGAGCAACAGGTTCAATTCGGAACGCATATGCTGGAAGAAGAGGCTGAGGACTGGTGGGATAACACCCGTTAGAGACTCACGGATGTTGGCACTGTGATAACTTGGGATGTGTTTAAGCAGAAGTTTCTGGGGATGTATTTTCCAGAGGATGCTCGTGGCAAGAGAGAAGTGGAATTCCTTGAGCTGAAGCAAGGAGATGTGATTGTGGCAGAGTATGCCATAAAGTTCAAGGCTTTGTGTAGCGCGATTTTTATGGTCCTGAGTCAGTATCGCTTGGGCACTACAGTTCGATTCATTTTGTATCATGTTAAGCTGATTAAGGAAGAGAAATAGATGTCTCCAATTAACCCTGCTTGCATACTGAGTTTAAACAGTCAAAACTGTTGGTTTACAGATGCTATTAAGATATGGGCCCCTCTTCGGTTATTTTGTTAAGAATATAATGTTTGGACTATTTGTGAGGTTTTAAGATGTTAGGTCTGATACTTTTCGATTGATGTATGAAGGTACGGGATTTTGGGTTTTTGATTAGTATGCTCGCTAGGATTTTTCAATCTTATGCCTACGTATTCCCGTTTAACGAAACAGGGAAATTAGAGCGATCGTAGTTCCTTCTATTTTATGGGAGGAAAAAGGTTGTTTTGGTGTCTTGTTCAAATCCCGAGACGTGAAGCTAAATCTGGTTTGTATCTTGTTCAAAGCCCAAGATGTGAAGCTGAAGGGTCTATTTGTATCTTGTTCGAAGCCCAAGATGTGAAGCTAAAGGGGTTTGACTTTAGAGAGAATTTGTCATCTCTAAAAGGGGATATTTGGTATGTTTGTCACAACTGTTGGGTGACTGATTATAAAGGAGAATTACTTTAATTGGGATATGTGAATCCAGCAATGCCATAATTTCCTTTATAGGGGATTTTTAACCTGAAGGAGAAAACTTTAACTCAGTGTAGAGCAATGCCATCTTTCCTTAGGAATTTCTCATGCTAAAAAAAGGACAGTGGCGTGGATGTAAATAATCTAGAGTCTTACAGCTTACAGCAATTTAGATGAGGGAAAAAGAGCTGTTGATGTTTGTATCCTGTGAGCACGGCATAGATTTTGATGCTAACAAGTTGATTGACTCAACCGGGGTTTTCTTATACAAAGCCTAATAGGAGGCTATTGACCTAACAAGAGGGTGCTTTTAGGTGTCTCGTACGAAGCCCGAGAGAGAGGCTAAAAGGGGTTGACTCAATAAGAGAGTTCTAACCAGTGACTGACTCAACAAGAGAGTGCTTTTATATGTGTCTTGTATGAAGCCCAAGACGGAGGCTAAAAGGTTTTGACTCTACATGAGGGTCTTTTATACTCAACAAGAGAGTGGTTTTGTATCTCGTACGAAGCCCGAGATGGAGGCTGAGAGAGAAGTGACTCAACAAGAGAGTCTTTTATACTCAACAAGAGAGTGATTTGGTATCTCGTACGAAGCCCGAGGTGGAGGCTATACAGGTTTGACCCAACAAGAGAGTCTTTTATACTCAACAGAAGAGTGATTTGGTATCTCGTACGAAGCCCGAGATAGAGGCTGAAAGTGGGTGACTCAACAAGAGAGTCTGAAAAGGTTACCCCCGCTGGAGAGAATCATTTGTACAAAGCCCAAGAGGAGGCTATTGTGCTGGTGACTGTTTCAGTCTATTGACAGGTCCAGTATGTTGGATAAAAGAGAAAATCAGTTCTTATGAAGGGAACGATTAAAGGTATTATTGTGCTTTGGCACTGATCAGAGGATCAGGGTTATTTCCTGTTCTTTAAGGAAACGGGAAATCCAAAGGGTATTGATACTGTCCAAGTCGACTGGTGTTTTAGAGAAATCGATTCTCGGATAGTAAATGATCTTTGTATAATGCCCAAGATAAGGCGGGTATGTTAAGGGATGAAGGTCAACCTATTAACAGATCTGACACTTGACTCAGAAAGACAGCTCTAGCAAATTGATGACTAGGTTCTGTTCCTATACCTGTAGAGGTCTCTGGGTCCTTGTACTAAGCCCAAGAGAAGGCATGAGAGCTTTTAAGAAGCCGAAAGGTCCTTGTACAACGCCCAAGAGGAGGCGGGGATGCTTTTAAGAAGCCTGTAGATCCCCAAACCCCGAGAAGTTCAAGACATGCCATTCACCGAGAATAGATCAAGCCAGGAAAGTCCGAGAATTTGGAAGAAACTCAAGAGATGCCATCCACGGAGAAAAGATCATCTCTGGGGAGTAGAGTCTCTTTGACAATGTCTAAGGGTGACAGTCTGAGAAAGGGTTCACTGAGAATGTTGCCTTTCACGTCTCCGTATTGTTTAACCCCAAGAGGAGGGAAGACTGTGTTTGGTAATCCTATGGGGGTCTAGTTTTGGTTGTATTTAAGAGTGGCCAACAGGGCTTTACCTAGTGCTAGACATAGTTGTCGGGGAAAACTCTAAATAACTATACTAGTATTACACAGTTGATATTTGACAAGTATATAAAAGTTTGTGAAAGAAGACTTACAGTGAGCAGCCCCACAATACAGTTATATATATATATGAAAGCGGATAAAGAAAGCGGATAAACACTTACTCGGTTGTAGAGTTTCCATGCTGTTTGGTTAGTTTGTTCAACAAAGAAAGCTTTGATAACAATATTATATTCAAAATCAAAGGAGATAGTGCTTTGAAAAGGTTGTTGGGGCTTACAGCTAAAGGAGAGGCCCAAGGTTTTATCAGTGATTGTACTGTTTGTACAGGGACTTATACAAGTGACTGAGGCCCAAAAAGGTTTTCTGTACAAAGGGATGGGTCTTACACTCTCTCAAGAGGCCCAAAGGTGTTTAAAGAAAAAGAATCAGGCTTATAACACGAGGGTAGGCCCATATGATTTGTTTTTTTGAATTGGCGATCGCGCCGAGATTTCTTTAAGATATTGGGTCTTATACAATGCATTGAGGCCCAAAAAGTTTTGGTTAAAAGGGGGTTGGGTCTTACACTCTATTAGAGGCTCAATGATTTATTTTTGTATAAGTGGTGGGGCTTACAGCTCAAGGAGAGGCCCAGATGATTTTGCTAAAACAGGTGACAATCGTGCCGTTGTTTTTGAAAATACAATGGGACTTAGACAATGACTGAGGCCCAAAAAGTGGTGTATTTACAAAGGGGATGTGTCTTACACTCTAATAGAGGCCCAAAGGTTTTGAAAAAGTTTGATGAGGGTTGAATTAATCAAAAACCCTAATTTGTTTTCAAAATGTATTTTAATTGAATAAAAATTCAATTAAAATGATCAAATTTGTTAAACATATGTGGAAACAAATTGTGATCTTGGATTAATGTTTCAAAAATTATGTTTCTATCCACAAAATGATTGGAAATCACTAAAATTTGAAAAATCTAGAAGGAGAAAATATTTTAAATGTCAAAAACAAATAAAATATTAATTATTTACAAAAATATCAAGTATATGAAATAAATAATATTTTTGGGATTTTTTGGGAAAATAAAATATTTTAATATTTTTGTGAATTATTAAAAAAAAAAGAATGAACTCAAAATCATTAAAATTCAGAGAGAAATTAATTTTTGAATCAATTAAATAAAATCACAAAATTCAAATATTTGAATTTCCAAAAAGAGCGCCAAGAACATGGCAAGAACACACGCCACCCTCTGTTTCTGTAGATTTGCGTTTTTTATCCAATCTCACTGAATACATGATGATAACATGCAATCTACATATCAATCTACTCGTTTTCACCTCACGATCATGTTTATGGTCTTTAATTTCATTTATTTTAAGCATGGAACAAGAAATCAAAGAGAAACCTCAAGAACCCTAAAACTTGCATGAAGGCTCAGAAATTCCATACACGATTCAAACAAAGCAATTAATTGAGGGTAAACACTCTATGCATGATTATGAACATATGGCCAAATTATTGTGCAGCAAAAAATGCATGGATCATAGAGTTAGAATAGCTCATGCTTACCTCTTGCAGCTGGTGATCGTGTTTTGTGTTAGAGGTGTTACAGCTAGGTTCCAATGATGTGGATAGCTTTCCTAGGTGCCAAGTGATGTGCCTGAGTGCTTGGAATGGTTTGAAACAAGTTGGAACTGAAGATGGTATCTCAACTGCAACTTGGTTAAAACCTTGAGCAGTTGGCTGGTGATTTTGAGAATCTGGTGTTCCAGATGTTATGTGAGTGTTTGGATCACCTCTATATGATGTTTATGAGGTATGTGTGTGATTGGTTTGGTTGGAATAGCTCTCAAACTCAAAACCCGATAGTGACTTGCTTAGGAAGGCAATTTTGGAGTGAAGGAAGAGATTTTGAGGAAAGCATTTGTTTGATGGCTTTGGTGTACTCAAACTGATCACAAATGATCTCTATTTATAGTAGAGCAAGTTTGTTTTGCAAGGAATAGTGAATGGCAACTGCTGCATAGGTTTGGCCAATGTTGATCAATGAGAATCCAAGTCTCCTCTAGCCATTAACTAGAGGTTAGGGCACAGGCTGCTGGTTCCCTTGGTCTTGGATAAGTCTTGACTGAATTCAGTTGGAAATGGCTCAGTCCATGCCACCTTGGTACAATCATTGAATGCTCCAAAACAAAATTGGAGTCTTGTCCCCTCTTTAGGGATTTCTAGGTTTGGCATGCTATTTTTAGTTCCAAGGACTTAGGAGGCTTGGGATCAGAGTTGGTTCCTCTTTGGTCTCCCCTTGAGGTGTTCAGATGGATAAGTGTGTTTGTCATTTGCAAAAATTTGGCAAATCGAGAAAAATACACAAATCTGCCTTGCTTTGACAGTTTTCAGCAAGGCATATTGCCATTGTCATATCTCATGGCTCAAGTTGAGTTTGGTGAACTTCTTGGTTATTTTGGAAAGCCTTCATATGATACAACAACTGTTTGATCATAATTGGTTTTGATATTAGTTGGATCCAAGTGAAAAATGCCCGTACATTTTGAAAAAAGTAAGACAGATTTTGACTTAGTGAAAATTTCACTAAGTGTTGGAAAAAAGTGACATTTTCACTTTTTGTGATTTTGATCATGCCATAACTTAAAATCCATGAGGAATTGGAATGAGTTGTGTTTGAAGCTTTTGTAGAGTGACATGAGAGCAACAAATCCAGCTTTGGATGGGGAAAAATGGCCTTGTGGTTTAGGAGTTATGATCCTCCAAAGTTGGTACCTTAGCCACTTTGTTTCATAACTTAGAAAATTTCTAAGTTTTTTATGGTTACCCCTTTTACAAGTTATCTCACTTTTCTTGATTTTTCTTGATGAATGATGATTCCAATCACACATTAACATCATTTTAGGGTTAAGGAACCATAATTGACCAAAAAAACCCAAAAAGTCAAACTTTGACTTTTTATCAGATGAATTCCAAATTGTGCGATCCTCTATGAAATCAAGTCCTTGACCTAAATCAAACTTGATGGATTGATTTCATAGGTATTATAGGGTGTATTGAATCATGTCCCAAGGTTTGGGAGCATGTCTTGGTCAAAAGTCAAAGGCATTGTTGACTTTTTCCTCAAAACCCTAATTGTGGTTCTGATGAATTTGAAATTTGTTGCTCAAGCTTCTTGGATTAATCCATTGTTCCAAATGGATCAATGTAGTGTGTTAGGGACCCTCAAATCCTCCTTTGAGGTCTTGGCTCATGTTTTGTCCCAAAAGTCAACTTAGGGGTGAATTAGGTCAAGAAACCCTAATTCCTGATTTTTTTATGAATGCATCTCCTTAGGCCAAATTAACTTGATGATTGGGTTCATGATGTCCCTTGGAGCATCTTAGGTTATGCTTTGAAGCATTGGTTCATGCCCAGAGGAAAATTCCCCTCTAGAGGCCCTGGTCGACCAAAACCCTAATTTGGTGACACTGGCGATCTTGAGGCTTGATCCACTGGGACTGTTGCAGCCTTGTGCTTAATCCTTGAGGTGGGAGTCCTCTTGATCCATTGAGGATGTTTGAGAGGTTTATACAAATTTAGGGTATGACAGATGCCCCTATTTAATCTTCTTGGACCCGAAGGTGTGAATGGCGAAGGTATTCGGGCATTCGGGGTACAAGAGGATTAAATATCAGAATACCCGAAATTTTGATAGTGGTTATGAATGGTAGTTTGCACATCCATCTTCTTTTGCTAAGCATTGATGCTTAGAAAAGGTAAAAACTTCCCCTCGATCCTGGTCTTCAGCTAGGGAACTCGTCTCAGTTTCTGATGTAAACTTCCCCTCGATCCTTGTTTCCTACCAAGGAACTGGTCTTAGTTTCTGAAATAAACTTCCCCTCAATCCTGGTTTCCTACCAAGGAATCGATTTCAGTTTTTGATATAAACTTCCCCTCGATCCTGGTATCTAACCAAGGAACTGGTCTAAGTTTCTTTCGTCAATAAACTTTATTGATAAGGGACGCTATGTGTAGCGGTTTTCCTCAAACTTCTCGCCGAATTTTCCTGGGGAGATGCCATTTGATGAAAAAAGTTTTGATGTCAGACTTGCTGGGGAACCCAGTCGTCTAAGTTGTAGAGGGGTACAAACTTCTCTGTTGGAGACGCCATTTGTCAACTCTATCGGGGAAAACGAGTCTCTTGAGAAACTATTTCCGCTTAGAGATATTACATCATACTTTTCTCGGAGATCTTCTCAGAGAAATGCCATATGATGTGATCTGATTTTAAGGTACTGATGACTTTATTAACATCGACTCTCCGAAGAGCAAAATCAATGTGTTGCTGAAAGTCTTTAGTTGTGAGGCTTTCTCTGGGGATTTTCCTTAATCTGGGAAAGCGAAGATATCATCTTCAATGGCGAAGAGTGACATTTGCCAAAAGTTTCTCTGGTCTTCTTAGAGGTTCAAGTTATCAAAGTGGTCAAGGGCCAACTCTGATCCAGAAATAAACTGGAGGAGAGAGATTGTTCAGACGCAACATTTCCTGACGAGGAAAGAACTGACAACTCAATTGAGATGACTGTTATCACTTGGGGATAAGACCAACTAGAGTGATAGTGATGCAATATGAACATGAATGTAAATTAATAATGCATGGTGTATGTATGTTTATGCTGACAAAACTGACGCGACATACAGACTAGTAGATGAACACGACTGGATACTCGACCACAGTGGGAGATAAAAAGTATCGCTGGTTCAAGATAGCAATTCTGCCTTGCTTAGGAGAAGTAGTCCCTGTGGGGGAACAACCGTTGGTCGGGCTTAGGAGATGAGAACTCGGTCGAAGATGTCAGATGGAGTATTCGCATCTGACATAACTGATCCTTCATTCAGGCGCACTGGTTTAGAAGGAGTACTTTGATTATGCACTTTGAAGTTCGCTTACTTCTAGAGAAGCGTTCGATGTTCTTTCGATGTTCAACAGTCGAAAGAAATTGCCATCTTTATTTTAAAAGCGGAAAAATTTTACAAGTAAATTCATTTTTGTTTTATTTCAAGAATCGTTGATCATGTTAAAATGTCATTCTGTTAAGCTAAAACAAATAAGAATTGCAAACAAAAGCACAAGGGCTCAAATTTTATTGATATGATGGAAATCAGCCAAACACATGATTCCATAGAGTATTTACAAAGTTTAAAAATGGTAATTTAAGGGAAAAGGGCTACATTGAAACATAACGACCATTATCCTTCTACTAACTTTGAATTCGGGACATCCTGAGCTTCTGTCGAAGATGACCTTAAATGGAGTTTTCTGATGGATGGCAGGACTGCTACTAGGGAATTTGCCCCTGTTGGACGTAGTTACTTGCCATTATCCCTAACTTTTGCCTGGATTGTACTTTGAGATTTCCAATCCACCGGGATATTTTTTTTATTATGTCTCTAATTTTTGCCTGGACCGCCCTTTCAGGTTTTCAATCCACCGAGACATTTTTTTAAGGCGAAGTATTTCCTGACTACATCAAAATTTGTGGGGTAGGCAAATTCCTCTCCGTCCATGGTTCTAAGTCTCAAGGCACCGTCTGAGAAAGCTTTCTTGACCACGTAGGGGCCGTCATAATTCGGAGTCCATTTGCCCCGGGAATCACTGAGAAATGATTGTATCTTTTTTAGCACAACGTCTCCTTTCCTGAAGATGTGAGGTCGAACCTTTTTGTCAAACGCCTTCTTCATCCTCTGTTGATACAACTGACCATGGCATAATACCATTATTCATTTTTCCTCGATCAGATTTAGTTCGTCGTGCCGACTTTGGCACCATTCAGCTTCTGTTAGCTTAGCTTTCATCAATACCCGGATTGATGTGATCTCTACTTCTATGGGGAGCACTGCTTCCATGCCATACACTAGAGAGAAAGGGGTTGCCCCTGTTGAAGTGCGGATAGATGTGTGATAACCGTGAAGAGCAAAAGGTAGCATTTTGTGCCAGTCTTTGTAGGTTACAACTATCTTTTGAACGATCTTCTTGATGTTCTTGTTAGCTGCTTCTACTGCTTCGTTCATCTTGGGTCGGTAGGGAGATGAGTTATGGTGTTCAATCTTGAACTCAGCACATAACTCCTTCATCATCTTATTGTTCATGTTAGATTCATTATCAGTAATGATCTGGCTCAGAACACCATAACGGCAGATGATATTATTTTTGATAAATCGGACTATCACTTGTCGAGTTACATTAGCGTATGACGCTGCTTTGACCCATTTGGTGAAGTAGTCAATGGCTACCAGGATGAACCGATGTCCGTTCGAAGCTTTGGGTTCAATCATGCCAATCATGTCGATTCCCCATATGGAAAAAGACCATGGGGAAGAGAGAACTTTGAGATGTGTAGGCGGCACATGGATTTTGTCTGAGTATATCTGACACTTATGACACTTCCTCATGTACTTGTAGCAGTCGGATTCCATTGTCAACCAATAGTACCCTGCTCTTAGAATTTTTCTCGCCATTGTGTGTCCGTTGGCATGAGTGCCAAAGAATCCTTCATGAATTTCTTTTATCAGCCTGTCGGCTTCTAGTCTGTCTACACATCGGAGCAAGACCATGTCAAAGTTCCTCTTGTAGAGTGTATCACCACTCAGGAAGAAACTACTTGCCAGCCTTCTGAGGTTTTTTTTGTTTTTCCTTAGTGCCCCAGGTGGGTATTCTTATTTCAGAAGAAAGCACTTGATATCGTGATACCAAGGTTTGTCATCTATGACTGCTTCGATCATGAAAATGTAAGCGGGTCGTTCAAGGCGCATTATGTCGATCTTAGGTATGCCGTTCCAATGACCTACACTAATCACGGAAGAGGGGGTGGCTAAGGCATCAGCCATGTGATTCTCTTCACGAGGAATATGATGAAACTCGATTCTGTTGAAGAATGGTAACAACCTTCTCGCATAGTCTTTGGAAGGAATCAATCCGGATTGGTATGTGTTCCAATCTCCTTTGATCTGATTGACGACCAAAGCTGAGTCGCCATATACATCCAAGTTCTTGATCCTCAAATCAATCGCTTCTTCGAGACCCATAATACAAGCTTCGTATTCGGCCTCGTTGTTTGTGCACTTGAATGTAAGTCTGGCAGTGAAAGGAATGTGGGTACCCTGAGGTGTTATAATGATTTCCCCAATTCTGTTTTTGTAATGCTTGACAGCTCCGTCAAAGATTAATCCCCATTGGGAACCTGGTTCTGGCCCTTCACTGGGTAGCAGTTCATCGCAATCTTTCATTTTCAAATACATGACGTCTTCGTCTGGGAAGTCATACCCCATTGATTCCTGATCGTCAATCGGTTGATGAGCCAAATGATTGACTAAAATACTCCCTTTAACGGCTTTCTGAGCGTGGTACTCGATGTCGTATTCTGATAACAACATCTGCCAATGGGCAATTCTTCTCGTGAGAGCAGGTTTTTCAAATACGTACTTAATTGGATCCATTTCTGAGATTAACTAAGTAGTGTGACGAATCATGTACTGGCGAAGACGTTTGGCTGCCCAAGCCAGAGCACAGCAAGTTTTCTCGAGCATAGTGTACCGAGTCTCGCAGTCGGTGAATTTCTTGCTCAAATAGTAAATGGCAGACTCTTTCCTTTTTGTTTCATCTTGTTGGCCAAGCACACAACCCATTGAGTCTTCCAAGACTGTGAGGTAGATGATTAGTGGTTTTCCTTCCACTGGAGGTGATAGAATCGGTGGGTATAACAGGTATTCCTTAATACTGTTGAAGGCGGTTTGGCAGTCCTCTGTCCAAACGCAGTCCTGATTCTTTTTTAGTAATTTGAAAATTGGCACACATGTTGCGGTCATGAGGAATATGAATCTGGAAATGTAATTCAGATGTCCCAGGAATCCTCTGACTTATTTTTCAGTTTTCGGAGAAGGCATTTCTTGAATGGCCTTGACCTTGTCAAGATCAACCTCAATTCCTTTTTGGTTGACGATGAACCCTAAAAATTTCCCTGGACGGACACCGAAGGTGCACTTGTTGGGATTCAAGCGGAGTTTATACTTTCTCAACCGCTTGAATAGTTTTGATAGGTGGGTCACATGCTCCTCTTCTGTCTTACATTTGGCAATCATGTCATCGATATATACCTCGATTTCCTTGTGTATCATGTCATGAAACAGAGTAGTTATGGCCCTTTGATAGGTTGCCCCGGCGTTCTTCAAACCGAACGACATTAACTTGTAATAAAAGGTCCCCCATGGGGTGATAAAGGAAGTTTTCTCCATGTCTTTCGGCGCTATTTTGATTTGATTATAGCCCGAGAATCCATCCATGAAGGAAAAAACTTTGAACTTTGTTGTACACTCTACCAGCATGTCAATGTGTGGTAAAGGAAAGTCATCCTTTGGACTAGCCTTGTTCAGATCTCTGTAATCGGCACACATTCTGACTTTTTCGTCCTTTTTGGGAACGGGTACGATATTGGCTAACCATTGAGGATATTCTGACGTGGCGAGGAAACCCGCGTCAATCTGTTTTTGTACCTCCTCTTTGATTTTGACGGCCATGTCCGGGTGAATCCGTCTCAACCTCTATTTTACTGGCAGACATTCCGATTTCAATGGTAAATGATGTTCCAAGATGCTGGTATCCAACCCTGTAATGTCCTGGTAGGACCAAGCAAACACATCGGTAAATTCTCTGAGAAGCTTTGTCAAACTCTCTTTGGCAGTTGGACTGAGCAGTGCCCCAATCCTGATATCTTTTCTCTCTTTTTCTGAACCCAAGTTGACCGTTTCCAACGGCTCTTTGTAAGGTTCAATGGACCTTTCCTATTGTCGGAGTAATTGGGAGATCTCATTTGGAATTTCGTCGTCAACTTCTTCTTCAGCCCCAAATACCGGGAACTCAAAGTTGGGAGAAGGCATTGGATCGTATGTTTCAACGGGGTTTAAAACAAGCAATCTGCATGACGTGATGATTTGTGTTTAGAAGAGATAGAGAAAATGCAAGTGTGTGCAGTGTATTTTTTTTTTGAAAAACTGCTTATTTATTTTGAATTGTTTTTTAGGATTACCATTTTCTGAGAAAAGCGAAAAGAGAAAACAATAATTAATGCAGAGATTACAGAACCACGTTATTTTATTTATGAACAAGTCGACTCTTAAAACTACAGCCCTATAAAACAAAACTTTGTCGCTTTGGGCAAAGCGAAGAGGGATATTTACAGAAAGTGAGCCCTATCAAAACATCTGTTTCACCTGGGCAGGGTGAAAGGTTAAAGACGGCAATTACTTTGACTTATGGATGATCTTCGGAACATCGATTGCAACCCACTGGCGGCAAACTCCTCGGTGAATCACAAAGTATGGTACCTTCGTTGATTTGTCTTCAGAAATGACGCTAATTTCTGGCGGAGCAGGGTCATTGGAATCTATCTCCCAGGCAGAGTTGTCGTAGGAGGATTCCTCTGTTGTATTTTGTAGAGTATTGGTGCTCTCAGGCAAATCTCCCAATCCAGTTGGCTAGATGTCTTCGAGCCTGATACGAGAACTTTCGGGAGCGGTGTACTTGACCATGAAGTCAAATTTTCCACTTGGTTGTCCTAAGGTGTCCTACACTTTTGTGGAACTGGAGGAGTCATCTCTCTCGATGACGTTGACCTCGGGAAAAGCGTAGTTGATGAATTCTAGTCCGCCGAACTTTGCGAATTCGTCGTCGTGTTAGATAGGTTCTGAGTAACTTGAGTGTTGATCCCATGACATGGTGGGGACGCGGGTATTCTTTTCAATGACGCTCAGCTGATTTTCATTGTTCGGCTGATTTTCTTGCCCCAAGTCTTCTGGGTACGGCTGCCAGATAGGCAGGCCATCCATTGGGCCATAATAGTCGTGGTCAAAGTTGTCCTTCATCAGAGTGTCTTCCTCTAATGAGTTTGGTGGAGCCCGACATCCTTCTGGATCACAATCTCCATATATCATTTTGACGTCTGACCTCGGTATAAATCTCGGACTCTGTGCGGGATAGCAAAAGGGCGTAGGCACCTCTTCCTGAGACATATAACCGTCCTCGTTAAGATAGGACTTCCAATCCTCATCCGTATCGGAGGGATCCTCCTCGTTGATGGTAAGGACTGTTTGAGGTATTGGGTGAAGGAAACCTCCATTGTGGAAGATGTCCTAAATGGGATGAAGACTTTCATCGTTAGCAGCTGTCTGAGTGCAGGTTGCAGAAAAACCAAGACCCTTCTTTATTTTGTTATCAGTAGGAATGACAAGTTGTCCCCATCCTTTTGTATTGTTATTCTCGATCACTTCAAGAGCATCTCTGTATGAGGAAATCGAGGTTCCTTTCTCTGATTGATTCTCATTGCTCACCGTAAGTGTTTGGAACTGAGTCCCAACAACCTCCTCGGGTTCTACAAAAGTAGATAATGACAGGTTACTCACGATCAAGGCTTGTTCTCCACAGACCGTGACGAGTTGATTGTTCTTGACGAACTTCAGTTTCTGGTGTAGTGTCGAAGTTACTGCCCCAGCCTGGTGTATCCAAGGTCTTCCTAATAAACAGATGTATGCTGCCCGGACGTCCATGACCTGGAAAGTGATTAGGAAAGTGTGAGGACAGATAGTTATGGGAAGGTCGACTTCCCCGATAATTGCTTTCCGAGACCCGTCAAATGCTTTGACGATGACCTCACTGCCCTTCATCGGGGACCCTTTGAATGATAGTCGCATTAAAGTGGACTTTGGCATAATGTTGATGGCCGATCTTGTGTCTACTAGTACGCTGGCTAAAGCATCGTCCTGGCAGTTAACTGTGATATTGAGCGCCATGTTGTGACTTTTGCCCTCCTCTGGCAAGTTCTCATCACTGAATCCTAAGTTGTTGCAGGAAGTGATGTTAGAGATTATGCTATCGAACTATCGTATTGACACATCATGTTCCATAAAGGCCTGCTCTAAGACTTTCTGTAGAGCCTCTCTGTGGGCTTCGGAACTGAGTAAAAGTGATAGCACATAGATCTTTGAAGGAGTTTGTAATAGTTGATAAACAATGTTGTATTCACTCCTTTGTATGAGCTTTAACATCTCATCATTGTTTTTCGAAAGGTCGGGATCACTGGATTGACCGACTAGTAGATTGAGAGCTTCTGTCTGAAGTTCCTTTTTTCTGTTAGGTTCTTCAACCCCTTGGTTGAAGATTCGACCACTCCGTGTTACTCAACTTATGGTTGTAATATTCACGACGGAGGGTAATGGAATTTCCTTTCCAGTCTCAATTATTGTTGCACCGTATTTGTAAGGGACCGCCTTAGCTGATTCATACGGTAACGGTCCCTGTAGATAGATGACTACAGGAGCCTTCTGATTTTTCTGACTGTCGTAAGTAACTTTAATCAGTTCCTGGCTAAGAACCTTTTATTCGTCCAGTAGAGGGATGATGGTACAAACATCCTTGTTCTGTTAATGATCAGAGATTACAACCACATCTTTGATTTAATCAGCGAAGTAGTCTGGCGTCCAGTTGATTGGCTCGGAACTCGGACACGGGTGAATCTCTTTACGATCCAACTGACCTTGAAGGGCTGCCCGCACAAGGTAGCATCCTTGGTTATCTCCAAGCAGACTCTACAACGTTCATAGTTGTGTGGTGGCACCTGGCCACGTCCGCTTTGAATGTAGTGCAACCTTACCAGGTTTGTTTCCATAGATCGGACATCCTGACTTTGACGCCGAGTAGGGTTTCCAATAAGCACACTGATTTATTGCGTGTCTTCATCCATATAAATTGGAATCCACCAGTGGTTTAACAAGTGTTGTAAAGTTCTTTGAACGAGAGCACACCCTTGGTTACTCTCACAACATCCTTTACAGCTCAGATACTCGTGAAAAGTGAGAAAACCGAGTTGGACTTGCCTGGCGTGTAACTGAACCAAGCTGGTATTCATCAGAAGAATATCGAAGATTTGGATCATGTTGATCTGATAAAGATTTCTATCATGGTAGTCCTGGATCCATCCAAGATCCATCTGACGCTGGACGGCCTCTTGTATAAACGAGCATCCCTGTTTGTTTACCAAGCAAGTCAGACAGGAATTATAATCGTGCCGCGGCAGATTATGGTACTAGCTTTGCCTTGAGTGCATTGCCACAAAGTTGACATTCATTGCACGGACGTCGTGGTTCTGAATGATGTTGGAATTCGTACAGGTCATGTTGACTCCACGAACTCAGTGCTCTTGGATCCATCCGAGATCCAACTGTTCCTGTAGAGCTGATTGCACCACAAAACATCCCTGATTGTTCTTAGAGCAGATATCACACTGGTGATAGTTATGAGGTGGCACATGGCCATGTCCGCTCTGTCTACAATACATCTTGACCAAGTTGGCCCTTAATAAGAGTACATCATGAATTTGATAGATGTTGTTAGACTCTCCCTCTATCAAATTGACTGTAGCTTTCTCGTGTTGAGGCAGCGGGTTTATTAGAAAATTTGGATTCAAATCTTTGAAAAATAAGACCCCGCTCCTAACAAGCTTTTGCACATCGGATTTGAAACTGAGACTGTTTTCTATCTTATGCCCTGGTCCTCCTTGATGGTAAGGACAAGGCTGATCCGTCTTAAACTAAAAAGGCAGATTTTCCGGTACTGTAAGAGGATACTTGGTTTGGATGTGCCCCTTGACCAATAGTAATGGAAACAGTTCCGCGTATAACATCGGTATAGGGTCGAACCCTGGTGGTCGCGTTGTACGGTTGTTGTTGTATGGAGGACGAGCCTGCTGAAGAGGCTGTTGTGTCTTTTGTTGGAATTATTGTTGATTCGATTGGCTCTGAGCAACCTGAGGTTCATACGTAGGAACAGGCGCGGGGTTGATAGTAGGAGTTACGGCTGCTATTGGTTGATAACATCGCCTTTGCTTCCCGAGAGAGATATTCCCAATATCCTGCTCTTTTTTCTTAGGGAGAGCACTACCGTATCGCTTTGTACTACTTGATGATCCAGCGTCTTTTACTAAACGTCCTTCTCGAACGACTTCCTCAATACGAACTCCCATGCCCACCATCTCGGTGAAGTCACTGGGCGCACTGGCGACCATTCTGTCGTAGTAAAATGAGCTTAAGGTCTTTAAGAAGATCTTTGTCATCTCTTTTTCCTCAAGAGGTGGACAAATCTGGGCGGCAATTTCACGTCATCTCTGAGCGTACTCCTTAAAGGTCTCCTTGTCCTTTTGTGACATCGATCTGAGTTGATCTCTGTCAGGTGCCATGTCCAAATTGTATTTATATTGTTGAACGAAAGCAGTGCCAAGATCTCTGAATGTGCCGATCGTAGCGTAGTTTAAACCCATGTACCATTTTAATGCGACACCGGTTAAACTATCCTAAAAGTAGTGAATCAGTAGCTCCTGGTTCTTTGTCTGAGCTGACATTCGCCGAGCGTACATCACCAAATGGCTTTGAGGGCAAGAGTTACCCTTGTACTTTTCAAAATCGGGTACCTGGAACTTGTGTGGAACTTTCACATTAGGGACCAAGCAGAGGTCTGCGGCGTCCTTTCCAAATAAATCCTGACCGCGAAGGGCTTGCCGTTCTTTCTGCATCTCCAGGAATTGTTCCTGGAACTCATTCATTCTGTCGATCATGCTGTCGTTTCCACCAGAAGGTATCTGTAGGATTTGTCCTTTCGGGACAGTGTGTACCACGGGTGGTGGTATAGTCATTATGGCCGAGACTCTCGGTGCCTCCAAAAGTTTGTAACGTTTAGGAGTTGTTGTCATGCCCCTGACATCTTCGCTTTCCCGAAGTTTGTAACCTTCAGGCCCAGCGGGTCCTGCTGTGGTTCCTTGATCCTCATTGATTGGCGGAACATATCCTTCCGGGATATAGTTGATAGGCATGCCCCAGGGACGATCTTTTGGCATTTTGTACCTAGGATCATATTTTTCCACTATGGGCGTAGATGTGATCTCCGAGATCACAGTCCTTTGTTGTTGCATTTGAGCTTTTGCTAGATCTTGCATGTCGTTATGAAGCTTTCTCAGATCCTCTTTCAGAGTGTCGATCTCTTCTCTCAACTCTCTGTTCTCTTCCTCGAGATCATCCATCTTTTTCTGACGATTAGCCCGAGTATTGTACGAATGAGACAGTTTGACTCTAGAATCGAGACGTAAACGTGAGATTCGTAGGTAAGAAGAATGCGTTTATGAGAATGATGAATGCAATGATTATTAATTATGTTTGTTTATTCAAAGTAAACTTCGACAATTGGATTGCAAATATCAAACAGTGGGGAAACCCCATTTTATTGAATTCCAAGGATTGCGGAAATGGAAATACAGTAGATTACAAAGTGTTGAAAAAGGAAATCTAAACTAATGGATCCTGAGTCCTCTCTAAAGAGAGCTCAAGTGTTGGCTCGGGTACTTTCCTTTTCTTTGATCAGGGCTCTTGGGACGTTGTCGGGTTGTCATTCCTTTGCCAAGTGAAAGGAGCGAGCAAATGCCTTTGGTCATCCTGATTTTCTACAGCATGTTGCTCTAAAATCTCAATCAGAGCATCCTTTTCTCTTAATAGCTGCTGTATTTTCTTGCACTCCACATTGAAAATACGGTACTTGTTCCTCCAAGACCTCTTCTCCTGCTGAACTTTGTTGAGAGTAACCTGAAGTTTTTCTGTCTCAGACATGAAATAAAGGGCAGAGTCCCTTAATGGAAGAACTTCCTGACGAGGGTAAGGCATCCTCAGCTTGAGAGCTCTAGTTTGTTGTAACATCCCAAATTTCGTTAGAATATTTATTTAATTTATTTAAATATTATATTTGTGGTTTTCTGTGAATTTTTGGTGGTTGGTGTCGATGTCGGTATTTTTGGTGAAGTTTTGGTTATTTTAATTAAATAATAGTATGTAATATGGATATATTAGTATTATTATTAATTTAAAATAATATTAGAGGAATTAAGGGTAAGATGGACATTTGAGAGAATTAGTGAGGGTATTATGGAGAAAGCCCATATTTGAGGCCCAAGAGTTAAATTAACCAAAAAGGAGGAATTGAGGAGAATTGGGATTCATTTGTGGAGATCGTGAATATAAGGAGAAAGTGCAGAGCTCTGAGGAAAAAGGGAGAAGGCGAGGATTTTTGTGAAGGTTTCCAAAGGCTCAAGAGAGAACTCATCGGATCGACAATCTAAGGTATGAGGAGTAATTACCTTTCATTGTTTTCATTATAGGATTCGATTGATTGAAGTGGATTGTGGGGTTTTTGAGGGTTTATAGGTTTTGAGGTAAACTGATGACTTTGAGGGCGTGTTGTGAGATCGATTGATAAGAGTTAAATTTAATCGGTAAAATAGACCTTTGGGGCAAATTTCCCCGTTGTTGTAGTTTCAACCTTGTGGCGAAGGATCTATAGAGTTTAAATGGAGCTTGAGAGTTTTGAAGGTTTAGGGAAATTAAGGTTTCCCGTAGTGTCCTGAATCGACCTAATAGACGTAGGTTTTAGGCCTTTAAATTCTGGGATATATTAGAACCGTTATAGGGATGTTTTTGGGTTAATTGGGACTGTAATCGTAGGTGCCTTGGAAGTTGTGGAGCTACTGATGCGTAGCAGCGATTTGCTGTAATCGCAGGTTCGCTAGGCGAACCGTTGCTTCGCTAGGCGAACATTCGCCAACGTTCGCTAAGCGAACAGCGCAGCGAATACGCGATAACATGAGTGTGGATGCAGAGGTGATTCTGGAGGGGCTTTAGAGATTCGCTAGAAGTCTCGCCCAGCGAATGGCTTCGCTAGGAGAATGTGGAGGCGAGTATGACAGATGGTTGTGTTTTTGGTGTTAGGGTGGTGTCTGTGAGGTTCGCTGGCCGCTTCGCTAGGCGAAGGCCACAGCGAACAGGTTCGCTAGGCGAACCCTAGAGCGAACATCTGTCGTTTGTGAATTTTTGTTTGTGCTGCTGTGTTGTTGCGATGTTTCGATGCTGTGATTTTTATGATGATTTTTCATGAAGTTACTGATGATTATATGATGATGTTTTGGTGATTATTTGACGAATATGTGATGACATGACGTATATGAGAATTGATGAATGATGATGCACATTTGATGTTTAATTGATGATGACGATTAATGATGTTGTGTATCATACATTCATATGCATACTCTGTGATGACGCTTCATTCCCATTGTGCGGATATGAGGTAATTATGACGTGCTCCGGTTCCAATTGCGGGATCGATCCTATTGACGGGGATCTTTGGAGGGTTGATGGCCTAGTGTCCATCCATTATGACGATTGGTACCACATGCATGAGTCTTGTTATGCATTGCATTTTATGTGGCATTGATGAATTTGTGATATGGTGTTTCCTGATGTTTTCCTTGATGATGACCTTGACGATGTCGTTTATGAAGTTAAAGCCATTTTATGTATATCTTGTTTTATAATGATTATTATGAATTGTGATTACTCACCATGCCTGTTTGAATGTTGCCTCCACGTGGGTAACGTGCAGGTGATCAGGTTTAGCTGTGGATGCTTTGAGGACCTTGAAGTTTATTTTCTTTTGGTCGATTTAGAGGGTCTTGCTCTGATAGTGTAACATCGGGTTGGGGTCCTTTGAGTCGAACTATGTTTTTTCCTTATTTTGTTGTCATTTGATGATATGGTTTTATATGTTGAAAACCTTTTTGGATTATTACGATGTTTGTTGAAAACCTTTTAATTGAGAATTTTGAGTTCCGCTGCCATGTGAAGGCTTTTGAGTTATGTTGAGAAAATCCCTTGTTTACAGGGAAAGTGTATTATTTTTATTTAAATGAGAAATGTGCACCCTTTGAGGGAACTTTTATGTTTTACTCTGATATTTGAGTTGTTTCTGCTGCTACATTTGTGGGGGTAGAAAAGGGTGTTACATTAGTGGTATCAGAGCAGGTTGGTCCGTCCGGCCAGGTTTTTACTTGATGCCTGTCCCTGTCAGTCGACGAGTGTGTGTACACTGTCGATGTTTTAGTTCTTCTAACCTTGTTGGTGGTGTGCAGGATGGCTGGAAGAAATGATCGTGCGATTGCTGATGCGTTGGAATCGGTTATTAACGTGGTGGCGCAGCTGAATCCAAATGGTGGAGCTCCTGATGAGTTTCGCGCGTTGGGGAAGTTTCAAAGGAACAATCCACCGACTTTTGTGGGTACGCATGATCCAGCAAGTGCACACAAGTGGCTGAAGGCGATCGAGAAGATCTTCTGAGTGATGGGGTGTTCTGATGAGCAACAGGTTCAGTTCGAAACGCATATGTTGGAAGAGGAAGCTGAGGACTGGTGGGATAACACCCGTCAGAGACTTGCAGATGTTGGCACTGTGATAACTTGGGCTGTATTTAAGCAGAAGTTTCTGGGGGAAGTATTTTCCAGGGGATGCTCGTGGCAAAAGGGAAGTGGAATTCCTTGAGCTGAAGCAAGGAGATATGACTGTGGCAGAGTATGCCGCGAAGTTTGAGAAGCTAGTAAAGTTTTGTCCGCACTACAATCGTGCTGCTGCTGAGATGTCTAAATGTCTCAAGTTTGAGAATGGGCTGAGACCAGAGATTAAGCAGGATATTGGGTATCAGCAGATCCGCAGGTATGCTGAGTTGGTTGACAAGAGCAGGATCTACGATGAGGATAGCCGTTCTCGATCTGCTCACTATAAGCAGTTGAGTGAGAAGAAAGGGCAGTATAGGGGTAAGCCTTATACAACTTTAGCTGACAAAGGGAAGCAGAAGCCTTCAGATGGGAAAAAGACAAGTGGGGGAGCAGCTCCTGCTTCTGGAAAGTGTCATAAGTGGGGCGAGCAAGGTCACCGTGCTGATGCGTGTACCAATAATGTGGTGAGGTGCTATAGATGTGGTAAGAAGGGGCATAGAGCTACTGACTGCAAAAATGAGGGTCCGACCTACTTCAATTGCAATGAGAAAGGTCATATCAGTACTCAATTCCAGAAGCCGAAGAAGACTGCAACTGTCGCTCAGACCAGTGGCAGAGTGTTTGCTTTGAGTGGTGCAGAAGTGCCAGAGAAGGACAACCTGATTCGAGGTATTTGTTTTATTAATAATATCGAATTGGTTGCTATTATTGATACTGGTGTTACTCATTCTTTTATCTCGCTTGAATGTGCTAATAGATTGGGTTTGAAGTTATCTGATATGAATGGTAATATGGTAATAGAAACTCCAGCTAATGGTTCTGTTACTACTACCCTTGTGTGTTTGAGATGTCCTGTGACGATTTTTGAGAAGAGCTTTGTGATGGATTTGGTGTGCCTACCCTTGCACCAAATTGACGTGATCTTTGGAATAAACTGGTTTGAGTTCAACCGTGTTCATATCAATTGTTATAACAAGACTGTAGAGTTTCCTGATATTGATGATAGTGGGGAGTTGATGTTCTTATCTGCTAAGCAAGTAGACTAACTTGTGGAAGACGAAGCTTTGGTGTTTACAATGTTTGCATCGTTGCAAATTGATCGTGAAGCTGCGAGTGTGGAGTTGCCGGTTGTCAGTGAATTTCCAGATGTGTTTCCATATGACATCAGTGATTTACCTCCAGAGCGTGAAGTAGAGTTTGCAGTGGACTTAATACCAGGTACGAGTCCAGTGTCGATGGCTCCTTATCGGATGTTAGCTTTTGAGCTAAGTGAATTGAAGAAACAACTGGAAGAATTTCTTGAGAAAAGGTTTGTTCGACCAAGTGTTTCTCCGTGGGGTGCTCCTGTGTTGCTAGTGAAGAAGAAAGATGGAAGTATGAGGTTGTGCGTTGATTATCGGCAGTTGAATAAAGTGACGATCAAGAATAAGTATCCACTTCCGAGAATCGACGATTTGATGGATCAGCTAGTAGGTGCTTGTGTGTTTAGCAAGATTTATTTGAGGTCTGGTTATCATCAGATTCGAGTGAAGCCTGATGATATTCCGAAGACAGATTTCCGAACGAGATATGGACACTATGAATACACTGTGATGTCGTTTGGTGTATCCAATGCACCTGGTGTGTTTATGGAGAATATGAATCGGATTTTCCATGAGTATTTAGATAAGTTTGTGGTGGTGTTTATCGATGATATCTTGATATATTCTAGAACCGAAGAAGAACATGCCGAGCATTTGAGACTAAGTTGCAAGTGTTGAAAGAGAAGAAGTTGTATGCAAAGCTGTCCAAGTGTGAGTTTTGGTTGAAGGAAGTGAGTTTCCTTGGCCATGTGATTTCAATTGGTGGTGTTGATGTTGATCCTTCTAAGATTGATGTCGTGTTACAGTGGGAGACTCCGAAGTCTGCTACTGAGATACGGAGTTTTCTGGGATTAGCGGGTTACTACCGCAAGTTTATTGAAGGCTTTTCTAAGTTGGCATTACCTTTGACTCAGTTGACTCGAAAGGGTCAGACTTTTGTGTGGGATTTAGCTTGTGAAGAGAGTTTTGTGGAATTGGAGAAGAAATTGACTACTGCTCCAGTGTTGATTTTGCCTAATCCGAGTGAATCTTTTGTGGTGTATTGTGACGCGTCGAAGATGGGTCTTGGTGGAGTATTGATGCAGAATGGACAAGTGGTTGCCTATGCTTCGAGACAATTGCGAGTTCATGAGAGGAATTATCCTACACATGACTTGGAGTTGGCCGCGGTGGTGTTTGTGTTGAAGATTTGGAGACATTATCTGTTTGGCTCTAAATTTGAAGTGTTTAGTGATCATAAAAGTCTGAAGTACTTATTTAATCAGAAGGAATTGAATATGAGGCAGAGAAGGTGGTTAGAGCTGTTGAAGGATTTCGATTTTGATTTGAGTTATCATCCGGGCAAAGCAAATGTAGTGGCCGATGCATTGAGCAGAAAGTCATTGCATATGTCGATGCTTATGGTGAAAGAATTGGAGTTGATTGAGCAATTCAGAGATTTGAGTTTGGTATGTGAAGCGACTCCTGACAGTGTGAAGTTGGGAATGTTGAAGTTGACTAGTAGTATTCTGGAAGAAATCAGAGTGGGACAACAATCTGATTTAAAGTTGATTGACCAATTGACTTTGATTAACCAAGGTAACGGAGGTGACTTCCAGATTGATGAGAATGGTGTGATGATGTTCAGAGATAGGGTGTGTGTCCCAAATGTCCCAAATATTAAGAAGAGCATTCTTGAAGAAGGACATCGAAGTAGATTGAGTATTCATCCCGGTGCTACGAAGATGTACCAAGATTTAAAAAAGTTGTTTTGGTGGCCAGGTATGAAGAAGGATATTGCAGAGTTTGTTTATGTGTGTATGACTTGTCAGAAGTCGAAGGTTGAGCATCAGAAGCCTTTAGGTATGATGCAGCCGTTGAGGATTCCAGAATGGAAATAGGATAGTATTTCCATGGATTTTGTGGCAGGATTGCCGAAGACTGCTAAGGGAAATGATTCAATTTGGGTGATCGTGGATAGATTAACTAAGTCGGCTCATTTCTTGTTGATGAAGATTAATCATTCTATGTAGAAGCTAGCCGAGATGTACATTAGGGAGATTATGAAGTTGCATGGGGTACCTTCGAGTATTGTGTCGGATAGAGATTCTGGAAGAGTTTGCAAGATGCTTTGGGCACTAAGTTGAGGATGAGTTCTGCATATCATCCGCAGACGGACGGTCAGACAGAAAGGACTATCCAATCTTTAGAGGATTTGTTGAGGGCTTGTGTGTTGGATCATGGAGGATCGTGGGATGGCCATTTACCGTTGATTGAGTTCATGTACAATAATAGTTTTCATGCTAGTATTGGGATGGCGCCCTACGAAGCTTTGTATGGGAGAAGGTGTAGGACTCCGTTGTGTTGGTATGAATCGAGAGAGAGTGTTGTACTCGGACCTGAAATTGTGCAAGAGACGGCTAAGAAGATTAAGAAGATCCAAGAGAGGATGAAAGCTTCGCAGAGTCGTCAGAAGAGCTACCATGATAAGAGGAGGAAATCACTTGAATTCCAAGAGGGAGATCACGTGTTTTTGAGAGTGACGCCAGTGACTGGTGTGGGTCAAGCTTTGAAGTCTAGGAAGCTCACTCCACATTTTGTTGGTCCATATCAGATATCGCAGAGGATAGGAGAGGTAGCCTATCAAATTGCTTTACCGCCGTCACTTGCGAATTTGCATGACGTGTTCCATGTGTCTCAGTTAAGGAAGTACATTCCGGATCTGTCGTATGTGATCCAGATGGATGATGTACAAGTGAGGGATAATCTGACAGTGGAAGCATTGTCTGTGCATGTCGATGGTCGGGAGACGAAGCAATTGCAGGGTAAAGACATAGCTTTGGCGAAAGTGTTGTGGGTGGACCAGCTGGCGAAAGTTGGACTTGGGAACGTGAAGATCAGATGAGGGAGTCGTATCCGACTCTATTTCCTTGAGGTAATTTTCGGGGGCGAAAATTCTTTAAGTGGGGGAGGGTTGTAACGCCCCAAATTTCGTAAGAATATTTATTTAATTTATTTAAATATTATATTCGTGAATTTCTGTGATTTTTGGTGGATTGTGTCGATGTCGGTGTTTTTATTAAGTTTTGGTTATTTTAATTAAATAATAGTATGTAATATGGATATATTAGTATTATTATTAATTTAAAATAATATTAGAGGAATTAAGGGTAAGATGGACATTTGAGGAGTATTAGTGGGAGTATTATGGGAAAGCCTTATTTTGAGGCCCAAGAGTTAAATTAACCTAAAAGGAGGAATTGAGGAGAATTAGGATTCATTTTGTGGAGATCGCGAAAATATGGAGAAAGTGCAGAGCTCTGAGGAAAAAGGGAAAAGGCGAGGATTTTCGTGAAGGTTTCCAAAGGCTCAAGAGAGAACTCATCGGATCGACAATCTAAGGTATGGGGAGTAATTGCCTTTCATTGTTTTCATTATAGGATTCGATTGATTGAAGTGGATTTTGGGGTTTTTGAGGGTTTATGGGTTTTGAGATAAACTGATGACTTTGAGGGCATGTTGTGAGATCGATTATTAAGAGTTAAATTTAATCGGTAAAATAGACCTTTGGGCTGATTTCCCCGTTGTTATAGTTTTAACTCGGTGGTGAAGGATTTATAGAGTTTAAATGGAGCTTGAGAGTTTTTAAGGTTTAGGGAAATTAAGGTTTCCTGTAGTGTCCTGAATCGACCTAACAGACGTAGGGTTTAGACCTTTAAATTCTGAGATATATTAGAACCGTTATAGGGATGTTTTTGGGTCAATTGGGACTGTAATCTTAGGTGCCTTAGAAGTTGTGGAGCTACTGATGCGTAGCAGCGATTTGCTGTAATCGCAGGTTCGCTAGGCGAACCGTTGCTTCGCTAGGCGAACATTCGCCAATGTTCGCTAAGCGAACAACGCAGCGAATGCGCAATAACGTGGGAGGGGGTACTGAGATGATTCTGGAGAGGAAAGGTGGGCTTCGCTGGGAGTTTCGCTAAGTGAAGGAATTAGCGAGGGAGTTCGTTAAGCGAGTCAACCGGCGAGTGTGACAGATGATTGTGTTCTGGTGTTGAGTGTGGGGTCTGTGGGGTTCGTTGGCCGCTTCGCTAAGCGAAGGCCACCGCGAATAGGTTTTCTAGGCGAACCCTGGAGCGAACTTCAGCTGTTCGCAAATTCTTGTTTATGCTGTTGTGCTGTTTTTGATGTTTTGATGCTGTAATGTTATGATGACTTGCTATGATGTTCTTGATGATATTGAGGTGATAACTTGTGATGTTTTGATGAATACATGATGATATGGGTTTTATGAAAATTGATGAATGATGATGCACATGATGATGTTTACTTGATGATGATGAGTTATTGACGTTTGTGTATCATATATTCATATGCATGCTCTGTGACGACGCTTTATTCCTATTGTACGGATATGAGGTAATTATGACGTGCTTCGGTTCCAAACACGGGATCGATCCTATTGACGGGGATCTTTGGAGGGTTGATGGCCTAGTGTCCATCTATTATGAAGATTGATACCACATATACGAGTCTTGTTGCACATTTGCATTTAATTGGCATTGTTGTATTTTTATGATGATGTTTGCAATTTGATGGTTCCTTGTGATGACCCTGAAGATGTTGTTTATGAAGATAATATCATTTTATGTATATCTTGTTTTATAATGATTATCATGAATTGTGATTACTCACCCTGCCTGTTTGAATGTTGCCTCCATGTGGGTAACGTGCAGGTGATTAGGTTTAGTTGTGGATGCTTTCGAGGACCTTGAAGTTTATTTGCTTTTGGTCGAGTTAGAGGGTCTTGCTCTGATAGTGTAACATCGGGTTGGGGTCCTTTTAGTCGAACTATGTTGTTTCCTTATTTTTGTTGTCATTTGATGATGTGGTTTTATTTTTTTTTATTACGATGTTTGTTGAAAACCTTTTAATTGAGAATTTTGAGTTTCGCTGCCATGTGAAGGCTTTTGAGTTATTTTGAGGAAAACTCTTTTGTTTACAGGGCAAGTGTATTATTTTGATTTAAATGAGAAATGTGCACCCTTGAGGTGATTTTGATACTTTACTCTGATATTTTGAGTTGTTTCTGCTGCAATATTTGTGGGGGTAGAAAAGGGTGTTACAGAGTTCGTCTACGACAACTCTGCATGGGAGGAAAACTCCAATGATCATGCTCCGCCAGAAATCAGCGTCATTTCTGAGGACAAACCAAGAAAGAAGGTACCAGACTTTGTGATTCACCGAGGAGTTCGTCGCCAATGGGTTGCTGTCGATGTCCCAAAAGTCGTTCATAAGTCTAAGTAATTGCCATCTTTGTTTTAACCTTTCACCCTGCCCAGGTGAAACTGATGTTTTGATAGGGCTCACGTTTTGTAAATGTCCCTCTTCGCTTTGCCCAAAGCGACAGATTTTTGTTTTATAGGGCATTAGTTTCAAGAATCGGCTAAATCATAAATAAATAAACGTCATTCTGTAATTTCCGCATTTTATTGCTGTTTTCACTTTTCGCTTTTTCAGAAAATGGTAATCCTAAAAACAGCCCAAAAATAAAAACAAGCATTTTTCAAAAAATACACTACACACACTCTTGCATTTCTCTCTATCTCTTCTAAAAAACGATCATCACGTCATGCAGATTGCTTGTTTTAAACCCCATTGAAACATACAATCCAATGCCTTCGCCCAACTTTGAATTCCCGGTATTTGAAGCTGAAGAAGAAGAAGATGAAGAAATTCTAGGAGAAATCTCCCGATTACTCAAACAAGAGGAAAGGTCCATTGAACCTCACAAAGAGCCGTTGGAAACGGTCAACTTGGGTACAGAAAAAGAGAGGAAAGAAGTCAAGATTGGGGCACTGCTCAGTCCAACTGTCAAAGAAGGCCTGATAAAACTTCTCAAAGATTTTCCCGGTGTATTCGCTTGGTCCTATCAGGACATGCCAGGGTTAGATACCAGCATCGTGGAACATCATCTGCCACTAAGATCAGAATGTCCTCCGGTGAAACAAAGACTGAGGCAGACTCATCCAGACATGGCCATCAAAATCAAAGAGGAAGTGTAGAAACAGATTGACGCGGGTTTCCTCGCCACCTCAGAATAGCCTCAATGGCTAGCCAACATAGTACCAGTTCCGAAAAAGGAAAGGAGAGTCAGAATATGCATAGATTATAGGGATCTGAACAAAGCCAATCCAAAGGATGACTTTCCCCTATCGCACATAGACATGCTGGTAGACATCAACAGATTGACGATCAAGAATCAGTCGGATTTGACTTCCCAGACGAAGATGTCATGTACTTGAAAATGAAAGATTGCGATGAACCGCTACCCAGTGAAGGGCCAGAACCAGGTTCCCAATGGGGACTAATCTTTGATGGAGCTGTCAATCATTATGGAAACAGAATTGGGGCAATCATCATAACACCTCAGGGTACCCACATTCCTTTCACATTCCTCAGGGGACTAATATTTGACGGAGCTGTCAATCATTACGAAGCTTGTATCATGGGTCTTGAAGAAACGATTGACTTGAGAATTAAGAACTTGGATGTATATGAAGACTTAGCCCTGGTTATCAATCAGATCAAAGGAGATTGGAACACATACCAATCAGGACTGATTCCTTACAAAGATTATGCGAGAAGGTTGTTACCATTCTTCAACAGAATCGAGTTTCATCACATCCCTCGTGAAGAGAATCACATGGCTGATGCATTAGCCACTCTTTCCTCCATGATTAGTGTAGGTCAATGGAACGGCATACCTAAGATTGACATAATGCGCCTTGAGAGGCCCACCTACATCTTCACGATCGAAGCAGTCATAGACGACGAACCTTGGTATCATGATATCAAATGCTTCCTTCAGAAACAAGAGTGCCCACCAGGGGCATCCAGAAAAGATAGAAAGACCCTCAGAAGATTGGCAGGAAGTTTCTTTTTGAGCGGTGATACGCTCTATAAAAGAAACTTTGACATGGTCTTGCTCCGATGCGTAGATAGACCAGAAGCAAACATGCTGATCAAAGAAATTCACGAAGGATCCTTTGGCACTCATGCCAACGGACACACAATGGTGAGAAAAATTTTAAGAGCAGGGTATTATTGGTTGACAATGGAATCCGATTGCTACAAGTACATGAAGAGATGTCATAAGTGTCAGATATACTCAGATAAAATCCATGTACCGCCAATGCATCTCAAAGTTCTTTCTTCCCCATGGCCTTTTTCTATATGGGGAATCGACATGATTGGCATGATTGAACCCAAAGCTTCAAACGGACATCGGTTCATCCTGGTAGTCATTGACTACTTCACCAAGTGGGTCGAACCAGCATCATACACCAATGTAACCCAACAAGTCGTGGTCCGTTTTATCAAAAACAATCTCATCTGCCGTTATGGTGTTCTAAGCCAGATCATTACTGACAATGGATCTAACTTAAACAACAAGATGATGAAAGAGTTATGTGCTGAGTTTAAAATCAAACACCATAACTCATCTCCCTACTGACCTAAGATGAACGAAGCGGTAGAAGCAGCTAACAAAAATATCAAGAAAATCGTTCAGAAGATGGTTGTAAGCTACAAAGACTGGCACGAGATGCTGCCATTTGCTCTCCAAGGTTATCGCACATCTGTCCGTACTTCAACAGGGGCAACCCCTTTCTCTCTAGTATATGGCATAGAAGCAGTGCTCCCCATAGAAGTAGAGATACCTTCAATCAGGGTATTGATGGAAGCTAAGCTAACAGAAGCTGAATGGTGCCAAAGCAGGCACGATGAACTGAACCTAATCGAAGAAAAGCGAATAACGGCTCTGTGGCTTGGTCAGTTGTATCAGCAGAGAATGAAGAAAGCCTTTAACAAAAAGGTTCGACCCCGTGTCTTCAGAAAATGAGACCTTGTGGTCAAGAAGATACAATTATTCCTCACTGATTCCCGGGGCAAATGGACTCCGAATTACGATGGCCCATATGTGGTCAAGAAAGCCTTCTCAAGCGGCGCCTTGAGACTCGCAACCATGGATGGAGAGGAGTTTACCTACCCCACAAATGTTGATGTAGTCAAGAAATACTTCGCCTAAACTAAAAAAAAACGTCTAGGTGGATTGAAAACCCGAAAGGGCGGTCCAGGCAAAAATTAGAGACATAAGCAAAAAAAATCATCATCCCGATGGATTGGAAATCTCAAAGTACAATTCAGGAAAAAGTTAGGGATTAATGGCAAGTAACTACGTCCGACAAAGTTAAATCCCTCAGCGGTAATGCCATCCGTCAGGAAAACTCCAGTCAAGGTCATCTTCGACAGAAGCTCAGGATGTCCGGAATTCAAAGTTGGTAGAAGGATAACGGTCGTTATGTTTCAATGTAGCCCTTTTCCCTTAAATTACCATTTTCTAAACTTTGTAAATACTCTATGGAATCACACGTTTGGCTGATTTCCATCCTATCAATAAAATTCGAGCCCAAGTGCTTTTGTTTGCAATTCTCATTTGTTTTAGCTTTACAGAATGACATTTTTAACATGATCAACGATTATTGAAATAAAACAAAAATGAATTTACTTTTCAAAAATTTTCTGCTTTTAAAATAAAGATGGCAATTCTCTTGACTGTTGAACATCGAAAGAACATCGATCGCTTCTCTGAAGGTGGTTGAACCTCAAAGTGCAGAATCAAAGTACTCCTTCTAAACCAGTACGCCTGAATAAAGGATTAACCGTGTCAGAAACCATGTTTCAACTGACATCCCCGACAGAGTTCTTACCTCTTAAGACCGATTGACAATTCTTTCTCCTCACAGGGACCGTCTTTCTTAAGCAAGGCAGGATTGCTATTTTGAACCAGTGATACTTTTCATCCCCCGCAGTGGCCGAGTATCCAGTCGTGTTCATCTATTAGTCTATATGTCGCATCAGTTTTGTCAGCATAAACATACATACATCATGCATTATTGATTCATACTCATATTCATATTGTATCACTATCACTCTGGTCAGTCTTATCCCTAAGTCACTACTACGAAAAACTCATTTAACGACGTCAGGTTTACAACGGACTCATATCTCACAGTTGTAATAGGTTAAAAATTTGGTAGCTGATTTATAACGCCATATTTAACGACGGTCGTATTAAAAAACCTGTTGTAATACATGGTGTGTAACAAGCTTCGATTCCCAGCAACTACATTTTTTCCATATTTTTACATTTTAAACACGCTTGTATTAAAACACAGTTGTAATACATGATGTGTAACAGGCTTTGATTCCCAGCAACTACATTTTTTTCCATATTTTTAGATTTTAAACATATATTTTATTTCTTTTGTTAGTGTTACGGGGATTTATCCTCAAAGCTCAAAATTCATCTTTGTTTTTCTATTTTTAAGTGCAAGAGAATATATAAAAATAAAAGAAAACTTCTTTAAAAATAAACAGAATATATAATATATAAAAGAAAACTTTATTAATTAAGATTCCAGATAAGAAGAGTACATTGATAATCATATATTACATATATTTATCAATGTCAGAGCTCATAGCTGCAAATGCATCTTCATAATCCAGAACTCTCTCCTCACTTCCCTCATCGGAATCATAACAAACAGTCCTCCTTTTCTTCTTTTTCTTTTTCTTCTTCAGCTTCTTGATCTTCTTCTTCTTCTTCTCCTTCCTTACCCTTAACGCATCCCTGACGTTGGCCACTGGTTGGACCTCCTCATTTGGCGGCTGACGTTGTTCATTTGTGCCCTCATTGGTGATGTTTCTAGCATTCTCATTTGTAGAACTCATTGTTACGAAGAATATATTATGAAGAAATGTAAAATTTTCTATTTATAGATGAGGTTGAAGATGAAAAGTCTGATAGTTTAATGCTTGTAATGATGATAACTTGTAAATGGTTGATATTCTGGAAAGATATTTTTTGAAAACGGAGAAAATTTTAAATCATTATTATACTTGGCCAGAGTGTTCTTTACTCCGGGAAGAGCAAGGGTTATAATATTACAACAGTTAGTAATAATAACCGTAGCGATACCCCTTATACTTGGTACAAGGTTCGACTCCAGGCAACAACATTTTTCTATTTTACGTAATTATAGAAAAAAGTTGTTGCCAGGAGTCGAACCTTGTACCAAGTATAAGGGGTATCGCTACGGTTAATATAACTAACGGTTGTGATATTATTAAAATAATATATATACTTATCATTACGGTTATTTAGAAAACCGTTGTGAAATATTTACCTATATAAGGGAATTAACTTTCCTTTATTGACAGTAGCGCCGTTTCCTTCACAACGAAACCCTAGCACCCATTTTTTCTCTACATTTTTGGCAGCAAACTTCATCTTTTTTTAGAATCCGCAAAAGAAATACAAGAAATATGAAGCTTTTTATTTAAGCCTCTTCCTCCTTGTATTTCTTCTTGCAGAATCTAAAACTAGATGAACATGGTGATGATGTTGGTGGTAGCAAGCGTAATGTACATATTGTTTATGGAAAATAAGGTATTCTTCTACTTCAATATTTTTGTTAGATAGTTCCCATTATCTCATTTGCTTCATGTTATTTTTGTTGATTGCTCTCATTTTGTGCAGATTCGACTTCAATGCTTCACAAGCAAGGTGAACTTCATTGTTATGGTACAGTCCCACTTCTTAGGGTTTTGTTTCAACTTTTACTTGTTTTGTTTTGAATACTAACTAATTTTCTTCATTGCTTCCCATTTCTTAGGGTTTGTTTCACATGGTGATGATGATGGGGGTACATATATATGAATTCATTCTGATATTGTATATGAAATTTAGTTTATTATATACTATGTATATTGTTTGTTTCACTATCCTTTTATTGAAAATGCAATCAGTTAAATTGATATAGAACATTAGTTTATTATATACTATGTATATTGTATATAGTTAAATTGAATACTAACTAATTTTCTTCATTGCTTCCCACTTCTTAGGGTTTGTTTCACATGGTGATAATGATGGTGGTACATATATATGAATTCATTCTGATAAGGTACATATATATATGAATTCATTCTGATATTGTATATGAAATTTAGTTTATTATATACTATGTATATTGTTTGTTTCACTATCCTTTTAGTGAAAATGCAATCAGTTAAATTGATATAGAAACTTATAATCTGAAAATTAAGATGTATTTGAAAACCAACCTTTATCATGTCAATGTTTTCTGAATTGCATCCATTTCATTCAGCACATTGTATGTTCCTTAACATAAAATTTATGGTTCAATGGTCCCTTTGCTTCAATTCATCGATATCTACGATTCTACTTTACCTCATCGTCGTCACTAATCATCGTGGTTGTTAAGATCATGATTGTTATGATGATAAAATCGCGATGATTTGTGGTGATGATGAGGTAAACTATAATAAAAGATATCGATGGATTGAAGGAAACTGACCAGTGAACCATAAATTTTATGTTAAGGAACATAAAATGTGCTGAATGAAATGGATGCAATTCGGAAAACAGTGGTGTGTTTAAGTTGGTTTTCAAGAACAGTTTAATTTTCAGATTATATAGTTCTTTACCAATTTTAATGGTTGTATTTCTTTAATTAGGTGTATGGTAAAACAAGCAATATACATTTTTATTTAATAAACTAAGGGTACATTCCACAACGGTTGAGACTCATAACCATTGTGATAGTTAATATATATTACAACGGTTGAAATACCTAACCGTTGCAATATAACGCGCGCTTTCCAGAATACAACAACGGTTTCCAGACCGTTGTAGAAACAGCGAACTTACAACGACAATCTACATAACAACGCCTTCGTCCGCGTCATTATATGTCATTCCCAACCGTTGTTAAATGGGTTTTTCATAGTAGTGAGTGATAAAAGTCCTCTCAATCGAGTTGTCAGTCCTTTACTCATTAGGAAATGTTTTGTCTGAACAATCTCTCTCCCCAGTTTATTTCTGGATTGTAGACGATCCCCGGCCAATTTGATAACTTGAACCTCTAAAAGGCAAGAAGACATTCGACAAACATCACTCTTTACTATTGAAGATGATGTTCTCGCTTTCCCGGATTAAGGAAAATCCCCAGAGAAAGCCTTGCAATTAAACACTCTCAACATCACATTGGTTTTTCTCTCCAGAAAGACAATGTTAATGAAGTCATCAGCACCTTAAAATTGGATTACATCACATGGCATTTCTCCGAGAAGATCTCGAAGAAAAGTATGATGTAATATCCCCAAGCAGGAAACAGCCTCTCAAGAAACTTGTTTTCCCCAGTAGAGTCAATAAATGGCGTCTCCAACAGAAAAGTTTGAACACCTCTACAACTCAGACGAATGGGTTCCCCAGCAAGTCTGACATCAAAGCTTTTTCCCATCAAATGGCATCTCCCCAGGAAAACTCGGCGAGAAGTTTGAGGAAAACCGCTACACATAGTGTCCCTTGTCAAGAAAGGAACTTCATGAAAAAAAAACTGAGACCGGTTCCTTAGCTGAAGACCAGGATCGAGGGGAAGTTTATTGACAAAAGAAACTGAGTCTAATTCCATGGCTGAAGACCCAGATCGAGGGGAAGTTTATATCAGAAACTGAGACCAGTTTTGTGGCTGAAGACCAGGAATCGAGGGGAAGTTTATATCAGAAACTGAGACCAGTTTCGTGGATGAAGACCCGGATCGAGGGAAAGTTGATTTAAGAAACTTAGACCATTTCCTTGGCTGAAGACCAGGATCGAGGGGAATTTTTTACCCTTTTCTAAGTATCATTGCTTAGCAAAAGAAGATGGATGAGTAAACTACCATTCATAACCACCGTCAAAATTTCAGATATTCCGATATTTAATCCCCTTGCACCCCGAATGCCCGAATACCTTCGCCATTCACACCTTCGGGTCCAAGAAGACTAAATAGGGGCATATGTCATGCCTCAAATTTTGACCACCAAGATTTCCCATCATTGTGAAAATCATAACCACAATATATATGTACCATCAGGCCTCATCAATCTCCTCAAGGGTTGTTGAGCTTTCACTACAACCAAGAATTAGGGTTTCAAGCCCTCTCAGAGCACTTAGACAAAGGATCAATCAAGAAATGACATGATATTCAACTTGTCTAACCTCTCAAACACCTATAAAGGATCAAGAGGACTCTCACATCAAGAATCAAGTACAAAGTTGCAACATTCCAAGTGGATCAAGCCTCAAGATCGCCAGTGTCACCAAATTAGGGTTTTGGTCGACTGAGGCTTCCAGATGAAAATTTTCATCTGGGCATGAGCCAATGCTTCAAAGAACAACCCAAGATACTCCAAGGGACCTCATGGACCCAATCATCAAGTCAATTTAACCTCAGGGGATGCATTTACCAAAAATCAAGAATTAGGGTTTCTTGACCTAATTCACCCCTAAATTGACTTTTGGGACAAAACATGAGCCAAGACCTCAAGACATGATTTGAGGGCCTCCATATACTACATTGATCCATTTGCAACAATGGATTGACCCAAGAAGCTTCATTCACAAGTTTCAATTTCATCAGGACCACATTTAGGGTTTCGAGGAAAAAGTCAATTGTACCTTTGACTTTTGACTTAGACATGTTCCCAAACCTTGGGACATGATTCAATATACCCTATAACACCTATGGAATCCATCCATTAGGTTTGATTTAGGTCAAGGACTTGATTTCACAGAGAATCGCAGAGTTTGGATTTTATCCGATAAAAAGTCAACTGTGCACAAAATCAAGTTTGACTTTTTGGAATTTTTCATAAATATGATTCCCCTAAGTCCAAAACAATGTTAATGTGTGACATTGATTATCATCCATCAAGAAAAATCAAGAAAAGTGAGATTTCTTGCAAAAGGGGCAACCTTGAGAAACCAAAAATTTTCTAAGTTATGGAATAAAAGTGGTTTTGGTACCAACTTCCAAGGACCATAACTTGAGATCCAAGCAACCATTTTGGGTGATCCAAAGCTGGATTTGTAGGTCTTACTATACTCTACAAAATCTTCAACTACCTCAGACTCCAATTCTTTATGGATTTTCAGTTATGGAGTGATCAAAATGACAAAAACATGAAAATAACACTTTTTCCAACACTTAGTGAAAATCTGCCTAAGTTACCAGCCTTGAGCATCAATGTTCATGAGGTTTTTTCAGTTGGATCCAAATAGTTTCAAAACAAACTATGATCACACATGTTTTGTATCATATGAGGGCTTTCTAAAAAGCACAAGAGCCTCCCATAACTCAACCTGAGTAGGGAGATACGAATCCCTCAAAATCACCATTTCCAACTGTCCTAGGCAAGGCAGATTTTGGCAGATTTTGTTGTTTTGCTCGATTTGAGAAATTTGAACAAATCCAAGCCTTGTCATCATTTTGGACACATCTGAGGATAAAAAAAAAGGAGAATGATCTGATCCCCAAGCCTCCAAAGTCCAAGAATCTACCTTAGCCATAACAAACCTAGAAAGGCTAAAAAGGTGCCAAGACTCCAATTTTGTTTCAATGCATTTAAGGGATACACCAAGGTGGCATGGACTGACACATTCCTAACTAAATGAGTCAAGGATCAGCACTGAATCATAGGACCATAGGCATGTTCCCTAACCTTAAGTCAATGGCTAGAGGAGACTTGAGATTCCTTGGCCAAAGGCCTGCTGTAGCTGCCAATCACTATTGCTTGCAAAATAAACTTGCTCTACTATAAATAAAGCTCATTTGTGCTTAGTTTGAGTACACCAAAGCACTACAACACTTGCTTTCCTCAAAATCTCTTTCTTTAGGCCAAAATGCCTTCTTTTGCAAGGTATCTCTGAGTTTTTGAGTTAGAGAGCAATTCCACCACAGCTCATGATCCAAACACCTTTAAAATGTTGTATCTAAGCTGTCCAAATAATCACTTGTGACCTGAAACACCAAAATCACAAAGTCAACCTCCAAAACCTCAAAAATTGACTTTTCTACATTTTTCAAGCCATACCTTGATTCAGTCACTTCCAAAACCAAACAAAGCCTCAAACACACTCCAAATATCATCCTCAAACTGTCCCAAATGGTTCCCCTCATCTGGAACACCATTTGAGAGAGTTGCCATATTGGTCATTTTTGCCCCTTTTGCAAGAAAGTGCCACAACTTGCTCCTGAGGATTCCAACTGGTTCTAATCATTCTAAAAGCTTCTAAGGGGTCAAATGAGAGTGTCCAAAGCATCAAATTACTTCTGGCACAAGGAACTTGGCAGATAGCACAAAAAGCTCCAAGAGGTAAGTGCATGACAACTTGAACTCTTTGAATTATGCATTCCTTTGATGTCCATTGATCATAAACATCTCATACATGTTGTATATATTGTGTTTGAACCAATTTGCAATGTAATTCTTGCCTGTACCATGAGATAGCATAGAACATGCAAAAATAGGCCTATTTTGAAAACACTATCGGATTTTGAGGAGGAAACATTTTCTGAAAATTCCAAAGGCACCATTGGATTCCTCATGAAATTCTAGGTCAGATGCACCTAAATTTTGCCCCAATCCATGGAGAAATGAGAATTTTAGAGGCTTCATATAAATTGCCCAAAAGCTTGTCTTGTCTTGCCTTGCCTTGCCTTGCCCAGGCCTAGAAACAAGGCATGCCTTATGAATTAATAGGGTGGTTTTGATACACAGATGTATCACCACCCTAGTGGTAGCGCGCATGTGTGTTTGTTGCCAAGGTCGTGGGTTCAAACCCCACCCAGACCATTTTGCCATTTTTCACATTTTGCTATTTTTTCCATATTTTTATGTTTTTGTTAATTAATTGAAAAATTAATTTCTATCTCAATTTTAATTATTTTTTATTGATTATTTTTTTGAAAATTCACAAAAACATTAAAATATTTTATTCCATGAAAATTTCACAAAAAATATTATTTATTTCATATATTTGGTATTTTTGTAAAGAATTATGTTTTATTTGTTTTTAAACATTAAAAATATTTTCTTTCTCTTGGTTTTGCAAACTTTAAATGATTTTTAAAGCATCCTATGAATGAAACATGATTTTCCAAATATAAATCCAAGATCACAACCTTTTTTCACATATTTGGTTATTTTAATTGAATTTTTATTCAATTAAAATACATTTAAAAACCAAAATTAGGGTTTTGATCACTATCACCCTAACAAATCTTTTTTCAAACAACCTTTGGGCCTCTAATAGAGTGTAAGACCTAACCCCTTTTGTACATAAATAATTTTGGACCTCAGTCATTGTATAAGACCCACTGTGCTTTCAAAATCTCGGCGCCATCTTCGCTTTTTCAAAACATTTTCATCTGGGCCTACCCTTATGTTGTAAGTCCCATTTCTTTTCTTTTTTTCAAACTTCTGGGCCTCTCCTTGAGTTGTAAGACCCATTACTTTGTATAGAAAACCTTTTTGGGCCTCAGTCATTGTATAAGCCCCAGTACAGTTTACAGAATAACGATACGATTACTGTTTTTCATCTGGGCCTCTCCTTGAGTATAAGCTCCAATCTATTCAAAAACAACTTCTCTTTTGATTTAGGTTCAAACTTATAGTTGTTATCAAAACTTTCTTTAATTTCTTGAATAACTAACCATACAGCTGTTACAATGGAAGCTTGCTCGCCTGTAAGGTTTATCAGCTTTCATTTACTCGCTTTCATATATATAATTGTATTGCTGGAAGCTTGCTCACCTGTAAGTCCTTCTTTAATATCCTTTAAAGTACTTGTCATATATCAATTGTATATATACTTGTATATCTTCTTAGAGTTTTCCCCGACAACTAAGTCTAGAATTAGGTAAAGCTAGTTGGTCACTCTTTAATACAGTCAAAACTAGATCCCCATAGGATTTCCAGATACAGTCTTGCCTTCTCTTGGGCTTAAACAATATGTAACAAAGAGAAAGACATTATTCTCGGTGAAACTTTTCTCAGACTGTCACTATTAGAAATTGTCAAAGAAGTTCATTTCCCCAGATAGGATTAGTTCCCGGTGAAACCTCTCTTGAATTTCTTCAAACCCTAGAACTGTTCATTAAAGAAAAGATTATTCTTGGTGAAACTTTTCTTGAACTCTTCTTAAGTTTGGGACCCATAGGCTTCCTAAAAGCATCCCCGCCTCCTCTTGGGCTTTGTACAAGGATCATTCGGCTTCTTAGAAGTTATCATGCCTTCTCTTGGGCTTAATACAAGGACCCTGAAGACCTCTTAAAGGTATAGGATAGAACTTAGTCATCCTTTGCTAGAGCAGTCTTTCCAGAGTCAAATCTCAGACCAATTTTAGGGTTGATTCTCATCCCTTAAAACACTTGTCTCCTCTTGAGCATCATACAAAGATAAACTCTTCCATACTAGTAGACTTGGACAGTCTAATCTCCTTTTGGATCTCAAAGACATTCTCAAGTTCCCTACATACATAGGAGAAACCCTGGCCATTTTAATAAATCCCCAGCAAAGTTAAAACCCATGGGTTCTGAAACCCAGTCTTTCTCCTAAAATTCCCTAGCCACGGTCATCAGTATAACACTATCCCAAATCAGAACTTCAAGGTATCTGATACCTCAACTCTTCTGTAATCCTCAGCAAGAGTTGATTCCCCATTTGGACCTGCCTCTGGATCTCAACAATCCTAAGCAGAAGACAGCCTCCTCTTAGGCTTTGTATAAGGATTTCTTTCTTTATTCTTCCCCAGCAAAGATAGCCTCCTCTTAGGCTTTGTATAAAGATCTTTCCTTTCCTTAGCACAGTTAGCCTCCTCTTGGGCTTTGTATAAAGATTTTCCCCAGCTGAGCTAACCTTTCAGACTCTCTTGTTGAGTCAATTACCTTTCAGACTCTCTTACTGAGTCAATCACCTTTCAGGCTCTCTTGTTGAGTCAATCACCTTTCAATACTCTCTTGTTGAGCCAACCCTTTTAGCCTCAATCTTGGGCTTTGTACAAGACAGATAAAACACTGCCTTGTTGAGTTAATCTTTTTCAACCCCTCTTAGGCTTGGTATAATGATTTCCCCTAGCAGAAGTCAGCCTCCTCTTAGGCATTGTATAATGATTTCTCCAGCTTGTTCAGCCACAATCTTGGGCTTTGTACAAGACATATAAAAGCACTCTCTTGTTGAGTCAAACCCCTTTCAGCCTCAATCTTGGGCTTTGTACAAGACACCATATAAATTTCCTAAGCAGAATCAATCCTCTTTTTAGCCTCAATCTTGGGCTTTGTACAAGACAGATAATACTCTCCAACAGAGTCAAACTCATTTCAACATCAATCTTGGGCTTTGTACAAGACACCTAAAATATCTTCAGTCGAGTCAGTAAAAATCTCATTTTAGCCTCAATCTTGGGCTTTGTACAAGACAGGTAAAGATTTCTTTCCCACTGAGTCAGTCTTCTTTTCAGCCTCAATCTTGGGCTTTGTACAAGACACATACAAATCCTCACCAGCGGAGTCAAAATCCCTTTTAGCCTCAATCTTGGGCTTTGTATAAGACAGGCAAAATATTTCTCCAGAAAAGTCAAACTTTATCCTCCTCTTAGGCTTTGTATAATGATATACCCAAAAGAGTCAGTCTCTTTTTAGCCTCAATCTTGGGCTTTGTACAAGACAAATAAACACTCTCTTGTTGAGTCAGCCTATTCCAGCCTCCTCTTAGGCTTTGTATAAGGACTTCCCCGGTGGAGTCAATCAATCTCTTAGCTTCAACCTTGGACTTTGATCAAGGCACACAAAAATCAACATCCCCTCCGAGGAAATCAAAATCTCTCTATAGGAAGTCATTTCTCTGTATATCACACATCAAAACAGACATTCAAAATAAACCCTAATCCCAGATAACTGCTATAAGTGGCACACTTGATTCAAATATCCAAGTTGTCGTCCATATTTTATCCTGGTAAATCCCCTCTTTCATCTAATTTTTGTAAGTGGCAAGCCTCTAGATTATTTACATCCACGCCACTGTCCCTCTCTTAGCATGAAAGATTCCTAAGGAAAAATGGCATTGCTCTACACTGAGTTAAAGTTTTCTCCTTCAGGACAAAACCCCTATAAAGGAAATTATGGCATTGCTGGATTCTCATATCCCAGTTAAATTAACCCTCATTTATAAACAGTCACCCAACAGTTGTGATAAACAGACGAGATGTCTCCCTTTAGAGATGACAAATTCTCTCTCAGTCAAACCTTTTAGCTTCAATCTTGGGCTTTGAACAAGACATAAATACTCCTTTAGCTTCAATCTTGGGCCTTGAACAAGACACAAATTTACTTTTTTAGCTTCAATCTTGGGCTTTGAACAAGACACCAAAACATCATCTTTTTCCTCCCATAGAATAGGAGGAACTACGATTGCTCTGATTTCCCTGTTTCTTTAAACGGGAATCCTTAGGCATAAGATTGCGAAATCTTAGCGAGCATACCAACCAAAAACTTTAGGTCCAATACCTTCACACATACCAATCAAAACTGAGGTCCAATACCTTTCCAAAATCATCAAAAACTCTCTCTCTCAAACATTCCCAAACTTTCCCAAACCCATCAACAGATACACACCATCAAGTACAAAGCAGAACCTAAAACTAACAACCTGTGGATAACCACATATAGGATGGGTAATTTACAACTCCCCATTATATAACCTGACCCCGGACCCCCAATCTCTTTAAGCGTTTGTTCAGTTAAACATTCGCGTGCAAGGTTAGTTTTAGATAGCTTCCCTTTCCCTTCCAGCTTCACGGGATAAATAAGAAATCAGAAAGTAGCACCCCACTCCTCCTCATTGTGAGGAGAAGACCCTTCGCGATAAGGTGGTTACGTCATCGACAAAAATCGCACGCTACAAGTTGATCCGAAGTAAACTTTTTTAATAAACTAGTTAATCAGGGGCATAACAAGCTACAAAGAGGCAGATCCTCTCCATGTTTTCAAGTTGGTTAGGCAGATTGTGCCAGACACTAGTAACCGTTGAGTATACAACAAATATCCAGAGACCACGCTAGTACAACCTCATATTTTGGAAAAAAGCCTTGTGATAGGGCAAAAGCACAATCATCATGCATTGATCATGTCGTTACGCTCATTTACAGGCCGCCACGACCTATCAGGCAAAGAAGTTGAGGTTCTCTCAGGAACAAACATGCAGCTTATCAGCAAGAGATCAAACTTGGAGCACCTAGAGCATCGGCATCTATCCTCCGATCATCGCATTGTCAGATTCTGAGTGTCGGGAAGTCAAATCCTTTCACCAACCAAAAGTCCAATCCATATTGGAAAATACCAAAAAACCAGAGTCCAATCCCTATTGGCATCCTCAAAATCCAAAGGCCAATCTCTATTTTCATTTCCACAAGCCAGAGTCCAATCCCCATTGGCATCATTATCTAAACCTGGTGTTCATTAGTAACCCACAATCCAACAATATTCAACAAACCAAAATTCAATCTCCATTGGAACACCAATATTTAGTTTTGCATGACCTTTCCGAGGAAACAAGATCAAGCCCCATAAAAATCCAATCGTTCATTTGTATTCCCACATGCATTAATCATGACATTCCATGCATTGTGCATAGTATTTTCACTGAGGAGAAGCATTACATCATTACAAATTTAAAAATTATGCATACATTATAATAGTCCTTTTGGTCAACCCTTTGACGATGTCACTCCCTAGTGAAGTCTTTTTCGTTAATCCTTTGATGATGCCATTAACCCTTTGATGATAATAGTCCATAATTTTCCTTTTCCGTCAACCCTTAGATGATGTCATCAACCCTTTGACGATGTCACTCCCTAGTGAATTCATTTCCATCAACCCTTTGATGATGCCATCAACCCTTGGATAGTGTCACTCTCTAGTGATTTCTTTTCCATCATCCCTTTGATGATGTTACTTCCCAATAAGTCTTTTCCGTCAATCCTTTGATGATGTCACTCCCTAGTTATTTTTTAACATCAACCCTTTGATGATTACATTCCCCAAAAATTCCGCTTAATTTTTCTCCTCAAACAAAGAACAAGTCCCCAGTAAATATTCTTCCGAGGGAGCCTTTTTTGGAGCATCTCCTAAACTTCATTGCATTTCTTCCCTGCATTTCATCTCTGTATTTCATCTTTGCATTTCATCTATGCATTTCTTCTCTGCATTTCATGTCCTTCTTTTAGGACAAAATTTTGGGTATTTTCGTATTTAACTATCTTCCACCACAAATGTACGAAGACCGTTGTCATTCATACCCTCTGGTTTAAGGTAATTAAATATGAGCAATTGTCATACCCCAATTTTGTCCGGGCATTTTAAAACTTTCATGCATCCGACTTTACTTTACTTTGCATCATATGTATAGCATAACATGCATTTCATCACATATAATGCCTAAAATGTCTACCAGAATAAACTTTTGGATATACAGACAAACTGGTTAAATCAATTTTCAAATGCACATAAAATTATGGGGCAAAAAAGTTTAAAATCGGGCTTGCAGATGTTAATTTCATTGACCTACGGTTTGCATAGTTTAACCTGGTACGCTCGTTTAATTTTTTTAATTTTGTTTGCTGTTGCATTTTGATCACCTATAGCCTTTACAAATGGGCGTTTTTAACTTTAAAATTTGGTCAAAACCTGTCAGTTTTCCAGAAATTTATTTCGCGCTGATCATTTTAATGCATTCGTTTCATTTTTTCGTGCACTTTCGCGCTCGATTTTTATTCATTTTGAGTCTTTTTACTTTTATTCTTTTGTCTAATTATTCAGAAAAAATAAATAGAATTTACTATGTATTCATTTTGATTTTATTGTGGTTATTTAAAAATGTGTGAATTTTATTCGTTTTAATTGATTTTAATTGATTTTAATCTCTTAAAGCATCTAAAAGGGGCAATGTTGGCATTTTAAATTAAGTGCTAAAGTGTGCTGATCTCTGGCCATCGGATCAAAGTTATCAAGGGCTCACAATCAAAGTTCACATGGATCATGACCTCATTTGAAAATAAAGAAAAGGAATCAACAAAAACTAAATAAAAATAAAATACAAGTGAAATGGAAAAGTGTGGAAAGTGTGACTTCTTCCACTAAAATTGGGAACGAAAATGGAAAATGAAATTGACTATCTCCTCATGACCATCACGCGTCCGTTGTGGGTTGGTGACCCCCACATTGAAGGTTACGAGAAACACAAGAATGGGGGGTTTGAATTGGGTTTCTAAAAGTCAATGCTTTTTCAAAACCAATCAAATGAACAAGAACAAGAATAATAAAAATAATAAGTTATTTTTTATCCTGGTTCGCTGTTAATGAAGCTACCTCCAGTCCACCCGCCAAGGTGATTTATCCTTCTCAAAATCCACCATAATCAAACTAATTACATACACCACAAAGACAACCATCCTTGTCTTATTGAGTATACAGGTTAAACCCTAGTCACTCAAGGTATTCACTCAAATAGATTTGAGGTTTTACAACTGTGTTTACAAAGATTGCTTCTACAGAGCAGATTAACACAAAGTTTAAGTACAAGAGAAATATTCACACAATATGAACAACAGTTCTTAGTGTGTTTATACAAAATTCACATAAATAATATTAGAGAGTGTGGCAACTTGAATAGCAGTGAATTCCTTATGAATATTGATAAAAGTAGCAGCATGGTCCCTTCTTCCAATTCTTTCTTATATAGCCAAGGAAAGATCCGTTGGAAGGTAGAATAGTAATCTTCAGATATGAGTTGGCACTTGAATATTCGTCATTAAGGTGGGATCAAAATCATACAGCATAAATGTCCATACTCCACGAAATCCGCTTAGTGGAAGGAATGTTTTGATCTTGTACGAGGTACTATTTATCTCTCATCCAACGGTCTATTCTTGTCATCTTCTAAGTATCAGAGGCTTTTGAATGTAGATGTTTGAAGCATGGGTATAAGAGTCAAGGTCCTTGTTGAGAATCTTCAGAACTAAAGTCTTCAGAGTCTTGAAACTATTCATCAGAACCTAGTCTTCAGAATCTTCAGCACTTCGTTCTTCAGAATCTTCAGCTTTAGCTTAGAGTCTTGAAGTGAGACAGTCCTTCAGAGGCTCTTTACTCAAAGTCAGAGTCAGAGGCTTGAGCACGAACGTTGTTCAGAACCGTTGTCTGCGAGCTTTCTCTAACTTAATAGAGTCTTGTGAATATTTGTACTTTCTTAGAGTCAGAATGTGTTGATTCAAGAATCTGATGACGTCACACGTCAAAGCTTCAAATTCAGAACCAGTTAAGCAACAACTACACACTTGAAAAAAATCATTAGTGTACAAAAGTGTTCCATATCAATCCACGTATTATTATCATCAAAAATCGAGGCCAGATTTAGAATCAAAACTTTTTCTCACACACATGACCAATTTCTATTTGGAAAATAATGAAAAAAAAAGTGGAGGGAGTAAACGCGTGGACCCCACTCTCATAGCATGGATTTTCATTTTCCACCCACTCATGAATTGACGCGTGATCCACTGAGGAAATGGGGGATGGAATTAGAATATTATGTTCTCTCTGAATTCTCCAAATAATACTCTCCCACATTCATGACAACAGACACATTGACCAATTCCTCTCTTTATTAAAAATGAGATAAAAAGTGAGGGGGTTAAAAAGGAAAAAGGCAGCCCCACTCAGGTCGCTTCACATAAACGAGAAACTCTCTTTTTATTCAAAGACTTCCTCTCTCGCATCCACAAATTAATCATCCATTCTCATATTTCTATCACCTTCCTTCACCCATACAACACCAAAACCATGAGTCCAAACTCCATATGAAAACCAACCTCTTCAACCTCTACTTCACATCTCTCAACCACCCATACCTCAGATCCCGACGCCCTCACTCCAAACAGAAATAAAAAACAAAGCTCGAATCCATTATATCCCGATCACCCTCTCCTTCACTTTGAAAAACCCCCATAGTCAGCCAACCACACACTAACCGTCCACCACTATTGAAAACTCTCTCACATATCATTTGTCTCACCTTCACAACCTTAACTCCCTCTCAACCTCACAAACAACTCTATGACATCTCATCACAATTAACTTACCATCTCTCCATCAACAATTTGTACCTATCACTCACGGCTAGTTCCAGCATCACCATACTCTTTCCACATCCATTTAACAACCTCCACCGTTTTCGCCTCAGTTACAACTACCACCACTATCACGTTGAACACCACTATTTTACAAAACAACCATCGCAAAATATTTGAACCCATCGATATATCGCTTTAGATCTTGTTTTGGTTTGTTATTATTGTTTTTTTTTTTCACTTGAAGTAATGGTAGAAATAAAATCAATAACACAGAGAGTTTTCTTTGTTGATCTTAAAAATGATAGAGTTGTGTTATGGATTCATGTTCTGCATTTTTGTAGAGGGAAAGAAAACATAGAAAGTTCTTTAGGTTTGTACATTTTTTAGGATAGATATATTGGTAAACTTTTTTCTTTAATTCAATATCATTTTCATTTAGGTTAAAATTTCAAATCCATACGTATTAATTTTAACTTTTTGGCAGTAACTGAAAAAAGTTAAACCGACATTTTACAATTTTGTAATTTTTTTACTTTAATTTTGTTAACTGATTTTTGTTTGTTATTACATATTATTATTATTATTATTAGTAGTAGTAGTATTTAGGTGTTAGAAGAATGTATATTTATGCCATTTGAATGTTGAGAAGTTAGGCCAGCTTTTTACTTATTTTGTGCACTCTTGTTTTTACTAATTGAACCTCCTAAATGTTGTATTAACTTTGTAAATATTTAATATAATGTTTGCATTTGATGTTATTATTTGGTTTATTATTGCATTGCGGTTATGAGAGCATCTGGTACCGGAGGAGGCACGGGCTACCATAGCCCCTAGCGACTGGAGCTACGTCGAGGGGTACATCAGATGGTTCTTTAGGGTGTCACATTCGTACATGGTGCATGTTGCTCCAGGATATCCGTTGAGACCAGCTCATCAGGAGATACTAGAAGAGGAGCAGGATCATCTAGATCATACTGATGATGTCTTGCCTAGGTGTCATCGCGTAGTGGAGATTGCGTGGGTAGGCGTTGACGAGGGTATCTTCTCTGATGGGTCTAGTGTCAGACAAGTTGTAGATGCCATCATGGCGGAGGCACAGGGGGAACTATTGTACCTGAGTCACCGCCGGAGGACGGGGGATTGATGGTCGAGGTGTCGCTACGCGAAAAAACACAGAGTCGCCACCGAACTTTATATATTCTGAAGAAAGGGAAAATATCGATAAAACCCCTTAAAGGTTAAGAAAATGGTCTCGCAACCAAATTCGGGTTCGGAAGTCGGTTAAGCAAGGGGAATGTATTAGCACCCCTCACATTTGTTGTACTCAACGGGACCATGTTGTTTGTCTATGCGCGAATGGGTGTCGTTATATAAAGGTTATTTGCTAAAGGAGGAAAAAAAAGGTTTTAAATTAGTGTGCTCGCCAAGGATTTGGGCTCTCGTGCCTACATATCCTCATAGTACAATGAGAAAATTAGAGATCCATAGTTCGGAAAACTTCGGGAAATGAAGGAAGGTTGCTTGCCAGGATCTCGCAATCCTGTGCCTACGTATCCTCATAGTGCAATGATGAAATCATAGCCCTGTAGTTCGTGGAACTAGGTGTGTGTTTGTTAATTGATTTTAGTGGACAATGTTAACGTTCGCGTTCTAGCAGTTAAATACTGCTTGTGTGCTCGCACACGAGAGACTTAAGTGTTTGTTTGTTTGCGTTAGAATGGATGTGCTTGGATTGAATCCTATCAGTTAAATGTAGCGTGTATGCCCGTGCATGGGAGGCTTAAGCGTTGTTTGTATTGTAGTAGAACGGAAACAACATGTCCTTTTTGAAAAGGTGTTTTGAATGCCCTAAGGTAGAAAATTAATTTGATGAGTTGAGTTTAATTTTAGAGTTTGCTTATGAAATTTGTGAGGCGAGTTTAATCGTTGGTACTTAGAGGGAGACAAGTATCTTAACCACAGGCTAAGTATGGCATACAATTAGATACTTTGGAGTTTTAGGAACAATGGTATCCCAACCACCCTTTTTTGCCCTAAAAGGACCGAATTAAACTCGTTTTATTATTAAGTGTTATGAATGGAAGACAAGCATCGGGCCACAAGTCAATCAGGGCCAACAACCTAAGTACTTGAGAAATGGGTGAACAAGTACGTACACCCCGTCCTCTTTCTTGTAATTTATTGTGAAAATCGTTGGAAAAAAAGGAACTTGGTACATGGACAAAGGTTTTAGTTTTATTTGAGGTGAACTGGAAGAATAAGATGATTGGATTGAAGATGGGAATGGATGGAGGTTGATGACGATGCCTAAGCAATCGACTTACGGGTGTGAAAGGTAGTGGAACCCTAAGGTGTGGTGAAAGATGAAATTTGGTTAATTGTTTTGAAAATAGCTTGACGTTGGATCAAGCGTTATTCTTATCTTGTTTTTGAAATCGTTTTCTATCACTTTTGTTTTATCTTCTTTTTAACATACAATATAAACATAAAGCAACAAAGAAATAAAGTCCTAAACTATTACATGTCCAAGGGAATGGGGAAGCATATGGCCCCACCATGGGGGATAAGCCTAAGCTAGAATTTTAAAGAAAAAATAAAACGGTAAACTACGATTATTACATCACTTGTCCATATGCCTAATGTGCATAAAATTGCATCAACCAATACCTCAAAACAATGCCCAAAATGTTAGTGGAATGTATCAAGAATGATGAATGAAAGATATGTACAAGATATGAATCTAAAGGAGGTATAAAAATCAATCAAAATAATAGTACAAAATTCAACAAAATAATGTTGCAAAATTCTAACAAAGTAATAGTAAAAAAATCAACAAAATAATGTTGCAAAATTCTAACAAAGTAATAGTAAAAAAAATCAACGAAATAATGTTGTGAAATTCTAACAAAGTAATAGTAAAAAAAACCACCCTTCGTGGCGTTCGCCACGTGTATAGCTCATGTAAAAAAAAACCACACACAGAGAGAGAGCACAACTCTTTTCTCTCTTTTCAAACCTCACTGGATTTCCTTCTCTCCGCCGCGCCAGAAATCGCCTCGGCGTTGGCAGTGCTTCAATCCTTACATAGATTATATCAATCTACTCACCTCTCCTCCCTCAATCTGATTCTGACATTCTCCCTTTGGGATCTATCCTTAATTTCTCTGAACTTGAATCTGACGTGCAAACCCTAGGATCTCAAATCTTAAATCAAATGATGATATTGAAGCTTCAGGCCATGGGACCTTGGGGGAAATCTTCAGGAGATCGTATTCTACGTCATAGCATCAAGAACAACAAGAAAAGAATGATAAATCACCTACCTCAACGGTGACGAATGCGATGGCACCGACGGAGGCATTCTTCGTGCTTCAAGCTTCGATATCAGGTACGAATCTCTCGTCCACTCTTCTTCCTCTTCTTCTTCTTCTTCTTCTTCTCTTCTCAATGCGTGAATTCCTTGGTTGCTGTTGTATGTTGTTTCCACGTTACTGAATTTCTTCGCGTGTAAGTGAGATGGAGAGAGTATAGTAACAGAGAATTGAGGGAGGTTCAGCTCATGAAGGTGATCGTAATGGCTTCTGAGAGTAGGAGAGAATGAGAGTGAATGAGATGAGAGGGTGAGGAAAAATTCTGCAAAAATGGAGGGTGAATTGAGAGAGCTTGAATGAGAGTGATGAAGATGTTATATAGGGAAGAGGCTTGGAATGTTTTTGGATTGGAGTTATGCTTGGGTTTTGTTATGAAGGTTAGGAGTTGGTTATGATTGACTCATTTAGTTGGCTCAGTCTGTTAGAGCAAACTCAGTGAGTCAAGTGAGTTAATTTGAATGTTTTTGGATGAGTGATGTTAGTTTTTTCTATTATATTTCCTCTATTCGAAACTGACTTAATCTTCTTGCTGCATTTGTAATTTTGACTTTGGCTTGGTGGCTTGGCTTTCTTGCAGCTTGTAGTTTCACTTTGTAGATTGTGCTTTTTTCTTTGTAGCTTGCAACTTAAACCTGTTAGTATGATTGTTAGTTTAATGGATTGGTTAGGAATGTCATGGAAGCTGATTCTGTATGATTGTAACTAAACTCATGTAGCTCTTATTCCTCAAAGTAATATAACAACCTTCAATCTCGAGCTCCAACTACTTCTGATCTAAATTCCAAGTTCAATTTTACTTCATGTGTGTGGTATGCAAATGATGATGTTATGTTTAGCAATCTGAATTTGGCTTCATGTTGGATGGATTTGTTAGGTTAGGGAAGTGTTAGATTGAAATGGATGGATTGTAGGCATTGTGTATATGTGTAGGTCGTGGTGAATGGAAACTTGGTTTTGAATGCAATTTTGTGTGAAGATTAATTTGTGGTATGAATGTTGGTATGTGTTATGAGTGGAATTGATATTTGATTTGTTTATACAGGCTATTTAGCAACATGAAAGTTCAAAGACAAAGTGCAAAAACAAAGACTTGCTTGCACATGGAGCAAATATTAGATGGAAGGTTGCTTGAGGAGATGAGACCATTAAGATTCAAAAACAATGAAAGTTTAGGCTTAGGCTTAGAAAAATAGGTGAATTGACTTTGGTCAGAGTTTACCAAAAAGTCAACAGTTGACCAAAGTCTATTATTGGTCAAAGTTGTTATTTTTCGTAATTTCTTGTATGGAATGATGTAAATGTGAATTTGAATGAGCACTTGTACTAATAGTTCTCTTACTTCCATGAAAAGAAACTTTGAATTGCAAATAATCTTTTTCCCACCAAATTTCCATATTTAAATCATGAACTATGTAGACTTATGTACTTTGAATGGATGCACTTAATGAAACAAGAATCAAGAATCAATGAAATATAAAATGCCTTGAATCCAAGCAGCTAAGATAGCTCCTTCAAACTGATGAAGAAAGTCCAAGTGAAACCCTAATTAAGGTGCACCATGATGCTCTTGGCCATAACCCTAATCCAATTGATAAGTGTAAGCATAGAAGAATGCATATTGATCCATAAACCAAAAAAGAAACTTCATCCTCGAGTTTAAGCTTTTAACCAAGGTGTCCAATAGCATGACTTGTAATGCAATCAATCAGTGAAACCATTCATTATATGATGAATAAACTCAAGTGTTGAGGAGAGGAATCCTGATATTTGTAGAGGCAAACCCTAATTCATGTGGCCAATCCAAGTATAGGGAACTAAGCTCTAGTTCATGATCTCTGTACTTTCAGTTGAAACCAACCTACAAAAGATGAAACCCTAGTGCTCTATGTAAACCCTAATTCTCCATGACCTCTAATCCAAGTAACAAGCCTTGATGTTAGTGAATGCATGATATGTTAGATGACCTAATGGAGGGTATGTACATGAGTAATATGAGATGCATAAGCCATAATATTTGAATGAAAGGGTAGGACACATTTTGGGTATAACACGAGGAGGTAGAGCAGGCATAGAAGATAGTGGAGATGTTCTTAGACACACACAGTAGTAGTCCGTTATTATTTTGTTGCAGTACTATACTCTTTAATTTATTTTGACAGTTTTACTACATTTTGGATCTCAATTGTACGACATTTTCTACATATATTGTTATTTTATTTTTGACACACCCAGTAATAGTCTCGTATATTTTGTAAGTCTATTTTTTATTTTGGATCGTGTGTTATACTTCATGTGAACAACAACTTATAGTAAAAAACACTTGTTCGGATACACTTTGAGGATGTATCTCCGGAATATTCACGGAGATGCATCTCCAGAATAATTCAAATGTAAATTGCTTCTGAGTGACATGTTTTGAATGTTTAAAATGGTTTCAGTGATGCATCTCTGGAATATGTCAAAGTTTATTCAGAAATAGGTGGGTTCGGAGATGCATCTTCGAAATCTAGGGGCAATTAAATAATTTTGCATGGTGGCTAAGAACTATCTAGGGTGCATTAAGGAATTCTCTTTTTTATTGGATGAAACACATATGAGTCCTACCACTTTATGTGGGATCCATTTCCAAAATGAAAGATGTACATGTGTTTCACTCAATAAAAGAGTGAGTGTTACAAGATTGTTAATAGCACTTCTCTTTATAGGAACGTTAGAGGAGTTCATAAGTAGTTAACATGTAGTTGGATTGTCACTAAACACATCACCTAATTATGTTTTAAAGGAATTTATGTACAATAAGATATTTTTTTCTCAGAAGGAGATGTTTTAGTACAACCATTCCAAATACCTTACACTTAAGAATTGATTCGCCCCACTCTATTTTTTTTGAGAATTTCTTATTACAACCTATATACTTCTAACACACCATGTCAATTTCCGCATATGCCCCTTGATTCCAGAGATACATCTTCGGACGCACCCTATTTTTGAATAAACGTTGATATATTTTGGAGATATATCTCTGGAACAGTTTTAAACATTCAGAACATTTCACTCATAAGCCATTTACATTTGAATTGTTCTGGAGATGCATCTCCAATAATATTCCGGAGATACATCTCCGAAGTGTATCAGAACAGTTGTTTTTTGGTATAAGTTGTGTATTTTTTTCAGATGAACTATGACGCACGATCTCGAATAAAACAAATAGACGTACAAAATAATAAGAGACAAATACTAGGTGTTTCGAAAATAATATAGCAATATAATAAGAAAATATTGTACAATCGAGGTCCAAAATGTACTAACAATGTCAGAAAAAAAGTAGAAACTATAGTACTAAAATAAAATAATAACAGACAACTATTGGGTATGCCTGACAACCTCTCCTCTGCCTCCTCGGCCATCAATCCCCCCCGCCCCGTCCTCTGGTGATGTCTCCGGTACAATAGTGCCCATTGTGCCTCCGCCACCATGGCATCCAGGACTCGCCTGACAGCAGAGCCCTCAGAGAAGATACTCTCGTCAATGTCTACCCGTACAATGTCCACTATGCGATGATACGTAGGAAAGACATCATCAGTATAATCTAGTTGAGCCTGCTCCTCTTCTAGAATCTCATGATGAGCTAGTCTCGGCGGATCTCCTAGAGCGGTTTGCACCATGTACGGATGTGAGACCCTGAAGAACCACCTAATGTACCTATCGATGTAGCTTCAGTCGTTCGGCACTATGGTAGCATGTGCCTCCTCCGGAACTAAGTGACTCTCATAATAAGGAAACATCTCCTCTATTTGTCTACGAGACAAGGCGGGAGGAGCAGAGACAACAAAGTGTCTGGTGATGGTATGGGTGTACCTGAATTGCCGCATGACGCGCTCGTGTAAATGAGGAGCAATGATACGCGATCCACAGGCCAGCCATCCAGAGTATAGCGTTATGTCGCCAAATGAGTGCGTATGACGGTGATCCACACAGCTGTTGAAGTGCATGTCCTCAGCAACCAAATGGTAAAGGTAGACTCTAAAAGGCTCGATCGCATGGTTCCCTCTGAGCGAGATAAAAGCACGAGCACAGGGCATTTCCTCAGTGTATTCATTCATACTCTCCTAGTCAGTGATGCGGGAGAAGTGCTGGAGGATCCTAAAGATGGCTGGATTATACCTGAGTGAATCGCACACTCAAAGATACAACAGAGTCACCACCGAACTTTATTTAGTCCCAAAGGACAGGGAAAATATCCATAAAACCTAAGGGGAAGAGAAGCGGGTCAGGGGGTCGGTTATGCGAAAGGAAGGTACTAGCACCTAACGCATCCGTCGTACTCGACGGGAACCATTTTGCTTGCTTCTAGGCTTGGATGTGTTATCTATCTAAAAGCTTCTAGCTAAAAAAGAAGAGGAAGAAGAGAAAAAGAAAGAAAGAAAGAAAGTGCTCGCAGAGGATTAGGGCCCTCGTGCCTATGTACCCTCATAGTGCAATGAGGAAATCAAAGCGACATAGTTAATGGAACCACGAACGGAGAAGAGGGGACGGAAGAAGGTGGAAGTGTGCTTGCCAAGATCATCGCAATCTTGTGTCTATGTATCTTACATTCGAATGAATGCAGAATCAAAGCTTCCGTAGTTCGTGGACTAAGACGGAAAAGGAAAAGGAAAGTGGTGTCAAAACCAAGAGCAAAAAGAAGGAGAGAAAACTCTGATGGGGATTCAAAAGAATTGGTGTCTAAACCAAGAAAGGAGTGCAAAGGAAAAGGTAGTAACTGTGTTGAGGATAAAGTGCAAGAATGGTGTCGAAACCAAGAAGACAAAGGAGCAAAAGGATAACAGAGACTCCACTGGGGAGTAAGAGAACAAAGTGCCTGTGCTGGGGATCAGAGGGTAAGAGACCCTACTGGGGAACCAAACAAAAGGAAGGTGTTGAAACCAAGAGAATAAGGATTTGGTGTATTAACTGACTGACAGTGGTTAACCGAAGAGAAATAGATCAAAACTCTGTGGGGAAAAGGGTTTGGTGTCAACAGGCAGGCTGTGATAAACCAAAAAAAGAAAGTATTGAACCAAGCAAAGGTATTTGACTCTGAAGGGATTTTGGTATATTAATTGATAAACAGTAGTTAACCGAAGGGAGAAAAGATTGTAACTCTGCGGGGAGAGAGGTTAACAGATAGATTGTGATCAACCAAAAGAATGGGTGTAGAACCAAGCGAAGGTTGTAACCCAAACGACGGGTGTGGGACCAAGCGAAGGTTATGACCCAAAGAATAGGTGTGGGACCAAGCGAAGGTCGTGACCCAAAGAACAGGTATGGGACCAAGCGAAGGTTGTGACCCAAAGAATGGGTGTGGGACCAAGCAAAGGTCGTGACCCAAAGAACGAGTGTGGGACCAAGCGAAGGTCGCGACCCAAAGGGCGGATGTGGAACCAAGCGAAGGCCGTGATCCAAAGAATGGGTGTGGGACCAAGCGAAGGTCGTGATCCAAAGGACGGGTGTGGGACCAAGCGAAGGTCGTGACCCAAAGAACGGGTGTGGGACCAAGCGAAGGTCGTGACCCAAAGGACGGGTGTGGGACTAAGCGAAGGTCGTGACCCAAAGGACGGGTGTGGGACCAAGCAAAGGTCGTGACCCAAAGGACGGGTGTAGGACCAAGCGAAGGTCGTGACCCAAAGGATGGGTGTGGGACTAAGCGAATGTCGTGACCTAAAGGACGGGTGTGGGACCAAACGAAGGTCGTGACCCAAAGAACGGGTGTGGGACCAAGCGAAGGTCGTGACACAAAGGACGAGTGTGGGACCAAGCGAAGGTCATGACCCAAAGGATGGGTGTGGGACCAAGTGAAGGTCGTGACCCAAAAAAGTTTGGTACACTGACTAAACAAGCAGTACCTGGCCGAAAAAAGGGTATTTGAACCAAAAGAAGGTTACTAACCCAAGGGTGCGAGTATTCGAACCAAGAGAAGGTTACTAACTCACAGGGGTATTGGTTTTAACATAATGGTTGTGATTAACCAAAAAAGAATGAGTGATTAACCAAGAGAAGGTGATTAACTCAAAAGGGGCTCGGTATGTTAACAGACAGGCTTTGGTTAACTGAGAAATGGCTTATTAACCCAAGGAAGGTCAGTTTTAACAGGTAGGTTGTGATTAACCAAAGAACGGATGATTAACCAAGAAAAGGTGATTAACCCATGAAGAACTCAGTATGTTAACAGATAGACTGTGGTTAACTGAGAAGAAGTGCAAATTGGTGTTTTAACTGACAGGCAGTGGTTAACCAAACAAAGGGAGAAGAACCAAGAGAAGGTTGCGAACTCCGCAAGGGTTTCGGTGCTTAACATGAAGATTGTGTTTGACCGAAGAAGTTGGTCGCGAATGAAGGGGAAAAAGAGAATTGGTATTAACAGTATGACTGTGATTAACCAAAGAAAGAATGATTACGACTCTCCTGGGGAATCAGCAAGGAAGTGACTCACCACAAGAAAATGTATTTGAAACTCTCTTCAAGAGAACAAAAGAAAGGTATTGAAATAAGAGCAAGAGATTGACTCTCTGAAGATTGCCAATGATCGCGAACCAAGGGAATGGTGATGGATCAACAGACTGATTGAAAGAGGTAAAAGTGATCAAGGATCGACTCAACTGGGGAAAAGAGATGCGCTACCGCTTAGAGATAGAGATGACTAAGCCAGGCACAGGGTTATGCGTCCCCTACCTGAAGTAATCAGAATGAGAGTAGGAATTCTCTATTCTCATTCCTTCTCTACCACACAGGGTGTAGGGCAGAAATTGAAACAGACAGCGTAACAGCTCCAAGTTGTACAGTGCTCTAGTGCGTCGTGCAAAGCTTCGGCTCGACAGGGGAGAAAGAGGAAGAAGACTCTAAAGGAAGCCTAAAGAGAAGAGCAGCAGGAGGATCAACTAATCGAAACAAGGTTTCGATTAATCAACCAAAGGGAATTGATGTGCTAACAATTTTCCAAGGAGATGAAAAATCATTAAAGCAAAAGTGTGGATTATTGATTGTACAAGATTAAGTTCATTCCTTGAAGAACAAACTTAATGCCAACATGAATGAAAGTGCAAAACAGTACCAAATGACATTTAGTATGCATTATAAATCATATATCATGTGATTAAAGAAAGTGCAAGAATGACCATGTTCATACAATGCCAAGAATGTGAACAATTGCATAATCGAAATCGTGCATCGAAAATTCATGAGCATGCTTCAAACAGAAGTTAAATGACTCATAAAACATCCATAAAAATCAAGCATATCAATCCATAGAAGTTGAATGGGGAAAGCATAGCAAACACACTTTAAAAAGCATGAAAATGGCAATCGGGAGCAGTGTTAATCGATTAACACTTGCAAAACAGCAAAAAACTAAAAAAACAGAGTGTTAATCGATTAACACTTTTGCACTGCAAAGTGTTAATCGATTAACACTGGAGCAGTGGCTGAAATTTGATTTTCCAAAAGCACTTTTGGCCACTTATTGATTGTGCAATCACTCCTATGCTAGGGCAAACAATTATGCACGAAAAATCAAGTCTAGCAACAGCAAATAATCAGAAATGGAATCAATTAATTCATCAAGATCATGGATCAAGTAATGGCATAATCAATTCACACACAAAAAGTATCGAAACTACATCGCAAATGATACGAAAACGATCGAAATAGTAAAATGAGTTAAGAAGGACCAACCTACAAGGCTGAGATGTGCCTTGGATGTTGTTGCAAATGAATCTTGATGAAGATAATCAAAGAAAACCAGAAGAATCTTCAATTGTAGCCGAATCGTCTCGAAACCGAGCAAATTGCGACGAAATCTCCAAAACGCGAATTCACACCATAGAATCTTGAAGCAATCACTTGTGATGATCCAAAAGCCAATAAAAATCCAGAGAATCAAGTAGAGTGGCAAGGTGATGAAGGTTAAGCTCAAGAAATAATCACTTTCAAGGTGAAAGTGATTATTCTTCAATGGTGAAGAGGAGCTATAGTGAGATTTGGGAAGAAAATGGAGATGAAGATGAAGAAGTTGCAGAAAACTTTAGAGAGAATTGAGAGTTAAGAGAGTGAAGAATTGTGAAAATGATTGTGGATGGTTGAGGGTCCATTATGCAATGGTGAAGCTTTGTTTATATAGAGTTTTGGTATGGAATGTGATTGGTTTGGATTGTGCTTTGGAGCTAGGTTGGGAGTTAGTTACACTTGACTCACCGAGTCAGTGGTTAACTCAGTTAGTTAGGTAGTTAACTCAGTGGAGCAATCCCAATGCAAGTCTAAATCAATGGCTCACATGCTTGGAAGCTAGGGAACATGGTGTTTTTAATTCAAAGTAATGCATTGGAATAAATATAAGTGGAGTGTCTTGAATGGTCTTAAAATGTCTAGAGACGTCTAGAATGTTCCACATACTGCTAGAACCAAGTAGAACCCCAAATAGTGGAGGAAAAGGTGTTGTCATGAAAAAAAGCAGCAGATTCTGCCCATTTTACATGGGTTAATCGATTAACCCATTTGCACTGCAAATGGTTAATCGATTAACCAGGCCAAAATTCCCCAATTTTGCTTGAAAAATGGTGTTGTGGCCACGGTTCCGATTTTTGCCCTCTTGCTTTGATGAATAGGGATAGAAACCCTTATTTTGTGCTTGTGTTGATGATGTGATGACTTTGTGAGGATGTGATTAATCGGGCTTAGAAAACCTGAATATTCCTGCAACAAAAACCACAGAGAAAAAGTGTGAGTGCGTATGCCAGAGATGCGAATGCACATGCTTATGCGGGAAAAAAAAGAAAAAAGGGAGGTCAAATTTCGGGTTACGACAGATCTAAGCCTGAAATGAAAATAAAAAAAAACATTCAGGGATCAAAAATTATTGGCAATGGTTTTGCAAATATGAAATGAAAAAGATAAATAAAAAAACATTCAAGGATCAAGAATTATTACCATTCGTAGTGTCACGCTTCCTGTGACATGCTTCGTCTTTCATTGACATCCCTCCCTCAACTTCGAATAAAGATAGGCCAGGCAAGCCGCCCCCCAGTTGTACTCATGGATCTGTTGTAGATCCGAGAAGTACCAGAGGTAGAGGACGTCAGTATAGGTGGCACTCGTGTTCCCAAAAATACAAGTGCCAACCAAAAAAAGAAATTATGCTCTCAAAGCATGCATCTTGTGTACCGCCTACTGCTCAGCATCACCATGTGTCTGTTGTGCCTTCCTGATCTCGACCATATACAGCTTCCTCAAGAACTTGTTGATATTTGTAAATATATAGTGTTAAGAATATTTGTATATAGAATAGTCCTACATCGACTATATCATATAATTAGTTGTAATCTATCTATATATAATAATGTCTCTATAGTGCTTTTTAAAACACACGATTTAATCTAAATGTCTTTTAGTCTCGCTTATTTTAACATGGTATCTAGGGCCTACTAAGAGGCAATTCTTTCTTCGTCGTGTTTTACCCGGTTGACCCACTGTCTTTCGGTGAGAAAATTTTTTTTGCAAACCGTCTTATCACTCCGGCTTACCTCTCACTTTTCAAAATTCTCCAGTAACCACCCTACCGCCACTGCCGACGTTACTGTTCCGACAAAAATTTCAGCGACGTTTCGGACAACCAACCCCACCATCTAACTCGCCGTCATCCGATCCTGTCGTCGCCCTTTTTCCCGTCGCTGCCCTACGCGTGCCAGCGCGTTCGACGGCCGATTTCGACCGTTTTCCGCCGGTATACTCGCCTCTCCCCACCCGTTCCAGATCTGGCCTCTGTTTTACTTTGCGACACGCGGAAAATGGTGCTCTAGTGCAAACAACTCCGATTTCACTCCGATTTTTTTTTGTCATTAAGCCATGGGAGACGCTGATTCTGTCTCGTTACTAAAGTTCTGCTTATCCCATGTGAAAAACTACTCGGATCAGCAAACTATAACATATTGGCTCGTGCTGTCGATATGTGGTTTCATGGTCAGGGATATAAAGATCACCTAACCACACAATTGACTAATGTTTCCACCGCCAAACTCGCTAAGTGGAAGAAAATTGATGCCTCTCTGCTTACCGTGTTATGGTTCTCCATAGCACCAACCTCCAAGCGCAATATCAAGCCATCTCCACTTGCTATGAGGTTTGGAAAAAGGCCAAGAAAGTCTTCTCCAACGACGTTCATTGTCTATACAGTGTCATCCTCAAACTCGACACACTGAAGTTGGAGAATATGGATATGCAAACCTATCTGAGTAAGTTTGATGCCTTGAAAGCAAGTTACGCAACCCTCATGCAATACGCAAAAGATGCAACAACTCATGCCGAACAACAGAGTAAATTTTGCGTGGTCATGTCACTTAAAGGACTACCATCCAAACTTGACTTCGTTCGTAACCAGATTTTATCAGGTACTACTGTTCCAAACTATGATACAGTTAGTGAACAACTGTTACTCTTGGCTACACCTCATGCATTTGGTCTGGTTTCCCCTCCATCTATTGTTGCTCTAACACCAGGTGACACTACTTCCCTCGCATCTCTTGGCAACAATCAGAATCGCCCTCGAAGAGGGTCATCCAACTCCAAACCTCGTCCCAAGTGTGACTATTATAACCGGATTGGGCATACTATTGATCGTTGTTAGAAGCTACATGGCAAGCCCCCACGCCAGGTAAATGCAACTCAAAGTGATAACCCAGACACTATACAGACTTCACCTTCTATTCAGAACCATACGCCAAGCTACAAGGATTTTCTTAGGTGGTGTCAGACTAATCAGATCTCTGGTTCCACGGCTTCGGTTGCACGCACTGGTAATTCATCTGTTTGCTTCTCTCAATCATCTCCTCTTGGTCCTTGGGTCCTCGATTCTGGTGCGTCTGATCATGTTACTGGTAATAAAGGTCTTTTTTCTTCCCTCTCTACCTCTGGTTTCTTACCCATTATAAGTACCGCAAATGGTTCTCAAACTCGATCCCAAGGGATTGGTACTGTTCAAATTTTACCATCTCTCTCTGTTACTTTTGTCCTATATGTACCTAATTTCCCATTTAATTTAGTATCAGTCATTCGTTTAACTCGTTCCCTTAATTGTTCTATCACCTTTACTAATAGTAATGTTACTCTGCAGAATCGGAGTTCGGGACAGACGATTAGCGTCGGATGTGAGTCTCAAGGCCTCTACTACTTCTCTACACCATCTACCACATGCTCCACCATAAATTCTCCACTCATTATACATGCGCAGTTAGGTCATCTAGGTCTTCCCAAGCTACAAAAGTTGGTGCCCAGTTTATCTAAATTATCCAATTTACATTGTGAGTCTTGTCAGTTAGGAAAACATACTCGTAGTCATTTTCCCGATCGAGTCAATAAACGGGTTGTGTCCCCTTTGGCTTTAGTTCACTCCGATGTTTGGGGTCCCTCACATACCGTGTCTACTTTTGAGTCAAGGTATTTTTGTAACTTTTGTTGATGATTTTTCACATTGCACATGGCTATTTTTAATGAAGAACATGTCTGAATTGTTTTCCATTTTTGAACAATTTTATCGAGAAATAAGAACCCAATTTGGTTTGTCTATTCGTACCTTAAGAAGTGACAATACACGTGAATATTCATCCTAACAATTTCAAACCTTTATGTCATCCAATGGTATTTTGCACCAAACATCTTGCCCTCATACACCCCAATAAAACGGGGTAGCCGAACGCAAAAATAGGCACCTCATAGAAACCACTCGGACCCTACTTCTCCATGGTAATGTCCCTCTTCAGTTTTGGGGAGATACGGTGCTCACGGCATGTTACCTCATAAATCGCATGCCATCATCTGTCCTTAATAATAAAATCCCTCATTCAATCCTATTTCCAAACTCTCCACTCCACCCAATTCCTCCTCGAGTCTTCAGGTCTACGTGTTTTGTACACAATCTCTCCCCTGGTCTTAATAAACTATTAGCTCGATCACTAAAGTTTGTCTTTCTTGGCTATCATCGATCCCAAAAGGGTTATTGTTGCTACTCACATACTCTACAATTATACCTCGTATCTGCCGATGTTACCTTCTTCGAGTCTGTTCCATATTTCGAGTCCAGCCAAGTAACTACGAAACCTCTACAGGAAAGTATTCTCACACCTCTTCCGGAAGACCCATCTGTCATTATCCCCCATCATTCTAGGGAACCTGGCCCACTAGATACCCCTACGGTTGACCCCCACTCCTCGCCCACTTCAAACATATCAGCGTCGTCACCCAATGTCTGTCGTATCTGTCCCTGAAGTCGTACCTGTCCCTGAGGTCACTACGGACTCTCCTCCGACGCTCTCGCCATCACCGGATCCGATCCTGCAACCTGAGTCTGATCTTCCGATTTCCCTTCGAAAAGGTATATGTCAAACACAAAATCCTTCTCCACATTATATTGATTTATGTTATCATCGTCTTTCTCCTTTGCAGTATACTTGTTTGTCTTCTTTGTCTTCTGTTTCTATTCCTAAAACTCCAGGTGAAGCATTATCTCACCCTGAGTGGAGACAAGCAATGATTGATGAAATGTGTGCTCTTCAAAGCAGTGGTACCTGGGAACTGGTTCCTCTACCCCATGGGAAATCTTTAGTAAGTTGTCGTTGCTTTATACAGTGAAGGTTGGTCCAGATGGTAAGATTGATCGATTTAAAGCTCGCCTTGGTAGCCAAAGGATACACTCAGATTTTTGGGTTGGATTATAGTGATACCTTTTCGCCTGTAGCCAAGATGGCATCTGTTAGACTTTTTCTAGCCATTGCAGCCATTCGACATTGGCCTCTTCATCAACTTGACATTAAAAATGCATTCTTACATGGTGATCTTGAAGAGAAAGTATATATGGAGCAAACACCTGGGTTTGTTGCTCAGGTGGAGTCATCGAATATGGTTTGTAGGCTACACAGGTCTCTTTATGGTCTTAAGTAATCTCTGAGAGCTTAGTTTGGAAGATTCATCACTTTAGTACAACAGTTTGGTATGGTCTGTACTGAAGCTGACCATTCTGTTTTTTATCGTCACTCAACCCAAGGGTGTATTTATCTTATTGTGTATGTAGATGACATTGTCATAACTGGTAGTGATCAGCAGTGAATACTCCATTTGAAACAACATCTCTCAAAACGATTTCTGACAAAATATCTTGGTAAACTCCGCTATTTCTTGGGTATTGAAGTAGCACAATCTAAAGATGGTTTGGTGATTTCTCATCGGAAATATGCTATGGATATTTTGGAAGAAACGGGTTTGTTAAATGCTAAACCAGTCGATACTCCTATGGATCCAAGTGTCAAACTACTATCCAATCAGGGGGAGCCCTTATCTGACTCAGGAAGGTATATGAGATTGGTTGGAAAATTGAATTATCTCACAGTCACAAGTCCGGAAATTTCTTTTACAGTCAATGTGGTAAGCCAGTTCCTAAATTTCCCTTGTCAGGAACACATGGATGTTGTTATCCGGATTCTGAGATACATCAAATGTGCTCCAGGAAAAGGTCTTGTGTATGAGGATAAATGACATACCCAGATAGTTGGATACTCCGATGTTGATTGGGCAGGGTAACCCATTGACAGACGATCCACATCTGGGTATTGTGTACTTGTTGGAGGAAACCTTATATCTTGGAAAAGTAAGAAACAAAACGTAGTTGCAAGATCAAGCACCGAGGCAGGGTATAGGGTCATCGCAATGGCAACATGTGAACTTATTTAGTTAATACAGTTGCTCAAGGAACTTTAAATTGAAGAAGCAAGACCAATGACACTTATTTGTGATAATCAAGTTGCATTGCACATTACTTCAAATCTAGTCTTCCATGAGAGGACCAAACATATTGAGATAGACTGTCACTTTGTCAAAGAGAAGATCGAGTCAGACAACATCGTCACAAGCTTTGTCAACTCTAATGATCAATTGGCACATGTGTTTACAAAATCCCTACGAAGCCCCAGAACTAACTATATATGTAACAAGCTTGGTGCATTTGACTTATATGCTCAAGCTTGAGGGGGAGTGTTGATATTTGTAAATATATAGTGTTAAGAATATTTGTATATAGAATAGTGTCACATCGAGTATATCATGTAATTAGTTGTAATCTATCTATATATAATAATGTCTCCGTAGCGCTTTTCAAAACACATGGTTTAATCTAAATGTCTCTTAGTCTCGCTTATTTTAACAGAACTCAAATCTAACATGAGAACCCCTTGTCTTATCCACCTCCTAAGTCGCCTTCTCTAGATATGCCCCCAGATGCTCTACCATCATCTCAACTGCCTCGACTCTAGTAATCCTCCCATGATCGAGGAATCTCCCCTTGATCGAAAGATGTAACAAACACGAGACATCGTCTAGTTTGATAGACATCTCACCATGCGGAAGATGAAACGAAGAGGTCTTAGAGTGTCATCTCTCCACGAATGCATTAAGCATAATGTGGTTGACCAGAGTGTAATCGGTTTTGCGTAAGTCCTTTAGACCAGATAAAGATAGAACCATCTGAAAGCAATCTTCCTTCTGCTGATGCAATACAGCAATCTTCCTCCCATGGTTCAGAAACTTCTGGGGATTACGCTCCTAAAATTTGCCATAAATAATCAATGTCAGTAATAATCAATACCGAAAATAATCAATGTCAGCAATTAAAATTAAAATTAACGCATAAAAAATAAATAATCCAACTAATGCTACCTCTTTGTCCCATATACGTCTGGCAATATGGTCTGGATACAAAGGAAGTAACGACATATCATATGGACCTCCTCCAAAAGCCTCTGGCTCGGCATCCACAACATCCTCACCCTCTTGAGGTAGCACAGGATCAACAGGATCATCAGCTGGAGGTGGCACTAGTTCCGTAGGAGGTAGCACTGGTGAATCCTGAAGCCTGCGGAAAGATGGGGGAAGTGACGCGTCAGATGGTGAATCCCGTCTCCTACGGGAAGATAAAGGTAGAGTGGCCTAAGATGAAATGGCACGAAGTGAACGACGAGCCAAGGAGTCAACTGGGCCCCAAAAGTCGACGCCTCTGTCTAACCAGACGTACCTGCTAGCTCCACTCCCGCCGAACGGATGCATGTTGGACAACCCGACCATGTCTCAGTCTGTCGACTCTGTCAGCCATAATGTCTGTAAGGTAAAGTAAGGCGTATCATTAGCGCACGCAGACAACACACACACATGAAATTATTTATAAAAAAAACAGACTGAAGGATATTCCGGAGATATATCTCCGGAAAGACCATAAAACAACAATGTTGAATAATTCCGGAGATGCATCTTCGGAAACACCATAAAACTATTAACGTTGAACAGTTTTGGAGATGCATCTCCGAAAATTCCCAAAATATATGAAACGCTGAACTATTCGATAGATGTATCTCCGAAATGTTCTGCAACTCATAGGTCGCGACAATAGTGTAATGTGGCTCATGCATATTGAAAAAACATGGTATGATCGTCATTTTGAGACAACAAACAAGTCATATATTAAGTCTAAACTATGTTGCATGTGATTCCTACACATTTCTAACCTTAATCATTGAGTTCTACACATTTACACTAAAACTAAAAATTTATTCGAAAACTCAAAAATTTAAAATTTATGGTTTTGATGATGTTGAATAATGTTATTGATGATGTTTGATGTTCCTTTGAACCTTGTTTGATAAAATTTGATGTTGTGAAGAAGTTGAAACTTTATGTTTAGAAGAGTATGAGAAGAGTTTGAGAAGTGTATATTGAGAAGTGTGAAGGAGGAGAAGTGTTTGGCACGAGTTAAGCTCCAAATTGTTATGAAGATATATCTCTGAAATATTTCTACGTCCATTAAATTTGGAGTGCGTCTGAAGATGTATCTCCGAAATCAATGAGCATATGTGAAAATTTACATGGTGCACTAGAAAGGTGCAGTAGAAATTCACTTTTTTTCTCAGGAAAATGTTCATCCATTTTTGTCGTCCATGATTCCAAATTACTCCCTCGGTTTCATATTATAAGCAAAAGTTACTTTTTAGATACATTCAATAATTAATGTATCTGACCTATATATAGACCAAATACATTAATTATTCAATGTATCTAAAAAGTAATTTTTGCTTATAATATGAAACAGAGGGAGTAGTGTGACGGAGCTCACGTACATGGCTCTTGTAGCACGGTTTATAGATAAGGTGTGTTATATTGGCTTCTTCTATTGTGCAGAAGTTAAATCAATGGTGTATATGCACAACAGTATTTTAACATTTGATGAGAAAATCTGCCAAACACGAGTATATATACTTTTTACTAAATCAGTCTCTATCTCCTTCCCAGGCTGGCGCTTCTCCGGTGACCTCACCAAACCTTCACTTGACTTTAGAGCACAGAAACTTCCACTTCAACCATTACTTCTGCAGCCTCTTGAAGAACTGTCTCTTCTCAACCATTGACTATGTTTCCCTTTACACAATCCAATTGATTTGCCTTGTGGAGCAAGAAAGATATACACTAGTGATCTCAAACTATGAGGTAAATTTATCAACCCAAGGGTTTATGAAAGCTGTAGAAAAGAGATAGCGGCTTGAGTTAGGATTTATCAACTGTGTTACGGTCAGAGGGGAAGGAGAAGAACAGGGAGTGTATCTTCTATAATAGGTGTCATTTAGTTTGGTTGAACTCTTAAATCTTATATAATGGTGAAAAATGGTCTTGCAAAGTGGTGCACCATAGACTCGACCTGTTATGCGTATTTTCTTTTCATATATACAAAAATACTATGTGAAACTTGTGTTGATAATACTTGAATGTTCCCAAGTGCAAACTGAATTTTTAAGAAAAAAAAGCATACCAGCTTTTACTGGTTTTTTAAAATAACACAAATGTAATCTTAACCTCTTCCTATTCAATAGTGTAACAATACATTATACAGGGGTTAAAATTAGATGGAAAATTTATATAACAAGCCTGTATAAAATGTGGACATCATTTAGCATTTTGTACTTGACTTTTGGAATCCTTAAACTATATTAAACATTTTTTACAAGAGCTCCAGCTGCAAAAAGAAGATTCCTTCGAGAAAACTGCTTCCAAAAACAGAATACAAGCATCAAATCATTAGATTGAACCTAATCAACAATATTCATTGATAAATATGTAATCATACAACACTGTATATTTACCCGCAATGCGTTAACCGGGGTAGATTTGGTTGGTAGGGTCTTGAGCGCTCTGAGTCTGTTAGTATTTCCATTTCTAATAAAGGAAAAACCAGTTAGTATAAGAACATAATTCTTCATATTTTTCCATGTTAGACAAACTTACTTTTCTTCAATTCTTGAAACCTTTGTGCTCGTATTTACATCCCATAATTTTACAGTGCAATCAGCAGATCCAGATGCTAGAATAGAACCTTCAGAACTGATACATCCAAGCATTTTGAATAGCATTAGTTTGAGGCCATGATAGCAAGCAAACACAGAATATTTAGTTTCCAAAAGTATGAAGTTCAATATATTTTAATTAGGTAGGGGGTTACCTGAAAGCAAGTGACCAGACGCACGATGTGTGACCAACCAAAGGAGTGACACAGCGGCCGCTTGAGAGGTCCCACATCATGATTGTGCCATCTTCATCACCAGATGCCATATAGCGCCCATCAGGAGACATTGACAAAGACAAGACCATACCCCTGTGACCAACAAAAACCCGGACGCACTCTCCACTCTGCACATCCCATAGTCGGACTGTTTTGTCACTGGAACCAGTGGCGATGTAGTTGCAGTTGGCATGCCATTGGACACACTAAACATGAGCATAAAACAGACAAGCTTTCTTAAAACACCAACCAATGCACAAATTTTCTGAAGCAATCAAGTTGTAAATATAAAATCAAATGAGCTAGGAAAACATCCTACAAATACAAATTCTGGAAAAAAAATTAGAATAAGAGAAAGTATTGACTAGAAACTCACATCAACATCAGACAAGTGTCCCGCCATTATTCTTAAGGGATGTATTCTGTCCATGGACCAAACCCTAGCAGTTCTGTCATGTGAACAACTGGCAAAATAATGCCCCATGGGACTAAACTGCATGCATCCAGAAAAAGATATAAAGAACACGACCTTCCAAAAACATGCATGTAAACAATATCTTAACAATCTCACTCGGGGAATGGCGAGGAAAAATGTACAAGGTTAAAGCATGTACTAAGCCCGTCCTAACCATTTTAGATATCTATTTTCTAGAGTAGCACGCAGCATATGAAGTATATTGCTATCCTTAAAAAATAGAGAGCCTGCTAAAGAGAAATAGAGCGTGTTTTATAAAAAAGCACAGATGTTTTCAGGGAATGGGTAGCCTCGCTGCACTAATGTTTTCTATTCACTGGTGTTGGATTTTCTCCTTTAATTTTATGGACCTATATCCTTTTGTACACTTCTTTGCTTTCGCTAAAAGAACTTATTCTCACATGCATACATACATACAGAAAGATGGAAGAAAGAATGTGGATCACATTATGAGGACATTTTGAATTTTTTGCAAAAAACTACTATGATCTGACTTGCATACATGTGCATGCTTTATTTGTTCAAAGCAGGTGGAATTTTTTTATTAATTTTTTTTTTATTATTTTATTCAAGTATTTGGTATGTTGTTTCAATATTCACCATCAAATAGAAAATTTCAGAAGAAAATGATTTACCTGAACATCCCAGACAGGATAATTGTGGCCCTTGTAACAAACAAGATTGGCATTAAGCTTTGTGCTCCATAATCGAACTGCATAATCCATTCAAAATTAAAACTAGAATATGACAAATAAAAAACAGCCAAAAGCAATGAAACATAAATACTAAAAGAAGATAAGTAAAACATACCTGTTGAGTCTGCTGACGATGAAAGTAGGAAATCGCCAACGGGACAAAAAGAGGCTGCATAAACCGGTCCTGAGTGACCTTGAAACAGTGTATATTGTCTCTTCCCGCCACTTTTCCCAAGAGTTTGTTCATTTTGTTGCGTATCATTGTCACCTTGTGAAAGAGCTGAAGATGGTGGAATTGATAACAGGATGATTATAAAAAGGAAATACATGAACATTTGTTAACATAAACTAAGTTTTTGGCTTTGTTCAACAAAACTATCAAATTCTTCTATAGAGGCCCTGGTGCTGAAATGCTTTAGCAAAAAACATTTTTTAGCAATAATAGCCTCCTTGGTATTACATATCAGCTAGGAGATGACTATCATTCATTGCATATAAAATTATAAATTATAATGCCAACTTTAAGTATGGGTACTTATGACACATTGCACAACAGCACAACAATAAAGAAAGCAAAGATCTGATCCTTAAATCTTTTCCCGAAAATTTGGAAACAGAAAGAACACATTGGCTTCTGACATATTCTTAAACTGTCCAAAAAATCTACTCGAATTTATAAAGTAAATAACCCAACTAATAACACACTATGAAGGAATAGTTCTAGAAAGTCCTAGCCTAAAGTTCCATGACTAGAAACAAAGACACTGCATAGAACCTCTTTTTAAATATGATACAGTGAAAAATTCTATATGTAAAGCAACACCACAGTATCTTTCATTAGTATCTAAGTTGATTTACTCATGTGTTGGTTGTTTTATATTAGGTCACCAAAACACATAAAAACTAGTCTTTGAACCATTATATTTGTTTCCAGCCACAACCAAGTTTATCAAACAAAGAATGTAAGAGTTAGTTTAAACAAGAAATGTATAAATACAAACTTACAACTGGAGGGTTGTTGTCCAAGCTTTGCCATATCCCAAACCTGCGCATAGAATTCGGAAAAATTACTAGAAATTCAATCATCAACTAAAATAAAACTCTATTGTAAGAGACTTTTCTTCTAGAAGGATGGAAGATAGAGAATGTAGAATAAAAAGACCTTTAGTGACGAGTCAGAAAATCCTCCAGCAACCAATGATCCATCATGAGATATTGATGAACAGCTTAAACTGAAATAGTTGACCAAAATATAAGCATTATGCAACAGAAGTCTAACATAGTAAATAACATTGAAAGTATGCAGTAGACATTACCCATTATGTGTATTGATGAAAGTATAAAAGCTAACTGATGGCAGCGCAACACTACTAAGTTGTACACGGTTCCTTAAATCTTCAAGGATGGAGTGTTCTACCTCTGTTGGACTGCAATGATGCAACATTATTAAACTCAATGGAATGAAGTAACAAATTTACTATTTGTAATAAATAATCCGAACTCAAATGCTAATACCGTGACAAAGACATCATACAGTAAAAAACAAATAAAGAAATGAAGAATCTGATCAAATAATAGAGAAGACAAACCATTCTCATGGCATGAAAAAAGTACAAAAAAATATGGTTATCGTGAAAAACCTGTCGATGTAAAAATTTACACTATCAACCAATAATAATTATAATTGGAAACATTTGAAACCCTTCTCATGGCATGAAAAACATACAAAAAAATATGCTTATCGTGAAAAATCTGTCGATGTAAAAATTTACACTATCAACCAATTATAATCATAATTGGAAACATTTGAAACATTTGACTTTAAAACTACTTCTGAAGTCATACATATGATTGGTTGTGATTTGTTTACAGTGTAAACTGTTTTACATTGAGTGTATCAAAACTAACTCTATTTTAAATATCATCAACTGTTTTAGAATAGTGTTGCTAATGTTGATTCTACAATTCATAATGAAAACAAAATGAGCATAGTGGCTTGATTGCTTTCTGCTTGAATATAAACTCTATAGAATTTTAAGTGTAAAATAAAGACTTAGACTTGAAAGCATACATTGTGGGCAAGGGGAGTTCTGGTTTAACTCGAGGAGCTGCTGAGACAGTGCTAACTTCAGGCTTTGCACTTTTCCCTGTTGCACTTCCACCCTTGTCCTTTTTTATCTTTTTGACTGAAGCACCTTGCTTTCCAACTTCAATTGATCTTTTCTAAAAGAAAAACATATGAAAATAAAAGCAAAAAAAAAAAACTCAAATAATGAATTATAGAACTAAATTAGCAAAAATGTCTTCAATTGAAATTCATTTACTAGAAATGCTTAAGTTCAAAGATATATAGAAATGGATTACAAAAAGACATACCTTACTCTCATCATTTTCCCCCTCTTTTGTCTCCCCGTCACCCTTTTCAGAGTCTGAAAGCAAGGCCCCGGCCTTTTCTAACCGTTCTTCTAGCGAGTCTTCAAGCAACTATTGGACAAACACATTTAGTAATTACATCAAAAAAGCCATTCATTCAAAAACTAATTTTAAGCACTTTTGAAGCTAGCAAAGCAAAAAATGCAGTTTTTCTTGCTCAACAGCCATATTACCAGTTGAAATTAGCACTATACACCAAGCATGGTGATGGTGCATCTGAAGTTGATAGGAGATTACATTATTCCCAATAACCCAATACATTGAAACTAGACCACTTGCAGAGGAAAATAGAGAATGAAGGGCTAAAGGTTGAACTGAGGCTGGTCTAAATGGGTTTTTGAATAGGATAAATCTTGGATAAAATTCACAAATATTTTACAACCACGGTCATTAGGAATGTGTTGCTGAATTCAGCAAAAAATGTACTCATAACATTTTTAAATTGAGGGTTTGATATGGGACTTGATCTAAGTTTCATCCTTTAAATATTTAAATACTTTACAAAATGTATCAATAATTAATTAAATGAAATGTTATCAGAAAATATAATAGTTCAACAACATAGAGTAAGCACGCAACATACAATATTGAAGCTTCCCTAAACCAAAAAAAATATTAAAGAAATTGATGTAAAATTTAATTAGATCATATGAATATTAAAGATAAAAATTAACTTAAAGAAATTCAGGTTTTATAAGATACTTAAAGTAGGTATTCGTTCAATGAATATCAATTTATCATTATTTTCTAATGTACATTACAGATAAATGCATTTATAATCTTGTATAAGTATTTATTTATTTTAGATAAACATTGTTTTGTGGTTTATAAATATGGACCAGCAATTACCATTTAGGTTTAGTGGTTGCTGCAGCAAAACCAAAGGCATAAATTGGCTTGCCAATTTTCTCACATATCCAAGGGAGAACTACTAACAATGACATGGCACTACCAACAATGACATGGCAGAATCACATTAATCCAATGCTGCCAATTGGGGATCGCGGAAAATAGCAGTTCATTTAAATTTTGACAATATTTTGTACTAAATAGCATATGCAAAACAAAATGATTCGTTCAAACTCTGTTACGGTATAGCATTTTAGCCACTATTTAACAACAATGAATCCATCATGTCATCATTTAGGACCACTGCAAATTTTACCAGCTCGTTCGGTCCAATTCGTAACAATTCTTGAGTATGGTGTTTCCTGCAACTAAATAAGTTACATCACCTATGCACCACTCCATACACTATCATGACATAAGCATGATAAGGGAGCAACTTTGTCAGTTGCCTGAACCCAAGTCACGTGGTTATCTCAACATTGGCAGTCATGATATATTTGACATGGAAGAATTAGTCAGCTGTGGAGCAAATAAAGTTTGAAATGTTTTCATGATATGAGGACACTTTTATCATACCAGGATTTTGCAAAAGTAAATAACTATGTCCATATTAACAAAAACAACATCGGCAAGAAAATTCTTAACTTTGTCAAATTTTAGAGATATAATAATAGCCTCACCCCCCAGTGTATTTCTTTCTGGTTTGTCTGGTTCGCTGCTTCCTGGCTGCTTCCAATAAGAGTAACAGCTTCTGGATCATCGGAAATCAAGCTAGGTTGTCCAGAGGTAACTATATTGCAAAAAATTAAATACGAAGTATGAGTAATAACAAGAAGTTAAAATGAACAGATGCAGCTAAAAGTGAATAAAGGTACCTTGGAAGTTAATATGCTCGTTGACTATACCAAGTATAGTGGTGGATTGAGTACTGTGTAGATGTTGCAGCAGAAGTTCATAAGAATACTGATACAGAATAACCAATATCAGTTTCCTCCATTACCGAAAAATGAAAACAGCACAATTATGAAAGTTAAGAGACAAATACAAACATAAACAAAGACTAATAAAGTCCAGGTAAAAACAAGGGAACCAAAGAAGTCATCTCTTGCAGAAAGGTCCATAGATCAAATGTAGTGTAGAACAATTTCATATACAGATAAAATAAAATAGTATAAGCTAATCCTCACACCTGCACATAACTTCCACTAAGACCTCACATGAGCCGAATCCACCGTGACAAGGGTAAACAACAATTACAATGAAGATTAGGATGAAAATTATAGTAATCCCATTTTTCCCATCTCAATCAATAAGCTAGACCTGATGCTCAAGCTTCATAATGAACATGTGATTACATTACATTATACCGAGTAGATATATACTTGCCACCAATGTTGTGTGCCATCACTACCAAATGAAGTGCTGACTAAATCACTATTGCCAGAGTTTGTATGTAAGATAAGAGTATGTGATATGACATTGTGTACAATTTGCAACATAGTCACCATGCCCCTTGTTTACATTGTAATCACAATATATTCCCATCCACTAACTTGCTTACATTCTCTCCCCCATTGCCTCACTTCCTTCTAGAATATACTTAAGTGTCCTATCAAAACCGCAATCACAATTCATAGTAGTGATTCTTGTTTTTCTCCACCTGTCTAAAACATTCTAACTTCAAATTGGGTAAAGGCGCCCAGGTATGACCTGTGTATTCTCACTTCTGCTCTCTCAGGCTCGCCGTTCTCAGTGATCCAGTATGTGAATGTACCATGATTAGACTCGCTCAACATAAAATATGGAACTTTGATCAATGCATAATAATAATAATGATGATGATGCAATTAACTGCAGTATCATGTGCAGGCATGATCCAGCACATACAATCAACAAATTGGATTCATTGGCAATAAAAAGGTCAATCACAATAACAGCTTAAATGGAAAACTAATTGATATAGAGCCATTTGCATTGTACTATGGTTATGGAAAGCCCAGGGACATTGGATGGCTAGAAAGCATGGAAGGGTACTAAATTCCTGGAGGCCTCTGACACTAATCCAGTAGAGTAAAATTTTTATTTGAATATGCATAAATAGAAAAGAAAAAATTATAAGACATTACCTCACATATCTTTATGTTGAATTTGCTCTGCCTTAGTGAATGAGCAAATTCCATTTCCTGAGTAAAAAGAACGTCATTGGATTATTCAATACAAACTGTTGACAAATGATGATCCAACAAGAAGAAACTAAGAAAGTAACATAAGATTCAGATAGAAACTAACCTTCAAATGAGTAGGTGAAAGAACTCCCTCCAATTTTTGAATGTCACGTAAATGCATCAATTCATGGTCTTCACGAAAAGTATTGAAAAAATTCCTAGCTGAGAATATCAAAAACAGAAGAATTAAATAAGAAAACACATGTCTGATGGCTAAAATTCAGGCGCTCTTTTTAGATTAACAACATAATTAAGCATTTATGATGTAAGTGCTTTTAAAAAAGCTATTTCCATAAATAATTATAAATAAATAAAATCAAATTGTTTTTATCTAAGACATAAGTTGTTTTCTCAAGCTATCTTCGAGCTTATGGAATAAGCTCAAAATGGCTTATGGATATGTCACAAACTGAAAATGGCTTATGGATATGTCACAAACTGAAAATGGCTTATGGATATGTCACAAACTGAAAATGGCTTATGGATATACACCGATAATACCTTCTTGAATATGCCCTTTCGCAACGAGGTCCATAAAGCAATGGATAAACACAGGATAAAGCACACGAAGCAACTCATGCTGAAAGGAAGTAGCAAACAATGTAATAACAACAAAAAGTAAACAACAATTTCAATTCAATAAATGAACTTTAACTACAAAAACTAAGCAATTAAACATTGCATTACCCTGTATAAATCTAATGAAGAGTAAGTCCATGTTCTTAACCTACTATACCCATTATGATACCTAGCAGGACCATTCTCCAACCTATAATACATAAGATACACCATATATTACATGAATTAGCAGAAAATTCGTTGCGGGAAACGATTATGAAAATGAAAAGGAAATTACTGAGAGAATGCAAGGAGGTGATTGGCAATGTCAGGTTCGAGAAGAGTACTCGATGAGGAACTGCTTTTGTTCTGCTGAAATTCTTCTTGAAAAACCTTTTCCGTTTGTTTGAACCCTTTCTTCTTCAAGTATGCAGTAACGTATCCGAGAATTTCATCTTCGTCCATTCTTCGATCGCTATTTGAAACTCAAATTCAAAACCCCTTTGCACTTCACGAATCTCAGAAACACAGTGGCACGAATTTCAGTCTTGGTTTTTCGTTAGGGTTGTTTCTGGGGATTCAGATTTGAGAAATGGGCTTGGGCTATTTTAATTATAGCCCATTGTTTCTATTAGTCCATGCTTGTTAATCCATTGTTGCCTTTTTCTTGTTTAATTTGTAAAAGTATTTATATTACTTTAACTAGGGTCCAAACGGACAAGTGTCCGTTTGTACACGCTTCAAAATAGAAATATATTTCTTGTTTTATCCATTGTTGTCTTTTTCTTGTTTAATTTGTCTGTTTTTTTTAATTTGCACACGCCTCAAAACATAAATATATTTTTTATTTTAATTAAATAATTTGATCTCTCTCAACAAGTGTGAATTGAAATTTTGTAACATATACCCTAAGCATCATTTAATAGGTTTGAATAGTTCATGCCATTTTTTTCTCATTTATTTTGTTGAACACTCTTCTTTTTCAATAAATTATAATCCAACTTTCTTTTGAACAAATTAAACAATGAAACATGGGAGAATTGAAATACAACCTAATTGAGCTGAAGGACGATGAAGATGTCATCAAAATGTGGAGATCATTTCGCCGTAGGTTAACAAGGGGTCCGATGGAGTTTGATGTGCAGCTTTCAAGATCAGTTGATGAAATAATGGAGATGCTGAAACGCCCTGAAGTATCGTTTAGGTTTTTAATGTTGATTAATTAAGTTGTTTATGTAATGTTAAGTGTTGATTTGTTTAAGTTGTTTATTTCATATCACTGCGATGTAAGAGTGTAATCGAAGGTATAATAATAATATATTGTTCTGGCATAATATACATACAACACAATAATATACATATGATACAATATATTGTTCTGACATAATATACATACAATACAATAATATACATATAATACAATAATATACATATAATACAAAATATACATATAATACAAAAATACGTATACAATACTAAATAGGACCCCCACGGGCTAGGTGTGCAATCCTAGCTAATCCAGCAGAAACAGTGCCATCAGGGTCTACCAAGCCCGTGAGCTCATCCGTCATCACTGTTATCATCTGAAAGCGCTGTGTGTCATCATGGTGATGTGCTGGAGGAGGAGGAGGAGGAGGAGCTGCGTCATGAGAAGGTACACCCCCAGAAGGTGCATCCTCAGAAGGTGCATCCTCAGAAGGTGCTTCCTCAGCCGGCGGTGGAGTAGTGTGTGGATGTGATACAGTGAGAAACCACTCCAAGTAGCCATCCTCACACTGCGAGAAATACTGAACCGGTGCAGATCGAGCTACATTGGCACGACCGGAGCTAAGGAAGTGCGTCTAAAACCACTGATCAATACATTCAGAGGGTGTATCTGGAACTGGTGGTGGTCGCCTCTAGATGTAGCCATACTGGCGCAAGCATCTCTCTGGAAGGTGTCTGGCAACCAAAGTCTTCCATCTCATATATCCGGAGTATAATAACGACTCCTCGAACTCACGGACGGCTCTGTGATCATCGTAGGGTGTCCATATGACATCCTCTACGGTCAGCTCGCCCAGTCTCCTCCTGTACTCAAGTATGCCCCCCGGGTGTTTCTGCCTCGCCCTCCACCTCTTCGCCCGTGGCTCGCCCTGGGTATATGGCTGGAACCTCCTATCGCACATCATAGGGAAATGCTCATAGATCCAGCATTGAGATCACAACAAACAATAAATTAGAAATAGAATAATTTAAATAAAAATAGAAGGACAAGTAAGAACATGAATTAAGATATACATGCAACAAACTAAGGTATCCAGCAAGCTGCTTCGTCTCAAATCGGGTCGCCTCCCCGAGCGCATGATACGACTGAGTCAGGGCTGCACAACCCCAGGCCCAGTTGTGGGTCTACAGATCGCTGAAGAGGCATAGGTAGCGAGCATCAACATACGTACCAGACTTGTCCGCAAAGAGAGTACATGCTACTACATGCAGCATGTACGCCCTAGCGGCAGCCTGGAATCTTCCAGCAGCAACAAGCTCATCGTACCTATCACGGAGCCATCGCATGCGTAGGTGAGCGCCTCGTGTATCGGTGAACTTCTGATACACCACTGCCTCAGGCAACTCCAGATCACGTACCACCAACGCTTGTGCCTGGGACACACTCATGATCGGGGCCGTCCAGAATATACCGTCGATAGGGAGGTGAAACAAGGAGGCGACATCATCTAAGGTCACAGTCATCTCTCCGAATGGGAGATGAAATGATGATGTCTCCTTGTGTCACCTCTCGGCGAAGGCACTCAACAGATCTGCATCGAGCATGGTGAGAGAGCGGTTCCCAAAATGCAGGAGGTCAAACTCCTCCACGATCCTTTTCACCACAGCGGGGAAGGGAATACGCGGGAAGTTCTTCATCTTCGCCCCGTGAGACTGGACCCTCAGTACAGGTCGTACCTGTGACACGAACCATTAAACAACTTTGCTAGTACAAAAATAATTTATGTATAAGCTAACAAAACTTAAAATGAAACGCAAAAAACATATACCTCGCCCAGCCATAATCGCAACGCCACATGCTCACTGTACTCTGTAAGCACAAACGTATCTATTGGCTCGCCAGGGAATCCTGGCTCAGTGTGCACTGATGGCTCGGTCGATGGGATCGTGACATCGGTCTCAATGGTCTCCTCGACCCCTGCTGTGCCAGCAACCTCTGCTGTACCAGTTGCCTCTGCTGTGCCAGTCGCATCTCCTGTATCAGCATCACCCACCTCCTCATCCTCAACCTCAACCTCAACTGCCACTGTAAAATCAATCTCCTCTACCACATCCCTAACTGCAGTCTCCTCCGGAACATCTTCAATAATAGCCTCCTCCGGCTGAAGAACAGGGACATCCTCATCTGTGGCCTGCACTGAGGAAAGACCTCCACATCGCCTAACAGACCGAGGTGCCTGGAAACACCCCCGTTGCTCGGCGATCCGCCTCCGGTGTGAACCAGTTGGGACCACCCGGCCTGCCCGTACATGTGCAGACTCAGCATCGGGAACTACTGTACCTCTACCCCTACCACCTCCCGCCAAATCAAGCGTCCTCCCAGCAATGCTACCATCACGGCCTCTGGCTTTCACTGGGAAAAAATAAGATTAAAAAAAATAACAAATATTGATAAAATACCGGGTATTTTTAAATTCCTGGAAAAAGGAAAAATTTACAACTACTGGATTTTTTGAAATCCCCGGTAGCGATTACCAGTAATTTCAAAATTCCCGGTAGGATGTTACCGGGATTTTTGAAATTACCGGTAATATTCACCGGTTATTTCAAAAAATTCGGAAATTCTTGTTAATTCGAAATTCCCGGTAGGTGCTTGAAATTCCCGATATCTTCTGAGAATTTGAAAAATCCGTGCGTCTACCGGATATTTGGAAATGGAGAAATGTTTTTTTGAGAGGGACTAATATGTCTTTTCACAAGTAATGGGGGGTGGCAGGTAAAATTCTCCCATTGTTTCTATTAGTACATACTTGTTAATCCATTGTTGCCTTTTTCTTGTTTAATCTATAATATAATAACTCTAATGGTTCTGGAAAATTCCATAATATCCTACCCTCAATTTCTGCTATGTTAGCAAATTGGGGGTATTTTGTATCCAAAAAATAATTTTTCTAACCAATGATGTCATTTTATTCAATTGCAACTAAATGTTTATACAATCAAGTCATGGTTTGTTCATTTGATGATGTCATATACTTCCATTTGGTTCCATTCTAACTTAATTCAATTCACTTTTTCTCTTTTCTCTTACCCTAAAACAGATATTTTTCCTTTTCATTTTCCTATTCTCTCTCTTCTCTCTCTTTGTTTATCGTGCCCGTTCAACTTCTTCTCTCTTCTCTCACATTCATCTTCCTCACTCTCGTCTCTCTTCTCTCTCATCCTTCTTCATCTTCCTCTCTGTCGTCTCTCTGTTCTCTCCTTGAAGCTACATTGCTCGATTGATAGAGAGATGGATGTAGCACTTCTCCTTTGGTGGATGACGGTGTTGTTGATGAGTGCTTAAGTGGTTTGTTTTGTGCTTTTGATTATCCAAGATGTATGTAGTGGTTTTTGTTTTATGGGTTTAGGGTTTATGTTGATTATTGTTGTTTGCAAAAAAGGAGATCTTTGTTTTATGGGTTTAGGGTTTATGTTGATTATTGTTGTTTGCAGAAAAGGAGATATTTGTTTTATGGGTTTAGGGTTTATGTTGATTATTGTTGTTTGCAGAAAAGGAGATAAGGGTACGAAATCTCACTAAGGATAAGTATGTTGCGAATCATCCCGTCGGTGAAATAGGAAACAACCTCATCTTTAAGGTTTGTATTTCTGTTTCGAGTGAGTTTTTCTGCTTTTGACCATAAGAGTTTGATTTTGATTTAGTGACAGTGTAAAATATATCACAACCAATTTTTATTTTGATTTAGTTTGATTTTCATTTTGATTTTTATTTAGTTTGATTTTCATTTTGATTTTTATGTACTATGTCAAAGAGGTATTTAACACATTGACTGACCTTTTATTCTTTGCAACTTTTTACTTGAGTGTATAAGCTTCTAAACTAAGATCTCGTGTTTTTTCAATTTGACATGCTTAAAAGGTTTTTGGATTTTAGTTTTGTCTTAGAGCCTGATACACTGCCCAAGGTTACTTTATTATGTCTGCTTTTGGGGATGTCGGACTGTGACAATGTTATGTTTGCTGGTCTTCTATGATTACCTGTTAACATGGGTTAACTTTATCTTTGGAACATGCAAATGCAGTTCATTCATTGCAGGTAGAAATTGGAATTCTCCATTGATTGTTAACGAAACGAAATGGAACAACAACGAAGAAGATATAAGAGAATTGATTGAAGAATGTCAAAAACAGTTATGGCTATCAAGACCGTTAGTATCAATTACGCTTTTGAATTTTGGTATCAATCTTATTTCAGTTATGTTTGTCGATCATCTTGGTGAGTTAGCTCTTTCTGACCCGGAACATCATAGGCTCTTTGGATTATCACATTTGGACTTAGTGGAGCAATAAGGTTACTGATTTTCTACTACAACTTACTGATTTGGACTTAGTGGTAACACATTCATACTACAACTTCCTGAATTTTTTGACTGGAGGGACTGAGTCGAACATTGATGCATTGTCAATTGTAGAATTTTGCAGGTAAATTTTAGCCAACATCCTGTGTTTTATGTTAGTGCCAACTACCATATTTGTTATATGTCATTTGTCTCTCTGATGCTTTAAAATCTGATATTAGAAACTTGTTGGTCCCGAGCCTTGACTATAAAGTATAACTCAATGCCACAGGAAGCATCATGGCCATTTGACAGTGGTCGAGACGGGTTGGTGTGAGTATAGCAACACTGCAGATTCATTACTTATTATAATATTAATTAATTTGTTTTGCGTAGTTTTCATTTTGTGACTTCAAATTATTGGTTTGTTTGTCTTGTTGTTTATATCCAAGTTGTGTTCTTACTCAGGATAGGAGAAGGTTCTGGAGTCTTGGTCTTGAAATACTAATATGGCTACTTACAAATATACCTTTATGGTGAAATTCATTTTTTAGTGATTTCAGCATCCTTTGGCGACCTGCTATAGCAGGTTAGTTAAGCATGTGATTGGTTGACGCGTGTTAGTCAGTTTATTATGATTGTTATATGTGTGTTCAACTGTTTGTTATAAATATGGCTGAACTCTATTATTTTTCTATGTTTTTCAAATTCATTGTTTTTAATCACATAATTAGATTCAAAGTTGAACTAGAGACAAATTCTAATTTGGAAGAGAGCAGTTATGGAAAAGGTCGACATCATAATACCTCAAAGCCTTCTAACGGCCGCAGTCACTTCTTTTCTATTGACAAACTTTGGGTTTCATCTTGCGTGAAAGTTTCAAAATATAAACCAAGTCAAGTGCTGCAAGTGGTAGCAAGAAGAATGCCAAAAACTCTACAGAAGTTGTGAGCACTGATTTTTTTTCTTTCCAAAATTGTCTTCCATCTAAATTGACAAAAGCAATATTTTAATTATCAAAAATACCATTTTGTTACTTTAGTGATTTGTTAATATATTGATTTGTCTGTGCAGGTCAAAAACAAATGAAAGAAAGGAACACTAATTGAACCCGATGATGACAAAGCGAGTGAATCTAATGAGAAGTCAAGTAAGGAACTTTATCTGGTGAATAAACCATTACTAAATGAATTATACAACCATTTTATTCAATAAGTTGTTCATTTCTTTATTTATGTTGTCAGTAGCATAAAAAATTAAAGGGTTAATTATATGAAACCCCCCTGCCATTAGGGCGACATTTGATGTTGCCCCCTTGAAGTTTTTTTTTTTAAACTCCCCCTTATAAAATCTAAAACTAACTTTTACCACACCCTTTTACTGGTGTGGCTGACTGAGCATGCTTAGGTGGCAATTTGATTTTCCAACACCCTTTCAAAACCACACACTTTCGAATTCTCATTCTCATTTTGAATGCATTCCTTTCCCATGAAACCATCTTCATCGTTTTCTCCTTATTCTTCTCAATCCAACCACTGTTGTTCGTGTAGTTGTTCTTGTGTTACTGTTGTTGTTGTGGTTACTGTTGTTGTTACTCACAAGCCTTCTATTTAGGTGGTCATGGGTTTTTCTTGTCAGCGCACTGCAGTATGGCCCAGCAGAGCTTTTGACATTGCTTCGGCTTGTTCTTGGGCATGCAAGCAAAGGGCCCTGCAAACTTCAGTGTCGACTTTGAATTTGCTGTTCGGATGAGGCCAACCTTAGAATACATCACCAAGTATAAAGGCAACTTTATATTAAGAGCAGTTGATTACAAGAACTTTTTTTGTACACCATGGGCATCGTTCATGGCGGAGGACAGCTTCTACTTCATTAATGACATTCTCCATCTTAGAGCAGAGGTAACAATAAAAAACCATATGGATTTACAATAGTCTTTTAGCTTAGTAGCTATGTTATTATTAAGTTGCATGGTTTTGGAAAATAATTTTTGGTAGCCATTGATGCATATTTCACATTAGAAAATGTCCTGCAATCCAGCTATGGTTTGGCAAAACTTGTCCTTGAATGATGTATATTGGGATGAATGAATTCAGTTTTGTAAAGTTGTTTGGTCGAATTTGAGTGAAATGAAATGAGTTTTTTCTCTCGGTATTTTTGTTCTATAAAGAGTTTGATTCAGAATTTAGTGTGATTCTTAAATATATTGTAAAATTTAATGCACTGATAATACCATATAAAAAGGAGAATAGGATACAAGATGGTTAAGAATTAAAGAATCATGATATTGATTCTTCATTGATATGCATAAGAAAATCTTTTCTTGCATGCATAGATACTCTCTAACTGACCCTCCATCATAAAAATGTATGAACTGGCCTACAAGTCCATCGAATTCCAATTTCATTGGTTCCATGATGTATAGTTTCTAAGGATTTTTCAAATTCATATGCATTCATGAAACCATTCCAGTAATTGTTGAAGTCTATTACAGTCTGAACATCGTCATCCATCATGAATACATCTAATGGTCTGTACTTGACAAATTCCTTTAGCCAATATCTAGAATCATACAATTCGCTCTTTATGTAAAACCATTTTTCCTCAAGTGAACTGTCATTACCCTTCATTCTTTTCACCTCCCTTCATCTTCCATACACCTCCTTAGTATCACAAACACACAACACACTTTTAACATAACCATACACACCAAAAAAAGCACCACTCCATCTACTATTTCTCTCTTCAAACTCATCATCACCATCTTCACTTTCCGCCGATGCCGACAACACCGACACAAAGTATCGTCAACGTCGTTTCAACTCAATATCAACATCAACAACCATGAGTACGCATAGAGAGTAGCGGAGGGAGTAACTATTCGGAGATGGAGAGATTTGAGTGAGGAAACGATGCAGACGCGTGAAGGAAGCAGTAGAAATTAGGGTGAATAAGCATGTCGCACTGCAAGGATGTGTGAAGAAAGATTTTTATTATGGTATTACTGAACTCTCTGAGCATGAAGTTTTTCAGAAACGGAAGAAGATGGCTGGTGGTAAACTTCTAGAAAGAAATTCATGGTCAACTGGAACTTTTTACATTGATGACATTTTACTTCATTACATTTTGGGATATGTTGTTCTTCCAAAATTCTCAAATCACTCTACTGTGACTGATACTAAAATTCAGGTTAACTGGGGGAGAAAGTGAGGGATGGAGAGGATAATGAGGAAGAGAGAGAAAGTGGAAATTATATTCTATCCTTGCCCAGTCATCACTTTGGATACCCTAATTGGACAGTCAACATGCCTAGTCAGCAACACCAGTAAAAGGGTGTGGTAAAAGATGGTTTTTTATTTTATAAGGGGCGGTAAAATAAAAAAAACTTCAGGGGGGCAATATCAAATCTCGCCCTAATGGAAGGGGGGTTTCATATAATTAACCCAAAATTAAATTTACCAAATCTCTCAAGCATTACATTAACAAGTAATGTGTTTCCTCTATTCATTCAAGTTGAAGTGTCTCAAACTCTAATACAAGATAAATGTTGTAGCATTCATACAACATACAGATACTGCAACATCTGACATTGTGTTACACTTTGTTACAAGTTGTTATATTCTGTGTCAATCAATTTGTGTCCAATGATCTAATAAGTGAACCCAAGAAAAGAACAATTATCAATGTCGTGGCAAGAAATAGTTGATGGTTGGAAGCTGGAGTAAGCTGGGTTGATATTCACATGTAGGATCGGGTACCATTATTGCTTTTAGGTTGCTCAAATGTTTTTAAATGAATTTCATTTCATTGGTCTCTTTTTTATGAGACATTTTTTCTTCCCTGTGATTTTATGTTCATAATATTCATTGATTGAAGTAGAATTGAGTTCGATTATTTTGATTCCAGGTGTTTTATAATACTGCACAATACTATCGGGCGTACTATGGTCACAAGACGGTGAGATTTGCTCTATATTCATTGTCGAGCATTAATGTGTTTTGGCTGGAATTGACTTGAAATGTTGAATAGTTGGATGACGTTTTTACTCTTGAATCTGATTTTGTTGGTACTTGTATACTTTAACTTGCTAGGATGCTCGCGTTGTATTGGTTGTCCTTCTTCTTATTCTTTCTGGTTTCCAATATCTGAATCAAACGACAAGGTATAATCGGGTACTGTGATATATTAAAAATCAGTTGAATTTATGACCTTGATTTGAAGTGATTTTCTGATATTTAACTACTTATACAAACAATATATTGCCAAATGTGTATAGATTTGTAATTTTTAATTATGTGAATGTGCATTTATCCCACTCCGTGGTCTAACTGACTAGCTAATGGCTGAAGAGATGTACTTATGGTGTTAAGTATTGTATTCAGCCGACTTATGCAGCTATGTCAAGCAGTCTGGCTCAATTTTAAAAGAGGTTTTGAGTTTGTACAAACCATTTCATTTGTATTCGTGGATGTAGAACTAAATTGTCTGTTTATGGGAACATATATTGGCAAGGAACGTAAGTCTTTGATGGAAACTTGAAATTCAAATGATGGAAAATGTATTATTGATTGAAATTAAAACTATTACATATAATAATACATATAATCCCAGAGTCAAGTGCTCCTCAGAGGAGGGATGATTCCCATTCTACCCAGCCAAAAAGGTTTCTAACCAAAAATAGACATAATGAATCTCCATTGCTGTCAGTGACGACCTTATATAACTACCCTTCCCTTTCTATTAGGCTAAGGCCCAAATCCAGTATCCTATCTGTCTAAAAGTTGAGTGTTGCTGATACACAAATATTGTCTGATGAATCTAGGTGTCAATTTAAGCTAAAGTGTTTGAAAGATGCAAGCTAAATACTTGAAATAGGTTAGGCTTTTGCAATGGAGTACCACATTTTGAAGATATGCATAATCGATTTTTTGTGAATTGCTCTATTTGTTATTTATGAAATGTTTTGGCAAATTAAAACATTCAGATTCAATGCACTGACTTTTTGTGTGTGTGTGTGTGTGTGTGTGTTAATTAAGGTTGTGGCCATGGTGAAGAAGACACCAACTTATAAAAATAAACTAAGGGCGTTGAAACTTAAGCGCAGTGGTGGGGTTACAAATAAGAAGAAGGGTCAAAAGAATAAGGACATGTATGGTATCACTCTTATTTTGGATAGCCCTTGTATGTTATCTATGTCTACTGGCCTTCTCAATTTGGGTGTCCTTTTGCAAACTTTCATTTCCTCTGTTAAATTAATTTATCTTTAATTCATAAGATTTGGATTCATTGCCTGCAATTTCTTTACTTTTGATACATAATGTGAATGTCCGTATATACAGAAAATTGTAGAGGAAGACCTAAGTAAAGTTGAGGAAGAACTTCATCTGCAAATAACAGGAATCGAAAGGCCATCCATATGAAAACTTATTGTTGTCCGCATCATTCTTTTACCTTATACTTTAGGAAAGGTTAGTACTAAAATAATCTATTTGGAAAGTGAAATCATATACTTATAATATCTAATATTGCTTTATGTGTTACTATTTTTCATTAATTTTGTCCTCCATTCAGTTGCTGCTATGGTCTTCCTGTTAGTTTTAGAAATGCAAGGTGAAAAAGTCCTCTTATTCTTGGGAAGATGCTTCTTATCTCACACAAAGTTCCCTTGGTCTTCCTGATGACAGATGGACAAGTATAGGTGATTGCAATTTCTCCGTGATGAACCTTAGGCGCTAAGAATTTTTGTTCAGAAATAGAACTATCCTATTTTTAATACCTGTTATTCTAAATTGTACATGCATAGTCTAACTGACAAGAACATCTCTTGAGGATTCTGAACCTATTGAGTTTTTTTTATTTGGTGCCTGTTACTTATAGATGAAGCAACAAATGAAGATCTCGTGCTAAGAAGCTTATGGGAGAAGTCAAATATGGAGAACTACATGACAGAGATGCGGAAAGAATCAAAGCGCAGAAGATAGCTCCTACAGTTGCTTCACCTGATGTTTTCAAAGGGCAAAATTTTGTTTTACTTATTACTACCACCATGTTCTCTTTAAGGAATGGTCCCTGGTGGCTTCTCTTTGACTTCAAGTAATACAGTTACACATCTACCCAAATTACATACATATTGAAAAAAAAGTGAAGACAAATAGTTTTTTTAGTCAAGAAAAATTTGAAAAAATTTGACTTCAAGTAATTTAACACATATTTCAAGCTGTCATTTTTATTACATTGTATTCAACTGCTAGATATATTTATAGTATTTATGATATATTAATAATAGTAACCAATCAGAGTTAGCAACCAATCAATACAATTTTTTTTTAATTCAAACCAACAAATTTAAGCATGAGTCACGAAGTACTGACTAAAGAATAAGAATAAACTGCTCTATTTATATTCCAGTTTAATCCAATTTAGAATAAAGATCAAAACCATATACTAAAATGAATGATTTGGGTTGTTCACCCCATATATCAAAATTTCACACTAAAAAAGCCTGATGATATAAACTTATTTGGTAAAAAATGAAAGCTATCAGAGTTTCCTAACGAACAACATACAATTCATCAGCCTTAAGTAATAACATAAAGTAAAGATGATGAGGCTAGGATCGATATATAAGGAGGCGTTTGTTTGGGTGATACAAATTTTTTTCCTAGGATTAACTTTCCCGGTAACATAAATGGGAAAACTTCATTCCCAGGTAACTATAATAAAATATGTTTGGTTAAAAGTATAACTTTTAGAATTTTTTCCCAAGTAATAATTATAACGTGTTTGTTTAATGCACCATATTCCTGGGAATTAATGTTACAATTATAAAAATACCCCTATTAAATATATATCTATATTTCAATTAAATTGATAATTATCTCCATTTAATCATGTAAAACAAAAAGATACGTGATCCACCACAAATAATTTATATCAATGAATCATATAATTTTATCAATTAATTCATAATAATTAATTCATATAATTCTAGCAATTAATTCATATCAATTCATTCAAATAATTATATCAATTAGTTTATATAATTCTATCAATTAATTTATATTGGCAAATTATAACAATGAAACGCTATTTTTCTTTTACAACATAACTTTACCTATCTACTAAAATAACTTTTAAAGTTACAAATATATATAGATACAAAGGTTGCACTTGACTACTGCACTAAAAATTCTGCAGGCATATTGAAGTAACAGTATGCAAATATGCAGTGCAAACACATTAAATATTTTCATACAAAAATAACACAATTAAATCCATCACAATGAAATAAAACAGACCTGCTAAAATTATAGTTTTCAAAATCCATCAAAACTTAATGTAATAAAATGTAATAAAGACAAATACAACCAAATAATAAAACTCACTTAAAACAATTCCTACATGATCACTCTAAATGATGATATTAAGATTAATTGGTACTTAAAACAATATGCACAAATTCTTTTTTCAATTCAGGAGTATCCATAGTGAAAAAACAATCACAGAGGTTGTTGTCTTTAGTAATAATAACCATAGCAGCCCTTACAACATCTACCGCAGACAATCCTTCTATTTCTTTTAATATTGAGACAATTTGACTCCTTCTTTCCGCTGTGTATATCTCATGCATAAAACAAGAAGATAATTGTTGCATATTCTCAACACTACTAGCATAAAACTCACCCAACTTGTTCAATGAAGTTAACAAGCTATCAGAAGCAACATCATCATTATACTTCACCCTTTTTCCCCCACGCTTTCCAGTCCTGTAGTTAGTAGTTTCTCTTTGTGATTGGATTGTTGGATTTGTCTGAGTAATATTGTTACATGGAGGTGTTTCTGGTACTTGTGTCTCAAAATTCTCTTCATTCTCATTCAAATTAATTTCTGACTCGCCCCTTTGTGTTGATGAAAAGTATTCCTTCTCCATTTGAGCAGACATATCAGCCGTATCTTCTGCTATAGCACCAGACACTTTATCTTTTCCAAATGCAATATCTAGGGCATTAAAGTGTGGAAATGGTTTTCCATACAAGCCAACTGCATTTGGGTGAGACTGCATTGAAGTAAAAAGTGTTTAGAAATATAAATTTAATGTAATATATATATATATATTATAAATTGATCAAAGTCAAAATAGTATGGCATGTATTACCTTGCACCATTGACTATAAATCTCCTTCTCTACAACAATCATCTTTCGAGTATCATCCCATCCAAAACCACTAGCACTTGCACCCAACATGTCTCTAATTGCAGAATATTGTGTTTTAAGACGTTTCACTCTTGATTCAATATGCGGATTAGCTTTTAATGTGCAATTTGGAAACTTGTCGTGAATAAATTTCTCTAATACTTTAGTATACCCGGGTTTGAATGAGCCTGCATCAGCCTTCCAACCATCGTCCACCAATTTCAACAATCCTTGCACTAATAATGCATCTTCTTCAGGAGTCCATTGTCGCTTCGTGCTTTTTGCATTTTGATTTTCAAAGGACCCGTCCATCTATTCAACAACTTAACAAGTGTGCATGTCAAAATTGATGTAAACATATAAATAAATTAAATCACATTGCAAATACATGATTTACATTAAAAACTCATAAAGATTGCAACTAAAATAGAAATTTCAAATAAATCAAAGTCAGTAGTACATTCAAAATAAAGATTATAACTAAACTATAATTTTTAAATAACAAACAATAACGTTTTCATTGATTTCCACCTCTCCACCTATTAAAAATTTCCAATGCAAAATTATCTCTCCATTTACTCCATTGAGTACTTGGCTCCACTGTTGTTATCATGTCACCAACCATGATTTCATCAGAGAACTCGTCATATCCAAAATTTCGTTCTAAAGGATCCAAAACCATTTCTTTACGAATATGGTTATGTAGAAGACAACAAGCAGTTATTATTCTTCCTCGAGTCTTTAACGGATATAATGATTTCTCTCTCAATATAGCCCAACGTCCTTTCAAGAGTCCAAAACATCTTTCTATTACATTTCTAGCAGAAGAATGTTTCATGTTGAAAAATTCTTTAGCGGTAGATGGTTGTAACCCATTCCTCCATTCACTAAGGTGATACCTTTGACCTCTATAAGGAGTAAGAAATCCTTCTCCATTCATATAACCAGCATCACATAAATAATAAAAACCTATCATAAATAAAAATAGATTTAATATACATAAATTATGCATAATATGTTTTTTATACGAATCTATACTATTATACCTTGAGGAACCTTTAAACCATTTGGTTGAGAAATAGCATCTCTAAGGACTCTTGAGTCAGCAGCTGATCCCTCCCAACCGGGTAAAACATATATAAATTGTAAGTTAGGTGAACATACACCTAACACATTTGTAGCTATCTCACCCTTCCTTGTTCTGTATCTACTTTTGTCTGCTTCAGGCACATTCACCTTGATGTAAGTTTCATCTAGAGCTCCTAAACAATTCTTAAAGTATTTCCATCTTTCATCTGTATTGCTCTCCAAAATTGGTTGAGGTTGTTTTAACAATTCTTTGTGACACCTCAAAATCGCCAATAGTACATTTATAAAATGCCTACTTATAGTTTCACCGGACCTAACAAATTGTTTTCTAATCATTCTATTCTTAACGTGATGTGCCAAAATGTGTAAAAACATGGCCACCAACTCCTCGACACACATATGTCGAGTAGGAAGTAGTCCACCGATAGCTTTCAACATGTCACATAATTTATGGAAAGAAGCCCTATCCATCCTTGTATTCTCAATACATGCTAAATCACTCATGTAAATAATTCTACGAAAATGAACTTCTCTAATTAAACTTATTTCGTAACAATCCCATGACCTTTTTCTCTTTTTTGAGCGTTTACTTAAAGCAAGGTAGCATAACATAATTGTCATCAACATAAAGTAATTCAGCATCTCCATATAAACGATAAACATTGCTATGATTCTTTTTTTTCTTTCACGCACTTCCATCAGTTGTTTCATGATATAAATAATGAGAATATATCTGAAAAGAGAATTGAATTTATTAACTTACTGATAACATATATGAGACATAAAAGTATCACGTGCATATTGTTTGTTTTTATTAGTAATAATTTTATTGAATTTTAGGATACACTAATTAAAATTGTTACCTAAGTTATATAGGAACTCAAAAATAAATTTTTAGCAAATCTTAGATTAGCCTTAACCATATATCAATATATTAAAACTAGCCTTAAATATATTGATATGCCATATACAATTATACCTAGATTAGTAGCAGTAACAATGAAGATATTCTAAAGTGAGTTAGCAGTACTACTTTAAAGAAACACATGAACAAAGGGTTCTATTTTCATAATCTAATTTAAACTCCGGAAAAAAAAATCACATAAAGGCCTCATAAATAAGCATATCAATTAGGCTAGAATAACAATTTAGCAATGAGATTTGCACCATAAAGTAAATCTGAAAGTTCATCACTTCTGTATCTTTTTTTTTTACAAATAAATAGTCAAAACCAAAAATAACATAATATATGATATACCATAAATCAAGCAGCAGAGTATTAAGATGTAGCTATCATTTCAACTATGAATTACATATCAAAGTTATTCATAAAGTAATTCAAGTATAAGACCTACATAAACACACTAAAAGGCATCCAAGCACCAAAAATTTGATAGACAGTGAAATCTGAAATAAAAATGGAAGATTAAAAAGGATTGAGAGAATACCTTGAACAAGATAGTGAAACCCAAAGCTCACAGGAAGAAAGAAAGAGAATCAGATATTGAGAAAAAAAATCACAATTTATTGGACATGAAAAACGATTAGAGGGAAGATTTGGCGGTAAATAAAAGGGTAGAAATGGATTTTCATAGAGATAATGGGTTTATGGTTCCTTGGAACAAAACTTACCCACCTCTATCTCACGGGAATAAGAAACACAAGAACGTGAAGAAAACGTGTGTCTTTCTCTTTCCTGGGTATTATTTATTCCTAGGTTTATTTTTTTATTTCTATCTACCAAATAGAGGAATAAGTAATTCCAGCATTAAATGCCCAGGATTCTTTTTTATGGCACCGAAACAAACGCCTCCAATTTATTTCTATCTACCAAATAGAGGAATAAGTAATTCCAGCATTAAATGCCCAGGATTCTTTTTTGTGGCACCGAAACAAACGCCTCCTAAGTGAACTTCTAGAACTCTAACTATTAAACAAAGAGTCGTGTTTGGTGCTCCTAAATGCTTAATATAGAAAAGCCTGAGGTTATAATATTCCACATCGATGAAGATTATAATGGTAGTGCGTATTTTAAGTTGCCAATTTAGATAACGAAAAAAAATTGATTGTTTTTCCATATATTTTATAAAGAATGCTAAAATAAAAATAATATTTATATACTGCAAAGATTTATTTATGATCCAATTTTTTTTTACTTTTGTCTTTTTTCAATAAGTTATACTTATTACAATTTGAAAAAAAAATCTTCTCATAAATTATATCTCGTCCAAAAACGTATCTCATGCGTCATAATTTTATTAATACAATTCCTGATATATTTTGTTTGAATAACTGTAATAATAATAATAATAATAATATGTTTGATTAAATATATATGATATAATATTATTATAAGATTATATATATATATATATATATATATATATATATATATATATATATATATATATATATATATATATATATATATATTAAGAAAACAGGAAAAGACCCTATATGTGTGAACTAGGGCTGAAAATGAGTCGAGTCGAGTCGAGTCGAACTCGCCTTAACTCAGTTCGACTCGTTAAGAATTAACCGAGTTCGAGTTCGAGTTCGAGTTCGAGTTCATCACGAACTTTTTTTTCAGCTCAAACTCGACTCGTTAAGAATTGGCCGAGTTCGAGTTCGAGTTCGAGTTCATCACGAACTTTTTTTTCAGGTCAAACTCGACTTGTTAGAAATTCACGAATATCTCGGTTCAACTCGTTAGGTTTATCTTGTTAGGTTCAACTCGCTTATTTCACAGATTTAAAAGTAATTTTTTAAAGTCTATTTATATATATATATATATATATATATTTATATTTGACATTTTAAATTAATATTTTTTAAATAAAAAATATAGAAATAAAATAAAATTTATAAGATTGAAATTTATACGATGTTAATTTTATTTGTATAATTATTCGTAGAAATATTTTACTCACTTGAGAATATAAATTATCAATTAAAACCGTTAGATAAAAAGAAAATATGAGACTAAAATTTAGAACAAATCTTTAAACCTACTCTTAAAGACAATATAATCTATCTCATATATAATCGAATTGACTCATAAACCTAACGAGTCGAACTATGTATAGTTAAAGTTCAGATCATTTAGTTAACGAATTTAGTTTTTAGCTCATATTCAGCTCATTTGGTTCATGAACCTAGTTCAACGATTTAATTTTCGAATTGAATTTCGAACTATTTTCGAGTTGGTTTGGTTCATTGTCAGCCCTAGTGTGGACTCTACATAACTATGATATGTAATTCATTTTGTTTGGAACCACATTCTTGAGTTTCAACTATTTAGTGTTTTATACAATCTAACGATTTAATTAGAATATTGGTTAATGTTTCTATTGTGTAAATAAAAAATAATTTTGTTTTTTTTTCCTAATATAAAAATTATATGAAATGGAGAAATCAAATTATTAATCAAAATATTAAATAATAACGGAAAAAACTTTACTATTCACTCAAATTTTTTTATACATAATTTCAAAACAAAAATAATATTTATATACCAAAAATAAATACATTTTTAATTCAAAAAATTTTATCTACGATAAAAAAACTATTGTTATAAACGGACATAACTTTACTTTTGATTCAAATATTTTTATATACAGATACAACTTTACTATTTATTCAATTTTTTTATAGATTGTGTCAAAACAAAATTTATATTTATATATGGGAAAAAAATAAATAGTTGCTTAAAATGTTTTTATAACGGGGAATAAAATACTATTTTTATAAACGGAAACATCTTTACTATTTATTCAAATATATTTATAAATAATGACAAAACAAATAAAATATTATTATAAACGGAAACAATTTTGCTATTCATTCAAATATATTTATAAATAATGACAAAACATAAATAATATTTATATACAGAAAAAAATACATTGCTGATTAAAATATTTTTATATACGAAGACAAAAACTATTGTGATAAACGGGATCAACTTTATTACTGATTCAAATACTGAATAACAAAAATTTATCGATCCTTGTATTATCTCTTATAACATAATTGTTTTATTTGTTAAAAAAACTTAAACATTTCATTTATCTAATACAAGTTTCAATGTTTTTGAAATCGTATTATTATACTAATTTATTTTTTAATATATAATTTTATTTATATATTTTTGGGACAAATTTGTGTCATTCATAAATATTAAAAAATACTAAAAAAAATACTTTGTTGATTCAAATATTATTATATAGATTCAAATATATATAAGTAATGTCAAAACAAATTTAATATTTATATACGGAGTCAAATTCGTTGTTGATTATACGCACTAATTTATTATATCTTTTAAAAATAATAACTTTTTTGATTTAAAATTTTAATTTTTTAATTTTATTTTTATTATAATTTGCAAAAAAATACGCGTACCATACCAGTACCCGTGCGAATGTACGAGTCTTCCACTAATTTGTAAAAGTATTTATATTACTTTAACTAGCGTCCAAATGGGCACGGGAAACAGCCAGTCCCGTGCCCGTTTGTACACGCCTCAAAACATAAATATATTTCTTGTTTAATCCATTGTTGCCTTTTTCTTGTTTAATTTGTCCGCTTTTTTAATTTGCACACGCCTCAAAACATAAATATATATTTTATTTTAATTTAATAATTTGATCTCTCTCTCTCTGTTTTTTTCTTCAGACAGATACATAAGAGAAAGGTTAATTTAATCAAGAAGAAAAACGTCTCTAGCGACATAACAGTACTTATGATGTGTTAACAGTGTAGAGTTCTTAATCGCCTACTTGATTCAAATTCCTTGTTCCACTTGGTTGCAGTGCACCAAAAATCCACTTCTTCAACTTTTGCATAAAAAATCATCTTCTCAAATTTTTAATTTATTTTATGCGTCTTCTATGTTTTATCTTTTGGACATAGTGAAATGATCATCTCTAAAGAGAAAATGGGAGGAGAGGTTGGACAGAAATTATCTTTGGTTTTTTTTCTTGGGTTTTAAATGTAATACATTCAGATATGGAATAAATTGGAATAATTTTGCAAAAAGAAGAGGGTAAAAATTCAATGAAAATATAAAGCAAATTATAATTTTTTTGGGTTAGAAACTAAATCGATAATTAATTCTCTTGATTAACATGTTCAACAAATGTGAATTGAAATTAAGTTTGTAACATGTACAATAAACATCATTTAATAGTTTTGAATAGTTCATGCCATTTTTTTCTCATTTATTTTGTTGAACACTCTTCTTTTTCAACAAATTATAATCAAACTTTCTTTTGAACAAATTAAACAATGAAACATGGGAGAATTGAAATTAAAATTATTAATTATTAGCATATTAATTTTCACAATATTTTTTAAATAATTTTTCAATGTATACATTTCTTACCTTTCTCCTTTATGATAGCAAATTTTCCAAACCTCAACATGGATATTTAATAAATTATGAACAACAATTATAATAAATACTTAAAAGCAAGAGCCAGAAAAATCTAAACTGTATCATACTTATTAACACAAAGCAAAATGTAAAAGATAATAACCTAAAATAATGAATAATACTCAACTTTACCATTTTATTGTTCACTATATTCTTTGTTGTAGATTTTCAGATTTTCTCTATTGAAAGATAAATAATGACGTAAATAATTGGTTTATTATAAATGTGATGAAATTAGGGCTGACAATGAACCAAACCAACTCGAAAATATTTCGAAATTCAATTCGAAAATTAATTCGTTGAACTAGGTTCATGAACCAAATGAGCTGAATATGAGCTAAAAACTAAGTTCGTTAACTAAATGATCTGAACTTTAATTATACATAGTTCGACTCGTTAGGTTCATGAGTCAATTCGATTATATATGAGATAAATTATATTGTCTTTAAGAATAGGTTTAAAGATTTGTTCTAAATTTTAGTCTCATATTTTCTTTTCATCTAACGGTTTTAATTGATAATTTATACTCTCAAGTGAGTAAAATATTTCTACGAATAATTATACAAATAAAATTAACATCGTATAAATTCCAATCTTATAACTTTTATTTTATTTCTATATTTTTTATTTAAAAAATATTAATTTAAAATGTCAAATATATATATATATATATAACAGACTTTAAAAAATTACTTTTAAATCTGTGAAATAAGCGAGTTGAACCTAACAAGATAAACCTAACGAGTTGAACCGAGATATTCGTGAACTTCTAACAAGTCGAGTTTGACTTGAAAAAAAAGTTCGTGATGAACTTGAACTCGAACTCGAACTCGGCCAATTCTTAACGAGTCGAGTTTGAACTAAAAAAAAAGTTCGTGATGAACTCGAACTCGGCTAATTCTTAACGAGTCGAACTGAATTAAGGCGAGTTCGACTCGACTCGACTCATTTCTAGCCCTAGATGAAATAAAACCACCCTTTAACATATATCAGTTTTTTTCTTCAGATATCAAACAATTTTTTTGAAGTAAAAGATTACATTAATTAGGTAACTGTATAGGATAGGGTATAATGGGAATGGAAAAACTAATTTTTAGTAGCTATAATTAAATGTGCTTGTCGGATGAGGATTATATATAACAACTTAGATTAACCACCGTAAAAAAACTGCATCTTTTTATTAGTGTTTTATTTTTAAATTTTAAAATAAAATATAATTTTAAAAGGGCAAAATCGAAAAGAAAAATATGTTAACTCAAAAATTTATATTTTCTTAACCTATAGTTATAGATTCGGTCAAAAAAACCCTATTAGCTATAGATAGTAAAAATAAAAAATAATAATAGAAAAAATCAATTAAAAAAATTTAAAAAAACAAAGCCTAATGAAACTAAAGAAATAAAATCACAATGTATAAATAAATAATAAAAAAAATCTCATAACAGCAAAAATATTTAAAAAAAAAAAACAAACAAAATCACAAAGACATTTGGACAAAACTTTCAATGCAATTTAGATGAGAGTTATTTCAAAAGATTAAAACACAGGCCAAAATTTAATAAATGAGAATAAATTGTTTTAAAAATAATATAAATTCATGAACGCTCTCTATTAAATGACAATAGAAAACATTATTGTTTCGTTTACTCAAACTTCTGGCAACACAAATTTCTTTTTCATTTTATTTATTTATTTTTGTTTACTTCCCCTCTCTGTTGCAGCAATGACACTCTTTTTCCTTATTTTTGATGAATAGAAGATAAACTACATGAAATAACATAATTAAATAAAAAGAAGAGATAAGATATTATAACGTAACAACCATCTTTTCTTACATAAACTACATAAAATATCATGATTAAATAAGAAGAAATAACATGATTAAACTGCATGAAACCATTATACTTACTCATCCTTCTTTTTCGATATGTAACAACCATCTTTCCTGTTAAATGACGGCGATTACTAAATATCATATTTCTTTGTTCACCATTTACTTTGTCTTCTTTTTTTATATGTAACAACCATTTTTTCTTTTAAATGATGGTATTTACTGAAAATCAATAGTAATTTCCATAGTTCCCTTTGTCCACAATCTGCTTTGTCTCTTTTTTCTTCTTCTTTTGCTTCTCTCTCTAATTTTCTTAATTTTCTTTTGTTTTTAATGATTGTATGGTTTAGATGTTGATCGTGAAGACTGACCAGATCCTGTGATGGGTCACCAAGAACGTCTGTGATGCTGGGTGTGAGAAGAGGAGAGGGGGTACCTGCAAGTGACTCTGACGCTCAAGTAAGAAAAGGTCAGAGAAAAGGGCAAGTAGAAAGTGTGTTCTTAGGATGAAAATTGGATACCTGACCCTCTCAAGTGAGAGGGTTTATATAATGCCCCCAGCGCGTGGCCAACAGTCCCTATTTTCGGGGCGAAATAACTGTTTCCAGAAGAATATGTAACTGTAAAAAACTAGCCGTTATGTCGGGCAGGGTGCCCAAAACTAGTCGTTATGTCGGGCAAAGGCGTAGTTCCGGGCACATGCCCAAGACTGTCCCTGGACAAGGAAGCAGTGCGTGACAGGCAAGGATACCAGGGAGGAGCAAATGACCCCGGGGATCCATCCGTCCATATATGCCCGGTTAGAGGGCAGAAAGGTAAATTATACCCTTCATTGGCTGGACTTAGGCAATTGGATCATTCTGAGAGCAGAAGTAGATTGGGCCATGTCTAGCCATTGGTCCAGTCCGGAACAGGAGTCCCCCTAAGTCGTTGCTCCCGAGCATGGGAGTGATGACTTAAGGATTGCCCGTAGCTCCGAGGAATTGTGACAGAGTCGTCGTTCGGTGACAGTGGGGAGTTGTCTCGTGGTGCCCGAGAGTTCCATTGCTCGCGAGATTCACAACGCTCTTTGGTTTGCCCGTCGTTCTGGGAGACCAACGGGTAGAAGAAACTGAAGCGATGAGGCGCCACGTGTGCCTCAAGCCCTGTGCTGTATTGAATAGGCAATGATGGCTAGTTTAGGTCCATTATGACCTATTCGAGCGTGCTCCTGCACGTGATATCAACTGTATATAAAGAGAGAGGGTCTGATCATTTACACTTTCGTTTCTCTTTCTTCTTCTTCGTTTTCCTCAGAGAACTCAATTCACCACTGCCGCCGACCGTCATTTCAGCCACCGCGAAAAGCTTCGAGCATTTCTTCACAACCTCTTCAACCATGTAAGTCATCTAATTCTTTGCTTTCTTTCAGCTTTTTCATCTTTGTTTAGAATGCATGCGGTTAGGTTAGGTTTGGGTGAGATAATGGTGCTTTTCTGGTGTCTGTTGGTGGTGGACGGTGGCTGGGTCATCCTCTGCTGCTGATGTGGCCGCCGGAGCCCTTTAGAGAGCTAAGAGTAAGGTGGTTTCCGGCGCTATTGCGACGATGGCGCATGTGTAATGGGGTAGCTACCTAGTTTTCCGGTGTTCTGATGAAGTTTCCGATGAGTGTATGAAGTTTCCGGTGGATCTTCAAAAGGAAACTGGGTAGTGGTTCGGGGAAGTTCCTCGTTGTATGAGGGTTTTGCCCTGAGCGTCTCCTCGTGGGAGACTCTTGTGTTTTTGTTTATTTTAGGGCTTAGGCAGGGGACGCCGTCCTCGGTCCTTCGCGCGCCCTTTCACTTGACTAGCGGTGGAAGGGTGGATTTGATTTTGCGGTCGAATTCACTTTTGTCCTCTACTTTTCAGGTGATCAAGATGGCGACCGGGCTCGAAAGAGAGATTTTAATAGACTCGTCCGAGGAGAGCTCCTCGGAGAGTAGCGACACAGAAGTCTCAACTACCACCAGCGAAGTCGGGGAGGGGCTTGAGCAGGATTCCGCGGGGGAATGGTCGGTGGCAGAGCCTGCCGAGCATGAATCTACCTTCGTGTCTTTCATAGGAGATGTTTTCACGGACTTGGGATCAGAGGGGGAGTGGAAGGTGCATTTCCCCTCCCAAGATGATCGGATCTGCACGGATTACGGGGAAAGATTCTCCATGTACGAGTACGCCTTTAAGGAGCTTGGGTTGAGGCTGCCCTTCACTGACTTCCAGCAGTCTATTTTTGTACGTTTGGATCTGGCCCTGTCGCAATTGCACCCTAACTCGTTGGCGTTCATCCGCGCCTTCGAGCTGACCTGTGAGTTCCTGAAGATAGGAGCCACTTTGCCTTTGTTCTTCACTATCTTCCACCTTCAGAGGCAGGTCACGGGGAGAAGATATGGTTGGGTGTCGCTGAAGCAACCTCGGAAGTTGTTCAAGCCTTTCTCGGAGTCTATCCGGACATTCAAGGAGAGGTTCTACATTATTGAGCCCATGTCAGAGCGAGTCCAAGATAGCACGTATGTTTGGGTAGTGTCCACGGACGAGAATGGTAACGTCATGCGTGATGAGGAAGGGAAGGTGATCGGGGATATGGAGTTCAAATTTCCCTTCCATTAGAGTGGGAGTCATTTTGCTCGAGAGCCTGCTGGTTATGTCGCTCAGCCGAGCATGTTGGACGATCAAGACTTGGTCGGTTATGAGACGTTGGTGAACTACGTCAATTCTTTTAGGCTCGCTGACTGCTGGACGAAAAAGGGGGACCCGATTTTCGAGGAGGATGGTAGTCAACGGGTGGAGTACCGTTATATTAATACGAAGGCACTTTTGGAGTGCAAGACTCATGCAGTCGCCTTTAAACTGCTCGGTAGTTTTAGCCTTTTGACTTGCCCGAATTGTATTTTCTTCGTCGTCTAATATGTTTGTTGTGTTTTCGCAGGTGCGATGCCTTCTGCCCATGAGAGAATGGTGAAGAATGCTCTGGCGAGGAACAAGCCTGGGGCGGCCGCATCAAATTCTTGGTTTGCACAACGTGCTCCTTCACCCCATCCTGCTACGGGGAGTTCTTCGCCTGCTCCTGGCCAAGGATCCCCTTTGCCTTTGACCGCGAGGTTTAAGCGGACCAGAGCTAACGAAACGGTGGACCTCAGCCGGGCACTAGAGAAAGGGAAGTTTGAGCTTCCTCCTTGTGTCCTTGATAGGAAATTCTTTGAGGGGACGTCCTTGGTGGTGTCGCGGGCAGAGTCTCTCCAACTGGAAGATATGGACCGCCTGAGCAAGAGGGCGCTACTGGCGCAGGATGCCTCTGCGTTGGTCAGGGTCCTAGAGATGGCGGCGATCTATGCCGAATGAGATTCCTCCTCCGAGTCTGAACTCAAGAATACCCGAGCGACCATAGCATCTTTGGAAGAGACGACGAGGAAGGCCAGGGAAGAGGCCAAGGCTGCCAATGAGGCAAGAAAGAAATCAAACGAGGAGGTTGTCAGGCTGAGGGGGAGAATGTTACACTGACGGCGGAGAAGAAGGCTGCCGAGGAGCTGATCGGACAGTTGAGGGCAGCGGGTGCCCCGGCTGAAGATGAACCCGAGGACGTAAAGGCCTTGAAGGCAAGAGCTGAGCTTGTTGATCGTCTTCTACGGGCGGAAGAGGACGTTATCGCCATTGGGGAGGAATCGTTCAAAAATGTTGTGACCCAACTCTACCTGGTCAATCCAGGGATTCAGATCTCCACAGAGGGCACCAACTTCTTGGGCCAGGTAAAGGATGGTAGAATAGTTTATCCGGATTTCTTCGACATTGGCGACGAGCATGCCCAGCTTCTGAACGAGGAAAACCAGGAGCCTGAGCCTAACACCGAGCAGCCCGAGCAGATGCAGGAATGAGATTGGACTCTGTTTTGTTGTAATGTATTCGGCCTGCGTGTCGTGTATTGATGTAACTTTTATTTTGTTTGGGGGCATGTCCCCTTGTTTTGTAATACGCGCAGCTTGTGGCCCTTGCGGTCACTTTAAATTTAATGTATGTATCTGGTGAGTATGGCCGATTTTGTATGTTTGCGCATGGCTTTTATTGCTTATTTTTGCTAAGTGTTGTACTGTTGCTTGATAAGCTTTTGTGCCCGTGACAGGGATCACTTTGATTTGTTTTAAGCTTTACGGAATTGCTCGAAGTAGATGTGTTCGGCAGTGAGGGGAACTGGTCGAACGGCCGGGGAATTTCTGGGCGAGGTAGCGGAGCTCAGGTCGCGTTTAAGGCCTGAGTTTGCGACGTGAACTTCCCATCGCGAGCTGGGTGTTCTACCTATCGTGTGACTTTGGCGACGACAACGCTCGGTTGAGGGACCGCTGTCGGACAGGGACCTGGCTCGCTCTTGAGCAGGGTCCTGCCTTAGCTGACATGCAACGCTTGTACCTAGGCGTACAACGTGGTCGGGTCGTGACGTTCGTTGTTTTGACGAAGCAAACTGACTGTTAAGGCCTTAGCTATAGTATTTTTTAGCTTTTTCGGCGTTCCATGGTTGAGCAAGTTCTTCCCCGTTGAGGTGTTCTAGGTAGTAGGCCCCATTCTCCATTTTTGCTCGGACGCGATAGGGTCTTTCCCAGTTAGCAGCGAGTTTGCCTTCACGAGAGTCTTTATGGTTTCTCCACAGGACGAGGCTACCCACTTCAAATTCTCACCGTATGACTTTGGCGTTGTGCCAGATGGCAATCTTTTGTTTTAATGAGGCATCTCGGAGGGCTGCCCTTGACCGGACTTCCTCAACGAGGTTAAGTTCCTCCCTTAGTGCCTCATCATTCATTTCCTCGTCCAGGGGTGATTCTGTCTACCTGGAGGGTACGTGAACTTCAATGGGGATTACGGCTTCAGTCCCGTAGGCCATGCGAAAAGGGGTTTCCCCGGTTGAAGAGTGTGGGGTCGTGCGGTATGCCCATAGGACGATGTACAGCTCCTCGACCCAAGATTTCTTCGTTTCATTCAGCCTACGCTTGAGGCCTCGAAGGATGACTCGGTTCGCCGCTTCGGCTTGCCCGTTAGTCTGGGGATGTTCGACGGATGCGAAGTGTTGTTTCGTGCCCAGCTGGGCGACAAACTCCTGGAACTTCCTGTTCGTGAACTGTGTTCCTTTATCTGTGACTATTGCCTGGGGAATGCCAAAGCATGCGAGGATGTTTCGTTTGTAGAAACGCAGTATGTTGAAGGTTGTTATCTTAGCTAGAACTTCCGCTTCTATCCATTTCGTGAAGTAATCAATGCCTACTATTAAGTATTTGTTCTGGTTTGATCCTACTACGAATGGCCCCAGGATGTCCAGGCCCCACTAGGCAAATGGCCACGGAGAGGACATAACCTTGAGCTCGTTAGGCAAAGCTAGGTGCATGTCCCCGTGTCATTGGCATTTATCGCACTTCTTCACGTGTTCTTTAGCATCTTGCTGCATGGTTTGCCAGTAGTACCCTGCCCGAAGGGCTTTTCGGGCGAGGGATCTTCCACCGAGATGTTGGGCGTTGATTCCTTCGTGGATTTCGCACAGGACGTGGGCGTCCATCTCCTCCTCGACGCACTTGAGTAGTGGGATGAAGAACCTATGCCTGTAGAGTTTGTCTTCGACCAGGACGTAGGAGCAGGCCATGCGCCTGACTGTGCTGGCTTCTTTGGGGTCGGACGAAAGTTCGTCTCTAGCGAGGTAGTTATATACGGGGGTCATCCAGCAGTTGTTGTTACCGATAACTTGCACGTCGAGGGTTCAGGATGCCTTCTCGATAATAGGTCGAGGAAGTACCTCCTGGATGACGGACTTGTTTCCACCCTTTTTCTTCATGCTTGCTAGTTTAGACAGTACGTCTGCTCTGACGTTATGTTCGCGGGAAACGTGCCTCACCTCCACTGCAGCGAACTTCGTCATCTTTTCTTTAACTAAGGCTAAGTATTCGAACAGGTTGTCGTTCTTGGCCTGGTACTCTCCTCGAACCTGTAGGGCCACGAGTTGTGAGTCCGTGCAGATGACGATCTCCTCTGCCCCCAGATCTTCGGCCAGGTGCAATCCGGTGAGGAAGGCTTCGTACTCAGCTTGGTTATTGGAAGTGGGGAAGGACAAGGTGAGTGATACCTCTATGATGATTCCCTCGTCGTTTTCCAATATGATGCCCGCCCTGCTCCCTGCCGAGCTGGATGCCCCGTCTACGAAAATGGTCCACTTGCATGCCCTGCAGGTGGGGGAATCCGCAAACGTCATTTTGGCAACGAAGTCAGCCAAAGCCTGGCCTTTGAGGGATTTTCTGCTTTCATACTGAATGTCAAACTCAGACAGCTCTAGCGACCATTTGAGCATTCTGCCGGCCATGTCTGGTCGTCCCAGCAGTTGCTTTACGAGTTGATCTGTCCGTACCACAACCGTGTGGGCCAAAAAGTAGTGTCTTAGTCTTCTAGCAGCGTTGATGAGGGCCAACACCACCTTCTCTATTTGCTGGTATCTCAGTCCTGGCCCCTGCAATGCTTTGCTAGTGAAATATATGGGTTTCTGCTCGTCAGGTGTTTCGCAGATAAGGGCGGCGCTCACGGCCTCAATTGCTACGGCAAGATACAGATATAGAGTTTTGCCGTTGTCTGGCCGAGAGAGAACTGGTGGCTCAGACAGTGCCTGTTTCAGATGGAGGAGAGCCTGGTCTCATTCCTCCGTCCATTCGAACGTCGCCTCATTGCGGAGGAGTTTAAAGAATGGTAGGGCGTGTTGTGCAGACTTGGCCACGAAACGGGACAAAGACGCGAACATCCCGTTGAAGGACTGGATGGATTTCTTCGAATTGGGCGTTGGAAATTAGGAGAATGCCCGACACTTGTCGGGGTTGGCCTTGATTCCTGGTTCTGTCAGGTAGAAGCCGAGGAACTTGCCTTCCCGGACTCCGAACGTGCACTTCTCTGGGTTGAAACGCATCGGTATTTCCTGGCCTGTTCGAAGACCTTCCTTAAATGGGTCGTATGATCGGTTTCCTCATGGGATTTCACGATCATGTCGTCCATATAGACTTTGAGCATGTCGCCTATTTCTCCCCGAAAGACCTTGTTTATCATCCTCTAATAGGTCGCGTCGGCGTTCTTCAGGCCGAAGGGCATTACGTTGTAGTAATAGTTGCCCGATTCGGTCATGAAGGTCGTGTATTTTTTATCGCTCATTGCCATTGGTATTTGGTTATAGCCCGAGTAGGCGTCCATGAATGATAATAGTTTAAAACCGGCAGAGTTATCAACAAGTTTATCAATATTGGGGAGGGGGTAGGCATCCTTTGAGCATGCCTTATTAAGATCAGTATAATCAGCGTACATTTGCCATTTGCCATTAGATTTTTTCACTAGTACAACGTTGGACAACCAAGTGGTGTACTTGGCTTTTGATATAAATTTTTCCTCGAGGAGGTCTTTTACAGCTTGTTCTGCAACCTCCGTTTTCTCCGGAGACTGCTTTCTCCTACATTGTGCTACTACTTTGACGGCTGGGTCGATCGTGAGTTGATGGGAGGCGGCGGATGGGTCCAAGCCGGACATTTCCGCGACACTCTAGGCGAACAAGTCTGCGTTCTCACGAAGGCAGGCTTTGAGTTGTTTCCTTGCAATGTCGGGGAGACCGGTCCCTATCTTTACTCCCCGCTAAGGGTCGTCGCCGAGCAAGACGAGCTCGAAGTCACCATCCGGGATAGGGCGTGTCGGATGGGAGTTGTTGCTAGTCGTGGCGGATGAGCTGGTCGGGCTGGCCTGATCTTCCTTCTGATCATCTTCGGCAAAGCGGCTGTCAAGATCGACGGAGTCGACATGAGGCAGTGGCTTGGCTTCCTTCGAGCTGCTGGGCAAGGCTGACTTGTTGGACTCTTAGGTTTGAATGCGATGGCGTTGAGTCCCTTGGCGGCCGCCTCGAAGCATCGTCGTGCAGCTTCGATGTCCCCGTGCAGCGTGGCAACCATACCTTTCGAAGTGTAGTACTTCATTTTGAGGTGGACGGTGGAAGGTACAGCTACCAGCTAGGCTAGAGTTGGTTGCCCGAATATGCACTGATAGAGTGACGTGTAGTCGATTATCAGGAACTTCACTTTAACGGATATGGCTGTCTCCGCAGATCCAAAGGTCACCATCAGCTCTACGTACCCCCAGGGTTTCATGACCGACCCATTGAAACCCTGGAGGTCGGAACCCACATAGGGAGTGAGACGCGATTCGTCCAGTTGGAGGGTCGTGAAAAGCTGAGAGTACATAATATCGACCGAGCTGCCTTAGTCAACGAGAATCCTGCGAACATCAAAATTGACCATCTGGGCGCAGACGAGCAGTGGGATACTTGAGTTCGGGGACCCTCCGAAGAGCTCTTCCCTGTAGAAGGAGATGGGGACTGATCCCTTCGTCCCCATCTCCTTCTGGGCCTTATCGAGCGTTGTCACCTTGCTGGAGCTCGTGCTGATCAGGTGCTCGAACTTCCTCTTCATGAAGCCCACGGTGACTTTGTTGAAGCCCCCCGGAGATGACCATCGCGGAGGGGAAAGTCTCCCACGGCCTGTGGGCCACGAAGTATGCGGGAGCGTTGAGCTCGTCTAGAACGTAGAAATCCTCTGGTCGTGAAATGGACATTGCGCCCTAAAGGTTGGCTTATTCGGAGGAGGGCACCTCTTCCTCTGCCTTCTTTGACTCCTGGGTGTCTTGCTGGGGAGCGTATTTCTTTTTTGTGAACTTCTTCAGGTGGCCATCCCTGATAAGTATTTCTATAGCATCCTTCAGGTGGATGCAGTCTTCAGTGGTGTAGTCGTGACTCTTATGGAAATGACAGTACTTTGATTTGTCGGCGTTGGGCTTGGCCGGTATCTGCTTGGGGAATCGGACTCCCGCCTGTTTAAACTCCGAGTTTGTGCACTCGGAGAGAATCTTTTCCCTGGAGACAGTTAGGGGAATGTAGTCGTGGAACCTGTCGGAGGGTCCCTTGTTGTCCCTAGATTCCCGGGGGGCAGGTAGCCAATATCTCTTGGGACAATGGGTTATGGGGCTCATCATCGCTACTGGAATTGGTCCGGGAAGGGGAGCAGACGACTTGCTCGTAACGGCGACTCCTTCAGGGAAGGTGTACGGGCCCGGGCCTTTGGTCGGACCGGGGGTGAACGTTGATCTCGCCGGGTTCTCTTGTGGCCCGGGGAAGATTGGTTTCGCGGAGAAACATGATCGCGCTTCCGAACAGTATAGGATTCTGGCTCTTGGCGCCCCTACGGTCGGTTTCTCGTCGGGGTCGAAAACTCTTCAATCATCGTTGATTCTTCCTCGACGCGGGGGGGGGGGGGGAGGGGGGGACGGGCTGATTCTTCCAACGCCCCAATCCTCTCATTTTGTTGAAGGATCAAGAGGTTAGTCTTGTTGATCGCCTCAAGGAGGGTCACCACGACTGGGTCGGCGTTGGGTGGAACTGGAACGGGCTGGAGGGCCAGTATAGGCTGGTCGTCAACACTGTCAGCATGAGTAGGGGAGGGAGACGCGGTTGCCCCGCCCCTCAGGCGATGGTCGTCTCCTCCGAGGAGGGATGAGGAACCGTCAGCATCGGTTTGTTTGACGGGGTGGACAGAAAGATGGTGAGCACCTTTGACGTGATCTTGAGAGGCCATGATTGTAATCTTGGACGAAGAACGTGTTTTGGTCTTAGAATCTGGGGTGGATGTTAAGACGGTGAAAACAAGTTTCCCACAGATGGCGCCACTGATCGTAAAGGCTGACCAGATCCTATGATGGGCCACCAAGAACGTCTGTGATGCTGGGTGTGAGAAGAGGAAAGGGGGATACCTGCAAGGCACTCCGACGCTCAAGTAAGAAAAGGTCAGAGAAAAGGGCAAGTACAAAGTGTGTTCTTAGGATGACAATTGGATACCTGACCCTCTCAAGTGAGAGGGTTAATATAATGCCCCCAGCGCGTTGCCAACGGTCCCTATTTTCGGGGCGAAATAACCGTTTCCCGAAGAATAGGTAACTGCCAAAAACTAGCCGTTATGTCGGGCAGGGTGCCTAAAACTAGTCGTTATGTCGGGCAAAGGCGTAGTTCCGGGCACATGCTCATGATTGTCCCTGGACAAGGAAGCTGTGCGTGACGGGCAAGGATACCGGGGAGGAGCAAATGACCCTGGGGATCCATCCGTCCATATATGTCCGGTTGGAGGGCAGAAAGGTAAATCCTGCTCCTTCATTGGCTGGACTTAGGCAATTGGGCTGTTCTGAGAGCAGAAGTGGATTGGGTCATGTCTAGTCATTGGTCCAGTCCGGAACAGATGTTAATAATAATTTTAAAATTTTAAAATAAAATATAATTTTAAAAGGGTAAAATCGAAAAGAAAAATATGTTAACTCAAAAATTTATATCTTCTTAACCTATAGTTATAGATTCCGTAAAAAAACCCTATAGCTATAGATAATAAAAATAAAAAATAATAATAGAAAAAATCAATTAAAAAAAAAAAAAACAAAGCCTGACGAAACTAAAGAAACAAAATCACAAGGTATAAATAAAAAAAAAATCTCATAACAGCAAAAATATTTAAAAAAAAAAACAAACAAAATCACAAAGACAATTGGACAAAACTTTCAATGCAATTTAGATGAGAGTTATTTCAAAAGATTAAAACACTGGCCAAAATTTAATAAATGAGAGTAAATTGTTTTAAAAAGAATATAAATTCATGAATGGTCTCTATTAAATGACAATAGAAAATATTATTGTTTCGTTTACTCAAACTTCTGGCAACACAAATTTCTTTTTCATTTTATTTATTTGTTTTTGTTTACTTCCCCTCTCTGTTGCAGCAATGACACTCTTTTTCCTTATTTTTGATGAATAGAAGATAAACTACATGAAATAACATAATTAAATAAAAAGAAGAGATAAGATATTATAACGTAACAACCATTTTTTCTTACACAAACTACATAAAATATCATGATTAAATAAGAAGAAATAACATGATTAAACTGCATGAAACCATTATACTTACTCATCCTTCTTTTTTGATATGTAACAACCATCTTTCCTGTTAAATGACGGCGATTACTAAAAATCAGATTTCTTTGTTCACCATTCATTTGCGTTGTCCTCTTTTTTTATATGTAACAACCATTTTTTTTCTTTTAAATGATGGTATTTACTGAAAATCAATAGTAATTTCCATAGTTCCGTTTGTCCACAATCTGCTTTGTCTCTTTTTTTTTTCTTCCTTTGCTTCTTTCTCTAATTTTCTTAATTTTCTTTTGTTTTTAATGATTGTATGGTTTAGATGTTAATAATAATATCAATTATTTTAATTGGATTAATCAGGGAAAGTTGGTTAGTTCAAATATAAAATGGAGGGAGTAGTTATTTTTTATTTGTGTAACTCTAAGTAGTTTTGAAGGGTAAAAGAGGACAAAAAAATAGGCTACACCAAAAAGATGTTTTGCATTTATACATTGTTATAGATATATTGTTCTAGATAATAAAGTTGTGTTATTTTATTTTCTAATTAAGAGATAATAGATCATTCAAGTGAGTAATTTTGTGTATTTTTTGAAACAATTTAAAGACTAACAAAATATATTTTGAATAGTTGGTTAAAAATTTAGTAGAATATGATAAGAAAATAAATCATTTATATATGTCTATCAAAAACAATTTAGAATATTAAAAAAATTCAAATTTAATCAATATATATAAATAACATGTTAAATTAAAGTTTTGATTTTATGGTATCTTTTTGGTGAAAGATGCAGTGACAAGTTGAGCAAATTTGACACACAAAATTGAAGAAAAGATTTAAAATATATATGAGGTTATCAAATATGGTACGCATGATACAAGGTGTGTCCGAAAAGATTTAAAATATACATGAGACTATCAAATATGGTATGCATGATACAAGGTGCGACGCATTTTTTGTTACCATTATGAATAGCCAAGTTTTTTTAGGTTAGGTCCTTTAAGATAAATTCATACTAGAATTATTTAATTTTACCCAGTTTTCTCTTAAGTAGTTGTGAAATTAATTATCATCCAGTAAAGATTATGATCGTGAAGGCTGGATCAGATCCTGTTGAAGTGGACCACCAAGTACGTCTGAGATGCTGGTCGTATGAAGGGGAGGAGGGGGTGTACCTGCAAGGCACTCCGACGCTCAAGTAAGAAATGGTCAGAGAAAAGGGGCAAGTACAAAGTATTAGTTCTTATGGTGAATATTGGATACCTGACCCTCTCAAGCGAGAGGGTTTATATAGAGCCCTCAGCGCGTGGTCAACGGTCCTATTTTCGGGGCGAAATAACCGTTCTCCCGAAGAATAGGTAACTGCCCAAACTAGCCGTTATGCCGGGCAGGGTGCCCGAAACTAGCCGTTATGTCGGGCATAAGTGTAGTTTCAGGCACATGCCCTCATCTGTTCGGGGAGTAGAGAAGCCGTACGTAACGGGCAGCATTTTCGGGGAGGAGCGATGCAGTCCCTGCCCGGTTGGAGGGGCAGAAAGGTAACTTTTGCCCGTTTGTGGATTGGACTTAGGTGATTGGCCCGTTCTGGAGCAGAAGTGGATTGGGTCATGCCTGGCCGTTGGTCCAGTTCAGAACAGGAGCCCCCCAAGTCGTTGCTCCCGAGCATGGGAGTGATGACTTAAGGACAGCTCGTTGCTCCGGGGAGCTAGCGAGAAGTCATCGTTTGGCGATGGGGAATGGTCTCGTGGTGCCCGTGACCCCTGGTGTCCGTGGCATTCATGACTGTGACCGTGTTTCCCGTCGTGCAGGGAGATTAACGGTTAGTCAGAATTGGAAACGTTAGGGCGCCACGTGTGCCTAGAGCTTTGTGTAGCAGTTACTAGGCAATGATGGCTAGTTAATAGCCATCATGACCTACGAGCGCGTGCCATTGCACGTGCCCCTCTGTATAAAATGGGGAAACTTGCTCCATTTGAACTTTTCACTCTGATTTCTCTTTGTCTTCTTCAGAATTCCTGCTCGTCACCGTCATTTGCTATTCCGGCCACCGCGTCAACTTCCGGGGAACTGTTTTTTATCTTCTAAATCAAGTAAGTTTGCTTATTCTGCGCTCTTTTACCCATTAAACGGTTGTTTGTAGTCTTGCATGCGGTTAGGTTTAGGTTTAGGAGATGAAATAGGCTGATTTCCGGTGACTGTTGGTGGTGGACGGCGGCCGTGCCATTTTCCACTTCTGGTACGTCGCCGGATGTTTTGGTGTGTTTTAGTGAGGAGGGCGGTTCACGGCGTCGTTGCGACGGCGATGCATGTGTAACTGCCATGATTGTTCATCCTCTGAGTTGGTGATGAATTATCCAGTCGAATACTCCCAGATTCCGGTGAAGCTTTGCGGTTTCCGGTGAAGCTTTAAACGGAAACTGGGTATGAGTGCGGGGAAGCCCCTCGCTTGGGGATGACTTGTTTCGAGCGTCTCCTCGTGGGGAGGTTTCAGTTTTTCTTTTGATGTTAGGGCTTAGGTCGAGGACGTTGTCCTCAGCCCTTTGCGCGCCCTTTCACTTGACTAGCGGTGGAAGGGTGGATTTAATTTATTGTCGAATTCACTTTTTTCTCTGCTTTTCAGGTGATCGATATGGCGACGGGGCCAGATGGAGAAATTATCCTGGACTCGTCCGAGGAAGAAGCAAGTTCCTCGGACAGCAGTAGTTCGACTACTTCAAGTATCTCCAGCGAGGTCGGGGAAGAAGAGGAAAGGGAAGATATGGAGGAGGATGTCGTTGACGATTCCGCGGAGGAGTGGGAGGTGGCCGAACCATCCGAGCACGGGTCCACCTTCGCCACGTACCTAGGGGACGTTTTTACGGAGGTCGGACCGGAGGGGGAGTGGAAGGTGCACTTTCCCTCCGAAGATGATCGGGTCTGCACATGTTTTGTAGATCGCTTTACTATGTACGAATATGCCTTCAAAGAGCTGGGGTTGAGATTGCCGTTCACTGATTTTCAGCAATCAGTGTTTGTGCACTTGAAGTTGGCCCCCACGCAGCTGCACCCAAACTCATTGGCCTTCATACGGGCGTTTGAGCTGACTTGTGATTTCTTGAGGATTGGCGCTACTCTTCCCTTGTTCTTCACAGTCTTCCACCTCCAACGGCAGCTGCCGGGGAGGAAGTATGGATGGGTCTCGTTGAAGCAGCCACTTAAGCTGTTCAAGCCTTTCTCTGAATCGATACGGACGTTTAAGGAGAGGTACTACATCATTGAGCCCGTATCGAAAGCTGCCCAGGACAACACCTATCTCTGGGAGATCGAGGTTGACGAGGAGGGAAACGAGCTGCGCGACGAGTTCGGGAAGTTCATCGGGGAGAGAGTGTACAAGTTCCCTATCCACTAGAGACCTGACCGTTTCACCAAGAAGCCCGGCAATTACGTTCTTCAGCCGCACGAGTTAAACGGGCAGGACGCCGTTGCGTATGAGACGCTGGTGAAGTACGTTAACTCCTTCCTGCTCGCCGAATACTGGACGAAGAAGGGTGACCCGATCTTCGAGGAGGACGACGGTCAAAGGGTTGAATACCGCTTTATTAATACCAAGGCGCTCCTGGAGTGCAAGACTCCTGCGGAAGCCCAGAAGCTACTCGGTAGTCTTAGTTATTTTAATTTGCCCGAACTATTTTCTCTTCTCGTATCTAACATACTTGTATTCTGTTTGTGCAGGTGAGATGCCTCAGGCTCATGAGAGGGTGGTGAAAAATTCTCTTGCAAGGAACAAGGCCGGAGCGGTTCCTCTGAAGTCTCGATTTGCCAATGCGCATGCTCTCACTCCTGTTCAGTCTACCGCAGGGACCTCTTCTCACCCTCCAGCTCCCCGGGGATCTCTCCTGCCTTTGACCCCACGAACCAAGCGGCCGAGGGCCAATGACGCTGTGGATCTCAGTCGGGCCCCAGAGAAAGGGAGGTTCGAGCTTCCTCCTTGCATACTTGATAGAAGATACTTTGAGGGGAACTCCCTGATCGTGCCGCGGGCAGAATCTCTTTGGATGGAAAGCATGGACTGTCCGAGTAAGAGGGCGTTGGTGGCCTAAGACGCGTCTGCACTGGTCAGAGTTCTGGAAATGGCGGCCATATACCCTGAAGGGGACTCCGCAACTGAGTCAGAGCTCAAGGCTGCTCAGGCTACCGTGGCATCTCTCACAGAAGAGGTGAAGAGTGCTGGCGATGCCCGGAAGAAGGCTGACGAGGAGGTGGCCAGGCTGAAGAAGGAGAATTATGTGCTAGCAGCGGAGAAGAAGGCGGTTGAGGAGCTGGTCCAGCAGTTGAGGGCGGTCAATGCCCCAAGCGAGGACAAACCCGAGGATGTGAAGGAGCTGAAGACAAGGTCCGAGCTAGTTGCCCGTATGTTGGTGGCCGAAGATGATAGTATCGTCATTGCGGACGTATCCTTCAGGAATACCGTGTCTCAACTGCGGGTGGTGAACCCTGGACTTGACATTTCTACTGAGGGTACTCATTATCTGGCGCATTTTGAAGATGTTCGGATCGTTATGCCTGACGCCCTTCTTGAAGAGAACGTCGAGGATCAGCCCGCGGAGGACCAAGAGCCTCTGCCCGAGCCTGCCGACCAGACGAATGAGTGAGGGATTTTTTTTGTTGGAATTTGTCCAGCCTGCGTGCCGTGTAATTGTTGTAACCTATTTTGGGGGCATGGCCCTTGGTTTATGTAATCCAGTTCAATCATGGTCCTAGTGGCCATTTATTATATCTAAATTATGTGTCCGATCTTGGTGGCCGGTTCTGTTATTTGCATAGTTTTACTTGCTTTTATTTTCTGCTAAGTGTTGTACTCATGCTCGTTGTGAATGTATGTCTGCCCGTGATAGGGGGTATTTAACTTATGTGAAGTTTCAGGGGATTGCTCGTTGTAGATGTGTTCGGCAGTGAGGGGTACTGGTCGAACGACCGGGGAATATCCTGGCAGGGGTGCGGAACTCAGGTCGCGTTTGAGGCCTGAGTTCGCGGCATGAACGTCCCATCGCGAGCTGGGGTTCTGCCAGTCATGATACTTTAACGACGGCGATGCTCAATCAAGGACCGTTGTCGAGCAGTTACTCGGCCCGTTACTGAGCGGGGTTCTGCTTTATTGGTATGCGACGCTCGTACCTAGGCGTGCATAATGGTCGGCAGCTGATGTTCGTCGTCATGACGGGTCGAACTGAGAATTAGCTATAATATTGTTTTAGTTTTTCGGTGTTCCATGGTCGAGCAAGTTCTTCCCCGTTGAGATGTTCTAGGTAATAGGCCCCGTTCTCCGTTTTTGTTCGGACACGATAGGGTCCTTCCCAGTTGGCGGCTAGTTTGCCCTCGCGAGAGTCTTTGTGGTTTCTCCTTAGAACAAGGCTTCCCACGTCGAACTCTCGTCGTATCACCTTGGCGTTGTGCCTGATGGTAATTTTTTGTTTTAGTGAGGCTTCACGAAGGGCTGCCCCAGTTCGGATTTCCTCGACGAGGTCGAGTTCTTCTCTTAATGATTTGTCGTTCATCTCCTCGTCTAGGGGTGACTCTGTCCACCTGGAGGGTACGTGAACTTCGACGGGGATTACTGCCTCAGTCCTGTATGCTAGACGGAAAGGTGTTTCCCCAGTTGTAGAGTGTGGAGTTGTGCGGTATGCCCACAACACACTGTGCAGTTCCTCGACCCAAGCATTCTTTGTCTCGTCCAGCCTTCGTTTGAGGCCTCGAAGGATGACTCGGTTAGCTGCTTCAGCCTGCCCGTTTGTTTGAGGGTGCTCGACGGATGCGAAGTGCTGCTTCGTGCCCAGTTGGGTGACGAAGTCCTGAAACTTTTTGTCCGTGAATTGCATCCTATTGTCCGTCACTATCGCTTGGGGGATGCCGAAACGTGCAAGGATGTTTTGTTTGTAGAAACGTAGTATATTGTGGGCAGTTATTTTGGCCAGAGCCTCTGCTTCTATCCATTTTGTGAAGTAATCTACGCCCACTATTAGGTATTTGTTCTGATTTGATCCTACTACGAAGGGTCCTAGGATGTCCAGGCCCCACCAGGCAAATGGCCACGGGGAGGACATAGCTTTGAGCTCATTAGGTGGAGCCAGGTGCATGTCCCAGTGCCGTTGGCATTTATCGCATCTCTTTACGTGTTCTTTGGCGTCGTGCTGCATGGTCAGCCAGTAATATCCCGCTCAGAGGGCTTTTCGGGCAAGGGACCTTCCACCGAGGTGTTGGGCGTTAATACCTTCGTGGATTTCACGCAGGATGTGAGCGACCATTTCTTCCTCGACGCATTTGAGGAGTGAGACGGAAAATCCTCGCCAGTAGAGTTTATCTTCGACCAGGACATACGAGCAAGCTCTTCTCCTGACCACGCTGGCCTCCTTGGGGTCGGATGAGAGTTCGTCCTTGGCGAGGTAGTTGTAAACGGGGGTCATCCAACACTGGTTGTCGCTGATCACCTGTACGTCGAGGGTCGGGGATGCCCTCTCGATACTGGGTCGAGAAAGTACCTCCTGTATGACAGACTCGTTGTCGCCTTTCTTCTTCGTGCTGGCCAGTTTGGATAGAACATCTGCTCACACGTTATGTTCGCGGGGAACATGTTTCACTTCTACTGTTGCGAACTTCGCCATTTACTTTTTGACCAGGGCTAAGTATTCGATCAGGTTGTCATTTTTGGCTTGATATTCTCCTCGGACCTAAAGGGCCACGAGTTGTGAGTCTGTGCAAATGACGACTTCTTCCGCGCCTAGGTCATCGGCTATGCGCAATCCAGTGAGGAAGGCTTTGTACTCAGCCTGGTTGTTGGAGGTTGGGAAGGACTGGGTGAGTGATACTTCAACGATGATTCCTTCGTTGCTTTCCAGTATGATGCCCGCGCCGCTCCCTGCCGAGCTGGAGGCACCGTCTACAAAAATGGTCCATTTGCGCGCCTCGCTCGCGGGGGAGTCTGCGAATGTCATTTCTGCGACGAAGTCGGCCAGAGTCTGGGCTTTAAGGGCTTTTCTGCCTTTATATTGGATGTCAAATTTGGATAGTTCAAGCGATTATTTGAGCATTCGACCGGCCATGTCTGGTCGTCCCAGCAACTGCTTTATGGGTTGATCTGTTCGAACTACGATCGTGTGGGCTAGGAAGTAGTGTCTTAATCTTTTGGTTGCGTTGATGAGGGCCAGAGCCATTTTCTCTATCTGTTGGTATCTTAACTCTGGTCCTTGCAGTGCTTTGCTCATGAAATATATAGGCTTATGTCCGTCAGGAGTCTCGCGGATGAGAGCGGCGCTCACTCCTTTGGTTGCTACGGCGAGGTACAGGTACAAAGTTTTGCCATTGTCCGGGCGAGAGAGGACTGGTGGCTCTGAGAGCGTCTGTTTCAAATGGAGAAGAGCCTTGTCACATTCCTTGGTCCATTCGAACGATGCCTCCTTGCGGAGGAGTTTGAAGAATGGTAGGGCGTGCTGGGCAGATTTGGCCATGAAACGAGATAGTGACGCGAGCATCCCGTCGAGAGACTGGATAGATTTCTTTGACTTGGGCATTCGAAACTCATAGAATGTTTGACACTTATCGGGATTGGCCTCGATTCCCTATTCTGTTAAGTAGAAGCCGAGGAACTTTCCTGCCCGGACACCGAACGTGCACTTCTCCGGGTTGAAATGCATTTTGTATTTTCTGGCTTGTTCGAAGACCTTCCTTAAATGGGCAGTGTGATCGATTTCCTCGTGGGATTTTACGATCATGTCGTCCGTGTAGACTTCGAGCATGTCGGTTATCTCTCCCCGAAAGAATTTGTTCATCATTCTTTGATAGGTCGCTCCGGCGTTCTTTAGGCCGAAGGGCATTACGTTGTAGTAATAATTGCCTGATTCGGTCATGAAGGTCGTGTATTTTTTGTCGGCCATTGCCATTGGAATTTGATTATAGCCTGAGTAGGCGTCCATGAACGATAAAAGTTTAAAACTGGCAGAATTATCAACAAGTTTATCAATATTGGGGAGGGGATAGGCATCCTTCGGGCATGCCTTATTAAGATCGGTGTAATCAATGCACATTCGCCATTTGCCATTAGATTTTTTCACAAGTACAACGTTGGACAGCCAAGTGGTGTACTTGGCCTCCGAAATAAATTTGACCTCGAGGAGGTCCTTTACGGCTTTTTCTACAGCCTTCGTTTTCTCCGGAGACTACTTTCTCCTACGTTGTGCTACGGCCTTGACGGCCGAGTCAATTGTCAGTTGGTGGCAGGTGAAGGACGGGTCCAAGCCGGGCATCTCGGCGGCGCTCCAGGCGAAGAGGTCGACATTCTCACGGAGGCATACTTTGAACTATTTCCTCGCTATGTCGGGTAGGTCTGCTCCAATCTTCACTCCCCGCTGAGGGTCGTCGCCGAACAGAACGAGCTCAAAGTTGCCATCCGGTATTAGGCGCATCAGATGAGAGCTGCTGCTGGATGAGTCGGTTGAAGCTGCCCGGTCCTCCTATTGGTCCTCCTCGGTGAAGCAGCTGCGAGGTCGATGGAGTCGACCTGAGGCAGATGCTTGGCTTCCTCGGAGCTGCTGGGCAACGTTGGCTTGCTTGATACCTTTGGCTTGGATGCAATGGCATTGAGCCTCTTTGTGGCTGCTTCGAAACACTGTCGTGCAGCTTCGATGTCGTCGTGGAGGGTGGCGACCATCCCTTTTGAAGTGTAATACTTCATCTTGAGGTGGACTGTTGAAGGCACAACTACCAACTCGGCCAGAGTTGGTCTTCCGAATATGCACTGGTAAAGCGACGGGCAGTCGATTACCAAAGATTATACCTTGACGGATCTGGCCATCTCAGCTAATCTGAAGGTTACGATCAGTTCGACGTATCCCCATGGCTTGGTCACTGATCCGTTGAATCCCTGCAAATCAGACCCCACATAGGGGGTAAGCTGCGATTCGTCCAGCTGAAGTATTGAAAACAGCTGGGAGTACATGATGTCGACCGAGCTGCCCTGGTCGACGAGGATTCTGCGAACGTCGAAGTTCTCTATTCGGGCTCTGACGAGCAAAGGTATGCTCGAGTTTGGAGACCCCCCGAGGAGCTCTTCCCGAATGAAGGAGATGGGGATAGAGCCCTTCTGGGCCTGATCGAGCGTGGTCACCTTATTAGAGCTTATGTTGATCAGATACTTGAATTTTCGTTCTACGGAGCCCACCGTGACTTTGTTGAAGTCCCCCACCAGAGATAACCATGGCCGAGGGAAACGTCTCCCACGGGCTATAGGCTGCGAAATAAGCAGGGGCGCTGAGCTTGTTCGGGACGTAGAAGTCCTCTGGTCGCGATATGGACATAGCGACCTGGATGTTGGCCTATTCCGAGAAGGGTACCTCTTCCTCTATTTACTTGGACTCCTGGGCGTCCTGCCGAGGAGTGTCCTTCTTCTTCGCGAACTGTTTTAGGTGGTCGTCCCTGATCAGTATCTCGATAGCATCCTTCAGATGGATGCAGTCTTCAGTAGTGTGGTCGTGACTCTTGTGGAAACGACAGTACTTCGATTTCTCGGCGTTGGGTTTGGCCGGCAGTTGTTTGGGAAAGCGGACCCCTGCCTGCTTGAATTCTGAATTCACACACTCGGACAATATCTTCTCCCTGGAGACGGTCATGGAGGTATAGTCGTGGAATAGCCCGGAGGGTCCATTGCTGTCGCGGGAGTCCTGAGGACGGTCCTCGCGCCTCCTTTCGCCTCGGCGAGATATTGAGTCTTCCTCGCCTCTGGAGGCCCGAGCATTCTCCTGATGGAGTGATGCTCGGACGTTGCTGGCCGCAACCTTCTCTTCGTACTGAATGTGTGATTGGGCTTTGAGGAGGAGGGCATCTAGGTTCCTCGGAGGTGCGAGGCCGGCGACCTTAGAAAACTCGGAGCCCGGGCGGAGTCCTTGCTCAAGCAGAAACTTTTTCATCTTGTCCATTGTAGGGACCTGTACTGCTTCTTTGTTGAACCTCTCGATATATGCGTGGAGAGATTCGTCCTTTCCTTGGATTATGGCTCCAAGGGAGGCCTCAGTTTTGGGGTGACAGCGAGAAGCTGTGAAATGCCATGAGAACATTCTGCCTAGTTGCTTCCATGAGGTAATGGACTCCTCGGGCAACTGCTTGTACCACGTCATCGCTCCTTTTCAGAGCGTGGTCAGGAATAGCCGACACTTAATGGCGCCCCGTACGCCACGGTAGTCCAATAGCGCATCGATGTTCTCGATGTGCTCGTCGGGGTCAGTAGTCCCGTCGTACGTGCCCAGTGACGGGGGCTTCTCCAAGCCCTTAGGGAGACGGGTAGCCAAGATTTCCTGGGACAATTGGCCGCAAGGTTCATCGTCGCTGCTGGAACTGGTGAATGACGGGGACCGAAGGGTATGCTCGCGGCGTCGGTTCCTTCGTGGAGAAGGTGAGCGGTTCCTTCGGGGAGAAGGTGAACGGGCCCGACCTTTAGACTTGACCGGGGGTGACTGCTCGTTCCTTCGGGTCCTCTTGTGGCCGAGAGAGTGCTGGTTACGCGGGGAAACCTGGTCACGTTTTCGGACGGTGTGAGGGTCAGGCTCTTGGTGCAGTCTTCGGTCGATATCTCTCCGGGGCTGCGGGCTCCTTAATCGTCGTTGGTTCCTCCTTAGAGGAGGGGATCTTGGACGGTTGGACTCTTCTAACGCCCTGATACTTTCGTTTTATTGCAGGATCAGGGTGTTGGTTTTGTTGATCGCCTCTAGAAGAGCCGCCACGGCCAGGTCAGGGTTAGGCGGAATAGGAATGGGTTGGATGTCCAACGAAGGCTGATCGCTGTTGTGGTCAGCAGGGGTGGGGGAAGGAGAAGTTGTGGCCCCGTCCCTTAGAAAACGGGCATCTCGGAGAAGAGATGATGGGCTGTCAATGTCAGTCTTGTTGACGGGGATGACAGCTATTTGGAGAGCACCTTTGGCGTGATCTTGAGAGGCCATGATGATGATCTTGAAATTTGCTTTGATCTTCGGTTTCTGGGCAAAGAAAGATGGGGAGAACAATGTTTACCACAGACGGCGTCACTGATCATGAAGGCTAGATCAGATCCTGTTGAAGTGGGCCACCAAGTACGTCTGAGATGCTGGTCGTATGAAGGGGAGGAGAGGGTGTACCTGCAAGGCACTCCGATGCTCAAGTAAGAAAGGTATTGCGGTGAGAATCGGATAACAAGCTATTAATTAACTTGCATCACAAAACTTTGAATCCACCACCGACTTTGATTTATCCAAAGGAAAGGTTCAAGATCGAAAAAAAAACCTAAAGGGGGGAGATCTAAGGTTCGGGGGTTGGTTACGCCTAGGGAAGGTATTAGCATCCTAAACGTCTGTAGTACTCTACGAGAACCTCTTGTTTTAACTTGTCATGTCTCACTCGCTTGCTAAGGGTGCTATGCTAAAGGTTGAAACCCTAGGGGTTAATATCTAAGTATACTCGACAAGGTATCGCACCTTGCACCTACGTATCCTGATGGGAGTGGAATCAGAGTATTCGTAGTTCACCGATCTAAGGGTGAAGAAGGAACCATTGACTATGGCCAAAGTTCCAAGGGGTAATGGGTATGAGCTCATTTTAGAGTTCACGATAACTCTCTAAATCTAAGTTATAGGGGGAGAGTGAGTTCTCATGATGGTGAGAATCACATAGAGTTCAAAAACTCTAACCTATTACTAAGTTATGATTTCATGGCTCTCATGAGGCCAAGAAATGGGATAAACTTAAGAGTATAAGATATGGTGGTTTGTTTAGTGACTCAATAGTCGATTTAGGATGATCTCCGTTAGGAATGGGGGAAGATAACAGTTTTAAAATTACTAAGAAGTAACAAGTTATATGAGTTCAATATGATGAAAATATAACAAGACATGAACAAGATAATAAGATGAAACAAAGTTTATAAAATCATGCAAGGTTAGAATCATACATTTTAGACAATGCTCAAACATGATAAACAAAGATGATATCATGAAATGAATAAAAAGGTGCTATAAAACTTTAAGAGAATTTCCAATTTCAACATGAATAAAAGCCAATAATATTAAACATTTTCAACCATTTCTTTTTATATTCAACAAGTAGATCCAATTAGAAACAAATAGCAAAAAGAAAGGAAGAAAAAGGATGAGAAATGAACAAGTTATGAAAGTTTGAAGTTAAAGCACAAATTTAAAAATAAATAAGGCAACAAGTAATAAAAAAGAAGGAAAGGGCATTCCTAGGGATTGATCCCAGGACCCTTCGTGTACAGGCTTAAAACAATACCAACCAAGCCAATGTGCGCGTCTTAACATACAATGGTAACACAAGTATATATGGGAAGTGAAGTGAAGTTCAGAAAATAAAACAAAAGGACTGGGGCGAGGGGGATTCGAACCCCAGTCCTAAGGGTCAGATAGGCGCGTGCTAGTGTGTGCTTGCCACTGGGGTGGCTTTACACCCGGTATTAAACTCAACTCAATAAATACATAACCTTGCGCGTGCATATAATTCAAATTTAACAAAGTAACCATAATCTGCTCACGATAGAAGATATTGTTGCCAAGCCAAACATCACTCAAATCATTGCCAATCAGAAGGAAACAGAAGCACATGATTATCATCTCAACATAATGAATTGCCACACACATTAAATACCAAGCAAAGCTTCTAACATACAAACTAACATTTACAAAGTAATGGAACACTTGAACACAAGGTGTAGCAATTCTAACACAGGTATGGCAGCAGCAATAATACAACATATTCGAAAGGGGCTCAATGAAATGATACATCTTGGATACAACTAATAAACAAACATGTAGATCATGGATCCAAATCAGCATGGCATTAGGTTTAGTTTCATGTGTATCAAAACATTCTCAAAACTTAGCATGCTTAATGAAGGGTAGTATAGCTTTTTAGGACCAAATCACACGATTGGCAAAGTTAATTGCTCAAAATGCAAGAAAACAAGAGGACAAGTTAAGGCATGATACAGTCAGTTCTAATGATACATTCTTAAAATTCAGAAGCAACTCAAACATGTTAATCTATTTGTAAAAATAGGAAAAAGGACAGGTTAAACAAAGACAAGTTCCAAGATAAATCCAAACATCAGTGACAGGCTTTAAAAACATACTAAATGAGTGTTAAAATAGGATGATATCATCAGGGTAGAACATCAACAAACAACAACATCAGTGCTAACAAGTAACCAACATTTAGATCAGTTATGGTACATTTCACAAGGCAATGAGTTCATAATTCAACTACTAATGCTAGCATACAATCAAATAGCAAGAATCACATGTCATGATACATTATGGTTATTAAACAAGGCAACATACATAACTTCCACAAAGGTAGCAAACAAAGAACATGATGATAGTCCATACAACTCAACTGCTCATCAAGGAAAATTATAGGCATACCAATCAAACATAATGTCAAGGAAAAATGCATTCAGTCATAAGGGTAGAGGGCATAGTGATGATTCATATATCAAAGCTAGATTAAGGGCACACAAATTAAATACAATGTCAAGGCAAGTTCACTTAGGTTCATGGCATTTTGATACATCATGAAGCATAGGTTCAAACAGAATTGTGCATATCAAATAACAATTAGGCAAGGATTCCACACATAGGCAACATCTTGATAGTTGAAAGCCAATACATATATTCAGAGCAAAACAAGGCACACAATATAGCAAATAAGTTCACTTAAGTAATGTTATTCAGAACAAACAGTGGCATATTCATAGCATAGTGAGGGCAAACACTTGTCATACTAACATATGAAGGATACAAAGACAACCTAAGTGTATGAACCAAACCAACTCTGATTCAAGGAAAGGGGCAATCGAATGGTCATAAAAATATAGGCATATCATAGCTATGATTAAGTATGGTTATCAAGGGCACTTATATCCAACAAACAGTTAGTCATGCAGAAACAGAAATGACTCAGGGCAAAAAAACAAGGTGAACTCTCAGTCAATTTCAATCAAAAGACCAAACTCCATAAACAAACAGTATATAAACACAGATTGCTACTTAGGCAAAACAAAACAATATATTGAGGACATGCTTCAAATTTACACCCTTCATACAAAACCTTAATGCAAAGATCAACACATTTACACATATATTGGGCACAACATTAAAATGATAGTTTACACAAACTGAGTCTTTGCTAGACAGACAAAAGGTAGCAAGACAACATCAAACTCTTAAATAACAAACTTAGTATTTAAGAACATGTCTAGCCTTCATACATTGAACCAAAATTAAACCAGTAGGTTGCAACATAAAAACACAAAGCAATTACTTGCATACATTAGCAGTTCAAATAAACCAAATTCAGGCACATTAGTCAACCAAGAATCAATGGCAAGGCAGAGTGGTGCATACAAATGTAAACACATACATGAATAACAAATGTGTCAACCTTAATACAACAAGCATCATCAATAACAAAGTTTCAAAACCATGATTTTGCGTATACAAAATGATCATACACTGATGGTGACAGAAAAATAAAATCAGTGCTACTTTAATGAGAATAACTTAATAGCATTCAGTCAAATATTAAACACACCAACAAAAGTGATAGATAAGTTCATCCACCATACGACTTATGAGCATATCATAAATACATAGGGAACTAAGATTCATGAATCTCTCATATCAAAATCACATCCAAGCACATATGACATACATAAGTAGGTTAACAAATTCAACCATCTAAGCTTGACAGTGTAATACCAAAGTGAAACTTATATCCTCACAGCCAACCAATGAACAAAAACTTAATCATCATGGTGATATCTCAAGCATAATGATTTAACAAAAATCAACATACATGTATACTTCAACATATCAGTACAACAATCAAAACCATTCTACTTCATGAAATCAGACCCTGAGCAAGCAATCAACAAACTCAAGCACATATTAACAAGCTATATATGTAAATAACAACAAAATGCACATGACAAAATGATATCAGTTGAGCATGAACATTAAAAGGGAAAGAATGGTTACCAAGTGGAGTAGTGTCCACTGCACCTTCGAGTATGTTGAATGCTCTACTTCTGAACTAACAAGAGAACTCCAAAGCAAGCCTTCTCCTTCCTTGCTCGTGAAGCTTAGAACTCAGAAACTATTTAAGTATTTTGTGAAAAGTTGTTGGTGAGTTAAAGTGTTGAGGTGAGCTCCTTTTATAGGCTGAGCAAATGGGCCTTGGTTCCTTGAGTCCAATGATCAAACACATGGTATGCTGAATGGAAAAATAGGGGTTGCAATGTCTCTTTTCAAATTCAAACTTAGTCCACTTCTTGGAGACAAACACGCTGCTCTGCTGCACAAAAACCTCAGAGGTTGCAGGGCCAATTTCACGACTCAGTACATTGCTTGAAACTCCTTCTTTGTTGTCATACGAGAGGGTACCAGATGAGGCAATGGTTGGGATCACGCAAGGGTATCTGTAGGTGAACACAGTCCGTATGCTGAAACAAGTAACTCCTCAGAACCACTTTTAATGAAGCAAACCACGAAAGCTCAAACGAGAAGTGGTTTGGAATTCAAAAGTAAGAAAACGCGCCAAGGAATTGGGTTATAGAAGTGATTGAGATGAGTTTGATACAACTTGGTCTTGAATTTCCTCTTCTCTTCTGAAATTTGCAAACACGACAAAGGAGAAGAACAAGCTTTGGTTGTTTTGCTTCTTTGCTAGCCACGCGGCGTCTTCTCATTGGTCAGAGAGGTATAGTTGAAAAGTTAAAGCACCTTTCCTGATTCCTATTGGTCCTCAGCCAATGAGTTCATTCCAATATGGTTTGTAACATGAATTTGCAACGTTGGGCCTATGATGATGGGCTTAAAGATCAAATATTTTTAGAATTGGTTTTCTCTTCTTTTTTTTGTTATAAAATGAAATGGTTAGAAAAATAAATAAATAATAGGTGAATTTGGTAATTGAAATGGTTATGGATTAGGAGAAAATGGATATTGGCAAATAGAGATAAAATTGGATAAAAATGGTTAATAAATGACTATTGAAATTAGTTAGGAATTAAAAATGACAATTGAGGGTAGATAAAATGGATAGATATTTGGTTATGGAGAAGATCATGGAGAGGGTCATGGAGATATCTCTTTGAAATGAGAGACTTGTTTGATTCAATGCTCCATCCAAAATCTTAATTGATCAATTCTTGAATCTTCTTGAGATAGAACCTGATTCACAAATGAAACAAACACAAACAAAACCTGACAAAAGGGTTAGCTATGCAATATGATTGACCTAATATGACATGCAAGAGATCAATGAATCTAAGGGTAAAATTTGGGGTATAACAAAAGGGTCAGAGAAAATGGGCAAGTACAAAGTATTAGTTCGTAGGGTGAATATTGGATACCTGACCCTCTCAAGCGAGAGGGTTTATATAGAGCCCCCAGCGTGTGGCCAACGGTCCTATTTTCGGGGCGAAATAACCGTTTTCACGAAGAATAGGTAACTGCCCAAACTAGCCGTTATGTCGGGCAGGGTGCCCGAAACTAGCCGTTATGTCGGGCATAAATGTAGTTCCGGGCACGTGCCCTCATCTGTTCGGGGAAAAGACAGAGACGAACTCTGCGCGCCAAACGATAAAAACAATTGGAGTTTAAATGGGAACAAGGTTAATGAGCCAAGAATAGACTCTGGTACTCATATGAGTTGGTTGAGATAACAAGTAATTTGCTTTATGAGGAAAACCAGTATGAGCTGGATATGTAATTTGGGTTAGGTTCATATTTGACCTGAATTTAAGCAATACAGGTTCACGATAACCTGAAGTTTGGGTTCGCGATAACCTGATGCAAACAACGGGTTCACGATAACTCGAAGTTTAGGTTCACGATAACTTGATATCAAACAACGGGTTCACGATAACTCGAAGTTTAGGTTTACGATAACCTGATATCAAACAACGGGTTCACGATAACTCGAAGTTTAGGTTCACGATAACCTGATATCAACAACTGGTTCATGATAACCGGAAGTTTAGGTTCATGATAACCTAATATCAACAACTGGTTCATGATAACCGGAAGTTTAAGTTCACGATAACCTGATATCAACAACTGGTTCACGATAACCGGAAGTTTAGGTTCACGATAACCTGATATCAAACAACTGGTTCACGATAACCAGAAGTTTAGGTTCATGATAACCTGGTATAAACAGTGTCAGCAGTTACTGGAATTTTAGGTTTCCGAATGAGGATTAAGTAACAGAATGGTTGCAGGTTAGACTTCCTGGGGAATACTGCATAAAGGGTCAAAATCTGGCGCACAGAGGTGAAAAACCGGACACAAGCAAAACAAAGACAAAGATCCAAAGACCAGCAACAACGAAAAAAGAAAGAAAAAAGAACCACACAAACAAAACGCCCCAAATGCAAAGATGCTCAATGCTATGGTATGATGCGAATGCTTAATGATATGCAAGAAATGACACCACAAGAGACGGCAGACCGGGGACAGCGAAAGAAAAGACACCGTGTCCACTACAGGGAATCACACTAAAATCTAAGCAGGTAATCAGTCTTAAAGCCAATGTGAGAACATCCTTAGTTTGCTGGGGAATCAATTTTTTCAACAATCATCTTGCAAAGATACTAGTGAGACGTCTTTTGTATTAGTGGTCAGCCATTGTTGAAACGTTTAATTAAGGGGAACATCACCAATCTTCTTTTAGTAACAAAGAAAAGGGAGTTCAAAGTTTTCAAACATTTTCCGCTTTTAAAACCATTATTAATAAATAAGTGAAGTTTTGCATAACAAGGAAAATATCAGAGTAGTGATAAATATCAAACAAAGAATGGCTCAAAAATCTGATTTCATTAGAATGGTAACTTGCCAATAGCGAAGTTCCATGGATCATTACAATTGAAAAATGGCAATGGGAAAAGATTACATCATGTTCAATGACCACTACCCCCCTAATGACTAAAAAATTCTAGAATTCTTTGCTGCTGATACAGACAAGAGGGCCTAGATTCTCAAGCGTAATATTTTCGTACTGAGTCAGCGTTTACAGGATATGCGAGTTGTTCACCATCCATTGTTGTGAGGAATAAAGAACCTCCTGAAAACACTGTCTTTACTATAAATGGACCCTCGTAGTTGGGCGCCCATTTTTCGCGAGCATCCATTTGAGATGGCAGGATCTTCTTGAGTACAAGCTCTCATTCTCGAAATTCCCAAACACGAATCTTCTTGTTAAATGCCCTCTTCACTCTTTTTTGATACAGATGACCATGACACATAACAGTCAGTCGCTTCTCGTCAATAAGGTTTAGTTGGTCATATCTTTCTCTAACCCATTCAGCTTCATCAAGCTTAGTTTCCATCAGGATTCTCAGAGATGGTATTTCTACTTCAATGGGGAGGACCACATCCATTCTATATACAAGAGAAAAAGGGGTTGCCCCCGTTGAGGTTCGAACCGAAGTTTTGTATTCGTGCAAAGCAAAAGGTAACATCTCGTGCCAATCCTTATAAGTCTTGACCATCTTCTGCAGGATCTTCTTGATGTTTTTATTAGCAGCTTCGACAGCTCCATTCATCTTGGGACGGCAAGGTGAGGAATTGTGATGTTCAATCTTGAAATTGTCACATAACTCTTTCATTGTCTTGTTGTTCAGATTTGTCCCATTGTCAGTGATGATCTTGTTGGGGATTCCATAACAACAAATGATATTATTCTTGATGAAACGAGCAACCACCTGCTTGGTTACATTAGTAAAAGAAGCAACTTCAACCCACTTAGTGAAATAATCAATGGCCACTAGAATGAAACAATGGTCGTTAGAAGCTTTCGGCTTAATAGCTCCAATCATGTCGATGCCCCACATGGAGAAAAGCCAAGGGGATGATAGAACATTTAGCAAGGTCAGAGGAACGTGCATCTTATCAGCGTAGATCTGACACTTATGGCATTTCCTGGCGTATTGGATGCAATCAGCTTCCATAGACAACCAATAATATCCAGCCCTCAAGATTTTCTTAACCATGGCATATCCATTGGCGTGAGTTCCAAAGGCTCCTTCGTGAATGTCGTGAATCAATAGGTTTGCTTCTCGTTTGTCAACACATCTTAGCAGGACCATATCATGATTCCTCTTGTAAAGCACATTGTTACTGAGAAAGAATTTGGATGACAATCTTCGCAAAGTTTTCTTATCCATATTGGAAGCATTGACAGGGTACTCCTGAGTCTTCAGATAATTCATGATGTCATGAAACCACGGTTTCCCATCTTTCTCTTCTTCAACTAACTGGCAGTAAGCGGGTTCGGTCTTGCGCTCGATACTGATGGGAGGTGCTTCATTGTGAAACCTGACTTGCCACATTGAAGCTAACCTAGCTAGGGAATCAGTTATGTGATTTTCAGTACGAGGTACATGACGGTAAGTGATTTCATCAAAACACTTAATCAATTCCATAATGTATGCACGGTATGGGATGAGTTTTTCATCTTTGGTTTCCCATTCACCCCTGACTTGGTAAATGACCAGGGCAGAATCACCCATAACTTCAAGAACATTGATTCCAAGGTCAATTGCAGCTTCTAGACCCAAAATACATGCTTCATACTCGGCAATATTGTTCATGCATCCAAAGTCCAACCTTGCAGTGAAAGGAGTATAACCACCATCTGGATTTATCAATACAATACCTACACTATGTCCTTTGAAATTGGAAGAACCATCAAACATCATCTTCCATCTAAAACCGGTCTCAGGACCTTCATCAGGACCAGGCTCTTCACTATTCTTTACTACCATAATGTCTTCATCAGGGAAATCAAACCTGAGAGGTTCATAATTTTCAACTGGCTGATCCGCAAGGTACTCTGATAATACACTTCCCTTGATAGCCTTCTGAGGTACATATTGGATATCATATTCTGACAATAGCATATGCCAACGGGCAAGTCTTCCTGTTTGAGCAGGCTTCTCAAAGATATACTTTATTGGATCCATTTTCGAGATCAACAAAGTAGTGTGACATATCAAATACTGCCTCAAACGTCTAGTGGCCCATGCTAAAGCACAACAGGTTTTCTCAAGCAGTGAATAACGACTTTCGCTATCAGCGAACTTCTTACTCAGGTAATAAATGGCAAGTTCTTTGCGACCAGTTTCATCACGTTGGCCCAATACACAACCCATGGATCCCTCTAAAACAGTCATGTACATAATGAGAGGCCTTCTAGGAACGAGAGGAATCAGAATAGGTGGTTCTTGCAAATAGTTCTTGAGTTTTTCAAAAGCTTGTTGGCAGTCAGAATTCCACTCTACAGTTTAGTCTTTGCGGAGCAGTTTGAAGATCGGCTCACAAATTAGAGTCATATTGGATATGAATCTGGATATGTAGTTTAAACGACCCAGAAAACCTCTCACTTGAGATTCAGTCTGTGGGGCTGGCATCTCTTGAATAGCTCGTACTTTGTCAGGATCTACTTCGATTCCCTTTTGACTGACGATAAAACCAAGCAACTTTCCTGACCTGACACCAAAAGTACATTTGGCCGGATTCAACTTTAACTGATACTTCCAGAGTCTCTTGAACAACTTCAAGAGATGGTCCAAATGTTCCTTCTCACTTCGGGATTTAGCAATCATATCATCCACGTATACTTCAATTTCCTTGTGGATCATGTCATGGAATAAGGTCACCATAGCTCGCTGGTAGGTTGCCCTTGCGTTTTTCAAACCAAAGGGCATGACTTTGTAACAGTAGGTTCCCCATGTGGTGATAAATGTAGTTTTATCCATGTCAACTGGGTCCATTCTGATTTAATTATAACCGGAGAAACCGTCCATGAAGGAGAACACTGCAAACTTGGCTGTATTATCCACAAGTGTGTCTATGTGCGGTAGGGGAAAATCGTCCTTGGGACTAGCTTTGTTGAGATCTCTGTAATCTACGCACATTCGCACCTTGCCATTTTTCTTCATAACTGGCACAATGTTGGCTACCCATTCCGGGTATTTTGAAACTGCCAAGAATCCTGCATCCAATTGCTTCTTAACCTCATCTCTGATTTGGAGACCCATATCAGGTCTACTTCTACGGAGCTTCTGTTTCACAGGTGGACATTCATGCTTGAGTGGTAGCTTATGAACTACTATGTATGTATCCAATCCAGACATGTCTTGATAAGACCAAGCAAACACATCTACATATTCTTCCAAAAGCAGGACTAGCCGTTGTCTGATTTCTGCCCCAAGTGTTGCCCCAATCTTGACCTCTTTCCTCTTTTCTTCAGTGCCAAGGTTGATGACGTCAACTTTCTCTTCATGTGGCTGGAGATTCGTGTACTGATACTCGCACATTTTTGCTAAATCATCGGGGACCTCATAATCCTCTTCTTCCTCAGCTTGATAAATAGGCGAATCAAAGTCGATAGTGGGAGTAGGGTCATTGAATACAACAGGTTTAGGAATTACTCTGCATGATGGAGGGATTTATTTTATTAAAATGCACAAACATGAACACAAGAAGGAGAAATTTTGTAGTTTTGAAAAGATTTCCATTTTTCTTAAAACGAAAACAAGAATAGAGACAAATAATTTAAACAAAACAATCACTTTCATTGATTAATAAGATTTAAAAGCGGTGGCCCATACAAAATAATCCGAAAGCCTCGGGCAAGGCTGTGGAATTGAAAACATCAAAGTAAACAAATTACTCTGGCATAGGGTACAAAGTAGGTATCTCAATGGCTTCCCAATTACTTAAAGCGGCGTCACATCGAAACACCAAGTGGTTGATATCTTCATTTTCAGTGTCTTCAATAATGGCGTGGACTTGCTGTCCTCCACTGACGAACACTTCTTGAATGGTCCTTGGTCTTCCCTTTGTTGAAACAGTTCTTCCCTCAAGAGTCGGTTTGTAACCCAACCCTTGGTATTTCTCTCTCTGGGACTTCGACGATCTTGCCCCAGCCTTCAGGTACTCCTCCTTGTAGAGCAGATTGAATGCTTTTGAAAGAAGCAAAAGATGGACAACCGGAGATCACTGGTTCCTTATCATCAAGCATAACGGCATTCGCTATCTCGAGAGCCTGGAAAGAAGTTTCCAAAGCATCTTCATCCGCTTCAATGTAATGAAACGAGGACAGATTGCTGACCATCAGGTCTTCCTCACCATGTATAATAACTAACTTCTCTTCGGCCACGAACTTTATCTTCTGATGCAAAGTAGAGGTCACAGCGCCAGCCTCATGGATCCATGGTCTACCCAACAAACAACTATAGGCAGGGTTGATATCCAAGATCTGAAAAAGGATGTTGAATACTTGGGGGTCAATCAAAACAGGTAGCTTAATCTAACCCATTACCGATCTTCTTGAGCCATCAAAAGCTTTGACAATGAGTGAAGTGGGTCTCATTATAGCTCCTTGGTAAGACAGCTTTTTAAGAGTTCTTTTTGGTAAAACATTCAAGGATGAACCGGTATCTACAAGAACTCTGGCCATCGTATCCTCCTGACATTTCACTGATACATGTAAGGCAAGATTATGGTTCTTTCCCGCTTGAGGTAACTCCTCGTCACTGAAGCTGAGAGTGTTACAAGCTGTAATATTGGAGACGACATGGTCAAACTGTCCAGCTGTTATATCTTGGGCTACGTGTGCCTGAGCTAATACCTTCTGCAAGGCTGATCTGTGGACAGGGGAATTGATTAACAGAGATAAGATCGAAATCTTGAGTGGTGTCTGATGGAGCTGATCTATCACTTTGTAATCACTCCTCTTGATAATCCTTAGGAACTCTTCATTTTTTTCTTGAGAAATTACCTCCTTTCCTTTGTCTCCAGATGGTGTGGGGACAACAGTTTTCCTGGGCGTGGTTTCTTTGGAAGAAGGAGTGTATACTCTACCACTTCGGGTCATCTTTCCAGTTCCAACTATATTGGTTACTTCCTCAACAGTAGTTCCCACCTCTTTCCTTGGAACTACATCTTCAACAGCGATTCCCACCTCTTTCCTTGGAATCACGTCTTCTCGTCTTCTGCTATTCATGACATTCTCATAGACCCATGGCACGGACTTGGTCCCTCTGAACCTAAATGGAACAGGTTGTTGGGTGTTGTGTTGCTTGGAATGATTGATAGTGGACGCATCAGTCGTTCCAGGATTGTTGAAAATTGGTACTGGTTTATTAAATACAGGAACTACAGAACCAGAATTAGGTGTGTTGGACTTGGATACCTGCCCTCTTGGCTTTGGTAGGTTAAACATAGGTTTGATTGTTGCAACTCTGTTTTCCTTTTCTTTGCTGAACACCTGTAGGAACTCTTCATTGATCAGATACTAAACGTCATCTTGGACTAAACGTCATCCTTTGATACTGACATTACATTCTTCGCAGTCATCGTGGCAAACTTTGACTACCCTAGCTTTAAACAGCTTAGCATGAAAAGCCTTGATAGGAGTTTTGATTTTTGTTGCATCCAAAACTAATACCTCATCCTTTTCATCTTCGATGGCATTAGTAGCCCCATGGGTAGGCAAAGGATTGTTTTTCACATTCGGTTGATTATCAGCAAATGAAAGGATATTCTTCTCCATCAACCCCTTCACTGCATTTTTCAGTGCTAAACATCCCTCCAAGTCGTGACCAGCCCCTCCTTGATGAAAAGCACAAGTCGCATTTGGGTTGAAGAAAGGCATAGATTTCTCGGTTGGTGGTCCCAAAGGTCTAGTAACGATCAACCCTTGCTCCACCAAGGAAGGGTAGAGCTCTGTATATGACATTGGTATAGGTGGAAATGCTGGCTTTCCTCCTTGCCTCTTGTGGGGAGAACTCTGCTGTGGAACCTGTGGCCTTGGTTGTTGATAATTTTGGTTTTTAGGCCATTGCTGATAAGCTGCTTGTTGATAAGTTGGCGCCTGCTGCGCTGCTTGGTGGTTGAAAGTAGGTGTAATAGCAGCTACGTAGGGTTGCTGAGCATACTGCATTTGGTAGATTGGATGCTGAGCGAAGCTGGGTCTCTGTTGTTGCTGGTACATTGGTTGCTTCCATCGAGGGCTCTGGGTCTTTCCTACCATGACGACATTAGTTTCTCCTTCCCTCTTTTTATGAGAATGACTAGTAGACTTCTTAGTACTGACGCCAGTTGAATTGCTCGGAGAACTGATTACCTTTCTGCTCTTTAATCCTGCCTCTACCTTCACGCCAATTGCAACAATATCAGCGAAGTTAGCACTGACACTATTGATCATTCTTTCATAAAACTCAGGCTTTATTGTGTCTACAAACCAATCAACCAACTCTTTCTCAGTCAAGGGTGGTTCAACCTGAGAAGCAGTCTCTCTCCACCATTGTGCATATTCTTTGAAGGACTCAGTACTGTTCTGGGCCATACTCAATAACTGCCTACGGTCAGGGGCTAAATCCATATTGTACTTGTAGTGTTTTACAAAGGCATCAGTCACATCCTGGAAACAATGGACCTGGGACTGGTCTAGACTCAAATACTACTTAGCAGTAGCCCCCTTCAAACTGTCTTGAAAACAATGGATCATTAGTTTGTCATTACGTACGTGTGCGGCCATTCTTCGGTAGTACATGATCAGATGGGATTTGGGACATGTGGGGACCTGAATACAACTCAAAATTCGGCAACTTGAATTTTGGTGGAATTACCAAGTCTGAAACTAAGCACATATCCTTAATATCAGTACTAAAGGCATTACTTAACTCCATCGCCTACATCTTCCTCTGCATTGTTTCAACACCCTCCCTCAATTTCTCGTGTCGATAATCTCTGAAGTTGCTCATTCTGGATATCGGTTACTTCGTTGTTTTGATGCTTTGCTTATATTTGTCGTTTAATTTGAGTTCCCTGAGTTATTAATCATCAATCACATGCTAGATTATTTGATCCATGCATTTATTAAGTTGAATATGTATCATAGCTGTATGAATTGGTTCAGTTGTGTTTCTGATTTGATTCAAAGTAATTTTGTGCTTCTTGACTCGATTCAAGAACTTCATAACTCGATTCATGAAAGTGTCTCAAACGTTTAATTTGGTTATGTTTGCTCGAATCGATTCAACATCAGTTTTGAATCAATTCACAGGACTGGAAATTCCAATTTGAATTGATTCAGTAAGGGTTGCAAATTGATTCAGCACGCTAATTTGAATTGATTCAGTAAGGGTTTTGAATTGATTCAGCATGCTAATTTGAATTGATTCATTTTAGAGTTGACTCAAGTCACCTGCCCTAACTGAATCAAGTCATGGGAATTATGAATCAATTCGCGCTGCTATTTTTAACTAACTTTTTGCACTTTTCTCTTTCATCTATAAATAGAGATTTCATTCCCTCATTTAAAAAAAAAAAAGAGAGATCAAAATTTTTCTTGAGAGAAAACCTTTGCAAAAACACATCTTCCTTCTCCCTTTCAAATCTTCATCTTAATCATACCCATGGAAATTATTCTCTTGTGTGTGTGTGATGATTAATCTTAGGGAAACATTAGGGATCTAATTGTTTGTTGAAGTGTGTAGATTTGCAAGAGGTGTTTTTGGTCTTGGAAATTTCTAGGGTTGAAATTTCTTGAAGGAAAAAGAAGAAAAAGCTTTTCTCCATTGTTGTGGAGTTTTTCTACAGATTTGTCAACTTGTTGAAGAAAGGGATTCAAGGCTTGGAATTTCAAGATTGGGTAAAATTTGGGAAATTCATCAAGAGAGGAATCCATCAAAAGTTGAAAATCAAGATCTTGGGTAAAGATCAAGTTAGCGGTGGTAGCTAGTTACAAGCAAGTTCGTACAATAAGCAAGAAAGAAGATTACATGGATTGTTATAATTTGTCTTTTTGCTTTTGTGGATTGTTGTAACAAAGAACCAAAATTCAATATTGTTTTAATGGAAGAAATAACTCTTCGATGGTTCTCCATCAAAGACTAGATGTAGGTGCCTGCGAGGACGATAGCACCAAACTAGTATATATCCTGGTGCACTCTCTCCTTCTCTCTCTCTCTCTCTCTTTACTGTTTAAAATTGCATAGTTTTTGATTTGTAAAAAGTTTAAGTTTGATTAGATTTGTTCTTCTAAAGGATCCAGTTAATTGATTATTGTAAGAACATTAAATTTAGATTTGCCTTTAAAATTGAAGAATTGTTAAAGTCTTTAAGCATCTCGTTGAAACTTTAACCATTATTCAATTCAGTGTATTCTACCTCATTACAAACCTTTGGTGTAAGTATAAAGCAAATTCTTTTCTAAACAATATTTCACCATATCCGATTCCACTTGCGTAATCTGATTTTTTGAAAATAAGGGATTTTTGTAATTGTCTATTCAACCCCCCTTCTAGACAAGTTACTCCATATTCAAACCAACAATCTCCTTCTTCTGACACATCAACATAATCGTAGGGATGGTGGTTTTGGAAAACCGGATGCACTTGTGCTTGTACTGCTGGTGGAGTATAGGTAGGAATAGCTTGCAGAGTTTCATTGACCAAAGGAACTATTTGCTGTGTGGATAAAGGAACTGTAGCATGGATAAAATCACCTGGCATGCCCAACGTATGGTTTATGACAGGAATGATAGGAGGTTCTACCGTTGTGGTGATGATTTCGGAGACCACAGTGGTCTGGGTGTCCATCTTTGCTCTCATAACATTAATAGCTTCGAGGATTTGTCCCATTCCTCCTCGTATTTCATTTAGTTCATTATTGACTCTGTCCATTTCTCCGTATTCCTCTGACATCCTGAATCGAGCTTGGGCCTGAGTGTTGTAGTTGTGTCTGGGATTCAGTGTGACTATTCTGAAGAGAACACGGTGACATGAGATAAAGACAAGGAAAAATGCACATGATGATGCAAATGAGGATGCAAATGCAAATGCACGCTAAACTATCAAGAAACCAAAGAAATTTTACAAATAATATAGACAATGGATTCTTTGACAAAATAAACTTCTTCATTCAAGAGTCTGGTGAGCATTACATCAGGAGTAGTGTATCCTCATACTCCAAGTTCATAAGTAGAAATACATCAATATGAAAGGGAACATTAGCAACAAAAGAAATAACAACAACAATACTAAGGATTGAATCCACTGGTTGATGATCCCTCTCCTCCATTAATCACTCTCATCAATTTACTGATACGCTCTTTTGTCTCCTCTCTTGCAAGAATCAATTCTCCTAAAGCTTCCACCATCCTCTGCTTTGTCTTGGAAGGTGATTCATGGTGAGGAAGTGGCTTCATCATTACACGAGCCATGTCGCGAGACCATTGTAAGTGGGCCTCTGTGACTAGGCATTCAGCTTTCCATAGTTATCTATTAAGTTGGCGCCAAGCGCGCTCCAATCGCATATTCATTTCAAAACCTCCCCTCTCATCATAAAACATCATCTGCATATCTTCGTCATCTGGAATTCCCTCCTTCAGATGACCCAGTTGACGGCGTGCAAGGACAGGGTTGTAATTGATACAACCGTTTTTCCCCATGAGAGGCACATTGGGGCAATCCCCACAACTATGGATTATAATAATTCCTTCTTCAGTTGAATCATACCATTCGATGTCGGTATGCTTCAATTCCATCAGCTTTTTGGACCAAATCTTACAGTCTTCGACCTCCCAGAAAGTCGAAGTTTTTGGCAGATAAGAGATGAACCACTTGTAAAAGAGGGCTACACAGCAGACAATTGGCCCACAGCCTCTTGTGTATCTGGTCTATATGGCGTGGTAGACATCAGCTAGCAGTGTTGGAACTGGATTATTGACTGTAAAAATCTGAATGGCTTGAGTATCCACAAAGTCCTTGGCGTTTGGGAACAGAAACAAACCATATATCATTAGAGCGAGGGTTGATTCAAACAAAGCCTCACTTCCTCTGTTTTTGAAGAAAAGAGCCTTTTCCAGCAAGAATTGAGCGGGAAGTCCGCGCTTTCCTCCTTTGTTAGTCAGGTTAGCCTGTATGTCAGATAATCTGATTCTGGTTGCTCTGGCGATGTCTCTGGCAGAAGGCATTTCTTCAATCCCAGAAAGGATGGGAGCTTGTCTGACTGGAATCCCTATCATGGCTGAGAATTCCTCTAGGGTTGGCACCAACTGGAATTCAGGGAATACGAAACAACGGTACGCAGGATGATACAACTGGACTAAAACTTCAAGGGGCCCCACAGTCACTGGTGTCTTTATCAGTGGAATGATACACCCATATCTGTCAGCGAAGGCTGACGGGTCTTCAACCATCTCTCCCAACCACAACAAACGCTCCACCTCTGGTAGTTCAAAGAAATAAGGCCAAACTCTTTTCCCTGCACCATCCATTTCTACAAAATCTGCAAAACAAAATTAGTATCTTGATAGTTTAGCAAAGAATGCAAGATGCAATGCAAAGTTTCATGGAATTCAGACACTTGCATAATATCAAGAGATATCAAAAAGACCTCATTCTCAATAATAAAAAGGTGAATTACAAGAATTGATACACTTTCAAAAAGCCCTAAACATGAAGCTAAATAAAAGCTAGAAAGTCCTAAGGAAATTCTCCTAAGAGTCTCGTGTTGAGCCTTCTGATTTCTTTCTCCATCTCGTGTAACACCCCAAGTTTTAGATTAATTATTTATTTAATTAATTTATCAGGAATATATGAGTTATTGTGGAGTATTCGATATATATGATGTTTTGGGGATTTTCTTTCGTGAAGTGATTGGATATAAATGATGTTTTAGTGATTTTGAGAATTATGTGACAATTTAGAATGATTTAAAATAATTAAAATAATTAAGTTGGAATTATTCTAAGTAGAAAAATAGAGAAATATTGGAGTTGGATGACAGTAAGGACATTTTGGTCATTAGCGAAGAATTTGAGAGGACTATAGAGGAAAAAAAAGGTTAAAGGATTTATACGGAGGAGTTATGGTTTTGGAAGTCACTGTTGGATTGCGTTCGGAAAAGAGGCAGAAAGAAGAGAGAAGCAGTAGGGCTTCGAGATTTGCAGAGGGGATTGAAGAACACGAAGAGGATTCAAGGCTAAGGAATCATATCAGGTATGGGGTGTATGATCGTTGTTATTATAATTGATTTAAAGCAATAGATAATTGTAGGCTGTCAGCTTTTTACTCGAAGATGAAACACCCTGAGGAAATTGATGAGATTGGGTAATGGTAGTGATTGACTGTTTAATCGATGATAAATTAGGGTGAAGGGTTAAGTAGATTAAACAGATAGAATTTTTGATTAGTATGAAATATTGAGGGCTGATAAAACGACTAAATCAAGTGAAGTGTGGAACTCTGGGTTGGAATTGTTAATGGAAAATCTTACTGAAAACATTAATGGATAAAAAGGGAAGAAAGAAAAAAAAAGAGTTGTTTGGGGGATGGCGCAAGCCACTAGTAGTGTAGCGCCAGCCACCTGGTGGAAGGAGTGGCGCAAGCCACTTGCAGGGTGTGGCGCCAGCCACCCTTGCTTTAGTGAATTTTATTTTATTTTATTGTTTTTTTTTAAAAACCCATAACTTTTGTTTTATAGATCCGTTTTTAGTGCCTTTTGAAGCCATGGAAAGGTAACGAAACAAACTATAACCTAGTGAAATAATATAAATCATATAGTGTGATCCTCTAATGAAATTGGTAGGCGAATGCGATGAATGTTTTGTGTTGATAAACCTGTAAATATGCCTGTCTGTGTGAAAACTCATGATTTTAATTAGCAGGAATTATTTAGTATTGGTGATAATGAAATAATGATGACATGATGTTTATGTTGTTGTATTGATGATATTTGTAATGTGATTATCTATGGATTGTGCCATGCTATATGAATGATGTGTGTGCTGAAATAACATAAAGTATGATGTATGTGTGAAATTCCTAAGTTGAGTCTGGAAATGAATTGTCTAGTATTGGTTGTAATAATTTGATAATGGTTTGATTTTAAAGCATGTGGTATGATGTTTGTGAATGGAACATGAAGATTTTAATGATGATGATACTACTTAGATTTTGGTATTGTTAGGATGGAGATAATACTGCCATGAAGTAATGTGATATTGTAATGATGATGTTTATATGATATGCATAATCAATCACTAAATATGCTATATGATGAATTGAAAAATGATTACATGTTGACTGTGATGTGATGATATATCCTTGGTAAATGCTTTGTGTTGGATTGATGCTATTATGAGTTATGATGATGTACTGATATTAACACGATGTAAATGATGCTGTGAGATACTTTATGATGCTGTAAGAATAATGGTGATATTGTTTGATAAAACGACGATGTTTGATAAATGATGCCGATATGATAATTTAAGATGCTATTGTGATAATTATGATGATTGTGGTGCTGTTATGAGATTTAGGATGCTGTTATGGTGTGATGTTAATTATGTGTTGATGAATATGTGATGGTGACTAAGTACTGATGATTATGTGAAGAGAATATAATGATGTTGTTTCGATGAATATGATGTATGTGATGAAGTATGATGAATATGATGAATGATGATGTGTTTGACTAGCCGTGGTCGTATTTTATATGTTGTTGCGCATCATGCATTCATAGCATTTAAAGGACTGTTGTCCAGTGAAGTTTGAAGATGACTAAGTCATCAGTGAAGTTGTAGGATGATATCTAGTGAAGTTGTAGGACTTATTGTCCAGTGACGTTTGAAGATGACTAAGTCATCAGTGAAGTTTCGGTACCGCATGCATGTTGCATTCATTATTTATGGCATTGCGCAATAATTGTACTATGTAATGTGTTTGAGGTGATTTTGATTTTGGTGATGTTCTGACATGAGAATTTGGTGTTTTGTGGTTATGAGGTATATGTGTTAAATGATGTTATGTTGTTGTGATTTCCTGGATATGACTACTATATCTATTCCTTATGTCTTTTATAATGACTATGATTGTACTCACCCTTTCTGCTGATATTTCCCCTACCATGGGAAATGGGCAGGTACTCAAGGATAGCAGTAGAAGCTCGAGATAGCTTATGGAGTTATTAGTTATCTTTCCGCAGTGAAGAGGGTCTTGCTCTGATAGATGTAACATCGGGTCTTTGGGAATCGTTTGAATTAAATGTTGATAGTGATGTATTGAAGTGTTTCATCTTGTTTTAGAAATGTTTTAACAAGTTTTGTGAGTTATGACGTCTGACGATGAAATTTTAATTGAAGTATTTTATTTTAGTAAAACAATGTTTTGAGAACCCGTGTTACGGAGCAGGATGTTTTTCATTAAGAGGTTTTATGAAGAAATGTTGCACCCTTTTAATGAATTACTCTGATTTAATTAATTAACATTACATGAATATTCGTGGGGCTTAGAAGGGTGTTACATTAGTGGTATCAGAGCAGGTCGGTCTGTCCGGCCAGGTTGTCTAATGTTATTGTTCCCTCAGTACCCGACATGTGTGTGAAACACTGTCGGAACTTGTTTGCTTTCTAACCGTTGTCTGCAGGAGTTGGTTTGAAACGAGTGGGGGAGAAGCTTTCGCTTCTCTGAGATGTTTTGGTGGTGGAATGTTAGTTCGGTGTGTTGCTGATTACAAGTGTGCAAGCATTGTGGGAGTGGTGTTGTTTCCGAAACTGAATGAAAGATGGAGATAAGGCTTATGGCGACTAAGAATTATGCCTTAAGTAACTTCGTGCACAAGATACAATGAACACTATTATAAGCTTGGTAAAGACGATTTATGCCCCATCACGATTGTCGGCTGTCTATTGATAAATTGAGGAACTGATCACCCTTAATCCCTTGTTGATAGTATATGGTGTCGTGTTGGATGGGATAGACTTGTTTGCCAGCTTAGATGGTGTGTACAGTGAATTTGTTGGAATTAATATGTGTGCTCACTAATTGTTTAGATGAGTGGTGTGATATGCTGCTGATTGCGAGAGCGCGAGCAATACGGAGGCTAGTTGTTTCTGACACTGAAGGTGTTGTGGATTCGGGATTTCCGTCTGTCGGCCAAGTTGGGATATCTTTAGGGAAAGGATCGGGTGTTATTGATGTTGGATTCTCTGAGTACAGAGAACGATGAAATGGCTAGTGTGATGCCAGTGGTGTGTGATCCCTGATGTTTTCCTGAAGGATAATTGTGACTTGCCTCCAGAGCGTGGATACGAGTTTGGTGACAGTAGAGGGCTAACGTTATAATCTGCTAAGTAAGTGGGTGAACTTTTAGAAGATGAAGCTCTGATGTTTGTAATGTTATACCGTTGTAAGTTGATCGGGAAGTTGCAAATGTTGAATTACCTATTGCCCGTGAATTTTCTCATGTATTCCCGGATGACATAAGTGTTTGCCTTTAGGGTGTGAAGTAGAGTTTGCGGTGGATTTGACACTAGGCACGAGTCCGGTGTCGATGTCTTTATACCGGATGTTAGTTTTCGAGTTAAGTGAGTTAAAGAAGCAACTAGAAGAGTTATTAGGGAAGAAGTTTATTCGACTAAGTGTTTCACCGTGGTGCTCCGGTGTTGTTAGTTAGGAAGAAAGATGTTAGTATGAGATTATGTGTTGACTATGGATGGGTGAATAAGTGACTAGCAAGAATAAGTACCCATTTCCGAGAATTGACGACTTGATGGAACAGCTAGTGGGAGCTTGTGTATTCAACAAGATTGATTTGAGATCTGGTTATCATCAGATTCGTGTTAAACCATAGGATATTTTGAGGACGGCTTTTAGGATGAGATATGGTCACTATGAATACAATGTGATGCCATTCAGTGTGTTCAATGCACCTGGTGTGTTCATGGAACATATGAGTCGAATTTTTCACGAGTATCTGGATAAGTTTGTTGTGGTTTCTATTGATGATATTTGGACATACTCTAAAATAGAAGAAGGGCATGCAGAGTATTTGAAGATTGTGCTGCAAGTATTGGGAGAGAGGAAGTTGTATGTGAAACTGTCGAATTGTGAAGTTCTGGATGAAAGAAGTAAGTTTCCTTGGCTATGTAAATTCTAGTAGTGGAATTGTTGTGGATCTTTCGAAGGTTGATGCGGTATTACAAATGGGAGATTCTGAAGTCTGCGACTGAGATCCGAAGTTTCTTGGCTTAGCGGGTGATTATGGAAGATTTATAGAGGGATTTTCTGAGTTGGTATTACCTTTTACGCAACTGACGCGGAAGGGTCGAGCATATGTGTGGGATGTTGCATGTGAGAAGAGTTTCGTAGAATTAAAGAAGAAGTTGGCGACCGCTTCAGTATTGATTTTACCTAATTTGAAGGAGTCCTTTGTGGTTTATTGTGATGCATCGAAGATGGGTCTCGATGGAGTGCTAATGCAGAATGGAAAGGTAGTTGCTTATGCGTCGAGACAATTAAGAGTTCATGAAAGGAATTATCCTACACATGATCTAGAGTTGGCAGCTGTAGTGTTTGTACTAAAATTTTGGCGACACTATCTTTTTGGTTCGAGATTCGAAGTGTTCAGTGATCATAAAAGCTTAAAGTACTTGTTTGATCAGAAGGAGTTGAATATGAGACAGGGAAGGTGGCTTGAATTATTGAAGGATTATGATTTCGATTTGAATTACCATCCTGGAAAAGCAAATGAAAGGGGATGATGCTTTTAGTAGGAAGTCGCCGCATATGTCAATGCTTATGGTACGTGAGTTGGAAGTGATTGAACAGTTAGGGCTGTTAGTGAATCAGTTTGCAAACAAGGTTCGTGACAGATGAATGTTAGGATTATCGTTGTGTAGTGTTTGAAGTTTGCCTTGAAGATTGCAATGTAGTAATTCATTTGTTATGTCAGAATATGGATGAGATATGAGTCCTACTACAGTCAGTTTCATTATGTATTAATGCTTGGATTCGTGAGGTAAATGAAGTTAGTGTTAGTTAAAAGGTGAAGATTGAATTAATTGTTAATCAATTGTTGAAATTGCTAGCTTGTTGGATCGTGTTAAATGTTGGGTTGGTGGAACATGACGTCATAATTACTTATGTTAAAAATGTCCGTGAAGTCAACCGTTTAATGAGAAAGAGCTAGAGTCAGTTGTTAGTTGCAATTGGATGAAGAAGAATTGTTATACTGTTGGCTTCAAGATAATGAAGTATTATGATTAGCTTGCTTTTGAGGTGGCATATCTATGTGTATAAAAATGCAACTTTATGGGGTTAATCATGAATTGAAAAGTCGTGGGCACATGCCAGCAACTAGTGGTAGTTAACTTATGGTGAAAATATGATACAGATAGGATGCATTGTATGATGATGGTCAATAACAGTTGATGAAATTAGCCATTGAACAAGATATGAGGAATGAGTTTGTGCTAGGATGTGGAATTGAATGTGTTGCTATTGAAATGTAAGTTCGTGGTGACGAGTAGTCGGGTGAGGGAGTGTTAGACGAGCTATTCGATTGAGGTAATTTTCGAGGGCGAAAATTCTTTTAAGTGGGGGAGAGTTGTAACACCCCAAATATTAGATTAATTATTTATTTAATTATTTTATCGGGAATATATGAGTTATTGTGGAATATTCGATATATATGATGTTTTGGGGATTTTCTTTCGTGAAGTGATTGGATATAAATGATGTTTTAGTGATTTTGAGAATTATGTGACAATTTGGAATGATTTAAAATAATTAAAATAATTAAGTTGGAATTATTCTAATTAGAAAAATAGAGAAATATTGGAGTTGGATGACAGTAAGGACATTTTGGTCATTAGCGAAGAATTAGAGAGGACTATAGAGGAAAATAAAAAAAAAAGGTTAAAGGATTTATACGGAGGAGTTAGGGTTATGGAAGTCACTGTTGGATTGCGTTCGGAAAAGAGGCAGAAAGAAGAGAGAAGCAGTAGGGCTTCGAGATTTGCAGAGGGGATTAAAGAACACGAAGAGGATTCAAGGCTAAGGAATCATATCAGGTATGGGGTGTATGATCGTTGTTATTATAATTGATTTAAAGCAATAGATAATTGTAGGCTGTCGGCTTTTTACTCGAAAATGAAACACCCTGAGGAAATTGATGAGATTAGGTAATGGTAGTGATTGACTGTTTAATCGATGATACGTTAGGGTGAAGGGTTAAGTAGATTAAACAGATAGAATTTTCTATTAGTATGAAATATTGAGGGCTGATAAAACGACTAAATCAAGTGAAGTGTGGAACTCTGGGTTAGAATTGTTAATGGAAAATCTTACTGAAAATTTTAATGGATAAAAAGGGAAGAAAGAAAAAAAAAAGAGTTGTTTGGGGGGTGGCGTAAGCCACTAGTAGTGTGGCGCCAGCCACCTGGTGGAAGGAGTGGCGCAAGCCACTTGCAGGGTGTGGCGCCAGCCACCCTTGCTTTAGTGATTTTTATTTTATTTTTTTGTTTTTTTTGAAAAACCCATAACTTTTGTTTTATATATCCGTTTTTAGTGACGTTTGAAGCCATGGAAAGGTAACGGAACAAACTATAACCTACTGAAATAATATAAATCATATAGTGTGATCCTCTCATGAAATTGGTAGGCGAAAGCGATGAATGTTTTGTGTTGATAAACCTGTAAATATGCCTGTCTGTGTGAAAACTCATGATTTTAATTAGCAGGAATTATTTAGTATTGGTGATAATGAAATAACGCTGACATGATATTTATGTTGTTGTATTAATGATATTTGTAATGTGATTATCTATGGATTGTGCCATGCTATATGAATGATGTGTGTGCTGAAATAACAGAAAGTATGATGTATGTGTGAAATTCCTAAGTTGTGTCTGGAAATGAATTGTCTAGTATTGGTTGTAATAATTTGATAATGGTTTGATTTTAAAGTATGTGGTATGATGTTTGTGAATGGAACATGAAGATTTTAATGATGATGATACTACTTAGATTTTGGTGTTGTTAGGATGGAGATAATACTGCCATGAAGTAATGTGATATTGTAATGATGATGTTGATATGATATGCATAATCAATCACTAAATATGCTATATGATGAATTGACAAATGATTACATGTTGACTGTGATGTGATGATATATCCTTGGTAAATGCTTTGTGTTGGATTGATGCTATTATGAGTTATGATAATGTACTGATATTAACACGTTCTAAATGATGCTGTGAGATACTTTATGATGCTGTAAGAATAATGGTGATATTGTTTGATAAAATGATGATGTTTGATAAATGATGCTGATATGATGATTTAAGATGCTATTGTGATAATTATGATGATTGTGGTGCTGTTATGAGATTTAGGATGCTGTTATGGTGTGATGTTAATTATGTGTTGATGAATATGTGATGGTGACTAAGTACTGATGATTATGTGAAGAGAATATAATGATGCTGTTTTGATGAATATAATGTATGTGATGAAGTGTGATGAATATGATGAATGATGATGCGTTTGACTAGCCATGGTCGTATTTTATATGTTGTTGCGCATCATGCATTCATAGCATTTAAAGGACTGTTGTCCAGTGAAGTTTGAAGATGACTAAGTCATCAGTGAAGTTGTAGGATGATATCCAGTGAAGTTGTAGGACTTATTGTCCAGTGAAGTTTGAAGATGACTAAGTCATCAGTGAAGCTTCGGTACCGTATGCATGTTGCATTCATTATTTATGGCATTGCACAATAATTGTACTATGTGATGTATTTGAGGTGATTCTGATTTTGGTGATGTTCTGACATGAAAATTTGGTGTTTTGTGGTTATGAGGTATATGTGTTAAATGATGTTATGTTGTTGTGATTTCCTGGATATGACTACTATATCTATTCCTTATGTCTTTTATAATGACTATGATTGGACTCACCCTTTCTGCTGATATTTCCCCTACCATGGGAAATGGGAAGGTACTCAAGGATAGCAGTAGAAGCTTGAGATAGCTTATGGAGTTATTAGTTATCTTTCCGCAGTGAAGAGGGTCTTGCTCTAATAGATGTAACATCGGGTCTTTGGGAATCGTTTGAATTAAATGTTGATAATGATGTATTGAAGTGTTTCATCTTGTTTTAGAAATGTTTTAACAAGTTTTGTGAGTTATGACGTATGATGATGAAATTTTAATTGAAGTATTTTATTTTAGTAAAACAATGTTTTGAGAACCCGTGTTGCGGAGCAGGATGTTTTTAATTAAGAGGTTTTATGAAGAAATGTTGCACCCTTTTAATGAATTACTCTGATTTAATTAATTAACATTACATGAATATTCGTGGGGCTTAGAAGGGTGTTACATTAGTGGTATCATAGCAGGTCGGTCTGTCCGGCCAGGTTGTCTAATGTTATTGTTCCCTCAGTACGCGACATATGTGTGAAACACTGTCGGAACTTATTTGCTTTCTAACCGTTATCTGCAGGAGTTGGTTTGAAATGAGTGGGGGAGAAGCTTTCGCTTCTCTGAGATGTTTTGGTGGTGGAATGTCAGTTCGGTGTGTTGCTGATTACAAGTGTGCAAGCATTGTGGGAGTGGTGTTGTTTCTGAAACTGAATGAAAGATGGAGATAAGGCTTATGGCGACTAAGAATTATGCCTTAAGTAACTTCGTGCACAAGATGCAAGGAACGCTATTATAAGCTTGGTAAAGACGATTTATGCCCCATCACGATTGTCGGCTGTCTATTGATAAATTGAGGAACTGATCACCCTTAATCCCTTGTTGATAGTAGATGGTGTCGTGTTGGATGGGATAGACTCGTTTTCCAGTTTAGATGGTGTGTACAGTGAATTTGTTGGAATTAAGATGTGTGCTCACTAATTGTTTAGATGAGTGGTGTGATATGCTGCTGATTGCGAGAGCGCAGGCAATACGGAGGCTATGTTGTTTCTGACATTGAAGGTATTGTGGATTTGGGATTTCCGTCTGCCGGCTAAGTTGGGATGTCTTTAGGGAAAAGATCGGGTGTTGTTGATGTTGGATTCTCTGAGTACAGAGAACGATGAAATGGCTAGTGTGATGCCAGTAGTGTGTGATCCCTGATGTTTTCCTGAAGGATAATTGTGACTTGCCTCCAGAGCGTGGATACGAGTTTGGTGACAGTAAAGGGCTAACATTTTAATCTGCTAAGCAAGTGGATGAACTTTTAGAAGATGAAGCTCTGATGTTTGTAATGTTATACCGTTGTAAGTTGATCGGGAAGTTGGAAATGTTGAATTACCTGTTGCCCGTGAATTTTCTCATGTATTCCCGGATGACATAAGTGTTTGCCTTCAGGGCGTGAAGTAGAGTTTGTGGTGGATTTGACACCAGGCACGAGTCCGGTGTCGATGTCTTCATACCGGATGTTAGTTTTCTAGTTAAGTGAATTGAAGAAGCAACTAGAAGAGTTATTAGGGAAGAAGTTTATTCGACTAAGTGTTTCACCGTGGTGCTCCGGTGTTGTTAGTTAGGAAGAAAGATGTTAGTATGAGATTGTGTGTTGACTACGGATGAGTGAATAAGTGACTAGCAAGAATAAGTACCCATTTCCGAGAATTGACGACTTGATGGAACAGCTAGTGGGAGATTGTGTATTCAGCAAGATTGATTTGAGATCTGGTTATCATCAGGTTCGTGTTAAACCATAGGATATTTTGAGGACGGCTTTTAGGATGAGATATGGTCACTATGAATACACTGGGATGCCATTCGGTGTGTCCAATGCACCTGGTGTGTTCATGGAACATATGCGTCGAATTTTCCATGAGTATCTGGATAAGTTTGTTGTGGTTTCTATTGATGATATTTGGACATACTCTAAAATAGAAGGAGGGCATGCAGAGTATTTGAAGATTGTGCTGCAAGTATTGGGAGAGAGGAAGTTGTATGTGAAACTGTCGACTTGTGAAGTTCTGGATGAAAGAAGTAAGTTTCCTTGGCTATGTAAATTTTAGTAGTGGAATTGCTGTGGATCTTTCGAAGGTTGATGCGGTATTACAAATGGGAGATTCTGAAGTCTGCGACTGAGATCCGAAGTTTCTTGGTTTAGCGGGTGATTATCGAAGATTCATAGAGGGATTTTCTGAGTTGGTATTACCTTTGACGCAACTGACGCGGAAGGGTCGAGCATATGTGTGGGATGTTGCATGTGAGAAGAGTTTCGTAGAATTAAAGAAGAAGTTGGCGACCGCTTCAGTATTGATTTTACATAATTCGAAGGAGTCCTTTGTGGTTTATTGTGATGCATCGAAGATGGGTCTCGATGGAGTGCTAATGCAGAATGGACAGGTAGTTGCTTATGCGTCGAGACAATTAAGAGTTCATGAAAGGAATTATCCTACACATGATCTAGAGTTGGCAGCTGTAGTGTTTGTACTGAAATTTTGGCGACACTATCTTTTTGGTTCGAGATTCAAAGTGTTCAGTGATCATAAAAGCGTAAAGTACTTGTTTGATCAGAAGGAGTTGAATATGAGACAGAGAAGGTGGCTTGAATTATTGAAGGATTATGATTTCGATTTGAATTACCATCCTGGAAAAGCAAATGAAAGGGGATGATGCGTTGAGTAGGAAGTCGCCACATATGTCAATGCTTATGGTACGTGAGTTGGAAGTGATTGAATAGTTAGGGCTGTTAGTGAATCAGTTTGCAAACAAGGTTGGTGACAGATGAATGTTAGGATTATCGTTGTGTAGTGTTTGAAGTTTGCCTTGAAGATTGCAACGTAGTAATTCATTTGTTATGTTAGAATATGGATGAGATATGAGTCCTACTACAGTCAGTTTCATTATGTATTAATGCTTGGATTCGTGAGGTCAATGAAGTTAGTATTAGTTAAAAGGTGAAGATTGAATTAATTGTTAATCAATTGTTGAAATTGCTAGCTTGTTGGATCGTGTTAAATGTTGGGTTGGTGGAACATGGCGTCATAATTACTTATGTTAAAAATGTTCGTGAAGTCAATCGCTTAATGAGAAAGAGGTAGAGTCAGTTGTTAGTTGCAATTGGATGAAGAGGAACTGTTATACTGTTGGCTTCAAGATAGTGAAGTATTATGATTAGCTTGCTTTTGAGGTGGCATGTCTATGTGTATAAAATTGCAACTTTATGGGGTTAATCATGAATTGAAAAGTCGCGGGCTAATGCCAGCAACTAGTGGTAGTTAACTTATGGTGAAAATATGATACAGATAGGATGCATTGTATGATGATGGTCAATAAAAGTTGATGAAATTAGTCATTGAACAAGATATGAGGAATGAGTTTGTGCTAGGATGTGGAATTGAATGTGTTGCTATTGAAATGTAAGTTCGTGGTGACGAGTAATCGGGTGAGGGAGTGTTAGCCGAGCTATTCGATTGAGGTAATTTTCGAGGGCAAAAATTCTTTTAAGTGGGGGAGAGTTGTAACACCCCAAATTTTAGATTAATTATTTATTTAATTAATTTATCGGGAATATATGAGTTATTGTGGAATATTCGATATATATGATGTTTTGGGGATTTTCTTTCGTGAAGTGATTGGATATAAATGATGTTTTAGTGATTTTGAGAATTATGTGACAATTTGGAATGATTTAAAATAATTAAAATAATTAAGTTGGAATTATTCTAATTAGAAAAATAGAGAAATATTGGAGTTGGATAACAGTAAGGACATTTTGGTCATTAGCGAAGAATTAGAGAGGACTATAGAGGAAAATTAAAAAAAAAGGTTAAAGGATTTATACAGAGGAGTTAGGGTTTTGGAAGTCACTGTTGGATTGTGTTCGGAAAAGAGGCAGAAAGAAGAGAGAAGCAGTAGGGCTTCGAGATTTGCAGAGGGGATTGAAGAACACGAAGAGTATTCAAGGCTAAGGAATCATATCAGGTACGGGGTGTATGATCGTTGTTATTATAATTGATTTAAAGTAACAGATAATTGTAGGCTGTCGGCTTTTTACTCGAAGATGAAACACCCTGAGGAAATTGATGAGATTAGGTAATGGTAGTGATTGACTGTTTAATCGATGATAAATTAGGGTGAAGGGTTAAGTAGATTAAATAGATAGAATTTTCGATTAGTATGAAATATTGAGGGCTGATAAAACGACTAAATTAAGTGAAGTGTGGAACTCTGGGTTGGAATTGTTAATGGAAAATCTTACTGAAAACATTAATGGATAAAAAGGGAAGAAAGAAAAAAAAAGAGTTGTTTGGGGGGTGGCGCAAGCCACTAGTAGTGTGGCGCCAACCACCTGGTGGAAGGAGTGGCGCAAGGCACTTGCAGGGTGTGGCGCCAGCCACCCTTGCTTTAGTGAATTTTATTTTATTTTATTGTTTTTTTTTAAAAACCCATAACTTTTGTTTTATAGATCCGTTTTTAGTGCTGTTTGAAGCCATGGAAAGGTAACGGAACAAACTATAACCTAGTGAAATAATATAAATCATATAGTGTGATCCTATAATGAAATTGGTAGGCGAAAGCGATGAATGTTTTGTGTTGATAAACCTGTAAATATGCCTGTCTGTGTGAAAACTCATGATTTTAATTAGCAGGAATTATTTAGTATTGGTGATAATGAAATAATGCTGACATGATATTTACATTGTTGTATTGATGATATTTGTAATGTGATTATCTATGGATTGTGCCATACTATATGAATGATGTGTGTGCTTAAATAACAGAAAATATGATGTATGTGTGAAATTCCTAAGTTGTGTCTGGAAATGAATTGTCTAGTATTGGTTGTAATAATTTGATAATGGTTTAATTTTAAAGTATGTGGTATGATGTTTGTGAATGGAACATGAAGATTTTAATGATGATGATACTACTTAGATTTTGGTGTTGTTAGGATGGAGATAATACTGCCATGAAGTAATGTGATATTGTAATGATGATGTTGATATGATATGCATAATCAATCACTAAATATGCTATATGATGAATTGATAAATAATTACATGTTGACTGTGATGTGATGATATATCCTTGGTAAATGCTTTGTGTTGGATTGATGCTATTATGAGTTATGATGATGTACTGATATTAACACGATGTAAATGATGCTGTGAGATACTTTATAATGCTGTAAGAATAATGGTGATATTGTTTGATAAATGATGCCGATATGATGATTTAAGATGCTATTGTGATAATTATGATGATTGTGGTGTTGTTATGAGATTTAGGATGCTGTTATAGTGTGATGTTAATTATGTGTTGATGAATATGTGATGGTGACTAAGTACTGATGATTATGTGAAGAGAATATAATGATGTTGTTTTGATGAATATGATGTATACGATGAAGTATGATGAATATGATGAATGATGACGTGTTTGACTAGTCGTGGTCGTATTTTATATGTTGTTGCGCATCATGCATTCATAGCATTTAAAGGACTGTTGTCCAGTGAAGTTTGAAGATGACTAAGTCATCAGTGAAGTTGTAGGATGATATCCAGTGAAGTTGTAGGACTTATTGTCCAGTGAAGTTTGAAGATGACTAAGTCATCAGTGAAGCTTCGGTACCGCATGCATGTTGCATTCATTATTTGTGGCATTGCACAATAATTGTACTATGTGATGTGTTTGAGGTGATTCTGATTTTGATGATGTTTTGACATGAGAATTTGGTGTTTTGTGATTATGAGGTATATGTGTTAAATGATGTTATGTTGTTGTGATTTCCTGGATATGACTACTATATCTATTCCTTATGTCTTTTATAATGCCTATGATTGTACTCACCCTTTCTGCTGATATTTCCCCTACCATGGGAAATGGGAAGGTACTCAAGGATAGCAGTAGAAGCTCGAGATAGCTTATGGAGTTATTAGTTATCTTTCTGCAGTGAAGAGGGTCTTGCTCTGATAGATGTAACATCGGGTCTTTGGGAATCGTTTGAATTAAATGTTGATAATGATGTATTGAAGTGTTTCATCTTGTTTTAGAAATGTTTTAACAAGTTTTGTGAGTTATGACGTCTGACGATGAAATTTTAATTGAAGTATTTTATTTTAGTAAAACAATGTTTTGAGAACCCGTGTTACGGAGCAGGATGTTTTTAATTAAGAGGTTTTATGAAGAAATGTTGCACCCTTTTAATGAATTACTCTGATTTAATTAATTAACATTACATGAATATTCGTGGGGCTTAGAAGGGTGTTACATCTCGTCCCTTTCTGCAACAAGGTTGTTGATGATGGATTTCCAAGCAGGAGGCTGAGTGTTAGAGGAGCTTGGATCTTCCAGGGCTTTTCTCTTCTTGTATGAATGTAACTCTTCATTCTTGGTTTGTAGTTGTTTCTGGAGTTTTAGGTTTTCTTTAACAACCACCTGATATTTGAGTTTCCAGGCTTCCTCTGACCGCTGGGCTTGTCTTAAAGAAATCTCCAGCTCTTCCTCTCTCGACATAAAGTATAAAGCAGACTCTTTCTTCAAAGTAATTGGTTCCTGCCTTTTGTAGGGCATCTTTAACTCAATGGCTCTTCTTCTGACCCATTGGAGATAGGGCTCCAATGACACACAGTTAGGTCTTCCCAAAGAACTTCTTCCTCTTTTAAGCTTGCTACCCCAAGCGTTCAAGATCAGCTTCTTCTGTTCTGCGTTCTTGTCATATGCTTCAAAGTAGATGTTTTCCACATGAATACTGAGAGGTTTATATTCCAGAGCATATCCTAATTGGTGTCGTGCCAATACAGGGTTGTAGCTGACTCCACCTTTAATGCCAAGAAGAGGCACGTTGCCATAGTTTCCACAGCTATCTATAATTAGGATTCCATCATACACCTGATTATACCAGTCAATGTCTGCATGGGAGAGTGCCATAATTCTCTGAGACCACCATCCTCTCTTGGAATCCCAGAATACACTTGCCTTTGGCAGATTCGAAATAAACCATCTATACAATATGAGGACACAACAAGTAATCTGTCCATTTCCATGAGCGTTCCTTGTATGGATTGAATGATAAGCTTCAGCAAGCAGGGTAGGTACCGGATTCTGTTTCAAGAAGATTTTTATTGCATTCAGATCCACGAAGTTGTCAATGTTTGGAAACAAGAACAATCCATAGATGAGTAATGCAAAAACAACTTCAAAGGCATCCCGATTGGAGTGTTTAGCAAAATAATGAGCCTTTTCAAACAAAAACTTAGAAGTTAACCCAAAAATTCATCCCTTAGAAGTTAGATTGCTTTTGATGTCAACTAAATCCATATGAGTTTTCTTAGTTATTTCTTCCTCTTTAGGATCCTTCTCGAAGATAGGAAACGGGGACTCATCCTTGATAGGTAAACCAGTTATCTGAGAGTATTCCTCGAGGGTGGGCAAGAGTTGATAGTCAGGAAACGTGAAGCAGTGATACTCTGGGTCATAAAACTGAAGCAGAGTTGAAAGGAGTCCTTCATCAATGTTTTTCTTCAACAAAATCCACAACTTCCCATATCTGTCTATGAATCCTTCAGGGTCTTTTAGCAAATCTCCCAATCTCCTTAGGTCATCCAATTTTGGACTCTTGAAAGTGTATTTGATGGTGTTTCTTCTTGAACTGTTCATGATATCCCTCTGATATTCACAAAAAGAGAAGTCTGAGTCCCATGAAACATATGCAACATGAATGCTTATGATGTATGAATGCAAAGCACACACAAAGGCACACACAAAACACAAATAAATGGGAAGGTTTAAACATGGGGCTAAGGTTTACCCCTCCCATTGGTATGTACTACTGGTTTTCGTCTGCTGAACAGGGTTCTAAGAAGTTCCCAGAGTCGACAATCCATCTTTCGGATTTTATAGACTTCCCAGATGACTTGGTAATCAATAAAATTCTCAAGAGAATCTCGTCTGAGTGTAGTATCGCATGACAACCAATTCAGAAATAGACTTCATCATGGTCACCGCACTACATCCTAAAAGGCCAAGTGGGGTTTGGTAACTACGGTTCTCAATATCAAGGGCTTCTAAGTCGGAGTAGCACGTTTTCACGAATAGACTCGTTCAACATGACTAAATTCTCAAGAGGGCCTCAACTGAGTGATGGTGTCTCAAGTTAACCTTTTCAGGAATTAACTCCCTTAAAGCCTCCTTGAATATACCATCGTCCTATCATAAGTGCGCTCAAATCCGGGTTATGATTTATCTCACCACTCAAGAACCAAGTCAACAAAAGATCTCAAGCATAGCATATATACAGGTAATCAAACAGGTATACACAAATATAGCAAACAAGCATAAATAAAACAAGCAAAAACAAGGTGGGCTTAACCCTAAAAAAATTTCCCCAATGAAGTCGCCATTTCAGTTGCGGTGAGAATCGGATAACAAGCTATTAATTAACTTGCATCACAAAACTTTGAATCCACCACCGACTTTGATTTATCCGAAGGAAAGGTTCAAGATCGGAAAAAAAAACCTAAAGGGGGGAGATCTAAGGTTCGGGGGTTGGTTACGCATAGGGAAATATTAGCATCCTAAACATCCGTAGTACTCTACGGGAACCTCTTGTTTTAACTTGTCATGTCTCACTCGCTTGCTAAGGGTGCTATGCTAAAGGTTGAAACCCTAGGGGTTAGTATCTAAGTATACTCGACAAGGTATCGCGCATTGCGCCTACGTATCCTGATGGGAGTGGAATCAGAGTATCCGTAGTTCATCGATCTAAGGGTGAAGAAGGAACCATTGACTATGGCCAAAGTTCCAAGGGGTAATGAGTATGAGCTCATTTTAGAGTTCACGATAACTCTCTAAATCTAAGTTATAGGGGGGAGTGAGTTCTCATGATGGTGAGAATCACGTAGAGTTCAAAAACTCTAACCTATTACTAAGTTATGATTTCATGGATCTTATGAGGCCAAGAAATGGGATAAACTTAAGAGGATAAGATAGGGTGGTTTGTTTAGTGACTCAAGAGTCAATTTAGGATGATCTCCCTTTGGAATGGGGGGAAGATAACAGTTTTAAAATTACTAAGAAGTAACAAGTTATATGAGTTCAATATGATGATAATATAACAAGACATGAACAAGATAATAAGATAAAACAAAGTTTATAAAATCATGCAAGGTTAGAATCATACATTTTAGACAATGCTCAAACATGATAAACAAAGATGACATCATGAAATGAATAAAAAGGTGCTATAAAACTTTAAGAGAATTTCCAATTTCAACATGAATAAAAGCCAATAATATTAAACATTTTCAACCATTTCTTTTTATATTCAACAAGTAGATCCAATTAGAAACAAATAGCAAAAAGAAAGGAAGAAAAAGGATGAGAAATGAACAAGTTATGAAAGTTTGAAGTTAAAGCACAAATTTAAAAATAAATAAGGCAACAAGTAATAAAAAAGAAGGAAAGGGCATTCCTATGGATTGATCCCAGGACCCTTCGTGTACAGGCTTAAAACAATACCAACCAAGCCAATGTGCGCGTCTTAACATACAATGGTAACACAAGTATATATGGGAAGTGAAGCGAAGTTCAGAAAATAAAACAAAAGGACTGGGGCGAGGGGATTCGAACCCCAGTCCTAAGGGTCAGGTAGGCGCGTGCTAGTGTGTGCTTGCCACTGGGGTGGCTGTTACATCCGGTAGTAAACTCAACTCAATAAATACATAACCTTGCGCGTGCATATAATTCAAATTTAACAAAGCAACCATAATCTGCTCACGATAGAAGATATTGTTGCCAAGCCAAACATCACTCAAATCATTGCCAATCAGAAGGAAACAGAAGCACATGATTATCATCTCAACATAATGAATTACCGCACACATTAAATACCAAGCAAAGCTTCTAACATACAAACTAACATTTACAAAGTAATGGAACACTTGAACACAAGGTGTAGCAATTCTAACACAGGTATGGCAGCAGCAATAATACAACATATTCGAAAGGGGCTCAATGAAATGATACATCTTGGATACAACTAATAAATAAACATGTAGATCATGGATCCAAATCAGCATGGCATTAGGTTTAGTTTCATGTGTATCAAAACATTCTCAAAACTTAGCATGCTTAATGAAGGGTAGTAGAGCTTTTTAGGACCAAATCACACGATTGGCAAAGTTAATTGCTCAAAATGCAAGAAAACAAGAGGACAAGTTAAGGCATGATGCAGTCAGTTCTAATGATACATTCTTAAAATTCAGAAGCAACTCAAACATGTTAATCTATTTGTAAAAATAGGAAAAAGGACAGGTTAAATAAAGACAAGTTCCAAGATAAATCCAAACATCAGTGACATGCCTTAAAAACATGCTAAATGAGTGTTAAAATAGGATGATATCATCAGGGTAGAACATCAATAAACAACAACATCAGTGCTAACAAGTAACCAACATTTAGATCAGTTATGGTACATTTCACAAGGCAATGAGTTCATAATGCAACTACTAATGCTAGCATACAATCAAATAGCAAGATTCACATATCATGATACATTGTGGTTATTAAACAAGGCATCATACATAACTTCCACAAAGGTAGCAAACAAAGAACATGATGATGGTCCATACAACTCAACTGCTCATCAAGGCAAAATTATAGGCATACCAATCAAACATAATGTCAAGGAAAAATGCATTCAGTCATAAGGGTAGAGGGCATAGTGATGATTCATATATCAAAGCTAGATTAAGGGCACACAAATTAAATACAATGTCAAGGCAAGTTCACTTAGGTTCATGGCATTTTGATACATCATGAAGCATAGGTTCAAACAGAATTGTGCATATCAAATAACAATTAGGCAAGGATTCTACACATAGGCAACATCTTGATAGTTGAAAGCCAATACATATATTTAGAGCAAAACAAGGCACATAGTATAGCAAATAAGTTCACTTAAGTAATGTTATTCAGAACAAACAGTGGCATATTCATAGCATAGTAAGGGCAAACACTTGTCATACTAACATATGAAGGATACAAAGACAACCTAAGTGTATGGACCAAACCAACTCTGATTCAAGGAAGGGGGCAATCGAATGGTCATAAAAATATAGGCATATCATAGCTATGATCAAGTATGGTTATCAAGGGCACTCATATCCAACAAACAGTTAGTCATGCAGAAACAGAAATGACTCAGGGCAAAAAAACAAGGTGAACTCTCAGTCAATTTCAATCAAAAGACCAAACTCCACAAATAAACAGTATACAAACACAGATTGCTACTTAGGCAAAACAAAACAATATATTGAGGACATGCTTCAAATTTACACCCTTCATACAAAACCTTAATGCAAAGATCAACACATTTACACATATATTAGGCACAACATTAAAACGATAGTTTACACAAACTGAGTCTTTGCTAGACAGACAAAAGGTAGCAAGACAACATCAAACTCTAAATAACAAACTTAGTATTTAAGAACATGTCTAGCCTTCATACATTGAACCAAAATTAAACCAATAGGTTGCAACATAAAAAAACTAAGCAATTACTTGCATACATTAGCAGTTCAAATAAACCAAATTCAGGCACATTAGTCAACCAAGAATCAATGGCAAGGCAGAGTGGTGCATACAAATGTAAACACATACATGAATAACAAATGTGTCAACCTTAATACAACAAGCATCATCAATAACAAAGTTTCAAAACCATGATTTTGAGTATATAAAATGATCATACACTGATGGTGACAGAAAAAATAAAATCAGTGCTACTTTAATGAGATTAACTTAACAGCATTCAATCAAATATTAAACACGCCAACAAAAGTGATAGATAAGTTCATCCACTATACGACTTATGAGCATATCAGAAATACATAGGGAACTAAGATTCATGAATCTCTTATCTCAAAATCACATCCAAGCACATATGACATACATAAGTAGGTTAACAAATTCAACCATCTAAGCTTGACAGTGTAATACCAAAGTGAAACTTATATCCTCACAGCCAGCCAATGAACAAAAACTTAATCATCATGGTGATATGTCAAGCATAATGATTTAACAGAAAGCAGCATACATGTATACTTCAACATATCAGTACAACAATCAAAACCATTCTACTTCATGAAATTAGACCCTGAGCAAGAAATCAACAAACTCAAGCACATATTAACAAGCTACATATGTAAAGAACAACAAAATGCACATGACAAAATGATATCAGTTGAGCATGAACATTAAAAGGGAAAGAATGGTTACCAAGTGGAGTAATGTCCACTGCACCTTCGAGTATACTGAATGCTCTACTTCTGAACTAACAAGAGAACTCCAAAGCAAGCCTTCTCCTTCCTTGCTCGTGAAGCTTAGAACTCAGAAACTATTTGAGTATTTTGTGAAAAGTTGTTGGTGAGTTAAAGTGTTGAGGTGAGCTCCTTTTATAGGCTGAGAAAATGGGCCTTGGTTCCTTGAGTCCAATGATCAAACACATGGTATGCTGAATGGAAAACTAGGGTTTGCAACGTCTCTTTTCAAATTCAAACTTGGTCCACTTCTTGGAGACAAACACGTTGCTCTGCTGCACAAAAACCACAGAGGTTGCAGGGCCAATTTCACGACTCAGTGCATTGCTTGAAACTCCTTCTCTGTTGTCATACGAGAGGGTACCAGATGAGGCAATGGTTGGGATCACGCAAGGGTATCTGTAGGTGAACACAGTTCGTATGCTGAAACAAGTAACTCCTCAGAACCACCTTTAATGAAGCAAACCACGAAAGCTCAAACGGGAAGTGGTTTGGAATTCAAAAGTAAGAAAACGCGCCAAGGAATTGGGTTATAGAAGTGATTGAGATGAGTTTGATACAACTTGGTCTTGAATTTCCTCTTCTCTTCTGAAATTTGCAAACACGACAAAGGAGAAGAACAAGCTTTGGTTGTTTTGCTTCTTTGCTAGCCACGCGGCGTCTCCTCATTGGTCAGAGAGGTATAGTTGAAAAGTTAAACCACCTTTCCTGATTCCTATTGGTCCTCAGCCAATGAGTTCATTCCAATATGGTTTGTAACATGAATTTGCAACGTTGGGCCTATGATGATGGGCTTAAAGATCAAATATTTTTAGAATTGGTTTTCTCTTCTTTTTTTTGTTATAAAAAGAAATGGTTAGAAAAATAAATAAATAATAGGTGAATTTGGTAATTGAAATGGTTATGGATTAGGAGAAAATGGATATTGGCAAATAGAGATAAAATTGGATAAAAATGGTTAATAAATGACTATTGAAATTGGTTAGGAATTAAAAATGACAATTGAGGGTAGATAAAATGGATAGATATTTGGTTATGGAGAAGATCATGGAGAGGGTCATGGAGATATCTCTTTGAAATGAGAGACTTGTTTGATTCAATGCTCCATCCAAAATCTTAATTGATCAATTCTTGAATCTTCTTGAGATAGAACCTGATTCACAAATGAAACAAACACAAACAAAACTTGAGAAAAGGGTTAGCTATGCAATATGATTGACCTAATATGACATGCAAGAGATCAATGAATCTAAGGGTAAAATTTGGGGTACAACAAAAGGGTCAGAGAAAAGGGGCAAGTACAAAGTATTAGTTCGTAGGGTGAATATTGGATACCTGACCCTCTCAAGCGAGAGGGTTTATATAGAGCCCTAGCGTGTGGGCAACGATCCTATTTTCGGGGCGAAAATACCGTTTTCTCGAAGAATAGGTAACTGCCCAAACTAGCCGTTATGTTGGGCAGGGTGCCCGAAACTAGCCGTTATGTCGGGCATAAGTGTAGTTTCGGGTACATGCCCTCATCTGTTCGGGGAGTAGAGAAGCCGTGCGTAACGGGTAGCATTTCCAGGGAGGAGCGATGCAGTCCCTGCTCGGTTGGAGGGGCAGAAAGGTAACTTTTGCCCATTTGTGGATTGGACTTAGGCGATTGGGCCGTTCTAGAGCAGAAGTGGATTGGGCCATGCCTGGCCGTTGGTCCAGTCCAGAACAGATTATTTTTAATATTTTTTATTCATCGACCAATGAGTATATTGACTCCAAATTATGTAAGAGTGTTAATTGTATCTTGCACAATTCATCATAATTTATTGTTTGATTTCTAATTTGTTGGAGATAGAATATTAGTTGTTGTGATTACGGAAATTTATGGTAAGAAAACCTTCAACAATTGTTAACACTGAGAGACATGGGTTACATAGCAAGAAATCTTGTGTAATTATTTTGAAACATTATTGTTATAATTGAAAACCAATTGTGTGTTCAAACGGAATTATCAGACAAAGGATTTAAAAACGGACATAATCGCCTTCATTATCATATTTTTCTAAGTATTTTACATTCATGTTGTTCTCTGTCAAACATACATTATTTGCATATCCTATTATTATTATTGTTTACCTTTTATTTTCTCTTTTCATTCAAAGCATGTAAGTTATCATTGTCTTTAAGAATTATAACAATCCTCGTGGATACGAATATAGAAAATTTATTAAGTGAAGACACATTTGATACACTTTCTAAACAACCATTAGGGTTTTGGTGTCCTTGTTTGAGATTTTTGAATTATTTCAACAAGGAAAGTCATTCATTTTGCTTATTTTTAATTTTTATTTTATGTTTCTCTTTGTTTTATCTTTATTTCAATTTTATACAAAAAATAAAACAAATAATATCTATTTAATTTTTATTTATTTTTTTGTTAATTGTTCGGAGATACAAAGGTGTTTGTGTTTGTTTTGTGTTTGCGAGGTACATCATCCTACAAACTATTGTTTGATTTCGAGATTGAGAAAACCACTAAAATACTTCAAAAATAAGCTCAATTAACTAAGTGAGTAGCAAAAGTATAGAATGAGAATATGTCGGATTCAGAGGATGAGCATGTACATTCAACATAACATTATCCCCATTAATCATGACACAAAATACCACCACCAAAGTTACGTAAACATACTTTAGGCACTTTCGGCTGAAGATCCACCAGGAAGCAGGACACACATGGGTTCCAACCGGAGGATTGATGGTATTCCATTATGAATATTTAAACAGGTTCTACAATACATGTTCATTTTTGTTGTCCAATAGGGTTAATTGAATACCAAAAGAAATTAAGATTATTTACATCCATGGTGACATGAAGAGCGTAAAATTGGTTAGAGTATTTTTCAATAAGTTCTATTCACACTTGGAAAGAGCTAGAAGATAAGTTTTTTTTATAGTGGATCTATAGTGAGAAAGTTTGTATACAAAATGACAGGCATCACCAACTACTAGCAAGGCAGTGCCCAATCTCTCTATGATGTTTGGGAGAGATTCAAACTTATGCGCAAAAAGTGTCAATCACATGGTCTTGACAAATATTTCATACGGGGACTAACATATCACACTTGTATGTTGGAAAATTTCTTCTAACATAACAAGTACTCAACCTGTCTCTCAGCTTACTAATTTTTCACTCGAATTGATAGGGTAATCACACAATTAACGTACAAAAGTATTTACCATAAGTTTGTAAAATTTCTAATAAAATCAATCAAAGTCATATAAACCACTACTACAAAAAACACATAAAATAACGGTTAAAAAATATATATTATCACGCAGAATCGGTCGTTGTTACGTAGCGTGTGGTTTTATATGCGTTACTTACAATCACGGTCGTATGACAGTTGTAGAAAACTGAAAAGCGCGGTACCTATAATCACAATTGTTTTAAGTACCCGTTGGGAAAAGTCTGTCAGCATTTTTTTATTTTTGCCATATGTTTTGCCTGACAAATTTATAACTTTTATCACAATATACAATATTAAATATTTTAGCACAACAACATCAAGAACAACAAGATTAACAAGAATAACAAGAACAATAACAAGAAGAACAAGAACAACAAACATAACAATAACAACAAGAACACCAAGAACAACAAAAACAACAACAAGAACGACAAGAACAACCAGAACAATAACAAGAACAACAAGAACAATAACAACAACAAGAGCAAAAATAAGAATAATAACAAGAGCAACAACAAGAACAATAACAATAACAACAACAACAATAATAACAAGAACTACAAGAACAACAAGAACAATAACAAGAACAACAAGAACAATAACAATAACAACAACAATAACAACAACAAGAACAAAAATAAGAATAACAACAAGAATAACAAGAGCAACAAGAACAATGACAAGAACAACAATAACAACAACAACAACAACAACAAGAACAAAAATAAAAAAAATAGATAAATAGAATAGTTAAACAATAACATTTTACCTGTAGAATTGTTAAACAGGAACAAATTGTAACATGTTAATGGAAGCAATGTTTCTGAGTTTTGTTTGTGAAAAAAATGACGTTTTCAAGTTTGGTTCAATGGATAAATAATGTTTCATAAATGGAAGAAATTTGGAGGCAAAAGATGAAATTTGTCTAAGTATGTCTTAGGCAAAAGTGAATGAACTAAGAGCGTTATATATCTTTAAAAAAAGAAGGTGCCACCTAAAACCACAGTTAGTTTAAATACTCGTGGTGAAAGGTCTTACACTTATAATCAATGTTGATTTAAATACCCGTGGTGAAAGGTCTGTCAGCATTTAAAAAAAATAAGTAAATAACAAAAAATGATGATGTTGGGATTTCAACCCATGACCATACGCCACTTTTCACCACGGGTATTAAATCAACCATGGTTATAGGTGGTTAAATAAAATTTAAAAAAATGCTTGCGCCTAAATATCACATATTACAGCTGTTGATTGAATATCTGTAGTAACACGGACGTGATATATGTGTTTTCCGTAGTAGTGAACCACACTTTTAGAGGTCTTTCAAAGTTGTAATGGGGCTTATGTTAAGGTAGGTTAATTTGGGATAGCAGGCTTAAACCTTTGGAGTTAGGTACCTAGTTTTCCTTATTTTATCATAATCCTTTTCATATCAACTCTTGCTTAATTACTTTAGTACTAGAGATTAATATTTTATGGTCCTAAACATTCCTTTTCTCATTTTTTTTTGAAGAAGTTGCTTTGACTTCTTGATTTTTCTCATTTTTATTTTTGAATTTTTTACCAAAATATCTAGCACCCGACCCCAAACTTAAACTCTGCTTACTTACAAGAGCAACCTCAAACTTATTCTTTTGCATATGACCAAGAAAATAAACTAAATTTTCTACCTAACTCCAAATAGAGGGTGGAAAGATTTAATCTTTCAAGTCAATTGGCTAATTATTGTGGCTATATCACCGAAAGAAAGGGCTTATACTCGAAGTGGTTAGCAAAAGGATATAAGCATGCTATACATGTTAGTTTGAAAAGGCTCAGAGTTTATCACAAACAAGTGCCTCAGTGTGTATTTATCAAACCAATAGATTAAATCAGAAATGATGTAAATTTTAGAAAATAGTAATTGTACGGATACTCTCATAAGAAGGAAAAGTAAACAATGGAATATTTGGCTCAAACTTTACTAGTTGAGGTATTTGGAGATTGGGTACAAGGTAGTTGGTTGTTCCTTTCTTCCTCAACTCTCAATACGCAAGGAACTTTCCTGATGATCACCTTTGTGTTTTTATGATTCTTATGCTTCATCTGTTCACTACTAAATTTGTAATTTTGTAAATCTGAAAGAAATAGCAGCAACAAACTTGGTTATTAAAGATAAACATAAATCTATTGGTACAGATGGGAACTAAATATTGTAGCTAATACTCTAGATTGACTTGAGAGATTGATTTGTTGGACGTAAAAGGGAATCTCAGAAAATTAATACAAATTCAGAAAACTCCAAATTAACATGTTATTGGAGCGGAAAAAGTCTTGCACGTCTTGCATGGTGTTGTTGAAGTCTTGGTTTTGTTCGGTCCACTTTGCCCTCGTCTAATTGATGTTGATGCTCGAGATAAGCAACTTCGCTTTAGACCCATTGCCTAAAACAACAACAACATTAAAGAGTGCAAAGAGATTAGAAAAAATATTAGGATTAGAGATAGTTTTTAGTCTCTCTTTCTTCTTTCAATCCCTTTCTCAAATCTTTGTCATACTGCTCCTAAATGTGACATGCTACAAAATAAAAATAGTTAATTAAAATAAAATGAAATTTAAATTTTACAAATGAAATAAAAACTTATCTAATGGGTTACCTCCCATTAAGCGCATCTTTAAGGTCCTAAGCTTGGTCTTTCAATTTTTTGTGTTAGGGCGGCATATATGACACGAAAAACACATAATCCTTCTTCTTTATTTTGTTTGGTAGGAACTCCATCACTTCCAGAAGTTGAAGATTTTTCTTCCATATTCTCTTCAGCTTGATAATATTGAATAAGACATCAATCTCATCCAGTACTTTATCTATTTCTCCTCTTTTATCATCCTTGTTGTTAAAATTAGGAATATTCTTTTGTTGAAGATCTTGTTGTTGGATATCTACTTCTAAATAAATTACTGGATTTGGAGCTTTATCAAAAGCTATACAATTCTCATCTTGCATTCTTGCTCTTTTCCTAAACAATTGTTTCACCTATGCTTCTTTTATTATTTCTTCAATTTCTTTATCAGGTGTTGTGCATTTTTCTTTTTCTTTCTCTTTTTCAACTCCTCTTTCAGCGACTACCTCACATTCATGTTTGAATTCCCTTTCAATTTCCTTATCTCTGGGACTATCTAAACTTTTCCCCTCGAACTCCCCACTAGAGCTCAGTTTTAATACTAATCGGCTAGATACTATGCAAAGTTGCATAGGTAAGTTCTCGAAGGATGCTTTCATGTCCTTTTGTAAGGTATCTTGTTGCGCGTTGACTTTCTGCAAATTTATTTGAGTAACTTTTATGAACTGGGTCAAGGTTTCTTTAAGTTGAGATGATGAATCCTTTTACCATGAATGCTTAGTGTTGACGTACGGTCCTGGTTTAGAATATTTCTTGCATTTTGCAGAATGAGAGTTTTTACTGCAAATTCAATTGTATAAGTTTCAAACTTTGCTAAGCTAGCAGAGATTTCATCTTGCGTGATTGTCTTGACCTTGCATACAAAAAAAAAAGAAAATAACCTTAGTAAACTACATTAGATAAAAAAATAAACAAGAATAAAACTAGAAAGAGAAAGAATAGGAAAGAAAATTTAAGAAGAAACAAAAATAACTAATTACAAAAAATATTTACAATTGAAAAAAAATTAAACAACACAAGTGTCGCCTTGTTGAAATTTTCAACAGTCTCCGACAACGGCGACAAAAACTTGATGACTTCTCGAAAACTGTATAGGTAGTGTTGAATTAATAAAAAAGATTGAATCCACAAGGACTTCTATTTAACAAGACAATATTGTACAAGTTTAGAAAATACTAATTTGGGGGGGGGGGGGGGTTGATTTATTAATTGCGAAAAGAAAATGTAGTGTCCTGTCAATAATACAAAAGCGGGCAGGTTTTGTATTGAATCCCCTATTTCTCTACTGTTGATGTTCAATGTATTAGATGAATTATATCGTCACTATAATTCCACGGTGAACTAACACAACCTCTATACCTAATCCCTTGGTGTATAGACCATTAATATATACTAGAAGTCTCATGTACATATTCAACTAGCATAAGTGAGATTAGGCGATGCAATAGAATGTTAATTCATAGGCCACTACTTGAGGTCTCCTATCCCAATTCAACTGGCATAAATATGACAATTGCTCTAGGTCCAACACATAGACTAATGGTCAGTATTCCTTATATGCCCAAATTCAGATTAAAAGAGTATCTCACATAAAAAGCATTACGAACAAGAAACAATTGAATAGAATTATAATTCAAATTATTAGTGCAATAACAAATCAAACATATGTCCTAGCAGTATTAAAATATGTTCATCCTACAAAACCTAACCCAGAGAGAATTAGATACTCATAATTAAAATTATAATACCAAATAAAAATAAGAGGTTTGCATAAGAGATCCCTTGAAGAACTGGCCTCCAATGGCTTGAAATGCGCTCCAAATATGCCTTTCGGTGTTGTAAATCATCACTTGTAGAGTACAATCGTAGAACCCTTGAAAAAGTGCCAAACTTCCACTTTTAAAGTAGCCAGAATGCATCAGAAAAGCCTAGAAAACAAACCCATCGCACGCGCGTTACTGTCCATTGTGTTGTACCCTAATTTTTACCCCTAAGATTCCATATGTCATTTGCATCTTTGCATCACAAACAAGATCATGCTTTGGTTCCTCTATCCCTCTCATCTTTGGGTTTATACCTTGCAGGGATCGCCGAGCATCTGTGTGTTTCTTATTTGCCTTTATTTGCTTATGTTTACTAACCTTTAATCAAAATCCAAAATTATGTTTGTTTTCCCTTTTACTAACTTTTTCAGGAAGAGGTTTGGATCAAGAATGTCAAATACCAGTTCCCCAGCCCGAATGAAATTCATCTAAACAAAATCAAAGTTGATCTGTAAATAATTCAAAATCACCTGGTCAAGAGTTTCCAAGAATTGATTGATTATTACTCAAGAAACCTTAAGGTTCATGTGTTTATTTCCATGTCTTCTTTAACAAGTCAAAAAAACCGAGCCAGAGCCAAGACAACAAAACAAAAAGGCATTTTCCTCATTTTTTCATTGTGTTAATCGATTAACCAAAATTTGGCTAAAAACTGAATTTTTCAGGTTCTGCAGCATTTTGGCACCAATATTCAAATGTGACCTCATGTGGAATATTCTAGATCATGCAAAATCATCACAAAAATAATTCCCCTACATAATCACAATTAATTCCCAGCAGCTGATCTCTTGTTGATCTTTGTTGCTTGATTCCTTGAGCTAAATTTTTGCGATTCCATTGGTGTTAATTTCTCTTAATTTGATGGAATTTTCGTGCTCAATTGCATTCATGATCATGAGGTGTTTGAAAAAATGATTGAATCATGGAAAGCTGATTTTTGTGTTGTTTTTTTGCTGTCTTGCCAGTGTTAATCAATTAACCAAATGCATGTACAAATTGGTTAATCGATTAACCATAGTCAGAATTGTGTTTTTTGGCTTGTTTTGGGATTGTTTTTAGTTCTTTCCTTTCTTCTTCCATTTCCTTTGGTTTTGCCTTGAATTGTAGTGTTTGTTGATCAAATTTCTCTTTAAATTCCATGGATTTTGGGTGTTTGATGAGGTTGGATAATCCTTCATTGGTTCAAATCTATCTTTAAGTGGATCATTGGATCCATTTTAGGTGCTTTGAATTAGTGATAGGTTTAGTACCTTAATCCACCAAGAAGAGTGATGGAACTTAAAGATGGAATTATTTAAATATTGTAATTCAATTTGGCTTCCTTTCCCCCTCTTCTTCTTCTTTTTCTTTTGGTCAATGAAAATCTTTAATACCATTAGACTTCTCTTTGAAGTTATGATAAAGATGAGACCAATACCTCTTTTCTTTTAGTGTGACAAGTTTTAGGAGAATGACCTACATGTCATTTCTCTAACATGTATTAACACGAACATTATTATTGACTGGCCTCAGATAGTCGTGGCTCCTAGATAAGTCCGATTACGATTGCTTAACATAACGCTAAATTGTCCCGAAATCGGAAAATCAGTTTGTTTTTGTAAGTGAGTTGTCAATCTCCTACTCTCCATAGTGTGGTGTGAAATATATTGTCTCCTTGTTGTTAAGGGAGTTAGTTTGCATACTCGTCGATTTTATCTGAGTTGAAGCCATTCCCTCAATGATGTATGGATTCATGTTTTCATGCTTATGGTTGACTAGTCGAGTATTCTCCGAAAAACCACCAATTGTTTTCCATCACTATCACTAACTTACTAACTATATAATTGCACTAACTTTACTTTGTGCTTTTTTAATTTTTGCTCTATATTTTCTTGTCATTTACTTTATGCCTCTACTTTTAGCATTTTTTTCTTTTTTATCATATTATCATCTTATTTTCTCTTTGTCCACTTGGACACATGTTTATGTTTATGCTCTTTTTATTTTTGTCCACTTGGACCATACCTCTCTTAAGACACTACTAAATACTTAAACAATTAAAAGACTTGGTTCTCTTAATTCTGAACTGTTTTGACTTTATGAATGGACTTGGACCTTGGACTTCGGACTTAGATCTAAGATCTTTACCCCATGCTCTTGGAGATGGGAGACCTTGGATTTTTGGTTATGGCTTACTTATGGCTTATGCTCAAAGTGGAAGGAATTTTTGCTTGTGTTTATGCTATGGAGTTTGCTATCATGTGGTTAGATGTTCCATTCTCTAGCTCTTATTTTCTTTCTAGGGTAGTCACTTCTTCTCCACCCGTTCTTCAATTTTCAAATTCTTCTCCCTTTTTTCAAAACCTTCTTGTTTTTAAAACTATAACCTCTTTCACAAAAAAAAAACTTTACTTTTGTCAAGAGCATTTTTCAAACTTTATTTTCTTTAATAAATGTCAATCAATGTTAATCATACTCTGACTCTTTTCAAAAAGACAAAAAAATATTCAAACTCATTCAAACCTTTTGTGCCTTATGCACTTCTTCTTTTAAAAACTTTTTCATAAGTTTAGAAATGAGTCACTCTTTAAGCTAAATTATTCGCTTGGAAATGACGACTTGTCTTTACATTTAAAATCAACCATAACAAACCAATTTTGTTATTTGTACCACGAACTACGAGGTTTTGATCCTATATTGCACTTTGTGGGTACGTAGGCATGAGGCGATAAGTCTCTCCAAACACAAAAATCTTAAAAAACAATTTCTCTTCTCATCTCCCCAATATCATTTCAAACAAACATTTTCAAACCAAAAAGCGTAGATATTTCAAAGGGTTCCTATATAGTACTATAGATGTTTTGGGTGCTAACACCTTCCCTTAGTGTAACCTGTAACACCCTTTTATACCCCAAAATAATAATCAGATATTTTAATTAGAAAACATAACCACATGGGTGTTACACACATTAAAACACATAACCTGCTCCGTAACACGGGTTACCACAGAAATAAATTCAATGACATATTTATACCTGGGATGTTACACGACATCCAACACATCCGATTTGGGTCAAGTACTGATATAATAAGACATTTATTACCTGTCCTCGCATGCTCACCTAATAATTTACGGTATCATCGCAGCAGAATCACTAATAAACATACAACAATAGCATTGTAACTCAAGACAAGTCTCATATATTTCAACTTAATAGCATAATCAAAAGAGTATGATAATCAACTCAAAACAACTTAAAATCTCAACAACACAAAAAGTTTGTACTTCGACAACAATAATACAAAAATCAAATCAAGCGTTTATCCCAACCCGATGTTACATGATCAGAGCAAGGAACCACTAAATAAAAGCGATAATTACAGAAGTAACTCCAAGGCTATCTTCCACTTACATCAGCAATGCTACTCCTGAGTATCTGCATAATACCTATGTAAAGGCAACATTCAAACAGAAGGGGTGAGAATACGATTCAATAATAGCGGTAAAATAAAAACAAAAGTAGAATAATCTAACAACGTCACACACTAAATACAACAACATATGCATAACAAGTATTCTCATCCACATAACATAACATCACAATAATCACCAAATGCAACACAAATGCAAATGTACTCGACAACTGACTCAACATGCATGTGGTACCAAATTATGAACACTTAGGTCCATTTCACTTCACGATCCCCACCATAGGATCGATTCCCTCTTGGAACCGGAGCACACCAAAATTGCTACCATCACCATAGGCAACGCTTCACTAATTCCATAATAGAATTAGCTACTTGCACATGATCCCCACCATAGGATCAAGGCTCACCAAAACTAGACTGAAGTCTGTACACCATGATGCATGAATTCACAATAACATGCAATATCATCAAAATGATCATCAAATTAATCGCCAAAATAACCACCAAAATTATCACCAAAATAATCAGCAAAATTATCATTCAAGAGTATAATCAAAATTATCATCCAAAAATTATAACTCGAGAGAGTTCCCAAGGAACTCTAAACAACTCTACATCACTCCTTACAACTCTAAAACAATTCTAAAGATCTAAAAAAATGTTCTACTGACAACTATTGCACATAAAAATAACTCTTATGAACTCAATCGAGAACTCTAACAAATTTGTAGACAACTCTAACCAAATAGAAAAGAATTTAAGTTAATCAAATAATCCAATTATTTATTTCTCATTTAAAACTCTAAGCAATTACTAATAATATTAAATTATTATTATTATTATTATTATTATTATTATTATATTACATATGTCAATAATGAAATACATGCCGGCAATACTGAACGAACCACAACCTCTTATATACCATGAAAGCCATTGTTTATTATGCGTTAACATATAACATGTGAATGCTACAGTATCGCTGCCTACACATATGTCTATATAACTTGAAATATAAATTATGGCTTATCTATATAAAGGCATGCTGTGTGTGATATTATATATACATATCTAGCAATCCTAATATGATACGAAACCTTAACGAACATTACAGAATCACGATTACAGTTTATTATGTTCTAACAATTCCCTAACAAACCGACGGTAATCACAGTATATGAATGACACATGAAAATATATACTCCCTCCTAAGTAAATTGTGACTTTTTAAGTTCATTCAATAAATAATGTATATGAACTATATATAAATTAGATGCATTAATTACTTAATGAATCTAAAATGTTAAAATTTGCTTATACATAGGAATGAAGAGAGTATTTATGAAAGACGACTACCGTACACGCATTCATATAGTGAACGCTAAAATATTACCATGACAAGAAACATATATTTTTATTTTATTTTATTTTCAACAATTCAATCTCTGACAAGAAACAATCCCTAAAACCCATATCGGAAATTAACAAAACCTTTCTACCCTTTCATGATACCCCTATTATTGAACCAGATTTCCACCCTTACTTTAGATTTCCAGCAAGCACTCTAAACTCTTCAACAATAGTGGTTTTTTCTCTCTAAACTTTGCCCTTCCCAATTACCATTGTTGCCTCTTTTCTCCCAAAATACACACTCTCAGATTCTCCAAAACCCTATTTTATTCCAACACCTATTTCCTTCTAATTAGGCTATTCCCCTTTTACCCTTAACTTATCCTTATTTTTCTCATAATACCCGTACTCCTCTTACTAACTCTAATTGATGAATATTTTTATTTATCTTAATATTTATTCAAATAAATTAATTCTCCATAAAACTCGATTATTTCCCTTATTTTTCTATAACATCTTATTTTCCAACTAAATCTCACCATTTTATTTTATTCTACTTAATTAATTAATTCAAATAAAAATACTATCTATTCTAATAATTAATTAAAATTTCCATCAATTCAAAAAAATATGTCAAGCTCTTACTCTCTCTATGCCTCTACTTCAAGGACACTTACCCCCACAATCACACAACAATTAGTTTAAAACATCAATTAATTAAATAAATGTTTAAATAGTCTTTTGGTCCCTGTAAGTTAGCGAGTTTTTTATTATGGTCCCTGTAAGTCTTTTTTTTTTGTTTTAGTTCTTATATTTTACTCTTTGCATATGTTTTAGTCCCTAAAACCAAAATCCGCAGGTTTCCTGCGAATTTTTCTTCGATTTTTCCTGTGGATTTTGGTTTTAGGGACTAAAATGTATACAAACAGTAAAATATAAGGACTAAAACAAAAAAAACTTACAGGGACCAAAATCAAAAACTCGCTAACTTGTAGGGACCAAAAGACTATTTAAGCCTTAAATAAAAATCTAAATAATTCAAATTAAATTAATTAATTGAATTCTGGGTGTTACAACTCTCTCCCACTTAAGAAATTTTCGTCCTAAAAAATTATCTGATGAAAACAGAGCCGAATACGACTCTCTCATATGCACTTCACGCTCCCAAGTCATGCTCCCACCAGCTGGTCCTCCCCAAACTACCTTTACCAAGGCAATCTCTTTACCCCGCAACTGTTTCACCTTTCGATCCTCTATCCGTATGGGCGATGCCTCCACAGTCAGGTTATCTTTCACCTACACATCATCCACTTGGATCAAGTGAGACGGATCCATAATATATATTTTCAAGTGAGACACATGAAACACATCATATAGATTAGCAAACAGCGGCGGCAAAGTAATCCAATAGGCCATCCCTCATATCCTCTGTAAAATCTGGCATGTACCAACAAAACGTGGTGTGAGCTTTTGAGACTTCAAAGCTCGACCAACTCCAGTTACCGGCGTAACTCTCAAAAACACGTGATCTCCCTCTTGGAACTCAAGTGCTTTCCTCCTTTTGTCATGGTAACTTTTTTGACGACTCTGCGAAGCTTTCATTTTTTTGGATCATCTTGATCTTTTCAGTTGTCTGGTGAACAATCTCAGGTCCGAGCACATCACTCTCACCTAAATCATACCAACACAAAGAAGTTCTACACCTTCTACCATACAATGCCTTGTACGGTGCTATTAAAATACTAGAATGACAAATGTTGTTGTAGGTAAACTCAATCAACGACAAGCAGCTATCCCAAGCACCTTCTTGTTCTAGCACACAAGCCCTCAACAAATCTTCCAATGATTAGATGATCCTCTCTGTTTGACCGTCTGTCTGCGGATAGTAAGCAGAACTCAACCTCAGCTTAGTACCCAAAGCTGTCTGCAAACTCTCCCGGAACCTCGATGTGAATCTCGGATCTCTATCAGACACAATACTTGAAGGAATACCATGCAGTTTCACAATCTCATCAATATACAATTTAGCCAGCTTCTGCAAAGAATAATTGATCTTTATCGGTATAAAATGAGTCGATTTGGTCAATCTATCAACAATCACCCAAATTGAATCACGTCCCTTCGAAGTCTTCGGTAGACCGGTCACAAAATCCATGGAAATGTTATCCCATTTCCACTCTAGAATATTCAACGGTTGCATCAGACCCAACGACTTCTGATGTTCAATCTTCGATTCCTGACAAGTCAAACAAGCATACACAAACTCAACTACTTCCTTCTTCATTCCTGGCCACCAAAATAACTTCTTCAAGTCTTGATACATTTTTGTGGCACCAGGATGAATACTTAACCCACTTCTGTGACCCTCCTCAAGAATGCTCTTCTTAATTTCTGGCACATTCCGAACACACACCCTATCTCTGAACCTCATCACATCATTTTCATCAGCCCAAAAATCACCTCCGTTACCTTGGTTTATTAACGTGAGATGATCCACCAAACCCAAATCAGATTTTTGACCTTCTCTGATTTCTTGAAGAATGCCACTAGTCAGCTTCAGCATACCCAACTTCACACTGTTAGGAGTCTCTTCACACACTAGACTCATATCTCTGAATTGTTCAATCAGTTATAACTCTCGAACCATAAACATTGACATATGTAAAGACTTTCTACTTAACGCATCAGCTACAACATTAGCCTTACCCGGATGGTAACTCAATTCATAATCATAATCCTTCAGAAGTTCAAGCCATTTCCTCTGCCTCATATTCAACTCTTTCTAATCAAACAGATACTTCAGGCTCTTGTGATCGCTGAACACTTCGAACCTGGATCCAAAAAGATGATGCCTCCAAATCTTCAAAACAAAAACCACAACTGCCAACTCTAAGTCATGCATAGGATAATTCATTTCATGAACCTTCAGTTGTCTAGAAGCATAAGCAACGACCTGACCATTATGCATCAGTACACCACCAAGACCCATCTTTGATGCATCACAGTATACTACAAAAGACTCACTCGGATTAGGCAAGATCAATACCGGAGCACTCGTCAATTTCTTCTTGAGTTCTACAAAACTCTCTTCACATGCAACATCCCACACATAAGCTTGACCCTTTCGAGTCAACTGAGTCAAAGGCAGTGCTAACTTCGAAAAGCCTTCTATAAACCTGTGATAATAACCAGCTAAGCCAAGGAAACTTTGAATCTTAGTAGCGGACTTTGGAGTCTCCCACTGCAACACATCATCAACTTTCGACGGATCAATAATAATTCCTCCACTAGAAATCACATGACCGAGGAAACTTACCTCTTTTAACCAGAATTCACACTTGGACAACTTGACATAAAGCTTTTTGTCTCTCAACACCTACAATACAACTTTTAGATGCTCTGCGTGTTCTTCCTCGGACTTAGAATATATCAAGATGTCGTTGATGAATATGACTACAAATTGATCCAGATAAGGATGGAAAATCCTATTCATATATTCCATGGACACACCTGGCGCATTAGACACTCCAAACGACATTACTGTATATTCATAATGACCATACCTTGTCCTGAATGCAGTCTTTGGGATATCCTCTGGTTTCACACGAATCTGATGATAACCTGACCTCAAATCTATCTTGCTAAACACATAAGCACCCACTAATTAATCCATCAGATAATCAATTCTCGAAAAAGGATACTTGTTTTTGATAGTAACCTTATTCAATTGTCTGTAGTCAATACACAACCTCATACTGTCGTCCTTTTTCTTAACTAGCAACATTGGGGTACCCCACAGAGAAACACTTGGCCGAACAAACTTCTTCTCAAGCAACTCTTCCAACTGTTTCTTTAACTCACCTAACTCTGAAGCAAACATTCTATACGGAGCCATCGACACATTATTAGTACCAAGTACCACATCAATGGAAAACTCAATCTCACGCTCTGGTGGCAAGTCACTGATATCATCTGGAAATACATATGTGAAATTGCACATAACAGACATATCAACACTTGCAACCTTATTGTCGACTTGCAATGATGCAAACATTGCAAACATCTGAGCCTCATCTTTTAAAAGTTCTTCTACTTGCTTTGCAAATAAAAACATCAGCTCTCCACAATCACCAAACTTTGGGAACCTCATAGTTTTACTGTAGCAGTTGATATGAACATAGTTGAACTCCAACCAGTTCATTCCAAGGATAATATCGATTTGATGCAAAGGTAGACAGACCAAGTCCATCACAAAGTTCTTACCATAAATGGTCAAAGGACAACTCAAACAGACTAACACATTAGTCACAAAACCATTAGTCGTCGATAACCATACTCCCAACCATAGAAGATAATTTTAAACCCAACCTCGTAGCACACTCAAGCGAAATAAACGAATGAGTAACACCAGTATCAATAATAGCAATTAACTCAACATTGTTAATGAAACAAGTACCTCTGATCAAGTTATCTGCCTTGGGAACCTCTGAACCACTCAAGGTAAACACTCTACCCTTATTCTGGGCAGCAGTAACGACCGTCTTCTTTGACTTTTGATATTACGTGCTGATATGACCCTGTTCACCATAATTGTAACAAGTCGGACCATCATTGCGTGCTGATATGACCCTGATATGATTTTGGTATTATAAGTTTAACCTTTCTTTTTGAGTATATGATGTTTCATCAGTGAGTATATGATGTTTTTAATAATGGTTTGATATGTATATGATGTTTTCTGTTCGGTTTGGCTGATTGGGGATCAAAATCGGAGCTCTAGTAGGGCTCCAATGGTAGAATCATGTTTCTGGTTTTTGCATTTCTAGGCGACCTCCTTAGCGAGGATGGATGTCACTTAGCGAGGAAGACACCCTAGTGAACTATGACAAAATGTGTTATTTCTGGTTTTTGGGTTCTTGCTTGGTGAGTGTGACAATGCAGAGTTTCTGTTTTGACTCGAAATATCGGTCTGTCTCTGATTCCAACGACAGTTGGTTGTTATTTGGTCATGTTTAATGAGATAAATTGGTATGATTGTGTGTTATGTGGATGTTGTTCGATGTTCATATATATATATGTTATGAAGTGCAAGTATAATTATGTGAATTGTTGTACATACTTGTTGATGATTGTTGAGATGTGTATTTCGGAGTGAGAACTACTGTTGATGCATTTAGATGCATGATTGGTTATAGTCATAAGTGTGGCTGTTATCATTGTTGTGTTATTGTTGTTGCATTATCGTATGTCATATGTTGTCGTTGTTGTATAAGAGGCGAGTCACAAATTCAGATGTTGGGACTAGTGATTCGTCTCGAGCTCATATGAGGGGGTTTGGGGTTCAGATGTTGGGACATGTTCGTTTAAAAAACTTTTGTTGAGTTGGTACCACATCCATGGGTTGAGTCGTTGTTGCATTGCATTACATAAAGGTTGTGCAGACGAGTTATTTTGGGTGTTGTTGAGTAATTGTTGTGTTGATTTATGAAATTGAAATGTATGGAAGTTGATGTTTTGCCTTTAGGCCACCCTTGCATTCTTTTGCACCGTTATATATTTTGAGTGTATTCTTATCCCTTTGTTTTGTTGTGGTGTTTTGTGTTCCTTCTTGGGGCACAGACAAACAGGTAGATGAGTAGTTGCTTTATGTGTTTTTAGATTATTGTTGCTCTGATTTATAACACTGGGCGGACAAACGTTATGTTTTGTTTTATTTTGAGTTATTATTGCAAGACTAAATGTTATAACTCCTGATTTTGAGTTGCTTTGATGATTGACGGCATATTGCCCTAATTGAGTTTGCTTTTAAATAAAAGTTATAATTGAAATCATTTGGTTGAGTAGTTGTTTTTAATAATTAATTTCGTTGCGATGAGTCTGACTAAATGTGAACATGTGATGACAAGCGTTTTGAGTGAGACTTACAAATAGAAGCCTGAATAAAAATTGAATAGAATTTACAAATAGAAGCCCTTTTCTAAAATTGAATTAAAAAAATTGTAAACTTAAAAAAAAATCCAATTTAAAAAAAATGAAAGAATTAAAGTTATTTTTAACTAAAATAAAATGGACTCAATGAAGATGCATTAACAGTGTAAACAAATTTTACACTGTCAACTAATAAAAATATATCATTCTATCATATCATATAATTTAAAATTTTTAATCTAACTTAACATGATTTAACATGATTGCAATTGATTGACATCACAAAACTAATTTTAAGTGCATCACCCTTTTAATATCTTCACAAAAAGTTAGTATGTATAAAGTCGAGTGTAATTGGTCAAGCGTATAGAGGCCTCAAAATGCTTGTATTGTCCTATTATAAAGAGATAAGTTAGAAATTCAAATTTTCAAACAATTAATAATTAATAATAATTGAGAGAAGTAACCCTTACGTATAAGCCGCAAAGTTTGAGTTTTTGGAGATCTAAATGGACAAAGTGATTAAGAAGGAAGTTTCAATCAAATCCAAGTTCTAATATTCAAGTCATGGTCCATTAAGAGTCAATTTTCCTTTAAAATTGATTATCATAATTTATAAGTGAAACTCATTTTCATTCATTTTGCGCGTATGTTCTTGTTCGTTTCTTCTTCCCGCAGCCCCACCATTAACGTTTCTGGAAGAGTTACTGTTATCCATGCATGTTTAATATAAAATAAAATTTCATCAAATTAATTGCATTTATTTATTGAAATTATTTTATTTTTGGGATTTTTAGACACAAAATTAGTTATCAAAATAATAATACTAATTCATTTAAACCCGAAGATTCTAGTTCAAATAATATAGTCGATATTGTTAAGTTGAAGGTCATCATCATGGTTCGAACCTTTGACCTCACGATTGTGTGTATAAATTTTTAATAGTTATTACCATTTTGTTTATAAATAAAAAAAAACTAATTCAATTTAAAATTTAAACTTGTATTTCAATTATAAATTTTATCCTTTTTATATAATTATATTATATATAAAATAAAAGATTAGAGGTAGTGTAATATCATTCTAAATTAGTTTTACACCATTATCCAATAGAATTATAACATTTCGCTATGTCATATCCATATTTTAAAATTAAATGTGTGATTTGTCAGAATACACATCGTTGATTGATTGATCATGTAAACTTTTTTTTATTCTTAATTAGTGACGAAGTCCCTTAAATTAATTTCATATTTTACTTTAGTTCCATATCTAATAAACGTTACATTTTGGTTCCTTAAAAACTGCTTCATTAGTTAAATTAGTTCTTTATGTTAAATATTGAAAAAAAAACGTTAAGTTATGATGATCTGGTATGACAGCATGACAAAAGTCAAAATAGTAAGTCAGCAATTTAGATAAAGAACTAAATTGAAATCTTATAGTTACTTAAAGGAACAATCCACGATAATAACAAAACTATGATTAAAGTGATCAGACCAGAATTTCATAACATTTTATCCAATCTTAACCATTTATTTATCAGATTTGAATTTCATAATATTTTGGATTAACGTAATCAAATTTTTTTTATAAAAAGAATCTTGAATTTTATGACATTAAACTAGAATTTTGTTACATTCTTTGATTCAAACCAAGTGTGATAAATTAGAGTGAGATTAAACATGTTTCAAAATGACATACTCCCTCCGTCCCAAATTATAAGTCACTTTACTAAAAAAATTTGTCCCAAATTATAAGTCACCTTACATTCCCAATTCAATATAAATGACATCTTCCTCAATCTACCCTCAAATATTTATTATTATTTATTCTTTCAAGTCTTTTAATTTCTCTCTCCTATATAATTATGAGGGGCATTACTGTAAAGTTATACATAATTTGTCTTTCCCATAAAGTAATAATTAAGTTTCTTAATTTGTGTGAAAAACCCAAAACGTCTTATAATTTGGGACAGAGGGAGTATACTACTACAAAAATGTACACAAAAGATAAAACAATTGTGGTTGACTCAAAATAGGTTTTGCACATTTTTTAAGTCTTTTTTTTCTTTGAAATTGGTTGAGTTGAAGAGAGTGTAAGTGCAGACTAAATTATTGTTGTCTGACTGACCGCTCAATTAAAAAACTCCTCTGGCGAACGGAAAATCCCAAATTGATTTCTAGGGTTCGGTGGGAACCCTAACCCCCATTTGAGCTATGGATTTCTCGGATCTATTCCCGGAAGTCATCCCTTGTTCCAAACCACACGAAGTAAGTCGCCCCCCACCATCAGAGATTCAGAAACCACAGCAGAAAAAGTCATTTGCCCAAGCACTGCAAGGTGTCTGTGACACTCCCTCTTCTCAACTTCCTCAACCTATTATCAAAGGGGACAGACCTGCTATCACTATTCCAGAAGAGGAGTACAAAGCAGGACTTGAAGAATGCAAAAACAACCTTCATGGTAGAGTGCTATGGCCCAAAGGTACCACACCTCTCACTATAGTTGCTCTTAAACAGAAGCTTGCACTAGTGTGGGCTGAGATAAAACACTGGGGAGTCCAATCCTTAGGAAAGGGTTTTTATGAATTTACGTTTTCAAACACTGAAGATATGCGTCGAGTAAGGGCTGCTGGTTCGGTTAGTTTGAGCCCAGGTACATTGAAGCTATTCTCCTGGACAAAGGATTTTAATCCGGCTCTTCAGAACAATACCTCTGCTCAAGTTTGGGTTCGTTTTTATGGTCTTGCTCAGGAGTATTGGAGACCCCGTATTATGTTTGCTATCGCAAGTTGTGTTGGTACGCCCATATGTATTGATTTTGCTGCTGCAAAGCATAGAGTGGACCGAACTTTCGGTCAATTCGTCAGGGTGTTTGTTGACATGGATCTGGCCTTACCTTTGAATCATAACGTGTTGATTAAAAGGGAAGGATTCGCATTTTTCTCTGATATTGAATATGAAAACATACCTGACTTCTGTGGTCACTGTAAGAAAACAGGTCATGTGGTGCAAGATTGCAGATTGATGAAAAACTATGGTCCCAAAACTCATATTTCGAAAGTTTATAAACCTTTGTCAAAACACCAGGAGGAAAATGCAGTCAAACATTCTGATGGGATAAAGATTAATACCGGTAATGATGCGGATAACTTACATGTAAATGTAGAGGAAGATGAAGGTGTTTCTAAGGATGCCTTGATAAGTCCAAATGATTTTGAATATCAAGAGGACCCTGAGGTTGGTCAAAAGGACCATGATTCTGGATCCCCTAGCTCCTCATTCATTGACACTACCATGGTGTTAGCTGATAACAACAATGAGAATTTTCTTCATAACTCCTGGGCGACCCTCGAAGAAACTCCGGAACATGGTGCTTTTTCTAGTGCTGTTGCTAATATTGTCCAGAAAAAATCCTCTCAAGTCAAGAAGAAACCTTCCACTCGGTCTCAAGCAGGACCTAAAAAAACGTCCAAATGATGTGCATTTTTTGGAACGTTCGTGGTGTGGCTAATGCTTCCACTAGATTAGCCTTGAAAAGAATTTTGAAGAAGCACAATCCTGGCTTTCTTTTTATTGCAGAGCCTAAGATTAGCTATGCAAACTTCCCCAAGAACTGGTTTGATAAAATTGGTTTCAAGATGTTTTCCTTCAATAGTTCAGAAAAGCCCTCTCTTTGGTGTCTTTGTAAGGATGAGCTCAATCCAATCATTGTGTCTCAAGCTGAACAATCTGTTGCTTTTACTATTATTGTAGATAATCATTTGATGGCCATTGCGGCAGTTTATGCGTTTACCAATTTGTATAAAAGGGAGGGGCTTTGGAGGGAGTTAGCTGACCTTCTTTCTAAATACCATTGCCTTGGGCATTTATTGGAGATTTTAATGCCATCATTGGAGCCCATGAGCATAGGGGCAGAAACAGCCCTGCTTTGAGACCAATGACTGATTTCCGTAATTGGACGGATGACAATAATCTTCTGCATTTTCCCACTACTGGGGCTCACTACACTTGGTCCAATAAGCGTGATCCTCCGTTTTCCGTTGAGAGAAGGTTGGACAGATGTATTGGGAATCAGCTTTGGGTTGACATTTGTAATAGCATTGCGTTCTCCACTCTCACCAAAGTTTGTTCCGATCACCATCCTCTTCTGTTCGAATTTCATATAAACACTGTTAAGAATGTTTCACAGTTCAAGTTTCTTAATACTTGGACATTGCATGAGGGTTGCAGGGGGCTGATTGAGTCGGTCTGGTCACGTGGCTTTGTTGGATGTCCAATGTATATCCTTAACAAGAAGTTACAGCTTTTGAAGAAAGAACTTAAAAGTTGGAATAAGAGTACTTTTGGCAACATTGCTGAAAATGTAAAAAAGCTGAGCATGATCTTATAGCTGTTCAAGGTTGTATACATGTTAATGGTGTTTGTGAGAATCTCAAGCGCTTGGAATTCGATGCTCAAACTGCCCTGACTAAAGCCCTGTTAATTGAAGAGAACTTCTGGAAGCATAAAGCCAAAGTGAAATGGAATCTTGAGGGAGACCGTAATACGGCGTATTTTCATCGTATTGCCAAATCAAGCTCAAATTCAGGCCAATCTCTTTGATCAAGAATGGAGATGATATCCTTACCAAACCTGAGGAGATTTCGAACTGCACTGTGAATTACTTTGAAAATTTATTTTCAGCTAACCATTCTATTTTGCAGGACTATACTTTAGTATATGCCGTAATTCCCTCTCTAGTGAATGAGGAGACAAATAATATGCTCACTGCTTTGCCATCGGCTGAGGAAATTAAAGCTGCTGTCTTCAATCTGAACGGGGATGGTGCTCCTGGGCCGGACGGGTTCGGGGCGATATTCTTTCAAAAATATTGGGATATCATTTCTCAAGACGTCATTATGGCTGTCCTTCAATTTTTTTCTTCGGGTTGGATCCTTCCCGGCTTCAACGCAAATGCTATTATTCTCATCCCGAAAATCAAGGGTGCAGACTCACTGGATCTCTTTCGCCCAATTACGGTTTCAAATTTCAAGTTCAAAATCATTTCCAAGGTGATTGCGGACAGACTTGCTACCATTATGCCGATGTTGATCTCGAAAGAGCAACGAGGGTTCATTCATGACAGAAACATTCATGATTGCATCGGGCTTGCTTCGGAAGGATTTAATCTTTTAGACTCGAAATCTTGGTGTGGAAATGTGGCCCTCAAAGTGGACATATCCAAAGCTTTTGATACGCTAAACTGGGAATTTTTATTAAAAGTGCTTCAGAATTTTGGTTTCAATTCTACCTTCTGCTCTTGGATAAGGGGTATCCTGAATTCTGCATTTTTGTCGGTCAATGTCAATGGTGTGCTCAGTGGTTATTTCAATTGTTCGAGAGGAGTTTGACAAGGAGATCCGTTGTCCCCCCTTCTTTTTTGTATTGCGGAAGAGGTTCTTAGTCGGAATATTAGCTTGGCAGTTTCTTCTAAGAAGCTGGAAATCATCAAAGGGCCTAATAATATCACAGTTCCTTCACACATCCTGTATGCTGACGATGTTCTCATTTTTTGTAAAGGGAAGCTTTCCAACATTAAGACTTTAATTAATATTTTTGGAGATTATGCTAGCATCCCAGGTCAACAAGTAAACTGCAGTAAATCCCACATCTTTGGAGGTGCCATGACCCCGTCGAGGTTGAATATTTTGTCGGATCTCTCGGGTTTTAATATTGGGTCTACGCCTTTTGTATATCTTGGTGTACCAATTTTCAAAGGCAAGCCTAAAGCGAAGTACCTGCGTCCTATTGCGGATTCGGTTATAAATAAGTTAGCTTCTTGGAAGGGCACTCTTCTCTCTTTTGCCGGTAGGGTGGAGCTTGTTAAATCTGTCATCCAGAGTATGCTTATTCATAGTATGTCCATGTATTCGTGGCCTATTTCCCTTATTCGAGATATTGAGCGGGCGATAAAGAGATTTATTTGGAGTGGGGAAGTCTCTAAGGCCAAAGTTATCTCTGTGGCGTGGAAGACTATGTGCCACCCCTTAGAGGAAGGTGGGCTGGGTTTACGGTCGCTAGTTAAAATGAATGAAGCTTTTAATCTCTTGCTTGCTTGGGGGTTAATGAACTCCAATAATGACTGGGCAGTCCTCCTCAGGCAGAGAGTTTTTAGAAAAGGCAAGACCATAAAGCATCATATCTTCTCCTCCCTTTGGTACAGTCTTAAAGCTGAGATGTCAACCATTGCTGAAAACTCTTCTTGGTGTTTAGGGAATGGCGATCTGATTAGTCTCTGGTTTGATAGTTGGTGTGGTTCTCCGTTACACGCCGAGTTGTCGGACTCGAGAGGTATACAGGATCAAAAAGTCAGCAGCATTCTGGTTGATGGCATATGGGTTTTTTCCAATTCTCTCACGCCCATTCCCCCTCCATTCAGGCTAGAATCAGAGCGTGCCACATTCCTTTCGATTTGCGGCCGGACTGTAAAGTGTGGCTACACTCTACAGATGGAGTTTTAACTTCGAAAATAGCCTATAATTTTAAGAGATCTAAAGGGATTCAGAAGAATTGGTGGAAATGGATATGGTCTAAATCAATTCCTCTGTCAAAGTCTTGTTTTGTGTGGAAGCTCCTTCACAATAAGGTGCCAACGGACGATCAATGGAAGCGCCGTCATTTTATTTTCCCATCTCGGTGTGACCTTTGTGAGGCTGCCGAAGACACTTCTCAGCACCTTTTTTTTTTTTATTGTAAATTTGCTTCGCATATCTGGAATTGGGTTGGTAAAAGGCTGAATTGTCGGGGTAATATTGGTGGGTGGCTGGATGTTGAAAATCTGCTTAACAGAAGTGGTACAGGGCAGTACAGAGAGACTGTCTGCGCTGCAGTTATTTTCGTTCTCAATGCCATTTGGTCGGCTCGTAATAAGGTTAGATTTAATCATGAAACTTGTAACCTTAACTATACCATCTCGTACATCCTGGAGGCCATTTCTTTTGCTGGCAGCTCGGGCCGGGCCTCTTTTTTGAATATGCAAGAGTTTGAGATCCTCAAGAATTTTCGGGTCACCATCCGGCCTCCGAAGGCCCCGAAAATCGTTGAGGTTTTGTGGAAGCCCCCTCCGAGAAATTGGATTAAAATTAACTGTGATGGAGCCTCTCTCTCTAGTATCTCGGCCTGCGGGGGTATTACGAGAGGTAGCAGCGGAGATTTTATGGGAGCTTTTGCTGTTAGTTTGGGTTTGTCCAATTCCCTCATTGTCGAACTCTCAGGTGCAATGTTTGCAATTGAGTTCGTCCATGAGAAAAACTGGCATAACGTTTGGTTGGAGTCTGACTCTACGGCCGTGGTCAAGGCTTTTAAGTCCCCTTTTTTGGTGCCTTGGCATATTAGAAATAGATGGGTTAACTGTTTGAACATAGTCTCTAACTGAAATTTTGTGGTCTCGCATATTTTTAGGGAGGGCAATAGCTGTGCAGATACGCTTGCTAACATCGGTCTTAATCTTAGTGAATACTCTTATTTTGACACTATTCCTGCTTGCTTGAGAGCAGATTTTGTAAAGAATCAGTTAGGTTTGCCATTCTTTAGGTTTGTTTCCTCTTGATAGGGTCTTGGTTAATGTCCCCCTATCTTTTGTAACATTTTTCTTTCTATTTATATAATCCTTATTTTAAAAAAAAAAATTATTGTTGTCTAATTTAGTTGTGCAGATTCATTTGGTGTTTCGCGACTTGGGGCTGCAAACTCATTTAGTCATGAGCATAATGTCTTAACTCATGAATTTATTACAAAAATTAAAAGGAGAAATTAGTCCATAATAAAAGAAGACAAAATAGAAATAAAACTGAATAATATCCAATTTATTTTCTTCCATTAAACATTGATTAAAATTTCTAATGCTGATAAGTTTAGAGTAGCTTACCTGAAGATATTACAAAAGTTCATAATTTACAAAAATTCTGCTCATCCAATTCTTTTCCAAGATAGCATGACATTTGTCCAGTTATATGACTCAACAATTTTTCTAGGCCTTAATAGAATGGAGATTAATTTTGTTACATTAATATTTGTTATCTTTCACCCAACTAAATTAATGCAGATCATAGTCTGGATTTTTATCTACATTGCTATAAGCCTATAACAAATATAATGCACAAATGACAAGGAAATGTTTATGCATCATGAACATTAAATACACCAAATGCAACTGCCAATTGCTTTGAGTGGTATAACTTATCCTAGAGCAACATTTCCATGTAAACTGCAAGCATTTAATAAAGTTTTACAAATCAAAGAGTCTGGCTTGAACGACATTGTTTCTATAACTCTCATAGCTTCCTCTAGGCGGCCACCTCTACTAAGGAGATCAACTAAACACACAAAGTGATCCAATTTTGGTGTTATATGGTATACTTTTAAGCTCTGCAATCACAAAACAACAAAAATTCATGATTCTAAATTTAAAAAAATTGATTTTTTCAACAAAGAAAACCTAAAATCCAAAAAAAATAAAACCTACCATTGAATCACCAAATAGCATTGAAAACAAAAACTAAATTAGGCATATCAATCACCGAATAGCATTGAAAACAAAACGAAATTAGGCATATCCTCTGAAATAACTCTTATATCTGAAAACGATAGATCTAAGACAGAGAGGAAGAAGTGAAATAGATGGTGGCTATAGTTTGAGGAAGAGAGAATAAATTGTCTGATATATTATATGTTTCAGCTTTTTTTATTTTTAAATTTTAAATTTTAAATCAACATAAAATAAAACAATTCTATATCATCCAATGTAGAACCAGCTGGACGACTACACATATACAAGTTAATAGAAGTTGACTAAATTTAATGGACATGACTAATGTGACTAACGGAATAATATTTAAGAGACTTAAAATAAATATTTATTAAATAAGGAATTAAAGTTAAACTTTAAATTAAATTAAAAGATCAAAGAATGCATTAATAATATGTCAAATGTGAGTTTAAGTCCCGCATTGATTATAAATGTGGATAATTTAGCATTTATAAATGGGAGAACTCATACATCTATTACTGTAAGATTTTGGATGAATATATGATATCTCTCCCTTGTGTTGCTCTTGACCCAATGTTCATAATTGTAAAGAAAATTATTTAAACTAAAAATAAAATTAATAGGAAAATGGAACTTCAAAGAACTCAAACTTAGTCTTACCTTAAAATTATAATATTTATAGTTATTTGATGTGCATGATAAAAAAATATATAACATTTTAATTTGATATATTTGAATTTATATACTAACAAAATAAGTTTTGCAAACAACTTAAAATATTTTTATAATTTATTTTTATAAATTATTTAAAATAGTTTATAAAAACACTTTATAACACATATAAAAATAATTATATATTTTTTTCTTAAATTTGTTATTATACAAATAATTTATACAAATTTATTTATAAATATTTATTTTAATAAATATATTTGTGTTATAATCAACAAATAAACGGTCTATTCAAACAAGTATATTATATTATATCTTATTTTAAAATATGTTTATTGAAAAAAAAAAACAAACACACACGCGCGCGCGCGCGCACACACACACACACACACACACACACACATATATATATATATATATATATATATATATATATATATATATAATAGCTTTGTCATTTAAAATCAAAATCATTTGAAAATAAAATATTATATAAATTTAAATTTTCAACTAAAAGAATAACAAAGTGATGATATTGTTTTGGGAGAGGATTATTTATATAGTGGTATATTAAATAATTAGTAATATTTTCATATTGACAATCATTCTTTAGGTAAGGTTGACTCAGATTGTCCACTCTTTAAGGTTTTCTATTGGATATGTGTCATTCATGTATTTGGGAGTCCTTATCTTTAATGGTAGGCCAAAGACTATCCATTTTCAACCTATTATGGATAGAATCAAGATCAAGCTAATAGTCTGGAAAGCTTTCATGCTAACCTTTGTTGGTAGATTATAACTCTTAAAAAGTGTTTTTCATGGTATGTTGATTTATTTCATCACCATATATGCTTGACATGTGAGTTTAATCAAAGAGTTTGATAGGTATTTGAGGAGTTTCGCTCGCGCGCACGTGTGTGTGTGTGTGTGGGGGGGGGGGGGGGGGGTGATCTTTACAACAGGAAATTGGTGACTGCGGTTTGGAGCACAATTTGTATTTATACTTTTGGGGGATTTTGGGCGTAACTTGATATATAAGGTCAATAAAGCCTCTAATTTGAAGCATCTCTGGGATCTGTTACATTCATATTCTCAATAGGCTCGGTTTCTGAAAACTATAGTGGTTTGGGGTAACAACTTTTTAAAGCATCACATTTATTCCTCTATAGGGTGTGGAGTCAGATACAAAGTCCCATGCATCAGAGACAACACTACTTGGCTGCTTGGTAATGGCAAGTCTTTAAATTATTGGTTTTATGACTTGTGTGGCACACCTCTAGTTAGCTTGCTCAATATTCCCAGGCATCTTCATGATAATCTGAATTCAATAGTTAAAGATTTCATAGTTAATTTTCAATGGAACATTCATATGAACCTCCAAAGGAAGTACTTAACCTGTTGAATTTTATTCTATATGTCATCATCCATATGGAGCAACAACAAAATCAACTGATTTGGAAACATTCAAACTCTAACATGTTTGCCTCTAAAAACTGGCACTTTCGATTCAATTTTGAGAGACAGGTGGCATTTTTGAAACTTCACCATTATTCACACTTGTACGCTGACATAATCATCATCATGGCTACTACCTATGACGTCTTTTCAAAATGTTCAAGTTCAGAAAAACCATCATGGCTTCGAGTTCCTAGGAAAAACTTGCGCCATACATAATCCCAACTTCCCACTTCCAGCGCAAGAAGGGCCTATGTGTCGCGGTGCTAAAAATAACTTGGAGCGCTTGCACACTCGATATGATAATAGAGTGCCGTCAAACTTTATTTATTCCAGAAGGGACGGGAAAATATTGATAAAACCCTTAAAATAAAAAGAAAAAGGCCGTCGCAACCAAATTTGGGATTGGAATGTTAGCGTATGCCATTTTTTTCTTTGAGATTAAAATTTCAAGAGGAAAAGGAAATAGGTCGCAAAATGTTTTTATTGGGGTGTTTGACAAGATTGCGGGTCTTGCTCCTACATATCCTCAGGTGCGATGAGGATTTCAAAGCAACAAAGTTTTTCATAGAAAACTATGTATTAGTTGGTTGATTTTATTGAACGAATGTTTAGATCGCGTTCTAGCAGTTCAATGTTGCTTGTATGCTCGCGATTAGAGTCTGAAGTGTTTGTTTGTATCGTGGTAGAACAGACTAAACAATATTCCTTTGTAAAAAAATTTTCAATCACGCAGGGGCAAGAAATTATAATATATATTTGATATATTGAATTGTTTTTAGGAGGATGACGAATGTTCAGTAAGACCAAGACATGTGCCTCGGGGCCGATTATTTGAGGTTGCAAGGAGTGTGTACCCCTATGTACCAATTTCATCCAAAGTGTTTATAAAATTTATTTGTGGAAGACGAACATTAGGTAAGACCAAGACGTGTGTCTTGGACTGATTGTTCGAGGGTTTTAAAGAGTGTAAACTCTCATGTCCCTTTATTTTACAAAGAAAGAAGAATACTCAGTAAGACCAAGACGTATGTCTCGGGGACGATCATTCAAGGTTTTCATGGAGTGTATACTCCAATGTTCCTTTCCTTTTGATTTTATTAATAAAAGATTTTAGCAAAGTGTTTAATTCGAAAGGAAATTCAATAACAGCTAAACGTTTTGAAAATGCGTTTGAATTTGATTTTGAATTGATGATGAAAAAGAAACACTTGAAGTTGGATCAAGGTTTTTAATCTATTAAAAAAATAGTTGTTGATTTTATATTATTAAAATAATTTTCAATTAAACAAATTAATGAAAATAGAATACTAATAATAATAAAACAAAAACAAAAATCAAAACAAAAGACATGTGCTAAGGGGTGCAAGACAGTATTATAGAGGCATGTAAATAGGAAAGTAAGACAAAATAATGGCCCAAGGCCCAATTAACTATCCAAAATAAAGTAAAAAAAGAAAAAAGAGAATTGAACTGATATAGCAAAGATAGGGGCGCAAATAGTGAAGGCTTAATGGGGAAGAGGCCTAAACGCTGGTCCAAGGGAGGTTTGGGGAGTCAACTAGGTTGACTCAGCATCAACCTCATGATCACATTTCCTGAAATATGATGGCTAAGACCATGCAAGTACACGATTCTAAAGCCCCATCGACTGGAGTTCCCTCAGCCTGAACAAACTCCTACTGCTAGCTCTGAGCCCTAACCAACTGAGAAGAAGAAGCTAAGTAAAACCTACCTCTCTAATTCTGGCAATACCTCCCGACAAAAGACTCAGGGTGATGTTGCTATAAATGTTGGAGGTTATAGTGCTCAATTTTGCCCCAACGTCTTTCCTAAGCCAAATGGAAATGTTGAGCATGCGTCAAAGAAGAAATCTTTCGAAGACACTTTCGCTTGAGCCATGGTACATTAGACTTCTTTCCTAAAATTTCATGACGAATCTATGTGTGTCGACTAATTGTTCTCTTATATCTTTTTGTAAGGAGGTTCACTCCTCAACAAATATCCTAAAGAACCAGCTTTTTCTAACATTGATTAGTCGACGCCTCCCAACACTAGTTCTCGTTATGTACATCTGACTCTCACAGGAGAACACGACCCTGTGACCAACAAGAAGAATAAATATGAAGACATGAACAAAGGTGACAACTAGATCACTAAACCAGTGCTAGGGACTAGTCTTGTACCACCTCCTGAAGCGGATCAAGACCTTGATGATTCTAATGATGCTGATGATTTGACTAGGGGTCCAACTGCTTCTGATAGAGAAAAGTCAGCTACCTTGTCTGAGGATTCTTAGTACACACCCTCAAAAGGTGATAAAGACTTTGGTGTCACAAGACTTGAGTCGAAGAAAGATGCAAGCAAAACTATAGATGCCCTTGGCGTTGAATCACAACCTGGTGTGACCATGTTCTTTGGTGTTGCAGCTATCACTCATCATCCAATCAAATATTCTTTATCCAATACTTCTCGTAGTCGAGAGGAAATCATGGCCATTAAAGAACAAAATCTTGCTAAGGCCCTGATAAGATTGGTAAAGAGTTGATGAATGAGTGTTACTATTCGATCTTTAAGTTCTTCAGCTGCTGAAAGTAATCTAAATCAAGATCTTGCACGTTTGTTGGTTGAGAAATTAAAAGCTTATGCTTTTGGTGTTGACATTTTCCACGCCTTTGAGCAAGACCTCTTGATAGAATCTGTTATCAGGAAGCTGCTGAAGAAACTTAGTGGTCAAAAGCTACTTGAGTTTGCAGTCCCTTTCATGATAGACTTCGTGCCCCTCTTTGATCGGATTTTTCATTTGTTAAAGAAAAACAAAAATCCATTGGTCTTATTCGACAGAAAGCTGACAACTCGACTAAAGAGTGAGATCTCAGCATAACATCACAACGGAAAGTGGGTGCTTTGGATACCAAGGCTCAAAAATATAAAGACCAACTATCCGCCTACACGGGGTAGATCTCTATCCGTGAAGCTCAGATTGCGTAGTCGACAAAGCAGAACGAAGACCTACAAAAAAATTAGGAAGAACTGGAAGGCTTTGTGTTAGATTCTAGAAAAGACCTCATTGATAAAAAAGCTCAGGTTGACACTAAACATGTGGGGGCTGCTTTTCAACTGAACTCGGAGATCGAGGAGTTGAAAGTTGAATATTCTCGACTTGATGACATAATCACTCTTCTTAAACCGTGCCTCGAGAACATCAAGAATAATTTTGTTTAAGTTGTTTATTTTTCACAAAGTTTATGTAATGACATTGTCATTTTGGCACCCCTTTTGAATACCATGTTGGCTTAATTTTTGTGTTAAATTATTTATTTTATTATTTGAATCTCCTGCAACATAGGTTTGTACCCTTTCAGGTACTTCCCATTTATCATCAGGGTTCGACATTTTGGGTTAGTCTCTTCAATCTCATAGGCATTGTTTGAAAATATCTGAGTGATTTTAAAGGGACCTACCCAGTTAGGTGACCACTTGCCTAGAACTATACCTTTTTTGTCCATAGGCAAAATGACTTTCCAAACCAAGTCACAAACCAAGAAGGTTTTATGCTTTACCTTTTTATTGTAAGCTTTAGTTACCTTTTCCTTCTGCCTTATGAGCATGTCCAACACATTCATTCTTTCCTCATCTAGGCCGACGAACTCATCTAACATCATATTCCAAAAGCTATAACAAGGTATTTTATTTTCCTTTGAATCATTGCTGACTGCAAGTAAATTTCAGCAGGCAGAACTGCATCACACCCAAATGTTAATCGGAAAGAAGTTGTGTTACTCACTTTTTAGGAGAAGTTCGAGAAGCCCATAGAGCTTGATCTAGGGTTTTGTGCAAAATCTTTGGTTTTTTGCCCACATGTTTTTTTAATCAAACAAATTATTATTTTGTTGTTCACTTTGACTTGTCCATTTTCCTGACCATAGTAAGGTATGGATGTTAGAAGTTTGATTCTAATTTCTGAAGCAAACTCGACCATCTTTTGGCAGGTGAAGACAGAGCCTTGATCTTTCGTTAAGGTTTCAGGTAATCAAAACCTTCAGATGATATGACTCTGAACAAAACATATCACCGCGTCTTGATCGACCTTTGCCAATGGTATGACTTCGACCCTTTTGGTAAAGTAATCAATACCTACCAAGATATAATTATGAGCTTTAAATGATGAGGATCAAACTTCACCAATTAGCTCTAATTCCCAACCTATGAAAGGCCAAGGCTTTACAACTTAATGTAATTCACTAGCAGGGACATGTTGGATCCCATAATGTTTTTGACAATATTGACATCCTTAACTCTATGCATTTTTTTAACATGGTTGACCAGTATACGCCCTATCGGAACAAAAGCCATTTCATTTTGTGGCCTGCTTGATGAGCGTCATAAGATCCACTGTGGACATCAAAGACTACTATATATGCTTCATTTTCACTAAAAAACTTCAAGAGGACCCTTTATGGGGTTTTTTAAACAATTTATTACCCGTGATGGTATAACTGAGTGCCCTATATTTGACCTTCAGATCTGTTGTTCCTGTATGATTTTCCAAGTATTCCACAATAGGTCTTTGCCAGTCATCGTTTGTGATATTGTCAACGACGAGAACATCACACTCCTTGGATTGCATGTACTTCATTATCCCAAATATTTCTATTCTAGTAGATTTTTATGTTTGCACACTTAGAGGAGGAATATTGGTTGGGACTAGTTTTGCTCTAACCTCAATTAGCTCTTCCAACTTTTCCTTGGGAACTTTGTAGCCTTAAGCAACTTGACCTAGTCAAACTTTTCTAAGAACAATCTTGTTATGCTAGAATACAATACCAAGTTTTTTTTGGTACACTTGTATTCTTTGGTTATCTATTTTAATAACAATTATGAGTTGCCTCTGATCACAACTCTTTTTTCCCCAAAGTCAAGTAAAATTTCAAGGTCGGCTACCAATGCTTTGTATACAACCTCATTGTTATAACAATGATCCCTAATTGTAAACTTGTACTTGGCCAGGACTCCTTTGGGTGAGACTATTAAGATTCCAGTCCCAGTTCCATCTCTACGACTTGAACCGTCTAAATACAAGTCCCAAGCTTTTAAGTCTATATAATTCTGTATTGTTTCAATAATTACGTGATCAACTATAAAGTCAACCACAATTTGTCCTTTCATGGCCTTTAGAGGCGTATATGTTAGAGAATATTCAGTTAGGGATAAGACCCACTTCCCAATTTAACTATGCAAAATAGGTTTAGAAAGCATGTGCTTGATGATGTTAAAATGCGAATAAACATAAACAATTTAGCACAAGAGAAGTACAACTACAAACATAGTTTTTCTATTTCACTATATCTAGTTTCTGCATCATATAGGAAGGGATTATGTATTTGGGTTAAAAAACTAAACGAGTTAAAAGCTTTGGTTTCGGGATTTAAATTCTAAGTCACCGTTTAGCTTCATAAGCTAAGTCTGGTTAAAATATTACTTTGGTTCAAGATCAACCTAGTTCAAATTATCAACTTAGTTCATGGCTATCCTGGAAAAACCTTGGTTTGATTCGTAAGCTCAACATGATTAAAAGCTTACTTTGGTTCGAGATAAATCCCGGTATAAAATCTCAGTGGTTCGTGGTCAGCTTGTTCAAAACCTCATCTTAGTCCATTAGTTTATCTCGGTTCAAAAGCTCACCTTATTTCAAGGTAAGCCTTTGGAAAATCTCAGTTTAGCTTTGGGACTAAGCCCTTCAAGTTGCTGTTTGGAAAGAAGACTAACCACTTTGAGCCGCTGTTTGAAAGGAAGACTAACCGCTTCTCTTAAGTGTTAGCTTTTTGGTTGGAATTTAGCATAAAACTTCACTGTTCCTTGTATAACGGGGTTCGAGAGTTCAACCTACTAAAATCTCTTAAGAATTATTGGATACTTTCAAGATTAAATCTTTGAAGAGGATTAGGTCACTTCATTTCGACCGAACCTCTATAATTCCTGGTGTTATTTCTCTTACCCTTTAACTCTTTATTTTCTGCTTATTTATCTTTCTGCTTCTAATTTATTAAAATATTTTCAAAATGTTTTTAAACTCTGAAAATAATTATAAAAGTTTTACAAACTACCGTTTTTCTGAAACACATAATTCACCCCCCATTATTGTGTATGGAGTCACATGTCCAACAAAACTAACATCCAACATATAAAACACCTTAACCTCAACCATATTTCCAAAACCCAAGAACCAAAACCACAAATCCCATAAAAACTTAGTTTTTTCATTTTCTCAAGAATACTCAAGAATGGCTTCCAGAGGGCAGCCAAAGGAAAACAACCCAAGACCTTATATCTAACATTGGGGACAAGGAGAAAGAAAGCTTCAAATGCAAATCCTTGTGACATCATATTCACTTTTGTTGAGCAACAATAAAGGTACAACTAACTCCCCAAGAAAAGATTTGTGCCTACAATGTACATAAATGATGATACCCTCTTTACTTTAGAGTTAAAAATTAGAAGTGAACATGCTTTTTAGGAAAATGGGTCTAACCCAATTTATGTATATGATATATTCAAAGTTTGAGCAAATAACCCTGGAGTTCCTAAGTACTGTTCCTAAGTACTCTGGTGGTAATAATTAAGTTTAAAAAAAAGAGGAGGTCTTAGAGGTATTATTTCATTTTGTCTGTATAATAATGAACACTTTCTGACCCTTGAAGAACTTTGAACAATTTTTCAATTGCCTATTGGTGGACATGGAAAGGTTCCTAATGAGTTCAACTTCGCGGTGCTCTTGGGTAATTTAACTGGTGAGTTCTATAACTCTGTTGGTGTTAAGTCACCGACCATACAAAACGCTTATTTGCAATACATCCAAAAAGCCTTATCTTACACTATGTTTTCTAAATGCGATAGTACCAGGGTTACCACTAAGAGAGAATTACACTTTATGCATGGCCTGACTAACAATGTTAACTTATATGCTGCTTAGTTTCTAGATAACTCGTTTGATAAAGTTGCAAAAGCTCTTGCAAAAAATACAACCATAAGGGGATTGATTTCCCCTATTGCTAAATTTTTGAGGTATGAGTTTAATGTAAAGGATAAAGCTCCGGTCCACGGACTATAAGAATTGGCATAGAGGAGCTGATATTTATAGAGATAGTTGCTCATACAAATGATTGCTAAATTAATTGAGTTGTTAATCCAAAAAGGATGAAGGTAAACAATAAAAACAATTGGTTGTACACAAGCGACATAAGATATATCGAGTATCCCTCTAAAAAATAATTTTTTTCAGAGAAATCCAAACAAATTATTGGATCATCAATTCGGGGGTCATATGAGGGAGCATTTTCTACCAACCACATATGGAGAGTACTTTCGATACAAGGAAGTTAGTCCTTCACCCGAAGTAAAGGTTTCTGATACCACTGTTGGATCATCAATTCAGGTTCATATGAGAGAGCATTTTTATATTGAGGTATTTCTTTATGAGCAACACACATTGTAAGAGACACACCACACACTCACCCAAAATCTTAAGGTGATAAGTGTGTGTATCATCCCACTTATAAATGCTCAAGTCTCCACTTTTATAATCGACGTGGAACTTCCTCACACATTTTTTTTTGGATAAGAAAAACTTTATTAACCAAAAAACTAGCCAATACAAGCGATCTCAATAGAGATCCAGCAAAGCAAATAGACTAAGCAACAAAGAGAGCCAACACCCCTCTAAGTCATAAGAAGCCTCCATATGGACCTTCTAAGCTTGGTCCAAATCCAATATCTATTAACAATGGTGTCTCTTATCCTATGTTCTATCTCACTAGGGTCCTTGTTCTCACCAAAACAAACTGCATTCCTATATCTCCAAAGTCCATACAGAGTTTCTATCATGGCACACTTGAGAATACTACTATTAGGGCTCTTTGAACTACTTTTACTCAGCATCCAGTTCAGCTCATGGTGCCAACTACTTCCCAAATGCTTCTCATTCAACCAGTTTAAAATGTTGTTCCACAATGATCTCATTTCTCATCATTAGAAGAAGAGGTGATATTGGCTTTCTATTTCATTACAAAAACAGCAGGTGTCCACTCTAATCATGTCAAATTTTTTGAGTCTTTCTTTTGTTGCCAACCTATAGTGACAAGTCATCCACAAGGTAGTCTTCGCACGAGGCTTGGCTAGATTGTTGTAAAACAGCTTCCTCCAAGGCATTATTTGTTGGTTGTCTGCCAATGTTTCATAAACCTCCCTAGTAACAAATCTGCCATGCTGAACAAATTTCTGCCAAACTGATAAATTACCTACAATGGGCTTGATCTTGAGAATGACTTTCAAAATCCAAGATGAATTAGGGGTAAGGTCCATTGTAAGCACATCCTGATTCTTGATGTAGTAGCAGTGGATCCTTTTGATTCACATGCTATCAAATTTGCTGCATAAATTCCAAAGGAGCTTGGCAATGCAAGCACTGTTCCAAATGTTGATATCAATAATGTTCAGACCTCCATGTTTTCTAGGGGAACACACTCTTTTCCAGGCTATAGGCGATTTCCTAGTGGGTTTATCAGATCCTGACCAGAGGAATGACCTACAAATGGCATCAATCCTGGAAAGAACTTTCTTAGGCAAAGGCAAGCATTGCAACCAGTAGTTGTTTGTCAAAATTCTTAGCTCACACTCACTTTTTTCTTAATATGAGTATACATATACTCTCATTAATAAAAGTCTTTGCTTATAAAAAAAAAGCTTTCACTATATCTTTTTGCAGCCCTGAAATATGGGACAGGCAAGCTAGGCAATTGTCTAGGACCTCAAAAAATTTTACTAGTCAGAATAACATTATTACTACACCACTGTATGTTCCTTTCTTATACATATAACAATAAATGTGACTAAATATATATGAAACTATTAGTATATCATTGCATTTGTCTCAATTATTATTTAACTGCAACTTAAATTTTTTAACAGCATAAAATTTGCGCCATTTAATAATCAACCTTATTTTTCCCCGTATTTTGAAAAGTTATTTTTTTACTATTATCAATTCATCTTAAAAGCATATATTATTTATTTTATAAAAAATAATAGTACAAGTAAAAATATAATACACCAATTAATAAATTATAAATATTTGAATTTTTTAAATCAATATATTACTCATATAATAATGTTAATAATTTTTATAACTATTGTGTCCAATTTTTTTTTTTAAATGTTGAAGTTAAAAAAAATTATTTTAATATCAACAGTACAACAAAAACTAAACAAATTGATATTGTTGTTCATTGAAAAAAATATATTAAACTGAATTGATAAAATAATTTAATAAATGTTTTGCATTTTAAAGTTTGTAAAGTAAAATTTTAATAAAAAAAAAATTATTAATAAAAAAATTATATTTTAAATTTTTCCTTGAGCCGCCCCTGCCTTTTTGGTCTACGTTTAAATTTTGAATTAAAATACTTATAATTATATTTTTGCTAATATAATACTTTCGTTATAATTAAAATAAAAGATAATACTACTAGTAGTGAACTAGTGCTCACTAGGGGTGGACAATCGGTCGGGTTCGGTCGGTTTCGAGCCAAAAACTTAAATCCGACGTAAACCAATCCGAGTAAACCACGGTTTTAATTTTATGGCCCAATTTCGACCGATTAAATTTCGGTTTTCATCGGATTCGATTAAGTCGGTTTGTCGGTTAAGTCGGGTCGGTTTAGTCAGTTTAATATTTATTAGAACAATTCTATAAAAATGACTATTTTTTAAATTTATTATAAAAAATATCAAATTTTTAGAATAGAACAATATTTTTTATTATTAAAAGAAAAACTATTATTATGTGATATTATATTTTCAATATTATTTAAAATTAATTTTGATCATTATCATAATTTAAACCATAAATTAAATAATATTCAAAATTTTATATTACATGTCTTATATTTTGAGAGTACACAATGTCATCATTAAATTATAAAAATAATAATATTCTTAAACATTATAAATCTCATTTTTATAGTGAGTCGGTCATATAGTAATAAAAATAAATAAAATATATATTAATTAAGTTCGGTCGATTTCGGTTTTCGTCGGTTCCAAAATAAGCATCCGAGTCCGACTGAAACAACTCTATATTGTCCACATTAAGCAACTGAATCAACCCGACACCCGATCCGATCCGACCCATTTGCACAAAAAAAACAATAAGTCGATCGATTTCAATCGATCGGTTCAAATTTGTCCACCCTTAGTGCTCACGTTATACACTTGAATAAACTATCCTTGAAGTGCAGTGGGCTTTCCGTGTGTTGGACGTGTTCTGAATTTTAAGAACACGCCATCATTCTTTTTTCAATACGTCCTCACAGAATCCCATTTAAAGACACGTTAATTTAAGTGATTCTGTAAATGAACCAACCAATCACGTTCTGGTTTATAACAAAGTAATAATGATACTGTAAAGTAGTGACACTGTTGGTATAATTTGGGAATCCGTGAGATTTGAGTAACAAGTTTGGGACAAAAAGTCCAAGATAAGCCATAGACTTGGGAGTTTTCACAATAAATTGAGTTAGGTAAGAGAATGGTCAAGTCAACCACTAAGACGACCAAGAAAGTATATACTCTATCCTTTAACTTAGTCTTCCAGTTCACACAAACTAAATGACTACAAAAAGAAAAAATATCATATCTACAATTAAAATAGACTTGCCGTTTAATTCAATCGAGCAAATTTAGATCATATTTAACACATATAAAAAATCATATTTAAATAATAAATAATTATCATTTTCTAATAACATAGATTTCTAATTACAAACTGTTGGAGCTAGAATAACAGCAAACAAAAATATATAAGTAACCCAATTTTGTCGTTCTCCACAGGGATCAGTGCGAGAGAAAGAATGTCATTCAACGGTTTCTATATTTCTAAGCTCATGAATCAAAAATTCTGGTTTAAAGCGAACCAAAAGCAAATGCGGAAAATTAAAGGAACAAAAAGCAAGTAAATAACAATAACACATTCTTCGGAGGAAAGAAACTCAATAGAGATCACTCAATAACACATGCATTCTTCCGACCATTTCATACACAAACCACTCATTCGTCTAATATCCTCACGTATCACTCACAACAGAGGTTATGTCTAACACAACGCCGAGAGAACAACGGTATTGTCTCATTGGTGATGTCTCACGCAACTCAACAACACAGAGAAGTAAGAACTGATACTCACGCAAGTGTTAAGTCTAAATCTATCTCTAGAGTTCAGACAAAACAGATATTACTGTAACATCCATGTCAAACTCATGAGTAATTCATATACAAAGCCCTAATCAGAATACAAACATATGATTAACCCTGCATTCAACTAATTTACCAACTGTATACGAACGTCGTTCTTCATCGCTATTGTCACGCATCCTCGCAATACCGTATCGATCCTACTCATGCTACCCATGCTACTTAATCAACACAATACAACAAAAGATACAATGAATATCAATTCACAAACCCCTGTCAAAAGCTTGCTCATTGACAGATGAAAATCTAAGATTAACGATTCGATATAGGTTTTGTCACGACCCATAAATAATCAATCAAAGACAAACATTCAATAGAGAATCAAAACATATTCATAAACATAGATTAGATGAAATACATAAGGTATCAAGAGATTTACATACCAAACATCAACAAATAGAGGATACAAAGAGAAGAAAGGAGAAGAACAAATTTCTCACGGTTCGTCGGAGCCGATTAAAGTAAATCCTACTCCGGATCATCAAGATGCATCATCCAATGTTGTTTCTAAGCCTATCTACTCCTAAAATATGTTTGATGAAGTTGGGAGAAAGTTCCCCCAAAAACATAACCTAAAAAATGATGAAAAATGGCTTAAATGGGCAAAACTCACTTTCCAGGTTCGCCTAGCGAGTCCCCGTTCGCTAGGCGAACGTAAACCGCCTTAAAGTTGAGTTTTTTCACGATTCTGGAACTTTTTGTTCGCCCCGGTTCGCCTAGCGAACAAGCTAGCGAGTGCTCGCTACGGGGGTTCGCCCAGCGAACATGACAGAAAATCAGAATTTGTTTTCTTCATAACTCTTGAACCGTAACTCCGATTGACACACGGTTTGAAGCGTTGGAAAGCTTATTCAATGCTATTTATGAATATGGAAAAATCCCATTGCTGGAACACCTAAAAAAATAAATGAAAATCGATTAAACTCAATGATATTTACATGGTAACGCACTATACACCGAAAACGTAAAGTAAACGTATTTACACACAAAGTGGGGTTTATTCAACCAATTTTAACACAAAGTAAGGATAAGTGCAACAAAACTTATATACAAAAATAGGTACAATTTGCACTTATCAAACTCTCCCCAACTTATTATTTTGTTTGTCCTCAAACAAAAGTCAATCAACTCAAAGAAACAAAAGTAATTATCAAGAAATCATGCTCAACAAGTTTTTACAAACGGAGAATAAACGTATGGTATACAAGTCAAAAGTACACACAAAGCAATGCTTACCACTAAACTACAACGACACCACGACTATGAAACAAAGTCTAAGCACAAAACAAATGTCAACATCCAAAAGCAATACATGTTCTAGAATGAATCACACCTAACACTCCACTTCAAATAAGAATGAAGAAATTAATGCGCGTTTGCAACGGCGGGGAAATTTCACTCATCTGACAAACAATGCAAATAACAATTCAATTCATACAACATCTAACAATCAAAAATGAAAATATGGAAGCAAAAAGATCACTAAGGGCTTTAAGGGTTGTAGCTTGGTCGGGTTCACAATAAAGGGACATTTCTACAGGCCATTGAATCGAAATTGCCGATAAATGATATTTACACATTACAACTTCATTCACCATTCTCATTCCTTTACCACAAACCTTCTCAAACTACCTTTATGCACAATTATTTCACTCTCTCTTTTTCTCATCAAACAAGCATCCTTTTTCTATGTTTTTCACATTCATATTTACACTTTTTTTTTCATGCTTGCTTGAACTTTTTCAAAAGTTTCAAGCAACTTACCAATCTTCTTTTTCATTCTCCCCAACTTGAATTCAACCAAACCTCAAGTGAATGCTCCTTGCTTTTTACGGCAAGGAAATCAAAGTATACAATTTCAAAGGTTCAAGAAGAAATTTTAGAAACTCACTAAATTCAATGATGAACCAAACTTGCAAATTATGTACATAAACCAAGTTCATCACTAAAAATGAGATCTAAACTGTTTTAGTCTCAAAGGGGCTAACAAATTCTCACTACTCATGGGTAAGATACTTTTGGATACGGTTGTGCTCAATATAAACAAATGCCTTGATCATTTCTAATGCTTCCACAAAATCACAATAATCAGAAGATAAAGCATGAATCAAACGAATTAAACAAAGTTTATCAGTCATCCAAGCATTTAGTAAACAATGGAGGTTTCCTCACATGGGGCTATGAACTAAAGTGATTCATAAATGAACAAAAATTGCAAGAGAATAAATGACATGTAATTTGTACAAATCCTAAGGTTCATAAACATGTTATGTTCTAGAAAAGCAATAAACACCAACCAACGCAATGCAACTTCCTTTAAACTTTTCACACTACCATAACATTTTCTTGTTGAAACAATCAAAATTGAAAAATCACACAATGCATCCTCAAGCTAATCAAAAACAAAACTTGAGAACAAACTCATAAATTATTCTAACAACCTAACAAAATTAAACTAAAACTAAATAAACATAAAAACCAAAATTTGTGAAAGTGGATGGAAAATGAAAGATTTTTCTTTGCAAAATAAGGCGCGCTAAGCGCCCTCTGCGCGCGCTAAGCACGGGCAGGAAAATTTTGTTTTTCAAAATTGGTTCTTTCTCTCATTCACTCCATCCATTGTCACTTTATATTAACTATACTACTAAACATAAAACTGTACAAACTCAAGAATCATTGGGTTGCCTCCCAATAAGCGCTAGTTTCACGTCGTTAGCTCGACACCTTATTTACATACAAGCTCCTCCATGTTGCTTCGTTCACCGGTAGATACCAAATAAAATCTGTAACACTTAAGCAAACGTAAACCAAAAACAAAAATATGTACACACACATAAACATGATGGAAAACACATATATACAATCACTTATGGAAAACAACTATTAACAAGTATGTACACTTGTTAAGCTTTGTTCGCTAGGCGAACCAAATCATTCGCGACGCGAGCCTTCGCCAACCCCACTCGCCCAGCGAAGTTTGGGTGTTTTCAAAAGTGAAAGTTTCTGCCACCCCCTCGCTGGCACCTTCGCCTCCCGAACACATCAGCGAGCATTCGCTGGCTCCCTCGCCCAGCGAATTTACCCTCTTTTCCTACTGAAGATTTTTGCATACTTTCTGCCACTCCCTCGCTGGCACTCTCGCTAACGTTCGCTAGGCGAACCTTCGCTGGCATCTTCGCCAACACTCGCCTAGCGAATGCTGTTGTTGATTTCTTCCTTTAATGGTAACTTGCCTCCAATATTTGTGTAACACAAGCTTGATCTTTTTATGCCTATTCCTGCACATTAGCACACAAAGTACAAGCACCACAAGTATATTTCAATGAATGCACAACAACACCATTCCTCACTAAAATCAATACATTACACATGGAAAGAAATGACAAATGCCAAGTAATGTATACAAATATATAACATGTTTGACATCTAACAAACTCTCCCCAACTAACTATGCACCATTATACAAGTAAATATACAATATAGACAATTATGTACGAAGCTTAAAAACATAGAAACTATGCGATGCAACTCAATATCGACACACCAATCCCCGGTAACAGCGCCAATTTGTTGGAGCTAGAATAGCAGCAAGCAAAAATATATAAGTAACCCAATTTTGTCGTTCTCCACAGGGATCAGTGCGAGGGAAAGAATGCCATTCAACGGTTTCTATATTTCTAAGCTCATGAATCAAAAGTTATGGTTTAAAGCGAACCAAAAGCAAATGCGGAAAATTAAAGGAACAAAAAGCAAGTAAATAACAATAACACATTCTTCGGAGGAAAGAAACTCAATAGAGATCACTCAATAACACATGCATTCTTCCGACCATTTCATACACAAATCACTCATTCGTCTAATATCCTCACGTATCACTCACAACAGAGGTTATGTCTAACACAACGCCGAGAGAACAACATTATTGTCTCATTGGTGATGTCTCACGCAACTCAACAACACAGAGAAGTAAGAACTGATACTCACGCAAGTGTTAAGTCTAAATCTATCTCTAGAGTTCAGACAAAACAGATATTACTATAACATCCATGTCAAACTCATGAGTAATTCATATACAAAGCCCTAATCAGAATACAAACATATGATTAACCCTGCATTCAACAAATTTACCAACTGTATACGAACGCCGTTCTTCATCGCTATTGTCACGCATCCTCGCAATACCGTATCGATCCTACTCATGCTACCCATGCTACTTAATCAACACAATACAACAAAAGATACAATGAATATCAATTCACAAACCCCTGTCAAAAGCTTGCTCATTGACAGATAAAAATCTAAGATTAACGATTCGATATAGGTTTTGTCACGACCCACAAATAATCAATCAAAGACAAACACTCAATAGAGAATCAAAACATATTCATAAACATAGATTAGATGAAATACATAAGGTATCAAGAGATTTACATACCAAACATCAACAAATAGAGGATACAAAGAGAAGAAAGGAGAAGAACAAATTTCTCACGGTTCGTCGGAGCCGATTAAAGTAAATCCTACTCCGGATCATCAAGATGCATCATCCAATGTTGTTTCTAAGCCTAACTACTCCTAAAATATGTTTGATGAAGTTGGGAGAAATTTCCCCCAAAAACATAACCTAAAAAATGATGAAAAATGGCTTAAATAGGCAAAACTCACTTTCCAGGTTCGCCTAGCGAGTCCCCGTTCGCTAGGCGAACGTAAACCGCCTTAAAGTTGAGTTTTTTCACGATTCTGAAACTTTTTGTTCGCCCCGGTTCGCCTAGCGAACAAGCTAGCGAGTGCTCGCTACGGGGGTTCACCCAGCGAACATGACAGAAAACCAGAATTTGTTTTCTTCATAACTCTTGAACCGTAACTCCGATTGACGCACGGTTTGAAGCGTTGGAAGCTTATTCAATGCTCTTTATGAATATGGAAAAATCCCATTGCTGGAACACCTACAAAAATAAATGAAAATCGATTAAACTCAATGATATTTACACGGTAACGCACTATACACCGAAAACGTAAAGTAAACGTATTTACACACAAAGTGGGGTTTATTCAACCAATTTTAACACAAAGTAAGGATAAGTGCAACAAAACTTATATACAAAAATAGGTACAATTTGCACTTATCACAAACCAACGAATTATTTAGGGAAGAAAAAATAGACAGATTGGATGAACCGTAACAATTTTATTATTTAATTGTTAAATTGGCTTGATAAGTTTAAAATATAAAATTAAAATGATCTTTTTAAAATATGTAGATGAATTGGATGAAATGATATATATTAATAGATAAATTGAATCCACTCAATTAACTAACTTGTCATTTAATAATAAATGAATTGAATAAAAATTTTTTAGTAGATGAATTTAATAATGAATGAATTGAATAAATTTTTTTAATAAATAAATTGAATGAATATTAATTAAATAAATTCCATTGTCATCTCTACTAATTATATCCTGCAATACCCATCTTTTGTTGGAAGTTTCTTATTTAAAAAGTTTTTAAACAAATAGTGATGCTTTTATTGCAACAAAGTTATTCCAAACAAATTCTATAGGCATCAAATGATTTGATTGAATCATGGTTGATAATTACCTATATTCTCATTTGATAGAATAACATTTTTCATGATAAAAACTCTACATCCATGTATCTCGAATCTTTTCTGCCTTCCACTTAAAAAAAAAGTTGACCACAACCAAACACCACTATCAAAACCTCACCAGAATTTAGGATGATAAAAAAATTCATATCCACAGTTAAAATCTACCTTCACATACAGGAGGTGAATAGAGTTTGAATAGTATAATGAATAGTATTTACGAGTAAAATAAACAGATATTTAATTATCTATTTTTTCATAAACACAGATATAAATTTAAAGGTACCAATATTCGTAATCATTAATAATTATAAAAATTACTTAAATATATTTTTAAATAATTATACTTAATAAATTCTTTTTATTGATAACAACTTAATTTAACTTAACAATCTCCATTTTACTTAAAACCTTAGTTTCATACGTTTTTTTTTTCACGTCTTTTTCAAAAATTATACACATACTTTACTATTCAATCATATAAGAAAAATTAATAAATTACAATTAAAAAAGAATATTCATGAGTGTTTATGATTACTTACAAATATTTTAAAATCCATAAATACCCGTCGAGCAAATACCCATAAATAAATAAATAAATAAATAAATAAATAAATAAATATATATATATATATATATATATATATATATATATATATATATATATATATATATATATATATATATATATATGCGCCAAATATGAATATCATATTTGCTAAACAAATAAAGAATGGAGGACTAGTAATCATATTCACATGTGTAGCAATTTCCTATATTTTGACTAGTCAAGTCACATTACAGACTTTGCATCAACACCACAATTTAAGTATATCACTCAATTATATTTACAAAGGTGAACAATATCCATGCTGCTTGGGTGGCAGAAGGTTAGGAAAAAGGTGTTCAATGGAGGTAAAAAACCTGTTGTCGGATGGGATATTTTTCAAACGGAGGTTTTTCCTGTGGGGGTACAAGGTGTAGGGAGCGGGTCAGTCTATTTCTCAGAGTTTCCTGGTGCTTTCAGAGCAGCAGATATTTTCAAAATTTTCAAGCCTTTTGGTGAGTTGTTTGAAGTTGTTATCCCTCCCAAAGGGAACAAGATCGAAAAAAGGTTTGGTTTTTCTATATTCAGTGGCATTGAAGATATTAGAATGCTTGTTGTTTCTTTGGACAATGTATTTGTAGGTGACAAGAAACTTCACGTAAACGTTCCAAGGTTCGAAATGAGGGTTGGTTCAGATCCGAACAAAAAAGACATTAGGAGGGAGAAGTTTGGTGTTGGTCAAGGCGACGACTTCCCAAAGGGTAGGCCTAATTACCAGAGTAAACCAGTAGGAAGAAAAACCTTTGCTGAGGTGGTAGAAAGGAGGGATTCAGGGAGTAGGGGGATCCTAACAACATCCATAATGCCATAATGGTCTACAACACGAAAGAGGAGGATAACGAGAGATTTAAGAAAGCTTTCATCGGGGTGGTTGTAAATCCAGGTTCTTCGTATAACATCCAAACTCATTTCGAAATGGAGGGGTATTTCTCGATTAAAATTACTCCTCTAGGAGCTAACTTATGTCTTTTGGAAGAATTGGAGTTGGGCGAGATTCAGGACCTCGTTAGAGAAGGTAAGTCATGGTGGAGTAAATGGTTCTCTTCTCTGAGATTAGACCTTGGCGTGAAAATGATGTTGATAAATAAAGGGTAACTTGGATCAGGGTTTTCGGCGTGCCTTGCCACGCTTGAAATCACTCTTTCTTCGAGTTTCTGTCAAAATCTGTGGGAACTTTCATTTGTTTAGACGATAATACGACGAAGATGGAATGCATGGATGTGGCGCATTTTCTTGTTCGCACCAGATATGCGATTATGCTTAACGAAACCTTCCGTATTAGAATCAACGAGGAAATTTTCACCATTAAAATGACGGAAGACTCTCATGCCCCGATGAGGATTAACGTGCGTACTAAGTTGGAAAGGTCTATAGAGGAGTCTAGTTCCGATAGTGAGGATGCTTGGGATTTTGCAAAGTTCGACGAAGAGGAAGATGGTATTCCGGGGCACAGTACGGAGAGTGAAGACAAAACAAGCATTAAAGAGGGAGAGATATTGGAAAAAGAGCAATCGATTCTGTGAACAGGCCAGCTGGTCCTTTCTGTTCGCGGGAGTCCCGGGGGCGGTCTTCCTTCTTCCTTTCTCCCCTGCGTCGGGAAGGAGAGTCTTCTTTGTGGCCGCGAGGGCCTTCCTTGCGCCTCGACTCGAGGGCGATATGCGCTGCCTCCGATTCCTCGAGCTCGATGTACGACTGAGCTCATTGGAGGAGGTCCTCCAGACGGCGGGGTCTGCGGAGGCCCACGGACTTGGCAAAATCAGATCCAAAACGTAGTCCATGGATGATTAAATACTTCTTCATGTCGTCGATCGAATGAACCTCGACAACTTCCCTGTTGAATCTCTCAATGTAGTTCCTGAGAGATTCGTTCTTCCCCTGGAAGATGCTCTCTAGGGCGGCTTCCGTCTTCGGGTGTCGACGAGATGCCGTGAAGTGCTTGGTGAAGCGTTGCCTTAGTTGCTTCCAGGATGTGATCGACCCGGGTGCCAGACCCTTGTACCAAGTCATGGCGCCCTTCCGTAAGGTCGTGGGGAAAAGCCTGCACTTAATGGCCCCTCTGACGTTTCTGAAGTCGAGCATGGCTTCAAAACTTTCGACGTGATCGTCTGGGTCGGCCAGGCCATCGTAGGTCCCCAGTGGTGGGGGTTTCTCCATGCCCGCAGGAATTGGGGCGCCCATGATCTTCCAGGATAGGGGGTCCTCTGGTCGTCATCGTCGCTTCCGGCTGGGGACCTCGAAGGGGATCGGTGATGTCGACCAGGCCCTTGTCGCGGAGGGGAATTCCCTGAGCGGTTCCTCGGCCTCTCCTCGGCGGTCTTGCTCTTCTTGGTGTTGAGGAGGGCCTGGGTTCCTTCCGAGGCGGGGAACGATGGCGCTTCTGGGAGATCGCCGGCTGGGGGCGCTCGAGGCGTGGTCGACGTCCCTCGCGCACCGGCGATGGGGTTCGAGATTCTTCTGGCGGGGTCCTTCGCGGGGAAGGAGAACGGCGGGGCGAAGGTGGACGACGATGTCTTCGCGAGGAAGATCGCCGTGTCCGCCCTCGCTCTAGTGCTTCAATTATGAGATTCTGGTGTTCGATCAGCTGGTTGGCCTGATTGACCAAGGCAAATAGGGCCACGATGCTCGAATCTGTATTGGGCGGAGGAGCAACTGGCTGAAAGACGGCTTGCTGGTCGTTCTGCCGGGCGGCGTCGTAAGCCGTGTCTTGGGAGTCTGGGGAAGCGGATTGCCCGTCTCTCACGTCGCCTTGCTCGACGTTGAGGGCAGCCGCGTCCTCGCGATGGTTTCCGTTCTCGAGTTGCGCGAGGACGGTGTCCAGAGCTTTGTTTGCAGACGAGTTGTTGGCCATGCTGGTGATGAACGAGAGGATTGCTTTGGTTTATCGTTGAAGGAAAAACGGGAAAGCAAGAGTTCCCACAACGGAGCCACTGATCGTACCTGGATCAGACAATTATTCAGTGGCCAGCAACGTCGTTTGGACTTCAGCTCCGATGAGGTTGAAAGACGACCGGGGGGGAGGGGTGTACTTGCAAGGTACTCCGACGCTCAAGTAAGGCAAAGGTCACAAGTAAATGCAAGTACAGAAAAAGGTTAGAGTGTATGAGATTGTGTAACCTGACCCTCTCAAGTGAGAGGGTATTTATAGAGAGCCCCTAGCGCGGGGCCAACGATCACTAGCACTGGGCTGGATTGCGAGGCCCAATCCAAGTAACTGCCAGGGCTTACGTGGTATAGTGAAGACCAGCACGTGGTCTTCGCCCTGGGGTAACCGTGCCTAGATCTCCAGAATTAGGGCAGACCGATTCCATCGCGAGTGGGTGATTACACGAGAACGTGTCCTCGTGGGGAGGAGTCTTGCGTGTCGGGGAGAGACGTGTCCTCGCGGGGAAGACTCTTATGTGCAAGAAGGAGATGACTCCTCGTGGGGAGGAGCACCTGAGTGTCGAGGAGGAGCGAGCCCGGAGAGGCTTAGTGCCTCTGCCCGATGCTCTATGCCGTGTGTGCCCGAACACCGCCGAGGTATGACGTGTGCCCGACACTGTTGAGGTGGGGCATGTGCTCAACATTGGTCGTGCTAAGAGGCCTTTGTTGGGCCATCCCAGGACGTGTGGGTTGGGCTTGCTCGACTGAGGAGCAGACCCCGACCCAGTCCAGAACAGTTCTAATCCTAGGAGAGTCGGTACGTGGAAGTCTTTGGTTGCGAATGTCAGGGCGAGGTTGTCTTCTTGGAAAGGGAAATGTTATCTATAGGTGTCAGAATCACGTTATTAAAATCGGTTTTGAGTAGCTTGTCTATTTTCACTTTAGCTTTTTTCAAGGCCCCTGTTTCCGTTAGGAAAGAAATCGACAGTATTCGTAACAGATTCTTATGGTCGGGAACGGAAGAGAACAGGAAGATCTATTGGGTTGTTTGGGATGATATTTGTAAACCTATCCAAGAAGGAGGGATAGGGGTGAAGAAGACTGAGGAGATTAATATCGCGCTTTTGCTGAAATGGAAGTGGAGAATTATGTCCGAAAAAGACTCGTTGTGGCTGGATGTTCTTAAGGCGAAATATGGCGACATTAGGAAAAAGGTCAGGGAGAGAGGCAGTTCTACAGTGGCGAAACTCGGATCTATATGGTGGAAAGATTTGTTGAGGATAGATGGGGTGGAAGAGGGTAGTTTAAGTTTCTTTTGGAAAAACATTGATTTCAAACTTGGTGACGGTTCTTCGATTTCGTTTTGGTCAGATTGCTGGAATTCTGCAGGAGTGCTGCAGTTTAGGTTTCCTGATCTCTTTTTGGCAAGTTGCAACAAGGACGCATTAGTTTTTGATACGGGCTTTTGGCAATCCAATGAGTGGCACTGGAACAACGAGGTGGTTTTCGATTATGCTGATCCTAGTGTGTTGCCGAGCCAGAATTCCTTTTTGCAGGTTCTGCGTAATAGCAGAGTTGTGTTGCGTTTCGGTTCCACGGTTCTGAGTTTTCGCTTTTGGTCAGATTGTTAGAGCTCTGCTGGTGTGTTGCGGGTTAGATTCCCCGACTTTTATTTGGCTAGTAGAAACAAAGAGGCTATGCTTTCAGACATGGGTTTTTGGATGGGTAATGAGTGGCATTGGAATAATTTGGAGGATTTCGAATAGGCTGAATCTGGTCTGCAGTCGAGTCATAAATTATTTATGCAGGTGCTGAGCAAAAGCAGACCGAAGATGGGGAAAATTGATTCGTTGCGTTGGTTGCCGGACGTCGCTGCAGGATACTCGGTGAAGTCTGCTTTGAGTTTTCTGCAAGAAGCCAGAATTGTATATGGTTTAAATCTTGCTTATCAGCAGGTTTTTCCTAACATTTGGGTCACCAATGTACCGTTTAGAGTGCGGGTTTTCATTTGGAGGTGTTTCTTAAACAGGATTCAGACAAAGGATCAATTAGTTCGCAGGAATATTCTCTGTTCCTCCAACGATTTATCATGTGTTTTCTGCTCTTTCGTCAATGAAGATCTTCAACATGTTTTGCTTGAATGCAGGTTTGTGTCGGATGTCTGGAGGAATATCGCAGAGTGGACCGGGTTCGATTGGGTTCATGCGGTTGAGATTATGAGTAGCTTTTTGAACTGGATAACGGCTGATTGCTTTAAAGCTGTGAAGAGGGGAAATCCCGGCATTATTTGATCGGCGGTGGTGTGGAATATTTGGAAAGTTAAGAATGATATTCAGTTCAACGGAGCTCACTGTAGTTTATTGGATTTATTGTGGGACATAAAACTGGCAGCTTGGAAATGGTCAGTTATCGGAGAAAATTCTTCAATTGCAGTTTTTTCGACTTTTGTCAGGAACTGTTGATTTGTTTGTCTTAATTTTCAGTTGGTTTGATTTTTCCATGGGTTTCTTGTTTATAGCAGTTCTTTTTGTATCGAGGGTGTAAGTACCCCTAGTACTCGTTTTCATTAATATAATCCTTACTTAAAAAAAATATATATGTATCCATTATCATCCCTACCATAATTCATTCATCTCAATCATTAAAATTATTTTTTCTACCGATAATTAAATAAATCTACTTACTCTTAGACCTTATGAAAACCATAGTAATATAAATATTATTTCTTAAATAATATTATTAAAAATTGATTGATATTATATTGAGAATTTTAAGAAACTAGTTTATTTTCAAACAATTTTTAATAAATAAAAATATTATTTGAAGACAAAAATATCATTGAAAACATTTTCGGAATCTACACTCATATTTTACAACCATTGCAAAGTCAACAAGATAATGTTAACGTCAATGTTTCAATCATAAAGGAAAAAATGTTTGCCGTCAATGGGAAATCATTCATCTACTTACCTTTTTCTTCTTGAGTAAGGATGAGATAAGACTAACAACTCAGTATTATATATATATATATATATATATATATATATATATATATATATATATATATATTCTAAAAAATAGTTAAGTAGTGGGTTTTGTCATTCTTTTTTGAAATTATATTTTTTACAAAAATAAAAATAAAAATAAAATTTTATTAAAATTTATTAAATAGTAAGTTCTACTATTAAATCACATTCTAAAAATGTGTCTAATATAAACTTCTAGAAATTTAAAAAGAATATTTACAATTTTAAATTAAAAATAAATTTATATTAAAAAAATAAAATAAAGAATATTTATTTTATTAAAATTGATAAAAATAATAAGATTCATTGTACATACCACACATATAATTTATGGGAAAAAACAAAAATAGAAGAATTATTTTGTTTTTATGTTTCTGTGAAATGCGCGTGTATATAGAGAGAAGGACGAAATTAATTGCACGGGACCTGTTTCCCACTTTCCTCCTCCCTTCCCATTTCTCACTTGCAATCCTTATAATTTATAATTCCATCTTCTCATGTATAGTTTTTATATCACAAAAACTAATTCAAACCATTCATCATACATTTAATTTGTGTACCTCAAACCTTCTTCTTCTACATGGAACTAACCTGCGTCGATACTTCTCTCAACCTCAACCTTGTCCCTTCTCAAGAAACAGACGTTGCTATGGTTAGTATACATATACACTGTACTATAAACACATAATTTTAGTTGTTTTTTCTAACATATTGAAAAATTAACTTATGATTGAGATAATTAATTCAGGTTGCTAAGGTTTTGGTCGAAGAGTTGGAGCGTCTGAGTAATGAAAATAAGAAGTTAACTGAGAGGTTAAACCTCATGTGCGACAACTATATTGCTTTACAGAACCATTTAAACGAGTTCAAGAGTCAAGAATCAGTGACCACGCCATCCAGGAAGAGAAAGATTGAGTGCATTGAAAATTGCACCACTACTTCTAAGGAGGAGACATTCAAACATAACTCTTCTCCGAAAATTTCTAAGGTTCTTGTCCGAACAGAGGCATCCAACACCAGCTTAGTAAGTTCTGGTCTTTATTTTATCCAGATACATAGTTTATTCAATGAATCTGTATCGGATAATAAGATTAATTTTTGTTCATTCTTCTTTGTTATAGTATGTGAGAGATGGATATCAATGGAGAAAATACGGTCAGAAAGTAACTAGAGATAATCCCTCTCCTAGGGCTTACTTCAAGTGCTCTTTTGCTCCTTGCTGTCCGGTGAAGAAGAAGGTGCAGAGAAGTGTAGAAGACCCAACTGTGTTAGTGGCAACATACGAAGGAGAGCACAACCATGCACATCACCAAGCACAAACGTCATCGTCAAACCAAAGTGAAACCTCTACGCATAATTTTGTTTCTTCTCCACTTGCTTCAACGCATGACTTGGTCGTGCCGAGAAAGTTAGTGGTTGAAAATGGTGCTCAAAGGTCGTCTATACACCAGTTGTTAGTTCAACAACTGACTACTTCTTTGACAAGAGATCCTAATTTCAAAACAGCACTTGCTTCGGCTATTTCTGGAACAATTTTGGATGGGGAAAAACGGTGATTGAGTTCAGACATGGATTGTACCAATAGGCTTTTTTTTTGTTGTTGTTGTTGTTTTGCATGGTTATTTCTAGGTTTGCTAGTACTAATAGCATAGTACTAATCCCATGGATTTTTTTTAGGTTTGTTTCTCTTTGGTTGATCCTTGTTTGTCAAGGTTTCCGTTATTTGTAGTTTGTTGGGTTTGGAATTTAATGTTCATTTGCATATAAAAAAAACATAGAAGTTGAAAGAGTAGTGGTTTTTTTTTTATAAATAAAATAAAAGTGGATATCTTGACAATATATCCATTATATATATGACTACTTATATCATTTAATATATAATATGGTATTTCGTTTATAAAGTTTATACTGACATTATAATTTTTTAGTTAAATATGTTTACAATCTTAATGATCGGAGGTGATCAGACTGGATCGTAGTGGCCTTCGCGTAGGACAAATGATGATGCTTGTAGGAGATAAGAGGGGGGCGGTACCTGCAAGGTACTCCGATGTCAAAGTAAGTGTTTGGTCAAAAGAGAGAAAGCAAGTACACAAGTAAGATTTCAAGTATTGGATATTGAATACCTGTCTCTCTCAAGAGAGAGGGTATTTATAGAGGAATCCCCAGCGCGGGGCCAAGGTCTCTCATGCGATCAAAGCGCCTGGTCGACCAATGAGAGACTGCCAGGTGGAGGGCAAGGCGCGTGGCCCTTTGACCTGGTTCAACTGTCTCCGTGAGATCCGGGGAGACAGTTGGTCGCGTGAACTGTTTAGCGAGTGAGGGGGACATGCCCAACAACTAGTTTCTGCCCAACGACTAGTTTCTGCCCAACGACTAGTTCTTGGCTATTGGGCCTGGCCAATGGCTGGATTGGGTTGGGCCTTGCCCTTCTGGGGGCACAACGCCTGCCCAATCCAGAACAGTAGCCCCCCAAGTCCTTGCTTTGGTGGAGAGTGAGGACTTAAGGTAGCCATTTGAACAATTACCTTTGGACAGCGTTTGGGGACAAGCCCTTCGCCTTCGCCAAAGTAGAGGTGGTCGGTGCCGGTGCTTTGATTTGCCCGACCAGCTGTTGGTGCTCGGGGAGCATCTTGTGGAAATGTTATTTTTCTGTCGAGCAGGCTTACGTGAAGTTGTTCGCCGGAGTGGCGTTTTTATGTCGGGGATCTTTGGTGAAGACGTGAGGTGCGTGCGTCGGCGAGGAGATGTGCTCGCGGGATAGCAAGAGACTTAGTGCATGTAACGTTTACCCTTGGGAATGCCAAACAGAGATTCCTTTTGACACGTGGTGAACATGCATCCCCTGTCAGACCTAGAGCCGCCTAGGCAATGATGGCCTTTGCGCTTCCCCACGAGCAAATGCTTATAAAAATGGGGGAAAGGGGACTCATTTGTACACTTCACACGAATTTCTCTTCTCAACCCTTTTGCTCTGCAACTTATCTTCTCGCTGGAGCTTCTCTTCGCCGCCGTTGATCTTCATCGTCTTCGTCCCCACCTTCATCTTCAACCCAAGTAAGTTCTTCGTATTTTCTGCATTTCTCATGGTGTTCTTTATTTTCTGGGTGTTCCTTATGAATTTCCCAGCGAATTATGAGTTTTCCGGTTGAAGATTCATGTGTTCTTCGATGAACACATGAATTTCTGGAAATTTATGAAGAACATAAAGAAAATGAAGAGCGTGGAATGAACGTTGGATTTTTTGGTGTAAATTCTCCTAGATTCTGGTTAGGATTAGTTTTAGGTTTGTAGTCGGGCACTAGGCCTGTTCGACATGAAGCTCTGGCTTTGTGCAACGAGCTTGCTTTGTTGAGAGCTCAAGTCATTTCGTTAAGTCGCAGAAACTCGTCCCCATCGTAGGGGGACAGTGTCACCGTGTTAAGTCGCGGTCAAAGTGGGCTCGAGGTTGTCCTCGACTTCTTCCTCGCCCTTTCACTTGACTAGTGGTGGAAGGGTGGATTTGAACTTATTCGTCAAATTCACTTTTTCTTCCTCTGCTTTTCAGGTGAAAATGGCTGATCCTCGTGAAGAAGTCATACCCGACGCCCAAGCCGCGCAAGAGGAGGCGGAGCAGGCCGTCGAATATGCTAACGTCCAGGTCGCAAGGAGGGACCTAAAATGGATTGCCCACGAGCCCCTGTCGACCAAGTCGACGTTTACTGAGGAAGAGGTTCGGGAGTTCCCCTACCTGGAAGATCGGGCCGAGGATGCGCACGTGCAATGGAGGGCCATCTGTCCGACCAAAAATGCCAGGGTCTGCTCAATCTACCCGGGGATGCGGTTCCCCATGTATGAGTTTGCCTTTGTGGAGGCTAGGTTTCAGCTGCCTTTCACCGACTTCCAGGAGGCCCTTTTTCGTCACTTGGAGTTGTGCCCCGCTCAGCTCCATCCAAATGCACTAGCGTTCATACGTGCTTTCGAGCTAGTGTGTCGCTACTTACATGTCAGGGCGACCGTAGATCTTTTCTTCTGCATCTTCCAACTCCAGCGAAGCACTACAGGCTCGAAGCAAAGCTGGGTGTCCTTTAAATAGCAGAGTAGGCTCTTCTGGCCGTACTCAGAGTCTGTTCGACACTTCAAGGACAGGTTCCTGGTCATGAAGCCTATCTCCGAAGCAGCCAAAAGGTCTATATCTACGCTCGAGACGGTGACCATTGATGGTCGACAAGTTGAGAAGCCCGTATCTAAGTTCCCCTTGGAGTGGGCGTATGCTCACTTCAGATATAGGACCGACCAGTTCCTTGTAAAGCATGAACAGCTCAGTGAGGGGGACAAGGAGTCCTACCGGGTGCTTCATGCCTACGTGGAGAGCTTTAGTCCAGCCTTCGTGGTGGACAGAGATGGCAAAGAGCTGCTCGGGGATGATGGGGAACCTATGCGAGCAGGTCGCTATATCAACACTAAGGCTCTCCTAGAGTGTGAAAATAATGACGTGGCCTTCCAGCTTCTTGGTATAATCTGCTCTCGTGCCCGTATTTGTTAAGCTTCTTATATCTGTTAACTTTTGTCTTTTTGTGTTCGCAGAGAAAATGGCCGACATGAGGGAGCGTTTGATGAGGTCCCAGGCAGCCAAAGTCCAGAAGAAGGTGCCTCCGATGCCCAAAGCTGAAGCAGCCAAGCAGCGGGCGACTCTGGAGAAGTTTGTGTCCGGCTCTGGTCCTGTTCTAGGGACTACCTCCACACCGCCAACTCCGGACGCGTCTCATAAGAGGAAGTGTGATGATATCAGAGCCTCTCCGGCGGGCTGCTCGGGTGGTCTTTCTGGAGGAAAGTTCGTGCTGCCCTCATGCTACCTTTAGGGGACGATGTTTGATGAAGGGACCTCCGTCGTCGTCCCAGAACTTGATGCCTCCACAATTTTGTCTACAGATCCTCAGGCGCGGAGGAAGCTTCTTTGCCATGATGCGGCCGACATGATCAGGGTATTGGAAGCGGCGCTGGCCCTTGGAGATGCAGAGGTAGCTCATCGCTCCGACCTCATGGAGGCCAAGACTAGGATCAACAACTTAGAGTGTGAGAACGTTGAAATATATAATGAACTGAAGAAGTTGCAAGGTCACCAGGAGGCCAAAATACTGCTCCAAAAAGAAGTGACCCAAATGAAGGAGAAGGTGAAGAGAGTCAATGATGAGAATGCCCGCTTGAAGGCGAGGATAACTGATCTCGAGGGTGTCATACCCCAAATTTGTCCTAGTTGTTTATTACCTTCAGCTGTATATCCATTCACTAACCATATTCAGAAAATTCCAAAAAAAGTGTTGTTTCTACTGGAGGTGTTATTGAGCTGAATTGTATTTCAGGCAAGATAGTGTTTCATGATCAAGCCATGGTGTGATTCAAGTAATGTGTGTTTGAAGCCTTAACCAGGGTTTTGTGCTAGTGCAAGTCAGTTGGTGTGAATCAATTTGTCAAGCTATGATAAGTTCTCAGTTATTTCATTATCCATCCATTAACCACTTCTTAACCCATTTTCTTTCTTAAACTATTTCTATTCTATTAAACCATTGTCACAAATCATCGTCAAATAATTATTTTTCATCCAACACATCCACATCATGAACCATTTCTATCATTCTCTCCATTTCAATATCCATTTTGCTTGCTATATCTATACCTCATTAATCATTTTTCATAACCTTTTTATAAACTGTGTTCTAAACCATTTTCTACAAAAAAAATCATTATCCAAATTAAGCCCATTTTTTCCATAACTTTCTCTTAGACCATTTTTTTCTTAATTCTATCCAAATATCTACTTTGAACCACTTCCATACCCATTTCTATTTTTCATTTTTATATTTTATCCATCTTTTTAGATATCCACTCTTTAACCAAAATCTCTTTCAATATCCATGTTAACCATTTTTATCCGTTCCAATTTATTCATTAATTTTTTAGTTATTCACAAATATCCAAACCCATTTTCATGACCCAAAAGTTCATTCAATCCAATTCCACTATTTAAATCCAATTGTCCAATATTCATTCCAAATATCCCATCACACCACATAAAAGAAATTACACAAAATAGACAAATGCACAAAAATCTTTTATCATACAAGCCCATTGTCCATGTTTTTTCTTAAGCCCATTACATTATACCACCCAAAAAATGAAAAATAGAAACATCATGTACTAACCAAAGCCTCACACGGCCCACATCAATTCCCCACCATTTGCCAAACTAGCCTCATAACTCCAGCTGCGAAAAAAATAGGAAATCCATCCGACTTGTCTCTTTCACTACAAGCCAAGACAAGCAATTTCAAGTTTTCAAGTCACATGAAGGCAAACAGCACGCCACACTCCAAGCCAAGCAACATTCTGTAAACCATTTTTCCTCATTGTTGCAAGGAAAAAACCTGCACCAAAAAGTATTTTCAGCAGCAATCCCAAATAAATAAATAAAACTGCAACATTGAGAATGACATTTCAACACCAACCTGATTCGCACCTACAAGGTAGCTGCCACGAAACGAAAGTTGTTCATTTTTTCTCTTCAAAACCACAGCACAACCAAAAACTCGAGGAGGCCTCTCACACTCAGGAACCTGTTTCAACTTTTATCCCCTCATTATCCAAGCAAGCTACCTATTTCATATCACCTTAACACCATCACCTCCTCTTACTTCTGGCGACAGATCCGTCGTGAACACATAATAACCTCACTAATTTCTCTCCGTTTTAAGAACCGCAAATCACCTTTTGCCAACCTTTTCTCGTTTCAGAACACAACGACAACTCATAAACCCATCCTAAATCAAAACCCAAAATCACTTATCACACTTTAAACACCCAAAACAACTTCAAAATCCCAAAACAATCAAACCGCAACCGCCTCAAAATCTCATCGATCCATAACCACCTTCCCTCAAACAACACTCACCATAAATCAACGACTGTGACTCAGCTCTCCATCAAAACCATTACAGCGGATAGTTTTTTTTCTTTTTCAACCAAACAACCACAAACCTTTTAAACCACCAAATAAAACCGAAACCGCAACAAAACCCACGAACCTGAAACGACACCCACAACCGAAAACCACATTCAATCAAAACATCACCCTCCCAAATCTTTGAACCCATTCTGTCTGTAAACAACTCAACAACAATCATCAACCAACCTTTCCCATAATCTATCTCAAAACCTAGATTATGACATCGAACTCAGAAACAGAAGGAGATGAAGAAAAGATTTGAGGGAATAAAACCAAACACAAACCTGACTTGGGAGACCGAATCTGAATCGAAGGACTTGAAACCGAATTTGAGCTGCTCAATTCTGAGAAAGAGCCGGAGAACGAGTGGAGGATTTCACTGCAAGAAGGTCGGCGTGTTGTTTTTTCATATTGGGAGATGACGATTCGTTGCTTCCCTTTTAAATTCGATGCACTGTGTTGGTTTGATATGTTAACGCTGTTGCTTTAAGTTTGTTTTAAGATAAGAGGTCTGATGTTCTTGTTTTAAAAGAAGTGTTTTGGGTTTTAAAATAAAAAATGAAGGGTGGTCATTGTTTTATGTTTGACTATGCCGTATTTTTCTTTCTTTGTTTTTTTCTTTTTACAATAGGATGGCATCGTTAGGCTGTTGTGGTAGTTCTGTAACAGTGTCCCTTTTTGTAAGGGATGACGGGCTATAAGCCCAAGTGATTCCCTTCCTATTCATACACCCAAACCCTGCGCGGCGCCCCTCTTCTTTTTTCCTTTGTTTTGTTTTAATGTTATTTCAACCTTTTTTTTATTTTTCTTAAAATATTTTCATTGTTATTTTACATTTCTTAATTAAATTGTTTATTTAATTTCCATTTCGATTTCTTTTTCAATTTGATTTTGGGGCCAATGATATAATACACTTCATGATTTAATCAAACTGATTAAATTTCGATTTATTTGAGGCCTACTTATTTATTTATTTTTATTTCAATTTATTCACTATTTTTACATTTATTTTGGGGTCAATGAAAACCAAATATCGATCGATTTATCGATTTCTCGATTAAATCTCGATAAAGATGAGACCTTTATTATTTTTCTTATCATTTTCGATTTTATTTCATTTCCATTATTTTGTTCATTATTCTTATTCATTTTGGGTCAATGAAAACCAAATATCGATCGATTTATCGATTTCTCGATTAAATCTCGATAAAAGGTGAGACCTTTAGTCTTTGTATCCACCTTTTCGATTTTTATTTCATTTCTTTTATTTTTATTCATTTTGGGTCCATGAAAACTAAATATCGATTGATTTATCGATTCCTCGATTAAATCTCGATAAAGGCGAGACCTTTTATGCTTTGTATTCGTTTTCTCGATTTAATTTTTTAATTGTCACTTTATATTTCTGTTATTTTCGTCTTTGGTCGATGAAAGTCAAAAGTCGTCAATTATCGATTTCTCGATTAAATTCCGATTAAGACGAGACCAACTTTAATTTTATGTCAATATTATCTTGCTTTACTTTCTTGTCAACATTATCTTGATTTTATTATTGTTCATATGCATATTATTCATATTATTCATATTATTCATATCCATATTTATTTATCTAACCATTGTTTATTTGTACATACTTTAATCAAAAAACACTAAAAATATCGAAACCTAAAAAAATAATTGATGGACCGTTGATTATGATTATCCACTTGCTCGACGCTTTTGATCAAGGCTAGGTTAGGACACTTCGCACACACACGGCTTTCTCTTGGGCTACCTTACAACGAGACCCTTTATTTCATGTCATACCCTGTAATTTACATGTACCCCTCTCCCATTCTGATGTACGCATTTATTATTGCTTTGATTGTGGTTTGTTTACTAGGAGCACCCCTAGGGACTAGCATAGGCAACCCATTTTCAAACTAATTCTCGATTCGTCGTCGAACCACTTTCAAACAAACCTCTTTTCAACCAAACTCTCGATTAGTCGTCGAGCCCGTTTTCAATCAACCTCAAACCAAATCCTTTTCGAACCAAACTCTTTTCATACAATAAACCCTTGATCCAACGTCAAGCGGATTTTCATAATCAAACTTCAAAAATAACTAACAACTATCGCAACTCTTTTAAGGTGAAAAATGGGGGTTCGAGTCTTTGATCTCCCCTCGATTGTTTGGGTACGAGTTCTCTTACTCGTGTGTGAGTAATTGACGCATCTTCTCTTTTAAATCAAATCCTTTTCAAAATAACCAAGCGCATATAATAAACCCTTGATCCCACGTCAAACGAATTTTCATAAATAAACCTCAAAACGACTAACAACTATCGAAACTCTTTCAAGGTGAAAAATAGGGGTTCAAGTCTTTGATCTTCCTTCGATTGTTTGGGTGCGAGTTCTCTTACTCGTGTGTGAGCAATTGACGCCTCTTTTAAAACTCAACCACCTTAGATGAAAAAGAGAGAGGGCCAAATCTTTGACTCACTCTCTTGATTACTTGGGCCCGATGAATCTTTCTTAAGTTCAAGTAATCGTCATCTAAACCAACCCAACCCTCCCTCTTGTTTCGTGGGCGTACCACGAACTACGACTGCTCTGATTCTTTATTCTCGTCCGAGTAAAGATACGTAGGCACAAGATTACGATGATCTTGGCGAGCACACTTTTTTTTCCACCATTTGCGTCTACCTCCCCCTCATCTTCCGTCTTCCCTTTATCCCTTCCCGTAGTTGAACTACGATTGCACTGATTCCTCATTCTCGTCCAAATGAGCATATGTAGGCCCGAGATCGCGATGATCTTGCCGGGCACCCTATCGTTAAACCACCCATTTCCCCTTAGTATCATTCCCTTTATCTTTACCTTTCCGCATTTATTTTTGAGAAGAAAATAGACAAACTTAGCTAACGAGTATCGCGATTCGAATCAAGAGGTTCTCATTGAGTACAACGGACGTGAGGGGGTGCGCGTACCTTCCCCTCACGTAACCGACTCCCGAACCCGGAATGTGGTTGCGACGACCATGTTCTTATCCACTCCTTTAAAGGTTTTCTCGATATTTTCCTTTCCCTCTTTTGGGATAAATAAAATTCAGTGGCGACTCTGTCGAACCGTTTTCCGCGCCTTTGGCGCGAGGGTCGTGTCTTCGATTAAGCAATTTTTTCGAGGTGCGACAGATGGCGACTCAGCTGGGGACATTTTGCTCCATGCAAGAGAGAGTCGAGCCTATCTTGATTCGAATCGCTAGCTCTTTAGCTTTTTTTATTTATTTTCTTCTCGTTTGTTCGTTTGCTTATTTATTTGTGTTACCTTTTGTAACATTGTTGGGTTGTTCTGATGTTGGGAACTTTGTGAGATGGCTCTACACCCGAGTCGAGAAAAACCCTAGAATTAGGATGGTGGTTGTGTAGTGTAGGCTTGCGTGGTCTCTTCCGCGTGGGTTGAAGCGAAAACCACCGCTTGGAGTAGATTCCCTTGGAGATATTATTGTTGTGGTGAATCTTTGCCATGGTGGTAATACTTTCGAGGTGGGTCGTTGATCCCAAGGAACATTAACCCAATTTACCCATGGTAGTTGGTAGTGTTGATTCTATGTAAGTTAATGCGAACGCCCCAATCAGATGAGACCCCTCGAACGTATTACTTCCTGACAGTAATATTTTCGACCTCGATCTAAGATTCTGAGAACCCTATTTAGAACCCGTGTGTCGATGGTTGTGTAGTGGGCGCCTCCAAGGAATCTTTCTCGTGGGGAAGAAATGAAGACCTCACCTAGACGAGATTATTTCGTGGATATTATAGTCAGACAAATCTTTGTCTTGGTTATAATGTTTTTGAAATATATCCATAACTCTAGGCACCTACTCGTCTTAGAAACCTACCTTTGGGCTTTCTTCCTAGTTGTGGTTCTTGACCCATCATCTCCGGCCAACCTCAGAGCTGTTTGAAGCTGTTTGATCCTGCGATCCTGGATCTTGCATCTTGCATTGCATCTCATATCATTTCATTGAATTGCATCTGTTACGCATCTTGCATTACATTTTCAACCTCAGAATCTCACTTCAACTTCCTTCCTTCTCCAGTAAATCAAGCTGATTCCTCGACACCAGTACGCAACTCGAGCCAACATAAGAAGAACGATGGAGCAGATTCAGCAAGAGAAAGCTGCCTTCAGAGAAGAAATGGACTCTATGAAGGGAAAGATTGATCAGATTCTTGAAGCCATCATGATGGCCAGAAGAGAAGAAGAACTGCGTGAAGTCGCTGCTGCCAACAACACTGTGCCTGTGCAAGGGTCACCCTCGAGGCTCTCAGTTCCTGTCCCTAACCCTATCAATTATGGGATACCAATGAACTTTACGCCTGCCACTGAAGGAGCCATTTCTCAACCACCTCCAATATCTGGAGTCGCTGTTGGTGCTATTCCGCAAGCCCAACCTGTTGTCACTCAGGTTCCTATTCCTCATGCTGAAGAAAATCTGGTGGATCAATATGATGAGGTACAGAACTACCATGCTGCTATCCCAATTGTCAATCCTACCTCTGCTCAGGATTCTGAAGCCATCAAGATGTGTCGTGATCTAGCTGAGAAACTCCGAGTCATGGAGGGGCGCAACTCAAAATCTCTGAACGCTCTGGAAATGTGCTTGGTGCCAGATGTTGTCATTCCTCCCAAGTTCAAAGTACAGGAATTCCCGAAGTACAAAGGCCTCGGTTGTCCCCACATGCATTTAAGGATCTACTGCCGCAAGATGGCTGTCCATGCCAAAGATGAAAAGCTGATGATCCATTGCTTCCAAGACAGCTTGTCTGGGGCATCACTCGAATGGTATATGCAGCTGAACCTTAGCAATGTGCGCACTTGGGATGATCTAGCTGATGCATTTGTCAAGCAATACAAGTACAACACTGACCTTGCTCCGAATCGTACTCAACTTCAGAGTATGTCTCAAAAGGACAACGAATCCTTTAAGGAGTACGCACAACACTGGAGAGAGCTAGCTGCAAGGGTGCATCCACCTCTTGTTGACCGTGAACTGATTGACATCTTCATGGGTACTTTGCAAGGCCAATACTATGAGAAGTTGATTGGTAATGTTTCTGCCGGATTCTCTGATTTGGTGATTGTCGGTGAGAGAATCGAAGAGGGTCTGAAGAGCGGAAAGATCCAAGGAGGTTCTAGCATCCAGTCTCAAGCCAAGAAACCTTTCAACAATGCATTCAAAAAGAAAGAGGGCGAAACAAATGCTGTCTATGCTCAGAAGGGGCAAACTCCACAAGCTCCAGCTCCAATGCCTTATCAAATGCCATACTTCCAGTATCCATATGTTGCTGCTACGCAATACGCTCCAATGCCTTATCAGCCAACTGTTTAAGCTGTTCAAGCTCCAACGCCTCAGCAACAGATTCCTCAGCAACAATCATACAATCAGCAGGGGTATCAGTATCCTCCCTAATATCAACAACAGAGAGCTGCTCAACAACGTCAGCCCAATCAACAGAGGACAAGGAGGCCAGATAGAAACTTTGATCGCTTGCCGACGACATATGCTCAGATCTTTGCTCAATTGATGGAGAAGAGGGCCATTACTCCGAGAGACTTGGCTCTTCCAACTGTCATTCCCCCAGATTATGATGCTAATGCTCATTGCGAGTTTCATAAGGGTGCTCCAGGGCATACGATCGAGGACTGCAGAGCTTTCAAACACAAGATTCAAGACATGATCGACTCAAAGTATCTCGCTTTCAATGGGAGGGCTCCTAATGTCATCAATAACCCTCTGCCGCCGCCAAACTAGTGCCAGCATCAAGTCAAGTCAAGTCAAGTTCAAGTTTCCCCGAAGAAGGCAGTCATGTTGCCATCCCGTCATTTGCATTCTTGTTATTTTGTTTCTGTTTGTTTAAGTACTGTATGCTTTGAACATTGCCTTTCATATTTGGTTTTCTTAATGTAATGATTATGCATGTTTTGAATCATTTATGTCATATTCATTCATTTTTTTCCATTTACTGCAAAACACCGACATATTTATCCACTTCACTCTCTTTATTAACTGTTGTTAGCAATGATTGGGGAGGATGATGATAATAAAATACCCATAATTGCAAAACGTATGCTTTCGGATAAAATCTCGCCGATGATGTACAGGCATTGTTTCAACCCCCAAACACTGGAGAGACAAGGAGTTAATCCATAGTAAACCACTTCGAGCCTAGAAGTAGTAGTTTCCTTCAGATATTCAAACCCTTACACTCAACCTGGGGCAGAGTAGTGTTCAATTAACCAATTACGCACTCAAATCACAAAGCAAAATCCAAAAGACATGACGGTTATTCATCAATACCCATGACTTGGCAGTCACCATCCTCCGACAAAATAATCAAAAACAAAAAAATCAAAAGCCTGCTAAGTCGAACACCTCAAAGGAGACTTAGGCAAAAGTTAAAGCAACCCTGATGGACTCAAAAAGCGAAATCAGTCCATGCAAAAGGTAGGGATAAAAAACAAAAGAGGTCCTCGAATCCTCAACAAAAACAAAATAAGACCCAGTGACCACCAAATCAAAACCAAAGGGTCACTGACAACCATCAAAAACAAAATAAGGTGACTGCCATGTCGAGCAAACATTGAGCCATCACTCTTACACCGTCAACCCTTTTGGAACATGTGCAGAATTAACTGAACGTAGGACTGGAGATCATCACGAAGAAGGGGTGGGTACAAATTATACTTTTAGCCTAGTATCCTTTTTTTATTAACCATAAACCAGACCATGTTACAACCCTCGAAAGACCTAATTGAGGTGAGGTTTATTCTGAAAGCATACTATTGCAAGGTTGCGTAAACTGACTCCCCATATTTGCTAATCTTCAGTATTGGTGTCATTCTCCTTGCTATATCTTTCACACCATCAAAATCAACACACGTTTGGGCTAATGGTCCATTCGTTTCACTATCACGACACTCCAATAAACAACTCTTTTTCAAAACTTACATGCGCATTACATTAAGATTACCATTTGGGAATGTGCAATTTTAACTGCAAATCAGTGCTAGACATTCAGGACAACTCCAACAAGGGGCATTCAAAGAGGAACTTGAACTCTCAGTGGTGCCGACCCGAAGCAAGACTACCTCAACCCACAGGCTGGAGCAACTCCTTCAAAACCTCAATCAGGGGCAAGACATCTCAAAGCACATCAAATCTCAACCTCTAAAGATCAGACTACTTCAGAATTGGGGCAAGACCCATTGCAGCAAGCAACCCTAACCATCAAGCAAAGTTGTGATTCTCTCAGAAATGAACTCACAACTTATCATCAAGCAATCAAACTTGAGGCTTCAAGAGCATCTTCTTCTGCTTCAATCATGGCGTCTTCAACAAACTGAGTGTCGAGGAAACCAAATCCCTCCCACCGCCCAAAGTCCAATATGTATTGGCAACTACCAAAAGTCCACCATGCTGGCACCTTCCCGAAACATATCCAATCACCCGTCTGCAATCATACGCATCATATGCATCGCATTCAACATCATGTGCATCATATGCATACCCAAAAAACAAAATCATACTTCCCCAGCACTTGCATCTCCGCGCGTCAGCATTTGCATTGCATTTCCAATCGTCATGGAACATCATTACAAAATCAAGCATTCATACATGTCAAGATCCAGGATCAATCTCAAGATTACAAGAAGATCTTCAGCCCAGTCAGGGGCATCTTCATCAAATCCGTGGACGTTCTTCACAAAGTTATTCCAAGACGATCTTCAGCCCAGCCAGGGGCACCTTCTGTAAATCTGTGGGCGTTCCTCACGAAGTTGGTTCAACCTTTTGTTGATCAAGACAAGATCTCAAAGCAATCTCAGCCCAGTCAGGGGCATCTTCTTCAAGATTCGTGGGCATTCTTCATGAGGTTACTTCAACCTTTTGTTAATGAATCTTGATCTTCAAGCAAGCCAGTGGGCGTTCCTCATTGAGTTGTGAAGTTCTTCAACCTTTTGTTGATGAGGACGTCATCCTCATCCCAACCAATTAACATTCCTCAGAGTCAGTGGGCATTCCTCATTGAATCTTTTCTTCAAGTCGAACTACGACTGCCCTGATTCTTTATTCTCGTCCGAGTAAAGATACGTAGGCACAAGATTGCGTAGATCTTGACGGGTTACCTTCTCCATTTTTTTTCACTGTTACCCTTTTCTTTTTGTGGGCTTTCCTCATTAAATTCTTTACTTCAACCTTTTGTTGATGTCTCCAAATAAATCTCATCACATCCCCAGCAAACTTGACCTTTTGTCAATTGCCTTACTATCATCCTTTTGGTGATAGCCATGCTTATCAAACTAACCTAACCTGCATCCTTTTGGTGTTGGTCCTTACAAGTAAGAAGTTCCTATCATCCTTTTGGTGGTAGTAACTTGTTTTGATCCGTCATCCTTTTGGTGTCGCCGATCCATAAACCCTTGGTCTGTGTGTCATCCTTTTGGTGAGTGACAGCCTTTGTGTGTGTTCCCTACTATCCTTTTGGTAGTAGGAGGCTGTGTGTGTGCCCTATTATCCTTTTGGTAATAGCATGCTGTGTTGTGTACCATACTATCCTTTTGGTAGTAGCAGGCTTTAACCCCATTTTCATCCTTTTGGTGGAAGGATCTGTGTGTGTGTGTGCCCTATTATCTCGTCGGTAATAGCAGGCTTTGACCTCATTTTCATCCTTTTGGTGGAAGGGTCTGTGTGTGTGTGCCCTATTATCTCGTCGGTAATAGCAGGCTTTGACCTCATTTTCATCCTTTTGGTGGAAGGGTCTGTGTGTGTGTGTGTGTGCCCTATTATCTCGTCGTTAATAGCAGGTTTTGACCTCATTTTCATCCTTTTGGTGGAAGGGTCTGTGTGTGTGTGCCCTATTATCTCGTCGATAATAGCAGGCTTTAACCCCATTTTCATCCTTTTGGTGGAAGGGTCTCTGTGTGTGTGTGTGCCCTATTATTTCGTCAGTAATAGCAGGCGTTGACCTCATTTTCATCCTTTTGGTGGAAGGGTCTGTGTGTGTGTGCCCTATTATCTCGTCAGTAATAGCAGGCTTTGACCTCATTTCCATCCTTTCGGTGGAAAGGTCTGTGTGCGTGTGTGCCCTATTATCCTTTTGGTGATAGGTCTGTCGATTTTAGCGTCAGATTTCCTGTATTTCAACTGCCCAATCCCTTTTCTTTCTTTTCGGACAAATTTGTGGTCTTTTTATATCTAATTGACTTATACCTCGATAAGACTGAACGTCGCAGCAGTTCATCTTACTGGGTTCAAGCCAATTAGATAGGGGCATCTGTCATACCCCAAATTTGTACTAGTTGTTTATTACCTTCAGCTGTATATCCATTCACTAACCATATTCAGAAAATTCCAAAAAAAGTGTTGTTTCTACTGGAGGTGTTATTGAGCTGAATTGTATTTCAGGCAAGATAGTGTTTCATGATCAAGCCATGGTGTGATTCAAGTAATGTGTGTTTGAAGCCTTAACCAGGGTTTTGTGCTAGTGCAAGTCAGTTGGTGTGAATCAATTTGTCAAGCTATGATAAGTTCTCAGTTATTTCATTATCCATCCATTAACCACTTCTTAACCCCTTTTCTTTCTTAAACTATTTCTATTCTATTAAACCATTGTCACAAATCATCGTCAAATAATCATTTTTCATCCAACACATCCACGTCATGAACTATTTCTATCATTCTCTCCATTTCAATATCCATTTTGCTTGCTATATCTATACCTCATTAATCATTTTTCATAACCTTTTCATAAACTATGTTCTAAACCATTTTCTACAAAAAAAATCATTATCCAAATTAAGCCCATTTTTTCCATAACTTTCTCTTAGACCATTTTTTTCTTAATTCTATCCAAATATCTACTTTGAACCACTTCCATACCCATTTCTATTTTTCATTTTTATATTTTATCCATCTTTTATAATTTAGATATCCATTCTTTAACCAAAATCTCTTTCAATATCCATGTTAACCATATTTATCCGTTCCATTTTATTTATTTATTTTTTAGTTATTCACAAATATCCAAACCCATTTTCATGACCCAAAAGTTCATTCAATCCAATTCCACTATTTAAATCCAATTGTCCAATATTCATTCCAAATATCCCATCACACCACATAAAAGAAATTACACAAAATAGACAAATGCACAAAAATCTTTTATCATACAAGCCCATTGTCCATGTTTTTTTTAAGCCCATTACATTATACCACCCAAAAAATGAAAAATAGAAACATCATGTACTAACCAAAGCCTCACACGGCCCACATCAATTCCCCACCATTTGCCAAACTAGCCTCATAACTCCAGCTACGAAAAAAAAATAGGAAATCCATCCGACTTGTCTCTTTCACTACAAGCCAAGACAAGCAATTTCAAGTTTTCAAGTCACATGAAGGTAAATAGCACGCCACACTCCATGCCAAGCAACATTCTGCAAACCATTTTTCCTCATTGTTGCAAGGAAAAAACATGCACCAAAAAGTATTTTCAGCAGCAATCCCAAATAAATAAATAAAAACTGCAACATTGAGAATGACATTTCAACACCAATCTGATTCGCACCTACAAGGTAGCTGCCACGAAACGAAAGTTGTTCATTTTTTCTCTTCAAAACCACAGCACAACCAAAAACTCGAGGAGGCCTCTCACACTCAGGAACCCATTTCAACTTTTATCCCCTCATTATCCAAGCAAGCTACCTATTTCATATCACCTTAACACCATTACCTCCTCTTACTTCTGGCGACAGATCCGTCGTGAACACATAATAACCTCACTAATTTCTCTCAGTTTTAAGAACCGCAAATCACCTTTTCTCGTTTCAGAACACAACGACAACTCATAAACCCATCCTAAATCAAAACCCAAAATCACTTATCACACTTCAAACACCCAAAACAACTTCCAAATCCCAAAACAATCAAACCGCAACCGCCTCAAAATCTCATCAATCCATAACCACCTTCCCTCAAACAACACTCACCATAAATCAACGACTGTGACTCAGCTCGCCATCAAAACCATTACAGCGGATAGTTTTTTTTTCTTTTTCAACCAAACAACCACAAACCTTTTGAACCACCAAATAAAACCGAAACCGCAACAAAACCCACGAACCTGAAACGACACCCACAACCGAAAACCACATTCAATCAAAACATCACCCTCCCAAATCTTTGAACCCATTATGTCTGTAAACAACTCAACAACAATCATCAACCAACCTTTCCCACAATCTATCTCAAAAACCAGATTATGACATCGAACTCAAAAACAGAAGGAGATGAAGAAAAGATTTGAGCGAATAAAACCAAACACAAACCTGACTTGGGAGACCGAATCTGAATCGAAGGACTTGAAACCGAATTTGAGCTGCTCAAGTCTGAGAAAGAGTCGGAGAACGAGTGGAGGATTTCACTGTAAGAAGGTCGGCGTGTTGTTTTTTCAGATTGGGAGATGACGATTCGTTGCTTCCCTTTTAAATTCGATGCACTGTGTTGGTTTGATATGTTAACCCTGTTGCTTTAAGTTTGTTTTAAGATAAGAGATCTGATGTTCTTGTTTTAAAAGAAGTGTTTTGGGTTTTAAAATAAATAATGAAGGGTGATCATTGTTTTATGTTTGACTATGCCGTATTTTTCTTTCTTTGTTTTTTTCTTTTTACAATAGGATGACATCGTTAGGCTGTTATGGTAGTTCTGTAACCGTGTCCCTTTTTGTAAGGGATGACGGGCTATAAGCCCAAGTGATTCCCTTCCTATTCATACACCCAAACCCTGCGCGGCGCCCCTCTTCTTTTTTCCTTTGTTTTGTTTTAATGTTATTTCAACCTTTTTTTTATTTTTCTTAAAATATTTTCATTGTTATTTTACATTTCTTAATTAAATTGTTTATTTAATTTCCATTTCGATTTCTTTTTCAATTTGATTTTGGGGCCAATGATATAATACACTTCATGATTTAATCAAACTGATTAAATTTCGATTTATTTGAGGCCTACTTATTTATTTATTTTTATTTCAATTTATTCACTATTTTTACATTTATTTTGGGGTCAATGAAAACCAAATATCGATCGATTTATCGATTTCTCGATTAAATCTCGATAAAGATGAGACCTTTATTATTTTTCTTATCATTTTCGATTTTATTTCATTTCCATTATTTTGTTCATTATTCTTATTCATTTTGGGTCAATGAAAACCAAATATCGATCGATTTATCGATTTCTCGATTAAATCTCGATAAAAGGTGAGACCTTTAGTCTTTGTATCCACCTTTTCGATTTTTATTTCATTTCTTTTATTTTTATTCATTTTGGGTCCATGAAAACTAAATATCGATTGATTTATCGATTCCTCGATTAAATCTCGATAAAGGCGAGACCTTTTATGCTTTGTATTCGTTTTCTCGATTTAATTTTTTAATTGTCACTTTATATTTCTGTTATTTTCGTCTTTGGTCGATGAAAGTCAAAAGTCGTCAATTATCGATTTCTCGATTAAATTCCGATTAAGACGAGACCAACTTTAATTTTATGTCAATATTATCTTGCTTTACTTTCTTGTCAACATTATCTTGATTTTATTATTGTTCATATGCATATTATTCATATCCATATTTATTTATCTAACCATTGTTTATTTGTACATACTTTAATCAAAAAACACTAAAAATATCGAAACCTAAAAAACTAATTGATGGACCGTTGATTATGATTATCCACTTGCTCGACGCTTTTGATCAAGGCTAGGTTAGGACACTTCGCACACACACGGATTTCTCTTGGGCTACCTTACAACGAGACCCTTTATTTCATGTCATCCCCTGTAATTTACATGTACCCCTCTCCCATTCTGATGTACGCATTTATTATTGCTTTGATTGTGGTTTGTTTACTAGGAGCACCCCTAGGGACTAGCATAGGCAACCCATTTTCAAACTAATTCTCGATTCGTCGTCGAGCCACTTTCAAACAAACCTCTTTTCAACCAAACTCTCGATTCGTCGTCGAGCCCGTTTTCAATCAACCTCAAACCAAATCCTTTTCGAACCAAACTCTTTTCATACAATAAACCCTTGATCCAACGTCAAGCGGATTTTCATAATCAAACTTCAAAAATAACTAATAACTATCGCAACTCTTTTAAGGTGAAAAATAGGGGTTCGAGTCTTTGATCTCCCTTTGATTGTTTGGGTGTGAGTTCTCTTACTCATGTGTGAGCAATTGACGCCTCTTCTCTTTTAAATCAAATCCTTTTCAAAATAACCAAGCGCATATAATAAACCCTTGATCCCACGTCAAGCGGATTTTCACAAATAAACCTCAAAACGACTAACAACTATCGAAACTCTTTCAAGGTGAAAAATGGGGGTTCAAGTCTTTGATCTTCCTTCGATTGTTTGGGTGCGAGTTCTCTTACTCGTGTATGAGCAATTGACGCCTCTTTTAAAACTCAACCACCTTAGATGAAAAAGAGAGAGAGCCAAATCTTTGACTCACTCTCCCGATTACTTGTGCCCGAGGAATCTTTCTTAAATTCAAGTAATCGTCATCTAAACCAACCCAACTCTCCCTCTTGTTTCGTGGGCGTACCACGAACTACGACTGCTCTGATTCGTTATTCTCGTCCGAGTAAAGATACGTAGGCACAAGATTGCGATGATCTTGGCGAGCACACTTTTTTTCCACCATTTGCGTCTACCTCCCCCCCATCTTCCGTCTTCCCTTTATCCCTTCCCGTAGTCGAACTACGATTGCTCTGATTCCTCATTCTCGTCCGAATGAGCATACGTAGGCCCGAGATCGCGATGATCTTGCCGAGCACCCTATCCTTAAACCACCCATTTCCCCTTAGTATCTTTACCTTTCCGCATTTATTTTTGAGAAGAAAATAGACAAACTTAGCTAACGAGTATCGCGGTTCGAATCAAGAGGTTCCCGTTGAGTACAACGGACGTGAGGGGGTGCGCGTACCTTCCCCTCACGTAACCGACTCCTGAACCCGGAATATGGTTGCGACGACCATGTTCTTATCCACTCCTTTAAAGGTTTTCTCGATATTTTCCTTTCCCTCTTTTGGGATAAATAAAGTTCGGTGGCGACTCTGTCGAACCGTTTTTCGCGCCTTTAGCGCGAGGGTCGTGTCTTCGATTAAGCGATTTTTTCGAGGTACGACAGAGGGGTTGTCGGCAGCGGGTGAGGACGATACCAACGACGAGAAGGCCTTGAAGATGAGGAAGGACCTGATTGAGAGGATCTGTATCCTCGGGGAGGACAACCTGGGGGCAGCTGAGTTTGGCTTTAATGCTGCTTTGGAGCAGCTGAAGGCCCTTAATTCTGACGTCCAGCTGCAAACCGAGGGAATGGGTCTGCTCAATGTGGTCGTCAACGGCGAGGTGGTCCCCCCGGAGGGTGATAGTGAGGTCGTTTAGTTTGACTTTTTCTTTTTGAATGTACATGTATTTTGTGGGCCTGCGTGCCTTTTTTTATGTAATGTTTGTCGGGCACAACCCTTCTAATGTACACCTGACGTATTCCGGCCTTGTAGCCGATGTTATTAACATTATCTGTTTGGGATTTTCTTATCGCATTTATTTATGTATGCTTGTTTGAATGGGTGTTTGCTCGACTTGCTCTTGTTGTGCCCGACGGTCTGGGAAACCTGTCGAGGAAGGCGAAGTGGTTTTGCCGGTGATGGGACTAGGATCTCGGTTGAGATACTAATCCCATAGGATTGGACTGTTCCCATCGCGAGCTGGGTGTCCTGCCTAATTGGTGTGGCAACGGCGGAGCTCGATTGAGGTATCCCCGTTGTGCGCAGAATCTGCTCGTCCTATAAGCAGAAACTGGCCGACATTGTGAAATGGATCGTGCTTACACCGGGGCACAATCCCGTGACCGAGCCGTCTCCCCGTTTGGGGGGGATCTAGTCGGCAGTTAGTCTGACCTCGTAGTTAGTTATAACTGTTGTATTGTTTGAGCTTTTCATTGTTCCGTGGTCGAGCAAATGGTTCTCCGTCCAGAGTTTCTAAATAGTAGGCTCCCATGCCCGTTTTGGACTTGACCCTGTAGGGTCTTTCCCAGTTCGCGGCCAGCTTTCCTTCGTGCGAATCTTTCTGGTTTCTACACAGGACTAAGCTTCCAACGGGGAAGTCTCACTTTATGACCCTGGCGTCGTGGCGCAAGGTTATTTTCTGTTTTAGCGAAGCTTCACGGAGAGCTGCTCCTGACCGTATTTCTTCGACCAGATCGAGCTCTTCACTTAAAGTTTTATCGTTCATCTCCTCGTAGAGGGGAGCTTCCGTTCTTCTGGAAGGTTCCCTGATCTCCCCCAGTATCACCGCCTCGGTTCCGTAGGCTAGTCGGAAAGGGGTTTCCCCGGTGGTGGAATGTGGTGTTGTTCTGTAGGCCCAGAGCACGCTATGTAGCTCCTCGACCCATCTCTTCTTGGATTCGCCCAGCCTTCGCTTCAGACCACGAAGGATCACCCTGTTCGCGGCCTCCGCTTGCCCATTGGTCTGGGGATGTTCGGCCGACGTGAAATGTTGTTTTGTGCCTAATTTGGCGACGAAGTCCTGGAACTTCCTGTCCGTGAATTGCGTTCCATTGTCGGTCACGAGGGCTTGGGGTACTTCGAATCGTGCGAGGACGTTCCTCCTGTAGAAGCGAAGTATATTGAAGGTTGTGATCTTGGCGAGGGCTTCGGCTTCAATCCACTTGGTGAAGTAGTCGACGACCACGATTAGAAATTTGTTTTGGTAAGACCCCATAGTGAAGGGGCCGAGTATGTCCATCCCCCACAAGGCGAAGGGCCAAGGTGAGGACAGAGTCTTTAACTTGTTGGAGGGAGGGGGTGCTAAGTGCATGTCCTTGTGGCGCTGGCACCGGTCACATTTTTGGACATGCTCCTTGGCGTCATACTGCATGGTCGACCAGTAATATCCTGCTCGCAGGGCTTTTCGTGCCAGTGATCTCCCTCCCAAATGTTGTGCGTTTCTTGGAGGATTTCGGGGACTTTGCTCTCCTTGACACATTTCAGGAGGGGGATGGAGAATCCTCGTCGATAAAGTTTATCCTCAATCAACACATATGAGCAAGCCCGTCGTTTAGTCACGCTGGCCTCCTTGCTGTCCTCGGGCAACTCCCCTCTGGTGAGGTAGTTGTATACAGGGGTCATCCAGCAGTGGCTCTCTCCGACGGTGTTGACACTGAGCAGCTCTGGTGGTTTCTCTATGCTGGGCTGGGCAAGTACTTCTTGCACGAAGGATTTATTGCCACCTTTCTTTCTGATGCTAGCCAGTTTGGATAAGACGTCTGCCCGCGTGTTTCGTTCGCGGGGGATGTGCTGGACTTCCCATGCTTCAAACTTGGCGATTTTCTCCATTACCAGCGTCAGATATTCGACTAGCTGGTCGTTCTTTGCTTGAAATTCTCCCCGTACCTAGGACGCTACGAGCTGGGAATTGGTGTAAATTTTTACCTCTCTGGCGCCCACGTCCTTTGCTAGCTGTAATCCCGCAAGGAAGGCCTCGTATTTGGCTTGGTTGTTGGACGTTGGGAAAGACAGGACTAGAGACACTTTGATTAGTATTCCTTCCTCGTTTTCGAGGATGATACCTACACCACTACCTGAGGAACTGGATGCCCCGTCCACGTAGATGATCCATCTCTGTGATCCGCTGGGCGGGGATGTTGGGGGCGTCATCTCTGCCACGAAGTCGGCCAGGACTTGTGCGCTTTAAGGGCTTTCCTGCCCTCATAATGAATGTCGAATTCAGACAACTCTAGGGACCTTTTGAGCATTCTGCCGACCATATCTGGTCGGCAAAGCAACTGCCTGACGGGTTGGTCCGTGCGTACTACTATGGTGTGGGCTAGGAAGTAGTGTCTGAGTCTTCTTGCGGCGATAATGAGGGCAAGGGCGACTTTTTCTATCCGTGCTTACCTGGTTTCTAGCCCTTTTAGAGCCTTGTTGGTGAAATAGATGGGCTTCTGCCCGTCCGTTGTTTCGCGAATGAGTGCGGCACTGATGGCTTCGCAGGTAACAGAGAGATATAAATACAAGGTTTCCCCGTAATCTGGTCGGGATAACACGGGAGGCTCGGATAGGGCTTGCTTGAGATGGGTCATGGCCTGCTCGCACTCATCTGTCCATTCAAACGTGGCCTCCTTCCTGAGGAGTTTAAAGAAGGACAGGGCGTGCTGGGCAACTTGGCCACGAAACGAGAAAGCAAAGCGAGCATCCCGTTGAGGGACTGTATTGACTTCTTCGACCTGGGCATGGGGAATTCTGTGAATGCTCGGCACTTGTCCGGTTTTGCCTCTATTCCTCTTTCAGTGAGGTAGAACCCGAGGAACTTCCCTACCCGTACTCCGAAGGTGCATTTCTCAGGGTTAAAGCGCATTTTGCACTTCCTGGCCTGGTCAAAGACCTTTCGCAAGTGGGCCGTGAGGTTGGATTCCTCTTCGGATTTCACAATCATATCCTCCATGTAAACTTCAAGCATATCTCTGATTTCTGTTCGGAAGACCTTGTTCATCATGCGCTAGTATGTGGCCCTAACATTTTTCAGGCCGAAGGGCATTACATTGTAGTAATAGTTCCTCGAGGAGGTCATGAAGGTGGTGTAGCTCTTGTCCTCTTCGGCCATGGGGATTTGATTGTACCCCGAATAGGCGTCCATGAAGGACAAAAGTTTGAAACCTGCAGAGTTTTCTACGAGCTTGTTAATGCTCGACAAGAGGTAAGCATCTTTCGGGCAAGCCCGGTTGAGATCAGTATAGTCAATGCACATGCGCCATTTTCCACTATGTTTTTTAACAAGTACAATATTGGACAGCCAGGCTGTATACCTGGCCTCCGAAATGAATTTCGCCTCTAAGAGGTCTTGTACAAGTTTTTTGGCAGCCTGTGCCATTTCGTCGGATTATTTTCGCTTGCGCTGCGCGACGGCCCGGGCAGCTTGGTCGATGGTCAAATGGTGGCATGCGGTCTTAGGGTCCAAGCTGGGCATGTCCATGGCATTCCAAGAAAACAGGTCAGCGATGTCGTCCAGGCACTTCTTCAACTATTGCTTGACCTCATTTGGCAATCCAACACCAATCTTCACCCCTCTGTTGGGGTTGTTGTTGAAGGTGATTACTTCGAACTCCCCGTCTGGAACTGGTCGCATGAGGGCCGATGTGGAGGCCCTGGTCGTCCCTGTTGACGTTCCTTCGCTGCTATCTTCCTCGCTTTCTTTTGAAATTTGGCTGTCAAGGTCGATAGTGTGTATAGGGAGTGCAAGCTTCTTGTTCGGTTGGCCGTCTCCAGATGGATGATCTTCTTCCTGTGCCCGCTTAGCTGCTTTAGGTGCTGTACCGATCTGGTTTTGTCCCCGGGTTACTGCTTCGAAACATCTGAGGGCAGCCTCTATGTCCCCGTGCAATGTTGTGACGTGACCCTTCTCCATATAATACTTCAACTTGAGGTGGACCGTTGAAGGGACAACAACCAACTCTGCGAGGGCCGGCCTCCCCAAGATGAATTGGTACAGTGACGGGCAATCTATCACCAGGAATTGGGTCTTGATCAACCTAGACGCCTCTTCTTCCCCGGATGTGACTGGGAGCTCCACGTACCCCTAGGGCCTGGTCGTGGCTCCGTTGAACCCCTGCAAATCGCATCCCACGTACGGTGAGAGGTTCTTCTGGTCCAGTTTGAGGGCACAAAACAGGCCGGTGTACATTATGTCCACTGAACTTCCCTGGTCGACTAGGATTCTTCTGACGTCGGTGCTTGCCAATCTTGCCCTGATGAGCAAGGGGATGTGTGAGTGGGGAGAGCCTCCAGGCAGCTCTTCGCGGTAAAAGGTGATTGGCTGGGAGCGCGCTTTAATCTTTTCAAGTGTGGACAGTTGGTCAAGATAGCAATTAATAAGCTACTCAAACTTTCGCTTAACAGATCCCACTGTTAGCTCATTGTACCCCCGCATGAGATAACCATGGCTGCAGGGAATGCTTCCCAAGTGCTGAGTACGGACATTTGGGACGGCTCCTCGAAATGATCTGGGACGGAAAAGTCCTCTGGTCGCGTGATGGACATAGTTCCTTCTTCGAGTCTGGAGCCTCTCATCGTGAGGACTCACCCTTCTTGATATACTACTTCAAATGACCCTCCTTAATAAGGATCTCAATAGCATCTTTAAGGTGCACGCAGTCCTCGGTCGTATGGCCATGGCTGCGATGGAAACGACAATACTTACTTTTGTCCACGTTGCCTTTGGACGTCGTCGGTTTGGGGAACCTGACGCCACCCTGCTTGAACTCTGTATTGATGCATTCGGAAAGAATGCACTTGCGAGGAGCGGTGAGCAGGGTATACTCCGTGAATCGGCTAACTGGCCCTTTCCCTTCTCGGGGGCGATCGTCTCGTCGCTTTTCTTTTCCTTGTCGGGATGTCCCCGACTCATCTTTTTTTGGTGCCCGGGTGTTTTCGCGAACTCTCGCGTCCCAGGCATGGTATGCGGCCTCCTTCTCTTTGTACTATATGTACGCTTCAGCTTTTCGGAGAATTTTTATTAACGTTCGAGGAGTCTTGATTTCGACAGCCATGCGAAACTCACTTTTTGGTCTCAAGCCCTTCTCGAGGAGATATTTTTTCATATGGTCCGTAGTGCAGACCTTCACAGCTTCTTTGTTAAACCGTTCGATATATGCTCGCAATGACTCGTCCTTGCCTTGTATGATAGCTTCCAAGGTGGCCTCTGACTTGGGATGTCGTCGGGAAGCCGTAAAATGTCGGGCAAACCGGCTCTTCAGATCTCTCCACGATGTGACCGACCCTCGGGGAAGGCGCTTGAACCAAGCCATAGCCCCCTTCCCGAGGGTGATTGGGAACAGTCTGCACTTTATGGCCCCACTTACGTTGTGGTAGTGGAGCATTGCCTCTATGTTCTCTATGTGCTCGCTGGGGTCGGAGGTCTCGTCATAGGTTCCTAAAGCGGGGGGATTTTCCATCCCACGAGGAATTCTGGTGTCCATGATCTCCTGCGATAGGGGGCCATGGACGTCGTCATCGCTGCTTGTGCTCAGGGAACGAGAGAAAGAATGACTGCGACCGCGGCTCCTACTTCGTCGTGGGGAATGCCTGTGTGAACGACGATGCTTGTACTTTTCTGAGGGCCTGGACTTCTTTGACGCCGGGGAACGTCTTGACTTCCGTAGAGGAGACCGTCGTCGTCTTCGTGCAAGATCGGACACGAGCTCTTCTGACCTTGATCATCTTTTCTCCGGGGAGAGGCTTCTGGACCTGTCACGCCTTCATTTCTGAGGGGGAGACCGAGGACGTGGAGACGGGCTGCGAGGCTTCTCCGAGGACAGGCGCTCCTGGAGGACGTGCTCGAGAGCGTTGATTTTTTCACCTTGTTGGAAGATCAAGAGGTTTGATCTGTTCAGGGAGGCTATGAGAGCAGCCGTGCTGGGGTCAGCGTTTTGTGGAACCGAAATAGGCTCAAGAACACGTTCAGCAGCCTCTGCTCGGGGTTTCATATCATCGGGAGTAGGGGAGGCGGTTTTACCATCACGATGATCTGTCTCCGAGAAAGTAGCTTCGAAGAGGATGTGGTCGGTGTTGTCGGGAAAAACGGTGGCAGCCGATTCCTGACAGACAACATCATTCTTGATGGAGGCCATGATGATCGGAAAGAGTTTGGAGAGAACTTTGGTCTTTTGGGTGAAAAAGAGGGATATTGAATCAAAAGACGGGGAAACTAGTTTCTCACAGACGGTGCCACTGATCGGAGGTGATCAGGCTGGATCGTCGTGGCCTTCGCGTAGTGAGAGAGAAAGTAAGTGTTTGGTCAAAAGAGAGAAAGCAAGTACACAAGTAAGATTTTAAGTATTAGATATTGAATACCTGACCCTCTCAAGTGAGAGGGTATTTATAGAGGAATCCCCAGCGCGGGGCCAAGGTCTCTCATGCGATCAAAGCGCCTGGTCGACCAATGAGAGACTGCCAGGTGGAGGGCAAGGCGCGTGGCCCTTTGACCTGGTTTAACTGTCTCCGTGAGATCTGGGGAGACAGTTGGTCGCGTGAACTATTTAGTGAGTGAGGGGGACATGCCCAACGGCTAGTTTCTGCCCTAGTTCTTGGCTATTGGGCCTGGCCAATGGCTGGATTGGGTTGGGCCTTTCCCTTCTGGGGGCACAACGCCTGCCCAGTCCAGAACACTTAATTTTCTTAATTTTTTATTTTTTAGTTTAGTCTCCACAATTTAAATAAATAAGGTGCTTTTAGTTGTTTTGGATCTAAAACAAAATTATGTTTAATTGTGATGTTAGATTTTTGATGTGGTGTTACGAGTTTCTAGTGTGGTGGAATATGGGGAAGGACTTGCAAGATTAACACTCTAATATCTAAGTTAGTGAATGAGTCTAAAAGGGATAGATTGAAGTATGAAAAATGTGTGTACCTTGAATTTTATGCATGTGAGAACACATATACTTTTGAATCATATAGTTATTAGACTTTCTTGGAGTAATAAGCAGGTCTTTCTTAATGGATCTTTGGTCGACTCAGAACAATTACCCTTAGACTTGTCGTGAAGTGTCGAGTCAGAATCTTTTGGACTCGTTCTGCATGTAACTTCCTAAACTCAGAAACTTATATATTAAGATTTACACTGTAATCTATGGTGTCACCAACGACAAATCATTTAATAAGTCAAACATTTAACAAACATGCAGCGGAAATATCAACTTCATACAACACCTGTCATCGCACGCTCACTTACACTTAGGATATCATTGCGGCCGTATTGATCTTATTTCAATTAAATAAAACAACATAACTTAGACATTTAGTTCCAAGAGGAAGAAGATATACAACATTTGATTTTTGGTTGTATAGTAACAAAGGGTATATGGAACAAAGTTGTGGAGTGAATGGGGACGGATTGGGATCCGGAGGAGAGTTCGTGGAAAAGTTTCTTGGCTTGGTCTAAGAAGGATTGTTTTAAGGAAGTGAAGTGATAACACGAAAATATATCATGTTTTTACTTTGATTTATGTTATTTTCTTATCCGTTTTCGTCTAATATCCGATTTTCTCGAGAGTATTTAAGTGTTTTTGCAGGTAATTCCATTTTCCAAGTCAAAGTATGCTAAGTGTGGAAAAGAACCAAAACATGCAAGAAAAGAGCAGAAAAGTGAAGCAAAATAGCAGAATTCAAAAACTGCTGCTGTGACGATCGTCACAGTCCACCACGACCGTGGCAGTTGGGAAATCCACCACGACCGTCACAATCCATTACGATCGTCATGCATCCAAAATGTGTTTAATCCGTTAACAGAGACGTGGTTACGAGTTTTCAGAGGAGCAGTTTCACACGACCTTATTTTCTCCGAACAAATCTAGGTTCCAAAGCCACTTAACTGCCAAGAGAAGATGCCTACATTCTCTCCAACCTCTACCTCAACTCAGTCTATAAATACAAGAGTTTTCGAAGAACAGGGGAGACTTATTTTTCTGCATTCTGAAGTACTGTTTTACTGCCAAATTTTATTCAGAGTTTTTGTTTCGTTTTGTTTACGTTTACCTTTCCTTGTCACCCATTACCGAACAAAGTAATAGTTTCTCACATTGAGGAACTATTACACTTTAGATTTAGATTTTTTTCATTGCCTTCATCATTTGCCATTTTAATTTTATTCCAAGTAAGAACCTACCAGTCTGTGGAGGGATTGCTGCTACTGCATTTACCAGGTTTCCATTATCAAATTTATAGTATCATTTATTTCCCTCTAATTATGTCTTTGATTAATTGTTTTTCCGCTTTTACGTCTAAGTTCGTAATTATGTCAAGCTAAACCGATCTTATCGGTGTGTAATTAAATAACCAAATAGATTAAATAACTCTAAGCTAAAATCAATAATTAACTCTTCTTCTGGCTTCGATTTCTTAATTTTAAACCTAACTTTTATTACGAGAGTAAAAAGGTAACAAAGGTTAAGGTCAAGACCACGGGAGTGTGAGGCTTTACCCGAATAGCTGGAATCGGGCATTAGTTTTAATAACAGCGGAAGCGCTTTAAAGTTAATTAGGTCTTATTAGTTTTCAAAAAGTATTTTTAACCTCATGTGGGCTAGCGAGAGCAGACATATTGACTTAAGAGTATAGTCCGAAGCAATAACCACGGGAGTGTGAGGTGAGGGCTTTTAAACTGGTTTTTCCTACAGATGCATAGGGTGATAAATCTTTATACGCTTAGGTTTAATTAATTCCACGTAGGTTTACTGAATTATATACCGATATCTTATTCATAACTAGTATTCCCAAATTTTAATTTCTCCTTAATTTCCCGTTTGAACTTAAAAACCAATTCTGATTAGCCTTAGATAAACATAGTAACGATAGATAACGGTGCGTTCGATTTCTAGTCTCTGTGGGATCGATAATCTTTTAAAACTGTGCGATACGACTGTATACTTGCAGTTAGATTTATTTAGGCATACTAAATAGAGGGATCATGTTTTTGGCGCCGTTGGCGGGGACTAATTAAGTCGACATTGTAATTCCTTTGTTACGTCGTGTAGACTAAGGCGAAAACCAAAATTCCCTTTCTGTTTATTGTATGCCAAGTACTCGCTCTTCAGGTGAAGACCTCATACGACCGACAGACGAACCTGAATGTCTTCTTACCGTAAAAAGGCGTATCCAAGAATACTGCTTAGCTCACGATATCCCTTTTCCTTTATCAGAACCTGAATCTCAATCAGATCCTGAACTTAAATCTGAATCAGATTCCGAATCAGAAACAGACATGGCTGATTTACCACAAAACCGACCTCTTAAGTATTATGCTGCCGCATCTCAACAAGAACCTCACAACAGCATTGTCGCTCCAGCTATCAACCGAAACGATTTCGAGTTGAAACCCTCGCTGTTATCTGCTGTGCAACAAAATCAATTCTCTGGAAACCCAACAGAAGATCTGAACGAATATCTGACCAAGTTTGTGCAGTATGCAGACACAGTGAAAGCAAATGGCGTAACCGCAAATGCCATAAGACAACGTCTTTTTCCTTTCTCATTAAGAGATAGAGCTTGGGTTTGGTTACAATCCTTGCCATCCAACTCTATTGCTTCTTGGGAGGATTTAAAGAAGGTCTTTCTGGCACGATATTTTCCACCAAGCAAAACAGCTTTGCTGAGAGCCCAAATCAACAGCTTCAGACAAAAAGACAATGAGTCTTTATATGATGCTTGGGAAAGATACAAAGATATGAGGAGGATATGCCCGTATCATGGTCTTGAGGACTGGTTAATTATCCACACGTTTTACAATGGTCTCTTGTATAATACAAGATTGACAATAGATGCCGCCGCTGGTGGTACACTCATGGATAAACCCTATGATGAAGCCCAGCAACTCATCGAGAGTATGGCTCAGAATCACTACCAATGGGGAGGTGAAAGAACTCAAGTGGAGAAATCCCAACCAAAAGGAGGAATGTACGAAGTTTCTAGCCTAGATCATGTCCGTGCTAAGGTAGATGCAATAGCTCAAAAGATAGACAATTTGACCATAACACCCACAGCCACCGTGGCTGCTATAGCGCCAAACTACGAATTATGTGGAACAGCTGGACACACTGCCCCTGAATGCCAAGTTTTAGCAGGAGCCTCTACAGATCAAGTGAATTATGCTCAAGCAAACCCTTATGCAAATACCTACAATCCTGGTTGGAAGAATCACCCAAACTTCTCTTACAAAAACAACAATGCACTGTATGCACCTGGTCAAGCACCTGCTGCACCACCAGATTACCAAAAGGCTGCAACAGCTGCTCCAAATGTTCCTAGGAAGTCTAACCTTGAACTGATGATAGAAAACTTCATAGCTACCCAGACTCAGACAAACAAGGAGTTCCTGAATCAAAACGTACACACTAGTGAACAGATTAAGCAGTTAGCAAACAAAGTAGACGCTTTGGCCGCTCACAACAAAATGCTTGAAACACAAATTTCCCAGTGGCCCAACAACAAGCACCTACTGCTGCTCCTACTGGAACATTTCCTGGACAGCCACAACCTAATCCTAAAGGACATGCAAATGCTGTTATACTGAGAAGTGGAAAAGAATTAGATGAACCTATTGATCCAAGACTTTAAAATCCAGCCATGTACCAAAAATCTGCTAACGACCCAACAACTGAGAAGGAGAATGAACCCAAGGAAAAGGAAGATAATGACCAAGAGGTTGTCAACAAAGAAAAACCTTATGTGCCTCCACCACCTTATAAACCACCTATTCCGTATCCTCAGAGATTGACAAATTCCAAAACTGCAGGGCAATTTAAGAAATTTGTTGAACTTCTGAAACAATTAAACATCACGATACCTTTTACAGAAGCCATCACTCATATGCCCTCGTATGCTATGTTCCTAAAAGAAATCTTATCCAATAAGAAAAAGATTGAGGAAAACAAAACAGTTACACTTACTACTGAGTGTAGCGCAATAATTCAAAACAAAATGCCTCCTAAGCTGAAAGACCCAGGTAGTTTCTCCATACCTTGTGTAATTGGGAAGTTCGTCATAGACAAAGCTCTATGCGACTTAGGAGCCAGTATTAGTGTTATGCCCTTATCCATATGCAAGAACCTTGATATGGGAGAATTAAGATCAACTAAGATGTCTGTTCAATTAGCTGACCGCTCTGTTAAATACCCAGTTGGTATACTAGAAAATGTTCCAGTTCATATAGGACAATTCTATAGCCCTACCGATTTCATAATCATGGATATTACAGAAGACTCTACTACTCCTATCATATTAGGAAGACCATTCTTAGCTACTGCTGGAGCAATTATAGATGTAAAGAGAGGCAGGCTAACTTTTGAAGTTGGTGAAGAGAAGGTTGAATTTATTTTGACACAATTCTTACAAGCTCCAGCTATAGACGACACATGTTATCTACTAGATGTCATAGATGAGCGCGTAAGAGAAATAGAGATGGAACTGACCACATATTCAGATATTCTAAAAATTCCAATACATCCTATTTTCAAAGATGATAACTGGCGTGAACCTTATCAAGACGATAGCCTAAGCGAATGCTTAGCACTTACACCAGATCATCTACCTTGCTCGAAGAAACCAGCCCTAGAACTGAAAACATTACCCAAAAATTTAAGGTATGAATTCCTAGACGAAGATCTCGAACGACCTGTAATAGTCAATGCAGACTTAGGACAGACCGAAACCAAGAAACTATTAGATGTCTTAAGAAAATACCCAACTGCGTTAGGCTATAACATCGCTGACCTTAAAGGAATAAGTCCTTCTATTTGTATGCATCACATTATGCTGGAGGAAGACTGTAAATCCTCTAGGGAACATCAGAGAAGGATCGACCCGATCTTGAGTACTGTGGTCAAAGACGAAGTGAAAAAACTTTTAGAAGCAGGAATTATATACCCGATATCAGACAGTAAATGGTTTAGCCTGGTACATGTCGTTCCAAAGAAGGGAGGTGTTACAGTTGTTAAGAACGAAAAAGGTAAATCTATAACAAAAAGGGTTGTAACTGGAAGTAGGATGTGCATCGATTATAGGAAGTTAAATAAAGCCACTCGTGAAGACCATTTCCCATTGCCTTTTATTGACCAAATGTTGGAACGATTGTCTAAACACTCATACTTCTGCTATTTAGACGGTTATTCAGGATTCTTTCAAATTCCTATTCATCCTGATGACCAAGAAAAGACGACCTTCACATGTCCCTATGGTACATTTGCTTATCGACGGATGCCGTTTGGACTATGTAACGCACCTACCACATTCCAAAGATGCATGATGTCAATCTTTGCTGATTTAATAGATGACATTATGGAAGTGTTTATGGATGACTTTTCTATTTGTGGGCAGAGCTTTGAAGGATGTCTATCAAACCTAGAAATGGTACTGGAGAGATGCGTAAAAGTTAATCTCGTATTAAACTGGGAGAAATGCCATTTTATGGTAAATCAAGGAATCATACTTGGACACGTTGTGTCCGATAGAGGAATCGAAGTTGATAAAGCTAAGATAGAAATTATAAAAAATCTTAAACCTCCGAAAACCGTACGAGAAATACGAAGTTTCTTAGGACACGCCGGTTTCTACCGACGATTCATAAAGGATTTCTCGAAAATTACTAAACCTCTTACCGGCCTATTAATGAAAGATGCTGAATTTATCTTTGATGAGAAATGTCTAAAAGCATTTGAACAGCTGAAAACAGCTCTTATTACCGCACCTATCATGCAACCACCAGATTGGAGATTACCTTTCGAAATCATGTGTGATGCAAGTGATTATGCTGTAGGTGCAGTTTTAGGACAAAGGAGGGATAGAAAACTTCATGCCATTTACTATGCAAGTAGGACCTTAGATTATGCCCAAATGAACTACGCTACCACAGAAAAAGAACTTTTAGCCGTGGTTTTCGCCCTTGACAAATTCCGTTCCTACCTAGTGGGAGCTAAGATCATCATTTACACAGACCACGCAGCTATTAGATATTTACTTAACAAAAAGGATGCAAAACCTAGACTGCTAAGGTGGATCCTACTTTTACAAGAATTTGATTTAGAGATAAAAGATAAGAAAGGAACTAAAAATGTAGTAGCAGACCACTTATCCCGATTAGAGGGCATTAAACCAGAGCCAGTACCCATTAATGAGGATTTCCCATATGAACGACTCATAGCCCAACTAGAAAGTGATATGTCTACTCTACAGTTGAGTGACCCAAAAATGGAAGAAGTCGTGGAAGAAATTAACATACACACAACCCTGCCATGGTATGCTGACATAGTCAACTACTTAGCAGCTGGAGTACTTCCACCAGACTTATCTTATCAACAAAAGAAAAAATTCTTTCATGATCTAAAACATTATTATTGGGATGAACCTTTGTTGTTTAAGAGAGGGGTCGACGGTATCTTCCGTCGTTGCGTCCCCGAAGAAGAAATAGAAAACATCATCTCTCAATGTCATTCTGCTCCTTATGGAGGACATGCTAGTACCTCAAAGACATGTGCTAAGATCTTGCAATCCGGCCTATTCTGGCCCAACCTTTGGAAGGATGTCCACATTGGAATACTAAACTGCGACCGGTTCCAACACACTGGTAACATATCAAAACGCGATGAGATGCCTCAAAAAGGTATATTAGAAGTAGAAGTCTTTGATGTATGTGGGATTGATTTTATGGGACCTTTCCTATCACCCTTTGGAAATAAATATATACTCGTAGCTGTCGATTATGTTTCAAAATGGATTGAGGCAATAACTTCTCCTACAAATGACGCACGAGTAGTCATAAAGCTTTTCAAAAACACAATCTTTCCCAGATTTGGCGTGCCGAGACTTGTCATAAGTGACGGTGGCTCTCATTTCATATCAAAAATATTTGACAAATTACTATCGAAGTATGGAGTAAGACACCGCGTAGCAACACCATATCATCCACAAATAAGTGGACAGGTTGAGGTATCGAATAGAGAAATAAAATAAATTTTAGAAAAGACCGTAGCCACCTCTAGGAAAGATTGGTCATCAAAACTCAACGAAGCTTTATAGGCATATAGGACGACCTACAAAACACCAATCGGAACTACACCTTTCAAGCTGGTCTATGGTAAATCTTGCCATCTACCAGTGGAATTAGAACATAAAGCCTATTGGGCTATTAAAACATTGAACTTAAGGTATGATTCCGCAGGTGAAAAACGTATCCTAGATCTGCATGAACTAGAAGAGTTAAGATTAGACGCTTATGAAAATGCTAAAATATATAAAGAACGAACTAAAAAATGGCACGATAAGCGCTTATCTAGAAAAGAATTTAGTGTGGGAGACGTTGTACTCCTATTTTACTCAAGATTAAAACTCTTTCCTGGGAAATTAAGGTCTAGATGGTCCGGTCCTTTTGAGATTACAAAAATTCTACAAAGTGGAGCGATAGAAATAAAGGGGAGGAATAGTAATCCATTTTTAGTTAATGGACAACGTCTAAAACACTATCACAGCATTGAAAATAGAGATTATTTGAACTGCCTAAGACTTTTAGAGTTGCCCACCGAACCTCCTAACTAAGCATCTAATCGAATTCGTCAGGCTTTCGACGTTAAAAACAACGCTTATTGGGAGGCAACCCATGATTTTTGTTTTTCTTGCTTTATATTTGTTATTTTTTCACGTTTCCTATGTTTTATTTTTATTTTGCAAATTTTTAGTTTCATTTATATCATTTTAAATTTAATTTGAAAATGTTGTGCTGATCTTAAAATTGAAAAAACTACTGGATTATAAAGTCTCTCTACTCTTTCTGTTCTCCTCTTCTGCTTACATTTTTTGCAAAAAGTACTAATTAATGGCAAACGAGGATAACTTGTTAGTAGAATTCAGAGATGGCGCACAGTGGCATCACTATGAGGCTTTGTCTCTTAGACCATTTGCCTTGACAAAATTTGCCCACAGACCCACCATGACCGCCTTAGGTGTAGGTGAGAGCGTAGACTTTCTGTTTAACCAATTAGGTTGGGAGGGTTTTGCCAACAAGAAACATAAATGCTACCGTAGGTTGATTTTAGAATAACTGAGCTCTTTAAGCTATAACCCTTACTGTGGAAAAGGTCTTACCAGGGGAAGAATTACCTTTAGACTATTTGGATACAACTGCCAGTTCACCATAAAGGAACTGTCGGATCTTTTAGGATTTCCTGAAGGACCTAATGTTTTCTCTGTGGTTCAAGAGGACTTAATGTTGGTTGGAGAGATGAGTGATTTTCGGGGTAGAATTTTAGGGAAACCTGAATTTGACATGGACCCTATGCTTTCAACAGAAATACATAACCCAGCTTTCCGTTACTTTCATATGATCCTGGCCTATACTTTATTTGGTAAACATGAGATTGATAACACTGTTTCGAGGGATGAGCTTTTCATTATGTTTTGTGCTTCTCAGTCTAGAGAGGTTAATGGACTCACTTTTATGTTGAACAACTTTTGCAAACTCATTAATAATGATAACAGTCCAATTCTGATAGGTAGCCTAGTTACAAAAATAGTTGATGCTATGGGATTCAGAACCCGACTTTCTAAGATTAACCCCTTTGGTGAATTTAGACCCATGAATATCACTTTTTGTTTCAATAGGGCTATGATTAGGAACCAAGGTCCGAACCATTTTCAGCTTCTGATTAACAATGTTGTCGTGCCACACTTTACACTTCCAAATCATGAACGCACAAGTGTGCACAATCAACATAATTGGCTATATGACCTTAATGAACCCGTGCCTGAACCGGAAGAAACCTTTCCTGAACCTGAGATCGACCCAAAAACACCCCCTCATTATCATGACCTTGATTATATGGAATTCCAAGAGGACATTGACATTCCTAAAGTTGATGCCACTAACTATGCTGCTAATCTGAATTCTATTCTAAAGACTATGGATGAGTATCATAAAGAAATCACTTCAGTAAAGGATGAGATAAACACTATGCGATAAAACATTGTTGGACTCATGGATTTGACCGTTGAACAATTTGATCATTTAAATCAAGCCATTGCATCTTTGAAGAAACGCCTTTGCTAGATTTATGAAGCACCTTATTTTCAAGATTTTTTTATGCATTTACTTTAGAACAATTTTACATTATTTCAGTTTTCATTTTTCATGTCGGAATAATTTGATCTTCATACAGTTTTGATACATTGCTAGTATTTTACTAGCACCTCTTTGGTTTTAAAGGATAATTTCATTTGCTGCTAATGTTGACTCTTTATGATTTCAATTTCATTCCTGTTCATACTTTTAATTCTGTTTTAATTTATGTTGTCATGTTACTTATCTCTGTGTATGCAATATAATGCTGTTTCTATATGCTCACCATTGCCTGTTACTAAAATATTATGTTTGGAATTATTTCTGTCATAAACTATTTCACCACCCAGAAATTGCGAGCGTCACGATCGTGACGACCCCGTGACGACCGTCACGCGGGTTTAGAACGCGTTTCTGCGTTAAAACAGAACGCTTCCTTCGCTTTCTTTCTCTTCCAATTCCATAACCGTCCCACCATTACCATTTGACCCAAATTCAACATTTCCTTTACCATTCGTCTTCCCCATTCACTATATATTCACACCATGTACCATTTCTTTTCACAAACCCTCATTCTCCACAACCCATTTTCTTCCCTAATTTCTCTGTAACCCACCAATGGCACGACAAATTCCTGACCTATCAACATTGAACTTCAGAGATGGAGAAGCAGGAGGGCGTCAAAGGGCTAGGTACATCGATTACTACCAATGTTCCGTACAACCAACCCGTTATGTAGACGTTGCATGTCTAGAAGAACTCGGAATGCTTGAGGGAGTTAAATGGATGTTACAAAATGCTGGTCTATGGCAACTCTGCACTCAGAGCCTGCCTACTTGCGAAGCCCTAACGCTTGAATTTCTCAGTTCGTTCACATACGTAACCCCTTCTGGCGAAACCAACCAACTCACCGGCGTAGCCACGTTCCGCATGTTCGGTACTGAGTATAAAATCGGCCAAGAGCAACTTGCCGGAATGCTTGGTTTCCACCATGGTGAGGATGTGCACCGCCGAGTACCATAGGAAACCTTCTTTTAAGCAGCATTTCAATTATGGAATCGGTTGACAGGAACAACATTCGATAGCTGGGATAGCCTCAACGCAACATATATCCACAACCCAGCCATCAGATATGTTCACCGCACATTAGGAAGCACTATTTTTGCACGAGATAATAACCACAAGGTAAACTCTAAGGAGCTTTTCTTCCTCCATTGTATGTTTCAACCTGAGCCGATCAACGCTGCACCATTTCTGTTAGCACACATCCAGGCTAACTGTGCTAGAGGTTCCAAACCCTTCTATTTTGGGGGGATTGTCACTTCTATTGCTCTAAGTCTGGACTTGGGGGACGCACTTAACAGATTACCCTCCATGCCTCCAGTGCTGCTCGACATAGACTACTGCCGCAGCTCACACCTCATCAAGTTACTACGAGATGGGAAATACCATCCTATGGTCCGAGCCAGAACTGTTAGAAGTATCATTATGCCTTGCAAGAGCCGCATTGACCCTCAGAATATGGCCAATTGGCTTTTTGATCTGAATGCTCCTGAGCAAAATGCGCCTGCCCCTGATGATCAAAATTAGGACCCTGTTAATGAGATGGAGCAAGAGATGGATAACGCCCCAGAAAACCAACCACCGCCTGCCAATGATGATCCTTCGACCTCCAGACGTCGTCGCCGCCCTGACCAAGACCCCGTTACTAATGAAGAAATATTGAGGGCTATATGGCAACAAAACCAGCTGGTTGAATAGAGAGAAACACAACAACAGACGCAACACAATGAAATGATGACTCTTATGCGTCAAATCCAGCAAGGGCAAGTTGACCAAGATCAGAGGCTTGACAGTGTCATCGATGAGATGGGTGCATTGACACTACGAGTGCAGAACCTACATGAGTACATCCATCACGTGGGCATTCCTGATCACGTAGCGCAACATGGAAGAGGATGCTCCAGAGGCAGAGGACGTGGTCCACCTTGATTTTATTTTGTTTTTCTTGTTAGTCCCCTTTATATCGCAACATTGAGGACAATGTCCGATATAGTGTGGGAGAGTCAGTTTATTTCCATTTTAATTCCCTTTTTTGTATTTTCCTTTTTCCTTATCAAAGTTAATATATGAGTATTTTCGTTCAGTATTCCGATTTCCCCATTTTATTCTGCCATAACGAATTTTTTTTTACGATTAATGCACATCGTGACATACCAAGCTTTAAATTATATTAGGAAGTTGGGAAAGTGCTAACAAGATCGATACCGTCTTGACACCTTAGACCTCTTGCGTATGCGATATCAGTTTCGATACTTATTATACGATACCTTGGGTTCAGTCCTAAAGTAACCCCTAGTAGTTTATATCAGCAGTCAGCACCGTCTAAATCACAAACCACGTGGGGAGCCGATGAATATAAGTGTTTGATGCCCAATCATGAAAAGAAAAACATCTTTCTTATCTATATGCCGAGAAAAATAGAATATGCAACAACTCTCACAGTTGTGAAAATTTACAAGAAAAGAAAGAAAATCCGTTGTCGATTGGTTCAGAGGTACCTGATTCTGGACTTGGTAGGGCGAACTACGGTTCGATCCTCTGCAATCTACGAATGGGATGTACAAAGGGTTACCACACTTGTGTATCAGGTCCCATAAGAAAAAGGGATCAAAGTCACTAACCGGTTACTCAACTACGTGCGTGAATAAGGCAAAGGTCTTAATATGATTGCGTTGGAATGAAACCGGGTGAAATAGATACGAAAACTTTTGGTTGAACTATAGTAGAATGATTAGAACTGGATTATACAAAAGAGAGGTCTATGAAAAGCTTGTTGCTTTGTGTCATTATTGTATCCTTAGTGTTTTATACTAGTACCTGTCTTACTGACAAGGAAACTCTTTTACAAATCCATTGGTATACCAGGTATGTGCATTTGATGAAGTTTGTCCAATTTAACAGATTGATTGCTTGAGGACAAGCAAAGATTCAAGTGTGGGAGAGTTTGATAACACGAAAATATATCATGCTTTTACTTTGATTTATGTTATTTTCTTATTCCGTTTTCGTCTAATATCCGATTTTCTCGAGAGTATTTAAGTGTTTTTGTAGGTAATTCCATTTTCCAAGTCAAAGTATGCTAAGTGTGGAAAAGAACCAAAACATGCAAGAAAAGAGCAAAAAAGTGAAGCAAAACAGCAGAATTCAAAAACTGCTGCTGTGACGATCGTCACAGTCCACCACGACCGTGGTAGTTGCGAAATCCACCACGACCGTCACAATCCATTACGATCGTCATGCGTCCAAAATGTGTTTAATCCGTTAACAGAGACGAGGTTACGAGTTTTCAGAGGAGCAGTTTCACACGACCTTATTTTCTCTGAACAAATCTAGGTTCCAAAGCCACTTAACTTCCAAGAGGAGATGCCTACATTCTCTCCAACCTCTACCTCAACTCAGTCTATAAATACAAGAGTTTTCGAAGAACAGGGGAGACCTATTTTTCTGCATTCTGAAGTACCGTTTTGCTGCCAAATTTTATTCAGAGTTTTTGTTTCGTTTTGTTTACGTTTACCTTTCCTTGTCACCCATTACCGAACAAAGTAATAGTTTCTCACATTGAGGAACTATTACACTTTAGATTTAGATTTTTTTCATTGCCTTCATCATTTGCCATTTTAATTTTATTCCAAGTAAGAACCTACCAGTCTGTGGAGGGATTGCTGCTACTGCATTTACCAGGTTTCCATTATCAAATTTATAGTATCGTTTATTTCCCTCTAATTATGTCTTTGATTAATTGTTTTTTCGCTTTTACGTCTAAGTTCGTAATTATGTCAAGCTAAACCGATCTTATCGGTGTGTAATGAAGTAACCAAATGGATTAAATAACTCTAAGCTAAAATCAATAATTAACTCTTCTTCTGGCTTCGATTTCTTAATTTTAAACCCAACTTTTATTACGAGAGTAAAAAGGTAACAAAGGTTAAGGTCAAGACCACGAGAGTGTGAGGCTTTACCCGGATAGCTGGAACCGGGCATTAGTTTTAAAAACAGCGGAAACGCTTTAAAGTTAATTAGGTCTTATTAGTTTTCAAAAAGTATTTTTAACCTCATATGGGCTAGCGAGAGCAGACATATTGACTTAAGAGTATAGTCCGAAGCAATAACCACGGGAGTGTGAGGTGAGGGCTTTTAAACTGATATTTCCTACAGATGCATAGGGTGATAAATCTTTATACGCTTAGGTTTAATTAATTCCACGTAGGTTTACTGAATTATATACCGATATCTTATTCATAACTAGTATTCCCAAATTTTAATTTCTCCTTAATTTCCCGTTTGAACTTAAAAACCAATTCTGATTAGCCTTAGATAAACATAGTAACGATAGATAACGGTGCGTTCGATTTCTAGTCTCTCTGGGATCGATAATCTTTTAAAACTACGCGATACGACTGTATACTTGCAGTTAGATTTATTTAGGCACACTAAATAGAGCGATCATGAAGAAAGGTAATTCGGTGGTTATTTGGATGGCGGTGGTGTGGAACATATGGAAGCTTAAAAACTCGATTATTTTCAACGGGACTGCTCTTTCGGCTACGGACCTTCTTTGGAATATAAAGCTTACGGCGTGGAAGTGATCTATGATTAGGGAAAATTCTAATCCCAACTATAGTTTCTTTGATTTTTGTCAAGTTTCGTTGGTTTGCTTGATTTAATCTTCAATTGGTTAGGATTTTCCTTCGGTTTCGTAGGGCTTTTTCTGTTTTTTGTCTTGTGTGCTCCCTTTTGGGAGTTTATTTTGTATCGAGGGTTCGAGTACCCCTAGTACTCGTTTAATATCAATCCCTGCTTACAAAAAAAACTTAGACATTTAGTCTCAACTTCAAAATTATATAAACTGTTATCAAAATATTGAGTTATCATGTTCAACTCTCCACAGATTCAACATGAACCGAATAAAGCAATTAAGCTCCAACAAAACATAATAAGCATACAAACATTCTCAACCCTGATGTTACAGGATCAAAGAAAGACTTCTAAACAACGATGAAACAAAACAGAGTAACTCCAGGAGCTAACTTCCACTTACAACAGCAAACTCTACTCCTGAGTATCTGCAAGATGTCTATGGTGGACAACATGAAAGCAAAAGGAGTAAGAAAAAAATATAAACAGTGTAAGGAATACTAAGGTAGAGAATAAATAACAAGCACTCATTTGTTACACAATCAATAACAACATAGTCTTACACCCATTCATAACCACATGTACACATTCACAACCAATCAATAACATCATGAACAATCAATTACATATGCAATCATATATGAAAATGTACTCCACAATTGACTCATTATGCATGTGGTACCATTCATGAACACTTAGGTTCATCTCGCTCATGATCCCTACCATAGGACCAGAGCACACCAATCGTTACCATAACCATAGGTAATGCATCACCAGCTCCCACCTGGAACCGACTACTCACTCCCGATCGCCACCATAGGACCAGAGCACACCAAATTTCATTACCATCACCATAGGTAACGTTTCACTAATTCTTCACTAGAACTATCTACTCTCTCCCGATCCATACCACCAGACCAGAGCACACCAAAACTGGACCGAAGTCCGCACACCATGATGCATGACTCTCAACAATATCCATTATCACCAAATCGTTCACCAAAAGAATCACCATGCATATCTCACCATTTATGCACAACAACATTCATCATACGCAACAATCACTTAATGTTACGACATCAATAAACCACAACATACAACAGAAAATCAACAATTGTACTTCATAAGCACTCATTAATGTTAATTCACCAAAACAACAACACATCATTATATAAACCTAACAATTTGATAATCGATCATACAAGTCATCACAAACATTTCCATAGTAGACACAGGATTATAATTCAAATAATTCACCAAGCATTACCATGAGGTAGCTTTGCGCAACGTGTTCCCAGATTTGGTTTGATACCTCGCAACGTGTTCGACAATGGACTCTTCAGTGTCCCCAGGGAACTTGGTAAACTTCGGAACCTGCCATCCCTTAGGCAATTCTGTTTGCAAGACAAAATCTGGTAACGGGGACGAATACGCTGGCCTTTGAAGGCCAGGGTTCGCACTATTTCGAACCATGATTCACTCAACAATGGTTTCTAGGTTTTGTTCTCCAGTCATTGCATCTTGTCGAACTTACCTGACCATGTAGTGGGGATTTTGGTTTCTATTAACTAACACGTCGGGAGGGCGTTGGGCTACCCTAGGTATCGGTTCAACCACTGAGGGTTCTTGGTCAATTGTCTCGTCAAACCTCTCTTCGTGTCGGACTGGTATCTCTGGTCGAGGTTGGGTCGTATGTTGAACTTGTTCCCTAGGAGCACCTAAGAAATCACATATTCAAGCCATCTGAGTTGCCAGTTGTTGGTAACTATGAGTCCAATCTTGAATTAATGGCCTAAGTATGGTTCCCATTTACTGAGTTAGCATATGGACCATTTCGTGATTACCTCCGTCCATCTGCTTGCGGCAGAACTTGAAGTGAAAGTTGGGATTGCATGAGATGGAAATCCTAGCCCTGTGGTTCGACCGAATTGGTTTCCCATAGGCCCTAACCCATGTTAAGGTGAGAACGCTGAGGATGAATTTTCGCCAAACGTCGAACCACTACTATGTATACCTTCCATTAATTCGATTGGCATTCCAAAGCCTTGCTCCCTACCATACATGTGCATTGTGAAACTGAGCATATATGGCCTTGAAGTTCCACCCCTCGTCGATCTTGAAGTTTCAGGCCGACGCGGTGACAGTATTCGTCCACTGTGGGTAGTCGAAGCCGCAACCATAGTATTGGAACCAACATCAGTTATTTGTGACATAACTGTATTTCCTCATGAGGATTTCTCCTCGTTTGGACTAGTATTTTATGGGTCTACCATTTTCTTACCACTATACAATTGCATCTACGTAACATAACGGGTCCCACCGGACGTGCCAATTTGTTCGACCAGATTTTTGGTGAACAATCTCTAGCCTCTTATTAAAGGTTACTTGCAGAATTGGCTACAAAATCCTAGACTTAGTGTTAAGTATGGAATGGTTATTTAGGTGTTTTGGGTTTGAAATAGTAGACAAGGAATTGGACAAATTTGCATTCGTGCAACTACGATAAATAAATGAGAAAAACAAGACGAAAACTGGAAAAGAAAGTGAATTTGAAAAAAGAAACTTATAATGTAAATTGCTTGAAAATAAGTTAGACGAATGCATACATTTGTGTAGAAGTAACTTGTTTCTCTTAGACACTAGTACTTTGAGTGTTTTCTTTGCAATGTTACAAAATGCGACCTCCTAAACTGAAACTAAATTCTACTTAAATAGGCATAAAAAATAACCGTTGCTTTGCTGTCGACTATTCACAGCTTGCCACGCGTCCATCCATGCACACCCATTTTGTTTGTAACTTCCCCACTTTCTCATCAGCTGCACAACTTGCCCGTTTTAGCTTGCCTTCGACTTCAGTCTGAATGGTTGTTTGTCGAGCTTGCTTCGATTGGGCCCCTATGTCCCTTTTCATGTCTTGTCTCTCGAACCTCTTCAGCGACGTCGGACTATTTAAACACTTATTTTTTTATGATGCAAAATTTATCCCTTTGATTTACCTCTTTTTTCCCCAGTCGAAATTTTCTAGCTAACAAACATACATCCATCAGAGCAAATATACCAAAGAACTTCTGAAGAAGTTTGACATGTCATAATGCAAGATATTAAAGACTCATATGCATCCTACATGTATTCTTGAGAAGGATGAGGTAAGCGGTAAGGTAGAGAAAAGGGTATACTGAGGTATGATTGGCTCTCTCTTATACTTAACTGTTTCTAGACCTGACATTTTGTTTAGTGTTTGTTTATGTGCTCGCTTCCAATCAAATCCTAGAGAATTCAACTTAAAAGTTGTTAAGAGGATCTTCATGTATTTTAAAGGTACTAGAAACCTTAGGCTTGTGTTATAGAAAATCTAAAGAGTACAAGATTGTGGGTTATTGTGATGCTGATTATGCTGGAGATAGACATGAAAGAAAAAGCACTTCTGGAAGTTGTCAGTTTATTGAAGACAACTTGATCTCATGGTCTAGCAAGATGCAATCAACCATAACACTATCAACTACTGAAGCCAAATACATTATAGCTTATGGAGGCAGCACTCAAATGCCCTGAATGAAAAGTCAGCTAGAATATTTTTAGATATATGATAGTAACATTCCTATTCTTTGTGATAATACTTCTACTATTTGTTTATCTAAGAAACTCATTTTGCATTCTAGAGTTAAACATATTCAGATTAAACATCACTTTATATGTGACTATGTTCAGAAGGGAATTTTAAACTTAAAATTTATTGATACAGACCATCAATGGGATGATATCTTTACAAAACCCCTTGCTAAAGATAGATTTGTTTTCATTCTGAAAATTCCATCAATGGAATTATGTCCAGAATGAAAAAGATGATTATCTTATAATATTTATTTTCTCAAAATGGTTTAATGAGGCTTTGAATATTTTGACTCTGAACATCTGAGTCTTCTGAAGTGAGAAGGTTTCATAAGTTCAGAAGTATCCAGTCAGAACCTCATTATTAAACGTTTAATATTTTGGATATTGAACTGATTATGCATTAATGAGCTGTCAATCAATCTTGGTAAGTGGAACAGTTTTAAAAGACACGTGTCTTAGAAAACTGAACCGCTTCTAAAAAGGTTGAGTGACACATTGGATGAATAAATGTCTTGGGATTAGGTAAAATCTTCACACTTTACCCCTTGTCAGATTCCGTGCACTATTCAAGATTTTATTCATGATTGTGAAAACTCTTATATAAACCCACTTCACTCACTTCACACACTATTGCTACTCTCACTTCCCACACTTTCTCTCTTTCAAACCCCAAATCTCTCTGAAACCCTAAATCGTTCTTCATCATTAATGATGGTTCAGTATGAATAACAAGCTCAACATCAACAACAATATGCTCAACAAACTATACAACAACCAGAACAATTGAAAGAAGGAATCCTTGTACCAACTATTTCTATCCATGTAGATCAATTATAAGTTCTCTGCGGATTAATGGTGGATTTTGAGAGTCTAAAGGTCAATGGATATGATTTAACTAAAGAAGTTAAATTTCAAGGTTGGGATAGTTATTTTAATTGTCTCAAAGGACCAGTCTACACTGAGTTAGTGAAGCAATTCTGGATATTTTCTTCAACCACGAATCTTCAAGTAATGTCTACAGTGTTAGGGCACGAGATCACAATTTCCGAGAAATCCATTGCTAAACTTCTCAATCATGATGGCTGTGGGAAATTTTGCTTTGAGATGCTAGCTAAAAAGAAGAAAATGGAAGAAATTGTTAGAGTAATCTTTCTTGATGGAAAGTCCTCCTCCAATGTCAAGAAACTGCATAATCATCTTAAAGTTTGGTTCAAGATAATTTTGGGATGCATTCATCACAGACCTTCATCAAACTCACCTGATTACATCAACACAGACCAGAAATACATGTTGTACTACATCTCATCTGGAGAAAAGATGAATATGCCCTCCATTCTCTTTAAGCATTTGAGGGAGATGGTTAAAGAAACTCAAAATGAAAGCTCTAAACCCAGAAAGTGAAAACCTCTGAGAAGACTTATCTCTGATATCCTCTTTAAGATAAAGTTGGTTCAAGAGTTAATGGACATAGAATTGACCAACGAATTGAAATTTGAAATCGGAAAGCCCTTCAACAGAAGAAATCTGAAAAAAAACATGTCCTTGATCACAACTATTATTGATCCTTCAGAGCTTCTAGACGAGCAAACTGTTGGTGCTAGAAAAATTCCAGTTAATGATTACCACATATTTACTCAGGAAGATTCTAAGGAAGTTCTACAATTGTACATTGTTGATTGTATGGAAAATGGGAAACACCAATGGTTTACTCCTTTGAGAAGTTTCCTAAAACATACCGATATCTTTACTCCTTGAGAAAGAGGAAGTCCAAGTCTACTGGTGACGGACCATCCAGAACTCCTCAGCCCCCAACGAAAATTGCCAGAACGTTTGACTTTTCGAAGAACATTTTAAAGGACACTATGGGATCTAGAGAAGCTATCAGTTATGGGAACCCCAGACCTTATGAAGCTGCCACTCCTCAGACCAAGCCTATTGGTAAGTCTTCTCTGACTGGAACTCCATTTCATTCTGTTTTAAATAATTCATCCACTTATCAACCATCTTCCATCCCAACTCAATTAACCTCTCACATTCCTTTTGAACCAAATCCAGCTAACCCTCAACCTAACATATCAAAAGACCACTCTTCTGATTCAAATTTTTCTATACCATATTCTGTCTTACTCACATTACTAGAAGCTCGTGCCTTTCTAGAAGACACCCCAACTCCACCAACTACAACCCGTCTACCAAGCCTAGTTGAAAAACCCGTCTTTGATACTTTTTGAGAACATATCCGAAACAATGGCCCATTAACCACTGACTCCTCTGACGAATCAGATGATTCTAATTCTAAATCAGACATTGAGATCATTGATATCCCTGACAGAACACCCCATCCTTATTCTGACAAAACCATCTTTCAAACCAATATTTGTCCCACACCTCTATGAAGTTTACGCTATGTGTAACAACTTCAGAAGATTGATTGACTTCTGTTCTGAAGAGTTGGAATTTATGTGCTTAAAGGAGACTTAAAGGAACTTATTTAACACCCTTTTCTAGCCCCAATAATGTTGCAGCAGAAACAACTTAAATAATCAGAGTAAGGCATAAAAATCACCTCAAAGGGTGCACATTTCTCATTAAATCAAAATAACACAAATTACCCTGTAAACAAAAGGGTTTCCTCAAAGTTTCACATAAAGCCTTCAATGGCAGCAGAACTCAAATTTTCAAATAAAAAAAAAGGTTTTTCGACAAACGTCATAATAGTCAAATTAAAACCATATCATCATATATCAACAAAATAGGGAAACATCATAGTTCGACTCAAAGGACCCCAACCCGATGTTACACTATCAGAGCAAGACCCTCTAAATCGACCAAAAGCAATTAAACTTCAAGTCCTCGAAAGCATCCACGGCTAAACCTGATCACCTGCACGTTACCCACGTGGAGGCAACATTCAAACAGGCAGGGTGAGTATTCACAATTCATTATAAAAGGTATAAAGAAAAAGATATAAACGGGACAACAACAACATTTTCATTTCATCATCAACAGACACCTATAATAATTCACAATTCACTCATTCCCATGCAATGCCACTTAATATGAAATGCAACATCATCGGAATATGCATGTGGTACCAATCGTCATAAAATGGACACTAGGCCATTAACCCTCCACAAGGGAACACGTCATAATTACCTCAATCCACACAATGGGATTGAAGCCACCTTGGACCGAAGTCCTATCATCTTCACTGGACCGAAGTCCTATCATCATCACTGGACCGAAGTCCTATCATCACCACTGGACCGAAGTCCTAATATGCCATGAATGCACGATGCAAAACGTCATAATAATTATCCTTAACGGATTCGTCAAAATTGCATCAACATTCATTCAATTATTCATCATATTCGTCACATAGCACATACACATCAAAACATACACATCATAGCAGCACCTTAGACATCTTACAACAACATATACATCATAATAACACCAGAACAGTCATCACAACATCCAAGTAATCAACATATAAGCCAACCCGGAATTACCCCAAAGATTAATCCGACGTTTCCCTAAATTCAATACTGGAAAAATAATTAATTTTACTAATTTTATTTTACCAAATTAAATTTCATAATGTCAGCTTTCCAACGCTTCGAACGGCGCATCAAACCGATACACGATTTGAAAGTTATGAATTTTTCAAGTTTTCCAAAAACTGTATGTTTCAATTCTATACAGCCCCAAAACCCCATCAATTCATCATGAAATCATATACAACCACAACACCTCAATTTATGCAACACATACAACATTCTAAATAAAAAATACGCCTCAATTTCATCACTTTCTACCTAATTCATCAATAACTCATCATAAATCCCTAAAACCTCTTAAACTCCAAACTATTCCACCTACATCCTAACTCTATAATAATTATAATGAAGGCTATACTCCCCATACCTTAGATGCAAAAATATTGATTCTCCCCTTTGAGTTCTTCAAGAATTCCCTGAGCCCTAGCTTCTCCCTCTTCTGTTCCTCAGAACACTTTTCACAAAACACGATCGATCAGAATGATTCTCCCAAACTCAGTTATTTGTTTTTGTCATTCTTACCCCTTAGACCTCATTATGTTATTCCATTCTTACCCTCAATTATTCCATATAATTTTACCACTTTACCCCTTTAAATCTCTAAAATTATTATTTATCTAATTATTTAGATTAATCCTCTAATAAATCTAAATAATCTTAATTAAATAATAACTTAGAATTTATCCTAATATTTCATATCATCACGCCTCATAACCATCCCAACGTCATACAAACTCACAATTTACGCTAAATCAATTAAATAGCTAATTAAATAATTAATTTAGATTTTCAGGGTGTTACAACTCTCCCCCACTTAAGGAATTTTCGCCCTCGAAAATTACCTCAAGGAAACAGAGTCGGATACGACTCCCTCATCTGATCTTCACGTTCCCAAGTCCAACTTTTGCCAGCTGGTCCACCCCACAGTACCTTCACTAAGGCAATATCCTTGCCTCGCAATTGCTTCATCTCCCGACCTTCGATTCGCACTGGCGATGCTTCGACAGTTAAGTTATCCCGCACCTGTACGTCATCCATTTGAATCACATGCGAAGGATCCGGAATGCATTTCCTCAATTGAGACACATGAAACACATCATGAAGATTCGCAAGTGACGGTGGTAAAGTAATCTGATATGCCACTTCATCGATCTTCTCTGAAATCTGATATGGACCAATAAATTGTGGTGTAAGTTTTCTCGACTTCAAAGCTCTACCGACACCAGTTATCGGCGTAACTCTCAGAAATACATGATCACCCACTTGAAACTCTAGTTCCTTTCTTCGCTTATCATGATAACTCTTCTGACGGCTCTGCGAAGCTTTCATTCTCTCTTGAATCATCTTAATTTTATCAGTCGTCTCTCGCACAATTTCAGGTCCGAGCACAACACTCTCGCCCGACTCATACCAACATAACGGTGTCCTACACCTTCGCCCATACAACGCCTCATACGGTGCCATACCGATACTCGCGTGAAAACTATTGTTGTAAGTAAATTCAATCAAGGTAAATGGTCGTCCCAAGCTCCTCCTTGGTCTAACACGTAAGCTCTCAACAAATATTCCAAAGATTAGATAGTCCTCTCAGTCTGTCCATCTGTCTGCGAATGATAAGCAGAACTTAACCTCAACTTAGTACCCAAAGCATCTTGTAACCCCTTCCAAAATTTTGACGTAAAACGCAGATCTCTATCCGATACGATACTCGACGGTATTCCATGCAACCTCACAATCTCATCGATATACAGCTTAGCCAACCTCTTAATAGGATGATTAATCTTCATCGGCAAGAAATGAGCCGACTTAGTCAACCTATCTACTATTACCCAAATAGAATCATTACCCTTCGCAGTCCTCGGCAAACCCGTCACAAAATCCATCGAAATGCTATCCCATTTCTATTCTGGAATCCTCAGCGGCTGCATCATACCTAAAGGCTTCTGATGCTCAACCTTTGACTTCTGACAAGTCAAACACGCATAAACAAACTCCGCAACATCCTTCTTCATACCTGGCCACAAAAACAACTTTTTCAAATCCTGGTACATCTTCGTAGCACCGGGTTGAATACTCAACCTACTTCGATGTCCTTCTTCAAGAATGCTCTTCTTAATATCTGGGACATCTGGGACACATACCCTGTCTCTGAACATCATCACGCCATTCTTGTCAATTCGGAATTCACCTCCATTACCTTGGTTAATCAAGGTCAAATGGTTAACCAACTTTAAATCAGATTGATGTCCCACTCTGATTTCTCCCAGAATACCACTAGTCAATTTCATCATTCCCAACTTCACACTGTCAGGAGTCTCTTCACACACCAAACTCAAATCTCAGAATTGCTCAATTAGTTCCAGCTCTTTCACCATAAGCATTTACATATGCAATGACTTCCTGCTCAATGCATCGGCCACTACATTTGCTTTGCCCGGATGATAACTCAAATCCAAAATCAAAATCCTTCAACAGTTCTAACCACCTTCTCTGCCTCATATTCACTATCCCTCTGGTCAAACAAGTACTTCAGACTCTTATGATCACTGAACACTTCAAATTTGGAGCCAAACAACTAATGTCTCCAAATCTTCAACACAAACGCCACCGTAGCTAATTCCAAGTCATGTGTAGGATAATTCCTCTCATGAACTCACAATTGTCTCGAAGCATAGGCAACAACTTGTCCATTCTACATTAATACTCCACCAAGACCCATCTTCGACGCATCGCAGTACACCGCAAATGATTAACTCGGATTGGGCAAAATCAATACTGGAGCAGTCGTCAACTTCTTCTTCAATTCTACAAAACTCTCTTCACACGCTACATCCCACACAAAAGCTTGACCCTTTCGAGTCAACTGAGTCAAAGGTAACGCCAACTTAGAAAAACCTTCAATAAACTTGCGGTAATAACCCGCTAACCCCAGGAAACTTCGTATCTCAGTAGCATACTTTGGAGTCTCCCACTATAACACAACATCAACCTTCAAAGGATCAACAACAATTCCACCACTGGAAATCACATTGCCAATGAAACTCACTTCCTTCAACCAGAACTCACACTTGGACAACTTTGCATACAACTTCTTCTCCCTCAACACTTGCAACACAGTCCTCAAATGCTCAGCATGTTCTTCTTTCGATCGAGAATATATCAAGATATCATCGATAAACACCACCACAAACTTATCCAAATACTTATGGAAAATCTGATTCATGTACTCCATGAACACACTAGGTGCATTGGACACACCAAACGACATCACAGTATACTCATAGTCACCATACCTCGTCCTGAAAGCCGTCTTCAGAATATCATCAAGCTTAACACAAATTTGATGATACCCAAACCTCAAATCAATCTTGCTAAACACACAAGCATCTACTAATTGATCCATCAATTCCTCAATCCTCAGAAGCAGACACTTATTCTAGATCATCACTTTATTCAACTGCCGATAATCAACACACAACCTCATACTTCCATCTTTCTCCTTCACCTACATCACAGGGGCACCTCACAGAAAAACACTCGGTCAAACAACTTCCTCTCAAACAATTCCTCCAGCTATTCCTTCAATTCACTTATTCAGAAACATACATTCTGTATGCAAACACCGACATCAAGCTTGCATCGAGTACCAGGTCGATAGCAAGTTACAGCCCACGCTACAGTGGTAAATCACTGATATCTCATGAGAACACCTCCAAATAGACACACACCACCGCATCCCTTATTCCTTCCAATAATTGAACATCATAACACCTTTGCACCATCTTTCATAAACTCACCCACTTGCTTCACAGAACAACCAACTCTTCACCTTCGTCGAAATTAAATTCAGGTGATCGTCAGGAATTACACACCATCGGCATAACACTCGCCACCACCCTGTTCTCTATCCCTCAAAAGCAGACATCAACAATACCTGATTGTTCTCCTCAAGATATCCCAACTTGACCGACAGGCAAGAAACTCTAGTTCGCCTCATCTTCAAATCTAATAGTCTGCATCGACTCAACAAAACAATCTGCAAGCACTCGGCTTAACCCCAACAATTCACTGCACACACAACTCAAGTTCGCAAGACACGTCTATCCCACCTAACATGATCCCGTCTATTATCAACAAGAGATTAAGGGTGATCAGTTCCTCAATTTGTCAATAACAACCGATATCATGAGGCGGTATAAACTATCTCCACCAACTATCGCAGCACCCAACACCATACTTAGCCAACGCTCCACACTGGAAACACCTTGGAGAAGCACCATCTTCTCCCCCACTTGTTTCATTCCCAACCTGCAAATGCAAAACAAAACAAGCATCGACAGTGTTTTTACGCACATGTCGCACACTAGGGAAACAAACAACATTAGACAACCTGGCCGGATGGACCGACCTGCTCTGATAAAACTAATGTAACACCCTTTTCTACCCCCAATAATGTTGTAGCAAAAACAACTTAAATAATCAGAGTAAGGCATAAAAATCACCTCAAAGGGTGCACATTTCTCATTAAATCAAAGTAAAACAAATTACCCTGTAAACAAAAGGGTTTCCTCAAAGTTTCACATAAAGCCTTCAATGGCAGCGGAACTCAAATTTTCAAATAAAAAAAAAAGGTTTTTCGACAAACGTCATAATAGTCAAATTAAAACCATATCATCATATATCAACAAAATAGGGAAACATCATAGTTCGACTCAAAGGACCCCAACCCGATGTTACACTATCAGAGCAAGACCCTCTAAATCGACCAAAAGCAATTAAACTTCAAGTCCTCGGAAGCATCCACGGCTAAACCTGATCACCTGCACGTTACCCACGTGGAGGCAACATTTAAACAGGCAGGGTGAGTATTCACAATTCATTATAAAAGGTATAAAGAAAAAGATATAAACGAGACAGCAACAACATTCTCATTTCATCATCAACAGACACCCATAATAATTCACAATTCACTCATTCCCATGCAATGCCACTTAATATGAAATGCAACGTCATCGGAATATGCATGTGGTACCAATCGTCATAAAATGGACACTAGGCCATTAACCCTCCACAAGGGAACACATCATAATTACCTCAATCCACACAATGGGATTGAAGCCACCTTGGATCGAAGTCCTATCATCATCACTGGACCGAAGTCCTATCATCACCACTGGACCGAAGTCCTAATATGCCATGAATGCACGATGCAAAACGTCATAATAATTATCCTTAACGGATTCGTCAAAATTGCATCAACATTCATTCAATTATTCATCATATTCATCACATAGCACATACACATCAAAACATACACATCATAGCAGCACCTTAGACATCTTACAGCAACATATACATCATAATAACACCAGAACAGTCATCACAACATCCAAGTAATCAACATATAAGCCAACCCGGAATTACCCCAAAGATTAATCCGACGTTTCCCTAAATTCAATACTGGAAAAATAATTAATTTTACTAATTTTATTTTACCAAATTAAATTTCATAATGTCAGCTTTCCAACGCTTCGAACGGCGCATCAAACCGATACACGATTTGAAAGTTATGAATTTTTCAAGTTTTCCAAAAACTGTATGTTTCAGTGGTAACCGGTTAGCACATATGCCGTAACCGGTTACACAGTTGAAAAATGCCCAAAAACCCCAAATTTGCACTATGTAACCGGTTACGTCCCATACGGTAACCGGTTACTTGACCTGCAGAATCAATTCTCTGCTGTTTTCACGAATTTTTCACCAAAAACCTCCAGTTTTCCCTACGGCTTCAATTCTATACAGCCCCAAAACCCCATCAATTCATCATGAAATCGTATACAACCACAACACCTCAATTTATGCAACACATACAACATTCTAAATCAAAAATACGCCTCAATTTCATCACTTTCTACCTAATTCATCAAGAACTCATCATAAATCCCTAAAACCTCTTAAACTCCAAACTATTCCACCTACATCCTAACTCTATAACAATTATAATGAAGGCTATACTCCCCATACCTTAGATGCAAAAATATTGATTCTCCCCTTTGAGTTCTTCAAGAATTCCCTGAGCCCTAGCTTCTCCCTCTTCTGTTCCTCAGAGCACTTTTCACAAAACACGATCGATCAGAATGATTCTCCCAAACTCAGTTATTTGTTTTTGTCATTCTTACCCCTTAGACCTCATTATGCTATTCCATTCTTACCCTCACTTATTCCATCTAATTTTACCACTTTACCCCTTTAAATCTCTAAAATTATTATTTATCTAATTATTTAGATTAATCCTCTAATAAATCTAAATAATCTTAATTAAATAATAACTTAGAATTTATCCTCATATTTCATATCATCACGCCTCATAACCATCCCAACGTCATACAAACTCACAATTTACGCTAAATCAATTAAATAACTAATTAAATAATTAATTTAGATTTTCGGGGTGTTACAACTTACATGCCAGATTCTCTAGTATAGTTGAACCCTTTCTTCAAAAGGTTCCTCCAACCCTTCTTCTCCCTATACCTTTTGTGGAAGCCCCTCTATCTCCTCCTCTGTCAGATACAGATTTGGGATCCGGTTCTAGAACAAAGGATGAAGTTGTAGCTGATGATTCAGGCTCTGAACCTTTTTTGCTGCTGAAGACTTTAGAAGACCTCAAGGTTGAGAATCCAGTCATCAGAGAAAGGTTGGATAGGTAGGATGATATGTTCAAGGCTCAAGCTGGAACCAACACAAAGATTGAAGGAATACTTCAAGCCATTCTATCAAGATTGCCACCCTCTTCTTAAAAACCTGTTTTTAAAACTTGTTGCTTTATTAGTTTCTAAGTTTTTATTTTCATTTCTGATTTTGTACCTTGCATAATTTTCAATGAAATGAATTTCTGTTTGGCTTTACTTTGTCTATTTTCTTTCTTTTTGATTGATGATAAAGGGGGAGAAGAGTGATATGATTTTGATATACCTATTCTCATTCTGATACCCAAACATTTATCTTTAATTATCTTATTTCTAAATTTGATTAACTGTTATGGGAACTTTGAATAAGTTAGTCATGCTTCAAGTTAACTAAGTTTTTCAAGAATCAAAGATTTTCTCATAAGACATTATTCAAGCTGATTTGAGTTTGAGCTAACCAAGGCATATATAAGCTTTGACAATATCCAGGCATATGGAATATATAAGTTCTGATAGATCAAGCTCTGATACAAGGCTGATAACCAGAACTTCTGATACTAAAAGCAAAGTCAATTCTGAAATACTTCTGTAACTAAACCTCTACTTCTATAACCATACGTTCTGGGAAGTTATTTCTTTCATGTTGATTGAGATATTTTATATGTTAAGATTATTTAAAAGTCTTAAATTCTGGGGGAACTTGCAAACCTAACTCTGAAATTCTAAGCTGAAAAATAATTTTCATAGTATAAAATTCAGGGGGAGCTTACAAACCTCACTTTGATGTATTTATATGATTTAACCAAGTAAAAATTGTTCATAAAATTACATGGTTTTGTCATCATCAAAAAGGGGGAGATTGTAAGAACAAGATTTGATTCTGCATCTGGACTTTAGTTTTGACAATAACAATACATTGTTTCTTCGAGAAGAATTGTGTACCCTAATGGTTTTTTTCTAGTGTGTAGCTTTTGCTAAGAGTTTGTGACTCTGAATATTTGACGTGTGATGTCATTAGATTCTGGACTCGACACACTTTGACTCTGAAGAGATACAAATGTGCGCTTTACAAGATTACGTCAAGTTCTGGAATGCTCTCAGACAACGGTTCTGGTGAACGTTTGTGCTAAAGCTTTTGACTATGACTCTGATAGAAGATTCTTTGAAGACTTATCAAGCTTTCAAGATTCCGAAGATTAAGTTTTGAGGTCTCGGAAGACCAGGCTCTAAGGAACTATGTCAAGACTCTGAAGACAAGGTTTTAAAGTTTCTCTCAACCAGACACTTCATCCTTCTAAACATAATTCAAAAATGTAACGCCCCGATTTGTTTAATTGTATTTATTTATTTTATTTATGTGAATTTTGTGAAATGTGTGAATTTATTGTATTTTACCTGCTAATTGAGTTAATTGGTTAGTTTCTATGATAGATAAAATATTTGCATTAAATTATAATTTCTTTTCAACTTTTATTTCCGAAATATATTTCATCGGTATGTTTACATTTTATCGCGTTTTGAGAGCGTTTGCGAGATATTTGAGCGGAGGGGTATTTTGGTCTTTTGGCTTGGGTATTTTTTATAAAATAGAATTTTGAGAGAAAAAGAGAGAGAAAGGAAAAGAAAAGAAAGAAAAGGGGAAGAAGAGAAAGAGAAGGAGAGGAAAGAAGGGAGAAGAGGAAAAGAGAGAAAAATCAAGAATTCATCCGTTTCAAGCGCGATTAATTGAGTAAGGGTGAGAAGTTTCAATTATATCTTGCTTGTGTAAGTATATGTGTTGTTTATGTATGTCTGTGTGGAAGTTTTATTGGTTTTTCAAATATAGGTCGAAATGAGATAAACGAGTAGAAATCGATGTTTTCACGGTCGGAAATCGATATAAACTGTATTGTATGATCACACTGTGTGTATGAACAATCGTTGATGTTTGTTTTACTGTTGGAATTGAGTTTGGGTGAAAAAATAGGATTTTTGGGTTGGATTTTTGAAGAGGGATTTTTCTAAAAATCGCAGAGCCCGCTCAGCGCACAGACGCCCGCTCAGCGCGCTTCTGAAAAAATGCAATCTCACGAGTCAGAGCGGAGCCCGCTCAGCGCGCTCGGAGCCCGCTCAGCGCGGTCTGGGACTTCAAAATTTTTATCTGTTTTCTAAATTCCGTAACTTTTGATCCGTAACTCGGATCGGGACGTTCTTTATACCGTTGGAAAGCTAATGAAATGTTCTTTCTTATTAAAATGGTTTTTGAAATTGTTGGCCGATTTAATTATGTCGGGAATTTGGAATTGTGTCGTTTTGTCGACTTTTACTGTTATAAGTGTGTGTAATTGATGTGTTTCATGCAATGTGCTTGTGATATGGATATGTTATGACTTGTGTGCTGTTGTATGATGTAAATGCATATGTTTAGATGGTGTGATGATGGGTTGTGGCCGTATGGCAAATAAATGTGTTGTTTTGGGTTTGATTTCAATGTGTGATTTTGTATGTTGTTATGATGTGTTGTGGGTAGTATTTGACATGTAAATCCCGTGTGTAAAGAATTGTGATGATATGATTGTGGTGGTTTGTGGCTTGTGATGAAGTGCATTGTTTATGTGAAATTCAATGTATGTTGTTTGGTGGCCTTTATGGTTTGAAATGCATTGTTTGAATTGATTTGCAATGCATGAATGTGATGATGTTGATTAATTCATATGGTTGAATTGTGAAGATGTATTTGATTGTCATGAGTCCTTGTATGCCAAGCATCATGATATGCATGTTGGTGATGTCATGTGCCCTAGTGGGTGTGAGCGACGAATCGGTTCCAGAGGGAATCTACTATAACATCGTGAGTCTTAAAAAAATAAGAGGGCCTAAAGTGGTGATTATAGACGATCGTGAGCCTTATACAAAGAGGACCTAAAGCGATCGGATTGTGAGCCTTATACAAAGAAGACCTAAAGCAATCCATAAACGTCGTGAGCCTTATACAAAGAGGACCTAAAGCGACGGGGAACGTCGTTTTCCCGACGGGATGTTACATGAGTGGTCCTCAGTAACAAGCGATGATTCCAATAGTTCCTGAATGAACTAGTGATGAGAATGATGGATGGATGGTACCGCATATGCATTGCATAGAGTCGTTGTGTCGGTCTCTGTGCATTTGCATAAAACATGAATGGATTGATTATGTGATTATGTGTGGAAAATCATGAATGGATTGATTATGTGTGAGAATTGTGAATGGATTGATTATGTGTGAGAATTGTGAATGGATAGATTTTGTGCGGAAAATCATGAATTGATTGAGTAGGTGTTGAGATTTATGTTTGAATTGGTGAATTGATGTGCATATGTGATAAATGCATTGGTTGTGGATAATATGTTTTATGCATAGATATATGCTATGTGATGTTGTGGGGTGGTTCCATATGTTATGACTTTGGTGTGCATTATGTGTGAATATGTGATTATGTTGGTGTAATTGATATATGCTATGTTGTTGGATTGTTAGAAATATGTCATGTATCTGTGACTTGTTATATGGATGGGTATGTGATGCTTGTGGTGAGAAAATTTATGCATGTGAATTTTTATGTGTGTTCGTATATTATTATGCAATCTTGATTTAGTTGTTATTTCTCACCCTTCTGCTGTGGTTTGTTGATCTATGAGGCAATTGCAGATTTGTAGTCTTGGAGGCTTTTGTGAAGATTAGTTCTCCATCTGTTTGTCAGTCTGTCTGCTCTGATACGTAACACGGGAGTCGGGGAACGCTTTTGTTATATGTATACATTTGTTGAATATATTTTGTATTACTTTTGTATGAATATCTTGACGTGATAAAATGATTTATTTTGTAAAACCAGGCAGTTATGGATCTTTCCGCTTTATTTCATAATTGACCCTTCCTTTTATATGGAAAGAGTTTCCCTTGAGAATATTCCAGTGGTGTTATGTATTAAAATTTATGAGCAGGGATTGTGTTTTCTTTCTAAAATTGTGGTATCCTTGTTTCTGTCGGAAAAATAAATTTTTATTTACTCTGATTTAATAATGTATTATTTATTCGCGATGGGAATTAGGGTGTTACAATAGTGGTATCAGAGCAGGTCGGTCCGTCCGGCCGAGTTGTTGAGTCTGTTGGTGTGACAGTTGAATGCTGTCGATGTTGCTTGTCCCTTAGTACGTGATATGTGTGTGAGACACTGTCAGTGCTATCTGGTTTTCTAATCTTTTGTCTTCAGGATTGAGAATGATATAAGTGGGGGAGGAGCTTGTACTTCTCCAAGTTGCTTCAGTTGTGGAGCGTTGGTTGCAAGATTGTAAGTGTTGTTTGGACAGTGTGGTTCCCGGTTCCAGAAGGGATGCGGAGGTAAGGTTTGTATCAACTAAGGATTTGGGCCTTAGGTAGGTTGGTGCACAAGAGGTAAGAAATGCTATTATAGTTTGGTAAAGACGGTTTATGCCCCATCATGATTGTCGGCTGTCTATTGAAAAATTGAGGAACTGATCACCCTTAATCTCTTGTTGATAGTAGACGAAATTATGTTGGATGGAATAGACGTGTCTTTCCGGCTTTGATAGTGTGTACAATGAATTATTTGGAATTAAGAAAATGGTTACGGATTGCTTTGTTAAGTCGATGAAGATTCTAATATCGGAAGATGAGGCGGATTCGAGGTTTCCGTATGTTGGTCAAGTTGGGAAGCCATTGAGAGAGAATGATTAGGTATTATTAATGGTTGTTCTCAGAGAGTAGAGTATGAACTCAAATTGGACGAAGATGAGACGGATTTGAGGTTTGGATCTGCTAAGTAAGTAGAAGAACTTTTAGGAAGTGAAACTCAGATGTTTGTCATGTTTGTGATGATAGTATTTTGGAAATTGGCAGGAAAGTCACAGTGATGGGCCGTCAGTGGTGTATGGTTTCAGATGTGTTTTTGGATGGAACATTAAGGTGTTGTCTTAGAGAGCTCCAGTATTGTTAGTAACAAAAGGAGGGATGATTGAACGGAATAACAAGCATGAGGTGTATAATGGTATTGAGACTATGGAAAGTAAACTTAGAGACCTGGTGAAGTTTGGAGTCCTGGAAGTTTTAGAGCATTAATGGAAATTTTGAGGAAACCCTAGGTGTGGGTGTAATATTTGAGAGTTCTTTTTGATTGGTTGTTGCTACATGTTAGGATTTATGGAATTTGGACTGTCAAGAGAAGAAATTGTGTATGGATTAATAACAGTTGAATAAGGTAACGATTAAGAACAAGTGTCCACTTTCATGAATAGATGACTGGAATGGTTTGGTTGAGTTTGAGTGAAATTACAATTGTTTGGAACATTTGATAAGATGGGTGAAGTGGGTGAGTTGAGGCTTTGATCGATTTAATGTGACTGGTTATGTTTGTTATCATCGGGATAGGCTGTTATTCACTCGGTTAAGCTTGTATGTAAGTAACCAGTTACCCAGTGAAAAGTTTTGCAAAAGCTTTAAGAATTTATGTCTTTTGGAATTTGGTTGGGCATTACAACGTACATTGATGTTATTTGGTGTTAGTAATGCGTCTGTAATGTTTATTGAGTAGATGAATCGTATCTTCCATATTTAATTGGATAAGTTCGTGGTGGTTTTGATTGAGGATATTTGGATCTGTTGTAAACTCAGAGGAGAAACAAATAGAGTGTTTGAGATTTGGATTACAAGTGTTGAAAAGAGACGAAGTTTTATGCTAAGTTATTCAAGTGAGAATTTGGGTTGAAAAAGGGTAATTTTCCTGGGTATATTATTTCAGATTGAGAGTATGGTTAATGGATCCATCGGAAGTAGATGCAGTTCTACAATGAGAGGCTCCGAAGTTGGTTAAGGAGATTAGAAACTTTTGGGCTTAGTTGGTTGTTACTGTAGGCTAGGGAAGACTTTGCTAAGTTCGTACTTCTGTGATCTCAGTTGACTTGCAAAGGGTAAGTCGTTTGTTTTGGATGTTCGTGGTGAGTGAGTTTCGGAGAGCTGAAGTAGAAGTTGTCTACGGTTTCAGTTTTGATTCTGTGAGATCCTAATAAACCGGTTGTGGGGTATTGTGATGTGTATTTGATGAGTTTAGTCAGTGTGTTAATGCAAGAGGGTAAAGTCATAGCTTATGCTTTACGACATTTGAGGATTCATAAAAGGATCTATACCATTATGGATTTGGAATTGGTTGCGGTTGTATTGTGTTGGAATATATGGAGGTAATATCTTTGCAGTTCTAGGTTCGAAGTGTTAAGTAATAACAAGAATAGTGAGTACTTGGTTGGTATGAAGGGATAGAGTATGAGACAACGAGGATGGTTAGCATTCGGGACGAGTTATGAATTTGGCTTGGATTATCCTTCGGGAAAAGTTAATGTCGTGCATGATGAGTAAGTTGGAAGTTTTTATATATGGTTGTTTTGATGATCAGAGAATTAAAATTATTTGAGCAGTTTAGAGACTTGTGCCTGATGTGCGAGATAACGCAGGAGAGTGTGAGGTTGAGAATATTTAAGTGAACAGTGATTTTTGGCAGAGGTGAGAAAGAGTCAGACTTTGGAAGTGAGATTGGTAGACTTGATGGTTTCGAGTAATCAGAGTGCGCAGCAGAAGCGTGATGTGGCACATTTTGTATTTGCGTGTGGAACTTGTAATAATTCATAAGTTGAACATTGGGAACATGTAGGAATGGTGAAACCATTGGACGTTTCAGAATGGAAGTGTAGGTGGAAGGTTTAAATATTATTCATGGGCTACTATGTAGATGGATGTTTTGGTTGTATGTTCGATTGGTGAATCGTAGCATTGTTGTAATAGTGTTGTGTGACAAGAACGTTTGGGTTTCTGGTTTTGTTGATGTTGTTGAGGCGATGTGGTGTCTTGGAACTTTATGTTCTTGTTTGTGTTGTTGCCTCATTTCCATCGTGATGGTTCGAGTGCGTGTAGTTAATTCCTGTGTGTTAGTAACTTGGATATTCTTGGGCCGTGAGTTAGTCGTCAAGTGCATTGTATGGGCTTTGCACCTTGTCGTTGTAGTTGTCGTCGTTGTCGTGTCGTTGTTGTAGTCGTTGTTAGCAAGGTGGTTTGTCAGTTTGTGTTATTCGTGGTGTGCCTAGTGTTGGCATGTGGATTGGTTAGTCGGATGCGAGAGTCGTATCCGGAGTTGTTCGTCTCAGTTATATTTTCGAGGATAAAAATTTCTAATTGGGGGAGAGTTGTAACACCCCGATTTGTTTAATTGTATTTATTTATTTTATTTACGTGAGTTTTGTGAAATGTGTCAATTTATTGTATTTTACCTGCTAATTGAGTTAATTGGTTAGTTTCTCTGATAGATAAAATATTTGCATTAAATTATAATTTCTTTTCAACTTTTATTTCCGAAATATATTTCATCGGTATGTTTACATTTTATCGCGTTTTGAGAGCGTTTGCGAGATATTTGAGCGGAGGGGTATTTTGGTCTTTTGGTCTTTTGGCTTGGGTATTTTTTATAAAATAGAATTTTGAGAGAAAAAGAGAGAGAAAGGAAAAGAAAAGAAAGAAAAGGGGAAGAAGAGAAAGAGAAGGAGAGGAAAGAAGGGAGAAGAGGAAAAGAGAGAAAAATCAAGAATTCATCCGTTTCAAGCGCGATTAATCGAGTAAGGGTGAGAAGTTTCAATTATATCTTGCTTGTGTAAGTATATGTGTTGTTTATGTATGTTTGTGTGGAAGTTTTATTGGTTTTTCAAATATAGGTCGAAATGAGATAAACGAGTAGAAATCGATGTTTTCATGGTCGGAAATCGATATAAACTGTATTGTATGATCACACTGTGTGTATGAACAATCGTTGATGTTTGTTTTGCTGTTGGAATTGAGTTTGGGTGAAAAAATAGGATTTTTGGGTTGGATTTTCGAAGAGGGATTTTTCTGAAAATCGCAGAGCCCGCTCAGGGCGCAGATGCCCGCTCAGCGCGCTTCTGAAAAAATGCAATCTCACGAGTCAGAGCGGAGCCCGCTCAGCGCGGTCTGGGACTTCAAAAATTTTATCTGTTTTCTAAATTCCGTAACTTTTGATCCGTAACTCGGATCGGGACGTTCTTTATACCGTTGGAAAGGTAATGAAATGTTCTTTCTTATTAAAATGGTTTTTGAAATTGTTGGCCGATTTAATTATGTCGGGAATTTGGAATTGTGTCGTTTTGTCGACTTTTACTGTTATAATTGTGTGTAATTGATGTGTTTCATGCAATGTGCTTGTGATATGGATATGGTATGACTTGTGTGCTATTGTATGATGTAAATGCATATGTTTAGATGGTGTGATGATGGGTTGTGGCCGTATGGCAAATAAATGTGTTGTTTTGGGTTTGATTTCAATGTGTGATTTTGTATGTTGTTATGATGTGTTGTGGGTAGCATTTGACATGTGAATCCCGTGTGTAAAGAATTGTGATGATATGATTGTGGTGGTTTGTGGCTTGTGATGAAGTGCATTGTTTATGTGAAATTCAATGTTTGTTGTTTGGTGGCCTTTATGGTTTGAAATGCATTGTTTGAATTGATTTGCAATGCATGAATGTGATGATGTTGATTAATTCATATGGTTGAATTGTGAAGATGAATTTGATTGTCATGAGTCCTTGTATGCCAAGCATCATGATATGCATGTTGGTGATGTCATGTGCCCTAGTGGGTGTGAGCGACGAATCGGTTCCAGAGGGAATCCGCTATAACATCGTGAGCCTTAAAAAAAATAAGAGGACCTAAAGCGATGATTATAGACGATCGTGAGCCTTATACAAAGAGGACCTAAAGCGATCGGATTGTGAGCCTTATACAAAGAGGACCTAAAGCAATTCATAAACGTCGTGAGCCTTATACAAAGAGGACCTAAAGCGACGGGGAACATCGTTTGCCCGACGGGGTGTTACATGAGTGGTCCTCAGTAACAAGCAATGATTCCAATAGTTCCTGAGTGAACTAGTGATGAGAATGATGGATGGATGGTACCACATATGCATTGCATAGAGTCATTGTGTCGGTCTCTGTGCATTTGCATAAATCATGAATGGATTGATTATGTGTGGAAAATCATGAATGGATTGATTATGTGTGAGAATTGTGAATGGATTGATTATGTGTGAGAATTGTGAATGGATTGATTTTGTGCGGAAAATCATGAATTGATTGAGTATGTGTTGAGATTTATGTTTGAATTGGTGAATTGATGTGCATATGTGATAAATGCATTGGTTGTGGATAATATATTTTAAGCATAGATATATGCTATGTGATGTTGTGGGGTGGTTCCATATGTTATGACTTTGGTGTGCATTATGTGTGAATATGTGATTATGTTGGTGTAATTGATATATGCTATGTTGTTGGATTGTTAGAAATATGTCATGTATCTGTGACTTGTTATATGGATGGGTATGTGATGCTTGTGGTGAGAAAATTTATGCATGTGAATTTTTATGTGTGTTCGCATATTATTATGCAATCTTGATTTAGTTGTTATTTCTCACCCTTCTGCTGTGGTTTGTTGCTCTATGAGGCAATTGCAGATTTGTAGTCTTGGAGGCTTTTGTGAAGATTAGGTCTCCATCCGTTTGTCAGTCAGTCTGCTCTGATACGTAACACGGGAGTCGGGGAACGCTTTTGTTATATGTATACATTTGTTGAATATATTTTGTATTACTTTTGTATGAATATCTTGATGTGATAAAATGATTTATTTTGTAAAACCAGGCAGTTATGGATCTCTCCGCTTTATTCCATAATTGACCCTTCCTTTTATATGGAAAGAGTTTCCCTTGAGAATATTCCAGTGGTGTTATGTATTAAAATTTATGAGCAGGGATTGTGTTTTCTTTCTAAAATTGTGGCATCCTTGTTTCTGTCGGAAAAATAAATTTTTATTTACTCTGATTTAATTATGTATTATTTATTCGCGATGGGAATTGGGGTGTTACAAAAAACATTTACTCAGAAGCCTCTAAAGATTAGAAGATAAGATCAAAAGGTTTTACGTGAGAAAAATAGTACACAATACAAGATCAATATTCTTTCCACTATGCTGATTTTATGGAGTAAGGATTGTACAATTGTACCATTTTGTCTCCCATCTTTGCAGACCGTTATGAAAGGTGTCAGCTCATTTGTGAAGATTTCCATTCTACTCTCCAACAGACCTTTTCATTGCCTATATAAAGAAGACTTGGGGGAATGAATGAAGTTGTTAATTCACGCAAGTTTCCACGCTAGTTCACGCAAGTTTACATGCTAATTCACATAAGTTTACACGCTATTCACGCAACACCACAACACTTTTACTGAATATATTATTATTGTGAATAGAAAACACATATAGAGATTTTGTTCATTTTTGTGTGATAATTTCATTGTACTTAAATTTTGTGTAATCTGCTTTCTTAGAAGCAACTTTATAAACACATTTCTTGTATCTCATTATTTGAGGTTGTATTACTTGAGAGACTATGGTATAGTCAGGATTCTCGATAAGACATTGACGGGTAGTCATTGTGTGTCTGTAATCAGTTGATTATAGTGGATTAAGTCCTTATCGATAATGTGAAATCACCTTGGCGGGAGTACTGGATTAGCTTAGTTAATAGTGAACTAGGATACAAATATTTGTGTTCGTTTATTTTTTATCTTGTCTCATTGTTAAGTGTTTTAGGTACGAAAAGTTTTTATATTGAAAATCCAATTCAAACCCCCATTTCTTGTGTTTTTTGTCACCTTCAACTCTCTCATCCGACTCTCCATCTCTGAAGTCATGCTTCCACCAACTAGTCCTCCCCACACTACCTTCACCAAGGCAATCTCTTTGCCATGGAACTACTTCACTTCTCGATCCTCTATCCGCATGGGCGATGCCTTAAGAGTTAGTTTCCTTCTCACTTGTATATCGTCTACTTGGATCACATGATGTGGATCCAGAATGTATCTTCTCAACTAAGGCACATGAAATAGATCATGAAGATTAGCAAGCGGTGGTGGCAAGGCAACCCAATGGGCCTCCTCTCCTATCCTCTACAACATCTAGTACGGACCAACAAAACATGGCATGAGCTTTCAAGACTTCAAAGTTTGACCAACACCAATTATTGGATTAGCTCTCAAAAACACGTGGTCTCCCTCTTAGAACTTAAGTGTTTTCCTCCTCTTTTCTTGGTAACTCTTCTGGCGACTCTGAGAAGCTTTCAACTTATCTAGGATCATCTTGATCTTCTCAAAAGTTTGTTGTACAATCTCAGGTCCAATTACAACACTCTCACATGATTCATACCAACATAGAGGCGTCTTACACCTCCTACCATACAACACCTCAAACGGGGCCATCCCAATGCTAGAATGAAAATTGTTATTATAAATGAACTTAATCAGTGGCAAGTAGTTGTCCCAAGCACCACCTTGTTCTAGCACACAAGCCCTCAACAGATCCTCTAAGGATTGAATAGTCCTCTCTGTTTGACCATCCGTCTGCGGGTGATAAACGGAACTCAACTTCAGCTTAGTACCCAATACTTCTTGCAAAATCTGCCAAAACCTCGATATGAACCTCGAATCTCTATCCGACACAATGCTTGATGGAGTACCATGCATACTAACAATCTTCTCAATATATAATTCATCTAACTTCTGCAATGGATAACTGATCTTAATTGGTATGAAATGATTCAATTTAGTCAGCCTATCAACAATCACCCAAATGGAATCACATCCCTTCATCGTCCTTGGAAAACCTGTCATGAAATCCATGGAAATGCTATCCCACTTCCACTATGGATCACTCAGTGGTTGCATCAAACCAAATGGCTTCTGATGTTCAATATTTGACTTCTAACAAGTCAAACAAGAAAACACAAACTCAGCCACTTCCTTCTTCATTCTTGGCCACCAAAACAATTTCTTCAAGTCTTGATACATCTTAGTGGCACCGAGATGAATAATCAAACCACTTCTATTACCATCCTCAAGAATACTCTTCTTAAGCTCGGGTATATCTGGTACAAAAACTCTGTCTCTGAACCTCATCACATTGTTCTCGTTAATTTTGAAGTCACCACCCTTACCTTGATTGATTAACATAAGTCGGTCAACCAGTCCCACATCGATCTTCTAACCCTCTTTAATCTCTTCAAGGATAACACTGGTCAAATTCAACATACCCAACTTCACACTATTAGAAGTCATTTCACATTTCAAACTCGTGTCTCTGAATTGATTGGTCAATTCTAACTATCAAACCATCAACATTCACATATACAGAGACTTCCTACCCAATGCATCAGCTACAACATTAGCTTTACCCAGATGGTAACTCACGCCAAAATCATAATCTTTCAGAAACTCGAGCCATATTTTCTACCTCATATTTAATTCCTTCTAATCAAATAGATACTTCAAACTCTTGTTGTAACGCCCCGAAAATCTAAATTAATCATTTATTTATTTATTTAGTTAATTTAGAAGGAAGTAAGAAGTTTTGGTAATTTTGGAGAATTTTGGATCAAAAGAGTATTTGTTTTAATAATTTAATAGGATGAATAATTAATGTATTATTTATACTATTGTTATTATTATTAAAAATAATGGGAAAAGGGACAAGGTGGTCATAAAGGAAAAAGAGTAAGGATAGAAGTGGAAGTTCATAAACTGGGATATTTTGTCTAAAGAGGAGATGACCGATCACTTTTCTAACTGATCGTGTTTTGTGAAGAACATAGAGGGAGAGAAGGAGGAGAACCCTAAGGCTTGAAGGTTGCTGAAGAATCATAGAGAAGGAGGGAAGTTACTGAATTTCTCTAAGGTATGGGGAGTTTTCATGGTTTATTATATTTCTATAGGATTTGGTTATGAATAGATTAGGTATTTGTGAATTTTGGGAAATTGTGGTCTTTGATGATGTAGAATGAGTTAGGGATGATTGATTTTAAGAACTATAATGAAATAGAATGTTATGTGTTGATGTATGTGTATTGTGTGAGTCTTGAGGATACATTTTCGTATTGGAAAAACTGAAATTTTGGGATATTTGAAGTCAAAACGTAGCAGAAAAACCTTTTGAAAAATTCTGGGTTTCGCATCCTGACACGGGCGGCCGTGTCAGCCTGCTGTCCCTACCGTAAAATTTTCTATTTTGGATTTCTGCTTCAGGGCTTCGGACACGGGCCGTGTCACAGGACACAGGCGGCCGTGTGTGGTTGCTGTATGTTGTCTGTTTTGTGTTTTGGATATTGGAAGCTTGACACGGGCCGCGTCACAGGACACAGGTGGCTGTGTCAGACATGCTGTTTTGCTGTTTTTGTTGTTTTCTTAAGGCTTCTTGACGTTTTCTCGTGCTGATCTTTTGTTGTCGAGTTGTTGTTGATGTGAGATGATAAAACATGATTGTATGATAAATACTTGTCGAATATGAAATGAATGATGCACACGTTGATTTTTGTTAAATTGAGAAGAATTAGCATCATTGCATTTCATAGCATTTTATGTTGGGACTTCGGTCCATTGGTAGCCTCAATCCCATTGTGCGGATTGAAGTGATATGTTGATTATGTTGTGCTCCTTTTGGAGGGTTGATGGCCAGTGTCCATCCACGTTGAATTGGTACCACATGCATTCTTTGCATTCCATTATAATTGACATTGCATATAAATGATGTTGTTGTTGATGACGCTATGATATTTTGTTGATGATGCTATGATGTTGTTGTTGACGATGCTATGATGTTATTGTTGATGATGTTATGATATTTTGTTGATGATGCTTTGATGTTGTTGTTGACGATGCTATGATGTTGTTGTTGCTTTTCTGTTTATTTTCCATGTCCTTATATTACTATAATGAATTGTGATTTCTCACCCTGCCTGCTTGAAAATGTTGCCTCTTATGTGGGTAACTTGCAGATAACCAAGAGTAAACTTGCGGTGCTGGAGGATTGAGTCTTGGAGCGTTCTTTTGTCATTTTAGTCATGTTTTAAGTGGTGTCCTGCTCTGTATCATGTAACATCAGGTTGGGATTATTTGTGAACCTCGTGTTTCTTTTTGGTGTCATGTTGGAATTTCTTTTATGTTATTAATGACATTTTGAATCGGATACTTGTATCCATGAAGCATTTTATTGACAGGAACTAAAAAGTTTTGATTCCGCTGCGTAGTTTTCAATTTATGTAAATGATGAATGAATAACCCGTGTTACGGGACAGGACAATGTTATTGAATGCCGTTTGAATATATGTGGCACCTTTCTTGCTAATTTTTACTCTGATAATATTAAGTGTTTTTCCTAAAATTGTATGTGGGTTAGAAGGGTGTTACATTAGTGGTATCAGAGTAGGTCGGTCCGTCCGGCCAAGTTGTCAGGTCGTAGTTTGTTTAAAAATCGAGTATTATTAACTAGTCCTAACCTTTGTTTATCTTGTATTGATAAGTTGAGATGGCTGGAAGGAACGATGCTGCAATTGCTGCTGTGTTGGAAGCAATGACTCTGGCTTTGCAGAATCAGCCGAACGCTGACGAGAATGCTGGATCTCGCAGTTTGGCAACTTTTCAGAGGGAGAATCCGCCTACCTTTAAGGGCAAGTATGATCCTGAGGGGGCGTTGGATTGGTTGAAAGAGATAGAGAGAATATTCTGGGTGATGGACTGCACTCCAGCACAGAAGGTTCGATATGGGACTCATATGCTAGCATTCGAGGCGGATGACTGGTGGCTAGAGACTCGTCAGAGGTTGGAAACTGCAGGTGAAGGTATCACTTGGGATGTGTTCCGAAGAGAGTTCCTGAGGAAGTATTATCCAGAGGATGTTTGTGGTAAGAAGCAAATCAAGTTTCTCGAGCTGAAGCAAGGGAACATGTCGGTTACTGATTATGTTGCAAAGTTTGTTGGATTGGCTAAGTTTTATTCGCACTATAACGATGATGATGCCGAGTTCTCTAAATACATCAAGTTTGAGAGTGGGTTGAGCCCAGAGATCAAGAAAGCAGTTGGATATCAGAAGATTCGTGTTTTTGCTGATTTGATTGATAGTTGCAGAATTTTTGAAGAGGATAACAATGCTCATTATAAGATCATTAATGAGAGGAAAAGCAAGCACCAACAGAATCGTGGCAAACCTTATGATGCTACAACTGGAAAAGGTAAACAGAAAGTGGTTGATGGCAAGAGGATTAGTGGGGGAGATGCTCCTGCTAGCATAACTTGTTTCAAATGTGGGAAATCTGGTCATAAGAGTAATGTGTGTACTGCTGAGGTGAAGAGGTGTTTCCATTGTGGTAAGACTGGGCATGCCATATCTGAGTGCAAGCATAAAGAGATGATTTGTTTCAACTGTGGAGAAGAAGGACACATTAGTAGTCAGTGTCAGAAACTGAAGAAGGCGCAAACCGGAGGGAAAGTGTTCGCTTTGGCTGGGACTCAGACAACTAATGAGGACAGACTCATCAGAGGTACATGTTTCATTAATAGTACTCCCTTAATTACTATGATTGATACTGGTGCTACCCATTGTTTTATTGCTGCCGAATGCATTGAGAGATTGGGTCTTGTGTTGTCTTCTATGAATGGAGAAATGGTCGTCGAGATTCCAGCTAAAGGATCGGTGACTACTTCTCTTGTGTGTTTAAAGTTTCCTTTGTCGATCTTCGACAAAGACTTTACTGTTGATTTGGTGTGTTTGCCGTTATCTGGGATGGATGTAATCTTGGGAATGAACTGGTTAGAATATAACTATGTTCATATCAATTGTTATAACAAGTCAGTGAGATTTTCTACTGCTGAAGAGGAAGAAGCTAGTTTATTGTCTTTTAATCAGTTACAACAGTTGATGCAAGAAGGAGCTCAGATGTTCTGAGTGATGGCGTCGTTATCCGTTAAGAGCCGGGCTGTGATTGAGGAGTTGCAAGTGGTGCGTGAATTTCCTGAAGTTTTCCCTGATGAAATTCCTGATGTGCCCCCAGAAAGAGAAGTTGAGTTTGCAATTGACCTTGTACCTGGTACCAGACCTATTTCTATGGCACCTTAGAGGATGTCTGCATCTGAATTGTCGGAATTAAAGAAGCAATTGGAGTACTTACTTGAAAAGAAATTTGTGAGGCCAAGTGTATCGCCGTGGGGAGCTGCAGTGTTGTTAGTAAAGAAGAAAGATGGAAGTATGAGGCTCTGTGTTGATTATAGGCAATTAAATAAAGTGACGATTAAGAACAAGTATCCGCTCTCGAGGATAGATGATTTGATGGATCTATTGGTAGGCGCTCGTGTGTTTAGCAAGATTGATTTGAGGTCGGGATATCATCAGATTAAAGTAAAGGATGAAGATATTCAGAAGACGGCCTTCAGAACACGTTATGGGCATTATGAGTACTCAGTGATGCCTTTCGGTGTTACTATGCGCCGAGAGTATTCATGGAGTACATGAACCGTATCTTTCATACTTATTTGGATCGGTTTGCGGTGGTGTTTATTGATGATATATTAATTTACTCTAAATCAGAAGAAGAGCATGCAGAACACTTAAGACTGGTGTTGCAAGTTCTGAAAGAGAAGAAATTATATGCAAAGCTGTCTAAATGTGAATTTTGGTTAAAGGAGGTTAGTTTTCTCGGTCATGTCATTTCAGGTAGTGGCATTGCCGTGGATCCGTCTAAAGTAGATGCTGTGTTGCAATGGGAAACTCCAAAGTCGGCTACCGAGATTAGAAGCTTTTTGGGCGACCGTGTGTGGTTGCTGTATATTGTCTGTTTTGTGTTTTGGATATTGGAAGCTTGACACGGGCTGTGTCACAGGACACGGGTGGCCGTGTCAGACATGCTATTTTGCTATTTTTGTTGTTTTCTTAAGGCTTCTTGACGTTTTCTCGTGCTGATCTTTTGTTGTCGAGTTGTTGTTGATGTGAGATGATAAAACATGATTGTATGATAAATACTTGTCGAATATGAAATGAATGATGCACACGTTGATTTTTGTTGAATTGAGAAGAATTAGCATCATTGCATTTCATAGCATTTGATGTTGGAACTTCGGTCCATTGGTAGCCTCAATCCCATTGTGAGGATTGAAGTGATACGTTGATTATGTTGTGCTCTTTTTGGAGGCTTGATGGCCAGTGTCCATCCACGTTGAATTGGTACCACATGCATTCTTTGCATTCCATTATAATTGACATTGCATATAAATGATGTTGTTGTTGATGACGCTATGATATTTTGTTGATGATGCTATGATGTTGTTGTTGACGATGCTATGATGTTGTTGTTGATGATGCTATGATATTTTGTTGATGATGCTATGATGTTGTTGTTGACGATGCTATGATGTTGTTGTTGCTTTTCTGTTTATTTTCCATGTCCTTATATTACTATAATGAATTGTGATTTCTCACCCTGCCTGCTTGAAAATGTTGCCTCTTATGTGGGTAACTTGCAGATAACCAAGAGTAAACTTGCGGTGCTGGAGGATTAAGTATTGGAACGTTTTTTTGTCGTTTTAGTCATGTTTTAAGTGGTGTCCTGCTCTGTGTCATGTAACATCGGGTTGGGATTATTTGTGAACCTCGTGTTTCTTTTTGGTGTCATGTTGGAATTTCTTTTATGTTGTTAATGACATTTTGAATCAGATACTTGTATCCATGAAGCATTTTATTGACAGGAACTAAAAAGTTTTGATTCCGCTGCGTAGTTGTCTATTTATGTAAATGATGAATGAATAACCCGTGTTACGGGACAGGACAATGTTATTGAATTCCGTTTGAATATATGTGGCACCTTTCTTGCTAATTTTTACTCTGATAATATTAAGTGTTTTTCCTAAAATTGTATGTGGGGTAGAAGGCTGTTACACTTGTGATCATTGAACACTTCAAATCTGCAGCCAAATAGATAATGTCTTTGAATCTTCAACACAAATACCACTGCTTCCAATTCTAGGTCATGTGTAGGATAATTCCTTTCATGAACTCTCAACTGTATAAAAGTGTAAGCCACAACTTGACCATTATGCATTAACACACCACCTAGACCCATCTTTGAAGCATCACAATACACAACAAAGGACTCACTTGGATTTGACAAAATCAAAACTGGAGCAGATGTCAACTTCTTTTTGAGTTCTTGGAAACTCTCTTCTCAATGCACATCCCAAACATAGGCTTGACCCTTTCGAGTCAAATGAGTCAAAGGCAACGCTAACTTCAAAAAAGCTTCAATGAACTTCTTGTAGTAACCAGCCAACCCAAGAAAAATCCTAATCTCTGTAACAGACTTCAGAGTCTCCCATTGTAACACAACGTCTATCTTCAATGGATCCACAACCATACCATCACTAGAAATCACATGACCCAGGAAACTTACTTCACGCAACCAGAACTCGCACTTGGACAACTTTGCGTACAATATCTTCTCCTTGTATTCTGCAATACAACCCTCAGATGTTCCACATGCTCTTCATCAGACTTCAAATATATCTAGATGTCACCGATGAACACAACCACAAAATGATCTAAGTACGAATGGAATATTATATTCATGTACTCCATGAACACTCCATGTGCATTAGACACACAAAACAACATTACTGAATACTTGTAATGACTATACCTCATTGTGAAAACAGTCTTCAGAATATCTTTTGGCTTCATACGAATTTGATGGTAACCCGAACGTATATCAATCTTACTAAACACACAATCACATACCAACTTTTCCATCAAATCATCAATCCTCGAAAGTGGATACTTATTCTTGATCATCACTTTATTTAGATGTCAATAATCAACTCACAATCTCATACTACCATTTTTCTTCTTTATGAGTAATACTAGTGCACCCCACAGCGAAACACTCTGGCGGATAAATTTCTTCTAAAAAAGATCTTCCCGTTGCTTCTGAAGGTGAAAAAAATACACAAGAAAGGGGTTGAATTGTGTTCTCTATTTTTGATTTGCTTCTAAACAGAGTTCAGATTCTAAACCGCTGTTCAGATAAACAACAAAGAAACACACAAAGATTTATCTTGGTTCCCCCCAAACTGAGAGTAGTCGAGTCCCCTTGTAGCACAAGATATATTTAACTATAATCAAAACATTATTACAGTTGCTTATGCCCTCAAGCATTAGACTTTTCTGCTCAGACCCTCAGCCCGAGACTTCCTTCTTAAACCCCTCAGGTTTAAGACTTCCAGCTTAGACCCTCAGGCCAAGACTTTCTGCTTAGATTCCACGAATCCAAGACTTCCTGCTTAAACCCCTCAGGTTCAATACTTCTGCTCAGACCCACGGTCCAAGACTTCACTACTCAAATCCCACGGATTCAAGACTTCTACTCAAACCCCTCAGGTTCAAGACTTCTGCTCAGACCCATGGTCCAAGACTTCCCTGCTCAATCAATAACTGATCAAGACTTTAATGCTCAAGCACATAGCAAGAGACTTTCTTGGCTCAAGCTCACATAAAAAGACTTTGATGCTCAAGCACATAGCAAGAGACTTTCTTTCTAAACTACTATACAATTTGTTTAGCAAAATATACAACAAGGTGTAATTGATATTCAATCAGAGATATAGGGTAAATAACCATAACAAAGATCACGTCACTTAAGATTACTAAGATATTCAATGTTTAATAAATCTTAAGGCTTTGTACGATTTACAACATATAACATAAATTATGCATACTCGATTGTGTTTCCTGTAACACCCCAATTTTTAACAGCAAGAGTGTATTTTTAAAAGGTATTATTTCCCATAAATTAATTAATTAAAGGTTCTCTTTGTATGGAAATAACGCCCTTTTTTTATAAAGACAAATATCACGACCAATTTTGTAGTTAATAATGTTGTAAGAACTCAACATATGTTTAAAAAGAAATTAGCTGAACCATTTTTAGAACGTAAAACATACTGAACATATAGACGACAAGGCGTCATAGGATATGAAGTTTAGATAGTGGTTATAATACAATCCATAAAATGACAAAATAAAAGTCCTTGGCAGACACTCACACAGGAGAGCTGCCCCAAGGAGAAATTTTTTAACCATGCATAGTGAAAGTTATATGGTGCACGCCATATAGTACTAAAATACTCCTACCAGCCATGTACTCTACTCCCTAACTACAACAATAACCACCCGCCCCGACTCCGCATAATCCACTACAAGTGCTTGATAGGGTATGATCGGAGCCATCCTCATCATATTCGCTCTCATAATCGTGCTCTGACGTATCCTCAATGTCGTCATCCTCTGCCTCACCTACGACTGGCTCCAATGACGGCACGCATGCTGGATCAATATGAGGGAGCTCGTCTATAGGATAGATGTCACAAGTGAACGTCGAGGGTAATCCTAACGATATATCTAAATCTAGGAGAGGCATGGATAAATCACGAAAGAATGGCTCCACTCCCACGGCTGAGGCGTATGAGGGTCCAGGTGGGGCTGAAGGAGAAGTCAACAATCCAAAACGGTCAATCACCTCTGAGAGGAAGCTAGAGATGATCAAAGAGGCTGGAATCTGGAAGGTCAAACTCCTACGGGAGTACGTGGTGTTCAGATCCATATTAGCAACATTGGTGGCCTCTAGTACATTCCCAGTGTATCAGACCTGTCCTAGGGCCGGGTCGAACCCCCAGGACGTCTCAGTCCAATCATTTAGAAAGGTGAAGTCTGTCTTCTTCGACGGCGGTGGCTCCTCGTGTCTCAGGTGTGTCATGATCTAATGGCGTAATCGCCCACACATCCACTGAAAGGGTCATCAATCCAAAATAAAAAATATATAATAGCAGAGCATCAAGCATAAACAGAGAATACATTATACATGCTTAGAGATCTCATTCTAACACACGTATATAATCATTTACAAATATAGTACACAGAGCATAGTCAAGACTTATTCCTAATGCAATGTCTATATGTCGATGCACATGATTCCGGAATATCAATCCCTCCGCAAGGGTCGTGGTATTTCTTCAAGATTTAGCTCCACTAAGGTGATGGGTATTGAAGCTAGCGGGATTATACTTAAGTGAATCACACACTCAAAGATACAGTAGAGTCGCCACCGAACTTAATTTAGTCCAGAGGACAAGGAAAATATCGATTAAACCCATAGGGAAGAGAAACGGGTAAGGGGTCGGTTATGCGAAAGGAAGGTACTAGCACCTTACGCATCCGTCGTACTCGACGAGAACCATTTCACTTGCTTCTAGGCTTGGATGAGTTATCTATCTAAAGGCTTCTAGCTAAAAGAAAAGGAGAGAGAAAAAAAAGAAAGAGAAAGAAAGTGCTCGCGGAGGATTAGGGCCCTCGTGCCTACGTACCCTCATAGTGCAATGAGGAAATCAGAGCGACGTAGTTCATGGAACCAGGGAAGAGAAGAAGAATGGAAGAAAGTGGCTCGTAAAGATTTCGCAATCTCGTGCCTACGTATCCTCATAGTGCAATGAGAAATTTAGAGCCTACGTAGTTCGGGGAATAAAGACAGGAAAAAGAAAGGAAAACGGTGTCAAAACTAAGAGCAAAAGGAGGTAGAGAAAAACTCCATTGGGGATTCAAAAGAATGGTGTCAGAACCAAGAAAGACGTGCAAAGGAAAAGAGTAGTAACTGTGCTGAGGATAAAGTGCAAGAATGGTGTCGAAACCAAGAAGATAAAGGAGCTAAAGGATAATAGAGACTCTACTGAGGAGTAAAAGAACAAAGCGACTGTACTGGGGATCAGAGGGTTAGCGACCCTACTGGGGATCAAACAAAGGGATGGTGTTGAAACCAAGAGAATAAGAATTCAGTATGTTAACTGACCGACAGTGGTTAACAGAAGAGAAAGTGATTAAAATTCTGTGGGAAAAAAAGGGTCGGTGTCAACAGGCAGACTGTGATGAACCAAAAGAAGGTGTTTGACTCTGAAGGTAATTCAGTATATTAACTAATAAATAGTGGTTAACCAAAGAAAGAAAAGATTGCAACTCTGTGGGAAGAGAGGATTTAACAGATAGACTGTGATCAACCAAAGAAGGGGTGTGGAACCAAGCGAAGGTTGTGACCCACTAGGGATATTGGTACTGACTGAACAAGCAGTACTTGACCAACGAAAAGGGTATTGGAACCAAAAGAAAGTTACTAACCCAAAGTTGCGAGTACTTAAACCAAAGGAAGGTTGCTAACTACTGGGGATTCGGTGTTAACAGGAAAACGGTGATTAACCGAAAAGAAATGAGTGATTAACCAAAAGAAGGTGATTAACTCGAAAGGAGCTCAGTATATTAACAGGTAGACTGTGGTTAACTGAGAAAAAGTGTAATTTAGTGTTTTAACTGACATGCAGTGGTTAACCAATTAAAGTGAGAAGAACCAAGAGAAGGTTGCGAACTCTGCAAGGGTTTCGGTGTTTAACAAGAAGAATGTGTTTAACCGAAGAAAAGGATTGTGACTGTAGGGGAAAAGAGAATTGGTATTAACAGTATGACTGTGATTAACCAAAGGACAAATGATCATGACTTTGGTGGAGAATCAATGAACAATTGTTGATCAAAAGAAAAGGTGTTGAACCAAAAGGAGGTTGCTAACCCAGAGTGACGAAGATCGTAACTAAGGAAATGGTGATTGATCAAGAGAGAGATTGATAAGGAGCAAGAGTAATCTAGGATCGACCCGACTGAGGATTGAGAGACACTACAGCTTGGAGATAGAGACGATTATTCTAGGCATAGGGTCATTCGTCCCCTACCCAAAATAATCAAGATGAGTGTAGGAATTCTCCACTCTCATCCCTTCTCTAGCACCAAAGTATAGTGCGGAAATTGAAACAGACTGCATAACATCGCCAATTTGTACAGTCCTCCAGTGCGCTAGTCCGTCGTGCGAATCTCCGACTTAGAAGGGGGTTAAGAGAACAAGACTTTAAAGGATCCTAGAGAGAGGATAAAGGGAGAATCAACTAATCGAAACATGGTTTCGATCAATCGATCAAAGGGAATTAATGTGCTAACAATTTTCCAAAGGAATGAAAAATCATTAAAGAAAAAGTGTGGATTATTGATTATACACGATTAAGCTCATTCTTTGAAGAACAAACTTAATGCAAACATGAATGAAAGTGTAAAACAGTACCAAATATCAATTAGCATGCATCACAAATCATGTTAACATGTGAACAAAAGTGTGCAAGAATCAACATGTTCATGTAATGTCCAGAACACAAACAATTACAAGAATCGATAAATCATGCATCGAAATATTGTAAGCATGCTTCAAACAGAGGCTAAACAACACCTAAAACATCCATAAATTTCAAGCATATCAAGCCATGGAAGTTAGAGAAGGAAAGGATGTCAAACAAGCTTGAAAATGTACAAAATTGGCACTCTGTTACATTGGTAATCGATTACCACGTGTAGGTAATTGATTACTGGCTTGAAAATAGCTGAATTAGTGAAAAATAGTGCAGAGTAATCAATTACCCCCATATAGGTAATCGATTACCACTGTAACAGTGGCAAAACCAGCTTTTCAAAAAGCACTTTCAGCACTTAATCACTTATCCAAACTACCAGATGCTATGGTATGAATTTGTGCATGAAAATTACATCATGTATGAGCATTTAAACACAAATTGAAAGCATTAAACATGAAGATCAAAGATCCAACAATCACATGATTCATCAAACAAAAAATCCATCGAAATTACATTGTAAATGCGCGAAAGTGAACGAAACAATAAATTAAGCAAAGAATAACCAACCTACAAGGCGGAGATTTGCCTTGGATGTTGTTTCAAAGGAAATATGATGAAAATAAGTGAAGAAAACTATAGAATTCTGCACTTACACTTCGAACCGTAGCGAAATCGAGCAAAATGCGATAAAAGCTCCGAAATCAAATTTGCACCGAAACGATTGAAGTAATCACTTGAATTGAAGTAGAACTGGTGTAGCGTGCGACTTATGTCGGTGACGCGACCACCTTACCGCAATGGTTAGAAATCGGTGCTACTTTCTGATTTCTTATTTATCCTATGAAGCTGGAAAGAAAAGGGAAGTGTTGTACCCCAAATTTTACCCCTTAGATGCCATAACATCTTGCACCTACATTTAGGTTTCAATCATCCATGCATTGTTAACTAACCAATTTATTAGCCTTTGCTGTGTTTTGTTTCGCTTGTGAATCAGGGTTTGTTTCAAGAGACTCCAGGATTGGCAAACCAAAGTTTTGGATAGATCACTAACCAATCAAGTTCTCATACTCCTAAGAGATCCCCTCTCCTCAATAATCCAATGTGATTTGTTTTCATCACAAGTTCTTCCTCAAGGACCGGGCAGGGTCGTCACTTCAAGGGTCTGTGTGGTGTGGTTTGAGATTCAGTGGAAGTTTGACCTAATCTTGGTCAAACAAGGGGTTTATATCAGTATTAGGTTATCAAGTTGTGGCAGAGATTCTGAATTAGGGTTTTGGTCCTCTTCAAGTCATTTGTTTCATGAGTGTTCACTCAAGGCATGAAGATTAAGGTTTCTCACCCCTGAAGTTTATGATTGACAAACATTGTTCAGTTGAGTCTCCTAAGGCTAGCTAGTTCATGGTGTGTGCAGTACTGTTTCAGTTTAGTTGAGGTTGCAGAACCATCAAAGAGATCAGAGCAGTTGGTACGTTTCAGGTCGGGTGCGAGTATTTGGTCATGTTGTTCAGGATTTGTGGCAACCGAGTTTCATTTGTCAAGGTTAATTGTTGCTCACATGTAGAGGTGTGTTTAAATCCATCTTTCAATTCACATTATCATCCATTTCTAAATCCAATATCCATTTCTAAATCCAATATCCATTTTCTAGATCCATTCATTTTATCCATTTCCACTAAACCCATTTTTTTTACTTAGTTCTCATCTTTATTATCCATTTCATTTTCATTCCATATTCAAATTTTTTTAATCCAAAATTCCATTATTTATTTATTCACATTTTATATCTAATATCCCCATTTTTTTTACTTTTTCTAAATTAATCCCAATATCCAAACCCATTACAAAACTTCAATTCCACACGTAAGCCCACACGACCCATCATCCTCTTATTAAAACAAAAATAAAAAAGAAACTTGTTCCAAGTCAACAAGTTGCCAAAACGGCCACAAATCATGCCAATATCACACGCCATTTTCTGCAGCAAAGCCACTATGCTACCTCCTGCACTTTGCATCGACACAACAACATCAACAACACAATGCAGCGTCAAAGCCGTACACCTGAACACACTTGCAACACTCCAAAATAACCTGCAACACTGATACACTGCTGCACACCTTGACACAACAGACATAGCCTGCATCATCAACAACCAGCAAATGAAAATGACAGATCAAACACAACAGGACAATTTACTTGTGAGAGGGGCGGATACCATTAGGGGGAGAGGCTGAACGTTCTTCACATCAAGACAATTTCTTCACCACTTAACTCACATGTTTCTCTTCATACCACCTCCATAAACCTCTTTCCAACAATCAACAGCCACCTACCATCCATCAGTTGCGACTTAATATCACTACTCAACCTTTGCTTCTCACTAACCTCACCATGTTTTTGGCAACGTCACACTTCTTCCATCCTCCTCATGTAAACACTTGAAACCACCTTCATATACCAACACCTTCTTACCAATCCTCTGTTCTCGCTGCCAGTTTATTCACAACCATCACTTCAGAACCACTTTTGGAACCACCATAACTCTCCATTCTCAAACACTCAAAATACTCCCTCTGTTCCAACCTCATGTCGTCGTTCTCTCCATGAAACAAACCACACAAAAAAAAACCTTGAGAACACCAACATTCTCTCATTACACTTCTCACAAAAAAACTGCTCTCTCTTGGTGTAATAACACCAAACAAGCAACAAGGAGAACAATCCTTTCCTCATTCACTCCATTTCTCAGCACCATAAAACTTGTTTCTCTTAGTGACAACAAACAACCAAAAAACTTAAGCTTTCTCTCATAAACTTCATTCTCCTTTGGAGGATACGCACCATCAGAACAAAAGAAAACAACATTCACACTACACATACCACCACACTGAACCTTGAGAGCTCGTGAGCTTTTCTCTCAATCACCAATAATGAGAGCATAAGCAACACATATCAGAACTTTCACACCAGAGATCTTCAACACTTTCTCATACTTTCTCCTTTGTTTGACACAAATCATCAACGTCAAAAAAAAACATCAGAATATCTCATATCACCAATAATCAGAGCAAAAACACCACAAAAACACATACAGCTCAAAACAAGTTTCACCCAAAAAAAACCTCAGCACTCTTTCATTATATTTTTTGCAAACCACTGCTCTGAAGTCCTCTCCTTGTGCAACAACACACCACATCAGATCATCAACACCAGACACATCAGAACCTCGTTCACTACAAACACATCAAAAAGAGAGAGAGTTGGTCATCTACAAGCAGAGGGAGATAAGTGATAGAGTAAGCTGCACAGTTCACTCGGGTTCTAGGACATCACCATTAACAAAGGGAATGAGTTGAGTTGTTAGATTCCATAACCTCCAAGGGAAGAAGCAGTGGACTGACTCCACTTGGTAAGCCTTTTCCATCCCTTCATACCTTTATGTTCGATGCACGACTATGTCTGAATGATACCACAGGTCCATGTTTTGCATTTGAGTTAGCCTTGAAGGATAATATGAATGTTTTGATGAGCTTGCATTATGCATCATGTTTCTGTTAGCACATGCCAGTTTGAATGCATAACCTTCGTGTCCTTTTTTCTCCAAGTTTTGGTTATTGTATGATGTTGTTTAGGATTTAGTACTGTTCCACACTGGGAGTAGTACGATTTGATGCTTTACTTCATGAATTTTGGTTGAGATTTGGTGATGGAAATGTTTGAGTAAGGCGAGAAGTTGCCATGGCGTCCCTGGTTTGTTCACGATAGCTTTAGGTTTCTTTTTTTTTTCATACGTTGCATGAGGAAGATGAGGCGTGGCATGTGGTGAATGGCTGGACTTTGTTTTGTCGTTTTGTAACTTAAAAACCCATATGAACGGTCGATAACTATGTCACATAATTTTTGTTACACGCGATACATGTTTTATTTCATCTGCCTTTAATTTCATTTCATGTTGGACCATGGGTCTTAACCGTTCACTAACAACACCCCCTGGCCAGAAGCCCATGCGCATAACCTTGAGTTTCTTTTCATTCAGAATTCCTATTACACCTCCTCTTTATTTTTTCATTCTATTTTGATTTATTTTATTTTCATAAATTAATTTAACATAGTTTCTTTTGCATAAAAAACCCAAAAAGATTCATAAATGTTTTTTAATGTTTAATTTAATTTTCCATAATTTAATTTTCTTTTTTATTTTTACATTAAGTTAAAAATTCACAAAAACATGTATAAACCATTTTCATTTAAGTATAGAACCTGCTTTAAAATCACTTGAATCTTTGAGAGTTTTGTGAGAGTTCTTGGTACATGAAAGGGTTATTTGAGAGGGTTTCCTCGACCTTGGATGAGTTTATTTTATTAGGGTTTGTTTGTACATGTTTGGTTTTGTTGTTAAGTTTCATGACTTTTATATGTCTTTGATTCCAACTTTTGAGGATGCTGATCCCAATACCTTGATATTGTACTAACTTGATTGATGCTATTCTCTTTTGGTTGTTTATCCTCTTATTAATTACAACTTAAATTTCAATCCCCCTTCAACTCTTGTTTACAAGAAGTTGCCTTCCCCTCCTTCCAAAGGAAAGTCTCTCAATTGACCTCAAAGTCATAGATAGCTCATTTCTCACCTTGGCCTCATAAGAGCCATTTCCCTCTAGACCTCATAGTCATAGAGCCTATCCCTTCTCTTGGCCTCATAAGAGCCATTGAGTCATAACTTAGCAATAGGTTAGAGTTTTGAACTCTATGTGATTCTCACCATCATGAGAACTCACTTTTCCCCTATAACTTAGATTTAGAGAGTTATCGTGAACTCTAAAATGAGCTCACACTCATTTACCCTCGGAACTTTGGCCATAGTCAATGGTTCCGCCTTCACCCTTAGTTAGGTGAACTACGGTTGCTCTGATTCTTTAGTCAGATACATAGGCACGAGATGCGACGTCTTGGCGAGCAAAATTAGTGTACATACCATTAGGTCTTTACCTTTAGCATTTATCTTAGCAAGCAAACATAGCATAACATAAACTAAAACAAGAGGTTCCTGTAGAGTACTACAGATATTAAGGGTGCTAATACCTTCCCTTAGTATAACCAACCCCCGAACTTTAGATCTCCCCCTTTAGGTTTTCTCGATCTTGAACCTTTCCTTTGGATAAATCAAAGTCGGTGGTGAACCTTTCCTTGAGAAGTGACGGGATATCTTCTTGAGTAGTGTGTACAGTTGTTCACAACGGTAACATTTGCCTTCCAAACTTTAGAGGCCTCTGATGGTAATTTGATGAAGCATGAGTAGAGCCTTCTTGATAGGATATCTGATACGTCAAGTCTTCAGTCATTTAAAGAAGTCCATTAGGAATCAGTCTTCAGAACTTCAGCACTTGTCTTTAAGAACATTATCCTTTACTACTTCAAGTCTTCCGAAACTTCAGAACTTGTCCATTAGGAATCCGTCTTCAGAGTCTTCAACACTTGACCTTTGGAACTGTAATCTTCAGAACACATAAGTCTTCAGAGTCTTTCTGCACTTGGTCTTCAGAGCCTTCCTCCTTCAGAACTTCAAGTCATGAAGTCTTCAGCACTTCGGTTCTCTTCTTCAGAAGCTTCGCAATCTTCAGAATCTCGACCACTTTCAGAGAGCATCCACAAGAGCATTGCAAAAGCAATATCGACATCCTTGGATCTGACTGATCATGATCAGATACAGAAGCATTCTTGCTTCTTGCGACTTGTGTTACACATAGTAACTTCGCATATAATCATTTTCGCTCATCTGGTTGGTGCTTGTTGAATCTGATATCTTCTATAATTATGATCTGCACACAACACACGTTAGAACATAAAATAGTTCTTTCACAAATACGTATTGTTATCATCAAAACATAAATTGACTTGTAGAGACAATTCTTGCTCTCACAATCTCCCCCTTTTTGATGATGACAAAACCAAGTATTTTGATTGAACATTTTATACAAGGTAATCACCAAAACAAACATATTCAGAGTCTGGAACAACAGCTCCCCCTTAATGTGTTATCGTCAAAGTTTTATCTGTGATCATCTAGAATCTTATATGATCCAAAGACATACAGAATAACAACTCGAGTTGCCAAAATAAAGAATAGAAAATGACTACTTCTATATCTTGTCTTTAAGGAGACACAAGTCTTCAGCATCTGAACTAGTTCATCAGAACTTCCATCTTCAGATCTTTAGAACTCAGTTCCTTTGTAGTCGTATCAGAGCTTATAACCTTCAGAGACATCTGAAGCATTTCTACTTTTCAGCAGATTCACTTAAGCACAAACAGAACAGTTCTTATCTAATAACATAGCATCACTATTCATCAGAGACAGACACTGTCTTTTGAGAAACTCCCCCTGAGTTTCAGACTTTGTGAAGATTTTAGATTTAGCAATTGAATCTTCTAGGTAGTCTCCCCCTAATTTCCATAAGTCAGATATTGGGATCTTCAGAATCGTAATTCAGGAATATGAGTTTTTAATCACCAATATGGATCATGACTTTTTTTGGAGTTTGACTTTTGAACACAGGTCTTCATCTCAGAACCTTGTTCAGTCACAACTTAGTGGTTCATCAAAGCTTGATTTTTTATCAGATACCAATAAAAGGTTAATTATTGTGATTAATCAACGCTTGATTCTGAATTCGGTACATAAGTTTTAATCTTAGTCTAATACTGAGTTATACTAGAGTATGTTGTGTTTGATTCCAACTGAAGGAATTCTTTTCATACCACTTGAAGGGTATTTCCTTAGTATGCTGAGATTGATACCAATGAAGGTATAGAAAACATTTCACAGCTTAGCTCTGATTGATATTACTGCAGACTGAGTCTGATACCAATCTTTATGTATACTGAGTCTGATTCCCATTTGTTGATTTAGTCTGATACCAAATCATTTTCTTCTTAATTGGTTCTTGGTAGACATCAGAACTACTTGTTCTTGGATCTTCAATCCGGATCTTCAGACAGTTCTTGACTTCTGATTTGCACAATTCTTTTGAATAAGCATCTTGAGATGTAGACTTTGTCTTGACTGCTTTCAGAGTTTCCTTCTTTTGATTCTTATGTTCTGAATCTCATATTCTTAGACAGCTTACAGCTTCTGAACCAAGTGAGACAGGGATCAAGATAAACTTTGACTTTCAGACAGTTCTCTACTTCTGAACAATACTGGGTAGATCTGATTCTGAACACATGTTCACAAAGTGTACAACTTTTATCATATGACCAACAGTTCATAAGAACTTCTAACAGGGTTCTTCTTTCTTAACCTGTCATAGAATGCCTAGTGAACTTGTTTAGAGTTCCTTAGTTAAACATCAAACAACAAACGTTAGTAGTAACACATTTTATATGATTGATTACTTGTTTGAGTTGCATTTTTTTTAAGATGTCTTTCTTTCCAATCAAAATCATATTATATTTCTCCCCCTTTTTGACATCATCAAAAAGTTTAGAGCGTCTGAGCATTTAAGCATATGTGTCAATATGATAGTGAATATTAATAGATTCAAAAGATATTATCATTTAAGCATTAATCATACGAAGGATTGATATAACACAGAACCACAAAATAGTTTTAAAATATAAAGCATAGGTTGAGCTTAATTCTAAAAGATTCAAGATAATCAAAACATAGGTCTAATGAGGATAGATTCCTAAGATTTAGACTAAAAGGAGCCTAATGATGATGAGGAGGATGAGAGTGAGCTTTCAGAATCATCAGTTCTTGAGGAATGCAACTTTTCTTCTGCTTGAGTGATAGCCAATTTCTTGCTCCTCACAATTTCCTCTGAGATCCATTCATGGAACTCAGTCCAGATGTTTCTCACTTCTAAGGGATCTATGCTTGAACTGGAAGCATCTATTAAGTTCTGAATTCTTCTGATAGCATTATCCTTGAAGGATGTTAATTTATCGATCATCGTTTGGTTATGATAATGTTTTAAGTGTTTTAATCATGACTAAATAGATAATGAGAATATCCGGAGTTAATTTAATTCAACACAAATGATAGATCAGTGCAGCTACGAGTATGAAGAAAATATTTCAAGAATAGACCAGAACGCAACACATATTAATTTTAAACACGAGTACAAGGCATCAACAAAATAAAATTGTTAATCACAAGAACTTAGACCTAATTATAACAAGAACTTGTTATACACTCGTAAAGAGACTTTAATCCTCAAAGTCTTCAATGTCGTCCACTCTAGAGCATCTTGTTTCTGTTACAGTATGCTCTGGTCCAATCCTGCTTAACAATCCCCAGAAACCTTCTCTAAGTATAATTTCAGATATAATCCTTCCGTATGGAATAAAGGATTGGGTCGGTTTTCTTGAAACCTCAATGGAGTACTTCAAGTGATTGAAGATGATTTTGGGAAGATTAATTTTGACATGATGCGTCAAAAGAAAAACAAAGATTCTGTCATCATTAGACAGAGTGGATCTTGCTGTTGGTCGAGGGAGAAGATTAGTTAGAGAGAATCTAAACCATGTCTTGGTAGAAGGAAGAAGGTACTCAGGATTGTTTGGTTCAAAAGGAGCTGAACCATCAAAAAGGATCCTGCACTTCTCTACCATACCAAGATCATATTGAAAGTCTTCAATAGTGACTCCAGATGAGACACAGTTAGTGATCTTCGCGATTGAGGACAAGGTGATAGAGATTGGAAGTCAATAAACTTTCGACCAGACAGTGTTACCATCATCGTCGATTCTGGCATATTTCCAAAATTCCTTTAAAAGGACAGGATAGATAGGTCCATTTAGCAAGGCGTAGTACCCAGACCAAGATTGAATTTGCATGCTTCTAACTATGTCCATGTCGTGGTTTTTGAGTCGAGCAAGGTTTGGTCGTTTTTCTTATATAACTTCTAGGGTTTCTATGTTACTAATAAAGGTTGGAGCAGACATTGTTAAAGTTCAAGTAGGGTTTTAGAAGGATGACAACTTTAGGTTGAGGATGGAATGAGAAAAGGGGAATTCCTACTATTTATAAGGGGATGAGAGTGGAGAAGGTAACGTCTGAATCAATACAAAAGATTTGTATTTACTATTTCCTAGGTAAGTTATAATTGCCTAGGGTATGCTACGAGACATAGACACATGGAAAATGAAAAGGAGCAGTTAATGATGAAGTATCAACCGACATGGATGATAACTGCTCTCCTAAGAGTGGCAAGGGTGATAGACACGTTTTAATGATGGTGGTTTCTCGGGGAACTCAAAATTTTTCATATGTCTTTTAATAGATTCATGTGTAATTGCATTCGAGACTTGTTTAAGTAAGTCCAAATTCCTCTTAAGATATATCATATTCTTGAATTATTCAAATTCAACTTTAGGCAGTGCAAAGTGATATACTAAATGTTAGGAATAACCTTTGACTTAACTAAAAAAGGAGATACTGTAATAAGATTCACAGACACAATTTTAACTATTCCTCAGACCTAAATAATTTAAGAGAAAACTGACATGAGTACAATGATTTAAACTACTACATAACATGCACAATCTTAGATATGTCTAGTTTCATGATCAAGGAAGACATATTTCCAAAAAATCTTTCACTAGATTTATGTACGTGGATTTTTCTAACAAAGTGAAATATCTAGTCCATTGTTGAGTATAAAACACATCAGATAGACTGCAAGCAATGTTACTTGAAAGAGAAGGAACATTGATTACAAATTTTTTTCAGATATGATTCCAGGAGGATCCTCGTTTCCTAGAAGGGTTAGTGGAGCCAGAATGTTGACACTAACGATTTGAGTGTGATATCTTAGGATAGGGAGAGTTGACTTATATACATCTAAATAGGTACAATGAGTTGTGTCTAACCTAGGGAAGATATAGATTAAATGCACATTAAGTGACAAGAATTTTGATGATGTGAACAGTCCTTAAGAAAAATACTATTTAGATTTCAAGTATTTATATGAAGAAATTAAACTGATTTGCTTATTTTCAAGAAAACTTATATTATAATTACTCAAGATTCGCAATCATGACTGAGGTCACATAGAGTGCACACATAGTCCATAGATTTGATCAAAATATTTTCTCTTGGAAAGAGAGGATATTTCACATCATGAATATTTTTACTCATTAGATATTTCACTATTTGCAATTAGTCATAGATAAGGAGGATCATACCTTAGAGGTTCTGAAATCTTTTCCCAGTGATTCTGTATTTGAGTGCTTTCCCTTTTGACTTAAACTGTCTTGCGTTTAGCCTTCTGATTTTCCTCAGATTCTCTTTATTCTGATTTCTCATGTATCTGATAAGATTGTCCTTAATAAAGCTTTTGATCAGCCTTGTTCTGCATCTGCTTTCTTCAGAGTGATCTATCATAGACTCTGACTGAGTTTCTTTAAGTTTCTCATTTTCTCTAAAGATTCTTATTCTGATGTTGATGAGTATATTCTTAATTCTGATCACTAGTCTGAGAGCTAGATTTAATCTCCTCTTCAGATGATCTTTTCATTTCTTCCGTTCAGACATATTCATCTGATTTTGAGAATAGCCAATCAGAGGTTCTTAATTTGAACATTAGAAAAACTGTCTTTCAACAAATTTTCTATTTCCAGAAGGTCAATAAAAGCTTAGCTTAATCATAGATTGCTTGCGAGGTTATGAGCTAAGGAGAATTGATTGACGTCTTCTGACTATGTTTCTTTAACGAATGCAGATCATGTTCAGAAACAAGTAACATCAAACATGTGTGTAGCGCAATATATAATTTTCATGACACTTCTTGATCTCATAATGTTGATTTAACTTGATTATAGAATTAGTCCATCAAAGATCAACAGCATATCTTCTTCCAAAAGAATGTGAACTGATTTCTTCATTCTGAAAACATCAGCGACTTAAATCCTTTTGACTTCAAAAGATAACTTTAGTTAATTCATCAAATTGAACATCTTCTGATTTCGGATTAATGAGGTTCTGAGAAACTTATTAGATAGAATCTGACCAATAACATTTGATTCTACTGAGATAGAATCTCAAGTTTAACAGAACTTAATCATCTGAGTTTATTCAACCAAGATTTAGGATTTATTTTGATCAAGTACTTGATGAATCATTTAATTTCTTCTTCCTAAATATTCTTTACAGTTTATACTTTCCGAGAAAACAATATTCAGTACTTCATTGAATCTTTCAACTTCTTGATTAGTCAAGATTCAGATGTTGAATCATTTCTAAGAGTTTGAACTTATCATATTTCTGACTTCATCAGACTTTATTCTAAAGTTCAAAATCATAGAACAACAATCTTTCTTCTTTACCTAAAGAAGTTATGAATGAGCTTTAAACGAGAAAGTCAAGGGTGGACCTAATCCGTTTCTTGAAAACATCTCAAAAACTCATAAAGAATTAATCTTCAGCAAACAAGACTTCTTGTTTTCTGATGATTCAACTTTGAGCAAATACGTGGTTCATCCACACGTATCTTTCAAGATAAGCATTCAACAGATACTACTTCTTATCTGATGAATCTATCTTATCAGCTGATTCTCCAGTATTCATTAAAACTTAAGTGAGGAAGATTTAGTTGTTTGACAACTGCAAGAACTTCCAGAATCAGTGATTTGCTCAGATTGATTACAATTTTGTACACAGTCATCTTCTGAACTGTTACAGAAATTGTAAGTGGGTTTCAATCTCACCCAAAGTATTTCTATGCACCGCATCTGGATCTTTTTCTGACACTGTTAAGTGTTTGATATCCATCAATAACAGAACCGGAGCTCTGATACCAATTGAAGGTGCGAGAAAGACACAAGAAAGGGGGGTTTGAATTGTGTATATACTTTTTTAACAACTTTTCACTTCTTGTCAATAAGACACTTTACGTTACATCAGAGTTCGGTGAGAGACTCTGACTTGCGATGTTATATTCAGACTGAACAATGCTTTGAGCATGAGAACCAATAAGAGTCTGAACGTTATGTACATCATTCAGAACTTGCAGAGCGGAAGCTTAGCAGAGTTGCAAGGTTTTGACTTGCTTATGTAAGGTTTTGATCCTCAACATAGAAACATAAACAAAGACATTAAGCGTAAGAGTAAAGAACACACGATATATCCTGGTTCATCATAAAAGCTAATCCAGTCCACCCTCCTCAGGTGATTTTGCCTTGAACACAAGGTCTTAATCCACTATAATCAATCTCGAATACACATGCACGAGCACATAGCTGGTGACTAACAAACTGCACAGCCGCACTGTGACTAACATACAATGAACCGTTTAGGGATTCAACTTAATGAATATAACGAACATTGACCCGCAGGTTCCAATCTCGCAAGATCTACTGCTAGGCTTTCACCGCTAGACGTTCAGGGATTCTTCGCAATGAATATAATGCTACTGACCCTATTTCAGGATTTCCCACAATGACATCTCGCCATTGTCTTCTCGAGTCTCCAGTCACACTGACCACTCAAGGAATCCTAATTCACAAAGAATTAGTTGTACAGGAGATTACAATTGTTGTACCCCAAATTTTGACCCGTTTTATATGATATCTAGTGCCACTTTATTTTGAATAAGTAAAATGGCAAAATTGGTAAAAAGAGGGGTATAAGGGCTATAAGTGTGAGAGGTTGTGAGTTCGAATCCCACCTTCCTCACTTTTATTGTTTTATTTGATTTTTCTTTACTACTAACTTTTTATATTCTTTTTTTTTTTATAAAAAAATCACAAAAATATCATTTTTTAATATTTAATTTTTAATTTTCGTATTTGTATTTAATGCAATTTTAAAAATATGATTTTTTCATTAAAATCAATTTTTTATGGAAAAAATATCAAAAAATCATAAAAATAAATAAAAATCAAATCTTTTTTCCTTTAACATTATTAGGATATTTCTTTCATTTAAAATATTAATTTTTTTATTTAAATTCACCAAGCCATGAATCCATCCAGATTAATTTGCTTGGGCTCCAAGAAATAGAGGAAAATCAGGTTAGATTAAAACCTTCCTAAATTGAAAAATTTTATTCAATGTCTGACCTAATTTTTCATCTATAAATAGACTCTGTTTTCCACATTTTAATTCACCCACAAAATTCACAATAATCAGTAAAAAAAGTTGTTGTTCTTCACATTGAAGAACAACAACACTAAAAGGGGAAGAGGGGTCGGAATCTTGCGCTAAGGGAAAAGGAGAAAAATAGGGAGAGGAAAAGGAGAACGCAAGGGACGAAAAGAAAAGAAGGGAGAGGACAGAGCTCACAACGTGGATTTCTTCCTCCGATAACGTTCGGATCGGTATACTCGTCGCCTCTCTTAATTTATTTTCTATATTCTATTATGTGTTTCGATTGTATATTGTTTGCGTTGATATGTATTTTGGTTAGGATCTCTATATGTGTAGAATTCTTTTTTTTTTTTGTATAAAACAACGATCACCAATAAAAAAGAAAACGAAAAAATTAGTTAGTGGAAACTATGATGGCATGATAAGTAAATAAGTAAAGATTAAATTGATATAATTTTGATTCTATTTATGTATTTGTTAGGTTATAAAAGTGTTGATATAAAATTAATAACATAAATCATCATCACGTTTAAAACAAAAAATTTAGTCAGGTTTTATCATAATCATATTTAAGTATAAACAAAACTAATAAAATATTTTAAAGAAAAAACAACATGACTAAATTCTTGCTTTAAAATTATTTGTAGCCTGTTTTTAATTATCCTAATGTGCCTTGCGATAAAAAAAATCAATGCTTCTTTAAAATTTTCAAGCACACTTCAATCCAGGAATTGAGTCAGATCACCAATATTCACAAACCAGTAGCCATGAATTAAAAACCATATTTTAGAAATTACATACTTTTTTTTCAAATATAAAATTTACATCCTGTAAATAATAACAAATAGATCAATATAATTTTGTTTCTCTAACATTTTAGAGCATATCTCTGTTCCCATGAACTCCACCTACGCCTCAAATTATCTACCACAAACACCACAATATAACCTTCCAAGCACGCTACCATCTCCAAGCCCAGTTGCTTACCTAACATAAAATACACCCCCTGGATATTATTTAAATAATTAAATTAATTATTTAATTTAATTATTTAATTAAGACTTAAATATTAATTAGGATTTTTAAAAATAGGATTTTAGGATTATTATTATTAGGATAAATAAATTAGGATATTTTAGGGATAATTTTGGGTTGGTTTTATTTTAAATAAAAGTTTTATATATTTAAAATAATTTATTTATTTTTTAAGTTTTTTATAAAATGGGATTTTGTTCCTGGTTTTTTTAGGATAAGGTAGTTTGAGAATTTTGAATTTTTTATTTTAAATTTGGGTTAAGGATTTATTTTAAGAAAATTAGTATTTTTTAGATTTTTTTATTTAATTTGAATAAATATGGGTTTGGGATAAAAATAAATTAAAGTAGAATTTAATTTAATTTTTGGGATTAAAATTCTTTTATTTTTGGGATTATTTTGGTTTAATTTTTGGGATTACCTTGAGTTTGGAAACTATTTTTAAATTAGAATAATTTAGGGATCAATTTTGCTATTTTTAGCATAAGGGCATTTTTGGATTTTATTATCTCTTTTTTTATTAAATTCTATGGGATTTTTAGGGATTTATTTTTTGAATATAAGGGATATTAAATTTTTTTTAGGATTTAAAACTTGGGATAAAACTCTTTGTCCGAGAGTCTAAATAAGGGATGGGATTTAGGGATAGCACTCTTAGGTTCCAAGAGTATAAATATAGGCCAATGGATAAGGAATTTTGGGATAAAACTCTCCATACGAGAGTATAAACAATGGATAAGGGACTTTTAAGGGATAGAACTCTCCATCCGAGAGTATAAACAAGGGATAAGGGATTTTGGGATAGAACTCTCCATCCGAGAGTATAAACAATGGATAATGGATTTTTAAGGGATAGAACTCTCCATCTGAGAGTATAAACAAGGGATAAGGGATTTTGGGATAAAACTCTTCCTCCGTGAGTATAAATAAATAGATCGGAACTTAAGGGATATAACTCCTTATCTAGGAGTATAAATAATAGATTAAGGGATAGAACTCCTTATCTAGGAGTATAAATAATAGATTTGGGGATAGAACTCTTTATCCAAGAGTATAAATAATGGATTGGGTTTGGGATTAGAGTTAGGAATAGGATTTAGGGGGTAGGAATATGGGAGGTGAACTACGGTTACTCTGATCCTTCAAAATCGAAGGTACGTAGGCATAGGGTTGTAAACCCTAGTGAGTATAATAATAAAAAACTTAGGATTCTTTTGTAAAATAAATAAAAAGTTAGACGACAAACAAACATACCCTAAAAATTAAGGAGGATCCCATTGAGTACAATGGGAGTGAGGGGTGACTAACACTTTCCCCTCACTTAACCGACTCCCGAACCTTAGGAATCTCTACCCTTAGGATTAAGATTTTAGGTTTATCATTTATTTTCCTAAAAAAAATATGATGGCGACTCGAATAATTTTGCCGGCTGCGACAACAATGCTTCTTAACAAGCAGATTACTCCTAAGTTTAATTACAAAGAACACACAAGTGTTCAAGCAAGATGTGAGCAACAACTCCTTGCTATCCTAAGAAACTATAAAGATGTATAAAGATTTGACAGTTGTTGACATCTTGTAGATCTTCTTCTTCTTCGTCTTCTTGGGTGAGCAAGCTTTGAGCAATAACTCCTTGCTTCAGATCTTCAATGTAGCGCTGACGAGAAGGTGGTTGATGACTTGACTGATCTTCAATGTTTGTCTTCTTCATCAACAGCTTCTGTACCAATTTATTGTTGTTGTGTTGAATGATGATCTTTGAGCTTCAACAATAATGGCCATGTGTAAATGGTGATAATTTTGGATGTTTAAGTGTTACAACGAGAACTCATCGTTTTTGCTATCTTCACACATTGACTTTGATCAATTCGCCATTCATGGACTGAATCGATTACATCAGAAGCGAGAACTCTTTCCTTTAAATAGCCCAGTAGAAATATAGCCATTTGAAATACTATTGGTTGTTGGAAAAGAGACGTTGTGTAATAATTAGTTGTACTGATACATCTCCTTTTTGCTGTGGGAGAAGTGACGGGATATCTTCTTGAGCAGTGTGTACAGTTGTTCACAACGGTAACATTTGACTTCCAAACTTCAGAGGCTTCTGATGGTAATTTGATGAAGCATGAGTAGAGCCTTCTTGATAGGATATATGAAACGTCAAGTCTTCAGCACTTGTCTTTAAGAACATTATCCTTTACTACTTCAAGTCTTCCGAAACTTCAGAACTTGTCCATTAGGAATCCGTCTTCAGAGTTTTCAGCACTTGACCTTTGGAACTGTAATCTTCAGAACACATAAGTCTTCAGAGTCTTTCTGCACTTGGTCTTCAGAGCCTTCCGCCTTCAGAACTTTAAGTCATGAGAGTCTTCAGCACTTCGGTTCTCTTCTTCAGAAGCTTCGCAATCTTCAAAATCTCGACCACTTTCAGAGAGCATCCACAAGAGCATTGCAACAGCAATATCGGCATTCTTGGATCTGACTGATCATGATCAGATACATAAGCATTCTTGCTTCTTGCGACTTGTGTTACACATAGTAACTTCGCATATAATCATTTTCGCTCATCTGGCTGGTGCTTGTTGAATCTGATATCTTCTATAATTATGATCTGCACACAACACACGTTAGAACATAAAATAGTTCTTTCACAAATACGTATTGTTATCATCAAAACATATATTGACTTGTAGAGACAATTCTTGCTCTCTGTCGCTCCCGGGATTTTCATCCAAGTATAAACGCGAAAGTGGCACGAAATAGAGTTGCCAGCAATGTGTATTTATCCCAAGAGGGGGAAAGAAAACATTGCATAAACCTGGGGGAAAGGAAAAGCATGGTCTTGCGACCAAGAGATCTAGGTTCGGGAGTCGGTTACGCGAAGGGAAGGTGTTAGCACCCAACACGTCCATCGTACCCGATGGGATCCACACTTGCTGGTTCGATCAAAGGGTGATAGAAAAGATACTGGAAAAATAGTGGCTAACTGGAGAGCTGGAAAAGGGATGGAAAGAGAACGAAAAACAAATGTAGGGAAAATAAAAGAAGTTCTCGAATGGGCCCTACCCCACTGCCTATGTATCTCATCGGGAACATGAGAATTAGAGCGACGTAGTTCCCCTCAGCTAAGGGAGAGTTGTTTGTGTTTTTTTAGGGAACGACTAATGTTCTAGCTCAGTTGTTGCAGGCTCGCTGAATCGAGTGCATTACCGTCTTGCAAGAGAACGGGGAGGAGCACGTTCGTACGTTGAGAATGAGTGAGATGAGAAGAGAATTCCCGAAGGAAAGACGTTATTGTTTGTTTGAAGTTTTTTAGAAAGAAGTGTTTTGATGGTTTTGTGTTTACAACGCATATTGTATTTAAGTCCTTCACGTAGGATCGAATGCCTCACACATCGACCCCAGATGGGACGTATGCTAAACATTCTAAGAAAGTGAGAGAAGACCCCTCACTATCTTATTCTCACATGAAAGGCTCAAATACAATATTTGTTATGCCTTTTATAAAGTGTTTTTGATTTTTGTTTTGAGATGAGAAGAAGAGAGACTCAAATAGTTGAGAAAGGTAAAATCTAATGAGGGAGACTAAGACTCAAACCCTAAAGTTGTCATACATGGATGTTCTTATGGTTAATATGGTTTAAGAAACCTAATCCTAAGAGGAAGGAGAAGAAGGGTATAAAAAGCAACTTAATTCCAAGATGGAAGTTAAGTTGATCTTAAAGAGGGATGAAGAAGAAGTTATTCAAGGAAAGCATATAAATGCTTATCATGCTCACAAGTTGAATTATTAGAAGAGATAAGAGAAAATGAAAGAAAGAAGTGTATGTGGAAGCATCCCCACACACTTACTTACCCTTAGCACCTACATGAAAAAGTTAGCTCAAAAACTATTTACAAGTAGTGGAATAAGGAAAGAATGACAAGTAATTACCAAACAAGTTAAAAATCAATGAAGAAAAATCCTAAAGGCTATGAAAGCTTCAAGGTCAGAATATAACCCTAAGTATCCTCTAATGTTAATTGATCAATCATGAACAAACTATGCACAAATAAAGATCCTAAACATCAAAGAAGTGAATCATGGAAGAAATAGATGAAGAATGGGTGAGTATGCAAGGTGATCATGCAATAATGCTTCATGAAAGCTCAAGACCAGAATCATATATAATTTATGGGTGGCCTACAGTGCAAGGGAACAATCATACAAATATGAATGCGATGATTTAAGTAAAAGATTGTGCTAAGAAGAGATACGAAAGAAAGAAACAACTTTCAATTAGGTGCACTAAGTGACATATTAAAGATGCATAACATGTGAAATGATTAATGAATGCATATGGACAGTAGCATACCATTAATAAGATGCAAATGGAATGAGGGAAATGGCATACAAAATGTAAGCACAAGACAAGTAGAGCACACGAAGAGATAAGAGAAGGAAACATGTCAAAGTTTCAAGTTAGAATGCATAAATTCATATCAAACGCAAACATAAGTCAAAGTGATCTATAATGAAACAAGGATGACCTATAAAATGTCCTAACTGAATCCCAAAACAATCATGAACATGGCATATAAATGGCATCAAAAGAAGTGGCCAAAGTGAAACACAAATTCAAGCTCGCATACACACAAAGAAGGCATCATTTAAGGCATGTGAAATGATCAAATGCAATACTCAAGCATGTCTCAATTATGCATCAAGATACACTTAATAATGTGCTAAAACTCATATTCAAAGTTGGCCCAAAGTGCCCTCATACAATTCCTAAACATGACCTCTTTCTAAGCATGTATCAACATGTTCGGTTCGCACTGGAAAATGAGTGAAAAATAGCAAAATGCTCTTGAAAATTATGAGTAATCAACCAAGTCATTCCACGTCTAGTAGGTAATCACATGCAAAATATAGGGTTCATACCATGCACCAAACATATTCAATCAATTGCAAACATGGATCAATTTATCAATGATGCTCTTACAAGATAAGGTATAAAGATGATGCTCAAAATCAATTCAATAATCATGGACATGGCACCAATCAAACATCATTAAGTCACATAATCAGAGGACTAAATGTGCACCAAAAATTAGCTCCAAATTATCAAGGGAATATCACATTTTAGGACTTACATCACAAGATATACAATTAAGAACACCTTCCTTTCCAAAATTCTAAAAAAAAACAAATCACACAAAATATGAAATTAAAACTCACCAGAAATTAAATAAGGCTCTCAAGAACTTTCCTGAATTTTCTTGGAATTTTACAATGATATTCACTATTTTTAAAATTCATGCTTTAAGCGTGCTAGAAAATTAAACTAAGGAAACAATTGGCAAGGAAAGGGGGTGTGCATATAGTAAGAAGCCAGTTCAAATTAAATGGGCTCAAAAAACCAGGAGGTGCGGAAAGTATTGGCAACAAAGCCCATACGCACTAACAATTCAATGTACCATAATTTGAAAATAATGAGATGGAAACCATAGTCATGTGCACCTCATGTGAGTCCATTTAATTTAGTGGCGCAATCTAGGCCACTCGCTATATCCTACGGCCGAGATGCCCTCTCACACTCACCATGCCAGAATCAAACCCTAGCTACCCACTTTCTACTTTGCTGTGCCGTCATCAATCATTATGACCATCAAACACTTCCCAATCATTAGCAGTAAAAGTTATGTCCAAATTATGGTTTAATCATGCTAATAAAAAACGAAAATATTCCCCCACGTGATTACTCTCTTCATTAATGCAGTGGAAGTTTTTCATTGGCTGTTATGGAAAATAAAGAAAATAACCAATCTTCAGGTGACACGTCATCGTCACCAACCTCTAGCCACCATAGTACCAGAAAAATAACACGCATGAACCATACCCTTCCTCAATCTTCAATCCAACATAACTTCTTCATCGCTTGATGAAATGCGACGAAATTTGAATCAAAATTATAGTACTAAACGAGACGAATACAACCATAGTAAAAAAAGTTCAAAACAATGCCTTAATCACTCGGATAATTGAACACAAAGCCACGGTTTCCACAACATAATCATCAAAATTTCATGCTTCCACTTAATTTTCTAAACAGCACGCATGGCCTACACTCCATAGGACTTTAATATGCACTCCTCCATCATCCTAATCATGAAATACTACTATGGATGCTATGAGATTCAGAAAATGGTACCTTGCTGAAACGTAGATCTAGTGCCTTGATGAACCTCAGAAGCTTTGTGTAGAACCAGTTGGAGCGAAATAAACGCTTGTTGAAGCCTTTAACCGTGCGAAACGAATTGTTGATGAAGAAAGTGAAGAATGTGAAAACCTCTAATGGTGGATTCAAGCTTCAACGATGCAAACAGAAAGAAGATTACGTTGTGGTGATGAAGAATCAAAAGAAAATCCGTGGAAATCTTCAAGAACCAAAGAGAAATCCAGAGCTGAATTTTGAGAGTGAGAGAGAGAGTTTTCGTTTGTGTGATCGGAACTGGATGTAACCACCTCAGTTATGCAGGGTTAAGGCTTTATATATGTAGGGTTAGTGATTAAATAAGTGTGGTTAACAGTTACAACCAGAGTTAATCAGTTTTAGTGAGATTTTGCCAAGTTACATTTTGGTGAGAAGTGGCATGGTGAGCATGCATGGTTCTTATGGTGTGCTTCATTATGATGAGCTTGATGTGTGATGATGCTGAATGGGATAGCTACTTGTTCATTAAGTCTGTTTTTTTTCAAAATGACATATGAGGCAAGTGTGAAATATGGTATGAAAATGTAAGGTTATGTTTAGTTAAAAAAGGCAAAACATGATGTGTGGTGTATGGTATGCGTGTGAAGGGATCATGTGTGGGTAAAAACCTGATTTTGAGGCACTTTAAGATGATTTTCACGTTGGGAAAAAGTGTTGAGATCATGGTTTTGAATGATGATAACTTCATGAGCCCATGTTGAAATGAGATGATTTTGAACATTTTGAAAAGAGAAACATGCCCAGAACAGAATTGGTGTTTAGATATTGGTCATTAGAGGTCAAGAATCATATGAAAATTGGTGATAAAGTAGTGTATCCAAAGTTGATATTTTGGTAACTTTAGAAAAATTTCCAAGTGTTGGAAATACCATTTTCATGACATGAACTTTGATGCACCATATCTTTTGATTCACAAATCCAATGGACAAATGGCTTACACATTTGGAAAGGTGAGAAAAAGTTCTACAACTTTTATGTTTGAGAAATTTTCATTTGGATGAGCCACCTTGCTTGAATTCAGCTCCAAAGTTGGAAGAAGTGTCATGAAAAACCTTCCCAAAATAGAAAGTTTACATTATAAGTCATTTTCTGATTTTGGAAACTTCAAAAACAAGTCTTGATTCTTGATTATTTGATCATTCCATGACCAAATTCCGTCAAATAATCACTTTGGGGAAGCCATGGGGCATTGTGACCTCAAAAATCAGGAGTTGACCTTTTTCCTTGACCAGTTGACTTTTTCCCCAATTTCTTGATTTTCAATCAAGTGACCAATTGAAACCTTTCTGAGATGAATCAATGGACAATCTTCCATCCTTAGACCCTTGAGAATATATAGAATACCATAGAATCAAGTCTTGCCCAAAAAATCAGAAATAAACTGGTTTCATGGCAGACCCTAGTTCCAAACCCTTAGTCTAGGAGAAATCAGCACATCCTCCGAATCTAAATTCCTCTGAATATGATGTATATCCTTTCTAACAAAGATGAGATATGACATTCAGAGGTGATAAAGACTCAAAGATCTGGCCCATTGGGGAATTATACTCAAGAATTCCAAAATCCCAGTTTTGCACTGGTTAGGATGATGTGATTCCCTTGCATTCTCTTGTCAAGCTTGAATATATAATAAGGTGATGACTCAATTTAAGATCTCTTGAGGATCAAAGCACCTTGGATTTGGTTTAGACACCCTGAACCCATGCCAATGAACCGATGAAATGCAATGATGATTATGCCAAAATGCAATGGAACATAAGCTAGTAAAAGCTAAAAGCAAAAGGGCAAATTTTGAGATGCTACACTCTCACAATAAGGACCATCATAATTCGGAGTCCATTTGCCCCAGGAATCAGTGAGGAATGATTGTATCTTCTTGAGCATGAGGTCTCTTTCTCTGAAGACACGAGGTCGGACCTTTTTGTCAAACGTTTTCTTCATTCTTTGCTGATACAACTGACCATGGCATAAAGTCGTCATTCTCTTTTCTTCGATTAGGTTTAGTTCATCGTGTCAGCTTTGACACCATTCAGCTTATGTTAGCTTGGCTTCCATCAATACCCTTATTGATGGTATTTCTACTTCTATGGGGAGCACTTCTTCCATGCAATATACTAGAGAGAAAGGGGTTTCCCCTGTTGAGGTGCGGACGGATGTGCGATAACCGTGAAGAGCGAAGGGAAGCATCTCGTGCTAATCCTTGTAGGTTAAAACCATCTTCTGAATGATTTTCTTGACGTTCTTATAGCCGCTTCTACCGCTCCATTCATTTGGGTCGGTAGGGAGATGAGTTATGGTGTTCGATCTTGAACTCAACACACAACTCTCTCATCATCTTGTTGTTCAGGTTGGATCCATTATTAGTAATGATCTGGCTTGGAACACCATAACGACAGATGAGATTGTTTTTGATAAATTGGACCACCACTTGTCGGGTGACATTGGTATATGACACTGCCTTGACCCACTTGGTGAAGTAGTCAATGGCTACCAGGATGAACCGATGTCTGTTAGAAGCCTTGGGTTCGATCATGCCAATCATGTCGATCCCCCATATAGAGATAGGCCATGGAGAAGAAAGAATTTTGAGATACGTTGGCGGTACATGGATTTTGTCAGCATATATCTGACACTTGTGATACCTCCTCATGTACTTGTAGCAATCGGATTCCATGTCGAAGTTTCTCTTATAGAGTGTATCACCGTTCAGGAAGAAGTTGCCTGCCAGTCTTCTGAGAGTCTTCCTATCTTTTCTTGATGCACCATGCGGGTACTCTTGTCTTTGAAGGAAGCACTTGATATCATGATACCAGGGTTTGTCATCTATGACTGCTTCAATTGTGAAGATGTAAGCGGGCCTCTCAAGTCGCATTATGTCAATCTTAGGTACGTCGTTCCATTGACCTATACTAATCATGGAGGTTAGGGTGGCTAATGCATCAGCCATGTGATTTCATTCACGAGGAATGTGATGAAACTCGATTATGTTGAAGAATGGTAACAACCTTCTCGCGTAGTCTTTGTAAGGAATCAATCCTAATTGGTATGTATTCCACTCTCCTTTGATCTGATTGATAACAAGGGCTGAGTCTCCATACACATCTAAGTTCTTTATCCTTAGGTTGATTGCTTCTTCGAGACCCATGATACAAGCTTCGTATTCGGCCTCATTGTTTGTGCATTTGAATGTCAATCTGGAAGTGAAAGAAATATGGGTACCCTGAGGTGTTACGATGATTGCCCCAATTCTGTTTCCATAAGTGTTGACAGCTCCGTCGAAAATTAGTCCCCATTGGGAACCTGGTTCTGGCCCTTCGCTGGGTAGAGGTTCATCGCAATCTTTCATTTTCAAATACATGACATCTTCATCTGGGAAGTCAAATCCGACTGAATCCTGATCGTCAATCGGTTAATGAGCCAAATGATAGGCTAAAATACTTTCTTTGACGTCTTTCTGAGCATGATACTCGATGTCGTATTTTGGTAACAATATCTGCCAACAGGTTATCCTTCCCGTGAGAGCAGGCTTTTCAAAGACGTAGTTAATCGGATCCATTTCGGAGATTAACCAAGTAGTGTGACAAATCATGTATTGGCGAAGACGTTTGGCTGCCCAAGCCAGAGCGCAACAAGTTTTCTCGAGCATAGTGTATCGAGTTTCACAATCCATGAACTTCTTTCTTAAGTAGAAAATGGCAGACTCTTTTCTTTTCGTCTCATCTTGTTGGCCAAGTACACAACCCATAGAGTCTTCCAAGACTGTTAGGTAGATGATCAGTGGTCTTTCTTCCACGGGAGGAGACAAAATCGGTGGATTCAACATATATTCTTTGATGTTGTCGAAAGCCTTTTGGCAATCTTCTGTCCATACACAGCTTGGATTCTTTCTGAGTAGTTTGAAGATTGGCGCGCATGTCGCAGTCATAAGGGATATAAACCTTGAGATGTAATTCAGACGTCCTAAAAATCCTCTGACCTGTTTTTCAGCCTTTGGTGAAGGCATTTTTTGAATGGCCTTGACCTTGTCAGGATCAACCTCAATTCCTTTCTGGCTGACGATGAATCCTAAAAGTTTCCCTGAGCAAACACCGAACGTGCACTTATTAGGATTTAAGCGGAGTTTGTATTTTCTCAAACGCTCGAATAACTTTGACATGTATTCTACATGTTCTTATTCTGTTTTAGATTTGGAAATCATGTCATCAACGTACGCTTCAATCTCTTTGTGCATCATGTCATGAAACAGAGTTGTCATGGCCCTTTGATAGGTTTCCCCTGCGTTCTTCAGACCAAACCGCATTACCTTATAACAAAAGGTGCCCCATGGGGTGATGAATAAAGTTTTCTCCATATCTTCAGGCGCCATTTTGATTTGATTATAGCCTGAGAATTCATCCATGAAGGAGAAGAAATTGAATTTTATTGAGCTATCTACCAGCATGTCAATGTGTGGCAGGAGGAAGTCATCCTTTAGACTTGCTCTGTTCAGATTCCTGTAGTCTACACACATTCTGACTTTTCCGTCCTTTTTCGAAACTAGCACAATGTTGGCTAACCATTGAGGATATTCTGAGGTGGCAAGGAAACATGCGTCGATCTGTTTATGCACTTCCTCCTTAATTTTGATGGCCATATCTGAATGAGTCCTTCTCAGTCTTTGTTTTACCGGAGGACATTATGTTTTTAGCGGTAAATGATGTTCCACGATGCTGATATCCAACCCTGGCATGTTCTGATAAGACTAAGCAAATACATCTGGAAACTCTTTGAGAAGTTTTATCAAGTCTTCTCTGACAGTTGAGCTGAGCAGTGCTCCAATCTTAACTTCTCTCTTTTCTTCTTCTGAACCCAAATTGACTGTTTCCAACGGTTCCTGGTGAGGCTCAATGGACCTTTCCTCTTGCCTGAGTAATCGGGAGATCTCTTCTAGAATTTCTTTGTCCTCTTCTTCTTCAGCTTCAAATACCGGGAATTCAAAGTTGGGAGAAGGAATTGGATCATATGTTTCTATGGGGTTTAAAACAAGCAATCTGCATGACGTGATGGTTCTTTTTTTAGAAAAGGTAGAGAGAATGCAAGAGTGTGTGCAGTGTATTTTCTGAAATTGTTTGTTTTTATTTTGGGATTTTTAGGATTATCATTTTCTGAAAAACGAAAAGTGAAAACAACAATAGATGCGGGAAATCAGAATGACATTATTTATTTATGATTTGTCAATTCTTGAAACACAACCCTATAAAACAAAACTCTGTCTCTATGGGCGAAGCGAAGATGGACATTTACAGAAAAGTGAGCCCTATAAAACATCCATTTCACGCGGGCTAGGTGAAAGGTTAAAACAAAGATGTTAATTACTTAGACTTACAGATGACTTTCGGGACATCGACGACAACCCAATGGCGATGAACTCCTCTCTGAATCACAAAGTGTGGTACTTCCCTTCTTGGTTTGTCTTCAGAAATGACACTGATTTCTGGGGGAGTAGGATCATTGGAGTCTTCTTCCCATGCAGAGTTATCATAAGGGGACTCTTCTGTTGCATCTTCCATAGTGTTCTCATCCTTAAGAGGGTCTCCCCATCTAGTTGGCTGGATGTCCTTGTATCTGATGCGAAAGCTTTCGGGAGAAGTGTATTTGACTAAAAAGTCGTATATGCCGCTTGGATGTCCCAAGGTATCCCAGGTTTCTGTGGGCATATATGAGTCATCTTCCTCAATGACGTTGACCTCAGGAAATGCATAGTTAATGAATTCTTGTCCTGCAGTGTTTGCAAATTCATCACCATGGTGTTGGACATTCTCCGAATGTTCTGAGTAAGGATTCCATGACTCTATGGGAACATGGGTATTCTTTTCAAGATTACTCAGTTGATAGGTATTGTCCGGCTTGCTCTTTTCCCCCGAGTCTTCCGTGTATGGCTTCCAGATAGGAAAGTCATCCAGGGGATCATAATAATCGTAGTCAAAGTTGTCATTCATTAGATTGTCTTCCTCTAATGAGTTGGGTGGAGCACGACATCCTTCGGGATCACAATCTCCGTAGATCATTCTGACATCTAATCTCGGTATATATCTTGGGCTCTGCTTTGAAGAGCGGAATGGTAGGTATGCCTCTCCCTGAGACATATAACCATTATCGTTGAGATAAGACTTCCACTCCTCAACTGTGTTGGAGGAGTCGTTCCCATCGATGGTGTGTACTTCTTGAGATACTGGGTGGAGGAATCCTCCGTTGTGGAAGAAATCCTGAATGGGATGAAAACTTTCATCCTTCTTAGTAGACTGGGTACAAGTTGGAGAGAAACCAAGACCTTTTCTTGTCTTGTTATCAGTAGGAGTTATAATCTGTCCCCATCCTTTTATGTCATTACTCCCTATTACTTTGAGAGCATCCTTGTATGAGGAAATCGACGTCCCTTTTTCTTGTTGATTCTCATTGCTCACCGAGAGTGCTTGGAACTGAGTTCCAACAACCTCCTCTGGTTCCATATAGGAGAATGATGATAATTTGCTCACGATTAAAGCTTGCTCTCCACATACCGTGACTAATTTTTCATTCTTGACGAACTTCAACTTCTGGTGAAGTGTCGAAGTGACTGCCCCTGCTTCGTGTATCCAAGGTCTTCCTAATAAACAACTGTATGCTGCTTGGATGTCCATGACCTGGAAAGTGACTTAGAAAGTGTGAGGACCAATGGTTATAGGAAGATCGACTTCGCCGATAACTGTTTTTCTGGATCCGTCAAATGCTTTAACAATGATCTCACTGCCTCTCATCGGAGTTCCTTGAAACGAAAGTCAAACCAAAGTTGACCTTGGCATGACATATAAGGATGAACCTGTGTCTACCAGTACGCTGGCTAAAGCATCGTCTTCACTACAAGAAAAAAATCAATTTGGGACGGAAATTTTCGTCGCACAACAGTACAAATTTTCGTCCCATTTTAGTTTGGGGACGGAATTCGGGAAAAAATAATTTTGTCTCAATTCGCCTGTCGCAATTGCTTGGGGACAGAAATTCAACTTCTGTCGCAAAATAGGGACATAATTATGGACAAAATCTAACTTGTTTTAAAATTATTTTTTTATTCCGTCCTAATATCGCGACAAAATATGTATATTCCGTCCCAATATTGCGAGAGAAATTGTATTTTCCATCCCAATATTGCGACATAATTATACTATTCTGTCCTAATATCTCGACAGAATTCAAAACACTCTGTCTCAATATCATCATGATCATGTAATATTCTGTTCCAAGATCGAGACAGAATTAAAACATTTCGTCCCATTATTGTGACAAATTTCTTACATGCTGTCCCAATTTATAGTCATGAAATTTTAATATTTCAACTCAAAATATTGACAAAATTTTTCTAACATTCTGTTCCAATGTCAATAATTCAATCAAACTAATTTAATCATAACAATTTTAATAACTCAATCAAACTAAAAATTCACTTGCAAATACCAATTCCATCATTACATAAGTATCAAAGTCTTAACAACATATAAGTATTGAACAATATTGAGCTTACAAAATACCTTGAAATCCAACAAAATATTAAACTTCCAATGGTTTTTAAATTATACATTCCAAAAATAACAACATTACTCATGAGCTACATCTCTACCAATATTTGCATTACTTTCATGAGTAACATTACCAACAGAAAGTTCATCTTCATCAAAATCCCTTGAATCTAAATCAATATTTGCATGTTTGGCAGATACGGCAAACATTTTATTTTGTCGAGCAAGGATGGAATTGATTGTTTTTTGTTGGTCTGCAATTGTTTGTCTTAATCACGCCTTAACCTCTCCACTCACACCACGAACAATATCGGCATAATCTGAATATTTATTTAACCTAGAGGTTGAGGCACGAGCTCACATACTTCCATCTAAACTAAGTCCATATACTCCACCCTTTGCATTTATTCCTCCAACAACTTCAATCATTAAAGAATCATAATTAATAGGCTTGGGTTGAGGATCACTCTAGGCACTACCAGACTCAGAAGATTGAGGACGAGACTCAATTTATGAACATAAATTCACAAATTTTTCCTGAAAAAGAAAAGAAAACTAGTGTTTTTAAAATCCATTTAAGATAACATGTCTCTATCTAAGATAATGAACAAGATAACAAATACCAACAAATACCATCAAGATGCATGCATTACATTAAGGGAACATGACTAAAATCATCTCTATTCAATTGAAGCTTTGTAAGCAATTAAATATAACATTTCTAACAGTTTTATATGACAAAACCAAACTTAACAAACTAGAGAAAATTAGTAGAATCATTGTCTATGTCTTTCTTTTTTTTCCTATTTCTAGATAACCAACCTTATGTAGATAAATGAGGCATGATTACCTGTAAGGACTATGCTGAACCAACAAACATGTAAGTTGTGAATCTAATTTGATGATTGTGTAAAAGAGTTTTAAAATAATCCAATTCCCTTGTCTTCCTTTTCTAGCTCTTCATTTTATGCAATCACCCTAAGTTAACATAACATGTAATGTCATTAATTTCATATCCCCTCACTCCCTATAACATCCATTGGACCCTCTGTACACTCTCCTCCTTTTAAACACCAACACTTCAACCATCACCTCAATTTTCTCAATATGCAATGATGAATAAAGAAAATATTAATGATTATAATATCTATAAATTTCAATGAACGTGAATCTATTTCTCTTTTGAATAAAAAAAGAAAGAAGAGAGATTGAAAAATTGAAATCAAATAAATTTTGTTTCATCCAAAAATCTAAAATCTTTTTGAAAATAAAAAAATCCAACTATAAGAAGACGTAGTACCACTACAAGTTTTTATGATATAACACATAACATTATTGATCTAGTGGTTTTTACTTTGAGGCTGAAACTGTGGCAGAGTAACATGCTGTCGATCCATGTTCGTTAAGGTTCTGTTTTGGTTGGTAAATTTCCTAAATTAGATTTCAAAATTAGCCAATAACATGGAAGCTATTGCTTTAAATAATTAGTTATCCCCTTGTTGGTTAACAGTAAAATATCTTTTATAAACTATTATTAGGGTGTGGAAACCAATAAATTGATGCAAGGATCAGTGTACAAGGGTGTTGTGAAATCTAGAACTTGTAAGTTTTGACAATATATTGTCAACCATGAGTCATTCCTCACAAGGACCTATACAATCACAATCATATAATTTACTGAATAAAATCTCACATGGAGTGTATTAGAAACTATACAAATCTTCATTACAAAGCTAAGATTAAGTATTTTTGTGTTGCTCATTATGTACCTTGTTCTCATACTGGTGAGTTATCTTTTGGTGTTATGTTCAATAAAATATCTTGTTTTATTGTGTGGAATTTTGGACTTACATTTTAGTGTTTTATGTCGGTATCATATTACAGAAGTTGAATTTATACAGGATATCAATGTAAGTTGTGCAAAGAGCATTCTAATTTTTATGATCTTAGATATATAAAGCTTGAAGTCCGTAGGTTACTTAAGTGATATACTCAACCTAGTACACTTAATCTAATTTCTTTATATTCTAAAACCTTCCAATGCATTGGGTAAGTATACAAACTTACTGAACATGAAACATATTAAATACAAGTTATATGGACAAGTAAACAATAATTCAATTTTCAAGATATAGAATATAACATCAAAATTCAAATTTTATTGATAAATTCACACAACCCACAACAAAAATCAGCACACATGAAAGATCTACCAAACTCAGAATCAAGAGACAATTAAGAAATCACAAGGCATAAAATTAGAGGAAAAAAAGGGTGAAACTAAGTTTTGTTCAGATCTGTATCCAAATTAAAAGATTTAGGTTTCCAGTCAATGAGCGGAAGAGTGATAATTAGCAGAATGTAAAAAAAAATAAAGTAGGATTTGAGCACTTACATCTACAATTAAGATTGATTCCTCCGGTCAAATTCGTAATCTTTCTTCCAACTCAATTTCTCTGGCCAGATTCCTAATCTTTCTTCCAACTCAAAACAAAATAAAATAACAAAGAAGAAATAATGTTACTAAATGAAGACAAGATAAATAAGTGTAAGTTATAGTGGAAGAAGAGTAAGTATTTCATACCTACGACGACGTCGAGAAGACGAAGGTGAGAAAAACTCTGGTGAAACGATGCAAAAAGAACGTCGGTAATAGGAAGCGAAGGATACCGATGAGCGGAAACAAGAATATGTCAGCAAGAGGATACGAGAAGACGGAGAGAAGATGGCGGCAGACAGAGCTTTCATTGACTAGGGCTTCTCTTCTCTTTTCACCTTTTCATCATTTTTTATTTTTAATCTCCCATCAATTTTCTTTTTCCCATACAAAATACTACTCCTTAATGTTTTCTTTTATTTTTATTAAAAAAACTTAAAGATGATTTTTCTTTTAATTTAATAAAACCTTAATATTATTTACTTTTATCAAGTATATATATATATATATAATGTTATGTGGTATATCATAAATAATATTTAATATTTAATAAATATATAATATATTAAATTGAGACGAAAATAATAACAATGAATTTCTGTCCCAATATTGGCACCAAACTTCCCGCCTTTCTTTCCTAAGTGTTGAATGAATATTCATTTCGAGTTGGGGACGGAAATCTAATTCTATCCCAAATAAAAATATATATTTTATTAAATTACTCGTGACAGGAAATATTCTCAAATTCTGTCTAAATTTAATTTTTTTGGGGACAAAATTATTTCCGTCACAATTTTCCGTCCTAAATTGATTTTTTTTCTTGTAGTGGCTTGGCAGTTGACTGTGATATTGAGTGCCATATTATGGTTCTTGCCTTCCTCTGGAAGTTCTTCATCACTGAATCCCAAGTTGTTGCAGGAAGTGATGTTGGAGATAATGTTGTCAAATTGTCCTACTGTCATATCTTGTTCCACAAAGGCTTGTTCTAAAACCTTATGTAGAGCTTCCCTGTGAGCTTCTGAACAAAGCAGGAGAGATAGTACAAAGATTCGAGACGGAGTTTGCAACAATTGGTCAACAATGTTGTACTAGCTTTTCTGGAAGAGCTTCAGCATCTCATCGTTGCTCTTTACAGGTTCTGGATTACTGGATTGACCGACTTGTTGGTTAGGAACTTCCATTTGAGGTTCCTTTTCTTTGGTAGGTTCTCCAACTCCTTTGTTGAAGACCTAACCGCTCCGGGTAACTCGACTGATGTCTACAATGTTCACAACGGAGGATAATGGAGTTTCTTTTCCATTTTCTATGGTCATCGCACCGTACTTGTACGGGATAGCTTTATCTGACTTGTACGGTATTGGACATGGCAGGTAGATAACCACTGGAGCTTTTTGGTTTTTCTGACCGTCGTGGGCAACCTCAATCAGTTCCTGGTTGGGAATTTTTCTACTATCAAGAGGGATCTTTGATTCATTGAGTAGAGGGATTATGGCGCAAACGTCCTTGGTTATTCCATGATTAGAGATTATGACAGAGTTTTGGTTTCGGCCAGGGAGGTGATCTTGTATCATGTTGATCGATTCGGAATTCGAACATTGTTGAATCTCCTTTCGGTCTAACTGGTTCTGGAGGGCTGCTCGCACTAGATAACATCCTTGATTATTCTCCGAGCATACTCTACAGCTTTCATAATTGTGAGGAGGTACCCGACCGTACCCACTTTGTATGTAGTGCATCCTTACTAGATTCGTTTCCATTGAGCGGACATCACGACTTTGATGCCTACCAGGATTTCGATTAGTCATGCTAATCTGCTGTGTATCTTCATCCAAGTAGATCGGAAGCCACCAGTGGTCCAATAGATGTTGAAGAGTTCTTTGTATAAGCGCACACCCTTGGTCTTTTTCGTAGCATTTTTTACAGTCTTGATAATCATGTGAAGCCAGAAAACCAAGTCTGACATGCTTAGCATGTAATTCCACTAGACTGGTATCATCAGGCGTATGTCAAAGACCTGAACCATATTGACTTAATGGTCATTCCTTTTAGGATAGTCCTGTATCCATCCAAGGTCCATTTGATGCTGGAGGGCCTCTTGTACAAAAGAGCATCCCTGATTGTCTTTTGAGCATATCGGACAAATGTTGTAATCGTGCTGCGACACATTGTAATACTGACTTTGTCTTAAATGCATTGCCACTAAATTGACGTTCATTGCACAGATGTCGTGGTTCTGAACAATGTTGGAATGTGCATGGGCCATGTTTACTTCACGAATTCTATGATCCTAAATCCAACCCAGATCCATTTGTTCTTGCAGAGTTTCTTGTACTATGGTACACCCTTGAATTTCTTTGGAACATATATCACACTGATGATAGTTGTGAGATGGCACATGGCCGTACCCGCTCTATTTTCAATGCATCTTTACCAGGTTGGTTCCCAGTAAGCGTACATTGTGAATTTGATAACTGTTGACAGACTCTTCTTCTATCAAATTCACTGTAGTCTTCTCATGTTGCGGTAATGGATTTGTCTAAACATTTAGATTAGTATCTTTGAAAGATAAAACCCCATTCCTGACAAGCTTCTATACATCAGACTTGAAGCTGAGACAATTCTCAATGTTATGTCCCGATCTTCCTTGATGGTAAGGGCAAGTTTGATCTGCTTTGAACCAAAAAGGTGGATTTTCTGGTATTGCGAGAGGAGTCTTGGTTTGAACATGCCCCTTGGTCAATAGAAGTGGAAATAACTCTGTGTACAACATTGGTGTAGGGTCGAACCCTGATGGTCGTGTAGTGCGATTGTTATTATTGTACTGAGGGCGAACCTGATAAAGAGGTTGTTACCTTTGCTGATACTGTTGTTGATTTGGTTGGCTCTGAGCAACCTGAGGTTGATATGTCGGAGCTGGCGCTGGGTTGATAGCGGGAGTTATTGCTGCTACCGGTTGATACCTTCGCCTTTGCTTTCCCAGAGAGAAATTACTGATATCTTTTTCTTTCTTCTTTTGGAACGCACTACCGTATTTTTTGGTACTGTTAGATGGCTCTGCATCTTTGACCAATCGTCCTTCTCGGATTGCTTCTTCAAGGCGTACTCCCATGTTCACCATTTCAGTGAAGTCACTGGGCGCACTGGCGACCATTCGGTCGTAATAAAACGAGCTCAATGTTTTCAGGAAGATCTTTGTCATTTCCTTTCCTTCGAGAGGAGGACAGATCTGGGCGACGATTTCACGCCATCTCTGAGCATATTCTTTGAAAGTTTCTTTCTCCTTTTGTGACATTGCTCTGAGTTGATCCCTATCTGGTGCCATGTCTAAGTTGTATTTATACTGCTGAACGAAGGCTTCCCCAAGATCTCTAAAAGTACTGATCTTGGTGCGGTTTAAACCCATGTACCATTTGAGTGCGGCACCGGTTAAACTGTCTTGGAAGTAATGGATTAGTAGCTGTTGATTGTCTGTCTGGGTAGACATTTTCCAACATACATCACCAAATGACTTTGAGGGCAAGAGTTGCCTTTGTATTTTTCAAAGTCAGGCACTTTGAATTTGTGCGGTATCTTTACATTAAGGACCAAACAAAGGTCGGCGGCGTCTTTTCCAAATAAGTCTTGACCGCAAATGGCATACAGTTCCTTCTGCATTTCCAAGAACTGTTCCTAGAACTCATTCATCCTTTCGTATACGTCTTCGTTTCCATCAAAAATTATTTACAGAATCTGTCCTTCCGGAATAGTGTGTACCACTGGTTGTGGTATAGTCATTACAGCGGTAACTCTTGGCGGTTCAGTGACCTAAAGTTTGTAACCTTCAGGAGTTTCTGTTGTAACCCTTGCATCTTCATTTACCTGAAGTTTGTAACCTTCAAGTCTGGCTATTCCTGCTACGATTTTCGGGTCTTCAGTGACCGTTGGGATGTATCTTTTAGGTATAAAGTTGTGAGGCATGCCCCAGGGAAATCCTTTAGGCATGTTGTATTGAGGATGACGGTTGGGCGTCTCAAATGCTGGTGTAGACGTAACCTCCGAGATTACAGTCCTTTGATGCTATTGCTCCTGGGCTGCTGCCAGGGATTGCATGTCTTGGTGGAGTTTCTCTAAACTCTCCTTCAGAGCATTGATTTCTTCTCTCAACTCTTTGTTCTCTTCCTCGAGATCGTCCATTTTCTTTTGTCGATTGGCCCGAGTATTGTATGAATGAGACAGTTTGACTCTAGAGTGCGACACATATGTGAGACTCAAAGACAAAGAGGTGCTATGTGAAAATGATGAATGATATGCAAAGAATGTTATATTTTAGTTTTTGTTTAAAAGAATTGTTAACAATTATATTGCAAATATCACACAGTGGGGGGAGACCCTTTTTATTGAACCTGAAAGATTGCAGTATTTTACAAGGAAAAGTACAATATTTTACAAAATGCTGTAAGGAAAATTAGGCCTATGGATCCTGAGTCCTCTATGAGGAGAGCTCAGATGCTGGTTCCTGGACTTTTCTTTTCTTTGATTTGGCTCCTTCAGCCGTTGTCGGGTCGACGACTCTCTGCCAAGTGAAAGGAGTGCGCAAATTCCTTCGCTCTTCCTGACTTTCCATAGCATGTTGCTCTAATATCTCAATCAGAGCATCCTTCTCCTTTAGCAGTTCCTGAATCTTGGTACATTCCAAATTAAGGATCTGGTATTTGTTCTTCCAAGATTTCTTCTCACGTTGAACTTTGTTGAGAGCGACCTGGAGTTTTTCCGCATCAGACATGAAATAAAGGACATATTCATTTAAGGGAAAAACTTCTTGACGAGGGTAAGGCATCCTTGGCTTGATAGATCTGGCTTGCACCCAGTGGAGATAAGGTTCTGAAGAGGAACAATTTGGTATTCCTAGGGATTCTCTCCCTTTCCTATGAATATGTTGTCAGGCATGCACTATTTCTTTCTTTAGTGCCTTGTCATTCTCTCCTTCCTTGAAGAAAAGACCTTCCAGATGAGCATTATGTGGGATATTCTTCATCGGGTATCCGAGTTGACAGCGAGCTAAAATTGGTTGATAATTGATCCCTCCTTTAGTACCAATGAGGGGTACATTGGGGAAATTTCCGCATCTGTCGATGATTTTTATCCCTTCATAAATCCAATTGTACCAATCTATGTCTGTATTGGTAAGAGACATAATCTTCTGCGACCATCGCAAATTTACTCTTGTGATCCCAAAAAGTAGCAGATTTGGGCAAGTGGGAAATAAACCACTTGTAGAGTAATGGTACACAACATGTGATCATCCCTCCATTGTACAAATTCCTTAAGTGTACAAAATAGTAAGCATCTGCGAGCAAGGTTGGTACTGGATTCCCAATCAGGAATATCTTAACAGCATTGGTGTCGACGAAGTTCTCGATGTTGGGACTCGAAAGTAGTTATATTTCCTATACTAGCAAAGTATACGGCTTTCTCCATTAGGAATTTAGCTGGTAAACTCTGGATTCCTCCTTTGGTGGTCAAGTGAGTCCTAACTTCTGACTCATCCAAAGAAATTGCTTTTCCAATGGTTTGTTCTTTTGGAATTTCTTCCAGTCCGAAAAATGGATCTCGATCAGTGATAAGTAAATCAATCAGGTGGGAGTACTCTTTCAGTGTTGGTGCGAGCTAGTAATCCGAAAAAGTGAAATAGTGGTAAACCGAATCGTAGAACTGAATCAGCGTAGATAGGATCCCTTCAACCATGTTGATCTTTAGAAGAGATAACAGTCCTCCATGCTTTTCTCTGAAAGCCTCGGGATTAGTAATCATCCTTCCTAATTTCCTTAGGTCGTCCTGTTTTGGAACCTTGAAGGTGTACTTATACATTTTTCTTCTTCCGAAATCCATAACACAACCTCTCTGATATTTACAATTATTGTTTTAGTTCTTTTGAAAAAATATTCTTTTCTATTTTTTTTAAAAGAGTTTTTTTAATGAATGCATGAATGCAGCAAACAAAAACACTTGAAAACATGGGTTTAGGGGTTCATCGTCACGAGCATGAAGTCATGGATCTACCCATCCCCAAAGGTGTGTACTAATTGGTCAATTTTTGTACTTGTAGAACGGGTTTTAAAAGGTTCCCAAAATCATTGACGCCTTATTGGGATATTAACAGCAAGCTGATTCACTCGAGCGAGCTGTAATATCCTAGGATGAATCTCTTTTGAGTCAAGTATCGCGTGTCAACTATTCCCGATAGTCACCGCACTACCTAATGGTTTAAACGGTTAAATGTCTACTAAATCCTCAGTGTCATAAGTACCGCACTGGGAACACTATGCTTTCACAACAATCGGTCGTTCAACATTAGAGAATCCACACGGGTACCTCGACTGATTCGGTGGACTGCCAGGTCAGCTTGGTCGGGATTCACATCATATAATCCTTTCCTGGAGACGCCACCACTTATCTTAATGTTCTCTCAAACTTTCCACATGCGTATCAATCGCATTCCCAGTTAACAGAAATTTAAACACGGGTATCAAGTAATATGACAGTAAATGATATATATAGCAAAAAACTGAGAAAATAAGCAAACAGAGAAATAAATGCAAAGCAAAGCCTAGACCTCTTAGGAACTCTAATCCTAAACTCTCCCTAACAGAGTCACCATTTTTCTGTAGCGTGCAATTTTTGTCGGTGACGCTGCCACCTTACCGCAATGGTTGGAATTGGGTGCTACTTTCTGATTTCTTATTTATCCTATGAAGCTGGAAAGGAAAGGGAAGATATCTAAAACTAACCTTGCACGCAAATGTTTTCTTTAACAAATGCTAAGAGATCAGGGAACGGGGTCGGGTTATACAAAGGGAAGCTATTAACCCCCAGTGTATATATGGTTATCCATAGACCTTTTATTGCATGTTTCTCTGTTAATTTGAATTGCTTTCTTACGTTTATCTGCTGTGGCTTTTTTTGGAAAGTTTCTCCTTTGGGAGTGTTGAGAGACTGTTTTTGTTGTTTTCGGGTTTTCCGTTGTTTTTGGGAAGGTACTGGACCTAAAGTTTTTTATTTGTGTGCTCGCTAAGATTTCACAATCTTATGCCTACGTATTCCCGTAAAGATAACCGGGAAATCAGAGCAATCGTAGTTCCTCCTATTCTATGGGAGGAAAGATGTTTGGTGTCTTGTTCAAAGCCCAAGATTGAAGCTAAAAGGGTGACTGAGAGAGAATTTGTCATCTCTAAAGGAGAACATCTCACCTATTCATCACAAAATGTTGAGTAACTAATCATAAAGGAAGTTACTTTAATTGGGATATATGAATCCAGCAATGCCATAATTTCCTTTATAAGGGTGATGTCATGAAGGAGGAAACTTTAACTCAATATTGAGCAATGCCATTTTTCCTTATGAATCTTTCATGCTAAGAGAGGGACATTGGCTTGGATGTTATAAATCCAGAGGCTTTTCACTTATAGCTGTTAGATGAAAGATGAATTTTGACCATGATAAAAGAAGGACTCCAGCTTGGATTTTGAATCAACAAGTGTGCCACTTACAATAATTATCCGGGGAAAAGGTTTTGTTTGTTTATTTTGAGATGTGATGTATAGAGGAAATATCCTCCTGCAGAGTGGACTCATGGTCTCCTCTGAGGGAATGTTGATTTTTGTGTGCCTTGATCAAAGCCCAAGGTTGAAGCTAAAGGAAACTGACTCTACTATGGGAGTTTTATATCTGTCTTGTACAAAGCCCAGGATTGAGGCGGACTGAGGAATGACTCCACTGGGGAATGTTTTATCTGTCTTGTACAAAGCCCAAGATTGAGGCTGACTGACTCCACTGGGGGGAAGTTTTTATATGAAGCCTAAAAGGAGGCTATCTCTTGCTTCAAAGGGGTTTTCCTCTTGCTGAGAATCAAGGAAGAGTTGAGATATCAGATGTTATAAGGTTCTGATTCTACTGGGGATTTATTGATGGTTGAATGACTCTAGTTGGGGATTTTTAAGGTGAAGGTTTAAAGATTGAGTTTGAAAACCTATGGAGGTTTTAACTCTGTTGGAGATTAGTATATTGATGAAATAATTAGGGTTTTTCCTGTGCTTTTTTGGGAACTTAAGGGTTTCTCTGTGAGATTCAAGAATATATGATAATTTCCAAGTCTATTTGAATAAAGAGGTTGACTCTTAGCTGGAGAATGATCTTAGTATGATGCCCAAGAGGAGGTTGATATTGTCCTAGTCTCTCAAGAAGTGGCAGGCTCTGGTGTAGAGAAAGATCGTTGTATGATGCCCAAGAGGAGGTTGTTGGTTTTAAGGGATGAAGATCAACCCTAGAATGGTATGATGCTCTAAAATTTTGACTCTTCTGAGGATTGAACTAGTAGAGAAGACTAATTTATGTCCTATAACTGTAGGAGGCCTTTGGGTCCTTGTACTAAGCCCAAGATGAGGCTGAGGAACTTCTGAGAAGCCTGGGGGTCCTTGTACTAAGCCCAAGAGGAGGCTGGCGATGCTTTTAGGAAGCCTGTGGGTCCTTGTACTAAGCCCAATAGGAGGCTGTGGAACTTCTAGGAAGCCGGTGGGTCCGAGCCTAAGAAAAGTTCAAGAAAGGTTTCACTGGGAAATAATCATTTCTTTGCTAAACAGTTCTAAGGTTTGAAGAAATACAAAAGAGGTTTCACCGGGAATTAATCCTCTATGGGGAAATGAATTTCTTGTACATAATATAATTTCTAAGTTTGACAGTCTTGAGAAAAGTTTCACCGGGAATAATGCCTTTCTTTGTTCCATATTGTATAAGCCCAAGAGGAGGCAAGACTGTATAGAGAATTTCCTATGAGGGACTAGTTTTGACTATGTTGTAAAGTAACCTCTAGTTTGATCTAAACTTAGACCTAACTGAAATTCTGGTATGACAGATCCCAGATGTCCTACAGGATGTCGAGACATCTGGTCTGTTACAGATAACATGGCAAGATATAAACAATAACAGAACTAAAAAGCATAAACAACACACAAAATTTGTCCACCCAGTTCGGTCTAACAACCTACATCTGGGGGCATACCAAGCCAGGAAGGAAGTCCACTATTAGCAGTATCAATTCATAGACCCTACAATCAACACACCCGTTGATGATCTACTCACTTAATCACTACCCAATGACCCTTCTACCTAAGTCCACCCTAGATAAGAGACTACATCTCACTTCCAATCATCGCAATGATGTCTAGCAGTCAACACCTCAGCCACTGCATCAACAGCTTGATTTCCAACAACTCTTCAATCACAAAAAAGTAGAAGACACACTTCAATGATAATACCTAGACATGACACACAAGACTAAGAACAATACTTAGAGTTGCTTAACAGCTTCCTCCAAGAACAATACATCTCTTACCTATAGGCTTCGAGATAAACACGATGACCATCCCACAAACCGGGTGGTTCATCGACCAACACAGCCCTTATAATTTACATGATGGCTCGCTTATTTTTCTAGGTTACAATGCTTTTATTTATAACCTAAACCCAACTGGATTTGGGCTTCAAATCACAACATATCAGCTGCTACAAATCTGCAAAAGATTCTCCTACAAATTAGATCTTCAATCAAATCTTCCTAAAATATCTCCATATTTAAATACTCAATATTCTCTTGATTTTATCTTGAATCTTCCAGACCTTTAAATCAGCTCCACAAAGGATACCATAATATTCCCAGAAACATTCCTTACATTCGGCTTGTGCATTATAAAATCACAGATTTGATTTAACAATAAAGCAGATTTATTCTCCAAATCTCTTCGCCCTAAAATAGTAACAAAATATACTCCACAAAGTAATAGGAATTGATTGTATCAGAATAAATCTTCTCCAATAAATTCTCCTGCAATCTCTCAAACAAAATCTCGCAAGATATATTAAAAACAGCGCAACTCTAGAAACAAACCAAACTGATGTACTGTCAACAGATGTCAGGACATCATGTTTGACATCAGTACACAGACCTGCAACACTAACCTATACACCTTATGCTGAATGTTAGAAACACAAAAGCACATGTTAAGACATCAAGCAAGACATCTTGAACCAGCACATTATTTTACCAAAATTGCTGCCAACACCAGAACTAACAATCTCCCCCTTTGGCAAATTTTGGCTAAAACAATATCAGCACACATCAGGGATACCAGCAGCAGAAACAGCACCACAAACAGCACCACAACCGTATCTAACAAACACAACACACCACAACGCAGCTCCTCTCACAAAAAAATAAGGCTACTCTCCCCCTTTTTAGCCTTTTTAGCCATAATTGGACAAACTCTGAACATAGCTGCAAGCACAAAAAATTCCAAAGGCAAACTCTGAATCATCCAACCAACATACTCAGACCAGAACAGACTATTCTACATCTCACAATAGCTGAACAAACCTACTTCTCTCCCCCTTTTTGGCCAAAAATTGACAAACATTGGGGTAAATGTCCACTACTGGTTCAATCCATTGACACACCAGGTCTAAACTGTCATGTCCCCCATGAACTTCACAATGACACGACATCTTATCTAACATAACACCTTCACCAGAGCCACAAACAATCTTGATAAACAAAAGTTCAACTCCCCCTATCTAAGATAACCAATGCTCCTTTGCAAGATGAACACTTTAAATGAATGGAAAACATAAGACTCATCTTCAAGTCTTCAAGAGCGCACCCTCTGTTCAACACACCTGCTGAACGCATTCACTTAATGCTTGATCCTCAAACAAAACTAGTACATTTATCTGACAGAAGTTGCTCCTTCAACAAGAAACACCACAAAATCACCAATGATATCCCATGACACCTTTATGATCATATAGTAAGAAAATACCAGGATCACATCCTTATACTACACCCAAGAAACTCTTGGATTGAGACCAAAATCACCATTGATCCCTCCCATCCATACCCTGTACAAATCCACCTTGAATTTTACAGCCATAGACATTCTTGTTCCTTGAGATACAATCCACTTGAATCAGGTATGCTTCACACAATCATCCCCAAGTTTTGAAGCACAAACACACTGCCTTCCACTACACTCTAAGTAAAGTCCTCTTACTTTGAATTAATAACACACACCAAGACAAGTGTGACATCTCCCATCAACCAAGACCCCTACAGAGTTCTTCCAACAAAAACTGCAGAGAAAAATAAATTTTCCCAGACACAGTAAGGAGTTCCACATCTTTTCAGCCGCAGCAATCACGCATGACAGACGATCATGATCCCCCTAAATAGTTGCACAAGTTCAGCAACAAAAATGTAACTACTCTTCCTAAGCAGTAGTACACACATGACATAAAGTCATGACATCTGATCTGACATCATAAACATCAAACAAAACACCACTTTACTCCCCCTGAGGCACACAACGGAACCAAAAACACCAATCCTCAGTTCAAGCACATGAACATCTTCATGCTCATACAGACCCCACGAATTCTCAGCTTACTTAAAAGCTTTACTGAGATCCAATCTCTTCAAGAGATACTTGCAGTAGAAGAAAGAACAGCTCTTAAAAAAAACTTTCTGATCAGATCACATCATATGACACAATTCCTCTGCCATTACATTCACTAGTAGTTGTTGATACTAGTGAAGTCTTCAAAATTAGTAGTCATGCTTTTCCAGAACATACTACTAAAAACAAGCTCAGAATCCCCACATTCTAATCCACATAGTCAGAAACACCTCTTCTGACAATAATGCTTGAGCATCCAACTCCACATGAAGTTACAATTAGGCTATTCGTGAGGAACATAAGAATCACCATCCTCTTTCAAATAAACTGTTAGATAAGGATCAAAGTCACATAGATCCCCCAACTCTCCAAAGGCAGTCATTCCCTATCATACTCTTCATCTTTAGACTTCCAATCAATCAATACCTGATCTACTTCAGTCTTCCCTACATTCTCCATCCAAGGCAGACCTTCTACTTCATCATTCTCCCGTATGACTATGTAGACGCTCCTCAGGCATAATGTAGGCACCACGCTTCTGAACCAGAGCATAATCATCCTTCACCAAGGATATCCAACCAGATAATGTCCCAACACAAGTTAGAACATCTGCCACACACCAAGACATCATTACCATGATTCTTGATATGCTCCACCAACTGGACTTACTATAGCATAGTAATCCAAAGAACTAGAGAAATAAACTCTCATCCACCTTCAAGAAGAATAATCTCCTTGAGTCTTCAACTCATCACCCTTCTGCCCAAGAGTAACTTGTTCCAAGACAATCCTCAATAATAACCAGCTGCCACACTCTGATTATCTTGATTCTTCGAATCCACTTCTGAGATCAACCAAATGCCATAATTTGATCACCTCATTCATGAATCCTCATATGAAAACAACCAAATGCCACATTTTGACCTTTTTCATGTTTGTCAGAACTCTCACAAAGATATCCTGATCCACCAAGGAAACTTGATCTTCAAGTCACATGTTCCAATTGTTCAATAGCAAGCACACTTAGACTCCCTAAGCCATGGTCATGTAACATCTTCTCCTTCCTGCAGCTCCCGCAAACTGCCATGAGAACGATCTTTTTGAACCATCCTATTGTTCATTCTTGTAGATCACCCTATCATAAGCTGATGTGCCACATCACCAGCTGAGACTTCTGATGTTAAGCTAGATGTCAGAACATTATGACATCCAACTGTTGAATTAAGCTCTTCCTTCTGCCACTCAGAAGAACCTCCTCCCTTTGCAGAAATAGATTTCCATGCTCTCATAGACTTGATTAAACAATCAAGTTTGAGTAGACAACCTTCATCCTGCTTAGAAACTCCAAAGACTTCAAACCTACCACATCTGAATCTTCAGAAAATAAGTAGTCTAAGACTACCCCATAACAATACTAAAGAATGTCACTTCCCTTAGTAGAGCCGTCAGTAGAAAGCCAGAGATAACTGCCACTTATCCTCGACCTTCACAACCAGAGCAAACACCATGCTCCAAACCACTTAGATCAGAAATAAACTGATCCAAGCTGTAACCATCAAGGTTATGATGTCTTCATAGTCTTCCATCTTCATCTTCAACAGCACCACCATCTGGACAAGTCATCCACAATACTTTCTAGGAACAGATGCTAAGCAATAATCCCAGGTCAACACCTAGGCGACTTGTGAGCGAATGTAGAACCCCTCCCATGATTCTCCAAACCTCTGATGAAAAGATGTTAAAATAATTGACAGAACATCCTTAATCTTGTCTTTCAAGGATAATCAATTAAATACTTGTGAATTTCACAAATAGCAATTTATCTTAAATCCCTGTGGTTTAACCCTTCTTCAGATTCCAACATCTTCTAAATCTTCTTCATGACAAACCATCATGACAACCATTCATACCACAAAAACATTCCAGGTTAGGTCAGTGTCTTGACCTTTCACTCCACCCTGAGCAAAGAACTGAAATGATGTTTCAACATCAGTTCCGACATCAGCAACCATAGTAAATCACATTAAACATCTATTCTGGCTTTGGAGACATCAACCATAGTAATCAACACACATCTCTTGTAAGGGACACAAGAGGATTGACCATCAGTAGCTGATCAACCTTCACACCCAAAACATACACACAAGTAGGAACCTGCATACTCTACATCTCAAGAATCTTCTTCTCAAACTTCTAATGTTCAGACCTCCTGTCTGTCTTTGAGATGTTGGATGCCATCCTTTTGCACCTAAAGGAGAGAAACCATTGACTGGTCATCACAAACAGCATAGACAAATATGCTTCTCCCAACACTTCAACCTACAAGGATGCTCTTCAATCCTTACAAAGGATGTTCCATTATGTGAGGACACCACATAACTATCCAGCTTCTCATGCAGATACCATAATCTTTTGGTCCCACCAACTCCTCCTTGATCCAAACACAACTGCTCATCCTAGATGGTTTGGATGACATTCCAACACCAGTCAACCAGTTAGGTTATTACACCTCCTCTATGCAAGCTAGGAGTAGGTTCCAGACAGATGTGATCAATACACATTTGTTTAGCCCCTAAGCAACTGCAATGTCAACACTCTGTTGGTTTGATGTCCCAAAAACTGGTAGAACATCATTCAAGAACAGTACCAAGGGATCCTTCAATATATACCTGTGGATGGTCTTTCAGAGAAGAGAGCAAAAATAAATTGCATCCTTCTGATCTCTCATCAATAAACTTATTGAAAATGCCTTTATGAGTGGACATGGGTCCAACCTCAAGTATCTTTGGTCACTTTAATAAGTCAGTATTATCCTCAAGTATCACAACACCATGTGATACACCTTCAGAGTGTTGTGGCCTCAACACACAAAACCACCAGGAGTTTTCTGACAAATACATATGCAGCGGAACACAGATAAAGAAAACCCCTCAACAACCTTTAGGCAAACCTTAATAACTATTGCACAAACACCACACTCCAGGTGCAACAGGTCAACATAGGTTGAAAATAAATCACCCTACAAAGCAGCTCACCACATGCCTGACAACTTCAAACAGAGCCAATACATACCCTGTCACCAATAGTCCATCCTCCACATCAAGGGATCATACAAACAACTATATGAACTGACCAAGTCCATAACTCAGCAAAACTATCTTCCTTGCACATGAACCAGAAAGTATTTTCCCTAGATCTCATCCAGAAACAGACAGGATGTCTGCTCAGATACCAATTGAAATTCTGGTATGACAGATCCCAGATGTCCTACAGGATGTCGAGACATCTGGTCTGTTACAGATAACATGGCAAGATATAAACAATAATAGTACTAAAAAGAATAAACAACACACAGAATTTGTTCACCCAGTTCGGTCTAACAACCTACATCTGGGGGCATACCAAGCTAGGAAGGAAGTCCACTATTAGCAGTATCAATTTATAGACCCTACAATCAACACACCCGTTGATGATCTACACACTTAATCACTACCCAATGACCCTTCTACCTAAGTCCACCCTAGATAAGAGACTCCATCTCACTTCTAATCATCGCAATGATGTCTAGCAGTAAACACCTCAGCCACTGCATCAACAGCTTGATTTCTAACAACTCTTCAATCACAGAAAAGTAGAAGACACGCTTCAATGACAATACCTAGACATGACACACATGACTAAGAACAATACTTAGAGTTGCTTAACAGCTTCCTCCAAGAACAATACATCTCTTACCTACAGGCTTCGAGATAAACACGATGACCATCCCACAAACCGGGTGGTTCATCGACCAACACAACCCTTATAATTTACATGATGGTTGGCTTATTTTTCTAGGTTACAATGCTTCTATTTATAACCTAAACCCAACTGGATTTGGGCTTCAAATCACAACATATCAGCTGCTACAAATCTGCAAAAGATTCTCCTATAAATTAGATCTTCAATCAAATCTTCCTAAAATATCTCCATATTTAAATACTTAATCTTCTCTTGATTTTATCTTGAATCTTCCAGAACTTTAAATCAGCTCCACAAAGGATACCATAATATTCCCAGAAACATTCCTTACATTGGGCTTGTGCATTATAAAATCACAGATTTGATTTAACAATAAAGAAGATTTATTCTCCAAATCTCTTCGCCCTAAAATAGTAACAAAATATACTCCACAAAGTAATAGGAATTGATTGTATCAGAATAAATCTTCTCCAATAAATTCTCCTGCAATCTCGCAAACAAAATCTCCCAAGATATATTAAAAACAGCGCAGCTCTAGAAACAAACCAAACTGATGTACTGTCAACAGATGTCAGGACATCGTGTTTGACATCAGTACACAGACCTGCAACACTAACCTATACACCTTATGCTGAATGTTAGAAACACAAAAGCACATGTCAAGACATCAAGCAAGACATCTTGAACCAACACATTGTTTTACCAAAATTGCTGCCAACACCATAACTAACACTAACTGTTGGGGAAAATTCTAAGCAAACATGTACAAGCATATATATATATATATATATATACAAACAAGTATATTGACAGATATATATAAGAAATAAGCACTAAAAAAGATATGGGGACTTACCTTCTGAGAAGAAGCTCAAACATAATGTGATTTGTTGTATTTACTACAATTGTACTTCATATTTTAGGGTTACAAGAAATTGAAGAAAGTTTAAAAAAAAAACATTGAATTTGAATTTGAATTTAAAGAAAATTGTTTAAAAAGATTTGTTTGGGGCATATAGCTCAAGGAGAGGCCCAGATGACTTATTTGATAACATTGATCGCACTGCGATACCGACAGACATTGTGGGACTTATACTACAGTAGAGACCCAAAAAATGTTTTTTATACAAAGGGGTTGAGTCTTACACTCTATTAGAGGCCCAAAAGTGTTTATAAAGAAAAAATGGGGCTTATACTCAAGGAGAGGCACAGATGATTTATTTGAAAAGGCGACGATCGTGTCGTGATTTTGAAAACCACAGAGGGACTTATACAATGACTGAGGCTCAAAATTTTTTATTTACAAGAAGGAATGAGTCTTACACTCTAATAGAGTCACAAAAGTGTTTGAAAAAGAAGAAAAATGGGACTTACAACTCAAAGAGAGACCCAGATGAATTTTTTTTTTAAAATGGCGATCGCGCCAAGAATTTTAAAATCGTATCGGGACTTATACAATGACTGAGGCCCAAAATTAATTATTTACAAAGGGATGTGACTTACACTCTACAAAGAGGCCCAAAAGTGATTTTTGATAAGAAGTTTTAAAAATTAAAATTAAGAGAAACCCTAATTTTAATTAAAAATATAATTTTCCAAGGAAATTAAATATAAAATATCAAATATATTTAAAAAGAAGTAGTAAGATTTGAAAAATCATGTTTAATCACATGAAAGCTTGAAATCCAATTGGTTTTGAAAAATCAAGGTGAGAATTTCATTTAAAAATGTTAAAAAACAATAAAAATGAAATTATTTACAAAAATTCAAGATATATTAAATAATTAATATAAATTTAATTTTTTGTAGAATAAAATAATTTAACATTTTTGTGAGTTTTTAAAAAAGGAACCACTCAAAAATGATAAAAAATAAGTGAGAAATTAATTTTTGAAATCATTTAATAAAAAAATCAAATATTCAAATATTCAAATATTTGAAAATGGCGTTGTTCTGGACTAGGCCGGCGCCTGCCCATCCGTTGGGCAGACCCAACCCAATACTGCAATGTGAGGCCCAATATGGCCCAATTTACTTTCTTGTCGGGCACATTCAATGGCCTTACTGTCAAGCAGAGACTTCCTAACGCGAGGAGAGGTCACGACTCTCCTCCTCATGTTCTCCACGTGCCCCTCCCGCGGGGACACGTCATCAGGTAACTACCCACTGTCGCTCCAAGGATTTTCATCCAGGTACAAACGCGAAAGTGGCACTGAAACAGAGTCGCCAACAATGTGTATTTATCCCATGAGAGGGAAAGGAAACACCGCATAAACCTGAAGGAAAGGATAGAGCATGGTCTTGCGACCAAGAGAATGGGTAAGGGAGTCGGTTACGCGAAGGGAAGGTATTAGCACCCCCTCGCGTCCATCGTACCCGATGGGATCCACGCTTGCTTCTCTCAATCAAAGGGTGTAAGAAACTGGAACTGGAAAAGGAACTGAAAGAAAGAAAGGAGAGAGAAAGGAAGGAGAACAAATGTAGGGAAAATAAAAGAAGTGCTCGAATGGGCCCTACCCCACTGCCTACGTATCTCATCGGGCACATGAGAATCAGAGCGACGTAGTTCCCCTCACTAGGGATGGATTATTTGTGTTTTTTAGGAACGGCCAACGTTCTAGCTCAGGTGTTTGCAGGCTCGCTGGTCCGAGTGCGTTACCATCTTGCAAGAGAACGAGTAGAAGCACGTTCGTACGCTGAGAATGAGTGAGGTGAGAAAAGAATTTCCGAAGGAAAGACGTTGTTGTTTGTTTTTGTCTTTTAGGAGTTTTTCATTTGTTTGCATACGATAGTGTATCTAAATCTTAGTCATTGGAATGTGTACCTTCTCATATTCCAAGATGGAACGAGTAAGAAAGCACATTAAGAGTGAAGAAGACCCCCACACTTAGTTCCAATTGTCAAGGTTCAAACACACTAGCATACTTGTATTTGTTAAGTGTTTTTGTTGATTATGAAATGAAGAAGTGTTTTTTATTTGTACCTTCAACAAGTATTGCATTTAAGTCCCTCATACAAGATCAAATGTTTAACACATTGACCCAAGATGGGCTATATGCTACACATTCTAAGATTATAAGAGAATACCCCTTATAACCTTTTCTTTATATGAAAGGCCTAAATGCAATAAATGCCTACCTTTATTAGATATTTTGAATTTTCTTTGAGATGAGAAGATGAAAGACTCAAGAGGAGAAAGGTAAAATCTATGGACTAAGACTCAATCCTAGTTGATTAGTCAAGGGATTGATCCTAATGGTTTGTGAGGTTGCAAAACCTAAAGTCTAAAGAAAGAAGGAATTAAACAATTCACTTCTAAAGAAGAAGATGAATTGTAATTCACAAAGGGAAAGTGATGAGTTATTAAAAGAAAGCACATAAGTGCTTAACAAAACACAAAATGGAATTGTAAAAGAGATGAAAGGAAAGAAATTTGAATGTGGATTCCTTATCCACACTCAATTGAAACTTACCAAAGCCCCTACATGGTTAGTAAACATGTGTCAGAAATATAGGGAGTAAAAGAACATTTATGCACCATAAAGCTCAAAAGAATTAGATGAGAAATCAAATTCTAAGGTCACAACCAGAATGTACATCACATGGAAAACAAATGATTATCATCAAGCAAACTCAAGTGGATAGGCAACAAACATCATCCATGACATTAGAACATGATACCATAAGAAAAGGGAGAATGAAAGATGAAAAGAAATGGAAGAAACATGCATAAATGGAGCATGTAATCCAAGGATCAGAATTGAAATGAAATGAAAAATGATTCACAAACATCTCACAAGTATTCATGCATGACACATCAAAGCATTTAAGAAGTGATAGAAGAAGTAGAATTGAAATGGAAGTTCCAAACAAAGGAAAGTGCAAACACAACATGTTAAAGGTGCACAAGGTTCAAATGAAAGTCAACATGCAAGGAGGACATACAATATGTACCAATGACCTATAATGTCAAGTGAATGGTTCACCAAATATGCAAATGATCATGCCATTATGTACAAATGAAATCATGTAAACATGCACCAATATTGAGATGATATGACATGTTATTATGCTTCAAAGGTAATGCATTAAACAAAAATTAGATGGCCTCATGAAAATTATGAAAACATGGTATTGAAGTTCACAAATCAGAGATGAATCACATATCAAAGTAGCATGCAAGAAACCAAGGCAAAATGATGTCAAACAATGCACTTAGGTCAAGTAGACACACCATACAAAGTAGCACAAAAATGAACACCAAACATGCCATAAACTGACCCAAAAAAAATAAAATAAAAATCACCTAACATACCACAAGATGATAATGACTCAATGCAAAAAGAAGAGCATCAAAACAATTTTTAATGATTGAGAACAAAAATGCACAAATTTATGTATCACAATAAGCATGCATACAAATAAAAATCAAAGAAAATTATGGAACAGGGGCAAAAAGGTCATAAAATCAAGAAATAAAATCATGAAAAATTTTCTAAATGTTTTAATGATGCTCATGAATTTCTGTGGAATTTTATGATGATGTTTGATATTTTTAAAAATTAAAAAGTAAACGTGTAGAAAATAAAAATAAAATAAAGTGAAATGAGGACTGGGGGTGTAAACATAGTAAACTATCAGTTCAAATTAATTGGGCTTTTAAAAAAGGGGTGTGGATATCAGTTTAGTCCAAGGTCCAAGTCTGCGCAAAACACACTAACAAACATACACTCTCAGTCAACAAAATTGACTCACTCATGGCCATTGGATCAAGTCAAGGTCAAACGAAAGTCAAAGTAACCAGATCTAACACACGCGCATGAGTGACCACACACATTACCATGCACCGCACCACATTTTGATTAAGTGAGATCAGAAATAAAACATGTGAGGTGCACATGCATTTTAATGTGCTGGTACGTCCTGAACCACACGATCACGAAAAATGAACGGACAGGATTAGAACACACATAAACCCTAACATTCAAAGCTGCCGGCCGGAGAGGGACCTCCGGTCACCTTCTCCGGCGAGAACCACCACCTGCAACTTTCACATCTCACCAAAATGTACAATACGCATACCAAATGGAAGCTGAGCTCATGCACATCATGAATCTACCACTATTTTTCACATAATACACATACACATGGAGAACAGAGAAGATTAAAACATGCCCTAGGTTTTGCAACTAAGCCTTTAGAAGGCCTATCAACTAGTCGGTTTGAGCAGAGCTTCTAGCAAGCTTAAAGCACCAAAAAACAAGTGAAAATGACTAGAAATCGTGCAATCCAAGTTCAAAAGTTCAAACCTGAAAGTGATGAAGCTTTGAATACAAAAGAATACCAGAGGAAAGTGCTTCTTCCTTGAGCTTCACTTGGCCAAATAAAGGCTTGAGAGCTTGAATTCGTGCAGAAAATCAATTGGAATTTGATACTGAACTTCTTTAACTGAACCTATGCACTCTTGTTCTTGATTCCCAAAGCAGAATAATGATGAAGATGGAGATGAAATGTAGAAAAAAGATGGTTAAACTCGTGTGCAAGCAGAAGAAAAGTGGAGAGAATGTGAGAGAGATTCAGTGTGAAGAATGAGAAAAAATGAAGCTGAAGAACGAATTTGTGAAGGAGTTTTCTATTTATAATGTGAGCTAACTATAGTTTAATGAGTTGAGTTAGGGTGAGTTATCATGGTTAACTGAGTCATCCCTAACTAACTGAGTCAAGTTAGTTAGGGAGAGCAATGGTATGGTGATGGCAACTCATGATAAACTAAGGTGGAGGTGAAGAGAAGTGAAATAGCAAGACTGTGTAGCAGAAAATTGCTCAGCAAGTTTGTTTCTTTCCATTCCCATGTATGCCAAGGCAAGTGTGCAAGGTGTAAGTCATGTGTGTTTGGTTTAATGTGGAAAGCTGATGTGATGAAGTGTTTGGGATGTGTGTGAACCAAAATCGTGCACCAGTCTGTCAATGCATCAGTATCAACATGAGGTGGTTTGAGGAAGTTTTTCTCTCTACTCAATGAATGAATTGGTGTGTTTTAGGAGTCATTGGAAAGAGGAGATGTAATGCTACATGTTTGGTATGAAAAATGAAATGAAATGATGCTTGGAAGAGGTTGAAAAATGACTTGTAACACATAGGTTTGGAACTGGTATGAGGGTGTGGCAAAGGTTGGTTGACAAGGTAACATGGCCCCTAGGTTTTCAGCATGATCAAAGCACATTGGACTCAACATAACTTCTTGACCTTTGATCAAATGAAAAAAACATGAACACCAATCTTAAAGATCTCACATAGAGGAACAACTTTCATGTTGAAAAATTTTTCATTTGAGGCCTCTAACCGTGAGTAATTGATCCAAACATTTGGCCCACCATGTGTTTGTGAAAACTACACGCGCGTGACCTGAAAATCTTGGTCATGACCTAGTTTTGAACCTACTTTGCTCAAACTCTGATCAATCATATCTCAGTCAATTTTTATCCAATAGAGATGTTCCACATATGGATGTGAAGCTTAAAACAAGATCTTTTGTTGTGGCCGAGTGGAATTTTCATTTGGTGCTTCAATTTTAAATGGCCTTGGTTCAAACTCTGATGCAAAATGGCCAAAACTTGCTATTTTTAGTAACCCTTCTTCTTCCAAAAATGGCAACTTTCCACATCTTGATTTTTTCATGATTCCTTTGGAGTTTCTTGACCAAATTTTGTACATTGGACATTTGTAACATGAATTTCATGGTTTTGGGCTCAAAAAGTCAAGAGTTGACTTTTTCTTCTGATTATTTGACTTGCCCCCAAATTTCCTGATTTTTGATCTTTCTTCCAATTGATCCACTTCTAAAACCAATTGAGAGGCAATTTTCAACATACATACACTTAAGAACATATGGAATACCATGCCATCAAGTTTTGTCCAAAAAATCAAATATATCCTGATTTAATTGGAAACCCTAGTTTTGGTGCCCACCTCCTAGGAGAAAAATGTGCAGTCTTCAATTTCAAATTCCTCAGAGTATGTTGTGTATTCTCTTAAAGGATGATGAGATATACCATTTGCAGGTGACTTTGGACCAATGAGCTATCTCTTTTGAGGGTTTTCCTTCATTTTTTGAACCTCTTGCATAGTGAAAGATGTAGTGCTTAAATCTCCTATCGAATCTCACTTTCTTGAGGTATTGGATGGTCAATTGAGATAATATGAGACATGAAAGACCTCTTGGCTTGCCTTGAGGCAACTTGATTGACCTTTTTGTGCTTTGAATGATCCCTTGATTGTCCACCTTCCACCTGATCACATGCCCTGATGGTAAGAAGGATGTTATGCTTCATTTTTCTATGTTAAATGCAATGTAATGTTAATGAGGTGGATATGATATGATAAATGATAATGCTATGCTAAGATGACAAAAAGAGAGAGCAAATTTTGGGGTATTACAGCTGCCCCTATTCAAGCGCTGTAGACCTGAATGCCTGGAAGCAATTGCTTTCGGACTTTCAAGGTATATAGCGATTGAATACCAAATATAACCAAAAATTTGCTCTGGATGATGAGGAAGAAACTCCCCCGACATTGCTGGATTGAATCTTCAATGAAACATTGTCGGAGAACTCTGTCTTTTGAACAACACCAGACGACTACTGGCCTGCCGCATTACTGGTAAACTTTAACAATGTCTTTTATACAACGCCAGACGACTACTGGCCTGCCACACTACGGGTGGACTTTGCTCATCTGCCCCCCAAAGATGGACTTTTGCCAATCTACTGTTGGACTTACTGATGACTTGCCACCCTTGGATGGACCTTTTGCCAATCTACGGTTGGAATTTAAGAATTTGCCACCCTTAGATGGACCTTTCGCCAATCCACTGTTGGACTTTAAGAATTTGCCACCCGGAGATGGACCTTTTGCCAATCCACTGTTGGACTTTGAAACTTCGCCACCCTTGGATGGACTTTTGCCAATCTACTGTTGGACTTTTGACCAGAGGTTTGCAGAATCAACTGACCTATAAAGATGACTCCGCTGGGGATAAGAGGGTAGACCATCAACTCTGAGATTGATGAAAAAAATGGCATTCGCCCTGAGATTGAGAAAATTTGAAGTAAACAATAACACTGAGGTTGAGGAAAGGGTAGACATCAACTCTGAGGTTGAGAAAAACCATAACTTCAACTCTGGGGTCGGAAGATGGATATACGTCAACTCTGAGATTGGGAAAAGGGTATACATTGATTTTGAAACCGGAGATAAAACCATTGACTTCAACTCTGAGGTTGGGGAAGAAAAGCATTTTCATCAACTCTGAGGTCGAGAAAAGGTATACAACAACTTTGAAGTTGGGGAAGGCGTCAACTCTGAGGTTGGGAAAAGATGCTATTCATCAACTCTGAGGTTGAGAAAAGGTACACGACAACTTTGAAGTTGGTAAAGAAAAGGATATTCATCAACTCTGAGGTTGAGAAAAGGTATACAACAACTTTGAAGTTGGGGAAGGCGTCAACTCTGAGGTTGGACAAAACAGGCGTCAACTCTGAGGTTGGGGAAAGAAAGCTATTCATCAACTCTGAGGTTGAGAAAAGGTATACGACAACTTTGAAGTTGGTATAAAGAGGCGTCAACTCTGAGGTTGGACAAAATAGGCGGCAACTCTGAGGTTGGGGAAAATAGGCGTCAACTCTGAGGTTGGGAGCAAAAGAAGGTACGACAACTCTGAGGTTGGGGACCACTGCTTTAATTGAGGGTTGACCTGGGCTCTCGTACAAGGTACCAAATCTGGCTTATGCTTCGATGCATGTTTGAATTTTCTTTCTATGGCGTAATGCTCCATACGAAATGGAAATGCTACGCGTTTTGAGGATGCAATGCAATGATGATTACTATATGCAAGAATGAGATGACACTCCATCGGGGAATACGCAGAACAGAACAAGCAAACTTTGCTGAGGAAGGGGTCACCAATATCTGATCTCCTGTAGGGAGATAACCAACCGTACCACCAATAACCACTGGCGATGCAAACTCTGTTGAGGAATCGCAAGCTGAATTGCAAACTCTGTTGGGGAGATGCCAATAAAGATTGGACTTTGAACCGCTGAGAATGCCAATAACCATTGGACTTTGACTTGCAGGGAAATGTCGAATCTGACTGTTGAGGAAAAGAATACTCTGACTTCTCACCATCTTCAAACTGCTTGAGAATATTCCATCGTCTTACCCTGCTGAGAGTGAGGAATCCACCTACACTGTTGGGGGTAAGAAATCTTCATAAAGAAACCTTTTCCGATTTGAGGACGATTCTCTGCTAGGGGAAGAATATCAATTTCAACACCTTGGTGGGAAAAGATATCTTCTAGTTCTTTGCTGGGGAAGAGGCTTAATACTTCAAGTTTCTGCTGATTGATTGCATGCCGATTGTCAAGAGTGAACAACGGTTCCTTTATGACTTGCCCCAGACCACCGAGTCCAATAGAAAGAAATCATCTCAAGAGGATTTTACAGAAGACTGAGCGTTCACACTGCCCCAGGGTCTTCAAACTCTTGGAGAGATTCATCGAATCTCGACGTAACTGCCCCAGACTGTATGATCTGTGAAGGAATTTGCCCCGAGAGGACTTGTAGTGACTTAAAATATTCTGCCTCAGTACTTTAAACCTTGAAGAGGTACCTCTAATTAACCGTCTTCTGGAGAGGACAACTTCTCATGCTCCGGAGGTGGCCTGCCTCGCTACGAGCTTTAAAGTGACTTTGCCCCTGATCTTCGAATGAATGCCCCAAAATAACTGAACTTTAGAGAGATTTCTCGACGTGACTGCCCCAGATTGGCTACATCTCATCACGACTTACTGGGGAGAGCCCACTCTGCACTGAGTCTCTTGGCGACATGCCCCTTGATATGACTGTCCTTCAGAATTTTCAAGTGTCCCAACTCGGCAGGATCAAGCTTCTTGACTAGCATTAACTGTGTAAGCTTCATTGATGCTTAGGCACATGTATGCAAGCAGAACAAGTTTATTATGAGAATGGTACTTCTAATGCAACAAACATGTTAACCTTGCAGTTTATTGAAAATATGTCCTCAAACCTGTGAACGAGTCACTAGTTACGACATTGATTTTTGAATGGAAAACAATACGCACATGCAATACCAACAAAAATCTTATTAGCACAAATCATGGGAGTCAGGAACGTTATCTCGTTGAAGTACGCCTTCAGAATAAACCCTGTTTCAATTAGGACTTTTAAGGGTTGTAACGTGGCCTGGTTCACGGTTTTAGAAAAAAGGATTTATGGCTCAAACTTTGTTTGTACCCACCCATTCTCCTTGATGTTCTTCAGTCCTACATCCAGTTAATTTGGCACAAGCGCTCATCTCCCAAAAGGATCTTTGTGAGGATCGATGGTTAAGGAACCCATGAGGTCTTTGAAATGACAGTCACCCCTTTTGTCTTCAGTGTTTCGGTCACATGACTTGTTCCTTATCGTGGATTTTCTCTTGATCGTTTCTTTTTCATTTTTCGCTTTTTTTATTTCCCTGATTTTGCCTGGACTGATTCTTTCTGAGTTTTTCAATTTTGAAGTTCAGTGGGATGCCCTAACTTTTGCCTAAGTCACTTGTTTTCAATTTTGGACTTAGCGGGCTTTCTTTCTTCTTTTTCCTCTCTTTTTTTTTTGAACAAATCGTGTGACACTGGCTGTCTGACTTGCTTGAGAGGGTTGTGACTACCTCATTACTTTGAACACTGATGGATAACCATTGTGGTTTCACATCTCTTGACCTCCTCAAGGTAATGGATCCTCAGATGCACACTCCTTTTGAAATATGAATGCTTGGTCAAATTACTGACAACTACCCTGCCCCTGGGTAAATGTGAGGGTTTTTTCGAATGAAAAGAAACTCCTACTTCAAGGTTCAAAGGGGTTGACGAGGGTCTATCTCCCTTATATCTCCGGTATTTGGGGATTTGAAGCAATGCATGTACATCCTCAACAGGTTTTTATCCGAAAGCATACAACCAAAGATTTTGCGTTTTTACCTCATCATCCTCCCTCCAAGAGTTTAAGCAAGAAAATTGGTATTGCAATGCGCAGAAACAATATATGAATGAATAAAAATGAATTACTTCGAGAAAAACATATTCATTACATTAAAACATCATTCAGAACACAAACAAGTTTTTTTATGCATACAATGCTTTAACAAGAAATGAAAACTACAAATGAAAGTGCAGCAAAGAAGCTGAAGATTGCCATCGCTGAGGAGGCTTGATTCTGTCTGGACGTCCTTGCAAATTGAGTGCTCACTTGGGACATGAGTCTTTAATTGATGTACATATCATCTTCAGTGAATGCAATGATCTCTGAGTCCACCAGGTCTTGCACCTTGTGCTTGAACACGTTGCAATTTTCAATGGAATGACCCGGTGTGTCTGAGTGATACTCGCATCTAGCATCCAGATCATAATCAGGAGGAATGGGGTCAGGAACAGTCTTGGCATCCCTTAGCTCAACCAGAGAGCTCTCAAGTAAACGGGCAAGAACATCACTGTGAGGAATAGGGAGTGGATCGAACCTTCTCGCAGGCCTTCGGGATCTTTGTTGTCTCTGTTGCTGAGGAGCATAAGGTCGCTGATACTGAATAGGCTGTTGAACAACAGAAGGAAAATATACGGCACTAGTTTCTCCTTCCTTTCCTTTGGAGGACCCAGCATAAGGTTTCTTTGCATCTTCAACAGCAATTCGAATCTTTCCCGTCTTGATGCCATTTTCGACTCTTTCTCCTGCCAATACAAGACCTGAAAATCCAGATGACACACATCCAACCAATTTCTCATAATAATGCCCCTGAAGCATATCCATGAACATATCAACAAGCTCTCTTTCCAACATCGGAGGTTGAACTTGGGAAGCCAATTCACGCCACCTCTGGGCGTATTCTTTGAAGCTTTCGTTTTGTCTCTGAGAAAGACTTTGCAATTGCATTCTACTGGGCGCCATGTCCGTGTTGAATTGGTAGTGCTTGATGAGAGCCTCTACCAAATCTCTCCAGCTTTTAATATGCGTTCTCTCCAAGCTCATATACCAGTCTAAAGATGCCCCAGTTAAGCTGTCCTGAAAGAAATGCATCAGCAGCTTCTCATCATCCGTATGGGCAGACATTTTGCTGGAATATGCCATGATGTGAAGCTTAGGGCAGGTGGATCCATTGTACTTCTCGAAAGTAGGTGCCTTGAACTTCGGAGGAACCTTCACACCTGGGACCAACCCTAAGTCATACATGTCCATACCCAAATCATTCTGGCCCTTTAAAGCATTCACTCTCTCTTCGAGCATACGGAACTTCTTGTCCGCCTCAGTAGGGAAATTCATCTCAGCATCGTAAAATTGTTCTTCCTGATTATCCACCTTCTGACGAGGGACATGAATCCTAGCAGCACTTCCTCTGGATTGACTCATAGGAGAGGGTGGAGGAAGATCAACACGTGGAGGATTCACAACTCCGCCCGGAGTATTACCAGCAACATTCCCATTACCAGCCTCTGGGATAACAACAGTCCTTTGAATAATTGCCTCTAGTTCCTCTTGTTGTTGAGCCATGCCCTGCATCATCTCAAAGAACTGAGCCATACGAGTCTGGAATTCCGACAACTCTGCTCGCATCTGATCCATGATCCTTCTCTGGTTGCTTCAAGTTGCGTAGTAGTGAGAAGTCAGGTTTGCAGTTCTGGAGACAATAGCAAGTCAGAATAAGAATCCCCTTCTGAGAATACCTGTTATGCATATGAGTATGAGAATGCAAAATGTTATGCAATGCAAATGTAAAGACATAGGATCAAGGTATCCCCAAATGCTCTGGATAAGTGCAGTGCTGATGACTGAATAAGCTCATAGGTCTGCTCTGAAGAGAATACCGGAACAACAGAATATCCGAATAATCATAATATCATAACACCAGGCTGATACTGATAAGAAATCCAAAGTACCGGGTAGGTATAAGGTCAAGGTTACCTGCAAACCTGTAAACACCCCCGCCCCTCTCACATGTGGGTACTAGGATGTTCAGTATCCCGGGCTCTCAGGTCGAGAAATGATGATACGTTCACCATTTCTGGTTTGGCATCATCATCAATCGAGGAGGCCTCAACTAATTCTCCAAAACGAAAGGTCCTCAGCTTCTGGCACTGAGGTCGAGAAGCAATAATACATTCATCCCTCAGGGTACAGTACTATCGCCAATCGAGGAGTGCCTCCACTGATTCTCTTTCAAAAAGGACAATCTATAGCAAGTTCCCAGCATTGGGTCCTTGGATCGAGAATGTGCAATGGGTTTGCCACAGAATGTGGTCTGCCACTGTCACAACTCGGAAGGAGTGCCGCAACTGAGTTCTCGGGAATGGTCGCCAGAGTCGACAGTTCCTCAAGAGAATAACTACTGGCCTGCATAACATGCAGTAGCAGAAAGCTCCTGATAGAACCTCGTCTGGTTGTGGGCCTCATGAACAACAATACGTGGTCACCACCACGCAAGCGTCATGACTATCCACTCTAATACCTATGTGTGTACTCAAGCCTGGGTAGTGAGCTTATCTCTCAGAACACCCCGCCCGCCAAACAGAAAACAACAGCACAGTCCAGCACAATAATGATATGTAATGCAGTAAATGCGATAAATACAGTAATGTACAGTAAAGCAGTAAGTAACCATACAATAAAATGGTAAATATAGCACAACAGTAAACACCCAATGAAAGAAAAGCAAACAAGCGCTAGGATTGACTCGCTTAGGATGGACCAGCAATAGGTCAACCTGTCCCCAGCAGAGTCGCCAGCTGTCGCTCCCGGGATTTTCATCCAGGTACAAATGCGAAAGTGGCACCGAAACAGAGTCGCCAGCAATGTGTATTTATCCCATGAGAGGGAAAGGAAACACCGCATAAACCTGAAGGAAAGGATAGAGCATGGTCTTGCGACCAAGAGAATGGGTAAGGGAGTCGGTTACGCGAAGGGAAGGTATTAGCACCCCCTCGCGTCCATCGTACCCGATGGGATCCACGCTTGCTTCTCTCAATCAAAGGGTGTAAGAAACTGGATACTGGAAAAGGAACTGAAAGAAAGAAAGGAGAGAGAAAGGAAGGAGAACAAATGTAGGGAAAATAAAAGAAGTGCTCGAATGGGCCCTACCCCACTGCCTACGTATCTCATCGGGCACATGAGAATCAGAGCGACGTAGTTCCCCTCACTAGGGATGGATTGTTTGTGTTTTTTAGGAACAGCCAACGTTCTAGCTCAGGTGTTTGCAGGCTCGCTGGTCCGAGTGCATTACCATCTTGCAAGAGAACGAGTAGAAGCACGTTCGTACGCTGAGAATGAGTGAGGTGAGAAAAGAATTCCCGAAGGAAAGACGTTGTTGTTTGTTTTTGTCTTTTAGGAGTTTTTCATTTGTTTGCATACGATAGTGTATCTAAATCTTAGTCATTGGAATGTGTACCTTCTCACATTCCAAGATGGAACGAGTAAGAAAGCACATTAAGAGTGAAGAAGACCCCCACACTTAGTTCCAATTGTCAAGGTTCAAACACACTAGCATACTTGTATTTGTTAAGTGTTTTTGTTGATTATGAAATGAAGAAGTGTTTTTTATTTGTACCTTCAACAAGTATTGCATTTAAGTCCCTCATACAAGATCAAATGTTTAACACATTGACCCAAGATGGGCTATATGCTACACATTCTAAGATTATAAGAGAATACCCCTTATAACCTTTTCTTTATATGAAAGGCCTAAATGCAATAAATGCTTACCTTTATTAGATATTTTGAATTTTCTTTGAGATGAGAAGATGAAAGACTCAAGAGGAGAAAGATAAAATCTATGGACTAAGACTCAATCCTAGTTGATTAGTCAAGGGATTGATCCTAATGGTTTGTGAGGTTGCAAAACCTAAAGTCTAAAGAAAGAAGGAATTAAACAATTCACTTCTAAAGAAGAAGATGAATTGTAATTCACAAAGGGAAAGTGATGAGTTATTAAAAGAAAGCACATAAGTGCTTAACAAAACACAAAATGGAATTGTAAAAGAGATGAAAGGAAAGAAATTTGAATGTGGATTCCTTATCCACACTCAATTGAAACTTACCAAAGCCCCTACATGGTTAGTAAACATGTGTCAGAAATATAGGGAGTAAAAGAACATTTATGCACCATAAAGCTCAAAAGAATTAGATGAGAAATCAAATTCTAAGGTCACAACCAGAATGTACATCACATGGAAAACAAATGATTATCATCAAGCAAACTCAAGTGGATAGGCAACAAACATCATCCATGACATTAGAACATGATACCATAAGAAAAGGGAGAATGAAAGATGAAAAGAAATGGAAGAAACATGCATAAATGGAGCATGTAATCCAAGGATCAGAATTGAAATGAAATGAAAAATGATTCACAAACATCTCACAAGTATTCATGCATGACACATCAAAGCATTTAAGAAGTGATAGAAGAAGTAGAATTGAAATGGAAGTTCCAAACAAAGGAAAGTGCAAACATAACATGTTAAAGGTGCACAAGGTTCAAATGAAAGTCAACATGCAAGGAGGACATACAATATGTACCAATGACCTATAATGTCAAGTGAATGGTTCACCAAATATGCAAATGATCATGCCATTATGTACAAATGAAATCATGTAAACATGCACCAATATTGAGATGATATGACATGTTATTATGCTTCAAAGGTAATGCATTAAACAAAAATTAGATGGCCTCATGAAAATTATGAAAACATGGTATTGAAGTTCACAAATCAGAGATGAATCACATATCAAAGTAGCACGCAAGAAACCAAGGCAAAATGATGTCAAACAATGCACTTAGGTCAAGTAGACACACCATACAAAGTAGCACAAAAATGAACACCAAACATGCCATAAACTGACCCAAAAAAAATAAAATAAAAATCACCTAACATACCACAAGATGATAATGACTCAATGCAAAAAGAAGAGCATCAAAACAATTTTTAATGATTGAGAACAAAAATGCACAAATTTATGTATCACAATAAGCATGCATACAAATAAAACTCAAAGAAAATTATGGAACAGGGGCAAAAAGGTCATAAAATCAAGAAATAAAATCATGAAAAAATTTCTAAATGTTTTAATGATGCTCATGAATTTCTGTTGAATTTTATGATGATGTTTGATATTTTTAAAAATTAAAAAGTAAACGTGTAGAAAATAAAAATAAAATAAAGTGAAATGAGGACTGGGGGTGTAAACATAGTAAACTATCAGTTCAAATTAATTGGGCTTTTAAAAGAGGGGTTTGGATATCAGTTTAGTCCAAGGTCCAAGTCTGCGCAAAACACACTAACAAACATACACTCTCAGTCAACAAAATTGACTCACTCATGGCCATTGGATCAAGTCAAGGTCAAACGAAAGTCAAAGTAACCAGATCTAACACACGCGCATGAGTGACCACACACATTACCATGCACCGCACCACATTTTGATTAAGTGAGATCAGAAATAAAACATGTGAGGTGCACATGCATTTTAATGTGCTGGCACGTCCTGAACCACACGATCACGAAAAATGAACGGACAGGATTAGAACACACATAAACCCTAACATTCAAAGCTGCCGGCCGGAGAGGGACCTCCGGTCACCTTCTCCGGCGAGAACCACCACCTGCAACTTTCACATCTCACCAAAATGTACAATACGCATACCAAATGGAAGCTGAGCTCATGCACATCATGAATCTACCACTATTTTTCACATAATACACATACACATGGAGAACAGAGAAGATTAAAACATGCCCTAGGTTTTGCAACTAAGCCTTTAGAAGGCCTATCAACTAGCCAGTTTGAGCAGAGCTTCTAGCAAGCTTAAAGCACCAAAAAACAAGTGAAAATGACTAGAAATCGTGCAATCCAAGTTCAAAAGTTCAAACCTGAAAGTGATGAAGCTTTGAATACAAAAGAATACCAGAGGAAAGTGCTTCTTCCTTGAGCTTCACTTGGCCAAATAAAGGCTTGAGAGCTTGAATTCGTGCAGAAAATCAATTGGAATTTGATACTGAACTTCTTTAACTGGACCTATGCACTCTTGTTCTTGATTCCCAAAGCAGAATAATGATGAAGATGGAGATGAAATGTAGAAAAAAGATGGTTAAACTCGTGTGCAAGCAGAAGAAAAGTGGAGAGAATGTGAGAGAGATTCAGTGTGAAGAATGAGAAAAAATGAAGCTGAAGAACGAATTTGTGAAGGAGTTTTCTATTTATAATGTGAGCTAACTATAGTTTAATGAGTTGAGTTAGGGTGAGTTATCATGGTTAACTGAGTCATCCCTAACTAACTGAGTCAAGTTAGTTAGGGAGAGCAATGGTATGGTGATGGCAACTCATGATAAACTAAGGTGGAGGTGAAGAGAAGTGAAATAGCAAGACTGTGTAGCAGAAACTTGCTCAGCAAGTTTGTTTCTTTCCATTCCCATGTATGCCAAGGCAAGTGTGCAAGGTGTAAGTCATGTGTGTTTGGTTTAATGTGGAAAGTTGATGTGATGAAGTGTTTGGGGTGTGTGTGAACCAAAATCGTGCACCAGTCTGTCAATGCATCAGTATCAACATGAGGTGGTTTGAGGAAGTTTTTCTCTCTACTCAATGAATGAATTGGTGTGTTTTAGGAGTCATTGGAAAGAGGAGATGTAATGCTACATGTTTGGTATGAAAAATGAAATGAAATGATGCTTGGAAGAGGTTGAAAAATAACTTGTAACACATAGGTTTGGAACTGGTATGAGGGCGTGGCAAAGGTTGGTTGACAAGGTAACATGGCCCCTAGGTTTTCAGCATGATCAAAGCACATTGGACTCAACATAAATTCTTGACCTTTGATCAAATGAAAAAAACATGAACACCAATCTTAAAGATCTCACATAGAGGAACAACTTTCATGTTGAAAAATTTTTCATTTGAGGCCTCTAACCGTGAGTAATTGATCCAAACATTTGGCCCACCATGTGTTTGTGAAAACTACATGCGCGTGACCTGAAAATCTTGGTCATGACCTAGTTTTGAACCTACTTTGCTCAAACTTTGATCAATCATATCTCACTCAATTTTTATCCAATAGAGATGTTCCACATATGGATGTGAAGCTTAAAACAAGATCTTTTGTTGTGGCCGAGTGGAATTTTCATTTGGTGCTTCAATTTTAACTGGCCTTGGTTCAAACTCTGATGCAAAATGGCCAAAACTTGCTATTTTTAGTAACCCTTCTTCTTCCAAAAATGGCAACTTTCCACATCTTGATTTTTTCATGATTCCTTTGGAGTTTCTTGACCAAATTTTGTACATTGGACATTTGTAACATGAATTTCATGGTTTTGGGCTCAAAAAGTCAAGAGTTGACTTTTTCTTATGATTATTTGACTTGCCCCCAAATTTCCTGATTTTTGATCTTTCTTCCAATTGATCCACTTCTAAAACCAATTGAGAGGCAATTTTCCACATACATACACTTAAGAACATATGGAATACCATGCCATCAAGTTTTGTCCAAAAAATCAAATATATCCTGATTTAATTGGAAACCCTAGTTTTGGTGCCCACCTCCTAGGAGAAAAATGTGCAGTCTTCAATTTCAAATTCCTCAGAGTATGTTGTGTATTCTCTTAAAGGATGATGAGATATACCATTTGCAGGTGACTTTGGACCAATGAGTTATCTCTTTTGAGGGTTTTCCTTCATTTTTTGAACCTCTGGCATAGTGAAAGATGTAGTGCTTCAATCTCCTATCGAATCTCACTTTCTTGAGGTATTGGATGGTCAATTGAGATAATATGAGACATGAAAGACCTCTTGGTTTGCCTTGAGGCAACTTGATTGACCTTTTTGTGCTTTGAATGATCCCTTGATTGTCCACCTTCCACCTGATCACATGCCCTGATGGTAAGAAGGATGTTATGCTTCATTTTTCTATGTTAAATGCAATGTAATGTTAATGAGGTGGATATGATATGATAAATGATAATGCTATGCTAAGATGACAAAAAGAGAGAGCAAATTTTGGGGTATTACACCCACCTCCGAAAGAGTCGGTCTGCCCACGCTCCGGAGATCTCGGAACCGTAACTCCAGGGAGAAAACCACGTGTTGGTCTTCCCTACGCCACGTAAGCCCTGGCAGTTATCTGCATTAGGCCTAGCAATCCAACCCAGTGCAGACGACCGTTGGCCCAGCACTGGGGGTACAATATAAATACCCTCTCTCATGTGAGGGTCAGGTTACATTCTATTCTAACTCTTACTCTCAGTTTCTGTACTTGCTTGCTCTAGTCCTAACTTTGGAATCAGGTACGATCAGTGGCGCCGTTTGCTGGCCACTAATCTACTTTATGATCAGGTACGATCAGTGGCGCCGTCTGTGGGAAACTTTACTTCCCCGTTTTTCTCTTCGTAAAACCAAAGCAGCTTTCATTTTCTGACAACCATGGCCACCACCCAACCTGAGGCCAAGACTCCAGACACCGCCTTCGCACAGTTCAACAACGGAGATGACCACGAGGACAATGTAGTCGTTAGCATCGATGAAGGCGACGAAAGGGACGGGCGTACTGCCTCCCTTTCCTCTGAAGACGCGGCATACAATGCCGCCCAACAGGACATCACCCCAACTGTCTAACAGCCGATCCCCGAGCCACCAAATGTTGATCCCAACACGGTGGCCCTGTTTGCTCTGATCAATCAGACCAACCAACTGATCTCCTAGTAGAACGTGAGGATAAAAGCACTCGAAAGGAGGCGACAACGACGCTTTCCCCCGTGGAGACATCGTCTCCCTCCATCTCCCACTCGTTCTTCTTCCCCGTGAAGGACACCATCGGTCGACTCTCGGAGCCCTTCCCCCCAACCTGCGGGACGCCGCCCACGCCTGGAATGACCCCAGCCTGTGGTCGCCCAGAAGCTCCATCTCTCCCCTCCTTGGAAGGAACAACAATGCTCCCCTTCCCAGAAGAGGAGTAAAGCTGACGGCAAAAAGCCGAAGAGTCGTCCAAGAAGTTCCCCCCGACGACACAGGCCTGGTTGGGGCAACCACTCCCCGTCACGGTCACTAGTTAGGAGTGACGAGGATGACCAGTGGACCCTGTTGTCCAAGGAGATTATGGAGACCCCTATACCTGTGGGGATGGAAAAGCCTCCACCCTTGGGGACGTACGACGGCACCGCCGACCCCGACGATCACGTAGAGAGCTTCGAGGTAATGCTCGACTACTAGAATGTCCGGGGAGCCATCAAATGCAGGCTCTTCCCGACCACCCTTCAGAAAGGGACCATGGCGTGGTACAAAAGCCTCAAGCCGGAGTCCATCACTGCTTGGAAAGAACTGAAGAGACAATTCTCCAGGCATTTCACTGCGTCCCGACGCCACCTGAAGACGATGGCCTCCCTGGAAGCCATCCTCCAAGGGAAAGATGAATCTCTCAGAGATTACATCGAGAGATTCAATCGGGAAGCCATCGAGGTACCCGCTACCGATGACATGAAGAAGTTCCTGATCGAGCGGGGACTGCGTCACGGGACCGAGTTCGCCAAGGCTGTGGGCATCCATAGACCCCGCAACTTGGAATACCTCATCCACAGAACCCAATCATACATCTAGTTTGAAGAGTCGGAGGCTGCCCACGTTGCCCGCGACTCGCGACACCAAGAGGACCCCCGGAGCTCCAGGGATGAAGACGCTACTGCCCCCCGACGCAGGGGAGAGAGAAGACGCGAAGGCCGTCCCAGGGACTCTCGCGAGCCGAGAGGTCCAGCTAGCTGGTTCACGCAGTACACTCCACTCACTGTTCCCCGCAAGCGAATTCTCTCCGAGTGCGCTAACTCGGAATTTCATAAAGGGGGTGTCCGCTTTCCGAAGCCAACACCCCCAAATCAAATACTGACAAGTCCCAATACTGCAGGTTCCATCGGAGCCACGGACATGTCACTGAAGACTGCATCCACCTCAAGGATGCGATAGAGATCCTAATCAAGGAGGGGTATCTGAAATAGTATACAAAGAGGAACGAAGCTCCTCGACAAGATGCACGGGATGCGCAAAGCGTCGAGGAGACGACCCCTCCTTCCAGAGAGAACAGACTGCAAGTTGCTCTAAGCGTCACTCGGCCAGAGGACTTTTACATCCCCGAAGAGATCTAGGACCCCGCGGCAGTTCGCAGCCTATGGGAGAGTTTTCCCCCTGAGGACCCTGTCATGGCCCGTAGCACATGGGAAAATTTCCCCACGACAATGGTTATATCCGGCGGGGGTTTCAACTAGGTCTCCGTCGGTCAATCAAGCGAAAGTTCGACGAGCTGGAATCTGCGAGCTCGGCACAGACTGCCACCTTTGAGAAGGTGCAAGGGAAGTCGAACCCCATCACATTCTACCTCGAGGAATTGCCCGGCAGTGCGCCCAACTCCATCATCTCTCTCCTGATCCGGACGCAGATGGCGAATTTTGACGTCCACAGAATCCTGGTCGACCAAGGGAGTTTGGTGGACATCATGTATGCCCACCTCTTCGAAACCCTCAAGCTCGACAAAAAGCATCTGACCCCTTACGTGGGCTCGGATCTACGGGGTTTCAATTGCACCACCACCAGACAGTGGGGCTATGTTGAACTGATGGTCACTTTCGGGAACGAGGACACTGCCCGACAAGTCAAGACCCGCTTCCTAGTGGTTGATTGCCCCTCCCTGTATCAATGCATCCTGGGGAGAACCACCCTGGCCGAACTAACGGCGATACCATCTACAGTCCATCTAAAGATGAAGTACTATACGGCCAGAGGCCGGGTCGTCACCATGCACAGAGACATTGAAGCCGCGAGGAGATGCTTCGAAGATGCAACCAAGGGTTTGAGCTCAATCAACGTCAAGCCCAAACCCAGAGAGAAGTCAACCTCAGACGCAGTACAGAAGCCACTCCTGCGCGTCAACACGGTGGACCTCGACAGTCGCTTCCCCGACGAGCAGAAAGAAGAGGGAGCAACAGACAATGACCTCCCAGCTGAAGGCAACAGGCAACCTCTCCACCCAACGCGCCCCATCCCAGATGGAGAATTCGAGCTCCTCGCCCTCGAAGATGATCCAGATAGGAGCGTAAAGATCGGCACTGGGCTCCCCGACCTGGCGAAGAAGCAGGTGAAGGCATGCCTCCGAGAGAACGCTGATTTGTTCACATGGAGTGCGTCATAGATGCCCGGCCTTGACCCAAAAATGGCCTATCACTAGCTCACTGTAGATCCAGCCGCTAGGGCTATAGTGCAACGTAGGCGTAGGCGGTCTCCCAAGAAAGCGGAGGCTGCTGAAAAAGCTGTAAAAGACCTCTTAGAGGCAAATTTTATTTCGGAGGCTAGGTACACAACCTGGATGTCCAACGTTGTACTTGTCAAGAAAAATAATGGAAAATAGAGGATGTGCAATAACTATACCGATCTTAACCGGGCCTGCCCGAAATATTCTTATCCATTGCCTAACATCGACCAGCTGGTCGACAATTATGCAGGTTTCAAACTATTATCCTTCATGGACGCCTACTCGAGGTACAATCAAATCCCCATGGCCAAGGCCGACAAGCAGCACACCGCTTTCATGACCGAGTCGGGCAATTACTACTACAACGTAATGCCCTTCGGCCTGAAGAACGTCGGCGCGACCTACCAGCGGATGATGAACAAAGTCTTTCAGGGAGAGATCGGCGACATGCTTGAGGTCTAGATGGACGACATGATCGTCAAATATGCAGAAGAAGTCGGCCACGCTGCCCATCTCAAAAAGGTCTTTAGTACAACGAGCAAATGCAGGATGAGGTTCAACACCGAAAAATGCACCTTCGACGTCCGAGCGGGCAAGTTCCCCGGTTTCTACCTCACGGAGTGAGGAATCGAGGCAAACCCCGACAAATGCAGGGCATTCTCTGAGATCCTGACCCCGAACTCGAAGAAGTCGATATAATCGCTGAACAGGATGCTGACCTCACTTTCCTGCTTCGTGGCCAAGTCCACACAGTACGCACTCCCATTTTTCAAGCTTCTTCGCCAGAAATCCACGTTCGAATGGACCGAGGAGTGCAAGTAAGCGCTCCTCCACCTCAAACGGGTCCTTTTGCAACCCCCGGTTCTCTCACGACCAGTGGGCGGGGAGACGTTATTCATATACCTCACCATCAAGAGCGAAGCAGTCAGCGCAGTCCTAATCTGGGAAACCACCGACGGGCAGAAGCCAATTTACTTCACCAGCAAAGCCCTCTAAGGTCCGGAACTTAGGTACCAGCAAATCGAAAAGGTTGCTCTGGCTCTTGTCACCGCGGCCAGAAGACTGCGACATTACTTCTTGGCCCACAGGGTCGTGGTGAGGACCGAGCAACCCGTGCGACAACTCCTCGGCCGACCAGACATGGCGGGGAGGATGCTCAGATGGTCGCTCGAACTTGCTGAGTTCGACATCTAATATGAAGGGAGGAAGGCCCTGAAAGCTCAGGTGGATGATCTACGTCGACGGGGCATCTAGCTCGACAGGCAGCAGAGCAGACATCATCCTCGAAAACGGGGAAGGTATCCTGATCGAAGTCTCGCTCATGCTGTCTTTCCCGACATCGAGCAATCAGGCCGAGTACGAGGCTTTTCTTGCCGGGTTACGCTTAGCTGAAGACCACGGTGCCAAAGAGGTCAGAATATTCATCGACTCCCATCTCGTGGCCTCCCAGGTACAAGGATAATACCAATCCAAGAACGACAGCCTTATCGAATACTTGGCTCTAGTGAAGGAAACAATGAAAAAGTTCTCCTCAGCGGAAGTGAATCACATCTCACGCGAACACAATACTCGAGCGGATGTTCTATCGAAACTCGCAAGCATAAAGAAGAAGGGCGGGAACAAATCCGTCATTCAAGAGGTGCTCTCTCGTCCGAACATCGAGAAAACCGTCCCTGCGGATGACGTGAACACCATTGGGGATAGCCATAGCTGGATGACCTTGATGTACGAGTACCTTAGCACAGGTAAGCTATCCAACAACCCTAAAGATGCTAGAGTTATTAGGCGACGTGCCTGCTCCTATACAATCGTCGAAGACAAATTATATTGATGCGGCTTCTCGATCCCTCTTCCCAGGTACGTCGAGGAGTCCAAGGTCCCCGATATACTCCAAGATATCCACGAGGGGATCAATACGCAACACCTCGGCAGATGATCACTAGCCTGTAAAGTGTTATGAGTAGGGTACTACTAGCCCACCATGCAGCAGGACGCCAAGGAACACGTCAAGTGTGACAGATGCCAATGACACGGGGACATGCACCTGGCCCTGCCCAGTGAGCTCAAAACGCTCTCATCCTCGTGGCCATTTGCATGGTGGGGGATGGATATCCTCGAGCCCTTCGTCATGGGGTCATACCAAAACAAGTACCTGATCTTCGGTGTCAATTATTTCACGAAGTGGATCTAGGCTGAAGCCCTGGCCAAAATCACGGCCCATAACATACTACGTTTCTACAAGAGGAACATACTAGCCCGGTTCGGCGTGCCCCAGGCAATTTTCACAGACAACAGGACACAATTCACTGATAAGAACTTTCAGGACTTCGTCGCGAAGCTGGGCATGAAGCAACACTTCACCTCGGTTGAGCACCCACAAACTAACGGCCAGGCTGAAGTCGCGAACAGGGTGATCCTGCGAGGTCTGAAACGGAGACTGTTCGACGCCAAGAAAAGATGGGTCGAGGAGCTACACAGCGTCCTCTGGGCCTACAGAACAACCCCACACTCCACTACCAGGGAGACCCCCTTCCGTTTGACTTACGGAACTGAGGCGGTGATCCCTGTGGAAATAAGGGAACCTTCGAGAAGAACGGAGTCTCCCCTCGACGAGGAGACGAATGATGAGGCCCTCCGGGAGGAGCCCAACTTCGTCGAAGAGATAAGGTCGGGCGCGCCCCTCCTCGAAGCCTCACTCAAGAAGAAGATAACTCTACGTTATAACAACAAAGTTATTAAACGTGATTTTCAGGTAGGCACACTCATTCTATGAAGGAACCAGAAAGATTTGCGAGAAGGCAAGCTTGCCGAGAACTGGGAGGGCCCCTACCGCGTCCGCGCGAAAACGGGGACAGGAGCCTACTACCTCAAAAATCTACACGGGGAGGAACTTGTTTGACCATGGAATACTGAAAAGCTTAAACAATATTACAGTTAAACACTGCCCGCGACCCATTCGCGTCGCGACTACGGGGGCACACTAAGGTACAAGTGCAACCCCCCTCGAGACAAAAAGACAAGGTTTTGCGTTGTGTGTGCGCGAGGACCCTTGATCTGACGGGGACACCTCAACCAAGCTCCACCGCTGCCGTACCAGTTTGGCAGGGCACCTAGCTCGTGATGGGAAGCATACGCCACGAAGCTAAGACCTTGATCGAGCTCTAAGCCTCGTTGAAGGTCAGAACACAGCTCTGACCACTCGACCAGTTCCCTGCACTGTCGAGGATCAACAAAGTCGAGCGAAATCCACAATAACTTAGTTAAAAACAACACAAATATATCATCAAACATACAAACATCACACACATATAGCGAAAGACAGTACAATAGAATCAGGCAGAAGCCCATTGTTTAGAAAATACATACAAATATCACAAGCCCCTGGTGCGCAGGCCGGGCAAAAGTCATTACGAAATCACGGAACACATGCTGAACTAAATAAAGTCAAAAGAAAATGGCACGTAGGCCAACTAAGCAAAAGAAAAGCTAAACAACTGTGTTGTCCTCAGGCTGCTCGTCTTCCATAGTCTCGTTGTCATCATCCTCCTTGGACGCCGGTGGGATAATCTGACCTTCGACCACATCATGGTAAGGGTCAGTCCCTTCAGTGATGAGGTCAGGGTTCACGATTCTTAGCTGCTCCACGGCGTTAGGAAAGGCCACCTCGACAGCCTGAAGGATATCCTGCTCGGTCTGCCTGAGCTTCGCGATCAAGTCGGCCTGAGAGGTCAGTAGCTTGTCGTCCTCAGTTTTGTTTTTAGTAGGTCGGGCAGCCACCTCCAGCTCGGCGATCCTCGCTAGGAGATTCTTCCTCTCTTCAGCGGCGCTCTTCAGCTTCCCCTCCAACTGTCCCTGAAGCTCGACCTGGGCTTCATTATGCTTTTTGCACTCCGCAAGGTCCTTGCCCAGTTTCTTCATCTCGGCCTTAACTGACTTGAAGCTATCCTGCAGTTTGGTCAGCTCCGCTGATGGACAAGTTTCATCATTCAGGACCAAGGCTGTAGCGCAAACCCGCATCATCGCGGCCAAGTCCTCCACCAAGGTTTTTCTCCTCGAAACCCGATCGGCACCTAGGATGACCTGGGCTTTAGATTTGCTAACGGTCGGTGAGTTGGCCCCTGAGAAGAGATTCGGCCTCAGGTGACAAGGCGGGAACACAAACTTCTCACTGGGGGGCTCTCCGTAAGGTCGACCTGCTCCTGCTCGGTGGTTCGCTACCTTTTCGGGGACCCTTGCGAGTTAGGAGTTTGGATACACTGAGGGGAGCCAGAGGAATCCTCGGATGCAGGGATAGGACCTGGGCGCTGCTGCCGGATCTGTTCGACTCGTCCCTTTCCGCTCTTCTTCGAACCTCGAGTAGCTGCCAACTTCTTAATACGCTCCTCCGCGCTCGACATTTTGCCTGCAAAGGAAAAATTGAAACATGTCACTAAACTGAAGACAAAAATGTACAAAAAAGCCTAGCCAAGGAGTTGTTCGCTACCTAACAGCTCGAGGGAGTCCTCGTCGGAAAATGTCTCGAGGAGGGCCCTAGTATTAATCAACCAGGCCTCTTCTAAGATCTTCCCTTCCCTGTCACAGATAAATTTCCCATCCGGAGTCACGAGCTGCGCAAGTTTAAAACCTGAGACGAACTTGACTATCTCCTCGTGGGCCAGACGGTCATCTTCAGCCAGTGCACCCGGGCTAAATATGTAGCTGTCTGTGCCTCTTGAAGTGCTCCTTCGTCCAATGCAGGGGGGAACTTCGCTTCGAGGATCTCCACCCGCTGCCCGTCTATTTCTTTGAACACCCGGTTGTACACTGTCTCCGCGGACTTGAATTAGATAGGCTTCATGATATAATACCGGGACTTGAAGTGGCGGACAAAGTCCATATAAGTCCGGAATAGCCTGCTCACTTGCTTGAAGGATACCCAACCATGCCTTCCCTCGATCGTCTACCTCTGTAGGTGAAAAATACGGAAGAACAAAGGTATGGTTGCCCCTATGTGGAGGTACCGACAGACGAGCTCAAAAGTGCGAATGAAGGCAAGAGCGTTGGGGTGAAGTTGCAAAGGTGCCAAGCACAGCTAAGTGAACACCTCTTGCTGGAAATCGCTGAAGGGCAGGCGCCAGCCCGCCTCGTCAAAAGTAAACTCATACAGAGGGAATCTCATCCCTTTGAACCTCAAGCAGATGTGGTGGTGTGCTAGAGGCTTGTACACCATCCATTTCTTCGAGAAGCCCTCGCAGCGATCCTCGACAGTGGCAAATGCATCATTAGAATCCATAGCGAACTGAGACGCGACGCCCAGAGGCTCCTCGCTAGCCCAGTATTCTGGTGGCCGTTCCTCATCACCGGTGATCAGCGCCAAATGGGAGTCAGGCTCATCCTCGGTCTCTATGAATCCTGCTGCCATGGTTACCATTTTACCTGAAAAGCAGAAGGAATTGGTGAATTCGATAATCCAGGTCAAATTCACCCTTCCACCGTAAATCAAGTGAAAGGGAAAAGAAAGGGTCGGGGAACATACTCAGAAAACTCCTCCGATCAGAGCCTTCCTCGGGGGTGTCCTGCATTGGGGACACATCTCCCCTGACCACGATTAATGAGGGTGATCACGCCTCAGACCTCCCCGCATGGGGGAGACATGAAATTCGAGGACCCGAGCAGATATTCTTGGGGGGTCCATCGAACATCCCCGGGACCTTCATCAGGTCCACGGCGTCTTCATCCCACGTCCTCGGGGAATTCATCCTGTGTCCTCGGGACCTTCATCAGGTCCTCGGGAGATTCCTCCAGTTCCCCGAGGCATTCAGCAGAAAACTAAAGGAGCCCTGCCGTTTTCGTCGAAAACTCCGTGGCCTCCCCGGGAACTTCATCAGTCCGCCGTAGAAACCACCGTACAAAAAATAAAACAAGAAGAAGGAACCAGAAACTTATTTGAAATAGTGGTTGGGATTCTCCGGTGCGGCTGCGTACGGTGGAAGGGCGGCGACGGAAGCTGAAGGCAAAGAGAGAGAGTGGTGAGCGGAGAGAGTGGAAACGTACAAATGGCGCAGACCTAACTCTATTTATAGAATCGTCATAGAGCTCGAGGCATCCCTAAGCACTTGATGGCAAGTGACACGTGGCAATCGAGGCCCGCACACGCCGTTTTGCTTCCCTGTTTACCCTCGGGATAAGCGTGTTCGCTTTCCTTTCATCTCCCTATAGCGTCGACCACAGATAGCCTCTCAAATGACAAAGGAGCAGTAGTCCCCGTAGCTCTTTCCCGACGGATGCCCCTGCATCTGACCACCTCCATTTCCTGTCAGCTTGGCACTTCGGGCTTGCTGCCCTACTAAACCAGTCCCCGGCGAATGGGATGCCTCTTAAGTCATTACTCTGACACTTTGAAGCAACGACTTGGGGGGCTCCTGTTCTGGACTAGGTCGGCGCCTTCCCATCCGTCGGGCAGGCCCAACCTAATGCTGCGATGTGAGGCCCAATATGGCCCAATTCACTTCCTTGTCGGCACATTCGATGGCCTTACTATCGAGCAGAGACTTCCTAACACGAGGAGAGGTCACGACTCTCCTCCTCACATTCTCCATGTGCCCCTCCCGCGGGGACACATCATCGGGTAACTACCCACCTCCGAAAGAGTCGGTCTGCCCATGCTCTGGAGATCTCGGGACCGTTACTCCAGGGCGAAGACCACGTGTTGGTCTTCCCTACGCCACTTAAGCCCTGACAGTTATCTACATTAGGCCTAGCAATCCAACCCAGTGCAGACGACCGTTGGCTCAACGCTGGGGGCACAATATAAATACCATCTCTCATGAGAGGGTCAGCTTACATTCTATTCTAACTCTTACTCTCACTTTCTATACTTGCTTGCTCCAGTCCTAACTTTGGCATCGGAGTACCTTGCAGGTACACCCCCCACAGTCTCATCACCACCGGAGTAGCGGAGCTGACGACGTTTGCTTGCTACTAATCTACTTTCTGATCAGGTACGATCAGACGCCAAGGCCATCTTCTTCTTCCTCGCGTATACCCGCCTTAGCCAATTTGCAAAACCTCACATATCTCTCTCAATACGTAATGGTTTTGACTTTTGTAAACACAATTGTTGTGTGTTTTTGAACAAGGATTTCAGTCATATAAATTAATTGCATTTATATTAAGTGTGGAGTGAGAAATCAAGTGATGAACTCAAGAACCCTAATTTCTGCAAGAACACTATGAAATCTTATACATGAAAGCTACAAAGCAATTGATTGATAGGAATCACTCTACATAAGTGCAGAAACATGTTTGTAACTTGAAAACACATTTATGATGCATGGATTATAGAGTTTGAGAGTGTCAGGCTTACCTCTTGCAAGAAGAATTTGAATTCTATGTTGGAAGTGTTACATATATTGTGTAATGATCTGGACAGCTTCAATGGACCTAATACAAGGTGTTTGGAAGTTTCGAATGGATTGAAACAGCCTGGAACTTGTTGTGGCACCTCAACTGAAAGTAGGCTAAAAAGCTTGAGCAAATGGGGGGTGACATTGTGATTCTGATGTTCCAGATGTATTTTAAGGTTATGGATCACTCATATATGATGTATGTGAGATGTTGGCATGGTTGGTTTTGATTGAATTGCTCTCAAATTGAAAATTTGAATGTTACGTCAAGAAGAATACAAAATCTAGTTTTTGAGAGTGAAGTGAAAGAAAACATGAATTCAGATGTTTTGGGGTGGTTTGATCAGTCACATATGACCTCTATTTATAGTAGAGGAAGTTTGTTTTGGAAGCAATAGTGTTTGGAGGCAGATCATGGTTGTAGCTTGTAGCCATTGACTTGGATAATCCAAAAGTGCCAAGTTAACTATTCTTATCTTGACTCCATTTAATCTTTGCAGGTTTGAATGCTCAGAGTTTGGACTATAATCTTGACTGGCTTGGAGTGTTGTGATCTGGTTCATAACACCTCAATGCATTGCATTGATGTTACCTTGCCAAAGTTGAATTTCAAACTTCGTGTCATGATGGTTTTCACATGCCCAATAAAATTCCTTGCCTCTTTGATCATGAACCAAGTGAGTCATCAGATATTTTGTGTTTTGGAAGATGACAAAGTTGGCAAAGTGACAATATTTAAAGGGCAAAATCGTGTGGCACAAGTTTTGTTTTCATGTTGTCTTGAAAAATCAGGTTTTTAGGCCATGTTTCAAGGCTTGTAACTCCCTACTCAAGTTGAGTTAGGATGAGTTCTTGTAATTTTTGGAAATCCCTAATAACATACTTCAACTTTGATGTCCAACTTTGATCTTGAATCAACTTGGATCATAATGAAAAATGGCCTCAAAGTTGGTGAAAATTCAAGACAGAATTTGTCCAAAATTTTCACTAAGTGTTGGAAAAAGTGTCCATTTTCATGTTTTTATGATTTTGATCAATCTATAACTCAAAATCCATGAGGATTTGGAATCTCTTGTAGGTGACAATTTTGAAGTATGTAATGAGAGCTTACATTTGAGCTTTGGATGGAAGAAAAAGGTCGTGTGGTTTGGAAGTTATGACCTTGCAAGTGGGTACCAAATCACTTTTCTTCCATAACTTAGAAAATTTTAAGTTTCTTAAGGTTGCCTCTTTTGCAACTAACCCTCCTTTTCTTGAGGTCTTGGCTCATTAATTGCTCCAAAAGTCAACTTAGGGGTGAATTAGGTCAAGAAACCCTAATTCCTAATTTTTTATGAATGCATCCCCTGAGGCTATTTTGACTTGATGATTGGACTCATAAGGTCCCTTTGAACTCTTTGAATCATGTTTTGAAGTATTGGCTCATGCCTAGATGAAAAATTTCATCTGGAGGCCTTAGTCGACCAAAACCCTAATTTGGTGACACTGGCGATCTTGAGGCCTGATCCACTTGGAATGTTGCAACCTTGTGCTTGATTCTTGATGTGGGGAGCTCTCTTGATCCTTTATGGGTGTTTGAAAGGCTAGACAAGTTGAAGATCATGTCAATTCTTGATTGATCATTTGTCTGAGTGCTCTGAGAGGGCTCAAAACCCTAATTCTTGGTTGTAGTGAATGTTGAACAATCCTTGAGAAGATTGATGAGGTATGATGGTACATCCATATTTTGGTGATGGTTTGCACAATGATGGGAAATCTTGTGGTCAAAATTTGGGGTATGACAACTTGCTGTAAATTCCATAAATCCAAGCAAAATTGAAGATGAATGAAGGCTTAAGCTCAAGAGATAAGCAATTTCAATTTGAAAGTTGCTACTCTTCAATGGTGAAATTGAGCTCTAGTGTGGTTTGGGGAAGAAGATTAAGATGAGTGTATAGAACTTACAGCAAAATGCAGAGAGAAAATGAGAGAATTGAGAATGAAGAGAGTGAGAAATTGTGAGAATAATTGTGTATCCTATATGAAATGGTGGAGCTTTGTGTATATAGAGACTAGGTTTGGAGTTGCTATGTTTGGAATGTTCTTTGGAGTGAGCTTTGGAGCTTGCTTTGGAGTTAGTTACACTCAACTCGCTGAGTCGGAAGTTGACTCAGTTAGTTAGTTAGTTAACTCAGTGGAGCAATCCCAATGTAAGTCTAAATCAATGGCTCTCATGCTTGGAAGTGAAGTAACATGGTGGCCATAATTAGAAATGTTGCATGGGGATAAATGTAAGTGGAGTGTCTTGAATGATCTTGAACTGCCTAGAATCTTCCACACAATGCTAGAACCAAATGGAACACGAGAGAAAAGAGAGTGCAAGGTTGTTGTCATGAAAATGCAGCAAAAACTGCATTTTTGCACCGGTTTCAGTTTTCCACCTCTTGCTTTGATGAATAGGCATGGAAACCCTTGTTTTATGCTCGTTTTGATGATGTGACAACCTTATGAGGATGTGATTAATCGTGCTTGGAAAACCTGAATATTTCTGCAACAAAACCACAAAGGAAAAGTGCAAATGTGTATGCCAGCGATGCGAATGCGCATGCTTATGCAAAAAGGCAAAAGGGGAGGTCAAATTTTGGGTTATGACAACTGCCCCTATTTAATCCTCTTGGACCTGAATGTTCGAATTGCGCCAGCTTTTCGATGATTCAAGGTGGAAGGGGATTAAATAAAAGAGTAGCTCAAAAATTTGGCCGACGGCGACAAAAAGAAAATGTTTGTAAAGGTGAATGTGAAAAGAGTTTTGAGAGTTGAAAGAAGTTTGGGTGAATATCTGCTGGGAGATGAATCAGGCAAAAGGGAGTATGCTAGATGCATATGCCATGTATGTGTTGTTCTACATGATGCTTGATACCATGAAATGCAACGACAAAGGTTAAGGTATAGTGATGCGGGTAGGCGATGATTGTAGCAAAACGAACTTGATATCCTCGGCTGGTGAGAGAACCCACAGATAGTGACGACTCTGTTGGGGAAGAAGCCGAGGAATCTCAGATTTTTAGGCTACTATCGTTATCATTGCTAGGGATGAAGGAACTAGGATAATCTTCAAACCATGGCTGACTCTGTTTGGGGAAAGGCCTTCCAACCTTGACTGATTCTGCTTAGGGGAATTCCAAGGTCCGGATGATCTTCTCTACTTGGGAAGAACATGAATCTAAATGTGTTGCTGCCGGGGAGTGATGTTGCACGACTCTTATTGAAGATGTTACACGACTCTTACTGGGGACAAGAGAACGAGCACGTCTCTTCCTGAGGACACATCATGGTAACTTTACTGGGGATATTATAGAGTTGTTGGGGTAATGAAAAGTAAACAACCCTTCCAAAGAACCATAATGGCTCTTGCCGGGGAAATCAGGGCTCTGTTGAGGAAATGACAACCTCTCCAAAGGACCGTGATAGTGCTTACCGTGAATCAAGCTTGCAAATCGACATTACCGATTATCAAGTAGGGGTTACCAGTGAAACATGTAATGCATAATGCTTTCTCCATTGGTTTAGCTTTTTTATTATTCTCAACGCTTTATAGTATTATGTGATCACAAATAATCGTTTATTTTGCAAACAAAATACTGAAAAGAGACAATTGAGAAATCAAGTGATGAATTTTATTGAATATGAAAAATATTTGTACCTAAGATGTGTACAAGGATGCAAAAATCCTTGATGAGGAAATTTCCAGTAAAATTGAAAAACAAAGGTAAATGGCAAAGGGAAATCATGTTTTGCATTGATTACAACATTGGCTACCATCCACCGTAAGTCTAGGTTCCAACGCTTTGCACCAGTTGATGACGATTTGACTGCTCTGTTACCGTCTGAAATCCAGCTATGATGAGGAGGCTCAAGTGTTCACAGTCAAATGCCTTTATCCCTAATTTTTGCCCGGACATATTTTCTATTTTTTTTTCCACCGGGATACCCATTTTTTCCTAAGTCGCCCTTTCGGGTTTTCAACTTAGCGGGCTGTTATTGCTTTTTTTTGCTTTGTCCCTAACTTTTGCATGGACATTTCTTTTTTTTGGTCCATCGGGACGCCCATTTTTGCCTAGATTGTCCTTGCAGATGTCAATCTAGCGGGCTCTTTATCCATTTATTTCAGGCATAATATTTTTTGACTGCATCAGAGTTCACGGGCGATGGCAACTCCTCCCCATCCATGGTGGTGAGGATCAGGGCTCCGCCTGAGAAGGTCTTCTTAACAACAAAGGGTCCTTCGTAATTGGGAGTCCACTTGCCGCGTAGATCCGAGTGAACAGGTGAACTCCTCTTGAGCACGAGTTCTCCTTTTTGGAACGCTCGAGGGAGAACTTTCTTGTCAAAAGCTCGCTTGAGGCGTCTCTGATACAATTGACCATGGCAAACGGCGGTAAGGCGCTTCTCTTCAATGAGATTCAGCTGGACGTATCTGGATTGGACCCATTCAGCTTCATCAAGATCTGCTTCCATGATGACTCTGAGCGAAGGAATCTCGACTTCAATGGGAAGAACAACCTCCATACCATACACAAGCGAATACGGAGTTGCCCCAGTAGAAGTACAAACTAAAGTTCTGTAGTCGTGTAGTGCAAAGAGAAGTATTTCATGCTAATCCTTGTAAGTCTTGACCATTTTCTAGACAATCCTCTTGATGTTTTTGTTTGCTTCTTCGACGACACCATTCATCTTGGGCCGATATGGTGAAGAGTTGTGGTGCTTAATCTTGAATTCTTGACACAACTCTTTCATCATCTTGTTGTTTAGGTTGCTTGCATTGTCAGTGATAATGCTGCTAGGAATACCATAGCGACAGATTATCTCTTTCTTGATAAATCTAGCAACCACTTGTCATGTAACATTTGCGTAAGAAGCAACTTCAACCCATTTGGTAAAGTAGTCGATAACAACTAGAATAAATCGATGAACGTTGAAATCCTTTGGCTCGATCATTCCAATCATATCGATACCCCACATGGAGAAAGGCCAAGGAGAAGCCAAAACATTCAATGGAGTAGGAGGCACATGGACCTTGTCACCATAGATTTGGCACTAGTGACATCTTTTGGAAAAGTTGTAACAATCGACCTTCATTGTTGTCCAGTAATACCCAGCTCGAAGGATCTTTTTGGCCATGGCAGGACTTTTAGCATGCACACCCTCACAGCCCTCATGTATGGACCTTATGATCGTGTTTGCTTCGTGTCTATCCACGCATCTGAGCAACACGGAATCATAATTCCTCTTGTACAGTACGCCGCCACTTAAGAAGAATTTTGTGCAAAGTCGTCTAAGAGCCTTCTTGTTAGTGATAGTGATACCCTCGGGATATTCCTGTTTTTCCAGATATCTCTTGATGTTGTAGAACCAAGGCTTGTCATCAGACTCGTCCTCGATTGCTAAATAGTGTGCTGGTTTGTTTAAATGATCAATGCGGATAGAAGGAGCTTCATTCTTCCACTTGGCTTTGAACATGGATGCCAGGGTAGCAAGAGCATCGGCTAGTTGATTTTCCTCTCTAGGGATATGATGAAAAGAGATTTCATCAAAATAGGGAATCAATTTTGCGATGTGCTTTGGTACAGAACCAGCTTAGAATCCCGAGTTACAAAGTTCCCTCTGACTTAGCGAATAACCAAAGCAGAATCTCCATAAACCTCAAGAATCTTGATTCTCATGTTAATTGCTGCTTCAATGTCGTAGATACATGCTTCGTATTCAACCATATTGTTGGTACATGCAAAGCATAATCTGGCGGTGAAGGGAAGATGAAAACTTGTTGGAGAGATGAGGATAACACCAATTCCACGACCTTTAGCATTGGAGGCACCGTCAAACGCGGGCGTCCATCGCGCCCCTGGTTCGGGCCCTAGGTCAGGGTCTGGAGTCTTATAATCTCTGATAAACAGAACATCCTCATCGGGAAAGTCAAACTTCATTTGTTGATAGCCCTCTACATGTTTATGAGCAAGGTAGTTAGATAAGACACTACCTTTTATTGCTTTCGGGGTAACATGTTGGATATCATACTCAGTTAACAACATTTGCCACCAAGCAATTCTTCCAGAGACAACAGGCTTTTCGAATATGTACTTTATATGATCCATTTTGGATATCAATAAAGTAGTATGGCAAATCATGTATTGTCTTAGGTGTCGAGCAGCCCAGACCAGGGACAACAAGTTTTCTCTAAGAGTGAGTATCTGGTCTCAAAATCAGTGAACTTCTTGCTCAAATAGTAAATTGCATGTTATTTTCTTCCAGTGTCGTCATGTTAACCCAATACACATCCCATTGATTCATCGAGAACAGTGAGATACATGATTAAAGTCCTACCGGGAACCGGCGGTACTAAGATCGGTGGTTCTTACAAATATTGTTTTATCTTGTCAAATGCATCTTGACAATCATTGTTCCGTTCGACCGATTGATTTTTTCTTAGTAATTTGAATATCGGTTCACAGGTAGCCGTCAAGTGCGAAATGAATCTTGAGATGTAATTAAGTTTTCCCAGAAAGCCACAAACTTCTTTTTCTGTTTTGAGAGGCGGTATGTTCTAAATTGCTCGAACCTTGTCAGGATCAACTTCAATGTCCTTCTGACTCACAATAAAGCCCAACAGTTTTCCAGATCATACTCCGAAGGTACACTTCACAGGATTCAACTGCAGTCTAAACCTCCGGAGTCTGTTAAACAGTTTCTTCAGATGGACCAAATGATCATCTTCAGTTCTGGATTTGGCAATCATATCGTCCACGTAAACCTCAATCTCTTTATGGATCATATCGTGAAAGAGGGTTGTCATGGCACGTTGGTATGTTGCCCTTGCGTTCTTCAAACCGAATGGCATGACTTTGTAGCAATATGTACCCCATGGCATGATGAAAGTGGTCTTTTCCATATCAGCTGGGGACATCTTGATCTGATTATATCCTGAGAAACCGTCCATGAAGGAAAAGACATAGAACTGCGCAGTTTAATCTACCAAGATATCAATATGAGGCAAAGGAAAATCATCTTTCGGGCTTGCCTTATTGAGATCTCAATAATCCACACACATTCTGACCTTCTCGTCTTTCTTAGGAACCGGGACAATGTTAGCAATCCATTCAGGATATTCTGAAGTGGCTAGGAACCTAGCATCAAGCTGTTTCTTTACTTCTTCTATGATTTTAAGTGCCATGTCGGGTCTAGTATTTTTGAGTTTCTGCTTGACAGAAGGACATCCAGGCTTGAGTGGCAAGTGATGTTCAACGATGTTGGTATCTAACCCAGGCATATCTTGATAAGACCAGGCAGAGATATCAACATACTCTCTCAATAACTTGACCAACTCGGAGTGTACATGCTTTGCGAGGGATGCACCAACCTTGACTTCTCTTCTGACATCATCAGTACCAAGATTGACAACTTCCACTGGCTCTTTGTGCGGCTGAATCTCTTTCTGATCGTGCTCAAGGAGCCTTTCTAGTTTAGCCGATAATTTGCAATCTTCCTCACCATCTTCTTCGGCTTGGTTAATTGGAATCCCAGAATTACAATGGATGTTTGCCATGTTGTTATCAATGCAATTATTTGTTCTGCATGTTTATGAATATGTTTAAAATGAGTTATTTTAAAAGGTGAAAATAAAAGAAACTTTTGTCGTTTGTTTGCGAAAAAGTAAAATAAAGAAAGAAAATAGAGCATGATTTTGAATGCAAAAAAAAACTTTTATTTATTGATCACATAATATTTCAAAAGCGGGAGGCCCTTTACAAGTTATCCACTCGTCTCGGGCGAGGACGAAGGAATGAGAAACAAAAATGCATTACATATTTGTTGGAAAAACCACAGGAATCACGGTAAATGTCCAATTGTTGAGCTTGAAACCCGGCGGGCACTTGCGTACAAAGATTGAAATCTGATTGCTAGGACCAACATCATTAATGGCAGCCACGATGTCACCCTTTTGAAAACTTGCACTACTGAACTTGATCAAATTGCACTGCTTTGACTATGTGAACTAGATTGTCGACCAGGACGATAACCCAATCCAAAACGATTATGCTTTTCAACCACATCAATCACATGCCTACAGCCAGGCAAGGCACCCTTCTCAATGGTCTCTTTAGCTCCTTTGACGGATGACAAGGTCATTTTCGGTGATCTACTTTGACTAGCTGAAGCGGAGCTGACATCTTCGAACTCAAGACACTGCAACGACACCTCAGATATGCCTTCATCGGTCTCGATGTATCAAAAAGATGATAATTCGTTTACAATCAAATCTTCTTCAGCACAAACGATGACAAGCTGATCGTCAAACATGAATTTCAATTTCTAATGCAAAGTGGATGTGACTGCCCCAGCAGCATGAATCCACGGGCGACCTAATAAGCAACTGTGTGCAGGATTAATATCCATCACTTGAAAAGTAATAGTAAACAGATGCCAACCGACCTTAATGGGTAAATCCAATTCTCCAATAACTTGCCTTTGAGAGCCGTCAAAGGCTCTGGAAAATAAAATGCTCGGCCTCATCTTGCTTCCTTCCACCAGTAGTTGACTCAGTGTACCCTTATGCATCACGTTGAGAGAAGAACCGGTATCCACCAGAACACGAGATAATAGGGCATCCATGCAGGTTACGAATATGTGTAATGCTCAGTTGTTGGCAGTTCCTTCATGAGGTAATTCTGATTCATTAAAGCCCAAGTATCTGCTTGCAGTTATGTTAGTCGCTACATCATCGAACTCGACAACAGATATATCATGCATCACATGGACAATGTTCAAAACTTTTAATAAACCTGATCTGTGTGTGTTAGGTGCTAAATTGTGTTAATATTTAGTTTAGTTTTTAGCACCTTTTTGTGATCTTTATTTGATAATCGATGCTTTTCCCATTGTTTCCGGTTAATAACCGTAGTATAGTTAATTACATTAGTAGACTTATTTATTTAACATTTATGTTTTAATTGTAGGTTTTTAAATGGAAAGGTGAAGCTTGGAGCAAGGAAGACTCCTTAGAAGCAGTTTTTGAAGAAAGAAATTTTTGGAGCATGCTTGTAGCCCGCTAAGCGCGCTCCTAGCGCAGTGATGGAGCTAGTTACAGAGAGTAGCCCACTTAGCGCGGTCTTGAGCCCGCTAAACGCGCTCTTAGATCGGTTTAGCAATAAATGAGACCGCTCTTAGCGCGGTGCAGCGTGCTTAGCACGCTTTGCGATCCTCAGCCCCTTATAAATAGAATTGATCACGTTTTTGTGGGGACTATTCATTTTCTTTAAGAGCAAATACCTTGTAAACACTGTAGCATCCTATTTTGGAAGATTGGAAGCATCATTCGTCGAGAGATCGTCATTGATTCTTGTTTCTCTTCTTCATCTTCTTGTTTGTAAAGCTTCCATGTCAATGGAGAGCTAATTTCTCTTTTGTGTCAAGGTTAGAAGGTAGACAAACCTTTCTTTTGTATGTATAGGTATTGATTCTAGCTTATGAACTCTTGGATGATGAATGTATGGTGAAAAACTTTGTCTTTATGGTTTATTCTTTGTGTTGGTTCATGATTGAGAAACGTGTTCTTGCACTTTACCTAGGTTTTTCATCCATCAATGCACATTGGCTAGAGATAGTAATGAGTGTTGATGTTCATAAATATTGCACTTGAATGTTGTCATTTTGATAGTTTGAGTGAGATATCATCAAAGGATAAAAATGGTAAAACTCACAATATGTGTTAGAGATAAACATATTGGGAGGATATGTGATTAAATTTACAGTCTCAACGAGTTCATTCGCTTTATCGATTCTATCCGTGCAAAATGGTTTGTCGAACCCTAATCTTGGCATGTTTTTACAAATCGTTAAAACCAATCTTTTTACCGTTCATTACTTAACTTTGAATGTAAACGTTCCGACTAAAAACAACCAAAACCCGTTGTTACTTTAAGTTTAAAACGAATTCAACTATAGAAAGGTGGTGATATCTTTAAACAATCTCTGTGGAACGATAACAAAAACCCTACTCTATTTGTATTTCAACAAATTGGCGCCGTTGCCGGGGATTGTTAATTGATATTGCAAGCATTGCAATAGTTGTGAAGTTTTTGACTTGTTAAAAAAATTTCTTGTGCTTGTTGATTTGTTTTGTTTAGTGTACAGACTTTGTTTATGCAAGGGAAACTATCGGCGGACCAACTTCTATTCGATCTCGAGATTGAACGAACCGCTCGTAGACTCAATAGTAGAACTAGACGAAAGAGGCAACTAGCTAGATAAAGGCAAGAACAAGGAGAAGGTTCGACTTCTACACCACCAATTCCACAGGTCACGCCAATCATAGAGCATCCACCACCACCACCACCCGCTTCCACACCATGTGTAAATAGTCCGCGTCACAACGCTCAGTTTGCTCACAATGCAAATAATGGAAGGCAAGCTGAGATGAAAATGGGAACTCTGAATTTTTTATATGGAAGTCCATTCACGGGAATGGATCATGAAGACCCTTTTGCTTTTCTCACCAAATTTTACGAGATAGCGTTAGCGGCCAGAGTGGATCAAGTGCAAGAGTTACCTTTAATCAAGAGACTATTTCCTCATGCTTTGCTAGGCAAAGCTAAGGATTGGTATCTTGACCAAACTCCTGCTGTGATGACCGATTGGAATGTTCTGGAGGAGAAATTTATAGAAAGGTTCTTTTCTCCCAATCGTTTTATGGAATCAAAAACTGCGATTTCTGTGTTCTCTTAGGGTGCTAATGAGTCTCTAAATGAAGCATGGGAAAGATTTAAATCCATGATTCAAAAATGCAAAGGCCACGGGTTTGACGAGTTAACTCAAATTTACATCTTCAGAAATGGTCTCCAACCAAATTGCAAGTTATTATTGGATGCCACTTCTGGTGGAGCTTTGATATCAAAGAGTGCCGAAGAAGCTACGGACATCCTCAATAGAATGGCTCTCAATGATCTTCAAAGTCAAAATCGTACCAACTCGCAAAAGAAACCCGGGGTACTTGAATTAGGAACTAATGATGCAATCCTTGCGCAAAATAAGCTTATATCTCAACAGGTGGAACTTTTAACTCAACAAATTAAGGAAATGAAGGAGCAACCAAGCAAGAGTAAACAAGTTGCATGTTGTGAACTTTGCAAAGGAGAGCACGACACCGGATTTTGTCCTCCGCCGGGATTTGAAGAAGTGAACTACATGGAAAATCAACGAGACTATCAAGGAAGACAACAACAACAACCTTATCAACAACACAATCCTCAACAACATTACCAAGGCAACCAAGGATATCAACCGAGGGGGAACTATCAAAATAATCAAGGTTATGGTGGCGGTTCTTCAAGCCGGAAAAATCCTTATCAACCTCCACCACCTCAGGTTCCTAGCTCTAAGTTGGAAGACACTTTGACTCAATTCATGCAAATGTCTATGGCCAACCAAAAGAGTAGCGATGCGGCGATAAAGAATCTCGAAAATCGAGTTGAGCAACTTGCGAAACAAATAGCCGAGCAACAATCGGGTCCTTCATTCTCCGCAAATACTCAAGTGAATCCTAAGGAGCATTGCAAGGCAATCGTTACTAGAAGTGGGAAGGAGCTAGCAAAAGAAAATGAGAGGGTGGATGAAGAGAAAATTGATGGTATTGTTGAGGAGGATAGTGATGAGGAAGTAGTAGAAAATAAAAATAGTGATGAGGTTGTGGTTGAAAAGAAAAATGATGATATTGTTGACGTTGAAAATGAGAGTGTGGAGGAAGTGAAGAAAAAAGAGAAACATGTGAGAGTTAAGAGGGGGAAGGAGATGATAAATCCGATACCGATTCAAAATATGCCTTACCCTCATGTGCCGACAAGGAAAGAAAATGCTAGGCAATACTCAAGATTCATGGATATCTTTAAGCAGCTACAAATCAACATCCCTTTTTCCGAAGCTCTAGAGCAAATGCCGAAGTACGCCAAATTTATGAAGGATATTCTTACAAAGAGGCGGAAATATTCGGAGCCGGAAACCGTTGTTCTTGCGGCAAATTGTAGTGCTATTATTCAAAGAACTCTTCCGAAGAAAGAGGCCGATCCGGGGCGAGTTACCTTACCCGTTACAATTGGTAATGTCTTTGTTGGAAATGGACTTATTGATTTGGGCTCAAGCATCAATCTCATTCCATTATCTATTGTGAAAAATCTTGGGAACATTGAAATTAAGGGCATCTGGATGACATTGCAATTGGCGGACAAATCTACCACTCATCCGATTGGGTTGGCGCAAGACGTGTTGGTAAAAGTTGACAAATTTTTCTTTCCGGTGGACTTTATTGTTATTGATATGGAAGAGGATGAGGATGCTCCTCTTATTCTTGGATGGCCTTTTATGAAGACCGCTCGCATGATGATAGATGTCGATGATGGCCTTATGAAAGTGCGGGTTCTAAATGAAGAGGTATCTTTTAATCTATTCAAAGCAATGAAGCATTCCAAAGACAAGCATGATAGCTTTCATATCGATGCAATTGAAGAAGCAACTTTGGAGGTTTCTAAGCATGTTCATATAGTGTCTCCGTTAGAAATGGCTCTTGATGATTCTTTTGAAGTGTTTTCCGATGAAGAAGAAAGAGCTCTTGAGGAATGTTTGAAAGAGCTTGAATCTCTCAAAGAATTACAACCGTGGGAAGTTGAGAATAAAGAGTTGAAGAAAGAACCAAGTGATGAGAAAGTTCAACTTGAATTGAAGGTGCTTCCTTCAAATTTGAAGTATGCATTCCTTGATGAAAGTGGGAACAAGCCGGTTATTATTAGCAACATTTTGTCCGATAAAGAAGAAACCCATTTGATTCAAGTGTTGAAAAGAAATCAAGAAGCTATAGGGTGGGTTCTTTCCGATCTTAAAGGAATTAGTCCATCTTATTGTATGCACAAGATTCTTATGGAAGAGGATTTCAAGGCGGTTGCTCAACCAAAATGCCGCTTAAATCCAACTATGAAAGAGGTTGTTCGGAAAGAAGTTGTGAAACTTTTGGATGCGGAAATGATCTACCCGATCTCTAATAGTCCATGGGTAAGCCCCGTGCACGTTGTTCCTAAAAAGGGTGGCATGACCGTTATCCGAAACGATAAGAATGAGTTAATCCCAACAAAGATTGTAACGGGGTGGAGAATGTGTATTGATTATAGAAGGTTGAACACTGCAACAAGAAAAAACCATTTTCCACTTTCATTCATGGACCAAATGCTTGAGAGGTTATCCAGGCAACAATTCTATTGTTTCTTGGACGGATATTCAGGGTATAATCAAATTGCGGTTGACCCGGTGGATCACGAGAAGACGGCTTTTACTTGTCCCTTTGGCATTTTTGCCTATCGAAAGATGCCTTTTGGTTTATGTAATGCGCCGGCAACTTTCCAAAGGTGTGTTCAAGTTATCTTCTCCGACCTCATAGAAAAGACAATGGAGGTGTTTATGGATGATTTTTCCGTGTTTGGAGCATCTTTCAATTTGTGTTTGAAGAATTTGGAAACCTTCCTTGAGAGGTGTGTAAAGACTAACTTGGTGTTGAATTGGGAGAAGTGTAACTTTATGGTGACGTAGGGAATTGTGCTTGGCCACAAAGTTTATTCCAAAGGCCTTGAAGTAGATCAAGCGAAGATTGAAGTAATTGAAAAGTTGCCTCCTCCTACCAACTTCAAGGGAATCCGAAGCTTTTTGGGGCATGCGGGATTCTATAGGCGTTTCATCAAAGATTTTGCAAAGGTAGCAAGGCCATTGAGCAACTTGCTCAACAAGGATCAGGTATTTCTCTTTGACGATGAATGTCTTATTACTTTCCAAATTTTGAAAGAGAAACTAATTACCGCTCCAATAATCATCGCGCCAAATTGGACTTTAAATTTTGAACTAATGTGCGATGCGAGTGATTATGCCGTTGGAGCGGTGTTAGGTCAAAGGAAGGACAAAACTTTTCATGCTATACATTACGCAAGCAAGTTATTAAATGAGGCGCAAGTAAATTATGCCACAACCAAAAAAGAATTGCTTGCAATTGTATACACGTTTGAGAAGTTTAGTTCTTACCTAATAGGGTCAAAAGTGGTTATCAACACTGATCATTCGGCTATCAAATATCTGCTCACTAAACTGGATTCGAAGCAAAGGCTCATCCGTTGGATCCTTTTACTTCAGGAATTTGATTTGGAAATAAAGGATAAAAAGGGTTCAGAGAATTTAGTGGCGGGTCATTTATCCCGTTTGATCAATGTGGAGGTAACCAAAGCTGAAAAGGAAATCCGAGAGGAATTTCCCGATGAAAAATTGTTTAGAGTCCAAGTTAGGCCGTGGTTTGCGGATATTGCTAACCACAAAGCAACCGGTTGGATACCCGAAGACCTAACTTGGAACCAACAAAGGAAGTTCTTGTCGGATGCAAATTACTATGTGTGGGATAACCCTTATTTGTTCAAATTAGGAGGTGACAACCTTTTGAGAAGGTGTGTCACGAGTGAAGAAGCTTAAAGTATTCTTTGGCATTGCCATAACTCGCCTTATGGCGACCATTTTAATGGTTCGAGGACGGCGACGAAAGTCTTGCAATCAGGCTTTTATTGGCCTACTCTCTTTAAAGACGCAAATCTTCATGCGCAAAGTTGTGACACTTGTCAAAGAAGTGGGGGAAATGGAAAAAGAGATGAAATGCCCCTTCAAAATATCCAAGAAGTTGAAATTTTCGATTGTTGGGGCATAGATTTTGTTGGTCCATTTCCACCCTCTTTTGGAAATGAATACATCTTAGTGGCGGTTGACTATGTGTCGAAGTGGGTTGAAGCGATTGCTTCACCTAAGGCTGATGGCAAAACGGTGATAAATTTTTTGAAGAAAAACATCTTTTCCCGTTTTGGCACTCCTCGGGTTCTTATTAGTGATGGAGGGTCACACTTTTGCAATGCATCTCTTGAAAGTGTTTTAAAACATTATGGTGTATCGCATAAAGTGGTGACCCCTTACCACCCACTGTCGAACGGTCAGGCCGAGGTGTCGAACCGTGAAGTGAAAAAGATTTTAGAAAAAACCATGTCAAGTTCTAGAAAAGATTGGTCGCAGAAATTGGACAAAGCTTTGTGGGCATACCGTACTGCTTACAAAGCTCCAATTGGCTTAACTCCATCTCAAATGGTTTATGGTAAAACATGCCATTTACCAGTTGAAATGGAGCACAAAGCACTGTGGGCCCTTAAGCTGTTAAATTTTGATATGAACTTGGCCGGAGAAAAGAGAAAAATACAACTTCAGGAATTGGAAGAAATGTGGAATGCCGCCTATCATTCAAGTTGGTTGTATAAAGAGAAGGTGAAGAGTTATCACGACAAGAAGATCCGGCAAAATGACTTCAAGGTCGGGAATTTGGTACTGCTGTTTAATTCCCAGTTGAAACTTTTCCCGGGAAAATTAAAATCAAAGTGGTTCGGACCGTTTCCTGTCAAGGAGGTAAAGAGTTATGGAGCAATTGTGATCGAGGATTTGGAAAAGAAAGACAATTGGACCGTAAATGGTCAACGCTTAAAAATCTACCTTGGTGGTAACTTTGATCGTGACAATTGTTCTGTTCTCCTGGACGTTCTTCATTGATCGTCTTGGACCGTCGAGCTTATCCTACGTTAAACAAGCGCTCGTTGGGAGGCACCCCAACATTGTAAGTATTTATCGTCTTTTTAGTCAATTTGCTGTTTAAATCATGTTTTTTGTAAAGTTGATGTTTTATGCTGCTCTAATTGATGTTTTGAACTGCTGGAAGTTGGATTTGTGCTGTTGGGAGTAATTTTTGTATTGCAGTGCGCGCTTAGCGCGGTATGAAGAAAACTGACCTTTAACTTCCAGTGGGCAGCGCGCTTAGCGAGGCCCAGAGCCCGCTTAGCGCGGTCTGCATATTTTTGAAAAAAAAATGATTTTTCTGGGCCCACTAAGCTATACCCGGCCCAGATTTGGTATTATGTTGCTAGGGTTTTGAGGTTGTGCCTCATTTCACCCTTTTTCACAAAATTCCTCAAGTTTCTCTCTTCTCCTCATAGAACAAAAATATCTTGTGAGTTGTTTGGATTTCGTGTGCCCTAACTTCAAATTATTCATCTTTTTGCTCAGCATCTTCTTCACCAACTGTACGTTTTTCATTTTCAGTTTTTATTTTTCAAGTAGAAAACCCATTTTGGGTTGTTTATGTTTGTTCAATGTTCTACTTCATCTTCCTCTTCTTTTTGTGTTAATTTACAGTATTGTTGTTTAATTAGTAGGAATGCATGTGGTTAGAAACTTCAATTTTAGAAATTAGAGATTTCGATTTAGAAATTAGGTTTTTTGTATAAATTAGGTTGTTGATTTTGTGTATGCGTGGCTATAAGTGTTTCTGTACATATCTTTGGTGTAGGAAGTAGGAGTATTCCTTGGAAACCCTCTGTTGCAGAGGGGATTTTTTTTGCATTTCGCAAAGCCCGCTTAGCGCGCTCCTGTGCGCTTAGCGCGGTCTGGGATTTGCAGAAAAATTCCCTTTTTCTAAATTCTGTTTTACTTTCCTTGGGTTATTCTTAGTATTTGTTTAGGAATTTAAAGATATTTTAATGCTATTTTCATTAACATTTGTGGCGGTTTTGTGTATGTTCTATTTTTTTCTTTTCAGATGTCTGGACGGAAGAAACAGCGTGTTGTTGGATCTTCATCAAACCCCCCCAGGCGTCCTTCATCAGGCCAGTTTGATAGTACTAGATTCCTTGGTCTTGAACAACAACAAAGATATCAGCAACTAGAAAGGAGAACAGCTTGGGCATACCGAATTATTCTGATTGATCCTGAAGGAAGCTATCGCAACATAGCTTCTCATGTGCAAGGTGAAGGCTGAGACAAGCTTTCTTCACCTTACCCCGAGTACCATTTAGACATTGTGAGGGAATTCTACGCGAATGCCTTGCCCTCTGATGGTGAGCGTTTCAACTTCAAAACTTGGGTAAGGGGGAAGGAAATTGATTTCTCAAGGGATGCGATTAATTCATACCTTGGTAACCACCTTGAGATGGCCGAAGATGAGTTGTGTGATTTTGGAAGGATGATGGCTCGGCGTAACTGGAACACCGAGCAGTTAAGGGAAGTTTTATGTGTGAGGGGGCAAACATACCAGTTAAGCGCTAATGGAGCGCCTCTCAAGTTCTTGAGGAGTGTGTTGACTACGGCTGCTCAAGTTATAATGTCAGTTATTTTGCACAACCTTAAGCCGCGTAGCCACACCTCCTCCATTCCCATGGAGACAGCAATTCTTATAGCTTATATCCTTGACGACGAGAAGACCGTGGACTTAGCACGGATCATTTCCAACGAGCTTAAGAGGATCGCTGTGAGTGCTACACCGTTAGGTGATAGGGTGGCCTGTACCTTGACATATCCTGGACTTATTATGGCCTTATGCAGTAGGGCGCGTGTCACCCTTCCTACTCATGGGAATGTCAAGTTGGTTGTGCTGGATGATAATTATATCACTCGTCATTGTTTGCACGCACTTAATTTAGATGATGATGTTCCTGTAGCTGTTGCTTCCCCTGTAGAGCGTGCTCGTGATCCGAGTGCTGAGGCCAATTGGGCCATGCACGAGGCTCACCAGCGGGCTTTCTTATTCATGCATGATTCGATGAGGCAGTTGCAGCTCCAGATCCGGGAGCCACATATTAATCATCCTTTGAGGTCTCGAGAGGACCTCATGGCTTTTGCTAGATGGCCAGAGGGCAGACCTGGTTTTCTGGAGGGGGCAGGTGATGCAGGTGATGACGGTGATGATGGTGATGATGGTGATGGTGATGGAGTGTCAAGCTCAAGTTCTTATTGATGGGTTTGATGTGTCCATCTTTTTATTTTGTATTTTGTTATGTTTACTATGTTTCTATTAGTATTAACTTTTGTTTAGGATTGTTGTAGTTCCATCCGGGTGGATGTTGATTTTTGGATATTGTTGTTAACATTGTCTTATTATTAGTGAATTTTCCATCCGGGAGGATGATGTTTGATGTTTATATTTTTTGGTACAAAATTTTTTGTGTTTGTTCTTAATCTAAGGTAATCAATTGATGAAGCAAGTGTTAGTTTCTTTGATCAAAAGTGATGTGCTTCACCATTCATTGATGGTGATGATAAAATTCTGAATTGGTGCACAAAAAGGTACTCTGTTTGTGCTTTGTAGAATGTTAATATGTTTATGAACCTTTTGCTTTACATAAATTTCAAGTTTTGCTTCATTTTGCATATTTGTTCATATTGGAATCAATTAGGACATAACCATAAATGTGAGTTCCCTCCATTGTTCACAAATTATTGAGGGATTCAAGTAGTTGTTGCTTACTCAAAATTTTTATGTTTAATCTTACTTTTGGTTGAAATTTTGGAAACTTAGAAATGATCAAGGCAAATTTTTTTAGTACTATGAGTAGAACCACTTTTCCAAATATCACTTCAAGTCACCTTGTGAGTGTGTGAACATCAGAAACCTCTCTTGAGCCTAAAACGAAAAATTTTGTATCATTGAAGCATTAGCGCGAACTTTAACCATTTTGAAGAGCATTTTGATTTAAGTTGTAGTATTGTTGAAGTTGGGAGATTGGTTCATTGTGAAAAGAGAAGAAGGAATTGTGGGCAATGCATTCTCAAATGAAATCGAAAAATGAATGAAAAAGAAAAAAAGTGTGAAAAATCAAAAGAGAAAGAAAAAGAAAAATTTTGGAAATCAAAAGAGAAAGTAATAGGATGCATTGTGAGAATGATTTGGAAGTTTGAGCAAGAATGGTTGTTTAGAAAAGAAAATGCTCTTCATAAAATTTACCATTTCTTGTTCAATGGCTGTGTACATATGACCCTTGTTTCTTAACCCCGGCCAAGTTACAACCAATAAAAGTCCTTTTGTGATCTTTGTTTCCATTGTTTTCATTAATTGTGAGATGATTGCATAAATTGTTTTGGATGTGGCACAATTGCTTATGAGTGTGTTTTGTCCCTTGTAAATATTGAGTTTGGCTCATTTGAATAAAGTAGGTGATTCCTGTTTGAACATTTGTTTGCTTATGATAAGTGCTTGTTATTTATGTTTAGAAGTTAGTTCATATACATATTTTTATTCTGTCGGAGCTGAGCATTACTTGCAGACGAATCAATTCGGTTTAAACCATTGATTTTTGTTTGTGTTTGCTTATCCGATTTTCCTCTTGCTTCTATTCTATTTTACCATTGTTTGAGGACAAACAAAGAAACAAGTTAGGGAGAGTTGTTAGGTGCTAAATTGTGTTAATATTTAGTTTAGTTTTTAGCACTTTTTGTGATCTTTATTTGATAATCGATGCTTTTCCCATTGTTTCCGGTTAATAATCGTAGTATAGTTAATTACATTAGTAGACTTATTTATTTAAATTTTGTGTTTTAATTGTAGGTTTTTACATGGAAAGGTGAAGCTTGGAGCAAGGAAGACTCCTTAGAAGCAGTTTTTGAAGAAAGCAATTTTTGGAGCATGCTTGTAGCCCGCTAAGCGCGCTCCTAGCGCGGTGATGAAGCTAGTTACAAAGAGTAGCCCGCTTAGCGCGGTCTTGAGCCCGCTAAGTGCGCTCTTAGGTCGGTTTAGCAATAAATGAGACCGCGCTTAGCGCGCTCTGCGATCCTCAGCCCCTTATAAATAGAATTGATCAGATTTTTGTGGGGACTATTCATTTTCTTTAAGAGCAAAAACCTTGTAAACACTGTAGCATCCTATTTTGGAAGATTGGAAGCATCATTCGTCGAGAGATTGTCATTGATGCTTGTTTATCTTCTTCATCTTCTTGTTTGTAAATCTTCCATGTCAATGGAGAGCTAATTTCTCTTTTGTGTCAAGGTTAGAAGGTAGACAAACCTTTCTTTTGTATGTATAGGTATTGATTCTAGCTTATGAACTCTTGGATGATGAATGTATGGTGAAAAACTTTGTCTTTATGGTTTATTCTTTGTGTTGGTTCATGATTGAGAAACGTGTTCTTGCACTTTACCTAGGTTTTTCATCCATCAATGCACATTGGCTAGAGATAGTAATGAGTGTTGATGTTCATAAATATTGCACTTGAATGTTGTCATTTTGATAGTTTGAGTGAGATATCATCAAAGGATAAAAATGGTAAAACTCACAATATGTGTTAGAGATAAACATATTGGGAGGATATGTGATTAAATTTATAGTCTCAACGAGTTCATTCGCTTTATCGATTCTATCCGTGCAAAATGGTTTGTCGAACCCTAATCTTGGCATGTTTTTACAAATCGTTAAAACCAATCTTTTTACCGTTCATTACTTAACTTTGAATGCAAACGTTCCGACTAAAAACAACCAAAACCCGTTGTTACTTTAAGTTTAAAACGAATTCAACTATAGAAAGGTGGTGATATCTTTAAACAATCTCTGTGGAACGATAACAAAAACCCTACTCTATTTGTATTTCAACAGTGTGCGGGCGAGCTCATGAGTAAGGACAAGATTAATATCCTTGAGGGTGTTTGTCCCATCTGATCCAGAATCTTAAAGTCACTTTTCTTGATCATCTTAAGGAACTCTTGATCATGAATTGTCTCAACAGACGGAATGACTGGTAGTTATACGGTAGTAGATGCCCCTTGTTGCACACCAGAGGTTGTAGACGTGTCTTTGAGAGGAACAACAGTGGGAACCTGTACTGGCTTAGACGTAACCTTCGGAGCGAACACCCGTCCACTACAAGTCATACCCCAGCGGTAGTTACATTCACAATCTCAGACTCTGCAAACTTTTTCTCTTGACCTCCAGAAAACACAGTAGACCCATACCTCTAAGGTACCTCCTTAGAATTCTGATACGGAAATGGCTTTGGCGGGTAAACCACGATATGTTGTATTTTCTTCTTAGGGGATTCAACAGGAACCTTCCTATAAATGATGGTGAATGGCTCGACAGTAGCGACCTCTTAAACAGGCTTAGATCTGGAAAATTGAACCTCACCTCGGTTCATTAGAATTTGGACACAACCCTTTAGCTTTCGACACTGTTTGGGATTGTCATCACAAATCTGACACTTTCCGTGCAGCCTTTTCAACAACCCATGTTCATTCAATCTCTTGATAACCACAGTCATCGGGGTCTTTACCTCGTCAACATCCATGATCAACTCAGCCCTTGAATTATCCTCAATCATGTTAACTGCAGGTCCACCGTGATTGGGCAATGGATTTTGCTGAATGTTAGGACCTTCCTCAATAAACGTCAAAATCTTTCGATCAATGAGTTCCTAAACCTTGGTTTTGAAAACAATACAATATTCTGTTGCATGTCTTATGTATCCAGAGTGATAAGCACAAGACGCGTTTGGATTATGCTTTGGATTGTAAGGCGGAATGGCAGGTGCAATCTCTTTGGGGACAATTGCCCCTTGATGAACCAAATACGGGAATAACTCAGTATATGGCACCAGAATTTTGTCGAAGTTTGGGAACGATTTCCCTGAATGTTGTTGTTTTGTCAGTTTTGATTCTGCTGATTTCTATTATTTTGTTGAGATTGTTGTTGACGTTGCGGTTGTTACTGATTCAGAGCATTTTGAACTGGTTGTTGCGGCTTATACTGGTATGGCGGTTTTTGATACTGTGCAGCAGCAATGTACGGATATAGATAATAGGGCTTGGGAGCCATGGATGCTTGATACTGAGGAGAGACTTTAGATGTCACAACGTTGGCCTCACTTTCCTTATTCTTTGAATGACTGTTCTGAGATTTTCTGTTGGCTGGTTGTTGCGAAGCAGCTCTAGAAATCTTTCCAGTCTTCAGCCCATTCTCAATTCTTTTACCAATTGTTACGATGTCCGCAAAGTTTGATGAGGAACTACCCAACATTTTCTTATAGTAGGATCCCTGCAATGTACCCATAAAGATATCAACCAACTCATTGTTAGAGATAGCAGGTCGCACCCGAGATGTCATCTCACGCCATCTTTGTGCATACTCTTTAAATGTTTCAGTTGAGCGCTGGGACTGGTTTTGCAACTGCAATCTGGTATGTGCTAGATCAAGATTATATTTGTATTATTTCAAGAATGCCTCATACAGATCCCTCCAAGAACGGATTTTGCTACACTCTAAGCCCATGTACCAATCCAACGAAGCACCAGACAAACTATCTTGAAAATGATGAACTATCAATTCATCGTTATCAATATAGGATGCCATTTTCCTACAGTACATAGTGACGTGACTACGTTGGCAACTCAAACCTTTATACTTTGGAAGCTCAGGTATCTTGAATTTCTGCGGCAATACAACATTTGGAACCAAACATAAATCCTTGGCCTCCATGCCAAAAGCAGAAAACCCTTCAATAGCTCTGATATGGTCTTCCAACAACTTGTAACCAGTAGGTCTACCTTGATCAGCAGGCCTGACAAGGATCTATGGATTTGGCAGCTGAGATGCAGCCGGAGCGTGCACTTGTGGAGTAGTAAACTGAGAAGGGTATACCAATCCTTGATTAACCATCTAACCAGCATTTTGACCCATCTGAACACCAAATGGATAATTCGGAGGAGGTACTACAGTAGTTGAAGATTCCCTAGGGTAAAGCATTCCAGAATGAACATTCTGAACAGCAGTTTGAGCAGCTTGGGATGAAACTGGAACATGAATAGGAGGAGCCCTATACACGTGCTCATTGTCATCAGGAGTTTCAATGTCATCCAACATAGGAGTCTAACGAATCTGAACCTGAAGATTCTCATGATCATCACTCACCACCGGAGGTGGAAACAGAGTAGGCATACCCCACGGATATGCACCAGCATTTCCATTAGGCATGGGCACAACAAAAGGCTGATATGGCACGAAGGCACCACTATTTACAATCTGTGGAGTGAAATTCGGAGGTATACCCCAAGGAAAAGCAGCAGACATCTTGTTCAAACCAGATTGTGAGTTTGATGGATGAACAGCGGGCTGAATCACAGGCTCAACTAGCACTTCAAAAGTAGCAGGAAAATAAACAATAGCGGGAGTGGCAGTAACAACAGGAGGAATAGTCAGAACAGGGGTGACAACGGTTGCATCAGTGGTGGTTGCAACGACACTGGCAGCAGCAGCGGAATCCTTCTGAGCACGAAGGAACTCCATAATAACATCCATGTTGGTCTGAAACGGATACATCCATCCTTGGAATTGAGCCAGAGTTTCTTTATAGGCAGTGTTCTCAACTTTGAAATCAACAATGATCTTGGATTTGCTTGAGCGGGTGAAATAGCAATGTCGAGTCGTCGTCTTGCTACAAGGCGGAGACGGACAAGGTAAGCAATGGTTTTCCGGATGAAAGGACGTGCATATGTGTGCATGAATGTATGTAATGCATGAAAAAATAAAGTTTTAAATTCCAGGAATTCGTAAACTTATCTTTGTTAACAAAACATACAAGTAAAGGTGAAAAGATAAAATTGGCAAGAAACTTCATTCATTCAACAAAGGAAATAAGTACAAGTCAAGTACAAATCAAATATCTACCTTTTGGGCTACAATAAAATCAGGTTGAATCCTATCAAAAACCACCCTGCAACCAAACAAGTGAAAAACAGCCCAAGGAGTCTTGTACGGCAACACATCAGCATATGCATCTCTCAACAACCCTGGTAAGTCCTCAAGTGTGTGCTCAGCGAATCTGGCTAGACGGTTATGTCTCTCACTCCAATACTTCACATCCTTCACGAGGTTGCGCAACAAAGAATGGTTAGGTCCCTGAAGAAGATCCTGAAGAAAGGACTCTTTCTGATCCAAGAGGTCTTGCAAATGACGGCTCTGATGCTCCCAATGAGTACTCTCCAAGTTGAGCTGACTGATCTGTTCTTGGCTCTAATGTGCTTGATCTTGCAGCTTCTGGATCTCATTGAAGGCTCTGTCGAGCTTGGCTTGACACTGAGAAAAGTCTTTTGCTAACTGGTCAGCACGGTCTTGTTCACCTTGCAGCTTTGTCTTGCACTCTGATAACTTCCCTCAAAGCTCTTCAAGTTGCTTCTTATAGCTCAACTCATCCTTGTAGGATTGATACTGAGTGTCAGCGAGTTGTCTCTTCTTTGAAGTAAGTCCATCATAGGTACTCTTCAAAGCATCACCCATTTTCCTTCGCTTGTTCAGTTATACTTCACCTCTTTGAGCATGCGCTCTCGCTTCCGATGGAGCTCAATCTATAGGCTTTCCTTCTCTAACGTGACTCTATTAAAGTTGATACAAAGATCAACATTCTCTTTATTCAACATCTCAATAGTCTGCTTGAATTGGTCGACTTCAGACGGAGAAACAATGACAAGTTTAGGAAGCTTAACATTTATGGAAGGCTCGGAAGAAAATGGCAACAAGATCTCTTTGACGCGCTTTTTGACCCAACGCGTGTAAGCTTCCTTGGCTATGCAATTCTTCTTACCTAAATCAGCTCTTCCTTCAAGGTGAATTTGAGTCCAAGTGGCACTAAACCTCTTCAGCAATCCCATGTCATCAACCCCTTCATGAAAGATGAACTCTTCCACTACCTCAGGATCTGGCTTGTCAACCATAGGATATCCCAACTGACAGAAGGCAAGTCTCGGATTGTAGTTAATTCCACCCTTTGTACCCAAGAGAGGCACATTGGAGAATTTCCCATAATGAAGAATGATCTTAGTATCGTCGAAGACTCGAGAATACCAAGAGATGTCATCAGCAGTAAGAGACATGATTCGTTGAGACCACTTGAGATTACCCTTATTCTCACCAAAGGGACCCTTCTGCGGAAGGTGAGACATGAAACATCGGTACAGTTGAAGAGCACAACTGCCAATGGTTCTGTCACACCCTAATTTTTGACCCTAAGATTATGTATTTTTCCGCTTTGCATCGTCTGCATAGCATATCACATCATTTCTAGGTCAATTATCCATGCATAGCTAACCAATTTACCATACTTGTGTTTGTTTGTTTTTCTTTGTGAATTTAGGGTTGCTGCAGAAGGTTCAAAGGTCATGGAAGTTGTATGTGTGCTCATTGTGATTCTGGTCCCTAGCAAATTATGTTGGAGGAAGAATATGCCCTCATTATTATGATCCCTTAGTCAATACAAGGTCGATTTTCCTCAAGGTTCCTCAGAAGCTTCCCCCAAGTAGAGCCAGGGTTTTGTTCATTGATGCTGAGAACTGGTTGGAATTTTGTTGTGGGTTGTATTACAAGCAGTATATTCGTTTTCAAAGGATTTCTCCGGGCAGGGTTCATATACTAAAGTCATTATCATACAAGATTTTGTTGGAGCGGGCAATAAAGATTAAGTCCTATTCAAGAGAGACTTTAGTCACATTCATGGTGATTGGATCCTTATTGAGTTTCTTTGGAGTTTATATGTTTGGATTTTGAATCGGATTTAGACAAGAATTTCTCAAAGCAAAGTCTAAGATTCATGAAAGTTCAAGTTGGTTTAAATTCAAACTATGATTGGATCCATTCAATAATTGAATTTTATACATCTTCCCCATTATTAAATTCAAGTTCAAGATTCATGTTTTGTTCAATTAAGTCGGAATTCCTTCTCAAGGGCGTATGCTAAGGTTTACTTAAATGAATAATGTCTAAGCTATACAAGAAGGCCACTTCAAGCTATAAGGCGTAAGATGTTCACAGTGAACTTGTACTTTATTCTTAGAAAATATTCAATAAAAAGCACAAAGTGTAAATGGAAGATTCGAGTCATAAGAGATTTGCCATGAAGGGTCGTTGGTTCAAGATTTTTGTGTGTCATTTTGAATTGATGAGATTAATAGCAAGAAAAATGAAAATTCAAGTTTAATTCAAAATCAACAAAAGCTTGAAAGTTCAAGATTAGACATGAAGATCCAACTTTTAACATTTTGCAAAGACTTTACAAAAATTAGAAAATTCATTCCAATTTCTAAGTACAAGTTCCAAGTCTCAAGAAAGGATAATCCAAAATCATCAAGTATTTAGATTCATCAAAATTAAAATTTACATGATTCCAAAATTACAAAGTGCAAGGACTAAAAAGGATTGTTCAAATTTTACACCATGGAATACAGTACAATTGGAATTTTCGGCTTAACCAAAATCTTCAATGGTGCACGTGCAGATGTTTCTCAATGGTGTCAAAACATATTTGTGACCAAGGATGCTTCATTGGGCAAACGTACAGCATTCACCAATCATGAGCCGTGAGACCCACTGCTTGAGAAGCTTGTAGACAATCCTATATACCTGCAGAAGTTGAAGTAAACGTTAGTATGTGAAAATTCAACAGGATGTTGCGGTTCAAACTGAAACAACAAAGGAGGAGATATATCACAATGGTAGAGATGTGTCGAGTTTTTCTTGCACGGATTATCTAACGGTTTTATTACACTGATCATCTAATTGTCTCCGAGCATGTGATGAACATTATCCTCATCCACCTTCAAGAATGCTCTGGTGCATTTAAATCCACCACGACCATAAAACGATTATGTGTGGATCATAAAAGTTCTCATCCAAGCTTTGAGATTTGGAATGTTCGCCGTCAATAATTCGGTACAGGATTTCAAAACCGATACATCCTTGATTCATTGCTCTAAGCTCTAAAGGGAATATGACAGCATTGAAACACTTAGATCTCACTTGAGTACAAGCTGCTTGATCTAGGCGCTCCGTTCCAGCACACCTTGCCAACATTTTTTCTGATTCCTTAAACCTACTGAAGGATGCAGAACATAGAGATGGCCAAGTGGTGGTCAAACAGATAGAAACCTCGTTACTTAAAGCCATGGGCGGTTTTAAGGCCCGGCTAGGCCGTTCATGTGCCCAGACTCAAGCCCAAAATTTTTCCTTCGTTACACCACAATTTTACAAAATTACGGCGGTTACAAAGTGTTATTACGGCGGTTTAAACCGCCACAATTAACGAAAATGCAGAAAAATACAAGTTTTAACCAAAAATTAAATTATAAATTATAAAAGTGATATTACTGCGATTTAAAACCGCCACAATTGACAAAAATGCAGAAAAATACAAATTCAAACCAAAACTTAAATTATAAATTATAAATTATGAAAAAAATATATGTATAATGTTGTAAATTATGGTTTAAACGAAATAATTTATATTTTTATGTATAAAAATACAGATTTAAACCAAAAAAAATTATAAATTATGTAAACAATTTATATTTTTATGCAATTAAGCATACATTACATTAATTTTTTTTGATATTATAATATTTAGATTCAACTTCATTACAAAAAGTGCAAGAATTGAAATAAAGAATAAAGTTACAAGTTAGGACCAAATTAATCAAAAATTAAAAATGAATACTTAGAAGAAATAAAAATTAATATAAAAATAGCAATTACTAAAATTTAAAATAAAAACATGTACAGTGTTGTATAAAAGAAGAAGAAAAGAATAAATTTTATCCTCAAATAATATAAAAAATATATTAGGACTTCATACAATTCTATAGATCAATTTCCACAATTATAAAAGAAAATATTTGATTTAAAAAACAATAAAAACAAAATTCACCATAAAACAACTGACGTGTCAAAATAAAGACGGTCAAAATTGGCATTTTTCTATTAACACTACCTCAGTTTATAAAACCGCCATATTTTATTGTAAATAGCGGCAGTATTATTAGACGTCATTTTAAAACCGTCATATTTCATGCAAGTTTGTGCGGTCTTTAAATTTTTGCCCAGGTTTCAAAAAATTTCTGGCTCCGCCACTGCTTAAAGCATTACATATAAACACTGTTTTGAAAATTAACTTGTAGTGCTCCTTTACCTGTACGTAGTAGCATATTCATCTCATTGAGAGCAAAGGTGTTTTCACTGTACACTTGGAACCATGGCATACTGGTATATTTGAATTCTTGGAACTGAATCACGGGCAGCGCGCTCCAGGAGATAAGGAAGGCAAACTTCCATCCACTGCAAATCACAAATCAATAATCTTTAATTCACAATCAGACGGCATAATTTCGTTTCCAAAACAGAATCTGACAACATTATCTTGTGCATTCAAGTTCAAATCAGAAATTTTAGAATTCATTGTAATTAATTTAGCAGATTGAGTTAAGTGGAAATAATGGGAGAAATCAAAGGAAATCAGAACACGATTAAAAAGGAAGGTTTCAAATCATCAAAAGCCATAATATGGAAATAGCCCGAGAATATTCACGTATTCATTACTGAATCTCACCACAATATTTCAAGTATGTCAGGAAATCGAAACAAATCGTCATCATCAATTGAAGGAAATCAGAAGCATTAAAAATCGAAATCACCAATTAATGTCACTTGGTTATAAAAGAGAGGGTACAGTTTCGAAAGAAAAATCAGAAGTATCAGCCAGAAAAACCAGTTTACACACGTAGCAGTGAGGATTACAACAAACATACACACAGAATCATCAAAAATTCAGACACAAAACTCACCTCACCATATTACCAGAAACCAAAACGTGAAATGATAGAAGGAGAGTGAGCCAAAATCCAGAAGCCAGTCCAAAACCCAAACGAGACCGAGAGAGAGACGAAGACTGAGGCGATCTGAAATTCAGAACAAAAATCGACGATGAAGCCTCGCAAAGCTGACCGATCTGTTTAGTGAGAATTGAAGGTTGGATTAATTTTGTGTTTGTTTCGAGTTCGGGAATCCATTTACCATTGTTTTCCTTGTTGTTTCCATGGTCGTGTTTTGGGAAGGGAGGAACAAGGGAATCGGTTCTTGATGATGCCCTTTTGGGTCGTGTTTCATTTAGTGTTGATTCTGTTTAAGTTTTAAATGACCTAATTAGGGATGTAAATGGATATCCATGGGGACGAATATTATGATATCCGTATCCGCCCCGTTGGATAAATATGATATCCATACCCGCCCCATATCCATGTGGATATCCATTAAGCGGGTAATCCGCGGGTTTTACGGTATCCGTGGATATTTACATATATCCATGGATACTATTTTTTATGAAAATTATTTTTTTTAAATATACTTTTAACTTCTTTTAAAGACACAAAAAATTATTATAATATAACATCCATACAATTCGCTCTTATTTTAACCATAAAATTTCATCACATTAATTTTCTTCTTATTCACCAAAATATAATTAGATCCAAAGATAATATCCATACATTTTATTTTAACCAAACAAATAAAAGATATTGTGATTGTGAGTTATGAAATGGCTAATAGAATTTGAATGATATGTGAAAGGTTTTCTTCCAAGAAAATTTAAAAAAAAGAAAGAAATATAATAAGACTATTTATTTTAGAAGATGAAAAGATAAGGTATAATAAACTAATGATATTTAAATGATTTTTATAATTTATTAACGGATATGGATATCTGCGGGTACGAATATCATTAAACCCATATCCATATCCATTAACAAACGGATATTTAAATATCCATTTATTTTATCCGTGGATATCCATTAAGTAATCCGCCCCATATCCGTGACAGATTTTATCCACGGATATCCGCGGGTACGGATATTTTTGCCATCCCTAGACCTAATGACCACCTGTCTTGGATAAGATCTTACCAGCTCATTTCGTTTTATACCATTTTTTTTATTTATTTCGTTGGTTGATGGTGATGATGGGCTCAAAGCCCATAGGATTCACACACCCATAGTAAGGCAGCGCCTCACTCCCTCTTCGTTCTTACTTTTTTTTTTTTAATTTTTTATCATGTTTTTGTTTATTTTTTAATTTTTAGAAATTTCTTTTTTTCAATATTATGAACCTTTTAATGGCAACATGTTGCATGATTCTTATAATTCTTTTAAATTTCAATTTGTATTCTATATTATTTTCCATCTTGGGTCGATGATATAACAAAATGTCAAGATTGATTGATTTCAAATCAATGAAAATCTTGATAAATATGAGGCCACTTTCTTTCTTACTTTTCGATTTTCTTTTATTAGTCAATGAAAGTCTAAATCATAGATTATTGATTTCTCGATTTAAAATCTTAAACAAAGACGAGACCATTTCAATTTCATTTTCAGCTGCCGTTTCATTTTGCATTATCTTCTTCTATTTTCATCTTCGATCGATGAAGTCCTTCTACTCACGAATGTTAATTGTTGAAGAGCTCAACCTTCATTATTTCAAATCTGTAGTGAGTGATCATTGAGGTCACTTTCTATACTTTGGGATCGTGATAGGTTACCTTCGATTAATTAACAAAAGTTTGTGATTAGGACGAGATTTTCATTTTTTTCTTGTGTGGCCCGATTTCATTGGAGAATGATCCTCAATATCATTTCTTCATCGTGTTCTAGCACAAAGATTAACTTGTGTGACCTCCTATAGTATGATCTTTGTTATAGATCGTGCTACGATGGTTTAACGCTACATTGAACCTGATTCGTCCGATTAACAATCGACTATTAACCTTAATTTTTGTCTATACAATATTGATTTATCTTTCTGTTAGTATATCATGGGCTGTATGTATTGTTGTTTATTATACTCTCGATACCGGAGGTTTCCTCTTGGTTCTTCTGTTTACCTCATTCCAAAGGAAATGACCGATTCCATTGACCCTATGTCACGATTAGGATAACTTAGCCTAATTTTTAGGTCCTCTTCCCTTTCAACTTAATCTTAACTTTGGAGTCGTCGCACTCCATGTAAGCGTCTTGCCATGGATGCTTACCTTCCCCTTGGAACCTTGACCACAGTCAAGAGTTCCTCTTCGTCTTTGAGGTGAACTACGGATACTCTGATTCCACTCCCGTCAGGATACGTAGGCACAAGATGCGATATCTTGCCGAGTATAATTAAATACTAACCTCTAGGTCTTTACCTTTGCAGATTAACATTAACAGGCAAGCAATAGATAACATAAGTATTAACAAGAGGTTCATGTAGAGTACTATAGACGATTAGGATGCTAATACCTTCCTTAGGCGTAACCAACCCCCGAACCTTAGATTTATTAGGTTTTTTCGATCTTTAACCTTTCCTTTGGATAAATCAAAGATCGGTGGTGAAATAAAGAAATGCGATTCAAGTTAACCAATAGCTTGATATCTAATTCTCACCGCAACAGGTTCCTTTCTTCTTTTCATTCCTCAAATGAATAGAATAATAGGTATCAGCAAGAAGTGTAGGAACAAGGTTCTTGGACAAGAATATTCTGATGGCAGCCTGATCCACGAAATCCTCCATGTAAGGAAACATGACAATCCCATATATCAGCAAGGCAAGAACGGCGTTGAAAGCCTTCCAGTTTCCCTTTTCAGCAAAGGAAGTGGCCTTGTCAACCAGAAACTTTGAAGCAAACCCTCGAATACCATTCCCTTTAGTCTTGATATTAGCTTCCACATTCTTCTTACTAATGCAAAGAGCATCAACAATAAGGGGAAACTTCTGACAACCAATAGTGTAGACAAAAGGAACCTGCTTCTTGATATTAACCCCCAAGATATGAGAGTACTCCTCAAGTGTAGGTGCTAACTGATAATCTTGAAATGTGAAACACCTAAGTGGTGGGTCGTAGAACTGAACAAATGTATGAATGGCAGTGACGTTGACTTCTGTACTGAGGATGGCCAACAAATTACCATAATAATCTTTGAAAACCCCTCTGTTATCTTCAACCACACGGGATGCTAAACCTCTCAAAGTCTTCAGCTTAGGCTCCACAAACTTGTAACTGAAGATACCTCTGCAACCAGTACTCATCTTTATGATAATGTCAACAAAGAATAAGTCTTCGAATAACCTGGAAATGCACATTGTCATACCCCAAATTTTACCCTCAGATTCGCTTGATCGTTCGCATATCATTTTAAGTCAGTCATCTCGTATTTTTAATTAAACATCTCATTAACCTATGGTCGTGCATTTTTAGTCGATTTTATCATTCCATGCTTTTTTTCGTTTTATTCATTATTTTTATTTAGATAATTAATTTATTTTATACTTAATTTGGTTTATTTTCAATTATAGTTTTATTTTTAACTTAATTTAATTTTAATTTTAAGTTTAGCTTTTATATTAATTTAAGTTTGTTTATTATTTATTATTATTATTGCTGATATTTATTATTATTGTCGTTATCATTATATTTTTATTACTATTATTATTGTTTATTATTATTTTACAAGAAAGTCCAAAAAGAGACTGAAAGGATTCCATTTGGTCAAATGTCCTGCTACCCCAACAACAACCATTATGTCACCAAATTCACACTCCTAGCTACAGACTACTCATCCCAAAAAAACCTGCTTCACACCAGACCAAACATTACATAAAAATAGACCCTGTTGCTACCACAACCTTGCCATAAGCTTTGCTCACAAAATGCCAAGCCAAAACTGCTGCGAAAAGCAACTTCACACTTAGTCAACATCTGCAGCAAGTCAACAACATGCACAATGTGCATCAAACCGCGCAATCCATATTGTCATCAACCTTACGATAAAAAACCAGCGACCTCTTTTGCACCAAAATGAAAAAATCACAGACCTGCATCACTGCTGCACACTAAGCTTCACAACTACCAAATTTGACTCTGCTCCAACCTGCATTTGACAACAACCACACAACCAGACAAAAGTTGCACCACAAAGCTTCATGAACAAGTCTGTTTCTTAAGAATAAAAGGGAGAGGGAATTCATCCTGAATTTCACGGTTTTTTATTTATCTCACCTCTCCTTTCAGCCAACACTCACAACCGCCCTTCTCCTTTATGGATCCACCATTTCAACTCTTCTCATCACCATTATCAAACCATAACAGTGAAATCACTCACCATAATTCCCTTATACTTAGGGGTGTGCATAGATCATAAACCAAACCAAATTAAACCATATATATAGTTTGGTTTGGATCTTAAAACCATTTTTATAAAACCGGTTTATTTTTTTAAAACCGGTTTATAAGTGGATCGGTTCAGTTCCAAACCAGTTTTTCACAAAAAATCAGTTTTTTTAAAAACCAGTTTTAAATCGGTTTCTCTCAAAACCAGTTTTTTATTTTCTTTAAAAAAAACCGGTTTTAAACCGGTTTCTCTCAAAACCAGTTTTTTGTTTTCTTTAAAAAAACCAGTTTTAAAACTAATTTTATAAATTAAAAAAACCAATTTTTTTATATATGTGATTTTGATTCAATTTCTATTCTTCAAATTCAAATTCAATACTCAAGCTTATGTTCAAAACAAGTGCATCAATAATAGTATATCTCATGAATCCCAAGTCACTCCATTCAACACTATGATTCATATTCAACCAAACTTCTGGAATTATATCTATCTAAAACATTCAGTTGTGGTTACACATTTGTTTTGAACATTCAATAAAAGAGAAAATTCAAATTCAAACATTAGCAAGTGAGGCAATTCAACAATCTCTTTGCATCATCTAAGTTCCAACATCTCTTTGCATCATCTAAGTTTCCAACATCTCTTTGCATCATCCATCACATCTACAAAAAAGGCGACACTCATCATTATCACAAAGCACAGAAAGTCAGAGAGATGACGGAGACGACAACACAGTAGCTCAAACTAGTGTTAAAATAAAAATGTTCTTGAAAGGTTTTACCATTTCCTGATTATGTATTTGGAGTTTAATCTAAATAACACATGTTTGATATCTAATATGATCATACCTACCATGAATAATGGAAATGTTGAGAAAAAATTTTAAATACCGTTAAGTCATCTTCGAATGCAACAGAGGTTGAAGAGGTTGAACAACTAGCACCATCTTCCATATAAAGTAATTCTACAGAACATATAAAGACATTTCATTATGCCTCAGGTCTAATAAATAATAATACATTAGGCAATGTAGTTAGTTATCATACCTTGCTCAAATCTCTCAAGATTATCAAAATCTTCATTTGTAATCAAGGATGAAGATGTTCCTTTGAGCCAATCCTGGGTGCAAATCAGTGCTTCGACTGTTGTAGGTGTTAACGAGCTGCGATATGGATCAAGCACTCTTTCTCCTGTACTGAATGCAGATTCAAACGCCACTGTGCTTATTGGTATAGCTAGCACATCTCTTGCAATGTTTGCAAGGATGGGATATCGACCAGAATTAACTTTCCACCACTCTAAAACATTTATCTCCATGTTATGCTCCAACTTCTCTCCAAGATAAGTATTTAATTCATTATCTGCATTGTCACACCCTTCTGAAAGATAGAACTCAGCAATTCCATAAGGATGACTAACATTACCAAAAACTTGCGGCTCATCTGAATTACCTTGAGGAGGCATAAATCCAGCACAATATTCCTCATAAATAGATTTCAAGCAGGAATCTAAGTTTGCTTTCAAGGCATCGGCATCATCCTTATTGTAGTACCGCCTTACCATCCAATCAACCAATCTAATCTTGCACCTAGGGTCGAAAACTAGAGCAATCAACAACATCATATTAAGCTTCTCATGAGGTCCCCAATACTTATCATACTTCTTCTTCATCTTTTGAGATGCTGAACGTAGATGTTCATCTTCAGACGCACACGTATCCACAATGCTCTTTCCAATACCCAAGACCTCAAACATATAAATATTGCTTGTCAAATAAGATGACCCTGATATGTGTACTATAGCATCATAAAACAACTTCAAGAATGGAATGATTAAGTTGATATGCTTCCAATCATCTTTCGTCGGGACACCTTTTCCCTTCTTTGTCAACTTATTCACATACCTAGCACAACATAAAATGTTCAACATAAACCTTACAACAAAATTGAAGTATGAAGATATAATAGTACTTATTGTTTAAAATTGAAATCAATAGCAGAAAAAAAACAATTTATTGAAGAGATGATTAAAGATAAGTCATTTTCCCTTTCCAGCATGTACAACGTGGATAAAGCAAAACATGCATAGCTGGTGCAACAAACGAGATCCAAGAAAATCATCTGGAATAAACCAGATCTATTCTATACAATGTAAAGAAATGAATAAGGTCTTGCGACTGCGTATCAGTATATTGTAAATTCATTAAACCAAAATCAGATCTCAAAAGCAAGGACTGATACATAGGAAAATGTGGAAAAGGTGGTTCTTTCACATTATTAGTAGCAGCATTAAACAGTAGCATGTATTCAAGTAAATTTCCGTTCAGTTCATAACAATCACATAATTAACAGCCACATTAAACAGCAGCATGTATTCTGGCACAATTAACTTTGAGAGTCAATTAGAAAGTTCATGTTGTCAATTAGGGAATCCATAGTAATATCATCATCCACCAACAAGATATGATACTGCCATTTTATAAACATGGCATGGCAAAGTTATAGCTTATATGCAATATTGTATCTCTATATAAACAACCATCTACTTAACTTAAGAAAAACACAATAAGCCATAAACAAACAAACAAGAAACAATGAAAGCATACATTATTAAAGTTTCACGTACCTTTTATTTCGAAAACCTAATTCTTCAAAGGTTCTTTCATGTTTTGATGCGGATACTAACATCAAGTAAGTTGAATTCCAACGAGTCTCAACATCTAGAGAAACTAAACCTTTATAGTCCATGCTCTCCTCATCAATACATGTCTTGAATTTAGCAAGCCTCGTGGGAGAAGATCTAGCATACCAACAGCATGACGAACTCTATAAACAGAATCATCAATGTCTTTCAAACCTTCTTTCACAATTAAGTTCAATACGTGTGCGCGGCACCTCATATGAAAATGGTTTCCGCTCATAACTAAACTATTCTTAGACAGAAGCCTTCTCTTGAGACGTTCAACTCCAACATCATTAGATGAAGCATTATCAACCGTCAAACTAAGCACGCGGTTTAAACCCCAATTGTTCAAACATATCTCCATTGTTTCACAAATAGCATCACCTGTATGACTTGTGACTTGACAAAAATTTAAAATCTTCTTCTGTAAGTGCCAATTATTGTCAATGAAATGGGCCGTCACACACATATAGCTCAACTTTTGACAAAAAGTCCACATATCAGTGGTGAGACAAACTCTTCAATAATTCAGAGAGAGAAAGTTTTTCAAAATCATTTTTTCTGTGTCCCACAGTTTCAAGACATCACGTGCCAATGTTATGCGCGAACAAATCTTAAATCTTGGTGAAGCGAGACTCATAAATTCATGAAAAGACTCATGTTCGACCTTCCGAAAAGGAATCTCCATGTTTATGAACATCTTAACCATTGCTCTTCGAATGGCTTCTTGGTCAAACTTCACAATTAAAGGAGAGCCAACATGTTCTTCGGCACTTGTCATAGAAGATGATGTCCTTTGCCTCTTGTAAACGAGGCATCTCGATAAATGAGCATGCATGGAACTAGTTTTGTTACTATACTTAATTTTTATGTCACAGTATTTGTATGAAGCTTTTTGTTCTTCTTCCGACGATACAATGAAATGTTTCCAAACCTCTGAACGATTCTTTCGTTTCTTAGTGCGAGGAGGTGGCATTTCACTAGAGACTGTAGGTGGAGGGGTTGAAACCGTATTCTCGGATGTTGCATAAGTTGTGCCAACATTAGTTATCTTGATTCTGTTAAAAATAAAAAAACAAATTAGAAACACACAGATTATTTATTCTTAAAATGCAGTTAATATATCATTTGTGTTACATAAGAGAAAAATAGCATGCTTCAGATGATAAATGATTGTAACTAACAAAGCTATTTATTAACAGCTCTTGTTTTATTCAGTTTTAATACAACTTTTTCAATTCTAATACTCTTGAAGGAATTCTTTCTGTTAGATGATTTCTTGACAGATCGAGTAATTCCAGTGATTTGAAGTTTCCTAAGTTCCTTGACAAATTTAAGGAAGTCAATCCAAATAAGTACTCCATACCAAAAAAAATGTACAGTGAAAGATTCAAGAATTTACATAAGCAATTGAGAAAAGGTTGCTATCAATCCAATAATTTGCTGATGTGAAATGCACAACTCACAGGTAAAATTTAAAGCCTTACAACATTCATACACTCTGTTAAGATCAAGGTGGTAAATTTGATAAGAATTGAAAATTTAAAAACTGATTGGGTGAGCTAATTATAAACGATTTGGTTATAAATTATTGGTTAGAAAGAACACTCAAAACAATTTAAAATCATAAACAAAAATTAAAAGGTAAATATAGGTAGGTGTATCATAAAATAAAATATACATTTTTTCAACTACAATGGTCCAATAAATACCGCCCATAGTGAATTAAACATGATTTATTTACAGTCAAAATATATATAGCCTTGACAAAAAGCATAAGAGAGGTTGCATACATTATGTACTATCTAAGTGACTTATATAGCTGTTTTTTATAATCTAAAATCGATGCCATCCAACATTTTAGACTAGTAGTATTAGAGTTAATGGTTGATTAACTAAAGATGACAATCTCCTTATACCAAAAAATTATAGCAATTCTTCAATGAGGGAGTAATTTGTCCACCCAGACTATTATTTGTTAAAATCAAAGTCTTAAGATGTGAAAGAGCACCCATTGAGGCAGAAACACAATGTTAGTTCATCAAATTACCTCCAAAGTCTTAGGATAGCAATGGTTATGTCGGCTTCTCAAAACTTGAGGAGAATTGCTTGAGTTCACTCTTGTGAATATGTAGCAGCTTTTAAGTTTTGTTTAACTGCTACAACTGTCAATGCCTGATCCAAGACAGTGTAAAATTTCAGTTTACGCATGCAATTTGCACTTGTGGAATAATAATTCCAATCAAATGCTCATGACTTTAAGGACCGATTAGGATTGACTTATTTGATCTTATCTATTAACCTAAATTTTGTTACACAATTTGAGAGAATTTATAAAAAGAAAATTATAAATTTATTCAACTTTCATGTTTTTAAAAATAACTCAAACAACAAACTCTTCTCTTCTTAAAACCAAACAACAACATCATATGTCCACTACCTAAATACGCGCATGATCATGTACTTTGGTCCTAAGCTCAAATTACACCAATCCTACCCACCAAGAACAACAAAGCATCCTGTACATCTATCGCAGTTTTACCGTGCATCCATAAGCAAAAGTATCCAATTGAAACCAAGGGAAAGGAAAGAAAATTAAAACAAAAATACACAATCAGTGAGCACTACAGCACCTACATTTATCTAAGATATCATTAAAAACATAACCCCGAGTTCCAGCATGTTAGTTCATCAAACTAAGACAAAAGCACCAAGACAGCCGTGCATTCAAGGATACCTATAGTAACAGTTAATTGTATTCCAAACTAATCCAAAAACTAACTAAGCTAACTTCGAATTTCAAGCTACGAAACAAGGCAGAAACACAAGCAACCAAGCATAGGCAACATACAACAACCACAATACATTCACACTCCAAGCTTCCAACATAATTTCAAATTTGTTAGCATAATTTCTCATGTTTGGGACCGGCATAAGCTCATTACCAGAATTGCAATAAAAGGTAACTTATTGACAATATGACAGCTAACTAATTTCAAAACCAAGCTAACAACATTCATGACGATTTTATACAAGCTAATTAGCACACCCCAATTCTAACTAGCGATGACTACATATAGCTAAACATAACAGATATGCTCCTAACATCAACTCACCTTCAAATTGCAACGGATTGAAAAATAAGCTGCAACACATTTTTATACCCAGTAGCACTACTCAGTAGCAATACATGAAGCAGTCTAGTAATGATATGAAAAATAAACACATGACTTCAATGGAAATACAGAAAACAGTGAATCAATTAAGCAGAATTATGATGTACACTAATGATAAAGTAGAGTTTACAATATATTTACCTGAGTATCAATGGAAGATGTAGAGTGAAAATGCTAGCAGAGCTTTCTCTGCGATTTTACGATTAATTTGTTTCTACCGAGTCAAAGATGAAAATGTAAACTAGAGAAATCATGAAAACACCAAAAGAATAATAAACTTAAACCTAAAACAAATTGTGAAAATAGAGCTCGTTAGATTTGAAGAACGATTTTGTCGATTTTACCACTATTTCCATAAATCCATGATTGTAGTTTCGAGAATTAAGATACAAATTGAGGATTAGGGTCTGAAATTTGAAGAAAGAGATGAAGGAGATTCGGATTTTTGAGGATTAGGGTTTCTGAAATTTGTGTTCTTGGTGAATTGTATATTCTGAAATTAGTGAAATTGTCAATGTTTCAGAAATGAAAACCAACACTCATAACCGGTTTAGGATAATAGTTACTGGTTCTTTTTTAATTTGATAAATGGGCCACCGGTTTGAAAATATAATTTTGGGCTGGATTTTAAAATTTGGTTCAATTTGGATATTAATTTGGTTCATGGTTATTGGTTATTTTGAACACCCCTACTTATACTTGACCTCTCCATAACCATGAAACTCTTCTCTCAACAAAACACGCATCACTCCATAAACTAGCCTGAACAAGCACCACCATTAATACATTCACGTAAATATTCCATTTTCAACCCTATCCGTTCTCGGTTCAGGTTCAGCACACCTCCAACAGCCCGTCATTCAACAAGCAACAACAAGTTTTCAGCAACAACGTTGGTAAAGCGGTTTCGGTAATTCTCGGTTCAAGAACTTCTTGTTTGTGTATGTGTTTTTGTGTTACGTTTTCGGTTGTGATATTGTTCTTCTTTTCCTTGCTGTTTGTGATATGAATTCTGTTCTACGTGTGAGTTTGTGTTTCGAAAACGTTGCATTTCGTGTGGTGGATGTTTAAGATGTGTAGCTGCGTCTGTATTTGTTTTCCCTTTGGAAGGAGACAATGAATAGTGTTTTTATGATACAACACGTCGTGTATATTTTTTTAAACTGTCATATTTTTTTCTATCATGTTCAGGTCCATCTTCAGTGAGTAGTAATTGTGCTAATTGTTTGTTGTGTGCAGCAGTTACCGAAGAGACAGAGAGAAATTGCTTTCTCTGTAATTTTGGTAGCATGCATAGTTTACTATAGTATAGTTTTTTTCTCTTTTTCCTATTAATGTGTGTTTGTCTTTTTACTGACATATTATCATTTTTGCTTTTATATATATCATAATGATACATGTTTATGTTTAGCTTTTACGTTAATATTAATTACATTTTCACTACATTTTTTATATTGGTTGAAAAGTCAACCAAGGGATCTTTTTATATGTACATTCCATGAAACTCAACAAGAGAAGTAAAGACAGGGCGTAAGAAGTTTATTTATTTATTTATTTATTTATTTATTTATTTTATTTATTTATTTATATACTTATTTATTTTTTTTAGAAATTAAGTATTTAAGTTTTATTTATTAATTTAGTTTTAATTAAGTTTAATCAGAATTAGTTTTTCATTAAGTTTTATTTAGTAAATGAGTTATTAGTTAGAAATTAACTTAATCAGTAAATTAGTTAGATTTTAATTTAACTTGCTAGTTAGTTTTCAATTAGGATTAATTAATTATTTTAGTTTTAATTATTTAGTTCTAGTTAGTGCGTAGCAATTAAGTTTTAATTTGTTTAGATTTAGTTAACTTAGATTTCTAGTTAGAATTAATCTATTTAGTTGTCAATTAATTTCTATTTTATTAGTTATTTCAATTTTTATTTAATTAGTTATTTTAGAATTAGTTTCTTTCTTTTAGAATTAATCATTTAGTTTTTTTTAATTCTAACCTATATTAGTTCTAATTTAAAAATTTCTGTTTAAATAAATTTTATTTGATTTTAACTTTATCTTGATATTTTCCTATTTTTCATTTTAGTTCATTCATAATATTCAATTTTTAATTCAATTCTTGTTGTATGTGTTGTATATATTGCTATTCATTTCATACCGGATACTCGAGGTTTTCCTCTTTGTTCCTCTGTTGCTTACTTCATTCCAAAGGAAAGGGTCGTTCCCGTTGACTGCCATGTCATTTAGGATAGCCTCTGTCGTCATTCCCTTATCTCACGCCGCCGCGCGATCGAGACTTCTTTCCCTGTTTGCCTAGCCTTAAGTTTGGAGTCGCCGCACTCCACGTAGGTGTCTTGCTGTCAGACCCTACTTTCCCTTGGAACCTTGACCACAGTCAAGAGTTCTTTATCCCAATTGTGGGGAACTACGGACGCTCTGATTTCTCAAAGTACCCTTTGAGAATACGTAGGCATAGGATTGCAAGATCCTAGCGAGCTACCTTTTTCTTTTTTTCACCTTTTTACCTTTACATCCGATGCCTTCTCGGATTCCACCCTTTCACCCCATTGAGGTGAACTACGGTTGCTCTGATTCTTTAGTCAGATACGTAGGCACGAGATGCGATGTCTTGGCGAGCATACTTAGTGTATATACCCTTAGGTCTTTACTTTTCCCTTAGCAAGCAAACTTTAGAATAACACAAATACTAACAAGAGGTTCCAGTAGAGTACTACAGATACTTAGGATGCTAACACCTTCCCTAGGTATAACTAACCCCCGAACCTAGATTCTCTTATTAGGGTTTTCGTTCTTTACCCTTTCCTTTGGATAAATCAAAGCTCGGTGGTGAATTCAAAGTTTTGTGATGCAAGTTAATTAATAGCTTGATATCTGATTCTCACCGCAACAGAAATGGCGACTTCACTGGGGACTCTCCCTAAGAGGGTTAAGCTTATCTTGTTTGTATTTGTGTTATTTATATGTTTGCTTGCTTGTACATTTGTATATTTATATCTGTATATATACCTGTTGTGCTTGGGTTTTTTCTGTGTGCAGGTTTGTTACTTTGAGTGGTGAGATAAGTCCTATACCCGGACTTAAGTGCACTTATTATAGGACGATGGTATATTCAAGGAGGCTTTGAGGGAGTCAATTCCTGAAAAAGTTTACTTGAGACACCATCACTCAGTTTAGGCCCTCTTGAGAGTTTAGTCATGTTGAGCGAGTCTATTCGTGAAAACATGCTACTCTCAACATAGGTGCTGTCAAGACTGAGAACCTTAGTTACCTTTAACCCCACTTGGCCTTTTAGGACGTAGTGCGGTGACCATGAGGGAATCTATTTCTGAAATGGTTGTCACGCGATACCACACTCAGACGAGATTCTCTTGAGAATTTTATTGATTACCGAGTCATTCGAGAAGTCGATAAAATCCGAAAGATGGGTTGTTGACTCTGGGAACTTCTTAGAACCCTGTTTTACAGATACAAGAACCCTAGTACACACCCTGTGGTTGGTTATTTACCCAGACTCCATGTTATGATCTCGAACCTTTGATCCTGTTGTATGTGTTTTGCATCCTATGTTGCGTCGCATTGTATATCATTTGCATCTTCGCATGACTCATTGCATACGTCTGTCTGTCCAGTTACTCATCTTCAGCTGTCTCTATATTCCAGAGTTAGTCTGTGAGTCGTCAAGCTGATTCCTCGACATCGATACAGGACTAGAGCTAATTTCAGATGCGGAATGTCAAGAACAATCATCTGCCAAGCACGGCAAGTGAAGCTTCAGTCGACTTCGGCCCAGACTACTCGAGCTACTTTCGAGAACTCTCTCTATGAGCACAATGCTGCCAGATCACACCAAGTGAAGCTTCAGTCGACTTCAACTTGCTATCTTCCTAAAAGCCAGTGTTTCGGACAGGACAACTCATATTTGTTTCTGATTATTCACTAGGCCTTGTTTCTTATTGTTTGCATTTTCCTTATTTTGTACTGGCTGTTTGCTTTCAAATTATGTTTGTACTCGCAAAATTAATGAAATGAGCATTGCAACTTCTTGATTCAATTCATTTGTGTTTGCTATTTACTTTTTAATGCTTTTTCTTTCATGAAAAATAATATAAAAAAAATTGTCCACTTTCCTTTTTATTATGCAAAGATTGGAGGGAGGATGATGAAAACAAAATACTCATAATTGTTGGTGGTATGCTTTTAAATCAAAAATTTGCTGACGATGTAAGGCATTGTTTCAATTCTCCAAACACTGGAGACATAAGGAAGATAACCCCTCTTTAACTCCTTCGAGCCTTGAAGTAGGAGTTTCTTTCTTTACAAATGAAAAACCCGCAATCTTAACCTTGGGGTGGGTAGTTCTCAGTTAGCTTGATTGTACCAGAGTTGCATTCAAGACGCCTTTCAACAAAAGGTTGCATTCACAAATTTTCCTTCGCGCACAACAAATAAGTGTCGAAGATGTCTTTCAAGTCAAACGCCAATGATGGTTCGCCGTAATCATTAAGCCAGGCGTTCACAACCTTTCAACTCCTCCAAATTAAATGAATAAATGTAGTACAAGTTGTTCCCAAAGTGATAAATGAAGAAAGATCGTCAAGAAATCTTTACCCAAAGAATGAGTCGAGTCCCTTTCAAGGCAAAAGCTAAGAAAGATGGGAAGCTCATGACCTTGCCTTATACAAAAAGGTTTGTACAACAAAAAAGGAGGAAATCTTTAAATCTTTCATCATGAAAGTCCTCCATGGCAAACATTGGTAAGGAAGTAGTGACCGCCATTTCAAATCCTTTAACTTCTGAACCATCGTCATTATTATCATTAGTGCAATTTCCAACCTTTGGGAGCCTGAGTGCATAATTTGAGTTAACTGACGTAGGACTGGAGATCATCACGTTGATTGGGTGGGTACAAATAAACTTTGAGCCTTTATCCTTTGTTTCTTAAACCGTGAACCAGGCCACGTTATAACCCTCAAAAGACCTAACTGAAGCAAGGTTATTTTGAAAGCATACTACAGCAAGGTTGCGTAAACTGACTCCAAAAGATCTTTGCGGATCATCTGTTTTGGCATCACACCTTTTGCTTAAACTTTTCACTTTAATGTCTTGAACCACCGTGTTCTGACCAGTATCCCATATACTTTGCACCTCTTTCAAAATGATTTTGATTTCAAAAGTTGCATGAACTTTGCATTTACCATGTTTGTACAAATACTTTTGTTTGCAAACTAGCTTTCTTCTTAAGGAATTTTCAAACATTTGAGAAACTTGGTCGGTGATCCAGTCAGGGGCAAGTTCCTTCCGTATCCTGTTGAGAATCAGTTCAAGATTTGTGGTATAATGGCGACTTCTCAGATTTGGTTTATCCAGAAAACCTTTCAAGACTCATACTAGGGCAAGCTTTCCCAGTGTACAGTAAAACAATCATCTTTCAAGACTCAGATCGGGGCAAGCTTTCTAAGTGCACCATGAAAGGTCATTTCTAGAATTAATCAAGCTGAAGCAATGATTAGTTCATCTACAACAGTCAGCTAATTTGGGGCAGTTAACTTGAAGAATCCCCAAACAGCTCTTCATCCTCCCTACAAGGATCATCACTTGATACAGTTTACCAGAGTGGCAGAGATGTGTTTAGTAATAGCATCCCTAGTCCCCAAGCAGAATGACAGTGATCTCCACGTTGAGGAATCAGCCTTCCAGTATTGTCTTCTCTACAAAAGAGTCAAGTCGGGTCGTCAGCATCTGCGTCTGCATTTGCATTTGATCATATATCATCTGCATAATTCATATATCCATATGTATATTATGAGTGTTTCATCCTCATTTGCATTTCTCCCGAGGTTGTGTCGTTATCCACGTCTTACCTTGTGGTCAATGTCCAACTCACGTGGCACCTACCAAACAGATATTGTCATGTCTATCTGACATTTTTCCAGATATGACCTTTCTTATCCGATTGTTTTTCCGGATATGTTTCTTCCTCTTTTGTATCCAATGTCGTTCTTGGATGTCGTTTATTTGTCTCTATCTGATGTTTTTCCAGATTGTGTCTTTGTTCTGATGTTTTTCTAGAACCTATCTGATGTTTTTCTAGATAGTCCTTTGTAATTCTGATGCTTTTCCAGAATTTCATTTCTTTAACCATCTGATGATTTTCCGGATGTGTCCCTCTTTCTGGTGTTTTTCCAGATCGAGTCCTTGTTCTGATGTTTTTCCAGAACCTTTCTGATGTTTTTCCAAATTGAGTCTTTTGTTCTGATGTTCTTCCAGAACTTATCTGATGTTTTTCCAGATATTTCGCTTTGTTATTCTGATGCTTTTCCAGAATTACATTGCCTTTACAATATGATGTTTTTTCGGATGTGTCCCTCTTTCTGATGTTTTTTTTTTCAGATTGAGTCCTTTATTCTGATGTTTTTCCAGAACTTATCTGATGTTTTTTCAGATATTTCGCTTTGTTATTCTGATGCTTTTCCGAAATGACATTGCTTTTAACCTATCTGATGTTCTTCCAGATTGAGCCTTTGTTCTGATGTTCTTCCAGAACCTATCTGATGTTTTCCCAGATTTCGCTTTGTTTATTCTGATGCTTTTCCGGAACGACATTGCTTTTTACCGTATGATGCTTTTCCGGATGTGTCTCTTTTTCTGATGTTTTTTTAGATTGAGTCTTTTGTTCTGATGTTCTTCCAGAACTTATCTGATGTTTTCCCAGATAGCCCTTTGTTATTCTGATGCTTTTCCGGAATGACATTGCTTTTACCATCTGATGCTTTTTCGGATGTGTCTCTCTTTCTGATATTTTTTCAGATTGAGTCTTTTGTTCTGATGTTTTTCCAGAACCTATCTGATGCTTTTCCATATATTTCGCTTTGTTTATTCTGACGCTTTTTCGAAATGATATTGTTTTTGCCATCTGATGTTATTCCGGATGTGTCCTTCTCTTTCTGATGTTCTTCCAGATTGAGTCTTTTGCTCCTGATGTTTTTCCAGAGCACTTTTTGTGTCTATCTGATGCTCTTCCAGATATGACCTTGTTCATCTGATGTTCTTCCAGATATAATGTCGCTTATCTGATGCTCTTTCAGATATGTCTTCAAAACCTTTTTCCCGTATATTCAATGCTCTTCTGAATGTTTCGGATGTATCTTCAGAATTCTTGTCTTCATCTAATGCTCTTCTAGATGTCTTCAATTCTTTTATGACTTTGGTTAACGGCTGCTGAATGTTTTCAAGCCTGTTTCCATTCTCCATCTAATGCTTTTCTGGATGTGTGCCAGAGTTTATTCGATGCTTTTCCGAATATCTCTGATATGCTTCCCGGAGTTCATTCAATGCTCTTCTGAATGTCTCTGTTGTCAGTTTGTTTCACAGAGTTTATTCAATGCTTTTCTGAATACCTCTTATGTTTGCTTGTCTCATGTATTTCCCAGTTTTTCTCCTCACCTCATTCAATGATCTTCTGAATGTCGTGACTCTTTTCCATCCATTTCCATTCATGGATGGTGACTTTTGATTCCCCAGTGGAGACCGTCTTTCCGGTTCTACTTCCATTTGAGGATCTTGTGTTATCTTTTCTTTCTAAAGTGTCAGTCGGTCACGCTTGAACCAGTTCCTCCATCACTTTAGTTTTCCCCAGTTTGTTTCAGCATCCCCAGTATTGTTGTCATCCCCAGTGACTGATTGCTCATTGTGTGGACTTTGTCCCTGTCTGCTTTCATTTTTGTCTGCATTTTGCATTTATCATTCTATCACTTTCATCATATTAGAGTTCAATGCATGTTAGCATTTTTGTCCATAGCATTGCATGTCAGTGCATCTAAGGGAAAAAATTTCGGTTTTCTATATTTAAATGCCTTTCACCTTGATCTCTCGAGGATTTCTATCCCTCGTGTCATCCGGTAAAGCTATTTAAATAGGGGCAACTGTCATACCCCAAATTTTACCCTCAGATTCGCTTGATCATTCGCATATCTTTTAAGTCAGTCATCTCGCATTTTTAATTAAACATCTCATTAACCTATGATCGTGCATTTTTAGTCGATTTTATCATTCCATGCTTTTTTTGTTTTCTTCATTATTTTTATTTAGATAATTAATTTATTTTATACTTAATTTGGTTTATTTTCAATTATAGTTTTATTTTTAACTTAATTTAATTTTAATTTTAAGTTTAGCTTTTATATTAATTTAAGTTTGTTTATTATTTATTATTATTATTGCTGATATTTATTATTATTGTCGTTATCATTATATTTTTATTACTATTATTATTGTTTATTATTATTTTACAAGAAAGTCCAAAAAGAGAGTGAAAGGATTCCATTTGGTCAAATGTCCTGCTACCCCAACAACAACCATTATGTCACCAAATTCACACTCCTAGCTACAGACTACTCATCCCAAAAAAACCTGCTTCCCACCAGACCAAACATTACATAAAAATAGACCCTGTTGCTACCACAACCTTGCCATAAGCTCTGCTCACAAAATGCCAAGCCAAAACTGCTGCGAAAAGCGACTTCACACTTAGTCAACATCTGCAGCAAGTCAACAACATGCCCAATGCGCATCAAACCGCGCAATCCATACTGTCATCAACCTTACGATAAAAAACCTGCGACCTCTTTTGCACCAAAATGAAAAAATCACAGACCTGCATCACTGCTGCACACCAAGCTTCACAACTACCAAATTTGACTCTGCTCCAACCTGCATTTGACAACAACCACACAACCAGACAAAAGTTGCACCACAAAGCTTCATGAACAAGTCTGTTTCTTAAGAATAAAAGGGAGAGGGCATTCATCCTGAATTTCACGGTTTTTTATTTATCTCACCTCTCCTTTCAGCCAACACTCACAACTGCCCTTCTCCTTTGTGGATCCACCATTTCAACTCTTCTCATCACCATTATCAAACCATAACAGTGAAATCACTCACCATAATTCCCTTATACTTGACCTCTCCATAACCATGAAACTCTTCTCTCAACAAAACACGCATCACTCCATGAACTAGCCTGAACAAGCACCACCATTAATACATTCACGTAAATATTCCATTTTCAACCCTATCCGTTCTCGGTTCAGGTTCAGCACACCTCCAACAGCCCGTCATTCAACAAGCAACAACAAGTTTTCAGCAACAACGTTGGTAAAGCGGTTTCGGTAATTCTCGGTTCAAGAACTTCTTGTTTGTGTATGTGTTTTTGTGTTACGTTTTCGGTTGTGATATTGTTCTTCTTTTCCTTGCTGTTTGTGATATGAGTTCTGTTCTACGTGTGAGTTTGTGTTTCGAAAACGTTGCATTTCGTGTGGTGGATGTTTAAGATGTGTAGATGCGTGTGTATTTGTTTTCTCTTTGGAAGGAGACAATGAATAGTGTTTTTATGATACAACACGTCATGTATATTTTTTTAAACTGTCATATTTTTTTCCTATCATGTTCAGGTCCATCTTCAGTGAGTATTAATTGTGCTAATTGTTTGTTGTGTGCAGCAGTTATCGAAGAGACAGAGAGAAATTGCTTTCTCTGTAATTTTGGTAGCATGCATAGTTTACTATAGGAGTATAGTTTTTTTTCTCTTTTTCCTATTAATGTGTGTTTGTCTTTTTACTGACATATTATTATTTTTGCTTTTATATATATTATAATGATACATGTTAATGTTTAGCTTTTATGTTAATATTAATTACATTTCCACTACATCTTTTATATTGGTTGAAAACTCAACCAAGGGATCTTTTTATATGTACATGCCATGAAACTCAACAATAGAAGCAAAGACAGGGCGTAAGAAGTTTATTTATTTATTTATTTATTTATTTACTTATTTATTTTTTTTAGAAATTAAGTATTTAAGTTTTATTTATTTATTTAGTTTTAATTAAGTTTAATCAGAATTAGTTTTTCATTAAGTTTTATTTAGTAAATTAGTTATTAGTTAGAAATTAACTTAATCAGTAAATTAGTTAAATTTTAATTTAGCTTGCTAATTAGTTTTCAATTAGGATTAATTAATTATTTTAGTTTTAATTATTTAGTTCTAGTTAGAGCGTAGCAATTAAGTTTTAATTTGTTTAGATTTAATTAACTAAGATTTTTAATTAGAATTAATCTATTTAGTTTTCAATTAATTTCTATTTTATTAGTTATTTCGGTTTTTATTTAATTAGTTATTTTAGAATTAGTTTCTTTCTTTTAGAATTAATCATTTAGTTTTTTTTTTTAATTCTAACCTATATTAGTTCTAATTTAAAATTTCCCGTTTAAATAAATTTTATTTGATTTTAACTTTATCTTGATATTTTCCTATTTTTCATTTTAGTTAATTTATAATATTCAATTTTTAATTCAATTCTTGTTGTATGTGTTGTATATATTGCTATTCATTTCATACCGGATACCCGAGGTTTTCCTCTTTGTTCTTCTGTTGCTTACTCCATTCTAAAGGAAAGGATCGTTCCCGATGACTACCATGTCATTTAGGATAGCCTCTCCCGTCATTCCCTTATCACAAGCCGCCGCGCGATCGAGACTTCTTTCCCTGTTTGCCTAGCCTTAAGTTTGGAGTCCCCGCACTCCACGTAGGTGTCTTGCTGTCAGACCCTACTTTCCCTTGGAACCTTGACCATAGTCAAGAGTTTTTTACGCCCATTGTGGGGAACTACGGACGCTCTGATTTCTCAAAGTACCCTTTGAGAATACGTAGGCATAGGATTGCAAGATCCTAGCGAGCTACCTTTTTCTTTTTTTCACCTTTTTACCTTTACATCCGATGTCTTCTCGGATTCCACCCTTGTTTACCTTTACATCCGATGCCTTTCCGGATTCCACTCTTTTACCCTATTGAGGTGAACTATGGTTTCTCTGATTCTTTAGTCAGATACGTAGGCACGAGATGCGATGTCTTGGCGAGCATACTTAGTGTATATACCCTTAGGTCTTTACTTTTCCATTAGCAAGCAAACTTTAGAATAACACAAATACTAACAAGAGGTTCCTGTAGAGTACTATAGATACTTAGGATGCTAACACCTTCCCTAGGTATAACCAACTCCCGAACCTAGATTCTCTTATTAGGGTTTTCGTTCTTTACCCTTTCCTTTGGATAAATCAAAGCTCGGTGGTGAATTTAAAGTTTTGTGATGCAAGTTAATTAATAGCTTGATATCTGATTCTCACCGCAACACACATGCAAAAATTAATTTACATGATAAAATGATATGCAACACAAGAAACAAGAAGCCAGCACTGTCTGAACAATCAAATCTGAACAATCTGGATATCTGCATACACAATTCTGTGTAGGTGCAAAAATCTTATGTGCGTGAGAGAACAAAGGTATGAAGTGGCTTGTTTTCCTACAAAAACCCATATCCCGCTCACAGGTGTGTAGGCACAACAAGGTGGTCCCTAGAAAAGGTCGCCCAAACCATAGGACTCCGGATGAAAACCCTCCACCGTAGCGAATTCTCGCAGGACGGAAGTATTCTCAAATGAATCACGATTTGGGATGTGGCTCTCGTGGTAACCCAACGCGCAAAACACAGGCCTCACGACTATCCACGTTCTAGCCTATGTGCATGCTCAAGCCCGGTGTTAGGACTTTTCTCTCCAATAATATCTACCCATCCCAACAACAGCAGAAAATATAGCAGATATCCATAATATACAACATATGAATATTCAAAGCAGTAAAGAAATGCAGTAAATAAACATAAAGCAAAGCAACATAATGCATAAAGATAAAGCGGGTAAAGCGCAAAAGATAAACACACAAACAAGCAAGAAAGAAAGCAAAACTAGGCGAGACACCAACTTACAAGAGTAAGACTTCCCCAGCAGAGTCGCCAGCTGAAGCTAGCGGGATCATACTTGAGTGAATCGTACACTCAAAGATACAACAGAGTCGCCACCGAACTTTATTTAGTCCCAAAGGACAGGGAAAATATCGATAAAACCCAAAGTGAAGAGAAACGGCTAAGGGGGTCGGTTATGTGAAAGGAATGTACTAGCACCTTACGTATCCATCGTACTTGATGGGAACTATTTCGTTTGCTTTTAGGCTTGGATGGGTTATCTATCTAAAGGCTTCTAGCTAAAAGAAGAGGAGAGAGAAGAGAAAAAAGAAAGAGAAAGAAAGTGCTCGCAGAGAATTAGGGCCCTTGTGCCTACGTACCCTCATAGTGCAATGAGGAAATCAGAGCGTCGTAGTTCATAGAACCAGGAAAGAGAAGAAGAATGGAAGAAAGTGGCTCGCCAAGATTTCTCAATCTCGTGCCTACGTATCCTCATAGTGCAATGAGAAATTCAGAGCCTACGTAGTTCAGGGAATAAAGACAAGAAAAAGAAAGGAAAACGGTGTCAAAACCAAGAGCAAAAGAAGGTAGAGAAAACTCCGCTGGGGATTCAAAAGAATGGTGTCAGAACCAAGAAAGACGTGCAAAGAAAAAGAGTAGTAATTGTGATGAGGATAAAGTGCAAGAATGGCGTTGAAACCAAGAAGATAAAGGAGCAAAAGGATAATAGAGACTCTACTGTGGAGTAAGAGAACAAAGCGACTGTGCTGGGGATCAGAGGGTTAGCGACCCTACTGGGGACCAAACAAAGGGATGGTGCTGAAACCAAGAGAATAAGGATTCGGTATGTTAATTGACTGGCAGTGGTTAACTGAAGAGAAAGAGATTAAAATTATGTGGGGAAAAAAGGGTTGGTGTCAACAGGCAGACTGTGATGAACAAAAAGGAGAGAGTACTGAACCAAAAAAAGGTGTTTGACTCTGAAGGGAATTCGGCATATTGTTAGGTGTGAAAATGTGTTTATTTTCATAGTTTATTTTGACACCTTTTAAGCTCTTTTAATTGTTTTAATCGGGAAACGACTTATTATTTAAGCAAGTCTTGCATTTTTGTAAATATATGGTGCTTTGATGTGTTTGCTACTTTTTGCAGAAATTCTGGTATTTTGATCGCTAATCGTTTCGACCGGATTTGGAATTTGTGAAAATTCTAAGTTTTGTTTCTGAGGCCTCTTGACCGCCCGGTGCAGCAGAGGCGGTTGGGCACCCCATTTTCTATTTCAAAGTTCTAGAATGGCGACATTGCTGCGCCTCTGGATTTCGCCCGACACAATTTTGCATCGCCCGGCGCTTTTGAAGTTTCGCCCCGCACTCCACAGGCGATGCCTCATCCTTGTTTCCTCCAATTTTCCAGCCAAGTTCCAGAATGGTGACATTGCTGCGCCTCTTGATATCGCCCGGCACAATTTGCATCGCCCGACGCTCTCATCCTTTCGCCCGACGCTTTTTGGAAAATATCTTTGCCACTTTTGGCACTGTTGCTGTCACGTTGGCTGTGAGGTGGATTTCGCCCAGCAGATTTTCTCACCGCCCAACACTCCTTTCTGGGCTGAACTTCTATTTAGGCTTATTTTTATGTCATTTTGGAAGTACACCTTACTACTTTTCATCTTCTCACTTGGTAACTTAGATATTTTTGGAGAGAAAACTCCATTAAAACCCATTTTCTTGCTTTCTTAGTTTTTATGCTTCAATCCTTGATTCTTGAAGATTGATGCTCCAAAAACTTTGTCCATTACTTGTTGCTCAAGCTACCATGAAGATGTGTAGCTAATTCCACTTTTGTGTCAAGGTTAGATGGTAGGTAAACCTTTCCTTTATATATATATGGATTGATTCTAGCTTGTGAACTCTTGGATGATGAATGTATGATGAAAAACTTTGTTATATGGTTTATTCTTTGTGTGGGTTCATGATTGAGAAATGTGTTCCTACTCTTTACCTAGGTTTTTCATCCATCAATGTACATTAGCTAGAGATAGTAATGTGTGTTGATATTCACCAAATATTGAACTTTAATGTTGTCATTTTGATAGTTTGTGTGAGAAATCAACAAAGGATCAAAATGGCAAAACTCACAATATGTGTTAGAGATAAACATATTGGGAGGATATGTGATTGTATTTATCATTTAACCGAGTTCATTAGCTTATCGATTATATATGTGCAAAGTGGTTTGTCGAACCCTAATCTTGACATGCTTTTAAAAACCGTTAAAACAACATCAATACCGATTTTAATTAAATTTGAATGCGAACATTACGAAACCAACCTAAAACCCCTTGTTACTTTAAAGTTTGAAACGTTACGACTGTAGAACGGCGGTAATATCACGAACAATCTCTGTGGAACGATAACAAAAAACCCGAACTCTATTTGTATTTCAACACATATTAACTGATAAACAGTGGTTAACCGAAGAAAGAAAAGATTGCAACTCTGTGGGAATAGAGGTTTTAACAGATAGACTGTGATCAACCAAAGAACGGGTGTGGAACCAAGCGAAGGCTGTGACCCACTAGGGATGTTTGTACTGACTGAACAAGCAGTACTTGACCAACGAAAAGGGTATTGGAACCAAAATAAAGTTACTAACCCAAAGGGAAGGTTGCTAACTGCTGGGGATTCGGTGTTAACAGGAAAACTGTGATTAACCGAAAAGAAACAAGTGATTAACCAAGAGAAGGTGATTAACTCGAAAGGAGCTTAGTATATTAACAGGTAGACTGTGGTTAACTGAGAAAAAGTGCAACTTAGTGTTTTAACTGACAAACAGTGGTTAACCAATCAAAGGGAGAAGAACCAAGAGAAGGTTGCGAACTCTACAAGGGTTTCGGTGTTTAACAGGAAGACTGTGTTTAACCGAAGAAAAGGATTACGACTGTAGGGGAAAATAGAATTGGTATTAACAGTATGACTGTGATTAACCAAAGGGCAAATGACCATGACTCTGGTGGAGAATCAATGAACAATTGTTGATCAGAAGAAAAGGTGTTGAACCGAAAGGAGGTTGCTAACCTAGAGTGACGAAGATCGTAACCAAGGAAATGGTGATTGATCAAGAGAGAGATTGATAAGGGGCAAGAGTAATATAGGATCGTCTCGAATGAGGATTGAGAGACACTACAACTTGGAGATAGAGACGATTATTCTAGGTATAGGGTCATTCGTCCCCTACCCAAAATAATCAAGATGAGTGTAGGAATTCTCCACTCTCATCCCTTCTCTAGCACCAAAATATAGTGCGGAAATTGAAACAGACAGCATAACAGCGCCAATTTGTACAATGCTCCAGTGCGCTAGTGCGTCGTGCGAATCTCCGGCTCGGCAGGGGATCAAGAGAACTAGACTCTAAAGGATCCTTGAGAGAGGAGAAAGGGAGAATCAACTAATCGAAACATGGTTTCAATCAATCGATCAAAGGGAATTGATGTGCTAACAATTTTCTAAAGGGATGAAAAATCATTAAAGCAAAAGTGTGGAATATTGATTATACACAATTAAGCTCATTCTTTGAAGAACAAACTTAATGCAAACATGAATAAAAGTGCAAAACAGTACCAAATATCAATTAGCATGCATCACAAATCATGTTAACATGTGAACAAAAGTGTGCAAGAATCAACATGTTCATATAATGTCAAGAACGCAAACAATTACAAGAATCGATAAATCGTGCATCGAAATATTGTAAGCATGCTTCAAACAGAGGCTAAACAACACCTAAAACATCCACAAATATCAAGCCATGGAAGTTAGAGGAGGAAAGGATGTCAAACAAGCTTGAAAATGCACAAAAATGGAACTCTGTTACAGTGGTAATCGATTACCACATGTAGGTAATCGATTACCTGCTTGAAAATAGCAGAATTAGTGAAAAATGGTGCAGAGTAATCGATTATCCCCATATAGGTAATCGATTACCACTGTAACAGTGGCAAAAAACAACTTTTCAAAAAGCACTTTCAGCATCTAATCACTTATCCAAACTACCACATGCTATGGTATGAATTTGTGCACGAAAATTACATCATGTATGAGCATTTAAACACAAATTGAAAGCATTAAACATGAAGATCAAAGATCCAACAATCACATGATTCATCAAACCGAAAAGCCATCGAAATTACATCGTAAATGCACGAAAGTGATCGAAACAGTAAATTGAGCAAAGAATAACCAACCTACAAGGCAGAGATTTGCCTTGAATGTTGTTGCAAAGGAAATGTGATGAAAATAAGTGAAGAAAACCAGAGAAAACCAGAGAATTCTGCACTTGCACTTCAAACTGTAGCGAAACTGAGCAAAATGCGATAAAAGCTCCAAAATCAAATTTGGACCGAAACGATTGAAGTAATCACTTGAATTGAAGTAGAACTTGCTGTAAATTCCAGAAATCTAAGCAAAATTGAAGATGAATGAAGGCTTAAGCTCAAGAGATAAGCAATTTCAATGTGAAAGTTGCTACTCTTCAATGGTGGAATTGAGCTCTAATGTGGTTTGGGAAAGAAGATAAAGATGAATGTGTAGAACTTGCAGCAAAATGCAGAGAGAAAATGAGACAATTGAGAGTGAAGAGAGTGAGAAATTGTGAGAATGATTGTGTGTCCTATGTGAAATGGTGGAGCTTTGTTTATATAGAGACTAGGTTTGGAGTTGCTATGTTTGAAATGTGCTTTGGAGTGAGATTTGGAGATTGCTTTGGAGTTAGTTACACTCAACTCACTGAGTCGGAAGTTGACTCAGTTAGTTAGTTAGTTAACTCAGTGGAGCAATCCCAATGCAAGTATAAATCAATGGCTCTCATGCTTGGAAGTGAAGTAACATGGTGGTCATAATTGGAAATGTTGCATGGGGATAAATGTAAGTGGAGTGTCTTGAACGATCTTGAACTGTCTATAATGTTCCACACAATGCTAGAACCAAATGGAACACAGGAGCAAAGAGAATGCAAGGCTGTTGTCATGAAAATGCAGCAAAAACTGCATTTTTGCACAGGGTAATCGATTACCCTATTTTGCCTAGCAAAATGGTAATCGATTACCACAAGCAAAAATTGTCCAGATTGCTTAGAAACAAGTGTTGAAGCCCCGATTTTGGTTTTCCACCTCTTGCTTTGATGAATAGGCATGGAAACCCTTGTTTTATGCTTGTTTTGATGATGTGACGACCTTGTGAGGATGTGATTAATCGTGCTTGGAAAACCTGAATATTCCTGCGACAAAACCACAGAGGTAAAGTGCGAATGCGTATGACAGCGATGCGAATGCACATGCTTATGCAAAAAGGCAAAAGGGGAGGTCAAATTTCGGGTTACGACAGGTATCTACACCATCAATCAGACTCAAAGATCCACGCCGGGATAAGGTGGTTCCATCTTGGACACGCACCCCGTGCCACCTCTCTGGTGTGCACCTCGTGACTTCTCCCTGGTAACCACGCAACCATGAAAAGCATGAGCATACAATTCCCCATATATGCATTTCAACAAATTTGTGACATCACAACATATCATACGAAAAAAAATGTATCTCATGCCTAAAATTATTTTATATAAATATATATAAACATTTACTCACCTTCATAACTAGTCATCTCCAAAATAAAACACGTAAGAAGATACGGAGCATATATAATTATAAGATATTTAGAACAAGTGTATAGAAATAGAGAGATGCCCTTACAGTCACAACTTTTGTGGAAAACAAAATTTTGTTGGAGTCAATCGGTTTTATGTGCACCTTCATTCAAAACGAATTAAATTAAAACCGAGTTTTGCATTGTACATTCCATATTGTCATCTGATTTAGTATTTTATTTAATTATTTAGTTAATTTTTATTAATCATAGTCTAATTTATCATATGTAATATTTATCTACTAAACTTGTACTTTAAATACTAGAAAATTCAAAAGCGAACACTCACAGTAGTGCTAAAAGAATTTATACGATTATCTTTTCCAAAAAAACTTAAATAAGCATTAGATATAAATGCTTAGTTTATTAATTAGGAACTGTAGGATATACTGATATTCAAATATAAGAACTTTATCTTATATCTCGTCGTCAGTTATTATCACTTTCACTTTTGCAATTCAAACTTTAAGACAATTAAGGACTAGCATCTCACTTTAGGTAAACAGAATTACTTTTCAAAAGTTAACCTGTAAGTTCCTAAAATATTATATAAATTTGTAATGAAAATTAAATATTTTAGTCCTTCTTATTTATTTATTTTTTTCACATTAGTTGATTTTAAATCTAAGAAAGAAACTTATTAACATAACGATACCATGATAATTTTGTGAATAACTTTATATAAACAATAAATAACATACTAAATTAATTTAAAGTTTACAAAAAAAATATTTCAAGAAATAAAAATTTTCTTTTATATTTTGAGAATAAAATGTTGATAGCATTTAATATTTTTAAAGAAGTAAAATAATGTATAAATAAGGAAATTATAACTTTACCTTAATTAATTAAGAAGAAGAATGATTTATTTGAAGAGTGAAGAAAGGAGAATATGTGAAGAGAAGGTTTGGTGAGTGAATTTTGTTTGTCTCTAGCAACAAGTAAAAATGTTTTTCTTTTCTATCAGTAAGTGGAAGGGGTGTACTTCTATGTGAGGTGAAATGATGCTTATATACATACAGTCATTTAATAGATCTTCTCAGATATTTACATGGATGTTTCAATCTGCATATTAATTTTTTAATCTCTGGCCGACTAGCACATAATAATGACCCATCACTTCCATATCTATCTATATAAATCATATATATTCTGCTAATGATGATTTTTTCTGCATTAGTGTCGATTTCGGTGTTATGTGATACTAATAAAAAATATTTGAAATAATTTTTGCTGATAATAAAAAAAAAATTCGGTTATTCTATACTATAATATAAAAAAAATCGATCAAAAAAAATAAATTTATTATTATTATCTTCTTATTACTTTATCGAAATAATTTTGTGATTTCATCGATAAAATTTTGTTATGAATCAGAGACTATTTTAAAATTTTAAGCAGTTAAAACTACTGCTTATTGGAGAGACCGAAAATTAGTTCAAATGGAGCAAATATTTTTATTTTATAATTCTATCATAAATAATTGGGTTAAATATGTTTTTAGTCCCTATAAAGTTTGAAATTTCATTTTTAGTCCCTCCTGGGTTTTGGCAACGGTTTTAGCTGGTTTTGGCAACGATTTTTTTGTAAAAACCGTTGCCAAAAGGTAGGGAAGGACTAAAAATGAAATTTCAAACTTTATAGGGACTAAAAACATATTTAACCCTAAATAATTTTGTTATTCTATCCTTAAATTTTTGTTAAAAAAATGGGTTGTTTCAAAAATTAAGGCGGCTAATTTGTCGAACGCTAAAGAGACTGAAATCAAGATTTTTAGAAAATTTCTATCGTGAACCACTAACGAAATAAAAATCCTAAAATAATTTTAGCAAAACTCGAATTTACTTATATAAAAATTATTTAAATTTAAATCCGATCATAATATATTATCAATGTGCAAATATACTATAATATTAAAATATTTATTTATTTTAAAATTACGGGTCTTACATTGTCATTGTTGATCCTTTTATTCTTCCATTTTGATATAAGCCTGGAACGCTTTTTTTCTTTTTGGCTCTCTTTCTTTATTTTCCTTGTTGATTTCATATTGAATCTTCAGGTACATATATAACAGTTGTATAAGAATAGCCATTGGAAGAGATAACTTGTACAAGTGTCTTTGTTACTCCATAGTATTAAGAGACGTTGAAGATAGATACACCAATAGATTTTTATCCATTGTGTAACATGTTTAACCAAATTGTCATCCTTGTGATCTTGTACTATAGATCCGTTGAGAGTAGATATCCGTAAATCATGTCAACTCTTCTTGAGCCAGGTGAACACAGACTCTGGCCGACAAACTGATTTGACATTGTAGCTTGCTTTCTGCAGTACAGATAGCTAAGCTTAGTTCATGGTTCTGAAAGACCACCAGAAGTTGATACATTCACTAAGTGTAGAGACAATATATTGCTCTTCTGATTCTGATACATTAAGCTTTAGAGTCCACGCAAACCTATATCATCAGACTTCACTTAATAATGTGCATCAGTTTTGAGTCATCAGAAGTCAGTAACTCAGCTTCTCTCAAATGCGTTCTTCTATCAAATTCTGAAAGGTTTCTTCTTAAGTTTTAGAACCTGCATACTTATAACACACATTAGATAACACCATTTTTCTTTCAACACTTTGTTATCATCAAAACCCAAAGGATATATGTCATGAACAAATCTTGTTCTAACAGCTTCGTCAGTTCACTCAACTCTAAAGCATACATTATCTAAGGAGTCATTGACATTGGACTAGTACCAGGTACTAAGTTTATGGTAAACTCAACTTCGCGCTCCAACGGTAAATCACTGATATCATCTGGAAACACTTATCAAAAATCACATACAACTAGTAACTCACCAATCGCATCTTTACTTTCAGCCTTCATGGAAGTTAAAATCATAAAAACTTCAGTCTCATACTTCACAAGCTCACCCACTTGCTTAGCAGACACAACTTTTGCTTTTTCATCATTTAAATTCAGCAGAGTCGCCACTGAATATGGGATCATTAGCAAAGCAAAATCTTTTGCATATGGTACTTGATTCCTTCTTGAAAAAAATCTTCAACAGACATATTTTTCTCTTTGGATCTTTATTTGCACCACTGTTAAGTGTTATGCACAGACCATGCTCTAATACCAACTGAAGGTGAGAAAAATACACAAGAAGGGGATTGAATTGTGTTAATCATTTTTGCTTTGCTTCTTAACAGAGTTCAGATTCTAAACCATGTTCAGATTCTGATTATAATTTGCAGCAGAATAATAACAGAGGCAAATAAACAACAATAGAACACACAAATATTTCCAAATTGAGAGTAGTCCAGTCCCCTTGGAGCACAAGAGATTTTACACTATAATCAAATAATGATTACAATTGCTTATGCCCTCAAGCATAAGACTTTTCTGCTGAGACCCTCAGCCCGAGACTTCTTGTTTAAACCCCTCAGGTTCAAGACTTCCTGCTTAAATCCCACAGATTCAAGACTTCCTACTTAGACCCTCAGCCCAAGACTTCCTGTTTAAACCCCTAAGGTTCAAGACTTCATACTTAAATCCCACGAATTCAAGACTTCCTGTAACGCCCCGGTTTTGCCTTATTTATTTAATTGAGTCGATTTAATTATTTTTGTTTTTGTTTTATATTATTTTATTCTTGGCAATATATTATTTTTTATCGTTGTTTATGTTTTATCTCGTTTTGGGAGCGTTTGCGAGACATTTGAGCTGAGGGGTAAAATAGTCTTTTAGGGGTTTAGATATTTTATATAAATAGAAAGTGGAAAGAAATAGAGAGAAAAGAAAAAGAAGAGAAAGAAAAGGAGAAGAAAGAAAGAGAGAAGAGGAGAAAGAGGAAAAATCGGGAAAACTCCGTTTCGAGCGCGATTAATCGGGTAAGGGTGAGAAGTTTCAATTATATCTTGCTTGTGTATGTATATGTGTTGTTTGTTGTAATTGCTTTGGTGGTTTCGCGACTTTTCTTATCGATTGAAATTAGGAACGATTGATAGAATTCGATGTTTTCACGGATGAAATTCGATATAAACTGAGTAGAATACTTGTTATTAGGTTTGAATCATGTTTTGGTTGTTATAGTATGAATTGGAAGTGTTTGGGGTGGGAGAATGATGAATTTGGACCCAATATGACCTATAACAGCGCTGCTGCGAATCCCAGAATTTGCAGGTTCGCACTGCGAACGACAGCAAATAGGAAAGCGAATGCTCGCCAGAGCTTCGCACTGCGAACGTTGTGTTGTTTTTCTTTCTGCCATGGTTCGCTGGGAGACTCGCACTGCGAAGGGGGAAGCGAAGATTCGCTGGGAGTTCGCACTACGAACGTTGGGAATTTTTTTAGGCTATTTTCCTTTCTGACTTGGTTCGCTGGGGCATTCGCACTGCGAATGAAGAAGCGAAGGACTCGCTAGGAGCTTCGCATTGCGAACATGACAGCTTTTCTAAATTTTTTTCCTTATAACTTTTGATCCGTAAGTCGGTTTGAGGCGCGGTTTGATGCGTTGGAAAGCTTTTGACATGTTCTTTCTTATTAAAATGGTTTTGAGATTGTTGGCCGATTAAATTATGTTGGGAATTTGGAAATGTGTCGTTTTGTCGACTTTTACCGTTTTAACTATGTGTATTTGATGTGTTATCATGCAATATGCCTTTGATAGATATGGTATGACTTGTGTGCTGTTGTATAATGTGAATGCATATGATTAAAAGATGTGATGATGGTTTGTGGCCTTATGGCAAGTAAATGCATTGTTTTGGGTTAAACTTCGGTGCATGATTTATGATGTTGTTGTGTGGTAAAATACATTGTTTGATTGAATATCAATGTATGTTGTCATGATGTGTTGTGGGTAGCCTTGATGGTGTGAATCCCTTGTGGAAGTAATTGTGATTGCATGATTGTTGTGATTTGTGATGAAATGCATTGTTTGAAGTGTTTTCAATGCATGAATAATGATGATGAGATAATTCATATGGTTGAATTGTGAAGATGCATTTGATTGTCATGAGTTCTTGTGTGTCAAGCATCATGATATGCATCTTGTGATGTCGTGTGCCCTAGTGGGTGTGAGCGACGAATCGGTTCCAGAGGGAATCCGCTATAACATCGTGAGCCTTATACAAAGAGGACCTAAAGTGATGATTATAGACGATCGTGAGCCTTATACAAAGAGGACCTAAAGCGATCAGATTGTGAGCCTTATACAAAGAGGACCTAAAGCAATCCATAAACGTCGTGAGCCTTATACAAAGAGGACCTAAAGCGACGGGGAACATCGTTTGCCCGACGAGGAGTTACATTAAGTAACAAGCGATGATTCCAATAGTTCCTGAGTGAACTAGTGTTGAGAAATGATGGATGGATGGTACCGCATGTGCATTTGCATAGAGTCGTTATGTCGGTCTCTTTGCATTTGCATAAATCATGAATGGATTGATTATGTGTGGAAATTGTGAATTAATTGATTATGTGTTGAGCTTGTGATGGCATTGGTGATTTGACGTGCATATGTGATAAATGCATTGGTTATGAATGATGTGTGTTATGTATAGACATGTGTTATGTGATGTGGTGGTGTGTTTTCATATGTTATAACGTTGGTATGCCTTATGTGCGAATAGGTGATTATGTGAGTATAAGTGATATATGTTATGTATTTGTGACAGGCTCTATGTGTTAGTATCTGATGGTTGTGGTGAGAATAACTATGTATGTGAAATTATTTGTGCTTGCATATTATTATGCAATCTCGATTTAGTTGTTATTTCTCACCCTTCTGCTGTGGTTTGTTGCTCTATGAGGCAATTGCAGATTAGTAGTCTTGGAGGCTTTTGTGAGGATTAACTCTCCATTCTTTTGTCGGTCTTGGTGTCTGCTCTGATACGTAGCACGGAAGCCGGGGAACGATTATGTTATTATGTATACCTTTGTTAGATTTATTTTGTATTACCTTTGGATGTATATTTTGATGTTATAAAATAATTTATTTGTAAAACAAGTCAGTTATGGATCTTTCCGCTTTATTCCATAATTGAACTTCATTTTATTGGAAAAAGCTGCCCTTTGAGATTTACTCCATTTTGTGTTATGTATCAAATAAACGAGCAGGGATTGCGTTGTCTTTCTTTAAATGTGGCATCCTTGTTTCTGTCGGAAAATAATAAATTTTTATTTACTCTGATTTATTTATGTATTATTTATTCGCGATGGGAATTGGGGTGTTACACTTCCTACTTATATTCCACGAATCCAATGCTTCCTTTCTTATACCCCTTAGGTTCAAGACTTCTTCTCATACTCCTCGAGTACAAGACTTCCCTGCTCAGATTCCTCGAATCCAATACTTCTGCTTAGACCTTCAGTCCAAGACTTTTCCTGCTTAACCAACAACTAATCAGGACTTCAATGCTCAAGCTCATAGCAATAGACTTACTTTGATCAAGCTCACAGCAAGAGACTTTGATGCTCAAGCACATAGCAAGAGACTTTCTTTCTAAACTACTAAATACAATCTGTTTAACAGAATTGACAACAAGGTGTACTTGATACAATCAGAGGTATAGAGAAATAACCATAACAAAGTGATGCGTCCGCAAGTGAATGAAAATATAAAAGTAATATAAAAGATTGTCAAACCCACAGAGACCAATGTCAACCTACCGTTATCTATTGATGCGATGTAAATCTAAGGCTAATGAAAACTTGGTTTAAACGGAATTAAAATGAAAACTAAATGAAACTTAGAAAATATAACAATAAGGATAGGTCGGACTATGGATTTCGTGTTCCTAAGGGACTTTGTAGATTATAGGCACGAATTGAAGCTAAACTATGTTCCGATAAAATATTGACTTAAAGACTCTGTCTCACACTCTCGCGCTATTGACTAAAGTCACACTCCCTAACCATGAAATTTTGCTCTCGCTCGCCCATTTTAATTAAGAAGCTTGTTTTGAAAATCAATTAGATCCTAATCGATACCTAAAGCGATCTCGCTGTTTTTAGGATCGATGCCTATTTTCCACTATTCGGTTTAATCCTCACACTCTCACGCTATCGACTCAAACCTTAGTTTGCTTTTCACTCTCGTTGACAAAACATTAAGATTACAATTGGAAACTAAAACCAAAACAGAATATACTATCATTTTGCGCCTATTATTTTCTATCGAGTCCCGTCGGTAACGACGGTCCTCATACGCCGGACTCAGACAAGTTTAGCCAGACATTATTTCGAACAAAAACAACATGAACGCAATATTTAAATTTAAAGACAACATGGCATAAAGAAGAAGAAAGCAATATGACAATAATTAAATTTAAGGCGATTAAAAACCTATAAAATAGAAATAAAGAAGAACTTGAAATAACGATGAAAATTTTGATTAATGTCGGCAAGCTTGTTGTTAATCCAAGATGTACAGAATAAAACAAAATACAGAATTTATGACAATCTCTCGATGTGAGCGATTGTCACTTTTACAATTAATTTTCTGCCTAAATCTAGAAAACGAAAACGACAGCGCTTCTACACGACTTGAATGCCTTAGAAATACCCCTCTAGGTCCTATTTATAGAGCAATATGGCCTTGTAACTTCCCTTGGTGATGCATGCTGATGGAGAGAAAAGAAGTTGGAAAAACTGCGAGAAAACTACCCACTTTCATAGAACTGCTGTCTGCAGCAAAATGGCGAATGCCATTAGGGTAATGGCGAACATCATTGCCTTGATACTTAAATGACGTGGCTGGCAAGGGCAATGGTGAACGCCATTTGCTTACGAAGAACGCCATATCGGTAAAATGACATAAACTTGCTTTTTTTCTTCATTTTCTTGCTCTTTTCCCGATTTTCTCTCACGAACGCTCTTATTCGACAAATACCTGAAACACAAACGTAACACGACATAATAATACGAAAAACAAGTAAAACGACATTAAATTGCATACGAATTGAGTCGAAATAAATGATATATTTTCATGTTATCAACACCCACACACTTAGACCATTGCTTGTCCTTAAGCAATCAACCAATACGGTAAAAAAAGGAATAGGCATGGTTCAAAACATAGGCACAACGAGACTCTAATCATACGTGGCTGTTAGGCTAATGTTAGATCGATAGGTACTAAATATTAATACCAAGGATACCGTAACGACACAATTTCAAAAACTCCCTCCTTATGCAAACCAATCTGAATCATGCCATTATAACTCAACCTATATCTCTTGCTTTCTTTCACCCCATTTCATTCTAGTGCAATCACATTAAGCCTGTTATCCATACACATACATGGTAAGTAAACTTGTTAGTGACTATGATCTCATTGTTATTTCATTTTTTCTCGGCAAATATGCTTAAGCATAAATTGAACTTAAAGAATTTGTGCTGTTGGGCTAAGTGATCTGGTGAGTATCGCTCCTGGGATTTTCATCCAAGTACAAGCGCGAAAGTGGCACGGAAACAGAGTCGCCAGCAATGTGTATTTATCCCAAGAGAGGGAAAGGAACCACTGCATAAACCTGAGGGAAAGGAAAGAGCATGGTCTTGCGACCAAGAGAACTGGGTTCGGGAGTCGGTTACGCGAGAGGAAGGTATCAGCACCCCCACGCATCCATCGTACCCGATGGGATCCACGCTTGCTGTTCGATCAAAGGGTGTCGTCGACTGGAGCTTCGCTGCTACTGGAAAGAAGAAGGAACGGGAACGGAAAAGAACGGAGAAACGAAGAAGAAAAGAAAAAGAAGTGACTCGATAGGACATCCTCGGAATCCTAGGCCTACGTATTCCCTCAGTGCAATGGGAAAGTCAGAGTCAACGTAGTTCGACGGACTACGGGAAAAGGTTGCTCGTCGAGATATCGCATCTCGTGCCTATGTATCTTCAATTAGACGAGAAAGAAGAATCAGAGCAAACGTAGTTCGGCTCAACAAGGGTTGCTTTGTTTGTGTTTCTTAATGGAAACGTCAGAGTGTGCGTCCCAGTAGTTAGGTGTTGTAGCTCGCTGTAGGGAGACTTAGGCGTTACCTGTTTGCGGTAGAACGGACATGACGAATCCTTTTAGAAAGGAGTGAAGAGATGAGAAGAGAGTTTGTTTGTTTTTGTCTTTTAGAAAGAAGTATTTTGATTATTGGCGTGTGTAACGCATATTGTATTTAAGTCTTTCACGTAGGATCGAATGTCTCGCATATCGACCCAAGACGGGACGTGTGCTAAACATTCTAAGAAAGTGAGAGAAGACCCCTCACTATCTTATTCTCACATGAAAGGCTCAAATGCAATATATGTTATGCCTTTATTAAGTGTTTTTGCTTTTGTTTTGAGATGAGGAGAAGAGAAACTCAAAGGTTAAGAAAGGTAAAATCTAATGAGGGGACTAAGACTCAAACCCTAAAGTTATCATACATGGATGTTCCTAATGGTTAAGTGTGGTTTAGAAACCTAACTCTAAAAGAAAAGAGAAGAAGAGTGAGTTCTAACTTGCTTCCAAGATGGAAGTTAAGTTAAGAACTCAAAGGGAATGAAAGAGATTGAACAAAGAAAGCATTAGATGCTTATCACTGTCGCTCCTGAAAGATTCGCGTCCAACGGTACAAACGCGAGAGTGGCGCGGAAAAACAGAGTCGCCAGCAATGTGTGTTTATCCCAAGAGAGGGAAAGGAAACACTGCATAAACCTGAAGGAAAGAAGGAAAGAGCATGGTCTTGCGACCAAGAGATCTGGGTTCGGGAGTCGGTTACGCATGAGGAAGGTATTAGCACCCCCCACGCGTCCATCGTACCCGATGGGATCCACGCTCGCTTGTCTCGATCAAAGGGTGTCGTCAACTGGAACTCCGCTGCTGCTAGAAAGGAAAAGGAACGGGAAAAAAAGGAAAAATAAAGGAGAGAGAGAGAGAGAGCAAGAAACAAATGTAGGGAAAATAAAAGAAGTGCTCGCATGGGCCCTACCCCACTGCCTACGTATCTCATCGGGAGCATGAGAATCAGAGCGACGTAGTTCCCCTCACTATGGGTGGATTGTGTTTTTTAGGGAACGACTTACGTTCTAGCTCAGGTGTTGCAGCTCGCTGAATCGAGACTTAGGCGTTACCGTCTTGCGAGAGAACGAGTAGGAGCACGTTCGTACGTTGAGAGTGAGTGAGATGAGAAGAGAATTCTCGAAGGAAAGACGTTACTGTTTGTTTGGAGTTTTTTTAGAAAGAAGTGTTTTTTACAGTTATTTGTAACTTGCATTGAACCAAAGTCTTAAATACAGGAACGAATACTTCGCGCATCGTCCCCAACAGGACGTACACTAAGTATCCTAGAAGAATGAGAGGAAGCCCCTAGTTCCCCACTTCCCACATAGAAGGCTCAAGTGCAATACACGTTAACCTTTATTATGTGTCTTGAAGAAGTTTTGAGATGAGAAGAGAGAGGACTCAATGGAAACTCTAACCTAAAGCTAACATGCAAAGGAGATCCTAGGGTTAGTGAGGTTTAGGAGAGAAACAACTACCTAAGACTTAATGCTAATCCTACTCCAAGCTTAATCGGAAATTAAGTTGGACTAGGTAGCTCTAAAGGGAAAGGAATCCAAGACTTAAACAAGTCTTGAGATTCAAGGGAAGAGAAAGAGTGAAAGAGATGAAGAAGAAAGAGAAAGATAAGAAAAGAGATGGGGCAGCAAGCACATCATAATCATCATATCCAAATCATAACATAGAACTTGCTTCAAAGATCATACAAGCACATATCAAGTATACAAGTGAAGGCACACAAGAAAGGATGCAAGTAAACTTGCACAAGATTCACAATTTCACACACTAAGGTTTCATACAAAGATGACATGAACAAAATAAGATGAAAGTGAAACCAAGTCAGAATTCAATTTATATCATGATCATCTAATCCAAACATGCAAGAATGTTTCACATTATGATGCATTATGAGCCAAAGAAACCACAAAACCAATGATGATGATATGCATCATACAAATCAAACCATGATGATCAAGTGAGATGAAAACCAAGTAATGAACTCAAGGGCAGTAGCATATGTATCAACATCATACCAAAATCAAACTCAAGTCATGCAAGATGAATCCTTAAGCAACACATTCAAAACATGCATCAAAGTTAATCAAAACATCCACTTATCATTCATGCAAGCAAACAAAGAAACATGTGAAGCAAAAAGTGAAATGAAAATCACATGATGAACCCTAAATCAAGAGGACCAGAACCTCAAGCATGTCATGCAAATAAAACAAAAGGTTTCATACATGAATTGGATCACACAAGGAAGCAATCACAAGATTAGGTTGAGCACACCAAAGGATTCAAGTCAAAACATTGTCAACTTAGAAAATCAAGCACAGATCGGAAAATGGACAAATGAAGATGAATCCAAAGCCACAAGCAAGCTAATACAGAAAAGGATTACACCAAATAATCATTCCAAGCATCACTCAAACACAAGTAAACAAATACACTCAAACCATGTCAAGTATCCAAGCATGCTTCAATCAAATTCAAACCACAAGTAGGCCTCAACCAAAAATAGAAAAGTGATCCAATAAATTCCGAAAAAATAATCCAAGGCAAGTTTAAACATCCAATTAACATGTGCAAAAATATTGGAACATAAATAACTCAAGAACATGTTCAAAAGTGCTTCACAAGTCAAGATATGCACATAATCGTGTATGAATCGAGGAGCATCAAAAATCACATGAAAAACAATCAAAGGTGATCACCAAGGCAGCAACATGACATTAAAACATTCCTAATTTAAGTTTCAAGACATGGCAAAAAAATCAGCTCAAGAAGGCATGACAAAGTCATCAAACATAAGCACTAATCACAAGGGTAAACATGGAAGACACTTTGGAAAAGAAAATCAGAAATAATTACGAAAATAAATGGAAAATGAAAATAAAATTCATATAAAATTAAATAAGACCTTAAAATACGTTCATGAATTTTTTTGGAATTTTTTGATAAAAAAGGGTATTTTTAATAATTAAAATAAAGAAACGAAAATAAAAAATAAAATAAGAAGAAGTGATTGAAATGGAGGGGGTGTGCTATCACTACGATGTTTGGGCCTGGACTGAGAGGGGGTGTGGAGAGAAAACTCTCGCTGGGCCCATGAGATGAGTTCACATGTTCAGAATTTATTTTAAAATAAAAGAAAGTAAATGAAATAAATTGTAACAAATGCTATGTGACTTTACTATCAATTGGTCACACATCTTTTAAGTGACTAAAAACAAAAAAAGAAATCAACCAACAAGGAGCCGCCACATCATCACCATCTACCTCATGGCCATGCAAAATTTCCAGCATGTGAACAGTAACCCGCGGCCGGAAAATGCAGTAGCTCGCCGGCCACCGCGCCGGTCCGGCCAGCCACCGCCGGCGGCGGATGGTCCGGTCGGAAACGGAGAAACAAAGACACCCCCCTCAGTTTTTCGCGTAGATCTCAAAAATGGCATTGGTTTTGTCTAAAACTCCCTCTAAACCCATGAAAATCAAGCTTCAAGAATAAACACTTATGGTTCCATAATCACAAATCAAAACAACATACATACTACAATGTAGTGCACTCCATGGTGAGTCCAAATATGCAAAAATAATTGAAAAGCAACCATTAAAACTCAAGAAAAACAAGGATTCAAGTTTGCACACCATAAATGAAACTCCATTAAAACACGAAAATAATTATGCAAACATTGCCTACCCTAAGGTAGGACTTCAGATGCACCCAAAATGAACATAAAACAGAGCTAAAATTCAAGCTTAGAGTTGAAGAAAATTACTCAACGGAGTGGCTCCGTTGGCCCTTGAAACTACGTAGAAACTTCAAACAAATGCTTCCAATGGTCTCTTTGTATCTCAGTGATGAAGAACCAAGCGAAAAATGCAGAGAAACTTGGAGGAAATGAGAGTTATTTTAGAGAGAGGTTTTTAGAGTGAGAGAGGATTCTTGAGTTTGTGGCTGCTGAGAATGAGTCCCCCCTGCTAGGGTTCCACATTTAGCTTATATATGAAGCTTTGGTGTGGTAAAAACAAATGCATTGTGGTTAAAACTTAAGGTTAAAGTTTTGATAAAAATTTGAAAATGAGTGAAAATGATGGTGGTACAAGCTCACATGGCATGGTGTGTTTTTTTGTGTCATCTTGTGTGGACAATGGCTGAGGAATTCAGAGTGGATTAGTGGAAACAACAATCCTTGTTGAACAAGTTTAGAGAATTTTCATTTTTGGCAAAAATATTCAAAAGTGTGCATGGGTGGTACATACAAGGTTTGGTTACTTATGGCAATGTTTTGCAAGGCATTTTGGCACATAATTCGTGTGATTTGGGGCAGGTCTTGGTTGCTGCAAGATTATGGCACATAATGCATCACTTCATGCATGAGAAATAATTCCAAGTTAATAACTTTGAGCCACCATTAACCAATGAATTCTAACTCAATTTGTGCCATCAAATGCTCTTTAGAAAGCTTGCATATCAAGGAGTAATTTTGATGTCCAAGGCAAGTTGAAATGGTGCTTGGAAGTTGCTTAAAAATGAGCATGAACATTGGTGTACCAAGTTGTCTGAAAAGTAACTTAGAAAAATTCTGAGTTTTTTTCAATTTCCCAATTTGGAAACTCCATCTTTAAAACATCATAACTCTCTCAAAAATGATCCAAATGGGACAAACTTTACATGGTTGGAAAGCTTGAAATGGGCCCTATAACTTTCATGTGAAAAAGTTTTCCAAATGGAGCTTGCATCATTGTGTAAAATGGCCATGAAGATGACTGAATTTATGTTAGAACTTTCCAAAAATAGAAAGTTTCTCAAACCTATTTCCTTCCAAAAATGGTAAGTTCTCAAAATTCTTGATTTTTGACAATTCTTTGATCATTCCTTGATCAAATCTCGTCCATTGATCATATTTGACTTGAAAATGATCATGTTGACCTCAAAAGTCAGGAGTTGACTTTTTCAACAAATAGTTGACTTTATTCCCAATTCTCTTGATTTTCAATCTTCCGATCAATTGAAACCCTTCTGAACCAACTTGATGGACAATTATCCAACCTTAGACACTTAGGGACATGAGGAGCAACATGGAATCAAGTCTTGCCCAAAAAATTAGAAATAAACTGATTTATGGCAAACCCTAGCTTTGGTACCCTCTGGTTAGGAGGAGATAGCACATCCTCCAAATTCAAATTCCTTTAAGTATGATGTGTATCATGTCCACCAATGATGACAGGTGCCATTTGGAGATGATAAACAATCAAAGAGCTTATTCCTTTGAGGGTTAAATCTCAGAATCTCCAAAACCCTAATTTAAGAAATCAGGTTAGGAGAATGTGATTCCTTTGAATTCTCTTGCCAATCTTGATCTTATGATGAGATGGTGGACCAAATAAGACACCTTGAGGCTTAAGGTTCCCTTGTGGCTCAATAATTGATAGTATCAGGAATTTTGTCTCCCCTTAGCCCTTTGAACAATGCACATGCATTGTTGCTTGAAACCCTGAAAACCTCTTCTTCCGTTGAGTTAAACCAAGTACCTTGATCTCGTGTCTTAAGAATCAATGCAACTGAAAAATGCAGTTATGACCTAATGATGATGCAAATGAAAAAGAAACATAAGCCAGTAAGAGGTTGGAAAAAAAAAAGAGGGCAAATTTTGGGGTGCTACAGCTGCCCCTATTCAACCGACTTGGACCTGAAAGGATGATAGCAATGACTTTCAGACATCCAAGGTAGAAGGTGATTGAATACAAAAAGAACCCAGAAAATTTGCACCGTGTGGATAGAGAAAATGGAGTAAGGGTAAGGAAGAAAAGTTTGTGAGGAAGACCTTGGAACCATTGGACCCCATAGGAAACCTGTCGGGAACTGGTGAACAACCTGTCGGGAGCTGGTGAGATACCTGTCGGGAACTGGTGCAATACCTGTCGGGAACTGGTGAGCTTGGACCTATTTTTCCTATCGGGAATGGGCAAGTGTACCTGTCGGGAACTGGCAAGGTTCAAACCAAAGGGAGCTGTCGGGGACGGCTACAGTTTATAACCAAGGCTTACCTATCGGGAATGGGTAACGGGGTCAGTCGGGAACTGGCATGGTTAAAACTCAAAGGGAGCGGTCGGGAACGGCTGCAGTTTATAACCAAAGCTTACCTATCGGGATTGGGTAACGGGGCCTGTCGGGAACTGGCATGGTTAAAACTCAAAGGAGCGGTCGGGAACGGCTGCAGTTTATAACCAAGGCTTACCTATCGGGAATGGGTAACGGGGCCTGTCGGGAACTGGCATGGTTAAAACTCAAAGGGAGCGGTCGGGAACGGCTGCAGTTTATAACCAAGGTTTACCTATCGGGAATGGGTAACGGGGCCTGTCGGGAACTGGCATGGTTAAAACTCAAAGGGAGTGGTCGGGAACGACTGCAGTTTATAACCAAGGCTTACCTATCGGGAATGGGTAACGGGCCTGTCGGGAACTGGCATGGTTAAAACTCAAAGGGAGCGGTCGGGAACGGCTGCAGGAATCCTATCGGGAATGGTTCCAAGAGACTTGCAAGTTGAGAGATATGACTCTGTGGGGAGAAAAATGATGAAACCCTTTGTATCGTTTCGCAATGTCTGTCGGGGAATGAACTAGGCATTCTTTCTGGCTTTGTCAATGATATAAGGAGCAAAGTTTTGGACCCTCGCACGAGTTATCAAAACTGGTCTATGCTTCACATGCATATGTTTGAATTTTGCCGTAATGCTCCATACGAAATGGAATGCTACGCATTTTAGAGGATGCTATGCGTACTATATGCAAAATGCAAAGAGGTCCTCAGCAAATGCTGAGGAAAGGAAAGACAACTCCGCTGGGGATAACAAGCTGGATTAACTTCGCGGTCGCAAACCGTACTGGGGAAGACAAATTGACCTGACCTCCTGATCTGGGCACTATCCTGATAAACCTGTTAAGGCTACTGTAGGAAAAGGTAACTTTGCTGGGGAGGCATCATCTGAACCAGTCTGCTTGGGGAATAACTATAACCATAGGACTCCGCTGAAGATTAATGAGCTTACGACAAACTCTGCTGGGGAGATGTCCCTTGAGAGGATTTTACAGAAGACCACGCCTCTTCAAACTCTACTGGGGAACCAGGTTTACAACAAACTCTGCTGGGGAGAATCACTTCAAAGTGTCTCATGCCAGGGAATGTTTCTTGAGAGAATTTTACAGAAGATCCGACATCTTCCAACTCTTAAACTAATACCGAGACTTGAGCTAGGATGAAGTAGTTGGGAAGCCACTCTGTTGGGGAAAATAGATCCGGAATACTCCTACCGGGGAATTTCGTGATGCTCCATGCTTGAGATGGTCAACCATTTGCTTTTGCCCCAAGATACAAGTCTGATATGGAGAAAATGTCCCAAAAGGATCTTACAGAAGATTCGACATCTCCAAACTCCTGGACATTCATTGAGTCTTGAACATCAGCTGCAAGGCGTACGAAGCAACTCTACTGGGGAGTTTACAACCGTTATCGCCACAGAAAAGCTTGCAGCTGTTGGAAATGCTGAATAGGATACAACATTACCCTTTTGACAACGCTGCTGGGGATCATGAAGCTCTGTAAATATGCTGGGGATGACCACCTCCAAGAATAACTCTCCTGCTAAGAAGTCCTCTCTGCCTGGAGAGGAACGATCAGTTGCGCCTTGTGAAGGATTTTGGCTTGAAGACGTCTTACATCTTTGCATAGCTATCCCGTGAAATCTCCATACCTGCAAACAAAAGAATGCGCACATATGCCCCAGAATAATACGAGGTTCGGTAGTATTCAACCAAGCACACGCGTCATTTAAAGCAATTTTCCATGTTTTTCCTTTTAGGCATGTTATTGTAGAACCCCCAATGATTTTCGCATGCAAGTGTTTATCAAAAATTTGGACGTTTGTGTAAACAAAGCAAATATAAAAACAAAACAACAGATAGAATTATTCTGAATAACGACAATTTTATTGATTGAAGAGCCTGAAAAATAGGCATTTACATCAAGAAGCAATTCCTGGAAAGAGGTAATTGCCAAAACAGAAAAGAAACTGTCCTAATGGCAATGTGAAAATGGAACTTCAATGAGTTTCAACCCTGCTATGGTTCATATATCTTCAAGATTCTCCAACTGCTTTGCCTTCAAAGGGGGGACGATTGAACCGATTCCTGACCTTCAGAGTGCTTACTGATTGAGACGAGGCAATACAGCTTACTCAGATCACAGTTTTTGCTATATCTCTCTTTTGCCTGGATCGCCCTTTACGGGTTTTCAATCCACCGAGATACCCTTTTTTGCCTAAGTTGCCCTTGCGGGTTTTCAACTTACCGGGTGTACTTCTTTTTTATTTTATCCCTAATTTTTGCCCGAACCTTTTCTTTTCTTTTTTTTTTTTTGGTTCGCCGGGATGCCTTTTTTTGCCTGGACTCTCTTTTTACTATCCAGCGGGTCTCTTTATGCGAAGTATTTTTTAACTGAATCTGAGTTCACAGGGGACAAAAAATCCTCACCGTCCATTGTTGTAAGCATCAAGGCTCCGCCCGATAAGACCTTCTTAACAACATATGGACCTTCATAATTAGGCGTCCATTTGCCCCTGTGATATGTATTCGGAGGAAGAATCCTTTTCAATACCAAGTCGCCCGTCTGTTAAGTCTGAGGGCGCACTTTCCGATCAAATGCTTGTTTCATTCTCCTCTGATACAGTTGTCCATGACAAACTACAGCCAACCGTCTTTCCTCGATGAGACTCAACTTGTTGAAACTCGCTCGAACCCATTCAGCCTCGTCAAGTTTAACATCCATCATGACCCTTAAAGAAGGGATTTCCACTTCAACCGGTAGCACCGCCTCTATACCATATACAAGCGAAAACGGGGTTGCCTCAGTAGATGTACGAACAGAAGTACGGTACCCATGTAAAGTGAAAGGGAGCATTTCATGCCAATCCTTATATGTCACCACCATCTTCTGCACAATCTTCTTAATATTTTTGTTGGCTGCCTCGACGGCACCATTCATCTTCGGGCGGTAAGGAGAAGAATTGTGGTGTTCAATTTTGAAGCTCTGGCATAGCTCTTTCATCATCTTGTTGTGGAGATTAGAACCATTGTCAGTAATGATCCTTTCAGGCACCCCATATCTGCAGATAATCTCTTTCTTAATGAATCGGGCTACCACCTGCCTGGTAACATTTGCAAAAGAGGCAGCTTCTACCCACTTGGTAAAGTAATCAATAGTCACCAAAATGAATCGATGTCCGTTGAAAGCTGTAGGCTCAATCTTCCCTATTATATCAATGCCCCACATAGCAAAGGGCCACGGAGAACTCATCACATTCAGGGGATTTGGTGGCACATGCACCTTATCAGCATAGATTTGGCATTTGTGGCATTTTCGGGCGTACTTAAAGCAATCAGCCTCTATAGTTAACCAATAATACCCTGCTCGTAGTAATTTCTTCGCCATAGCATGCCCACCAGCATGGGTACCGAAAGATCCTTCATGTACTTCCTGCATTAACATGTCTGCTTCCTGTCTATCCACACATCTGAGCAAGACCATGTCAAAGTTCCACTTGTACAACACATCCCCATTCAAAAAGAAGCTTCCTGCCAACCTCCTCAGAGTCTTTTAGTCATTGTTGGATGCCCCAGCTGGATACTCTTGACTCTCTAAGAAATGCTTGATATCAAAATACCAGGGTTTATCATCAATCGTAGTATCAGTGGCAAACACATGAGCAGGTCTGTCTAATCTCATCACATCAATCTTCAGGATATGGTTCCACCAATTCACCTGAATCATGGAGGACAATGTAGCTAAAGCATCAGCCATCTGATTCTCATCACGAGGTATATAGTATAATTTTACTGTTGTAAAGAAGGTCAACAGTCTTCTCGCGTAGTCTCTGTAAGGAATCAAGTTCTGCTGGTTGGTATGCCAATCTCCATTGATCTGATTGATCACTAGAGCAGAATCACCAAATATCTCAAGAGTCTTGATCCTCAAATCAATGGCTTCTTCAATACCCATGATACATGCCTCATATTCCGCTTTGTTGTTAGTGACATTAAAAGTTAACCTGGCAGTGAAAGGTATGTGTGATCCTTTCGGAGTGATCAAGACTGCCCCAACACCACTTCCATTCATGTTAACGGCCCCATCAAACATCAGTTTCCATTTGTCATCAGGATCCGGTCCTTCACCAACCGGAGGCTCTTCACAATCTTTAGCCTTGAGAAACATAATGTCTTCATCAGGAAAATCAAACCTCATTGGCTGGTAATCATCAATAGGTGGCTCGGCAAGATAATCAAATAGTACACTCCCTTTGATAGCCTTCTGGGAAGTGTATTGTATATCATATTCAGTCAAAACCATCTGCCACCGAGCAACCCTTCCATTAAGAGCTGGCTTTTCAAAGATATACTTGATTGGATCCATTTTTGAAATCAGTAGGGTTGTATGAGTCAGCACGTATTGCCTCAATCGCTTAGCAGCCCATGCTAATGCGCAGCACGTCTTCTCAAGCATCGAATACCTGGACTCGCAATCAGTGAACTTTTTGCTCAGGTAGTATATAGCATGCTCTTTCCTACCTGTCTCGTCATGTTGACCGAGAACGCAACCCATTGATCCATCACGTACAGTGAGATACATAATCAGTGGCCTCCCAGGAACTGGAGGCATGAGAATCGGAGGATTTTGCAAGTATTCTTTTATTTTATCAAAGGCCTTTTGACAATCACTGTTCCACCGGATTGATTGATCTTTTCTCAATAACTTGAATATTGGCTCACAGGTTGTAGTAAGATGAGATATAAATCTTGCAATATAATTCAATCTTCCCAAAAACCCACGAACTTGTTTTTCAGTTCTCGGCTCCGGCATCTCTTGAATGGCTTTTACCTTTGCTGGATCCACCTCGATTCCCTTTTCACTGACAATGAAGCCCAAAAGCTTCCCAGATAGCAATCATATCATCCACATAAACTTCAATTTCTTTGTGAATCATATCGTGGAAGAGCGTTACCATGGCACGCTGATATGTAGCCCCAGCATTCTTTAAACCAAACGGCATCACCTTATAACAGAAAGTTCCCCAAGGGGTAATGAGTGTGGTTTTCTCCATATCCTCGGGCGCCATTTTAATATGGTTGTATCCGAAAAACCCATCCATGAAAGAAAACACAGAGAATTGAGCCGTATTGTCCACCAACACATCAATGTGTGGTAACGGAAAATCATCTTTTGGACTCGCCTTGTTAAAATCTCGATAATCCACACACATTCTGACTTTGCCATCCTTCTTCGGCACAGGCACAATATTAGCGACCCACGGCGGATAATTGGTAACAGCTAGAAACCCCGCATCCAACTGCTTTTGCACTTCTTCTTTAATCTTGATGGCCATCTCAGGTTTGGTTCTCCGAAGCTTCCGTTTGAAAGGAAAACAACCCTCTTTCAGCGGCAATCTGTGCATCATGATGTCTGTATCCAACCCATGCATATCTTGATAAGACCAGGCGAAGATGTCGACATACTCTTACAACATTTCAATCAGCTCTTTCTTTACATTCTCAGCCAGGCTTGCCCCTACTTTAACCTCTTTCCTTACCTCTTCAGTACCAAGATTGACAACTTCTACATCTTCCTGATGAGGCTGAATGGCTCTTTCTTCCTGTTTCAATAATCTAACCAACTCCTCTGGCAGTTCACAGTCATCCTCGTCCCCCTCTTCGGCTTGGTATATTGGATTATCGAAGTCATAATAAACCATAGCAGAGTCATCATCAATGAGATCCAGAGGATTACTTCTGCATGAATGATAATTCATGCCTTTAGAACTGCTCTTTGAAAGGAAAAAGGAAAAATGCAAGAAAACATTGAAGAAAATATTGCCATTTTTATTTAAATGATAAAAATAAAAAAGAAAGATAGAGAGCACAATTTGAATACAAAACGTCCTTTTATTAATGATAAAAACTTGCATGAAAACAACATGGGGGCCCTACAATGAAGTCACTATGCCTTGGGCAGAGCATAGGACTTTTGCATGCTTAATGAAAGAAAACAAAGAAAATTACTTATTTGGCAGAGTAACTTGGATGAGATCCTCCGAAAACCAATTGTTCAGCTTCACTCCTGGGGCACATGGACGCACCCAGTTGTCCAGGTCACAGTCACTATCTTCACCGTCTTCAATTGCCGCACAGGTATGGCCTAGATATATGACCCCTCCACTTGAGAAGAAAACTGGCCCTTGGCGCTCTTGACCCTGTAGTGGAACCCGAGAAGGTTTATAACCAATTCCATTCTTATCATCCTTGAAAGGTATCTCAACCATTTGTCCCCAGCCTTCGGTATGACCAGACTGCACCACCTCTAAAGCCTGCTTATATGAAGTCATAGAGGTTCCCACTCTTGCCTCACCAGACGAAGACGGAGAGTCTTTCACCATATTCATAGTTTCAAATGCCTGACAGAGGGTTTCGTGGATTTCTCCGTCCATCTCCACATACTTGAAGGATGACAGATGGCTAACAAAAATATCTTCTTCTCCGCATACTGTAACAACTTGACCATCAACTACAAACTTTATCTTCTGATGCAAGGTTGAAGATACGGCCCCAGCAGCGTGAATCCAGGGACGACCCAATAGACAACTATAGGCCGGTTGGATGTCCATCACATAAAACACTGTATTGAACACCTGGGGTCCTATCTGGACAGGCAGCTCTATTTCTCCAAACACTAATCTCTTTGAACCATCAAACGCTTTCACCACTAGATCACAAGGTCTGAGTATCACCCCTTCCACATCCAGCTTGGCTAATGCCTTCTTAGGAAACACATTGAGGGATGAGCCAGTGTCCACCAATACATGAGATAACATAGCACCTTTACATTCCATTGATATGTGGAGAGCCTTATTGTGATTCCTTCCCTCTGGCGTTAAGTCAAAATCTATGAACCCTAGACCGTTTCCAGCATTAACATTGGAGATCACACTTTCAAGCTGGTTCACTGATATTTCTTGCGGTACGTACGCCATATTCAAAATTTTAAGCAAAGCATTCTGGTGGGCTTCGGAACATAGCAGCAATGACAATATGGAGATCTTAGAATGAGTTTGATGTAGATGGTCAATGATCTTATAATCGCTCTTTCTGATTATTCTCATGAATTCCTCAACATCTTTCTCAAATGACTTATCAGATTCTGCCCCTGGCACCGGCTCAACCCCTGGCGTTGGTTCATCATTCAGTACCCCCTTCCCTTTGGCCCTCTCTAATGCTTCAGTATTGTCTTTCTTGAGTGTCTGAGGAGCAAAAAGCCTTCCGCTGCGAGTAAAACCACCCACTCCTCCAACATTTCCGACACTTGAACCACTTTCTTTAGGAGTCTGCACCTCCTGCCTCTGTCTTTGACTATTAGTCCCATAGTACCATGGGATAGCAACCTTGTTCTCATTTGGGACATAGCTGGGAACATTTATAGTTATAGGAGCTACTCGTTCATGTGCAGATATCTGTACAGGAGCAGGCACCGGAATTTCCACAGGATCAAAGTAGATTGTAATAGTAGAAACTTCACCATCATTCTTTTTTAACTGATCAAATTATAAACATCCTTCATCTATCATACTCTGAAGGCCAGTTCTCAACTTTACACAACCTTTATCAGCAATCAAGCAATCTTCACAACTCTCTGAACAACCAGGAAATACAACCCTTTTCAGCAAGCGTTCCTTCACCACTTTCAACGGAGTCTTGACATCATTAATGTCCCTTACCAGATTCAGCCCTCTATCTTCTTCAATGGCATGCACCCCCGGTCCACCATGCGGAGGCATGGGATTTTGAATTACATTAGGCCTCGGAGCAAAATTAATAGCCTTTGAATCAACAAGGTCTTGCACCACGTGTTTGAAAGCCTTGCAGTTTTCCACATTGTGTCCCGGCGCATTGGAGTGAAACTCACACTTTTCATTTGCATCATATCCAGCGGGTAACCTTCCCACTGGGGGAGCCAAAGTCCTCAACTGTACTAAATTCAAACGAAGTAAATTCTGTAGCATCTGTGAACAGGTCATAGGGAAAACATCAAAATGTCTGTCATTCATTCTCTTTCTTGGGTGATACTGCCTCTGAGCTGTAGGTTGAGCCTCATTACCCGGAGTTGGAATAGTTATAGATGCTGCCTGGTGATGTGCACCCTGTTGTCCTCTACCTCTCCCCCCTTGTGAATACACAACATTAGCGTCACCTTCACGCTTTCTGTTATTGTTGTAAAAAAACTTATTTGCAGGAGCTGAACTTGTACCACTTCCGTCCTGAATTTTCCCCATCTTTAACAAACTCTCAATTCTCTCTCCAGCAATTACTATGTCAGCAAATCCAGTAGATGGACAAGCAGACAGCCTATCAAGATACGGACCTTGCAAAGTATTCATGAACATGTCAGCCATTTCTCTATCTGCCAACGGAGGTTGCACCTGTGCAGCAAGTTCACGCCACCTCTGGGCGTACTGCTTGAAACCTTCCTTAGGGTCTTGTGTCATGCTCTGTAACTGAGTACGATTCGGTGCCATGTCGATGTTATATTGGTATTTCTTTAAGAAAGCCAAGCACAACTCTATCCAGCTTCTGACGCGGGCCCTGTCCAATTTTATGTACCATTCCAGTGAGGCTCCAGACAAGCTGTCCTGGAAAAAATACATCCATAACTTCTGATCATCAGAATAAGCTTCTATCTTCCGGTTGTAAGCCTGGAGGTGAGTTTTGGGACAAGCGCTACCATTGTACTTGTCGAAAGTAGGTGGTTTAAACTTCGGGGGAATCTTGACACCCTGTACCAGTCCCATATCCTCGACATCAATTCCCAAAGGATTTTGATTTTCTATATCTTGCACTCTCTCATCCAATCCCTCGTATTTCCTTTCATCATGGTAGAATCCCATATCAGCATTAAGTACAGAAAACTGGTCATCTTGATGATCTTCCACCAGCCCAGTGTTGCCGGGAGCAAAACCCACATTAACTCCAACTAGAGGAGGAGTAACCACAGGAGGAGTAACCACAGGAGGGTTAACCACAGGAGGGTTAACCCTAGGGGGATTAACGTGATCACCAGTAGGAATCTCAGTCTCCAACCTCTGGATGGTAGCTCTCATGTCTTCTTGCCCTGCTCTCAGGTCCTGCTGCCCTTGAGCACCCCCCTGCATCAGATTCATAAATTGTTCCATGCGTGCCCTTAACTCAGCCAACTCTGTCCGTACCTGATCCATAGCTCTAGCCTGGTTTCGTCTGGTTACGTATCGGTGAATGGGAGAATCAGCTATTGTGCCTGAAACCAAATAAAGGTTAGAGAGCTCCTGCAGCGGGTACCTGTTATGCAAAAATGCTTATTATTATGCAATGCAAATGCAAAATTCAAACAAACATATTTGAACATTTCCAAGGTATATCCTTTGATTCCAATATTTGAAACCGGTCCAGGGATTGGACACCTCATCGGAAAATAAATCCGAGCTCAGCAATACCACAACATTAAACCAAGGAAACAAAACACAATTCAAATAAAAACCACCAAGGCATAAATATCTGAATCAAACCTCCTATTATCAAGATGGCAGAATTCATACAAATAAAGTCAATCGTAACCAGCGGTGATTCCATCAACAATCCTGATGGTAACCACAAAAAAGATACACAACTACAATTCTACCCCAAACAGACTAGCCTCCACTTCTTCCAGAAGATTCAAAGTGCAGGATGTGTCGGTCGCGTGATCAGCCCTTTGATTAACCTGTTTCTCTTCGCGATCTCTTGGTTCAGTGTTGCAATCTGCTCTTCAGCGCTGCTACCTTCATGTCTCACCTTCTTGATTCCAGCTTGTAATTTGAGCTCTTCAATCACCTTTTGGGATTCTTTCCACTTGTTGAAGAAATTCTTCCCTTTTTCTTTTGCCTTTTGCATCTCCTTATTTAATCCCTCGTTTTCGACTTGGACCTCACTCCACATCTCTTGATAAACATCAAGTTCAGTTTTAGTCTTAGACAAAAGCTTCTTAGTTGTCCTGGTGGTTTTGTTGGATGTCTCTGCTGCCATGCTAAGCTTCTTGAAATGCTGAATTCTGCTATCCAGATCATTTTCTGTCTTCTTCAAACGCTCAGTCGACTCTTTAACTTGCCACTTCAGCTCTGAGTTATCCTGCAAAACTCCTTGCAACTGACTACTCATACCAGAATTCTCTGCTCTCAATTCGTGCATCAACTTCTGTTGCTTGTTGAACTCTTCAATAGGCACAGTAAGTCTTTCCTCCACACCTTCTGGGTACAGCATAGGTGCTCGATCAAAAGGCAAGTAGCACTCCTCAACTCTTTATTTTATTCAATCCACATAAGGAAGGAAAGCCTGATTGTTAGGTTTGCCCAGAACGGCCTTGCCTTTCTTCAGTATACTACCCCAAGATTCAGAAGCTCTCTGTGCCTCCTCCAATCCTTCAGATGAGTGAAAATACAATAATTCCTCCACATCTCTCTTAACAGGTGGTCCTACCAGAGCATAACCAAACTGTCTAACGGCCAAAGAAGGGTTATAGTTAATTCCTCCCTTCCTCCCTATCAAAGGAACATTAGGGTACTTACCACAGCTGTGAATGATATCCTTACCAAGCAATCCGTGATTTATCCACACGATATTTTTATTGACCAGTCCCATCAGGCGCTGACTCCACTCCAGAGAATCCTTAGAATCAACAAAAGCACCAGACTGAGGTAGACGACTTGCGAACCATTTATAAAACAATGGAGCTTCCTCTCATCTTTTCATTCCTGTTGTATAAGGCATAATGGAGATCGCCCAACAGGGTCGGCACAGGATTCCTCATCATGAATATCCTGATAGCATCCTCATCCACAAAATCAGGCTCATTGGGGAACAACACAATACCATAAACACAAAGAGCTAACAGTGCGTTGAAAACGACCCATTCTTTATCTTCTGCTGCCTTCTTCGTCAAATACCCCAACTTGAAACCATAGATTTTTCCTTTGTTAGAAATGTTGGCTTCTATCTCTGATTTGCTCAAATAAAGAGTACCGGCCAATTTCCCACAATCCAGATCTCCTTTTGAACCAAAGAAGGGAGGAACTTCCTTGATAGCAATCCCTAGCATGTTAGAATATTCCTCCAAAGTAGGCACCAACAAATAATTCGGGAACAAAAAACATCTCAGTGGAGGGTCATAGAACTGCATTAGAGTATGAAGACCCCGAAACTCATAATCGTTGATGTTGCGAACAAAAGACAGAATCCACCCATACTTCTCCTCGAAAGCATTCAAACTTCAGGACTTGCCATTCCCTTCAAGATGGTGAGAGGACCTATTGTTGGCTTGTGGAACTTGTAGATGATAATATCCTTCTTACCTCTTGGAGCATCCATCCCTAATACTGCCCTCTGACTGGAATCACAGAGTCGGATATAACCTGGAAATGCAAAAATATGAATGTCAGAGAAAAAATGAAATGCAATGCAACACACGGGATCAAGGCACCAAGCATCTGCGCTGAACTGGCTGGACAATCTTGAGGCTCTGTACAAACTCTTGAATCAAACTGGGATAACAAAATAACCACACTGATACGGCTGTAGAGACAAAGAATCCAAAAATAAACGGGTAGGTAGAAGGTCACGATCACCTGCAAACCTGTAAACAAACCCTCCCCTCTCACATGTGGGTACTAAGATCCTCAGTATCCCAGGATCTCAGGTCGAGAAATGATGATACGTTCACCATTTCTGGTTTGGCATCATCACCAATCGAGGAGGCCTCAACTGATTCACAGAAACGAAAGATCCTCAACTTCAGAGGTTTGAGAAGCAAAGCACATTCAGCCCTAAGGATACAATGCTATCGCCAATCAAAGAGGTCATCCGCTGATTCACTTCAAAAGGGAAGTCCTATAGCAAGTTCCCAACATTGGGTCCTCGGATCGAGAATGTACAATGGGTTTGCCACAGAACGTGGTCTGCCGCTGTCACATCCCGGGAGGAGTGCCGCAACTGAGTCCTCGGGAATGGTCTCCAGAGTCGACAATCCCACAAGAGAATACCTACTGGCCTGTACCAATGCACAGTAGCAGGTAGCTCCTGATAGAACCTCGTCTGGTTGTGGGTCTCATGAACAACAATACATGGCCACCCCCATACAAGCGTCACGACTATCCACTCTAAAACCTATGTGTATGCTCGAGCCTGGGTAGTGGGCTCATCTCTCAGAACATCCCAACCCGCCAAACAAAAAACCAGCCAGCACAGCACAGTAATATCCAGTATGACAGTAATAAAATGAAATGTAATGCAATAAAAACTGTAAATACAATAAAACAAATAAAACAGCAAATACAACAATATACAACAAAACAAAGCACCATAAAAGCACCCAATGACAAGAAACAGACAAGCGCTAGGATTGACTCGCTAAAAGGGATGAACCAGCAAGAGGTCAACCAGAGTCCCCAGCAGAGTCCCCAGCTGTCGCTCCCGAAAGATTCGCGTCCAATGGTACAAACGCGAGAGTGGCGCGGAAAAACAGAGTCGCCAGCAATGTGTATTTATCCCAAGAGAGGGAAAGGAAACACTGCATAAACCTGAAGGAAAGAAGGAAAGAGCATGGTCTTGCGACCAAGAGATCTGGGTTCGGGAGTCAGTTACGCATGAGGAAGGTATTAGCACCCCCACGCGTCCATCGTACCCGATGGGATCCACGCTCGCTTGTCTCGATCAAAGGGTGTCGTCAACTGGAACTCTGCTGCTGCTGGAAAGGAAAAGGAACGGGAAAAAAAGGAAAAAGAAAGGAGAGAGAGAGAGAGAGAGCAAGAAACAAATATAGGGAAAATAAAAGAAGTGCTCACATGGGCCCTACCCCACTGCCTACGTATCTCATCGGGAGCATGAGAATCAGAGCGACGTAGTTCCCCTCACTAGGGGTGGATTATGTTTTTTAGGGAACGACTTACGTTCTAGCTCAGGTGTTGCAGCTCGCTGAATCGAGACTTAGGCATTACCGTCTTGCGAGAGAACGAGTAGGAGCACGTTCATAGATTGAGAGTGAGTGAGATGAGAAGAGAATTCCCGAAGGAAAGACGTTACTGTTTGTTTGGAGTTTTTTAGAAAGAAGTGTTTTTTACAGTTATTTGTAACTTGCATTGAACCAAAGTCTTAAATACAGGAACGAATACTTCGCGCATCGTCCCCATCAGGACGTACACTAGGTATCCTAGAAGAATGAGAGGAAGCCCCTCGTTCCCCACTTCCCACATAGAAGGCTCAAGTGCAATACACGTTAACCTTTATTACGTGTCTTGAAGAAGTTTTGAGATGAGAAGAGAGAGGACTCAATGGAAACTCTAACCTAAAACTAACATGCAAAGGAGATCCTAGGGTTAGTGAGGTTTAGGAGAGAAACAACTACCTAAGACTTAATGCTAATCCTACTCCAAGCTTAATCGGAAATTAAGTTGGACTAGGTAGCTCTAAAGGGAAAGGAATCCAAGACTTAAACAAGTCTTGAGATTCAAGGGAAGAGAAAGAGTGAAAGAGATGAAGAAGAAAGAGAAAGATAAGAAAAGAGATGGGGCAGCAAGCACATCATAATCATCATATCCAAATCATAACATAGAACTTGCTTCAAAGATCATACAAGCACATATCAAGTATACAAGTGAAGGCACACAAGAAAGGATGCAAGTAAACTTGCACAAGATTCACAATTTCACACACTAAGGTTTCATACAAAGATGACATGAACAAAATAAGATGAAAGTGAAACCAAGTCAGAATTCAATTTATATCATGATCATCTAATCCAAACATGCAAGAATGTTTCACATTATGATGCATTATGAGCCAAAGAAACCACAAAACCAATGATGATGATATGCATCATACAAATCAAACCATGATGATCAAGTGAGATGAAAACCAAGTAATGAACTCAAGGGCAGTAGCATATGTATCAACATCATACCAAAATCAAACTCAAGTCATGCAAGATGAATCCTTAAGCAACACATTCAAAACATGCATCAAAGTTAATCAAAACATCCACTTATCATTCATGCAAGCAAACAAAGAAACATGTGAAGCAAAAAGTGAAATGAAAATCACATGATGAACCCTAAATCAAGAGGACCAGAACCTCAAGCATGTCATGCAAATAAAACAAAAGGTTTCATACATGAATTGGATCACACAAGGAAGCAATCACAAGATTAGGTTGAGCACACCAAAGGATTCAAGTCAAAACATTGTCAACTTAGAAAATCAAGCACAGATAGGAAAATGGACAAATGAAGATGAATCCAAAGCCACAAGCAAGCTAATACAGAAAAGGATTACACCAAATAATCATTCCAAGCATCACTCAAACACAAGTAAACAAATACACTCAAACCATGTCAAGTATCCAAGCATGCTTCAATCAAATTCAAACCACAAGTAGGCCTCAACCAAAAATAGAAAAGTGATCCAATAAATTCCGAAAAAATAATCCAAGGCAAGTTTAAACATCCAATTAATATGTACAAAAATATTGGAACAGAAATAACTCAAGAACATGTTCAAAAGTGCTTCACAAGTCAAGATATGCACATAATCGTGTATGAATCGAGGAGCATCAAAAATCACATGAAAAACAATCAAAGGTGATCACCAAGGCAGCAACATGACATTAAAACATTCCTAATTTAAGTTTCAAGACATGGCAAAAAAATCAGCTCAAGAAGGCATGACAAAGTCATCAAACATAAGCACTAATCACAAGGGTAAACATGGAAGACACTTTGGAAAAGAAAATCAGAAATAATTACGAAAATAAATGGAAAATGAAAATAAAATTCATATAAAATTAAATAAGACCTTAAAATACGTTCATGAATTTTTTTGGAATTTTTTGATAAAAAAGGGTATTTTTAATAATTAAAATAAAGAAACGAAAATAAAAAATAAAATAAGAAGAAGTGATTGAAATGGAGGGGGTGTGCTATCACTACGATGTTTGGGCCTGGACTGAGAGGGGGTGTGGAGAGAAAACTCTCGCTGGGCCCATGAGATGAGTTCACATGTTCAGAATTTATTTTAAAATAAAAGAAAGTAAATGAAATAAATTGTAACAAATGCTATGTGACTTTACTATCAATTGGTCACACATCTTTTAAGTGACTAAAAACAAAAAAAGAAATCAACCAACATGGAGCCGCCACATCATCACCATCTACCTCATGGCCATGCAAAATTTCCAACATGTGAACAGTAACCCGCGGCCGGAAAATGCAGTAGCTCGCCGGCCACCGCGCCGGTCCGGCCAGCCACCGCCGGCGGCGGATGGTCCGGTCGGAAACGGAGAAACAAAGACACCCCCCTCAGTTTTTCGCGTAGATCTCAAAAATGGCATTGGTTTTGTCTAAAACTCCCTCTAAACCCATGAAAATCAAGCTTCAAGAATAAACACTTATGGTTCCATAATCACAAATCAAAACAACATACATACTACAATGTAGTGCACTCCATGGTGAGTCCAAATATGCAAAAATAATTGAAAAGCAACCATTAAAACTCAAGAAAAACAAGGATTCAAGTTTGCACACCATAAATGAAACTCCATTAAAACACGAAAATAATTATGCAAACATTGCCTACCCTAAGGTAGGACTTCAGATGCACCCAAAATGAACATAAAACAGAGCTAAAATTCAAGCTTAGAGTTGAAGAAAATTACTCAACGGAGTGGCTCCGTTGGCCCTTGAAACTACGTAGAAACTTCAAACAAATGCTTCCAATGGTCTCTTTGTATCTCAGTGATGAAGAACCAAGCGAAAAATGCAGAGAAACTTGGAGGAAATGAGAGTTTTTTTAGAGAGAGGTTTTTAGAGTGAGAGAGGATTCTTGAGTTTGTGGCTGCTGAGAATGAGTCCCCCCTGCTAGGGTTCCACATTTATCTTATATATGAAGCTTTGGTGTGGTAAAAACAAATGCATTGTGGTTAAAACTTAAGGTTAAAGTTTTGAGAAAAATTTGAAAATGAGTGAAAATGATGGTGGTACAAGCTCACATGGCATGGTGTGTTTTTTTGTGTCATCTTGTGTGGACAATGGCTGAGGAATTCAGAGTGGATTAGTGGAAACAACAATCCTTGTTGAACAAGTTTAGAGAATTTTCATTTTTGGCAAAAATATTCAAAATTGTGCATGGGTGGTACATACAAGGTTTGGTTACTTATGGCAATGTTTTGCAAGGCATTTTGGCACATAATTCGTGTGATTTGGGGCAGGTCTTGGTTGCTGCAAGATTATGGCACATAATGCATCACTTCATGCATGAGAAATAATTCCAAGTTAACAACTTTGAGCCACCATTAACCAATGAATTCTAACTGAATTTGTGCCATCAAATGCTCTTTAGAAAGCTTGCATATCAAGGAGTAATTTTGATGTCCAAGGCAAGTTTAAATGGTGCTTGGAAGTTGCTTAAAAATGAGCATGAACATTGGTGTACCAAGTTGTCTGAAAAGTAACTTAGAAAAATTCTGAGTTTTTTTCAATTTTCCAATTTGGAAACTCCATCTTTAAAACATCATAACTCTCTAAAAAATGATCCAAATGGGACAAACTTTACATGGTTGGAAAGCTTGAAATGGGCCCTATAACTTTCATGTGAAAAAGTTTTCCAAATGGAGCTTGCATCATTGTGTAAAATGGCCATGAAGATGACTGAATTTATGTTAGAACTTTCCAAAAATAGAAAGTTTCTCAAACCTATTTCCTTCCAAAAATGGTAAGTTCTCAAAATTCTTGATTTTTGACAATTCCTTAATCATTCCTTGATCAAATCTCGTCCATTGATCATATTTGACTTGAAAATGATCATGTTGACCTTAAAAGTTAGGAGTTGACTTTTTCAACAAATAGTTGACTTTATTCCCAATTCTCTTGATTTTCAATCTTCCGATCAATTGAAACCCTTCTGAACCAACTTGATGGACAATTCTCCAACCTTAGACACTTAGGGACATGAGGAACAACATGGAATCAAGTCTTGCCCAAAAAATCAGAAATAAACTTATTTATGGCAAACCCTAGCTTTGGTACCCTCTGGTTAGGAGGAGATAACACATCCTCCAAATTCAAATTCCTCTGAGTATGATGTGTATCATGTCCACCAATGATGACAGGTGCCATTTGGAGATGATTAACAATCAAAGAGCTTATTCCTTTGAGGGTTAAATCTCAGAATCTCCAAAACCCTAATTTAAGAAATCAGGTTAGGAGAATGTGATTCCTTTGAATTCTCTTGCCAATCTTGATCTTATGATGAGATGATGGACCAAATAAGACACCTTGAGGCTTAAGGTTCCCTTGTGGCTCAAGAATTGATAGTATCGGGAATTTTGTCTCCCCTTAGCCCTTTGAACAATGCACATGCACTGTTGCTTGAAACCCTGAAAACCTCTTCTTCTGTTGAGTTAAACCAAGTACCTTGACCCCATGTCTTAAGAACCAATGCAACTGAAAAATGCAGTTATGACCTAATGATGATGCAAATGAAAAAGAAACATAAGCCAATTAGAGGTTGGAAAAAAAAAAGTGGGCAAATTTTGGGGTGCTACAATCACAAACACAAATTGAAAGCTTAAAAGAGGTGAAAGAAGAGGTTATATGTGGGTGCACACCCACACACTTGACTTACCACTAGTCCCTGCAAATGTTAGCAAAAACAATCTACAAGTAAAGAAATAAGGAAAGAATAACAAGTAAAGATTAAACAAGTTAAGAACTAAAGAAGAAAGGTCCTAAAGGTTGAGAAGTATCCAAGATCAGAACTCATACTCTAAGAAAGTCCTCTAAGGTTAAGGTACCAAACACAAGCAAACTTTGCACAAACAATGTCTTAACCAACAAAGAAATGCATCATGAAAGTAGTTGATGAAAGATGGATAAAAATGCAAGATGAACATGTATTTATGCTTAATGAAATGTCAAGGTCAGAAGCATACATCATTTATGAATTTCTTATAATGCATATGAACAATCATACAAGTCATGGATGAAATGATTCAAGTAATAGAAAATAGATGAAGAAGAAATGAAAATGAGAGAAACAAGCTTCAATTAGATGCACAAATTTACATGTTAAAGATGCATGACATATGAGATGAGTATGAATGCTTATAGACCAGTAGCATACAATTGATGATATGCAAATGGCAAGAATGAAATGGCATACACAAATCATGTAGAGAACAAGAAGAAATTAGATGTGGAATTAGGTCAAAAATGCAAGTTAAAATGCATAAACACACATCAAAGGTAAACACAAATCAAAATGACCTATAAGTGAACCTAGAAGGACCTATAATCCTCTAGACAAACCCTATAATCTCACACAAAGCAAGCAAGACAAGATGGCACAAGTGCCTCATCAAAATCATGTTAGATGGAAGTAGAATAATAGGCACAAATGTGGCTTCAAATGCAAGGTATCAAAACAATTATCAAATCACTTGGACAAAAATATGAACATAGGTCTCAACTAACCTAAGTTAGGGGCTAAAAATGTATCAAAACTCATGGCAAAACTCAAAAATAAACATGATCAAAAGGTCACACAAAGTCTCATTGAGACACATCAAAAGAAAGCTCACATATGCACATCAATACCTAAGATAAAATGACTTTAAAAATAAAATTAAAATGTTTTTAGATGCTTTCAGATGTTATTTAACAAGTTCAAAATGAATGAATGCAAAAGAGTATGTGAGTTAAGAGAAATAAAATGGGAAAGTTCAAGTACCAATGAAGAAAATCATTTAAAAAGATATTAAAAAGAAAATATGAAAATAATGCCAAAATAAAAGAAAATCAGAAATAAAAAATATGGAAAATTATTTTAATGTATAAATATGCTATATGAATTTTTGTAGAATTATTTAATGCATTTTGGTATTTTTAAAAGAATAAAATGGAAACGGCATAAAAAAGGAATTTAAAATGTAAAAGAAAAAACATGGGGTGCAGAGATAGCAAAAATGCAGTTCAAATGCATATTGGGCTTAGAACGTGGGGGTTCAGATAGCAAGAATGATCCAGTCTAATAAGGCGTATGTGTGTGTGTGTGGTTAAGGTGTATACTCAGTCAAAGTTGGACCCAATCAGAACCACATGATCAATCAATCAAGAAAAGTAACATAATCCAACGAATCACAAAGCATACACATGGTAATTAACACGCACGCACGCACATACAAGTATCTGAATCAAATAATATGGCACGTGACATAGACACTCCCTTATTTATGTGTTGGCAAATTATTAAGCGTTGGATGAAATAGATCAGACGACAATGATATGTTCTGGTGATTAAACCCTAGCAAACCCTCACCGACCGGAGAAGGACCTCCGGTCATCTTCTCCGGCCACCTCCGGCCACTGCAACTACTTACATACTTCCAGAAATTCACAACAATTATACCAATCGAAAGAGGAAGTTAAGGAGAACAAGTATCTGACATTGAAATCACCAAACAATGCACACACAGCAAGAAACGATCACAAACATTTTGCCCTAAGTTTGGATCTACACCTCTAAGAGGTCTATCAACTAGCAAGATCACTCACACTACTTCTATTAAGCCAAAATCAGCAAAAACAAGCATGAATCGAGAAAAAATTCAGAGGAAAAGGTTGAAGAAGAAACCTGAGTTTGCAGTTCTTCAAAGTGAAAGAAGACCAGAGATGATCCCCCTGTGCTCTTGAGCTTGAACTTCAAAATGAGCCAAATAAAGGCTTGAGAAAACTTGCAATTGCTTGAGAATTCAGAGAGAAGGTTGAAGTTGATGAAGATTCAATGATGCAGCAACACTCTTCTTCAATGCTCCATTAAAGTTTGTTGATGATGTGTGAGGAAAGTGCAGAGAAAAATGGATGTGGAAGCTTCGAGAGAGAGCAAATTTCAGAGAGGGATTTTGAGAGTTCAAAGTGTGAGATTGAAAAATGAAGAATCCTATTTCTAAAATCTGCTAAAGAAGCTTATATAGGTGTGGTTAAGATGTTAACTATTGTAGTTAACATTTGGAAATTGAGTTAAATGAGTTGGTTAAATGAGTTTGAGTTAACTAACTGAGTTAAGTTAGTTAATGGCACGAGTTGGGCTTTGGTTCAAGTGTGGAGTGGCTCTTTGGAGTTATGGTGAGGTTTGGTGAAATGAGAGGTGATGATGATATGTTGCTACAACAAGACTTGTAGAACAAGTTTCCCACCTTTCCTCTTTGGTGTATAGAGATGTATGTAGCATGTATGTGTAAGAAACATGTGTGTTCATAGTAGGAAAAGAGTGGCTGGTGTGTAGTGCTTGATGTATGCGTGCGAACTGAATCAATAACAACAATGTCAACATTCTATTCTTGGAAGCATGGTTTCAATGAAAATAAGGAGGTTTGATGATGGAATTCTCTAAGCATAATACATGAAATGAGATGATCTTGGTGGCTATGGAAAGATGGTACATCATAGAACATGTTTGGTGTGGATTTTGGATTGAATAGAAGCTTGCAAAGTGATGAAAAGTGGCTTAGAACACAAGGATATGAGACTGCATCATGGGCGAGGCAAGTGGTTGGCAGACCTGGTCATGGCCTATGAAAAATTCAGTGTGGAGCTTCCATGTTTGGACCACTATAACTCCTTCATAACTTGTTCAAATGGAAAAATGTCCAACATCAAAGTTAAAGAGGACATGGAGATGAACAACTTTAATGTTCAACAGTTTTTAATTTGGAGCCTTATTGATGGAGAAAATAGGCTTGACATTTGGCACACCAAGTGTTTGATGAAATTATGGCCTGGAGGCCTGAACTTGCCTTGCCATGACTTGGAATTTGCCTTGATTTTACCAAACTTTGATTGATCATAACTCCATCAATTTTGATCCAATGGAAGAGTTCTTGGTATGGATTTGAACCTTGAAATGTGATCTTTAATTGGCTCAACTTAGGCCTGAAGTTTGAGGCTTTTATCATGGAGAAAGAATGCTTTGAAGTGTGGTGCAAAATGGTCCAAAACTTGCCATTTTTGGAAACCCTGAGTTTCTAAATTTGGCAACTTTGTACATTCCTTAATTTTTTATGATTCCTCCATCATTTCTTGATCAAATCTTGTCCAATGAACATATGTGACTTTAATTTCATGAATTTGACCTTAAAAGTCAGGAGTTGACTTTTTTCACTACACAGTTGACTTTTTTCATTGCACAGTTGACTTTTTCCCTAATTTCTTGATTCTCAAGCAACTGGCCAATTGAACCTCTTCTGAAATGAACCAATGGGAAATCTTCCATCCTTAGATACTTGAAATCATGTAGAAAACATGGAGATCAAGTTTGAACCAAAATTTCACCAGGATACTGCTTGAATCACAAACCCTAATTTGGACTGTTCTTGGTTAGGAGATGATGAACTATCCAACTTCTTGATGGATTCTCTTCTTCCAATGACTTGTGGGATCAAATGAGATGATATATGATATAAGAGACTCTTGAGGCTTGTTGGGAGACCCTTGACTCTAGCTCTCTTGCCTTGGATGATTAATATTCTGAAAACCACTGATCACATGCCCTATGCTGAATGCAATGATGAATGCTTTATTTTTCTATGACTTGAATGCAATGTAATGCAATGAAAGCACATGCTAAATGATATGAAAAAAAGAGAGGGCAAATTTTGGGGTATTACAGTGAAGACCACCTAACTTAGAAGGAACATATCTTACTATTCTTTGTTCTCTTAATTTCTTATTTTGAACCAGAGATCATACACTTATTTGCATCGGCTTCTTACTTAGTGTGTGCTTAGGATGGTTCTGATTGCTTAAATAAACTACTTAGGGATTACTTTGAAAACTGAGCTTAAGGTCTCGGCATAATGGGTACTCAAATTGATTTTGCATATTTAAGGGGTTTAGGGTGTCAGGACGATGTCAGTTTTATTGAAACTTTCCTAAGCCTCTCTAACACAACCTAAATTAAAAATAACCTATATACTTTCAGAGTGTCATGCCATGAATCGAAACAAAAAATTGTTGGAGGTTAAAATTTTTAAAATTTCGGGGAAATTGAATAACAGGTGAAAACCATGCATAAAGACTCGACAACACATGCAAATACTCAACAAAACATTAAAAACGGATAAATTCCTAAAAGTATGAAATAAACTAGAAAACAATAAATAAAACTAAAAAGCGATAAAATGAAAGCGGTAAAGTTCCTCCCCCACACTTAAACCAAACATTGTCCTCAATGTTTTGATAAAAGGTGGAAAAAGGAAAGATAGAACTTGTGTGAATGCTACTGCATGCCAAATCCTTTTTGATCCTGCTCTTGTTGTCCATGTCTTCGCTGATCACTTCTGCTTCGACGACGAGCATTTTGAGATACCTTCGTTTGCTTGAGCTTGTGATGCTTGCATATGTTGCATATAGCACATCATCTCTTGTTGTTGTTGATACGTTGCATAAGATAGACTACCGCCCTCGTCATTATGAGATATTCGATTGCGCAATTCTCAAACCAACTCATCATATTCGCTCATTTCTAGAGGAAGTACCTGCAAAAGTGTTAGAAAAATATGGTGTGGTGTGTGCAGGGGGAAACTGACCATGCGAAGAACGAGGAAGAGGTGAATTATGGATGAGAGAGACATGCTATCTCCTATCATAATCATCATCGGTGCCACCACCAGCAATGACATTCGTAGGAATGTCCGTGGGAACCAGCTCATCTCCAAGATTGTCATCCAGAGAATTTTCGCCTAGATGTAGCTGAGACGTGACAAGCGATACATTTCCTTATTTTTTGCATATTCAAACAAACAAACATAGAAACTTAAAATAAAAACCTCGTGGGTTGCCTCCCACGCAACACTTTGTTTAATGTCGATAACTCGACGGCTAAGGAGTGCAAGCACTCATGGTGTTTCTTTCGAGGATGGTTCCTCGATCGAACTTTTAATAATCTTCGGTTTCCATGTCCATTTATCAAGCCATCTCTCATACCCCATACCTTTTCTTTTATTCATTATGTGGGGTGGTTCATTCTTTTGAACTTGTGGTGGTGGTTCTTGATCTATCCTGAGTATCCGTTTTTCAAGTTTGGGCTTAGTTATTTCATCCACCACCTCAAAGGATAACCTTCCCCTCTTGATAATGAAGATTTCCCTAGTTTCATGGTCCTCTAATTTTCTCTTTTTGTGCATGACCTTGGGCAAGGGTGTGTTGATGCGGGTATTTTCCAATACCTCCACATTCGTTTTAGATTGGGAGTATACCTTAGCTTCTATAAACCTTTGAGGGAAAGGAATAGGTGGGGTATAGGGAAGAGGAACAACAATAGGTGCTTCCTTCTCTACCTCTTCGACAAGTTCCCTTTCGGGTGGTGTCGATGGATTTTTCTCAATCTCTATGGTTTTCTCACTAGAACTCTCCTTAACCTCATTATCACTCTCCTTAGGATTTTCTATTCGTTCTTCACTACCGGTTATTACAACATCCACATGTTCCTCAGGGGAGGGTCCTTGAGGTGTTTGTGCAAGCAGGGAGATTTGAGTCTCCAATGCCTCGTTGTGAGTTGCGAGGGACTCGACCACAATGTTCATCTGCCTAAGGTTTTCATTAATTTGGAGATGTTGTTTCCTAAACTCTTCATTTTGGAGAGTTTGTGTCTCCACAAAGCGCTTTATTATAGATCCTATCCTAGAGTGAGTAAGCGTCGCATTGAATTCCTCCATTAGTATTTCAAGTTTGGATTTATGGAAATCTTACGGTTCCTCAAAATACTGGGAGTGGTAATCGTAGAGGGAATTTGGGTGAGAGTGAGTTAGCGTCACATTTAAATCCTCCATTAATATTTCGAGGTCGGATTTATGGGAATCTTGTGACTCCTCAAAATTTTGGGAATGGTAATTGTAGAGGAAATCTGGGTGATACATAGTAATTTAGATAAGAGTGCCTTAGTCTATACGGTGCAACAACAGAATCACAATATTGACTGTTGGTCTCCGGCAACGGCGCCAAAAACTTGATGCGTCTGCAAGTGCACAGAAATATCGAAGTAATATAAAAGATTGTCGAACCCACAGAGACCAATGTCAACCTACTGTTATCTATTGCTGCGATGTAAAGCTAAGGCTAATGAAAACTTGGTTTAGACGGAATTAAAATGAAAACTAAATGAAACTTAGAAAGTATAACAATAAGGAGAGGCCGGACTATAGATTTCGTGTTCCTAAGGGACTCTGTAGATTATTGGTACTAATTAAAGTTAAACTATGTTCCGTAGAAAATATTGACTTAAAGACTCTGTCTCACACTCTCGCGCTATTGACTAAAGCCACACTCCCTAATCATGAGATTTTTCTCTCGCTCGCCCATTTTAATTAAGTGTATTTTGAAAATAAATTAGATCTTAATCGATACCTAAAGCGCTCTCACTATTTTTAGGATCGATGCCTAGTTTCCACTATTCGGTTCAATCCTCACACTCTCACGCTATCGGCTCGAACCCTAGTTTGATTTTCACTCTCGTGACAAAACATTAAGACTACAATTGGAAACTAAAACCAAAACAGAATTTACTATCGTTTCGTGCCTATTACTTTCTACCGAGTTCCGCCGATAACGACGGTCCTCAGACACCGGACTCAGACAAGTTTAGCCAGACATTATTTCGAACAAAAACAACATGAACACAATATTTAAATTCAGAGACAACATGGCATAAAGAAGAAGAAAGCAATATGACAATAATTAAATTTAAAGCGATTAAAAGCCTGTAAAATAGAAATAAAGAAGAACTTGAAATACCGATGAAACTTTTGATTAATGCCAGCAAGCTTGTTGTTGATCCAAGATGTACAGAATAAAACAGAATACAAAATTTGTGACAATCCCTCAATGTAAGCGATTGTCACTTTTACATTTAATTTTCTGCCTAAATCTAGAAAACAAAAACGACAGCGCTTCCGCACGACTTGGATGTCTCGGAAACACCCCTCTAGGTCCTACTTATAGAGCAATATGGCCTTGTAACTTCCCTTGGTCGTGCATGCTGATGGAGGGAAAAAAAGTTGGAAAAACTGCTGGAAAATTACCCACTTTCGCAGAACTGCTGTCTGCAGTAAAATGGCGAATGCCATTATTCATACTTAAATGATGTGGGTGGCAAAGGCAATGGCGAACGCCATTTGCTCACGCGAATGCCATATTAGTAAAATGACAGAAACTTGCTCTTTTTCTTCATTTTCTTGCTCTTTTCCTGGTTTTCTCGCACGGACGCTCTTATTCGACAATACCTAAAACTCAAACATAACACGACATAATAATACGAAAAACAAGTAAAACGACATTAAATTGCATGCGAATCGAGTCGAAATAAACGATATATTTTCACGTTATCACAAAGATCATAGCTCTTAAGATTTCTAAGATATTCAATGTTTAAGAAATCTTAAGGCTTTATACAATTTACAACAAATAACAGAATTTCTGCATCCTCGATTGTGTTGCCATTGTTGATCTAGTTATTCTTCCATTCTGATAGAAGCGTGAAACATTTCTTTCTTCTTGGTTTTCTTTCTTTATTTTCCTTGTTGTTGATTCCAGATTGAATCTTCAGCTACTTATATAGCAATTGCAGAATGATAGCCATTGGAAGATATAACTTATACAAGTGCCTTTGTTACTCCATAGTACAAGAGACGTTGAAAATAGATACACCAAAAGATCTTTATCCTTTGTGTAACTCTTGTAACCATAACTTCTTCCTTGTGATCTTGTACTATAGATCCGTTGAGAGTGGATATCCGTAAAGCTTGTCAACTCTTCTTGAGCCATGTGAACACATACTCTAGCTGACAAACTTATTTGACATTGTAGCTTGCTTTCTACATTATGCCAACCTATATTATCTGACTTCACTTAAAGAACGTTCTTCAGTTATGAATCACCAGAAGCCAATAACTCAGCTTCTCTCAAGTGTGTCCTTTTATCAGATTCTTAATAGATTCTGAAGGTTGAGAAAGACAAGAAAGGGGGGTTTGGATTGGGTTTCATATTTTGTCCCCATTTGTGAAATTTTAAATCAATTGCGTTAACAAGTAAATAAAATAAATGAACACAATTATTTTATCATGGTTCACTGTTAACGAAGTTACTCTAGTCCGCCCCTCAAGGTGATTTCGCCTTATCATAAGGACTTAATCCACTAATCATCAACATGATTACAACCACAATGGAAAACCTCAATTGCCTTCTTGAGAATCCTCGAATTCATTTGCCTCTCAAGGAAACATCCTCCAAGCCACTACACCACGACTTGGCCCTCTCGAGCATTCTGGTCACCATTCGACCGCTCAAGGAACATTACCTTTTTCAAGGATTTTCTTTGCGCACTATATATGCTTCTTACAAGCTGATTACACAATTGAAGTACAATAGCAAGTTGTGAGCAACAACTCCTTGCTTTATAATACAGAAACTATCTAAGAATAAATCTCTAAGAGATTATAAAGCTCCCTAGTTATGTATTTGCTTAAAAGCTTTCTTATGAGCACTGCGGCTTCTTATCATCAACTTTAAGCTTCTATACTCCTTTCTGAGTAGTAGAGGCTTCTTCCAGCTTAACTATCAAGATCAACTAAGTTACTATGCTTCACTTATTGATGTTTCACTTGATGAATTTCACATGGCTTTAGCATGTTGCATCGTTATTCGTTATTCATCATTTTGCTTCAGCTTCTTCTCCATTGAGCATTCTTCATTTAAGCTTCATCTTGCAGCATCTTGTACTCCTTTCTTGAGCATATAATGCTTTTTCCAATTCAACCATCAAGTTTAACTAAGCTATTATGTTTCACTTATAATGTCTCACTTGATAAGTTTTATATGGTGTTAACATATTCATCGTTTGTGCACACTTGTAGTAGCAGCTTCATCTTTGCTTGCTACATGTTGATTATTTTGCTGTGTTGAGTGATAAACCTTTGTATGAATAGCAATCAACAATCTTTTATCTTTCTCTCTTGTGATCAATGGCTGCTTCAGCAATAATCTATGAGCTTCTAGCCATGAGCAACATTTCTTCAAGCTTCCAAGTCTTTAATTTATAGATCATGAGAGAATAGATTCGTTGAGGGGTATTCTTGGAAACATATTCCAACAGCAATATCCCAACGTTCACATGAAGGAATGGTCAACATCACTGTATAAAAAGTTGCTCTTGCGCCCCCTTCTCGAGGTAGAGGATATAGAGTTTTAATACTATTATATTCAGCTTAAAACCATTTTTATCTTCAGTCTTCTAGCATCTTCAGAGGCTTCAGATATTTACTTGATGAAGCGTGTGTTAGAAGAGTTATTCTTTGTGTAGTCTTCAGAAACTCAGTCTTCAGAATTCCAAGATCTTTGTTCAGCAGAATCTATCTTGAGAATCTTCAGCACTCGTTCTTTTAGAAGCATAATCTTCAGAGTCTTCAGAACCTGTTCCTTCAGAACCTTATCTTCAAAGTCTTCATATTTCATTAAGCACGTCCTTTATCTTCAGAGTCTTCTATACTTCGTCTAATCAGAATCTTGTCTTCAGAAACTCTTCAGAACTTGATCTTCACAAAATGTGTCTTCAGAATCTTCAGAGCTTGTTCACTTGAACCACGTCTTCAGAATCTTCAGAACTTGTAAAATTAGAACTGTATCTTCATTAGAAATTCTTGTAGACCTTTCTCATAAAGTCTTAATTAGAATGTCCATAACTAACGTTCATTAGAACCGTTGTCTTAGAAACATTCATGAATCTAGACTTTACTTTGTACACACACATATGTTTTCTTCCAGAGTGTTGATAATGGAGTCTGATGACGCCACACACCTTCTTATCAGGGTCAGAATCATATGGACAACAACCACACACTAGAGAGAAATCATATCATGCAGAATTGTTCTCTTAGATTATATGTGCAGTTATCATCAAAACTTAATGGCCAGATGTAGAACCAAATCTTGTTCTTACAATCTCCCCCTTTTGATGATGACAAATAATGCATTTTGGTAGAGCAATTCGTGTAGGGTAATCACTATAAATCCACAGAGTCAGAGATACGCTTAACAGGCTCCCCCTGATTCTGTTACTCTCAAAATTCATTTATGTTTGTTCAAAGTCTCCCTCTGATCCCAAGACTTATAAAATGATTTTGAAGTAGAATCATGTTCAAAAGAGAAGGATTACTTCTTAGTGACGTCTCATCAGAATCTGACTAGAACTGGCTGGTCTTCATCTCAGAACCAAGCTTACTATCAGAATAATGTAGACATATCAGAACCTGATTTGTCTCGTCAGACTTGATGTCTTGCATTATGTATATCAGAAACTAGTAGATACTTTCTTAGATGCCACGCATTATGTATCAAAACCAAATCTTTAATAACTTAGCACAGATCATCAACAGGTGCATATATCCTTAAGTTATTTTATGGTTCAAAAACCAAATATTTTCTTTTATGACTATGACTTGATTTCTTCTACAAAGAGTTCATATTTTTTCAACGCTGGAGTTTAGATACCATGTGAGGTTTAGATACCATTGAATTTTAGATACCAATTGAATCATCCTTTCAGAAAGTTATCAACTTCTGACAAGTTTTGGGTATCAGCACGAAAGTCATTGACATCTCTTGTTTCTGATAACTTAGTAATCAACACTAGATGTATTATCAGATCAAGCATGTTTGATATTCTTCTTTCTTGTACACGTCTTCTGATATAACATATCGTCTGATATCTTATCAAATACAAATTATGTATTCTGATATATCGTAGCTTCTGATATGTCTTAACTTCTGTCTTCTGATAACCTATTCTAATATACAGTGAACTTTTGTGAAATTTCTGATCAATTCTTAAACATATGGTTAGAAGTAAAACATATTCAACATATTTAATAATATTTGGGATGAGATTCTTTAGATTTGATATCAAAATCATATATCACTTTCTCCCCCTTTGTCAAAAATAAAAAAGGTGTAGAATGAATAAGATAGAGTGATATGAAAAGGTAAATTTCATTAATATTCAAGGAAATTACAACTAAAGACGAAAGACACAAAAACACAAACTTAGACCTAATGACAAAAACCTAAGAACAAGGGAACTAATTGATAAGGAGAATCACTATTTGTATTCATAAATCCATGATATTCTATTGATTGTTGATGGTTCTTGAGTAGTTCATAGGGGAACACCAGTCAAGAGCAAGTTTTTCCATCATTCCAGATTGCTTGATTTTAGCAACGATTCCTTGTAGGTCAAGAATATGAGAGATGACTCTATTGAAGGGAATCTGAAACGATAACTCCTCTCCGGATGAAAAAATTTCTTCTTTTAGATAATTGAACATGGATTGAGGCAGATTGATCTTGATCTTGGAGATTAAGAAGAAGATGAAAAACATATCCATTGCAGAGAGCCATCTTGTTCCTTCTTCTCTCGGCCTTAGATTTGTTCCCATGATTTGGCACCATACCTTTGCCATAGAGGAGAGAGTAGAGGGATTGGCAGCAGGTCCTTCATGTCCATATATAATTTGAACATGTTTAGCAAAGATACTGTCTCCTTTGTATTCTTCAACTGTTTTTCCATCTTCCTTGCACTCAATAGCTTGAGAGATGATTTTGGAGTTGATCATGACAGGAAGGCCAGAGACAACAGATAAGATAACATAATCATTAGACTCGGGATGATGAACACTGGCATTTACCCATAATTCTTTTACAAGAATCGGATAGATTGGTCCAGAAAGAATTTCAAAATATTTTTCCAATTTCGGGAAGTAAATATCTGAATGGATTTTGAAAAGATTATTTTCCAGTAAGGTGTTGAAATCAAGAGATTTTTCTTTCACAAATTCTAAGTCAAAAATATCTCCTTTAATGTTTTTTAAGACATGATAAAGAGAATTGAAGAAGAGGAAGAGACGAGGATTATGAAGGTAGCACGATTTAGAGAGAGGATGGAGTGGCCAGGGCTGATGAAGAAGGATTAAAATAGAGGGAGGGGAGACAAAGAGTTAAAGATAATCAGAGGAGATGAAGAGACTCATAACACATGAAACAAAAAGAATTTTTGACTACTGCTATATCCAAGGCGTTTGATAAAACGATAAGTTAATACACTTAATAAAAATCAAGAGTAGGAGACTTGTAAAAACAATAGGTTTAGGGACAAACAGAGAAGACACTTAAAGAGAAAAGAATTCAGAATATCAGACAAAAGGTAAGGTGACATGATTTTAATGTCCTGTATCAAAGATATTCTCATTACCCGAGTTGTCCCATCAGATACTAGGTGTGATACAAGTAATACAAAATTTTTGTTAACGTATCAACCTTTCGTATCATAATGACCAATAAATGCATCAAGCTTTTCAATTTTCAATGATTAAAAACATTTACCGATAAACAGGCATTTTATTTTCATTACTTAAGAAATGAAGGGACCTTGCTAGTCACAAATATCTCATATCTCAGTAATATAGCAAATGTCACTAAGCACTAGAAATTTAATTTTCTTTTCTGGAGGTTGCATTAGAGATGGCTCTTTCCATTTGATGTAGAACTAAGTTCACAAGCGAAATGGAAACAAGTCTGATTTTAGTAAGGAAATCTTTTGAAGGAGATATTATCCTAGAAAGGATTTTATCTTAAAGATTTTAGAAATTGAATTCCTTATGATATTGTCTCTTGAAACATATTTCTCTAGAATATAAGAATAGATTTATATACTACTTAAAATTAAATAGTAAAGGTTAGAAATACATTACTCAAATACTTCTGTAGATTCTAGCTTCTGATGTTGAGACTTCTTCAGAATCACCAAGCGTTCAGCTTCTGCGGTAGTTGACTTGTTGACATCATTTCTAGCTGGATCACTAGAATCATTTCTTCTTCCATTGTCTTCTTTATGCTTCAATCTTCATAGGAATCGTTAACATTGTGTAGAGACATGTTTATCTTCATGGCTTCCATTCTGAAGAGTGAGAACATCTCTTCTGACATTGGTTTCACCTTTGATCGTTGAAGAGGAACCAAGTTCTTTTTCTAATCTTCACCTTAGAATCTTCAATCTTCTATCTTCAACAGAGATCATAATGCAACTTCTTCAAGAAGACTTATTTCCTGAAGACCAAAAGTTTCTCAGCTTAAACACAAACCAATGAGTATTTATGTGCTAAAGATACTTGTTGGAATCTTCTCGCATCATCAAAATTTGATCATTGAGCAGATGCTGATCTTCACCAGATGCAGATATCATCAGATTTCCTTTGAAGATTTGAATGATAATCTTGTTCTTACTGATTTGATCTTTATGAACTAGAACAAAATCATCAAAAGGTCTATCTTTTCTTTCTTAGAAAGTGTGAACTTTAATGACTTCTGATTTAAGCATCTTCTGATCTGATACTTCTTATGTAGCTCCATTTTCTTCATCATCAAGAAGATAGTTTCTAGCTTTGTGTTCTTCTACTAAGCTTTAGTTTCTGACTTCCAAGCTTACCATCAAATCTGACCGTGATTTGATTTCTAATGAAGGTGCTTCAGTAGCCTTTGGATAGTAATTTAATCATTATACATCAGATTAGATTAGAATCATATTTTTTTCTGAATAAACATGCTAGCTGCTTCCTAGAAATGCTTTATCATTACGATTTCTCATGTATCATGATTTTAGACATTTCTTTTCAAGCTTGTTCTATTCTTCAATCATTTGTATCTGATTGTGAAGAACTTAAAACATCAGAATCTTCTTTTCATCAGATTGCTTTTTAAGCTCATACTTTCACTCAGTCGCATGAGTCCAGAAAGTGGTGAGTAAAGAAGGATACATTCATGTATCTGAAGCTCTGAGAATAACGTTCTGACAAACTTAATTTTGTTCAACAGAGATACCTTTCTCAAGCTAACAACTTGCTTGTCTTATGTCACACCAATTTTCCATATGAACACATATGTCAATTGTAGCGGGGAAATTTGTGAGTGTAAGCTATTGATTAACTTAACTCAAAAATAAACAAGAGTCGCCACCGCACTTTTATTTTTATCCAAAAAGGAAAGGAAAAAAGAGCGAACAAAACCTAAAGAGTTCTAAAAGAACAAAGAGATAATGGGTAAGGGGGGTTGGTTATGTAAAGGGAAGGTTTTACGCACCCAATACATCTATAGTACTCTATAGGAGCCCTTTGATGTATTCATGCTTTTGGTCTGAAAATGGTTTGCTTGAAAGAGATTGGGAGAGATGAGAGGAGAAATATTTTTTAAGATTTTTGTGTTTGGAGAGACTTATCGTCTCATGCCTACGTACCCACGATGTGCAATGTAGGATCAAAACCTCGTAGTTCGTGGTACAAAGAACAAAAATTTGTTTGTTTTGGTTGATTTTAAGTGTAAAGATAAGTCGTCATTTCTAAGCGAATAATTTCGCTTAAAGAAATGAATTATGTCTAAACTTATGAAAAAGTTTAAAAAGGAAAAGGTGCACAAAGCACAAAAAAATAGTTTGATGAGTTTTTGTATTTTTTATGTTTTTATGAAATGGTCAAAATATGGTTAATATTGATTTACATTTATTAAAAAAACAAAGCTTAAAAAAATCACTTGACCAAAGTCAAGGTTTTATTGTGAAAGCGGTTTTAAGTTTGAAAACTAGAAAGTTTTGAAAAAGGGAGGAGATTTTGAAAATTGAAGAAGGGGTGGAGAAGAAGTGACTATCCTAGTGCATAAAATAAAAGCTAAGGATAAGAAAGATCTAACCACATGGACAAGCTCCATAGCATAAGAATTTTTCCCTTTTTGATTTGGTCTTGATTCAAAATAAGTCTTAAAAAAAAAGACTCCAAGTATAAAAAATCCAAGGTTTTCCATCACAAACTCCCAAGCAATAGGTTAAGATCCTAACTCTAAGTCCAAAAGTCAATAATCAAGAGTCCGGACCACGAAAGTTCAAATTCCGAATTGGATAAAAAGGGACAAATGTTGCGCTATGTTAAGAAATCGTTGAGTAATTTATGGAGTAATTACCCTACAATGAGGTCGGTCAATAGATCTTTGTGCTAATGCATGCTAGATGAACGATATATAGATCGTCATCCGAAAGCAATACCGCACGAAGAGAAAATAGGTAACGATCTAGTCTTGATCAAGAATTCAACAAAGGTATTCTAAAGTCGATAAGACTTTCATCGATCAAAATAAAAAATAAATAGATGAAGAGAAAGCCAAATTGAATTACAAAGTCAAGAACCTTTCATCTTCAAGTTCAATCACCTTTAATTGATAGATTTAAGTGTGAAAACATATCACTAATTCAAAGCACCACAAATGAATTCAACAATTCATTTAAAGATAGATTTGAACTAATGAATGTTTAATTACTCTAACCATATCCAAAGTCCATTGAAATTGAAGAGAAATTAATCTCAACAATGTGTTTCAAGGCTAAAATAAGAAGAAAGGGGAAGAAGGAGGAAGAAAACCAAAACAGCCCCAAAAACAAGCAAAAAACACATTCTGGATGCTGGTTAATCGATTAACCAACTCATAGTGTAATTATGTTAATCGATTAACCAGTGCAAACTTCCAATTTTTGCGCAGAAACAAGTTGTTAATCGATTAACCTAATTGTACTGGTTTTGATTAATCGATTAACACTGTGAAAACAGCAGAAAATCAGTTTGAAAATTGCCAAATCCTTGATCACTCATTTCTTCAAACATCTTAGGATCAAGGATTCAATTGTGCACGAATTTTTGAGTAAATCAGCCGTAAAAACCAGTAATCAAACACAATTACAATATCCAAAGGATCAAGTAACAAGAATCTCCAATGATCTACATTATGGAAGATGAAGATGTAGCTTCAACAATGGTGAAAGATGAATTACCACTTCAAATCTGAAAATTCCTTCAAATTGCTTCAATATCGAAATACCAAAGCCTTGATCTATGAGAATTGATGAAGAAAACAAGTTTGGATGAAGGTTTAGCTCAAAGTTGAACAAGATTCAATGTGAATTCTTGTTAACTTTCAAAAGAAGAAAAGTGAGCTTTAGTGAAATTTGTGGTTGGGAAGAGAATTTGCAAGAGGTTTGTTGGCTATCAAAAGCTTGAATGAATGAATGAAATGAAGGCTCTATTTATAGAGTTTAGGCTTGGAAAATTTGGTGGTTTGGAATTAGGATTGAAAGATCAAAATTAGGATTGGAATTCAAATTTGGAGGGAAATCACAAAAGAGTGGTGATTAGTGATGGTACATGGTGGGAATTAATTATGATGATGTAGGGAATTAAAATGGGATGGTCTAGAATATTCCACATGTGATCAAAAGGATGAAAATTGGTGCCAATTGCTGTAGAATTTGAATTTGGCACATTTTTTCAAAAATTGCACGTGTTAATCGATTAACCACTTCACAGTGCAATTAGGTTAATCGATTAACACAGTGAAAAATGGGAAAAAAAAGGATTTTTGATGTGTTGTCTTGGCTCTGGCTCGATTTTCTTGCTTGTCAAAGAAGGCATGGAAATAAACACATGAATCTTGGAGTCCCTTGAATAATAATCAATTAAATCTTGGAAACTCTTGATCAGATAATTTTTGAATTAATCGCAGATCAACTGTGACTTTATTCAGATGAAATTCATTCGAGCTGAGGGACTGATGTTTTGGTATTTTTAACCTGTTCTTCCCCTGAAAAATGTTAGTGAAAGAAAACAAAATATTTTTGGATTTTAATTAATGGTTAGTAAACATAAACAAATTAAGCAAAGAAACAACTAATAAACACACACAAACTCAAAGATCCCTGCAAGGCACAATCCTACAAAAGAGGGAACCAATGTGTGATCCTGTTTGTGGTATGAATGCACATGAAAAGCAGAGAATCTTAGGGGAAAAAATTAGGGTATTACAGCTGCCCCTATTTAAATTTCTTCTATTCGGAGATATGAAGATTGACATCTTTGTCTCGACGAGATAGAAGAGACTTAAATATAACAATAAACCCAATTTTTGGCCCTAAGAGACCACAAAATGATATGATTATGCAAATGGTATGCAGACACAAGACCACTGTGGGGAGAATATGCCACAGGAGATAAACAAAAAGAAGAACGGGAGAATGAAACTCCACCGGGGAAACATATCACAGGAAACCACCAACTAGCCGGGGAACACACCGCACAACTATTGGGACTCAGCTGAGGAAAATATTCAAACTGGGGATAACTGTATATGGAAATAAACCACGACACAACAAGGATATAACTCAACAGGGAAGACCTAGCACAGCAAGGCTCCACTGGAGAAAATCAATACCTCAACAATGAACTATCTCTAGCATACCGAAGAGACTAACCATCCATCGGAGTAGAAAACCTCAACAATGAACTGTCCCGTCTAACCGAAGAGACTTACCATTCATCGGAGTGACAAAACCTCAACAACGAACTGTCCCGTCTAAACGAAGAGACTTACCATTCATCGGAGTGGAAGAATCTCAACAACGAACTATCCCGTTTAACCGAAGAGACTTACCATTCATTGGAGTGGAAGAATCTCAACAACAAACTGCCCCATCAAACCGAAGAGACTTACCATTCATTGGAGTCACAAATCTAAACAACAAACTGTCCCATCAAACCAAAGAGACTTACCATTCATTGGAGTAACAAAAATCTCAACAACGAACAGTCCCGTCTAACCAAAGAGACTTACCATTCATCGGAGTCACAAAATCTCAACAACAAACTGTCCCATCAAACCGAAGAGACTTACCATTCATTGGAGTCACAAAAGGTATTAATTGCATCACCTCAGGCTTCTCAAATAAAGGAATACCACGAAACAGTATTGAACCTTCTAACAGGGGAATCATACGCAGATTTCAGCTGAAGGGCTCAGAATCCTCAAAGGTGCAAAATAAATGCACTCTCAATCTAGGTTTCACAGCCTAGAGATCCAAACAAAAGTTGCAGGGGACCAAAGTTCAATCCAAAAACAAGCTGGAGAGAAACGGTCAAATAAGACTCATCCCGAGGAGGAAATATCTCAATTGGGGACTAATTTCATCCAGATAATGAACTGGAGAGGAAACTGAATCAAAATCTTCCACGAGAAATAAACTCAGTAGGGAATTAATAAAAATAGGCATTTTTCTGCTTACGGGTCGACACTCTAAATGGAGAGAGGACACACACGCTCTACGGGGAAAACAACACCAGAGAGCAAAGAAGCACCAACACAAATGCAAAATGCACAATGGAGCAACAACATGCTATGCACAACAAATAAATGCGCATGCAATGCGTATGAGTATGAATATGCTGACAAAACAGACATAAGGATAAGTAGAGGGTGGAATAAACATCACAACACCAATGAATACTCAGCTAATCTTAACAAGATGGAGATGTTATTAGCAACTCTGCTAGGGATTTTGCCGAAGAAAAAAAAATCCATCAAAGGAAAATAAATCCTACTACAAGGCTCAACTCTTGCTGGAGAAAAGAAGATACTCCTTGGGGAGAAACCCGAATATCAATCTTCTAACATAGATGATCCACAAAGAAGATAACAACATAAACTCTGCTTTGAGGATGGCAGGAAATCTGTCGGGGAATCATAACAACCCAAACTTTCTGATTCTTCTTGGGGATCGTAAAAATTCACAGGAACTTCTATTTCAAAAGGATGAAGAGATCTGCTGCTGAAAAATAATGAATCCGCTGGGGATTGTAAACATATAAACATCTATGCAAAAATCCACTGGGAAAGCAAGGCAAATCTGCTGGAGATACGAAAACACTCTCAGAGGATTAACCAATTCTGAGCAAAGCATCCTGGACTTGCTGGGAAAATAGCAATAGGTCAAGTTGTGGGGATTTTAGATCAATACTCATCATAAATGAGAGAAAACCCAACAGGTGACTAGTCAATATTCCTTGAATATAGTTATCACGAACGACTTTACTGGGGAATAGCCACAATAGTGATGCATAATCTTCACTAGGAGGATAAATCTCTGAAAAACAATCCTGAGAGAAGTACATCTTGGACTTGCTGGGGGAAATGAGAAATTAACCTCACTGCTTTATGATTGGAAATGATAATACACTGCCTCCGTTGGAGAATCATCAAGGATAAATCCCTGGGTAGAACAACCTGGAGTGAAGAACATCAACAAGACAAGATGAAACACGACAAGCGATCACCACGTCAATGCTTCTTAGAAGAAAATAACATCGCTCTCTATTTAGGGACATCCAAAGTAACAACAACACATCTAGAAGATAAAACTTTGAGTGGGGATTCCTCATGTGATTTCAGCTGGGGACAACAAAAATGAATCTCTGCGTGGGGACCACCATTAAGGAGAAGTGGACCTCAAAACTACTCAACTGCCTGACCATAACATAATCAGCTGGAGAGGATTCGGATCAAGACCTAGCTGGGGGAAAACCAAATAGCATTGGACCTTATGAATTCAACACATCATAACAAACCCATCATCTTGTCAACATCTGATCACATTCATAGGATCAAGCTCTCCTGAGGAAATATCAACAAACTCTACTAGGGATCTGTCCATAAATTCTGCCAAAGGAGCGAGAACGAACCCTGCTGAGGAAAACATTGATCCTACCATTCTTGGAATAACCGTTGACATTTTTTTTATATTCATAAATCAAAGGAAAATGTTTTTATAATTTTCAAAAATTTAAATCAATTAATCACATTTTGTTTCAAAAATCATCATTAGCGATAAATGAAATTTTGCAAACAGAAACAAAAAATGAATTGCAAACAAAGGGACAAAGGCCCAAATTTTATTAATAGAATGGAAGTCCGCAAATGGCGTAACTCCATGGATCATTACAAAGTTTAAAAAATGGTAAATACATGGAAAGGGTTACATTGAAATTCAATGACCACTATTCTCCCTAACAACTTTGAATTCCCTTGTGCTCAAAATTTCAGATGTGGATGATTGAAGCAGAATCCTTGATAGACAATGTTGCTTTCAAATGATCAAGACTGGCCAGATGCAGTTACTTGCCATAATCCCTAACTTTTGCCTAGATTGCCCTCTCGGGTTTTCAATCTACCGGGATGATTATTTCTGTTTTTGTATCTAATTTTTGCCTGGACCGCCCTTTCGGGTTTTCAGTCCACCGAGACGCTAATTTTTGCCTAAGCAGCCCTTTCGGGTTTTCAACTTAGCAAGCTGTTCTTTCATTTTTTTAGGCGAAGTATTTCTTGACTGTATCGACATTCACAGGACGAGTGAACTCTTCACCATCCATAGTTGTAAGAAGTAATACACCACCAGAGAAGGCTCTCTTGACAACATATGGGCCTTCATAATTAGGAGTCCACTTGCCCCTAGAATCATTGGTAGAAGTCGAGATCCTTTTGAGCACGAGGCCGCCTTCTCTAAACACACGAGGTCGAACCTTCTTATGAAAAGCTTTCTTCATTCTCTGTTGATACAATTGGCCATGACACAAGGTCGTCATTCTTTTTTCTTCAATCAGATTCAACTTATCGTATCTGCTTTGGCACCATTCAGCCTCAGACAATTCAGCTTCCATCAAAACTCTCATAGAAGGGATTTCAACTTCTACCGGGAGCACTGCTTCCATACCATAAACAAGAGAAAAAGGGGTTTCCCCTGTTGAAGTGCGGATGGATGTACGATACCCATGCAAAGCAAAAGGGAGCATTTCATGCCAATCCTTGTATGTAACAACCATCTTCTGAACAATCTTCTTGATATTTTTATTAGCAGCTTCAACAGCCCCATTCATCTTAGGTCTGTAAGGAGAAGAATTATGATGCTCAATCTTAAACTCATCGCATAATTCCTTCATCATCTTGTTATTCAGATTCGACCCATTATCAGTGATAATCTTGCTCGGAACACCATACCGACAAATGATTTGGTTCTTGATAAACCGGACCACTACTTGCTTGGTCACATTGGCATATGATGCCGCTTCAACCCACTTGGTAAAATAGTCAATAGCCACCAATATGAAATGGTGTCCATTCGACGCTTTAGGCTCAATCATTCCAATCATATAAATGCCCCACATGGAGAAAGACCACAGAGAAGAGATAACATTGAGAGGAGTTGGTGGTACATGAATTTTGTCAGCATAAACTTGGCACTTATGGCACTTCTTCATGAATTTGCAACAGTCAGATTCCATTGTCAGCCAATAGTAACCTGCCCTCAACATTTTCTTAGCCATTGCATGCCCATTGACATGAGTACCAAAAGATCCTTTATGAATTTCTTTCATTAACATGTCTGCTTCGTGTCTATCCACGCATCTGAGCAAAACCATGTCATGATTTCTCTTATACAGCACATCATCATTCAAGAAGAAACTACCAGCCAACCTTCTCAAAGTCTTATCTTTCTTGGATGCCCCAAGTGGGTACTCTTGATTTTGAAGAAATCATTTAATATCATAATACCACGATTTATCATCAACAACCTCTTCAATCGCAAATACATAAGCTGGCCTATCAAGCCGCATAACATCGATTTTGGGCACATCATTCCACCGATTCACCACAATCATGGAGGATATAGTCGATAAAGCATCCGCCATTCGATTTGCTGCTCTGGGTACATGGTGAAACTCAACTTTATTGAAGAAAGTTAACGACCTTCTTGCATAATCTCAATAAGGAATCAAATCAGGTTGACGTGTCTCCCATTCTCCTTTAATCTGATTAATCACCAGGGCCGAATCTCCGTATACATCAAGAATCTTGATTCTTAAATCAACGGCTTCTTCCAAGCCCATAATACATGCTTCATACTCAGCCGCATTATTTGTGCAAGTGAACATCAACCTTGCAGTGAAAGGAATATGAGAACCATGAGGAGTAACAATTATTTCCCCAATACCATTGCCATACACATTAACAGCTCCGTCAAAAATCAAACCCCAACGGGATCTAGGCTCAGGCCCTTCATCAGGTAATGGTTCTTCACAATCTTTAACCTTTAGATACATCACATCCTCGTCAGGAAAATCAAACCTGATAGGTTGATAATCATCAATTGGCCGGTGTGCCAAATGGTCAGCCAAAACACTTCCTTTTATTGCTTTTTGAGTTTGGTACTCGATATCATATTCTGACAACAACATTTGCCAGCGAGCAATGCTCCCAGTTAAAGCAGGCTTTTCAAAGATATACTTGATTGGATCCATTTTGGATATTAACCAAGTTGTATGATTCAACATATACTGGCGGAGGCACTTGGCAGCCCAAGCTAAAACACAACATGTCTTTTCAAGCATTGAATACCGAGACTCACAATCGGTGAACTTCTTGCTGAAATAATAAATGGAAAATTCTTTTCGACCAGATTCATCTTGTTGACCTAGAACACAACTCATAGACTCTTCCAGCACAGTGAAATACATGATCAAAGGTCTTCCTTCCACGGGAGGAGACAAAATCGGAGGTTCAAGCAGATACTCTTTAATTCTTTCAAAAGCTTTCTGACAATCGCCTGTCCAGACACAACCCTGATCTTTGCGAAGAAGCTTGAAGATCAGCGCACATGTGGCAGTCATATTGGATATAAATCGGGAGATATAATTCAAACGTCCCAAGAATCCTCTTACTTGTTTCTCTGTTCTAGGCGCGGGCATTTCCTGAATAGCTTTAACTTTACCAGGATCAACTTCAATGCCTTTTTGGCTGACAGTAAAGCCCAACAATTTTCCAGAATGGACACCAAAAGTGCATTTATTTAGATTCAAATGGAGCTTAAACTTTCTCAAACGTTGAAACAACTTCAATAAGTACTCAATATGATCTTCTTCAGTCTTCGACTTACAAATCATATGATCCACATAGACCTCAATTTCTTTATGCATCATATCATGGAACAAAATAGTCATTGCTCTCTGGTGCGTTGCACCAGTATTTTTCAAACCGAAGGGCATCACTCTGTAACAGAATGTTCCCCTGGGTGTAATGAATGTTGTTTTTTCCATATCCTCGGGTGCCATCTTTATTTGATTATAACCGGAAAATCCATCCATAAAAGAAAAGATACTGAATTTAGCAGTATTATCTACCAACATATCAATGTGTGGCAATGGAAAATCATCTTTCAGACTTTCTTTATTCAAATCTCTATAGTCGACGCACATTCAGACTTTTTCGTCTTTCTTTGGAACAGGCAGAATATTGGCCACCCATTGAGGATACTCAGAAGTCACAAGAAAACCAGCATCAATCTGCTTTTGAACCTCCTCTTTGATCTTCACAACCATGTCAGGATGAGTTCTTCTCAATTTTTGCTTCACAGGTGGACATTCAGGCTTCAATGGCAAATGGTGCTCCACAATATCAGTATCAAGACCAGGCATGTCTTGATAGGACCAAGCAAACACGTTAACATATTCTCTAAGAAGCTTCACAATCCTCTTCTTAACATCTGACTGAAGCAGTGCCCCAATCGTGACTTCTTTCTTATCATCATCTGAACCCAAATTAACCAATTCCACTGGCTCTTCATGAGGCTGAATGGTTTTTTCCTCGTGCTCAAGCAACCGAGAAATTTCATCTGGAATCTCCTCAATATCCTCTTCTTCAGCTCCAAACACAGGGAAGTCAAAGTTAGGAGGGGGCATAGGGTCATTGTTTTCAATGGGTTTAACAATCAATCTGCACAATGATTTATGTTTGATTTTAGAATATGAACAAAAAGTGCAAGTATCATGCAGATAAAAGTGATTATCACATTATTATTATTTTTTGGTTTTTTATGTTACCATTTTTCAGAAATAAAGCAAAAAGGGAAAAACATAATATGGATAAACAAAATAACATTTTATTGATGATGATAAAATTTGAAACAAAGCCCTCACAAATTCACTTTCACCTTGGGCAGAGTGAAAGGATTTTTGAAAGAAACAAAAACAAATTACTTTGAAATATGAATAACAGTAGGAACATCAACAGCTATCCAATTCTAGCAGACTTGTCTGTGTGTCACGAAATTGGGAAGTTCTTCCTCTTCATCATCTTCAATGATGGCAGTAGTAGAGTGATCTTAGTGGATGAATCTGGCGCTGTGAAAGGTCTCATTAATACGCTTCAAATCTCTTCTGACTATACCAAGAGTAAAGCCTAAACCAGTTTTGCCCAGGTTATCAACCACATCAATGACTCGGCCCCAACCGTCAGACCGACCAGTTTTTAACACATGCAGAGCATCTTTCAAAGAAGACATGGGTAACTCATTCTTCTTAACAGCTTTGTCATCAATAGAAAGAGCTTGGAATGGAGTTCCAACAGTTCATCAGCATCAACATACGAAAAGGATGAAAGGTGGCTCACCAGCATCGCTTGCTCACCTCCAACAATTACCAGCTTATCATTCTTAACAAATTTCAATTTCTGATGAAGAGTTGAAGTCAATGCCCCAACCTCATGAATCCAGGTCGGCCAAGCAAATAACTATAAGCAGGACGAATATCCATTACTTGAAAAGTAATCTGGAAGAAGCACGGTCCTATTTTGATTGGAAGATCAACTTCTCCAATCACAGTCTTTCGAGATCCATCAAAAGCTTTAACAACAACTCCATTATACCTCATGGGAGGACCTTGGTACGAAAGCCTTGATAAAGTAGATTTTGGAAACACATTCAAAGAAGAGCCAGTATCAACCAACACATTGGAAAGCGCATCTTCTTGACAGTTCATGGAGATATGTAAATCCAAATTGTGATTTCTCCCCTCCTCGGGTAACTCTTCATCACAGAAACTCAAATTATTACATGCGGTGAGGTTGGCAACAATGCCATCAAACTGATTAACAGTCACATCATGTATAACATATGCTTGTTCCAATACCTTATGCAAAGATTTCCTATGAGCTTCAGAATTCATCAGTAAGGACAACACTGAAATCTTGGACGGGGTATGCCAGAGTTGATCTACAACACTGTACTCACTCTTCTTGATCAATTTCAAAACTTCATCCTCATAAGCCTTCGAACCACTGGACTGACCAGAAGCATCGACATTACTCTCATCTTGATGTTGTTTTCCAGCAACAACATTCTCCACAATCTTTAGAGGCTCAGGAGCAAAGACACGACCACTTCGGGTCACTCTACTCACATCAGCGACGCTTACCACAGAAGACAAAGAAGGAATGGTCACTTCCTTACCATCTTCTACCATGGTAGCATTGTACTTATACGGAACAACTTTGTCAGATTCATATGGTATTGGTCCGGGTAACCGAATAACCAAAGGCGTAACAGTGGTCTTCCGACTATCATAAGAGATAACAACTCTTTCAGGAATATTAAAGCGTGGTACAATAACATTCACCTCATTCTGATATTCATCTCTTTTAGGAGTGATCTCAATCAAATTCTCGTCCATCATCCTTTGAATGTCCCTCTTCACTATCACACAACCTCGCGGATTCACGGAACAGATGCAACAAGCTGCATAATCATGATCAATATCATGGTATTCACTCAAAAGTGCATGCATTTCCACAAGAGATCTTCGGATCCAACGAATATCAAAAAAATTCAATGTACTAGACAACCATAAACCATATTGACAAATGCCTTGCCGTGATTAGGCAGCGGATTCGATTGGACATTAGGATTGGAATCTTCGAAAGACAAAATACCACTTCTAGCCAACCTTTGCACTTCCATCTTCAATGGATAACAGTTCTCAGTGTCATGCCCAACTCCTCCCTGATGGAAAGCGCAATGAGCTTCAGGCTTATACCACCATGGTGAATCTTTTGGAACAGCAGGTGGTGGACGGGTCTGAACCAGATTCTTCTTAATTAAACAAGGAAGAAATTTTGTGTAGGTCATCGGAATCGGATCAAAATCTTTTCGAAAATGGTCCCGTTGATTGTTCTGTTGATTAGAACGTTGTTGAGCAGGCGCTGCCTGAACAACGGGAGTTGAATTAATAACAGGAGTAACAGATGCAACGTGTTGCTGACACTGATTATTTCTATTGCGAGGTCTTCTATACCTTTCTCGAGAAACGACATTGGTTTCTCCTTCTTTCTTTTTGGCAAATCCTCTACTATATTTTTTGGAACTTCCAATAAAATTGCCATCTTTCAACAAACGTCCCTCACGGACACCCTCTTCCAATCTCATCCTCATATTAACCATCTCAGTGAAATCACTTGGGGCACTAGAAATCATACGCTCATAATAGAAAGGACTCAGAGTTTTCAGAAAAATCTTGGTCATCTCCTTTTCTTCCAAAGGAGGGTTGATATGAGCAGCAATCTCGCGCCACCTTTGCGCATATTCTTTGAATGTCTATTTATCTTTCTGAGCCATTGCCCGAAGCTGGTCACGGTCAGGAGCCATATCCACATTATACTTATACTGTTTCACAAACGCCTCACCCAAATCTTTGAAAGTGCGAACTCGAGTACTGTCGAGTCCCATATACCATTTCAAAGCTGCACCAGACAAACTATCTTGAAAGTAGTGAATCAGAAGCTGGTCATTATCCTTCTGAGCCGACATATTACGAGCTTACATAGTCAAATGACTCATCAGACAAGAGTTACCCTTATACTTTTCAAAGTCATGGACTTTGAACTTATGCGGGATCTTCACATTAGGAACCAAGCATAACTCATGAGCATTCTTTCCAAACAACTCTTTACCTCTCAGAGCTTTGATCTCTTTCTGCATTTTGGCAAACTGGTCTTGAATCTCTTCCATTCTATCATAAGCACTGGCATTTTCACTTGGAGCAGTATGGAAAATGTGTTCTTCACCAAAAGGAATAGTATGAACCACAGGCGGTGGTACAGTCATCACAGGTTGAACAGTAGGAACAAATGGAACTTCAGGAGGTGGTAGTGGTGGTTGATAACCTTCAGGAACAAAGTTTTGAGGCATGCCCCAGAGATGGGCGTGGAGACAATCTCAAAAATGGATGTCTTTTGCACAGGAGTTGAAAGTGGAGGAGGAGGAGGTTGATTCTGAGCAGCAACCATTGCTTCCATCATAGCAGTGAGTCTCTCCAAACTATCCTTCAAATTTGTCACTTCCTCACGAAGCTCACGGTTCTCTTGTTGCACCTGATCCATCTTCTTCTTCAGATTAGCCCGAGTATTATACTGGTGCGACAACTTGGCTGAATGAAGACCAAAAGAAACATAAGACACCTGAAAAAGGCAAGAAGCAATGCAAGAGATGATGCTTGATGTGCAAGATGCAAATGCAAAGTTTCAAGGAAATATAAGGCATATTGCAAACATTGTTATCTAAAATACCAAAATCTCATTCATTAATGATGGAAAAGATTACATCTTGGAAGTACAGATTCAAGAATCCTAAAACAAAAGGGAATAAAGAAAACTAGATCCCTAGAGAATCCTATGAGAAGAAATCCCAGCTCTATCTTTCAGCTTCTTGATGTGGGCCTGCATCCGAGTCTTCTCAATCAGCAACTGATCAACGATCTTCCAAGGAGATTCTGAACTCTTCGGAATATCGGGAACTGGCTGAATACGAGATGAAAATAAATCCTCTTGCGCCTTTCTCTTCTTGTTGGTAACTTCATCTTTATTCTTCTTTTTGAAGTGCTCTTGAAGCGTTGCATTCTCTAACTCAACAATCTGATACTTGTTCTTCCAAGCATCTCTCTCTTGTTGCATCTCGGCCAAAGTGATCTGAAACTTCTGTGTGTCTTCCATAAAGTAGAGAATAGGCTTCTTATCAGTTAGAGATAAAGGTTCCTGACGCGCATAAGGCATCTTCAAAGTAATAGCTCTAATCTTAACCCACTAGAGGTAAGGTTCCGAAGAGACATAATTCGGATTTCCCAAACTTTCCTTTCCTTTTCTACAAATGTTGCGCCAAGCTTCCACAATTTCTCTCTTGAGAGCAACCTAAGATTCTTCTTCCTTGAAAAAGAGGCCGGTCAAATGAATGTTCTTCGGTACCTCTCGTAAAGGATATCCCAACTGACGACGAGCCAACACCGGATTGTAGCTGATTCCTCCCTTTGTACCAAGAAGATGCACGTTGAGAAAATCACCACAACTATCAATAATCATCGCTCCAGAAGGAACACGGCTACACCAATCAATATCAGAATGAGTGAGAGACATGATCTTCCACGACCAATATAAACCATCCTTGAGATTCTAGAAAGCTGCAGACTTCGGCAAGTGAGAAATAAACCACTTGTAAAGCAAAGGTGCACAATAGATAATCATCCCTTCACCATGGAAATTCCTGAGGTGAATAGAATGGTAAGCATCGGCAAGCAAAGTGGGAATTGGATTCCCAATCAAGAAGATCTGAATAGCATTGATGTCGACAAAGTTCTCAACATTCAGGAAGAGGAACAGTCCATAAATAAGCAAGGCAAGAATAGCCTCAAAAGCAATTGTGTTCTTTACACTAGCAAAGTGATGAGCCTTAATCTCGGAAACCTTCAAGTGAGTAGCCTTTGCAATAACATCATGCTCGGGAGCGGGGTCCAAACCAGAGAAAATCCGACCATAAACAGGCAAACCAAGCAGGAGAGAATACTCCTCTAGCGTAGGTACCAACTGATAATCAGGAAAGGTGAAACAATGCAACAAAGGGTCATAGAACTGAACCAAAGTAGCAAGCAATCCTTCAGCCATATCAATCTCCAAGAGAGATAAAATCCTTCCATATCTGGACTCGAACTTCTTGGTATCAGCAACCAAAGATCCTAGCTCTCTCAAACCCCCTAACTTAGGACTCTTGAAAGTGTACTTCTTTGTACTTCTCCTTCCAAAATCCATAACAAAAGTATCTGCAATGTTTACAATAACACCTTTAAGTTCCTTGAAACCTTTCTAGAAGAATGCTCATGAATGCATGAGTTCATGAATGCAACAAACACAAACAAAATCACACAAAGCACACGAGTTAAGGTTTAAGTCACGAGCATGAAGCCAAGGGTAAGAACCAATCCCACACAGGTATGTACTAAGGTTTTGTCTTCATTGTACCTGGAGAAAACAGTGGTTCTAACAAAGTGCCAAGGGTCCACAATCCACTATCAGACACACCAGCACACCGATTTGCTCGGAGGTTGGTAGTTATCCTCAAGAGAATCTAACCTGAGTGTAGCATCGCGTGACAGCTAAGTCAGATTTGCATCTTCATAGCTTCCACGCTACGATCCTAAAAAGGCTAGGATGGGTTAAGGGTTACTACGGTCCTCAGTGTTATAGGCTTTTATGGAAAAAGTAATGCCTTCTCGATCGCTCGATCGGCATTAGTAATTCCAAAGAGGCAACCACCGAGTGGATAGATTCTCAAGTTCTTCTTTTTCAGGATTCGACTCCTTCAAAGTTCCCTTGACTATACTATCCTCCTATCTCAAAGTGCACTCTGGTTTGGGTATAGGACCTATCTCACACACAGAGGAACTCCTAAACAGAACAAACAAGTAACAAGCAAATCAGACAAAAAGCAGTAAATAAATTAAAGTAGGCTGAACCCCTCAAGGGAGATTCACCCCAGCAGAGTCGCCACTTTTCTGTAGCGGGGAAATTTGTGAGTGTAAGCTATTGATTAACTTAACTCAAAAATAAACAAGAGTCGCCACCGCACTTTTATTTTTATCCAAAAAGGAAAGGAAAAAAGAGCGAACAAAACCTAAAGAGTTCTAAAAGAACAAAGAGATAATGGGTAAGGGGGTTGGTTATGTAAAGGGAAGGTTTTACGCACCCAATACATCTATAGTACTCTATAGGAGCCCTTTGATGTATTCATGCTTTTGGTCTGAAAATGGTTTGCTCGAAAGAGATTGGGAGAGACGAGAGGAGAAATATTTTTTAAGATTTTTTGTTTGGAGAGACTTATTGTCTCATGCCTACGTATCCACGATGTGCAATGTAGGATCAAAACCTCGTAGTTCGTGGTACAAAAAACAAAAATGTGTTTGTTTTGGTTGATTTTAAGTGTAAAGACAAGTCGTCATTTCTAAGCGAATAATTCCGCTTAAAGAAATGAATTAAGTCTAAACTTATGAAAAAGTTTAAAAAGGAAAAGGTGCACAAAGCACAAAAAAATAGTTTGATGAGTTTTTGTATTTTTTATGTTTTTATGAAATGGTCAAAATAAGGTTAATATTGATTTACATTTATTAAAAAAACAAAGCTTAAAAAAATCACTTGACCAAAAGTCAAGGTTTTATTGTGAAAGCGGTTTTAAGTTTGAAAACAAGAAAGTTTTGAAAAAGGGAGGAGATTTTGAAAATTGAAGAAGGGGTGGAGAAGAAGTGACTATCCTAGTGCATAAAATAAAAGCTAAGGATAAGAAAGATCTAACCACATGGACAAGCTCCATAGCATAAGCATTTTTACCTTTTTGATTTGGTCTTGATTCAAAATAAGTCTTAAAAAAAAAAGACTCCAAGTATAAAAAATCCAAGGTTTTCCATCACAAACTCCCAAGCAATAGGTTAAGATCCTAACTCTAAGTCCAAAAGTCCATAATCAAGAGTGTAAGTCCTCTAATGCAAAGGATAGTGGCCATAGTCCAACAATAAGGAGCACAAGTCTTGTAGTGGTTTAATCCTTTATTAATGTTTTTTAGTCCAAATGGACAAAATAAAAAATAAAAGCACAAGATAAAATGGTCCAAGTGGACAAAAGGAAAATGACATAAACATAAACATGATATGATAAATGGCGTAAAGCATAAAAATAAAGAGAGATAGGGAGCGAGAAGGAAAAGTAAAGAAGTTAGAAGTTAGTGGTTAGTAGCACAAGGCTCTAGTGCCATAAGCGTTCATCGATTATTCCATTCCGCGTCTTGAACTATAGAGATTAAACAATGTACTTAGGTCATGGTTAATGAAGACTTGTTAGAAGATTGATAGAATCAAAGCCTCTATAACAACAAGCTTCAAAGATTTTGAACCTAATACAAAAGATCAATCACCATTGGGTTGACGCGACCACTCAAGGTCCGGACCACGAAAGTTCAAATTCCGAATTGGATAAAAAGGGACAAATGTTGCGCTATGTTAAGAAATCGTCGAGTAATTTATGGAGTAATTACCCTACAATGAGGCCGGTCAATAGATCTTTGTGCTAATGCATGCTAGATGAACGATATATAGATCGTCATCCAAAAGCAATACCGCACGAAGAGAAAATAGGTAACGATCTAGTCTTGATCAAGAATTCAACAAAGGTATTCTAAGGTCGATAAGACTTTCATCGATCAAAATAAAAAATAAATAGATGAAGAGAAAGCCAAATTGAATTACAAAGTCAAGAACCTTTCATCTTCAAGTTCAATCACCTTTAATTGATAGATTTAAGTGTGAAAACATATCACTAATTCAAAGCACCACAAATGAATTCAACAATTCATTTAAAGATAGATTTGAACTAATGAATGTTTAATTACTCTAACCATATCCAAAGTCCATTGAAATTGAAGAGAAATTAATCTCAACAATGTGTTTCAAGGCTAAAATAAGAAGAAAGAGGAAGAAGGAGGAAGAAAACCAAAACAGCCCCAAAAACAAGCAAAAAACACATTCTGGATGCTGGTTAATTGATTAACCAACTCACAGTGTAATTATGTTAATCGATTAACCAGTGCAAACTACCAATTTTTGCGTAGAAACAAGCTGTTAATCGATTAACCTAATTGTACTGGTTTTGGTTAATCGATTAACACTGTGAAAACGGCAGAAAATCAGTTTGAAAATTGCCAAATCCTTGATCACTCATTTCTTCAAACATCTTAGGATCAAGGATTCAATTGTGCACGAATTTTTGAGTAAAACAGCAGCAAAAACCAGTAATCAAACACAATTACAAGATCCAAAGGATCAAGTAACAAGAATCTCCAATGATCTACATTATGGAAGATGAAGATGAAGCTTCAACAATGGTGAAAGATGAATTACCACTTCAAATCTGAAAATTCCTTCAAATTGATTCAAGATCCAAATACCAAAGCCTTGATCTATGAGAATTGATGAAGAAAACAAGTTTGGATGAAGGTTTAGCTCAAAGTTGAACAAGATTCAATGTGAATTCTTGTTAACTTTCAAAAGAAGAAAAGTGAGCTTTAGTGAAATTTGTGGTTGGGAAGAGAATTTGCAAGAGGTTTGTTGGCTATCAAAAGCTTGAATGAATGAATGAAATGAAGGCTCTATTTATAGAGTTTAGGCTTGGAAATTTTGGTGGTTTGGAATTAGGATTGGAAGATCAAAATTAGGATTGGAATTCAAATTTGGAGGGAAATCACAAAAGAGTGGTGATTAGTGATGGTACATGGTGGGAATTAATTATGATGATGTAGGGAATTAAAATGGGATGGTCTAGAATATTCCACATGTGATCAAAATGATGAAAATTGGTGCCAATTGCTGCTGAATTTGAATTTGGCACATTTTTTCAAAAATTGTACGTGTTAATCGATTAACCACTTCACAGTGCAATTAGGTTAATTGATTAACACAGTGAAAAATGGGAAAAAATGGCTTTTTGATGTGTTGTCTTGGCTCTAGCTCGATTTTCTTGCTTGTCAAAGAAGGCATGGAAATAAACACATGAACCTTGGAGTCCCTTGAATAATAATCAATTAAATCTTGGAAACTCTTGATCAGATAATTTTTTAATAAATCGCAGATCAACTTTGACTTTATTCAGATGAAATCCATTCGAGCTGAGGGACTGATGTTTTGGTATTTTTAACTTGTTCTTCCCCTAAAAAATGTTAGTGAAACAAAACAAAATATTTTTGGATTTTAATTAATGGTTGGTAAACATAAACAAATTAAGCAAAGAAACAACTAACAAACACACACAAACTCAAAGATCTTTGCAAGGCACAATCCTACAAAAGAGGGAACCAATGTGTGATCCTGTTTGTGGTATGAATGCACATGAAAAACAGAGAATCTTAGGGGCAAAAATTAGGGTATTACATCAATAATTCAGAAAACTGATCATGCATGTGTTATTCTTCCAAACTTCTGATAGCTTGATAATCTTCCTTTCTGACCACTTCAGAAATCTGCAAAACTTTCCAGAATCGGAGTAGACGTCTTCATTCTGTGCAGACAGTTAGAATCCTGATAATAAGCTTTAAAGCTAATTTCCAGACTTGATCAGTTATCATTAGCTTCTTTTCAAATAGCAAGCTTCTGATCATCTTCCTCAAGAATCCTAACGAAGAATTCATCATTCAGAATCTTAAACTCTGCAGTCATGATTTAAAATCTTGATAGCAAGATTTCTAACATCTTCAGCATACTACACCTTGAAGTGTTCATGCCTCAATAGCATGACTCAAGCATTTTCTCTTCTCCATATGAAAGAGTTCCTAATGAGCAATCCTGAGAAACTCAACGGTAGACCAAATCTGATTGTTTAAAACATCCCATACTCAGAAAGAATATCTTTTAGCAAATAAGATTTCTTGCTTTCTGATGATTCTTGTTGATCCTTCTTAAGCCTTGTTTAGGCATCTCCTTGTGAAGATGTGTAGTTCTCAACTAACATATTCCGAGAATAGCATTCATCAGATTCTTCAAATTATCTGATGAGTGTATTATCCTTTTACCAGCTGACTCTTCAAATTTGCTTTCAATCTTCTTGCAAGCAACATAAGAGAGAGTTATATTGTCAATAGCAACCAGCTCTAAGAATCAGTGACATAATCTAGAATGAACCTTTCTGGTTTGTCATTTCAGTATTCAAAATTTTCATCATTGTATGAGACTGAAACTGTAGATGGTGGAGTATAACCAGAGCATTTCTCAAAGCTCGTCCGGATCTTTATCTGACACGGTTAAATGTTTGATAAACATCAATAACAGAATCAGAGCTCTGATACCAATTGAAGGTTGAGAAACGCAAGAAAGGTGGGTTTGAATTGGGTTTCATATTTCGTCCCTATTTGCGGAATTTTAAATCAATTGCGTTAACAAGTAAATAAAATAAATGAACACAATTATTTTATCCTGGTTCACTGTTAACGAAGTTACTCCAGTCCACCCCTCAAGGTGATTTCGCCTTATCACAAGGAGTTAATCCACTAATCATCAACATGATTACAACCACAATGGAAAACCTCCACTGCCTTCTTGAGAATCCTGGCATTCATTTGCCTCTCAAGGAAACATCCTCTAAGCCGCTACACCACGACTTGGCCCTATAGAGCATTCTGGTCACCATTCGATCGCTCAAGGAACATTACCTTTTTTAAGGATTTTCTTTGTGTACTATTGTCATACCCCAAATTTTACCCTTAGATTCTTTGATCTTTTGCATATCTTGTCTGCCATCTTGCATAATACCCAATTTATCAGCTGAAATAAATTTTTAGATTTACAGTCGAGTCAGTCAAACTAAAAGTCAGTTCCGATTAATTTCAAAATTTGGCCAAACACTGTATTTTTCTGAATTGTATATTTTTTGCTGATCATTTTGGTGTATTCATTTTATTTTTTTGAGCAATTCGATACTGGTCCAATTATTTGTTTGTACCGTTTTTATTTCTACTTTAATTAATATATTTTTAATTAATTAGATTTTATTTAGTTTTTTTTATTTTAAATAGTTAGTTTTTTTTTCTTTTTCTCTTTCTTATTTTCTGATTAATTTTAAATTTCATTTTTAATATATATTTTTATTTCATTTTATTTCTCTCAAACTTGTTCAATAAACTTTGAAAAGTTACTTTTATGAGAAATGTTATTCTTACACCATTTTCTACACTTACACCGTATTTCACTGTTCACCAATACGGTGAACAGTGAAATATTATAATATTAAATATATTTTTTTAAAAAAATATTAAAAAAATATTATTTTTTATTTTTGAATTAAATAATACTGATATGAAATTGTATTATTAACCAACTTCATAACTTCATTAACCAACTTTTTACACTGCATTAACCAACTTTGTTTTACTACTAAAAATTATTTTTACATCTGGACGTTTATTAACCAAGTTCATAATTTCATTAACCAAATTTTTATATTGTATTAATCAACTTTATTTTACAAGTAAAAATTATTTTTAATATTTAGACCTTTATTAACCAACTTCATCACTATATTAACCAAGTTTTTACATTTCATTAACCAAGTTTGATTTACTATTAAAAGTCATTGTTCACATATAGTGTTCACAGACACTGTTCACGACACTATTCATGTACGGATTTACTGTTCACAGACACTGTTCACGCCACTATTCACGTACGGATTTATTATTCACGCACTGTTTACAGTATTTGTGAATAGTGCATACGGTGTAGGTGTAAGTGTGGGTGTAGGAATAACAATGTTGTACTTTTATTTAGTAAATCCTATTACTAGCCTTGCATTTCCAAGACCTATTACTACATTTCAAATCCCACAAAATCTGCAAAAAGAGATAGAAACCGCCCCCACACTTTTTGAATACGCCACCCACCCCTTTCATCACATGCACACGAATACCAAGAAAATCTCACATACACAAGTCGTAGACACACATATTTTCCTTCACAATACAATCTGCAGGATTTAAAACAACTTGACCATCTTCATTAAACCACTTCATGATACCTATGCTACACAACACAAGCATACACCAGACTGCTATGTACCACCATCCATGCGCATGACATAACCACATCTTTCCTTCATAATAAAAGGCAAAAACACACTCAGTAAAACTCCGATCTTCTCCCATATTTAAATCACCTTTTCCTCTTCATTAAACACCTCACTTCACTTCCATTTTTGTTGGATGTAGTTCCTTAGCTCACCTTCCATTTCTTCACTAAAATAATCAAGACTCCATATATCATCTTCACTCATATTCCATGTTGCTACTCCACTAATCAACTTATCATTCTTTACCATATAACAAACCAAAACCACCTTCAAACATAAACAGCCACTACCACACCATTTCCACCGCCTCCTCATTTGTTCTACATCACCATAAACAAGACACAAATCAACAAACACCATTACAGTACAAAACTCACCTCTCCTTTCTAGCCATCATCCGCCTCTTTTTCACTGTAATACCTCAAAATTTGCCCACTGGTTTTAGCTTTTACGGGCTTATGTTTCGTTGCATCGCATTTAGATCTTGTGTGCATCTCATAGCATACCTATTGCATAAGGGCATGTGATCAGTGGCCTGCAAGGTGTTGGTCATTCAAAGCAAGGGTCTTCAAATAAGTCTCAAGGGTCCCTTAAGCCATATATTATCACACTTTGATCCACAAGGCATGGGAAGAGAAGAATTCATCAAGAAGATTGGGCAGTGTATCATTTCCTACACAAGGCAGTCAAAATTTGGGATGTGATCCCTAAATGGGCAAGCTCTTTGAGTTTTTATCATCTCCGAATGGCATATCTCATCTTTGTTAGACGGGATGTACATTATATTCAGAGAAATTTGGATTTGGAGGATGTGTTATTTCCTCCTAACCAGAGGGTGCCAAAATTAGGGTTTGACATAAAGTCAGTTTATTTCTGATTTTTTGGACAAGACTTAATCTTGTGGTATTCCTCATGTCCTTAAGCATATATGGATGGAAAATTGCTCATCAATTGGTTTCAGAAGGGTCTCAATTGATCAGTTGCTTGATAATCGAGAAATTGGGGAAAAAGTCAACTGTGCAGTGAAAAAGTCAACTCCTGACTTTTTGGGGTCAAATTCATGAAATTCATGTCATATATGTTCAATGGACAAAATTTGATCAAGAAATGATGGAGGAATAATGAAAATCAAAAAATGACAAAACTGCCAAAAATAGAAACTTCGGGGTTTCCAAAAATAGTAAGTTTTGGCCATTTTAGCACCTCTCTTTGAATCAAGATTTCTTAATTTTAAAGCATCAAATCAAAAATCCACCAGGCCACAACAAAATATATTGTTTCAAGCTTCAAATCCATATAAAGAACTCTTCCATCTGATCAAAATTGAGGGAGTTATGATCCATTAAAGTTTGACAAAACTAGGTCAAAAACCAAGTCATGGCAAGGCAAGTGCAGGCCCATGCGCCATAATCATTTTACACCACCCTACAAGACTCTATTCAATTCAATTTCAACATCAAAATTATTCTCCTATATCTACTCTTTCATTTGCCACCAAAATCATACATTTCCATTCATTAAAGTGAGAGAATTTCATCACCAAACTTCCTTGTTTTAATTTATTTTAAGCTGCTATAAAACCAGAAAAATAACATTGTTGTTGTTGCTAATTCAAATACTCATATACATACTACACACCAGTCCACATTCCATTTTATTAAAATAAAAATTTCCTTACATCACCACCATCCATTTTAAACCCCACCATACACTTCATAAATTCACCCACACCATAGCAAACCTACCCAACTCACCTCTAACTGTCATGACTCAGTTAGTTAGAGTCCACTCAGTTAACCCAACTTTAACTCAGTTAACCCACTCAGTTTACCATGGTTAATCACACTTAACCCTAACTATATAAATAAATTTACACACAATTTCAAGTCGCTCTCTCATTTTTCCACATTTTCTCAGAACTCATTCTCAATCATTCTCTCCACTTTCTCTCTAATCTCACATATTTCTCACACTTTTCATCACAATTTCTCTCTCACTCTCAAGAATTCAGATCCAGATTTCTCTTTCGTTTCTTCATCATTTTCGAAGATTTTTGGAGCAGCATCATCTCCATAACCCCCTCTTTCTACTGTATGCATTAGATTCACTTGAATCCACCATCGAAAAATCTCAAGTTTCACTCATCACTTCCAATTTCTACTCCAAGCAAGTATTGGATCTGGTTTTCGCCTTTATTTGGCTCAAAGTGTTAATTTGAAGATCTTGCAAGAAGTTCTTGGATTTCTAAAACAAAAAATTGTATCTCACAAGGTTAGAGATCTTGAAACTTTTTCTTTAGTTCATCATAATTTTAGAGATTTACAATGTGAAATCAGTATTCATGCATTGTATCTGGAAGTCCTGAAATGATGGCACACCACTGTTTGTTTAATTTGAAGTTTATGTGATTTTATGATTTTTGTGAAATTCATATTGAATGTATCACTTTCGTGCCATTTTTCCTGGTGTTAGAATGATCTTTTGGTGATTTAATTGGTATATTCATGATCTATGAAGTGTGGATTTCAGTTTGGTATCTTACTTTGTTAATTTTCATTAAGATTTGATGAAGTTATGTGGTGTGGAAGTTGAGTAAAAAATGCTGCGTTTTTTATTGTGTTGTTGAGTATTAATTTCCATTTGCATGAAGACCGCGACATGGCAGTATGCTATTGGTCATGTTCTTGCTTTTAATAATTAGTTTACAATGATTAGTGGATGATGGAGTGATGATTGAGGAGAGAGGGGATGCGAACGGCGCGTTTTGATTGGTGGATACAAGGTGCTTTACGGCTGGCCAATGAGGATGAGGTAGAGCATTAATGAAAGCACATGGTTTGCTTCACGTGATGTCTTAGGGGTTCAGGTCGTTCCCATGTGTGCGCGTGCATGATTCTAGTGTGTGCGTGCGTTTTTTATTTGCGGATATGATCATCATGCATGATCGTGTGGATTAGATTGATTCCGTATGTTAATTAAAATACACACTATCACACACGATTATCCGCTTAATGGACCATATATAAATTGTTTCTTGCACCTCCTCTTAAAAGCCCACGTCACTTTTAAACTACAAGAATACTAATGCTGCACCCCCTTTCCATTCCTTTGCATTTTAATTCTTTCACATATAGTTTCAATTTTATTTTGATAAAAATACTAAAAATAATTAGAAAATTATGAAATAATTCACACATGTTCTTAACACATTTAGGAAATTTTTCACTATTTTTAATTCTGATTTTAATAATTGTAGATCATATTTTCGTAATTTCCTTTCAATTTCTTTTTTGATTGATCTTCTTTACAATACTCAAACTTGCACATTTTCTTTCTCCCATCTTACACAATGTTTTTCATCCGTTCCTTTTGCATTGGTTAGATAACATCCTGAAGTGTCCAAAGATATTTTTTGTTGATTTTTAAAGTCATCTTATAGGGTGTTTGTATGATCATCTTTACACTTCTTTTTGTGGCATTTCAATATGACTTTGTGCATGTCTTTGTGGCACTTTTATCTTGAATTTTGGTCTGAGTTTTTAATATGTGTTTGGGATCTGACTTAGGTTATTTAGGACTTGTTTTTACAATTTTATCATGTGCTTTAATATTTGTTCAATGCCTTGCCTTTGAAGCTACTTAGGTGCACTTTATTTTTCTTCCTTCTAACATGTTGTGATAAGGCATTTGTGCCATCCATTTTATGATTGCCTTGTGTGATATTATAGGTCATTTGTATGATATTATAGGTCATTTGTATGATATTATAGGTCACCTTTGTTGCATTATAAGTCACTTTGGTTTGCATTTACATTTGACATGAGTTTGTGCATTCTAATTTGAACTTTGACATGTTTTCATCTCTCACTTCCTCTCATGCTATATGTGATTCATGTTTGCATTTTGGTGTACCATTCCCTTCATGCCATTTGCATATCATGTATAATATGCTACTTCCCATGTGCATTCATTAACCATTTCACATGTTATGCATTTATAATATGTCATTTTGTGTACTTAATTGAACATGTTTCTCTTTTCTTCTACTTCATCTTATCTCTTCAACTTGCACTCTTCTATTCTTGAATTACATGATGGTTCATATGCTTTGTAAGACCTTTTTGAGTTGAACTTAATTCTGACCTTGACCTTTCATGAGGCATAAATGTATGATCACTTTGCATTTCCACCCATTCTTCATCTATTTCTTCTATGATTCACTTCTTTAATGTTTAGGACATTACTTGTACATAGTTGATGTGTGTTTGATGTCTTAACATTAGAGAGCACTCTTGTTGTTTAGATTCTGACTTTGATTAGTTTGTATCTCTTAGGATCCCATTTCCTTGGTTCTTAATTAATTTGATCATCACTTATTGTTTCTTCCTTTATTTCATACTTGCAAATATTGTGAACTAACCTTTTCATGTAGGTGCATGGTAAGTAAGTGTGGGGACATAGTTCCACCTACACTCATCTCCCTCATCTTCTTTTATTTCATTTAATTAATTCAAGTTGTGATTTTGATAAGCATTGACATGCTTTCCTTGCATAACTTCTTCTCCATCCCTCTTTAAGATCAACTTAACTTCCATTTTGGAAGTAAGTTGTTTCTTTTGCTCTTCTTCTTCTTTCTTTTAGAAGTAGGTTTCTTAAACCCCATTAACCATAGGATCTCCAAGCATGCTAACACTAGGGTGTGTCTTAGTCTCCCCTTAGTTTTCACCTTTACCCCTCTTTTGAGTCACTTCTTCTTCTCATCTCATAATAAAAGCAAAAAATACTTAATAAAGGCATAACAAATATTGTATTTAGGCCTTTCATGTGGGAACAAGGAGGTGAGGGGTCTTCTCTCATTTCTTTGGGGGAATGTTTAGCATACGTACCGTCTGGGGACGATGTGCGAGGCATTCAATCTCACATGAGGGACTTAAATACAATGTATGTTACAAAACACCAAACAATCAAAACACTCCTTCTTAAAAGACAAAAACAAACAATAACGTCTTTCCTTCGGGAATTATTTTCTCGTCTCACTCATTCTCAACGTACGAACGTGCTTCTCCTCGTTCTCTTGCAAGACGGTAACGCCTAAGTCTCCATACAGCGAGCTGCAACACCTGAGCTAGAACGTCAGCCGTTCCATAAAAAACACAAACAATCCATCCCTAGTGAGGGGAACTACGTCGCTCTGATTCTCATGCTTCCGATGAGATACGTAGGCAGTGGGGTAGGGCCCATTCGAGCACTTCTTTTATTTTACCTACATTTGTTTCTTTTTCTCTCTTTCTCTTTCCCTTTCTTTTTCTCGTTCTCCAGCTAGCAGTTCCTTTTCCAGCATCCTTTCCTTACACCCTTTGATCGAGACAAGCAAGCGTGGATCCCATCGGGTACAATGGACGCGTGGGGGTGCTATTACCTTCCTCGCGCGTAACCGACTCCCGAACCCAGTTCTCTTGGTCGCAAGACCATGCTCTTTCCTTTCCCTCAGGTTTACGTAGTGGTTCCTTTCCCTCTCTTGGGATGAATACACATTGCTGGCGACTCTGTTTCGGTGCCACTTTCGCGTTTGTACTTGGATGAAAATCCCGGGAGCGACAGCTCGCGACTCTGCTGGGGAATTTTTGAACCCAGAATCTCTGGTTTCCTTAGCGAGTCAATCCCAGCGCTTGTCGGTTTTTGTTTCATTGGGTGTTTTTATGGAGTTGTAGTGTTGTTTTTTGTTGTTTTACTGTATTACTGTTTATAGTATTACTGCTTTACTGTATCTTGCTGTATTACTATTTTACGCATTTACGGCATTACATATCATTATTGTGCTGGACTGTGCTGTTGTTTTCTGTTTGGCGGGCAGGGTGTTCTAAGAGATAAGCCCACTACCCAGGCTTGAGTACACACATAGGTTTTAGAGTGGATAGTCATGACGCTTGCGTGGTGGTGACCACGTATTGTTGTTCATGAGACCCACAACCAGTCGAGGTTCTATCAGGAGCTTTCTGCTACTGCATGTTATGCAGGCCAGTAGTTATTCTCTTGAGGAACTGTCGACTCTGGTGACCAGTCCCAAGGACTCAGTTGCGGCACTCCTCCCGAGATGTGGTAGTGGCGGACCATATTATGTGGCAAACCCATTGCATATTCTTGACCCGAGGACCCAATGTTGGGAACTTACTATAGGATGTCCTTTTGGGAAAGAGAATCAGTGGAGGCACTCCTCGATTGGCGATAGTATTGTACCCCGAGGGATGAATGTACTATTGCTTCTCGACCTCAGTGCCAGAAGCTGAGGACCTTTCGTTTTGGAGAATCAGTTGAGGCCTCCTCAATTGATGATGATGCCAAACCAAAAATGGTGAACGTATCATCATTTCTCGACCTGAGAGCCCGGGATACTAAACATCCTAGTACCCACATGTGAGAAGGGCGGGTGTTTACAGGTTTGCAGGTAACCATGACCTTCTACATACCCAGTTTTCTGTCATCATTGCACAAAAGGAAGTTTCATCCTATTGTATTCAGATGGTTCTTATCTATAGTTCTATATTGATCTCAGAGCTACACTGACACCGTTCACAGTTCAGCACAGACACTTGGCACCTTGATACCATGCCCTTTGCATTGCATTATCATATCCTAACATACATGTTTATTCATTTCCAGGTGCATATTTATCCTTGATTCCAGTCGTCAGGTCCTCGCAAAGATGAACACTAAAGAGAGGAAGAATATCATCAGCTACAAGTTCCTTACGCCTACTCTGGGACCTATTATTATTCTGAAGGGAATGGCAAGCCCTGAAGTGCGAGCAGCTTTCGAGGAGAAATATGGTTGGATCTTATCTTTTGTGTACAATGTCAGTGAATACGAGTACAAGGGTCTCCATACTTTGATGCAGTTCTATGACCCTCCGCTGAGGTGTTTTGTATTTCCAGATTATTTGTTGGTACCTACCTTGGATGAGTATTCCAACATGTTGGGGATTGCTATCAAGGAGGAGCCCCCTTTCTTTGGATCTGTGGGTGATCTTGACTTTGGAAAAGTGGCTGGTGCTCTTTATTTGAGTAAATCAGAGTTAGAAGCCAATGTCTCCAACAAAGGAAAGATTCGTGGTTACAAGCTGGAATATCTGATTAAGAAGGCTCAGGAAGCAGCTAAAGGCGAGAATTGGGTTGTTTTTAATGCTTTGCTAGCCCTTTGTGTATACGACATTGTATTGTTTCCCAACGAGCCAGATTTCATTGATACGGATGCCATACGGATATTCATGATGAAAAATATGGTACCAACACTGCTGGGAGATCTTCACTACTCCTTGTACAACCGAAACGAAAAGAAAAGAGGAGGGATAATTCGTTGATGTGCACCTTTGTTCTATAAGTGGTTTGCAAGCCGCTTACCACAATCAGGGGCTTTTGTGGATTCCAGAGATTCTCTAGAGTGAAGTCAGCGTTTAATGGGATTAGTGGCCAAGGACATCATATGGGTAGATCATGGGCTGATTGGTAAAAATATTATCCACAGCTGTGGTAAGTTCCCTAATGTTCCACTGATAGGAAGAATGGGGGGAATTAACTACAATCCTTCTTTGGCTGTTTGGCAATTTGGGTACGCCCTGACGGGTCTGCCTATTAAGAGAGATGTAGAGGAGTCCCTATATTTTCATGCATCAGATGGTTGGGAAACAGCACAAAAAGCTTCTGAAAGCTGGGTTAGCATACTGAAGAAGGGGAAAGTTGCTCTAGGAAAACCCAACAACCGGTATTATCCAGCATATGAAGAGTGGGCGAAGAAAAGAGTTGAAGATTTTCTCTTGCCTTTTGGTAAGGCACCCCTTTTGTATCCGAAGAATGAGAAAGCAAGAAGCACTGCTACTATGGAAGAAATTGACAAGTTGCAAGCCTTGGTGAAAAAGCTCCAAGGAGAGAACTCCGAGTTGAGTAGCCGTCTTCAGAATGCTCTACATGCCAACAAGGAGCTGGAGCGGAAAGCACAAGATGCTGAACAAATCCTGGCTGCAAAAGAGAAAGAATTTGCTGGAAGAGCCCAACATTTCCAAAAGATTAGTAAAGGTGCTGAAGCTGCTACTCAAGCTCACAAGCAAACCAAACAGGCCTTAGCGCAGAACAAAGAGAAGTTAGCCAAGTTTCAGCAAGCTTGGGATGAGGTCAGGCTCGAGAATGCTGAGTTATGAGAACAGTTGCAGATTAAAGACTAAGAGCTTAAGAAGGCACATGAGCAGAGGAGAAAGTATCGGGAAAGTCTCGGTAAAAGTCAAGAACAGTTAGAAGAAGCTAGAAGAGAGCTGAAGAATACCAAGAAAGAGCTTGAAGAAGTCCTGCTGGAAAGGGAGATACTCAAGACGCAAGCTGGCATAAAAAGACACAAAGGAGTGTGCGATGACGAAGCTTTGATACTGCATATGGGTTCCTTAACAGAGGATCTGGAGAAAAGGGATGTTTTGATCAGAGAGATGATTGAAAAGCCGAATCACCAGCGTACTCGCATACTCTTCGAGGAGATCAAATACACAAGTGATAAGCTGAAAGACGTGGAATTGACATACTGATGTTCTTTGTTTTCTTGTAATTTGTTGTTAATGGTTACCATCAGGCTTGTTGATGGATCCATCTTTCCCTTGTATTTCAGTTGTTGATGAATCTCTTTTGAATGTACTTGAATACTTTGTTGAATGGGGATGAGCAGTTTTATTCAGAATTAGTCCTTATCAGATATCTGTACACAAGCACATGACCGCGACACGTCTCTTTATATCACGATTTCTGGTCTTCAGATTTCTGTGGTTAAGATTGGAATCAGGGTGTAAGGCACCTCGGAAATGATAAACATGACATTTGCATTGCATTGCATATCATTTCGCATTTTGTTGCTTGCTTTTTCAGGTACCTGTGGCAGGGTCTCTAACCTTTATTTGGTTGCAGGCATAATAGTTGATTCTCATATTCACCGATACGCAACCATACGAAACCAAACCAGGGTCATGGATCAGGTACAGACAGAGTTAGCTGAGTTAAGGGAACGCATGGAACAATTTATGAATCTGATGCAGGGCGTTACCCAGGGGCAACAGGACCTGAGAACAGGGAAGGAAGACATGAGAGCTACTATCCAGAGGTTGGAGACAGAGATTCCTACTGCTAACAACGTTAATCCCCCTAGGGTTAACCCTCCTGTTGTTAACCCTCCTGTTGTTAATCCTCCTGTAGTTAATCCTCCGGTTGTTACCCCTCCTCCGGTTGGAGTTAACTTGGGATTTGTTCCTGGCAACCATGGGCTGGTGGAAGATCGTCAGGATGATCAGTTTTCTGTACTCAATGCTGATATGGGATTCTACCATGATGACAAGAAATACGAGGGACTGGCTGAAAGAGTGAAAGCTATAGAAAGTCAGAATCCTTTGGGAATTAATGTTGAGGATATGGGGCTAGTACAGGGTGTCAAGATTCCCCCGAAGTTTAAACCACCTACTTTCGACAAGTACAATGGTAGCACTTGTCCCAAAACTCATCTCCAGGCGTATAACCAGAAGATAGCTGCTTATTCTGATGATCAGAAGTTATGGATGTATTTTTTCCAGGACAGCTTATCTGGAGCCTCACTGGAATGGTACATAAAGTTGGACAGGGCTCACGTCAGAAACTGGAAAGAGTTGTGCCTGGCTTTCTTAAAGCAATACCAGTATAACATCGATATGGCACCGAATCGTACTCAGCTACAAAGCATGACACAGGACCCAAAGGAAGGTTTTAAGCAGTACGCCTAGAGGTGGCGTGAACTCGCTGCCCAGGTGTAACCCCCATTGGCAGATAGAGAAATGGCTGACATGTTCATGAATACTTTGCAAGGTCCGTATCTTGATTGGTTGGCCGCCTGTCCATCCACTGGGTTTACTGATATAGTAATTGCTGGAGAGAGAATCGAGAGTTTGTTATAGATGGGGAAGATTCAGGACAGCAGTAGTACAAGTTCAGCCCCCACAAAGAAGTTTTTTGGTAACAATAACAGGAAGCGTGAAGGTGACGCTAATGCTGCATATGCACAAGGGGGGGAGGTCGAGGATGACAGGGTACATATCACCAATCAGCATCTATAACTATTCTAACTCCGGATACTAAGGCTCAATCTGCAGCTCAGAGGCAGTATCGCCCAAGACAGAGAATGAATGACCGACATTTTGATGCTTTCCCTATGACATGCTCACAAATGCAATAGAATCTACTCCGCTTGAAGTTGGTACAACTGAGGACTTTGGCTCCCCCAGTGGGTGACTTACCCGTTGGGTACGATGCAAATGAAAAGTGTGAATTTCACTCAAACGCGCCAAGTCACTATGTGGAAAACTGCAGGGCTTTCAAACATGTGGTTCAGGATCTTGTTGATTCAAAGGCTATTAATTTTGCTCTGAGGCCTAATGTAATTCAAAATCCCATGCCTTCGCATGATGGACCAGGGGTGAATTCCATTGAAGAAGATGGAGATTTGAATCTGGTGAGAGATATTAATGATGTCAAGACTCCGTTGAAAGTTGTGAAAGACCGCCTACTGAAAGGGGCTGTATTTTCGGGTTGTTCGAAAAGTTGTGAAGATTGTTTGATCGCTGATAACGGTTGTGTGAAGTTGAGAAATAGCCTTCAGAGCATGATGGATGAAGGATGTTTACAATTTGAGCAGTTGAAAAAGAATGATGATGAAGTTTCTACTATTACAATCTACTTTGATCCTGTGGAAATTCCGGCGCCTGCTCCTGTACAGACGTCTGCGCCTGCACGAGTAGCTCTTATAGCTATAACTGTTCCCAGTCACGTCCCAAATGAGAACAAGGTTGCGATTTCGTGGTACTATGGAACTAATAGCCAAGGACAGAGGCAAGAGGAGCAGACTCCTAAAGAAAGTGGTTCAAGTATCGGAAATGTTGGGGGAATGGGTGGTTTCACTCGCAGCGGAAGGCTTTTCGCTCCTCAGACACTCAGGAAAAACAATAACGAAGCATTAACGAGGACCAAAGGAAAGCAGGTGATAGGTGATGAACCAGTGCCAGGGGCAGAATCTGATAAATCACTGGAGAAAGATGCTGAGGAATTCATGAGAATAATCAGAAAGAGCGATTATAAAATCGTTGACCACCTACATCAGACTCTTTCTAAGATCTCCATATTATCACTGTTACTATGCTCCGAAGCGCATAGGAATGCTTTGCTCAAAATTCTAAATATGGCGTACGTGCCACAAGAAATATCGGTGAACCAACTTGAAAGTGTGATTTCCAATGTTAACGCCGGTAACAGTTTAGGGTTCACAGATTTTGACTTAACGCCAGAAGGGAGGAACCACAATAAGGCTCTCCACATATCGATGGAATGTAAAGGTGCTATGTTATCCCATGTATTGGTGGACACTGGTTCATCCCTCAATGTGTTGCCTAATAAAGCATTAGCAAAGCTGGATGTGGAAGGAGTTATATTGAGGCCTTGTGATTTAGTGGTGAAGGCATTTGATGGCTCAAAGAGATCAGTGTTTGGAGAAGTAGAGCTACCTGTCCAGATCAGACCCCAGGTCTTTAATACAGTGTTTTATGTGATGAACATTTAACCAGCCTATAGTTGTCTATTGGGTCGTCCATGGATCCACGCTGCTGGGGCTGTGTCTTCAACCTTGCATCAGAAGATAAAATTTGTGGTTGACGGTCAGGTTGTTACGGTATGCGGAGAAGAAGATATTTTCGTTAGTCATCTTTCGTACTTCAAGTACGTGGAGATGGACGGAGAAATCCACGAAACTCTCTGCCAGGCATTTGAAACTATGAATATGGTGAGAGACTCTCCTTCTGGTGAGGCAAGGGTGGGAGCTTCTATGACTTTGTATAAGCAGGCTTTGGAAGTGGTGTAGTCTGGTCATACCGAAGGTTGGGGACAAGTAATTGAGCTACCTTTCAAGGATGATAAGAGTGGAATCGGTTATAAACCTCCTCGAATTCCACCACTACAAGGTCAAGAGCGCCAAGGGACAGTTATTTTCTCAAGTGGGGGAGTCATACATCCCAGCCAGATTTGTGCAGCAGTTGAAGATGGTGAAGATAGTGACTGTGACCTGGACAATTGGGTGCGTCCCTGTGTCCCAGGAATGAAGCTAGACAATTGGTTTTCGGAGGATCTCATCCAAGTTACTCTGCCAAATAAGTAATTTTCTATGTTTTCTTTTATTAAGCATGCAAAGGTCCTACGCTCTGCCCAAGGCGTAGTGACTTCATTTTAGGGCCCCCATTTGTCTCATACAAATTTTTATCATTAATAAAAGGACGTTTTGTACTCAAAGTTATGTTCCCTGTCTTTCATTTTTGTTATTTTTAAATAAAATGGCAATGTTTTCTTCGCAGTTTTTTTGTGCATTTTTCTTTTTCTTCTGTTCCTTTAAAAAAAAAGCAATTGCTAAAAGCATGAATTATCATTCATGCAGAAATAATTCTCTGGATCTTGTTGATGACAACCTTGCTATTGTTCATTATGACTTCGATAATCCAATATACCAAGCTGAAGAGGGGGATGAGGAAGATTGTGAACTCCCTGAAGAGTTAGCTAGATTGTTGAAACAGGAAGAAAGAGCCATTCAGCCTCATCAGGAATCAATAGAAGTTGTCAATCTCGGTACTGAAGAGGTAAAGAAAGAGGTCAAAGTAGGGGCAAGCCTGACAGAGAATGCAAAGAAAGAGCTGATTGAGATGTTGCGAGAGTATGTTGACATCTTCGCATGGTCTTATCAAGACATGCTGGGGTTGAATACAGACATCGTGGTGCACAGATTGCCGCTGAAAGAGGGTTATTTTCCTGTCAAGCAGAAGCTTCAGAGAACCAAACCTGAAATGGCCATCAAGATCAAAGAGGAGGTGCAAAAGCAGTTGGATGCGAGGTTTCTAGCTGTTACTAGTTATCCATCATGGGTCGCTAATATTGTGCCTGTACCGAAGAAGGATGGCAAAGTCAGAATGTGCGTGGATTATCGAGATTTGAACAGGGCGAGTCCAAAGGATGATTTTCCACTACCACACATTGACGTGTTGGTAGATAATACGGCTCAATTCTCTGTGTTTTCTTTCATGGATGGGTTTTCCGGATATAACCAGATCAAGATGGCGCCGGAGGATATGGAGAAAACTACATTTATTACCCCTTGGGGCACATTCTGCTATAAGGTGATGTCGTTTGGTTTAAAGAATGCTGGAGCAACATATCAGTGTGCCATGGTGACGCTCTTCCACGACATGATTCACAAAGAAATTGAAGTTTATGTAGATGATATGATTGCCAAATCAGAAACAGAAGAGCAGCATTTGATAAATTTGAAAAAGTTGTTTGAACGGTTGAGAAAGTTCAGATTGAGGCTGAACCCGAATAAGTGTACTTTCGGGGTAAGATCTGGTAAGCTTCTGGGCTTCATCGTCAGTGAAAAAGGAATCGAGGTGGATCCAGCAAAGGTAAAAGCCATTCAAGAAATGCCGGAGCCGAGAACTGAAAAACAAGTTCGTGGGTTCTTGGGAAAGTTGAATTATATTGCAAGATTTATATCTCATCTTACTACAACCTGCGAGCCAATATTCAAGTTATTGAGAAAAGATCAATCAATCCGATGGAACAATGACTGTCAAAAGGCCTTTGATAAAATAAAAGAATACTTGCAAAATCCTCCGATTCTCATGCCTCCAGTTCCTGGGAGGCCACTGATTATGTATCTCACTGTACGTGATGGATCAATGGGTTGTGTTCTCGGTCAACACGACGAGACAGGTAGGAAAGAGCATGCTATATACTACCTGAGCAAAAAATTCATCGATTGCGAGTCCAGGTATTCGATGCTTGAGAAGACGTGTTGTGCACTAGCATGGGCTGCTAAGCGATTGAGACAATACATGCTGACTCATACAACCCTACTGATTTCAAAAATGGATCCAATCAAGTACATCTTTGAAAAGCCAGCTCTTAATGGAAGGGTCGCTCGATGGCAGATGGTTTTGACTGAATATGATATACAATACACTTCCCAGAAAGCTATCAAAGGGAGTGTGTTGTCGGATTATCTTGCCGAGTCGCCTATTGATGATTATCAGCCAATGAGGTTTGACTTTCCTGATGAAGACATTATGTTTCTCAAGGCTAAAGATTGTGAAGAGCCTCCGGTTGACGAAGGGCCGGATCCTGATGACAAATGGAAGCTGATGTTCGATAGGGCCGTTAACATGAATGGAAGTGGTGTAGGGGCAGTCCTTATTACTCCGAAAGGATCAAACATACCTTTCACTTCCAGGTTAATGTTTGATGTCACTAATAATGAAGCGGAATATGAGGCTTGTATCATGGGTATCGAGGAAGCCATTGATTTAAGGATCAAGACTCTTGAGATATTTGGGGATTCTGCTCTAGTGATCAACCAGATCAATGGAGATTGGCATACCCACCAGCAGAACTTGATTCCTTACCGAGACTATGCGAGAAGACTGTTGACTTTCTTTACAACAGTAAAATTGTGCTATATACCTCGTGATGAGAATCAGATGGCTGATGCTTTAGCTACGTTATCTTCCATGATTCAGGTGAATTGGTGGAACCATATCCCAAAAATTGATGTGATGAGGTTAGACAGACCCGCTCACGTGTTTGCCGCTGATACGACGACTGATGATAAACCCTGATATTTTGATATCAAGCGTTTCTTGAAGAGTCAAGAGTATCCGGCCGGGGCATCAAACAATGACAAAAAGACTCTGAGGAGGTTGGCAGGAAGCTTCTTTTTGAGTGAGGATGTGTTGTATAAACGGAATTTTGACATGGTTCTGCTCAGATGCGTGGATAGACACGAAGCAGACCTGTTAATGCAGGAAGTACATGAAGGCTCGTTCGGTACCCATGCTGGTGGGCATGCTATGGCGAAGAAGTTATTGCGGGCCGGGTATTACTGGTTTCCTATGGAGGCTGATTGCTTCAAGTATGCCCGAAAATGCCACAAATGCCAAATCTACGCTGATAAGGTGCATGTGCCACCAAACCCCCTGAATGTGATGAGTTCTCCATGGCCCTTTGCTATATGGGGCATTGATGTGATTGGGAAGATTGAGCCTACTGCTTCCAACGGACATCGATTAATTCTGGTGGCTATTGATTACTTCACCAAGTGGGTGGAAGTTGCCTCTTTTGCAAATGTCACCAGGCAGGTGATAGCCCGATTCATTAAGAAGGAGATTATTTGCCGATATGGGGTGCCCGAAAGAATCATCACCGACAATGGTTCTAATCTCAACAACAAGATGATGCAAGAGTTATGCCAGAGCTTCAAAATCGAACATCACAATTCTTCCCCTTATCGCCCGAAGATGAATGGTGTCGTCGAGGCAGCCAACAAAAATATTAAGAAGATTGTGCAAAAGATGGTGGTGACGTATAAGGATTGGCATGAAATGCTGCCTTTCGCTTTACATGGGTACCGCACTTTTGTTCGTACATCTACTGGGGCAACCCCGTTTTCACTTGTATACGGTATGGAAGCAGTGCTGCCAGTTGAGGTTGAGATACCTTCTTTAAGGGTAATGATGGATGTTAAACTTGACGAGGCTGAATGGGTTCGAGCGAGGTTCAACGAGTTGAGTCTCATCAAAGAAAGATGATTGGCTGCAGTATGCCATGGACAGCTGTATTAGAGGAGAATGAAACAGGCATTTGATCAGAAAGTGCGCCCTCAGACTTACCAGACGGGCGACTTGGTATTGAAAAGGATTCTTCCTCCGAATACAGATCATAGGGGTAAATGGACTCCTAATTATGAAGGTCCATATGTTGTTAAAAAGGTCTTCTCGGGCGGAGCCTTGATGCTTACAATAATGGACGGTGAGGATTTTTTGTCCCCTGTGAACTCAGACGCAGTTAAAAAATACTTCGCATAAAGAGACCCGCTGGACAGTAAAAAGAGAGTCCCGGCAAAAAAGGGCATCCCGGCGAACCATAATAAAAAAAAGGAAAAGAAAAGGTTCGGGCAAAAATTAGGGATAAAGATTAAAAAAAGAAAGTACACCCGGTAAGTTGAAAACCCGCAACGGCAACTTAGGCAAAAAAAGGGTATCTCGGTGGATTGAAAACCCGTAAAGGGCGGTCCAGGCAAAAGAGAGATTTAGCGAAAACTGCGATCTGAGTAGTCTGTATTGTCTCGTTTCAATCAATGAGCACTCTGAAAGATAGGAATCAGTTCAATCGTCTCCCTTTGAAGGCAAAGTAATTGGAGAATCTTGAAGATATATGAACCATAGCAGGGTTGAAACTCAATAAAGTTCCATTTTCACATTGCCATTAGGACAACTTCTTTTTCTGTTTGGCAATTACCTCTTTCCAGGAATTGCTTCTTGATGTAAATGCCTATTTTCAGGCTCTTCAATCAATAAAATGGTCGTTGTTCAGAATAATTCTACATGTTTGTTTTGTTTTTATATTTGCTTTGTTTACACAAACGTCCAAATTTTTGATAAACATTTGCATATGAAAACATTGGGGTTCTACAATAACATGCCTAAAAGGAAAATATTTAAAATTACTTTAACTAACGAGTGTGCTTGGGTGAATACTTCAAAACCCATGTTACCTTGGGGCATAGGTGCGCATTCTTTTGTTTGCAGGTGCTGAAAGTTCGCTGATTAGCTGTTCAAAGATGTATGACGTTTTCAAGCCAAAGTCCCTTACGAAGTGCAAGTGATCGTTCCTCCCCAAGCAGTGACGGTTCCTCATCAGGGAAGTACTTATGGGAGGTGGTCATCCCCAGCGTACTTACAGAGCTCCATGATCCTCAGCAACATTGTCAAATGGAAGTACCGAAGCCTTCATGTTCAGGAAAGGGTTCTCATTTCACTCTTTTGTCACAACGTTTAGTGATTGAATCCATCGTTCGGCCGACGGTCGCGGACGACGATTCGATATTGACAAGTCGGTTTCAAACGGGTAGTGTTGTATCTTATTAAGTCGATTCTCCTATTCAGGACTTCCAATAACTATAAGCTTTTCTGTGTCGATAACGGTCGCAAACTCCCCAGCAGAGTAGCCTCGCAACTAATATTCAAGACTCGGTAAGAGTCCAGGAGTTTGGAGATGTCGAATCTTCTGTAAAATCCTCTTGGGACGTTTTCTCCATATCAGACTTGTATCTTGGGGCAAAATCAAGAGGTTGACCATCCCAAGCATGGAGCATTTTTAAAATGCCCCAGCAGGAGGTGCTCCAAATCTGTTATCCCCATTAGAGTAACCTCTCAATTACTGTATCCTAGCTCAAGTTTCAGTTTTTGTTTAAGAGTTGGAAGATGTTGGATCTTCTGTAAAATTCTCTTAAGAGACATTCCCTGGCACGATACACTCGGGAATGGTTCTCCCCAACAGAGTTTGTTGTCAACTCATTATTCCCCAGCGGAGTTACTTACCTTTCCCCAGCATTTATTTTGCTGAGGACCTCTTTGCATATAGTATGCATAGCATCCTCAAAATGCGTAGCATTTACATTAAGGTGGAGCATTATGGCAAAACTCAAACATATGCATGCGAACATAAGCCAAGTTCAACCATTTACCTGCAAGCCAAAGCAATTCACAGACCAAACATTGTCACGCAACCTCAGAAAAGCTTCCAACACTTTATCATACAGGGTTAATTCAATACCCGTCCGTATTGACTTTGGACGTCCATCCGTGTCCTTTCAACGCTCGTCCGTGTTCTTTTGACACTCGTCTGTGCCCTCTTGTTGTTCCTCAATACTTCGTCCGTGTTAATTTTAAATACGCGTCCGTGTTCCCCTAATGCTCGTCTGTGTTCGGTTTAACGTTTCAATCCCCAGTAGAGTTGTCTTTTGTTTTAACCTGCCAACACTCGTCTGTGTTGGAGCTGCCTATTTCAATACTCGTCTGTACTGATCCTTGACACTCGTCTGTGTCCTTTCAGCACTCGTCTGTGTCTGAACTTTTTAGCCAATACTCGTCTGTATTGACTTTTAAGATACTCGTCTGTATCTTGTTAATCATCATCCGATACTCGTCTGTATCGTCGACTTGGTCACTCGTCGTGTTCCTTTGATGATTGTCCGATGCTCGTCCGATGCTCGTCCGCATCGTTGACCTTTGACACTCGTCTGTGTCCTTTCAGCACTCGTCTGTGTCTGAACTTTTTAGCCAATACTCGTATGTATTGACTTTTAAGATACTCGTCTGTATCTTGTTAATAATCGTTCGATACTCGTCCATATCGTTGACTTAGTCACTCGTCGTGCTCCTTTGATGATTGTCTGATGCTCGTCCGCATCGTTGACCTCTTACACTCGTCCGTGTCCTTTCAGCACTCGTCTGTGTCTGAACTTTTTAGCCAATACTCGTCCGTATTGACTTTTAAGATACTCGTCTGTATCTTGTTAATCATCATCCGATACTCGTCCGTATCATTGACTTGGTCACTCGTCGTGCTCCTTTGATGATTGTCCGATGCTCGTCCGCATCGTTGACCTTTGACACTCGTCCGTGTCCTTTCAGCACTCGTCTGTGTCTGAACTTTTTAGCCAATACTCGTCTGTATTGACTTTTAAGATACTCGTCTGTATCTTGTTAATCATCGTCTGATACTCGTCCGTATTGTTGACTTGGTCACTCGTCGTGCTCCTTTGATGATTGTCCGATGCTCGTCCGCATCGTTGATCCTTGACACTCGTCCGTGTCCTTTCAGTACTCGTCTGTGTCTGAACATTTTAGCCAATACTCGTCCGAATTGACTTTTAAGATACTCGTCTGTATCTTGTTAATCATCGTCCGATACTCGTCCGTATCGTCGACTTGGTCACTCGTCGTGTTCCTTTGATGATTGTCCGATGCTCGTCCGCATCGTTGACCTTTGACACTCGTCCGTGTCCTTTCAGCACTCGTCTGTGTCTGAAATTTTTAGCCAATACTCCTCCGTATTGACTTTTAAGATACTCGTCTGTATCTTGTTAATCATCGTCTGATACTCGTCCGTGTCATTGGCTTGGTCACTCGTCATGTTCCTTTGATGATTGTCCGATGCTCGTCCGCATCGTTGACCTTTGACACTCGTCCGTGTCCTTTCAGCACTCGTCTGTGTCTAAACTTTTTAGCCAATACTCGTCCGTATTAACTTTTAAGATACTCGTCTGTATCTTGTTAATCATCGTATGATACTCGTCCGTACCGTTGACTTGGTCACTCGTCGTGTTCCTTTGATGATTGTCCGATGCTCGTCCGCATCGTTGACCTTTGACACTCGTCCGTGTCCTTTCAGCACTCGTCTGTGTCTGAACTCTTATTACAATACTCGTCCGTATTGACCTGTAACACCCGTCCGTGTCCTTCCAGCACTCGTCTGTGATTGAACCTCATATTTCAATACTCGTCCGTATTGACCTTCAACACTCGTCTGTGTCTGAACTTTTTAGCCAATACTCGTCCGTATTGACTTTTAAGATACTCGTCTATATCTTGTTAATCATCGTCCGATACTCGTCTGTATCGTTGGCTTGGTCACTCGTCGTGTCCCTTTGATGATTGTCCGGTGCTCGTCCGCATCGTTGACCTTTGATACTCGTCCGTGTCTTTTCAGCACTCGTCTGTGTCTGAACTTTTTAGCCAATACTCGTTTGTATTGACTTTTGAGATACTCGTCTGTATCTTGTTAATCATCGTCCGATACTCGTTCGTATCGTTGACTTGGTCACTCGTTCGTGTCCTTTCAATACTCGTCTGTATTGATCCTCGACGCCCGTCCGTGTCCTTTCAGCACTTGTCTGTGTTTGAACCTCATATCTCAATACTCGTCTGTGTCCTTCAACACTCATCCGTGTTTTCTTTCCCTACTCGTCCGTATGGTCCTTGATACTCGTTTGTATCCCTGTTTTGATATACATCGTATCAATCTATGCAGTTTTTTAATGATGCTTCCAGAAGGGTTTACATCCCTTTTCATCTTCGTTTACAATGCAAATTTTCTCGGTTATTTTTTGTATTCAATCCCTATGTATCTTGAATTACTGATAGCCTTTGCTTTCATCCATTCAGATCCACAGTTGATTGAATAGGGGCAGCTGTAATACCTCAAAATTTGCCCACTGGTTTTAGCTTTTACGGGCTTATGTTTCATTGCATCGCATTTAGATCTTGTGTGCATCTCATAGCATACCTATTGCATAAGGGCATGTGATCAGTGGCCTGCAAGGTGTTGGTCATTCAAAGCAAGGGTCTTCAAATAAGTCTCAAGGGTCCCTTAAGCCATATATTATCACACTTTGATCCACAAGGCATGGGAAGAGAAGAATTCATCAAGAAGATTGGGCAGTGTATCATTTCCTACACAAGGCAGTCAAAATTTGGGATTTGACCCCTAAATGGGCAAGCTCTTTGAGTTTTTATCATCTTCGAATGGCATATCTCATCTTTGTTAGACGGGATGTACATCATATTCAGAGGAATTTGGATTTGGAGGATGTGCTATTTCCTCCTAACTAGAGGGTGCCAAAATTAGGGTTTGACATAAAGTCAGTTTATTTCTGATTTTTTGGACAAGACTTAATCTCGTGGTATTCCTCATATCCTTAAGCATATATGGATGGAAAATTGCTCATCAATTGGTTTCAGAAGGGTCTCAATTGATCAGTTGTTTGATAATCGAGAAATTGGGGAAAAAGTCAACTGTGCAGTGAAAAAGTCAACTCCTGACTTTTTGGGGTCAAATTCATGAAATTCATGTCATATATGTTCAATGGACAAAATTTGATCAAGAAATGATGGAGGAATAATGAAAATCAAGAAATGACAAAATTGCTAAAAATAGAAACTTTGGGGTTTCCAAAAATAGTAAGTTTTGACCATTTTAGCACCTCTCTTTGAATCAGGCTTTCTTAATTTTAAAGTATCAAATAAAAAATCCACTAGGCCACAATAAAAGATATTGTTTCAAGCTTCAAATCCATATAAAGAACTCTTCCATCGGATCAAAATTGAGGGAGTTATGGTCCATTAAAGTTTGACAAAACTAGGTCAAAAACCAAGTCATGGCAAGGCAAATGCAGGCCCATGCGCCATAATTTTGTCGAACACTTGGTGTGCCAAATGTCCATCCACTTTTCTCAATGATGGAAGCTCCAAACGAAAAAATGTTGAACATCAAAGTTGTGCATCTCAATGTCCTCATCAACTTTGATGTTGGACATTTTTCCATTTGAGCAAGTTATGATGGGGTTATGATGGTCCCAAGTTGACGCGTGCATGCTGAATTTTCCAAGTCAGGTTGCCATGCCAACTTACCAACTTGCCACGCCCATGCACCAGTTCTGAACCATGATGTTTGGAGTCATTTTACACCACCCTATAAGCCTCTATTCAATTCAATTTCAACATCAAAATTATTCTCCTATATTTACTCTTTCATTTGCCACCAAAATCATACATTTCCATTCATTAAAGTGAGAGAATTTCATCACCAAACTTCCTTGTTTTAATTTATTTTAAGCTGCTATAAAACCAGAAAAATAACATTGTTGTTGTTGCTAATTCAAATACTCATATACATACTACACACCAGTCCACATTCCATTTTATTAAAATAAAAATTTCTTTACATCACCACCATCCATTTTAAACCCCACCATACACTTCATAAATTCACCCACACCATAGCAAACCTACCCAACTCACCTCTAACTATCATGACTCAGTTAGTTAGAGTCCACTCAGTTAACCCAACTTTAACTCACTTAACCCACTCAGTTTACCATGGTTAATCACACTTAACCCTAACTATATAAACAAATTTACACACAATTTCAAGTCGCTCTCTCATTTTTCCACATTTTCTCAGAACTCATTCTCAATCATTCTCTCCACTTTCTCTCTAATCTCACACATTTCTCACACTTTTCATCACAATTTCTCAAGAAATCTCAAATTTCTCTCTCACTCTCAAGAATTCAGATCCAGATTTCTCTTTCGTTTCTTCATCATTTTCGAAGATTTTTGGAGCAGCATCATCTCCATAACCTTCTCTTTCTACTGTATGCATTAGATTCGCTTGAATCCACCATCGAAAAATCTCAAGTTTCACTCATCACTTCCAATTTCTACTCCAAGCAAGTATTGGATCTGGTTTTCGCCTTTATTTGGCTCAAAGTGTTGATTTGAAGATCTTGCAAGAAGTTCTTGGATTTCTAAAACAAAAAATTGCATCTCACAAGGTTAGAGATCTTGAAACTTTTTCTTTAGTTCATCATAATTTTAGAGATTTACAATGTGAAATCAGTATTCATGCATTGCATTTGGAAGTCCTGAAATGATGGCACACCACTGTTTGTTTAATTTGAAGTTTATGTGATTTTGTGATTTTTGTGAAATTCATATTGAATGTATCACTTTCGTGCCATTTTTCCTGGTATTAGAATGATCTTTTGGTGATTTAATTGGTATATTCATGATCTATGAAGTTTGGGCTTCAGTTTGGTATCTTACTTTGTTAATTTTCATTAAGATTTGATGAAGTTATGTGGTGTGGAAGTTGAGTAAAAAATGTTGCGTTTTTTATTGTATTGTTGAGTATTAATTTCCATTTGCATGAAGACCACGACGTGGCAGTATGCTATTGGTCATGTTCTTGCTTTTAATAATTAGTTTACAATGATTAGTGGATGATGGAGTGATGATTGAGGAGAGAGGGGATGCGAACGGCGCGTTTTGATTGGTGGATACAAGGTGCTTTACGGCTGGCCAATGAGGATGAGCCAGAGCATTAATGAAAGCACATGGTTTGCTTCACGTGATGTCTTAGGGGTTCAGGTCGTTCCCATGTGTGCGCGTGCATGATTCTAGTGTGTGCGTGCGTTTTTTATTTGCGGATATGATCATCATGCATGATCGTGTGGATTAGATTGAATCCGTATGTTAATTAAAATACACACTATCACACACGATTATACGCTTAATGGACCATATATAAATTGTTTCTTGCACCTCCTCTTAAAAGCCCACGTCACTTTTAAACTACAAGAATACTAATGCTGCACCCCCTTTCCATTCCTTTGCATTTTAATTCTTTCACATATAGTTTCATTTTTATTTTGATAAAAATACTAAAAATCATTAGAAAATTCTGAAATAATTCACACATGTTCTTAACACATTTAGGAAATTTTTCACTATTTTTAATTCTGATTTTACTAATTGTAGATCATATTTTCGTAATTTCCTTTCAATTTCGTTTTTGATTGATCTTCTTTACGATACTCAAACTTGCACATTTTCTTCCTCCCATCTTACACAATATTTTTCATCCGTTCCTTTTGTATTGGTTAGATAACATCCTGAAGTGTCCAAATATATTTTTTCTTGATTTTTAAAGTCATCTTATAGGATGCTTTTATGATCATCTTTACACTTCTTTTTGTGGCATTTCAATATGACTTTGTGCATCTCTTTGTGGCACTTTTATCTTGAATTTTGGTCTGAGTTTTTAATATGTGTTTGGCCTCTAACTTAGGTTGTTTAGGACTTGTTTTTACAATTTTCTCATGTGCTTTAATATTTGTTCAATGCCTTGCCTTTGAAGCTACTTAGGTGCACTTTATTTTTCTTCCTTCTAACATGTTGTGATAAGGCATTTGTGCCATCCATTTTATGATTGCCTTGTGTGATATTATAGGTCATTTGTATGATATTATAGGTCATTTTTATGATATTATAGGTCACCTTTGATGCATTATAAGTCACTTTGATTTGCATTTACATTTGACATGAATTTGTGCATTCTAATTTGAACTTTGACATGTTTTCATCTCTCACTTCCTCTCATGCTATATGTGATTCATGTTTGCATTTTGGTGTACCATTCCCTTCATGCCATTTGCATCTCATGTATAATATGCTACTACCCATGTGCATTCATTAACCATTTCACATGTTATGCATTTATAATATGTCATTTTGTGTACTTAATTGAACATGTTTCTCTTTTCTTCTACTTCATCTTATCTCTTCCACTTGCACTCTTCTATTCTTGAATTACATGATGGTTCATATGCTTTGTAAGACCTTTGTGAGTTGAACTTAATTCTGACCTTGACCTTTCATGAGGCATAAATGTATGATCACTTTGCATTTCCACCCATTCTTCATCTATTTCTTCTATGATTCACTTCTTTAATGTTTAGGACATTACTTGTACATAGTTGATGTGTGTTTGATGTCTTAACATTAGAGAGCACTCTTGTTGTTTATATTCTGACTTTGATTAGTTTGTATCTCTTAGGATCCCATTTCCTTGGTTCTTAATTAATTTGATCATCACTTGTTGTTTCTTCCTTTATTTCATACTTGCAAATATTGTGAACTAACCTTTTCATGTAGGTGCATGGTAAGTAAGTGTGGGGACATAGTTCCACCTACACTCATCTCCCTCATCTTCTCTTATTTCATTTAATTAATTCAAGTTGTGATTTTGATAAGCATTGACATGCTTTCCTTGCATAACTTCTTCTTCATCCCTCTTTAAGATCAACTTAACTTCCATTTTGGAAGTAAGTTGTTTCTTTTGCTCTTCTTCTTCTTTCTTTTAGAAGTAGGTTTCTTAAACCCCATTAACCATAGGATCTCCAAGCATGCTAACACTAGGGTGTCTCTTAGTCTCCCCTTAGTTTTCACCTTTACCCCTCTTTTGAGTCACTTCTTCTTCTCATCTCATAATAAAAGCAAAAAATACTTAATAAAGGCATAACAAATATTGTATTTAGGCCTTTCATGTGGGAACAAGGAGGTGAGGGGTCTTCTCTCATTTCTTTGGGGGAATGTTTAGCATACGTACCATCTGGGGACGATGTGCTAGGCATTCAATCTCACATGAGGGACTTAAATACAATGTATGTTACAAAACACCAAACAATCAAAACACTCCTTCTTAAAAGACAAAAACAAACAATAACGTCTTTCCTTCGGGAACTATTCTCTCGTCTCACTCATTCTCAACGTACGAACGTGCTTCTCCTTGTTCTCTTGCAAGACGGTAACGCCTAAGTCTCCATACAGCGAGCTGCAACACCTGAGCTAAAACGTCAGCCGTTCCATAAAAAACACAAACAACCTATCCCTAGTGAGGGGAACTACGTCGCTCTGATTCTCATGCTCCCGATGAGATACGTAGGCAGTGGGGTAGGGCCCATTTGAGTACTTCTTTTATTTTCCCTACATTTGTTTCTTTTTCTCTCTTTTTTTTTCCGTTCTCCAGCTAGCAGTTCCTTTTTCAGCATCCTTTCCTTACACCCTTTAATCGAGACAAGCAAGCGTGGATCCCATCGGGTACGATGGACGCGTGGGGGTGCTAATACCTTCCTCGCGCGTAACCGACTCCTGAACCCAGTTCTCTTGGTCGCAAGACCATGCTCTTTCCTTTCCCTCAGGTTTACGCAGTGGTTCCTTTCCTTCTCTTGGGATAAATACACATTGCTGGCGACTCTGTTTCGGTGCCACTTTCGCGTTTGTACTTGGATGAAAATCCCGGGAGCGACATTCACGACAACCTTCACAAACTCTTCAATACACGAACGAAACACCTAATCCCAAAATCACCACCACTACATAAACCGCTGTTCAACAAGTTGACATTGCCGACACAACACCACCGCGCCACCGAGCGAGATCGAGGGAGAAGTCGAGGAGTGAGAAGTCCGAGCTACTTTCAAGTTTTGTTTGTTTTATTCATCATACCTGATCTTTTTTCCATGTGTTTATTTTGATATGGTTATGTATAGGTTGTTTGTGTGTGTTTATAATATATGTTTGTGTGTGGCTATAAACTATGAATTTTGTTGTGTTGTAATTTCATGGTAAGAGAGAAGAAATTTTAGCTTTTTAGAAAAAATGATGATGAATGAGATACAAAGACTGAGGAACTAGCACAAATTCTATTTCGTTTGTTTTTTTTTTCCTTTACTATAAGTATCATACAATTTACCTTTCGCTTTTATTTTATTTAGTTCTTTTAGCTTTTGCTTTTATTTTATTTTATTTATTTTATAATTTTTATTTTTATTTCTTCTTTTGTTTTAATATGTAGAAAATATCAAAAATATATTTTATTCTTTTGTTTTATTAGGTTTGGTGATATAAAAGAAATTATTTTAGTAGTTATTTTTGTAACATTGAAAAATATTCTAATTATTTTATTTTTAACACTTTTTATTTTATTAGTTATTTAATATATTAAAAATGTAAAAATTTTGTTTTAGTTTTTAATTTGAAAAGATATTACAAATAATTAGATTGTGGCATCCTGTTGATCTTAATTTTTATACATATATTTATCTTAGCTTGTTTTGGATTATATAAATATCATTAGTTTGAAAGGTTCGTGAACACATACTTTACGTTTTAGATTCTTGTGTACACAAACTGTTAGTTTTCTTTTACATACATATTTTAACCTTTCTAAGTTATATACTTTGTGATTTGTTTAAGTTGTTCTTTTTGTTTTTTAAGAATTTTATTAATTTTATTTTTAATTTTATTTATTTTATTTTATTTATGTTTCCCTAGATACTTTATGTTTTCAATTTTATATATAAATTTAGTTTTAAGTTTTAAATTAGAAATTTTGCTTAGTTAGAATTTTAAGTTAATTAAGATTTAATCATTTAGTTTTAATAATGAGTATAATTTAGAATTAGGATTAGTTTAGAATTAGTTAACTAGTTTTTATTAGAATTTAGTTAATAGGTTTTTAATTAAGCTTTAGTTTTAATTAATTAATTTTAACTAAATAATTTTAGTTTTAGATTTAGTTTAATTAGATTTTAATTATTAGTTATTTTAGAACTAGTTTTTTTTATTAGAATTAGTGAATTAGTTTTTTATACTAGCTTTTACTTCTTTAACTTTTTAATTAGATTTTAATCTTTTTAGTTTAATTAGGTATTTAATTAGATACTAATCTTTTAGGTTGTGTTTCGCTTAAGACTTTATTTATTTCTTGAATTCATCTTGACAATTTGCTTTAATCAATTTCTGATGTTCATTCTGAGTTTATTTCTTTTTGCTCTTGACTGTGATTAGTCCCTAATTTCTGATGTTCACTTTTAATTTAGTTCTTGTTGCATTCACTGTATATATATATTGTTGTACATATTTACCTTACACTTGAGACTCGAGGTCTTCCTTCTTGCCCTTCTGTTTTCCTGTTTCTTATACTTCATTCCAAAGGAAAGGACCCTTCCCATTGACTACCATGTCATTCCAGACAAAGCCTTGTCCATCATTCCTTCTTTATCTCACGCCACCGCGCGATCGAGACTTACCTTCCCTTTTAACATAACCTTAGGTGTGGAGTCGCCGCACTCCATGTAGGTGTCTTACAGTCAGACCCTACTTTCTCTTGGAACCTTGACCACAATCAAGAGTTCTTTACCCCCTTTGAGGGGAACTACGGACGCTCTTATTTCTCAAAGTTTCTTTTGAGAATAAGTAGGCATAGGATTGCGAGATACCTTTTTATTTTTCTACTTTTTGTTTTTCTACCTTTTTCTTTTTCCACCTTTTCTTTTTTCCACCTCTTCTTTTTTTAACCTTTTCTTTCTACACCCTTTTACCCTTTAGTGTGGTGAACTACGGTTGCTGTGATTCTTTAGTCAGATACGTAGGCACAGGATGCGATGTCTTGGCGAGCAAACTTAGTGTACATACCCTTAGGTCCTTAGTTTTATTCTTAGCACAGATCCCTTAGAAAGAAAACATAACATAACACAAATTCAAACAAGAGGTTCCTGTAAAGTACTACAGATACTTAGAGTGTTAATACCTTTCCTTAGTATAACCAACCCTCGAACCTAGATTCTCTTAACTTAGGGTTTTCATTATTTACCCTTTCCTTTGGATAAATCAAAGCTCGGTGGTGAATTTCAAAGATGTGTGATGCAAGTTAATTAATAGCTTGTTATCCGATTCTCACCACAACAGAAAATGGCGACTTCACTGTGGACGAATATCCCCTAAGAGGGTTAAGCCTATCTTGTTTGTCTTTGTGTTATTTTATAAGTTTGCTTGCTTGTATACCTGTACATATTTATATCTGTATATATACCTGTTGTGCTTGGGTTTTTCTGTGTGTAGGGTTGCTACCTTGAGTGGTGAGGATAAGTCCTAACCCGGACTTAAGAGTGAACTTATAATAGGATAATGGATATAGTCAAGGAGACTTCGAGGGAGTAATCCCAAAAGAGTTGACTTGAGATTCCACACTCAGTTGAGGCCCTCTTGAGGGTGGCATATGTTGAACGAGAAATCGTGAATGTATTGCCACTTTCGACCTGGTTGCCCATGAAACGGATAACCATTAGTTACCTTTAACCCCACTTGGCCTCTTAGGATGTAGTGCGGTGACTATGAGGGAGTAATCCTAAAATAGTTGCCACGCGATACTACACTCAGACGAGACTCTCTTGAGAATATTATTGACTACCAAGTAATTGGGAAATCGATAATATCCAAAAGATGGGTTGTCGACTCTGGGAACTCTTTAGAACTTTGTTCTACGAATACAAGAACCCTAGTACACACCCTGTGGTTGGTTCTTTACCCAGACTCCATGTTGTGATCTCGAACCCTCGATCTTATTGCATGTGTTTTGCATCCTGTTTGCATTGCATTGCATATCATTTGCATTTTTGCATGTTTCATTACATATGTCTATTTGTCCAGTGGCTCATTTCCAGCTGTCTCTATCTTCCAAAGTCTGTCTGTGAGTCGTCAAGCTGATTCCTCGACACCGATACCGGACTAGAGCTAACTACAGACGCAAGATGTCAGAGCAAGAGGCACACAATACTGAGGTCCGAATGGAGATCGACGACCTTAAGTCGAGCATGACTAAACTCACTGAGATGCTTCAAGTTTTGATTGCTAGAGGAGAGCCTCCCCAAAGAACTGTCATTCAGGAAGTTTCAAGTGCCGAACCTCCACCGGTTCAAATGCCACCTTCAACTTGGCTCGAGTTTGGTTTGCCACACAACTATTCTCCACCGATTGTATCTACTGCTATGGTTGGTCAGACTACTATGCCTGTATTTCAAGCTCCTGTTTTCGCCGAGCCCAGACCTACAGTCCATGCCGTTTCACAGACTGTTTGAGCTCCCTTTGAGAATCCCCTCTTTAAGTACAATGCTGTCAGTGCTCAGGGTGAAGACTGTGAAGACTTTGTTGAACCTGAAGTTGTCCGTGAGCAGTTTCAGACCTTAGACAAAAGACTCAAAGTTGTTGAGGGTACTGACTTCTTCAATGTGGATGCAGACAACATGTGCTTAGTATCTGATCTTGTTATGCCTGCTAAGTTCAAAACTCCAGAATTTGTGAAGTACAAGGGACATTCTTGTCCAAGGGCTCATTTGGTCATGTATCTTCACAAGATGGCCGCTGTAGCGCGATTTTTATGGTTTCGAATCACTATCGCTTTGGCACTATAGTTCGATTCATTTTTTATCCTGTGAATTGATTAAGGAAGGGAAATAGATGTCTCCAATTAACCCTGCTTGCATACTGAGGTTGAACAGTCAAAATTGTTGGTTTACAGATGCTATCAAAATAGGAGGGTTCTTCTTTAGGGTTATTTTCTTAAGAATACAAGTGTCTGGATTATTTGCGAGGTTTTTGGTAAGATGTTAGGTCTGATGCTTTTTTATTGATGTATGGAGGTACTGGATTTTGAGTTTTTGATTAGTATGCTCTCTAAGATTTTGCAATCTTATGCCTACGTATTCCCGTTTAACGAAACAGGGAAATCAGAGTGATCGTAGAATGGGAGGAAATAGTTGTTTTGTTGTCTTGTTCAAAGCCCAAGACATGAAGTTAAAGGTGGTTTGTATCTTGTTCAAAGCCCAAGATGTGAAGCTAAAGGGTTTTGGCTGAGAGAGAATTTGTCATCTCTAAAGAGGAGTTGTTGATGTTTGTATGCTGTGAGCAAGGCACAAATTTGATGCTAAAAGGTTGATTGACTCAACCGGGGTTTTCTTTATACAAAGCCTAAGATGGGGCTAGAAGTTTGACTTTTCCGGAGGAAAATGTTCTTTCTGTCTTGTACAAAGCCCAAGATTGAGGCTAAAAGGGATTTTGACTCCGCTGGGGAGAATGTATCTTGTATAAAGCCCAAGATGGAGGCTGCAAGGGTTTGACTCAACAAGAGAGTACTTTTATCTGTCCTGTATAAAACCCAAGACGGAGGCTAAAAAGGTTGACTCAACAAGAGAGTCTTGAATAAGTGATTAACTCAACCAGAGAGTCGGAAGGTTGTTTGACTCAACAAGAGAGTCTTTTATACTCAACAAGAGAGTGATTTGTTGTCTCATACGAAGCCCGAGATAGAGGCTAAAAGGGGATTGACTCAACAAGAGAGTCTTATATACTCAACAAGATAGTGTTTTTCAATGTTTTGTACAAAGGCCAAGACGGAGGCTAAAAAAGTTTTACTCAACAAGAGAGTCTGAAAAGGTTAGCTCCGCTAGGGAGAATCATATGTACAAAGGCCAAGATGAGGTTGTCTTACTGCTGAGGATTATTGAGATCTTGAAGCGGGTCCAAGTGTGGGGAACTCTCATAAGAGAGACCTGGTTTCTGCTGGAGATTGATCCAGAGTGATCGGTATTTTTTTTCTTTGAACTTGAGAATGTCTTTGAGACTCAAGAGTTTTAGACTGTCCAAGTCTAGAGTTTTATCTTGTGTACAATGCCCAAGAGAAGGCACGGGCATTAAGGGATGAGTATCAACCCTACAATGGCCAGAGTTTTGACGCGGGAAAGACTGCTCTAGAAAAAGATGACTAAGTTCTGTCTTATACCTTTAAGAGGTCGTCAGGGTCCTTGTATTAAGCCCAAGAGAAGGCATGAGAACTTCTAAGAAGCCAAAGGGTCCTTGTACAATGCCCAAGAGGAGGCGGGGATGCTTTTAGGAAGCCTATGGGTCCCTAAACCAAGAGAAGTTCAAGAAATGCAATTCACCGAGAAGAGATCATTCCAGGAAAGTTCGAGGATTTGGAAGAAACTCAAGAGATGCCATTCACGGGGAAAATATCATCTCTGGGGAGTTAGAGTTCCTTTGACAATTTCTAAGGGTGACAGTCTGAGAAAAGGTTCACCGAGAATACTGCCTTTCTCTTTGTTCCATATTGTTTACCCCCAAGAGGAGGGAAGACTGTATCTGGAATCCTACGGGGAATCTAGTTTTGTTTGTATTTAAGAGTGACCAACATAGCTTTACCTAGTTCTAGACGTAGTTGTCGGGGAAAACTCTAAATAACTATACTAGTATTACACAGTGGATATGTGACAAGTATATAAAAGGATGTGAAAGAAGACTTACAATGAAACAGCCCCACAATACAGTTTATATACATATGAAAGCGGTAAATGAATGCGGATAAACACTTACCTGTTGTAGAGCTTCCATGTTGTTTGGTTAGTTGTTCAACAAAGAAATTAAAGAAAGTTTTGATGACAACATATATTTTAATTCAAAATCAAAGGAGAGAGTGCTTTGAAAAGATTGTTGGGGCTTACAGCTCAAGGAGAGGCCCAAGTTTTAACGATGATCGCACCGTTGTTTTGTAAACTGTACAGAGGGACTTATACAATACGTGAGGCCCAAAAAGTTTTTATGTACAAGGGGATGGGTCTTACACTCTATTAGAGGCCCAAATAATTTGCTTGAAAATGGCGATCGTGCCGAGGTTTTCTTTTAACGCATATGGACTTATACAATATCTGAGGCCCAAAATGGTTTTAGTTAAAAGGGGATTGGGTCTTAGACTCTATTAGAGGCCTAAATATTTATTTTTGAAAAGGAATGAGACTTATAGCTCGAGGAGAGGCCCAGCTGGTTTTGTTAAAAAGGCGACGATCGCGCCGTTGTTTTTGAAAATACAGTGGGACTTATACGATGACTGAGGCCCAAAAAGTTTTGTATTTACAAAGGGGATGGGTCTTACACTCTAATAGAGGCCCAGATGATTGAAAATGATTTTTTTAGGGTGATTAAAATCAAAACCCTAAATTAGTTTCAAAATGTATTTTAATTAAATAAAAATTTAATTAAAATGATCAAAATTATCAAACATGTGTGAAAAACAAGTTGTAATCTTGGATTAATGTTTGAAAAATCATGTTTATATCCATAAAATGATTGGAGACCAATTAAATTTGGAAAATCAAGGAGAAACAAATATTTTAAATGTTAAAAAACAAATAAAAGATTAATTCTTTACAAAAATATCAAGTATATGAAATAAATAATGTTTTTGGAAATTTTTGGAAAAATAAAATATTTTAACATTTTTGTGAATTATTAAAAAAAAGAATCAACTCAAAATCATTAAAACTCAGAGAGAAATTAATTTTTGAACCAATTAAATAAAATCACAAAATTCAAATATTTGAATTTGTGAAAAAGGCGCCAAGAACATGGCAAGAACACGCGCGTGTTTTGAGTTTGGCCTGACTTGCATTTTCTATCCAATCTCACTAAATACTTGATGAAATCACACAATCCACATATCAATCTGCTCGTTTTCACCTCACGATCATGTCTATGGTCTTTAATTTCATTTATTTTAAGCATGGAATAAGAAATCAAGACAAAACCTCAAGAACCCTAAAATTTGCATGAAGGCTGAGAATTTTGATACATGATTCAAACAAAGCAATTAGATGAGGGGGAACATTCTATGCATGATTATGAACATTTGGCAAAAGTATTGTGCGAGAAAATATGCATAGATTAATAGATGACTAAGTTTAGGCTTACTTGAAGGTCGTGACAGCAAGAGCAATGTGATTTTTGTGTTAGAGGTGTTACAGATGATTTATGATGATCTGAACATCTTTCCTACACCATATGGAGTGTGTTTGAATGTTTGGACTTGATTGGAAATGGCTGGATCACTTCGTGGCATCTCAGCTGCAACTTGGTTAAAACCTTGAGCAACTGGCTGGTGATTCTAAGAAATCAGTGTTACAGTTGTTGTTTAAGTGTTTGGATCACTTCTATATGATGTTTATGAGGTGTGTGTATGATTGGTTTGGTTGGAATATCTCTCAAACTCAAAACCCGATAGTGACTTGCTTTGGAATGCAAATTTGGAAGTGAGAAGGTGATTTTGAGGAAAGCATTTGTTTGATGGCTTTGGTGTACTTAAACTGAGCACAAATGAGCTCTATTTATAGTAGAGCAAGTTTGTTTTGGCTGCAATAGTGAATGACAACTGCTGCTGAGGTTTGGCAAATATTGATCAATAGGAATCCAAGTCTCCTCTAGCCATTGGCTAGAGGTTAGAGCACAGGCTGCTGGTTCCCTAGTTCAGAGATCATCCTTGACTTATTCAGTTGGAAATGACTCAGTTCATGCCACCTTGGTGCATCCATTGAATGCTCCAAAACAAAATTGGAGTTTTGTCCCCTCTTTAGGGTTTTTTAGGTTTGGCATGCTATTTTTAGTTCCAAAGACTTGGGAGGCTTATGGATCAGTGTTTGTCCCTCCTTGGTCTCCCCCTGAGGTGTTCAGATGAATAAACTTGTTTGTCATTTGCACAAATTGCTCAAATCGAGCAAAATGCACAAATCTTCCTTGTTATGACAGTTGCCGCAAGGCATATTGCCACTGTCATAACTCTTAGCTCAAATGGAATTTCATGGGGTTATTGGACATTTTGGAAAGCTCTCATATGATACAACATATGTGTGATCATGGTTTGTCTTGACACTTTTTGGATCCAAGTGAAAAATGCCCTTACATTTTGGAAAAAGTGAAACAGATTCTGACTTAGTGAAAATTTCACTAAGTGTTGGAAAAAGTGACATTTCTTGTTTTCAGCCATTTTGATCCAACCATAACTCAAAATCCGTGATGAATTGGAATGAGGTGTAGTTGACACTTTTAAAGTATGCCATGAGATGTACAAATCCATCTTTGGATCAGCCCAAATGGTTGCTTGGATCTCAAGTTATGATCCTTGGAAGTTGGTACCCTAGCCACTTTGTTCCATAACTTAGAAAATTTCTAAGTTTTTTATGGTTACCCCTTTTACAAGTTATCTCACTTTTCTTGGTTTTTCTTGATGAATGATGATTCCAATCACACATTAACATCATTTTAGGGTTAGGGGACCATAATTGATCAAAAAATCAAAAAGTCAAACTTTGACTTTTGGGCACGGTTGACTTTTTATCAGATGAATTCCAAACTGTGCGATCCTCTATGAAATCAACTTCTTGACCTAAATCAAACTTGATGGATTGACTTCATAGGTGTTATAGGGTGTATTGAATCATGTCCCAAGGTTTGGGAGCATGTCTTGGTCAAAAGTCAAGGTACAATTTACTTTTTCCGCGAAACCCTAACTGTGGTTCTGGTGAACTTGAAACTTGTGAATCAAGCTTATTGGATCAATTCATTGTGGCAAATGGATCAATTTAGTGTATTAGGGACCCTCAAATCATGTCTTGAGGTTTTGGCTCATGCTTTGTCCCAAAAGTTAACTTAGGGGTGAATTAGGTCAAGAAACCCTAATTCCTGATTTTTGGTGAATGTATCCCCTGAGGCTAAATTGAGTGGATGATTGGGTTTATGATGTCTCTGGGAGAATCTTAGGTTGTGCTTTGAAGCATTGGCTCATGCCCAGAGGAAAATTTCCATTTGGAGGCCCTAGTCGACCAAAACCCTAATTTGGTGACACTGGCGATCTTGAGGCTTAATCCACTTGGAATGTTGCAGCCTTGTGCTTGATCCTTGATTTGGGAATCCTCTTGATCAATTTTGGATGTTTGAGAGGCTTAGACAAGTTGAGAATCATGTCATTTCTTGGTTGATCCTTTGTCTAAGAGCTATGAGAGGGCTTGAAACCCTAAGTTTGATTGTAGTGGATGCTCACCCATCTTTGGGGAGACTAATGAGGTATGATGGTTCATCCATATTATGATGATGATGATTTGCAGAAGGATGGGAAATCTTAGTGGTCAAAATTTGGGGTATGACAGCTGCTTATACCAAAAATCAGAAGCTGCTTATCCACTGTTTTCAGGATAGCTTGAGTGGGGCATCACTCAAATGGTATATAGGTCTCGAGCAAAACTCCATTCACTGCTTCCAAGATCTTGTAAATGCCTTCATGAAGCATTATAAGTATAACCTTAACATGGCTCCTGATCGCCGCCAACTGTAAAACATGACTCAGCACGAGAAGAAATCTTTTAAGGAGTATGCTCAGCGCTGGAGAGAGTTAGCTTCCCAAGTTGAACCTCCTTTGGCTGGGAAAGAGTTGACTAGAATGTTCATGGATACCCTGTCCCCATTCTATTGGGAAAAGATGATGGGAAGTGTTTCCTCCAACTTCACTGATTTGGTTACTATCGGCCAAAGACTCGAGGAAGGTCTTAAGAAAGGAAAAGTGTCAAAAGCAGCTGAATCTTCCAATGTTGTGAAGAAATCCTATGGAAACTTTCAGAGGAAAAGGGAAGATCAGACTAACGTTATAATGGTTGAAGTGAGAAGGCCTCGTCCCCAACCTCAGTATATTATTCACCCTATTGTTGCTGCTGTCACTCCCGTGGCTACTGCTCCACGACCAGCTAAAGCTTCCCAACATCCAACTGCAGGACAGAACCAGTACCGTAATAGGAATCAATTTGATATTATTCTCATGACATACACTGAGCTTTATCTTGGTATGGTTCAACAAGGCTTGATTACCACAATGCCTTTGCCTCCTCCTCCAAATCCTCTTCCAGCCGGCTATAGGGCTGATCTTCATTGTGAATACCATCAAGGTGGTGCAGGCCATAACTTGGAAGGTTGCTTTGCATTGAAGGCTAAAGTACAAGAGCTGATGAGAAACAAAATCCTCTCCTTTAAGGACAATCCCAATGTTCAGAGCAATCCTCTGCCAGGGCACGCTAAGTGAAGCTTCAGTCGACCTCAGCTCAGCTACTTCTTAAAGACAAGACAACTCATCCTTGTGTTTACCTAGTCACTGGGCCTTGTTTCTTATTGTTTGCATTTTCCTTATTTTGTACTGGATGTTTGCCTTCAAATTATGTTTGTGCTTTCGTGATTAATGAAATGAGCATTGCAACTTTTGATTCAATTCATTTTGTCCACTATTTACATCTTTATGCTTTCTTTTGCAAAATATTTTTTTTGAATATGCAAAGATTGAAGGGAGGATGATGAAAACATTATACCTAAATTACTGTTAGTATGCTTTCAAATAACTTTGCTGACGATGTAAGGCATTGTTTCAATTCCCAAACACTGGAGAAATAAGAAAAATAATCCCTCGTTAACCCCTTCGAGCCTAGAAGTAGGAGTTTTCTTTCTTTAAAAAAAACCCGCAATCTTAACCTGGGGCAGGGTAGTTCTCAGTTAACTTGGTTGTGCGTCCATACAAAAAACCTTTCATATAATGGTGGCATTCACAAAATTTTGCTTCGCACAGAGCAAGCAAGTGTTGAAGATGTCCCTCAAGTCAAATACCAATGATGGTTCACTGAAATCATTAAGTTGTTTAGTCACTTTCCTTACCCAAAGAATGAGTCGAGTCCCTTTCAAGGCAAAAGCTAAGAAAGATGGGAAGCTCATGACCTTGTCTTTAAAAAAAAAGGGAAGAAAGAAAAGTTTGTATGACAACCCAAAAAGAGGAAACCTTTAAATTTTCATCCTGAAAGTCCTCAATGGCAAACAATTTTGTAAGGAAGCAATGACTGCCATTTCAAAGTCCCTTAACTTCTGAACCATCATCATTACTATCATCAGTGCAATTCCTAACCTGTGGGAACCTGAGTGTAAAGTCTGAGTTAACTAAGCGTAGGATCGGTAGTTCATCACGAAGTTTGGGTGGGTACAAATAAACTTTGAGCCTTTATCCTTTGTTTCTTAAACCATGAATCAGGCCACGTTACAACACTCAAAAGACCTAACTGAAGCAAGGTTATTTTGAAAGCATACTACAGCAAGGTTGCGAAACTGACTCCCAAATATCTTTGCAGGTCACTACACTGATGCTTTACCTTTCACTTTTAAATGTCTTGAACCGCCATGTTCAAACCAGTGACTCATTGTTTTGCATCTTTCAAAAAAGGATTTGATTTCAAAAGTTGCATGAACTCTAAAATTACCATGTTTGTACAAATACTTTTGTTTGCGAACTGGCTTTTCTCTTAAGGAATTTTCAAACAGTTAAGAAACTTGGTCGATGATCCTATCAGGGGCAAGTTCTTTCCAAATCCTGTTGAAGAATCAGTTCAAGATTTGTTCAGAGGCAAGTCCTTCTCAGAATTGGTTCATCCAGAAGACTTTTCGAGACTCCGACTGGGGCAAGCTTTTCAAAAGTACCATGAAACAGCCATTCCAAGAATCAGACAAGTTGAAGCAATGATCAGCTCATCTACAACAGTCAGCTAATCTGGGGCAATTTACTTGAAGAATCCCCAAACGGCTCTTCATCCTTCCTACAAGGATCACCAACTTGATACAGTTTACCAGTGTGGCAAAGATGTGTTCAGAAATAGCATCTCTAGTTCCCAAGGAGAATGGCAGTGATCTCCGTGTTAAGGAATCAGTCTTCCAGTCTTGTCTTCTCACCAAAAGAGTCGAGTTGTGTCGTCAGCATCTGCATCCGCATTCGATCAGATATCATAGTATAATTCATATACATATATATATCATGAGTGTTTCATCCTCATTTTCATTTCTCCCGAGGTCGTGTTGTTATTCGCGTCTTACCTTGTGGTCAAAGTCCAATTTACTTGGCGCCTACCAAAACGTTACATGTCCTTTCATTCAATGTCATTCATGAATGTTATCGTTTCCTTATGCATCTAATCCTGTTATTAGATTTTTGTCTTCTTTCATTCCAATGTTATTCCTGGATCTTTATATTCTCTAACTCTAGTGCCATTCCTGGATGTCTGTCTCTTTTGATCTCCAGTGCCATTCCTGGATATCTTATTCCTCTTGTTTCTCCCAGTGTTACTCCTGGAAGTTTTACCTCTCTTCTGTAATCACCATCAAATTTTCCTGGATATCTTTCAATGTCATTCCTAAAAGTCTTATCTGTTCATTCAGTGCCATTCCTGGATGAGTTTTCTCCTTTGCATTCAGTGCCATTCCTAGATGTCTTTCTCGCTATAATTCGATGCCATTATTGAATATAGTGATTTGCCTTTACTTTCAGTGCCATTCCTGAAAGTTCACAGTTATTCAATGTTGTCTTGGATACGGTGATTCTTTTATCCAATGCTTTCTTGGGTATCTCTTTGCTTACATTCATCCAATGCTTTCTTGGATTTTGTGATTCTTTTCATCCAATGCTTTCTTGGATCTCTACCTTTCTCTCGTTTATCTGATGATTTCTCAGATATTGTGATTATACCTTTCATTCAAAGCCATTATTGGATGTATGGTGTCTTCCTGTCCAATGCTTTCTTGGATCCTTACCTTTCTCATTTTCATCTGACGCCTTCTTAGATATTATGAGTCTACCTTTCATTCAAAGCCATTATTGAATGGCTGGTGTCTTTGTGTCTGATGCCTTCTCGGATTACATTATCTCATTTGCGTCTGATGCCTTCTCAGATGTTATGAGTCATACCTTTCATTCAAAGCCATTATTGGATAACTGGTGTCTTTTGTCCAATGCTTTCTTGGATTTCTACTTTGTTCACATTTATCTAAAGCCATTATTAGATATTGTGATTTATAGCTTTCATTCAAAGCCGTTATTGGAAGACAGATGTCTTTTTATCCAATGCTTTCTTGGGTATCTATTTTGTTCACATTCCTCAAATGCTTTCTTGGATACTGTGATTCCTTCTATATCCAATGCTTTCTTGGATTTCTATTTTGTTCACTTTCACCTGATGCCTTCTCAGATATTATGAGTTTAACTTTCATTCAAAGCCGTTATTGAATGATCGGTTTCTTTGCATCCAATGCTGTCTTGGTTCCCGGTTTGTTCACTTTCATCTGATGCCTTCTCAGATATTGTGATTTTTCCTTTCATTCAAAGCCATTATTGGATGTCTGGTGTCTTTATCCAATGTTTTCTTGGATATTATGGTTTCTTTTACATCCAATGCCTTCTTGGATTTCCCTTTTTATCTCATCCTCATCTGATGCCTTCTCGGATATTATGAGTTTACCTTTCATTCAAAGCCATTATTAGATGATTGGTTTCTTTGCATCCAATGCTTTCTTGGATCCCTGCTTTGTTCACTTTTATTTAAAGTCATTATTAGATATTGTGATTATTACCCTTCATTCAAAGCCATTATTGGATGTCTGGTTTCTTTTGCCATCTGATGCTTTTCCGGATGTGCCTTTCTCTTTCTGATGCTCTTCCAGATTGAGTTTTTGTTATCTGATTCCCCAGTGGAGACTGTCTTTCCGGTGCTGCTTCCACTGATGATCTTGTGTTATTCTTTTCTTTCTAAAGTGTCAGCCGGTCACGCTTGAACCCGTTGCTTTATCACCTTCAGATTTCTCTGGTTTGTTTCAGTTTCCCCAGTGTTGTTATCTTCCCCAGTGAGTTGGTTGTTCATTGTGTGGACTTTGTCCTTGCTCGCTTTCGTCTTCGTTTGCATTTTGCATTTACCATTCCATCATTTTCATCATATTAGAGTTCATGACATGTCAGCATTGTAGTGTCATTGCATCTAAGGGCAAAATTTTATGTTATCTATATTTAAATACCTTTCACCATGATTTCACGAGAACTATCACTCATGTCATCCGGTAAAGATATTTAAATAGTGGCAACTGTCATACCCCAAATTTTACCCTTAGATTCTTTGATCTTTTGCATTTCTTGTCTGCATTTTTGCATAATACCCAATTTATCAGCTGAAATAAATTTTTGGATTTACAGACGAGTCAGTCAAACTAAAAGTCAGTTCCGATTAATTTCAAAATTTGGCCAAACGCTGTATTTTTCTAAATTGTATATTTTTTGCTGATCATTTTGATGTATTCATTTTATTTTTTCGAGCAATTCGACACTGGTTCAATTATTTGTGTTTTACCATTTTTATTTTTACTTTAATTAATATATTTTTAATTAATTAGATTTTATTTAGTTTTTTTTTTATTTTGAATAGTTAGTTTCTTTTTCTTTTTCTCTTTCTTATTTTATGCTTAATTTTAAATTTCATTTTTAATATATATTTTTATTTCATTTTATTTCTCTCAAACTTGTTCAATAAAGTTCGAAAAGTTACTTTTATTTAGTACATTTCAAATCCCACAAAATCTGCAAAAAGAGATAGAAATCGCCCCCACACTTTTTGAACACGCCACCCACACCTTTCATCGCATGCACACGAATACCAAGAAAACCTCACATACACATGCCGAAGACACACATATTTTCCTTCATAATACACACTGCAGGATTTAAAACAACTATGATACCTATACTACACAACACAAGCATACACCAGACTGCTATGTACCACCATCCATGCGCATGACATAACCACGTCTTTCCTTCATAATAAAAGGCAAAAACACACTCAGTAAAACTCTAACCTTCTCCCATATTTAAATCACCTTTTCCTCTTCACTAAACACCTCACTTCACTTCCATTTTTGTTGGATGTAGTTCCTTAGCTCACCTTCCATTTCTTCACTAAAACAATCAAGACTCCATATATCATCTTCACTCATATTCCATGTTGCTACTCCACTAATCAACTTATCATTCTTCACCATATAACAAACCAAAACCACCTTCAAACATAAACAGCCACTGCCACACCATTTCCACCGCCTCCTCATTTGTTCTACATCACCATAAACAAGACACAAATCAACGAACACCATCACAGTACAAAACTCACCTCTCCTTTCTAGCCATCATCCGCCTCTTTTTCACGACAACCTTCATAAACTCTTCAATACACGAACGAAACACCTAATCCCAAAATCACCACCACTCCATAACCGTCGTTCCACAAGCTGACATTGTCGACACAACACCACCGCGCCACCGAGCGAGATCGAGGGAGAAGTCGAGGCGCGAGAAGTCCGAGCTAGTTTCATGTTTTGTTTGTTTTATTCATCATACCTCATCTTTTTTCCATGTGTTTATTTTGATATGGTTATGCATAGGTTGTTTGTGTGTGTTTATAATATATGTTTGTGTGTGGCTATACACTATGAATTTTGTTGTGTTGTAATTTCATGGTAAGAGAGAAGAAGTTTTAGCTTTTTAGAAAAAATGATGATGAATGAGATACAGAGACTGAGGAACTAGCACCACTTCCATTTCGTTTGTTTTTTTTTTCCTTTACTATAAGTATCATACAATTTACCTTTCGCTTTTATTTTATTTAGTTCTTTTAGCTTTTGCTTTTATTTTATTTTATTTATTTTATAATTTTTATTTTTATTTCTCCTTTGATTTTAATATGTAGAAAATATCAAAAATATATTTTATTCTTTTGTTTTATTAGGTTTGGTGATATAAAAGAAATTATTTTATTAGTTATTTTTGTAACATTGAAAAATATTCTAATTATTTTATTTTTAACATTTTTTATTTTATTAGTTATTTAATATATTAAAAATGTAAAAATTTTGTTTTAGTTTTTTATTTGAAAAGATATTACAAATAATTAGATTGTGGCATCCTGTTGATCTTAATTTTTATACATATATTTATCTTAGCTTGTTTTGGATTATATAAATATCATTAGTTTGAAAGGTTCATGAACACATACTTTACGTTTTAGATTCTTGTGTATATAAACTGTTAGTTTTCTTTTACATACATATTTTAACCTTTCTAAGTTATATACTTTGTGATTTGTTTAAGTTGTTCTTTTTGTTTTTTAAGAATTTTATTAATATTATTTTTAATTTTATTTATTTTATTTTATTTATGTTTCCATAGATACTTTATGTTTTCAATTTTATATATAAATTTAGTTTTAAGTTTTAAATTAGAAATTTTGCTTAGTTAGAATTTTAAGTTAATTAAGATTTAATCATTTAGTTTTAATAATGAGTATATTTTAGAATTAGGATTAGTTTAGAATTAGTAGAATTAGTTAACTAGTTTTTATTAGAATTTAGTTAATAGGTTTTTAATTAAGCTTTAGTTTTAATTAATTAATTTTAACTAAATAATTTTAGTTTTAGATTTAGTTTAATTAGATTTTAATTATTAGTTATTTTAGAACTAGTTTTTTTTATTAGAATTAGTGAATTAGTTTGTTATACTAGCTTTTACTTCTTTAACTTTTTAATTAGATTTTAATCTTTTTAGTTTATTTAGGTATTTAATTAGATACTAATCTTTTAGGTTGTGTTTCGCTTAAGACTTTATTTATTTCTTGAATTCATCTTGACATTTTGCTTTAATTAATTCCTGATGTTCATTCTGAGTTTATTTCTTTTTGCTCTTGACTGTGATTAGTCCCTAATTCCTGATGTTCACTTTTAATTTAGTTCTTGTTGCATTCATTGTATATATATTGTTGTACATATTTAACTTACACTTAAGACTCGAGGTCTTCCTTCTTGCCCCTCTGTTTGCCTGTTTCTTATACTTCATTCCAAAGGAAATGACCATTTCCATTGACCACCATGTCATTCCAGACAAAGTCTTGTCCATCATTCCTTTATCTCACGCCACCGCGCGATCGAAACTTACCTTCCCTTTTAACATAACCTTAGGTGTGGAGTCGGCGCACTCCATGTAGGTGTCTTGCTGTCAGACCATACTTTCCCTTGGAACCTTGACCACAGTCAAGAGTTCTTTACCCCCTTTGAGGGGAACTACGGACGCTCTGATTTCTCAAAGTTTCTTTTGAGAATACGTAGGCATAGGATTGCGAGATCCTAGCGAGCTACCTTTTTATTTTTCTACCTTTTTGTTTTTCTACCTTTTTCTTTTTCCACCTTTTCTTTTTTCCACCTCTTCTTTTTTTAACCTTTTCTTTCTACACCCTTTTACCCTTTAGTGTGGTGAACTACGGTTGTTGTGATTCTTTAGTCAGATACGTAGGCACAGGATGCGATGTCTTGGCGAGCAAACTTAGTGTAGATACCCTTAGGTCCTTACTTTTATTCTTAGCACAGATCCCTTAGAAAGCAAACATAACATAACACAAATTCAAACAAGAGGTTCCTGTAGAGTACTACAGATACTTAGAGTGCTAATACCTTCCTTTAGTATAACCAACCCCCAAACCTAGATTCTCTTAACTTAGGGTTTTCATTCTTTACCATTTCCTTTGGATAAATCAAAGCTCGGTGGTGAATTTCAAAGATGTGTGATGCAAGTTAATTAATAGCTTATTATCCGATTCTCACCGCAATAGAAAATGGCGACTTCACTGGGGACGAATATCCCCTAAGAGGGTTAAGCCTATCTTGTTTGTCTTTGTGTTATTTTATAAGTTTGCTTGCTTGTATATCTGTACATATTTATATCTGTATATATACCTGTTGTGCTTGGGTTTTTCTGTGTGTAGGGTTGCTACCTTGAGTGATGAGGATAAGTCCTAACCCAGACTTGAGAGTGAACTTATGATAGGATAATGGATATAGTCAAGGAGACTTCGAGGGAGTAATCCCAAAGGAGTTGACTTGAGATTCCACACTCAGTTGAGGCCCTCTTGAGGGTGGCATATGTTGAACGAGCAATCGTGAATGCATTGCATCTTTTGACCTGGTTGCCCATGAAACGGGTGACCATTAGTTACCTTTAACCCCACTTGGCCTCTTAGGATGTAGTGCGGTGATTATGAGGGAGTAATCCCAAAATAGTTGTCACGCGATACTACACTCAGACGAGACTCTCTTGAGAATATTATTGACTACCAAGTAATTGGGAAATCGATAATATCCGAAAGATGGGTTGTCGACTCTGGGAACTCTTTAGAACTCTGTTCTACGAATACAAGAACCCTAGTACACACCCTGTGGTTGGTTCTTTACCCAGACTCCATGCTGTGATCTCGAACTCTCGATCTTGTTGCATGTGTTTTGCATCCTGTTTGCATTGCATTGCATATCATTTGCATCTTTGCATGTTTCATTGCATATGTTTATTTGTCCAATGGCTCATTTCCAGCTGTCTCTATCTTCCAGAGTCTGTCTGTGAGTCGTCAAGCTGATTCCTCGACACCGATATCAGACTAGAGCTAACTATAGATGCAAGATGTCAGAGCAAGAGGCACACAATGCTGAGGTCCGAATGGAGATCGATGACCTTAAGTCGAGCATGGCTAAACTCACTGAGATGTTTCAAGTTTTGATTGCAAGAGGAGAGCCTCCCCAAAGAACTATCATCCAGGAAGTTTCAAGTGCCGAACCTCCACCAGTTTAAATGCCACCTTCAACTTGGCCCGAGTTTGGTTTGCCACACAACTATTCTCCGCCGATTGTATCTACTGCTATGGTTGGTAAGACTACTATGTCTGTATTTCAAGCTCCTGTTTTCACCGAGCCCAGACCTACAGTCCATGCCATTTCATAAACTGTTCGAGCTCCCTTTGAGAATCCCCTCTTTGAGTACAATGCTGTCAGTGCTCAGGGTGAAGACTGTGAAGACTTTGTTGAACCTGAAGTTGTCCGTGAGCAGTTTCAGACCTTAGACAAAAGACTCAAAGTTGTTAAGGGTACTGACTTCTTCAATGTGGATGCAGACAACATGTACTTAGTATCTGATCTTGTTATGTCTGCTAAGTTCAAAACTCCAGAATTTGTGAAGTACAAGGGACATTCTTGTCCAAGGGCTCATTTGGTCATGTATCTTCACAAGATGGCTGCTGTAGCGTGATTTTTGTGGTTTCGAATCACTATCGCTTTGGCACGATGTATGGAGGTACTGGATTTTGAGTTTTTGATTAGTATGCTCGCTAAGATTTTGCAATCTTATGCCTACGTATTCCCGTTTAACAAAACAGGGAAATCAGAGTGATCGTAGTTCCTCCTATTCTATGGGAGGAAAGAGTTGTTTTGTTGTCTTGTTCAAAGCCCAAGACATGAAGCTAAAGGTGGTTTGTATCTTGTTCAAAACCCAAGATGTGAAGCTAAAGGGTTTTGGCCGAGAGAGAATTTGTCATCTCTAAAGAGGAGTTGTTGATGTTTGTATGCTGTGAGCAAGGTACAAATTTGATACTAAAAGGTTGATTGACTCAACCGGGGTTTTCTTTATACAAAGCCTAAGAGGAGGCTAGAAGTTTGACTTTTCCGGAGGAAAATGTTCCTTCTGTCTTGTACAAAGCCCAAGATTGAGGCTAAAAGGGATTTTGACTCCGTTGGGGAGAATGTAGCTTGTATAAAGCCCAAGATGGAGGCAGCAAGGGTTTGACTCAACAAGAGAGTACTTTTATCTGTCCTGTATAAAACCCAAGACTGAGGCTAAAAAGGTTGACTCAACAAGAGAGTCTTAAACAAGTGATTAACTCAACCAGAGAGTCTAAAGGTTGTTTGACTCAACAAGAGAGTCTTTTATACTCAATAAGAGAGTGATTTTATGTCTCATACGAAGCCCGAGATAGAGGATAAAAGGGGATTGACTCAACAAGAGAGTCTTTTATACTCAACAAGAGAGTGTTTTTCTATGTCTTGTATAAAGCCCAAGACGGAGGCTCAAAATGTTTGACTCAACAAGAGAGTCTGAAAAGGTTAGCTCCGCTAGGGAGAATCATATGTACAAAGCCCAAGAGGAGGCTGTCTTACTGCTGAGGATTATTGAGATCTTGAAGCCGGTCCAAGTGTGGGGAAATCTCATGAGAGAGACCTGGTTTCAGCTGGACATTGATCCAGAGTGATCGGTATTTTTTTTCTTTGAACTTGAGAATGTCTTTGAGACTCAAGAGTTTTAGACTGTCCAAGTCTAGAGTTTTATCTTGTGTACAATGCCCAAGAGAAGGCACGGGCATTAAGGGATGAGTATCAACCCTACAATGGCCGAAGTTTAGACGCGAGAAAGACTGTTCTAGTAAAAGATGACTAAGTTCTGTCTTATACCTTTAAGAGGTCGTCAGGGTCGTTGCATTAAGCCCAAGAGAAGGCATGAGAACTTCTAAGAAGGTGAAGGGTCCTTGTACAATGCCCAAGAGGAGGCGGGGATGCTTTTAGGAAGCCTGTGGGTCTTACACGATGGCTGAGGCCCAAAAAGTTTTGTATTTACAAAGGGGGTGGGTCTTACACTCTAATAGAGGCCCAGATGATTGAAAATGATTTTTTTAGGGTGATTAAAATCAAAACCCTAAATTAGTTTCAAAATGTATTTTAATTAAATAAAAATTTAATTAAAATGATCAAAATTATCAAACATGTGTGAAAAACAAGTTGTGATCTTGGATTAATGTTTGAAAAATCATGTTTATATTAACAAAATGATTGGAGACCAATTAAATTTGAAAAATCAAGGAGAAAAAAATATTTTAAATGTTAAAAAACAAATAAAAGATTAATTCTTTGCAAAAATATCAAGTATATGAAATAAATAATATTTTTGGGAATTTTTGGAAATATAAAATATTTTAACATTTTTGTGAATTATTAAAAAAATAATCAACTCAAAATCATTAAAACTCGGAGAGAAATTAATTTTTGAATCAATTAAATAAAATCACAAAATTCAAATATTTGAATTTGACAAAAAGGCGCCCAGAACATGGCAAGAACACGCGCGTGCTCTGAGTTTGGCCTGACTTGCATTTTCTATCCAATCTCACTAACTTGATAAAATCACACAATCCACATATCAATCTGCTCGTTTTCACCTCACGATCATGTTTATGGTCTATAATTTCATTTATTTTAAGCATGGAATAAGAAATCAAGACAAAACGTCAAGAACCCTAAAATTTGCATGAAGGCTGAGAATTTTGATACATGATTCAAACATAGCAATTAATTGAGGGGAAACATTCTATGCATGATCATGAACATTTGGCAAAAGTATTGTGCGAGGAAATATGCATAGATTAATAGATGACCAAGTTTAGGCTTACTTGAAGGTCGTGACAACAAGAGCAATGTGATTTTTGAGTTAGAGGTGTTACAGATGAGTTATGATGATCTGAAAAGCTTCCCTACACCATATGGAGTGTGTTTGAATGCTTGGACTTGATTGGAAATGGCTGGATCACTTCATGGTATCTCAGCTGCAACTTGGTTAAAACCTTGAGCAACTGGCTGGTGATTCTAAGAAATCAGTGTTACAGTTGTTGTTTAAGTGTTTGGATCACTTCTATATGATGTTTATAAGGTGTGTGTGTGATTGGTTTGGTTGGAATAGCTCTCAAACTCAAAACCCGATAGTGACTTGCTTTGGAAGGCAAATTTGGAAGTGAGAAGGTGATTTTGAGGAAAGCATCTGTTTGATGGCTTTGGTGTACTTAAACTGAGCACAAATGAGCTCTATTTATAGTAGAGCAAGTTTGTTTTGGTTGCAATAGTGAATGACAACTGCTGCAGAGGTTTGGCAAATGTTGATCAATAGGAATCCAAGTCTCCTCTAGCCATTGACTAGAGGTTAGAGCACAGGCTGCTGGTTCCCTAGTTCAGAGATCATCCTTGACTCATTTAGTTGGAAATGGCTCAGTTCATGCCACCTTGGTGCATCCATTGAATGCTCCAAAACAAAATTGGAGTCTTGTCCCCTCTTTAGGGTTTTTTAGGTTTGGCATGCTATTTTTAGTTCTAAAGACTTGGGAGGCTTATGGATCAGTGTTTGTCCCTCCTTGGTCTCCCCATGAGGTGTTCAGATGGATAAACTTGTTTGTCATTTGCAAAAATTGCTCAAATCGAGCAAAATGCACAAATCTGCCTTGTTATGACAGTTGCAACAAGGCATATTGCCACTGTCATAACTCTTAGCTCAAATGGAATTTCTTGGGGTTCTTGGCCATTTTGGAAAACTCTCATATGATACAACATATGTGTGATCATGGTTTGTCTTGACACTTTTTGGATCCAAGGGAAAAATACCCTTACATTTTGGAAAAAGTGAAACAGATTCTGACTTAGTGAAAATTTCACCAAGTGTTGGAAAAAGTGACATTTCTTGTTTTCAGCCATTTTGATCCAACCATAACTCAAAATCCGTGATGAATTGGAATGAGGTGTAGTTGAAACTTTTAAAGTATGCCATGAGAGCTACAAATCCATCTTTGGATCAGCCTAAATGGTTGCTTGGATCTCAAGTTATGATCCTTGGAAGTTGGTACCCTGGCCACTTTGTTCCATAACTTAGAAAATTTCTAAGTTTTTTATGGTTACCCCTTTTACAAGTTATCTCACTTTTCTTGGTTTTTCTTGATGAGTGATGATTTCAGTCACACATTAACATCATTTTAGGGTTAGGGGACCATAATTGATCAAAAAATCAAAAAGTCAAACTTTGACTTTTGGGCACAGTTGACTTTTTATCAGATGAATTCCAAACTGTGTGATCCTCTATGAAATCAAGTCCTTGACCTAAATCAAACTTGATGGATTGACTTCATAGGTGTTATAGGGTGTATTAAATCATGTCCCTAGGCTTGGGAGCATGTCTTGGTCAAAAGTCAAAGGTACAGTTGACTTTTTCCGCGAAACCCTAACTGTGGTTCTGGTGAACTTGAAACTTATGAATCAATGTTCTTGGATCAATCCATTGTTGAAAATGGATCAATGTAGTGTATTAGGGACCCTCAAATCATGTCTTGAGGTTTTGGCTCATGCTTTGTCCCAAAAGTCAACTTAGGGGTGAATTAGGTCAAGAAACCCTAATTCCTGATTTTTGGTGAATGCATCTCCTGAGGCTAAATTGACTGGATGATTAGGTTCATGATGTCCCTTGGAGCATATTAGGTTGTGCTTTGAAGCATTGGCTCATGCCCAGAGGAAAATTTCCATATGGAGGCCCTGGTCGACCAAAACCCTAATTTGGTGACACTGGCGATCTTGAGGCTTAATCCACTTGGAATGTTGCAGCCTTGTGCTTGATCCTTGATGTGGGAATCCTCTTGATCCATTGTGGATATTTAAGAGGCTTAGACAAGTTGAGGATCATGTTATTTCTTGATTGATCCTTTGTCTAAGAGCTCTGAGAGGGCTTGAAACCCTAAGTTTGATTGTAGGGGATGCTCACCCATCTTTAGGGAGACTAATGAGGTATGATGGTTCATCCATATTATGATGATGATTTGCACAAGGATGGGAAATCTTAGTGGTCAAAATTTGGGGTATGACAGATGCCCCTATTTAATCTTCTTGGACTCGAAGGTATGAATGGCGAAGGTATTCGGGCATTCAGGGTGCATGAAGATTAAATATCGGAATACCCGAAATTTTGATGGTGGTTATGAATGGTAGCTTACGCATTCATCTTCTTTTGCTAAGCGATGATGCTTAGAAAAGGTAAAACTTCCCCTCGATCCTGGTTTTCTACCAAGGAACTGGTATCAGTTTTCTTTTAAAAATAAACTTCCCCTCGATCCTGGTTTCCTACCAAGGAATTGGTCTTAGTTGCTAAAATGAACTTCCCCTCGATCCTGGTCTTCAGTCAAGGAACTGGTCTCAGTTGCTGAAATGAACTTCCCCTCGATCCTAGTCTTCAGCCAAGGAACTGGTCTCAGTTGCTGAAATCAACTTCCCCTCGATCATGGTCTTCACCCAAGGAACTGGTCTCAGTTGCTGAAATGAACTTCCCCTCAATCCTGGTCTTCAGCCAAGGAACTGGTCTCAATTTCTGATATAAACTTCCCCTCGATCCTGGCCTTCAGCCAAGGAACTGGTCTCAGTTTCTTTTGTCAGTAAACTTTCTTGACAAGGGACGTTGTTCGTAGCAGTTTTCCTCAAACTTCTCGCCGAATTTTCCTGGGGAGATGCCATTTGATGGAAAAAGATTTGATGTCAGACTTGCTGGGGACCCCATCTGTCTGAGTTGTAGAGGGGTACAAACTTCTCTGTTGGAGATGCCATTCGTTGACTCTACTAGGGGGAAAACGAGTCTCTTGAGAGACTGCTTTCGCTTGGGATTACTACATTATACTTTTCTCGGGATCTTCTCGGAGAAATGCCATATGATGTGATCCAATTTTGAGGTGCTGATGACCTTTTCGTCAGCGAATTTTTCAGAGAAAAACTACTGTACTGCCGAATCTCTGATTGAGAGGCTTTCTCTGGGGATTTTGCTTAATCCGGGAAAGCGAAGATATCATCTTCAATGGCGAAGAGTGATGTTTGTTGGAAGCTCTCTGGCTTTTTAGAGGTTCAAGTTATCAAAGTGGTCAAAGAACCACCTTCAATCCAGAAATAACTGGAGGAGAGATCGTTTAGATGATTCACTTCCTGACGAGGAAAGAACTGACAACTCAATTTGACAAGAGGACTTTTATTACTAGGGGGTAAGACCGATTAGCGTGGTAGTGATGCAATATGAACATGTATGAATCAATAATGCATGATGTATGTATGTATATGCTGACAAAACTGACACGACATACAGACTAGCGGATGAACATGACTGGATACTCGGCCACCGCAGGGAATGAAGAGGTGCCACTGGGTTCAAAATAGCAATTTGGCCTTGCTTGGGAGAGATAGTCCCCGTGGGGAACACCGTTGGTCGAGCTTAGGAGATAAGAACTCTGTCGGAGGGTGTCAGATGAAACAAGGTCTCTGACTCAGTTGATCCTTCGTTCAGGCGTACTGATTACGAAGGAGTACTTTGATTCTGCACTTTGAGGTTCAATTACTTCTGGAGAAGCGATCGATGTTCTTTCGATGTTCAACAGTCAAAAGAAATTGACATCTTTATTTTAAAAGCAGAAAAAGTTTGACAAGTAAATTCATTTTTGTTTTAATTCAAGAATCGTTAATCATATTAAAACGTCGTTATGTAAAGCTAAAACAAATAAGAATTGCAAACAAAAGCACAAGGGCTCAAATTTTATTGATAGGATGGAAATCAGCCAAACGCGTGATTCCATAGAGTATTTACAAAGTCTAGAAAATGGTAATTTAAGGGAAAAGGGCTATATTGAAACATAACGGCCGCTATCCTTCTACCAACTTTGAATTCTAGACATCCTAAGTTTCGGTCGAAGATGACCTTGACTGGAGTTTTCCTGATGGATGGCCTGACTGCTGAGGGATTCAACCTTGTCAGACATAGTTACTTGCCATTATCCCTAATTTTTGCCTGGATTGTACTCTGAGATTTCCAATCCACCGGGGTGATTTTTGATTATGTCTCTAATTTTTTCCTGGACCGCCCTTTTGGGTTTTTAATCCACCGAGACGTTTTTTTTTTGTTTTTTTTATTTAGGCAAAGTATTTCTTGACTACGTCAACATTTGTGGGGTAGGCAAATTCCTTACCATCCATGGTTGCAAGTCTCAAGGCACCGCCTGAGAAAGCTTTCTTGACCACATAGGGGCCGTCATAATTCGGAGTCCACTTGCCCCGGGAATCAGTGAGAAATGATTGTATCTTTTTGAGCACGAGGTCTCCTTTGCTGAAGACGCGAGGTCGGACCTTTTTGTCAAACGCCTTCTTCATTATTTGCTGATACAACTGACCATGGTATAGAGCCGTTATTCGCTTTTCTTCTATCAGATTTAGTTCTTCGTGTCGGCCTTGACACCATTCAGCCTCTGTTAGCTTAACTTCCATCAATACCTGGATTGATGGGATCTCTACTTCTATGGGAAGGACTGCCTCCATGCCATATACTAGAGAGAAAGGGGTTGCCCCTGTTGAAGTGCGGACAGATGTGCGATAACCGTGAAGAGCGAAGGGTAACATCTCGTGCCAGTCTTTGTAGGTTATAACCATCTTTTGAACGATCTTCTTGATGTTCTTGTTATCCTCTTCTACCGCTCCGTTCATCTTGGGTCGGTAGGGAGATAAGTTATGGTGTTAAATATTGAACTCTGCGCACAGCTCTTTCATCATCTTATTGTTCAAGGAAGATCTGTTATCGGTAATGATCTGGCTCGGAACACCATAATGGCAGATGAGATTGTTTTTGATAAATCGGACCACCACTTGTCGGGTTACATTGGCATACGATGCTGCTTCGACCCACTTGGTAAAGTATCAATGGCTACCAGGATTAACCGATGTTCGTTCGAAGCCTTGGGTTCAATCATACCAATCATGTTGATTCCCCATATGGAAAAAGGCCAAGGGGAAGAAAGAACTTTGAGATGCGTTGGCGGTACATGGATTTTGTCTGAGTATATCTGACACTTGTGACATTTCCTCATGTACTTGTAGCAATCGGATTCCATGGTCAACCAGTAGTACCTTGCTCTCATAATTTTTCTCGCCATTGTGTGTCCGTTGGCATGAGTGCCAAAGGATCCTTCGTGAATTTCCTCTATCAGCATGTCTGCTTCTGGTCTGTCTACACATTGGAGCAAGACCATATCAAAGTTTCTCTTATAGAGTGTATCTCTGCTCAGAAAGAAGCTGTCTGCCAACCTTCTGAGGGTCTTTCTGTCCTTCTTGAATGCCCCAGGTGGATACTCTTGTTTCTGAAGGAAGCATTTGATATCGTGGTACCAAGGTTTGTCGTCTATGACTGCTTCAATCATGAAGATGTAAGCGGGTCGTTTAATGCGCATTATGTCAATCTTAGGCACGTCGTTCCATTGACCTACACTAATCATGAAAGAGAGAGTGGCTAATGCATCAGCCATGTGATTCTCTTCACGAGGGATATAATGAAACTCGATTCGGTTGAAGAATGGTAACAACTTTCTCTCATAGTCTTTGTAAGGAATCAGCCCTGATTGGTATGTGTTCCAATCTCCTTTGATCTGATTAATAACCAGGGCTGAGTCGCCATATACGTCCAAGTTCTTGATCCTTAAGTCAATCGTTTCCTCGAGACCCATGATACAAGCTTCGTATTCGGCCTCGTTGTTTATACACTTGAATGTTAGTCGAGCGGTGAAAGGAATGTGGGTACCCTGAGGCGCTATAATGATTGCCCCAATTCCGTTTCCATAATTATTGACAGCTCCGTCAAAGATTAGTCCCCATTGGGAACCTGGTTCTGGCCCTTCACTGGGTAGCGGTTCATCGCAATCTTTCATTTTTAAGTACATGACATCTTCGTCTGGGAAGTCAAATCCGACTGATTCCTGATCGTCAATCGGTTGATGAGCCAAATGATCAGCTAAAACACTTCCCTTAATGGCTTTCTGAGCATGGTACTCGATGTCATATTCTGATAACAACATCTGCCAACGGGCTATCCTTCCCGTGAGAGCAGGTTTTTCAAAGACATACTTGATTGGATCCATTTCAGAGATTAACCAAGTAGTGTGACGAATCATGTACTGGTGGAAACGTTTGGCTGCCCAAGCCAAAGCACAACAAGTTTTCTCAAGCATAGTGTACCGAGTCTCGCAGTCGGTGAATTTCTTGCTCAAATAATAGATGGCAGACTCCTTCCTTTTTGTTTTGTCTTGTTGGCCAAGTACACAACCCATGGAGTCTTCCAAGACTGTTAGATAGATGATTAGTGGCCTCCCTTGCACTGGAGGTGATAGAATCGGTGGGTTTAACAGGTATTCCTTGATACTGTCGAAGGCGGTTTGACAGTCTTCTGTCCAAACGCCGTCTTGATTCTTTTTGAGTAATTTGAAAATCGGCGCACATGTCGCGATCATGAGGAATATAAATCTAGAAATGTAATTCAAACGTCCCAAGAATCCCCTGACTTGTTTCTCAGTCTTTGGAGAAGGCATTTCTTGAATGGCCTTGACCTTGTCAGGATCAACCTTAATTCCTTTCTGGCTGACGATGAACCCTTAAAGTTTCCTTGAACGGACACCAAATGTGCACTTATTGGGATTCAAGCGGAGTTTGTACTTTCTCAGTCGCTCGAACAATTTTGACAGGTGGGTCACATGCTTCTCCTCTGTCTTAGATTTGGCAATCATGTCATCGACATATACTTCGATTTCTTTGTGTATAATGTCATGAAACAAAGTAGTCATGTCCCTTTGATAGGTTGCCCGGGCGTTCTTCTAATCGAACGACATTACCTTGTAACAAAAAGTGCCCCATGGGGTAATGAATGAAGTTTTCTCCATGTCTTTTAGCACCATTTTTATCTGATTATAGCCCGAGAATCCATCCATGAAGGAGAAGACTTTGAACTTTATTGTACTGTCTACCAGCATGTCAATGTGTGGTAAAGGAAAGTCGTCCTTTAGACTAGCCTTGTTTAGATATATGTAATCCACACACATTCTGACATTTCCGTCCTTTTTGGAACTGGTACGATGTTGGCTAACCATTAAGGATATTCTGATGTGGCGAGGAAACATGCGTCAATCTATTTCTGTACCTCCTCTTTGATTTTGATGTCCATGTCTGGATGAGTCTGTCTCAACCTTTGTTTTACTGGTAGATATTCTGATCTTAACGGTATACGATGATCCACGATGCTGGTATCCAACCCTGGCATGTCTTGATTGGACCAAGCGAATACATCAGGAAACTCTTTGAGAAGCTTTGTCAAACTTTCTTTGATAGTTAAACTGAGCAGTGCCCCAATCCTGACTTTTTTCTTTCTTCCTTTGAGCTCAAGTTGACTGTTTCCAACGGCTCTTTGTGAGGTTTAATGGACATTTCCTCTTGTCTGAGTAATCAGGAGATCTCCTCTGGAATTTCTTCGTCATCTTCTTCTTCAGCCTCAAATACCGGGAATTCAAAGTTGGGAGAAGGCATTGGATCGCGTGTTTCAACGAGGTTTAAAATAAACAATCTGCATGACGTGACGATTTGTGTTTAGAAGAGATAGAGAGAAATGCAAGAGTGTGTGCAGTGTATTTTTTTTACTGCTTGTTTTTATTATTTGTTGTTTTTAGGATTACCATTTTCTGAAAAACAAAAAGAGAAAACAACAATTAATGCGGAAATTACAGAACGACGTTTATTTATTTATGATTTTGTCGATTCATGAAACTACAACCCTATAAAACAAAACTATGTCGCTTTGGGCGAAGCGAAGAGGGATATTTACAGAAAGTGAGCCCTATCAAAACATCCGTTTCACCTGGGCAGGGTGAAAGGTTAAGACAAATACGGCAATTACTTTGACTTATGAACGATCTTCAGAACATCGACAGCAACCCATTGGCAGAGAACTCCCCGGTGAATCACAAAGTCTGGTACCTTCTTTAATTTGTCTTCAGAAATAACGCTGATTTCTGGTGGAACATGATCATTGGAATCTGTCTCCCAGGCAGAGTTGTCGTAGGAGGATTCCTCAGTTGTATTTTTCATAGCGTTTGTGCTCTCAGGTATATCTCCTCATCCAGTGGGTTGGATGTCTTCGAGCCTGATACGAGAGTTTTCAGGAGCGGTATACTTGACTAAGAAGTCATATTTTCGACTCGGTTGTCCTAAGGTGTCCCACACTTCTTTGGAACTGGAGGAGTCATCCCTTTCGATGACTTTGACCTCGGGAAAAGCATAGTTAATGAATTCTAGTCCTGCAAACTTTGTAAATTCACCGTCGCACTAGATATTTTCCGAATGACCTGAGTGTTGATCCCATGACATGGTGGGGACGCAGGTATTTTTTCCAATGACGCTCAGCTGATTTTCATTGTTCGACTGATTTTCTTGCCCCAAGTCTCCTGGGTACGGCTGCCAGATAGGCAAACCATCCATCGGGCCATAGTAGTTGTGGTCAAAGTTGTATTTCATCGGAGTGTCTTCCTCTAATGAATTTGGCGGAGCACGACATCCTTCCAGATCACAATCTCCGTATATCATTTTGACGTCTGACCTCGGTATAAATCTCGGACTCTGTGCGGGATAGCAAAATGGCGTAGGCACCTCTTCCTGAGACATATAATCGTCCTCATTAAGATAGGACTTCCATTCCTCATCTGTGTCGGAGGAATCTTCCTCGTTGATGGTATGTACTTCTTGAGACATTGGGTGAAGGAAACCTCCACTATGGAAGAAGTTCTGAATGGGATGAAGACTTTCATCGTTAGCAGCTGTCTGGGTACAGGTTGCGGAAAAACCAAGACCCTTCTTTGTTTTATTATCAGTAGGAATGACAAGCTGTCCCCATCCCTTTGCATTGTTACTCTCAATTACTTTGAGAGCATCTTTGTACGAGGAAACCGATGTTCCTCTTTCTGATTGATTCTTATTGCTCACCGAAAACGCTTGGAACTGAGTTCCAATAACCTCCTTGGGCTCTACACCAATGGACAATGAAAGGTTACTCACAAGCAAGGCATGTTCTCCGCAAACCGTGACAAGTTGGTCATTCTTGACAAACTTCAGCTTCTGGTGAAGTGTCGAAGTGACTGCCCCAGCATGGTATATCCAAGGTCTTCCTAATAAGCAATTGTATGTTGGCCGGATGTCCATGACCTAGAAAGTGACTAGGAAAATGTGAGGACCTATAGTTATGGGAAGGTCGACTTTGCCGATAACTGTTTTTATGGACTCATCAAATGCTTTGACGACGACCTCACTGCCTCTCATCGAAGATCCTTTGATTGATAGTCGCATTAGAGTGGACTTCAGCATGACGTTGGGAGGCGATCCGATATCTACCATTACGCTGGCTAAAGTATCATCCTGACAGTTGACTGTGATATTGAGCGCCATGTTGTGACTTAGGCACTCTTCTGGCAATTCCTCATCACTAAACCCCAAGTTGTTGCAGGAAGTGATGTTAGAGACGATGTTATTGAACTGTCGTATTGAAACATCCTGTGGGCTTCAAAACTGAGCAAAAGCGATAACACTGAGATCTTTGAAGGAGTTTGTAACAGCTGATCAACAATGTTGTATTCACTCCTTTGGATGAGCTTCAGCATCTCATCATCGTTCTTTGAAAGGTCGGGATCACTAGATTGACCGACTGGTGGATTAGGAACTTCTGTGTGAGGTTCCTTTTCTCTGTTAGGTTCTCCAACTCCTCTGTTGAAGATTCGACCGCTCCGTGTTACTCGACTGATGTCTGCAATATTCACGACGGAGGGTAATGGAATTTCCTTTCCATTCTCAATTGTTGTTGCACCGTATTTGTAAGGGATCGCCTTAGTTGATTCATACGGTAACGATCCCGGTAGATAGATAACTACAGGGGCCTTCTGATTTTCCTGACTGTCGTAAGTAACTTCAATCAATTCCTGGTTAAGAACCTTCGATTCGTCAAGTAGAGGGATGATGGTACAAACATCTTTGGTCCTTTTGTGATTAGAGATCACGACAATATCCTTAATCTGATCAGCGAAATAGTCTGGCATCCAACTGATTGATCCAGAACTTGGACACAGTTGAATCTCCTTGGGAGCCAACTGACTTTGAAGGGCTGCTCGCACGAGATAGCATCCTTGATTATTTTCCGAGCAGACTCTACAGCGCTCGTAGTTATGCGGTGGCACCTGGCCACGTCCGCTTTGAATGCAGTGTAACCTTACCAGGTATATTTCCATAGATCGGACATCCTGACTTTAATGCCTAGTAGGGTTTCCGTTTGTCACACTTATTTGTTGCGTGTCTTCATCCATATAGATCGGAAGTCACCAGTGGTTTAATAAGTGTTGTAAAGTTCTTTGAACGAGAGTGCACCCTTGGTTATTTTCACGACATACTTTACAGTTATGATAATTATGCGAAGTCAGGAAACCGAGCTGGACTTGTGTAGCGTGTAACTCCACCAAGCTGGTATTCATCAAACGAATATCGAAGATTTGAATCATGTTCACTTGATACTGATTTCCATCGCGGTAATCCTGAATCCATCCAAGATCCATCTGACACTGGAGGGCCTCTTGTACGAAAGAGCATCCCTGTTTGTTTACCGAGCACGTCAGACAGGAATTGTAATCATGTCGTGGCAGATTATGATGTTGGCTTTTCCTTGAGTGCATTGCCACCAAGTTGACATTCATTGCATGGATGTCGTGGTTCTGAATGATGTTGGAACTTGTATAAGTCATGTTAACTCCACGAACTCGATGCTCTTGGATCCATCCGAGATCCAATTGTTCCTGTAGGGATGATTGCACCACAGAACATCCTTGATTGTTTTTAGAGCGGATATCACACTGGTGATAATTATGAGGTGGGACATGACCGTATCCACTCTGTCTACAATGCATCTTGACCAAGTTGGCCCTTAATAAGAGTACATCATGAATTTGATAGCTGTTGTTAGACTCTTCTTCTATCAAATTTACCGCAGCTTTCTCGTGTTGAGGCAACGGGTTTGTGAGAACATTAGGATTTGTATCCTTGAAGGATAAGACCCCGCTCCTAACAAGCTTTTGCACATCGGATTTGAAACCGAGACAGTTTTCTATGTTATGCCATGGTCCTCCTTGATGGTAAGGGCAAGTCTGATCTTCTTTGAACCAAAAAGGCAGATTTTCCGGTACTGTAAGAGGAGACCTGGTTTGGACGTGTCCCTTGACCAGAAAAAGTGGAAGCAGTTCTACATACAACATTGGTATAGGGTCGAACCCGGGAGGTCGTGTCGTACGATTGTTGTTATATGGAGGACGAGCCTACTGAAGAAATTGTTGTGTCCTTTGCTGATATTGCTGTTGATTTGGTTGGCTCTGAGCAACCTGAGGTTGATACGTAGGAACAGGCGCAGAGTTGATAGCAGGCGTTACGGCTGCTACTGGTTGGTACCATCGCCTTTGCTTTTCGATAGAGATATTTCTAATATCCTGCTCTTTTTTCTTAGGGAGAGCACTACCGTATCATTTTGTACTACTTGATGATTCTGCGTCTTTAACTAAACGTCCTTCTCGGACTGCTTCCTCCAGACGAACTCCCATGCCCACCATCTCGGTGAAGTCGATGGGCGCACTGGCAACCATTCTGTCATAATAAAATGAGCTTAAGGTTTTCAAGAAGATCTTTGTCATCTCTTTGTCCTCAAGAGGTGGACAAATCTGGGCGGCGATTACACGCCATCTCTGAGCATATTCCTTGAAGGTTTCCTTATCCTTCTGTGACATCGATCAGAGTTGATCTCTGTCTGGTGCCATGTCCAGGTTATACTTATATTGTTGAACGAAGGCAGCGCCAAGATCTCTGAAAGTGTCGATCTTAGTGTGGTTTAAACCCATGTACCATTTGAGTGCGGCACCGATTAAACTATCTTGGAAATAGTGGATCAGTAGCTGGTTGTTCTCTGTCTGAGTTGACATCCTCCGAGCGTACATCACCAAATGGCTTTGAGGGCAAGAGTTACCCTTGTACTTCTCAAATTCTGGCACTTTGAATTTGTGCGGAACTTTCACATTGGGGACCAAACAAAGGTCTGCGGTGTCTTTTCCAAATAGATCCTGATCGCGAAGGGCTTGTAGTTCTTTCTGCATTTCCAGGAACTGTTCCTAGAACTCATTCATTCTATCGAACATACTTTCGTTTCCACCAAAAGGTATCGGTGGGATCTGTCCTTCCGAGACAGTGTGTACCACGGGTGGAGGTATAGTCATCATGACAGTGACTCTAGGTCCTTCCCTCTCCCGAAGTTTGTAACCTTCAGGAGTTGTTGTCATGCCCCGGGCATCTTCGCTTTCCCGAAGTTTGTAACCTTCAGGCCCAGCGGCTCCTGTTGCGGTTCCCTGATCTTCAGTGATTGGCGAAACATATCCTTCCAGGATATAGTTAATAGGCATGCCCCAGGGACGATCTTTCGGCATTTTGTACCTAGGATCATACTTTTCCACTATGGACGTTGATGTGATCTTTGAGATCACAGTCCTTTATTGTTGCATCTGAGCTTCTGCCAGAGCTTGCATGTCGTTATGAAGCTTTCTCAGATCCTTTTTCAGAGTGTCAATCTCTTCCCTCATCTCTCTGTTCTCTTCCTCGAGATCATCCATCTTTTTTTGTCGATTGGCCCGAGTATTGTACGAATGAGACAGTTTGACTCTAGAATCGAGACGTAAACGTGAGATTTGCAAGTAAGAAGAATGCGTTACATGAGAATGATGAATGATATGCAATAATTATTTTTTAATTAATTTTTTTTGTTTAATCAAAATAAACTTCGACAATTGGATTACAAATATCAAACAGTGGGGAACCCCGTTTTATTGAATTCAAAGATTGCAAAAATGGGAATACAGTAGTTTACAAAGTGCTGCTAAAAGGAAAAGTCTAAACTAATGGGTCCCGAGTCCTCTCTGAAGCGAGCTCAGGTGTTGGTTCTGGTACTTTCCTTTTCTTTGACCGGGGCTCTTGAGCCATTGTCGGGTCGCCATTCCTTTGTCAAGTGAAAGGAGCGAGCAAATTCCTCTGGTCATCCTGATTTTCTACAGCATGTTGCTCTAAAATCTCGATCAGAGCATCTTTATCTTTCAATAGTTGCTGTATTTTCTTACACTCCACATTGAGAATACGGTACTTGTTCCTCCAAGACCTTTTCTCCTGCTGAACTTTGTTGAGAGTAACCTGAAGTTTTTCCGTATCAGACATAAAGTAAAGGACGGGATCCCTTAACAGAAGAACTTCCTGACGAGGGTAAGGCATCCTCAGCTTGAGAGCTCTAGTTTGTACCCAGTGGAGATAAGGCTCCACTGAGACACCGTCTGGTTTTCCTAGAGACTCCCGTCCTTTCCTGTGAACGTGTTTCCAGGCATGCACTATTTTTGTCTTTAGCGCTCTATCATTTTCTCCTTCCTTGAAGAAAAGACCTTCCAGATGAGCATTACGCAGGACATGCCTCATCGGGTATCCGAATTGACAACGAACTAAAACTAGATGATAGTTGATTCCTCCCTTAGTTCCTATAAGGGGTACATTTGGGAAATTTCCACAACGGTCGATGATTCTGATCCCGTCATAGATTCGATTGTACTAATCGATGTCAGAGTTGGTAAGAGACATGATTCTCTGCGACCAACGTAAAGTATTCTTTTGATCCCAAAATGCAGCAGACTTGGGTAAGTGGAAAGTGAACCATTTGTACAACAGGGGTACACAGCATGTGATCATTCCTCCACTGTACAAATTCCTTAAGTGTACAGAATGATAAGCATCTGCGAGCAAGGTCGGTACAGGGTTTCCAATCAGAAAAATCTTAATGGCGTTGATATCTACAAAGTTATCAATGTTGGGAAACAAAAATAACCCGTAGGTAAGAAAAACAAAGATGCTTTCGAAAGCGGCCAAATTCCCTATACTAGCAAAGTACAGAGCTTTCTTGATTAAGAAATGGGCTGGCAAACCCTGGATTCCACCCTTAGTGGTCATGTGAGTCCTGACTTCTGACTCGTCCAAATAGATTGCTCTTGCAATGGTTTGATCCTTTGGAATTTCTTCCAGTCCAGAAAAGGGAGCTTGATCAGTAATATGTAAATCACTCAGGTGAGAGTACTCCTCCAGTGTTGGTGCTAGTTGATAATCCGGGAATGTGAAACAGTGGTAAACCGGATCGTAGAACTGGATTAGCGTGGACATGATTCCTTCAATTACATTGACCCTTAACAGAGACAGCAATCCTCCATACTTGGCTCTGAAAGCCTCGGGGTTAGTTATCATCCTCGCCAGACCTCTTAAATCCTCTAGTTTTGGAACCTTGAAGGTGTACTTGTGAGTTTTCCTTCTACCGAAATCCATTAGCAATCTCTTTATCTGACATTTGCAATCATTGTCTTAGTTTAATTTGAAAAAGAGAGACTAGAAGAGAATATTTTTCTTTGTTTTTTAATGTTTTTTAATGAAATGAATGCATAAATGCAGCACACAAAAACATAGAAAAAACATGGGGTCAAAGGGTCGGTCTCATGAAGTCAAGGCTCTACCCATCCCCAAAGGTTTATACTGGTGATTTTTTCAACCTGTTCTCAAAACCATTGATCCCTCATCGGATGACGACAGCAAGCGGATCACCAAGCGAGCTGGTTCATCTTTAAAGTAATCTCAAATGAGGGTAGTATCGCGTGACAACTATTTCCGATAGCTTCCGCACTACAAAATGGTTTCAGTCTGCTAAAATCCTCAGCTTCTCGGATAACCCAATGAAACAATCTGCTTTCAACAACCAGAGTCGTATAGGCATTGAATTCGCAAAGGGCATCTCCACTAATTTAATGGTCGACCGGGACCTCTTATCTGGGATTCACTCCCCGTAAGATTACCCGTATAATGTCATCACTTATCTTAGGTGTATACTCAATCTTTCCAGATGCGGCATCACATGCATTCCCATTAGCAGAAAAATAAACACGGATATCAATTAGGAAAAGCAGTATATATAGTTGTCTTAACATCCTAGACCTCAGGTCTTATGATCCTATACAGATAATGACTCCCCAGCAGAGTCGCCATTTCTGCGGTACTGTGTAAACTTAAGGTTTCACTCAGAAAGGTGCAAGAAAGAATGTCTCCCACTGTGGTCGCCATTTTTCTGTAGCGCGATTTTTGTGGTTTCGAATCACTATCGCTTTGGTACTACAGTTCGATTCATTTTTTTATCCTGTGAAGCTGATTAAGGAAGGGAAATAGATGTCTCCAATTAACCCTGCTTGCATACTGAGGTTGAACAGTCAAAACTGCTGGTTTACAGATGCTATCAAAATAGGGGGTTCTTTTTTAGGGTTATTTTCTTAAGAATACAAGTGCCTGGATTATTTGCGAGTTTTTTGGTAAGATGTTAGGTCTGACGCTTTTTGATTGATGTATGGAGGTACTGGATTTTGAGTTTTTGATTAGTATGCTCGCTAAGATTTTGCAATCTTATGCCTACGTATTCCCATTTAACGAAACAGGAAAATCAGAGCGATCGTAGTTCCTCCTATTCTATGGGAGGAAGAGTTGTTTTGGTGTCTTGTTCAAAGCCCAAGACATGAAGCTAAAGGTGGTTTGTATCTTGTTCAAAGCCCAAGATGTGAAGCTAAAGGGTTTTGGCTGAGAGAGAATTTGTCATCTCTAAAGAGGAGTTGTTGATGTTTATATGCTGTGAGCAAGGCACAAATTTGATGCTAAAAGGTTGATTGACTCAACAGGGTTTTTCTTTATACAAAGCCTAAGAGGAGGCTAGAAGTTTGACTTTTCCGGAGGAAAATGTTCTTTCTGTCTTGTACAAAGCCCAAGATTGAGGCTAAAAGGGATTTTGACTCCGTTGGGGAGAATGTATCTTGTATAAAGCCCAAGATGGAGGCTGCAAGGGTTTAACTCAACAAGAGAGTACTTTTATCTGTCCTGTATAAAGCCCAAGACGGAGGCTAAAAAGGTTGACTCAACAAGAGAGTCTTGAACAAGTGATTGACTCAACCAGAGAGTCTGAAGGTTGTTTGACTCAACAAGAGAGTCTTTTATACTCAACAAGAGAGTGATTTGTTGTCTCGTACGAAGCCCAAGATAGAGGCTAAAAGGGGATTGACTCAACAAGAGAGTGTTTTTCTATGTCTTGTACAAAGCCCAAGACGGAGGCTAAAAAAGTTTGACTCAACAAGAGAGTCCTAAAAGGTTAGCTCTGCTAGGGAGAATCATTTGTACAAAGCCCAAGAGGAGGTTGTCTTACTGCTGAGGATTATTGAGATCCTGAAGTGGGTCCAAGTGTGGGGAACTCTCATGACAGAGACCGGGTTTCTGCTGGAGATTAATCTAGAGTGATCGGTATTTTTTTTCTTTGAACTTGAGAATGTCTTTGAGACTCAAGAGTTTTAGACTGTCCAAGTCTAGAGTTTTATCTTTTGTACAATGCCCAAGATGAGGCACGAGCATTAAGGGATGAGTATCAACCCTACAATGGCCGGAGTTTTGACACGGGAAAGACTGCTCTAGCAAAGGATGACTAAGTTTTGTCTTATACCTTTAAGAGGTCGTCAGGGTCCTTGAATTAAGCCCAAGAGAAGGCATGAGAACTTCTAAGAAGCCGAAGGGTCCTTGTACAATGCCCAAGAGGAGGCGGGGATGCTTTTAGGAAGCCTGTGGGTCCCCAAACCAAGAGAAGTTCAAGAAATGCAATTCACCGAGAAGAGATCATTCCAGGAAAGTTCGAGGATTTGGAAGAAACTCAAGAGATGCCATTCACGGAGAAAAGATCATCTCTTGGGATTTAGAGTTTCTTTGACAATTTCTAAGGGTGACAGTCTGAGAAAAGGTTCACCGAGAATACTGCCTTTCTCTTTGTTCCATATTGTTTAACCCCAAGAGGAGGGAAGACTGTATATGGAATCCTACGGGGGGTCTAGTTTTGTTTGTAATTAAGAGTGACCAACATGGCTTTACCTAGTTCTAGACGTAGTTGCCGGGGAAAACTCTAAATAACTATACTAGTATTACACAATGGATATGTGACAAGTATATAAAAGGATGTGAAAAAAGACTTACAGTGAAACATCCCCACAATACAGTTTATATACATATGAAAGCGGTAAATGAAAGCGGATAAACACTTACCCGTTGTAGAGCTTCCATGCTGTTTGGTTAGTTGTTCAACAAAGAAATTAAAGAATGTTTTGATGACAACATATATTTTAATTCAAAATCAAAGGAGATAGTGATTTGAAAAGATTGTTGGGGCTTACAGCTCAAGGAGAGGCCCAAGTTTTAACGATGATCGCACCGTTGTTTTGTAAACTGTATAGAGGGACTTATACAATACGTGAGGCCCAAAAAGTTTTTATGTACAAGGGGATGGGTCTTACACTCTATTAGAGGCCCAGATGATTTGCTTGAAAACGGCGTTCGTGCCGAGGTTTTCTTTTAACGCGTAGGGACTTATACAATATCTGAGGCCCAAAATGGTTTTGGTTAAAAGGGGATTGGATCTTACACTCTATTAGAGGCCCAAAGATTTATTTTTGAAAATTAATGGGACTTATAGCTCGACGAGAGGCCCAATTGGTTTTGTTAAAAAGGCGACGATCGCGCCGTTGTTTTTGAAAATACAGTGGGACTTATACAATGACTGAGGCCTAAAAATTTTGTATTTACAAAGGGGATGGGTCTTACACTTTAATAGAGGCCCAGATGATTGAAAATGATTTGTTTAGGGTGATTAAAATCAAAACCCTAAATTAGTTTCAAAATGTATTTTAATTAAATAAAAATTTAATTAAAATGATCAAAATTATCAAACATGTGTGAAAAACAAGTTGTGATCTTGGATAAATGTTTGAAAAATCATGTTTATATCCACAAAATGATTGAAAACCAATTAAATTTGGAAAATCAAGGAGGAAAAAATATTTTAAATGTTAAAAAACAAATAAAAGATTAATTCTTGGCAAAAATTCAAGTATATGAAATAAATAATATTTTTGGGAATTTTTGGCAAAATAAAATATTTTAACATTTTTGTGAATTATTAAAAAAAGAATCAACTCAAAATCATAAAACTCAGAGAGAAATTAATTTTTGAATCAATTAAATAAAATCACAAAATTCAAATATTTGAATTTGGGAAAAAGGCGCCAAGAACATGGCAAGAACACGTGCGTGTTCTGAGTTTGGCCTGATTTGCATTTTCTATCCAATCTCACTGAATACTTGATGAAATCACACAATCCACATATCAATCTGCTCGTTTTCACCTCACGATCATGTCTATGGTCTTTAATTTCATTTATTTTATGCATGGAATAAGAAATCAAGACAAAACCTCAAGAACCATAAAATTTGCATGAAGGCTGAGAATTTTGGTACACGATTCAAACAAAGCAATTAATTGAGGGGAAACATTCTATGCATGATTATGAACATTTGGCAAAATTATTGTGCGAGGAAATATGCATAGATTAAGAGATGACCAAGTTTAGGCTTACTTGAAGGTCGTGACAGCAAGAGCAATGTGATTTTTGAGTTGGAGGTGTTACAGATGAGTTGTGATAATCTGAAAAGCTTCCCTACACCATATGGAGTGTGTTTGAATGCTTGGACTTGATTGGAAATGGCTGGATCACTTCATGGCATCTCAGCTGCAACTTGGTTAAAACCTTGAGCAACTGGCTGGTGATTCTGAGAAATCAGTGTTACAGTTATTGTTTAAGTGTTTGGATCACTTCTATATGATGTTTATGAGGTGTATGTGTGATTGGTTTGGTTGGAATAGCTCTCAAACTCAAAACCCGATAATGACTTGCTTTGGAAGACAAATTTGGAAGTGAGAAGGTGATTTTGAGGAAAGCATCTATTTGATGGCTTTGGTGTACTTAAACTGAGCACAAATGAGCTCTATTTATAGTAGAGCAAGTTTTTTTTGGATTCAATAGTGAATGGCAACTGCTGCAGAGGTTTGGCAAATGTTGATCAATAGGAATTCGAGTCTCCTCTAGCCATTGACTAGAGGTTAGAGCACAGGCTGCTGGTTCCCTAGTTCAGAGATCATCCTTGACTCATTCAGTTGGAAATGACTCAGTTCGTGCCACCTTGGTGCATCCATTGAATGCTCCAAAACAAAATTGGAGTCTTGTCCCCTCTTTAGGGTTTTTTAGGTTTGGCATGCTATTTTTAGTTCCAAAGACTTGGGAGGCTTATGGATCAATGTTTGTCCCTCCTTGGTCTCCCCCTGATGTGTTCAGATGAATAAATTTGTTTGTCATTTGCACAAATTGCTCAAATCGAGCAAAATGCACAAATCTGCCTTGTTATGACAGTTGCCGCAAGGCATATTGCCACTGTCATAACTCTTATAGCTCAAATGGAATTTCATGGGGTTCTTGGACATTTTGGAAAGCTCGCATATGATACAGCATATGTGTGATCATGGTTTGTCTTGACACTTTTTGGATCCAAGTGAAAAATGCCCTTATATTTTGGAAAAAGTGAAACATCTGACTTAGTGAAAATTTCACTAAGTGTTGGAAAAAGTGACATTTCTTGTTTTCAGCCATTTTGATCCAACCATAACTCAAAATCCATGATGAATTGGAATGAGGTGTAGTTGACACTTTTAAAGTATGCCATGAGAGCTACAAATCCATCTTTGGATCAGCCCAAATGGTTGCTTGGATCTCAAGTTATGATCCTTGGAAGTTAGTACCCTAGCCACTTTGTTCCATAACTTAGAAATTTTCTAAGTTTTTTATGGTTACCCCTTTTACAAGTTATCTCACTTTTCTTGGTTTTTCTTGATGAATGATGATTCCAATCACACACTAACATCATTTTAGGGTTAGGGAACCATGATTGATCAAAAAAATCAAAAAGTCAAACTTTGACTTTTGGGCACAATTGACTTTTTATCAGATGAATTCCAAACTGTGCGATCCTCTATGAAATCAAGTCCTTGACCTAAATCAAACTTGATGGATTGACTTCATAGGTGTTATAGGGTGTATTGAATCATGTCCCAAGGCTTGGGAGCATGTCTTGGTCAAAAGTCAAAGGTACAGTTGACTTTTTCCGCGAAACCCTAACTGTGGTTCTGGTGAACTTGAAACTTGTGAATCAAGCTTCTTGGATCAATCCTTTGTTGCAAATTGATCAATGTAGTGTATTAGGGACCCTTGAATCATGTCTTGAGGTTTTGGCTCATGCTTTGTCCCAAAAGTCAACTTCGGGGTGAATTAGGTCAAGAAACCCTAATTCCTGATTTTTGGTGAATGCATCCCCTGAGGCTAAATTGACTGGATGATTGGGTTTATGATGTCCCTTAGAGAATCTTAGGTTGTGCTTTGAAGCATTGGCTCATACCTAGAGGAAAATTTCCATCTGGAGGCCCTGGTCGACCAAAACCCTAATTTGGTGACACTGGCGATCTTGAGGCTTAATCCACTTGGAATGTTGCAGCCTTGTGCTTGATCCTTGATTTGGGAATCCTCTTGATTAATTTTGGATGTTTGATAGGCTTAGACAAGTTGAGAATCATGTCATTTCTTGATTGATCCTTTGTCTAAGAGCTATGAGAGGGCTTGAAACCCTAAGTTTGATTGTAGTGGATGCTCACCCATCTTTAGGGAGACTAATGAGGTATGATGGTTCATCCATATTTTGATGATGATTTGTACAAGGATGGGAAATCTTAGTGGTCAAAATTTGGGGTATGACAGCTGCTTATACCAAAAATCAGAAGTTGTTTATCCACTGTTTTCGGGATAGCTTGAGTGGGGCATCACTCAAATGGTATATGGGTCTCGAGCAAAACTCCATTCACTGCTTCCAAGATCTTGTAAATGCCTTCATGAAGCATTATAAGTATAACCTTGACATGGCTCCTGATCGCCACCAACTGCAAAACTTGACTCAGCACGAGAAGGAATCTTTTAAGGAGTATGCTCAGCGCTGGAGAGAGTTAGCTTCCCAAGTTGAACCACCTTTCGCTGAGAAAGAGTTGACTGGAATGTTCATGGATACCCTGTCCCCATTCTATTGGGAAAAGATGATTGGAAGTGTTTCCTCCAACTTCACTGATTTGGTTACTATCGGCCAAAGACTCGAGGAAGGTCTTAAGAAAGGAAAAGTGTCAAAAGCAGCTGAATCTTCCAATGCTGTGAAGAAATCCTATGGAAACTTTCAGAGGAAAAGGGAAGATCAGACTAACACTGTAATGGTTGAAGTGAGAAAACCTCGTCCCCAACCTCAGTATGTTATTCACCGTACTATTGCTGCTGTCACTCCCGTGGTTACTGCTCCACGACCAGCTCAAGCTTCCCAACATCCAACTGCAGGACAGAACCAGTACCGTAATAGGAATCAATTTGATCCTATTCTCATGAAATACACTGAGCTTTATCTTGGTATGGTTCAACAAGGCTTGATTACCACAATTCCTTTGCCTCCTCCTCCAAATCCTCTTCCAACCGGCTATAGGGTTGATCTTCATTGTGAATACCATCAAGGTGGAGCAGGCCATAACTTGGAAGGTTGCTTTGCATTGAAGGCTAAAGTACAAGAGCTGATGAGAAACAAAATCCTCTCCTTTAAGGACAATCCCAATGTTCAGAGCAATCCTCTGCCAGGGCACGCTAAGTGAAGCTTTAGTAGCTCAGCTGCTTCTTAAAGACAGGACAGCTCATCCTTGTGTTTAACTAGTCACTGGGCCTTGTTTCTTGTTGTTTGCATTTTCCTTATTTTGTACTGGATGTTTGCCTTCAAATTATGTTTGTAATTTCGTGATTAATGAAATGAGCATTGCAACTTTTGATTCAATTCATTTTGTCCACTATTTACATCTTTATGCTTTCTTTTGCAAAATATTTTTTTTGAATAAGCAAAGATTGCAAAACATTTTGCCATTGTGCCTTGTTTTTTGAATATTTTTTCAAAATATTTATATAGCAGGGGTACACAGCACGTGATCATTCCTCCGCTGTACAAATTCCCTAAGTGTACAAAATGATACGCATCCGCGAGCAAAGTCGGCACAGGGTTTCCAATGAGAAAAACCTTAATGGCGTTGATATCAACGAAGTTATTAATGTTGGGAAACAAAAATAACCCGTAGGTGAGCAAAACAAAGATGCTTTCAAAAGTAGTCACGTTCCCTATACTGGAAAAGTACAAGGCCTTTTTTATCAAGAATTGGGCTGGCAAACCTTGGATGCCACCCTTAGTGGTCAGGTGAGTCTTGACTTCCGACTTATCCAAATAAATTGCTCTTGCAATGGTCTGATCCTTTGGAATTTCTTCCAGTCCAGAAAATGGAGCTCGATCAGTGATGTGTAAATCAATCAGATGAGAATATTCCTCCAGCGTTGGTGCTAGTTGATAATCCGGGAATGTGAAACAGTGATACACCGGATCGTAAAACTGAACGAGTGCATCCATGATTCCTTCAATCACATGGATTCTTAACAGAGGTTGCGGACCTCCGTACTTGGCTCTGAAAGCCTCAGGGTTAGTGATCATCCTCGCTAACCTTCTCAAATCCTCAAGTTTTGGAACCTTGAAGGTGTACTGGTGAGTTCTCCTTCTACCGAAATCCATGAGCGCAATCTTTTTCTCTGACATTTGCAATCATTGTCTCAGTTTAATTTGAAAAAGAGAGACTAGAAGAGAAAATTTTTCTTTGTTTTAATGTTTTTTAAATGAATGCAGCACACAAAAACATAGAAATAACATGGGGTCAAAGGGTCGTTGTCATGAAGTCAAGGCTCTACCCATCCCCCAAAGGTTTATACTAGTGATTTTTGTACCTGTCTCTCAAAATCATCAGTTCTTGTCGAGAAAACACCAGCGGGCCGGGAACCGTGCTAGGTGATGTTTTTTCGAAGAACCTTCAGAAGAGGGTGGTATCGCGTGACAACCATTTCCGATAGTTTCCGCATCACTAAAAGAGGTTTTTCCTAGGTGTATACTCAATCTTTCCACATGCGGCATCACACGCATTCCCATTAACAGAAAAATAAACACATATATCAATTAGGAAAAGCAGCATATATATTTGTCCTAATGTCCTAGACTTTTAAGAGCTATGAGTCCTATGTTCCTGACAGAAAATGGCTCCCCGGCGGAGTCGTCATTCTGTGGTTCCTTCCCAACTTAAAGGTTTTGACCTAAGATCCTAGTGAAGTCAACAAAAGTCTCATTCCCAGTGAAATTCCCAGTGTAGTCACCATGACTTGTCCAAGGTAATTGTAAGAAAGAACGTGAACTGTCCCACGGTGGGCGCCACTTTTCTGTGGTGGCCACCGCCATGAAAAAGATTTGTCCAAGGTTTTCACCTTAAACGTTAAGAAAGAATGAGAGGCCCCACAGTGGGCGCCACTTTTCTGTGGTGGCCACCGCCATGAAAAAGATTTGTCCAAGGTTTTCACCTTAAACGTTAAGAAAGAAATATAAACCCCATGGTGGGCGCCACTTTTCTGTAGCGAGCGATTTTGGACGTGGTTCTTAAGCGCTGTCGCTCTTTGGGGTTTACTACAGGTCGATTCATTTTTTATCCTATTGTGAGCTGACTAAGGAAGGGAAATAGATGTCTCCAATTAACCCTGCTTGCATACTGAGTTTAAACAGCGGTCTGTTAGGTTACGGATGCTATATGGTAATGGGGCCTTTCTTTCTTCTTACTTTATTAAGGTGGAAAACTAAGACTATTCATGGGGAATTTGTCAGATTGGGTGGAGATAGGGGACTTTAGGTTTTTTGAATAGTGTGCTCGCTAAGATTTTTCTTTCAATCTTATGTCTACGTATTCTCGTTTAACGAAACAGAGAAATCAGAGCGTTCGTAGTTCCTCCTATTCTATGGGAGGAAATGGGTGTTTTGGTGTCTTGTTTGAAGCCCAAGACATGAAGCGAAAGGTGATTTATATCTTATTCAAAGCCCAAGATGTGAAGCTGAAGGTGGTTTGTATCTTGTTCAAAGCCCAAGATGTGAAGCTGGAGGGTCTATTTGTATCTTGTTCGAAGCCCAAGATGTGAAGCTAAAAGGTGTTGTCTTTAGAGAGAATTTGTCATCTCTAATGAGGGTCTGTTTGTCACAACTGTTTATAAAGGAGAATTACTTTAACCGGGATATGTGAATCCGACAATGCCATAATTTCCTTTATAGGGGGTTCCAACCTGAAGGAGAAGACTTTAACTCAGTGTAGAGCAATGCTATCTTTCCTTAGGAATTTTTCATGCTAAAAGTGGGACAGTGGCATGATGTAAATAATCCAGAGGCTTTCCGCTTACAGCGATTAGATGAAGGGGAAGGAGTTGTTGATGTTTGTGTACTGTGAACGAGGCACAGCTTTGATGCTAAAAGGTTGATTGACTCTACCGTGGTTTTCCTTATACAAAGCCTAAGAGGAGGCCATTGGCCCAACAAGAGGGAGTTTTTGTGTGTCTCGTACGAAGCCCGAGAGAGAGAGAGGCTAAAAGGGTTGACTCAACAGGAGAATCTTTTATACTCAACAAGAGAGTGTTTTTGTATCTCATACGAAGCCCGAGATGGAGGCTAAAGATGGTGACTCGCCAAGAGAATCTTTTATACTCAACAAGAGAGTGATTTTGTATCTCGTACGAAGCCCAAGATGGAGGCTAAAAGGTGATTGACTCAATAAGAGAGTCTTTTATACTCAACAAGAGAGTGTTTTGTATCTCGTACGAAGCCCAAGATGGAGGCTAAAAGGGAGATTGGCTCAACAAGAGAGCCTTTTATACTCAACAAGAGAGTGTTTTGGTATCTCATACGAAGCCCGAGATGGAGGTTAAAAGTTTTGACTCAACAAGAGAGTCTTTATATCTTGTACGAAGCCCGAGATGGAGGCTAAAAGGTTTGACTCAACAAGAGAGTCTTTGTATCTCGTACGAAGCCCGGGATGGAGGCTAAAAGGGTACTGTTTCAGTTGAGTGATAGGTCCAGTATGTTGGTTCAACGAGAAAATCAGTTCTTATATGAGTAACACTGTACTCATGGATTTGATCTGAGAATCGGGATTGTTTCCTGTTCTTTAAGGAAACGGGGAATCCAAAGGGTATTTGAGACTGTCCAAGTCTGTGGGTGTCTTCCTATTTTTGAAAGGGACTTGAGAATGTCTTTGAGACTCAAGGAAATTAGACTGTCCAAGTCTAGAGTTTTATCTTTTGTACTATGCTTAAAGAAACAGTTGTAGTACGTTCACGGTAGAAAGATCTAGACTCTTTGAAAGAATGTTCTATTAAGATGACTAATTTCTGTTCCTATACCTCTAGGAGGTCGTCGGGACAATTTGTACGAAGCCCAAGAGGAGGCTGGAAACTTTTAAGAAGCCGAGGGATAATTTGTACGAAGCCCAAGAGGAGACTATCATTCCCGAAGGAAGAAATCATTTATACGAAGCCTAAGAGGAGGTTGTGAATACTTCTAAGAAGCCGACGGGTCCTTGTACAATGCCCAAGAGGAGACGGAGATACTTTTAAGAAGCTTGTGGGTCCCCAAACCCCGAGAAGTTCAAGACAGGCTATTCACAAAGAATAGATCAAGCCAGGAAAGTTCGATAATTTGGAAGAAACTCAAGGGATGCAATTCACGGAGAAGAGATCATCTCTGGGGAGTAGAGTTTCTTGACAATTCCTAAGGAGGACAGCCGAAGAGAAGACTGTATCTGGTGCTCCTATGGGGATCTAGTATTGTCTATTTCTAAGAATGATCGAAACGGCTTTACCTAGTGCTAGACGTAGTTGCCGGGAAAACTCTAAATATCTATACTATTATTACACAGTTGATATGAGTTTATGAAAGAAGACTTACAGCGAAACAACCCCACAATACAGTTATATGTATATGAAAGTGGTAAATGAAAGTATATAAACACTTACTCGGTTGTAGAGCTTCCATGCTGTTAAAGATTGAAAACAACAGTATATTTCAAAATCAAAGGAGAAAGTGCTTTGAAAGGAAAATTTGGGGCTTACAGCTCAAAGAGAGGCCCAGGGTTTTAGTAGCGATTGCACTGTGATATGAGTTTGTACAGTGGGACTTATACAAGTGACTGAGGCCCAAAAAGTTTTCTGTACAAGGGGAATGGGTCTTACACTCTCTCAAGAGGCCCAAAAGGTTTTAAAGAAAAAGAGTAGGGCTTATAACACGAGGGTAGGCCCAGATGATTTTTCGTTTGAAATGGCGATTGCGCCGAGATTTTGAAAACGCAGTGGGTCTTATACAATGACTGAGTCCCAAGATAATTTGGTTTTCAAAAGGGGTTGGGTCTTACACTCTAATAGAGGCCCAAGTGAGTTTTAAGAAAAGAAATGGGTCTTACTACTCGAGGGTAGGCCCAATGGTTAATTTTGAAAAGGGCGACGATCGCGCCGAGGTTTTGGAAACACCGTGGGACTTATACAAGTGATAGAGGCCCAAAATTTTAGTATTTACAAAGGAATTGGGTCTTACACTCTATTAGAGGCCCAAAGGTTTAAAAATGAAAAGAAATGGGACTTATAGCTCAAGGAGAAGCCCAATGGTCTTTTTTGTTAAAAGGCGACGATCGCGCCGAACTTTGTAAATGTACAGAGGGACTTATACAATGTCTGAGGCCCAAAATATTTTATTGACAAAAGGGATGAGACTTACACTCTATTAGAGGCCCAAAGTGTATTTTAGGAAAAGAAATGGGGCTTACAACACGAGGGGAGGCCCAGATGATTTTCAGTTTGAAAATGGCGATCGCGCCGAGATTTTTAACGTATCGGAACTTATACAATAACTGAGGCCCAAAATATTTTTGTACAAAAAGGGTTGGGTCTTACACTCTATTAGAGGCCCAAGGTTTTTGAAAAAAGATTTGTTAGGGTGAAAATCAAAGAAACCCCAATTTCATTTTTTAAAGGCATTTTTCAAAGAAAAATCAAGTAAAAAATGATAAAAATATCAAATAAAATCATTAATCATGTAATAAACAATGATTAAGGTTTATGAAAAAGTATTTTATCCACATGAATATTTAAAATCATTTTGGTTTTAAAAATCAAGAAAAAGAAATCATTTTAAAAGCATTTAAAATAATTTAAAACAATATTTTTAAATATATTAAAAATAATCTAAAAATAATATTTTTTTGTGATTTTTTGTGGATTAAAATATTATGGGGTATGAATTGGAAAATGATGATTTTTGCTATGTAAAAGAATTGGTTGAGTTTTGAAAATAAAATAAGAAAAAGAGGAAAGATGTCACAACACCATCTTCGACATCTCTTATGGGGCAAAAAACCAGTACTGAAACTTTAGTTTTTAACACATTTTTTATCAAATTTCAAACACTCATAACTCTCTCAATTTTTAACGGAATTAAAATCCGGAAGTACCTATCTTGACTGATTTTTCGCAAGGAATCCAATGGTACCACACATATACACTGAAACTCGACGTACAAAACACACGAATCGAAAAATCAGAACTGCTATGTTAATTTAAAACATCGTTTCTCGTCAAATTTCCAACACGCGTAACTCTCTCGATTTTTAACGGAATTAAGATCCGGAAGAGCCTATATTGACCAATTTTTCGCAAGGAATCCAATGGTATTACTCATGCACACTGAAACTTAATGTACAGAACACAGAAATTAAAAAACCATAATTGAACCGTTAATTTTGACGTCGTTTCGCGTCAAATTTCCAACACGCGTAACTCTCTCGATTTTTATCGGAATCAAAATCCGTAAAAACCTATCTTGACCAATTTTTCGCAAGGAAACCAATGGTACCACATACACACACTGAAACTAAACATATAGAACGCACGATGCAAAAAACCAGAACTGGACTGTGATTTTAAAACAACATAAACTCCACATATAAACATGTTAAAATGCAAACAGTGGGAGGATCACAACATACACATTTAGGACTACATTTTTACTTCAAGAATTGTTCAATATGATGCATGTATGTGGACAACAAAGGAAAGCATGATTCAAAGAATTCAAGTTGTGAATTTTACCTCTTTTTTGGAGATTTTGTGCAACCTACCAAGTGCTATGTTCCAGAAATGATTTGATGTTTTGGACACCCTCAAATGACCTTTTAGAAGCTTTTAGGATGGTTGGAATCAGCTGGAAACCTCTGGAACAAGTTTGAGCACTTTCTTGCAAAATGGGCAAAAGTGGCCAAAATGCCAACTCTCTCAAATGGTGTTCCAGATGTGTGGCACCATTTGGGACAGTTCAAGGATGATATTTGGAGTGTGTTTGAGGTTTTATCTGGTTTGGAAAGTGACTGAATCAAGACATGGCTTGAAAAATGCAAAAAAGTCCAATTTTGAGGTTTTGAGAGGTGACTTTGTGATGTTGGTGTTATAGGTCACTTGTGAGAGTTTGGATCACCTACATATGATGTTTATGAGGTGTTAGGATCATGAGCTATGACGGAAATGCTCTCTAACTCAAAAAATCAGAATTTCCTTACTAAAGAAGGCATTTTGGAGTGTAAGAGAGAATTTGAGGAAAGCATCTGTTTGATGGTTTTGGTGTACTCAAACTGAGCACAAATTATCTCTATTTATAGTAGAGCAAGTTTGTTTTGCAAGCAATAGTGAATGGTGGCTGCAGCAGAGATTTGGCAAATGTTGGTCAATGAAAATCCAAGTCTCCTCTAGCCATTGACTAGAGGTTAGAGCACAGGCCTTTGGTTCCCTAGTTGTTGGATGAATCTTGACTGAATTCAGTTGGAGGAAGCTCAGTTCATGCGACCTCTAAGTATCCATTAAATGCTCCAAACTAAAGTTGGAGTCTTGTCCCTCTTTTAGGGATTTCTAGGTTTTGGCATGCTAGTTTTGGTTCCTTGGACTTGGGAGGCTCATGGATCAGATCATCCCCCTTAGATTTGATCCTTAGATGTGTCCAAAATGATGACAAGGCTTGAAAATTCGTGTGGCACAAGAAATGTGCAAATCTGCCCTGAAAAATTCAGCTGCAGCAAGCCTTTTTCTAAAATCCATAACTCCCTGCTCGAGTATGCTACATGGACGTTCTAGGACTTTCTGGAAAGCTGAGATGACGTACTTCAACTTTGATGTTTGGCCTTAGACCTGGTTCAACTTGGATCATGGAGAAAAACAGCCTTGAAGTTGGGACTTCATGCTGAAATTACAAGGCAAATTTTGGCTAAGTGCTGAAAAATGTCAATTTTAGGTTTTTAGCCATTTTGATCCAACCATAACTCAAAATCCATGATGAATTGGGATGAGGTGTAGTTGAGACTTTTGTAGAGGGCCATGGGGGCTACAAATCAAGCTTTGGATGGGTAAAATGGCTTTGTGGTTTAGGAGTTATGATCCTCCAAAGTTGGTACCCTTGCCACTTTATTTCATAACTTAGAAAATTTTCTAAGTTTTTATGGTTACCCCTTTTTCAAGTTATCCCACTTTTCTTGATTTTTCTTGATGAATGATGATTCCAATCACACATTAACATCATTTTAGGGTTAAAAAACCATTTTTATGAAAAATCTCAAAAAGTCAAAGTTTGACTTTTGTGCACAGTTGACTTTTTATCAGATGAATTCCAAACTGTGCGATCCTTTATGAAATCAAGCCCTTGACCTAAATCAAACTTGATGGACATGTTCCATAGGTGTTATAGGGTGTATTGAATCGTGTCCCAAGGTTTGGGAGCATGCCTGGGTCAAAAGTCAAAGGTACAGTTGACTTTTCCCGCGAAACCCTAACTGTGGTTCAGATGAAATTGAAACATATTGCTCAAGCTTCTTGGATCAATTCATTGTTGCAAATGGATCAAGGTGGTGTGTTAGGGATCCTCAAATCCTCTCTTGAGGCCTTGGCTCGTGTTTTGTCCCAAATGTCAACTTAGGGGTGAATTAGGTCAAGAAACCCTAATTCCGGATTTCTGGTAAATGCATCCCCTGAGGCTAAATTGACTTGATGATGGGGTTTATGATGTCCCATGGAGCGTATTAGGATATGCTTTGAAGCATTGGCTCATGCCCAGAGGAAAATTTCCATCTGGAGGCCCTAGTCGACCAAACCCTAATTTGGTGACACTAGCAATCCTGAGGCTTGATCCACCTAGAAGGGAGCAGCTTTGTGCTTAATCCTTGAATTGGGAGTCCTCTTGATCCATTGTGGATATTTGAGAGGCTAGACAAGTTGAAAATCATGTCATTTCTTGATTGATCCTTTGTCTAAGAGCTCTGAGAGGGTTTGAAACCCTAGTTCTGATTGTAGTGAGTGTTCACCCATCTTTGGGGAGACTAATGAGGTACAAAGGTACATCCATATTGTGCTGATGATTTGCATCATGATGGGAAATCTTAGTGGTCAAAATTTGGGGTATGACAGATGCCCCTATTTAATCTTCTTGGACCCGAAGGTGTGAATGGCGAAGGTATTCGGGCATTCGGGGTGCAAGAGGATTAAATATCAGAATACCCAAAATTTTGATGGTGGTTATGAATGGTAGCTTACGCATTCATCTTCTTTTGCTAAGCAATGATGCTTAGAAAAGGTAAAACTTCCCCTCGATCCTGGTTTCCTACCAAGGAACTGGTCTCAGTTTTCTTTTGAAATAAACCTCCCCTCGATCCTGGTTTCCTACCAAGGAACTGGTCTTAGTTTCTTTTGTCAACTTTCCCTCGATCCTGGTTTCCTACCAAGGAACTGGTCTCAGTTTCTGATGTCAACTTCCCCTCGATCCTGGTTTCGTACCAAGGAACCAAGGAACTGGTCTTAGTTTCTAAAGTAAACTTCCCCTCGATCCTGGTTTCTTACCAAGGAACTGGTCTCAGTTTCCGAAATAAACTTCCCCTCGATCCTGGTTCCCACCAAGGAACTGGTCTCAGTTTCTTTTGTCAATAAACTTTCTTGACAAGGAACGCTGTTTGTAGCGGTTTTCCTTCAAACTTCTCGCCGAATTTTCCTGGGGAGATGCCATTTGAGTGGAAAAAGTTTTGATGTCAGACTTGCTGGGGAACCCATTCGTCTGAATTGTAGAGGTACACAAACTTCTCTGTTTGGAGACGCCATTTGTCAATTCTAATGGGGAAAGCGAGTCTCTTGAGAGACTATTTTCGTTTGGGGGTGTTACATCATACTTTTCCCGAGGTCTTTTTCAGAGAAATGCCATACGATGTACCCCAATTTTGAGGGGCTTTCTCTGGGGATTTTCCTTAATCCGGGAAAGCAAATATATCATCTTCAATGGCGAAGAGTGATATTTGTTGAAAGTTTTCTTGTTTCTCAGAGGTTTAAGTTATCAAAGTGGTCAAGGACCGTCTCTAATCCAGAGATAAACGGGAGAGAGATTACTTAGATGATTCACTTCCTAACGAGGAAAGATCTGACAACTCGATTGAGAGGACTTTTATCACTAGGGGATAAGACCGACTAGAGTGATAGTGATGCAATATAAATATGAATGTAGATCAATAATGCATGATGTATGTATGTATATGCTGACAAAATTGACGCAACATACAGACTAAAGGATGAATACAACTGGATACTCGGCCACAGTGGGGCATGTAGAAATATCGCTGGTTCAAGATAGCAATTCTGCCTTGCTTAGGAGAGATATTCCCTGCGGGGAATACCGTTGGTCGGGCTTAGGAGATGAGAACTCGACCGAGGGCATCAGATGGGAAAGTCGCATCTGATATAGTTGATCCTTCGTTCAGGCGTACTGGTCTAGAAGGAGTACTTTGATTCTGCACTTTGAGGTTCGAACACCTTTGGAGAAGCGACCGATGTTCTTCTGATGTTCAACAGTCAAAATAAATTTCCATCTTTATTTTAAAAGCAGAAAAAATTTTATCAAGTAAATTCATTTTTGTTTTATTTTCAAGATTCGTTAATCATGTTAAAAACATCATTCTGTAAAGCTAAAACAAGTAAGAATTACAAACAAAAGCACAAGGGCTCAAATTTTATTGATAGGATGGAAATCAGCCGAACGCGTGATTTCAAAGAGTATTTACAAAGTTAGAAAATGGTAATTTATAGGGAAAAGGGCTACGTTGAAACATAACGACCACTATCCTTCTACCAACTTTGAATTCGGGACATCCTGAGCTTCTGTCGAAGATGACCTTGACTGGAGAATTCCTGAAGGATGGCATGACTGCTGAGGAGCTGAACTGATCAGACGTAGTTACTTGCCATTAATCCCTAACTTTTGCCTGGATTGTACTTGGAGATTTCCAATCCACCGGGATGATTTTTGATTATGTCTCTAATTTTTTCCTGGATCGCCCTTTCGGGTTTTCAATCCACCGAGACTTTTTTTTTTAGTTTAGGCGAAGTATTTCTTGACTACGTCAACATTCGTGGGGTAGGAAAATTCCTCTCCATCCATGGTTGCAAGTCTCAAGGCGCCGTCTGAGAAATCTTTCTTGACCACATAGGGGCCATCATAATTCGGAGTCCACTCGCCCCGAGAATCAGTGAGAAAAGATTGTATCTTTTTTAGCACAAGGTCTCCTCTTCTGAAGACATGAGGTCTAACCTTTTTGTCAAACGCCTTCTTCATTCTTTGCTGATACAACTGACCGTGGCATAGTGCCTTCATTCGCTTTTCTTCGATCAAATTGATTTCATCGTGTCGACTTTGACACCATTCAGCTTCTGTAAGCTTAGCTTCCATCAATACCCGAATTAATGGGATCTCTACTTCTATAGGAAGCACTGCTTCCATGCCATATACTAGAGAGAAAGGGGTTGCCCCTGTTGAAGTGCGGACAGATGTGCGATAACCATGAAGAGCAAAGGGTAGCATCTCGTGCCAATCTTTGTAGGTTACAACCATCTTCTGAACAATCTTCTTGACGTTCTTGTTAGCCGCTTCTACCACCCCGTTCATCTTAGGTTGGTAGGGAGATGAGTTATGGTGTTCGATCTTGAACTCAGCGCACAACTCTTTCATCATCTTATTGTTCAAGTTAGATCCATTATCCGTAATGATCTGGCTTGGAACACCATAACGACAGATGATATTGTTTTTGATAAATCGGACCATCACTTGTCGGGTTACATTAGCGTATGGCGCTGCTTCGACCCATTTGGTGAAGTAATCAATGGCTACCAGGATGAACCGATGTCCATTCAAAGCCTTAGTCTCAATCAAGCCAATCATGTCGATTCCCCATATGGAAAAAGGCCATGGGGAAGAAAGAACTTTAAGATGTGTTGGCGGTACATGAATTTTGTCGGAGTATATCTGACACTTGTGACACCTCCTTATGTACTTGCAGCAGTCGGATTCCATGGTCACCCAGTAGTACCCTACTCTTAGAATTTTTCTCGCCATTGTATGTCCATTGGCATGAGTGCCAAAGGATCCTTCGTGAATTTCTTTTATCAGCATGTTTGCCTCTGGTCTATCGACGCATCGGAGCAAGACCATGTCAAAGTTTCGCTTATAAAGGGTATCACCGCTCAGAAAGAAGTTTCCAGCCAGTCTTCTGAGGGTTTTCCTATCCTTTCTAGACGCCCCAGGTGGGTACTCCTGTTTTTAGATACATGACATCTTCGTCTGGGAAGTCAAATCCAATTGATTCCTGATCGTCAATCGGTTGATGAGCCAAATGATCGGCTAAAATATTTCCTTTAACGGCTTTCTGAGCGTGGTACTCGATGTCGTACTCTGATAACAACATCTGCCAACGGGCAATCCTTTCTATGAGAGCGGGTTTTTCAAAGACGTACTTGATTGGATCCATTTCGGAAATTAACCAAGTAGTGTGATGAATCGTGTATTGGCGAAGACGTTTAGCTGCCCAAGCCAAAGCGCATCAAGTTTTCTCAAGCATCGTGTACCGAGTTTCGCAGTCGATGAACTTCTTGCTCAGATAATAGATGGCAGACTCTTTCCGTTTGGTTTCATCTTGTTGGCCAAGTACACATCCCATTGAGTCCTCTAGGACTGTGAGGTAGATGATCAGTGGTCTTCCCTCCACTGGAGGTGATAGAATCGGCGGGTTCAACAAGTACTCCTTGATACTGTCGATGGCAGTTTGGAAATCTTCTATCCAAATGCAGTCCTGATTCTTTTTGAGTAGTTTGAAAATTGGCGCAAACGTCGCGGTCATGAGGAATATGAATCTGGAGATGTAGTTCAAACGTCCCAGGAATCCTCTGACTTGTTTTTCAGTTTTCGGAGAAGGCATTTCTTGAATGGCCTTGACCTTGTCAGGATCGACCTCAATTCCTTTCTGGCTGACAATGAACCCTAAGAGTTTCCCTGAACGGACACCGAAGGTGCACTTGTTGAGATTCAAGCAGAGTTTGTACTTTCTCAACCGCTCGAATAGTTTTGACAGGTGGGTCACATGCTCCTCTTCTGTCTTTGATTTGGCAATCATGTCATCGACATATACCTCAATTTCCTTATGTATCATGTCATGAAACAGAGTAGTCATGGCCCTTTGATAGGTTGCCCCGGCGTTCTTCAAACCGAACGGCATTACCCTGTAACGAAAGGTACCCCATGGGGTGATGAACGAAGTTTTCTCCATGCCTTTCGGCGCCATTTTGATCTGGTTATAGCCCGAGAATCCATCCATGAATGAGAAAACTTTGAACTTTGTTGTACTGTCTACTAACATGTCGATGTGTGGTAAAGGAAAGTCGTCATTTGGACTAGCCTTGTTTAGATCTCTGTAATCCACACACATTCTGACTTTTCTGTCCTTTTTGGAAACGGGTACGATGTTGGCTAACCATTGAGGATATTCTGATGTGGCGAGGAAACCCGCGTCAATCTGTTTCTGTACCTCCTTTTTGATTTTGATGGCCATGTCCGGGTGAGTTCGTCTCAACCTCTATTTTACTGGCGGACATTCCGATCTCAACGGTAAATGATGTTCCACGATGCTGGTATCCAACCCTGGCATGTCCTGATAGGACCAAGCAAACACATCGGGGAACCCTTTGAGAAGCTTTATCAAACTCTCTTTAGCAGTTGGACTGAGTAGTGCCCCAATCCTGATTTCTTTTCTCTCTTTTTCTGAACCCAAGTTTACCGTTTCCAACGCCTCTTTGTGAGGTTCAATGGACCTTTCCTCTTGTCTGAGTAGTCGGGAGATCTCCTCTGGAATTTTGTTGTCAACTTTTTCTTCAGCCTCAAATACCGAGAACTCAAAGTTGGGTAAAGGCATCGGATCGTATGTTTCAACTGGGTTTAAAACAAGCAATCTGCATGACGTGATGATTTGTGTTTAGAAGAGATAGAGAAAATGCAAGAGTGTGTGTAGTGTATTTTTTTACTGCTTGTTTTTATTTTTTGAATGTTTTTTAGGATTACCATTTTCTGAGAAAAGCAAAAAGAGAAAACGACAATAAATGTGGAAATTACAGAACGACGTTATTTTATTAATGAACAAGTCGATTCTTGAAACTACAGCCCTATAAAACAAAACTCTGTCACTTTGGGCGAAGCGAAGAGGGAAATTTTACAGAAAGCGAGCCCTATCAAAACATCTGTTTCACCTGGGCAGGGTGAAAGGTTAAAGATGGCAATTACTTTGACTTGTGAACAATCTTCGGAACATCGACAGCAACCCATTGGCGGCGAACTCCTTGGTGAATCACAAAGTCTGACACCTTCCTTGATTTGTCTTCAGAAATAACGCTGATTTCTGGTGGAGCTGGATCATTGGAATCTGTCTCCCAAGCAGAGTTGTCGTAGGAGGATTCCTCAGTTGTATTTTGCAGAGTATTTGTGCTCTCAGGTAAATCTCCCCATCCAGTTGGCAGGATGTCTTCGAGCCTGATGCGAGAGCTTTCGGGAGCAGTGTACTTGACCATATAGTCGTGTTTTCCACTTGGTTGTCCCAGGGTGTCCCACACTTCTTTGGAACTGGAGGAGTCATCCTTCTCAATGACGTTGACCTCAGGAAAAGCATAATTGATGAACTCTAGTCCTGCAAATGTTGCAAATTCATCGTCATGCTGGGTATTTTCAGGATAACCTGGGTGTTGATCCCATGACATGGTGGGGACGCAGGTATTCTGTTCAATGATGCTCAGCTGATTTTCATTGTTCGGCTGATTTTCTTGCCCCAAGTCTCCTGGGCACGGCTACCACATTGGCAGGTCATCCATCGGGCCATAATAGTCATGGTCAAAGTTGTCTTTCATTAGAGTGTCCTCCTCTAATGAATTTGGTGGAGCACGGCATCCTTCCGGATCACAATCTTCATATATCATTTTGGCGTCTGACCTGGGTATAAATCTCAGACTCTGTGTAGGAAAGCAAAATGGAATTTGCGTTTCGTCTTGAGACATATAACCGTCCTCGTTGAGATAGGACTTCCATTCTTCCTCCACATCAGATGAATCATCTTTATTGATGGTATGTACCTCTTGAGTCACTGGTTGAAGGAAGCCTCCACTGTGGAAGAAGTTTTGAATGGGATGAAGACTTTCATCGTTAGCAGCTGTCTGGGTACAGGTTGCAGAAAAACCAAGACCCTTCTTTGTTTTATTGTCAGTAGGAATGACAAGCTGTCCCCATCCTTTTGTATTGGTACTCTCGACCGCTTTGATAGCATCTTTGTACGAGGAAATGGAAGTTCCCCCCTCAGATTGATCGTCCTTGTGTAGCGAAAGCGCTTGGAACTGGGTTCCGACTATCCCTTCTGGTTCCACATAAGTGGATGATGATAAGTTGTTGACGAGCAAGGCCTGTTCCCCACAGACTGTGATGAGTTGGCCGTTCTGGATGAACTTTAGCTTTTGGTGGAGGGTTGAAGTGACCGCCCCAGCCTGATGTATCCAAGGTCTTCCTAATAAACAACTTTATGTTGCCCGGATGTCCATGACCTGGAAAGTGACTTGGAAAGTGTGAGGCCCAATAGTTATGGGAAGATTGACTTCGCCGATAACCGTTTTTCTGGATCCATCAAATGCTTTGATGACGACCTCGATGGTTCTCATCAGAGGGCCTTTGAATGATAATTGCATCAAAGTGGACTTCGGCATAACATTCAGGGATGACTCTGTGTCTACCAGTACGTTGGCTAAAGCATCGTCCTGGCAGTTGACTGTAATATTGAGCGCCATGTTATGACGGCGACCCTCTTCAGGTAATTCCTCATCACTAAATCTCAAGTTATTGCAGGAAGTGATGTTAGAGACAATGCTATCGAACTGTCTGATTGTTACATCCTTTTCCACAAAGGCTTGCTCCAAGACTTTCTGTAGAGCCTCCCTGTGCGCTTCTGAACTGAGTAACAGTGATAATACCGAGATCTTTGAAGGAGTTTGTAACAGTTGATCAACAATGTTGTATTCACTCCTTTGGATGAGCTTCAGCATCTCATCGTTGTTCTTTGAAAGGTCGGGATCACTGGATTGACCGACAGGTGGATTGGGAACTTCTGTCTGAGGTTCCTTTTCTTTACTGAGTTCTCCAACTCCTCTGTTGAAGATTCGACCGCTCCGTGTTACTCGACTGATGTCTGCAATATTCACGACGGAGGGTAACAGAATTTCCTTTCCATTCTCGACTATTGTTGCACCGTATTTGTAAGGGATAGCCTTAGTTGATTCATACAGTAGTGGTCCTGGCAGATAGATGACTATGGGAGCCTTCTGATTTTTCTGACCATCATAAGTAATTTCGATCCGTTCCTGGTTGGGAACTCTCGATTCGTCAACTAGAGGAATGATGGCACAAACATCCCTAGTCCTCTGATGATCAGAGATTACGACAACGTCCTTGATTTGATCAGCGAGATAGTTGACTGATCCAGAACTTGAGCATGGTTGAATTTCTTTGCGGTCCAACTGACTTTGAAGGGCTGCCCGCATGAGGTAGCATCCTTGATTGCTCACTGAACAAACTCCACACGGCTCATATTTGTGTAGTGGCACCTGGCCGCGTTCGCTATGAATACAGTGTAGCCTTACTAGGTCAGTTTCCACCGACCGAACATCCTGACTTTGATATCTAGTAGGATTCCCGTTAGTGATACTAATTTGCTGGGTGTCTTCGTCCATATAGATTGAAAGCCACCAGTGGTTCAACAAGTGCTGAAGTGTTTCCTGGACAAGGGCACAACCTTGATCGTTTTCGCAACCCGCTTTACAGCTCTGGTAATCATGTGATCCCAGGAATCCGAGACGGACCTATTCTGCGTGTAACTCCACCAGGCTGGTATTCATCAAGCGAATATCGAAGATTTGAATCATATTGATCTGATAGGGATTCCTATCATGGTAGTCCTGGATCCATCCAAGATCCATCTGGTGCTGGAGGGCCTCTTGTACAAAAGAGCATCCCTGTTTGTTTACCTAGCAAGTCAGACAAGAACTGTAATCGTGCCGTGGCAGATTATGATACTGGCTTTGCCTTGAGTGCATTGCCACTAGGTTGACATTCATTGCACGAACGTCGTGGTTTTGAATGATGTTGGAATTCGTATAAACCATGTTAACTCCACGAGCTTGGTGCTCTTGGATCCATCCGAGATTCATCTGTTCCTGTAGAGCTGATTGCACCACAGAACATCCTCGGTTGCTTTTAGAGCAGATATCACACTGGTGATAATTATGAGGTGGCACATGGCCATATCCACTCTATCTACAATGCATCTTGACCAGATTGGTCCTTAACAAGATTACATCATGAATTATATAGACGTTGTTAGACTCTCCCTCTATCAGGTTGACTGCAGCTTTCTCGTGTTGAGGCAACGGGTTCGTGAGAACATTGGGATTCGTATCTTTGAAAGATAAGAGCCCGCTCCTAACAAGCGTTTGCACGTCAGATTTGAAACTGAGACAGTTTTCTATGTTATGCCCTGGTCCTCCTTGATGATAAGGGCAAGTCTGATCTGCTTTGAACCAAAAAGGCGGATTTTCTGATACTGTAAGAGGAGCCTTAGTTTGGATGTGCCCTTTGACCAGTAATAACAGAAATAGTTCCGCGTACGATATGGGTATAGGATCAAATCCTGGTGGCCGCCTTGTACGGTTGTTATTGTATGGAGGACGAGCCTGCTGAAGAGGCTGTTGTGTCCTTTGCTGAAGTTGCTATTGATTAGGCTGGCTCTGCGTAACCTGAGGTTGATACGTAGAAACAGGAGCAGGTTTGATAGCAGGAGTTACAGCTGCTACTGGTTGGTATCGTCGCCTTTGCTTTCCGAGATAAATATTCCCAATATCCTGCTCTTTTTTCTTAGGGAGAGCACTACCGTATCGTTTTGTACTACTTGATGATCCAGCGTCTTTTACTAAGCATCCTTCCCGGACGGCTTCCTCAAGACGAACCCCCATGCCCACCATCTTGGTGAAGTCACTGGGGGCACTGGCAACCATTCTGTCGTAGTAAAATGAGCTCAAGGTCTTTAAGAAGATCTTTGTCATCTCTTTTTCCTCAAGAGGTGGAGAGATCTGAGCGGCAATTTCATGCCATCTCTGAGCGTACTCCTTAAAGGTTTCCTTGTCCTTTTGTGACATTGATCTGAGTTGATCTCTGTCTGGTGCCATGTCCAAATTGTATTTATATTGTTGGACGAAGGCAGTGCCAAGATCTCTGAAAGTGCTGATCGTAGCACGGTTTAAACCCATGTACCATTTTAATGCGGCACCGGTTAAACTATCCTAAAAGTAGTGAATCAGTAGGTCCTGATTTTCTGTCTGAGCCGACATTCTCCGAGCGTACATCACCAAGTGACTCTGAGGGCAAGAGTTACCCTTGTACTTTTCAAAGTCGGGCACCTGGAATTTGTGCGGAACTTTCACATTAGGGACCAAGCAGAGGTCCGTGGCGTCCTTTCCAAATAGATCCTGACCACGAATAGCTTGCAATTCCTTTTGCATTTCCAGGAACTGTTCCTGGAACTCGTTCACTCTTTCGAACATGCTTTCGTTTCCACCAGAAGGTATCTGCGGAATCTGTCCTTCCGGGACAGTGTGTACCACGGGTTGTGGTATAGTCATTACGGCCGAGACTCTCGGTGCCTCCCAAAGTTTGTAACCTTTAGGAGTTGTTGTCATGCCCCTGGCATCTTTGCTTTCCCAAAGTTTGTAACCTTCAGGCCCAGCGGTTCCTGCAGTGATTTCCTGATCTTCAGTGATTGGCGAAACATATCCTTCTGGGATATAGTTAATAGGCATGCCCCAGGGATGATCTTTCGGCATTTGATACCTAGGATCATTCTTCTCCACTATGGGCATTGAGGTGATCTCTGAGATCACAGTTCTTTGTAGCTGAGCTTCTGCCATGGCTTGCATGTCGTTACGAAGCTTTCTCATATCCTCTCTTAGAGCGTCGATCTCTTCTTTCAACTCTCTGTTCTCTTCCTCGAGATCATCCATCTTTTTCTGACGATTGGCCCGAGTATTGTACGAATGAGCAGTTTGACTCTAGAACCGAGACACAAACTTGAGATTCGTAGGTAAGAAGAATACATGACATGAGAATGATGAATGCAATGATTATTAATTATTTTTGTTTATTCAAAGTAAACTTCGACAATTAGATTGCAAATATCAAACAGTGGGGAAACCCCGTTTTATTGAAATTCAAAGGATTGCGGAAATGGAAATATAGTAAATTACAAGGTACGGATACAGAAACCTAAGCTAATGGGTCCTCGAGTCCTCTCTGAGGAGAAACGGGTTGCTGATTCTGGTACTTTCCTTTTCTTTGACCGGGGCTCTTGGGCCATTGTCGGGTTGTCATTCCTTTGCCAGGTGAAAGGAGCGAGGAAATTCCTTTGGTCATCCTGATTATCCACAGCATGTTGCTCTAAAATCTCAATCAGAGCATCCTTATCTTTCAGCAGTTGCTGTATTTTGATACACTCCACATTGAGGGTGCGGTACTTGTTCTTCCAAGACCTCCTCTCCCGCTGAACTTTGTTGAGAGTAACCTGGAGTTTTTCCGTTTCAGTCATGAAGTACATGACAGACTCCCTTGGCGGAAGAACTTCGTGATGAGGATACAGCATCTTTAGCTTGAGAGCTCTAGTTTGTACCCAGTGGAGATAAGGCTCCACCGAGACACAGTCCGGTTTTACTAGAGACTCCCATCCTTTCTTATGAACATGTTTCCAAGCGTGCACTATTTCCATCTTTAGTGCTCTGTAATTTTCTCCTTCTTTGAAGAAAAGACCTTCCAGATGAGCATTAAGTGGGACATGCCTCATCGGGTATCCGAATTGACGACGAACCAATACTGGATGGTAATTGATTCCTCCTTTAGTTCCTATGAGGGGTACGTTAGGGAAGTTTCCACAACGGTCAATGATTCTAATTCCCTCATAAATCTTATTGCACCAATCTATGTCAAAGTTGGTGAGAGACATAATCTTCTGTGACTAACGTAAGGCACTCTTATGATCCCAAAATGCAGCAGACTTGGGCAAATGGGAGATAAACCATTTATATAGCAGGGGTACACAACACGTGATCATTCCTCCGCTGTACAAATTCCCTAAGTGTACAGAATGATACGCATCCACGAGCAAAGTCGGCACAGGGTTTCCAATGAGAAAAACCTTAATGGCGTTGATATCGACGAAGTTATTAATGTTGGGAAACAAAAATAACCCGTAGGTGAGCAAAACAAAGATGCTTTCAAAAGCAGTCACGTTCCCTATACTGGAAAAGTACAAGACCTTTTTTATCAAGAATTGGGTTGGCAAACCTTGGATGCCACCCTTAGTGGTCAAGTGAGTCTTGACTTCTGACTCATCCAAATAAATTGCTCTTGCAATGGTCTGATCCTTTGGAATTTCTTCCAGTCCAGAAAATGGAGCTCGATCAGTGATGTGTAAATCAATCAGATGAGAATATTCCTCCAGCGTTGGTGCTAGTTGATAATCCGGGAATGTGAAACAGTGATAGACCGAATCGTAAAACTGAACGAGTGCATCCATGATTCCTTCAATCACATGGATTTTTAACAGAGGTTGCAGACCTCCGTACGTGGCTCTGAAAGCCTCAGGGTTTGTGATCATCCTCGCTAACCTTCTCAAATCCTCAAGTTTTGGAACCTTGAAGGTGTACTGGTGAGTTCTCCTTCTACCGAAATCCATGAGCACAATCTTTTTCTCTGACATTTGCAATCATTGTCTCAGTTTAATTTGAAAAAGAGAGACTAGAAGAGAAAAATTTTCTTTGTTTTAATGTTTTTTAAATGAATGCGTGAATGCAGCACACAAAAACATAGAAAAAACATGGGGTCAAAGGGTCGTTGTCATGAAGTCAAGGCTCTACCCATCCCCCAAAGGTTTATACTAGTGATTTGTGTACCTGTCTCTCAAAATCATCAGTTCTTGTCGAGAAAACACCAGTGGCCCGGGAACTGTGCTAGGTGATGTTTTTTCGAAGAACCTTCAGAAGAGAGTGGTATCGCGTGACAACCATTTCCGATAGTTTCCGCACCACTAAAAGAGGTTTTTCCTAGGTGTATACTCAATCTTTCCACATGCGGCATCACACGCATTCCCATTAGCAGAAAAATAAACACATATATAAATTAGTAAAACCAGTATATATATTTGTCCTAATGTCCTAGACTTTTAAGAGCTATGAGTCCTATGTTCCTGACAGAAAATGGCTCCCCGGCGGAGTCGCCATTCTGTGGTTCCTTCCCAACTTAAAGGTTTTGACCTAAGATCCTAGTGAAGTCAACAAAAGTCTCATTCCCAGTGAAATTCCTAGTGAAGTCACCATGACTTGTCCAAGGTAATTGTAAGAAAGAATGTGAACTGCCCCACGGTGGGCGCCACTTTTCTGTGGTGGCCACCGCCATGAAAAAGATTTGTCCAAGGTTTTCACCTTAAATGTTAAGAAAGAATGAGAGGACCCACGGTGGGCGCCACTTTTCTGTGGTGGCCACCTCCATGAAAAAGATTTGTCCAAGGTTTTCACCTTAAACGTTAAGAAAGAAATATAAGCCCCACAGTGGGCGCCACTTTTCTGTAGCAAGCAATTTTGGACGCGGTTCTTAAGCGATGTCGCTCTTTGGGGTTTACTACAGGTCAATTTATTTTTTATCCTATTGTGAGCTGACTAAGGAAGGGAAATAGATGTCTCCAATTAACCCTGCTTGCATATTGAGTTTAAACAGCGGTTTGTTAGGTTACGGATGCTATATGGTAATGGGGCCTTTCTTTCTTCTTACTTTATTAAGGTGGAAAACTGGGACTATTCATGGGGAATTTGTCAGATTGGGTGGAGATAGGGGAGTTTAGGTTTTTCGATTAGTGTGCTCGCTAAGATTTTTCTTTCAATCTTATGCCTATGTATTCCCGTTTACCGAAACAGGGAAATCAGAGTGTTCGTAGTTCCTCCTATTCTATGGGAGGAAATGGGTGTTTTGGTGTCTTGTTTGAAGCCCAAGACGTGAAGCGAAAGGTGATCTATATCTTGTTCAAAGCCCAAGATGTGAAGATGAAGGTGGTTTGTATCTTGTTCAAAGCCCAAGATGTGAAGCTGAAGGGTCTATTTGTATCTTGTTCGAAGCCCAAGATGTGAAGCTAAAAGGTGTTGTCTTTAGAGAGAATTTGTCATCTCTAAAGAGGGTCTGTTTGTCACAACTGTTTATAAAGGAGAATTACTTTAACCGGGATATGTGAATCCGGCAATGCCATAATTTCCTTTATAGGGGGTTCCAACCTGAAGGAGAAGACTTTAACTCAGTGTAGAGCAATGCTATCTTTCCTTAGGAATTTTTCATGCTAAAAGAGGGACAGTGGCATGGATGTAAATAATCCAGAGGCTTGCCGCTTACAGCGATTAGATGAAGGGGAAGGAGTTGTTGATGTTTGTGTACTGTGAACGAGGCACATCTTTGATGCTAAAAGGTTGATTGACTCAACTGGGGTTTTCCTTATACAAAGCCTAAGAGGAGGCTATTGGCCCAACAAGAGGGAGTTTTGTGTGTCTCGTACAAAGCCCGAGAGAGAGGCTAAAAGGGTTGACTCAACAAGAGAATCTTTTATACTCAACAAGAGAGTGTTTTTGTATCTCGTACGAAGCCCGAGATGGAGGCTAAAAGGTGATTGACTCGACAAGAGAGTCTTTTATACTCAATAAGATAGTGTTTTTGTATCTCGTACGAAGCCCGAGATGGAGGCTAAAAGGGAGATTGGCTCAGCAAGAGAGCCTTTTATACTCAACAAGAGAGTGTTTTGGTATCTCGTACGAAGCCCGAGATGGAGGCTAAAAGTTTTGACTCAACAAGAGAGTCTTTGTATCTCGTACGAAGCCCGAGATGGAGGCTAAAAGGTTTGACTCAACAAGAGAGTCTTTGTATCTCGTACGAAGCCCGAGATGGAGGCTAAAAGGGTATTGTTTCAGCTGAGTGACAGGTCCAGTATGTTGGTTCAACGAGAAAATCAGTTCTTATATGAGTAACACTGTACTCATGGATTTGATCTGAGAATCCGTATTATTTCTTGTTCTTTAAGGAAACGGGGAATCCAAAGGGTATTTGAGACTGTCCAAGTCTGTGGGTGTCTTCCTATTTTTGAAAGGGACTTGAGAATGTCTTTGAAACTCAAGGAAATTAGACTGTCCAAGTCTAGAGTTTTATCTTTTGTACTATGCTTAAAGAAACAATTGTAGTACGTTCACGGTAGAAAGATCTAGACTCTTTGAAAGACTGTTCTATTAAGATGACTAATATCTGTTCCTATACCTCTAGGAGGTCGTCGGGATAATTTGTACGAAGCCCAAGAGGAGGCTGGAAACTTTTAAGAAGCCGAGGGATAATTTGTACGAAGCCCAAGAGGAGGCTATCATTCCCGAAGGAAGAAATCATTTATACGAAGCCTAAGAGGAGGCTATGAATACTTCTAAGAAGCCGACGGGTCCTTGTACAACGCCCAAGAGGAAGCGGGGATGCTTTTAAGAAGCCTGTGGGTCCCCAAACCCCGAGAAGTTCAAGACAGGCTATTCACAAATAATAGATCAAGCCAGGAAAGTTCGAGAATTTGGAAGAAACTCAAGGGATGCAATTCATGGAGAAGAGATCATCTCTGGGGAGTAGAGTTTCTTGACAATTCCTAAGGAGGACAGCCGAAGAGAAGACTATATCTGGTGCTCCTATGGGGATCTAGTATTGTCTATTTCTAAGAATTATTGAAACGGCTTTACCTAGTGCTAGACGTAGTTGCCGGGGAAACTCTAAATATCTATATTATTATTGCACAGTTGATATGAGTTTATGAAAGAAGACTTACAGCGAAACAGCCCCACAATACAGTTATATGTATATGAAAGCGGTAAATGAAAGCATATAAACACTTACTCGGTTGTAGAGCTTTCATGTTGTTTGGTTAGTTTTTCAACAAAGAAAGATTGAAAACAACAATATATTTCAAAATCAAAGGAGAAAGTGCTTTGAAAGTAAAAATTGGGGCTTACAGCTCAAAGAGAGGCCCAGGGTTTTAGTAGTGATTGCACTGTGATATGAGTTTGTACAGTGGGACTTATACAAGTGACTGAGGCCCAGAAAGTTTTCTGTACAAGGGGAATGGGTCTTACACTCTCTCAAGAGGCCCAAAAGGTTTTAAAGAAAAAGATTGGGGTTTATAACACGAGGGTAGGCCCAGATGATTTTTCGTTTGAAATGGCGATTGCGCCGAGATTTTGAAAACGCAGTGGGTCTTATACAATGACTGAGGCCCAAGATAATTTGGTTTTCAAAAGGGGTTGCGTATTACACTCTAATAGAGGCCCAAGTGAGTTTTAATAAAATAAATGGGTCTTACTACTCGAGGGTAGGCCCAATAGTTAATTTTGAAAAGGGCGACGATCGCGCCGAGGTTTTGGAAACACCGTGGGACTTATACAAGTGATTGAGGCCCAAAATTTTGGTATTTACAAAGGAATTGGGTCTTACACTCTATTAGAGGCCCAAAGGTTTAAAAATGAAAATAAATGGGACTTATAGCTCAAGGAGAAGCCCAATGGTCTTTTTTGTTAAAAGGCGACGATCGCGCCGAACTTTGTAAATGTACAGAGGGACTTATACAATGTCTGAGACCCAAAATATTTTATTAACAAAAGGGATGGGACTTACACTCTATTAGAGGCCCAAAGTGTATTTTAGGAAAAGAAATGGGGCTTACAACACGAGGGGATGCCCAAATGATTTTCAGTTTGAAAATGGCGATCGCGCCGAGATTTTTAACGTATCGGGACTTATACAATAACTGAGGCCCAAAATATTTTTGTACAAAAAGGGTTGGTTCTTACACTCTATTAGAGGCCCAAGGTTTTTGAAAAAAAATTTGTTAGGGTGAAAATCAAAGAAACCCCAATTTCATTTTTTAAAGGCATTTTTCAAAGAAAAATCAAGTAAAAAATGATAAAAATATCAAATAAAATCATTAATCATGTTATAAACAATGATTAAGGTTTATGAAAAAGTATTTTATCCACATGAATATTTAAAATCATTTTGGTTTTAAAAATCAAGAAAAAGAAATCAATTTAAAAGCATTTAAAACAATATTTTTAAATATATTAAAAATAATCTAAAAATAATATTTTTTTTTTGTGATTTTTTGTGGATTAAAATATTATGGGGTATGAATTGGAAAATGATGATTTTTGCTATGTAAAAGAATTGGTTGAGTTTTGAAAATAAAATAAGAAAAAGAGGAAAGATGTCACAACACAATCTTCAACATCTCTTATGGGGCAAAAAACCAGTACTGAAACTTTAGTTTTTAACACATTCTTTATCAAATTTTAAACACTCATAACTCTCTCAATTTTTAACGGAATTAAAATCTGAAAGTACCTATCTAGACCGATTTTTCGCAAGGAATCCAATTGTACCACACATACACACTGAAACTCGACGTACAAAACACGCGAATCGAAAAATCAGAACTGCTATGTTAATTTAAAACATCGTTTCTCGTCAAATTTCCAACACGCGTAACTTTCTCGATTTTTAACGAAATAAAGATCAGGAAGAGCCTATCTTGACCGATTTTTCGCAAGGAATCCAATGGTATTACTCATGCACACTGAAACTTAATGTACAGAACACACAAATTAAAAAACCAGAACTGAACCGTTAATTTCGACGTCGTTTCGCGTCAAATTTCCAACACGCGTAACTCTCTCAATTTTTATCGGAATCAAAATCCGTAAAAACCTATCTTGACCGATTTTTCGCAAGGAATCCAATGGTACCACACATACACATTGAAACTCAACGTACAGAACGCACGACGCAAAAAACCAAAACTAGACTGTGATTTTAAAACAACATAAACTCCACATATAAACATGTTAAAATGCAAACAATGGGAGGATCACAATATACACATTAAGGACTACATTTTTGCTTCAAGAATTGTTCAATATGATGCATGTATGTGGACAACAAAGGAAAGCATGATTCAAAGAATTCAAGTTGTGAATTTTACCTCTTTTTTGGAGATTTTGTGCAACCTACCAAGTGCTTTGTTCCAGAAATAATTTGATGCTTTAGACACCCTCAAATGACCTCTTAGAAGCTTTTAGGATGGTTGGAATCAGCTGGAAACCTCTGGAGCAAGTTTGAGCACTTTCTTGCAAAATGGGCAAAAGTGGCCAAAATGCCAACTCTCTCAAATGGTGTTCCAGATATGTGGCACCATTTGGGACAGTTCAAGGATGATATTTGGAGTGTGTTTGAGAATTTATTTGGTTTGGAAAGTGACTGAATCAAGACATTGCTTGAAAAATGCAAAAAGTCCAATTTTGAGGTTTTGAGAGGTGACTTTGTGATGTTGGTGTTATTGGTCACTTGTGAGAGTTTGGATCACCTAAATATGATGTTTATGAGGTGTTAGGATCATGAGATGTGATGGAAATGCTCTCTAACTCAAAAACTCAGAGTTTCCTTACTAAAGAAGGTATTTTGGAGTGAAAGAGAGAATTTGAGGAAAGCATTTGTTTGATGGCTTTGGTGTACTCAAACTGAGCACAAATGAGCTCTATTTATAGTAGAGCAAGTTTGTTTTGCAAGCAATAGTGAATGGTGGCTGCAGCAGAGATTTGGCAAATGTTGGCCAATGAAAATCCAAGTCTCCTCTAGCCATTGACTAGAGGTTAGAGCACAGGCCTTTGGTTCCCTAGTTGTTGGATGAATCTTGACTGAATTCAGTTGGAGGAAGCTCAGTTCATGCCACCTCTAAGCATCCATTAAATGCTCCAAACCAAAATTGGAGTCTTGTCCCTCTTTTAGGGATTTCTAGGTTTTGGCATGCTAGTTTTGGTTCCTTGGACTTGGGAGGCTCATGGATCATATCATCCCCCTTAGATTTGATCCTTATATGTGTCCAAAATGATGACAAGGCTTGAAAATTCGTGTGGCACAAGAAATGTACAAATCTGCCCTGAAAAATTCAGCTGCAGCAAGCCTTTTTGTAAAATCCATAACTCCCTGCTCGAGTATGCTACATGGACGTTCTAGGACTTTCTGGAAAGCTGAGATGACGTACTTCAACTTTGATGTTTGGCCCTAGACCTGGTTCAACTTGGATCATGGAGAAAAATAGCCTTGAAGTTGGGACTTCATGCTGAAATTACAAGGCGGATTTTGGCTAAGTGCTGAAAAATGTCAATTTTAGGTTTTTAGCCATTTTGATCCAACCATAGCTCAAAATCCATGATGAATTGGGATGAGGTGTAGTTGACACTTTTGTAGAGGGCCATGAGGGCTACAAATCAAGCTTTGTATGGGGAAAAATGGCTTTGTGGTTTAGGAGTTATGATCCTCCAAAGTTGGTACCCTTGCCACTTTATTTCATAACTTAGAAAATTTTCTAAGTTTTTATGGTTACCCCTTTTTCAAGTTATCCCACTTTTCTTGATTTTTCTTGATGAATGATGATTCCAATCACACATTAATATCATTTTAGGGTTAAAAAACCATTTTTATGAAAAATCTCAAAAAGTCAAAGTTTGACTTTTGTGCACAGTTGACTTTTTATCAGATGAATTCCAAACTGTGCGATCCTTTATGAAATCAAGCCCTTGACCTAAATAAAACTTGATGGACATATTCCATAGGTGTTATAGGGTGTATTGAATCGTGTCCCAAGGTTTGGGAGCATGCCTGGGTCAAAAGTCAAAGGTACAGTTGACTTTTCCCGTGAAACCCTAACTGTGGTTCAGATGAAATTGAAACTTGTTGCTCAAGCTTCTTGGATCAATTCATTGTTGCAAATGGATCAATGTGGTGTGTTAGGGATCCTAAAATCCTCTATTGAGGCCTTGGCTCGTGTTTTGTCCCAAAAGTCAACTTAGGGGTGAATTAGGTCAAGAAACCCTAATTCCAGATTTCTGGTAAATGCATCCCCTGAGGCTAAATTGACTTGATGATGGGGTTTATCATGTTCCATGGAGCATATTAGGATATGCTTTGAAGCATTGGATCATGCCCAGAGGAAAATTTCCATCTGGAGGCCCTAGTCGACCAAACCCTAATTTGGTGACACTGGCGATCCTGAGGCTTGATCCACCTAGAAGGGAGCAGCCTTGTGCTTAATCCTTGAAGTGGGAGTCCTCTTGATCCATTGTGGATATTTGAGAGGCTAGACAAGTTGAAGATCATGTCATTTCTTGATTGATCCTTTGTCTAGGAGCTCTGAGAGGGTTTGAAACCCTAGTTCTGATTGTAGTGAGTGTTCACCCATCTTTGGGGAGACTAATGAGGTACAAAGGTACATCCATATTGTGCTGATGATTTGCGCCATGATGGGAAATCTTAGTGGTCAAAATTTGGGGTGTGACAGATGTAAGGCATTGTTTCAATTCCCAAACACTAGAGAAATAAGAAAGATAATCCCTCGTTAACCCCTTCGAGCCTAGAAGTAGGAGTTTTCTTTCTTTAAAAAAACCCTTAATCTTAACCTGGGGCAGGGTAATTCTCAGTTAACTTGGTTGTGCGTCTATACAAAAAACCTTTCATATAATGGTGGCATTCACAAAATTTTGCTTCGCACAGAGCAAGCAAGTGTCGAAGATGTCCCTCAAGTCAAATACCAATGATGGTTCACTGAAATCATTAAGTTGTTTAGTCACTTTCCTTACCCAAAGAATGAGCCGAGTCCCTTTCAAGGAAAAAGCTAAGAAAGATGGGAAGCTCATGACCTTGTCTTTAAAAAAAAAAGTGAAGAAAGAAAAGTTTGTATGACAACCCAAAAAGAGGAAACCTTTACATTTTCATCCTGAAAGTCCTCAATGGCAAACAATTTTGTAAGGAGGCAATGACTGCCATTTCAAATTCCCTTGACTTCTGAACCATCATCATTACTATCATCAGTGCAATTCCTAACCTGTGGGAACCTGAGTGTAAAGTCTGAGTTAACTGAGCGTAGGATCGGTAGTTCATCACGAAGTTTAGGTGGGTACAAATAAACTTTGAGCCTTTATCCTTTGTTTCTTAAACCATGAATCAGGCCACGTTACATCCCTCAAAAGACCTAACTGAAGCAAGGTTATTTTGAAAGCATACTACAGCAAGGTTGCGTAAACTGACTCCCAAAGATCTTTGCAGGTCACTACACTGATGCTTTACCTTTCACTTTTAAATGTCTTGAACCGCCGTGTTCAAACCAGTGACTCATTATTTTGCATCTTTCAAAAAAGGATTTGATTTCAAAAGTTGCATGAACTCTAAAATTACCATGTTTGTACAAATACTTTTGTTTGAGAACTGGCTTTTCTCTTAAGGAATTTTCAAACAGTTAAGAAACTTGGTCGATGATCCTATCAGGGGCAAGTTCTTTCCAAATCCTGTTGAAGAATCAGTTCAAGATTTGTTCAGAGGCAAGTCCTTCTCAGAATTGGTTCATCCAGAAGACTTTTCGAGACTCCGACTGGGGCAAGCTTTTCAAAAGCACCGTGAAACAGCCATCCAAGAATCAGACAAGTTGAAGCAATGATCAGCTCATCTACAACAGTCAGCTAATCTGGGGCAATTTACTTGAAGAATCCCCAAACGGCTCTTCATCCTTCCTACAAGGATCACCAACTTGATACAGTTTACCAGTGTGGCAAAGATGTGTTCAGAAATAGCATCTCTAGTCCCCAAGCAGAATGGCAGTGATCTCCGTGTTAAGGAATCAGTCTTCTAGTCTTGTCTTCTCACCAAAAGAGTCGAGTTGTGTCGTCAGCATCTGCATCTGCATTCGATCAGATATCATAGCATAATTCATATACATATGCATATCATGAGTGTTTCATCCTTATTTGCATTTCTCCCGAGGTCGTGTTGTTATCCGCGTCTTACCTTGTGGTCAAAGTCTAATTTACTTGGCGCCTACCAAAACGTTACCTGTCCTTTCATTCAGTGTCATTCCTGAATGTTATCGTTTCCTTATGCATCTAATCCTGTTATTATATTTTTGTCTTCTTTCATTCCAATGCTATTCCTGGATCTTTATATTCTCTAACTCCAGTGTCATTCCTGGATGTCTGTCTCTTTTGATCTCCAGTGTCATTCCTGGATATCTTATTCCTCTTGTTTCTCCCAGTGTTACTCCTGGAAGTTTTACCTCTCTTCTGTAATCACCATCAAATTTGCCTGGATATCTTTCAATGTCATTCCTAAAAGTCTTATCTGTTCATTCAGTGCCATTCTTGGATGAGTTTTCTCCTTTGTATTCAGTGCCATTCCTGGATGTCTTTCTCGCTATAATTCGATGCCATTCCTGAATATAGTGATTTGCCTTTACTTTCAGTGCCATTCCTGAAAGTTCACAGTTATTCAATGTTGTCTTGGATACGGTGATTCTTTTATCCAATGCTTTCTTGGGTATCTCTTTGCTTACATTCATCCAATGCTTTCTTGGATTTTGTGATTCTTTTCATCCAATGCTTTCTTGGATCTCTACCTTTCTCTCGTTTATCTGATGATTTCTCAGATATTGTGATTATACCTTTCATTCAAAGCCATTATTGGATGTATGGTGTCTTCCTGTCCAATGCTTTCTTGGATCCTTACCTTTCTCATTTTCATCTGATGCCTTCTTAGATATTATGAGTCTACCTTTCATTCAAAGCCATTATTGAATGGCTGGTATCTTTGTGTCCGATGCCTTCTCGGATTACATTATCTCATTTACGTCTGATACCTTCTCAGATATTATGAGTCATACCTTTCATTCAAAGCCATTATTGGATTACTGGTGTCTTTTGTCCAATGCTTTATTGGATTTCTACTTTGTACACATTTATATAAAGCCATTATTAGATATTGTGATTTATAGCTTTCATTCAAAGTCGTTATTGGAAGACAGATGTCTTTTTATCCAATGCTTTCTTGGGTATCTATTTTGTTCACATTCCTCCAATGCTTTCTTGGATACTGTGATTCCTTCTATATCCAATGCTTTCTTGGATTTCTATTTTGTTCACTTTCACCTGATGCCTTCTCAGATATTATCAGTTTACCTTTCATTCAAAGTCATTATTGGATGATCAGTTTCTTTGCATCCAATGCTGTCTTGGATCCCGGTTTGTTCACTTTCATCTGATGCCTTCTCAGATATTATGATTTTTCCTTTCATTCAAAGCCATTATTGGATGTCTGGTGTCTTTATCCAATGCTTTCTTAGATATTGTGGTTTCTTTTACATCCAATGCCTTCTTGGATTTCCCTTTTTATCTCATCCTCATCTGATGCCTTCTCGGATATTATGAGTTTACCTTTCATTCAAAGCCATTATTAGATGATTGGTTTCTTTGCATCCACTTCTTTCTTGGATCCCTGCTTTGTTCACTTTTATCTAAAGCCATTATTAGATATTGTGATTATTACCCTTCATTCAAAGCCATTATTGGATGTCTGGTTTCTTTTGCCATTTGATGCTTTTTCGGATGTGCCTTTCTCTTTCTGATGCTCTTCCAGATTGAGTTTTTGTTATCTGATTCCCCAGTGGAGACCGTCTTTCCGGTGCTGCTTCCACTGATGATCTTGTGTTATTCTTTTCTTTCTAAAGTGTTAGCCGGTCACGCTTGAACCAGTTGCTTTATCACCTTCATATTTCTCTGGTTTGTTTCAGTTTCCCCAGTGCTATTATCTTCCCCAGTGAGTTGGTTGTTCATTGTGTGGACGTTGTCCTTGCTCGCTTTCGTCTTCGTTTGCATTTTGCATTTACCATTCCATCATTTTCATCATATTAGAGTTCATGACATGTCAGCATTGTAGTGTCATTGCATCTAAGGGAAAAAATTTCGGTTATCTATATTTAAATACCTTTCACCATGATTTCACGAGAACTATCGCTCATGTCATCCGGTAAAGATATTTAAATAGTGGCAACTGTCATACCCCAAATTTTACCCTTAGATTCTTTGATCTTTTGCATTTCTTGTCTACATTTTTGCATAATACCCAATTTATCAGCTGAAATAAATTTTTGGATTTACAGACGAGTTAGTCAAACTAAAAGTCAGTTCCGATTAATTTCAAAATTTGGCTAAACGCTGTATTTTTCTGAATTGTATATTTTTTGCTGATCATTTTGATGTATTCATTTTATTTTTTCGAGCAATTCGATACTGGTTCAATTATTTGTTTTTACCATTTTTATTTTTACTTTAATTAATATATTTTTAATTAATTAGATTTTATTTAGTTTTTTTTATTTTGAATAGTTAGTTTCTTTTTCTTTTTCTCTTTCTTATTTTATGCTTAATTTTAAATTTCATTTTTAATATATATTTTTATTTCATTTTATTTCTCTCAAACTTGTTCAATAAAGTTCGAAAAGTTACTTTTATTTAGTACATTTCAAATCCCACAAAATCTGCAAAAAGAGATAGAAATCGCCCCCACACTTTTTGAACACGCCACCCACACCTTTCATCGCATGCACACGAATACCAAGAAAACCTCACATACACAAGCCGAAGACACACATATTTTCCTTCATAATACACACTGCAGGATTTAAAACAACTATGATACCTATACTACACAACACAAGCATACACCAGACTGCTATGTACCACCATCCATGTGCATGACATAACCACGTCTTTCCTTCATAATAAAAGGCAAAAACACACTCAGTAAAACTCTGACCTTCTCCCATATTTAAATCACCTTTTCCTCTTGACTAAACACCTCACTTCACTTCCATTTTTGTTAGATGTAGTTCCTTAGCTCACCTTCCATTTCTTCACTAAAACAATCAAGACTCCATATATCATCTTCACTCATATTCCATGTTGCTACTCCACTAATCAACTTATCATTCTTCACCATATAACAAACCAAAACCACCTTCAAACATAAACAGCCACTGCCACACCATTTCCACCGCCTCCTCATTTGTTCTACATCACCATAAACAAGACACAAATCAACGAACACCATCACAGTACAAAACTCACCTCTCCTTTCTAGCCATCATCCGCCTCTTTTTCACGACAACCTTCACAAACTCTTCAATACACGAACGAAACACCTAATCCCAAAATCACCACCACGCCATAAACCGCCATTCCACAAGCTGACATTATCGACACAACACCATCGCGCCACCGAGCGAGATCGAGGGAGAAGTCGAGGTGCGAGAAGTCCGAGCTAGTTTCAGGTTTTGTTTGTTTTATTCATCATACCTCATCTTTTTTCCATGTGTTTATTTTGATATGGTTATGCATAGGTTGTTTGTGTGTGTTTATAATATATGTTTGTGTGTGGCTATAAACTATGAATTTTGTTGTGTTGTAATTTCATGGTAAGAGAGAAGAATGTTTAGCTTTTTAGAAAAAATGATGATGAATGAGATACAGAGACTGAGGAACTAGCACCACTTTCATTTCGTTTGTTTTTTTTTCCTTTACTATAAGTATCATACAATTTACCTTTCGCTTTTATTTTATTTAGTTCTTTTAGCTTTTGCTTTTATTTTATTTTATTTATTTTATAATTTTTATTTTTATTTCTCCTTTGATTTTAATATGTAGAAAATATCAAAAATATATTTTATTCTTTTGTTTTATTAGGTTTGGTGATATAAAAGAAATTATTTTATTAGTTATTTTTGTAACATTGAAAAATATTCTAATTATTTTATTTTTAACATTTTTTATTTTATTAGTTATTTAATATATTAAACATGTAAAAATTTTGTTTTAGTTTTTTATTTGAAAAGATATTACAAATAATTAGATTGTGGCATCCTGTTGATCTTAATTTTTATACATATATTTATCTTAGCTTGTTTTGGATTATATAAATATCATTAGTTTGAAAGGTTCATGAACACATACTTTACGTTTTAGATTCTTGTGTATATAAACTGTTAGTTTTCTTTTACATACATATTTTAACCTTTCTAAGTTATATACTTTGTGATTTGTTTAAGTTGTTCTTTTTGTTTTTTAAGAATTTTATTAATATTATTTTTAATTTTATTTATTTTATTTTATTTATGTTTCCATAGATACTTTATGTTTTCAATTTTATATATAAATTTAGTTTTAAGTTTTAAATTAGAAATTTTGCTTAGTTAGAATTTTAAGTTAATTAAGATTTAATCATTTAGTTTTAATAATGAGTATATTTTAGAATTAGGATTAGTTTAGAATTAGTAGAATTAGTTAACTAGTTTTTATTAGAATTTAGTTAATAGGTTTTTAATTAAGCTTTAGTTTTAATTAATTAATTTTAACTAAATAATTTTAGTTTTAGATTTAGTTTAATTAGATTTTAATTATTAGTTATTTTAGAACTAGTTTTTTTTATTAGAATTAGTGAATTAGTTTGTTATACTAGCTTTTACTTCTTTAACTTTTTAATTAGATTTTAATCTTTTTAGTTTATTTAGGTATTTAATTAGATACTAATCTTTTAGGTTGTGTTTCGCTTAAGACTTTATTTATTTCTTGAATTCATCTTGACATTTTGCTTTAATTAATTCCTGATGTTCATTCTGAGTTTATTTCTTTTTGCTCTTGACTGTGATTAGTCCCTAATTCCTGATGTTCACTTTTAATTTAGTTCTTGTTGCATTCATTGTATATATATTGTTGTACATATTTAACTTACACTTGAGACTCGAGGTCTTCCTTCTTGCCCCTCTGTTTGCCTGTTTCTTATACTTCATTCCAAAGGAAAAGACCATTTTCATTGACTACCATGTCATTCCAGACAAAGTCTTGTCCATCATTCCTTTATCTCACGCCACCGCGCGATCGAAACTTACCTTCCCTTTTAACATAACCTTAGGTGTGGAGTCGGCGCACTCCATGTAGGTGTCTTGCTGTCAGACCCTACTTTCCCTTGGAACCTTGACCACAATCAAGAGTTCTTTACCCCCTTTGAGGGGAACTACGGACGCTCTGATTTCTCAAAGTTTCTTTTGAGAATACGTAGGCATAGGATTGCGAGATCCTAGCGAGCTACCTTTTTATTTTTCTACCTTTTTGTTTTTCTACCTTTTTCTTTGTCCACCTTTTCTTTTTTCCACCTCTTCTTTTTTTAACCTTTTCTTTCTACGCCCTTTTACCCCTTAGTGTGGTGAACTACGATTGCTCTTATTCTTTAGTCAGATACGTAGGCACAAGATGCGATGTCTTGGCGAGCAAACTTAGTGTACATACCCTTAGGTCCTTACTTTTATTCTTAGCACAGATCCCTTAGAAAGCAAACATAACATAACACAAATTCAAACAAGAGGTTCATGTAGAGTGCTACAGATACTTAGGGTGCTAATACCTTCCCTTAGTATAACCAACCCCCAAACCTAGATTCTCTTAACTTAGGGTTTTCGTTCTTTACCCTTTCCTTTGGATAAATCAAAGCTCGATGGTGAATTCCAAAGATGTGTGATGCAAGTTAATTAATAGCTTGTTATCTGATTCTCACCGTAACAACTATATATGCTTCTTACAAGCTGATTACACAATTGAAGTACAATAGCAAGTTGTGAGCAACAACTCCTTGCTTTATAATACAGAAACTATCTAAAAATAAATCTCTAAGAGATTATAAAGCTTCCTAGTTATGTATTTGCTTAAAAGCTTTCTTATGAGCAATGCGGCTTCTTATCATCAGCTTTAAGCTTCTATACTCCTTTCTAAGTAGTTAATGCTTTTTCCAGCTTAACTATCAAGATCAACTAAGTTACTATGCTTCACTTATTGATGTTTCACTTAATGAGTTTCACATGGCTTTAGCATGTTGCATCGTTATGCGTTCTTCATCATTCTGCTTCAGCTTCTTCTCCATTGAGCATTCTTCATTTAAGCTTTAGCTTGCAGCATCTTGTACTCCTTTCTTGAGCATATAATGTTTTTTTCTAATTCAACCATCAAGTTCAACTAAGCTACTATGTTTCACTTATAATGTCTCACTTGCTAAGTTTCATATGGTGTTAGCATATTCATTATTTGTGCACACTTGTAGTAGCAGCTTCATCTTTTCTTGCTACATGTTGATTTGTTTGCCGTGTTGAGTGATAAACCTTTGTATGAACAACAATCAATAATCTTTTATCTTTCTTGTGATCAATGGCTGCTTCAGCAATAATCTATGAGCTTCTAGCCATGAGCAACATTTCTTCAAGCTTCCAAGTCTTTAATTTATAGAGTAGGAGAGAATAGGTTCGTTGAGGGGTATTCTTGGAAACATATTCCAACAACAATATCCCAATGTTCACACAAAGGAATGGTAAACATCACTGTATAAAAAGCTGCTCCTGCGCCACCTTCTCGAGGTAGAGGATACAGAGTTTTAATACTATTATATTCAGCTTAAAACCATTATGATCTTTAGTCTTCTAGGATCTTCAAAGGCTTCAGATATTGACTTAATGAAGCGTGTTGTAGAAGATTCATTCTTTGTGTAGTCTTCAGAAACTCAGTCTTCAGAATTCCAAGATCTTTGTTCAGCAGAATCTATTTTGAGAATCTTCAGCACTCATTCTTTTAGAAGCATAATCTTCAGAGTCTTCAGAACCTATTCCTTCATAACCTTATCTTCAGAGTCTTCAGATTTCATTAAGAATGTCCTTTGTCTTCAGAGTCTTCTATACTTCGTCTAATCAGAATCTTGTCTTCATAAACTCTTTAGAACTTGATCTTCAAAAAAATGTCTCTTCAGAATCTTCAGAGCTTGTTCACTTGAACCGTGTCTTTAGAATCTTCAGAACTTGTAACATTGGAATCACATCTTCATTAGAAAGTCTTGTAGACCTTTCTCATAAAGTCTTAATTAGAATGTCCAGAACTAACGTTCATTAGAACCGTTGTCTCAGAAACATTCATGAATCTTGACTTTTCTTTGTACACACACATATGTTTTCTTCCAGAGTGTTGATAATGGAGTCTGATGACGTCACACACCTTTTTATCAGAGTCAGAATCATATTGACAATAGCCACACACTAGAGAGAAATCATATCATACAGAATTGTTCTCTTAGGTTATATGTGCAGTTATCATCAAAACTTAATGGCCAGATATAAAACTAAATCTTGTTCTTACAGATTCTTATTAAGCTTTGGAACCTACATACTTAGAACACATATTAGATAACACCATTGTTCTTTCAATAATTTTGTTATCATCAAAACCTTAAGGAATACTTGTCATGAACAAATCTTGTTCTAACAATGCATTGGAGTATAGGAGATGAATACATTGCATACATAACCGCATTTGTGATTGACTAGTGTTGTGGATGATTTATGTGATTAACGAGTGATATTATTTATACTATCCTTGTTGTTTTATGTACCACTAACATATATGAATGTATTTTCACCCATGTTTGTTTGTCTGTATCATTCTTTACGCCTATGGTGCAGATACTCAAGTAGATGAGCCTTGACTGCTGTTGTATTTTGGAGGATTGCGTAGTAGTCTTCTTCGTCATTTTTCACTTTCGCGTTTATTTTAGTTTCTGTGTGTCGCTCTGATAGTGTAGCACTTGAACGGGTTACCTTTTTGTTTTGCATTCTGAGAGTTATTGAACTATTTCTTTTATGATTTGAAATGAAGTTAATTTTTATTTATGAGACCATTAAACTTGAGTTATTATTATTTATTTTCGCTACTATAATATGATGATTGAGAAATATGGTTATGCTGAGAAAATATGACACTCTGTTTGTAATTAAATAATCCACATGTTTTTATAAATTGAGTGTTTGGGGTATAATGTGTTGCAAACGTGAGCACCCCTCATAAACCTAGACTCATTTATCACATGTTGCTCAGTAACCCCCAAGTATTGTACAACATTATACGTACGGTCTCTTGACTAATGATAAGAGCGATGAAGAAACTACCTGCTAGCGGAATATGGGAAAGCGAGGAGACATCATCCAATGTAATCGTCATCTCACCAAATAGACGATGAAAAGAAGATGTCTCTTTGTGTCATCATTCAACCCATGGGTGGGCACCTTAAGCGGAATACGATCCTGTAACAAACAAAGTAAAAAACATCAGTTAATTTTAAAGTACCATTAATAAATAAAGTCACATCAACGACATATAATATACATACCTCTCACTGCCATAATCTGAAAGCCACATGATCTGAATATCCTGTGAGAATATAACAGTCACTAGACCCGCCAAGGAACCCTCTATCCGCGTGTACAAACGGGTCTATCGAAGCAGGAGCAATGACATATGTCTCAACAGGAGGAGTAACTTTCATATCATCATTAGTTGGCGCCTCAATAGTCATATGTGGAGTAGGCGTCTCAATAGCTATCTGTCGAGTAACCCTTATAGTAGTTGTTGCCTCTGCCTCTGAAAGATGGCGCACCTTTACCATCACAGAAGTATAAGGCATCTCTATCTCTGTCGGATGGGGCACATCCGTCTCTACCACCATTTGTACGTCATCTTGAACCGGTGTCTCAACATCACCGGGCTCATCCTCATCATCTCTTGTCCATTCATAAGCAGGTCTAGATCCTCTACGTCGGATAGTGCGGGGTGCACGAAATTGAGTCTGATTGGCCAAACGCCTCCTGTGAGAACCGCTCGGTGCCACTCTCCCCGCTCGAAGATGCGAGTTCTCAATGTCACCTCCCCCTTCTCGAGCCCTCGCAGCAACAACTTTATCACGCTGTCGACCAACAATTGTATCATTTGTGCCTCAGATCTTCATTGCAAAAAAGAAAAAACAAAATTTTTAAAATTATCGGATTTTATAAAAAAAAATCAAGAACTTATGGAGTTACCGCATTTTTAGAAATATCCAGTAAAAATATAAAGTTTTTCCAGATTTTTCAAAATATGCGGTTGAACGTACGAATTTTCTTTGGATTTTTTTTAAATAAGGAAAAAAATTGCTTTTTTATCGATTTTTTTGGAAAATCGTGAAACATTTATGCATTTTTACCACATTTTTCAAAAAAAAAATCTAGAAAAATGTATGTATTTTTACCGCAATTTTCAAAATATTCGGTTGAACGTATGAATTTTTTCTGGATTTTTCAAAAAACGCAGAAGAAAACATTGCATTTTTATCGGATATTTCCAAACAATCGGTAAAAATTAAAAATAAATCCAAAAAAATGTTAAAAATGCGGTAACAACATAAACTTACTCGTCATCAAACGAAAATATTCAGGAGTGTTTATGAAATGTGTGGATAATTACGGAGCTTTTCAAAAATATTAAAATGTTTCAATATTTTTTATAAATGAAATTATAATATTATACATGTTATGGATAATAGTAAATAGATATGGATGTTTATTTACCCAACTTTCTATATTCCTTATGGATTAATTTCTTAACCTTTGTGTATTCCCTAAGTTAATGGTTATTCATTGGTCATGTACTATAAATAAGATCCACATTGCAATGTAAAGGGGACTTTTGCATAAGATTATATAATATTATTTTCTCTCTTCTCTCTTCTCTTCCTCTCTTTGATCTCTATATTGTTTTATAACACGTTATCAGCACGAAACTCTACCATATGAATGTTAACTAATTGTCTAAAAAGTGATACAAATAATTTGATTTTGAATGTCTAACTATATGAAGCTCCAAGATTTAGAAGGTAACATTATTATTTTTGTTTCGTAATATATATTTATAATTCTGCCTATTATGTATTGATATATTGATTAGAAGAAAAAAATCAACGATGATTTTCATGCATCCCAGAAGGATTTGATAAATAATGTTAAAATATCTCTGAAATACTATAAAATAATGTATTTGTTATATATATAGTTCCTGAAGAACTTAACAAATATCCTTGAAGGATAGAAAAATAATAATTTATTATATAGTTCTTGAAGAACTTATTAAGCATCCCTGAAGGAGAGCAACATAATAATTTATTATATAATACCTAAAGAACTTATCAAGCATCCTTGAAGGATAGGAAAATAATAATTTATTATATAGTTCCTGAAGAACTAATCAAGATCCCTGAATGATTGAAAAATAATAATTTATATAGTTCTTGAAGAACTTATAATGCATCCCCGGAGGATTGCACGAAAATTGTTTATCTTTATCATTGTTTGAAGATCTATGATCTACCTCTCGAAAAAAAATTATATATATCATAAAGGATCCCTATAGGATTGTCCAAAGAATGAATTACTTTTATTCATTCATCAAAGAATGGTTATCCCTTGATAATTAATAAGAAAATGACTATTCTGTCTCCATTGATCAAAAAAGTATCAATGACGATTTTCATAGATCTTAGAAAAATTGATAATCACAGAAAGATTGCATGAATAATATTAATAATTGTAAATTTATTAAGATTGAAAAATATATATTTTATACAAATTATTTTATATTTACTAGAGATTGAAACAAAATAGAAGAATAGAATCATATGTATTATGGTAAATCAGATGTTTACAAATCACACTTAAGTGTGTTGTTGGCAAAATCGGTTGGGTCATCTCAGATGTATTATGATGTGAGAACTAGTTTTGAAGAACTAGAAGTTTCTTTAATCCAATAAAATTTGTGTGTTCCTAAAGGAAAATTTGAGAAATTGAGTTTTTATTACATTAATTATTGCACCGACTAAAAGATCGTGCATATGTCTATTCACAGCTAGAAGTTTGTGAAATTATTTTCACAACTAATTAGACTAAGATCTTGTTTTCTGGATTTTTCAGAAGTTCCTTGATAAGTATCACATATATTACTAAAATTAATATTGAACATCTTGAAGAACATGCTCATAAAAAAATGGACTTGAAGATCCATTCTTTAGACGTCTAAAGTTAGTTATATAGTTGATACTTGTGAGATCGTCAATTCTAAATTAGATATTTGAAACACACAAAGTATGGTATTAAGATATTTATTCACATTAAGCCAACAAGTTAGTACATGATAATTCCCCCCTTAACTTACAAATTATTTTAGGTTCATAATCTAATATTTCTCATTTAAGTAAACTTTTGGAAGTGTTGTGATTATTCAATTGCTCCAATATAGTACACTAAGATGAGTTTTGAAAGAATGTTGAGAAAATGCATTTTATATGAATCTCGTATTTGAGATTTTATCTTGGTCCAATACTTGGATACTTGTTTGAAGTCCAGTAGACTGATTATCAATTTATAAATTAATTTTCTCAATACTAGGGGGGAGAGAACAAACAGCACAAAGTGTGAACCAGAAGTTCAAATGAACAATTTGAAATAAAATATTATAAGCACTTTGACATAATTTAATATTGAGTTCCAGAAGAACTAACCAGGTACCTGAAATTTATGAAAATTAAGAGATCTCAATAAATTATGTCATGAATGAAACCAAAATAAAGTCAATATTGACAATGTCTTTGTATATAATACAACGCTAAAGATGATAAATAATTATGAGGATCATGAGTCAAAGTCGATCAAAGATAGTAGACAAAGTGAGAATTGGCCAATATGAAAATATTCAATTGAACAAAAATTAAACTCACTTTACAAGTGACTCAATTTTGGACCAGTATTCTGAACACCTCAAGGTGTAAAACCAATTGGATATAAATAACTTTTTTTGTGAAAAAGCAAAATAAGAATGGTGAAATTGTGAGATACAAAGCTTGAGTTGTTGTTCAATAATCTTCACAAAGACCTAAGGTTTATTTTGATGAAACATATCCACCTGCAGTGGATGCAATTCAATTCTTGATATTTAATTAGGTTTGTAGCACATGAAGGGCTTAAGTTGCACATGATGGATGTTGTAATAGCTTATCTGTATGGTTCACATGATATTGAAATTTACATGAAACTCCCTGAAGGGTTCAATATACCATATGCACATAACTCCGAATCTCAAGAAAGTTACTCCATAAGATTGAACAAGTCTCTCTATGGGTTGAAACAATCTGGATGAATATGTATAATCGTCTCAGTGAATATTTGTTTAGAGAGTGATATACAAATAACTCTATCTGTCCTTGTATTTTTATAAAAAGATCAGGAAAGGAATTTGCAATAATAGTTGTCTAAGTGGATGACATAAATATTATTGGAACTCCTGAAGAGCTTCCAAAAGCTATGAATTATTTAAATATAGAGTTTGAGATGAAGGACCTATGAAAGACAAAATTATGTCTAGGTTTACAAATTGAACATTTGGACAGAGAAATATTTGTACATCAAGAATGCTATATATAAAAAGTGTTAAAATGCTTCTATATAGACAAATGTCACTCGTTGTCTACTCCAATGGTTTTTAGATCATTAGATGTGGAGAAAAATCTTTTCAGACCTCGAGAAAATGATGGAGTTTTTTGGTCCTGAAATACCATATCTCAGTGCAATTGGAGCACTAATGTACCTTGCTAATTATACACGTCATGATATCTCATTTGTTGTCAATCTATTAGCAAGATATAATTCTTCACCTACAAAAAGACATTGGAACGGAGTTAAACATATACTTCGTTACCTTAGAGGTACAATAGACATGGTTTTGTTTTATACCAAAGTATCTAGATTCGAATTAACAGGTTATGCAGATGCATATGGTAGATCATAAACAGGTTATTTATTTACATGTGGGGGTACAACTATTTCATAGAGATTGATGAATCAAATCATAACAACAACATCATCTAATCATGCAAAACTTTTAGCATTACATGTGACAAGTCGAGAATGCGTTTAGTTGAGATCCTAATTCAACACGTATAAAATACTTGTGGTTTATCTTCTGAAAAATTAAATACAACAACCATATATGAAGATAATACTGCATGCATCACTCAATTGAAAGATCGTTACATTAAAGGAGATCGAACAAAACACATTTCTCCAAAGTTCTTTTTCACTCATGATCTTCAAAAAAGTGGCAATATAAACATCCAACAAATCTGTTCATGTGATAATCTTGCAGACTTTTTCACAAAGTCACTCCTAAGTAGAACTTTTAATCAACTAGTACAAAATTTTGGTCTTCATTTTCGAATAAATGATCGTTCAACTGAGGGAGAGAAATGAATTTACTTTAAAATGATATTGTACTCTTTTTCCTTCACTGGATTTTTCCCCACTGGGTTTTTTCTAGTAAGGTTTTAACGAGGCATATCCTCAATGAACATCCAAAGGGGAGTGTTATGAATAATAGTAAATAGATGTGGATGTTTATTTACCCAACTTTCTATATTCCTTATGGATTAATTTCTTAACCTATATGTATTCCCTAAGTTAATGGTTATTCATTGGTCATGTACTATAAATAAGATACACATTGCAATGTAAAGGGGACTTTTGCATAAAATAATATAATATTACTTTCTCTCTTCTCTTCCTCTCTTTGATCTCTATATTATTTTACTTAGTTTTATAACAATACAAAAATAATATGATAAAACAGCTTAGCTATTCTTACACCATTCCTTACATTTATATCGTATTCACTGTTCACAAATATCGTGAACAGTGCGTGAATAGTAGAGTGAACAGTGGTCCTGAACAGTGACTATAAACAGTGCATAAACAGTGATAACATAAAATTGGCTAATTGAATATAAAAAATTGGTTAATAAAGTGATGAAGTTGGTTAACAAATGCTCAGATATCAAAAATAATTTTTAATAGTAAAATAAAATTGGTTAATGAAGTGATAAAGTTGGTTAATAAATATTCAAATATTAAAAATAATTTTTAGTAGTAAAACAAAGTTTTTTAATAAAATACAAACTATTGATTAATTAAATGGTAAAATTGATTAATCACACAATTTTTTTATTCATCCTTATTAATTCAAAATAAAATTATTTTTTATATATTTTTTAAAAATATATTAATATTTTTATATATTTTTTAAAAATATATTAATATTTTTTAAATGAAATTATCGTCCACTGGATTGGTGAAAAGTAATTATGGTGTAGTATATGAATGAGTTTAATGGTAGTGCACTGTCAGTGTAAGACAGTTTTGCACATGCAACCAATTAAAACGCTTATATTTACCATGTCATTTCAGCATTTTAAAAATAAAATTGAGATTTGTTTTGATGCATGTCTCTCATTGATTGACAGTGTAATGCATTTCTTTTTTTCTCTTATTGATATTACAAAATAAAACTACTATTCTTTTGAAGTCAAATCAAATTCTTATATGTTGGTGTTATACTGTGGGCGATTACAAAATAAAATTATCAACTCCTTATTATTCTACTACTGTATTACTTAATTATTTCACCGAAGTTTTTTATTAAAAAAATCAAATAACCCTTAAATCATGCTTAGTGTGTGTGCTTTTAATCCCAAAACAAAAAATTGTACTAAAAACAATGAGAAAATAAAGAAAAATATATTTTGGTGCGTCCGGAGATATATCTCTATAATCAATGAGCATATGTGGAAATTCACATGGTGTGAAAGAAATCTACAGGATGTAAAAAAAATCCTCCAATTTAATCCTATTTAAAAATATAATAAAATAAAATGAACAATTTTATTGATATTACAAAATAAAATTATTATTCTTTTGAAGGCAAATCAAATTCTTATATGTTGGTGTTATACTATGGGCGAGTACAAAATAAAATTATCAATCTCCTTATTATTCTACTATTGTATTACTTAATTCTTTCACCGAAGTTTTTTATTAAAAAAATCAATAACCCTTAAATCATGCTTAATGTGCTTTGTTTAAGTCTAAATCCTTTTTTTTAATAGAAATATTGCATTAACTGGAAACCAAAGCCAAACTGGCTACATCAGCATAATTTCTCAAAAGTGGGAGATAGTTAGACCACGTATGCGATCCAACAACCTTGCCTAGACCCACTAAGGAATGAGCATCAGTGTTCAAGTTCCTACTAATGAAAAACAAGGAAGAATTACACATATCAATTAACAAAGACCTACAATCTATAACAATGTGATCAATCTCCGCAAAAAAACCACACTCATTAACGCAATCCACAACGACCTTCGCATCAGATTGGAAAGTGACATCAGATAAACCAAGGCCCCTGGCAAGTTGCAGTCCCCAACGGATGCCCAAAGCCTCAGCCATGGCCGGAATGACACTGATCTGTTCCCGTCGAGTAGCAGACAAAAAGACTTTATTGTTTGGATCACGAATAATGCAACCAAACGCTACCGAACCATTGTCAAAGCAACCTGCATCAGTTTGGATTTTCCAGCCCCCAAACTTTTCCAGACTCTCACCATTCATCCCACCACTCGACATCACCGAGCAGTAACGAGCATTTTCTTCAATATGCCTCCAAATCGCACATGCCAAAATGCCAGGATCCGGCGGAGCATAATTAAATAATGCTTCATTCCTAGCTTTCCAGAGAAACCACAGGCTAGTGAAAACTGTCTTAGCTAGAAACAAATCCTTTCTTTCAAACATTGAATCCAACCAATCAAGAACGTTACCCGAAGGGGGAATATGCAGACACAAAGGAAGAGCAAAGAGGGTCCTTTTTGCCACACTACATCTAAGAAAGCGATGAGAAGAATTTTATGGGCAAGAGTTACATAAGGGACAAGTATCATCGAGAACCATACCTTTCTTCCGTAAATTGGATTTAGTAGGTAAAATGTCCTTCACAAGACGCCACATAAAATTCTTGATTCAGGGATTAACGTCCACCTTCCAAAACTCCTTCCAATTAACCGCTCCAACTCCCCTTGAAGAGTCAGCCAACTTCGATCATCTGTTATCGTCCAGCCAATGATAGGCTGACTTCACAGAAAAATCCCCACTCTTCTCAAGACTCCAAATAAGCTTATCAGGAGGAAGCCTCAACGAAATTGGGATGCTGGCTATCTGAGCCACCACATCACTCGCAAAAATCTCATTCAGAACCTGGAAATTCCAGCACCTGATGTAACACCCCATTTTAATTATTTAGACGTCTTGTCTTATTTTATTTGTATGACCTTGTTTGGGGGAGTGTTTTGAGTGCGTTTAAGGGTTGCCCTTAGTTAGGAAGGTGAGTTGGTGAGATAAAGCCTTTAGATTAATACTAATAGTGGTATAGTTAATAATAATAATAATTTAATTAATAATAGTAATATTATTATTTTATTATTATTATTGTTATTATTGCTATTATTATTAATTAATTTAATTAAAATTGGATTAAGAGAATTAGAAGAGGTTTAGGGAAAATAGAAAGGTTTTGGCACGTGAAACGAGGAATAGAGAACCAAGAGGAGAGAAAGAACAAGGTGTGCTAGGGCTTGATCTTCTTCCCCAATTGTCCAGATTTTCTGTAAAGATTCGAGGTAAGGAGGAGAAACGGGTTTAATATTGGTGATTTATTCATGATAGGGTAGTGGGGAGTCCTTAACCCCGTAGGAATTTGTATGCAAACTATTGTGTTGTTGATCTGTTGTATATACCTGCTATAATGATGAAATCGTGCATGTTTTGATTGGTGATAATATGAATTTTTGTTGTTGTTGCTGTTGTATGAATATCTGTTACAGATCTGTTGTTTTTTATTCAAATTGGGAGAACGATTTGAGATTATAGACCTGTAATACATGTAGTAATTCTAGGTACAAGAGAAAAGATAAAAATTGGACCTAAAATTCATGTAGAAATTATAGGACTGGTTGGAAGTGAAGAAGTGTGGAAATCGTAGCAGAGTGCAGAATGGTGAGGTCTCTAGTGATTTGCATAATGGATCTGGCCATACGCGTATGGGGCTAGGGCATACGCGTATGGGAGTGAAGGAAAGGGAGCCTTACGCGTAAGGGGAGCTTGAGGGGAGGGTTTGGCACGACCCTCTGCCCATACTCGTATGGTACGTGTATGATTGGCAAGGCAATACGCGTATGGAGTAGCCATACGCGTATGTAGATCTGAGAGTTAGAAATTGAAGGAAAATTAGGTCTCTGCCTATACGCGTATGAGGTTGGGCAATACGTGTATGGCAGGGCGAGGCAGGAGGCCTTACGCGTATCAGATGGGAGTATACGCGTAAGGAAGGGCGAGGGAGCGAGTCATACGCGTATGACTCAAGTCAATACGCGTATGGACAACAGTGGTGCAGAATTTCATATTTTTGCGATTTCTTTCCCGTCTTCGCATCGGAATTGTTTTCTCTTGGTTTGAGAGGTTGGGGATAGTTACCAGGTGCTGAGAAATAAGAGATGGGTGATGAAAATATTAATTTTAATAATTTTAATTAATTAATTAATTAATTGGGTGTTTGGTGTGTATGAAGCAAATTACATGACGATGGTGTTGATGATATGTATGATGTGATCAGGAGGATCGTGTGCATGTATTTACACTTGTATACATGTTTTGTTATGCATAGTTGAGTCTTGCATATTCATGGTGATTGATTGGATGAATCATTGCTCAGGAGGAGTGTATGTGATTCATTCGTACTCCTATATGGAGAATGGTAGGGGATAGATCATTGCCAAGTAGAGGTGTATGTGATCTATCCGGGGTTCGATTGAATGAACCAATGAGTCGGTACCGCAAGCATGGTGTCGTGTTGCATTACATTATTATTTGATGTTGTTGATGATATTGGACAGTAGGTCGTGTTGGTGTGTCGTTGACTTATACATGTGAATGCTACCTTGTTATCATGTATTTATTCACCGATAATATTGAACGTGATTTCTCACCCCTTTGTTGTTGTTGTGCCTGTGCTTCTTCGGAAGTACAGATAATCCAGGTACTTAGATAGCTTGGATATTGGTGTTGCTGATCGAGTCCATAGGAGTGCTCTGATACGTAACACGGGATTTTTAGGGATTTCATTCATTTTGTTATTTGTTGTTCTTTTTGTTACGTATCTTTATTTTGATGAACATTATGGTAAACCACGATTTTATGTGGAGTTTTGGTGTTATTGGCAGATGGCCGTAAATCGAATAATTGAATAAATTTTCCGCTGTTTGATTTTATTAAAATAAAGGAGATTTGTTTTGTTGGCTCTTAATGTGACATTCCACTTGGTGAAAACTCTGATTTATCTTTAATACTTTGTTTATTTTAAAAATGGGAAAGTGGGGTGTTACAATTGGTATCAGAGCAGGTCGATCCATCTGGCCAGGTGTTATAGTTGAGTCTATCCTTAGAATAGGAGTTGATTTGGTGTTCTGACCATATGTTAATTGTTGAACAGTATGGCAGGAAGGAATGATGTTGCTCTTGCTGTTGCTATGCAAGCCATGGCACAGGCTGTAGAGAATGCCAATCAGACTGGAGGTGCTCAGTTTCGTGACTTAGCACAGTTCCATAACAACAAGCCGCCTACTTATGAGGGAGGTATCTTAGATCCGGAGGCTGCACAAAAATGGCTGAAGGCTGTGGAGAAGATCTTCAGGACCATGGGATGCAGTGATGCTCAGAAGGTACGGTTTGGTACGCATATACTGGAAGGAGAGGCTGAGGCTTGGTGGGACAATAGTCGTCAGAGATTGGAAGCTGCAGGTACTGAGATTACTTGGGCTGTGTTTCAAGTTGAGTTTCTGGAAAATTACTTTCCGGAAGACATTCGTAGTGCAAAGGAGGTTGAATTTCTGGAGCTGAAGCAGGGTGATAAGACTGTTGCTGAGTATGCCGCTAAGTTTGAGGAGCTGGTTCAGTATTGTGCTCATTACAATACTAAAGAAGCTATGACTTTGAAGTGTTTGAAGTTTGAGAACGGGCTGCGTCCCGAGATGAAATTGGGTATTACTTGTCAGAAGATAAGAAACTATCCAGAGCTGGTAAGCAGAAGCAGAATTTATGATAATGACAACAGAGCCAGAATTGCTCATTACAAAGCTGTGAATGAGAAGAAGGGTAAGCAGAGATTTGGAGGTACTCCTTACAGTGCTCCAGCTGATAAGGGGAAACAGAAAATTGATGTGGGAAAGAAACCAAAGGAGAAGGGAGCAGGTGCTGATACTCTCAAGTGCTTCAGATGTGGTGGCGCGGGTCACCGTGCTAACAACTGTCAGAATGAGGTGAAGAAGTGTTTCAAGTGTGGCAAAGAAGGGCATGTTATAACTGACTGCAGAGCCACTATGCCTACTTGTTATAATTGTGGAGAGAAGGGTCATATCAGCACCCACTGTGAGAAGCCGAAGAAGTCTCAGGCGTCTCAAACTGGTGGGAAAGTGTTTGCCTTGGTGGGAGCCCAATCCACTGAAGAGGAGCGTTCCGTCAAAGGTACTTGCTTTATTAATGATGTTCCTTTGATTGCTATCATTGACAGGGTGCAACGCACTCGTTTATTTCTGTTGACTGTGTGAAGAGATTAGGGATTGTGCCATCTACTCTAGAGCAGAGGATGATGATTGAAACTCCATCTATTGGTTCCGTGATTACTTCTTTGGTGTGTTTGAAGTGTCCTCTGACCATGTTTGGTAGAGATTTCAGAGTAGACTTGATTTGTTTGCCACTCGGTAATCTTGATGTTATCTTGGGGATGAACTGGTTGGAGTTGAACCGGGTGTATATTGATTGCTTCAGGAAGACGTTACTGTTTCTTACTTCTGAAGAGGAAGCATTAGCAGATTCCCTATCTAGCAAGGAGTTGAGGGCGTTTTTGGAGGACGAAGCGAAGCTGTTTGCGGTGTTTGCCTCGTTATTTGTTGAAAGCAAGACTTCAGTTAATGAATTACCAGTAGTGAATGAATTTCCTGAAGTGTTTCCAGATGACATCACAGAATTGCCTCCGACAAGGGAAGTTGAATTCGCTATTGATCTTGTACCGGGTACCAGACCTATCTCTATGGCACCGTACAGGATGTCTGCATCAGAATTGGCAGAGTTGAAATCTTAGGTCAGGGAATTGCTCGATAAGAAGTTTATCAGACCAAGTGTGTCACCGTGGGGAGCTCCAATGTTGTTGTTGAAAAAGAAGGATGGTAGTATGCGTCTGTGCATTGATTACCGTCAGTTGAATAAAGTAACCATTAAGAATAAGTATCCACTTTCGAGGATTGATGACTTAATGGATCAGTTGGTAGGAGCTCGTGTTTTCAGCAAAATTGATCTGAGGTCGGGTTACCATCAAATTAGAGTAAAGGAAGGTGATATTCAGAAGACGGCTTTCAGAACGCGCTACGGACATTACAAGTATGCGGTGATGCCTTTCGGAGTGTCTAACCCGCCGGGTGTATTTATGGAATATATGAATCGTATTTTCCATTCTTATCTGGATTAGTTTATTATGGTATTTATTGATGATATACTGATTTACTCTAAGTCTGACGAAGAGCATGCAGGTCACTTGAGAATTGCATTACAGGTGTTGAAAGATAATAAACTGTTTGCAAAGTTCTAGAAGTGTGAATTTTGGTTGAAGACCGTGAGTTTCTTGGGTCATGTGATTTCTGGTAATGGTATAGCGGTGGATCCCTCTAAAGTAAGTGCAGTACTTCAGTGGGAAACTCCGAAGACCGCAACGGAGATTAGAAGCTTTTTGGGTTTGGCAGGTTACTATAGAAGATTCATTGAAGGGTTTTCTAAATTGGCGTTGCCATTGACTCAGTTGACCAAGAAGAAACAAGCTTTTGTCTAGAATTAGCTGCAGTGGTGTTCGTGTTAAAAATCTGGAGACATTATTTGTATGGATCAAGATTTGAAGTATTTAGTGATCACAAAAGTTTGAAATATTTGTTCGACCAGAAAGAATTGAATATGAGGCAAAGAAGGTAGTTAGATTTCTTAAAGGATTAAGATTTCAATTTGAGTTACCATCCGGGAAAAGCTAATGTTGTAGCAGATGCTCTGAGTCGGAAGACAATCCATATGTCTGCGTTAATGGTGAAGGAAATGGAATTGATTGAACAGATCAGAGATTTGAGTATGGTTTGTGAAACTACACCGGGAAGTATCAGATTGGGTATGCTGAAGGTGAATAATGACTTTTTGGATGTAATTAAGGAAAATCAGAAACTGGATGTGAAATTAATGGACTTGATGCCTGCAGGAGGAGATGATCCTGATAGTGACTTTAAAGTGGATAATGTTGGTGTGTTGAGATTCCGGGGCAGGATTTGTGTACCGGATAATGAGGAATTGAAAAAGGAAATCTTGGAAGAGAGTCATCGGAGTAGCTTGAGTATTCATCTGGGAGCTACAAAGATGTACCATGATTTGAAGAAGTTGTTTTGGTGGTCCGGTATGAAGAGGGACATAGCTCAGTTTGTCTACGCTTGTTTGACATGTCAGAAGTCAAAAGTAGAGCACCAGAAGCCTTCGGGATTGATGCAACCGTTAGAGATTCCCAAATGGAAATGGGACAATATTGCTATGGATTTTGTGACTGGTTTGCCAAATACGGCAAGAGGCTTTGATGCTATTTGGGTAGTGGTGGATCGACTTACGAAGTCCGCACATTTTATACCAACTAACATCAGTTTTCCGTTGTCGAAGCTGGCGGAAATTTATATCGGGATAATTGTGAAGTTACATGGTGTTCCATCAAGCATAGTGTCGGATAGAGATCCGAGGTTTACTTCAAAATTTTGGAGGAGTCTGCAGGAAGCCTTGGGTTCTAAGTTGAAGTTGAGCTCGACTTATCATCCACAGACCGATGGTCAGTCAGAGAGGGCCATTCAGTCGTTGGAGGATTTGCTGAGAGCCTGTGTATTGGAAAGAGGTGGTGCGTGGGATACTCATTTGCCATTGATTAAGTTCACGTATAATAACAGTCACCATTCTAGCATCGGAATGGCGCCTTTCGAAGCTTTGTATGGTAGGAGGTGTAGGACACCTCTATGTTGGTATGAAATAGGTGAGACTGTGGTGCTTGGACCTGAAACTGTGCAATAGACTACTGAGACAATTCAGATGATCCGTGAGAAGATAAAAGCGTCTCAGAGTAGACAGAAGAGTTATCTTGATAACAGGAGGAAAGATTTGGAATTCAGTGAAGGTGATCACGAGTTCCTAAGAGTTAACCCAGTGACCGGTGTGGGTCGTGCTTTGAAATCCAAGAAGTTGGATCCTAAGTTTATTGGACCGTATCAAATCCTGCAGAGGGTTGGTACAGTGGCTTATAGGGTGGCACTGCCGCCTGAACTTTCGAACTTGCATGACGTGTTTCATGTGTCGCAACTTCGGAAGTATGTTTCAGATCCGTCTCATGTGATTCAGAGAGACGAAGTTCAGATCAAGGAGAATCTTACCGTAGAGACGATGCCGTTGAGGATCGAAGATCGTAAGATGAAACAACTCAGAGGAAAGGAGATACCTCTGGTGAGAGTAGCTTGGGGAGGTGCTGCAGGAGGCAGTGTGACTTGGGAATTGGAAAGCAGGATGCGAGAGTCGTATCCAGATTTGTTTCCATCAGGTAATTTTCGAGGACGAAAATAATTTAAGTGGGGGAGAGTTGTAACACCCCATTTTAATTATTTAGACGTCTTGTGTTATTTTATTTGTGTGACCTTGTTTGGGGGAGTGTTTTGAGTGCGTTTAAGGGTTGCCCTTAGTTAGGAAGGTGAGTTGGTGAGATAAAGCCTTTAGATTAATACTAATAGTGGTATAGTTAATAATAATAATTTAATTAATAATAGTAATATTATTATTTTATTATTATTATTGTTATTATTGCTATTATTATTAATTAATTTAATTAAAATTGGATTAAGAGAATTAGAAGAGGTTTAGGGAAAATAGAAAGGTTTTGGCACGTGAAACGAGGAATAGAGAACCAAGAGGAGAGAAAGAACAAGGTGTGCTAGGGCTTGATCTTCTTCCCCAATTGTCCAGATTTTCTATAAAGATTCGAGGTAAGGGGGAGAAACGGGTTTAATATTGGTGATTTATTCATGATAGGGTAGTGGGGAGTCCTTAACCCCGTAGAAATTTGTATGCAAACTGTTGTGTTGTTGATCTGTTGTATATACCTGCTATAATGATGAAATCGTTCATGTTTTGATTGGTGATAATATGAATTTTTGTTGTTGTTGATGTTGTATGAATATCTGTTACAGATCTGTTGTTTTTTATTCAAATTGGGAGAACGATTTGAGATTATAGACCTGTAATACATGTAGTAATTCTAGGTACAAGAGAAAAGATGAAAATTGGACCTAAAATTCATGTAGAAACGATTATAGGACTGGTTGGAAGTGAAGAAGTGTGGAAATCGTAGCAGAGTGCAGAATGGTTAGGTCTCTGGTGATTTGCGTAATGGATCTGGCCATACGGGTATGGGGCTAGGCCATACGCGTATGTGAGTGAAGGAAAAGGAGCCTTACGCGTAAGGGGAGCTTGAGGGGAGGGTTTGGCACGGGCCTCTGCCCATACTCGTATGGTACGCGTATGATTGGCAAGGCAATACGCGTATGGAGTAGCCATACGCGTATGTAGATCTGAGAGTTAGAAATTGAAGGAAAAATGGGTCTCTGCCTATACGCGTATGAGGTTGGGCAATACGCGTATGGCAGGGCGAGGCAGGAGGCCTTACGCGTATCAGATGGGGGTATACGCGTAAGGAAGGGCGAGGGAGTGAGTCATACGCGTATGACTCAAGTCAATACGCGTATGGACAACAGTGGTGCAGAATTTCATATTTTTGCGATTTCTTTCCCGTCTTCGCATCGGAATTATTTTCTCTTGGTTTGAGAGGTTGGAGATAGTTGCCAGGTGCTGAGAAATAAGACATGGGTGATGAAAATATTAATTTTAATAATTTTAATTAATTAATTAATTAATTGGGTGTTTGGTGTGTATGAAGCAAATTACATGACGATGGTGTTGATGATATGTATGATGTGATCAGGAGGATCGTGTGCATGTATTTACGCTTGTATACATGTTTTGTTATGCATAGTTGAGTCTTGCATATTCATGGTGATTGGTGGGATGAATCATTGCTCAGGAGGAGTGTATGTGATTCATCCGTACTCCTATATGGAGAATGGTGGGGGATAGATCATTGCCAAGTAGAGGTGTATGTGATCTATCCGGGGTTCGATTGAATGAACCAATGAGTCGGTACCGCATGCATGGTGTCGTGTTGCATTACATTATTATTTGATGTTGTTGATGATATTGGACAGTAGGTCGTGTTGGTGTGTTGTTGACTTATACATGTGAATGCTACCTTGTTATCATGTATTTATTCACCGATAATATTGAACGTGATTTCTCATCCCTTTGTTGTTGTTGTGTCTGTGCTTCTTCGGAAGTACAGATAATCCAGGTACTTAGATAGCTTGGATATTGGTGTTGTTGATCGAGTCCATAGGAGTGCTCTGATACGTAACACGGGATTTTTGGGGATTTCATTCATTTTGTTATTTGTTGTTCTTTTTGTTACGTATCTTTATTTTGATGAACAATATGGTGAACCACGATTTTATGTGGAGTTTTGGTGTTATTGCCAGATGGCCGTAAATCGAATAATTAAATAAATTTTCCGCTGTTTGATTTTATTAAAATAAAGGAGATTTGTTTTGTTGGCTCTTAATGTGACATTCCACTTGGTGAAAACTCTGATTTATCTTTAATACTTTGTTTATTTTTAAAATGGGAAAGTGGGGTGTTACACCTGGACTTAAAGTTGATAAGATCAGAAACTTTGGACATCCCCTGCAGACCGAACGACCCAGCCTTAGGTCTAAAGCCATAAATGGAAGGGATCTAATTATCATCAAGAATTCTCACAGAGTCACCATTGCCCACCCTCCAACAACTCCCGCCCAAGATCACCTCTTTCGCTCCCAATATACTACGCCAAACATGGCTAGGCAAGAAACCCACAGAGGCTTCCAGAACATTGCAACGAGGATAATATCTTCCCTTAAAAAATCTCTCAAACAAGGAACCATCACCCTGTAAAAGTCTCCACAATTGTTTTCCAAGTAAACTGAGATTGAAGTCTTGGATATTACGGAAACCCAAACCCCTTTTCCCTTTCCTCTGAGATAGCTTTTCCCAACTCAACCAATAGATTTTCCTTTCCACACCTTTCGCACCCCACCAGAATCTAGCCAGGATCCTTTCAATTTCCTTGCAGCAATGATCCGGAAGCCTATAACAGCTCATAATAAAAGTAGGTATAGCTTGCGCAACCGCCTTAATCAAAACTTCCTTCCCTGCCTTAGACAAAGAACCTTCTTTCCAGCCCTTTACCTTTTTCCACACACAATCAATAACCAACTGAAACACCTCTTTCTTAGATCTCCCAATCACCACCGGCAGGCCCAAATACCTCACATGAGAATCGACACCCTTGAACCCCAGATTACGACGAATCATATCCTTAACGTCCTCATCCAAATTCCTACTGAAAGAGATTTCTGATTTTTCAATATTAACCAATTGTCCCGATGCCTCTTGATATTTTCCAAGAATAGATTGGATCCGGGCAGCCTCAATCTCGTTAGCTCTAGCAAATAATAAACCGTCGTCCGCGAAGAAAAGATGCGAAATTGTGGGGGCCTTTCTAGCCTCCTTGATACCATGAATCTTCTTCTCCTCCGACGTCATCTTCAACATTCCAGACAGGACATCTGCACAAAGAACAAACAAATAGGGTGAGAGAGGGTCTCCTTGACGGAGACCCCTGGTAGGAGTGATTCCCCTACTAGGCTGGCCATTGATAATAATCTTGTAGGAAACAGAGGAGATACAATTCTTGATCAGCTGGACAAGATGACTCGAAAATTTCATAGCCTTGAGAGTCTCCACCACAAAAATCCACTACATCCGATCATACGCCTTAGCCATATCCAACTTTAGGGCCATGATCCTTTTTTTCCCTTTCTTTTTGTTTTTCATCCAATGAAAGCACTCCATAGCAATTAAAGCGTTATCGGTTATTAACCGACCTTTCACAAATGCACTTTGCTCCTCACTCACCACCCTCGAAAACACCTCCTTAATCCTATTAGCAATTGTTTTAGTAACGATCTTCATCGTGACATTGCAAAGACTGATTGGGCGAAAGTTAGCTAGGCAGGCAGGGTTCTTCTGCTTTGGAATCAGGGTAATAAAGGTGGAATTAATATCAGCTGGGTCCCTGTTATTGTTTAGGATGTCCAGGGTCAGTCTAGTATCATCATCACCCACCAAATTCCAATACTCTTGATAAAATAAAGCTGGCAATCCATCCGGCCCCGGGGCTTTAGAAGGATTCATTTGTCAAACAGCATTATACACTTCACCAGCAGAAAACGGTTCAGTTAACAACAAAATTTGGGACGCATCCAGCCTGCCCCGAACTTGGCTACACACATTTGAAATATTTGGAAAGATTGGAAGAAGAGAAAATATCAGAAAAATAGCTCACCAAAATCTTCTCACAGTTATCCCAGCCATACTTCCGGACACCACCACCATCCTTAATTCTTTTGATGGTATTGGTTCTGCGACGTTGATCAGCCTTGCCTTGGAAGAAGCTAGTATTTCTATCCCCGTCTTTAAGCCAAGTTGCTCTACTGCGCTGACGCCACATAGTTTCCTCCGTCTTTAACAATTTGTTTTTTTTATTCTCAAGGACTCTGTAGCACTTTATCTCCTCAGGAACACTTGACCAGTTTATGTCCTAATCCTTTAATGTTAGTTAAACAAACAAAAAATTGTACTAAAATCAATCAGAAAATAAAATATATATATTCGTACAAGAAAGAGGAAAGAACCATAAAGTTCCCTCCAAAAACAAAAAGTTGCCCCCCTACACAACCTTTTGAAGTTGAACCGAGTCGATCACTATCATCATCATAATCATAATTCAATAGAAAATTTAATACTCTCTGTTCCTTCAATCTTTCAATATATCCGTACCATCCATGAATTGCCTTTTCTTCCAATCACTCTCACTTCCCTCAATATTCCCATAACCGTCCTTTACGCCTTGCGGACATTCTCGCCAACGACGCCGCCGTTAACCGCATGGACGGCGTTCACAGAAAACCGCCATATTTTTTTCATCGTTCTATCAAATGCTTTTCGCCTCGGCGGCTTCTTGCTTCTTTTCTGGCGGCGCTGAGGCCAACTAAAGAACGACGGATTCTGAAAGGCCGAGAGAAGATGCCGTCGTCGCCGACAACGATTGAATTAAAAGGCAACGAAGAGGAATCAAGTGAGTTTTTCTGTATATTTGAATTTTGAATTTGATCGATTAATTTGAGAATTTCAATTCAATTGATACCTAATTCCTATGTGAATTTGAGAATTTGTTTCACCTGTTTATTTATTGGATTTGTTGATAAATGTTTCCATTTTTTTTAATTATTATCATTGGCTTTGTTTTGCAGTTAATTTTATAATGTTGTTGCCTTGTTGGTGTTCTGCAGGACAGTTAGATTGGAATGATAGATCTTTTAAGCTAGGAGTTGGGTGTGGGCTGCTATATGTGATTGCAGCTACTAAAAACGAGCTTAGCAAGATGGTTGAGTTGCGGAAAGAAATGGGAATAATCCTTCAAAACATGAAAGGCGAACTTCAAAGTAAAGACGCACTTCTTAACCAATTGAAACACTGTGATGATGCTCTTGCTGAGGTTTCCGTCACTGATTTTCAAGAAGTTTCCTGCTCTAATTGTCATCTGTCAGTTGGTTCTGAAAAATCATATGGTCAGGCAGAATTGAAAAGAAACACGGGCTGTGATGGTTTTCTAGATTATGACATTCGTGATCAGGGGGAATGTGCCGAAGAAATTAATGAGCTTCAGGCGGAATTTGAATATGAGTTACAACGGTTGCAGCTGTATTTGGATGGAGAAGATGCACAACAAGAAAGAGTTGAGGTAAATTGTTTCAAGTTTGACTTGTCATGATTATATTCAGCTGTTTATAATTTTGTCAAATGCTATCAGTTACATAAACCTTTCAACTATTGATTCAGAAATTGTTTCTCAATCTGTTGAAAGGCAATATCCAAATGGAGTTTCACTGTAATGCCCTTTTGGTATCAAGAGGAGGCTACTTCTAGAAAAGGGGTCATTCTAGAATTTTGACCTACCAAAGTTATGAAAATTGTATAACAAATTTGCAGCTAAATGCTTCTTTTCTTTAGACTTTGACTTTAAGATGTTCATGTGTAAGTTAGGAACTTAGCTGATTAAATTTTATGTATTTTGCTTTGTTTTTGGCTTTTGTTACATTCTAGAATGGCTGAAAGTATGAATTGGCAGGTTGTTGTTAAAGACTCTAATTCAAAAACCGAGAGTTCAAGTTTTGGTGAAATGATAATGGAACATCAAGAAGCAAGTTGTGATATTTCAGTTGGAGTCTCTCCAGTTGAACTGGAGAGAAGGTTGCATGAACTACTTGAAGCAAGGCTTCAAGAACGGATAATAGAGCTGGAGTCTGCATTAGAATACGCCACACAAAAGCTCAATGAGAAGGAGATTAGGAGTATTTGGTGGGAAGACACGGCAAGACATATCCCGTACCATATTCCTGAAACTTGTCGATTTACTTTTCCACTCGATGCCGGAGATGCTTTGAAGTTTAACGAAGTTGTAGTATAGCATTTAAAAATGTGAATTTGACTGAGACAGCTAAATATGGTTTAATGACATTGCTTTGTTACATAGATTCAAATTTTTTGATAGACTTTGTAGTAAATGGTCAGGAGGATGATTTTCAATATCTTTATTGCTGGATAGTCACATGTTTTAAAAATCTGTTAATATAGAGAATTAAAATCAACTTACACATAGGTATGACAATAAATGTGGTCACAGTGGTGAGTGGTGTGTTTCAAAATTTTAATTCAAGTTATTAACCAAATGCTTCAAATTCACGTGAACCCTTACCAAGAAAATTCTTAACCATAAAAGCCACATGTGGAGAGGAACTGATGGTCAGTCCTTGAATGTGGGATCTACACGCAATGTAGAAGAGTAACTGCTCTTCTTGACCGCTGCATGCTGCATTAAGCTTCTGTCCATTCTCATTTATTTTTGCCTTTTCAAATATCTGGACAGACTAACTAGACTTAAGACCATTCAAACGGCCACTATTAAATTCAATTATTTCTCCAATCATAGTTATAAATAAATTTTTTTTTTTAATTTATGATAATTATTGTAACTAATTTATATTTTTTGATGGGGTGTAACTAATTTATATATAAACTAATTTTATTTATAATAAACCAGGAAAATTAATTTTACTTATAATAACAATATGATAGAAGACTATTTTTTTCTGTCAAATTAAAAAAGGCAGTGTTTAATTCACCATAATTTACATTTTGCATCTTGTAAAAAAGCGCACACGTGATGTATTTCCTTATTAAGCCAAACATTACTTTCTTTCCGTCCATTTTTATTTCAGCTGGCGAGCATTATAATCTGGTCTTCCCATTCATCCCTATGTTGGATTTGTGCTAACAGCAACAACACCATGTTTCAATTTGTTGTTATTGTTGTGGCTGTTATAATGTTGGTGAGTTGTACGGATGCACACAGAATGGCGAAAGCAGATCAATACACACTTGAATCGGTGAGAGAGTCTTTAATTCGACAAGAAGATACGATAATATTTAGTTTGATTGAGAGAGCAAGGTTTCCTCTCAATTCTCCTACTTACCAACGAAACTACTCTTCCATTCCCAACCTTTCTGGTTCCTTGTTTGATTTCATTCTACACCAAACAGAGGACATTCAAGCCAAGGTTTAAATGCTTGTTTTAATTGTATGACTTTTTCTATTTTTTGTTAGTATGTATGTTTACTTTGTAACACTAGATTTTCTTTTTGCAACAACTATTGTACCACAAATAGTATTTTAGAGGATCAGTGTTACCTTTGAGATTAACAACTTAAACCTATATTAGTAGTCATAGATTGGTGCGTTTTCCACTTTATATTGCTCTATAGATTATACAAAATGACGATCTAGTGTTAGACAGGAAGATACATGAACCCCGAAGAAAATCCTTATGAAGAAAAATTGTCACCATCAATTGTACCACATTACAATTTCTCACAGGTAATTTAGCAAATCTCTTATTTCATGAAAGTAAAAATAACTGTTGTAAGAGATATAAGTTTAGAAAAATATAGATCTCTCTTAAACTTTCTCTTTAGTTTTTGCATCCTGCAGCGGCTTCAATTAACATAAACAAGAACATAAGGAAAGTATATTTCAACAATATACTCCCACTTTTTATTGCTTCTGGAGATGATGGCAATTATGCACAAACTGCAGCCAATGATCTTACAATATTGCAGGTAAAATTTATAAAATCATCTATAAACCAAAATAGAAAAAATGTGATTTGAGATAATTTTATTCTTATTCTTTAAAATATACACAGGCTATCTCTAAAAGGATTCATTATGGAAAGTTTGTAGCTGAGACGAAGTTCAGGAAATCTCCTTGTGACTATGAGCCTTTAATTCGAGCCAAGGTACATGTCTATATAATGCTCTCATCCTTAACTATAATTAATTATGCATGGTCACTAAATTGAAGAAAATATTAGTCTAAATCTTTTATCTTTTAAGTTATGATTGTTTTTGTTTATATATTAATCATTTTTTGATACTCATTTTTTAAAAGTTTTACTTGATTTTTTACGTTATTATTTTTTGTGTAAAAATTAAAATTGTAAATGATATAATTTTGTAGGATAGAAAAGCATTGATGAATTTGTTGGTAGATAAAAGAGTAGAAGAGATAGTTCTAAAGAGAGTTGAAAAGAAGGCAAAGGTGTTTGGTCAAGAAGTGAGCAGTGATTCTAATGTCAAAAGAAAATACAAGGTTGATCCAGCAAAAGTTTATAGCTTCTACCAAAAATGGATAATACCCATGACAAAAGATGTTGAAGTCGAGTACTTATTACTTCGGCTTGATTGAAGCTAGAATAATACCCACGACAACAAATCATTTTTTTTTTATGTTTTAATTATAATTTTTTTATAAAATAAATTAATCATCAAATAGGTGATTCATTATTAAGAGTATTTGGATGAGATAAAAACAATTGTGTTAAATATAATATTTTTAAGGCTTAAATAATGATTTAGTCCCTATAAGTTGGCGAAATTTTGGTTTTAGTCCCTGAATCTTTTTTTTTTTGTTTAAGTCCCTATATGTTCTATTCCTTTTGGTAATAGTCACTCACGTCAATGTAACGTTAAAAAAATGCCTAGTTGGCAAACGGTGCTGAGTTGAAATATTGTTTAATGATTTCTTTATTTAATTCTGTAACACGCGTGGAAATGGTAATTCAGCTTTAAATTAAGAGGGACCAAAATCAAAAACTTTAGAAGTTGTCTTCTTCTTTCTTCTACACTTGTATCAGTTCTGTTCTTCTTCTACCCACTTCCTTCAACATCCATTGCGTCATTTTCTTTTGCGAATTCTCATCACGGCTCTGATAATACTAGTGTTATTTTGTTGTTAGTGGGTGGATTCCTTGCCTATTTCCTGGAAGGATATGGTTAGAGCAAAGAGGATTTCAAAGGGCGATGTATTGGCACATTGAAGCTCGTGTTGTCTTGGATCTTTAAGAATTTCTCAATTCTGTAAGCATTCTTAAATATTTGGTGATATTCATTTTTCTTCATTGATTTTGTTACTGCATAGTGTGTAGTAGTAGCAATCAATTCTCTGTGTTACTGAGATGTGGATATCGGTGAAGAGTAGAAACAATTTAGGATACTTTTCATCTGTATTAATATCTAAACTTAATGTTCTAGGAATGGAATCGAGAACTTCACTTTTCCATGGTTGATGGAGACTTTAAGAAGTTTGAGGGAAAATGGTCTGTAAAATCCGGAACAAGGTAGAATCTATACATATGAAAGTTAATCAGCTTACCTGAACTATCAATGAATGGAAGAGACAAACTTAGAAATGGAAAAGCCAAGCCCTAATTTACAGGGACGTAAAACAAAATATGGAAATGAGAATTAGATGACATGTTATGGGGGGAAAGTTTAATAGCCACGTGTGTTAAACAAATATATAAAAGAAATGAAAAAAAAATATTACACATCACCACCGTCTGCCAAGTCACCTTTTTTGTAACAGAAGAGTAACAGCAGGGACTAACGCCAAAAGGAATAGAACATATAGGGACTTGGACCCAAAAAAAAAGATTCAGGGACTAAAACCAAAATCTCGCCAACTTACAGGGACTAAATCATTATTTAAGCCATTTTAAAACTTGCACATATTCCCATCAAATATCTTATGAGATATGTTTTGCGTCGGTCAGAGATCAAATAGTCAAGATTCAATTCTCTTAAAATTTATTTATTTTTATCTAATGTATAAATTAATTCATACGAAAGAGTAAGATACATTATTTAATCTTCACTTTTCATTACACTCATATTAAATTTTGAATTGACTTGAGCGGCAGAGTGTTAGCCATACATGTCCACCTCGCGCCTCCGTAATATAGATGAGTACCACTGGTTTAAGATCCTCAGTTCCTCAACTGCATCCATTTCTGGTTTTTGAACGGAACAGTGGGGTTGTCAACAGTGGGTCCGTCTATGGGAAACTACTTATGATTCTTATGATTTCCATGATTTCGATCCAATCTCCGATTCACATGTTAGTAACCTCCCAAGATCATCAACTTGAGAGCATTTAGAGCCGAATTCGGAGATCTGTTGCATTCGACCTAGGCATTTATTGTTTTAGCAGCGATTCGCTAGATCTCCAAATCTCTAATTTCCTCTAGGAACTCCGTGAAGAAAAAGAAGAAGAAACGATCCTAGATTCAGATCCAGATTCGCACTTGAAGCACCAAAAAGTTAGGGTGAGTTCCTCGAGGATAACTCTAAAGATTCATATTTCATCTTATGATCTAACATCGTCACTATCATCCACCGCTAACATCATACTTGTCGTGGCGACGTCGAAGATACGACGAGTTCATATTTAATGTTGTCAGAGATACGACGAGTTCACAGTTAACACTAGTTGCAAATTCAACAACAAAATGCCTACTATATGTACCAAATGATCTCCACTTGATGAAATGAGGTTTCAACATGCCAGCTCCAACAGGTCAGGATAAAACTCACTACATCCTTTCTTTATCGCTTGGACCAGTCAAGTAACAAAGGTTCACTAAACACGCACAAGGGAAAGGCACCCCGAAATCTGGTTGCAAGGAGAGCGATCGATAGTAATCTCGAATTCCAGCCCCGACATCGCTGCTCCAAAGGATATATTAGACGAGAAGAATAATCCAAATTCCAGCGACTGAGGTCTGAAATATGGGTCTCTTAAGGAATATCGTCCACATCCGACCAACTTCCCGAGTCCAGCGAAAGCTGACCACCAGGTCGAATCTCTTGTTAGCAGATAATCAGCCACCTATTGGCCCCTTGAGGTAGATACCCACTCCGGAGTAATACGAGGGTCGGGACATTCGATCCCGGTGATCAGAAAGCGCCTCGTCAGAGCACTCGACAAAGGCAATTCCATGGTCCTAAGGTTTTGTAAGTCATCCTTAAGCTACATCTTTGACAAAGTCGACCATCCAATTATACGTCAATAGGCGTATATAGGATAGGATGTTTCAACATCTTATATGATCGAAGGATATACCGTAAAGGAATAAGAACATTTTTTTTAGAGATATGAAGGAATACAGGTAGCAAAAATTTGAGACGTTGCCCGTCCACATTAGGGGTACTATTAAAGGTTTATTTCTCTAGTCATTCCATCGTTTCAATGTAATAAATTTACTCCATTATGAATATAAATATTTGTCTATTCTTTCTTTTGCCGCATGTTTTTCTTATTTGTTCCTCTTTCAAGAGCGTTCAAGGCAACAAAGATAAATATTACACACATTTATGCATGTCTGATAGGTATGGCTTAAACACATTCTAAAGCGCATTTTTGTGTCGTTAAAAACGCATGTGTCGCTACACGAAAAATGACACAGAGTCGCCACCGAATTTTATTTATTCCAAGAAGAAAGGGAAAATAACGATAAAACCCCTTAAAGGTGAAAAATGGTATCGCAACCAAATTTTGGGCTCAGAAGTCGGTTATGTGAGGGGAAGGTGTAAGCACCCCCTCACATCTATTGTACTCGATGGAAACCATCTAGGATGTCTAAGCTCGAATGGGTGTTCTAATCTAAAAATCTACTTGCTAAAGGGAAAGAGAGTTAGTTTTTTATTAGGGTGCTCGCCAAGGATTGGGGCCCTTGTGCCTATATATTCTCAAAGGGAATGAGAAATCAGAGCATATGTAGTTCGTGGGACTACGGTGAAAGGATCTCGATCGCACTGGGGCAATAGAAAAGGTTTGGTTATTGAGCGCTGCTAACATCCGCGCTCTAGCAGTTATGTGTATTGTCGGTCGCTCGTGGAGTCTTATGCGTTACCTGTATTGCGGTAGAACAGAAATAGCATGCCCTTTATGAAATTTTTTTTGAAGGGAATCCCGAAGGATGAAAAGATTTGGATTTGTTGAAGTGTTTTTGTTATGGTTTTGAAAAGAAATTTGAGATACGTATTGTACTAAAGTCTATGGGTAGAGATGAATATTTTGAACTACCAAGTCGAGCGTCTTGTGTTCAAAATATTCGGAGTGAGTGTAGGGAAGCTCCATTCTCACTCCTTCTTCGCCACGTACTACACGCATCGTGTTTATTAAGTGTCTTTTGATTTTGATTAGGAAAATAGGTGGATGTAAAAGAAAGACAAACTAGGGGAACTAAATCCTAAGTGTTATCATGCAATGATGGTCCTAAAGTTGAGGTAAAAGGGAAAATGCTAACCTAATGTTGGCATACTTGGATTGAGAACCTAACGTTTATCCTACTTCGAACTTAATCGAAAATTAAGTCGAACTAGGAGATCCTAAGGAAATGTGGGAATTCACAAACAAGTAAATAAGCAAAGCAAAGCTCAAATGTCAAGATGAACGTCAAGAGTTTATCACAAAGCTACATCAACAATGAGCCACAAAACTAATCGAATCAATAAAATTTATTCAAGAAAAACGTGAAAGTAATAATCATGATCAATTATAAAAAATAATCAAAACAAACAAATCATGAAAAAATCAAGAAAAACAAATCTTAAGTAACAATTAACAAAACTTAAAGAAATAATTAACAAAATTTTAAAAAAGTAGTTTACAAAAATCTAAGCGATAATTAACAAAAGGTTTTATCAACACTTAATCAAAATAACTACATCACAAATAACAACAATAATTAACCAAAATGAAAATTAAGAATTAACAAAAATGAAAATTAAGAATTAACCAAAATTAAAATTAATAATTAACCAAAATTAACTGCAAAAAATAAAGGGAGGTGCAACAACATGGAGATGTGCTAAAATGGAATCATCATGGGCTTAACCAAAGCTCATCATCCACGTTTTTTCTTTAAAAAACGGTGCAAAAGAATTGAAATGGTGTATAGTGAATAAGAAATGGTGTAGTTAAAACAACAAATGGGCTTCAAAGCCCAATCTGAACATCAACTCACAGAGAATTCTACCTGTCACCCCCCCCCCCCCCATTATACCTGGCACCCCCCCATATTTTAATAATGACAAAAATGTCCCTTAATATTTTACAAGCAATATCCGGAACAAATTCCCGGTAGTTTTAAAAAAAAATCCGGTATGGATCAAAATTCCCGGTAGTTCATCTGAAATTACCGGTATACCGGTAATTTCAATTTCCCGGTACGTATTAAAAATTCGGTTATTACTGAAAAGTGCAGTTTGGTACCGGGAATTTCACATCCATTAAAATTCCCGGTAGGTATAATTTTAGGGTTTTTTTTTTTACCGATCGAGATTTTGCCGACACTTTTGTATGGTTATGATTGCACCGACACTTTGTGCGGCCCAGAATTGATGCACGTTTGTTTAAATGAAGGTATAATAATAATATATTGTTCTGCCATAATATACATATAATACAAAAATATACATATAATCTAAAAAATACAAATAATACTAAATAGGCCCCCACGGGCTAAGTGTGCAATCCTAGCTAATCCAGCAGAAACACTGCCATCAGGGTCTACCAAGCCCATGAGCTCATCAGCCACCACTGCTATCATCTGAAAGCGATGTGTGTCATCAAGGTGATGTGCTGGAGGAGAAGGAGGAGGTGTGTCATCAACAGGCTCCTGGCTACCAGAAGGTACATCCCCAGAAGGTGCATCCTCAGCGGGCGGTGGAGTGATGCGTGGATGTGATACGGTGAGATACCACTCCAAGTAGCCATCCTCATACTGCTAGGGATACTGAACAAGTGCAGATCGAGCTACGATGGCACGACCAGAACTAAGGAAGTGCGTCTGAAACCACCGATCAATACCTTCAGAGGGTGTATCTGGAATTGGTGGTGGTCGCGTCTGAATGTATGCATACTCACCCGTCCAGCCCGTACATGCACAGACTCAGCATCAGGAGCAGCTGTAGCCCTACCCATACAAACTCCTACCAAATCATGTGTCCTCCCAGCGATACTACCGTCACGGCCTCTAGTTTTCACTGAAAAAAAATAAGATAAAAAATAAAACAAATATTGCATAACTACCGAAAATTTGAAATTCCCGGAAAAACAAAAAAATCAAAACTACCGATTTTTTTGAAATAGCCGGTGAATATTACCAGAAATTTGAAATTCCCGGTAAGAAAATACCGGGATTTATGAAATTACAGGTAATATTCACCGGTTATTTCAAAAAAAACCGAGAAATCTTACTTGTAAAATTGAAATCTCCGGTAGGTAAATGAAATTCCCGGTATCGTCTGTGATTTTGAAAAATCCGTGTAGTTACCGGTTTTTTGGAAATGTGAGAATGTTTTTTTTAGGGTCACTTATGTCTTTTCACTAGTTGTGTGGGGGTGCCAGGTATAATTTGGGGGGGGGGGGGGGGGGGGGGCAGGTAGAATTCTCCAACTCACAAGACAAATAAATAAATAAAAACCCACGGTGTACATCAGGCAAGGCAGATCAAACGTAAAGCAACAACAACAACATCAAATCCCAGGTTAAAACATCATCAAGTGACACGGTTATGAGCAATCGATCTTCCTCTGACTCGCTTTGCTTTTCGCTCTCTCAGCTTCATCTCCCAATCTCATTTCTCCTTCGTGCGGTTGGGATGACCTATTGTTGTAAGTTGCGGTTGCGATGCAGTTTCGAGATTCACAACATGAGTTGTGGTTCGGTGGTTTTGAGGTTCACAAGATGTTTTGGATCTATAATCGCTTGCAACAACGACGCCATTGTTGGACTTTGTTCTCTCACTCGCTTTCTTTTGTCACAACTATTTATTTCTGTTGTTTTTATTGTATATTGAAGAAGAAAAGTGAAGGTGTGGAAATGAAATGAAGTTCTTATGGTGTTGTTAGAAGTTATGGTAGATGAATTGTGAAGTGTTTAGTTGGTGGAATTAAGGAGAGGAAGAAGGTGCTAATGGTTGTTGTTGTTCTGAAGTTTTGTTGTTGGGTGATGAGAACAGGTGGAGTATGATGAAAACTGTGAGGTTTTTTTATTTTGAAGATTTTTTGGATTGAAGAAGTTTTGTGAAAGTTTGTTGCAGAGAGTTTTTTCCTTCTCTTTTCTCTTTTTCAATTTCGGTTTTCCTCTTCCTTTTTCATCTTGTTTCTCTATTTTAAAACCACTTGAATTCTTGCAAGCTAAGTTGAAGGTACAGGTTAATTTTGTCTTGTTCTTGATATGTTATTTTCATTGCAGGTCTGTGGTTGTTTTGGATTATTGTTGTGATATTTGTGTTGAATTGTTGCTTTCATGACATGTTATTGTTGGTTGGTGTTGATGATGTACGGTCTGTAGGTTGGCTTGTAGTGCTGCATATAAATTGTTGTCTTGGAGTGGCAGGAGTGTGGTTTTGCAAGTGTGTAGGTGTTGCGAATGGTCTGTAGGTCATATTGTCACTGTTGGAGTTTTGCAGGTCTTGTTGTAACTTTTTGGAGTGTTGTGGCTTTGTATGGTAGCAGAATGCAACATGAAGTAGCAATTGCTTATGTTGTATTCTTTTTGTAAAATTTTGTGCATTAAAGATGTGCTTGTAAAGTAAAAATAGCAATGGGCTTTGTGTTACACATTATTAAATTTTTTTTGTAGAATTTTGGTGGTGAATGGACTTTTAGAATAATGGGCCTTGAACATATTTTTTGCAATTTGAAATGTAATGGGATTTCTTTTTGTAGAACGTTTGGCATGAATGAACTTTTATTGAAATGTCTTGAAATAGACCTGAACCTTGCATCCTCCCTTTTTTCATTTAAATTAAACTTGATACCAAATGTTTTGAATCTTGGATTGTAATTGACACTTGAAATTCTCGATCAAGATTAAGCACCACTATGTTTGTCCATAGCAAGAATGGAAATCACTTGCAATTGAATACAAAACCACAACATAATCATTGAACTTCTAGAACCAACTTGAAAATGGTGAAAGACTTATGAACCACATGAATCATGCCTTAAAATTAGGAGTCATGCTTGAGAACCAAAACGAATATATCTTGAACTTTGATCTTGAATAAAAATGGAATCATCTTGAAATTTTCTTAAACTAAATCCACTTGGGTCACATATGAGCCACAATCTTTGAGCAATACTATGGGCATGTTTTGAAAATCAGAAGAACATAACTTGAGTTATAAACTGTACTGCCCAAAAACCTTAATCGGAAATGATCTAGTTTTAGATGATCTTCATCCCTGATGCAGTTGAATTTAGCACAGCCTGATAACTTGACAATGAAGCACATTTCTTGTTCGACCAAGATTAGGTCAAACTCAATTGAATTCCATTCATCATTGCACCCACACTTTCCCTGATAGCCTTGACTGAACTTCAACTCATCCTTGTAACACCATGAACTCTGACAACAAGAAAAATAACAGCAGCTACATATTTTTTTTGGGTTTTGAATAGTGGTTAGAAACATAATTGAGGGTATTTACAAGTAGGACAAATTTGGGGTATGACAGTTGCCCCTATCTAAGTGGTTTAAACCTAGTAAGATGAACTGGCACAATTCCCACTTTCAAGGTAGAAGTCAATTAGATACGAAGAAGACTTCGAATTTGTCTAAAGAGAAAAAAGTGAAATAGAAGATTAATGTCGACCCTCGAGTGGACACTGAACAAAACAATGAAAAAATTTAACGACACCAAAAGGATGATGGTTTAAATCAAAACAGCGATTGTCACCACTAAAAGGATGATGATCAGGCATCAAGACTAAGGTCAACATCACCAAAAGAATGATGGGATGACCAACAAACTCAAAGATTGCTATTACCAAAAGGATAACAGCCATCACCAAAAGAATGATGAATAATTCAAAACTCAAAGATCACTACCACCAAAAGGATGATAGATATCACACGGCAACTTGATATTACCGAAAGGATAACAGGAAGATCAATATACAAAGATGGCTACCTCCAAAAGGATGATAGTAAACTCAAATGTCTTCAATGATTCTCATCACCAAAAAGATAAAGGTTAAATCTGAATGACAAAGATCACCATCACCAAAAGGATGATGGTTGGATCACAATGACTCTTGCTAGCACCAAAAGGATGACAGAAAGGCCACAAATTGCAAGGATCACCATTGACAAGAGGACAATGGTGATATCATAACTGCAAAGATCGCCGACACCAAAAGGATGACGGACCTATCACCAAAAGGATGATAAAAAATACGCAACTATGACCCTTCATCAAAAGGATGAGGTCAACAACTTGCTGAAGATTTTCCAACACCAAAAAGATGATGGATATCACCAAAAGGATGTTAACAAGGATTAATAACCTAATTTGCTATCACCAAAAGGATGATAGTAAATTTCCAACTTAAAAATAGACACCAACACCAAAAGGATGAAGGCTAAAAACATGATCTGCTACCACCAAAAGGATGATAGTAAACTGGCTAAAGGAATATTGGTATACCACTGAGTATGACTTGCTTGGAGACATCAACAAAAGGTTGAAGGGAACAACTCGATGGGGAACACCCACTGGCTTATCTGAGAACCTATCTGAAATCTCATGACTGATCCTGGATCCTGCATTATGTATGTATGCATGTTTGATTTTGTAAATGTATGCCACATGATGGAGATATGATGCAAATACTGATGTATTGAGATGCAAATGTTGGGGATGTCAATTTTTGGTTTATGTATGCAATGATGTGCAAGGAAGTTATAATGATATGCTATGTTGAGAATGTCTGAAAGACTCCCTGTGTTTTCTGGTGAACATGTTAAACAAAGGTGATCTGGCGATGGGATAACAGGGTAATGGTACCAATGCAAAGAAAGTTAAGAAGAAAGTCGAGATCAACGGATCTACGGCCCAAAGAAAATAAAAATAAAGAGTGGCAAGATTGACGGATCTATAGACACGAAGTATGATCAACGAATCTACAACCCAAAGGATGGTGAAATGAGATCAACAGGTCTATGAATAGGGAATAAGATCAATGGATCTATGACCCAAAAAAAATGAGAAACAACATCAAAGGATTTGTAACTCAAAGAAAGATCAACTGATCTATGAATAGGAAGTAGGATCAACGGATCTACAACCCACAAAATGAAGAGAAGCAATATCAACGGACTTGCGACTCATAGAAAGATCAATGGATCTATGAATAGGAAGTAGGATCAACGGATCTACAACCCAAAAGGTGGAGAGAAGTAATATCAACAGATTTACGACTCAAATGCTGGGAAATAAGAAGTAAGATCAACGGATCTACAACCCAAGAAAAATGAGGAGAAGCAACATCAACGGATTCATGGCTCAAAAGAAGATCAACGGATCTAGGGAGAGAGTGACAAGATCAACGGATCTAAACACGAGAAATAAAATCAATAGATTTACAACCTCGATAAACTGTACACAGAAAGATGACTCCACAGGGGGAACAAAGGGTAAACAGAGGTTAGGATCGATGAATCTATGTCCTTGGGGATTGGTTAAAATATTTGTTGGGGAATGGGCTCAGCATTCTCTGTGGGGATACATTATTGAAGATTGAATATTGGTTCAAGATTTTTTCTAAGGTAAGAAAACTGGCTCATGCTTCGTATGTAAATTTCTTTTTATGGCGTAATGCTCCATATCGAATGGAAATGCTACAAGTTTTAGTAGATGCAATGTAATGATGATTATGTATGTAAAATATCGATGTAGGCTCGGGCTGCTAGGGATATGAGGATATGTGATCCAAGGGTCATGATGGTGCCAGGTATGGTTGGGCTTTGAAGTAGTGATAGAGATTTGTTCTTGGGGCGGTAAATAAGATTGGGCTTTTTGGTTTAGGGTGCCAAGTATGGTTGGGCTTTGAAGATGAATCACCATACGATAACTGGTTTTTAAAGGGTAGACTACCAGGTGAGAATTTGTGGCAAGAAGTTAAGTTGTCAGACGAGAACTGACTCCTTATTTTTTATTTGTTAGACGGGAACTGACTTTATGGTCTGCCAGACGAGAACTGGACTTTGAAATGGTGTTTACCAGACAAGAACTTGTTAAAAAGTTGTCTACTAAACGGAAACTGGTTTTGAAGTGATTTGGGTTACAAAGCTTTTTGAGGTATGATTCATGTTGTGAGATTAGGCTCGATGAATGAGATGATATGCATGGCTTTATACTAGAGCAAAGTGACACGACTAATGCATGAGGATGATTTATGCAATGAGATGAAGGTTTCCAAGAATGCCCTTGTGTGGATAATGGATGGAATGGTTTCTTGGCAGCATGGATTCTCTTGACAGGCAAAGGTTATCGGATAACATGATTCCCTGACACTCGTCTTGAACTTAAAGATTGTTGACAAAGTTTGCTTGAGAAGCTTGAATGCATGGAGAGATCTTGCCTCAGTTTAGTTCAACTTGCCCCAGTCTGTTGTGTCTTTGGAGAATTTTTTTCTTGAAAGGAAGTTGGAAGTAGCTTGGGTAAAGTCAAGCTTCTCAATATATTTTGATGAAGACAACAACATCCAACAACCAAGTAAAGCTCTCAAAAAGGAAATGGCTCAAGACTAGTAGCACAATTCAAGTTTCAAGTTAAACCAAAAGTCTTGAAGATTTAGGTGATTGATCATGAATGATAAGGTATATGGCACTTAATTTGTGTTTGTGTATATAAGTGTTCAAGTTATAATTCTTTCTTGCCATGATTCAATAAAGTATTGTTTCAAGAAAATCTTTGCCTTTCATCTCATTTTTTGAAGTATTTTTCAATTCCGGTCTCTGGTTAATCGATTAACCAGTGTGCTGTACAAATCTATTAATCGATTAACCTTTGTAATTTTTTTGACTCGTTGCTGAAGGGTTAATCGATTAACCAAAATGTTGTGTAAATTTGTTAATTGATTAACACTAAAGCAGTGTCTAAAAATACTGCATTTTTTCAGTCAAATGATTTTCAAAAGTGGATCAAGAAGCATGGCAACCTTTCATTTGTTGCACTCATCTGTATAGGTGCATTATGTCTATATAAACACCATTATTTTCAAATTTTAAAATCACCTTCTTTACAAAATCTTAAAGCATTCAAATTCTCCGCATCTTACAAAATTTTACACAAGTGTTCTAAAAAAACCAGAATTTTATTTTGGAAGAAACTCTTGCATAAACTTTCAACTTGCATCTACATAGTTTCTTTCATACAATATTAAACACTTGTATATCATTGATTATTTGTTTGTTCAAAGGAGAAGATCAATCAATAGATTGATAAGTGTATACTTCATGTCATATCCTTGTATAAAAATTCAGAATTATTGTTGTATCCTTGCTGACTAGGATTGTTTGAAGCAAGAGGTTCATTAAGGAGAGGAGTGTTCTCTTATTGAACTTAGTTAAAAATCCAAGAGGATTGTTCTTGGTTTGTTAGTGATAGGAAGCCTAGGATAAGTCTTGTATAGGTCCTAACAATATTAAAAATCTCTTTCATGTTGAAAGGGGACTGGAGTACTCTCAGACTGTGAGGGGAACCAGGAAATCTCTCGGTGTTCTTTACTTTCCGCACTTTATCACTTTTATAACTTAGTAATTAATCAGGAAAGAAATCAACATAAGTTAAAAGCCAGAAAAATTTCAAAGTACCTAATTCACCCCCCCCCCCCCCGGCGCGCGCTCTTACGTGCAATCTATAATTACAATTGTCAAATCTGGTTTCCACAAGCGCAAATCTGGTTTTCAAGGATAGTGGTAGTAGCAACAAACCCCCGCTATTTTCTGGCGAGTATTTTGATTTTTGGAAAATACACATGAAGGCATATTTAGAAGCACAAGGAGAAGGAATTTGGGAAACCATCGAGAATGGCCCACATGAACTAGTTAGTGTCTTAAATGGTGTCGAAACTCCAAAGACTAAAAGTTCTTATGATGAAGATGATAAAAAGAAAGTTCTTAATGAAAAGAAATCCATTAACATACTACAAAGCGCATTAAGTATGGATGAATTCTTCCGCATTTCTCAATGTAAATCCGCAAAAGAAATTTGGGACACTTTGGTGGAGACTCATGAAGGAACCGCTGAAGTTAAAAGATCAAGATTGAATACATTAAGTCAAGAATACGAAATGTTCCGAATGTAGCCCGGAGAATCCATCGTCGCTTTGCAGAAAAGATTCGTGCATTTAACAAATCATTTGATAGCACTTGGTAAGACATTTTCTAATGATGAATTTAATCTTTAAGTTTTTAGATCATTAACCAGAGAATGTCAACCTAAAGTGACGGCAATATCTGAAAAGAAAAGCCTTTCAACTATGACTTCTGCATCATTGTTCGGGAAACTTCAAGAACATGAATTAGAACTTAGACGACTAGAAAAACATGAACATCAAGAAAAGAAATCCAAGGGTATCGCTTTAAAAGTTGAATTAAAAGAAGAATTAGATGATGCTCTTGAAAAAGATGAGAACTTCATGCTTCTTGTGAAAAGACTTAGTAAATTCTTTAATAAAAATGATAAATCTTTCATTTATGCAAAAAGGAAGAAACATTTTAGAAAAAAGGAGGATTCTACTTCAATATCCGATGTCACTTGTTATGTATGTGGTAAACAAGGCCATATTAAGATGGATTGTCCGAAACTTCTCAAGAAATGTGGCTTCAAGAATAAAAAGGAAAATAAGAACAAGAACAAGAAAGCCTATATAGCATGGAATGATAATGAGATAAGTTCTTCATCGGATTCAGATAGCGACGAATGTGCAAATCTAGCATTTATGGCTTCACACCATTCAAATGATGAAAAAGACGTTATTACTGAATTTCCATTTATGATAACGATGCTCAAGGTGTAACGACCCAGTTTTTGTGTGAGTTTTATTTAATCGAGTCGTTTGATTATTTTATTTTTATTTTATTTTATTTTCGACTTTTATCTGAAAATATGTTATTTTTCAATGTTGTGATATTTTATCGGGTTTTGGGATCGTTTGTGAGATATTTGAGTGTGGGGATATTTTGGTCATTTTAGGATATTTTTCATTAAGTAAGAAAATAGAAAATAGAAGAGAGAAAAATAGAAAGAAAGAAAGGGAGAAGAAAGAAAAAGGAGAGAAAAGAGAAGAAGAAGAGAAATAGTGAGAAAAGCTTGGGAAATAAAAAAAAATCAACTTCTAGAATCGATTTAATCGGGTAAGGGTGCGAAACTCAATTATTGTATGATTGTGTATGATTATGTATGTGTATTTGTGGTGTTTGTTGGATGGAAATGAAAATATTTAGTAAAACCCATATTGTGTCAAATTGATTAGAAATTGATTAAAAGTGTTGGAAATTATGTTTTTAGTGTTCATTCTTGTTGGTACATGATAGATACATGTTGCTATGCATTGTATTGGCAATTTTCTGGTGTGTAGGTGAAATTTAGGGTGTTTTGGATTGGAACCCGTAAGCAAAATTATGCAGAAGAAATTTTTCTGGTTTTTCCAGGTCATAAGCGTATGGGGCATGTTCATACGCGTATGGACCTTGGCAATACGCGTATGGAGGGCGAGTCATGGGCCAATACGCGTATGGAATGTTATTTTGCTCGGCCATCTGCCCATTTGCGTATGATACGCGTAGCATTTCAGGGCAATACGCGTACGAGGTTGGGCATTACGCGTACGGACTTTTACGCGTGAACTTTGGGGAAAATGAGTCTCTGCTCATACGCGTATGGATCAGGGTAATACGCGTATGGACAGGACAATTGCAAAATGGGACTTTTCAAAATATCGTTTTTCGTTTTCTTTCGTAACTTGAGTTCCGTTTGTCCGATTTTTACATTCTTGGTATCGTTGTGTAGCTATTGAACTGTACTTTCTTATTATGATGATTTTGAAATTGTTAGCCGATTTAATTATGTCAGAAAATCGGGAATAGTGTCGGTCGTCGACTTTTGTCATTATAACTGTGCGTAATTGATGTGTATTATGCAAGGTGCTGTTGTATGAGGTAAATGTATGTGTTTAGATGGGGTTGTGATGATTTGTGGCCGTATGGAAATTAAATGCATTATTTTGGGCATAAGTGCATGATTTTGTCGATGTAAATGAATGTATTTATGTGTGCATATTAAATGTCACGGGTCATTGTATGCCAAGCATCATGATATGCATTGTTGAGACGTCCTGAGTGACGGTTTAGATTCCAGAGGGAATTCGCTATAATGTCGTGTGCCTTATACAAAGAGGTGTGAGCGATGATTATAGACGATCGTGTGCCCATGTGGGGTGTGAGCGATCGGGTCGTGTGCCTTATACAAAGAGGTGTGAGCGATCCATAAACGTCGTGTGCCTTATACAAAGAGGTGTGAGCGACGGGGAACATCGTATGCCCGACGGGGAGTTACAGTGATGTAACGAGCGATGATTCCAGCAGAGTTCCTGAGTGAACTAGTGATGAGAAACAATGGAAGTCGGTACCGCATGTGCATATGCATGGAGTCGTTGTGTCGGTCTCTTGCATTGCATAAATCATTATGATTGTTTGATGTGTGGAATTGTGGATAGAATTTATATATGGATATGGGTTGGTGATGGAAATATGAATTATACCTTGTGTTGCATTGTGTTGGAATTATGGTGTGAGTTGTGGTGAGAAACGTATATATGTGTATTTTTGTGTTATATATATGATTGTATGCAATTATATTATGGTTGTTTTTCTCACCCTTCTGCTGTTTTATAATGCTCTATGAGGCATTGCAGATTAGAGTTGCTGGAGGTATTTTTGTGAAGCTTTGCGTCTTCATTCTTTTGTCGGTCGGCTCTGATATGTGACACCGGGTAGTTAGGGAGGCCGTTAGTGATTATTGGGTATTCTGTATATATATCTTTTGGCTTGTGCATGTACAACTCGATGTATGACAAACTTTTCATGTGATATATATATATATATATATATATATATATATATATATATATTATTCAATTTTAGATTTTCCGCTTTTATTCTAAATTCTGAAATGTGGGTGTAAGGAACTGAGTTCCTCTGTTGATAGCTACCCCAATGTTGCATATCTTTATGAGCAGGTGTTGTATGAATTGTTTCAATTTGATGTGACCCCTCGGTCTATGCCATGATAATTTAAATATACTCTGACGAAATTTTGAATTTTCTTTTACTGTTTTTATTAATTGGGGGTATAGATTGGGGGTGTTACATTAAGTGGTATCAGAGCCAGTTTGTGTCAGTCCGTGTCAGTTGTGTCAGTCCTTGTTGGTCGTTGTGGTTGGATGAGTTGTTTGTTTAACCATAGTTTCTGTTATTGGAAATGAACAGAATATGGCTGGTAGGAATGATGCTGCTTTGGCTGCGGCTATGCAAGCTATGTCTCGTGCTGTGCAGGGTGCACCTCATGCTGTAGGTAATGATGAGTTCAGGAAGAACAAACCGCCTGTCTTCAAAGGAAGATATGATCTGGATGGTGCACAGATTTGGCTGAAAGAGATTGAAAGGATTTTCCGAGTGATGGATTGTACTGAAGATCAGAGGGTGAGACTGGGTACTCACATGTTATTGGAAGAAGCTAATGACTGGTGGGTTAGTACTCGTCGTGTGTTGGAAGCTGCAGAGGAGGAGATTACTTAGGCTGTGTTTAGTATGGAGTTTCTGAGGAGGTATTTTCCTGAAGACGTGAGAGGAAAGAAGGAAATTGAGTTTCTGGAACTAAAACAAGGTAATATGTCTGTTGTTTATTATACTGCTAAGTTTGTGGAACTTGTTCAGTTTTATCCTCATTATGCTGAAGCGACTGCTGAATTCTCTAAGTGTGTAAAGTTTGAGAATGGATTGCGTCCTGAGATAAAGCAGGCAATTGGATATCAGAGGATTCTGAGGTTTTCTGATTTGGTAGATTGTTGTAGGATTTATGAAGAAGACAGTAAGGCTCGTTCTACTCATTACAAGAGTGTGAACGAGAGGAAAGGGAAACAACAGTTCCGTGGTGGTCCGTATGTGACACCAACTGATAAAGGTAAACAAAGAGGGAATTTTGAGAAAAGGTCAAGTGGAGGAGGAATGTCTGGTCCTATGAGACGTTATAGGTGTGGTGAAGTGGGGCATCGTCAGTTTGAGTGCAGGAAAGATTTTAGAAAGTGTTCTAACTGTGGAGGTATAAGACACATTGCAGCTGATTGTAAGAAGAACGTGGTGAAGTGCTTTAATTGTGGGGAGCTGGGACATGTTAGTACAAAGTGTCTGAAACCGAAACAAGCTCCAGCTAGTGGGAAAGTGTTTGCATTATCGGGGACTCAGACTTCGAGTGCAGATCGTCTGATCAGAGGTACTTGTTTTATTAATAGTACTCCTTTGATTGCCATTATTGATACTGGAGCGACTCATTCGTTTATTTCGTCTGAGTGTGCGAAGCGTTTGAATCTTGTGTTGTCTGTGATGGGTGGTGAAATGGTTATTGATACTCCAGCAATGGGGTCAGTAACTACTTCCTTGGTTTGTCTAAGATGTCCTTTGACCATTTATGGTAAAGACTTTGAGATGGATTTGGTGTGTTTACCGTTGGAGGGTTTAGATGTGGTCCTGGGTATGAATTGGTTGCAATTCAATCGGGTTCTTATTGATTGTTATCATAAGCTGGTACGGTTTCCTTCTCTTGAGGAAGACGAAGACTCGAGTTTCTTATCTACCAAAGAGTTGAAGAAACTTTTGGCGGATGAAGCTCAGTTGTTTGGTTTGGTTGTATCTTTAACTGTGGATAGTCAAGTTTCACTTGATGTGTTTCCTGTTGTGTGTGAATTTCCGGAAGTGTTTCCTAAGGATATTTCAGACTTGCCGCCAGAGAGAGAGGTGGAGTTTTCTATAGATCTAGTCCCTGGTACTAGACCTGTATCTATGGTACCTTATCGTATGTCGGCATCTGAGTTGGTGGAGTTAAAGAAACAGTTGAATGAGTTGTTGGAAAAGAGGTTTGTGAGACCAAGTGTTTCTCCTTGGGGTGCTCCAGTGTTATTGGTGAAAAAGAAGGATGGGAGTATGCGATTATGTATTGATTATCGCCAGTTGAATAAGGTGACGATCAAGAATAAGTATCCTCTTCCAAGAATTAATGATCTGATGGATCAGTTAGTTGGTGCTTGTGTGTTTAGTAAGATTGACTTGAGGTCAGGGTATCATCAAATAAGGGTGAAGGAGGAAGACATTCAGAAGACGGCTTTTAGAACACGATATGGTCATTATGAATATTCTGTGATGCCGTTCGGGGTTTCTAATGCGCCAGGTGTGTTTATGGAATACATGAATCGTATTTTTCACGAGCATCTGGATCGTTTTGTGGTGGTATTATTGATGATATCTTAATTTATTCTAAGTCTCGGGAGGAGTATGCAGAACATTTGCGTATTGTTTTGCAGGTTTTGAAGGAGAGGAAGCTTTTTGCTAAATTATCCAAGTGTGAATTCTGGTTGTCGGAGGTGAGTTTTCTTGGACACGTAATTTCAGGTAATGGTATTGCTGTGGATCCATCTAAAGTAGAAGCAGTTCTACAATGGGAGGCTCCGAGATCTATTACTGAAATTCGAAGCTTTTTGGGTTTGGCTGGTTATTATCAGAGGTTTATTGAGGGTTTTTCGAAACTAGCACTTCCTTTGACCCAGTTGACTTGTAAAGGGCAAGCATTCATTTGGGATATTCGGTGTAAGGAGAGTTTTACTGAGCTGAAGAGAAGATTGACGACAACTCCGATCTTGATTTTGCCGAATCCTAATGAACCATTTGTGGTTTATTGTGATGCTTCTTTGATTGGTCTAGGTGGTGTTCTGATGCAAGAAGGTAAGGTGGTGGCTTATGCTTCAAGGCAGTTAAGAGTTCATGAGAAAAATTATCCTACTCATGATCTTGAGTTAGCGGCTGTGGTGTTTGTGTTGAAGATTTGGAGGCATTATCTCTACGGTGCAAGGTTTGAAGTCTTTAGTGATCATAAAAGTTTGAAATATTTGTTTGATCAGAAAGAGCTAAATATGAGGCAACGTAGATGGTTGGAATTCTTGAAGGACTACGACTTTGGCTTGAATTACCATCCTGGTAAAGCTAATGTGGTAGCTGATGCATTGAGCCGGAAATAGTTACATATGTCCGCTTTAATGGTTAAGGAGTGGGAACTTTTGGAATCGTTTAGAGATTTGAGTTTAGTTTGTGAAGTGACGTCGGATAACGTTAGGTTTGGTGTGCTAACGATTACTAATGATTTTCTGATGACTGTTTGTGAGAAGCAAAAGTTGGATGTGAAACTTGTGGATTTGATGTTGGTTGGAGGAAAAGATGCGAATAGTGATTTTCAAGTGGATGTTAATGGTGTTTTGAGATTTCGAGGTAGGATTTGTATTCCAGATGATGCGGAGTTGAAAAAGATGATTTTGGAGGAAGGACACCGGAGTAATTTGAGTATACATCCGGGAGCGAATAAGATGTACCAAGATTTGAAGAAGATTTTCTGGTGGTCTGGATTGAAAAGAGATGTGGCTCAGTTTGTTTGTGCATGTTTGACTTGTCAGAAATCGAAAATGGAACATTTGAGGTCTAGTGGTTTGTTGCAACCGTTGGATATTCCTGAATGGAAATGGGATAGTATTTCCATGGATTTTGTAACAGGGTTACCGAATACTCAGCGAGGGCATAATGCTATTTGGGTGGTTGTTGATAGGCTGACTAAATCGGATCATTTTATTCCGATTGATATCAGTTTTACTTTGGAGCGGTTAGCTGAGATTTACATCAGTGTGATTGTGAAATTACATGGGGTTCCATTGAGTATTATTTCTGATCGAGATCCTAGATTTACATCGAGATTTTGGGAAAGTTTACAGAAGGCGTTGGGTTCTAAATTGATATTGAGTTCGGCTTATCATCCGCAGATGGATGGTCATACGGAGAGGATGATTCAGTCTTTGGAGGATTTGTTGAGAGCTTGTGTTTTGGAACAAGGTGGTACGTGGGATAGTTATCTTGCATTGATTGAGTTTACGAATAATAACAGTTTCCATTCTAGTATTGGAATGGCACCGTTTGAAGCATTGTATGGACGAAGGTGTCGGACACCGTTGTGTTGGCACGAATCTGGTGAGCGAACGCTGGTTGGGCCAGAATTGGTGCAACAGACGACGGAGAAAGTAAAGTTTATTCGTGAGAAAATGAAGGCTTCTCAGAGTAGACAAAAGAGTTATCATGATCGGAGACGGAAGGATCTTGAGTTTCAAGAGGGCGATCATGTATTTTTGAGGGTTACGCCGGTAACGGGTGTGGGTCGTGCATTGAAATCGAAGAAACTTACTTCTCGGTTTATTGGTCCTTACCAGATATCCGCGAGAGTGGGTGCTGTGGCTTATAGGGTGGCGTTGCCGCTGAATCTGTCGAATTTGCACAATGTGTTTCATGTTTCACAGCTTTGAAAGTATGTTCCAGATCCGTCGCATGTGATTCCGATGGATGAGGTTGAAGTAAGGGAGAACCTTACGGTCGAGGCAGTACCAGTTAGGGTTTTGGATCGCGAAGTGAAGCGGTTGCGGGGCAAGGATATTGCACTTGTGAATGTGGCGTGGGGAGGCGCTGCTGAGGGCAATTTGACTTGGGAGTTGGAGAGTTGGATGCGGGAGTCGTATCCAGAGTTGTTCATCTCAGGTAATATTTTCGAGGACGAAAATTTCTAAGTGGGGGAGAGTTGTAACGACCCAGTTTTTGTGTGAGTTTTATTTAATCGAGTCGTTTGATTATTTTATTATTATTTTATTTATTTTCGACTTTTATCTGAAAATATGTTATTTTTCAATGTTGTGATATTTTATCGGGTTTTGGGATCGTTTGCGAGATATTTGAGTGTGGGGGTATTTTGGTCATTTTAGGATATTTTTCATTAAGTAAGAAAATAGAAAATAGAAGAGAGAAAAATAGAAAGAAAGAAAGGGAGAAGAAAGAAAAAGGGGAGAAAAGAGAAGAAGAAGAAGAGAAATAGTGAGAAAAGCTTGCGAAATCAAGAAAAATCAACTTCTAGAATCGATTTAATCGGGTAAGGGTGCGAAACTCAATTATTGTATGATTGTGTATGATTATGTGTGTGTATTTGTGGTGTTTGTTGGATGGAAATGAAAATATTTAGTAAAACCCATATTGTGTCAAATTGATTAGAAATTGATTAAAAGTGTTGGAAATTATGTTTTTAGTGTTCATTCTTGTTGGTACATGATAGATACATGTTGCTATGCATTGTATTGGCAATTTTCTGGTGTGTAGGTGAAATTTAGGGTGTTTTGGATTGGAACCCGTAAGCAAAATTATGTAGAAGAAATTTTTCTGGTTTTTCCAGGTCATACGCGTATGGGGCATGTTCATACGTGTATGAACCTTGGCAATACGCGTATGGAGGGCGAGTCATGGGCCAATACGTGCATGGAATGTTATTTTGTTTGGTCATCTGCCCATTTGCGTATGATACGCGTAGCATTTCAGGGCAATACACGTACGAGGTTGGGTATTACGCGTACGGACTTTTATGCGTGAACTTTGGGGAAAATGAGTCTCTGCTCATACGCGTATGGATCAAGGTAATACGCGTATGGACAGGACAATTGCAAAATGGAACTTTTCAAAATATTGTTTTTCGTTTTCTTTCGTAACTTGAGTTCCGTTTGTCCGATTTTTACATTCTTGGTATCATTGTGTAGCTATTGAACTGTACTTTCTTATTATGATGATTTTGAAATTTTTAGCCGATTTAATTATGTCGAAAAATTAGGAATAGTGTCAGTCGTCGACTTTTGTCATTATAACTGTGCGTAATTGATGTGTATTATGCAAGGTGTTGTTGTATGAGGTAAATGTATGTGTTTAGATGGGGTTGTGATGATTTGTGGCCGTATGGAAATTAAATGCATTGTTTTGGGCATAAGTGCAAAGTGTGATTTTGTCGATGTAAATGAATGTATTTATGTGTGCATATTAAATGTCACGGGTCATTGTATGCCAAGCATTATGATATGCATTGTTAAGACGTCCTGAGTGACGGTTTGGATTCCAGAGGGAATTCTCTATAACGTCGTGTGCCTTATACAAAGAGGTGTGAGCGATGATTATAGACGATCATGTGCCCATGTGGGGTGTGAGCGATCGGGTCGTATGCCTTATACAAAGAGGTGTGAGTGATCCATAAACGTCGTGTGCCTTATACAAAGAGGTGTGAGCGACGGGGAACATCGTATGCCCGACGAGGAGTTACAGTGATGTAACGAGCGATGATTCCAGCAGAGTTCCTGAGTGAACTATTGATGAGAAACAATGGAAGTCGGTACCGCATGTGCATATGCATGGAGTCGTTGTGTCGGTCTCTTGTATTGCATAAATCATTATGATTGTTTGATGTGTGGAATTATGGATAGAATTGATATATGGATATGGGTTGGTGATGGAAATATGAATTATACCTTGTGTTGCATTGTGTTGGAATTATGGTGTGAGTTGTGGTGAGAAACGTATATATGTGTATTTTTGTGTTATATATATGATTGTATGCAATTATATTATGGTTGTTTTTCTCACCCTTCTGCTGTTTTATAATGCTCTATGAGGCATTGCAGATTAGAGTTACTGGAGTTATTTTTGCGAAGCTTTGCGTCTTCATTCTTTTGTCGGTCGGCTCTGATATGTGACACCGGGTAGTTAGGGAGGCCGTTAGTGATTATTGTGTATTCTGTATATATATCTTTTGGCTTGTGCATGTACAACTCGATGTATGACAAACTTTTCATGTGATATATATGTATGTTATTCAGTTTTAGATTTTCCGCTTTTATTCTAAATTCTGAAATGTGGGTGTAAGAAACTGAGTTCCTCTGTTGATAGCTACCCCATTGTTGCATATCTTTATGAGCAGGTGTTGTATGAATTGTTTCAATTTGATGTGACCCCTCGGTCTATGCCATGATAATTTAAATATACTCTGACGAAATTTTGAATTTTCTTTTACTGTTTTTATTAATTGGGGGTGTTACACAAGGGGCTATTGATGAACTTTTTAATGAATGCAAAATTATGTACAAAACAATATCATCTCAAAAGAAAGAAATTACGACTCTAGAAAATAAAATTGAGACTATTGAAAAACATCAAAAAAATGAAAAACTAAAGATAATTAGTGAACAAAAACATAATTTTGTATGCAAAGAATGTGAATCTCTTTCTTTTCAAATTGTCAAACTAAAAAGAGTTTTAGAAGGATATGAAAAAGGACAAATTGGTTTGGAGGGTGTTCTTAGTCAACAAAGATATTCTAACAATAAAAATGGTCTTGGTTATTCAAAATTTAGTAAACTAGGTTCAAGTAAAACTATCTTTGTTAAAGCAAGTGATCAAACTCCAAAAGAGAAAGTTAAAGTCAAAATTGTGCATCCTTATCCTAAAAGAAAAAGATTTGTGAAAAATAAATCATTTGTTCCTAGATATAAAAGCAATTTTGTTCCTACTTGTTTTTATTGTGGTATTGTTGGTCTTACACCTAATGATTGCTATGTTAGAAACTTTAGTGTTGCAAGTGGGCATTATGTGTGGGTAAAGAAAGGTATTAATTATGAAGGACCCAAAGCAATTTGGGTACCTAACAAAGCTTAATTTGTTTTGTAGGTATGCTTGAAGACCACTTCTAATTTATGGTATCTTGATAGTGGTTATTCGAAGCATATGACGGGAGACATTGATAAATTTTCAAATATAGTGCTTAAGGCCAAGGGTTACATTACTTATGGAGATAACAACAAAGGAAAGATTCTTGGCATAGACAAAGTTGGAGCACCACTTTTCACATCCATTGAAGATGTTCTTTATGTTGAAAGACTAAAACACAATCTTCTAAGTATCAGCCAACTTTGTGACAAAGGCTTCAAAATCAAGTTTACCAAGGATGAATGCTTGATAGAAGATGAAGTCACGCATGAGGTAAAACTCAAAGGTAAAAGAATTAATAATATATGCATGATTTCCCTTGATGATTTGTCTTTGAAAGTAAAATGTCTCATGGCAAACAATAATGATTCATGGCTTTGGCATAAAAGATTTGCTCACATTCATATGGAACATTTAAATAAGTTAGTCAAGCATGATCTTGTTATTGGATTGCCTAAGATAAAGTTTGTCAAAGATAGATTATGTGATGCTTGTCAAAAGGGAAAACAAACCAAATCAATTTTCAAATCTAAGAATGCGGTGTCCACTACGAGGCCACTACAATTGTTGCATATGGACTTATTTGGTCCATCAAGAACAAGAAGCTTCGGAGGTAATGTTTATGCATTAGTTATTATTGATGATTTTTCTAGATTTTGTTGGACATTCTTTTTAGTGCAGAAAAGTGACGCTTTCAAAGCATTCAAGAAGTATGCAAAGCAAATTCAAAATGAGAAATCACTAAAAATTGCCTCCATAAGAAGTGACTATGGTGGAGAATTTCAAAATGTATCCTTTGAAGAGTTTTGTGAAGAACATGGAATATCTCATAATTTTTCAGCACCAAGAACTCCACAACAAAATGGAGTGATGGAAAGAAAGAATAGGTCACTTGTGAAACTTGCAAGAACAATGCTAAGCGACTCAAATCTTCCAAAGTATTTTTGGGTGGATGCAGTGAGCATGACATGCTATGTAAGTAATAGAGTGATTATTATACCTATTTTGAAAAAGACTCCCTATGAACTCTTCAAAGGAAGGAAACCAAACATTGCTCACTTTCACAGTTTTGGATGCAAGTGCTTTGTCTTAAACAATGACAAAGACGATCTCGATAAGTTTGATGAGAAATTCGATGAATGTATTTTTCTTGGATATTCTCTTACTAGTAAAGCATATAGAATATATAACAAACAAACTTTAACAATTGAAGAATCTATGCATGTTTTATTTGATGAATCGAACCCTTCCAAGGAGGAAATTGTTTTGCGTGATGATGATGATGATATTATAGATGTTTCTAAAGAAGATACTTCCAAAGCAATTAATGATGATCAACTGAAGCATAAAGAAGAACCAATTAAACAAGAGTCAAATGATAATGATCTACCTAAGAAATGGAGAACTCATAGAGATCATTCAATTCATAAAGTCATTGGTGATATTAGTCAAGGAGTTACAACTAGACTCAATCTCAAAGATGCATGCTTGAATATGGTGTTTGTCTCACAAATTGAACCTTCCAAAGTTGATGAAGCCTTAAGTGACGACCAATGGATACTTGCTATGCAAGAAGAGTTAAACCAAGTCGAAAGGAATAAAGTTTGGGAACTTGTTCCTAGGCCAAGTGGTAAACACATCATAGGTACTAAATAGGTGTTTAAGAACAAACTTGATAAGAATGGAATGATTATTCGAAACAAAGCAAGGTTGGTGGCCCTAGGTTACAATTAAGAGGAAGGAATTGATTTTGAAGAAACATTCGCTCCGGTTGCAAGGTTAGAAGATATCTGTTTATTACTTGCTTATGCGTGTTCATTAAATTTTCAGTTATACCACATGGATGCCAAGAGCGCATTCTTGAACAGCTACATCAATGAAGAAGTCTATGTCAAACAATCCCCAGGCTTTGAAGACTTCAAGAATCCTTCACATATCTTCAAGTTGAAGAAAGCTCTTTGTGGCTTAAAGTAAGCACCAAAGGCATGGTATGATCGACTTAGCAACTTTCTTTGTGAAAGAGGATTTGAAAAAGGTAAAGTTGGCAAGACCTTGTTCATTAAGAGAATTAAGGATAACACTTTATTGGTTCAAGTCTATGTTGACAACATCATATTCAGTTCAACAAACAAAGAACTTTGTGAAGAATTCTCATTGATGATGCAAGGAGAATTCGAGATGTCTATGATGGGTAAGATGAATTATTTTCTTGGATTACAAATCAAGCAACTAAAGGATGGCATCTTCATCAACCAAGCCAAGTATTGCAAAGAGTTGTTGAAGAAATTTGACATAGATGGTTGCAAAGTAATATCTACACCTATGGGTTCCGAAACTTATGTGAATCAAGATGAATCGGGTGTTTCCGTTGATATCACAAAATATCAATGTATGATTGGCTCACTATTATATTTGACGGCAAACCGTCCTGACATTATTTTTAGTGTTTGTCTTTGTGCATGGTTTCAAGCCAATCCAAAGGAATCGCCCATTGCCTTGGTAAAGAGAATTATGAAGTACCTAAAAGGAACAGCGAACGTTGGATTATGGTATTCAAAAGGTAGTATATGTGATTTAGTTGGTTATTCTGACTCGGATTATGCAGGTTGCAAAACTGATAGAAAAAATACAAGTGGAACTTGTCACATCCTAGGAAATGCATTAGTTTCTTGGTCTTGTAAGAAACAAGCATGTGTTACTCTTAGCATCGCAGAAGCAGAATGCATAGCAGCAGGAAGTTGTTGTGCTCAGATTCTTTGGCTTAAGCAACAACTGAGTGATTACAGACTAAATCTCAGATGCATACCACTTCAATGTGACAACTCAAGTGCAATAAATATTACAACGAATCCAATCATGCATTCAAGAACTAAACACATAGACATTCGACATCATTTTCTTCGAGATCATGTACTTAAAGGCGATGTTGAAGTCTCATTCGTGGATACTCATAACCAACTAACGGACATCTTTATAAAATCACTCGCAAAAGAACCATTTTTCAAAATTCGAAGGAAACTTGGTATTCTAGATGAAGGTGACATATAATTCTTCAAACTTTATTCATTATAATCAATAATGTATCTAAGGTACTCTTTAAATTTCATTTTTAGCAAGTTTAAAATTTCTAATGTATGTGAGTTTTTATTATTTTCATATTACATGTTGTTACAAATATTTTTTATGACATGTTTGATTGATTAAAAGTCGAATTATAATATATAATAACATGTCAAAGTGGTAGGTTGGAAAATTTCAAGGCATGCTAAAAGATATGAAGTTGTTGTTTTTTTAGTATGTTAATCAATTAACCGTTTTGCAGTTCAACTTGGTTAATCGATTACATGGTGCGTTTCTTCATAAATTTTTAATGCGTTAATTGATTAACCAGTTTACATTGTTTTTGTGTTAATCGACTAACCTTTGAACATTTTGTGAAAATATTTATTTTAATTATGCAGCATATGTGTCTTTTAACATATTTGCCTTTTAGTATATTTGTCTTATGCATTTAAGTGATTATTTGGATAAGTCAAAGTTATTTCCAACATCTTCATTGAAACTCTTCATTCTACACTTTCTTAAACTCTCATTATTATTTCCTTCCAACATCTTCCACTCACATTTACTCTCTTTAATAACTCACTCTCCAAAACACTCTTCTTAAATCTCTCTCATCTCATTACAACTCAATATTATCAGACCATATCCTCTCAACACTTATTTTTCTCCAAATCCATCCATGGCTCCATCAAGAAAAGAAAAAGGAAAATAAAAAAGGGAGAAGCTAGTTCCAATCAAAAGGAAGGGCATGCACCAACAACAAAATCCAGGAGGCTAACTTTCAACTTCAGAAATCGACTCTTAATGCCGGTAAAGAATGTTAATCTGTCCTTTTTTCCTAAACATAACTTTACTTTTCCAGATCTTTTGAAAAATCAAGGAATTGATGAGTTAGTATCTTAGATTGGACCATATTATCCTGACCTAGTTAAGGATTTTTTTTTCAAATCTGCATGTTGGTAATGATGATTTTGGTGATCATGTATTAACATCCAAGGTTAGGAATATAGACATAAGTATGGATTTAGAGGAATTTGGAAAGTGCTTAGGTATACCTTATGATGGTCAGCCTATCCATCAAGGTTTTACCCCAGAATCTGTCGGTTGGGAGAAATACAACAAAATGGATTACTTTTTCAGAATTTTTTGGATTAGCCAAGCTGAAATTTTGAGTTGACAAAATGTAGCATCTTCTCGGGTTTTATTGTTTGCTAAACATCTGACTGTAAGTGATCGCATGCTTCACTACATTATCGCATATGTACTGCTGCCGAAACATTTGAATCATGCTCAGATAAGTGATACAGAGCTGCAGATAATGTTTGCGATAAAAAAATTGGTTGAAAATAAATTGGGCATACACTATAATGTATCACATGTTCTACCAACAATTCTTAAGCGGAGGACTTCCGTATGCTAGGATTATCTCCAAGGTTTTGGAATCAAGTGATTTAGCTTTAAAAAGGGAGCCAAAGAAAGTTATGACTTCAAAGGATTATGAGATCAATAGTTCTACATGTCTTCGTATTACAAGAATCTTCAAGAATAGGAATGACGTTTTTATGTACAAGGATGATTCTTCATCAAACACTCCTCCATCAGCTCCGAAAGGCGGTTACACTAATGAAGCTCTCTACAACAAGTGTTACACTAATGAAGCTCTCTACAACAAAATATGTTCAATTGAGTCAACTATGAATCAAAATCACCAAGAACACACATTTGAAATGGCTTCCATCAAACGTCTTTTGAAAAGCTTATCAAATCCCGTAACTGAAAACCTCAAGAAGCGGGGGAAAATGAAGGAGAAGAGGAAGATGAAGAAGAAGAAAACAATGACATGTCGGAAAGTGAATAGATGTCGTGTATTGCATTATATTATTATTATTATGTTTTTTCTTTATGTTAAGTTTCTAATTACTTTTGTTCTAAGGCCTATGTTATGTTTTGTTCTAAGGCCTCTGTTATGTTTTGTTTTAAGGCCTATGTTATGTTCCGTAAAACTATTATAATATGCTTTATATTTTATTAATTATGTGTTGTGCATGTGTTTCATATGTTTTATGTTTTACATGAGTTAAACATAATTTTACTAAGTTCATACAAGTTATGATGTTTCATTTTCTTTTCCCGTCCTTTTTGGTAATGCCAAAGGGGGAGAAGTATTATTGTTTTGTATGTTTCTCTAACAATAAAATGCAGCTAGCCAAATTTGTTGAAACTCTCAAGCATGGATTAAGGGGGAGCATTGATCAAGGGGGAATATTGATCAAGGGGGAGCATTGATTAAAGGGGAGTATTATCATGTGTTAGAGAAAACAAGGTTGAATGAAACTTTCAAGAAAAGGTTGTCATCATCAAAAAGGGGGAAAATGTAAAGTCAAGCTTCTCAATATATTTTGATGAAGACAACAACATCCAACAACCAAGTAAAGCTCTCAAAAAGGAAATGTCTCAAGACTAGTAGCACAATTCAAGTTTCAAGTTGAATCAAAAGTCTTGAAGATTTAGGTGATTGATCATGAATAATAAGGTATATGGCACTCAATTTGTCTTTCTGAATACAAGTGTTCAAATTATCATTCTTTCTTGCCATGATTCATTAAAGTATTATTTCAAGAAAATCTTTGCCTTTCATCTCATTTTTTGAAGTATTTTTCAATTTTGGTCTCTGGTTAATCGATTAACCAGTTTGTTGTACAAAGCTATTAATCGATTAACCTTTGTAATTTTTGAATTTTTTTGACCTGTTGCTGAAGGGTTAATCGATTAACCAAAATACTGTAGAAAGTTGTTAATCAAGTAATACTGAAACAGTGTCTGAAAATACTGCATTTTTTCAGTCAAATGATTTTCACAAGTGGATCATGAAGCATGGCAACCTTTCATTTGTTGCACTCATCTGTAGAGGTGCATTGTGTCTAAATAAACACCATTATTTTCAGAATTTAAACTCACCTCCTTTACAAAATCTTAAAGCATTCAAATTCTTTCCATCTTTCAAATTTTTCACAAGTGTTCTAAAAAAAACCAGAATTTTATTTTGGAAGAAACTCTTGTATAAACTTTCAACTTGCATCTACATAGTTTCATCCATACAATATTGAACACTTGTATATCATTGATAATTTGTTTGTTCAAAAGAGAAGATCAATCAATAGATTGGTAAGTGTATACTTCATATCATACTCTTGTATAAAAACTCAGAATTATTGTTGTATCCTTGATGTCCAGGATTGTTGGAAGCAAGAGGTTCATTAAGGAGAGGAGTGTTCTTTTATTGAAATTAGTTAAAAATCCAAGAGGATTGTTCTTGGTTTTTTAGTGATAGGAAGACTAGGATAAGTCTTGTATAGGTCCTACCAATATTAAAAATCTCTTTCATGTTGAAAGGGGACTGGAGTACTCTCAGACTGTGAGGGGAACCATGATATCTCTCAGAGTTCTTTACAGCATCGAGTCTAAGCGTATCATGAACTTCCATAGCTGGGAGCTTCTCCTCAATGGCATGAAGTGTTTCCTTTATGGGATCAGTCAATGGCATCATCTAGGGTTGAGTAAGAATGTTCACTTGTAGAGGATCATCATCAGGAAGAAGACCATACAGTGGATTAGTCGTCACAGTAAATCCTGGTAGGGAATTAACATTCTCCATCACAACACGTTGAAGGTTGTTCTCAGACGTAGCTACCACAACTTCCAACTTGTTTTGTCTGACTGGTCTTTCAAGGTGTTTTTTTCCACTTATCTCTGCTTGATCTTGCTTCACATCTACTACTGGTTTAGTGCGAGTGTCGGGAAATCAACTAGAAGGTTATGGACAAAGGCAGAATGAGATTTCTTGTGGAAATGGTATGCATGAATGCTGACGAGATGCAGATGCAATTAAATGGATCCAATAAGATGCAATGCATATTTTTTTGATTTTTTAGGGTACATGAGTTCAAAGGTCATAGGTTTGGACGAATGATAAAAACCGACTGCTTGTAACACAAGGTTTTCACCAGGTGTGGTCTAAGGTTGAATAGGGAGCCCAAAATCATAGGTTCACACAAATGTTTATTACATATGACATGAGCATGTCGGTTGATAATTCCATCATATGAACCTATTTTGGGCGAGATCTTCGTATCAAACCTTGCGAGAAGAGCTTCTCGGGGACCCATACTACGAGACCATTGACACTGGGTTCTAGACAAGGGTTTCAGAGTCATAGACTTTCTCAACTATTTGTTACGTATGTCAGTCATTGCCAGACAACAACTCCATCAAGAAAGTCTCTTCTAAATGAGATATTCGTATTGATCCTTGCGAGAAGAGCTTCTCGAAGACCCGTACTACGTGACTATCAATCTTAGTTAGCCAATGGTTTAGCGTTCTAAAAAGGTCCTTAGAGTCATGGATTCCCAAGAAAATATTGATCAAACACGTCAAGAGCTTGACGGTCACCAACATCCACAATGGAATCTACTATAAGCCAGGTTCTTGTATTGGCTTTCACAAGAAGAGCATCTCGGAATCCAATACTACTCAACCTCTCCTATCTCAATTTTTACACTTTAGACTCGGGTGTAGAGTCTTTCCCTCATAGTTTGCCACCAAAGTACCCAATCTATACCACAACATTAAGAGCCACACAAGGTAAGATACAAGTAAATAAGCAGAAAGGGAAAGCGATAAATTAAGCAAATAATAAAGATAAAACATCCAAACATGTGAAAACAACCTAATTTAGGCTTGACTTGCTTAGGGAAGAGTCCCCAACAGAGTCGTCAGCTGTCGCTACATGAAAAATGACACAGAGTCGCCACCGAATTTTATTTATTCCAAGAAGAAAGGGAAAATAACGATAAAACCCTCTAAAGGTGAAAAATGGTCTCGCAACCAAATTTTGGGTTCGGAAGTCGGTTATGTGAGGGGAAGGTGTTAGCACCCCCCTCACATCCATCGTGAAATTCTGGTATCAGACGTGTGATGTTAAGGTGCGATGTCACAACAACACACTCTGCACAATGGACAAATTAAATAGCAGAAAAACACACCAAATTGTTCACTCAATTCGGTCTAACTACCTACGTCTGGGGGCTACCAAGCCAGGGATGAAATTCACTACTTGTAGAATTAATTTACAGACTCAACAACCCAGTTGACAATCTCCTAAACTTAATTCCTACTAGTGACTTTCTACCTAAGAAACCACTTAGATATGAGACCACTACTCAATCCCTAAAACACTTCAAAGATCACACACTTTGAATATCACTACTTGATTCTGCTTCACAGCTTTGATCAAGAACAACTCAAAATCACAATACCAATTCACTCTCGAATGGTTTACAAAAACATGCACGAAGACACAAAACGACTCTCAGTCTTTGGCTCACTTTCTTCGTTACTTTTCTCTAGAACAGGTGCGCTTTATATAGCTCCTTGAATTGGTCTTGGACCTGCTCCAAAATCTCGCCAGATTTGTTATTTAAAACTGAATATTTAAAACAGATTTTCTCCTAAAATCTTTTTAAATCTTCAACCTTTTAAATCTCCTACAAATCTGCACCAGATCTCCTTTGCAGCAGAAAATATCTATCCCAAGATATTCGCATCCAATGAGACAGCTTGCTCTCCACAATTCCAGCTAACACGCAAACCCTAATAACATCACAACCTGATGTTATTAATTCTAATGTCACAACATCGCCATGTGACATCAGACATCCAACTTCAGCAAATTAACTATTTAACACAGCCCAGTGTTAAGACTCAATGTTGTAACATCAGCACTTTGACATCAACATTGAACATACTTTGTTTTACCAAAATTCCAGCCAATCCAAGAACTAACAATCTCCCCCTTTGGCTAATTTTGGCTAAAACAATCTCTGCACTCTGCACCTTCAGAGACTTCAGCAGCGGAAAAAAAACTTCAATAAATTTTTAATCTCCAAGCAGCATCTTCACTTCACAAAACTCTACTGCAGCAACAACTACATTCTTCAAACAGCTGCACATATTTCATTATTAGCAGTAACTTCAATTCACTTCAGCATCCAGCAGCAGCATCATAAAATCTTCATTATGGACTTTGCTGCACAAAAACTCTGCTGCACATATTTCAACATCTTCAACAGCAACAGCAACAATTTTCAACAACGTTGCTCCCCCTCAATCATGAACCAGCAAAAATAGCTTATCAAGCAGTTCAGTAATTTCTCATTACTCCCCCTTAATTTCTGCATATTCCTTTGACAGCTCCTCAACACCCTTGACATTTGACAGCTTTAAACAATCATTTACCTTTGGCTTTCTCTCTTTGGCTACATCTCCCCCCTTTTTAGCCATAATTAGACAAGCTTCAATTAGAAGCCCTAATAACTACAGTTAGTACACCCTAGTTCTCATTGTTAGCCTCACAGTTAGCAACCAGGCAAAACAAATCATTGAAAAAAAATAACCAGGTGCATATACCAGCACAATATTCAAATTACATAACCAAGCACATTAAGTGCAAAAACAAAAAACTAAACTATTAACTAACAGCAGATGTAAGTTAGTCCTCATCCGAGCTGGTACCATCAGCATCTTCACCACCTTCATCTGACCCGGAATCCACAGTATCGCCATTCCCATTATCTTCCCCCTGTTGCAAGTCTTTGATCATTTGCTCAATCTTCATTTTCCTTACAGTGCTGGTACTGATAACCATATCCAGATCCTTGCAGGTTGCCTTTAATTCTTCAATCAGCTCAGATTTTGTATTGGCCTTCTTAACCCCAGAACTTGATGTTGTAACAATGTCTGGAACATGACTCCCAGCAAACAGTTTGGGATGCAAAGATAAAGTTGACTCCCTCTTACATGCTGCCTCTGTACTGGTTAAGATTCCAGGATGTTGATCTAATATCATTCCACAAATAAGGGAAGGGAATGATATGGGTATTTTGACAGCATTGGTGGCTCCATGCTTCACTACTTGATCAAATATATAGCTTCCATAGTTGATCTTGACCTTTTTCCCCACAGCATAGATGAACCTTCCTAATCCCACAGTTATGGTGGTTTTGTGATTAGTAGGTACCCAGTTAGCAGCACCAATTCTGTGCAAAATAGCATACTTGATACTGAGTTTGCTAGTTGTCAATTTATTTTTCAGAGGCCACACCTTAACTTGAGTGGCAGTGATTTCTCTACACACTTCATTATCAGTCGCTTCCAGCTCACATCCCTCTTGTTCACCTCTCCCCAGATATTTATTGATGGTGCTAGGAGAGAAGTCAATACACTGCCCCCAAACAAACACCTTCATATAGTTCACACTTCTACTGTCAAAAATGTCTATGGGGATGTTGACAACAAATTCCTTAACAAGTCCACTATAGCACTTAGAGAATCTGGTCACAGTCTTCAGTAATCCAGCAACATGAATGAGGTCCATAATTTCTTTCATCTCCAAGACATCCTTTCCAAGCTCCCTTTCCAGAGCTAATCTCCTTTGGCATACAAACTTCCACAAGGGAGCACTGCTCGCATAATGAAAGGATATGTTGTCCACTGGCACTTCAAGGACCTTATCAGAGATTCTTTTTAAAATGGTCTTTCTGACTGGAGTGATGTCATGAACATCATCTTCAACATCATAGTTAGACTCAGAATGCACTACAGCCTTCCTCTTTTTAGGATTTACTTCCACCTTACTCCAAGCTTTTGTTGGCCCAACTACAGTCTTTTTCATCTTATCATTAGACGACTTCTTTGGGGATGATTCAGCCTGTTTTTCTTTCCTTGTCCTTAGTCTCTTAGCCAGACCAGGCACTGCTCTTCCAATGACTTCATCATCAGATAAGTCATCAACATTAATCACATCAGTACTCTTTTCTCCTCCAGGAGTAGTCTCAGCATCCCTACTAGGCGATGTTCTGACATCCCCTTCAACATCCCCTTCCCCATGAATATCATCTTCTCCACTACTTACTTCAGTATCAACTTCAACTTCCTTCTCAGCATCTTCGATTACGGAGACAGCTAATCTGTGAAGATTTGTATCAGTAGATTGCATGTCACACTGATCAGCAGCCATCTGTCTCAGGGGTCTAGATATACCCTTAATAGGAAGTCCCTTCTCAAAGATTTTATCAACGATCTGCCCCATGCTCTTATCAACATCTACCCTTTCAACCACAGTTTGGGACGAGGATGACCTAGGTGTTAATTTATCACTAAATAGAACACTCGTAACAAGCTTCTTTGTCTTAGTGTCTTTAAAGGTAATTACGGCCCTTTTTGGAGCAAGTTTAGAGGGTCTAGGTTTACCTGACTCTGGGAGCATTACCGAGATGGGTTGTATATTCAGAGCTTCGTCTTCAGAGTACTCATCTGTAGAAACCCTAGCTTTATTCCGCAATGAACTTTTTGATGGAGAAGATGTCTGTTTTGACATGGTTCCTTTGAGACAGTATAGGTTGAGATGATTCTTCTTATTGAAGGAGAAGAACAGATGAGAGATATGAGTTTTGACGGATTGTGATTTTGCTATAATAGGAAATGAGGGTCTGAGGTAAGGCGCCAGATTTTGTGTAATTTTTAAAGACCAATTAATGAGTTTCTCCCCCCAAATAAGCTTTCCTTTTACAATTTTGAAGGGATTCAACTTAAGAGTGCTTAACTCTAGCAGCCTTTCACACCTGATGTCACAATCTAATGTTAAAACACCAGTCTTAACATCGATAGATGGGCTGACTTCTATAGGTAACCATAGATAACAATTATCTCTGGACCTGACTCCTTTCATGATTACTTCATCCTTTTCGTTAGTCACCAGACACTCATCCTTGGAATAGCTGACTTTGTAACCTTCGTCACATAGTTGACTTATACTAATCAGATTAGTCTTCAACCCTTGGACAAGGATCACACTATCAAGAGTAAGTCCACCAAGATTCTTCACTCTTCCACTTCCTTCTACTACTCATTTTTCTCTATTCCCAAATACAACATTGTTTGCATGGCAAGGATTGAACTCCACCAACTGCTCCTTTGATCCAGTCATGTGCATTGAACATCCACTGTCAAAGTACTATGCATCCATATCAACCTGGCTATCTGAGGTGTGGGCTAAAAGACATTTCACCTTCTCCTTAGGAACCCATTGTTTAGCAATTTTAGGTCTGACCTCCTTCTGTCGGGTTTGAGGTACAGGATAAGGATAACCATGGAGCTTGAAACAAGAGTACTACATATGTCTGAACCTTCCACAATAGAAGCATCTCACTCTGTCATCTCTGAATTGGTTATATCTTCTACCATTATGATATTGCTGTGGCTTCCACCCATAGTATCGTCTCCACCTTCCAGAGTTGGTCTGTCTACTATGGTGTTGATGTCTTTTGCCATAGGTAGACTGTCTCCTGAACTGAGGATGATGTCTTCTAGGCTGTCTCCTATGGTGATGAGGCTTCCTTCTTCCATGGTAATGGGGCACAGCCTTGTTGTATTCATATCCATACCAATCTCCCTGATGTTGAGACATCTGATGAGACATGTTCTGTTTCAACCTTGCAGCTTGCATGCTCGTGTGATATTGGGGAGGCATATACTGACTAGCTCCTTGAGGCTGCATCTTCCTCTGATGAGGACCCTCCTTTTTCTCAATATTCTGAGGCTGAACATCCTTCTTAGGGGTAGAATCATGTCTCTTTGTTTGAGTCATTGGTTGGGACACCTCCTCCTTTGCTCCTGAAGTGCTTGCCACATATCCTATACCAGACTTATCACCAACCACCTTTTCTGTCTGAAGGATCTTATCAAGTGTGTTTGTCCCACAGCTCAGCATCCTAACAGACTTGGTCATCTGATCAAGGTGAGCTTTAACTAGTACAACTTCATTCTCTAGATCAGCTTTTTCATTTTCAAGCTGAGCAATCTGTTGCTTGTGGCACTTGTTTTCTTGACAAATCTCAGCACTTTTTAAACACAGCTCTTGATAAGTTGATGCCAACTCCTCATACGTTATTTCTCCATCACTAGACTCATTATCAGAAACAATTGTTCCTGTTAGAGCTCTAACATGCTTTGCTGACTCACCTTCACTTTCACTTTCAGAGTCAGACCAGGAAACTGTCATGCCCTTCTTCTGCTTTTTCAAGAAGGTGGGACACTCTTTCTTGACATGTCCATACCCTTCACACTCAAAGCACTGAACTCCTTTATCTTGGGCAATTTTCTCTTCATCCTTCTCTTTTGACTTGCTGGTGTCAGAAGATATGTTCTTGACATTAGGCCTGGAGTTATTGTTCATCCTTTTGAACACTTTGTTGAACTGTCTTCCCAACATAACTATGGCCTGAGATAGATCCTCCTGGGATTCTGAACTCTTTCCTTTTTCTTCTTGATCATTTGACACCAAGGTTATACTCTTTGGCTTCTTTTCTGGTTCTTCCTCATTCAACCAAAGCTCAAAAGTTTGAAGAGATCCAATGAGCTCATCAACTCTCATCTTGCTGATGTCTTGTGATTCTTCAATGGCAGTAACCTTCATCTTATACTTCTTAGGAAGAGACCTAAGGATCTTCCTTACAAGCTTTTCATCTGACATTTTCTCACCAAGAGCACTGGATGCATTAGCCAGCTCTAGAACATTCATGTGGAAGTCATGAATAGTCTCATCTTCCTTCATCTTCAGGCTTTCAAATTTTGATGTTAAAATCTGAAGTCTTGACATTTTAACTCTAGATGTACCTTCATGAGTGGCCTTCAAAATATCCCACGCTTCCTTAGCAACCTCACAGGTATTGATTAACCTGAAAATATTCTTATCCACTCCATTGAAGATTGCATTTAGAGCTTTGGAATTTCCAAGGGCAAGCTCTTCTTCTTCCTTGGTCCATTCTTCTTCAGGCTTTGGCTTTGAGGTGCCTTCTTTATCTTTGCCAGCATCATTTTTTTCACACGCAACAGGCGCTTTCCACTCTCTAATAATAGCCTTCCATGCCCTGTTGTCCAAGGATTTTAAGAAGGTAGTCATCCTTGACTTCCAATAGTCATAATTGGATCCATCCAAAATAGGGGGTCTGTTGACGAATCCTCCAACTTCTTTGTCCATCTTTACACCAGAAAGTAACTTCCCTAGATCTCACCCAGAGACATACAGGATACCTGCTCTGATACCAATTGAAATTCTGGTATCAGACGTGTGATGTTAAGGTGCGATGTCACAACAACACACTATGCACAATGGACAAATTAAACAGCAGAAAAACACACCAAATTGTTCACCCAGTTCGGTCTAACTACCTACGTCTGGGGGCTACCAAGCCAGGGATGAAATTCACTACTTGTAGAATTAATTTACAGACTCAACAACCCAGTTGACAATCTTCTAAACTTAATTCCTACTAGTGACTTTCTACCTAAGAAACCACTTAGATATGAGACCACTACTCAATCCCTAAAACACTTCAAAGATCACACACTTTGAATATCACTACTTGATTCTGCTTCACAGCTTTGATCAAGAACAACTCAAAATCACAATACCAATTCACTCTCGAATGGTTTACAAAAACATGCACGAAGACACAAAACAACTCTCAGTCTTTGGCTCACTTTCTTCGTTACTTTTCTCTAGAACAGGTGCGCTTTATATAGCTCCTTGAATTGGTCTTGGACCTGCTCCAAAATCTCGCCAGATTTGTTATTAAAACTGAATATTTAAAACAAATTTTCTCCTAAAATCTTTTTAAATCTTCAACCTTTTAAATCTCCTACAAATCTGCACCAGATCTTCTTTGCAGCAGAAAATATCTATCCCAAGATATTCGCATCCAATGAGACAGCTTGCTCTCCACAATTCCAGCTAACACGCAAACCCTAACAACATCACAACCTGATGTTATTAATTCTGCAGATCTAATGTCACAACATCACCATGTGACATCAGACATCCAACTTCAGCAAATTAACTACTTAACACAACCCGGTGTTAAGACTCAATGTTGTAACATCAGCACTTTGACATCAACATTGAACATACTTTGTTTTACCAAAATTCCAGCCAATCCAAGAACTAACACATCGTACTCGATGGGAACCATCTAGGATGTCTAAGCTCGAATGGGTGTTCTAATTTAAGAGTCTACTTGCTAAAGGGAAAGAGGGTTGGTTTTTTTATTAGGGTGCTCGACAAGGATCAGAGTCCTTTTGCCTATGTATTCTCAACGGGAATGAGATATCAGAGCATCCATAGTTCATGGGACTACAGTGAAAGGATCTCGATTGCACTGGGGTGAGAGAAAAGGTTTGGTTATTGGGCGCTGCTAACGTTTGCGCTCTAGCAGTTAGGTGTATTATTGCTAGCTTGTGGAGTCTTACGTGTTACCTGTATTGCGATAGAACGAAAATAGCATGCCCTTTATGAAAAGGTTTTTGAAGGGAATCCCGAAGGATGAAAAGATTTGGATTTGTTGAAGTGTTTTTGTTATGGTTTTCAAAAGAAATTTGAGATGCGTATTGCACTAAAGTCTATGGGTAGAGATGAATATTTCGAACTACCAAGTCGAGCGTCTTGTGTTCAAAATATTTGGAGTGAGTGTAGGGAAGCTTCATTCTCACTCCTTCTCTGCCACGTACTACTCACATCGTGTTTATTAAGTGTCTTTTTATTTTGATCAGGAAAAGAGGTGGATCCAAAAGAAAGACAAACTAGGGGAACTGGATCCTAAGTGTTATCATGCAATGATGGTCCTAAAGTTGAGGTAAAAGGGAAAATGTTAACCTAATGTTGTCATGCTTGGATTGAGAACCTAACGTTTATCCTACTTCGAACTTAATAAAAAATTAAGTCGAACTAGGAGATCCTAAGGGAACGTGAGAATTCACAAACAAGTAAATAAGCAATGCAAAGCTCAAATGTTAAGATGAACGTCAAGAATTAATCACAAAGCTACATCAACAATGAGCCACAAAACCAACCGAGTCAAGAAAATTTATTCAAGAAAAACGTGAAAGTAATAATCATGATCAATTATGAAAAATAATCAAAACAAAAAAATCATGAAAAAATCAAGAAAACCAAATCTTAAGTAACAATTAACAAAACTTAAAGAAATAATTAACAAAATTTTAAAAAAGTAGTTTACAAAAATCTAAGCGATAATTAACAAAAGGTTTTATCAATATTTAATCAAAATAACTAAATCACAACTAACAACAATAATTAACCAAAATGAAAATTAAGAATTAACCAAAATGAAAATTAAGAATTAACCAAAATTTAAATTAATAAATAATAAAAATAAAAATTAATAATTAACCAAAATTAACTATAAAAAATAAAGAGAGGTGCAACAACATGAAGGTGTGCAAAAATGGAATCATCATGGGCTTAACCAAAGCCCATCATCCACGTATTTTCTTTAAAAAAATGGTGCAAAAGAATTGAAAGGGTGTATAATGAATAAGAAATGGTGTAGTTAAAACAACAAATGGGCTTCATAGCCCAATCTGAACATTAACTCACAAGATAAATAAAAAAAAAAAAACAAACCCACGATGTACGTCATGCAAGGAGAATCAAACGTAAAGCAACAACAACAACATCAAATCCCAGGTCAAAATGTCATCAAGTGACACGGTTGTGAGTAATCGATCTTCCTCTGACTCGCTTTGTTTTTCGCTATCTCAACTTCATCTCCCAATCTCATTTCGCCTTCGTGCGGTTGGGACGACCTATTGTTGTAAGTTGTGGTTGCGATGTGGTTTCGAGATTCACAACATGAGTTGTGGTTCGGTGGTTTTGAGGTTCACAACATGTTTTGGATCTACAATCGCTTGTAGCAACGACGCCATTTTTGGACTTTGTTCTCTCACTCACTTTCTTTTGTCACAACTCTTTATTTCTTTTGTATATTGAAGAAGGCTAGTGAAAGTGTAGAAATGATATGAAGTTCTTATGGTGTTGTCAGAAGTTATGGTAGATGAATTATGAAGTGTTGGGTTGGTGGAATTAAGGAGTGGAAGAAGTTGTTAACGGTTGTTGTTGTTTTGAAGTTTTGTTGTTGTGTGATGAGAACGGGTGGAGTAGATGAAAACTGTGAGGTTTTTTTATTTTGAATATTTTTTTGGATTGAAGAAGTTTTGTGAAAGTCTGTTGCAGAGAGTTTTTTCCTTCTCTTTTCTCTTTTTTAATTTCGCTCTCCTCTTCCTTTTTCATTTTGTTTCTCTATTTTAAAACCATTTGAATTCTTGCAAGATAAGTTGAAGGTACAGGTTAACTTGATATGTTATTTTCATTGCAGGTTTGTGGTTGTTTTGGACTATGGCTGCAGGATTTGTGTTGAGTTGTTGCTTTCATGACATGTTATTATTGGTTGGTGTTGATGATGTACGGTCCGTAGGTTGGCTTGTAGTGTTGCGTACAAATTGTTGCCTTGGAGTAGCAGGAGTGTGGTTTTGCAAGTGTGTAGGTGTTGCGCAGGGTCTGTAGGTCGTATTGTCGCCATTGGAGTTTTGCAGGTCTAGTTGTAACTTTTTGGAGTGTTGTGGCTTTGTATGGTAGCAGAATGTAACATGAACTAGCAATTGCTTGTGTTGTATTCTTTTTGTAAAATTTTGTGCATTAAAGATGGGCTTGTAAAGTAAAAATGGCAATAGGCTTTGTGTTACACATTATAAATTTTTTTGTAGAATTTTGGTGGTGAATGGACTTTTTGAATAATGGGCCTTGAACATATTTTTTTGCAATTTGAAATGTAATGGGATATTTTTTGTAAAACTTTTGGCATGAATGAACTTTTATTGAAATGTCTTGAAATAGACCTGAACCTTGCGTCCTTCCTTTATTCATTTGAATTAAACTTGTAACTAAATGTTTTGAATCTTGGATTGTAATTGACACTTGAAATTCTCGATCAAGATTAAGCACCACCATGTTTGTCCATAGCAAGAATGGAAATCACTTGCACTTGAATCCAAAACCACAACATAATCATTGAACTTCCAGAACCAACTTGAAAATGGTGAAAGACTTAACAACCACATGAACCATGCCTTAAAATTAGGAGTCGTGCTTGAGAACCAAAACGAATCTATCTTGAACTTTGATCTTGAATAAAAATGGAGTCATCTTGAACTTTTCTTAAACTAAAGCCACTTGGATCACAGATGAGCCACAATCTTTGAGAAATACTATGAACATGTTTTGAAAATCAGAAGAACATAACTTGAGATATGAACTGTACTGCCCAAAAACCCTAATCGGAAATGATCTGGTTCTAGGTGATCTTCAGCCCTGATGTAGTTGAATTTAGCACAACCTGATAACTTGACAATGAAGCACACTTCTTGTTCGAACAAGATTTGGTTAAACTCAATTGAATTCCATTCATCACTGCACCCACACTTTCCCTGATAGCCTTGACTGAACTTCAACTCATCCTTGTAACACCATGAACTCAGACAACAAGAAAAATGACAACAACTGCATATTTTTTGGGTTTTGAATAGTGGTTAGAAACATAATTGAGGGTATTTACAGGTAGGACAAATTTGGGGTATGACAGCATGTATGCGTAGCTAAAACATCCTAAGTGCGTGAATGCATAGTTATTACAACCTTAGCACATGCATGCGTAGCTAATACAACCTAAGCACGTGAATGCATAACTAATACAACCTAAGCACATGAATGCATAACTGATATAGCCTAATAACATTTATGCATAACTGGCCCATTTCAGTTCTAGATAATCCAATGGTGTTAGGCGGTGGAGTCTAGAGACGTCCACCTCGATCCAAACTGAGCCTCAGAGGCTGGGTCATGGATCATACCCTTGGCCGAGGAATAATCATTTGTGACGCACAACGCAATGCAAATGTATGACAATATCACGTCAATCTCACTGGTCACAAGCCTCATTGGATGAATTAAAAAATTATCTAGAAAGTTTTGCCATTGACAATCTCTCGAATAAGGATTGGCGAAAATTTTATTGTTGATTTTTCGAAGAATCTAACAGGGGTGACATATCAAAAAATTATATATAAGTCATTAAGTTATGTGATTATTAGGAATGAATTGTTTAAAAAGACTCTTGATGGAATCTTGCTTAAATTCCTTAGTGAAAGTGAAACTTATTTGGTAATTATTATTGTAGATAGTGGGTGTTTATTGTTGTTTTTAGTAAACAAATCACAAGTTTAAAGGATTAAACTCAAAAAGTTCTTAAGAAAATTTTGTGTGAAATGTTTGAGAAAGTGTAATAGTGTTGTGATGTTTTATATCTGAATATAAAAGTAATAAGTGCAAGTTGAAAGAAGTACAAAAGTACTTTAAAAGGGTAAAGTAAATGAAGAACAAATGCAATTAGATAAAAATTACTGAATTTAAAAGTGGCACGCAAGTTCATACATTTATCAGAATTTTTGTATCTCTATGACTCGGGTTTGTGAATTTCATAGGAAGTAAAATGAAATGTGAACCCTTTCCCTATAGACCATATACTTATATACTATGTACATTAATAAATGTGGGAAACAATTACTCCTTCATAATTCTACACATATTTTGTTACGCATGCTTATGTATTCTAATGTTCCTCCACGTGTTTTTGGTTTTTGAACTGCCTCAAACTGTTATCACACTCGAAATTGTCTTCAAGATCTCTAACTGCGTATGTTGAAAAGTTTTCCTATCGAAACTTGTGGTTTGGTGTTGAAAGTAATACCATAGATACCTGCTTATATGTATATATATATATATATATATATATATATATATATATATATATATATATATATATATATATATATATATATATATATATATATATATATATATCATAGGCTAATAGATGCCCTCTAAAAATGCCATTTTCGATCATATTTTCAATATGGCAGACAAATGGCATTTTTTTAGTACTCCCAATACTATTCAAACTGCTCTACATACCTCACCATAATCATGACTACTACTACCTATCCATCACGTAAGTAGGTAAGGAAAGCTATATGTTCATGGTCGCTTACATTCTCATTTGAAATATAATGTTCTTCTAAGTATGAATCATAAGCAGTGTTAGTAAATATGAATGCAGGTTTAGTCTTGGTGGTCATAGAGGGATCAAAGAGTTCTCCAGTTGGTCGAAGACCAACAATAGCTGCTATGTCGAAGAGTTCTGGGGTGTTCGTGCAGTAGGGTAAGTGAAACATATTGGTAGTGGATTCCCAAAAGCACATAACAATAATGAGCATGTTAGGGTTATACCTAAGGCCAGCTCTTGAAAGTTGTATCGGGTCAAAATACCATGATCTTTCCATACAAGTTTTTTAACTTTATGAACCCAATCTAGCCATTTGATATATGAATATGGGTTGTCAGTTGGTGGAGCTGACCAAAACACACGTTTCTTCATAAAATTGAAATCAAAGTAGTCGTACAGGAATACAAAGGGTTCACACGTGAGGTATCTTGGAAGGAAATGTTTCAAAACATGGGGTTTCTTGATGTGCCTAGGAAAAAGGATCCATAAAAGCACAAATAGTACATAAACTGGAATAGCGAATCAAAACATAACAACACGAATGGAAGCCATCACTGGGTCTTGAAAGCTTTATGAGGAAAAAACGATTGAAACAAAAATTTGAAGTTCTGAGAAGTTAGGGGCGTCTAGGGCTTCATAGAAGAAAATGGTGAAAGAAAAGGGAAGAGAATGAAGAAGCCTATAAATAGCCACCAAGAAGAATAAAGTTTTGAGTTTCCCTCCACAAAATTGGGACAAGTGGCATGTTCAAATCCACAAATGGCATTTAAATCTTTTTAAAATTTAAAATTAAATGAATTGTTTTAAATTCATTTAATTTAGTGGCTATTTAATATCCTAGGAAATCAAAGCAATGATGATTAACTGCACGCATGTGTGTAACGTGACATGTAACACCCTAAACCCTAAAACTTATATAAAAGAATAACTCAACAATTTAAGGTGTCACCAATGACAACCATTCAAAACTCATCAACACATTCAATATTACGCAACAGAAATCATATTATATCAACTTTAAAATTAGATTCATAATAAAGTATCATACTTCAAATCATATAATTCATCATCGACTCAGAACATAAACAAACGCCCCGCTCCTGAAGTTACAAGATCATATCATTAAAACCACTAAATTGCGATATAGCGATAAATAAAATGAAGAATAGCTCCAACAAGCCACCTTTTACTCACAACAGCAAATTTACTCCTGAGTATCTGCAAGATGTCCATGGTAGACAACATGAATCAAAGAGAGTGAGAAATAAACTTCAATATAAACGATGTAAAGAATACAAAGGTAGAGAAATACACAATATATCATACATTCAATACACAACCAACATCACCAAAATCTCACACCCATTCACAACAACATGCAAATATATCTAATGTGACTCACAACACAATGTGACACTATGCATGTGGTACCAACTCAACACTTGGTTCACTCAGGAACTGGGTCCCCCCATCTGAACCCATGAGCCCCTCTTCTGATCTTGGGACAAGCCACTAGTTCCCCCTTCTGAACTAGCGAACATGCTTCTTTCAATGACACAGCCTAATGATGCATGTTCATACAAATTAATACAACAACAGTAATAATGCTTACGCCTCCTTCTGACCATAAAAAACATGCATTGACACATAATAGTAACCCTTGTTTACCTGTGTTTTTGGTAAACAATCACAAGTTTAAAATTATATGAGATTAACTCATAAAATCTCCAAAGCAATTTATGCAAATGACTTGTGTGGACACACGTGCGTGTGAATTGAATGCAGTTGTCCGTGAATGATAACGACGTAGAAAAAGACTTTAAATGAAGTAAGGTTATGATAAATGATAAGGTAAAATGCAATAAATGACATAAAACAAAGAAAGGGTAAAAGTACATGTTCCGTTGAAGGAAGCAAAATGACTAATGAAAAAGACTAGACGCAAACGCATACATGTTTCTCGCTCAACTGTTTTACTCTTTGACTTAGGTACTCCAGTGGTATGGAGAGTATGTATGAAATTTTGCAACCTTTGATCCCATGTATGAATTTGCTCTTTATTCTATTTACAAAGTAACTGTCGACGACGATTATGACCACTAAGGGAGTACTGCATTTTCTCCACATTCAATCTTCAAGTTCTCATTAGTGTGCTTACGTGTCATCCACGAGATTCCCTGTTCAAAACCCACATTGAGTTGTAACTGCTTCCCACTTCTTCAGAAACCCTTGATGGTAACTGCTCCAACGTGTTATCGACGTTGTCTATCAAGGACACGAGACTTGCAAATTTACTAAGTCTTTTATCTCACATGGTTTAGTCGACTAGTCCTCTTGATGGAATAAAGGCCTCTTATTGAATGCCCTTTTTAAGTATCGGGATATGTTTCCCAGTGATATAGGTCTTAGGGATTTATCCCTGAGAGTCCTCTAAACCATATCTCCCTATGTCGACGGCTCGGTCGATTCGTCGTTGTTGGTCTATTTGCGCCATAAAATTAATGCTCTTTAAGAAATTTCGTTAATTCCCTCACAGTAAATGTCTTTTCGTTGACATTTTGTTTTACTTTCTAGTAGCTAAAAAATCCATGTGTAACAAATGCCCCCCAAAAAATGTTATTGTCGACCTATATCTGAGGGGAGAAAGGTGGCATTTTTTTGTAACCACTATGTCATTATTCATATTCTGTGTCACATCACCTCAGCCATGCTTGTTTTCAGTCATTATCACCGACTTTTCTACCAAACACTACGTCTGTAAGACGTGCAAATGTCAGTACATCCTTACACCGAATTCCAAGGTCATTAAATAGCCACTAAACTGAGATTTAAGATTTTATTTTTGATTCTTTTAATCATATTTTTCCCCGCTTCGAGGCTGCTCATTGGCTCCAAACACTTCATTTGTCCACGTTTCCAGGAGAAACTTTTTGCCAACTTTCTATTTAAACTCTTATTCCTCCCCAATTCTTCTTTCTTACGGCGATACCAGAGAAACCAAATGTGGATATTATCTCTAGTTTTTCTTCTGCCATTTTCATATGCTTTTCTTCCATTATTTCATACTATCAACGACACTTCTTTTATTATTCAAATTGACAAACTAATCATGGTTAGCAATCAGACTTACGTCCCTAAGCCTCCTCTGATAGAAATCAACAAAAGGTTATGGTATTCTGATGCCTTAGTCCCTTACTCCATTGCAGGTAACACATTTTCCTTTATGGGTCCTTTTCCTAGGCTTGTTAAGAAACCTTGCTTCTTGGGAAAGATCTTTCGCAGCTACCATGGGTGGGAACCTGTGGTTTTCAATGATCATCCTTTTGATTTCCGTTTTCTGAAAAACCAAGTATATTTTCCTCCTCCACTTGAAGCACCTGGCTCAGCCTACATAATCTGGTTAAACATGATGGAGAAGAGGAGACATGCTCTATGGAGAGAGTTGGGAATTTTTGACCTCATCCAGCTTTCAAGGATGCACCTCAAACATAACCCTTATATGTTACTTGCTGCTACATGCTTTTGGGAATCGACCATTAACACTTTTCACCTCCCTTGCGAGATGCTGACGTCTACTCTCTTTGACCTTGTTGCCATCGTCGGCCTTCGACCAACTAGGGAAGATTATGAACCATCCCGATACACACAGACCAAGCCAGACTTTGATTTCTCCGATGGGGGTTTTAGTGCTTTCATTATAGCTCATTATGGCTCGACTGGCAATGTCGATGCTTACGAGCATATAGCGTTCTTGACCTACTGGTCCAACCACTATGTTTTTTGCCCCCGTGGGGACCAAATTATGAATATGTTTGTGCCTTTGGCCACTCAACTCTATAAACAACACAAGGTTTGCCTTAGCGAACTGATATTGTGTGGCCTTTAGGAGTCGCTAGGGACATCGTCCTGTAACATCACTAAGTGACCTTACCTCAATAGTTTACACATAGGGGGTCCCATATGGTTAATGCAGTTGTGGCTCAATGCCACTTCCGCTCCTACCTTGACTTCTGATTCTCCCTCTAGTATGTCAGTGGGTGCTAAAGGCGCTCGACTTGTCCGCCTTACTCTTTATGATGGTGAGACTATGTTGCAGGAGACTATCGAGAAGTATGTCTCTATGTTTTACAATAGTAAAACATTTCTCTCCACTCAGGTGTCGTTCGCTACTCGACAATGTAGTCCAACGTGGTTCCGCGAACCTTTCCCCAGTCCCATTGTTGAAGGGGGAAATGACATCCATAGTGCCCTTATGGAGTGCTTTTGGCATACTCCTCTATAGACGAAGCTCGCCACTGGTGGGAGTGGTATAAGACGGGTGCATACCAACCCAACTTGGTATCCAGACAATTTAGCCTAAGCCAATTTCTCCCTAAGTCTCTTATCCCTTCAGAAGACTGTATATTTATCTATACGGACGATACTTCTGAGGAGACCTTAGCCAAATGCCTTAGAAATTTTAGGAACAAACTGTTATATCTGCCATTTTCAGGTTTTTGCTCTCTTTTTACTGTACAAAAGAGTTCGAGGACTAGTGCCGATCTTACTACCAGTCGACCGCAAATTCCACCCTTATGGCATAACACATCTCAAACGCTTTTGATTTTTGACGGGAGATAGGTATATGGTTAAATGTATTTTTGTTGTCAACCTCCTATAATATTGGCAAGTTTCTAATCTCTGTATTTTTGTTTACCTTAGGTCAATCTGACCAGGGGAACTCTAAGGTTTTTAACGAGGAAAAAGTCTCTAATTTGCATCAACTCTTCCCTTCTAAGTACATGATCTTTAGGGAAATACATTATGCCATGTATAACGTGGGACGATGTTCAACGACTCTCGGGTCTGTGTGGCCTGATAACCCTGGGCATTTGAAGGGAAGTGGTGCGGTGTTGGTGAGAGCGGAGCCCGTCCTTACCTTCGACGCAAACGACGAAGTAGAGGGTGAAAATACTCCCTTGTAGAGAGATGAAAAAGAAGCATGGACAACTCTTCTCCTGACCCTGGTCCTACCTCTTCCAGTTGAAATCCAAACGTTAGAGAGGTAGTTTGACATCGTTATTTGTTTTTTTATACCCACTGGCTCCTAACCACTATTGCTTTTTTTGTCGTGCAGATTCCTCCTGACACACTAGCATCTCCAATTCCTAAAGATGGGTCCGGATGTGCTCTTTCAATGCTTAGTTCTAGTATATAATTCAAGATCTTGGAGAACATGGTAGGAAAAACGTCTGCTCCTATTTCAACATCATCTCCCAGTTCATATGGCTTAAAAAGGAAACGACCAGAGGCATCACTAGAACTTTTTAAATGTATGGTCGACCCATCTGATGGATTTCTTTTGCCCCTCCTGACATTTTCTTGGATCCCAACCCTGACGAACTATTTGGATAATCTAAGTCAAAAGTGGTTGGCAGGATTAGACCTTTTGGGAGCTGTCGACAACGATCTTCCCGTCCTTTCCGAACTCATAAAATTAGTGTGTAAACTTGTTTGGCTTGAGATTCTAGCTACGTTTTCTGCTTTTGTCCTAGACTTAGAGATCTTTCTAGATCAAACAGTTTCAGTCACTAAAATTAAAAGGTCATGTGCCAACCTTGTCGAGGAGAAATCTGGTGTCTTTTCCCAACAACGGGACATAATATCTCAGTCGGATCAAAGGTTGGCCTACTGAGAGGCCAAAATACACGACTGAGATACTTTTTCCGTCCTTGATAAGTACATTCACACTTAGACTCAGAGGATTAACTATCTGCAGTCTCTAGTCGAGAGGGTGAAGAAGAAAAATGCTACTATAGATACTTGTGAGTTGGACTGTCTTGAGCCATCGATGGATGGAGAAGTCAACTTAGGCATAGAACCGACCACGACTGCGTGGACACTGAAGAGGGAGCTAGAGCATCTGAAAGCCAAGGACCTTTAGATTGATCAGAGGCTTGACCATGTGCAGACTTGTTTTGATGGCATGAAACGAGAGTTAGGGCTCTAGATTTCCTCTCCATCTTTTTGCTCTCTTTTTTTGTGATGGTATCCTCATGTTTTAGCCTTGTATTATCTATCGTTTTCAGCATTTTTTTTGTAACATTGTCGTTCCTGGCCAAATCAATGATATTTTGAGCACTATTTTCTGTTTGTGATGTTGATTTCCCGAAGCATAGGCCTATACTTATTTTAAGAATTTCCCATTTATTCGCAACGTTCGATTATCAGGGCCTAATTTCTCAAGATCATATGCATTATTTTAAAACACTTGAATACTTTTGAAAGATCCTTCCCAATTTGGCGATCATTTTCCCAAAGACATGTCCTTTTTGCCAACAGGAAGTATAACTTTGCAAACATAATCTCCGACAGAAAAGGCTTTTGACTTAACCTTTTTTTTGTACGTTTTAGCTATTTTCTTCTTTTGCCGCATTAAGGCATCCAAAACAAGTATAATTTATTCACCCAGGTCGAATAACTCATACATCATCATGCTCCAAAAATGGTCATACAAGATTTCATTTTGCCTCTGAATCCTTACATACTGTAAATTCTTACAAACTGTAAGCATATCTCTGCAGGTAAAACTGCACCATGGCCGAACGTCAATAAAAAAGGTGTAGAATTAGTGGCTTCTTTGGGAAAAGTTTTGCAAGTCTAAAGTGTTTGATTCAAAGTTGTATGCCAACTTCTTGGCTTTTTGCCTATATGCTTTTTATCAATCTTATGATAACTTTGTTCGCAACCTCTACTTGGATGTTAGCTTGTGCATAACAAGGCTCGATGTTAGGAATTTGATTCATGTCTTTGCGACAAACTCTAGTACTTTTATGCCAGCGAATATTGAACCTTGGTCAATTATTATGGTTTCAGGAGTCCCATATCTACACATGATATAACTCTGTATGAAGTCAATCATCATGTCTTAGTCGATGTTAGTTATAGGCACTACCTCGACCCATTTTGTAAAGTAATCAATGCCCACTAGTACATATCTATGGCTTTTAGAAGATGTAGGTTTGATATCATCTATTAGGTATGACACCCATCCACTGAATGGCCATGGCTTGATGATCCATTGTAATTCACTGGCGGTCACATGTTGTATTCCTCCATGTTTCTGACACTCCTGACATCCTCGAGCGAACTTAACGCAATCCTTCAGCATGGTGGGCCAATATACTCCCCGTCTACACAATAACCACTTCATTTTATGGCCTACTTTGTGAGCATCACATGATCCGTTGTGGGTGTCAGAAATTACCAAGTATGTTTCGCTCTCACTAATGCACTTGAGCAAGACCTCTTGTGTATCCTTTTTGAATAAATTATTCCTAATAATGGCGTAACTTAGTGCTTTGTATTTCGTTTTTCGATCTGTTGTTCCTATTAGGTTTCTAAGGAACTCAATAATTTTCCTTCGCCAGTCGTCGTTTTCTATGTTGTCGATGACAAAAGTTTCAAAAATTCCAAAGATTTCTGGTAACTCCTCTGCCCCACCAATTTTGGTGTTGACAACTCTGATCGGATAACGTTAGTCGATACTAGTTTGTCTTTCACTTAGTCAAGTTCTTTAATTTTCTTTTGGCTACCTTGTAACCTGGGGCTACTTGGGCCAAATCATTGGCCTCTTGATTTTTTATTCGTGGTACATGTTCAATATCCACAGTTTCAAATCGTTTGAGCATTGAATTTGCTTTGACGAAGTATGTCAACAAATTATCTTTAATGCATTTGTATTATCTTGTTAGCTGTTTGATTATCATTTTGCAGTCCCCCCTAATGTCGACATCAATTTCCCCTAAGTCTTATAATATTGTAAGACCTGTTATTAAGGTTTTATATTTAGTCTCATTATTGGAACAATGGTCGTTGATTTTAAACTTGTACTTAGTCAGAATTCCTTCTGGGGACATGATGAAAATTCCCATGCTCGTTCCCTATGAATGAGTGGAACCATCAAAATATAACTTCCATGTCAGGAACTCGACATAGTTCTGTGCTATTTTTGTTACTGCATGATTCACGATGAAATTAACAATAATTTAGCCTTTCATGGCCTTTAAGGGCGCGTAAGTTAAAGAGTATTTAGTCAGGGCTAATGCCCATTTTTCAACTCTACTATGTAAAATTGGTTTCGATAAAATGTGCTTAATCATGTCGACGTGTGAATAAACAAACACATATGAAAATTTTATATAATGCTTAAGTTTGGTACAGGAAAAATATAATGATATACACAATTTTTCTTCCATAGAGTATCTAGTCTCAACATCATTCATGATTCAACTTAAATAATATATGGCTCTTTTGATGCCAAGATCATCTTCTTAGGCCAACATACTCTAAATTGTCGACTCAGATGTGGCAATGTACAACTTCATAGCTTTGTTCCTCATGGGAGGTAACAAAGTTGAAGGCTTCGAAAGGTACCTCTTAATCTCATCAAAGGCTTGTTGATGTTCTGGCTCCCACCTGAAACCTTCTTCTTTATTTAACCATAGTACTGATGAGAATAATTTTGTCTTGTCACTCAGATTCGAAATGAATCATCTCAGAAAGTTGATTTTTCCAAAATGGACTGGACCTGTTTTTTGTTGGTTGAAGACTCAGTATTTTTTATGGCTTTTGTCTTGTTTGAGTTTATCTCTATGCCATTCTTATGGACGAAAAAGCCAAGAAAATCCCATGCACGAACATAAAAAATACATTTTAATGGGTTCATTTTAAGCTCATGTTTCGTTATCCTTTCTAACGATTGTCAAAGATGGTCAAGGTGGACATTCTCGGATGAAGATTTGATAACTTTGTCATCAATATACACCTGCATGAATGTTTTAATAAAGTCATAAAACATCGAGTTCATTACTCTATGGTAAATAGCACCAGCATTCTTCAAGCTAAAATGCATCATTACCTATTCGTATGTGCCTAAGGCCATTGGGCATCGAAACACCGTTTTTGCTATATCTTCCTCTGCAATGAAAATCTAATTGTAACCAGAATATCCATCGAGGAGACTGAGGTATTCAAATCCAATCGCAGAATCGACCAACATCTCAACCACTAGCATCTGATATTCACCTTTAGGAGTTGCACCATTAAGATCTATAAAGTTTATGCAGACTCCGGGGGTACCATTTTTCTTAATACCTGGGACAATATTAGCTAGCCATTTGACATATTTGGAAGGTCTGATGAACTTCTTCCAGAACAGTCTCTTGATTTATGCTTTGATCTTCGACATGATTTTTGGCGCGAAACTCCTTGGGGTCTGCTTTACTAGCTTTTTGTCAGGTCTGATCGACAATTTTAATTATACTAAATCGCGACTGAGTCCTGACATTTCATCATAGTCCTAGGCAAAGCAATATCTGGACTCCTTTAGTACCTTGATTACTTCTTATTTTAAGTGTGGGTCAATTTTAGCACTAATGTACGTCTACTTTTTCGTTGTCCCATCTCCCAAGTCTATCTCTTCCAAAGGATCTTGCACTTGCATTTTCTTGGTCGAGATTGTTGGGTCTTTTTTGAATCCCAAAGGCTCGTCATCATAAATGCAATCTATCCTCCAGCTTTCTGAAGTTGTTGTTTGGCCGGTAGATCCAGATTGATTTGCCGAAGAGTTCTTAGGATTAATGGTTTCGACATCCAGTATTTGTTGAGATTCGGCCTCCAAGGCCGCTAATATCTTGTTTTCAGCCACATATACCAAAATCCGAGCCAACGTGCCTGACTTAATCATGATCTTCATCTGATTCAGACCATCGGTTGTACCCTCAAATAGTTTCATATTCCCAGGTAAATCTGTATTGAGGGTGTAAGTTCACAATGTAACATACCCCATGCACTTCAAAGTTATACCCTTCTCCAGCAGGTTTATAGGGAGAAATGTTAGACAATTTTTTATCAAAGTTAAGCTTGTCAATGTGATTGACATTTGCTCTGAAAAAACTCTTATCTGCTTCGATGTGTTCGACAATCCCATCAGGCTTCTAGATGGTGATCCTCTTATGCATAAATGAGGGTACACATCCTACTTTATGCAGCCTTTCTCTACCTAATCATCATGTATTTCAACAATAATACTAATCATATTCTCATCTATAACTACACAAAACAACACAATATGCATCTTATACCATTGCTACATATAAACGATAACAAGTAAGAAAGATAATTACCATTCAACAATAATAATTCCACCATAATTAATTAAATTCATAATAATTAATTAATTAGCAATACTAACACAGCCAAGCAATAGTTATTCACCACTCAAACAACATAAAACACCTTATAAATTCAAACTGACAGCTCAGTTCATCCAACAGGGACAAAGACACCCCTTCTGACAGCATGACGGGTACCCCGTCACCATGGTGACGCACACCACTTGCTTTAACCCCCCAGATCGTCATCATACTGATGACCAACTTGGAAAACCAAGCATGGAGACCATGACGATCTCCCTGTCATAGCGTTGACGCCCGTCAGCGTCCTAAGGTGCATGACGGGTAACCTGTCATCTGGGTAACGCCCGTCACCCTGCACCAGAATGCAAAAAATGCGATTTGCCATGGAATTTCAGTGGAAGCTCAGATTCTTAGTTTCCTAATCTCCCCTAACACGCCTAGAATATTATCCCACATATATAAACATCATAATAACATGGCCAACCACATAATTACACAATTGATTAATTAATTTTGTGGATTTTATGGTTATGTTCAACCTTCCAAAAATTCTAACAATGGCATCAAAACATATCCACATAAACAGAATCCAGCAGGTTTATAGGGAGAAATGTTAGACAATTTTTTATCAAAGTTAAGCTTGTCAATGTGATTGACATTTGCTCTGAAAAAACTCTTATCTGCTTCGATGTGTTCGACAATCCCATCAGGCTTCTAGATGGTGATCCTCTTATGCATAAATGAGGGTACACATCCTACTTTATGCAGCCTTTCTCTACCTAATCATCATGTATTTCAACAATAATACTAATCATATTCTCATCTATAACTACACAAAACAACACAATATGCATCTTATACCATTGCTACATATAAACGATAACAAGTAAGTAAGATAATTACCATTCAACAACAATAATTCCACCATAATTAATTAAATTCATAATAATTAATTAATTAGCAATACTAACACAGCCAAGCAATAGCTATTCACCACTCAAACAACATAAAACACCTTATAAATTCAAACTGACAGCTCAGTTCATCCAATAGGGACAAAGACACCCCTTCTGACAGCATGACGGGTACCCCGTCACCATGGTGACGCACACCACTTACTTTAACCCCCCAGATCGTCATCATACTGATGACCAACTTGGAAAACCAAGCATGGAGACCATGACGATCTCCCTGTCATAGCGTTGACGCCCGTCAGCGTCCTAAGGTGCATGACGGGTAACCTGTCATCTGGGTAACGCCCGTCACCCTGCACCAGAATGCAAAAAATACGATTTGCCATGGGATTTCAGTGGAAGCTCAGATTCTTAGTTTCCTAATCTCCCCTAACACGCCTAGAATATTATCCCACATATATAAACATCATAATAACATGGCCAACCACATAATTACACAATTGATTAATTAATTTTGTGGATTTTATGGTTATGTTCAACCTTCCAAAAATTCTAACAATGGCATCAAAACATATCCACATAAACAGAATCGTACATGCACGAACTCAGTCACAAAATTTAGTTAACCACACCTCTAATAACCAATTTTCTGAATAACATATAACTACCACAATTCATAAGAGATTTCACAACAATTCTAAAGAGAGTAAGGGTCTCTCTTCTCTCCCCTCTCATGCAATACACCCATGTGGAAACCCTTTTCCCCTTACCATGGGTTCCTTACAAAATTTTGAATTGGTGATGGTTTGTTCTCTCTCTCTCTCTCTCTCTCTCTCTCTCTCTCTCTCTCCCTCTCTCTCTAAGCCCTAGCCTACGTCTTTCTCCCAAAAGCTACAACTTTTTACGTATTCTCCTTCCTAATGCTCCACTAACTTTTCTATTTATCTCTAACCTTAATTTTATCTTTTAATAATTACACTAAGGTCCAACTCTTCTTATTTTCTCACATTTTTCCTTATTTTCTCTTAATTCCTATTTTCCATCCAAAAACCTCTTTTCTTATTTATTTTAATTAATTAATTAAAAACAATGATTTGTTCTAATTATTTCCAATTAATTTAATTATTTTAATCATTCTAATCCTTCTATCACACCACCAATAATCTCACTACACCCTACCATACACCCCATACACATACAACTCAATATATATTTTTAATTAAAAACACAACACATACTAATTAATTAAATAAAATACGAATAATCTGATTAAATAAATTAATAAAATTTTTGGGTGTTACATGACGGTTTGGTAGAAAATGGTCATGATGGCAAAAAACGTCTAGTTGATGTGACATGTGCAACTAATATAAACAATGTCGATTAGTTACAAAAAACACCACCTTTCTCCCATCTGATACAAATGATAAAAAATGGAATTTTTTGTGGGCATCTATTGGCCTGAGATTTTTAGCTAAGTGAAAAATCAACAAAATGATAGTCAAGCTACATTAACATTACTAAGGGTCTAAAAGCTTAAGCCAAAAACTTCGACATATTGGCTATATTGAGCCATGAGTTCGACTAAGATGTGAGTGGAGTCGAGGGCAAGAATGGTTTGAAGGAGTCTCAAGAATGAACCCACAATATTAGGATCACTCTTTCTTTCAAAAATGTTCAGACTCTTAAAAGATCACATAACAACTTTTCGACACGTAGTCGAAGTCGACACTTTAAGTGTTAAAGACTTAGGATATTTTTAAGTTCTAAAATCAAGTGATTTGGAGATGCATCCCCCTTTAACAGTGGCAGATAACGCTTTCAGAGAGATTTATCGCCAGTTATAACCATGTTCTGGTTAGTTTTTTTAGCAGTTTCAGCCTTGAAGTCGCGTGGAGGCAAGTTGGAACACGAAGTCCTAAGTAGTGGGACACATATCAGATTTGTAGGGTTTAAACGTGGTCGACAGTTTTCTTTGTAATAGTATATAATGCAAGCTTATGCATTATAGTCAATGACACGAATTCTCACCATTTCTCTATAGAACCAAAATACCTAAGTCATAGAGCGAAACAGTTTGTGAGACATGTGAGTCTGTGTCCACCATTTACACTTTCTACAAACCTTTTTGTATTCAAAGCATTTACATTAAATTTCATTTACTTCATTTACTTTATTTGTCGTTTATTGTCTTTGTTCAAAATATATCTTTTGCATTCAACTTGTCATTATCCAAACGTTTAAATCTAAGTCACACACACTTTCACCGTAATTTGTCTTTGCACAAATTGTCTTTGAGATTTTTTGAGTTAATATTTTAAGTGAACTAAACTCGTGATTATTTACTAAAAACACCAGTAAACAAAAACGACAATACTTGGATTTATCTGTTTAGGAGGACTCTCTAACCGGATACGAATTTCTAATCCTGATTTTGTTAAACTCTATGTTTGGCCATTTTCTCCAAATTTTCTCTCGTGAAGTATTCAGAGAAGTATAAACATCAAATATGGAGCGGGTTTCATGCTCATTTTTTTCATTAGGCCGACTGATGTCTTTCTCTGATGGGTGGATAAACTTCATGTTTCTAGGTCCATAGTTGGTCCCCATGGGCAAGAGTTTTTCTTTATTGTTAATGCAGAGTTGTGACCTACTCAATAAGTCTTTCTAGTTATAGGTGTCTTTCTACCTCTTTCGCGTGGTGAAGTGGGTAATGAAAGTCTGTATTACATCGGTCCAGAAATATATACTTTCATCAGGAAGGGATTTGAACTAGCCATCGTTGATCTAATTAAAGTTAATGTAAAGAGTTTACATTTTACAACCTCCATGAGTGTGGTAGTAGTCTAAACAGTTGTCAACATGCTCGACATGTTTGTTCGGACCCCCGATCTTGTCATAGTTATAAGGCTTCGACAAGTTTTTCGGTGATCTCGGAATCATACTATCGAGGATGCAAGCAGACAAGAATTTTTTCTTTTACCCTAGGACTGGATCTTCTTCTTGATATCTTTCTCTCCTCTAATGGTGGTGAACTTTTGGAGGAGTATGACTACCTCTACCTCCATTAGGATCAGGGGAAAGATTCCTGTATCTATGATGTTGTAGGCGGCTCGACGATTTCTTGACTTTTTCTTGGTGCATCACCTCTTGGATTGGTACAGGTTCAAGGATAACAACTTGGTTCCTTTGCGACACTGCTTCTTGCACGATATTGTTCCTCGGATTGACATGTTGCAGATTCTCTTTAATTCTAAATATTCTTTTTACTAAGGTTTGAGAGTCCTACTATTATACCATGTTGTAAAAAATTTTCAACAAATTATTCACTCCATGCACGTCGGGGTTAACTTATAACAATTGAAAGCTGGGAAGCATCTTTTGTCAAAGCATCACATGTAGTGGTGAAGGTCTAAGCGAAAGTACTCCCTAGTGGAATTGTAGTTTGGATCCAAGGAATGGAAGAGGATGAAATGCTCATTGACTTGCTTTAGGTTGAACAAGATCTTGATGTGAAGGAATGAACAAAGAGGTTACTAGGACTTGATTATCCATTCTTTAAGGAAGATGTGGTGGATCTTTCTCCGTTTCAACAGTAGCGACAACGACTTGCCATTGAATGACGAATCAAGTAGCTTTGAAAGCCACTATTGTAGATGAATTTGAAAGAGATATAATGGAAGATATGAAGGAAATGAAGTTGAAATTCAAGAGAAGCGATCGAAAAATTGAGATCTAAACTTCCGACGGAGAGATCTGATCGTGGAAATTCGTAGGAATAAAAAGTTGATACCCATAGACGACGCCAATGTTCCGTAACAAAATCACAGTTTATTAGTAAGTGAGGATGTATAACTTGTTGTGGTGGTTCAGAGCTTTCGATGTGGACGAGAAAAAGCAAGGTTAATACACAAGTGCTCAAGTCAGCATGAAAGTGTAAAATAGTAATGGCTGGGAATAAATTAAATACCTAAAAAATGATGTATTTTTTCTAATAAATAAGAGAAACGATTGACAACCGAAAACGTGAATCACAATTATTCTTCAAATGAATCTAACAAAGTTTTCAAAAATGAATTATCTTCTTTGAAACATTTTCAACATTAGCTAAAACATCAAAATAAAACTATAAATGAAATTAAGAGATAAAAAATGAATTAAACCACATTTAATTTTGAAAGAAATCAACCGTCATATCTACTTTCATCATTTTGATTTTATGGAGCATAAATTAACATCTCCCTTTAAAATAAACCTATAATTCAATATAAATTAGGAGAAATAAGGTGATAAACCTTTACCATTCCTAGTACACATGCGTCCTTTCCTACCATTCCTTTCCTACCGGTAAAAAATTGAGGAAAGTAGTAATTAATTAATCAGAAGTACCATTGTGAAGTTGGTAAAAAGTTACTTTCCCATATTACCCCTTTAAAGTAAACTATTACCCGAAACAGCTCAGAAATGCTTATTGAGCATCAAAGAGTACAAAACTCATTTTCGTATAAACTCTCAGCCAGTCTCACACCCACTCCATTGAGTGAGAGCAAACGAAACACTGGAAGCAAATTGTAGAAAAGTAGAAAAAACCCTTTGTCCATAAACCCTAAATTTCCATCAAAGCAAAGCCACTCTAGAAATCGTTAACAACAATGGGTCACGTAGGTTCAAGCAAAGACGTTAGCATAGCGGGGTTAGATATGAACGATTTACTCGACGACGACAACATCGACATGGAAATGGACATTGACCTGGACGAAGATCCATCCAATGCCGAAATCCTCAACGAACTAGGCGATGATATGGTGAAATATTTCTGCAAAAAAGCTTCGATGATGTTCTTCAACGAGTACGGTTTGATCAGTCACCAGATCAATTCGTTTAACCATTTCGTCACTAGTGGACTTCAGAATACCTTCAATTCCTTCGGTGATCTCACTGTTACTCCTGGTTTTGATCCTTCGAAGAAAGGCGATAGCGAGCATTATCGTTACGCGACGGTTAAGTTTGGTACTGTGAGTCTCGATCGACCTAAGTTTTGGTGTGGTGAAAATAATACTCAGGAGTTGAAGATGCTTCCTAGACATGCTCGTCTTCAGAGGATGACTTATGCTTCCAAAATGAAAGTCAATGTTCACGTTGAGGTTAGAAGGCTTTTCCTCGTTTCTTTAGGTTTTCGTTTTATCAATGTGGTTAAGCTTTTAAGGGATATTTTATTCTTTAAAATTTAGGGTTCATATTTGCTGTTTATGTGTTATTAACCAGAAATGATTATTTGATTTTGTTTCTGAAATGTGTTTAAGAATGTAGAAGATGAAAAGTAAGAGAGATAGAGGTTAACTAAACTGTGTGTTAATTACAGGTATATATTCCGAAGAAGGTTCGGAGTGATAAATTTAAGACTGGAAAAGAGGAATACATTGATAAAGAGGTTGTCATGGAAGAGAGCAGGGAAATAACTATTGGTAGACTGCCTGTTATGGTCAAGTCTGATTTGTGCTGGATGAGTGAAGTCGAAAAAGGTGATTGTGAATTTGACCATGGAGGCTATTTTCTGATCAAGGGTGCTGAGAAGGTTAGCTATATTCATGATTTACTTGCATACATTTCTGTTTTGTTTGTTATAGTTTTCGAACATTTTAGGGTTAAATATGTTTTTGGTCATATATAATTCTAGATTGTTTAAGTTGAATCACTACATAAATGTCGGTCCCTATTTTTCTTCAGGGAGTAAAAGCATTCTTTCTAGTAAAAAGATCAAAATAGGGACTGAAGTTGAGTAAAATTGTATTTATATTATTGTAATTTTACGGGCATTACAAACATATTTAATCTTAAACTTAATGCAGTGCATTAATGTTGTATTTATATTATTGTGTTTTATTTTGTATGTCTATATTATGTCTTCACAATGTATTTCTATGCTGCTGTTTGTAAATTGCTTTTGTTGCAGATTTTTATTGCACAGGAGCAAATATTTTTGAAACGGCTCTGGTTGACAACTAATCCGTATTGGGCAGTTGCATACAAGTCACAGATGAAGAGAAATAGGATGGTTGTTAAATTAGTGGAAAATTCCACTTTTGAAGGAATCCAAAACGGGGAGAAGCTGCTCACTGTATACTTTCTGTCTGTTGAGGTTCCTGTATGGATATTGTTTTTTGCCCTAGGTGTCTCATCTGATAAAGAGATTGTTGACCTCATCGATTATGGAAAAGGAGATGGAAGAATAGAAAACCTTCTCTTTGCATCTATCCGTGAGGCGGATGAGAAGTGCAAAGCATTCCGAAAGGGAAATAATGCTCTCCTTTTCCTAGAAGAAAATATCAAAGGTGTCCAGTTTCCACCACCAGAATCTATTAACGAGTGCCTTGACATGTATGTCTTTCCGAACATTAAAGGACTGAAAAGGAAGGCACGGTATCTGGCATACATGGTGAAGGTTCTTTTACTGGCGTATACTGGCCGCCGAAAAACTGATAACAGGGACGACTTTCGAAATAAGAGGCTTGAGTTGGCCAGTGAGCTACTTGAACGTGAGATTAGAGTGCACTTTGCACATGCTCGGAAGCGAATGGCGAAGGCTCTGCAGAGAGACCTCTACGGAGATCGTGATGTTCGTCAAGTTGAGCACTATCTTGATGCTTCTATTATTACAAATGGTCTTCAAAGAGCGTTTTCTACTGGAGCGTGGACACATCCTTTTAAAAGGATGGAAAGGATTTCTGGTGTGGTTGCAACTCTTGGCCGAACTAATCCATTACAAACCATAGCTGAATTAAGAAGAACAAGGCAACAAGTTCAGTACACAGGAAAGGTTGGGGATGCTAGATACCCGTAAGTAACTTTTAACTGTCTATTTTAGTCTTTCTGTAGTTTGTGAGGTGGGGAAAGTCTATATATTTTAGTCATTCTGTAGTTTGTGAGGTGGGTGAAGTGTGTCAATGGATTTGTTTCATCCTAGCTGACTGAAAGATCAGCTTTATACTAAATCTTATTACTAATAATTGTCAGCAACATGAACATGTGAAGGCCCCTTGGAATATTGTTATCAACAAGAAAATCATTACTAAATCAAACTACCAACTGTCTGGTCTTTATAACTCATGGTTCATCGATTCAATACTTTATAGTGCTGCCTGTGTAGACTAGATACCGTGTTTTTTTGGTGACTATCTTGGCCTCTTCCATTTCATTTTCAGTATCAGCTTTTGTAGAATGCCTTCATTGAGGGGGTGTATCCGTAAAATTAGTAAGTTCTGATTGAAATGGTTGGTTAAGAAGTCCTGTTGAAATCTGTAATCTCTTCTTTAGTCATCACTGGCACGAGTATAACTTTATTAGTATCAACTTTCCAACCTCTACAGGGATTGATCTGGTCTCTGGCTGGCATTGTCTTAGTAGCTTTAGCTGTGTACTTGTTCTCTAGTTGAGTGATCAATGCTTGTAGTATAATGAATATTTGATTTCTCGTTAAGTTTATAGCTCAAATATGCTGTTTATATATGTTTGAACTATTGCTTTACTTATTATAAAAATTTAAATGCGTTCGTTTATTTTAATGGAAGTTTTTGGTTGCAGGCATCCTTCTCACTGGGGTAAGGTTTGTTTCCTTTCTACCCCAGATGGTGAAAATTGTGGACTGGTAAAAAATTTATCTGTCACAGGAGTAGTAAGTACCAATGTAACTGAATCGATAGTTCCTCACCTGTTTGATTGTGGGATGGAAGAACTTGTTGATGATACTACCACTGTTCTTGGAAAAAAAGATAAAGTCTTTCTAAATGGGGACTGGGTTGGAGTTTGTTTGAATTCCGCATCATTTGTGTCAGAGCTACGAAATCGGAGACGGAGAAATGAATTGCCTCATCAGGTTTACTTTTATTCTCTCATTCTAAGTTGATCGTGCATATCTACATTTTTCTAATTATATATATTTTATAGTAATTTTTCATTTGAGTCATGGAGAGAACCCTTATGGTGGAAAAAGGTTGTTGTCGTATGCTCTTAATTTGAGGCTTAGTAGCTTAACATAATGCATTTCACCTTGCAGAGAAGATGATACATTAATTAACAAATAGCATAGTTATGTATTTAAACATCTGGAAACTCAGTCTTTATTGGATATTAATTTTGCAGCTTGGTTTATGCCTAACATGATTAAATGGTCGGCATGATTTATTATTTGTTTGAACGTTTGTTTGCTTCCCATGGTTAATATGCAACAAGTGCATACACAATTTGAAAACAACCCACACAATACTCTAATACTGAGCGGATCCTGTTGATTTTGTCAGAAGCTTCCAAATTCCAATACCACTCGTTTCACATTTCTTCTTCTTGTGTTATGGTTCCAATTCGGTTGACTTTGTAAGCTGTTTATTGTATCACTGTTTCCCTAATTTTGTCCCTGGTTCATATATAAAATAATGTTGTAGTAATTGCAATAAATTTGTGATTTTGTTTCTATTGAGCTTAGTGCTAACTATTTCTATTTAGGTTGAAATTAAAAGAGATCAAATTCAAGAAGAAGTGCGCATATTATCTGATGCAGGAAGGATTCTCCGCCCACTCTTGGTGGTTAGTAATCTGCTCAAGATTAAAGAATCTAAGTCGGAGCATAAATCTTTCAAGTCCCTGTTGGATAATGGCGTGATTGAGCTGGTTGGTCCTGAAGAAGAAGAGGACTTCAAGACTGCTTGGGGTGTTCAGTATTTATTTGGCAAAGAGGGAAAATCTTCTGTGAAGTACACACATTGTGAGCTTGATATGTCGTTCTTATTGGGTATAAGCTGTTCAATGGTTCCATTTGCTAATCATGACCATGCTAGGAGAGTGTTGTACCAATCCCAGAAACATTCCTCACAGGCTATTGGCTTTTCTACGACAAACCCAAATATAAGAGTTGATGCTTTGTCTCACCAGTTATTCTATCCTCAAAGACCACTGTTTCGGACAATGACATCTGATTGTCTTGGAAAACCTGGATATCTAGGTCAAAGTAAAGTTCTTCCGAAGTCTGAATTCTATAATGGGCAGAATGCAATTGTAGCTGTTAATGTACATCTCGGATATAATCAAGAAGATTCCTTGGTGATGAACCGTGCTTCTTTGCAGCGTGGTATGTTCAGATCTGAGCACATCAGGAGTTACAAAGCTGAGATTGAAAATAAGGAATCTTCAGAAAAGAGAAAGAAACCTGAAGACATTGTGAATTTTGGAAAGATACAGAGTAAAATCGGTCGAGTCGATAGCCTTGATGATGATGGCTTTCCATTTGTTGGTGCAAATTTGCAGAGTGGTGATATTATTATTGGGCGGTGTGCTGATTCAGGGACAGACCACAGTATAAAGTTAAAACACACTGAAAGGGGTTATGTTCAAAAGGTTGTGCTGTCCTCAAATGATGAGGGAAAAAATTTTGCTACCGTTTCGTTAAGACAGGTAACTTGTGAATCCAAAAACTGCTTTAATGATGACACATGTTGCCCTGTGGATGAATTTTTAAGGGTTACTGCACTGGTCAAACATACTGGATGCATAAGTGCTGGTGGAGATAGACATGCAAATAAATAAGTTTGTATATCATCTGAACATGAATGTTTTATTTGTGTTCCACAACTGAAATCTTTTTTTTTACCGCAAAGTTGTATTTGTCACTAAGAAAAAATGTTATTTAATAATATTTGCAGGTTCGAAGTCCGGTTCTTGGAGATAAGTTCTCTAGTATGCATGGACAAAAGGGTGTCTTAGGATTTCTGGAGTCTCAGGAGAATTTTCCTTTCACAAAACAAGGTATTGTTCCTGATATTGTCATAAATCCGCATGCATTTCCCTCAAGACAAACTCCTGGGCAACTCCTAGAGTCTGCTTTAGGAAAGGGTATCGCTTGTGTTGGTTCATTGAGAAATGCTACCCCTTTCTCCACTCCGTCTGTTGAAGCCATTACTGACCAGCTTCACAGGTAATGTTTCATCACGACTTAATTTACTTTAATTACAGTTTAGGTTTACTTGTATTTCAATTTTTGCTCTTGCTTACTGTATGACTGATGTTTATTATTTACCAATAATGTCTTCCCAGTTGTAGATCCTTTTCTTGCATTTGCTCCGGGCTCACTTTAAATTTATCATTCCAAAGTTTCACTTTTAAGTTGTCATGTTTTTCCGTTGTACTGAACCCTATTTTATGTTCTGTATCTGACAGAGCTGGTTTTTCAAGATGGGGAAACGAACGAGTATACAATGGGAGGACTGGTGAGATGGTTCAATCACTAATATTTATGGGCCCAACATTCTACCAGCGACTACACCACATGGCCGAGGACAAAGTAAAATTCAGGAACACCGGCCCAGTTCACCCGCTAACCCGACAGCCTGTTGCTGACAGGAAGCGATTTGGAGGTATTAAGTTTGGTGAAATGGAGCGTGATTGCCTGATTGCTCATGGTGCATCCTCCAACTTGTATGAACGGCTCTTCACCCTCAGTGATTCGTCTCAGATACACATTTGTAGCAAATGCAAAAATGTTGCAAATGTGATCTTGCGGCCGGTATCTGGTGGCCGGAAAATACGAGGTCCCTATTGCCGATTCTGTGAATCAGCCGATGACATTGTGGTGGCCAGTGTTCCATATGGAGCAAAGTTACTGTCCCAGGAGCTGTTCAGCATGGGCATTAACCTCAAGTTTGACACGGAGCTATGCTAGACATGTTGCCTATCTTTTGAACTTGGTTTGCTAGACAACTACTATTCCACATATCGCTTATCTAATGCTTTCCCTAGACTAGTCTTTTGAACTTGCTGTACATATCTGTTCGGTTCCTGGTGTTAGAAATTCACTTTTCTTTTCTTTGGCTTATTTTAATCAAACCCTTGGCTATCTATCTAATTCCTAATATCTTCATTTTCTTTCATCCCAAATCAAATGGTCTTTCTTTTTCTTATCTGTTTTAACTTATGAGTTCTAACTTTTGCCCAAATTTCACTGATGTTTGAACTTGAGAGTGCTAATCACACTCTGAAATGTGCTTTACTTTTTTGTTTATTCTCTTTTTATATCTTCCTCTATTGTTCGGCTATGTGCCTTGCATCCAATGGTGAGTCATAAGTGGGCACCCATAGTAATTTTTAACAAATGTATCAAGATTGAAGAATCTGGTTTCCCATTTCTCTCGGAAAAAAAAAATCTGGTTTCCCATAAACCAGGATGCATTTTTCATATCTACGAAGCAAGAAAATTCTATGCTAGATTTCAGTCAATTGCATGACATATAATTTTTTTTTACATGTTTATAATTTCAAAGCATTTAATTGAACATCCCTGAATTATATGAATTTAAAGTTTATGAAACAATTTTCTCCAATAGTAGTGTTACTACATTACTTTGGTAGAGACATTACTCTGACAGCTAGAAGTAAATTTGGCTTTTGATAATATGTATATTGAGCTTCTTCCATCATATTTTATTTTATTAAATTTTTTTTTACTAAAAACTCTGTATAAACTTAATCCAATACAAAAATTATTTGAGATTCAACCATAGCAAATTTATAATGGGTGGAATCCAATATACTTTTACTGCAACTATATCCTTTTTAAAATGTTTGAGAATTTAATTAAGTTAATTTTTGATGAATTCTTAACTCACTTTTTTTACTCTATCTTTCCATTTAATCCTTTCATTTTTTATAACTTTCTGATAAGATTCTTTAATACACAAAATCAATACTATCATTTGACTTTTATTAGAAGTGTGGAATTTTTAAAAGCTGGAGCACCATTTTCGCCTCATAACAATATCAAAAAATTCAACATTATAAAATGGTAATGTCCAGATCCAATATTTTTTTACTATGTTATTTTTAAAATAAGTCACTTTCAATTAGACTATAAATTTGATAAGTAAACAAGTTTCCAACTATATGATAGTAACTCATAAGGATACATTGGTTTATTCAGTTTTTTCTTTCATTTGTCTGATTTTCTCTATTTGAAAGTAGAAATATAGACTCTCTCCAGCTCTTGAATATGAACAGCATAGGGAGAGTTCCAATCAGCATAAAAAATTTCCCTAAGTTGAGATACAATGGCAGTGTTGTATGTCCCAAAGCTAACACCTGCTGTTGTAAAGAAATAGTCCCATACAAGGTTACTTGTCCCAATGTGTGCCCTTACATTGCTAACTACATATTTTCCATGATTCACTCTGGTAAAATCAGGGTATATGTTTCCTGTACTAGTTCCATTCTGTAATGCAGGTCCCGTCTTATTGAAACCCGGTACCACATAATATTTGATCTCAACTTTACCAGAACATTTGTTGTATTTTGAAGAAGAGCATAGAGTGTTGGTGTAGTGTAGATACTTCAAGTAATCATCTGTGCTACTGATGAAGTGTGCCCAATATGCCACCAATATCTTTACCGTAGCATTCTTTGAAAACACAACCTGTTTGTTCGGTTGAAACATCGTGAGAAAATGTTTTGGATTTAATTCATTTGCAATGTCAGTGTAAAACTTTTACAAGTCTAGTTACCTCTGATATTGCAGACGATAGCGATGACCAGTAAATTGTTTGGTCTGTATATTGTGATTGACCTAGCCAGTCCATGGTATTGATTCTAACAGTCTCTCTTGCTCCAACAGATTTAATTGTATCAATCCATGCCTGTTCATCACTCTGATAACTGCCAAATGATAGCTGCAAAACACCAATAATACCAAAATCCATGAAAACTCATAATTTAAACTCTCCAATATCAATTTCAACAAAGTTTGATTGTACCTAACAAATAATAAACATTACCTCTGGGGGAGCAAAGGAGAGATAGTTAACTTGGGGAAGTTTTGTTGAATAATTACTCCCAGGAGTTTGAGTCGAGGCTTCAAACATATAAGGGTCAGACAAAATAGGATACCCTGATACATGACAACTCTTCACGTATCGAGGCAGAGGTGACCTGTGACACATAGTTAGATACGATGATAAATAAAAATTCGAAAAATGTTACACAGCACCGTAACTTTAGATCGAAGATTTGTCTGGTGTTCAACAAGTAGAAATTTCTTGAAGAGAAACCAAGCAAATTTTATATATACCATAAGGCTTGGATCCTAGACTTACTTGCATCTCTCTTTAGGTTTGATGAAATGTGACCAACAAGGAACCTTTCTTTCAACTTGCCATTGTTGATCCATCACTGTTTTTGTATAAGCTGAAGAATTCAGAGATGCTAGTTTCCATAAATTGTTAAAGTAAACTTCAACCTTTTTAGCTATGCCATGACAACCAGCAAGATAAATTCCAACTTCCTTGACCTAAAGCAAAGAGTAATCAGTAACATTATACCGATCAACTTGTAAAAACAACTTATGACATGTCCATAAACTACCAGAGTAATCCTACATCATATAGATAAATAATCCAAAAAACAAATGAAACATATAGCATGTTGTGTAATCAAACCACCTGTGTAAGAGATTTCCAATCATTATTCGCAGATCCAATATACACATCCCTATTATCAGATATCCAAACTTTGGCATGGACAATGCCAGAGCCCCACCAATCCTTCATTAGCAAAGTCACATTCTTAACATTTGGCCTTCCAAAAGCAAGTTTGGAAGGTTCTAAGTTAAATGTTGGATAAATCCCAGAGTGAGACAGTAACCTAAATGAAACATTAATGTATTCAGTGTCCACTATTCAATTCAAGTTCAGTAACAACACTTAAACTAAGCATAATTGAAACATACCTAATACTAACATTACGGTCTGCAGCATCATCCAATGCCTGATAAACTGCAGCACCTTGACGAGCACCAAATTCGCGCATCTGTTCTCGAGTGTAACCATAATCACCCGTGCGAGGATCGTCCGGAGAAGCTAGTAATTGCCAATACTGAGCAATTACGTCGAGTCTACGAGTCGAGTTTGCAGCCAGCCACCGGAGCACATCGCCTATAATATGTCATACAAAATTTACTACAACTATTATTACTAACGACTAATTAATAACAATAAAAAACGTACCGGTGGAGAGGACTCCGGGAACGTGGGAGAGATGAGGCATATCGGTGGGGATGGATTGGACCAGCCATGCTTTACAAGATGAGTTAGACTCACAAAGTTTGTTTAAACTGAATAACGTTAAGATAACAATTATCACAGTGTATCTCATGATTGATAAATGATAATTCTATAGTTTAGATTATTATGATAAGGTTAAAAATCAAATACATGATGATATAAAGCAAGTTATTATTTATTCTATTTGACTTTGAATGTGAAACTGTTATATTCGGATCTCAGACTCTTGGAATATACTGTTGGAAATATCCGTCATGTTCGGATCGAGTGCAGTCCACAAACACACCTAAAATAACATTTTAATATACTCATATAAATAAATTAATAAATTGTGAGTATAGTAAAATATCGTTTAATTTGTCAATCACATAAATGATATTAAATGATATTATTAATATTGATTCTCGTATATAACTACTTTATATGTGGGGTAGGAATTCTTGTTATTGGATTAATGGGAAGAACTTAACTAAGCCTAAATTTCATTGGGCTAGGAATTATATCTCTCTTTTTGGAAAACATGTTTGGGACATTTTTGCATCAACCGCAAAACTTTTGAGTTCAGATGGTGAAGAATAAATATCTATCTAACACTCATATTCTACATACTCCATTTAAGCATGAAGATTCTTGCATTTGGCGTGCTATCAGGAAGGTTGTGGAAATCTTATGTCCGAGTTTTATTTGTAGAGTTGGGAGAGGCCAAATGTTTATCTTTGCAATGTTGTGCCCTATGACGACATTAGTGACACTGACCTTCATATATGTGACCTAATAGACAATGGGGATTGAAACTTCAACAAACTTTATACGAACCTTCCTTCTTTTTATAAAGATTGTATACATAGAATTAACATTGATCACGACACGACTGATAAACTCATTTGGAGCAGTTCTCCTAATGGTATATATTCGGCCAAGTATGGTTACATGTGGTTGGATCGGGCTTCCACATAACATATGCACCCACTACTTTGTGGAGTTGGATTTAGCGGTTATCAATTATCAAAAACCTAATGTGTTTACGTTGACTAGTGATGCAAGGTTGTCTTCCTACTAATGCCTTCAGAGTTCTACGTCATCTTACCACCAACACTTCATGTCATAGGTGTAGCGAGAATGTGGAAAGTGACATGCATATTCTTTGTGACATGCATCTTCTTCATAACTGTTCCAATGCAATGTTTATTTGGAGGTATTTTCGTCCCACTTATCCTATTGATTTTTACATGCAAGATTTTCAGAGTTGGTTTAAGCACCATGCCACTACTGAGGCGAGTTCTATGTTTATAGTAACTTGCTTTGAGATTTTCCAAAATAGGAATGAAGAGATTTTCCAAAATGTGAAAAAAGGTAATTGGACTTCACTCAATAATATATACTCGTATCATTCCTCTATGGCCCATGCTATTGGTCCTCCAAAAAAGGAGCATGAGATTCGTCAAGTTCGTTGTCACCTTCCTTCTGAAGGCTATATTAAAGTCAACATGGATGGTTTTTCTCTTGGTAATCCTGGTAATCCAAGATTTGAAGGCCTGTTGAGAAACGATATAGGGCAGCGGATTCATGGTTTTTCTGGATCATGTGGTAGAGCATCTAATTTAGTAGACGAATTGTCAACAATTTGGAGAGGACTTGATTTGGCTTAGTGTAGCGAGCGATTTTGGACGCGGTTCTTAAGCGCTGGTCGCTCTCTGCGGTTTGAGCTTAAACTACAGGTCGATTCATTTTTTATCCTATTGTGAGCTGAATAAGGAAGGGAAATAGATGTCTCCAATTAACCCTGCTTTGCATACTGAGTTTAAACAGCGGTCTGTTAGGTTACGGATGCTATCAATGTGGGGGGCCTTTGTACTGGTTATTTGTATTTTCGCCAATACGGTTTTCTTTCTTTCTAGGACTTTCTAGCGGGGAACAAGGATTAGGATGTTAGGACTGGTGCTTTTGAATTACTGCTTTTGATTGACGAAGATATGGGATTTGGGTTTTTTGTTGATTGCGCTCGCTAAGATCTTTTCTTTCGATCTTATGCCTACGTATTCCCGTTTACCGAAACAGGGAAATCAGAGCGTTCGTAGTTCCTCCTATTCTATGGGAGGAAAGGGGTGTTTTGGTGTCTTGTTCAAAGCCCAAGACATGAAGCGAAAGGTGATTTGTATCTTGTTCGAAGCCCAAGATGTGAAGCTGAAAGGTCTATTTGTGTCTTGTTCAAAGCCCAAGACGTGAAGCTGAAAGACCTCGACTTTAGAGAGAATTTGTCATCTCTAAAGAGGGGAGAAAGAGAATTACTTTAACTGGGATACGCGTATCCGAGCAATGCCATAATTTCCGAAGAAAGGGTTTTAACCTGAAGGAGAAGACTTTAACTCAGTGTAGAGCAATGCCATCTTTCCTTAGGAATTTCTCATGCTAAAAGAGGGACAGTGGCATGGATGTAGATGATCCAGAGGCTTGCCGCTTACAGCGATTAGATGAAGGGAAAGGAGTTGTTGATGTTTGTGTACTGCGAACGAGGCACAACTTTGATGCTAAAAGGTCGATTGGATCAACCAGTGGTTTTCTTATACAAAGCCTAAGAGGAGGCTAATTTCCGCTAGGAAAATCATTATACAAAGCCTAAGAGGAGGCTATTTTGTGTCTCGTACAAAGCCCGAGAGAGAGGCTAAAGGTTTTTGACCCAGTGGGGCATATCGTTATACAAAGCCTAAGAGGAGGCTAGCAAAGAGTTGACTCAGTTGGAGAATCTTTTATACTCAGTAATAGAGTGTTTTTGTATCTCGTACAAAGCCCGAGAGAGAGGCGAAAAGGTTGTTTTGACTCCACTGGGGAGAATTTTGGTATCTCGTACGAAGCCTGAGATGGAGGCTATTGTAACTGTTTCAGTTGAGTGACAGATCCAATATACTGATTTAAAAGAGAAAATCAGTTCTTATATGAGCAACACTGCACACAGGGATTTGATTTGAGGATCGGGGATATTTCCTTCTCTTTGAGGAAACGGGAAATCCAAAGGGTATTGAGACTATCCGAGTCTACGGGTTTCCTTCCTATTTAACGAAGGGTGCTTGAGAATGTCTTTGAGACTCAAGGAAGTTAGACTGTCCGTGTCTAGAGTTTTATCTTTTGTACTATGCTTCGAGAAACAGTAGTAGACTCTATGAAAGGACTGTTCTATGAGGATGACTAGGTTCTGTTCCTATACCTCTAGGAGGTCGTCGGGACAATTTGTACGAAGCCCAAGAGGAGACTGGAAACTTTTAAGAAGTCGACGGGTCCTTGTACGAAGCCCAAGAGGAGGCTATCATTCCCGGAGGAAGAGATCATTATACGAAGCCTAAGAGGAGGCTGTGAATACTTCTAAGAAGCCGACGGGTCCTTGAATAATGCCCAAGAGGAGGCCGATGCTTTTAAGAAGCCCGTGGGTCTATCATCTCCTTTCCATTAGGAGAGATAACTCTTTTAAAGATGAAAACCACTGGTAAACGTGCGAGGTTTACTATCCAGCGACTTTTAACTTTGAAAGAGGGTTCCTTAGTTAAGGTCCAAGATTATGACCGTAGTGGGTACCCAAACCCCGAGACATTCAAGGCAAGCTATCCACAAGGAATAGATCAAGTCAGGAAAGTTCGAGAATTGGGAAGAAACTCAAAGATGCCATTCACGGAGAATACATTTATCTTGGGGAGTAGAGCTTCTTGACGATTCCTAAGGAGGACAGCCGAAGAGAATACTGTATCTGGTGCTCCTATTGGGGATCTAGGCGTCTATTTCTACGAATAAGTGAAACGGCGTCACCTAGTTCTAGACGTAGTTGCCGGGGAAACTCGAAATATCTATACTATTATTACACAGTAGATATGAGTTTATGAAAGAAGACTTACAGTGAAACAGCCCCACAATACAGTTTATAATATGAAAGCAGTAAATGAAAGCGATAACCACTTACTCGGTTGTAGTGCTTCCATGCTGTTTGGTTAGTTGTTCAACAAAGAAAGATTGAAAACAACAGTATATTCAAAATCAAAGGAGAAAGTGCTTTGAAAAAGAAAGATCTGGGGCTTACAGCTCAAGGAGAGGCCCAGGGTTTTATCAGTGAGCGCACTGTTTGAATTTGTACAGAGGGACTTATACAAGTGACTGGGGCCCAAAAAGGTTTTCTGTACAAAGGGATGGGTCTTACACTCTCTCAAGAGGCCCAAAAAGGTTTAAAGAAAAAGAGTGGGGCTTATAACACGAGGGTAGGCCCAGATGGTTTTTATTTTTTAAACGGGCGACGATCACGCCGTTTACTTGTACAGAGGGACTTATACAATGAGTGAGATCCAAAAAGTTTTTGTACAAGGGGGGATGGGTCTTACACTCTCTCAAGAGGCCCAAAGTTTTGAGATGAATAAATGGGTCTTACTACTCGAGGGTAGGCCCAGATGATTTTTGAAAAGGCGACGATCGCGCCGTTTGTTTTTTCACGGTATCGGGACTTATACAATAAGTGAGGCCCAAAGATGATTTGGTCAAAAAAAAGGATTGGGTCTTACACTCTAATAGAGGCCCAAAGTGTTTTGAAAATGATTTATGAGGGTTGAATTAATCCAAAACCCTAATTTGTTTTCAAAATGTATTTAATTGAATAAAAATTCAATTAAAATGATCAAAAATTGTTTAACAGATGGAAAACAAATTGTGATCTTGGATTAATGCTTCAAAAATTAAGTATTGACCTACAAAATAATTAGAAAGCATTAAAAGTTACAAAATCAATGTAGAAAAAATATTTAAAATGCCAAAAACAATCAAAATATTAATTCTTTACAAAAATATCAATTATATGAAATAAATAATATTTTTGGGATTTTTTGATAAAATAAAATATTTTAACATTTTTGTGAATTATTAAAAAAAGAATCAACTCAAAATCATTAAAACTCGGAGAGAAATTAATTTTTGAATCAATTAAACAAAATCACAAAATTCAAATATTTGAATTTGAAAAAAAGGCGCCAAGAACAAGCTGAAGAACACGCGCGTGTTCTTGGTTTCTCAGATTTGCGTTTTCTATCCAATCTCCATGAATACGTAATCATATCATGCAATCCACATATCATTATGCTCGTCTCAACCTCACGATCATGTCTATGTACTTTAATTTCATTTAAATTAAACATACAACAAGAAATCACGAAGAAACCTCAAGAACCCTAATTTCTGCATGAAGGCTAGGATTTTTGATACACGATTCAAATAATGCAATTAATTGAGGGAAAACATTCCATGCATGATTATGAACATATGGCCAAATTATTGTGCGAGGAAATATGCATAGATTGAGAGATGACCAAGTATGTGCTTACCTCCAAGCCGTGACAGCAAGTTCAAAGTGATTTTTGATTTGGAGGTGTTACAGATGAGTTGTGATGATCTGGACAGCTTCCCTACACCCTATGGATTGTGTTTGGATGGTTGGACTTGATTGAAATTGGCTGGATCATTTTGTGGTACCTCAGCTGCACCTTGTTTGAAAATTTGAGCAACCAGCTGGTGATTTCATGAAATTGATGTTTCAGAAGTTATGTGAGTGTTTGATCAGCTCATATGTGATGTATGTGAGGTGTGTGAGTGATTGGTTTGTGCAGAATTGCTCTCAAACTCAAAACCCGATAGCTACCTTGCTAAGAAAGGCATTTTTGCCAAGAGAAAGAGATTTTGAGGAAAGCATCTGTTAGATGGCTTTGGTGTACTTAAAATGACCACAATTGAGCTCTATTTATAGTAGAGCAAGTTTGTTTTGCAAGGAATAGTGCATGGCAGCTGGTAAGTAGGTTTGGCCAATGTTGGCAAATGAAAATCCAAGTCTCCTCTAGCCATTGACTAGAGGTTAGGGCACAGAGCTTTGGTCCCCTTGGTCTTGGATAAGTCTTGACTGATTTCAGATGAGAATGGCTCAGTCCATGCCACCTTGATGGTTCCATTGAATGCCTCATTCCAAATTTGAAGTCTTGTCCCTATTTTGGCAACTCTAGGTTCAACATGCTATTCCTTGTTCCTTGGACCTTGGAGGCTTGGCTCAGTGATTGTCCCCTTTAGATTCAATCCTCTGAGGTGTCCAAGTGGATTGGAGCAATTGAAATTGGCTGATTTTGGCAAATCGAGCCAAAATGCAAATTCTGCCTTGCCTTGACAGATTTCAGCAAGGCAACTTGGCAATGTTGTATCTCATGGTGTAGGTTGAATTTGGCAATGTTCTTGGCCATTTTGGAAAGCTCTTACATGATACAACAACTGTTTGAACAAGTTTGGTTTTGATCTCTTTTGATTCCAAGTGAAAAATCCCCCTACATTTGGCAAAAAGTGAAAGCAAATTCTGACTTAGTGATAATTTCACTAAGTGTTGGAAAAAGTGACATTTTCACTTTTCAGCCACTTTGATCACTCCATAACTCAAAATCCTTAATGAATTGGAATGACTTGTAGTTGAAGTTTTTGTAGGTGATAATGAGGGCTACAAATCCATCTTTGGATGAGAAAAAATGGCCTTGTGGTTTAGGAGTTATGGTCCTCCAAAGTTGGTACCTTTGCCACTTTATTTTTAACTTAGAAAAATTTCTAAGTTTTATGGTTACCCCTTTTACAAGTTATCTTACTTTTCTTGATTTTTCTTGATGAATGATGATCCAAATCATAAATTAACATCATTTTAGGGTTAAAAATCCATTTTGGTGAAAAATCTCAAAAAGTCAAAGTTGACTTTTGTGCACAGTTGACTTTTTATCAGATGAATTCCAAACTGTGCAATTCTTCAGGAAATCATGTCCTTGACCTAAATCAAACTTGATGGACATGTTCCATGGGTGTCATAGGGTATATTCAATCATGTATTAGGGTTTAGGAGCATGTCCAGGTCAAAAGTCAAAGTTACAGTTGACTTTTCCCTTAAAACCCTAATTGTGGTGCAGATGAAAATGAGACTTGTTGCTCAAGCTTCTTGGATCAATCCATTGTTCCAAATGGATCAATATGGTGTATTAGGGACCCTCAAATCATCTCTTGAGGTCTTGGCTCATGGTTTGTCCCAAAAGTCAACTTAGGGGTGAATTAGGTCAAGAAACCCTAATTCCTGATTTTTGATGAATGCATCCCCTGAGGCAAAATTGACTTGATGCATGGGTTCATGAGGTTCCATGAAGCATATTAGGTCATGTTTTGGATCATTGCCTTGTGCCCAGATGAAAATTTCCATTTGGAGGCCCTGGTCGACCAAAACCCTAATTTGGTGACACTGTCGATCTTGAGACTTGATCCACCTAGAAGGGAGCAACCTTGTGCTTAATCCTTGAAGTAGGAGTCCTTTTTTATCCATTGTGGATGTTTAAGAGATTAGACAAGTTGAAGATCATGTCATTTCTTGATTGATCCTTTGTCTAAGCACTCAGAGAGGGCTTGAAACCCTAATTTTGATTGTATTGGATGCTCACCCATCTTTGGGGAGACTAATGAAGCATGATGGTTCATCCATATTGTGATGATGATTTTCACAATGATGGGAAATCTAAGTGGTCAAAATTTGGGGTATTACAGATGCCCCTATTTAATCTTCTTGGACCCGAAGGTATGAATGACGAAGGGATTCGAGCATTAGGGGTGCAAGAGGATTAAATATCGGAATATCCGAAATTTTGATGATGGTTATGAATGGTAGCTTACACATTCATCTTCTTTAGCTAAGCAATGATGCTTAGAAAAGGTAAACTTCCCCTCGATCCTGGTCTTCAGCCAAGGAACTGGTCTCAGTTTTCTGATTTAAACTTCCCCTCGATCCTGGTTTCCTACCAAGGAACTGGTCTCAGTCTCTTTTGAAATAAACCTCCCCTCGTTCTTGGTTTCCTATCAAGGAACTGGTCTTAGTTTCTGATTTAAACTTCCCCTCGATCCTGGTTTCTTACCAAGGAACTGGTCTTAGTTTCTGATTTGAACTTCCCCTCGATCCTGGTTTCTTACCAAGGAACTGGTCTTAGTTTCTGATTTGAACTTCCCCTCGATCCTGGTTTCTTACCAAGGAACTGGTCTCGGTTTCTTTCGTCAATAAACTTTACTGACAAGGGTCGCTATTCGTAGCGACTTTCCTCCAAACTTCTCGCCAAATTTTCCTGGGGAGATGCCATTTGAGTGGAAAAAGTTTTGATGTCAGACTTGCTGGGGAACCCAGTCGTTTGAGTTGTAGAGTTGTACAAACTTCTCTGTTGGAGACGCCATTTATTTCTACTGGGGAAAGCGAGTCTCTTGAGAGACTGTTTTCGTTTGGGATCTTTCATCATACTTTTCTCGGGATCTTCCCGGAAAAACGCCATATGATGGGGTCCAATTTTGAGGTGTCGATGGCCTTTTCATCAACGACTTTTTGGAGAAAAACTGGCGTGCTGCCGAATCTCTGATCACGAGGCTTTCTCTGTGGATTTTCCTTAATCCGGGAAAGTAAGGATATCATCTTCAATGGCGAAGAGTGATGTTTATTGAGAGTTTTCTCTGGCTTTTCAGAGGTTCAAGTTATCAAAGTGGCCAAGTGCCGACTCTGATCTAAAGATACACTGGTGGCGAGATTGTGCAGACGCAACACTTCCCGACGAGGAAAAAACTGACAAACTCGATTGAGAAAACTGTTTATCACTAGGGGGACAAGACCGACTCAAGTGATAGTGATGCAATACGAAATGCGAACGCAAATAAAATGCATGAAGTATGTATGTATATGCTGACAAAACAGACGCGACATACAGACTAATGGATGAACACAATTGGATACTCGGCCATCGCGGGGCGAAGAGGTACTGTTGATTCAAAATAGCAATTCCACCTTGCCTAGGAGAGATAGTCCCGTTGGGAGCTATGTTGATCGGGCTTAGGAGATGAGAACTCGGGCGAGGATGTCAGACGAAACAGACGAAACAAGGTCTCTGACATTATTGATCCTTCGTTCAGGAGTACTGGTTTAGAAGGAGTACTTTGATTCTGCACTTTGAAGTTCGCTTACTTCGGGAGAAGCAATCGAGGTTCTTCTGATGTTCAACAGTCAAAAGAAATTGCCATCTTTATTTTAAAAGCAGAAAAAGTTTTAACAAGTAAATTCATTTTTGTTTTATTTCAAGAATCGCTGATTAAGTTTAAACAACGTCGTTCTGTAAAGCTAAAACAAGTAAAGAATTACAAACACAAGCACAAGGGCTCAAATTTTATTGATAAGATGGAGATCAGCCAAACGCGTGATTCCAAAGAGTATATACAAAGTTAGAAAATGGTAATTTACAGGGAAAAGGGCTACGTTGAAACATAACGACCACTATCCTTCTACCAACTTTGAATTCGGGGCATCCTGAGCTTCTGTCGAAGATGGCCTTGACTGGAGTTTTCTGACAGATGATGTAACTGCTGCTGAGGGACTTGCCTCTGTTGAACATAGTTACTTGCCATTATCCCTAATTTTTGCCTGGATTGTACTATGAGATTTCCAATCCATCGGGATGATTTTTTTTTCATGTCTCTCACTTTTGCTTGGACCTTCCTTTCGGGTTTTCAATCCACCGAGACTTTTTTTTTTTTTTTTAGTTTAGGCGAAGTATTTCTTGACTACATCAACATTCGTGGGGTAGGCAAATTCCTCTCCGTCCATGGTTGCAAGTCTCAAGGCGCCGCCTGAGAAAGCTTTTGTGACCACATAGGGGCCATCATAATTCGGGGTCCATTTGCCCCGGGAATCAGTGAGAAATGATTGTATCTTCTTGAGCACAAGGTCTCCTTTCCTAAAGACACGAGGTCGGACCTTTTTGTCGAACGCCCTCTTCATTCTCTGTTGATACAACTGACCGTGGCATAGTGCCGTGATTCGCTTCTCTTCGATCAGGTTCAGTTCGTCGTGTCGACTTTGACACCATTCAGCTTCGGATTGACGGGATCTCTACTTCTATGGGAAGCACTGCCTCCATGCCATATACTAGAGAGAAAGGGGTAGCCCCTGTTGAAGTGCGGACAGATGTGCGATAACCATGAAGAGCAAAGGGTAACATCTCGTGCCAATCTTTATAGGTTACAACCATTTTTTGAACGATCTTCTTGATGTTCTTGTTAGCCGCTTCTACCGCCCCGTTCATCTTGGGTCGGTAGGGAGATGAGTTATGGTGTTCGATCTTGAACTCTGCACACAACTCTTTCATCTTATTGTTCAAGTTAGATCCATTATCAGTAATGATCTCGCTTGGAACACCATAACGGCAGATGATATTGTTTTTGATAAATCAGACCACCACTTGTCGGGTTACATTGGCGTATGACGCTGCTTCGACCCACTTGGTGAAATAATCAATGGTTACAAGGATGAACCAATGTCCGTTTGAAGCCTTGGGCTCAATCATACCAATCATGTCGATTCCCCATATGGAAAAAGGCCACGGGGAAGAAAGAACTTTGAGATGTGATGGCGGTACATGAATTTTGTCGGAGTATATCTGACACTTGTGACACCTCCTCATGTACTTGTAGCAGTCGGATTCCATGGTCAACCAATAATACCCGGCCCTGAGAATTTTTCTCGCCATTGTGTGTCCGTTGGCATGAGTGCCAAAGGATCCTTCATGAATTTCTTTCATGAGCATGTCTGCTTCTGGTCTGTCGACACATCGGAGCAAGACCATGTCAAAATTTCTCTTATAAAGAGTGTCACCGCTCAGGAAGAAGTTTCCAGCCAATCTTCTGAGGGTTTTCCTGTCTTTTCTGAGTGCCCCAGATGGGTACTCTTGTTTCTGAAGGAAGCATTTGATATCGTGATACCAAGGTCTGTCGTCTATGACTGCTTCAATCGCGAAGATGTAAGCGGGCCGTTCAAGGCGCATTATGTAGATCTTAGATATGTCATTCCATCGACCTACACTAATCATGGAAGAGAGAGTGGCCAATGCGTCAGCCATGTGATTCTCATCACGAGGGATGTGATGAAAGTCGACTCTGTTGAAGAAGGGTAACAACCTTCTTGCATAGTCTTTGTAAGGAATCAATCCTGATTGGTATGTGTTCCAGTCTCCTTTTATCTGGTTAATAACCAAGGCTGAATCGCCGTATACGTCCATGTTTTTGATCCTTAAATCAATTGCTTCTTCGAGACCCATAATACAAGCTTCGTATTCGGCCTCGTTGTTCGTACATTTGAACGTAAGTCTGGCAGTGAAAGGAATGTGGGAACCCTGAGGGGTAACAATGATTGCCCCAATTCCGTTTCCATAATGATTAACTGCTCCGTCAAAGATGAGTCCCCACTGGGAACCTGGTTCTGGCCCTTCACTGGGTAGCGGTTCATCGCAATCTTTCATTTTTAGATATATGACATCTTCGTCTGGGAAGTCAAACCCGATTGATTCCTGATCGTCAATCGGTTGATGAGCCAAATGATCGGCTAAAATACTTCCCTTAACGGCTTTCTGAGCGTGGTACTCTATGTCATATTCTGATAGTAACATCTGCCAACGGGCAATCCTTCCCGTGAGAGTAGGTTTTTCAAAGACGTACTTGATTGGATCCATTTCGGAGATTAACCAAGTAGTATGACGAATCATGTATTGGCGAAGACGTTTGGCTGCCCAGGCCAAAGCGCAACAAGTTTTCTCAAGCATTGTGTACCGAGTCTCGCAGTCGGTGAATTTCTTGCTTAGATAGTAAATGGCAGACTCTTTCCTTTTAGTTTCATCTTGTTGGGCAAGTACACATCCCATTGAGTCCTCTAGGACTGTGAGGTAAATGATCAGTGGTCTTCCTTCCACTGGAGGTGATAGAATCGGCGGATTCAACAGATATTCCTTGATACTGTCGAAGGCGGTTTGGCAATCTTCTGACCAAACGCAATCCTGGTTCTTTTTGAGTAATTTGAAAATCGGCGCGCATGTCACGGTTATAAGGAATATGAATCTGGAGATGTAGTTCAAACGTCCCAGGAATCCTCTGACTTGTTTTTCAGTTTTCGGAGAAGGCATTTCTTGAATAGCCTTGACCTTGTCAGGATCAACCTCAATCCCTTTCTGGCTGACGATGAACCCTAGTAGTTTCCCTGAACGGACACCGAAGGTGCACTTGTTGGAATTCAAGCGGAGCTTGAATTTTCTTAGACGTTCGAACAATTTTGACAGATGTTCAACGTGCTCATCCTCTGTTCTTGATTTTGCAATCAAATCATCGACATATACCTCGATTTCTTTGTGTATCATGTCATGAAACAGAGTAGTCATGGCCCTTTGATAGGTTGCCCCGGCATTCTTCAAACCGAACGACATTACCTTGTAACAAAAGGTACCCCATGTGGTAATGAACGAAGTTTTCTCCATGTCTTTCGGCGCCATTTTGATCTGGTTATAGCCCGAGAATCCATCCATGAAGGAGAATACTTTGAACTTTGTTGTGCTGTCAACCAGCATGTCAATGTGTGGTAAAGGAAAGTCGTCCTTTGGACTTGCCTTGTTTAGATCTCTGTAATCAACACACATTCTGACCTTTCCATCCTTTTTGGGAACGGGTACGATGTTGGCTAACCATTGAGGATATTCAGATGTAGCGAGGAAACCCGCGTCGATCTGTTTCTGTACCTCCTCTTTGATTTTGATGGCCATGTCCGGGTGAGTGCGTCTCAACCTTTGCTTTACTGGCAGACATTCCGATCTCAACGGTAAGTGATGTTCCACGATGCTGGTATCCAACCCTGGCATATCCTGATAGGACCAAGCGAACACATCAGGGAATTCTTTGAGAAGCTTTATCAAACCCTCTCTGGCAGTTGGACTGAGCAATGCTCCGATCCTGATTTCTTTTCTCTCTTTTTCTGAACCCAAGTTTACCGTTTCCAACGGCTCTTTGTGAGGTTCAATGGACCTTTCCTCTTGTCTGAGTAGTCGGGAGATCTCTTCTGGAATTTCGTTGTCATTTTCTTCTTCAGCCTCGAATACCGGGAACTCAAAGTTGGAAGAAGGCATCAGATCGTATGTTTCAACGGGGTATAAAACAAGCAATCTGCATGACGTGATGATTCGTGTTTAGAAGAGATAGAGAAAATGCAAGTGTGTGCAGTGTATTTGTTTTTACTGCTTGTTTTTATTATTGAATGTTTTTTAGGATTACCATTTTCTGAAAAAGCAAAAAGAGAAAACAACAATTAATGCGGAAATTACAGAACGACGTTATTTTATTAATGAACAAGTCGAATCTTGAAACTACAGCCCTATAAAACAAAACTCTGTCGCTTTGGGCAAAGCGAAGAGGGAAATTTACAGAAAGCGAGCCCTATCATAACATCCGTTTCACCTGGGCAGGGTGAAAGGTTAAAGATGGCAATTACTTAGATTGGCGAACGACCTTCGGAACCTCGACAGCAACCCATTGGCAGCGAACTCCTCGGTGAATCACAAAGTCTGGCACCTTCCTTGATTTGTCTTCAGAAATGACGCTGATTTCTGGTGGAGCAGGATCGTTGGAATCTGTCTCCCAAGCAGAATTGCCGTAGGAGGATTCCTCTGTTGCATTTTGCATAGCATTGGTGCTCTCAGCTGTATCTCCCCATCCAGTTGGCTGGATGTCTTCGAACCTGATACGAGAGCTTTCGGGAGCGGTGTATTTGACCATGAAGTCAAATTTTCCACTTGGTTGTCCCAAGGTGTCCCACACTTCTTTGGAACTGGAGGAGTCATCCCTCTCGATGACGTTGACCTCAGGAAAAGCATAGTTGATGAATTCTAGTCCTGCAAACGTTGCGAATTCATCTTCATGTTGAGTAGTTTCGAAATGACCTGAGTGTTGATCCCATGACATGGTGGGGACACAGGTATTCTGTTCAATGATGCTTAGCTGAGTTTCATTACTCGGCTGACTTTCTTGCCCCAAGTTTCCTGGGTAAGGCTGCCACATTGGCAGACCATCCATTGGGCCATAGTAGTTGTAGTCAAAATTGTCTTCCATCAGAGTGTCTTCCTCTAATGAATTTGGCGGAGCACGGCATCCTTCCGGATCACAATCTCCGTAGATCATTTCGACATCTGATCTTGGTATAAATCTCGGACTTTCTATAGGAAAGCAAAAAGGCATAGACACCTCTTCCTGAGACATATAGCCGTCCTTGTTAAGGTAGGACTTCCATTCTTCATCTGTGTCAGAGGGATCTTCCTCATTGATAGCATGAACTGTCTGAGACACTGGGTGAAGAAAACCTCCACTGTGGAAGAAGTTTTGAAGGGGATGAAGACTTTCATCGTTGGCGGCTGTCTGGGTACAGGTTGCAGAAAAACCAAGACCCTTCTTTGTTTTATTGTCAATAGGAATGACAAGCCGTCCCCTTCCTATCGTATCGGTACTCTCGACCGCTTTGATAGCATCTTTGTATGAAGAAATTGAAGTTCCTTCTTCGGATTGATCGTTCTTGCTCACCGATAGTGCTTGGAACTGAGTTCCAATAACCTCCTCGGGTTCCACACAAGTAGATGATGATAGGTTACTCACAAGCAAGGCTTGTTCCCCACAAACCGTGACAAGTTGATCGTTCTTGACGAACTTTAGCTTTTGATGGAGGGTTGAAGTAACCGCTCCAGCCTGATGTATCCAAGGTCTTCCTAATAAACAACTATATGTTGCTCGGATGTCCATGACCTGGAAAGTGATTTGGAAAATGTGAGGACCAATAGTTATGGGAAGATCAACTTCGCCAATAACTGTTTTTCTGGATCCGTCGAATGCTTTGACGACGACCTCGCTGACTCTCATCGGAGGGCCCTTAAATGATAATTGCGTCAAAGTGGACTTCGGCATAACATTCAGGGCTGACCCTGTGTCTACCAGTACATTGGCTAAAGCATCGCCCTGGCAGTTAACTGTAATGTTGAGCGCCATGTTATGACGACGACCCTCTTCAGGTAATTCCTCATCACTAAATCCCAAATTATTGCAGGAAGTGATGTTAGAGACAATGCTATTGAATTGTCTGATTGTTACATCCTGTTCCACAAAGGCTTGCTCCAAGACTTTCTGTAGAGCCTCTCTGTGTGCTTCTGAACTGAGTAACAGTGATAATACTGAGATCTTTGAAGGAGTCTGTAACAGTTGATCAACAATGTTATATTCACTCCTTTGGATGAGCTTTAGCATCTCATCCTTGTCTTTTGAAAAGTCAGGATTACCAGATTGACTGACTGGTGGATCAGGAATTTCCGCCTGAAGTTCCTTTTCTTTGTTGGATTCTCCAACCCCTCGGTTGAAGATTCGACCGCTCCGCGTTACACGACTGATGTCTGCAATATTCATGATGGAGGGTAATGGAATTTCCTTTCCATTCTCGATTATTGTTGCACCGTATTTGTAAGGGATTGCCTTAGCTGATTCATACGGTAGTGGCCCCGGTAGATAGATGACTATGGGAACCTTCTGATTTTTCTGACCATCATAAGTAATCTCGATCCGTTCCTGGTTGGGAACTTTAGATTCGTCAAGTAGAGGAATGATGGCAAAAACATCCCTGGTCCTATGATGACCCGAGATTGTGACAACATTCTCAACTTGCTCGACAAGGTAGTTCGGCGACCAAATGATGGGTCCGGAACCTGGATATGGACGAATTTCTCCATGATCGACCTGACCCTGAAGAACTGTTCTCACAAGGTAACACCCTTGGTTACTTTCCGAACAGACGCTACAACTGTCATAGTTGTGTGGTGGCACCTGGCCACGCCCACTTTGAATACAATGTAACCTCACTAGGTTACCTTCCATTGATCGGACATCCTGACTTTGATGATGAGTAGGATTCCTGTTATTGATACTAATCTGCTGAGTATCTGCGTCCATATAGATTGGCATCCACCAGTGATTTAACATGTGCTGAAGTGCCTCCTGGACAAGGGTACAACCTCGATAGTTTTCGCAACCCGCTTTACAGTTTTGATAGTCATGTGATATTAAGAATCCAAGTCGGACCTGCTCAGCATGTAACTCTACCAGGTTGGTATCCATTACGCGGATGTCGAAGATCTGAACCATATTGATCTGATAAGAGTTCCTATCATGGTAGTCTTGGATCCATCCAAGATCCATCTGACGCTGGAGGGCCTCTTGTATGAAAGAGCATCCCTGTTTGTTTACCGAGCAAATCAGACAGGAACTGTAATCGTGCCGCGGAAGATTATGATACTGGATTTGCCTTGAGTACATCGCCACCAAGTTGACATTCATCGCACGGATGTCGTGGTTTTGAATGACGTTGGAATTCGTGTAAACCATGTTAACTCCACGAACTCGGTGCTCTTGGATCCATCCAAGATCCATTTGTTCCTGTAGAGCTGATTGCACTACCGAACATCCTTGGTTATCTTTAGAGCAGATATCACACTGGTGACAATTATGAGGTGGCACATGGCCATATCCACTCTGTCTACAATGCATCTTGACCAGATTGGTCTTTAACAAGAGTACATCGTGAATTTGATAGACATTGTTAGTCTCTTTCTCAATCAGATTGACTGCAGCTTTCTCGTGTTGAGGCAGCGGGTTCGTAAGAACATTAGGATTCGTATCTTTGAAAGATAAGAGCCCGCTCCTAACAAGCTTTTGCACGTCGGATTTGAAATTGAGACAAGTCTCAATGTTATGCCCTGAACCTCCTTGATGATAAGGGCAAGTCTGATCCGCTTTGAACCAAAAAGGCGGATTTTCCGGAACTGAAAAGGGAGACTTAGTCTGAATGTGCCCCTTAGCCAGCAGTAACGGAAACAGCTCTGCGTACGTTACGGGTATAGGATCAAATCCTGGCGGCCGTATTGTACGGTTGTTGTTATATGGAGGACGAGCCTGCTGAAGGGGCTGTTGTGTCCTTTGTTGGTTAGGTTGGCTCTGCGCAACCTGAGGTTGATACATAGGAACATGCACGGGGCTGATAGCAGGAGTAACAGCTGCTACTGGCTGATAACGATGCCTTTGCTTTCCGAGAGAGATATTCCCAATATCTTGCTCTTTTTTCTTAGGGAGAGCACTACCGTATTTTTTAGTATCGCTCGTCGATCCAGTGTCTTTTACCAAATGTCCTTCTCGGACGGCTTCCTCAAGACGTACGCCCATGCCGACCATTTCAGTGAAATCACTGGGCGCACTGGAAACCATTCGGTCATAGTAAAATGAGCTTAAGGTCTTTAAGAAGATTTTTGTCATCTCTTTTTCCTCAAGAGGTGGACAAATTTGAGCGGCAATTTCACGCCACCTTTGAGCATACTCCTTAAAGGTTTCCTTGTCCTTTTGCGACATTGATCTGAGTTGATCTCTGTCGGGTGCCATGTCCAAATTGTACTTGTATTGTTGGACGAAGGCAGTACCAAGATCTCTGAATGTACTGATCGTAGTACGGTTTAAACCCATGTACCATTTGAGTGCGACACCGGTTAAACTATCCTGGAAGTAGTGAATCAGCAGGTCCTGATTCTCCGTCTGAGCTGACATCCGCCGAGCGTACATCACCAGATGGCTCTGAGGGCAAGAGTTACCCTTGTATTTTTCAAAGTCGGGCACTTGGAACTTGTGCGGGACTTTCACATTTGGGACCAAGCAGAGGTCTGCGGCGTCCTTTCCAAATAGATCCTGACCGCGAATGGCTTGCAGCTCTTTCTGCATTTCCAAGAACTGCTCCTGGAATTCATCCATTCTGTCAAACATAGTTTCCTTCTTACCAGAAGGTGTCTGTGGAATCTGTCCTTCCGGGACAGTGTGCACCACAAGGGGTGGTACCGTGACTACGGCAGTAAGTCTTGGCGCCTCCCGAAGTTTGTAACCTTCAGGAGTCTTGAGTATGCCCCTGGCATCTTCGCTTTCCCAAAGTTTGTAACCTTCAGGCCCAGCGGCTTCTGTTGCGATTCCCTGATCTTCAGTGATCGGCGGAACATATCCTTCCGGGATATAGTTAACAGGCATGCCCCAAGGACGATCTTTCGGCATCTGATACCTAGGATCATACTTTTCTATAATGGGCGTTGAGGTGATCTCCGAGATCACAGTTCTTTGTAGCTGAGCTTCTGCCATGGCTTGCATGTCGTTACGAAGCTTTCTCATATCCTCTCTCAGAGTGTCGATCTCTTCTTTCAACTCTCTGTTTTCTTCCTCAAGATCATCCATCTTTTTCTGAAGATTGGCCCGAGTATTATACGAATGAGACAGTTTGACTCTAGAATCGAGACACAAACGTGAGATTCGTAGGGAAGAAGAATACGCGATGTGAGAATGATGAATGCAATGATTATATTAATTGTTGTTAGGCTTAATTAAAATAAACTTCGACAATTAGATTGCAAATATCAAACAGTGGGGAAACCCCTTTTTATTGAAATTCAAAGGATTACAGAAATGGAAATACAGTAGATTACAAAGTGCAGAAACAGAAACCTAAACTAATGGGTCCCGAGTCCTCTTCTTTGACCGGGGCGCTTGGGCCGTTGTCGGGTTGTCATTCCTTTGCCAAGTGAAAGGAGTGAGCAAATTCCTTTGGTTATCTTGATTCTCTACAGCATGCTGCTCCAAAATTTCAATCAGAGCATCTTTCTCTTTCAGTAATTGTTATATTTGGATACATTCTACGTCGAGGGTGCGGTACTTGTTCTTCCAAGATCTTCTTTCCTTTTGAACTTTGTTGAGAGTAACCTGAAGCCTTTCAGTTTCCGTCATGAAGTACATGACAATTTCCCTCGGCGGAAGAATTCCGTAACGAGGATAAGGCATCTTTAGCTTGAGAGCTCTAGTTTGTACCCAATGGAGATAAGGCTCCACCGAGACACAGTCCGGTTTTCCCAGAGACTCTCGTCCTTTCTTATGAACCTGTTTCCAAGCTTGCACTATTTCCATCTTTAGTGCTCTGTCATTTTCTCCTTCTTTGAAGAAAAGACCTTCCAGATGAACACCCAGTGGGATGTGTCTCATCGGGTATCCAAATTGACGAAGAACCAATATCGGATGATAGTTGATTCCTCCTTTAGTTCCTATGAGGGGTACGCTGGGGAAGTTTCCACAACGGTCAATGATTCTGATTCCCTCATAAATCCTATTACACCAATCTATATCAGAGTTGGTAAGAGACATGATCTTCTGCGACCAACGTAAGACACTCTTGCAATCCCAAAAAGCAGCAGACTTGGGCAAGTGAGAGATAAACCATTTGTAAAGCAGAGGTACACAGCATGTGATCTCCCCTCCGCTGTACAAATTTCCCAAGTGTACAGAATGATACGCATCCGCAAGCAAAGTCGGCACATGGTTTCCAATGAGAAAAACCTTAATAGCATTGATATCGACGAAGTTATTGATGCTGGGAAACAAAAATAACCCGTAGGTGAGCAAGACAAAGATGCTTTCAAAAGCAGTCCCGTTCCCTATACTAGCGAAGTATAGAGCCTTCTTTGTCAAGAACTGGGCTGGCAAACCTTGGGTGCCACCCTTAGTGGTCATGTGAGTCCGGACCTCAGACTCGTCCAAATGAATTGCTATTGCAATAGTCTGATTCTTTGGAATTTCTTCCAGTCCAGAAAATGGAGCTCGATCAGTGATATGTAAATCAATCAGATGAGAATACTCCTCCAGCGTTGGTGATAGCTGGTAATCCGGGAATGTGAAACAATGATAAACTGGATCGTAGAATTGAATGAGCGCGTCCATGATCCCCTTAATCACATGGACTCTTAACAGTGGTAGCAAACCACCGTGCTTGGCTCTGAAAGCCTCTGGGTTAACGATCATCCTCGCTAACTTTCTCAAACCCCCTAGTTTTGGAACCTTGAAGGTATACTGGTGAGTTCTCCTTCTACCGAAATCCATTAATGCAATCTTTTTTCTCTGATATTTGCAATCACTACTTAGGTTAATTTGAAAAACAGAGAGACTAGAAGAGAAAGTTTTTTGAATGTTTTAATGTTTTATTAAATGAATGCATGAATGCAACACACAAAAACATAGAAAAAACATGGGGTCAAAGGGTCGTTGTCATGAAGTCAAGGCTCTACCCATCCCCAAAGGTTTATACTAGGGTGATTTTTGTACCTGTACTCATTATCATCAGCTCCTCCCAGGAAAGCAAAACAACAAGCGGATCGCCAGCGAGTTGTGTGCAATCTTAGAGTAAGTGCCATTCACCGAGAATAGATCCCCAGCCTCAAATGAGGGTAGTATCGTGTAACAACTATTTTCGATAGTTTCCGCACTACAAAAGGGTTTGGCTCCTCAGCTTCTCAGACTTAACAACCGGCCCATTGGCTATAAGAGTGAATGGGTTGCGTTGGTCAGCCTCCACTGAGGTTGATGGTCGACCCCGTCGCCATCACTTATCTTAAGTGTATACTCATTCTCACCACATGCGGCATCACACGCATTCCCAGTAGTAGAAAAATAAACACGTATAGCAATTAGGAAAAGCAGTATATATATTTGTCCTAATCATCCTAGACTTATAAAGCTACGATTCTTAAGTTCCTGACAGAAATGGGTTCCCCGGCGGAAGCCCCAATCTGTGGTTCCCTGCCTAAGAGATGGACCAGCATAGGTCAATCTTTCTCCTCAGCAGAGTTCCCATTTTCCGTGGAAAACGGGGATGATGCCCTAAGGCAGAAAAGGAGACTCCCCAGCAGAGTCGCCATTTTACAAGGAAAACAGACAGAAAGAAAAACAAGGGCCCCACGGTGGACGCCATTTTTCTGTGAAAAATGGGGACGACCGTGCCTAGATCTAATTTTGAACGGCCCCACGGTGGGCGCCACTTTTCTGTAGCGAGCGATTTTGGACGCGGTTCTTAAGCGCTGGTCGCTCTCTGCGGTTTGAGCTTAAACTACAGGTCGATTCATTTTTTATCCTATTATGAGCTGAATAAGGAAGGGAAATAGATGTCTCCAATTAACCCTGCTTTGCATACTGAGTTTAAACAGCGGTCTGTTAGGTTACGAATGCTATCAATGTGGGGGGCCTTTGTACTGGTTATTTGTATTTTCGCCAATACGGTTTTCTTTCTTTCTAGGACTTTCTAGCGGGGAACAAGGATTAGGATGTTAGGACTGGTGCTTTTGAATTACTGCTTTTGATTGACAAAGATATGGGATTTGGGTTTTTTGTTGATTGCGCTCGCTAAGATCTTTTCTTTCGATCTTATGCCTACGTATTCCCGTTTACCGAAACAGGGAAATCAGAGCGTTCGTAGTTCCTCCTATTCTATGGGAGGAAAGGGGTGTTTTGGTGTCTTGTTCAAAGCCCAAGACATGAAGCGAAAGGTGATTTGTATCTTGTTCGAAGCCCAAGATGTGAAGCTGAAAGGTCTATTTGTGTCTTGTTCAAAGCCCAAGACGTGAAGCTGAAAGACCTCGACTTTAGAGAGAATTTGTCATCTCTAAAGAGGGGAGAAGGAGAATTACTTTAACTGGGATACGCGGATCCGAGCAATGCCATAATTTCGAAGAAAGGGTTTTAACCTGAAGGAGAAGACTTTAACTCAGTGTAGAGCAATGCCATCTTTCCTTAGGAATTTCTCATGCTAAAAGAGGGACAGTGGCATAGATGTAGATGATCCAGAGGCTTGCCGCTTACAGCGATTAGATGAAGGGAAAGGAGTTGTTGATGTTTGTGTACTGCGAACGAGGCACAACTTTGATGCTAAAAGGTCGATTGGATCAACCAGTGGTTTTCTTATACAAAGCCTAAGAGGAGGCTAATTTCCGCTAGGAAAATCATTATACAAAGCCTAAGAGGAGGCTATTTTGTGTCTCGTACAAAGCCCGAGAGAGAGGCTAAAGGTTTTTGACCCAGTGGGGCATATCGTTATACAAAGCCTAAGAGGAGGCTAGCAAAGAGTTGACTCAGTTGGAGAATCTTTTATACTCAGTAATAGAGTGTTTTTGTATCTCGTACAAAGCTCGAGAGAGAGGCGAAAAGGTTTTTTTGACTCCACTGGGGAGAATTTTGGTATCTCGTACGAAGCCCGAGATGGAGGCTATTGTAACTGTTTCAGTTGAGTGACAGATCCAATATACTGATTTAAAAGAGAAAATCAGTTCTTATATGAGCAACACTGCACACAGGGATTTGATTTGAGGATCGGGGATATTTCATTCTCTTTAAGGAAACGGGAAATCCAAAGGGTATTGAGACTATCCGAGTCTACGGGTTTCCTTCCTATTTAACGAAGGGTGCTTGAGAATGTCTTTGAGACTCAAGGAAGTTAGACTGTCCGTGTCTAGAGTTTTATCTTTTGTACTATGCTTCGAGAAACAGTAGTAGACTCTATGAAAGGACTGTTCTATGAGGATGACTAGGTTCTGTTCCTATACCTCTAGGAGGTCGTCGGGACAATTTGTACGAAGCCCAAGAGGAGGCTGGAAACTTTTAAGAAGCCGACGGGTCCTTGTACGAAGCCCAAGAAGAGGCTATCATTCCCGGAGGAAGAGATCATTATACGAAGCCTAAGAGGAGGCTGTGAATACTTCTAAGAAGCCGACGGGTCCTTGAATAATGCCCAAGAGGAGGCCGATGCTTTTAAGAAGCCTGTGGGTCTATCATCTCCTTTCCATTAGGAGAGATAACTCTTTTAAAGATGAAAACCACTGGTAAACGTGCGAGGTTTACTATCCAGCGACTTTTAACTTTGAAAGAGGGTTCCTTAGTTAAGGTCCAAGATTATGACCGTAGTGGGTACCCAAACCCCGAGACATTCAAGGCAAGCTATCCACAAGGAATAGATCAAGTCAGGAAAGTTCGAGAATTGGGAAGAAACTCAAAGATGCCATTCACGGAGAATACATTCATCTTGGGGAGTAGAGCTTCTTGACGATTCCTAAGGAGGACAGCCGAAGAGAAGACTGTATCTGGTGCTCCTATTGTTGATCTAGGCGTCTATTTCTACGAATAAGTGAAACGGCGTCACCTAGTTCTAGACGTAGTTGTCGGGGAAACTCGAAATATCTATACTATTATTACACAGTAGATATGAGTTTATGAAAGAAGACTTACAGTGAAACAGCCCCACAATACAGTTTATAATATGAAAGCAGTAAATGAAAGCGATAATCACTTACTCGGTTGTAGTGCTTCCATGCTGTTTGGTTAGTTGTTCAACAAAGAAAGATTGAAAATAACAGTATATTCAAAATCAAAGGAGAAAGTGCTTTGAAAAAGAAAGATCTGGGGCTTACAGCTCAAGGAGAGGCCCAGGGTTTTATCAGTGAGCGCACTGTTTGAATTTGTACAGAGGGACTTATACAAGTGACTGGGGCCCAAAAAGATTTTCTGTACAAAGGGATGGGTCTTACACTCTCTCAAGAGGCCCAAAAAGGTTTAAAGAAAAAGAGTGGGGCTTATAACACGAGGGTAGGCCCAGATGGTTTTTATTTTTTAAACGGGCGACGATCACGCCGTTTACTTGTACAGAGGGACTTATACAATGAGTGAGGCCCAAAAAGTTTTTGTACAAGGGGGGATGGGTCTTACACTCTCTCAAGAGGCCCAAAGTTTTGAGATGAATAAATGGGTCTTACTACTCGAGGGTAGGCCCAGATGATTTTTGAAAAGGCGACGATCGCGCCGTTTGTTTTTTGACGGTATCGGGACTTATACAATAAGTGAGGCCCAAAGATGATTTGGTCAAAAAAAGGATTGGGTCTTACACTCTAATAGAGGCCCAAAGTGTTTTGAAAATGATTTATGAGGGTTGAATTAATCCAAAACCCTAATTTGTTTTCAAAATGTATTTAATTGAATAAAAATTCAATTAAAATGATCAAAAATTGTTTAACACATGGAAAACAAATTGTGATCTTGGATTAATGCTTCAAAAATTAAGTATTGACCTACAAAATAATTAGAAAGCATTAAAAGTTGCAAAATCAATGTAGAAAAAATATTTAAAATGCCAAAAACAATCAAAATATTAATTCTTTACAAAAATATCAATTATATGAAATAAATAATATTTTTGGGATTTTTTGATAAAATAAAATATTTTAACATTTTTGTGAATTATTAAAAAAAGAATCAACTCAAAATCATTAAAACTCGGAGAGAAATTAATTTTTGAATCAATTAAACAAAATCACAAAATTCAAATATTTGAATTTGAAAAAAAGGCGCCAAGAACAAGCTGAAGAACACGCGCGTGTTCTTGGTTTCTCAGATTTGCGTTTTCTATCCAATCTCCATGAATACGTAATCATATCATGCAATCCACATATCATTATGCTCGTCTCAACCTCACGATCATGTCTATGTACTTTAATTTCATTTAAATTAAACATACAACAAGAAATCACGAAGAAACCTCAAGAACCCTAATTTCTGCATGAAGGCTAGGATTTTTGATACACGATTCAAATAATGCAATTAATTGAGGGAAAACATTCCATGCATGATTATGAACATATGGCCAAATTATTGTGCGAGGAAATATGCATAGATTGAGAGATGACCAAGTATGTGCTTACCTCCAAGCCGTGACAGCAAGTTCAAAGTGATTTTTGATTTGGAGGTGTTACAGATGAGTTGTGATGATCTGGACAGCTTCCCTACACCCTATGGATTGTGTTTGGATGGTTGGACTTGATTGAAATTGGCTGGATCATTTTGTGGTACCTCAGCTGCACCTTGTTTGAAAATTTGAGCAACCAGCTGGTGATTTCATGAAATTGATGTTTCAGAAGTTATGTGAGTGTTTGATCAGCTCATATGTGATGTATGTGAGGTGTGTGAGTGATTGGTTTGTGCAGAATTGCTCTCAAACTCAAAACCCGATAGCTACCTTGCTAAGAAAGGCATTTTTGTCAAGAGAAAGAGATTTTGAGGAAAGCATCTGTTAGATGGCTTTGGTGTACTTAAACTGACCACAATTGAGCTCTATTTATAGTAGAGCAAGTTTGTTTTGCAAGGAATAGTGCATGGCAGCTGGTAAGTAGGTTTGGCCAATGTTGGCAAATGAAAATCCAAGTCTCCTCTAGCCATTGACTAGAGGTTAGGGCACAGAGCTTTGGTCCCCTTGGTCTTGGATAAGTCTTGACTGATTTCAGATGAGAATGGCTCAGTCCATGCCACCTTGATGGTTCCATTGAATGCCTCATTCCAAATTTGAAGTCTTGTCCCTATTTTGGCAACTCTAGGTTCAACATGTTATTCCTTGTTCCTTGGACCTTGGAGGCTTGGCTCAGTGATTGTCCCTTTTAGATTCAATCCTCTGAGGTGTCCAAGTGGATTGGAGCAATTGAAATTGGCTGATTTTGGCAAATCGAGCCAAAATGCAAATTCTGCCTTGCCTTGACAGATTTCAGCAAGGCAACTTGGCAATGTTGTATCTCATGGTGTAGGTTGAATTTGGCAATGTTCTTGGCCATTTTGGAAAGCTCTTACATGATACAACAACTGTTTGAACAAGTTTGGTTTTGATCTCTTTTGATTCCAAGTGAAAAATTCCCCTACATTTGGCAAAAAGTGAAGGCAAATTCTGACTTAGTGAAAATTTCACTAAGTGTTGGAAAAAGTGACATTTTCACTTTTCAGCCACTTTGATCACTCCATAACTCAAAATCCTTAATGAATTGGAATGACTTGTAGTTGAAGTTTTTGTAGGTGATAATGAGGGCTACAAATCCATCTTTGGATGAGAAAAAATGGCCTTGTGGTTTAGGAGTTATGGTCCTCCAAAGTTGGTACCTTTGCCACTTTATTTTTAACTTAGAAAAATTTCTAAGTTTTATGGTTACCCCTTTTACAAGTTATCTCACTTTTCTTGATTTTTCTTGATGAATGATGATTCAAATCATACATTAACATCATTTTAGGGTTAAAAATCCATTTTGGTGAAAAATCTCAAAAAGTCAAAGTTGACTTTTGTGCACAGTTGACTTTTTATCAGATGAATTCCAAACTGTGCAATTCTTCAGGAAATCATGTCCTTGACCTAAATCAAACTTGATGGACATGTTCCATGGGTGTCATAGGGTATATTCAATCATGTATTAGGGTTTGGGAGCATGTCCAGGTCAAAAGTCAAAGTTACAGTTGACTTTTCCCTTAAAACCCTAATTGTGGTGCAGATGAAAATGAGACTTGTTGCTCAAGCTTCTTGGATCAATCCATTGTTCCAAATGGATCAATATGGTGTATTAAAGACCCTCAAATCATCTCTTGAGGTCTTGGCTCATGGTTTGTCCCAAAAGTCAACTTAGGGGTGAATTAGGTCAAGAAACCCTAATTCCTGATTTTTGATGAATGCATCCCCTGAGGCAAAATTGACTTGATGCATGGGTTCATGAGGTTCCATGAAGCATATTAGGTCATGTTTTGGATCATTGCCTTGTGCCCAAATGAAAATTTCCATCTGGAGGCCCTGGTCGACCAAAATCCTAATTTGGTGACACTGTCGATCTTGAGACTCGATCCACCTAGAAGGGAGCAGCCTTGTGCTTAATCCTTGAAGTAGGAGTCCTTTTTGATCCATTGTGGATGTTTAAGAGATTAGACAAGTTGAAGATCATGTCATTTCTTGATTGATCCTTTGTCTAAGCACTCAGAGAGGGCTTGAAACCCTAATTTTGATTGTATTGGATGCTCACCCATCTTTGGGGAGACTAATGAAGCATGATGGTTCATCCATATTGTGATGATGATTTTCACAATGATGGGAAATCTAAGTGGTCAAAATTTGGGGTATTACACTTGGGAGCTTGGTTATAAATCTACCATCATGGAGTCTGACTCTTAAGCAACTTTGGATCTGATTGCGAATACTTAACAAAATGACTTTCATCCATATGCAACATTACTCACTCTCATTAAAAAGCTCACTTCACGTCCTTGGGGTATCTTCTTTGTTCATACATAGAGAGAAGGGAACAAATGCGCTGATTGGTTGGCCAAATTTAGTGCTACTAATGTTGACTCTCTCAAAATAGAACAAAAGGTGAATCAAGACAAAAACTTGTTACCTCCCTTGGTCTCAGTTTTGCGCTGGCGGAGGCACAACGACACGGCGGCAGAATCTGCGCATTCGGATCCTGCTCCAGCACTTACGCGTCCATGAATCGGCCTCAGGAACACAACAGAGAATGAAGCTCGAGTGATATGCGACGACATCTCCGTAACAGCGTCGACGCAAACAGATCTGGAGATTTAGAAGACGAAACGGTGCTATGAATGCAAGTGAGAAAAGATGAGAGAGATTTATGACTTAAGGTTCTGGTGATGCCTTTCCTTCTTCATTCGATCCAACTTTTCTTTTCCTCTCACTCGTTTATGCTCCTCTCACGCGAGCTTTGCGATGAACAGGTCCGTGTATGGTTGTCTTGCGGTGGCGTTTTGTCGGCGATAAAAGGAGGATCAGAGGGAACTTGAGGTTGCGTTGTTATGGGTTTCTTTTGCAGGTGAAGGGCAAGTTGTTATGCGTTGATGATTCGTTGTTGTTATGGTAACGGGGAGGAACACGTTTGTTGATGTTGTTTGCAGCGGATTCGAAAGAGATTGTTATAAACTCTGTTTTGATTTACAGGAACTTGTTGATTTTTTATTGTGGTGTTATGTGTAGAAGATGAAGGTAGGAAGATGGTGAATGATGTCTGTGGTTTTCCCAAAGAAGAACAAGGTTCCCCTCCAGTTTTGTAACAGGGTTGTTCTCTCTTTTTACTTCTGTTTGTTGTGTTTGGATAATGTGACTTGAAGATGATTTTTGAGAAGCTTAAATTGAAGGTTTGCTGTGAAAGTTTATTTCTCTGATGAAGAAAATGAGAAGCAGTGTTTGAAGGTGAGTTTTCTTTTTTGAATCTCCTTCTCCGCATTTTTCTCCCGTTCCTCTGTTCTCTCCCTCTTTTTTTTCAATGTTTCCTCTTGTTTCTTTTTAAACCAAATTCAAAACTTTGTTGTTTTTTTTTTTTTAAATATGCTTGTTGTTGAATTGTTATTGTCAATGCTCAGGTTTTCAGGCTGTTGTTGATGCAGGTCTGCAGGTTTCAAATTTGGTGTAAAGTTTTGCTTGTAGCAAGGTTTTTGTCTTGGGTTGTGCAGCTGTTGTGTAAAAATTGTTTTCACAGGTTCAGCAGGTAGTTATTTGTGGCATGGTTTTTGTGTAGCGAAAAAAGTAGCAGGTTTGGTCTTGGAATAATTGGCGTAAAGATTTTGAAGTAGCAAGTTGGTGTAGCATATTTTTTTGGTTTTGTAGCAGGATATTGCGCATGGCTTTGGGGCTGGTGTGTATGTGGAGTCACTATTTTGTACGATTTATAGAAACTTGTTCAGCCTGTAGTGAAGAAAGAAGTATTATTTATTTTTTTTGAATTTTGTTGTAATATGGTGGGTTATAGTATAATAATGATAGATGGGCCTTAAAAAAAGCAATGGGCTTGATGAACTTTAATTATTTGTAGCATTTTTAGATGAAACTAATGAACTATCCTTTTTTTTTTAATTAAAATGGATATAAAAGAAAAAAGGAAAGAAAGGATTTCCATGAAATGGATATTGTTGGAAAAAGGATATGAATGGCATGGATAATGGGTAATTGAATATGACTTGAATCAAGAATTGGGATAAAACAAAAAAATGGTGTTAATGGGTTTATTTGGATTTATGGTTTGTGATTGAAAAAAAAGAATTTGGATAAAGATGACTTAATGGATTTGAAATGGATTGGATGTGGATAATTAGATATTAATGGAAAATGAATGATGAAAAGATAAAACAAGGTAATTGGATTTAAATGAAAAATTGATATTTGGAAATGGATAGTAAATAGATAAGGAAATGAATTTTGATAAATTGGAATGAATTGGTTATTGAAATGAATTAAAGCATGGAAACCCAAAATTGAAGTGGAATTGAATAGAAATAAAAATGGAACTTGGATTGGATAGAATCTGGATAGAATCGGCCACGAGTCAATCTCTGCATCAATCTTCTAAAACTTGTCACTTGCATTACTGATTGAAAAGAACAACTTATATATGATTCTCCACCATGCACCATCTGAACACGGCCTGATAAATGGATTCACACACAGGCAACCTGCATTGAGACTTCAGACACAACCCCTTGAACCAACCACACCCAGGCCTTGATCTTGAAACAAACTTTGTCTAACTGAACCTCAAACACTACAACAACCAGAAGCGAAATATTTCTTGAATTTTCTGAATAACGGTTAATGGATGGATGTACAGATGAAAAGTAATACACAGGTAGGACAAATTTGGGGTATGACAGATGCCCATATCTAATTGTCTTAAACCTGCGAGAATGAACTAGTGCAATGCATTCATTTTTAGGGTAGAAGGCAATTAGATATAAGAAGACCCCAAAATTTGTCCGACAAAAGATAAAGTGCCATAGAGTAAGAGTTGACAGAATGAGATAACGGAGTTCAAACTGAACAAAATAACTTGAGATCCTTTGGGTGGTCGAAGCAGTCCCTTATCCAATAAGGTTCTCCGATGATGCCAAAGCAGCATCTCTGAAGGCAGAAGATTCTCTGGGTCGTCGAAGCAGTCCCTTGTCCATTAAGGTTCCTCGACGATACCAAAGCAGTATCTTTGGAAGCAGAAGATTCTCTAGAACATTGAAGCAGTACCTTATCCGTTAAGGTTCCTCAACGATACCAAAGCAGTATCTTTGAAGTAGAAGATTCTCTGGGTCGGCGAAGCAGTCCCTTATCCGTTAAGGTTCCTCAATGATACCAAAGCAGTATCTCTGAAGGCAGACGATTCTCTGGGTCATCGAAGCAGTCCCTTATCCGTTAAGGTTCTTCGATGATACCAAAGTAGTATCTCTGAAGGCAGGAGATTCTCTGGGTCGTCGAAGCAGTCCCTTATCCGTTAAAGTTCTTCGATGATACCAAAGCAGTATCTCTGAAGGCATGAGATTCTCTGGGTTGTCGAAGTAGTCCCTTATCCATTAAGGTTCTTCGATGATACCAAAGCAGTATCTCTGAAGGCATGAGATTCTCTAGGTTGTCGAAGCAGTCCCTTATCCATTAAGGGTCTTCGATGATACCAAAGCAGTATCTCTGAAGGCAGACGATTCTTTGGGTCGTCGAAGCAGTCCCTTATCCATTAAGGTTCCTCGATGATACCAAAGCAGTATCTCTGAAGGCAGACGATTCTCTGGGTCATCGAAGCAGTCCCTTATCCATTAAGGTTCCTCGATGATACCAAAGCAGTATCTCTGTGGTAAATTTGTTGTGGAATAATTGAGCAAGATTCCTGTTGGAGGAAATGTGCTGGCTCTGTAGGGGAAAGCTCACAAGAAACTTTTTAGGGTAACCTCTGCTTAGGGAGCACTGACAACTGCTGTTGAGGATTGTCATTATCAATTGCATGGTTGAAGAATGACTTGCTGGGGAAAAGAATTCCTTGAGTACGTGCGGGGTATCAACTCTTTTCAGAGAAATACTGCTGACTTTGAAGAAGGACTGGCTTTGATGCCTGCCAACTGATCCTGAATCCCGTTATGCTATGTTGCTGAGGATGGATATGCCATGCATCGCACGATGCACTGAAACACCTACTAAAATGCAACTGCTAGGGAAACTAATGCACGTATGAATGCGCAAGACTATGATAGTGCTTGATATGATTATGTAATGTTATGCTAGCATGCCATGCGCATGACGATGCAAATGATCGGGTGCGCTGGGGATAAGTTTCCTTGTCGAGGGTATCACCAGGGATTGAATTTGGTAATTGCCAAATGAAATTGGGCTTTGGTAATTTTGGTGTTATGAGGCTGCCAACGACGGTGGACTTTTAAAGGTCGCCAATAAAGTATGGACTTTAAAGGATAGATTTGAAGGTGCCAACGAGTGTGGACTTTTGAGTAGTTGCCAATAAAGGATTGGACTTTGGGTCAAACTTCCAGACTAAAACTGGATTGGAGGATAGACTACTAGACGAGAACTGGTGTTTAAAGTTTTGTTTGTCAGATGAGAACTGACTTTTGGATATCCTACCAAACGAGAATTGGTGAGAAATGGGTATTCGCCAGACGATAAATGGGCCTTAAAAGATTTTCCAGATGAGAACTGGACCTTGAAAAGATTTGCCAGACGAGAACTGGACCTTGAAAATAATTTGCCAGACAAGAACTGGACCTTAAAGGATTTTCCAGACGGGAACTGGACCTTAAAAGATTTGCCAGACGAGAACTGGACCTTTTGATGTTTTGCCAGACGAGAACTGGACTTTAAAATGATTTGCCAGACGAGAACTGGACTTTTTGAATGATTGCCAGACGAGAACTTGGCCTTAAAATGTTTTGCCAGACGAGAACTGGACCTTGGATTGCCAAGCTAAGTTGGACTTTTGGGTTGCCAATAAAGTCGGACTTTTGGATTGATTTGCCAAATAAAATTAGACTTTTGTGTCAAATCTTGCGGTATCCGGCTTTGAGACGTCAAATCTTGTTGGAAGGTTAGGCTTGAGGTATGATACACATGTCTATGCAGCGAGCGAAGCGACATGACTGATGCATATGAATGATTTATGCAATGATATGAAGGTTTCCAATGATGCCCCAATAGAGGTTAAGATATGGATAGGTTCCCTATGCAGTAAGGTTTCTTGTTTGAAGGGCAAACAGTTATTTGTGGGGTGATAACATGATTCCCCGACACTCGTCTTGAACTCAAAGGTCACTTGACGGTGTTCGCTTGAGCAGATTGAAAACAACAGAGAGATATGCCTCTGTATGGCTCATCTTGCCCCAGTCTGGGCCTATGAAGAATTTTCCTTGACAGGAGATTGGAAGCAATTGTACCATGAGATGATCTTGAGATGGCTTGCCCCAAAATTCCAAGTCGTGAAAGGATTTGTCCTTGAAAGGAAGTTGGAAGCAGTTGTACCATGAGATGAACTCGGGATGGTTTGCCCCAGAATTCCAAGTTGTGAAAGGATTTCTCTTTGACAGGAAATTGGAAACAACTGTACCATGAGATGAACTCGAGATGGTTTGCCCCAGAATTCCAAGTCGTGAAAGGCTTCTTCCTTCATTGAATGACTCTTGAAGTATTTGGCTTCAAAGTACCCTTGAAGTAGCTTGCCGCAAAATGAGCATTGGAGCGACTTAACTTGTGTTGATTGAACATTAGAGGGGTTTTCCTTTAATCACAAGTACCTCTGGGTGGCCTGCCCCTGGTTGGTAGAGTCTTGAGATGATTCACCATGATCAACCTGTTCTTGGATGATTTGCCCCATTATCAACTAATGCTTCGGGGACTTGCTTTAAACTGACCGATTCCATAACCGTTGGATGTCAACACCCCTGTTCCATAGGGTTATGAGGTGTTGTTAGTTCAACTTTGTTGAATGATCTGGCTCTCTTAGATTGCTCCTTGTTGGAATTTCCTTGATGTCAAACACTGACTTGCAGTCAAAATTGTTCGCTCACAAATGGTAATTTTAATGCGATGCTCATGCAAGTTTTGAAAATCAGTCATTATTAGAATAATGTGATAGTGTGTGACAGATGGACCATTAGTCCAACGTGGTGCTGATGTAGCTGGTGTGAAAGATATAGCAAGAATATGACACCAATTCAGAAGATTAGCAAATCTTTAGGAGTCAGTTTACGCAACCTTGTTGTAGTATGATTTCATAATAAACCCTGCCTCAATTAGGTCTTTTAAGGGTTATAACGTGGTCTGATTCATGGTTATAGAAACAAAGGATATTAGGCCCAAAATCTGTTTTGTACCCACCCTTTCTTCGTGATGTTCTCCAGTCCTATGTTCAGTTAAATCTGCACATGTTCGTATTACAAAAGGGTTGACGGTTCAAGGTATGCTTGAAATGGAAGTCACCTTATTTTGTTTTGATGGGTGTCAGTGACCCTTTAATTTGACATGGTGGCCACTGAGTCTTATTTTGTTTTTGTTGAGGATTCGAAGACCCCTCTTGTTTTTGTTTGATCCCTATCTTTTGCATGGACTGATTTTGCTTTTCGAGTCCATCAGGGTTGCCTTGATTTTTGCCTAAGTCTCCCTTGAGGTGCTCGACTTAGCAGGCTTTTGTTGTTTTTTTTTATATATATTTTTTATTTTTGGAGGGTTGTGACTGCCATGTCATGGGTATTGATGAACAACCGTCATGTCTTTTGGATTTCGTTTTTGTGAGCTGAGTGCACAATCAGGTTAACTGAACACTACCCTGCCCCATGTTGAGTGTAAGGGTTTGAATGTCCGAAGGAAACTGCTACTTCTAGGCTCGAAGTAGATTACTAGGGACTAACTCCTTATCTCTCCAGTGTTTGGGGATTTGAAACAATGCCTGTACATCCTTGGTAGGATTCCATCCGAAAGCATACCGTCAACAATTATGGGTATTTTGTTTTCATCATCCTCCCTCCAATCTTTGCTAAACAAAAGTTTGATAAAGAGAGTGGACAAGGAGTATATGGAAGAATTTTGTTGTTTTTGTTTTTTGTATTTTTATTTTTTATATATAAGTGGAGAAAAATGAGCGAATGCGACATGATTAATTCAGAAAACGCATGAGCACATCATTAATATTACCATTTAAAACAACAATATTAAAAAACAAGTAGCATTTAACATAACTAAATTACAAATGCAAATGATAAATGTCCAATGGTTGTCGGTATCTGAGGAAGTCTTCCTGTCTGAACCACTGGCTTTAGGGGATGCCTCTTGAAGTCTTTGAACTCATTTGGGTGAGAAGCTGACGTGCACAACCAAGTTTCCTTCTGGAAATGATATGTGTTTGTTGTCAATCAACTGTTGCACCTTCGCTTGAAAAGCTTTGCAATCTTCAGTTGAATGCCCCATTGACCCAGCATGATATCCACAATGCGCATTGGGATCGTATCCCGGCGGGTATGGTTTTGGCAATGGCTTGATAGCTTTGGGCTCTACCAGTGAGTTTCGGACCAGATGCGGCAAAAGCTAACTGTACGACATAGGAACTAGGTGAAGAGGAGCAGTCCTTCTTTCCAAGTTGTTTCGAGGACAATGTTGATTCTGATGATGATTCTGATATCCTCGACCACGGGCTCGTTGATTTGCACGAGGAGAAATCATAGGTTTCTGGTATGACGCCCTAGGATTGACAGGTCACCCATAAGGATGATATGGCGCTGACAATGATAACTGCCGAGAAGCTGAAGGGCCATAAAGTCTTGCTGGTGTACCCTGAGAATACTCAATATTTGCTAGGACTGCATCATTATCCTCTTCCTCTTGGGGATTGCTGAAGGATTCAGTCTCACCAACTTGATTACTCGAGACGTTTTGGACTTGTTTAGCTTTGAGGTAACTTTGGATGCATTCTCCTACTATTATAAGGTCAGTGAAGCTTGAGAATGAACTGCTAGTCATTCTTTCAAGATAGGTGGCATGCAGACTGTCCAAGAACATGTCAATCAATTCTTTACCCAAGAGTGGTGGTTGTACCCTAGCTGCCAACTCTCTCCACCGCTGTGCATAGTCTTTAATGAATTCACTGCTCTTCTGAGATAGGCTTGGCAACTGCGTGCGACTGAGAGCCATGTCCAAATTGTACTCATATTACTTTAGGAAAGCGTTGGATAAGTCTTTCCATGATTGGATACAGCTTCTATCTAAATCCATGTACCAATTCAAAGATGCACCACTTAAACTGTCTTGGAAACAGTAAATCATCAACTTGTCGTCGCGGACATGGGAAGTCATCTTTCGGCAGAACATCACCAAATAACGCTTTGGGCAACTGAGACCAGTGTACTTCTCGAAGTTGGGTACTTCGAATTTCGGAGGAATTACCAAGTCTGGCACTAGGCACATATCAACAGCATCGAGCCTAGAAGTATCACGTGCTTTCATAGCTTGAACTTTCTCTTCGAGGGCACAAAACCTTTTCTCCATGGAATCAGTCAGCGACATCATCTGAGACTGAGCAGGGATGTTCACTCGTGGAGGATGATCACCAGGTAGACAATTATACAATGGGTTAGTCGATACAGCAAAACCTGAAGGGGGGTCAAAATCCCTCATCCCAACATGTTGAAAGCTATCCTCTGACATAACCATCACAACTTTCAAATTATCTATGCTCCTCTTATCTCTGCTTGAACTTGCTTCAAATGCTTTGCGGTTACCACAGGTTCAGTATGAGCGTCGGGAAATCAGCTGGCAGGAAATGGATAGAGGATCAGATGAGTTTGTTGGAAAATGATATGCTAATGTCATGAGTATGCAATGCAGGGTTCCAGGATCAAAACAACATCTGATTCTGAGAAAGGAGTTAGACATAGGATATCTCTGATAGCAGGACCCCCCACAGGTAGGTTCTAAACGGATAGGTGCCTAGAGTTATGGATATCTTTCAAAGACATTATAGCCATGACGAAGGAACATCAGACGATAATATCCTTGAAAGGATCTCGTCTAGGTGAGGTCTTCATTTCTTCCCCACGAGAAAGACTCCTCGGAGGTGTCCACTACACAACCATCGACACACGGGTTCTAAGTAGGGTTCTCAGAATCCTAGATCGAGGTCGAAAATATTACTGTCAGGAAGTAATACGTTCGAGGGATCTCATCTGATTGGGGCGTTCGCATTAACCCACAAAGAGTTAACACTACCAACCACCATGGATAAATGGGTTAATGGTCCTTGGGATCAATGACTCACTTCGAAAATATTACCGCCATGGCAAAGATTCACCACAACAATAATATCTCCAAGGGAATCTACTCCAAGCGGGGTTTTCGCTTCAACTCACGCGGAAGAGACCATGCAAGCCTACACTACACAACCACCATCCTAATCCTAGGGTTTTTCTCGACTCGGGTGTAGAGCCGTCTCACAAAGCACCAATGATCAGAGAACCCCAACAGTGTCATAAGAGATAACAATAGGATATAATAACAGTAAGCGAGCAAGTAGATAATGAATAATCAAACAGGCAAGCAAACAAGCAAGAGAAGATAAACAAACAAGCGGATCTAACACTCACTAATCGAGTCAAGTTAGGCTTGACTCTCTCTAGCATAGGGCAATGCAGATGTCCCCAGCAGAGTCGCCATCTGTCGTACCTTGAAAAATACGATCCTCGCGATGGACGCGGAAAAAAGACTGTTCGAAACAGAGTCGCCACCGAACTTTATTCATTCCAAGGAAGGGATAGGAAAATATCGATAAAACCTTTAAAGGATAAGAAAATGGTCATCGCAACCAAATTCGGGTTCGGGAGTCGGTTACGCAAGAGGGAAGGTATTAGCACCCTCTACGTCCGTTGTACTCAACGGGAACCTCTTGATTCGATTCGTGATAAAGTTAGCTAGGTTTGTTTGTTTTCTTCTAAGGTAAAATTGCTTTCTAAGGGGAAATGGGTAGTTTTTTATTAGGGTGCTCGGCAAGGATTAGAACCCTTGGGCCTACGTATTCCCTCGTGCAATGGGAAAGTCAGAGCATTCGTAGTTCGTGGGACTACGGTTGTTTGGTTAGTGTTTTTTATGTAGGCGCCAATTGTCCACACACGAGTAAGAGAACTCGCACCCAAACAATTAGGGAGAAAGGTTAAAGACTTGATCCCCCTTCTTTCACCTTTTAGAAATTTGTTTGAATATATGATTAAGTGTATTAAAGAGTTTGATTAAGAAAAGAGGATTTGATTTGTATGTGTTTTAGGGTTTCGGTCGCACGTGGGCGAGAAAAGGAGTTTTAGATGTTTTAGAGGTGACAATTGTTCACACACGAGTAAGAGAACTCGCACCCAAACAATTGAGGAGAAGGGCCAAAGACTCGACCACCCTCACTTCACCTTTTAGTAAAAATGTGTTTAGATATGGATTAAATGTTTTAATGATTGCTTAGAAAATGGTTTGAATGTCGTCGAGTTACAAGTGTTTTAGAGGCGTCAATTGTCCACACACGAGTAAGAGAACTCGCACCCAAACAATTGAGGAGAAAGACCAAAGACTTGGCCCCCCTCACATCACCTTTTAGAAAGTTGTTTGAATATATTATTAAGTATATTAAAGAGTTTGATTGAGAAAATGATTTGATTTGAACGTGTTTTAGGCGAACGAGAGTTTAGGTTGCATTCTAACTGCTAAACGTTGGCCTGTCTGCTCGCTAGGGGAGGCTGAAGCACTAGTTCATATGCGCGGAAGAAGGAACTAAACAATGTTCTTTTGAAAAGGTGTTTGAGTTATGGATCGCACGGGGGCGAGGAGAGAGAGTTTAACGCGTTAGATGTTTTAAAGGTGACAATTGTTCACACACGAGTAAGAGAACTCGCACCCAAACAATCGACAGATTAAAGTTTATGTTTTTTAGAAGTGTCAATTATCCACACACGAGTAAGAGAACTCGCACCCAAACAATTGAGGAGAAAGATCGAAAACTCCATCCCCCTCCTTTTCACCGTTTAAGAAATGATGTTTAAGTATGGTTTAAATGTATTGATTTGATTTGAAAAAGTGGCTCGATGTTGATCGAGGTTTGAATTTGCGTGCGAAATGGTTAAAGTATTTTTTAGAGAAGTCAATTGTTCGAGTGTGAAGAAGACTCCTCACACTCACACACTTAAAAAGAGGACTCGAAGGCTCCAGCCCAAGTATTCGGGAGAGAATAGAAGACTCTAAACTCTCTCTTTTTCGTCCAAGTAATTTGTGAAAATGTTTTGAGTATACTCGGGGTGCATTCACGTTTAAAACGGGTTTCAAAAACTAAATTGAACTCAAATTCCAAAATTACAACACATTATAATTTAGGCAATTAAAATAACCATTAGTCAATTAACAAATAAACAAATTATCAACTGAAATATTAATTCAAAATAATCTAAAACAAACCAAAAAAAAAAAAGATAGAAATAAGGTTTTAAACAATCAAAGAGGTGCAAAAAGTGAAAACAAGTTATAACAATAAAGAGTGTGGACCCAAGCCCATCACTAGAGCCCAATTTTATTATAATAACAAACCAGAAAATAATAAAAATACAAATAAAAAAAATATGGAGTTACTGCACGTGAAACAAAATAAATCCTAAGTCAATTCATGGTTTCTCAAAATAGAACAAAAGGTGAATCAAGACAAAAACTTGTTACCTCCCTTGGTCTCAGTTTTGCGCTGGCGGAGGCACAACGACACGGCGGCAGAATCTGCACATTCGAATCCAGCTCCAGCACTAACGCGTCCATGAATCGGCCTCAGGAACACAACAGAGAATGAAGCTCGAGTGATACGCGACGACATCTCCGTAACAGCGTCGACGCAAACGGATATGGAGATTTAGAAGAAGAAACGGTGCTATGAATGCAAGTGAGAAAAGATGAGAGAGATTTATTACTTAAGGTTCTGGTGATGCCTTTCCTTCTTCATTCGATCCAACTTTTCTTTTCCTCTCACTCGTTTATGCTCCTTTCACGCGAGCTTTGCGATGAACAGGTCCGCGTATGGTTGTCTTGCGGTGGCATTTTGCCGGCGATAAAAGGAGGATCAGAGGGAACTTGAGGTTGCGTTGTTATGGGTTTCTTTTGCAGGTGAAGGGCAAGTTGTTATGCGTTGATGATTCGTTGTTGTTATGGTTACGGGGAGGAACACGTTTGTTGATGTTGTTTGCAGCGGATTCGAAAGAGATTGTTATAAACTCTGTTTTGATTTACAGGAACTTGTTGATGGTGGAAAGTTGTTTGGTGGTGGTTCGATTTATGTTTGGTGGTGATGAAAAGGAATGGTTGTGGTGTTATGTGTAGAAGATGAAGGTAGAGAGATGGTGAATGGTGTCTGTGGTTTTCCCAAAGAAGAACAAGGTTCCCCTCCAGTTTTGTAACAGGTTTGTTCTCTCTTTTTACTTCTATTTGTTGTGTTTGGATAATGTTACTTGAAGATGATTTTTGAGAAGCTTAAATTGAAGGTTTGCTGTGAAAGTTTATTTCTCTGATGAAAAAAATGAGAAGCAGTGTTTGAAGGTGAGTTTTCTTTTTTGAATCTCCTTCTCCGCATTTTTCTCCCGTTCCTCTGTTCTCTCCCTCTTTTTTTTCAATGTTTCCTCTTGTTTCTTTTTAAACCAAATTCAAAACTTTGTTGTTTTTTTTTAAAAGATGCTTGTTGTTGAATTGTTGTTGTCAATGCTCAGGTTTTCAGGCTGTTGTTGATGCAGGTCTGCAGGTTTCAAATTTGGTGTAAAGTTTTGCTTGTAGCAAGGTTTTTGTCTTGGGTTGTGCAGCTGTTGTGTAAAAATTGTTTTCACAGGTTCAGCAGGTAGTTATTTGTGGCATGGTTTTTGTGTAGCGAAAAAAGTAGCAGGTTTGGTCTTGGAATAATTGGCGTAAAGATTTTGAAGTAGCAAGTTAGTGTAGCAGATTTTTTTGGTTTTGTAGCAGGATATTGCGCATGGCTTTGGGGCTGGTGTGTATGTGGAGTCACTATTTTGTACGATTTGCAGAAACTTGTTCAGTCTGTAGTGAAGAAAGAAGTATTATTTATTTTTTTTGAATTTTGTTGTAATATGGTGGGTTATAGTATAATAATGATAGATGGGCCTTAAAAAAGCAATGGGCTTGATGAACTTTAATTATTTGTAGCATTTTTGGATGAAACTAATGAACTATCCTTTTTTTTTAATTAAAATGGATATAAAAGAAAAAAGGAAAGAAAGGATTTCCATGAAATGGATATTGTTGGAAAAAGGATATGAATGACATGGATAATGGGTAATTGAATATGACTTGAATCAAGAATTGGGATAAAATAAAAAAATGGTGTTAATGGGTTTATTTGGATTTATGGTTTGTGATTGAAAAAAAAGAATTTGGATAAAGATGACTTAATGGATTTGAAATGGATTGGATGTGGATAATTAGATATTAATGGAAAATGAATGATGAAAAGATAAAACAAGGTAATTGGATTTAAATGAAAAATTGATATTTGGAAATGGATAGTAAATAGATAAGGAAATGAATTTTGATAAATTGGAATGAATGGATTGGTTATTGAAATGAATTAAAGCTTGGAAACCCAAAATTGAAGTGGAATTGAATAGAAATAAAAACGGAACTTGGATTGGATAGAAACTGGATAGAATCGGCCACGAGTCAATCTCTGCATCAATCTTCTAAAACTTGTCACTTGCATTACTGATTGAAAAGAACAACTTATATATGATTCTCCACCATGCACCATCTGAACACGGCCTGATAAATGGATTCACACATAGGCAACCTGCATTGAGACTTCAGACACAACCCCTTGAACCAACCACACCCAGGCCTTGATCTTGAAACAAACTTTGTCTAACTGAACCTCAAACACTACAACAACCAGAAGCGAAATATTTCTTGAATTTTCTGAATAACGGTTAATGGATGGATGTACAGATGAAAAGTAATACACAGGTAGGACAAATTTGGGGTATGACAGATGCCCCTATCTAATTGTCTTAAACCCGCGAGAATGAACTAGTGCAATGCGTTCATTTTTAGGGTAGAAGGTAATTAGATATAAGAAGACCCCAAAATTTGTCCGACAAAAGATAAAGTGCCATGGAGTAAGAGCTGATAGAATGAGATAACGGAGTTCAAACTGAACAAAATAACTTGAGATCCTTTGGGTGGTCGAAGCAGTCCCTTATCCAATAAGGTTCTCCGATGATGCCAAAGCAGCATCTCCGAAGGCAGAAGATTCTCTGGGTCGTCGAAGCAATCCCTTGTCCATTAAGGTTCCTCGACGATACCAAAGCAGTATCTTTGGAAGCAGAAGATTCTCTAGAACATTGAAGCAGTACCTTATCTGTTAAGATTCCTCAACGATACCAAAGCAGTATCTTTGAAGCAGAAGATTCTCTGGGTCGTCGAAGCAGTCCCTTGTCCATTAAGGTTCCTCGACGATACCGAAGCAGTATCTCTGAAGGCAGACGATTCTCTGGGTCGTCGAAGCAGTCCCTTATCCGTTAAGGTTCCTCGATGATACCAAAGCAGTATCTCTGAAGGCAGACGATTCTCTGGGTCGTCGAAGCAGTCCCTTGTCCGTTAAGGTTCTTTGATGATACCAAAGCAGTATCTCTGAAGGCATGAGATTCTCTGGGTTGTCGAAGCAGTCCCTTATCCGTTAAGGTTCTTCGATGATACCAAAGCAGTATCTCTGAAGGCATGAGATTCTCCGGGTTGTCGAAGCAGTCCCTTATCCATTAAGGTTCTTCGATGATACCAAAGCAGTATCTCTGAAGGCATGAGATTCTCTGGGTTGTCGAAGCAGTCCCTTATCCATTAAGGTTCTTCGATGATACCAAAGCAATATCGCTGAAGGCAGACGATTCTTCGGGTCGTCGAAGCAGTCCCTTATCCATTAAGGTTCCTCGATGATACCAAAGCAGTATCTCTGAAGGCAGGCGATTCTCTGGGTCGTCGAAGCAGTCCCTTATCCATTAAGGTTCCTCGATGATACCAAAGCAGTATCTCTGTGGTAAATTTGCTAAGGAATAATTGAGCAAGATTCCTGTTGGAGGAAATGTGTTGGCTCTGCAGGGGAAAGCTCACAAGAAACTTTTTAGGGTAACCTCTGCTTAGGGAGTACTGACAACAGCTGTTGAGGATTGTCATTATCAATTGCATGGTTGAAGAATGACTTGCTGGGGAAAAGAATTCCTTGAGTACGTGCGGGGTATCAACTCTTTTCAGAGAAATACTGCTGACTTTGAAGAAGGATTGGCTTAGATGCCTGCCAACTGATCCTGGATCCCGTTATGCCATGTTGCTGAGGATGGATATGCCATGCATCGCACGATGCACTGAAACACATACTAAAATGCAACTGCTAGGGAAACTAATGCACCTATGAATGCGCAAGACTATGATAGTGCGTGATATGATTATGTAATGTTATGCTAGCATGCCATGCGCATGACGATGCAAATGATCGGGTGCGCTGGGGATAAGTTTCCTTGTCGAGGGTATCACCAGGGATTGAATTTGGTAATTGCCAAATGAAATTGGGCTTTGGTAATTTTGGTGTTATGAGGCTGCCAACGACGGTGGACTTTTAAAGGTCGCCAATAAAGTCTGGACTTTAAAGGATAGATTTGAAGGTGCCAACGAGTGTGGACTTTTGAGTAGTTGCCAATAAAGGATTGGACTTTGGGTCAAACTTCTAGACTAAAACTGGATTGGAGGATAGACTACCAGACGAGAACTGGTGTTTAACGTTTTGTTTGTCAGACGAGAACTGACTTTTGGATAGCCTACCAAACGAGAATTGGTGAGAAAAAGGTATTCGCCAGACGAGAACTGGGCCTTAAAAGATTTTCCAGACGAGAACTGGACCTTGAAAAGATTTTCCAGACGAGAACTGGACCTTGAAAATAATTTGCCAGACGAGAACTGGACCTTAAAGGATTTTCCAGACGGGAACTGGACCTTAAAAGATTTGCCATACGAGAACTGGACCTTTTGATGTTTTGCCAGACGAGAACTGGACTTTAAAATGATTTGCCAGACGAGAACTGGACTTTTTGAATGATTGCCATACTAGAACTGAGCCTTAAAATGTTTTGCCAGACGAGAACTGGACCTTGGATTGCCAAGCTAAGTTGGACTTTTGGGTTGCCAATAAAGTCGGACTTTCGGATTGATTTGCCAAATGAAATTGGACTTTTGTGTCAAATCTTGCGGTATCCGGCTTTGAGACGTCAAATCTTGTTGGAAGGTTAGGCTTGAGGTGTAATGAGGTTGATCAACTAAAGATATAAGTAATTGAAAAATTACCACCTCCTACTAATGTGAAAGGAGTGAAAAGTTTCTTAGTGTCGCGGTGGCAAAAATTTGAGATTAAGCTATTGATTAACTTAACTCAGAAAAACAAGAGTCGCCACCGAACTTTATTGTTTCTAAAGGGAATGAGAAAAGATCGAACAAAACCCACAAAAAGCTAAAAGAAGCTAAAAAGCGAGATCTGGATACAGGGGTTGGTTATGCAAGGGAAAGGTATTAGCACCCCTTATATCGGTGTTACTTCACAAGAACCACTTGCTTATCTGTGTTAAAAATGCTATTGCCGTTTATTGATTGATTTTAATTGAAGACCTCAGCATTCAGACGAGTTACTACACTTGTGTATTATATATCAGCATCTGGTACCATTCAGAGTTGGTGATAAAGTTGTGGATTTTGCGTACTGCAGAAAGCAAGTTGTATTATCTTATCAGCTTGTCAGCTAGAGTCTACAAGATTGCAAGGCTCAAGAAAGGTTGACATGCTCTACGGACGTCTGCTCCCAACGACTCTATCAGTACAAAACCTCTTGAAGACTCAAAGGCTAAACACGTTACACGCTGGATTCAGAATCTGCTGCGCATCCATCTTCAATGTCTCTTGTACTATGGAGTAAAAACAAATACACTTGATCAAGTCACTTCCTCAACGACTAGTTTCTGAAAAGGCTATATATATATATATATATATATATATATATATATATACTGGGCCAGCGCCTGCCCTACTGTCGGGCATGCCCAAACCCAATGATCGTCGAAGGCCCATCAAGACCTGAGGTCACCCCTGTGTCTGGCATATGCCAGTCCCCAAGGACGTCGGGCACGCGAGGTAAAGACTGTCGAGCGGAGGCCCATAGCCCGTGGGCACACCTCTCCTCGACACCCACATGCTCCTCCCCGCGAGGACACGTTATCTTGTAACTTCCCACTCCCGAAGGAATCGGTCTGCCCTACTTCCAGAGATTTAGGGACCGTTACACCAGGGCGAAGACCACGTGCTGGTCTTCACTACGCCACGTAAGCCCTGGCAGTTACTTGGATTGGGCTTTGCAATCCAGCCCATTGTAAGTAACCGTTGGCCCCGCGCTGGGGGCTCTCTATAAATACCCTCTCACTTAAGAGGGTCAGGTTACACAAAATATTCTAACTCTCACCTGTTTTTCTGTACTTGCTTACTCCCTTTCTTACTTGAGCGTCGGAGTACCTTGCAGGTACACCCCCCCGCCGTATCATCATCACCGGAGCTGAAGTCTATACAACGTTGCTGGCCACTGCATAACTGTCTGATCCAGGTACGACCAGTGGTGCCGTCTGTGGGAACATTTGCTTCCCCGCTTTTCCTTCAACGATAAACCAAAGCAATCCTCTCGTTCATCACCAGCATGGCCAACAACCCGTTTGCAAACAAAGCTCTGGACACCATCCTCGTGCAGCTCGAGAACGGAAACCACCGCGAGGACGCTGCTGCCCTCAACGTCGAAGAAGGCGACATAAGAGACGGGCAGACCGCCTCCCCAAACTCCCAAGACACGGCTTACGACGCCGCCCAGCAGGATGACCAACAAGCCGCCTTTCAGCCAGTTGCTCCTCCGTCCAATGCAGATTCGAGCACCGTGGCCCTATTTACCTTGGTCAATCAGACCAACCAGCTGATCATGCACCAAAATCTCAGAATTGAAGCACTCGAGCGAGGGCGAACACGGAGATCTTCCCCGCGAAGACATCGTCGTCCACCTTCACCTCGCCGTTCTCCTTCCCCGCGAAGGACTTCTTCGGAAGAATCTCGAACCCCCTCGCCGGTGCGCGAGGGTCGTCGACCACGCCTCGAACGCCCCCAGCCGGCGATCTCCCAGAAACGCCATCGTTCCCCGCCTCGGAAGGAACCCAGGCCCTCCTCAACTACCAAAAGGAACAAGACCGTCGAGGAGAGGCCCAGGAACCGTTCCAGGAACTCCCCTCTACGACAAGGACCTGGTCGACATCACCGATCCCCTTCAAGGTCCCCAGCCAGAAGCGATGACGACGACTAGAGGACCCCCCTGTCATAGGAGATCATGGACGCCCCAATTCCTGCGGGCATGGAGAAACCACCTCCACTGGGGACCTACGACGGCATGGCCGACCCCGACGATCACGTCGAAAGTTTTGAAGCCAGGCTCGACTTCAGAAACGTCAGGGGAGCCATTAAGTGCATACTTTTCCCCACCACCTTGCAGAAGGGCGCCATGTCCTGTTACAAGAGTCTGGGACCCGGGTCGATCACATCCTGGAAGCAACTAAGAGAACGTTTCACCAAACACTTCACAGCGTCTCGTCGACACCCGAAGACGGAGGCCGCACTAGAAAGCATTTTCCAGGGGAAGAACGAATCTCTCAGGAACTACATTGAGAGATTCAACAGGGAAGATGTCGAGGTTCATACGACCGACGACATGAAGAAGCTTTTAATCATCCACGGACTACGCCTTCGGTCCAATTTTGCCAAGTCCGTGGGCCTCCGCAGACCTCGCCGTCTGGAGGACCTCCTCCAACGAGCTCAGTCGTACATCGAGTTCGAGGAGTCGGAGGCAGCACAGATCGCTCTCGACTCGAGGCGGAAGGAATGCCCCCACGGCCACCGAGAAGAAGGCTCTCCTCCCCGACGTGGAGGAGAAAGAAAGAAGGAAATTCGCCCCTGAGACTCTCGCGAACCGAGAGGACTAGCTGGCCGGTTCACGGAATACACGCCGCTCAACGCTCCCCGCGCGCGAATCCTCTCCGAGTGCTCCAACTCGGAATTTCTGAAAGGAGGCGTCCGCTTTCCGAAGCCAACTGCCCCCAAATCAAACACGGACAGGTCCAAGTACTGCAGGATCCACCGGAGCCACGGACATGTCACGGAGGATTGCATCCATCTCAAAAATGCAATTGAGATCCTAATCAAGGAGGGGCACTTAAAGAAGTACGCCCAGAAGAATGACGCTCCTTGTCCCAGTTCCCGGGAAGCCCAAAACGTCGAGGAGACGACACTTCCTCCCGATGAGAGTCGGCTTCAGGTCGCCCTCAGCGTCACTCGACCCGAAGACTTCTTTGTCCCCGGAGGCATCGAGGGCCAAGAAGCAGTTCGCAGCATGTGGGAAAACTTCCCACATGAAGACCCCGTCGCCGCCCGCAGCACGTGGGAAGGTTTCCCCAAGACTATGGTCATCTCCGGGGGTGGTTAGGAGAAGGTGTCCGTCGGGTCGATCAAGCGGAAATTTGACGAACTGGAGTCCGCAACATCGGCGAAGACCACTACTCTCGAGAAGGTGCAAGGGAAATCAAACCCTATCACCTTCTACCTTGAAGAGCTCTCAGGAGGAGCGCCCAACGCCACTATCCCCCTCTTGGTCAGGGAACAGATGGTGAATTTTGACGTTCGAAGGATCCTTGTCTACCAGGGAAGTTCGGTCGACATCATGTATGCTCATCTGTTCGGGACTCTCCAGCTCGACGAGAGACATTTAACCCCGTACGTCGGTTCAGATCTGCAGGGGTTCAACGACACCACCACTAGACCATGGGGCTACGTTGAACTGATGGTCACATTCGGGGCCGAAGACACTGCCCTCCAAGTGAAGACCCGCTTCCTGGTGGTCGAGTTCCCATCCCTCTACAACTGCATCCTCGGGAGGACCACCCTGGCCGAACTCACAGCAGTGCCATCAACGGTCCACCTCAAGATGAAGTACTACACGGCCAGGGGACGTGTAGTTACGATGCACGGGGACATAGACGCGTCCAGGAGATGCTTCGACGTTGCGATCAAAGGCATGAGTTCCATCGGCACCAAACCCAAGACCGAAGCAAAGCCATCCACGGACACCGTATAGAGGCCTCTCCCGCGCATCAACGCGGTCGACCTCGACAGCAGGTTCCTGGACGAGCACGAAGAAGGTGGAGCAGCGGACCTCGACCTCCAAGCGGAAAACAACGGGCAGCCTCTCCACCCAACGCGCCCCATCCCAGACGAAGACTTTGAGCTCGTCGCCCTCGGGGACGATCCAGACCGTAACGTGAAGATTGACACCGGGATCCCTGACCCGGCGAAGGAGCAGCTGAAGGCATGTCTTCAGGAGAATGCTGATCTGTTTGCCTGGAGCGCCTCCGAGATGCCTGGCCTTGACCCCGAGGTGGCTTGCCATCAGCTCGCAGTAGATCCGGCCGCTAGGGCCATAGTTCAACGTAGACGTAGGCAGTCTCCCGAAAAAGCGGAGGCTGTTGAAAAAGCTGTAAAAGACCTCCTAGAGGCGAATTTTATTTCGGAGGCCAGGTACACGACCTGGCTGTCCAACGTTGTACTCGTAAAAAGAATAATGGAAAATGGAGGATGTGTGTTGACTATACTGATCTTAGCCGGGCATGCCCGAAAGACTGCTATCCTTTGCCTAACATCGACCAGCTGGTCGACAATTCTGCAGGTTACAAACTATTATCCTTCATGGACGCCTACTCGGGGTACAACCAAATTCCCATGGATAAGGTCGACAAACAGCACACGACTTTCATGATCGAGTCGGGCAATTACTACTACAACATAATGCCCTTCGGCCTGAAGAACACCGATGCGACCTACCAACGGATGATGAACAAGGTTTTCAGGGATGAAATCGGCGACATGCTCGAGGTCTATATGGACGACATAATCGTCAAATCCGCAGAAGAAGTCGACCACGCGCGCGTACCTCAAGAAGGTGTTCGACACAGCGAGGAGATGCCGCATGAGGTTCAATCCCAACAAATGCACCTTCAGCGTTCGGGCAGGTAAGTTCCTCGGCTTCTACCTCACAGAGCGAGGAATCAAGGCCAACCCCGACAAGTGTAGGGATTTCTCCGAGATCCCAACTCCGAACTCTAAGAAGTCAATACAATCACTGAACGGGATGCTGACCGCCCTCTCCCGCTTCGTCGCCAAGTTTGTACAATACGCGCTCCCATTTTTCAAACTTTTTCGGCAAAAAGCGACATTTGAATGGAGCGAGGAGTGCGAGAAGGCGCTCCTCCACCTAAAACAAGTCCTATCACAACCCCCGGTCCTCTTACGGTCTGAGAACGGGGAGACACTATTTTGGTATCTCGCAATCACGAGTGAAGCGGTCAGCGCTGTCCTCATCCGGGAAACCCCGGACGGGCAGAAACCAATTTACTTCACGAGTAAAGCCCTCCAAGGTCCCGAGCTCAGGTATCAACAGATCGAGAAGGTCGCTCTGGCCCTCGTCACCGCGGCCAGGAGGCTGCGCCATTACTTCCTAGCCCACACGGTTGTCGTAAGAACCGAACAACTGATAAGGCAGCTCCTCGGACGACCAGATATGGCGGGAAGGATGCTCAGGTGATCGCTCGAACTCGCCGAATTCGACATCTAGTACGAGGGAAGGAAAGCCCTGAAGGCTCAGGTATTGGCCGACTTCGTGGCGGAGATGACCGTCCCAGAACCTTCGACCAACGGATCCCAAAAATGGACGATCTATGTCGACGAGGCATCCAGCACGAAGGGGAGCTGGGCGGGCATTATCCTCGAAAACGAGGAAGGCATCCTGATCGAGGTATCCCTCGAACTATCCTTCCCGACGTCGAACAACCAAGCAGAGTATGAGGCTTTCCTCGTCGGGCTTCGGTTGGCCGAGGACCTCGGTGCCAAGAAGGTCAAAATCTTCACCGACTCTTAGCTCGTGGCCTCGCAAGTCCGAGGAGAGTACCAGGCCAAGAACGACAGCCTCATCGAATACTTGACCTTGGTGAAAGAAAAGATGAAAAAATTCACCTCCGGGGAAGTAACCCACATCCCTCGTGAGCACAACACCCGAGCAGATGTCTTGTCCAAATTGGCAAGCACAGAGAAGAAAGGTGGAAACAAATCCGTCATACAAGAAGTGCTTTCTTGCCCGAGCATCAACAAACTCGTTCCGGTGGCGGACGTGAACGCCATTAGGGACAACAATTGCTGGATGACCCCGGTATACGAGTACCTCACGACGGGCAAACTGCCCGAAGATCCCAAGGAAGCGGAGATGGTCAAGCGGCGGGCGTGCTCGTACACGATAGTCAAGGATAAGCTATACCGGTGAGGGTTTTCTATTTCCCTCCTCAGGTGTGTCGAGGAGACCAAGGTCCCCGGCATACTCCAGGAAATCCATGAGGGAATCAATGCACAGCACCTCGGCGGACGATCGTTAGCCCGTAAAGCACTTCGAGTAGGGTACTACTGGCCCACCATGCAACAGGACGCCAAGGAACACGTCAAGAAGTGCGATAGATGCCAGCGACTTGGGGACATGCACCTCGCTCCTCCTAACGAGCTCAAAGCACTGTCCTCCCCGTGGTCGTTTGCGTGGTGGGGAATGGATATCCTCAGACATTTCGTCGTGGGATCGTATCAAAACAAATACCTCATTGTCGGGGTGGATTATTTTACGAAGTGGATCAAGGTGGAAGCGTTGGCCAAAATCACGGACTTCAACATACTATGTTTCTACAAGAGGAACATCCTCGCCCGATTCAGCGTGCCCTAAGCTATTGTCACCAACAACGGAACACAGTTCACCGACAGGAACTTCCAAGACTTCGTCACCAAACTGGGCACGAAGCAGCACTTCACGTCGGTCGAGCACCCTCAAACAAACAGGCAAGCCGAAGTGGCGAACAGAGTAATCCTCCGAGGATTGAAACGTCGATTAGGCGAAGCCAAACAACGGTTGGTCGAGGAGCTACACAGCGTCATCTGGGCCTACCGAAAAACCCCGCCTTCCACGACCAGGGAGACCCCTTTTCGTCTAACCTACGGAACGTAAGCGGTGATCCCCGTGGAGATCAGGGAACCCTTAAGGAGGACGGAAGCCCCCCTCGACGAAGACGCGAACAACGAAGCCCTGAGGGAAGAGCTCGATTTTGTCGAGGAGACACGTTCGGGCGCTTCTCTCCGAGAAGCTTCACTTAAACAGAAAATAACTTTGCGTTATAACGAAAAAGTTATCAAACGTGATTTTTAAGTAGGCACCCTCGTCCTACGAAGGAACCAGAAAGATTCGTGAGAAGGCAAACTCGCCGCGAACTGGGAGGGCCTGTACCGCGTCCTCGCGAAAACGGGGACATGAGCCTACTTCCTTGAAAATCTGCACGGGGAAGAACTTGCTCGACCATGGAACGCTGAGAAGCTCAAACAGTACTACAGTTAAACACTGGCCGCGACACACTAGCATCGCGGTTACGGGCACCCACTAGGGTACAAGCGCGACACCCTATACAGAACATAATGATCAAAGACCGTGTTGTGTGTGCGCGAGGACTTTTAATTCGACGAAGATACCTCGATCGAGCTCCGCCGTCATTGTACCAATTAGGTAGAACACCCAGCTCGCGATGGGAAGTTCACGCCACGAAGCTAAGACCTCGACCGAGCCCTTGGCCTCGTTGAAGGTCGGAATACGCTTCCGACCACTCGACCAGCTTTCCACGCAGTCGAGGATGATCGAAGTCGAGCAAATTCCCAAAATCTCTACTTAGACAAAAATAAACAAAGTATAGTAAATACAATAACATCACACACAAGCGAAAACACACAAGCATCACACGAGCAGATAAAAAAAATGCATTAAGCGGGCAGAAGCCCATTGTACAAGTATTACAGACAAATATCAAAAAGCCCCTGGCGCGCAGGCCAGGCATAGGCATCAAAAAATAAAATGGCTCGCAGGCCAAACAAAACGAGAAAGGAAATACCTAATCAGCGACGGTCCCCTCTGGCTTCCCGTGCTCTTCTGCCCCTCCGCCAACCTCGTCCTCTTGCTTCGGCTGCACAATCTGACCATCAACCACCTCATAGTCGGGGTCAGTCCCTTCAGTTATCAGGTCGGGGTTAAGAACCCGAAGCTGCTCCACGGTGTTCCGGAAACCTATGTCATCCGCCACGAGGTTGTCCTGCTCGGCTTCCCTGAGCTTCGCTATCAGTGTTGCCCGCGAAGTCAACAACCTGTCCTCCTCGGTTTCCTCCTCATCAGGGCGAACAACCTCTTCCAGCTCGACATTCCTCGCCGAGAGACGTTCCCTCTCCTCCTCAGCCCGACGAACAGACTCTTCCAGCTCGACGTTCCTCGCCAAGAGACGTTTCCTCTCCTCCTCAGCATTCTTCAACCTCTCCTCCAACTTCCCTTGAAGCTCGACCTGGGCCTGGTTCTGGCTTTTGCAGTCAGCCAGCTCCTTGCCCACCTTCTCCATTTCAGCTGAGATGGACCTGAAACTCTCTCGCAACCTGTTCAACTCGTCTTCTGGGACTCCTCGTCATTCAGAACTAAGGCAGCAGCTCAAACCCGCATCACCGCGGACACGTCCTCCACCAACGCCCTTCTCCGAGAAACCCTATCGACACCTAAGATGGTCTGAGCTTCGGGGGCACCAACGCATAGGGAATTGTTCCCCGTGAAGAAGTTCGGCCTCGAGTGACAAGGAGGGAGCACAAATTTCACAGCAGGGGGACTTTCGTTCTCGGTGAGGTCGACGTCCACAAGATCAATAAGTCGTTGTCTCTTCGAGGAGTGCTGAGTGCTGGGGGAGTCGTTGTCTTGGGGAGAACCAGAAGAACCCTCGGTTGCCGGAGTTGGAACAGGGACCTGCGATCGAAGCTGCTCGATACGGCCTTTGCCGCCCTTCTTCGATATGCAGGCAACTTTCAGCTTCTTGATACGCTCCTCAGCATCCGACATCTTGCCTGCAAAAAGAAAATAAATATGTCAGTAAACCGGAGACCAGGACGCGAAGAAAAAAGTGAGTCGAAGAGGATTTCACCACCTAACAGCTCGAGGGCATCCTCATCGGAAAACGTCTCGAGGAGGGCCCTCGTATTGATTAAACGGCGCTTCGTTAACACCTGCTCGTTGTCTCCCCGGACGAGTTCCCCATCCATCGCCACGAGCTTGGCTTTGTTGAAACCGTTGACGAAAGCGACTATTCTCTCATAGGCCAGGCGACCCCCCTCGTCAAGACGGCCAGGACTGACTTTGTAGCTGTCCGTCCCCTTTTTGAAGTGTTCTTCCGTCCAGAACAAGGGGAATCTCGGTTCGAGGACCTCCTCCGTCTGCCCGTTCACTTCGCGGGAAACTCGGTGATACACTGAATTCATAGCTTCAAGCGTGACCGGCCTCACGATGTAATACCAGCATTTAAAGTCCCGAACAGAGTCCAGGTAGGTGTGGAAGAGGCTGCTCGTTTGTTTAAAAGACACCCAGCCATGTCTGCTGTCGGAGGCCTGTCGCTGGAGGTGGAAGATGCGAAAGAAAAGAGGCACGGTTGCCCCGATTCGGAGATATTTACAAATGAGCTCGAAAGCTCGGATAAAAGCGAGGGAGTTAGGGTGGAGCTGCGAGGGCGCCAGGCGCAACCAAACGAACACCGCTTGTTGGAAATCCGTAAAGGGCAAACGCCACCCCGCCTCGTCGAACATGAACTCATAGAGAGGGATCCTCATCCCTCGATATGTTGAGCAGATGCGATGGTGTGCTTGAGGCCAAAACACCTTCCACGACTTCGAGGAGCCCACCAGCCGGTGCTCGACTGTGCAAAAAATATCGTCTTCGTCCCCGTCGACGAACTGGGAAGCCATGTTTAACGGCTCGTCGCTAACCCACTCCGTGAGGGGACGTTCCTCGGCACTAGTGATTGGCGCCATTGGAGAGTCGGGCTGGTCGTCGTCGTCCAACGATCCCAGGGCCACAGAAATGGATAAAGCTTCCATATACTTGAAAAGCAGAAGGAAATGGTGAATTCGATGATCCATATCAAATTCACCCCTCCACCGCTGTTCAAGTGAAAGGGCGAAGAGGGAGCATCTAGATCTCGAGACTGTCGCGCTCGCCCACGTCCCCGCTACAACCGACGAGCGTCCCCGCGACCATCCTTAGTTCACCGGTATGCCGCTTTGGGAGGATTCCCTCACACATAAGAGATATTGGTGAGGACCCCGAGAGTTTCATCTCGTGTCCTCGGGACATTCTTCGTGTCCCCTGGATATTCATCCCTTCTCCCCGCGAGATGCAACAAGAAACTAAGAAATCCCGCCGTTTTCGCCGGAGATTTCGTGATTTCCGTTAGAACTTCATCAGTTCACCATAAAACCACCCTATAAATGCAAATGAAAGGAGAAAAAAGAGAGAAACTTACTTGAAATACACTTCCGGTAGGGTTCCGGCACGGCAGTTGGTGGCGGCATACAGTAGCGAAATAGAGAGGAAGGAAGAGAGAGAGTCTGAGCAAAGGGGGAGCAAAAGTGCAAATGAGACGAGATGACCCTATTTATAAGGGCCTCACGGGACTCGAGGATTTCCTAGGCAATCAATTACGCTACCCTAGCGTAGCCGGCCTAGGGAATGATGAGGTGTGACACGTGGCACACGCTCCCCCACGTACGTCCTTTCATTCCCCAACTCGCGTCCTTCCATTCGCCTCGCTTCAGACTTCCCGTATCCCCGCGACGTCGCTCATTCGCGGCCAGTCTAGCCCAAGCAGAGCGATTTATTTCTCCCCGTTTGACCAACCGCTCCTCGTCTAGAATCCCTTCCCCGACGGGATACGTCCTCGACATAGGACAGACCCTCAAGTCATTACTCTGACGCCTCAGAGCAACGACTTGGGGGGCTCCTGTTCTGGACTGGGCCAGCGCCTGCCCTACTGTCGGGCAGGCCCAAACCCAATGATCGTCGAAGGCCCAACAAGACCCGAGGTCACCCCCGTGTCGGGCACATGCCAGTCCCCAAGGACGTCGGGCACGCGAGGTAAAGACTGTCGAGCGGAGGCCCATAGCCCGTGGGCACACCTCTCCTCGACACCCATGTGCTCCTCCCTGCGAGGACACGTTCTCTTGTAACTTCCCACTCCCGAAGGAATCGGTCTGCCCTACTTTCGGAGATTTAGGGACCGTTACACCAGGGCGAAGACCACGCGCTGGTCTTCACTATGCCACGTAGCCCTGGCAGTTACTTGGATTGGGCTTTGCAATCCAACCCAGTGCAAGTAACCGTTGGCCCCGCGCTGGGGGCTCTCTATAAATACCCTCACACTTGAGAGGGTCAGGTTACACAACATATTCTAACTCTCACCTATTTTTCTGTACTTGCTTACTCCCTTTCTTACTTGAGCGTCGGAGTACCTTGCAGGTACACCCCTCCGCTGTATCATCATCACCAGAGCTGAAGTCCATACGACGTTGCTGGGCACTGCATAACTGTCTGATCCAGGTACTATATATATATATATATATATATGGCTGAAGATTCAAATTTGAATCTTAACAAGGATTCTTCTAATGAAGGAGTAGCAAGATCAAGCAATTATCAACTATAATGTAATATGAAAATTTTCTGTTTTAGGTTGTAATTGTAAAAACCTTAAGATTTCTTACTTGTATATCTTAGAAATCTTAAGAGCTTTAGGTCTTTGTTATGGTGATTTTCCGTACCTCTGATACTTGTATCATGTACACCTTGTGTTCTATTCTGTTGAGCCTTCAGTAGTTTAGATTAAGTCTCCTGTTACATGCTTGAGCAAAAAGTCTTATCTCATTGGGATTCAAGCAACAAGTCTTGAGCCAATATACTTAAGCCACGTAAGTCTCATTGCTTAAGTGCTTGAGCTGTGAAAGTCTTATTTAGCTAGTCTGATTGAGCAAGGAGAAGTCTTCGTCTGAGGGGCGTGAGCAAGAAGTCTCGAGTGCAGCTTGAGAAAGGGAAGTTTCAATCTAAATGGCCAGAAGAACAGGTGGATCGGCCAAAGGATGTGAGCAAAGGGAAGTCTTAGACATGTGCTCTAAGCAAAGGGAAGTCTCGACCAGAAGATAGAGGAACAGTTGGCTCAGTCAGATGGTGTGAGCAAAGGTTAAGTCTTAGACATGTGCTCTAAGGAAGGGAAGTCTCAGACATTTGGTCTGAGCAGTTGTAAAAGTTTTATGCAGAAGCATAAGCGATTGTAATCATGAAGTGGTTATAATGAAAATCTCTTGTGAGACAAAGGGACTGAACTACTCTCAGTTAAGGGAGGAACCAGTATAAAATATAAATCTTTTGTGTCTTCTGCTATTATTTTATTTACTTCTGTTGTATCCGCTGCCAAACAAATTAATTCAGAATCTGAACATCAGTTCTGATTCTTAAACTCTGATCAGAAGCTAAATTAAAAGAGAACGCAAAACACAATTCAACCCCCATTCTTGTGTACTTTTCACACCTTCAATTGGTATCAGAGCATGGTCCGTGCTTAACACTTAACAGTGGCACAAATAATGATCCAATAAGAAAAGTATATTTCTTCTTCAAGAAGGAATCGAGTGCCACATGAAAAATATCATACGACTTTTCCTACCATATTCAAATGGATGTTTTCACTGAATTTAAATGATGGAAAAACTAAACATATTTTTAACTCATTGGACTTGATAAAGGGTTGCTGAAGGTCTATAGAATTTTCTTGAAAGAGGTATTACTATAGAATTTGATGGTGTTAAAGATGATCATCTTGAAAATCTCTTTCACCAACTCAAAAGATGCATATTGAATATCTTCAAAGGTAGTTGCATTCTGGTAAATGTACTATCTCACTTCTGAGTATATCAACATCATTGATATGTCTGATGCTTGGAATATCTTTGAATTATTGTGCTTGGGTTTGTGAGGATCAGTCTTTGAAGCCTGAAGTAGTTACACATCATCTAATATTTTCAAGCAAATTCTGAGAAGATTGTTCCTTGACTTAAATCTAAAGTCACAATTTTTTTTTATTTTTACATCTTGAATCTATTGTGTTCTGAAGGTTTGTCTTGCAACCTTCAAAGGAAAGAAATGAAGTTAGATGATGAAAAACTATTCAATAGATCACCTTCTCTTTTAGCTTAAGTTCTTTAGAATGACTAATGATAAGAAACTTAGGTTTCTTGTCAGAAGGACTTCCATACTGACTGAATGGATTGTGATATCTGTTGATAGAAGAGTAACTTCAAAAGCTTTTGAAATATTTGTATTTCAATTGATTTCCCAAATCTGAAAGCAAGAAGAAACACTACCAGAATCTAATATCAGATACCTTTCAGTGTTTAATCTTTTGAAGCAGATATTAGTGCAGGATGCAGATGAAAAGAAGCATTTGTGTTCTGAAATAAAAATCAAGTATTGAAAATTAAGAAATGGTGTCAAATCTATCTTGCTTCAAAATGTTTGATTATATTGAGTTTGTTCTTTAAGGTGATATCTTAAGAAACCTCATTGCTTCTTGTTTGAGGACCATTATGGAAGTTGTTTTAAAAGACATTTCTATGAGAAATCTTCAACTTCTCTTTGAGTTCTGTCAGTTGTACTAAGACAGTACTTTGATATGCTTTCTTCACGAAACTCGATCTTTCTCACATTTCTATTGTCGCCATCTGACAACAATTCATTCAACTTCAACTTCAGGCCGACAAAAGATGTGGTGTCATCGAGAAGCTTGAACTCTACAGGAGGAGAAGTTCTGTTGAAGTAAACTTCTACCTTAATCATAAATTGAGGAAGAGTCATTTTTTAAAGATGTGTTTATCAACAAGATGTGACCCTAATTTATACAACTTGGACCAAACAAACTGTCGGTGCAATCACAGCCGCACAATACTGTCGGAAAAATCATGACCATCCAAAAACCCCTAAAAATGAAACTATCAGAAATTTCACCTTAAGTGAAATTTCTGGTATACACCCGAAAATTTCATATTTCCGAAACAATTTGCACTTCACCGGAAATTTAAAATTTACAGTACATCGGAAATTTCAAATGAACTATCGAAAATTTCAAACTATACCGAAATTTTAATATAACTAATAGAAATTTCTAACAAAAATTTGATGTATTTTTCTTCCAGAGATAGTTTTGACATTAGGAAAAATTGGGGGTGTCAGGTTTAATTATGGGGTGTCAGATAGAATTCTCGAGGGGTATATAACGTGACAGGGAGTGCGCATGGTAAATGCTTGGGACAGAGGCCCAAGATCCATCCAAGAAAGAGTTCAGCAAATAACTTGTCTACAAGTCCTACGTCTTCCTCTTTAGAACAAACAAAAAAACGGCGCAAAACAACTTGTCTCTCTCAGTGAAGCACCACGACAAGTGAGAAGCTCCGGCACGGTGGATCTTATGCTCCGGCGACGGCAACGGCAACGGCTTCCGGTAAGGCTTCTTCGCTCTTCTTCGTTCCAGTTCTTCTTCTTCAACGTAGCTCTGTGTGCTATGTGATTCTACTCCTGCGTTGTTGTTGTGTGCGTGAAACTGATGAGAGTTTGAGAGAGAAAAGAATGGGAGAGATTGTGATTTGATTCTCTGGTGTGATTATGTGATCTGAAACTGAATTGGTTACAAAATGATTGGGGTGATTTGAATTTATAAGATCTCAGAATTAATAGAGTTAAGCTCTCTTAGATTGTTCATGTTCAAGTTAGTTAACCGTTAACAACACTGTTAGTTAGTTGGAATTAGTTAGTTGTGGATAGGGTTAATTGTGTCATTACAATGATTGTTAGTTAAAGTTAGTTGTTCATGAAAAATTCTGTTAAATGCTTAGCTATTAGTGATGCTGTTAGATAGTTGGATGTTAACTGGTTACATGATGTGAATTGATGTCGTAAGCTATGCGAAATTTGGTTGAGTTAAGTTAGTTATGAGGAATGTTGTTATGTTGATTTTGATGTTAAACTGGTTACATGTTGCAATGCGAATTGATGCAGTCATATTTGAATTATGCCATGTTTAACTGTTGAGCTGTTAGGAAACGGTTATGATCAATTAGTTGTGTTAGGAAATATTAGAAGTTGTTAATGGAGTGTGAATATTGTGAATTCGAAATTCAGCTGCTATACTCCTGTTGCATAAACTGAAATTCTGTTGAGGCCTTGCTCTTGATTAATGACTTTGTAAGGAATGTTAAACAAGATGAACATTAAACAGGTTGTATTATAATTGACCTCCTATTGTTAAAGTGCAAAAGTTAGTGTGCAAAAGGAGTCTGCCTCATTTTGATTTATGTTAAATGAGTTGGATTTATTTCTATCTATTTATGTTTTATGTAAAATAAATTTTAGATAATGTGTGTTATAGGAAAGTATTTTGTCTCTGTGACTTTTATACTTTAAAGTTTAAACTTTTTAAATGATTAAATATTAACCAATCTTCTTCTTCTTTTCTGAAAAATTTTGCAATTTGTATTTATGTAAATCATTTTCGTCTATTTTGATTTTCAATCATTTTTTTTTTACAAATTATTTTCATGTTATATTTAATGACTAGCGTTCATTTTAAATATGTATAAATTATGGTACGAAGTTAATATAGTCTTATATATACATATTACATGTTTTATCACATAAATAATTAAAATTAGTATCAAATTTAAGAAAAAATACTGTTTATATTTTTATGTGTGTGGATTAAAAAAGCTAAGAATGAAAAACAGTATCTTTTCTTCTTCCTTAGGTTACATCCATCTCCGCCACTCTCCGTCTCATCCCCAACCACCGTCACTCCATCTCCTCCACTCTGCATCACATGCACCGTCGCCTTCTCTCCTCCTAATCTCGGCCAATCGAACCTTCAATAGAGAAACAGGTCGTTTTTATGGTCCTCGTCACTTGGTCCTTCTGAATCATACGAACCCTCGTTTCGGGGACTCTTCCGACAACCGTTTCCTCGCCGCCGTGAAACTGTCAGATTATCACTATTGCGTCGCACCTTTCTCTACCGTGGTCCTTATTTCCTCATAGGGTGAGTGCTTTACTCTATACTAATGTTGTTATTGTTGATTCTGGTAGTTGTGATAGGTGATAGTAGCATTAGAACTTGGGAAAAATCATTATTTGGTTCTTCTGTTATATGTTTGTTCCATCTAAGAAGATGAACAAAACATTACATACAGATTACACGAGAATGCTGAATATTCAATTTAATGTTTAATTCTTTTCTTTGTGTTAATTAATGCATGACCAAAGGTTGACATTGAAGGTTGGTTTTTATCTGTATTTCAAGACAAGCTTATGAACTTGTCAAAAACCAAAACAATCATATTTTGAACTTTTCAGGATAAAAAAAAAAGTTCGGTACCTGCGGTAATAAAAATAATGTCTGGTTCAGTTGATACATTAGCAGTTTGGTTAAGCTAGCTCATCTTGTTACAATTTGGTGTTAGTGTTATCGAACCTGCGAACTGGTTCAAAGAACCCACTTTGGTTAAGATAGGGATGAACCAGACTGGTTTGGATTTGTGGAACTGAAAACCTTTGTGGTAGTAGTGAGTTAATGTTTTCTTTCTCTCCTTATTTGAGCTATTTTTTTATTCTTATATATGAATATTTTCGCATAGACATTTTGTATGATTTTATCTTATGAACTGTATCACAATTACAGTTTACACTTTTTGTTTTCTTCCCCATCTTTGGTAGGATCTCAATTTTGACGGCCTTGTAGAGCTTTTATATTTACATGTCATAGTTAACTTGCAACTTGTACTATGTTTGTGTATCACACAACAAACACTTGTGTCAATATACGATAATATTTATTATATTGTATATGCAGAACACCAGCCTCTTGAACCGTTGTTCTTGGCATCATTGTGTTCCTACTACATCAGCTTAAGATGAGTTCTCCAGACACTCTTGTATTCATGGAACTTGCAATACAGCAGGTACATTTTTAAGACCTCTTTGTATTCACCACTCATTTCTGCATAATGCATCTAGTTGCGCTGTGTTTTCATGGATAATAAACTCAACGGATGCGTTTCATAAATTAACAATATAGTGTAGTAGGTTATGGGGTTTCTTTAATTTTTTATCTTCCTAACTATTAAATATAAAATAATGGAAGGTGCTTATTGTGAGAGGAGAAATTGCATGGCATATTTTTGCTAATTATTGATTTTGATTTCCATTTATGGACCATGTAGTCTAGGTTCTAGTGTGTGTTTCCACGCCTTTTATTTTGTAGAATTGAATTCCAGTTATTTCATTTGACAGGCAAAGTTAGCTATGGATGCCCTCGAAGTACCTGTTGGGTAAGCTACCTTTGCAATTTAAAAATGCTTGAATGCCACCGGAAGTATAACTTGTCATTGATTGATGTTATTGTTAAGATTAGAAAGTGTTAGGATAGTGTAATGGCCAGTATCAATATTGATCCCTGGTGCTAGATGTTTGCATCAAGTCATGGAAATGCATTTTATATGGGAACTAAGTTTGCAATTACATGGTTGCTAGGAATGCCCTATTTATTTTGTCCTGTTGTTCTACTTGTGGTTATCATTGAATGGATTTGCATGCAAAGTCAGAGATTAATTTGTTTGATAATTACAGTATATTGATTTATCCTTTAACATGATATAACTGTGAAAACAATTTGCATTCAAGATTTACTTGTACTTTCAGGTGTTCATCCTGTCATTTGTTTGGTATCAAACTGGTTAAAGTGAATTTGATCAATGGCTACTATATTTATGTAAACTTTAATATCTGTTGACAGCTGTGTAATTGTTGAGGATGGCAAGGTTATAGCCTCAGGAAGGAATCGAACTACCGAGACACGAAATGTAATCTGATCAGGATCACTCTTCTGTTTTTATATATGGTCATCTTCATGTTTGGAAGCACCTCCTTTGATAATCAATAGTTTAGAACTATGGATTACTATTGTATTTTATACCTTTCTACATTGGAAGCTTTTCTGAAATTTGGATTCTGGAAATTTAACGTTGTAAGATAGAGACATTAATATCACTAAATCAATATTTTACAGGCTACAATACATGCAGAAATGGAAGCTATGGACGTTCTTCTAGAACAGTGGCAGAAAAATGGACTTTCAATGACTGAAGTTGCTAATAAATTCTCAAACTGCAGTCTTTATGTTACCTGTGAACCATGCATAATGTGCGCGTCTGCTTTATCAAATTTAGGTATTTTCCTTCATATCATCAATTGTCTAATCTATGGCAGTATCTGTCTTTATTTTATCCTTTCTAATTCAATAATTTGTCAGGTATAAAGGAAGTGTTTTATGGCTGTTCAAATGATAAGTTTGGAGGGTGTGGATCAATACTATCGTTGCATTTAAGTGACGCCGTGTCACTTAATAAGTATGCATCATTACTCAACGACATTTATGCTTAGATTCTCCATATAGCTCTCCACTACATCCTTTATTTTTTATAAATGAGTAGTGCAATTCTTAATTTTCTTCTCATTACCATTGTGTTTCCACCTATAAGGGGCTTCAAATGTGCTGGAGGTATAATGGCAACAGAAGCTGTCCTTCTCTTTCGAACATTCTATGAGCAAGGAAATCCAAAAGGTAAGATTTTTTTCACTATTTTTTCTAGGTGGCAGAACCCACCAAAGCTTTAAGATACTTTTGCCACACATTCATTGCAATAATACTGTAACAACATTAGGATATGTGGTCTAAAAGTTTGAGTTTTGATTTCGAAGAGATTGGGGGCGAGGACACAAGGGTCTAGAAGTTTTATCCTTTCAATTTCAATTTAATGTTTTCATTTCATTGCAGCTCCAAAACCCCACAGGCCTCTAGCACATCAGGCATCGACTTGAATTTGTATATCACCAAGGGAAGGCATTTTGCTTATTTGCGCGAGTTGGTTTGTGCAACCTCCTTCCCTATTTAGGTATAAATCTCAGAAAGCCTTGTGTAAATTTTTGTTTGCCACACAACTAATAATGTGGTTTGTATTTCTTTAGCGCCGTCTTCTTTTCAATAACTGTTGCCAACGGATGTGCGGGCACAAGCCATTGTTGGGTTGGGAATCAACTAATGATTGATTAAATTAAATATTATAATTTTAAATGAATCTTTATTGGTCAAAATTCAAATTAATTGCAAGGAATTGTTGTGTTTGTATATGACATTGCGAGATCAGTTTGTTATTTCTAGTTTATGTTAATTATGAGTTATAGTTTGTTATGATATTACTTGTAACTCCTATTATCTATATTTGAATAATAAAGTATCTTGTAGAGCAACTTGTTTATCTGTTAAATGGTTATGAAATATGCTTGTATAAAAAATTATAAAATCTGTGTTGATTGAGTACTCATCGCAACACAGTAATGACTAATGACAAATTAAGAAGAAAATGGGTGCCATTCAGATCTGATTTGCAAATTATTGGATACATAATAACAAGAGTTTTTACCACAAAATATGATATGATTGGTATGCAGCTAATACAGCCAAACTATGGATTAGACTTTGAGTTGTAAAAAAAAGGATTGGGAACTTTGGACATGTATATTCATTTTTTTCTCCCATTTTGGTAAACGTTAACCACAATTTATACGCTGTAGTTTATTCAATGATTAAACCATAGTATAGCATTGACAGAAAAACTAGTTCAGACAGCTAGTTATTGTTGAAACTTTAACAATGATATAGTTAGTGTCTCAGATATTTGAAAAAGGCTAAAGTAAATGAGAATAGAAAGAAGCTTAATGCAGCATACAGCGGTCAAGAAGAGTAGTTACTCATCTTCATTGCGGTTAGACCCCACACTCAAGGAACAAACCGTCAGTTCTCTCCACATGTGGCCTTGATGGTTATGAATTTTCTTGTTGAAGGATTCACGTGAATTGCAAGCATTTGATTAATAACTCGAATTAAAAATTTGAAACACAACAGTCACCGTTACCACATTTATGTCTTACCTATATGTAAATAAATTTTTATTCTCTTTATTAACACATATTTTTAAAACATATATGACTTTCTACAGAGAGTTACAATGAATCAAAACTTGAATTTGTGTTCATTGCTATATCTAGAGAAATTTCACACTGAATCAAAACCTTTCTACAAAGACTAACCAAAAATTTGAATCTATATAATAAAGCAATGTCATTAAACCACATAGGCCGAGACAGTAACAATATTTGGGTGTCTTAGTCAAATTCACATTTTTAAATGTTATCCTACAACTTCATTAAACTTCAAAGCAGCCTCGGCATCGAGTGGAAAAGTAAATCGACAAGTTTCAGGAACATGGTATGGGATATGTCTTGCCGTGTCTTCCCACCAAATACTCCTAATATCTTTCTCATTGAGCTTTTGTGTGGCATATTCTAACGCAGACTCCAACTCTATTATCCGTTCTTGAAGCCTTGCTTCAAGTAGTTCGTGCAACCTTCTCTCCAGTTCAACTGGAGAGACTCCAACTGAAATATCACAACTTGCTTCTTGATGTTCCATTATCATTTCACCAAAACTTGAACTCTCGGTTTTTGAATTAGAGTCTTTAACAACAACCTGCCAATTCATACTTTCAGCCATTCTAGAATGTAACAAAAGCCAAAAACAAAGCAAAATACATAAAATTTAATCAGCTAAGTTCCTAACTTACACATGAACATCTTAAAGTCAAAGTCTAAAGAAAAGAAGCATTTAGCTGCAAATTTGTTATACAATTTTCATAATTTGGTAGGTCAAAATTCTAGAATGACCCCTTTTCTAGAAGTAGCCTCCTCTTGATACCAAAAGGGCATTACAGTGAAACTCCATTTGGATATTGCATTTCAACTGATTGAAGAAACTATTTCTGAATCAATAGTTGAAAGGTTTATGTAACTAATAGCATTTGACAAAATTATAAACAGCTGAATATAATCATGACAAGTCAAACTTGAAACAATTTACCTCAACTCTTTCTTGTTGTGCATCTTCTCCATCCAAATACAGCTGCAACCGTTGTAACTCATATTCAAATTCCGCCTGAAGCTCATTAATTTCTTCAGCACATTCACCCTGATCACGAATGTCATAATCTAGAAAACCATCACACCCCGTGTTTCTTTTCAATTCTGCCTGACCATATGATTTTTCAGAACCAACTGACAGATGACTATTAGAGCAGGAAACTTCTTGAAAATCAGTGGCCGAAACCTCAGCAAGAGCATCATCACATTGTTTCAATTGGTTAAGAAGTGCGTCTTTACTTTGAAGTTCGCCTTTCATGTTTTGAAGGATTATTCCCATTTGTTTCCGCAACTCAACCATCTTGCTAAGCTCGTTTTTAGTAGCTGCAATCACATATAGCAACCCACACCCAACTCCTAGCTTAAAAGATCTATCATTCCAATCTAACTGTCCTGCAGAACACCAACAAGGCAACAACATTATAAAATTAACGGCAAAGCAAAGCCAATGATAATAATTAAAAAAAATGGAAACATTTATCAACAAATCCAATAAATAAACAGGTGAAACAAAATCTCAAATTCACATAGGAATTAGGTATCAATTGAATTGAAATTCTCAAATTAATCAATCAAAATTCAAATAGACAGAAAAACTCACTTGATTCCTCTTCGTTGACTTTTAATTCAATCGTTATCGGAGTGGACGGCATCTTCTCTCGGCCTTTCAGAATTCGTCGTTCTTTAGTTGGCCTCAGCGCCGCCAGAAAAGAAGCAAGAAGCCGCCGAGGCGAAAAGCATTTGATAGAACGATGAAAAAAATATGGCGGTTTTCTGTGAACGCCGTCCATGCGGTTAACGGCGGCGTCGTTGGCGAGAATGTCCGCAAGGCGTAAAGGACGGTTATGGGAATATTGAGGGAAGTGAGAGTGATTGGAAGAAAAGGCAATTCATGGATGGTACGGATATATTGAAAGATTGAAGGAACAGAGAGTATTAAATTTTCTATTGAATTATGATTATGATGATGATAGTGATCGACTCGGTTCAACTTCAAAAGGTTGTGTAGGGGGGCAACTTTTTGTTTTTGGAGGGAACTTTATGGTTCTTTCCTCTTTCTTGTACGAATATATATATTTTATTTTCTGATTGATTTTAGTACAATTTTTTGTTTGTTTAACTAACATTAAAGGAGTAGGACATAAACTGGTCAAGTGTTCCTGAGGAGATAAAGTGCTACAGAGTCCTTGAGAATAAAAAAAACAAATTGTTAAAGACGGAGGAAACTATGTGGCGTCAGCGCAGTAGAGCAACTTGGTTTAAAGACGGGGATAGAAATACTAGCTTCTTCCAAGGCAAGGCTGATCAACGTCGCAGAACCAATACCATCAAAAGAATTAAGGATGGTGGTGGTGTCCGGAAGTATGGCTGGGATAACTGTGAGAATGTGTAGGAGAGCAACTTTTTGTTTTTGGAGGGAACTTTATGCTTCTTTCCTCTTTCTTGTATATATATATATATTTTTTTTTTTTTTTTTTCTTTCTGATTGATTTTAGTACAATTTTTTGTTTGTTTGACTAACATTAAAGGATTGGGACTTAAAAAAAGCACACTAAGCATGATTTAAGGGTTATTTGATTTTTTTAATAAAAAACTCCGGTGATAGAATTAAGTAATACAGTAGTAGAATAATAAGGAGATTGATAATTTTATTTTGTATTTGCCCACAGTATAACACCAACATATAAGAATTTGATTTGACTTCAAAAGAATAATAATTTTATTTTGTAATATCAATAAAATTGTTCATTTTATTTTATTATATTTTTAATTAGGATTAAATCGGTGGATTTCTTTTTGCATCTTGTAGATTTCTTCCACACCATGTGAATTTTCACATATGCTCATTGATTATGGAGATATATCTCCGGACGCACCAAAATTTAATTGAATATTAAAATATTTCGGAGATATATCTCCAGGCGCTCCAAAACTAAAGTGAACGTTGAAATATTTCGGAGATATATCTCTGAAACATTTTGGAGCATATTAACGCGTCAGACTCTTCTCATCCCTCACTTTTCATTTTCATTCACAAACTCTTAAATTCTCTCAATCCCGAATTTCTCCAACTCCACCAAACCATATTTCAGCAATAGGAGGTTTCAAATAAACATCAAGCATCATCCATTTCATTATTCAACATCTTCCAAATCATAAATTTCGTGTAAGTTTTTTGAGTTTTCGGTAAATATTCGAGTTTTGTTGTTAACGAGTTAGAATCAATTGTTAGGTATAGAAATGTTTAGAAATCACTTGAAACATAGTTTAGAGTAAGTGTATTTATTGTTTGTTGGTACAAATGGACGATCAGGGTTGTATTAGACACATTTTGAGTAGCAGAGGAAGCCATTGTCACGACCTCTGAATTCTAGAAATTTTCGGAGATACATCTCCAAAAAGTTCAACGTTTTATGTACTTTATGAAATTCCGGAGATACATCTCCGAAATGTTTCCATAGATATATCTCCGGAATTTCCTCAGTATATTTTTCTTTTAATTTTCTTGTTTATGTTGTTCTTTTGCGTAAGCTAATTATATGGCTAATTTTACCTTGCATGCATAATGGCTGACAGAGTCGACAGACTGAGACTTGGACGGGTTTCCCAACACGCATCCGTTTGGCAGGTGCATGCCAGCAGGTTTCAGAGGGTGCATGTACTTCTGTTCCGACAGAGGAGTTGACTTCTGGGGCGCAGTCTACTCTAATGGGTCAGTATACTCCTGGGGCTCGACCTTCACCTCAGGCCACTCCATCTACATCTCAGGTCACTCCATCTTCATCTTAGGACACTCCATCTTCATCTCAAGTCATTCCATATTCTTCTTCTTCTTCTTCTTTTTCTTCCCGTAAGAGACGAGATGCACCAACTGACGCGTCACTTCCCCCATCCTCCTGCGAGCGTCGGGATGCACCTGTGCCACCTCCTGCTGATCCAGTGCCACCTCTGGAGGGTGAGGTTGCTGAGGATGTCGAGCCAGAGGGATTCGAAGGAGGTCCATCTGATATGTCCATACTTCCTCTGTATCCGACCACACTGTCAGATATATCTAGGATGGAGAGGTAGCATTAGTCTGATTTTTTATTTATTTATTTTTACGTTAATTTAAATTGCTAACATTAATTATTACTAACATTGAATATTTATGGATAATCGCAGGTGCGTGATCCCCATAAGGTTATTAACCATGTGAGAAAGATTTTAGCATTACATCAGCCGAAAGACTAGTGATTTCAGTCGGTTCTGACCACTTCTGGGTTGCGTGACCTATGCATGACCGGTTACAGTCTGGTCAACCACGAGATGCTTAATGCATTTGAAAGCACCTGAAGTTTGACTAAATTTTGCTAAAACATTCTGATGATAAACTTGAAGAATCTGCAGAAGAAAAAGATGTCGAAGGAAATGTCTCGACATCCTGACTGACTTACTAAGTTAGCAGGTTTTAATATATTGCAAAAATTAAGGAGCGGATCAAGGAATCACAGGAGAAAAGATAGAAAGCCCAAGACAGCAGAAGACTATATAATGAGACTTAAACCTAGGGTAAACTGACTGTACTTTTGTATCACTTATAACTTTGTAACCTAGTTCTCTCGTGTTGAATAAGGGTTTAGGGTTTGAGAGTCGTTGGCTCTCTTAGGAGTTGTAAGTCTCCACTCTGTAATATAGGATGCAGAGTGGAAGACATTGGTACAGGGATACAACCAGAAGCCTATAGGTAATGGTTGTTGTATTGTTCTTGGACAAAGCTTTGAAGCAAGTCCAAGATAACTTGAAGGTCAAGAAACCGCGACAGGTTCTGTATTGGCAGAAGACAGAGATTTAACAAGTTGTGATTAGGATGTGAGTGGGGTATCTCATATCAGGGTTGTAAACGTTTGAGTTTAGCCTTGATAAAGATGTTCATTAGGTAGATGTTAGGTATAACGTTGTAAATGGGGGAGTTTAGCTTTGTAACAGTTCTACAGATAGTGAAGTCTTCGTCCTGGATTGGTATCCCCCAGATGCAGGTGAATTACACCGAACTGGGTTAACACATACTGTCTTATTTAACATTCTGTAATTTACAGTTTTGTTATTGTTCTTGACTGACGTGTTGGATCAGATGTCGTGACATCTGTGATTGAGCAGTTCTGATATTCAAGGTATCAGTCTGCTGTTGCGCCTCTGAGTTTAAATGATTATATAGCACAATGTCTTGACATTTGTTAGGACATCTGCTGTATGCATAGGCCAGAATTTCAATTGGTATCAGAGCAAGCATCATGTCTGGTTCTGGATGAGATCCTTGGGAGATACTTTCTGGCGTTTAAACAAGGAGGAGTTTTGAAGATCAGATCAATCAACTCAGACATACTCAAGGGTATTATTGGATAAGATGGATGCTCTGGATCAAAGGGAGCAACCCGGAGGTTGTTTATATTGCTGAGGAGAGTCTACAACAACTACATGAGAAGTGGCTAGTTCTCTTATTGGTGTGCCTTATAAGATGTTGTGACATCTTATTAGGGCAAGCAGGATCTGTTCCTTGGTGGTTCCGCTGCATGTGTTTCTGATGGAAGAGCTCTAGAATTATGGGATTCTGGAGTTGTTACTGAAGACAGTTGGTGGAAGGTCTCAATCGTCGACCTCTATATTTAAATATATTTGTATTCTTTTATTCCAAAGTCGGGAGCGATGGAGTGAAGGGAGTTATGGTTAGATATATGGTATGATGACTTGGTACTTGGAAGCTTGGTTTCTTGGTGCAGTTGAAGTCAGTTGAAGAGGAGAGGAGTTGAGTTAAGTTTATCAGGTTCTTGCTCTAGGAGTTTGATAAACTATTGATCGACTAGGTTGTCAAAAATACTTGAGAATTCTCTCAAGTCCACTAATAAAGGCATCTATGTCGTGTATCTGGAGTCTTCTAGTTACTCTTCTAACTAGAAGGTGTTTCTTTGAAACACAATCTGAAGAAAGTGGAGGTGATTTATTTTCACCATCCAAAAACAGCAAGGAAGGATTCATCTCTCTTGACCCTAAGAGTGGATCCAATCTGATTGAAGAATTGTTAAGGTAAATAAGATTTGTTCAGAGAAAGTCTTAGTTACTTGAGTCAAGGGTGGTAGCCTTGGTATCTCGACATTGTCCTTTGAAGAAGATACTTGCAAAAAGATTGAATACTTTATAAGTGTTCATGATGTGATATGGTGGAGCTCAGCTACAACAGTGAAGAAGGGTTATTGGATAAGGATTTAAGATCAATTGCTATTTATGAAATCCACAAGTATTTAATTGATTATGCTTGAAAGTCAAGATTACTGATGTTCAACAAGATGTTGGAACATCTCATCATCAGAGTTTGTGCAGAATCATGGGAGGGGTACTGCATACGCTTTAACATCTGTTTTAGTCTTAGGTGGTGACCTAAGAAGTGGTTTCAGTCGGGTGTGACAGAAGCATGTGTTCTCTGGAGAGTTTCCTGGCAAGAAACTAGTCTGGACTTTGATGCTGTTGAAGATGAAGATGAAGACATCATAATCTTGATGGTTATTGCTTGGATCAGTTTATTTCTGATCTAGGTACTTGGGAGCATGGGATTTTGCTCAGGTTGAAGGTCAAAGTTAAGTGGCAGTTATCTCTGACTTTCTACAGTCTGCTCTACTAAGGAAAGTGGCATTCTTTCGTATGGCTATGATGTGGTCTTGGACTACTTATTTTCTGAAGATTCAGACGTGGCAGTGTGAAGTCTTTGGAATTTCAAAGCAGGATGGAGGTTGTCTACTCAAACTTGGTTGTTGAATCAAGTCTATGAGAGCATGAAACTCTTATTCTGCGAAGGGAGGAGGTTCTTCTAAGTGGCAGAAGGAGGAGCTGAATTTAACAGTTGGATGTCATATCAGACTGTTCTGACATCTAGCTCAACATCAGAAGTCTCAGCTGGTGATGTGGCACATCAGATTAAGATAAGGTGATCTATAGGAGAATGGAAGTTATGGATGCTTCAAAAAGGTCTATCTCATGCAGTTTGCGGGAGCTGTGGATGGGAAGATGTTACATGACTAAGAAGCTTGGTGGATCCAAGATGTCTTGCTATGGGGCAAGTAGTTCATGTGACTTGAAGATCTGATTTCATTGGTGGATCAGTGTATCTTGTGGGAATTCTGAAGAAGATTGAGATTAATCAAAAGGTGGCATTTGGTTGGTTTCATAGTGTGCATTCAAGTAGGATGCTTGAAACTGATTGCTCTTGTGTAGAAGAGTAGTTAGTTGAAAATGTAAGGAGGTTCTGGTTCTCTGGGAGCTTGTGGCAGAAGTTCTGAGTTGAGGATGAAAGTATACCTTCTTTTGGTGGATGAGAGTTTATTTCTCTCTGGGTTTCTGAAGTTCTCTTTGTTCAAACTGGTGGCGCAGTGTTGCGTGAAGATCTTCAATTTGGATTACTATGCTGATAGTAAGTCCAGTGGTGGAGCATATGAAGAACCATGGTGTGTGGTGTCTGTGATGTGTGAAAGATGTCCTAACTGATGTTAGAACATCTTTGGGTTGGTTATCCTTGGTGGAGGATTCTTAAGTTCTGGTCTAGGAACTTGTTGGCTACATCATGTCTAAGGAGTATCTATCTTGTCATACGGGAGAATGATGAAGTAGAAGAACTGTCTTGGGAGGATGGTGTGGAGAAGACTGGAGTGGATCATATGTTGATTGCATGAAGTTCTGGTTTCTGATGCATTCAGAAGTGGATATTCACCAGAAAATTATAAGTATTCCAGGTTATCATACGGAAGAATGATAAGGAATAACTGTCTTGGATTGTGGGGTATCTATCTCTATTGCTGGCCTGGTAGAGTCAGTGGAAAATCTTGTTAAAGGGATGTTGCCTCTGGCTGCAAGTCATGCTAGTAGTGGATCAGTTTGGCAGCTGTGAAGTTCTGGAGCATGTATACGATTTCTGACATCGTTATAACAAACCAAGGGGCCCTGTGCGTCTCTTTGAGGAATTTGAAGCATTCTAATTCAATTGGTTTGTGCCTCAAGCAGCTGGAGGTCTACACATGAGAATTCAAGAGGAGTTCGTGTAGTGTGTAGATGGTTGCAGGATGAGGGGGATCAATGGGACTTTGATCTTAAGCCAAGAGTTTGTTATGGTAGGATTGCTATCCTTTTATTATTTCCTCACGGGTAGCATGATGGTGATCATGTGTGAGTGATTATTGGTTTTTATCAGAAGAAGAAATAAGATTGTTGATGACTGTGTTCAGCAGGTGGCTTGAACTGAGGGTGCGCTCTTAAAGACATGAAGATGCGTCTTATGTTTTCCATTTATTAGCTAGGTGTTCTGTGGAGGAGCACTGGTTACCTTAGATAGGGGGACTTGCTCCTTGATCTAAGATGTTTTACTGTGAGGGTGCAGTTGGAGTTCCGGTTTGCATTTGTGCTTCAAGCAAGCTGTGAGTATGTGTCCATCCTAGGAGGATGAGATGTCAAGAAGGATGTCTTGACATTTTTTTTGTATTGTTGCAAGTTGGGGGAGACTTGGCAGTGCATGTGTAATGGTTCTTATTGGATACTTAAGAATCATTGATGAGTCTGGGAGAATTTATTTTTCTCTGCAGACTGTGATCCTAATTTTGTGAAGAAATATCTGCAATGTCAAATCAGAAGAAGAATATAGGAAGAATAAACAATGTCTGACATAATGTCAGGACATTGTTATAAAACATGTGTGCATGTAATAGGTTCTTTGGTCGGCGTTCTTAAAAGAAGAAACAGTCAAAGCAGTCTTGGTCAGTGCGGTACTGGTGGAGTTATAGCCTTCGATTAATGGCCCTTTGAATTGACTAGCGTTATTTTCGGTGGTTCGTTACTTTCTAAGAAAATGGCTCGGCTATAAATAGGATTGCTTTGATCTTCTTTAGTCTCAATACTCTCTCTTTGGTTGGTGGCAGATGTGGTTCTTCAAAATCTGGGTATGTTGTGTCTGGGTTTGGGGCTGTCTTGGTCACTTTTGCCAAGTTTTGGCTAAAAAGGGGGAGAATAGTTTTCTGATGTTGTCTGGGATTGGATACATTCATGCAGTTGTTTTGCAAGAATGTTGGTTAAGATGTTCTGACATCTTAACAATCTTTTCGTGTGCCTTGTGTCTACAACTGCTGTTTCTTTTCTGGAGGAGTCTTCTAGGTCTCAAGACCTCTCTTGAAAGGAGGGGGAATATGTTGAGGGGGAGACTCTATCAGACCTTAGCTCCAATCAATTCTCAATATGAAGAAGTCTTGATGAAGGAGTCTTGCTAATTGCAAAATGCAGAAGAAAATGTTTTAGCCAAAATTTGTCAAAAGGGGGAGATTGAAAGCACCTGAAATTTGACTAAATTTTGCTAAAACATTCTGATGATAAACTTGAAGAATCTGCAGAAGAAAAAGATGTCGAAGGAAATGTCTCGACATCCTGACTGACTTACTAAGTTAGCAGGTTTTAATATATTGCAAGAATTAAGGAGCGGATCAAGGAATCGCAGGAGAAAAGATAGAAAGCCAAGACAACAGAAGACTATATAAGGAGACTTAGACCTAGGGTAAACTGACTGTACTTTTGTATCACTTATAACTTTGTAACTTAGTTCTCTTGTGTTGAATAAAGGTTTAGGGTTTGAGAGTCGTTGGCTCTCTTAGGAGTTGTAAGTCTCCACTCTCTAATATGGGATGCAGAGTGGAAGGCATAGGTACAAGGATACAACCAGAAACCTGTAGGTAATGGTTATTGTATTGTTCTTGGACGAACCTTTGAAGCAAGTCCAAGATAACTTGAAGGTCAAGAAACCACGACAGGTTCTGTATTGGCAGAAGACAGAGATTTAACAGGTTGTGATTAGGATGTGAGTGGGGTATCTCATATCAGGGTTGTAAACGTTTGAGTTTAGCCTTGATAAAGATGTTCATTGGGTAGATGTTAGGTATAAAGTTGTAAACGGGGGAGTTTAGCTTTGTAACAGTTCTACAGATAGTGAAGTCTTCGTCCTGGATTGGTATCCCCTAGATGTAGGTGAATTGCACCGAACTGGGTTAACACATACTGTCTTATTTAACATTCTGCAATTTACAGTTTTGTTATTGTTCTTGACTGACATGTTGGATCAGATGTCGTGACATCTGTGATTGTGCAGTTCTGATATTCAAGGTATCAATCTGCTGTTGTGCCTCTGAGTTTAAATGATTATGTAGCACAATGTCTTGACATTTGTTAGGACATTTGTTGTCTGCATAGGCCCGAATTTCAGCATTCGTGGAGATATGGCATTCTAAGACGTCTTCTTTTCATCTCCTGCATGGTGAGATGTCTATCACACTAGACGATGTCTCGTATTTGTTGCATCTTCCGATCAGGGGGAGATTCATCCGTCATGGTAGGTTGACCAAAGACGAGGCAGCCGAGATGATGGTGGAACATCTGGGGGCTGATCCAGGGGACGCGGTTGAGGAGGTGGATAGGACCAGGGGTGCCCATACTATGAGTTTGTTGTGAAAAACAATGTCTTGAAACAAAGTATAAACGATTTCTTTATGATCAAGAAACACACAAGGGTTAGGGTTAACGGAAAAATAAGAAGAACAATAACAAGGATTGGTTATAACTGCTGTTTTTTACTTTCTCTATGAATTAGATTACATGTACTCATGAATAACAAATAACTCTCTCACCCTAATTAGGATTTGCCACACTTAAGATGAGAGACTAGTATGCTATTTATAATAAACGTAACATACTAAACTAATGGCCTTTTTAACAATTACCTATTATATGCTAACTTAAACAATTGGACATAACAAACAGGTCTAATTCGACAACTACATAATAAAACACATTTCGACTACAGCATGTAGGTCTTCGACAACAACATGTGAGCAAACTTCGACAACATGCTAAACCTCTGTCGACAATACTAGATTTCGATCTAATATCTCAAAAATATCCACCTTAGAACAAACTCTATAACCTCAAGAAACAAACTAGCTTTCTTCATGCAGCTTTATCAACTGCATACAGTGGAAAAACTTGCAACTGGGCAATGTCTTGGTGATCATATCAGCAGCATTATGATCTGTCGAAACCTTCAGCACTTGGACCTCTCCATGCTCGATTACCCCTTTGATGAAATGCAACCTCACATCAATGTGCTTTGTTTGCTCATGATAGGCTAAATTCTTCGATAGGTGTATTGCACTTTGACTATCACATTTAACAGTGATAACTCGACCTTGAAGTTTCAGCTCCTTTGCAAAACCTTCAAGCCACAATGCTTCCTTTACAACTTTAGTTAGGGTGATATATTCTGCTTCAGTTGTTGATAAGGCAACAACCTTTTGAGGTGTTGGTTTCCAACTGATTGCTGTGTCAAACATAGTGAACACATATCCAAAAATAGATTTTCTGGAATCCATACAACCTGCATAATCAAAGTAGACATATCCTTCGATTGCTGCTTTACTATCTTTACCCAAAGCTCCACCATAGATTATGATTCTATTCAGAGACCCATTTATATGCCTTAGAATCCACTTCAATGCTTTCTAGTGAGCATTTCCAGGATTCGCCATGTACCTGCTTACAAGACTTACTGCATATGTTATGTCAGGTCTATTACACACCATAACATAAATCAAATAACCCACTATATTAGCATATGGAATGCTATTCATATAAGTTCTTTCGACATCAGTACTGGGACACTGATCCATACTCAGCTTGAATTAAGGGTTTGTCGGATTCACATCAGGCTTTGAATTTGACATACCAAACTTTTTGAGAATCTTCTGTAGGTATGCCTCTTAAGATAAGCATAATTTTGATTGCTTTTTATCTCTTCGGATGTCAATCCCAAGAATCCTGGATGCAGTCCCAGATCTTTCATGCCGAACTCCTTATTGAGTTCAGCCTTCACCTTTATTACATCTTCGACATTGGTGTTTGATATTAGAATATCATCCACATAAAGAAACAAAATAACAAATGAATTACCAGGTCGAAATTTGAAGTAAACACAGTGGTCAAACTAACTTCTAATGAAACTTATGCATACTATGAACTTGTCGAATCTCATATTTCATTATCGAGGAGATTGTTTCAGCCCATATAAATATCCCTTAAGATTGCACACATAATCTTCCTCCCCCTTTTGACATACCATTCAGGTTGCCTCATCTGGATTATTTCATCTAGATCACCATACAAAAACACAGTCTTCACATTCATCTATTCTAGTTCAAGGTCAAACTGTGCCACCATGGCAAGCAACATTCGAATGGACCTGTGCTTCACAACAGGAGAGAACACATCATTAAAGTCGATACCTTCTTTTTGAGTGAAACCCCTAGCAACCAATCTTGCCTTGTATCTCTTCGACGTCACTCCTTCGATTATTTCCTTAACTTGGAAAATCCATTTACAGCTGACTAACCTGGCTCCAGCAGGTTTCTTGATCAGTTCCCATATGTTGTTATCATGAAGAGATTTCATCTCATCATCCATGGCCTTCAGCCATTCAGTCTTATTTCGACTCCTTATAACTTTCTTAGTCTCTAGATTCTTCGTCTAGAACCTCACTTGCAGAGATTAAGGCATAAGCTCTAAGATCTGCATACCCAAGTCTCTGAGGTGGCTTGATGACTCTCCTCGGCCTGTCTCTTGCTAGCAGGTAGTCATTATCAGTCTCCTCATCTTCGACAACAACTTCTGCTTCTTTTTCGACTTCATCTGGGATACGCAATTCAGCATCAACATGCTCTACCTCAATAAAAATCTCTCCCTGTTCCAGCTCTTTGTCAGCATCATCAGTTTTCTTGAAGGCCATCTCAGCTTCATTGAAAACTATATCTCGACTGGTGATACACCTCCTGTGACCTAGCTCTAGGCACCATAGCTTATAAGGTTTAACTTCTTCAGGGTATCCCGTGAACATGCATTTCAGAGCTCTAGGTTCGACCTTGTCTTGCCTAATGTGAGCATAAGCCACACAACCAAATACTCTAAGTCTGTCGAGGCAAGGTGGATGTCCCGACCAGACTTCTTTATGTGTCTTTATACTAACGCAGTCGAAGGACATCTGTTTATCATATATGTTGCTGTTGAAACAGCCTCAGCCCAAAACACCTTTTTTAACCCAGCACTAGTCAACATGCATCTAACTCTTTCCAAAATAGTTCGATTGAACCTTTTTGCCAAACCATTTTTTTGTGGAGTACCAGCAGTAGTTTTGTGCCTTGCAAACCTGAGGTAACACAAAAGCTGTCGAACGCCTCATTGAAAAATTCAAGGCCATTGTCGATTCTCAACCTCTTGACCTTTCTGCCAATCTGATTTTCGACCAGAGTCTTCCAACCTTTGAAATTCTCAAAAGTTTCATCCTTAGTCTTCTGGATGAATACCCATAACTTTCTAGAATAATCATCAACTATGAATAGAAAATACCTTGCTCCTGAATGTGATGGACACCTTGTAGGCCCCCAAAGATCAACATGGATGTAATCAAGGGATCCATGAGTTTTTTGTTTGCCTTTTTTGAACTTCACTCTGCAAGTTTTTCCAAGTACACATGGTTCCAAATTTTTAGCTTTTTGACTTTATCTCCACCAAGCAGATTTTGTTTCCCAAATTCGACCAGATCCCTTTCACTGACATGGCCCAATTTCATGTGCCAAATTTATATCTTCGACAAAGGTTTCGTGGATGGAACATTTGTCGAACCACTTATAACTTCAGCCTCAAGGGTATACAAACCTTGTTTCTTCACGCCTCTCAAGACTTCCTTCGACCTATTCATGACTCTAAGGTTACTTTTCTCTCCTTAAAAAACATATTCCTTCTTGTCGAATTCACCAAGAAAAATCAAAATTCTCTTTAAATCAGGTACATACCTGACTTCAGTCAATAACCTTATTGACTCATCATGGAGCTTGAATCTCACAGATCCAATACCTGCAATTTTGCAATCTTTGTTGTTTCCCAGCAGCATTGATCCACCATCTTGATCACATAGCTCTTCGAACAATTCTCTGTTTGGAGTCATGTTCCAAGTGCAGCCTGAATCCATAATCCACTCTTTTCTTGAGTTGCTGATTGAAACCACAATGACATCAGATGAGTCGAAGTCATCTTGAACAATGGTTGCATTGCCGTTATCGTTACCTCCATGATCTTTCAGGCGTCCAGGGCACACCTTTCTTGTGCGATCCTCCTTCATACAGTGATAACATCGAATACCAGATGCCTCACCACTATAAGACTTCTGCTAACTTTTACCTTTCTTCTTGTCGAACTTACCATCCTTTCACAAGAATTTTCCCTTAACGGCCAAACCTTCATCAACCGTCAAAGGTTTATTCTCCTTTTGTTTGTTCAAGTCCTTAGAATACAAGGCTGATTGAACTTCTTCAAAGCTCATGGACTCCCTTCCATACATGATAGTTTCTTTGAAGTGAGCATGTGTTCTGGGCAAAGCGCAAACAACTATAGTGCTTGATCTTCATCATCGATCTTCACATCAATATTTTCAAGATCAAGAATCAGCTTGTTGAACTTATCCAACTGCTCAGCCAACACTTTGTCTTCACTCATCTTGAATGAATACAAAGCTTGCTTCAGGTAGAGTCGATTCACCAGAGATTTAGTCATGTACAAACTTTTAAGTTTCAACCATAACCCCGATGTCGTAGTCTCCTTTGATACATGTCGGGGAACCTTATCACCAAGGCTCAACAATATTGTGCTATGGGCTTTCTCTATCATGGCCATCTTTTCAGTTTCTGTTAACGTAACATTCTTGGATGCCTCTCCCTTCAACGCTTCCAAACAACCCTGCTGAACCAGTAGGGATTTCATCTTCAAGCGCCACAGATCGATGTCGTTCACTCTGGTGAACTTTTCAATCTTATACTTTGTTGAAAACATCTTCCTCCACGCTCACCGCTCCAATTTGTTGTGAAAAATGATGTCTAAAACAAAGTATAAACGGTTTCTTTATGATTAAGAAACACAAAAAGGTTAGGGTTAGTGGAAAAACAAGAAGAAGAACAACAAGGACTGGATATAACTGTTATTCTTTACTTTCTCTATGAATCAGATTACAAGTACTCGAGAATAACAAATAACCCTCTCACCCTAATTAGGATTTGACACACTTAAGATGAGAGACTACTATGCTATTTATAATAAACCTAACATACTAAACTAATGGGCTTTTTAACAATTATCCATTACAAGTTAACTTAGGGTACAAGCTAACTTAAACAATTGGACATAACAAACAAGCCCAATTCGACAACTACATACTAGGACACATTTCGACTACAACATGTAGGTATTCGACAATAACATGTGAGCAGACTTCGATAACATGCTAAACCTCTATCGACAATACTAGAGTTCGATCCAATATCTCACAGAGTTCTTGAAGAATATATTTGATGATTAGATCGCTGCTGCACAGTAGGCTGATGGTGATGCCGAGCAGGTGACCTTATACAGGACTCGTGCTTTGAGGGCATATTTTCTTTATTTGGTAGGAACTTGTATTTTTGTGGACACGAGTGACACCTATACCGACATTGCATACCTCCGGTACTTCTTGGATCTCACACGGATCCATGAGTACAACTGGGGGCGGCTTGCATGGCCTATCTGTATTCGAAGTTGAGAGATGGATGTTGATGGATGACGAAGTAGGTCACGTGCAGCACGGCACTACTGGTGGTAATAATTTTTTATCCTTGAATGTTTTTTTTATCATTTTTTTTTCATATTTGCGAAATTCTTGATCCCTGAATGCTTTTTATTTTCATTTCAAGCATGGATCCTGCAACACTTCCCGTACAACGCTAGTTGGGCGTGTTGGGATGAGTACCCTGAGGACATGCCTCTGCATGTGCTTTTATCCCACTGAGAGGGAACTAGGCGGTCGACCCTTTCAGAGTCTATCTTAACTGCTTGAATGTCGAGGACATCCACTTCAAATGCTATGTGGATCACCGTCAGACACAACCATTTGACGACAAATCTCTATACTTTGGATGGATGGCCTACAGATCGCCTATCACTGCTCCTCATCTGCCCGAGTGAGTCATGCGGCAGTTCGGGTACACCCAGACCATCCCCAGACACCCTGTTGTCTCTGCTCCTCCTGCCTTGACTCGTATGCTGCTCGAGGAGATGTTTGCTGATTATCAGAGTCACCTGGTACTGGAGGAGGCTCAGGCTACTCTAGCGCCAAATGATTGGAGCTACACCGACAAATACATCAGGTGGTTCTTCAGGGTCTCACATCAACACATGGTGCCGACTACTCCAGGAGATCTGCCGAGACTTGTAAATCAGGAGATTCTAAAAGAGCAGCTGGCTCAGCTAGATCATACTGATGATATCTTGCCTCAGTGTCGTTGCATAGTGGAGATTGTGCAAGTATGCATTAACGAGGGTATCTTTCCTGAGGGCTCTGCTATGCGACGAGTATTGGATACCATGGTTACAGAGGCACAGGGGGTACAATTGTACCGCAAATATCGCGCGAGGACGAGGGGATCGATGGCCGAGGAGGTAGACCAGGCAGACTAGGTAGAGGAGGCACAAGAGGTGGAGGAGAGGTTGTTAGGCACACCTAGTAAGAGCATGTAATTATTTTAATGTTTTATTATAGTTTGCACTTTTTTCCTGACATTGTTATTACATTTTGGATTTAGTTTTGTACGACATTTTACAATTATATGGATATATTATTTTGTATGTCTATTATTTTATTTGATATCGTTCTTCATTATTCATTTGAAAACAAATACACATCTCGCTATAAAAAAAACTGTTCTGATACACTTCGGAGATGTATCTCCGAAAGACTCCCGTAGATACATCTCGGGAAATATTAAAAAAAAAGGTTATGGGAGATATGTTGTGAGTGTTTAAGGTTTAATTATTTCTAGAGATATATCTCCGAAATATGTTAACGTTTAACTAGAAGTGGGGTGCGTCCAGAGATATATCTTCGGAACCTGGGGGCATAATGGGAACTACACATGGTGGGTAAGAAATGCATAGCGTGGAAAAAGAAATTCTCTTAAATTGTTGGTTTATGATTTGGTAATCAAGTTTTTCTTTAGAAGGTTTGGACAAACGAATCACGAGGTTTGTTTTTGCCCCCAAAGTTTTACTTGGCACCCCACATCTCATATATTTTTATCATATTATTTTTGCATAATATTATAATTCCATTTATAAAAAATATTGAAACATTTTAATATATTATAATTTCATTTATAAAAAATATTGAAACATTTTAATATTTTTGAAAAATTCTGTAATTATCCATACATTTCATAAACACTTATGAATATTTTTGTTTGATGACGAGTAAGTTTATCTTTTTACCACATTTTAAAGGTTTTTCATTTTTTTTTAAATTTTTATCGAATGTTTGAAAATATCCTATAAAAATGCAATGTTTTCTTCTGCATTTTAAAAAAAATTTGGAAAAAAATTAATACGTTCAACCGAATTTTTTGAAAAATACGGGTTAAAATGCATAAAATGTTTCCTGATTTTCCAAAAAATTCGATAAAAATGCAATGTTTTTTCCCCATTTTTAAAATATCCAAAGAAAATTCATACATTCAACCGCATATTTTGAAAAATCCAGAAAACTTTATATTTTTACTGGATATTTCCAAAAATGCGGTAACTCCATAAGTTCCTGATTTTTTTTTTGTAAAATCCGATAATTTTAAAAATTTTGTTTTTTCTTTTTTGCAATGAAGACCAGAGGCACAAATGGTACAATTGTTGGCCGACAACGTGGGAGGTGACGTTGAGGACTCGCATCTCCGTGTGAGGAGAGTGGCACCAACCGATTCTCACAAGAGGCGGTTGATCAATCACGCTTTGTTTCGTGCACCCCGCACTATCCGACGTAGAGGATCTAGATCTGCTTATGGATGAACGAGAGATGATGAGGATAAGCCAAGTGATGTTCAGTCACTAGTTCAAGATGACGTACAAATGGTGGTAAAGACAGATATGCCTCATCCGATAGAGATATAGGTGCCTTATACTTCTGTGATGGCAGGGGTACGCCATCCTTTTGAGGTAGAGGAAACAACTAATATAAGGGCTACTTCGCAGATAGCTATTGAGATACCTACTCACATATGGCTAATAAGGCGTCAACTAATGATGATATGGATGTTACTCCTCCCGTTGAGACATATGTCATTGCTCCTGCTTCGATAGTCCCTTCTGTACACACGGATATATGGTTCCTTGGTGGGTCTAGTGACTATTCTATTCTCACAAAATATGTGGATCATGTGCCATTCAGATTATGGCATTGAGAGGTATGTATATTATACGTCGATGAGCTGACTTTATTTATTAATGGTACTTTAAAATTAATTAATGTTTTTTACTTTGTTTGTTACACGATCGTATTCCGCTTAAGGTGCCCACCCATAGGTTGAACGATGGCACAAAGAGACATATTCCTTCTATCTTCCATTTAGTGAGATGACTATTACATTGGATGATGTCTCCTCACTTTTCCATATTTCGCTGGTAGGTAGTTTCTTCATCGCTCTTATCATTAGTCAAGAGACCGCACATATGACAGTTGTACAGTACTCGGGGGTTACTGAGCAACATGTGATAAATGAGTTTAGGTTTATGAGGGGTGCTCACTTTTGCAACACAATATACCCAAAACAATTAATTTATAAAAATGTGCGGATAATTTACTTACAAACATGGTGTCATATTTTCTCAGCATAGACATATTTCTCAATTATCATATTATAACAGCGAAAATAAATAATAACAACTCAAATTTAATGGTCTCATAAATAAAAATCAACTTCATTTCAAATCATAAAAGAAATAGTTCAATAACTCATAGAACACAAAACAAAAAGGTAACCCGTCTAAGTGTTACACTATCAGAGCGACACACAGAAACTAAAATAAACTCGAAAGTGATAAATGACGAAGAAAACTACTACGTCATCCTCCAAAACACAACAACATCCAAATTTTATGGTGATTTTTAATGACTCTGATTTTTTTTTTAATAAATTACGCGGGGAAAATTAGGGTGTTACATAATGGTATCAGAGCAGGTCAGTTTGTCCGGCCAAGTTGTCGAGTCGATGTGGTGTGACAGTTGAATACTATTGTTGTAGTCTTCTAATCATTGTTGCTATTGTGATGGTGGAATAGAAAATTTCTAGAAGAAACGATGTTGTGATTGCTGCTGCTTTGTAGGCGGTTGCTCAGACTGTGCAGAATCAGTCTAATACTGGGGAGAACAATGAGTTCCATCATCTGGGGAAGTTTCAGAGGAATAATCCGCCTACTTTTAAAGGTAGGTATGATCCTGATGGAGTACAGGCTTGGCTCAAAGAAATTGAGAGGGTATTTCGTGTGATGGATTGCTCTGAAGCGCAGAAGGTACGATTTGGTACTCATATACTGGCTGAGGAGGCTGATGATTAGTGGATCAACACTCGTCAGGTGTTGGAGATTGTAGGTGAAGTTGTCACGGGTTGTGTTATGCAGAGAGTTTCTGAGGAAGTATTTTCCTGAAGATGTTCGTGAGAAGAAGGGGTTGAATTCCTAGAGCTGAAGCAAGGGAATTTATCTGTTACTTAGTATGCTGCCAAATTTATGGAACTTGCAAAGTTCTATCCTCTTTACAGTGAGGAAACTGTTGAGTTCTCAAAGTGTGTTAAGTTCGAGAATGGTTTGCATCTTGAAATCAAGCATCTGATCGGGTATCAACAGATACAAAGGTTTCCGGAGTTGGTGAACACCTATAGGATTTATGAGGATAACAGTAAGGCTCAGTCAGCTTACTATAAGAGTCTAAGCGAGAAGAAAGGGAAGCAACATCTGAATTGTGGGAAGCCTTATAGTGCTTCAGCTGAGAAATGTATGCAGAGAGTTGCTGATGGTAAGAGGCCTAGTGGGGAATTGCTCGTGCTCCTCTTAAATGCTTTAGGTGTAGTGAACTGGGTCATCGTGTCAGTGAATGCAAGAGTGATGTGAAGAAGTACTTCCGGTGTGGGAAGACAGGATATTTGGTTGCTAATTGCAAGGATAATGTGGTGACTTGCTAAAATAATGGTGAACCAGGACATATCAGTAGGCATTTCCAGAAGCCGAAGCAAGCTTCAACTGGAGGAAAAATGTTTGCTCTATTGGGGACTCAGACTTCCAGTGACGACAGGTTGATTAGAGGTATATGTTACATTAATATTACACATTTGATTGCTACTATTGATACTGGTGCTACACATTCTTTTATTGCTGATGATTGTGTGAAAAGGTTAGGCCTTGTAGTGTCTTCCATGAAGGGAGAGATGGTTGTCGATACTCCTACTAAGGGATTGGCGGCTACTTCTTTAGTTTATTTGAATTGTCCTCTGTAATTTTTTATAAGGATTTTAGTGTTGATCTTATCTGCTTGTCGCTGAGAGATCTTGATGTTATCTTGGGAAGGAACTGGTGGGAGTCCGATCATGTTCAAATAAATTATTATAACAAGTCAGAGCGGTTTCTTGCTCTTGATGAGAAGGAGGAAGTTGGTTTCTTATCTACTAGGCAGTTGAAAGAGCTTTTTCAAGATGAAGCTCAGGTGCTTGCGTTGTTTGCGATATTATCTGCTGAAAGTCAAGCTGCAATTGGTGAATTGCTGGTGGTGCGTGATTTTCCAGATGTGTTTCCGAATTATATTTCAGATGTGTCGCCAGAGAGAGAGGTGGAGTTTTCTATTTATCTTGTCCCTGGTACCAGACCTATTTCTATGGCACCATACAGGATGTCGACGTCGGAGATAGTAGAGTTAAAAAATTAGTTAGAAGATTTGTTGGAAAAGAAATTTGTGAGACCAAGTGTGTCACCTTAGGGAGCTCCGGTGTTGTTAGTAAAGAAGAAAGATGGTAGTATGAGGTTGTGTGTGGATTACCGACAGCTGAATAAAGTAACGATCAAGAACAAGTAACCACTTTTGAAAATAAATGGTTTAATGGACTAGCTGGTAGGTGCTCGTGTTTTCAGCAAGATTGACTAAGGTCGAGTGACCATCAGATTCGAGTGAAAGAGGAGGATATTCAGTAGACAACTTTTAGAGCTCAGTATGGGCATTATGAATATTTAGTGATGTCGTTTGGCGTTTCTAATGCACCTGAAGTGTTTATGGAATATATGACTCGCATATTTCATACTTAACTGGATCAGTTAGTAATAGTTTTCATTGATGATATTCTTATTTATTCTAAGTTGGAAGAAGAACATGCTGAGCATTTGTGAATTGTGTTGCAAGTGTTGAAAGATAAGAAGTTATATGCCAAGTTGTCAAAGTGTGAATTCTGGTTACAAGAGGTAAGTTTTCTTGGACATGTTATTTCATGTGATGGTATAGCTGTGGATCCGTCCAAAGTAGATGCAGTACTACAATGGGAGGCTCCTAAGTCGGTTACTGAAATTAGAAGCTTTTTAGGCTTGGCTGGTTATTACCACAGATTTATTGAATGTTTTTCTAAGTTAGCACTTCTATTAAACCATCTGTCTTATAAAGGTAAAGTGTTTGTGTGGGATATCTATTGTAAGAAAAGCTTCACAAAGCTGAGAGGAGATTGACTACTGCTCCAGTTCTGATTTTGCCTAAACCTAATGAACCTTTTGTGGTGTATTGTGATGCGTCGATGATGGGTTTAGGTGGTGTGCTGATGCAAGATGGCAAGGTTGTGGCTTATGCTTCATGGCAACTGAGGGTTCATGAGAGAAACTATCATACTCCTGATTTAGAGTTGGCTGCAGTGGTGTTTGTGTTGAAAATTTGGAGGCATTATCTTTATGGTTCCAGATTTGAGGTATTCATTGATCACAAGAGTTTGAAATATCTGTTTGATCAGAAGGAATTGAATATGAGGCAACGTAGATGGTTGGAGTTTATGAAAGATTATGACTTTGGCTTGAATTATCACCCCGGTAAGGCTAATGTCATGGCTGATGCTTTAAGTCGAAAGTCTTTTCATATGTCTGCTTTGATGGTTAGGGAGTTGGAATTTATTAAATAATTCAGAGATATGAGTTTGATCTGTGAACTAACACCACGGAGTGTGATGTTGGTTATGTTGAAAATAAATAATGATTTTCTTAATAATATTAAAGAGAGACAGATGTTGGATGTGAAGCTAGTGGATTTGATTGTTGGGAGTAATCAGACTGAAGAGGGTGATTTTAAGTGAATGAGCAGGGTGTGTTAAAATTCTGAGGTAGAATTTGTATTCATGATAATCATGAGTTAAATAAGATGATTTTAGAAGAAAGTCATAGAAGTAGCTCGAGTATCCACCCAGGAGCTAATAAGATGTATCAGGATCTGAAAAATATATTTTTATGGCATGAACTGAAGTGTGATGTGGCACAGTTTGTGTATGCATGTTTGACTTATCAGAAGTCGAAGGTTGAGCACCAGAAACCTGTAGGTTTGATGCAACCATTAGATATTCCAGATTGGAAATGGGATAACATTTTGATGGATTTTATGATGTGATTACCAAATACTCCTAGAGGGCATGATGCAATTTGGGTAGTAGTTGATAGACTGACGAAATTGGCACACTTTATCCTGATTAACATGTGTTTTCTTTGCAGAAGTTGGCAGAGATTTTCTGAGTAATTGTGAAGCTGCATGGAGTTTTGTTGAGTATTGTTTCTGATAGAGATCCGAGATTTACTACAAGATTTTGGGAGAGTTTGCAGGAAGCTTTGGGTTCTAAGCTAAGGTTAAGTTCTGCCTATCATCCATAAATAGATGGTCAGATAGAGAGAACTATTCAGTCATTGGAGTATTTGTTGAGGGTTTGTGTTCTTAAGCAAGAAGGTGCTTGGGATAATCATCTCTCACTAATAGAGTTTACTTATAATAATAGTTTCCATTCTAGCATTGGAATGACACCTTTGGAGGTATTGTATGGTCGAAGGTGTAGGACACCTTTGTGTTGGCATTAATCTGGTGAGAATGTAGTGCTTGGGCCTGAGATCGTCCAACATACTACTGAGGAGGTGAAGTTGATTCAAGAGAAAATGAAACCTTCGCAGAGTAGGCAAAAGAGTTACCATGATAAGAGGAGGAAGGATCTTGAGTTCTAAGAGGGAGACCATGTATTCTAGAGAGTCACTCCAGTGACCAGTGTCGGGCGTGCTTTGAAATCGAGGAAGCTTACTCCTCAATTTATTGGTACGTATCATATTTCTGAGAGGATTGGAATAGTTGCTTATAGGGTGGCATTTCCACCTAATCTTTCGAACTTGCATGATGTATTCCATGTCTCACAGCTTCGGAAGGATATTCTAGATCCGTCGCATGTGATTCCGATGGATGATGTGCAAGTGAGGGATAATCTTACAATTGAAGCTTTACTTGTAAGGATCGAAGACCATGAATTAAAACAGTTGAGAAGCTGAGAGATTGCTCTCATAAAGGTAGTGTGGGGAGGCGCCGTCGGAGGGAACATGACGTGGGAGTTGGAGAGTGAGATGCAGGAGTCATATCTGGAGTTGTTCGCATCATGTAAATTTTTTAGGACGAAAATGTTCTAAGTGGGGGAGAGTTGTAACACCCCGATTTATTTTAATTAATTTTTCGTAATTAAATTGTGTGCTTGTATGTATTGATTGATGTTTTCGTGTGTTAAAGGACCGTTTGGTGTATGGTAGTGGCCTTAAAGAGTAGAACTTAGGATATTAGGGTGTGTGATTAAAAGTGTAGAGACTTGGGGTGGTGGGAGAATTATCGATTGTTGTTATTATTTAAATTAGAATTTAATTGAATAAAATAATAGTAATAGTATAATTATATATTTATTTTAAGTATTATTATTATAATAATATGATAAAATAAATATTTATTTTAATTAGTTGGAATAATGGTTATTTAGAAATGATAATAAAATAAGACAAAGAGGGGAATAATGGAAAAACAATCAGAACATGAAAAACTTAGGAGAAAGAATGGAGAAAGGAGAAGAGAGCCAGGGCTTGAAGAAGAAGAGGAAGAAGAGGAAGAACACACCATTGTTGAAGTGCAATTGCTAGGAATAACTAGGTAAGGGTGGGATTTCCTTTTGCATAGGGTTTTGCATGACGATATGTTGGTGGGTGTTTCGAATTCTCCTTGATTAAAGTTCTACTTATTGTGATGGATTATGCAATTGTATGTTAATGCCATGTTAGTGTGTGTTTGGTTGAATTATAAGATGACAGATTGTTGTTGTTACTGTGTATTGTTGAGAAACAAAGTTGGAACTTGAGTTATGAATTGGTATAAAAACAATTGGAGTTTTGGGATTGTCTAAAAAGTGACTTTCGTACCAAAATGTTGCAAAAAATTTGATTCCGTCGCAGTGGTAACCGGTTACCACTTTTGGTGTAACTGGTTACACCTGAGACAAATTTAATAAAAACTGGGGTTTTAAAGGGTGTAACCGGTTACAGGTTATGGCGTAACCAGTTTCACTGCTCAAAATAACGTATCTGGGAAAATTTGAAGGGGTGTGACCGGTTACTGGTTTAGGTGTAACCGGTTACAATGAGGTGGGTTAGCAAATGACTTTAGTGAAGTGGTATCCGGTTACCTGTTTTTGGGTAAACTGGTTACACCTGCTATGCAAAACTTTGAAAATTCGTAACATGAGTTCCGGGTGTCCGATTGAGGTGTCGTTCAAAGCGTTAGAAAGATAACGCAATGAACTTTATTTTTAAAATAACTTCAGTACCTGGAAATAATTTTAAATGGTGAATAATGGTGTTGGATGGTTGTTTACCGTGAAAATTGGTAAACAACCGCTGATCTTCCAAGTCTAACTTTGGTGACTCACAGGATCGATCAGATTGATCCTAGGACATGTGCTAACAATTGATCTAAGGCAAATTCTACAGAAATAAACACTTCGACGGTACTCATAAAGAAAAGTTCGTCGAAAACACAATCTAAACAACGTTTTAAAGTGTTAAGTTAAAAGGCTGAAAATGTAAAAGAAAAGGTCGAAGGCGTGCAGTAAAGGTTGAAAATATGAAAAGTTCAAAAACATAACTTGCGTTAAATAGAAGATGCGGACTTAATGGAAAGTTGAAGTAAATTGCATTGAAAATATAAATCGTGTTTACATCACGTACATTCTTACAAAACTCTTTTCTCTACACACGGATACTTTGAGTAAATTTGGAGTAACTTGTACAAAGTGAACATCACACACGAATCCTATTGCTAGAACCCCTATTTATAATACTAAAACTAACTGCTATAAACTTCCTGAAATAATCAACAAATGACAAGTGTCGCATTGCATGCTTCCATTGCTTGGATACACGCCATTTGTCTTTCTTCAAGAGCGAACCAAAGTAACTACTCTCTCCTTTATTTGAATTTGAATTTCCCAACGTCAGACATTAGCAGTGTTGTCGGTCGAAGGTGACCTCTTCAACTCTTAGAAATATTTTCTAAGTCCCAAAAAGCATCCTCTCTTCTTGTGAGCATCTTCGACTAAAACCCTATCATACATATCCCGTCGAAATCCTCTTTAAACCTCTTCAAGAGTTTAATATTCTCATCAATACTTCCAACTTCATATAGGCGTCGAATTTATAAGCTAACAAATTGCCCCCCAAAAATGTCTTTTTCGACATTACTGAAGAAAATGGGTTTTTTTTATAGTGTTCATTCGACGCCATCTTTCGACCATGCATAGGCGTCCATCAAAAACTGACTAACCCATGTCCCAAGAAACTATTCTGTTTCTTTTCAATCAAATTTATGACGTCACAGCCAATTATGATTATGACTAAAATGTCTCCTCAGAAATCACATTAAAACCCAAACCATCATAACCTCTCCTAGAGTCTAGGAGATCGTGGACATAGGTAGCAACTGTCACCGTCCCTACTTTGGCTCCTGGGATGACACGTGTCCCACTAGCTCTAGTTCCTTAATGATGATTGGTGACCTTTTAGTGTTTCCAAAACATCTTATAAATAGTCTCTTCAGAAACTATTTTCATTTTTTCAACTCCAAAGTATCCACTGCGCACTTTCTCCTCTCTTCAAAAAACGTTCAACCCTTCACCTCTAACAAACCCATTTTCCTCAAATTTTCACCAATGGCTTCTTCAACTGCTACTACTCAAGACCCAAAGAAAAGCTAGAAGTTCAGAGGGCCAAAGAGCGTGCCACTACTTCCTCCATTCGCTACATTGAATGGACCCAAGGTGGTAAAGAATCAGCAATTTATCCCTGAGCCTCTCAAGGAGGAGAAAAGACATATCTACGAAACCCAGGTACTGATTCCTGTTACTGTTTCTGGGAAACCGTTAGATTTATCTGGCCCTTTGTCTTCTTTAGATACAGATTATACAACCATTAGTGACTTCTTTCCATCATATCGTAAAACCAAACCTTTAGGGAAAAAAGACAAAACTAGGGTATCATCTGAACCCCACGACAATGTAGCCTTAAAGAACATAGATTTAAAGTATCTGAATGACGGGTCTAGGCTATTTAGGGCAACCCCGTATTTTAAGGACTCTGACCTCTATTTGAACTGGTTGACCAAGTTAGAGAAAGTAAAAGCAAAAACTTGGAAGAGCTTAGGAATCTACGACTTGATTATGATGTCGAAGACAGGTCCCGCTTACTGTCCAATTTTATTGGCGTCATCTTTGTATTTTTGGGATAGTACCCATTATACTTTCCATCTCCCTTGTGGGATGATGACAGCCACCCTGTTCGACATAGCCGCTATCACAGGGCTAAGACCATATGGGTTAGTTTACGACCCTGAAATAGATGCTCTAGACACTATAGGATTCCCAACCACCAAAAATACTTACACTAATTTCATGAACCATTACCACGACAAGAAAACCGACACAGTCGAAGACAAAGAGCACATAGCATTCCTGGCTATGTGGCTTTCTCGCTGTGTATTCTGTACCAAATCCTTGCAGGTGGCAAGAAAATATCTGACTCTAGCCAATCAATTGCACCTTAATCGAGGCATTTACCTAAGCAAAATGATATTGGCCAGTCTGTACGAGTCTTTGAGTGAAGGTGTTGGTCGTCTGAAAGACTAAGAGAGCAACGAGAACCTCCTGCTATCAGGACCCTTTTGGCTACTCCAGCTTTGGCTTAAAGCCACTTTTGAAGCCAGCCTCCCCAACAAAGGGTCTGTGGACGAATAGGCTACAGAAATTAAAGAGAGACGAGTCGAGTGGATTGGACTAGTGCAGCTAACCCCAAACGAAGAAGGGCAGACACTTAGGACATCCTTCTCTGGCTTCATCAAAATGTTTGCCAAGCGCTATGAATTCACACCAAGGATGACGCCTTTTGCTGAAAGAAAATATGGTCCTGAATGGTTTACCAGGTCTTTCCCTCAACAATTTAGGAAACATGAAGAAGAATCGAAGCGTGTCTGGGAGGCATTCCTGGTCCCTCGACTCATCGTTCATCGACTCAACCTGCTAAAGGGCCAAACATCTTTGATGGCCTACCAACCAAATCTTGTCTCTCGACAATTTGGTCTGGTCCAGACTCTACCCAAGTGCCTGTACGAGAAAAAGGTTCATGTTATCCTTCCTAACACTATCTATGATGCTATAGAGAGTTTGACACACCTCGCTCGACATGCTCATCGATCACTCCTAACCCCCGTCTATTTTGAACCTTCTCACCTCTGCACCCAAGAATTCCATGACTGGTGGTCGAAACATTACGTTGCGGAGTTCCTTGATGTCTCTAGATTCGTTCAGTTGATAGACCAAGCTTTTGTTGATGTGCAGGAGAAGATCAAGAAAGGTACATCTACTCACATTAAAGAGATTCAAGCCTTCCAGAAGTACTTTGAAACTGTTTATCGACCAGATGATATTAATCGAACCGTCCGTGAAGCCGCAGTTATGCCGAGGGAGAAATTTTTAAAGAAAATGGAGAATTTGAAACTCCCTTCATACGTTCCTCCTGAGAAATGATATGAAGTGGCTTTCGCCCTTTTCCACCAAAGATTCCTCGACTGCCATCTGCTGATTTTGGAGTGGAACTTGCCCCTCCATTTCCAGATTGGTTCATCTGTGGGGATTCTATAAAGATCCTTCGCCAGCAGTCGAAACCCAAGGCTCAGCGGGTGGTTCCGACTAAGCATACGCTAGACAGTTTCAAAGTACACCTTCATGTCGGTATCGAAGATGTTCGCATCGAATCTAAAATGCATGAAGGTTTGCATACTTCGATATTTATGTTCTTTTATTCAAACTTTATCATTACTGACTTGTGGTAACTTGGTTTGTTTTACAACTGTACCCAAAAAGAACACACCTCAGCAACTGGTCGAAGCCAAAGGTGAAGGCAGCAAGGTACATCTCACACCCTTTTCCTTTCTCTGATTACTCTTTCTTCCCTTAACGCTTCTCATCATTTCAGGCTTCTCGCAAACCACCTCCGACACCTCAAGGAAATCAAAGAGGGGCACTGCCCAAATCATCATTGATTCGGAGGACGAGGACCAATCTCCTCCTGAAGACTTGAAACTCAAGAAGAGGAAGAAACCAAGCCAAGAATTTGGTGCTGCTGGTGGCCAATCTGAGCCTACAACGGCTAAAGTCCCCAAAAAGACCACTACTACGAGTAAAGTTGCAGAAGCCTCTTCTGGAGCCACCTCTAAACCAGCCGCAGGTCATGCTAAAAGCAATAACTCTAGCCCTAATGATGAAGGTGTCAAGGTAACTTGTCATATTCTTCTTTAAAGAGTCAACTTATTTACCTTGTTTCCCTTGATCTGACTTGCTTCGATTTGATTCAGGCTGACGCAAATGGTTTAAAGCCACGGTGGACAATCCTCTTTCTCCCATCACTCTCCTAAATAGCCAAGGTGAGCCCACATATACCATCCCACTTCTGACTTGGGCTCTGGAATGAGTTCACTAGGTGAAATTAACAAACCTGGCTTTGAAACAGCTCCCCTTTCGCCAGCAAAGACCGCTACCCAGCAGTCTCAAACAGACGGCTCCGACCATGAAGAAGACGACGACCAGCAGAATCCTTAGACAGAAAATCCAAGAGCCGCTGCCATGGACGAAGACACAACCTTGGTCGATGAGAAGGGATCCCCAATAGACGAACCCACTGGGGCTGCTAATGCTAACCCAAAAGGAGAGGAAGAGATGGAAGAAGATGATGATGAGACAATGCACCAGTCTGAACTTGATGGCCCAAGTGATGAAAATGCTGATGAAAAAATAGACGAAGATGAAGAAGAGGAAGACAAAGGGAAGGAGGAGAAGGCTGACAAATGACCTCTCAATGAGCCAACCCATGTCGAAGCTACTACCACCCCAGCAACTACTGCTACGACTGAAGGCAAGGCAACCTCAACTGTGTATGGAGCATGACTTTTTGAAAGGGAACTGGATACCTTGAAGACTAGCAACCCTTGACAATACATAAAGATCCTTCTTGGCCGTCGAGGGAGTTCATCTGATAAAACTCCCAGTGCTTCGACTACATCTGGGGACCAACCTTCAAGCAAACCTGAGGACAATATCCTTCTGAAGATCAAAAATAAGATCTTTAAGGGTGACCTTTTCACACTCTTACAGATGGATGATGTTACCCATATCTCTCTGAAAAATATCCTCCAACAAGTTGACATCCATGCTATTTCTCCAGAATCTCCCAACATCCTTTTAGAGCTTGGCACTATGATTGACCAAGTCCATGGTGACCTCAAGCACCTGCCCCAAATCGAAAAGGCTATTTCAACCAAAGTTGGTAGTGAGGCTACTGCCACTGACTCTCAGAATAAGGTAGCAGAATTGGAGGAAACCAAAGAAAAGAACAAGCAGGAAATCATCTCCAATGAACAAAGTATTACTTCCTGGGAGCGAAAGATCAAGAAACTTCGAGCCAGGATCTCAAAGGCCAAAAAGCATAACGCTGAATTATCTGCCTTTGATGACTCTGGCTTGTCGAAAGAGCTTGAAGATGCCATCGCTTTTGTTGAGAAATCTCAACAACTGGAGAAGAAAGTTGCACATCTAAAATATGACAAGGCCTTGTGTGAAAAGTGTCTTGATCTCCAGAAGTCGAAGTACTTGAAGATGAAGGAAAATCTCCCCTTTTAGCATGCTACTTTTTTTTTGTAATTTTATTCTAATTTGATGCTCCATAGCCCTTTGAAGCTTTTATATGTAATGACTCTTAAGCCATTTTGGCATTCATAAATACCATTGTTGGCTTTGCCTTTGTTACGCCGAATTACTCTTTAGCAATTTTAATTTCTTGAAGTGTTGGTTTATATTTTTTTTCAAATACTTGCCATTTACTTTCAAGATTCTTTTATCCTCATTTAATTCTTCAACTTCATAGGCTCCATTGTAAAATACTTGCGTAACTTAAAACAGGCCTTCCCATTTTGGGGACCATTTGCCCAAGGCTCTAACCTTTCGATCCATAGGCAGGATTACCTTCCAAACTAAATCTCTAGGCGAAAAGGTCTTAACCTTAACCTTTTTATTATAAGACTTCTCTACTCTTTTCTTTTATCTTTTCAAAAGTTCTAAAGCTTTAAGTCGTTCTTCGTCCAAATCTACCAACTCATCTAGCATCATATTCCAATACAACTCAGAGGGAATTTCATGATGTCTCTGAATCCTCGTCGATTGGAGATAGATCTCAACAGGTAATACTGCATCGTGACCAAAAGTCAGTCGAAACGGAGTAGTGTTAATTGCTTCTTTGGGGGAGGTTCGACATGCCCAGAGGATCTGGTCCAATGTCTTATGCCAATTCCTAGGCTTCTTTCCCACGTGTTTTTTGATCAAACCAATCACCACTTTATTAGCTGCTTCGACCTGACCATTAGCCTGAGCATAATAAGGTGTAGAGGTTAAAAGTTTAAAACCCATTTCTTTGGCAAACTCCTGCTTTTTTTACCAGTAAACACTGATCCTTGATCTGTCGTGATCGTTTCTGGGATTCCAAACCTATAAATGATGTATCTTTGGATGAATTCAATCACATCTTCTTGATCTACATTTGGCAATGGTATCGCTTCAATCCACTTTGTAAAGTAGTCAATTCCTACCAAAATGTATCTCTGATTCTTTGAGGATGCAGGTCGAATCTCTCTGATTAAATCCAAATCCCAACCTCTAAAAGGCCATGGTTTGACTATGGAATGCAGCTCATTTGCAGGGATATGCTGTATGCCAGCATGAACTTAACATTCCTGGCAGCCCATAGCAAATTTAATGCAATCTTTTAGCATAGTAGGCCAATACATGCCTTGTCGAAACAATAGCCACTTCATCTTATGGCCTACTTGATGTGCCCCGCATGTCCCACTATGAACTGTCGACAGGGCAAGGTACGCCTCTGATTCACTGAGGCATTTAAGTAAGACTCCCTCAGGGGTCTTTTTAAATAACTCATTACCTAGGAGGACATAACTCAAAGCTTGATACCTGACCTTTCGCTGTGTGGACGCTGTTGGATTCTGCAAGTATTCGACTATAGGCTTCCTCCAATCTTTATCCGTCAAGCTGTCTATTGCAAAAATCTCAAAATTTTCTTCATCAACGTATCCAAGCTTTGTCACTTCTAGGTCTGATGGGCATGATCCAACAGATACAACTTTACCTCTAGCTTCGATTGCCTCTTGTAAATTTTCCTTCGAAACCTTATACCCAGAAGCAACCTGAGCCAAGTCACTGGCCACTTGATTCTCTAGTCGAGGTATGTGTCGAATGCTTACTTCTTCGAATTTCTTTAGTAGTCTGTTGGCCACTACGAAGTACATGATAAGATTCTCCTTAACACATTTGTACTCCTTTGTAATTTGCTTTATGACCAACTCTGAGTCTCCCATTATTTCGATTCGAGTTGCCCACAATTCTAACAAAATTTCAAGTCCAGCTATTAAGGCTTCATACTCAGCCTCGTTGTTGGAACAAAGTCCTTCGACCATGTACTTAAATTTTGTTGGAATTTTATCCAGAGAAATAATCAGCACACCTACACCTGTGCCATCTTTATGGCTAGAGCCATCGAAGTATAACTTCCAAGGTTCCAATTCGACGTACTGTAACATGCTTTCGTTTATGGAGTGGTCGACTATAAAGTCTGCTACCACTTGTCCTTTAACTGCCTTCAGAGGCTTATATGTTAAAGAGTACTCAGTCAATGCTAGTGCCCATTTACCGATTCGACTATGCAAGATAGGTTTAGACAACATGTGCTTAATAACATCGAAATGAGACGAAACATAAACATCAACTGGCTTTATATATTGCTTCAATTTTGTACAAGAGAAATACAAGCATAGGCATAATTTTTCTATCATTCTATACCTAGTTTCTGCATCATTTAAAACTCTACTGAGGTAGTAAATGGCTATCTCGACTTCTTCCTTTATCTTTAAGAGAACTTCTGGGGCAAACTGTCTTGGATTCTATTTGACTGGCTTCTTCCTAGGTTTGATCGACAACTTATGTTCGACCAACTCCCTACTCAAACCAGGCATCTCATTATAGTCCCAGGCGAAACAGTCTTTAAACTCCTGTAACAGCTAGGTATCTTTGACCTTAAGTTGTGGGTCAAGATTAGCACTAACATATGTTGGCCTTTCGGTTACCCCTTTTCCTAGGTCGATTTCTTCCAACAGATCTTGGGCTAGCATCTTAGTGTTATTTGCCAGCGGATCCTTTTCGAATCATAAAGGCTCATCGTCATAAATGGCGTCAAGCCTCTGGCCTTGCTCTACACCCTGAACCTTATCAGGTGGCTCTGGGTTGAAGTCCTTACCAGGACCTTCTTGGTGGAATTCAGGATTGGCTTCGCCAACCATATATTCGTTAGCAGCCTCCAAAGCCGCTTGTAGTCTGGTTTCAGCCACGTAGGCCGAAATTCTTCTCAATGCTTCGAACTCAGTCATTATCACTAAATTCACTTCCTCACCCTATGGGGTTTACTACAGGCTCGCCAAGGTATGGAAGTCTTTCTCCTGGCACCTCCTTATCCCAACGAAAACCATCGACGGGATGTAAGTACAATGAGCAAAATGTCTCGTCATCTGGGACAAACTCAAAATCTGCTGGGCCACAGGGGGCAATGTGAGCCAAATGTTTGCCGAACTGATGTCTGTCGACATGATTTATTGGTGCCTTAAAATACCCCTGGTCAGCTTCAATGTTTTCGACTATGCCATCTGGCCTCCAGATGGTGATGTGTTGATGCATCGAAGATGGCACTACACTGATGCCATGTATCCACTCTCATCCTAAGAGCAGATTGTAGTTGGCTTTTGTTTCTACTACCACGAAGACAGTAGGCCTAGTGATTGTCCCCACTGTCAAGTCAACTTGTATCACACCCAGAGTAGAGCCAACTTTACCTTCGTAATTTGAAAGAACCATATTATGTGGCTTAGTGTCAGTATCATACTTGCCAATCTTGCTCAATAAGAAATGTGGCATCAAGTTTACTGTTGTGCCACAATCAACTAATATTTTATTTATTGGTACATTCTCCACTTTTCCGGTAATGTAGAGGGACTTTAGGTGACCCTTCATTGCCTCTGATGGTCGCTCGAAAAAGGCATTCTGCTCTTCGACACACCCATTATTCATAATATAGTAGCACACAAGCTTGTGTGCTGCCATCTCTGCTTCAGTGCAAGCATCTAAATCTTCGACCTCTGTAATCTGGTCAAACTCCCTAGGCATTACAGACACCACATTGACTATGATGTCGAGAGAAGCATTAGACTCAGAGTCGAAGTTGTCTGTCATTTCGTCATCATCTTCGACAGTCTTTTCACGTTCGTCCTCTTGAGAGGATGATGCGTGTTATCTGCAAGTATACAGATTACGTCAGAGTAATATAAAAGATTTATCGATCCCACAGAGACCAATGTCAATCTATCGATCACTATTATTACATTGTTTATCTAAGGCTAATAAATATCAGAGTAAAAGTTTTCTACAGAATGAAAATAGAAATAAATCAGATAAATACTATACTGGAATGTAATTCACGTCAATCAAACAATACTCCTATCATCTAAATAGTAACACTTACGGGGCAATGTTTTCTTCTTTGAAAAGGAGTTAATTAAAAAGGATCCGCCGCGTTAGCGTGATCGAAACCAAACCTAACCTTTAATCTATACCAGCCGCTCACGCTGCACCGGTCGCTCTTTGCGTTAAAGTGACAAAGTCCTTTTTTATGTAATTACCTCTAAGACTTAGTTAAAAAGTGCTTTCGATTGAAAATATTTTATACCAAAGGGTTTCCGGCATATGCTCGGCCAACCAGATCCTAAATATATAAACTCGTTCGAAAATAGTTTAAAACCTCTTTCTAATAATATAAAACTTTCCTAGTTAATCAATAAAGTGCTTCCGCTGTATTTATCAATTAACAACTAACAAACTCTTTTCTAAAATGCCGGACGGCTTTCGATCTTACCCGATCTAGTCACAGTCATTATGCAAACAAAAACACGGTCTCATTTACCTAATGACCAATCAATTGAAGTTCAGAAGAGTTTAGTCAAAATCAAAAACAACCCCTAAAGTATTTCTAAAGAGATGACATGTGGAATACCGTCGGAACGACGATCCTCACATCCCAGCACAAGGGATTTAGCTGGACATGGTAACTAAAAACATAACAATAAATTGGTTTGCAAAGTAAAGCATTTGTAAGATAAAAACGTGTAAAGTGTGAGAGTATATTTTGAGAGAATGAATGCAAGTGTCATGCTTGAGTTCAGTTCCGAGAGATAAACAGATCACACAGAAACTTAAAATAACAAAGTAAGGGCAGAGACAGAAATAAATGAATGTAAAGCAGTGCAGGAAAATAAACGAATATAAAAGCGACGCGGAATATAATAAAACGTAATTTATAAAAGAAACCTGCTCCAAAGCGGAGACTGAATCTGGTACAGAGCTGGAAATTAAATTGCGGGAAAGTAAATAACTTCAAATATAAACACTCCTAACTATAGTTGCTCCAATCTTACTAACAACGATAGTGCAATAACCCCTCGATGTGATGAATTATTGCTTTACAAAATGAACTTTATGCCTAAGGTTGGAAACTAGGATTGGATGAAAATAAAAGTGAAAATACAAGGCCTATTTATAGTGGTCATGAAGCTGTAACTGCCACACGACGTTATGAAGAACAACTAAATAATAATTTTCTCCGTGTGTAACTGCTTCTAACATTTCTGACCGTTTGCCTGTTACAAGGGTCGGCGCCTGCCGACTCCCTCTCCGCGCCCGCCGAGTGTTCAAGAGGAATAAAACGTCTTTTGTGACCGTTGGAATGTGGGCGAAACCTACTACTCAAATGGCGTCCTCTATGACGTTCGCTGAGTGAAACGGCTAGTGTACAATTTGCACAGGAAATCTCCATTTTAGCTCCGCTTTGCGTCATTTCTTCACTGCAAGCTCAAATCAGGCAATGTATCTGAAAGTAAAACAAAATACCATAATAACAAGGGAAAATAACAAATAAACAACTAAAAACATGTGCGATCAGAGTCAAATATACAGTGTGTTTTAGTGTTATCAAATTCTCCCACACTTAAACCTTTGTTTGTCCTCAAGAAAACTCTCATAAGCAGAAAAAAGAAAAACAGCAAACATACAAGTATCTTATATGGGCTAAAGACTTAAGTTTGATCAATGATGCATCAGTAGGTACTAACTCATGAACTAAGGGTATCGTAATGACACTTTCCGCGATTTGCAGGCATAAGTTCTTCTCCTATACAAACCAATCCAAACCATGATGTTATACTTAGGCTTATCTTACTCATTCCTTTCTTACCCCTTTTCATTCAGGCGCAGTCACATTAAGCCCGTTATCTTTCAGTCGCATGGTGAACATAACCTGTGGTAATCCTGATCCTATTATTATAAAAAATTTGATACTTTTTGCAATTTTTTTTTCTTTCTTTTTAATATATATTTTTTCGTGCAATTTTTTTAAAGATACTTTAGCATCTTCTTGGATTTTTTCTTTCTCTTTCTTTTTTTCTTTTTGCAGGATCTTACCGATTTGCATCGGTTTGTCACTTAGCGGTGGCTAAGATGGTGCAGACTGCTAGAATAAACTACTTAAGGGTAAGTGATGAAGGGTGAGATTTTAAAGCCACCGTATAAAAACTGGATAGGCTCCTATATTTAAGGAACTTACGGTGTAAAAACGATATCGATTTTTCAAAAAGTTTTCCCAAGCCTTTGCAAATGATACTTACCTGTCCTAATAGCCCAAATTTTCAAAATAAATGTTGTTTTCTTTGCTAAAATTTTTTTGTTAAGGCTCAAGAATTGGGAAAAATAGACAAACTACACAAAATGACTCGTCAAGCATATGTGAATTTTTTTTAAAACAAACTAAACTATACTAGAAGGCAATAATAAAATAGAAATAGTAAAGATAACTAAAAACAGTAAATATCTCCTCCCACACTTAGACCAAACATTGTCCTCAATGTTTCGATAAAAGTGAGAAAGGGATAGGTGAAACCTGGCAATCAATCATGTCGGCCACTGGGGCCTTCGCCACCATGCTCTGAACGTTTGGGACGACGACTTCTACTGCGGTGTCGGGTGGTATGTGACGGCTCCATCTGCTTAATCCTCTCTATTAGAGAGACATTTTGATCTCTAAGTGCTTGGAAGCTCTCAAGAGTGGATTGCTGTGACTCCCACATAAAGTCCACCATCTTCTGCTGTTGTTGGTACATGGCATAGAACATGCCATCGCACTCTTCTTCTCTGGCTTACTGTGCTAGCCACATTTCTTCGGTGATATAAAATCCGGAAGAAGTACCTGCAGGATGGTTAGTAATAGGTGGGGTGTGTGTAGGTGATACATGAATGGGCGACTACTCCATACGGTCAAACTTATCATTTGTCTCGTTTCCTTCGTCCTCTGGGACGTTTGGTAGTAACGGACCTAAAATAGGAGCAACCTTCAAATCATAGAGCCAATTTCCTCTTTTGCGCACATCTGTGCGACTTGAGCAAGGTAAAGCGACACTCGGGATGGCAGCATTGCGAACCATGAGGATATAACCTCCTTCCGGCCTCGCTTTGCATAAACGCATATCTCGCAGAAATTTTAAATCAATGGTGCGAGGCGGGAGTGGTTCCAACGTGGCTAACTCGGTGTCCAGGTGGAGGGCTCGTGCAATGAAGGTAATCAATCCTCCAAATGACACGGTGTTGCCCTTTTTCTAAATAGCCCGCATATGTGCTATCATAAATGGTACAGGATTTAATCTTTTTCTAAGTAAAGTAGCCTGTAAAAATATAAATTCTTTGGAATTCAACTTGTTAGAATTTTCACGAGCAAAAATAGTATCAGCTAATAATAGGCGAAATACTTGTATGGCAGGGTTATGAATGTCGGATGCCAAATTTCCACCAAAGGAGTAGGTGGTCTGACCCGTGATGTCTTTCCACAGTTGGAAAGCCTCAGTTGACCAATTTGTGTCTATGGGTGCCTCACAAACTGCACCATTCCCGTAATGGAATCCTAATAACTCAACAAGTGCATCAGTGGTATAAATGTATTCAACGTTGAACATCCTAAACCTCACTGTGCCTACAGTGCTAGCAGTGTTATCTCTGACAGTGTACTCCAAAAAACTCAAAAATTCGCGGGTTAGCCTTTCATAAGTAGGCTCCTTGCGAATAAAGATACTATCTAATTTTAAATTCTCTAATAGATAAAATACGCTATACCGTATACCTAGGTTATACAGACAGATATCATTAACGTACCTCGTCGCAAGAATGTTGCGTGTCTACAGTCTGTCCCATTTTTCTCATTGCTTGACTCCGTCTTCTCCATCTCGAAAAACGATGTTTCCTTGTCCCTCCGCTGCCATTGTTGCAGTGAAATGAAGGTTTGGTGGTGGAAAATGGGTAATTTGGGTTTTTGTAGATTTGGGTGAAATCTATGGTTTTTATAGAGATAATGTGGAATGGAAGGCGTAATGGTAGTGGAGAAGTTATGAAATAAGGAATTTTAATGGATTAGTGGGGTTTTATGGTCATTGAAATCGAAATTATTGGAGGTAGAAGATGAAGAGAGTGGCAAAAATGGGGGTTTTCTTATTCTGGTCCGTTAAAATCCCAGGACGCCTCCGCGTCCGCCAAGTAGGGGTCCGAGTCCACGGAATGTGTAAACTGGGCTGGCACGGGTTTTGGGCTTTTGTTGGTCTATGTATCCTTCCTTGGGGTGTCTATAGCATATTGGTACATGTAAGAAACATAGAGAATATTTTGTTTATTTAGTTATTATTTTATATATTTGTAAATTGTGAATGCTGGAATTAAATAACAATTATATTATTAACTCTAAATTTTTTTTTTAAAATTATAATAATGAATGAAATAATTTTTTTTAAATATTACCAATAGATTGCAATAATGTAGATATTTATTATAAATTGAAATAATATGACACTCGCATATAGCATATGGATGCAATGAGTCTAATTATAACGATGGAAAATTAAATCTACTAATAGTCTGATAATAATAACGATAATAACAATAAAGATAAAAACGTGATAAAGGTAAAAATAAACTATCATAATAAGCATGTGGTAAGTCCCTCCCACACAAAGTGTGAGCTATGGCCCAGAGCTCCTGAATATCTTCTAGAAAGATTATCGGTGGACACCCTGACTCGTGTGAGGACAAGGTGCCCGTGCTTCTGCAAGCTGATGTCTGAGATCGCAAATCTCCTAGTATAAGAGATCATATGATAAAGCATTTGTTGCGTCTGAGATCTGTATCTGTAAGGTGAGCTCGGCGCATTCTTCGTGAAGAGAAATGATTTCCTTGCGCATAGCGTCAAACTCTGAATATATGTCCCTGCGTTGCAGATTAACGTTAGAGCAATAGACAGTAGTCCTTTCAGGATAGGGTGTAGGATGGTACTCAGGCACAGGTGGGTTCCTAGGTCGGATGAGTGTCTCGTCTTGGCCTTCCAAAGCGTATGACCAGTTAGCTTTGTCATGGACACTTGTCCGAGTGTGGTTTGGCAAACCAAAGTAGTGAACGACTTCGTTGTCTATCAAGAGCTTATAGTTATCGGCACTAAAGAATGCTCTCCTGATAAGGCCACGGTCAAGGCAATGATTAATGTCAATTAAGGTGTAGCCACAATGGGAGGTAAGATGAGTTAGCTTGGTGGCTAGACCTAGGGCATAAGCTATGTGTGTAACAGTACCACCTACATGGATAGGTCCTTTGGAGGATCCAGTAGTTAAGTATAGGATATACATCAGAAAATTACCACTGGCTAAAGGGCGTGACTCAGCAGTGCAAAAGAGCATCAGAATCTCTTCTGCAGCAACCTGGTTCTCAGTTTCACTTCTACCAAAGAAAGTCTCGACAAGGATCATTTGGAAATAACAGAAAGCTGGATTATGGATTTTGTTTGCTAATTAGGTGGAAGGATCAGGTCCTCCTCCACCGGTGATTTTGCTCCAGAATCCATCAAGTTCATCTTGCATAACATTGGTTTCATGCATAAAATGGATTGCACCCAAGCCACACTGAAAACCAAGTATTCTAGCAAAATCTATGTGGTTAAGGGTGTACTCATTTCCAAATAGTCTGAATCTAATGCTTCCACTGTTGTAACCTCTTCCACTGTAGGAGTCATAAATGAGTGAACTAAGGAACTCTAAGGTTAGATGCTTATAGGTTATATTCATTGCTTCAGAATACTCATCCCACTGGAGCTGGTGACAAAGGTACCTCACACTGGCCTCAATACCTAAGGCTGTTAGACAGTTTGGGTCAGGGTACCTAGTGGGTAGTATCAGTCTCTCAGAAAGGACTACATATTTCTTCCTCTGTGCGTCATCTCTGAACACGATGTGCATGTCATCATAGCTCTGCATCCTGAAAAGAAAGTTAGTATAGAATATCTAGGATGAAGTGATTTGTAACCTGTAAACATAGACATTTCATAAGTCAGTCCAGTTAGTCAAATAATATAAATAATAAATCTTTTTCTTTTTCTGAAATAAATTATATGCATAAATAAAAAATAATGAAAAGAAAGTCGTGGGTTGCCTCCCACGGAGCTCTAGTTTTACGTCGTTAGCTGGACGAATGTAAAACTTACGTTGTGGATGTTGCTATAGGTGGGTCTATTAGAGTGTGACCAGAGTAATAGGTGGGTATGTCACCTCCATAGTAGGGTTTCAATCTTTGTCCATTCACTAGAAAGGGACTACATGAATGATTTGCAATTTCAAATGCTCCAGATTTTAGGACTTTGGTGACTTCATAGGGTCCAGTCCACCTCGAGCGTAACTTACCTGGAAACAATCGAAACCTAGAATTGAAAAGTAGTACAGGATCGCCTACGTTAAACTCCTTTTTGGCAATCCTTTTGTCATGCCATGATTTGGTTCTTTCTTTATATATTACGGCATTTTCATAAGCATTTCGGCGTAACTCTTCTAATTTGTGGATATCTAGAATACGTTTATCTCCGGCTGTCAAGTAATCCATATTAAGAGCTTTTATGGCCCAATAGGTCTTATGTTCAAGCTCGAAGGGTAAATGGCAAGATTTTCCATAGACTAATTGATATGGGGTTGTTCCTATAGGGGTTTTAAAAGCGGTTCTATAAGCCCACAAGGCTTCTTGTAGTCTTAAGGAACAATCTTTTCTAGAAATTGATACGGTTTTCTCTAAGATTTGTTTTATTTCTCTATTTGATACTTCTACTTGTCCACTAGTCTGCGGGTGATAAGGCGTGGCTACTCGGTGCTTAACTCTGTATTTCTTTAAAAGGCTTTCGAATATCCTAGATATGAACTGCGATCCTTCATCGCTTATAACTAATCGAGGTACTCCAAACCTAGGGAATATATAGTTTTTAAATAGTTTAATGACTACGCGAGTATCGTTGGTGGGTGAAGCTATAGCTTCAATCCATTTGGATACGTAATCAACAGCTACTAAGATATACTTGTTTCCCATCGAAGATGGAAAAGGTCTCATAAAATCTATACCCCAAACATCGAAGAGCTCTACCTCCTGAATATTTCTCAGAGGCATTTCATCTCTTCTTGAGACGTTCCCTGTGCGTTGACATTTGTCACATCTTACAATGTAGGCATGAACATTGCGCCATAAAGTTTGCCAGAAAAGACTTGCTTGAAGTATTTTAGTGCATGTTTTGGATGAGCCTAGATGTCCACCGTACGGTGAGAGTGACAATGTTTAATTATAGTTTCTACTTCTTCTTCAGGGACACAGCGACGAAAAATGCCATCTGTGCCTCTTTTGAATAAGAGGGGTTCGTCCCAATAGAAGTGTTTCACGTCGTGATAGAACTTCTTCTTCTGTTGGTAATTTAGATCAGGTGGTATGATATCAGCTGCTAGATAGTTAACAAAATCTGCGTACCAAGGTATGGTTGTTACTACGAGAGTTTTTTCAATATCTAATTCTAAATAGGGGTCAGGATCATCATCATGGATGGTTCTAACTGCTCCTATTAATCTATCATATGCGAAATCATCATTGATAGGAACAAGATCTGGTTTTAGATATTCAAGCCTTGAAAGGTGGTCAACAACCACATTTTCAGTGCCTTTCTTATCTCGGATCTCCAAATCAAATTCTTGAAGTAAAAGGATCCAGCGTAGTAATCTAGGCTTAGCATCTTTTTTGCTTAATAGATATCTTATCGCAGCAGGATCAGTGTAGACTATGATTTTTGCTCCTACTAAATAGGATCGGAATTTGTCGATTGCAAAGACTACTGCCAGGAGTACCTTCTCGGTTGTGGCATAATTAAGCTGAGCTGCATCTAAAGTCCTACTGGCATAGTAAATCACATGGAGTTTCTTATCCTTCTTTTGTCCTAAAACAGCACCAATAGCGTAATCGCTAGCATCACACATAATTTCCAAAGGTTGGTTCCAATCAGGAGGTTGAATGATGGGTGCGGAAATCAGTGCTTGTTTTAAGTATTTAAAGGCTTCAAGACATTTATCATCGAATTTGAATTCGGCGTCTTTCATAAGTAAGTTGGTTAATGGTTTAGTTATTTTGGAGAAGTCTTTAATGAAACGTCGGTAGAAACCGGCGTGTCCAAGAAAACTTCGGATTTCTCTAATGGTTTTGGGTAGTTGGAGGTTTTCTATTACTTCTATTTTAGCTTTATCAACCTCAATGCCTCTTTCGGATACTATATATCTTAGTACTATGCCTTCAGTCACCATAAAATGGCATTTTTCCCAGTTTAGAACGAGGTTGACTTCTACGCTTCTTTCTAGGATTTTCACAAGGTTGGTTAAACAGTTTTTAAAACTGGATCCACATACCGAGAAATCGTCCATAAATACTTCCATGATCTCATCAAGGAAATCTGCGAAGATTGACATCATACAGCGTTGGAAGGTAGCTGGGGCATTGCATAGTCCAAATGGCATTCGTCTGTAAGCAAATATTCCATAGGGAAATGTAAAGGTTGTTTTCTCTTGATCATCAGGGTGAATGGGTATTTGGAAAAATCCTGAGTATCCATCTAAATAGCAAAAGTAAGAATGCCTAGCTAAATGTTCGAGCATTTGGTCTATGAATGGAAGTGGGAAGTGATCTTTCCTAGTTACCTTATTAAGCTTTCTGTAATCAATACACATCCGCCAACCATTTTCTAAATGTTTGGCTATTTGTTCTTCTTTTTCGTTTTGTACAACGTTGACACCTCATTTCTTAGGTACCACATGTACGGGGCTTACCCATTTACTATCGGATATTTGGTATATTATTCCAGCCTCTAACAACTTTAACACTTCCTTTTTTACTACGTCGCCCATTATAGGATTTATCCTTCGTTGATGTTCTCTGGAGGGTTTTGCGTCTTCCTCCAGCATAATTCGGTGCATACACACAGAAGGACTTATTCCTTTGAGATTGGAGATATTATAACCTAGAGCCGAGGGATATTTTCTTAAAACATCTAACAGTTGATTGGTTTCAGGACCATCTAACATGGCACTTACTATGACTGGGCAGTTTAATTCTTTGTCTAAGAATTCGTATATTAAATTCTTAGGTAGCTCCTTAAATTCTATAGATTGTTTTTTCGGACATGGCATATGATCTGGGGTAAGTGCCAAGCATTCGTAAAGATTGTTATCTATGTAAGGTTCAGATAAGCGTTCGAATCCGTCATCCTCCACTATGGGGATCGAAGGTAGTTTGAGGGTTTCTACTGGATCTTATTTATCTAACTCTCTTAAGCATTCATCAATGATATCAATGGCATAACATGAGTCATCTATGGCTGGTGCATTTAAGAATTGGGATAGTATAAATTCTACTTTTTCATTACCTACCTCAAATGTCATTTTTCCTTTTTTGACATCTATTATAGCTCCAGCTGTTGATAAGAAGGGTCTACCTAAAAGGATTGGGATATCATCGTCTTCCTTAATGTCCATTACGACGAAGTCCGTGGAATATAAAGTTTACCAAGCCTAACTGGGACGTCTTCTAAAATACCAATTGGATACTTAACTGATCTGTCGGCTAATTGAAGAGACATCCTAGTCGGTTGCATTTCTCCTAGGTTTAACTTTTTACAAACGGCTAAAGGCATTAAGCTTATACTTGCTCCTAAATCCAGAAGTGCTTTATCAATAACTTGGTTTCCCAAAACACAAGGTATGGAAAAACTTCTTGGATCTTTCTCTTTCTTAGCAAGCTTATTCTCAGCAATTGAATTACATTCTAAAGGTTTAGGATCTTCTAATCTTTGTTTGTTGGTTAGAATGTCTTTAAGGAATTTGGCATAAAATGGTATTTGGGTAATAGCTTCTGTGAATGGAATCTCTACATGGAGTTTCTTAATCACTTTTATGAATTTCTTATATTGGTTATCTAATTTGGTTTATTTAAGTCTTTGTGAGTATGGAATTGGAGGCTTGTAAGGAGGAGGTGGTACATAAACTTTTTCATTCCCTTCTCTTTCCTTCTCCTTAACTTCCGTGTCCTTAGATTTCTCAGGTTCCACCGATTTCTCAACTTCTTTCTCAGGTGTGTTCATAACTTCTTTCCTAGGAGGTTCTGGATTATTCAACCTAGGGTTTATAGGCCCATCGTAAGTGGTCCCGCTCCTTAGGGCTATAGCGTTCACGTGCCCTTTAGGGTTAGGTTGAGGTTGTCCAGGGAATTGTCCTCCAGGTGTAGCATGAGTAGATTGTTGTTGTGCTACTTGAGAGATTTGGGTTTCAAGCATTTTGTTATGGGTAATTACAGAATCGAGTTTAGTACCCAACTGGGTAATTAGTCCATTCATATGAATGTTTTGGTTCATGAACTCCTTGTTCTGTTGTAATTGAGCTGAGATGAATTCATCCATCTTTTTCTCAAAATTTAATTTCTGAGGGGCATATGGTGCAGATTGATTGGGTCTTTGAGTTTGGAAACCGGGTTGTCTTTGAGGTGTTGAACTTTGAGTAGGGTTATTATTCTTATAGGAAAAATTTGGGTGATTCCTCCATCCAGGGTTATATGTGTTTAAATAAGGGTTTCCTTGAGCGTAATTGACCTGATTTGTGGTACTCTCGACTAAAAGGTTGCATTCAGCTACAGTATGTCCTGAGGTTCCACAGATTTTACATTTGGGTTGTATAGCTGCTATGGTTGCTGTGGGGTTGATAGTCAGGTTTTCTACCTTTTGAGCTATAGCGTCCATCTTTGCGTTCATATGGTCAAAACAACTAACTTCATACACACCTCCTTTGGTCTCTTTCTTCTCCACCGGTGCTCGTTCGGTTCCCCATTAGTAATGGTTTTGTGCCATATCCTCAATGAGAGTGCTAGCCTCGGGGTAGGGTTTTTTCATTAGAGTGGCACCAGCGGCAGCATCTATGGTCATCTTGGTGTTGTACATGAGTCCATTATAAAAGGTATGGATTATGAGCCATTGTTCTAAGCCATGATGTGGACATGCTCTTAATAGTTCCTTATATCTCTCCCAAGCTTCGAAAAGTGATTCTCCCTCGCTTTGGGTAAATCGGGTTATTTGGTTTCGTAAGACAGCAGTTTTACTCGGTGGAAAATATCTAGCAAGGAATACTTTCTTTAGGTCATTCCAAGTGGTTATAGAGTTGGCTGGAAGGGAATTTAGCCATGATCGGGCTTTATCTCTAAGGGAAAATTGGAATAGTCTTAGACGTATTGCCTCAGGAGGAGCTCCGTTCGCTTTTAAGGTATCGGCTAGTTGAATAAAGACTTTAAGATGTTGGTTCGGGTTTTCCGTGGGAAGACCTGCGAATTGGTTCTGTTATACTAATTGTAATAGAGATGGTTTTAATTCGAAGTTATTGGCTGGTATAGCTGGGTTAACTATACTAGAATGAGGTTCTTCGTTAGAGGGTAGGGCGAAATCCTTAAGAGGTTTAGCGTTTTCTTCGTCTGCCATTGGTCTTCTGAGTTTTCGAAGTAAAAGACGAGCTCGGACATAACGTTCAGGTTTTTCTAATGGATCAACTAAGTTTCTGGTACTGCGAGTTCTTCGCATTTACCGGCTAAGGGATGTCTTAGTCTAAACGGTGTAACAACAGGGTACGGAATTTTGACGTAATTGGTCCCCGGCAATGGCGCCAAAAACTTGATGCGTGTTATCCGCAAGTATACGGATTACGTTAGAGTAATATAAAAGATTTATCGATCCCACAGATACCAATGTCAATCTATCGATCACTGTTATTACATTGTTTATCTAAGGCTAATAAATATCAGAGTAAAAGTTTTCTACAGAACGAAAATAGAAATAAATCAGATAAATACTATACTGGAATGTAATTCACGTCAATCAAACAATACTCCTATCATCTAAATAGTAACACTTACAGGGCAATGTTTTCTTCTTTGAAAAGGAGTTAATTAAAAAAGATCTGTCGCGTTAGCATGATCGGAACCAGACCTAACCTTTAATCTATACCAGCCGCTCACGCTGCACCGGTCGCTCTCTGTGTTAAAGTGATAAAGTCCTTTTTATGTAATTACCTCTAAGACTTAGTTAAAAAGTGTTTTGGATTGAAAATATTTTATACCAAAGGGTTTTCGGCATATGCTCGGCCAACCAGATCCTAAATCTATAAACGCGTCCGAAAATAGTTTAAAACCTCTTTCTAATAATATAAAACTTTCCTAGTTAATCAATAAAGTGCTTCCGTTGTATTTATCAATTAACAACTAACAAACTCTTTTCTAAAATGTCTGACGACTTTCGATCTTACCCAATCTAGTCACAGTCATTATGCAGACAAAAACATGGCCTCATTTACGTAATGACCGATCAATTGAAGTTCAGAAGAGTTTAGTTAAAATAAAAAATACCCCCTAAAGTATTTCTAAAGAGATGACATGTGGAGTACCGTCGGAACGACGATTCTCACATCCCAGCACAAGGGATTTAGCTGGACAAGGTAACTAAAAACATAACAATAAATTGGTTTGCAAAGTAAAGCATTTGTAAGATAAAAACGTGCAAAGTGTGAGAGTATATTTTGAGAGAATGAATGCAAGTGTCACGCTTGAGTTCAGTTCCGAAAGATAAACAGATCACACAGAAACTTAAAATAACAAAGTAAGGGCAGAGACAGAAAATAAGTGAATGTAAAGCAGTGCAGGAAAATAAATTAATATAAAAGCGATGCGGAATATAATAAAATGTAATTTATAAAAGAAACCTGCTCCAAAGCGGAGACTGAATCTGGTACAGAGCTGGAAAGTAAATTGCGGGAAAGTAAATAACTTCAAATATAAACACTCCTAACTATGGTTGCTCCAATCTTACTAACAACGATAGTGCAATAACCCCTCGATGTGACGGATTATTGCTTTACAAAATGAACTTTATGCCTAAGGTTGAAAACTAGGATTGGATGAAAATAAAAGTGAAAATACAAGGCCTATTTATAGTGGTCATGAAGATGTAACTGCCACACGACATTATGAAGAATGGCTAAATAATAATTTTCTCCGTGTGTAACTGCTTCTAACGTTTCTGACCGTTTGCCTGTTACAAGGGTCGGTGCCCGCCGACTTCCTCTCCGCACCTGCCGAGTGTTCAAGAGGAATAAAACGTCTTTTGTGACCGTTGGAATGTGGAAGAAACCTACTACTCAAATGGCGTCCTCTATGGCGTTCGCTGAGTGAAACGACTAGTGTACAATTTACACAGGAAATCTCTGTTTTAGCTCCGTTTTGCATCGTTTCTTCACTGCAAGCTCAAATCAGGCAATGTATCTGAAAGTAAAACAAAATACCATAATAACAAGGGAAAATAACAAATAAACAACTAAAAACATATGCAATCGGAGTCAAATATACAGTTTGTTTTAGTGTTATCAGAGGAAAACAATTTTCGCCCCACGGGCACTTTTTCAGCAGTCTTTATTTGATTCCTTCCATTATTTTCAGTAGGGATATTAGTATTGGACTCTCCTTGATCCTTTGATTGGGCCTCCCTGAGAGCCTTCCTACGACGTTGTTCTCTCCCCCATTGGGATCGCGACATCGGGTTCTTCCCCTTATAGTTTTCAGAGATATACGCCGATTTGTTGGAAGTCTGAAACTCTTTTCGGTATTCTATTGAAGAGCCTCTACCCACATCAAACTTCTGCCACTTTTTCTGACCTTTTTCCTTCCCTTCGACGGGTTTCATCCAGCTACCGACTGGCGCATTACTTGTTGGTTTGAAGGTGTTTGGTCTGGCCCCTGGGAATTGTGTTTTTCCACCCACTTGTTTTGACGCAGACCTTCTAGGATCGAAACTCCTTTGACCCTGAGACATTCTTTGCCCCCTTCTTTCTTTAGCCTTCCTAACCCCCTCAAGATTGTGAGCAGCTTTCTGGTCGAAGATTGCACTGCACCTGGGGCATAGCATGACACCTGATCCCTTCTTTTGGCAGCGGTGAAGGAATTCAATGATAGTCTCATCCTGTTATGGATATGCCACTTTGTTACGCTCTTCTTGGCAGCTTGCTTCGCCAACCTCCATGGTTTTATGTTGTGTAATCTCGACCATATTTATGTCCATGTTGACATCAACACTAAGATTCAGATTGCAGAAGTCTACATCAAGGCCTTCAGCAGCCTTATCCATCTTAACGAAACTCTCAGCAGTCTCTTTGGTAACCAGCATCATGTTAGAACTCTCAGTGATCCCATCATTTAAGCCCTCAGTGGCTTCGTCGAAGCTATCAGCGGCCTCGCTCATGAGTTTCTCCACAGCATAAATGTCAAGGTCTTCAGTAACCTTGGCTAACACAGCATTGTTGGCGAAATCTTCAGTAATTTCCACCATGTTGACTGAACAGTCGAAGTCATCAGCAACCTCAACCATATGTACCTCTGGCTCACCATAACGGGCCTCTGCTGTTTGCAATGGGTTGGAGTCAATTTTCATCTGACCTTTGCTCTTCTCTCCGAATTTCAGCATGCCCTCCTGAATAGCATTTTGTACTAGATCCCTGAAAAGAAAACACTGAGAAGTTTTATGACCCAGAAAATTATGGTACTTACAAAATCCTCTCTTTTTTCTTTGTTCTAAAGGTGGCATTTTAGCGCTAGGGGGCACTATCATCTGCCCATCTTTTACTAATAAATCAAAAATTTCGTCACATTTAGTGATATCAAAAGTGTATGTTTTCTTGGGAAATTTATCATTCTTCTTAGATTCGACAGAATTTTTTCCGTTCGAAGGGGCTAACATTTTACAAGCATACGGAGGACCTTGCTTTAACTCAACAACGTCTACCTCACTCTCGTCGAAATATAATGGTTCGTCGTATAAACCTTCGACATCCTCATTATATTCAACATAAGCTACCTTTTTACCCTTATTGAACTTAACTTTTTCGTCTTTTAGACGTTCTAACTGTCGAACCCTATCAGCCAGTTAGGCCATATCTCTCAGACACTGGGTATCCAATTTCTTTCTAATAGAGTAATCAAGGCCACCAGCGGACATTTCGACCAATTCATGCTCTGACACTTGTGTAAAACATCTAGCCTTAAGTAATCTGAACCTATTTAGGTAATCGTCTATTGGCTCAGTAAACTTTCGCTTTATACTAGCCAGTTCCTTCAAACTAATCTTAGTTTGTCCTATGTAGAACTGTTCATGGAATAAACACTCTAACTGGGTCCAATTACAGATTGAGTTGGGAGGTAGGGTTGTAAACCAAGTAAAAGCGTTTTTGGTAAGGGAGCTTGGAAAATACTTTACCCTAAGACTTTCGTCATTTGCAATCTCCCCAGCCTCAATCATATACCGGGCTACGTGTTCGACAGTAGACTCAGTAGTATCTCCTGAGAATTTAGTAAACTTTGGGACCTTCGTCCTGGGAGGTAATTCTGACTGGAGAATGTAATCTACTATAGGCGATGTATAGTTTGGCCTGGTGAAGCCAAAATTTACCCCATTTCGAGCCATTATCCTTTCGACCATGGCTGCTAGGTTGTTATTTGCTGCTATGTTGTTACGTCGAACCTGTTGTACAACATGGTCAGCATCTTAGTTTCTATTTACTATCAGGACCCCTTGCTCCCTTTCTTCAGGAATTGGCACTTGGTTCCTAGGTGGTTCGACTCTGGGAAGTTCGACTCTAGGGGGCTCTAGATTCGCCTCAGGTATAGTCTTTAGGTTCCGCCGTGGGATATTCTCCACCACAGTCGCACCTCGTACAGGGGCTGACACCCCCATAAATTCTTCCATGCGTGCCAATTGCGCCGTTAATTATTGGTTAGTTTGGGTAGTATTCTAAATCAAAGGCTGGAAAATTTCCCCCATAGTTTGGGACAAAGTTTGTACCATTTGTAGGTTACTCTCATCCATCTGCTGTCTTAAACATGCTATAGAAGTATTTGTCAGACTAGGACCTTGAGTGGAATATCCCACACCTACACTTTGGTTGTCTCAACCTGCATTTATCCCAGATCCCGATCCTTGTAATGGCAAAGACATTACATTGTCTGAGAATACTGGGGGGCATTTTGGAGGCTTTGCATTATTGACGTTGGCATTCCATAAGGTGGATTCCTTGGTAATGGTTGTGAAAATCCTGGAGGGGGAAAATGCCTAAACGTCGACGTTCCTCCCGGTGGAGTTTGGGGATTAGATCCTTGTGGCCCAACGTACTCCAACATGGATTGAGTATAAGATCTTGTATATGTTGACCCTGAACCTGCCACTGATGGCATTGGTTCAGACATAACAGGAGGGGGTATTGGCTCTCCTGTCGAAGGGACTGGGGGTGGTACCACATCATTTCTAGACACATTTTGAGGGTTAGTGTTACTAGATTGGGCATTCGAATTACTTGGTTGAGGATTAGAACCACTCCCTTGAGGGTTTGGATTATTTGGCTGACTAGCGTTCGTCACCATTTTTCTTGTGTATCTTCTCCTTGGTCTCTCTTCGTTTGTAGTGGCTACCTTAACACTTCTCAATAACATACAATAAAGTTTTTTAAGAAGGAAAAGGTTAATATGTACAGATCGTTTGTAAAGATCTTTATATAGTTAGCACTGTCCCACTGGGCGCGCCAATTTGTTTACAGTGAAAATTGGTAAACAACCGCTGATCTTCCAAATCTAACTTTGGTGACTCACAGGATCGATCAGATTGATCCTAGGACATGTGCTAATAATTGATCTAAGGCAAATTCTACAGAAATAAACACTTCGACGGTACTCATAAAGAAAAGTTCGTTGAAAACACAATCTAAACAACGTTTTAAAGTGTTAAGTTAAAAGGCTGAAAATGTAAAAGAAAAGGTCGAAGGTGTGCAGTAAAGGTTGAAAATATGAAAAGTGCAAAAACATAACTTGCGTTAAATAGAAGATGCGGACTTAATGGAAAGTTGAAGTAAATTGCATTGAAAATATAAATGGTGTTTACATCACGTACATTCTCACAAAACTCTTTTCTCTACACACAGATACTTTGAGTAAATTTGGAGTAACTTGTACAAAGTGAACATCACACATGAATCCTATTGCTAGAACCCCTATTTATAATACTAAAACTAACTGCTATAAACTGCCTAAAATAATCAACAAATGACAAGTGTCGCATTGCATGCTTCCATTGCTTGGATACACGCCACTTGTCTTTCTTTAAGAGCGAACCAAAGTAATTACTCCCTCCTTTATTTGAATTTGAATTTCCCAACGTCTGACATTAGCAGTGTTGTCGATCGAAGGTGACCTCTTCAACTCTTAGAAATATTTTCTAAGTCCCAAAAAACATCCTCTCTTCTTGTGAGCATCTTCGACTAAAACCCTATCATACAAATCCCGTCGAAAGCCTCTTTAAACCTCTTCAAGAGTTTAATATTCCCATCAATATTTCCAACTTCATTTAGGCGTCGAATTTATGAGCTAACAATGGTATGTAGTGTGTATGTTGCGGTGTGACATTGTGTGCGAATGTTGTGTTATTACTTGCTATACTAATATAATGCTATTGTTGAATGCTTGTAGTATATGTTTGATGTCAATGGCCAATTTTGGTATGGTATAATGATTAAGGTGAATATCATTGTACGTTGCATTGTTGTTGTTGTTGTTGTTGTTGTTGTTGTTGTTGATGCATGTCTTGTATGAATCATGCACCAAGGTGTTTGGACGGTGGTCCATTTTTTATGAGTCTCAATCCTATAGTGGGGATTGGTTACGAGTAGATAATTCCTATGGTGATGGAATTAGTGAAGTGTTACCTATGGTGATGGTAACGATTTTGGTGTGCTCTGATCCTAGGTGGGGATTAAAGCGAGTGAACCTAAGAGTTCACATTTGGTACCACATGCATTGAGTCCTGAGTTGAGTCTCTTTGCATTTTCATATGTGTTGCATTATGGTGTGTGGATGGTGTGAAGTGTGGATTTGTAGATTGCGTGTTTATGCATATGTTATTGGTGTGCTTACTTATTATTATGCATTTCTTTATACAATTGTGATTTCACACCGTTTATGTTTGAATGTTGCCTTTACATGGGCATCGTGCAGATAATTTGCAGTAGAGGCGTGGATGTGAGTTGAAGAGAGTGCTCTTCCTTATGCTTTATTCGAGTCGGCGTCTACTCTGATATGTAACACTGGGGGTTGAACGCTTGTGTCTTTGTGTTATGTTTTGATGATTTCTTAAATAACTTTATGTTATGATTTCATTTTGAAAATGTTAAACTATGTTGATGATTTCCGCTGCTAAACAAATTTTGGAGTTTAGATTATTATTATTATTATTATTATTATTATTATTATTATTATTATTAATATTATTATTATTATTATTATTATTATTATTATCATTATTATTATTATGTTAGTGAGATTTTTATATGTGTTACATATCCGATTGTATGAGCTGTTTGGTGATAAGGTAACATCCTAATTGTGTGGTGATTTTTAATGACTCTAATTTTATTTATAAATTACGCGAGGAAATTAGGGTGTTACACTTAAGAAGAACCTTCATTGTTAGAGCTTGAAGGTGATTTTGTTGGAAAATCCAAGGTGGGGGGAATTACTCCAAATATGGTATCAAATGCATGATTGGGTAGAGGAAAGTCCTTATTCCCATTAGGTTTTCCCTAATTTTTTCTTTTTGATGAATGATTGATGATTGTGAATTGATTTATGTGATATCATAAGTTATGTTTTGTATTGTATGAATTTCGTGTACTGATTTACCATGGAGATTGGGTGTTTTGTTGGTGAAGATAATATGAGTTGGTGTTTATATGTGTGTTGTGATTTTGATGAACAAATCATATAAAAACCATGATTAATCGAACAAAAACACATGTTAATTGATATATAGATGATGTATTGATGTTAGATATTGTTTTCCCTAATGTTGTTGATCAATTTAGGGCATGGGAAGGGAAAATCAGAGTTCTAAATTAAACTCCATGGTAAAATTGCAGTTTCTGCCTTCTGGTTCAGAGTGACGGGTGTCACCGTCATGACGACTAGGTCGTCAGGGCCTTTGAGGCACTAATGGGCGTCAGCTGCCTAACGGGTAGACCGTCATGGTCCCTAAGCCCAGTTTTGTGGGGCGAGCGTTATAGGGACGAGGGGTGAGGTGTGTGAACGGTGACATACATCACTATGGTGACGGGCAACCCATCATGCTTCCAGAATGAGCTTCGTTTGCTCAGTTGTGTGGAATTGAGTTATTAGTTCCTATTTTGAGGTTGTGTTCTGATTATACTACTGTTTGGTTACTGTTTGGAGGTATTTTGGTGTTGTTTATTATTTACTTTAGAATTAATCAATTGTTGTGTATTGAGGATGATGTCGTGCATAATTGTGGTAATTTGTATGTTTATAATTTTGGTGATACTGCATGTTGTTGAAAATCATTCATCATGGTGTATGAACTTCAATTTAGTTTTGGAGTGCTCTGGTCTAAGGGGGTGGATTATGGAGTGAGTAGCTTGTTTCAGATGGGAATTTGTGAAACATTTACTAAAGGTGTTAGTAGCGAATTGATGTGCTTTGGTTTTAAGGAGGGAATTCAAGAGCGAGATGGACACGTGTTGTCCATAATGGTACTACATGCATGTAAAGTCGTGATATTGAGTACATTACATCCATTGTTTGCATATGTAATTGAATGGTTATGTTGATATTGATGGCTGAGAATACTTGTGTGGTTGATGTGGATGAATTGTGTTGAAATGATGTGAATGAAATATATGATTGTTGATGTGCTTAGGCTACCCTTGCATACTTTTGCACCATTATGTAGTTCAAGCGCATTCTCATCCGTTTGTTGTTTGTGTGGTTATGTGCTCCTTCTTGGGGGGTACATACGAGCATGTAAATGAGTAGCTGCTTAGAAGTTGAAGGATAACGTTGAGGCTATTCTTCTTTTCCTGTTTTATGCGATATTTAGATTCTGTTGCTCTGATATGTAACACTGTGCGGGCGAACATTATGTTTTATTATTTGTTATCATTTTGAGTTTGTTGATGTTGCAGGCATTCTTCCATAACTAAGTTTGATGTTTGAAATAAAGTGTTATGAGACTTAATCGTTTGTTGAGTAACCTTATTTAATTTATTTTCCACTTCAATGAGCCTATGTAAAGGCGAACATATAATGATATATGTTTAAATTATTACTTGTATTATCTAACCTGTGTTACGGAGCAGGTTTATGTTGTGTTTGCATGACACCTTATGTGTATAGTTGTTTTAAATTTGTTTTTTGTTTCGCGCTGGGGTTGTTAGGGTGTTACACTTCTAGATATTGTTTTTGCTCAAGATAATTTAAGATCATATTTGCTAAGTTCTAATGTATTTGTTTTTACTAACCATCCAGTTTTGTAGTACCTGTTGAAGGAACCATAAGTAAAGTCAAGAATGATTCGGTGGATGTTGTTGCTCCAAGATTTCAATTTGGAGATTAAAGATAAAAGTTGTACTAAGAATTTAGTGGGTGGCCACTTGTCATACCCTAATTTTTTACCCTAAGATTCTGTTTTTTGTTTCGCATCGTCTACATGGCATATCACGCATCTCATCTGTCATACCCCAAATTTTCTCTTTGTAAGGTCATCCGGCCTTTGGCCATGATCTTCTGAGAATTAGGTCATACGGTATTTGTGTGTGTGCTTATTATGACTAACAAGTGTGAGCAGGTACATTGATTTTAAAGTGTGTAGATGATACTTATGCTCACAAGTCAAGTATTTCAGGGCATGACCAATTGAGCCTGATTCAAAGTGGTCCTAGGGTTTTTATTCGATCTGAGTCCCACTATTAGAATTCTTTCTCATTCTTGGGTCATTCTTCGACCAATACTTTGAAGATATTTTGGGATGGATTTTTGGCCATATCTCATTAAAATCAAGATCAGGTTTCGGTTGTTTATGGTTCAAGATATTGTTGCAAGTTGTTCTTGAGGACATGGAAGGTTTGAGTGCACACCATCATGATTACATTTCCTTATCAAGTTTCATCAAGACGCATTGACATCTCTTCCTGGATACCTCAAGATCAAGATGCTAGGGCGCAAGTTTGGATTTGAGATTAAAGTATTCATTCAAGCATAAAGTTTGATTCATATTGTTTTGAATTCAAATGGTTCTATTTAACGGGATCTAAGAGATAAAACATGCTAAGAAGATTCGCGTGGATTTCTTAAAAAAACGCAAGTGTCCAAATTTCGAACCTAAAGTCTATGTTCAAGAAATTCAAGCTTCAAGATTTCAAACTCATGAGTTTTCTTTACAAGAAGTGATTCCTATTGCACCATGAAAATTAACCAAACCCAAATCAATTCTAAAATTCAAGATCAAAGTCATTGCAATTCAAGCTAAAATACAAGGGTCAAATCCAAATCATCATGAAGTGCAAATATCCAAATTCAAGAGTTCATTACACTACCAAAATTGGAAGTCCGGTAAAAAGAAAGGAAAGTACATTGAATTAACTCTCCTAAAATCTAATTACATTCCTTCATCCTACAAATTTTCTTGGGTCTCAAAATATGCAGATACATCATACAAACAAAGTTAGGAGCTTTTCTAATGTGGATGGTAACCGTGCTTTACATATAGGTATACCAATTAATGTTGCATCCCCACATACAAAAAGAGCTAGCTGCGTTCCTGAAGAAAATCTCATCTCAGGAACCACGTCTTCATGTTGTTAATGTCTTACTTAACATCCCCTGCAAAAAAAAAAAAGACGAACAAGCTGTTTTAGGAAGAAGGTTTCACATAAGGACTGTTCTAATGTAAATGCATCAGGTTGACACCGTCATTTTGATGTTAAAACAAAAGCATCCAGCATTGATCCAATTCATTAATCGTAAGAGAATCTGGAAAAGTGGCAAGAATAAACATCCATGAACATAACCACACATTTCCAAAACAAGGAACGTCATGTTTTGAATCGAATTCATTACACAGAATCCCAATCATTTCCTTTACGAAAAAAAATTCGACAATATCATTAACCGCATTCAACATGAAATCACGACCTTAAATACTCATACACTTATAAAAGCCACAACAAGAGGGCAGTGAAACACACGATTTGGAAATCATCCAACATACACAAATTGAATATCATATATACTACACAAGACAGAGAAATACACAAGCACATCAGTGAAAAAAGGGGCACCACAATAGCAAAACACGAACGCAATTTGTAGCGGTATTCACGTGGAGAAATCAACACAACATCAGAGACGAAACAAATGCACATGCATCACAGAAAAATCGAAGCAACAACAACCGATAGCAGAACATGGAACCAGAAGGAAGAGAATCAGAAAGCTACCACAAATCACTTACCTCTGTCGCCGACATCGTAGCCGCTTCCATTTCCAATTGGTAATCTCTATCCAACGCTTGTTGCTGCTATTCGATTTCGTGCTTTGCCGTTAAAATATGTTTGCTAAGAGCGGTGAATTAGATCCATTTTTATGGTGAAACTTGTATTGTGTTTGTGATTCTGACAAAGAAGGAGTGATTATCGCGGGTCTTACAGAGAGAGAGAGTGAGTGAACGAGTGAGAGAGTTTGACGTGAAGGTGATAACGATACGAAAGAGAGAGAGACGGTCGGATTTAAAAGTGAAACAAGGGATGTGGTCGAAGGAGATGAAAAGGGGGTAGCGAGAAGCACAGTGCTTCGTGAGAGAGAAGGCTGAGTGACGAGTGAAAGGATGCTGAGAATTTCTCTTTTGATATATGCAATGTCGTTTGTTGTGAGACGGGCCTGGCCATCTGGCCAACGTTCTTTTTAGATTTTTGTTGTTATTGTTTTGGTTCAACATGATAATGGGCTGAGGAATATAAGCCCATGTTTCTTTTTTCTTTGTTTTTTTTAAAGTTTTTTAGCGTTTTTCTCTCACTTGTTTTTTTATTATAATTTGTGACTTGTTAATTTTAATCGATAATTGATTATTGATTGATAATCTGAAGATTTATTGTTTATTAAAATTCATGATAAATAAAGTTGGTGATTTGATTTTAATTAGAACTCACGATTAAGTATTGAACGTAGTAGGGTTGACTCTTGAGTTAAGTTTGTGATTGACTTCTTGGTTTAATTGATTGAGGTGTTGTTAGGAGTTACTGATAAAATCCCTTTACTGTTTTCTTACCATGACATGGATACATTGCCTGATCATTTGTAGTACTTCAGTGATATGTTACTGCTTGCTTGCATGCACAATTGCTTCTTATTCTCTTAAGTTCTCGATTCAACTTTATCCTCGATAAATTGAATCAGACGTATACTTTAGGTTAAGAGTTGCATGACCGCATTAGGTCAGTCTCCCTTAATCACAATTTTAGATTCATAGTATTAGGTTAGTTCCCTTAGGATGTTAACTCAGAAAACCTACAATTAGGCCCCCTTTTCTCCCATGAGAATTAACAAGAGTCATCCTTAGTCGAGATATAATTCTCCTACCCCATAACATTGTTGAGAAAGATGTTGATTCTTTTTCACTTAGGAGAGGCATGTGGCATACTCGTCAATTCTATATCCGAGTTGGAGCCTTTCTCTTAATGTGAAGCAAAGATCCATTTTCCACATGTTTGTGGTGGTTTAGTTGAGTATTCTCCTTAAGATGACAACTTGTCTTTTCTCCTAAAATCAACCTTTTCTTTTTACTTGGTTTACCCTTATTAGAGGGGAACTACGAATGTTATGATTCTTTTAGTCAAGATACGTAGACACGAAATGCGATGTCTTGGCGAGCATACTTAGGAATAATACCTTAGGTCTTCCCTTTTCCTTTTCATATTTAGCTGACAAATAACAAATAACACAATAAGACAAGAGGTTCATGTAGAGTACTACAAATATTTAGGATGTTAGCACATTTCCTAGGTATAACCAACCCCCGAACCTTAGATTCTCTTTTGCTTTTGCATTGCATAGCATTTTTATGGGTTATTCGTTCTTTTTCCCTTCCCTTGGATAAATTAAAGATCGGTGGTGAATTAAGATTTGTGAGCCTAGTTAACTTAATAGCTATGGTATCTGATTCTCACCGCAACACCACTTGAGCAGGATAAAGATCTTTTTCCCATCCAGAATGATTTTCCTGATGAGCAGCTTTTACAGCTGCGTGAGGTAATTCATTGGTATGCTGATTTAGTTAATTATCTTATTGTTGGAGTTTTTCTTACAGGTGCGTCTAGATCACAAATTCACAAACGCAAAAGTGATGCAAAATATCATGCGTGGGATTATCCATATCTTTGGAAATTCGGTACTGATCAGGTAATTAGAAGATGTGTCCCAGACCATGAGATTGACTTTATTTTGCATTTTTCTCATGCATCTCAAATTGGGGGACATTTTGGTCCTCAAAGGTCTGCAATAAAAGTCCTAGACTCGGGTTTCTTTTGGCCCACTATTTTTAAGGATGCTTATGAGACTTACTGCACTTGTAAGCAATGTTAGATATCATGTACAACTTCTATACCCTAAGTTTTTCATTCGCAATTGCAAGTGCAAACTATTCATTTTGTCATACATTTTTTCACTCAAGAGCATCCATCAGGGTATAGATGAAAAGTCAAGAGTTTTGGTGTTTCATCTGGTCTTTATGACATTAATTCAATCATTTTTTTGTTGATTAAGAAGTCAAAATGCTTGATTTCTTAGTCTCAGTGCATAATTCATTTCGTTGCATCTTGTTCTAGAGGTCCAGAGGGTGACAATCAAGAGTATTGTTGTCATCTGAATCTCTTTAGGTTTATTTGTAATAGAGGGTCAAAAGTAAAGGGTCCAAGAGAGATTTATTTGCACTTGATTTTCCATTCATGTTTATTAGATAAGTAATTCAACACATTTACAAGACATCTGCATTTTCTACTTATCACAACATGCATTTTATTATGTGTAACACCTAAAATATCAACTAGAATAATTTTTCGGATCTACAGACAGACCAGCCAAATTGTTGTTCAATTGTACGTCAAATTAGCGGGCGAAAAATTTCAAAAGCGAGCTTGCAGACATCAATATTCTTAATCTACGGTTCGAGTAGTTTAACCTAGTGTGCTCGTTTTAATTTTTCGGCTACTTTTTTTATCGCATTTTTATTAGCTTGAGCCTTTTAATCGATCGATTTTTATTTTAAAATTTGATGAAAACATGTATGTTTCCGATAAGTTTATTTTGTGTTGATTATTTTAGTGCATTTAACTTATTTTTTGAGCACTTTTGCGTCCGCTTTTTTTCGTTTCAAATCCTTTTATTTTTATCTCATTGTCAAAAGATTCGTGTTAATTAACTAGAAGTTTCCATATTTTTATTTTGAGTTAATTTTAATTATTTAAGATAGTGTAATTTTGTTTAGATTAAATTGTTTATAACATCATTTTACAGTAATTAAACATTAATGGTATTTTTTGACAAAATAAATTAATAAAGAGAAAAAAGCTCCTTCTAAGTGTGCCAGGCGAACTCCCTCTCTTAATTGCAAAGAAAGCCCACCCTTTTTTTTAACTTCATTTTTCACAAGTAGCATATACTTTGAATTTTTCTTTTAAAATAACTATGTTTTTCAAAAGAAATTCGAAAATTACCATATATTAAAAAAAACCAAAGTAACCATGTTTCAAAAATAAAAATTTGTACACAAGAGCGTGCGCCAAATGGTATATCGCATGCATTTATTTTTTTCCACATAGGCGCCAAGCAAGATGGCGCATGCATATAGTGACAGATAAAACCGTAGGTATAGCTTGAAACACTTATACCTACGGCAGATTACCGTGGGTAAAAGTCTATTTTTATAATATATAATTTGTTGTACCTACGTTAAAGTGCCGTAGATATAAGTGTTTCAGGCTACACTTACGGTAAATTGACATTTACCTACTGTTTTGTTTATCACTATATGCATGCGCCATCTTACTTAGCACCTATGTGAAAAAAATGAACGCATGCACCATACCATTTGACGCATGCTCTTATGTGCAAATTTTTATTTTTGAAACATAGTTACTTTGGTATTTTTTTAATATATAGTTATTTTGAAATTTCTTTTGAAAAACATGGTTATTTTTAAAAAAATTCATATACTTTTCTTCTCATCCATTTTAAAAAAATTAATCCAAAAAGTATAACAAATATTTAGATATTTTTCAAACAACAAGACCCTTCCTCTCTCTCGTTATTAGTAGAAAAGCAGAGAAAGTATTTTCTTTTTTTTTTATGGATGTACTCTTCTTTAATCAACTAAACCTGTAATTTTTTCTCCTTCTCTTTCCCCTCTCCATCGTTCCTTTCCCACACCACCATTTCACCATATATTTCAACCTCAACACAACACTCAATAACAACTAAAAAAAACTCATTTTCATTGTTCCACTTTACCATTACACCATCTCCATAACTACACAATAGATACACCTTTTTTCCATTTTTTCCATGAATACAACCTACTGCTACTACTACTCCAAAGTTTCCAACCAACTTCACTCATAACGTCAACACTATCCAACACCTCAATAGTTTCAAACTCATAACCGGAACTTTACCACACTCGCTGGAACGAACCATAAACTTGAGGTATCGATTCGCACGTTGTGTATTTTGAATCATCCATTGTTATTTGTTCACTGTTCTTTCACGTAAGAGATGAATGAGGTTGTTTATTTGAGTAGAATAGATGATTTCCCCCTACATGTTGTTTTGATGTGCATATGCGTTTTTTAGAAGAGGAACAGTCACTGTGAAGCAGTTGTTTCTACTGAAAGTTTGAAGTTAATCTTTTGCTTGCATTTACACGTGTGTTGAGGCACTATTAGGCTTATGTGTGGTGTGATTTTTTTTGGATTTGTTATGGTGATGATTCAATATAGTTTATTAGAAGTTTGGCACTTAAACTTAAAATTAGATTGGGCTATTTGGATTTCTTTATCCTGCAACGTTTCTTTTGATCTCAACAAAAGAAAATGTGTTGTTGTTTTTGTTTTATTGTATATGGCTAAGTTGTAAAAAAGTATAACTTTAGTTTTCTTATTTTTGTTTTGATTTATTTATTATTATAGAACTTGGGGTTAAAATAATGTGTTTGTTAATTTTGGCTTGTGGATACATAAATTCTCATGCAAAGTTACAATGTGCAAAATTGCAAATTTTCATCTCATTTAGTCTAGTTAAAATTAATATTGAATATTTATTATAACTTTTTATTACCATTTCTTTAAAATAGTAATAGCAACTTTTCATCCACCTCTCTTGTGTTTTTTTAATTACTAGTATTTACTAGTTTGATTATTTTAAATTAGTAATTAATTGTTTATTCGTTAATTGATTAGTTGATTAATTGCGTTTTAATTGCTAAATGATTTATTTGATTAATTATTTAGTTGATTTCAATGTGTGTAGTTAATTAGCTAGTTTCTCTATCCATGTCCAATTTCTCACCACATGTAAATATTTGCACCCTTGCACAGTTGTTTCTACACCCCTTTTATTTATTTATTTATTATTTATATTTTGTTATTTCTTATTTTTCTTTATTTAATTAATTTATTCAGATTAGTAATTAATTGATTGAATGTCTATTTGATTAGTTGATTAGAGTTACTAAATATATTGTTTGATTATTTGTTTAGTCGTTTGCAGTGTGTTTAGTTGATTGATTAAGTAATTTCTCTTTTAACCTATGTCGATATCCTCATATGTAAATAATCAATTTCATTTTCTAATCATTGTTCAAATTCAATTTCAAAAAAAAAAAAATTCAACTCCAACTTCTAATAAAGTCAAATCAATTTTCACCAACGTCGAGTATCTCCTCCGCTTAATTCAATTTCTTTGGTCAATAAACTTGAACTTTTGATCCAACGTTAAGAATTGAATGTCTATTTGATTAGTTGATTAGATCTCAATTAGTTATTTATTTTGCAGTTACTAAATATATTGCTTGATTATTTGTTTAGTCATTTGCAGTGTGTTTAGTTGATTGATTAGGTAATTTCTCTTTTAACCTATGCCGATATCCTCATATGTAAATAATCAATTTCATTTTCTAATCATTTTTCAAATTCAATTTAAAAAAAAATCAATTCCAACTTCTAATAAGGCCAAATCAATTTTCACCAACGTCGAGTATCTCTTCGCTTAATTCAAATTCTTTGGTAAATAAACTCACTACGCCAAAGAAAGGAAAAGACAACGCTTTTTTTGGCCTTTAACAGCGCCGCCTAAGGTGGCACTGCCGTAGGTAAAGACAACGTTTTTTTTTATGAGAAAGCGCTGCTAAATGCCTACTTTAGGCAGTACTTTACCTTTAAAAGCGCTTTCTAAAGTAGGCCTTTAGCAGCGCTTTTAACTGAAAAAACGCTTTCTAAAGTGGGCCTTTAGCAGCGCTTTTTCTATCCTTTTATGCTTTCTATTGGCATCTTTAGGCAGCGCTTTCTCAGAAAAAGCGCTTTCTATTTTCCACCTTTAGACAGCGCTTTTGAAAGCGCTGTCTAATTTTTTTTTATTTTCACTTTAAGGCAGCGCTTTTAATTGAAAGCACTTTCTTTTTTATTTTTTATTTTCACTATAGGCAGCGCTTTTTTTTAAAAGCGCTTTCTTTTCTTCACGTTTTTTTTAATGATTTTTTTTTTAAAATCACATTTTCCTTCTTTTTTATGCAGAAATCTGTAGAAACCTGTATATTTTCCTTCACATTTTAAGTCATTTCCATTAACCATTTCTAATCCTTATAAATCACATAAACCATTCTAATCCATGATTCACATTTTAGGCCATTTCCATTAACCATTTCCATAATTAAACCATTCTAATCCATAAACCATTCACATAATAATTAAACCATTCTAATCCATAAACCATTCACATAAACCATCTCCATAATTAAACCATTCTAATCCATAAACCATTCACATAATTAAACTATTTTAATCCATAAACCATTCACATAAACCATTCACATAATTAAACCATTCTAATCCTTTAACTTCTAAAGATCTCCTAATACACAACAACTTCCAAAACTATACAATTACACTCCATAACTACACACCAACTTCCATACCTTATATGATTCTTTTCTCAATAAGGTATTCACACAATTCCTCCTTGATTTCTTCCAATTTATCTTTCGTGTAATGAGCACACGTGTATTCATCAAAGTACTACATAACAAAACACAATATGCATGATTTAGTTTAAAATAATAAATTATATGAAATATCCGATAAGTATTAAAATAAATCCTAAGTTATAAATCCATACCGTGATGGGAATCTCTAATCGATCCAAATGAAGGATTTCTCTCATAAACCTCAAAACGAAATAACTGCAGTCTATACCATTACGCTGACGAGGACACTACACATAGAAAAACAAATAAGAATTAATATATAGTTGTCTTGTGTTATCAAGTAGCATCACTACTATAAGCAACATTGTGAAAATTAATATACCTCCACTTTGATCCATGTAATATTGTTTGCTTTAGACTGTGATACTCGAGCTTCTCTTTGTGCTCGGTATACTAGTATTGTTCTATAAAAGAAAAACGTAAATTTAGAACAATCTCACAGAAATAATTAAATATACAAATACACACGAATATTTAGAACAATCTCACTTACGTATCAACCAAATCCTTCATATTCTAATATGTTGTCCAATCATGATCTAATGAATTCAGATAATACACCACTTCTCTTGTAGGATTAATAGCAACCAACAACCAGTGTCCACTGTAAAACATAACAAAAGTTTAAATGGATAATTTCTACGCAAAAGATACAAAGATTAGAATGAAATTAGAATGAAAATCTTACCCGTTTCCAGTATTATACGGTAAAAGATACAAACTTTCTGTACTGATGGCCATAAATCTCTTGAGTAAGTGATTTCTTACTGAATTTGGATCAATAGCAATTGCCGGTGCATTGACACGGGCGCAAGACAAGAAATAGAATATGTTTGACAATTGATTCCCGCGCATCAATTTCTCATACAAGCACCTTAAATAAAAACATAATAAACATTAGACTATTTTCATTGAAATGTGTAAATAAATTGTTCAACTAATTAAATAATAGATTGATCGGAGTACCAGATGTATGAATACATAACACCGATGCCTAATTCAAGATGCCGAAAAATCTGTTCCATGTCCTCTTTTGCAATTATTTCGGAATGAGGAAAACCAAAAACACATTCGTCTATGTCTATTTGACGAATAACACCATCCATCAAATCTGATGTTGCTACAAGTGTTTCAAGACACATCCGAAAGCGAGGTGTAAGAGCTCTTTTTGCCTGCCTGGTCTTTGTAGGAGCTCTTTTCTTGCTGGCTTGTTGTGAAACTTGAGCAGGAACCTAAAAATCATATAAGTTAGGTAAAGTAGAAAACCATGAAGCTTTTGAATTCGGATCATAGAATAACACTTTCAATGTACCTCTTTTTGTGATGCAACAGACTCGTTGTGCGGCAAAATCCCTTTTATCCTTAGATGCGGGTTTTGTAGGAGTCTAACATTACCTTGTAAAAAAAATGTACGTAATGGTTCAGAATGATTTTCATAATGGTTCAGAATTGACATTTGAATACTAAAAGATTCATAATGGTTTTCAACATACCTCATCATCTATGAAAATGAGGTCTGACGGCCATGCAACAAACGATCCTATTGCATCCCGCAACAATGTTGTCTCTGAAACAACGTCAGGTATCGGTAGCAACGCATCCAGCTCTAATGCAATATCAACCGATACTTTTAGATATCCATCAGGTAGCGGTTTATGGTGAAGTAAATCTCCCAAAGTGTTATGCACTTTTCCCTTGCCAACTATGCGATAAGTCGGTGACGATAAATACAGCTGACAAGATGAAATGCCCTAAACCAATAATAAATATGTTACTGTTAATGTGTATATATGTCAGTTAAAATGAATGGGCTAATTTAATTTTATAATAACATATATAATTACCTCGGGAATTTTCTTTTGACAATTGATACTAGCTTTGTCACTAGTATCTTTCAACTCTGAACCGCGCTTTTCCGCCTCATATATCTCTTTATCCTTTTGCAATTCACGGACTTGCGCTTTTAATCCCTCCAACGATTGCATCACTTCTTGATTGCTAGGATTTTTTTCTATTTGGATGCTTATACAAGGAAGATGGAGTCACACCAAATCCTTTACCCCTCACCCGACCGGAATACTCAGGAACATTTAGTACTCGACTAAGTATGCTCATGCAATCCTCCTCTCCTGTGGTTAAGGATTTAGATAGAGTCTCCTGAAATTCATTGACTTATCAAAAATTATTAGTGGGGATTAAAAATTAATTATATTTTAATAAAATTTCAATTAACTTAAAGACATAATGTTATACTTACACATTCGTCATAAACATGCTGAACATATTCCCTAACAACTCCATCCTTGCCCACACGAGCTTCCTTCCACAAAACATGGTCCGGAAGTGATGTTTCTTCACTTTTCGTCTCTTCTAACTACACATTGAGATAAATAATAAGATCATCAATTATAACACAATAAGACAATTAATAAAATCATAGCATTTATATATACTTACCATTTTTTGCTGTAAGCGTGCATATCCCAAACGCCATTTTCTGTATGGATACGCGGGTTTTGATGCTCTTTTGCGATTAATGGAACTCAATTCCTGGATAAACAAGTTTAAGTCATATTAGAACAAACTAATGCAACAAGTATATAATACAATTAATAGACATGACAAATTAACATTACATTGAATTTTTCGGTTTTTCGTTTGGCTACAAAAGTGCCCAATTCTTCAGGTGTAATCAAGTCCGCATACAACTGTGGAAGTTCTACTTCAACAATTTTTTTTTCTCATCCCTAAGATATTTGTTTGATAACATAGCTCGAAACCCTCTGTGTCTTTTTCCGGCCAATTGAAGACAATGCTTTTTTCGGCTTTCATCAATATTAAAAGACCTCTACGAAAAAACATACACATAGAGTGTGTTAGTATAAGTAAATTAAAGACTTAATCGTCAAAAAAAAATCTAATAACATCAATCATATTTGGTAAGTACCTGTATCTCAGTCCATATTTTATCTTTACCGACTTGCAACAATTGATTCCTCCAATTATCACTGGTGATTGGAATGTGTTGACGGACAAGGGAACCTATGTAACTAGTCAACATTGAACCGTTTGGCTCAATTAGTTGGTTTTCATCACTCCAATGTACATCAAATTTGACCTCTTTATCTCTTGTACGGATGATTGACTTCATAATAGTTATTCCTCGTTTAATTTCACTTTCTACATTCTGAGCTTCATTTGTATCATGTGTCTCGTGTGAGTCTTCCTGGTTACTAGCCATTTGACCTGTAAGAAAGAAAAAAAACAAAAATTAAATAACAAATATAAAAATCCATAATCCATAATCCATTGAATATATATAACATGTCAATTATTTTATATTATTGAATGATATAAGCTATAATTTTATAACTAGTACCTTTTTCACTAACGTCTTTTTCTTTTCTTGGTTGGAATATGTTCTACCCGTCTCTTAACAACACGGACGGTTGGATTGATCCAAATACCCTCATTATGATCATTTCTAGTATATGATTCATTCGCTATAATATTTTCATCTTGATCATTTCTAGTAAATGATTCAATATCAACATCAATATCACCTTGATCTCCAATGTTTTCATCAATTACTTTGTTAGATAAAAGCACTATAGACCATTTTGTACTTGTCGGATCAGTGACATAGAACACTTATTTAGCTTGAGATGCTAGAATAAAAGGCTCATCTTTGTACCCCACCCTATTAAGATCCACTTGCAAAAATCCTGACTTATCCATTTGTATACCGTTATTATTTTCAACCCACTTGCAACGAAATATAGGAATCTGAAAATTCTCATAATCAAACACCCAAATGCGCTCGATAACCCCAAAATATGACAAATTTGCAAATTTGGGGTTTAAGTCCTTCACACTTGAAATGTGCATTGCTTCAGCTACCACGGTGACACCACTATTTTGCATAGTACTTTTATCATCTTGTTCTTTGGTATAAAATGTGTATCCATTAATTGCGTATGCGCTATAAGAAAACACAACCAAACTTGGACCATATGCTAAACATCTCAACCTTTCTGTTATTGAAGCGGGATCTGAATAATACTTTGAATAAATATGATCCTTAAACCAATGTATGAAACTTCAATTTTGCTCTCGTACTATCCAATTCTCATTTCTATTCGGATTTAAACCTCGGAGAACATCCTTGTGCATTTCAACATACGGCTCAACCTCATTCTCATTGTGTAGAACATACAAATGCACTTGATCCCGTTCGACCCTTGATACTGTCACAACTTCATTTCCAATTAACTTTTTTCCTTCTTTTTTTTCAACAATATGAGATTTGGGGAGTCCAATTGATTGTACATTGGACATATATTCAGTACAAAACTCAATCGCTTCTTCAACAATGTATCGTTCGGCAATACAACCCTCTGGTCGACTTCGGTTTTTCACATACCCTTTTAATATTTTCATATAACGTCACCAGGGTACATCCATCTCATATAAGCCGGTCCACACAATTGTGTCTCTTTCACCAGATGAACAACTAGATGAACCATTATGTCAAAAAACGAGGGAGGAAAATACATTTCAAGATCACACAAAGTAATAACTATTTCTTTTTGCAATGTTGGTAAGATCGCAGGATCGATCACCTTACTGCAAATTGACTTGAAGAAAAAACACAATTTAGTTATTGTACTTCTTACTTTTTCTGGAAGAATAGAATGTATACCTATTGGTAGAAAATGTTCCATTATAACATGGCAGTCATGCGTCTTTAAACTCTTTAACTTGAGGTCTTTCATAGACACAAGTCTTCTAATATCTGATGAGTATCCTTCTGGAACTTTAACTTCACTTAGAAACTTACACAATACGTTTTTCTCCTTTCTATATAGAGTATACGCAGCAGGTGGTAGATATGTTCGTTTTCCTTTCTTCAAGGGTCCTAATTCAGTTCTTATCCCCATCGCTATCAAGTCCTTTCTTGCTTTAAGGTCATCCTTAGACTTTCCTTATATATTGAGTAACGTACCAATAACACTGTCAAATACGTTTTTTTTCAATATGCATAACATCGAGAAAATGTCTTACATACAACGACTTCCAATATGGCAGTTCAAAAAAAATTGACCTCTTCTTCCACCCTCTCTTGACAAGTGTATGTGTAAAAGGCTTGCCAAATTGAGTACTCACATCTTTCACCTTTTCAAAAATTTGATCACCTGTCAATATAGGTGGAGCTCTACCTTGTTCTGGCTCCCCATTGAATGCTTTTCTCCACCCACGGTAGTGATGATTAGAATTTAAGAATCTACGATGACCGAGAAAGACATTCTTCTGACCAAAGTCTAATCGCGTCGAATCTGTTTTATCTTTACAAATAGGACACGCACATTGGTCTTTTATGTTGTACCCTGATAGATTTCCGTATGCTGGAAAATCATTAATTGTGCCAAACAACAACGCCCTCAAGTTGAAACTTTATTTCCTATACCCATCATAAACCTCCACACCGTTCTCCCATAAAAACTTTAAATCTTCGTTTAAGGGTGCCAAGTATACGTCTATGTCATTCCCTGGTTGTCTAGGCCCAGAAATTAACATAGATAACATCATGTACTTACGCTTCATACATAGCCATGGAGGTAGGTTATAAATCATAATGATCACAGGCCAAGTGCTATGTGAGATACTTTGAAGACCCTGTAGGTTCATTCCATCAGTAGATAATGCCAAGCGAAGGTTTCTTGCTTCTTTTCTAAATTCAGGATAATCATCATCAATTTTCATCCACTGTGGTGAATCTTTCGGATGTCGAAACTTTCCATCAATAATTCTTTCATCTGCATGCCAAGTCAAGTGTCTTGAATCGGTCTCACTACGAAACATGCGTCTAAATCTCGGAATTATAGGAAAATACCATAAGACTTTTACTGGAGACACCGCATTTAGGACACTCATTTAACGATGCATACTCATTTTGAAACAAAACACAATCGTTTGGACATGCATGTATCTTATCATAGCTCATGCCAATAGAGCACAACATCTTTTTAGCCTCATATGTTCGATTGTGAAGAACATTATCCTCTGGAAGCATATCTTTCATAAGGGCCAATAACTCTGTGAAACTTTTATCCGACCATCCATTGCCCGCCTTTAAGTTGTACAACTTTAATACCGCAGACAATCTTGTGAATTTAGTGCAACCATTATACAACGGTTTCTCTGCATCGCTTACCAACCTCTCAAACATTTTGGGACAATCCTTAAGATCTTCTTCAAGAGCTTCTGCAATCTCTTCGACTCGATCATAATCGTATGTATCTGTGCCATTGTCGTCTGACGCATAGGTCATATTATCCCCCGGTTCAACATTCCCGTTAATTTTCTCACCATGCAAATTCCAACATGTATAACTTCTATCAATTCCATGCCTCTTTAAATGCGATGCCAACTGAACCGCGTCAACCCGACTCCCAAAACATCAACCTAAGCAAGGACATATCATTCGACTGGGGTCTTCAGCATGCGCAACAGCAAACTTGCCGAATTCCAATACCTCATTCTCGTACTCTTTCGACAATCGACTTGAAGATATCCATTTCTTATCCATAGTTATGCTAATTAAGCTAAACAAAACCAAAATAAAAAATATTTACTTGTAGGGAAACGATCCGAGTTTCACACTTTGATCACAAGTAATCCCTATATATATCAAATTCAATAAGTTAGTTCTCAATCATTGCAAGCAATGCTCATCCATCATAGCAGTTCATTCAAAGCAGTTCATTCAAATGGTTTTACTAATTAAGCTAAACAAAAACATTAATTATTCATGCAACTATAGCAAAAGAACAACTAATTACCTGTAGAGAAGTAATCAAGTTCTGGACCCACACAATGTAAGATTCCTCCAACGATCAGACTTTCACTCTGCACCTGTAAAATAATCATACTATCAATATCAATCCAACTTTTCACTTTTCAATGTCTCTTCAACAAGATATATCCTATGCCAAATTCTAATAGTAATTTATTCAAGAATTCTACATAATATATATTGAGCTAACTGTTGCTTTTAACATGACTACACAATTATATACAATTTAACAAACAATGCAAAAAACAATTGATATTTTTACATAAAGATGCCATTAACTAATTTTCTTTCAATAAACGCACAACATAGTTTACTTAATACAATAATCATATAAAATAACCATAAACATGATTATCAAATTTCTATACCCGAAACAATCATGCTCATAAATTTATCATATTCAATATTTTTCTTAGAGAGATAGTTTAGTCATGTTAAGCATAAATACATATCAAAATTACGTTTAAGCTATTAGACTTAATTTTAATTCTCTTAAATCGAATGCTAATGTAACAAAGGTTGGTGAATTGGGTGTTCCTAAATTTAATGTTTTTGAAGCTACTCTCCGAAAGAAAGAAAAACATAAGTATTTTTCATGGATTTTTCTTTTATATTTTTCTTAAGCAAAATCAATGGCATGATCAGAGCCTCAAACTCAAGCACTGTGATGATAAACCAATTTGAGTCATCAGGTTCTAAGACTGACAAAACCTTCACTACAGTCAGATAGAAATAACAACATCATACTACCTATCAATTATAGCTCATCTGCAAGTTGCATGTTGTTTAACACACCTCTTAACTTCTAGTAGTGTTATTATTGTTTTGTTGAAATTTTATTGTACATTGATTAATAGTTTAGGAATGTTTGCATGTGCTTTTACACAACCCTTAATATACAAATTATAATTCTAATATTCACCAAATGAAAAATATGTTTTAACTACTGTAACACAACATTAAACCAAAAGAAGAAGATGCGAAATCAAATTTAACAGTGAGAAAGAGCTTATAATTTCAATTAAAGATTAAGACTTGTGATATTTTTATGATCTGTGATTTCTTTCTTCTGTTTTTTTTAATAATCTTTTGTAACAACAAGGTGAGCAACAACATGTTCATTTATAACTACAACAACCCTAAACAACACAGAGTCAATACAACATGAGCAACATTCAAGAACCAACATTTCTTCGTTCAAGAACTCTCAAGAACCAACATTCAAGAACCTAAAATATGATGACAGTACCTCTCAAGAACCAACATTCAAGAAAATAGGCTAAACTTAAACTCTAACATCTCAAGAAAACCTAAAACGGTCGGAGAAGAATGCGTACCTGCACGATAATGGTCGGAGAAGAATACAGAATGCCTCTTCTTCGTTTTTGTTTTCCACTTCTTCTTCTTCTTCGAACGAGAGAGTGAGTACCAGACGGTCGATAACGGTCAGAAAAAATGCAAAGAGAACGGAAAAAAATGAACGATAATGGTCGGAGAAAGGAGGAAGGAGAAAGGAAGAACAGTCGCGAGAGTGAAAATGATTAGAAAAATTGATTAGGGCGCTCTTCTGAAAATGTGGTGTTTTTTAATTTTTAATCAATAAATGACCTAAGACAGCGCTTTTGAAAAGCGTTTTCTTAAGTGCTATATTTAGCAGCGCTTTTTCCTTATAAGCGCTTTCAAATGTTGGGCCAATTTAAGGCCTTTTAGCAGCGCTTTTTCAAAAGCGCTTTCTAAGGTTAACATTTAGCAGCGCTTTTAGAAAGCGCTTTATAAGGTTATACCTTTAGCAGTGCTTTTAGAAAGCGCTTTCTAATGTTATACCTTTAGCAGCGCTTTTATAAAAGCGCTTTCTCAGGTGGTGTCTATGTAAGGCCTTTAGCAGCGCTTTTAGAAAGCACTTTATCAGCACTTTTATTTAGCGAATTTTTTCCAAAACTTATAGCAGCGCTTTGTAATAAAAGCGTTGTCTTTTTTGTGCTGCCAAAAGTGAATTTTGGCGTAGTGACTTGAACGTTTTATCCAACGTTAAGAGGTGTCTACGCCTAAGCTTCTTTTTTCTTAAAAAAATCGAAAGACAAAGTGACAATCGGTACACACCTTCTGAATACCTTGGTATTTTTCCTTAAGATACTCTAATTGAACAAGGATAACAAGTGACAATTGGAAGCACAACCTTTTGAATATCTTGGGTAAACGAGCGCTAGGAGCACACCTATGTTCAAATATTTACTAAAAGTCAACAAAGATTAATTTTCATAAAGTTGGATAACAAGTGACAATTGGAAGCACATGTTTTTGAATATCTTGGGTAAATAAGTGCTAGAAGCACACCTATGCTCAAATGTTTACTAAAATTCCACATAAAATCAACTCAACCAATCAAACTTAATTTTCGTCCCTGAGAAACGTTGAAAACATTTTCAAAAATGAGTACACTTTATCCATATTGATGTGAAACAAACAAAGACTTTCGTCTCCAAGAGTGAGCAACAAGTAAAGGTTTAATCACTCGATATGTCTAAAGGATTACTCATTAAAAGCAACCAACTCAGTAGTTCTCTCTTAGTAGAACTATGTAGCATTGAGTTCTACATAGCACATGAAGATAAGTAGGAGCAGGATTTTGAAATCTTTTCAGGCATCCTTTTAATAAAAGCACCCCTTTATATAAAAAAATTTCTTTCTTTCTTTTTTCTCACTTGATAAGTAGAAGATCGCAAACCAATATCACACTAACACTCTAACATGAAACTAACTAAATGGGTCTCGTCGAGTACGATGGATGTGAGTGGTGCTAATACCTTCCCCTTGCATAACTGACTCCCGAAACCGATTTGGTTGTAACGACCATTTCTATTCGTTTTTCGTGGGGTTTATCGATATTTTTCCTTTCCCTCTTTGGAATTAATAAAATTTAGTGGCGACTCTATTTTGTACATATTTCGAGCGTTCCTTACGCCCGAGTATTTTTCGCGTTGCGACAGCTTGCGTCTCTACTTGGGACCACCTAAGCGGGTCCACCCTAGTTTGGTTAGCTTTGGGTTTGAGTGTTAGATTAGTCTGTTTCTTCTTCTTTGATTGTATTGTTCCTTTATTGTTGTTTTATCGCATTTTATATCTGTATATATATATATATATATATATATATACATATGTGTGTGTGTGTGTGTGTGGACACTGGGAACTGTTACTTGAGTGAATCTCTCTTCTCGAGCTTTTGTAAAAAAGAGAATAACATAAGTTAGGAGGTGGTTGTGTAGTGTTAGCCCCCAAAGAGCACACCTTGTATGGCTAATACAGAGACCACACTTAGAGTAGATCTTATTTGTTAAGTTCGTCATAAAGTTGCTAGCCTGTTGCATGACAGAACTTCGATTAAAATCAATAACTCTAAGGACCTTTTAGAACTCGTTCCATCTATGGTGGTTATGTAGTATTGACACTCAAGGAGCACACCTTGTATGATCAATGCAAAGACCCCGCCTATAGTAGATCTTTTTCACGAATTTGTCATAAAAGGTTCGCCCATTGCATGGCGAAATTCAGATTAATGTTTGTGACTCTAAGAACCCTTTTATCCAAACTCTTAGAGCTAACCTGGTGAGTTGGTTTCATGGGTACACGAAACTTAGAACTATCTCGATATAGGAGGCCCACATGTTTAGGTTGTTCTTTTTGTTACCAGTGTTACCCCTTACCATTACCTGCACTTGACATTTCATTACATTCGTACTTGGCAGGCATTGCATTTTTGCATATCAAAAACAAATTATGCATTCACATATCACTTGCATACAATATGCATCATGAATGTAATTTACCAAACAAAAAATCTCATTCCACCTTTTGTTCATAACCAACTATCTGATTACCCGAAACTCACTCAGAACTTGAAGCATGTATCGAAGGGCTATGGACGAACTCCAGCAAGGTCAAGAATTGTTGAGAAAGGAAGTCATTCAGTTGAAAAGTCAAATGAACCCGGTCCTGGATATCCTACAAGCTCTGTTAGAGGAAGAGGGCAACCCTACACCATGTGCTGTAACAGAAATGGTTACCATTCTACGTCCATCTAGTGTCACCACTGATCAAAGGCAGTCACAGACAACAAATTTTCCATTTCAGGACTCTCTTATTGGAGGCCATCCTCGGCCCTTTCTTCCAAGGTCTCCTCGTCGACTCAAGGAAGAATTGAGGTCCTCAAGCAGAAAAGAGATTCTAGATTCTAGAAAGGGGCAGCCACCTGTTGAGCCTGTTCACTGTCATTAGTTAGCAGCTTCCAAACTTTCACGTTAGCAGCTTTTGTCTGTTCTGCCTCCAGTTCAGAATCAGAATTACAATCATAATCAAACAGATCCCCAAAAGCCTCCTTTGTTTGATCTGATTCTAATAGCGTACATTGAGTTGCTTCCTCAGTTGATTCAGAGATCACTGGTGTTCCTCAAGAAGCTTAAGCCCTTGGTAACGTACCCACCTAACTTCAACCATAATGTTGTATGTGAGTACCATAATGGGTCACCAGGGCATACCATTGAGAATTGCAAAGCCTTCAAGTACTGGGTACAAGAGTTGATTAATCAAAAGATATTGTTATTTGTGGACGTTCTAAATGTGGTGGACAACCCCCTTCCTGGATAAATGTGAAGACTTCAAGAAGCAAAGCCAATGGATTAGACAGGATAACTCATCCTCAAAGTGGATCATTAGGCCACTTTATCATTTGAATTTTGTAGTTTTCTTGTTTTCTAAATGTTTATCTACTTTTAAATATTGTTAATATTAATGGTAATAGTAATGAAATGAGCGTGCAGTGATCTGAATCCATGCTTTCATTTTCACTCGTTTTTCTATTTTTTATCACATAAAATAAATATATATCTTTGTCTCACATATTTCCTTATCGTTATCAAAATTGTTGTTTTAGCAAAGATTGGAGGGAGAATGACGAAAAACGAAAAACCTAAAATTGATGACAAATATGCTTTCAAACAAAACTTTGTTGATGATGTAAGACATTGTTTCAACTCCCAAACACTAGAGTCATAAGGAAGTTAATCCCTCGTCAAACCCTTATAGACTAGAAGTTGGTGTTTCTTTCTAAATGAAAAAACCCTTAATCTGAACCAGAGGCGGGGTAGTTTTCAGTTAACTCGACTATGCATTCATGTCTCAAAAGAATCATTCTGAACACCTAAGAAGAGTAACCACAAGCTATTCTTCACACACATCAAGAAGTGTTAAAGCAGTCATAAAAAGTCCAAATGTATGGTGGTTGTTCCTTAATAACCAATTACATGGCAGTCATAATCTTTAAGAAGTAGAAAATAAAAAATCCCGCTAAGTTGAACACCAAGAAGGCGACTTAGGCAAAAATTAGAGAATACCGGTGGACTAAGAGCTGCAAAAAAGCGGTCCAAGAAAAAATTAGGGATCAAAAAGAAAAAGAGCATAAAAATAGATCATCAAAATCCTCAACAAAAAGACATAGAAAAAAAGTATGTGACTGCCACCTCAAATGAATAATCTATCATTGGTTCTCAAGCCATCATATTCACACCTTTAAATTTCTCTTGGAATTTGAATGCATTAATCAAATTAACTAAATGTAGGACAGAAGATCATCACTAAGAACGGGTGGGTTACAATTAGATTTTGAGCCTCATATCCTTTTGTTCAAAAACCGTGAACCAGACAACATTACAACCCTCAAAAGACCTAATTGAAGCAAGGTTCATTTTGAAATCATGCTCAGGAAGGTTGCATTAACTTGACTTCTAGATATTTGTTAATCATTTGTATTGTTATCATATCCCATTGTCTTTTGGACTTTGAATAAATTTGTGATCCATTCACTGTATACCACAATATCATCTCAAAAGTGATTTTGAAACTTGCATGAGTACCGCATTAAAATTACCATTTTAAAGAACAATTTTATTCGCAAATCCGCGCTTAGAATCAAGGAAATCCTTCCAAAGGGCAATCAACCTGGTACAAGTTGTTTCAAGACTCAGTGAATCTGGGGCAATCACTTTGAGACGCAACGGGTCTCTCCGAGGCTCCTACCGGGGAAAATCACTTCCATAGAACAGTGAAGCTCTCCACTTCTAAGTTAATCTGTGGCAAGTTGTCTTAAAGACATATTTTGGAAAATAACTATCAATTTCCTTTTCAAGGGATGTTTTCTCAAAGGGAAAATAGAATGGGGCACAATAAGTTCACAAGACTTGGGGCACCTTATTATTCATATTTAGGGATGTCAGTTTGCATTTGTTAGCGGGGATCCCCACGGGGATTTCCCTTTTCGGGGCCACGAAGATGAGGAATTTCCCTCAGTGGGGATTGGGAGAAAAATTCCCCCGACAGCACTTCGGGGACGGGGACGGGGAACACATCCCCCGCCCCGTGAAGCCCTCGCCCGTCTATTTATTTTAATATAGTTAATTTAATATATATTTTATATTTTACATTAGGTTTTTTTTATTTCCTTTATGTTTATTTTTTAAAATAAATAAATATTAATGTATAAAATTTTTATAGTTGTTTAGGCATACTATTACTTAAAAAAAGTATTATAATTTATATTGTTGAATTTTATAGCATTTTATAGAATTTTATAAAAAAGTATTATTATTTTGTGTCTCATTAGTATTTTTAATAAAAAAATAATAAATTTGAAATGCTAGTATTTTTTTAATAACAAAATAAATATGTGAAATACTTGTGGTTTTTATTTTTATAGAAAATATAGATATTTAAAAAATAAAATGTTAATGGAAAAATGTAGGATTTGTGGGGATCCGTGGGGAGCGGGGATCTGTGAGGAACGAGGATGGGGATAGAAACTCCCACGTGATGGGTATCAGGGACGGAGACGGGGAATGAATTTGGTGGCGGGGGACAGTCCCCCGCCCCACCCCTCCCCATTGACATCCCTATTCACATTATTGATCATCTTGATCTAAATCAAGTTAGAAGTGGCTATTTCTTCCAGAAGCAAGAGTCCCCACAAAAGCCCGCCAGGCGGAAGACCAGAAGTCATAGTTTTGCAAACCATCTTCATGGTGTCAAAACTATTCAAAACCAAGGACGTCGGGGAATTAGAGCTTGATACCCATAAAAATACATAAACCAATATATTCATGCATACATTTTCTTATTGCATATCATGTATAAAATAGATCATGCATAAACCTCAATCCAGATTGAGCAACCTCTTAAGGAAATTCGGTGTAATCTTCAGCAAAACCAAGATTCAAAGAGTTGTTCTCGAGAGTAGAACAATTATTTTCTTCAGTACAAGTTGCTTTCAGAAGTTAATTAGTGTTAGTGATGATTCTCAAGACGAGTTTTCTCCACCAAAAAAGTGGTTAATACCCAATTGAACTCTGGTGTCAACGGAATTTCTTCTTGGTTCCCCCAGTAGATATCTCCCCACAGAGTTTCCTATTGAATTTTCACCAAACACAACTTTATAAACTCACCACACAAGTTTCATATCAGCAAGATTCCTTAAAAAGGTATCCCCAACAACATTATCCTCAGCAAGTCTCTTCGAAGTATTTGTCTAAGATGGACATCTCTTCACAAAGATAACTCAAGGTAGCAATCTCCCCAGTGAGTCTGATGGACAAGGGTTCCCTAACAAAAAAGCTTTACTAAATTATCCTCAGTATATCTCCAGCAAGTCTCATATGTGTTTACTCTCTAGAGTGTATCTTATGTTCCCCAACCGGTTATTTCAGTCAATCCTTGGCAGAGTCATTGGTCCTTACTGATCTACTCTCTGAAAAAGCATTCGAAATGAACCTTTCGTCTGATATTTAAAAGTAATGCTAAATATTTTTGTTAGTATTATCCTTTCATCCCCCAGCAAGCCTCCAGAATCTTCTTATTCCCCGGAGGAGCTACTATCAGCCAAGAGCAGTTAAATATGCGGTTATTCCACAAAAAAAAGTCTTTTGCTTATTTCCCTGCATATTTGCTTCAACCAAGAGCCCTTGAATGCAAAAGTTTCAGCCAAGAATAGCTTAATATGACATATTTAGACTAGAGCAGCTGAATATGATCATTTCTTCCCCAATATAGTCTACCTTCAACAAAGAATGTTCGAAGAATAGACGAGTATGATACTCTGTAACAAATTCATCCATTACAGAGTTTTCTAACATATTTACATGTTTGTTGGATCTTTCGTTAGCAAGAAGCTCCGTAGCATGATCAGTCAATACTAGGGAGTCTACCTTCAGCCAAACGAAGCTTAATATGTTTTTTTTCTATCCCCATGGGTCTACCCTTAGTCAATAGCAACTGAACATGATTCTCCGATCCCCAAACATTTACATTCATCATTAAGAAATCATGGGCATTTCTTAGTTCATTTACATTCATGATTAAAAAATTGAGAGTATTTTTCATTTCATTTGCACAACATCTAAGAAATCGAGAGTATTTCTTAGTGTATTTGCATTCATGTGATTAGAAATCGAGAGTATTTCTTAATTCATCTGCATTCACTTTTAAGGATTCAAGAGTACTTCTTAACATTCATGATTAAGAAATCGAGAGTATTTCTTAATTCATATCATTTCATTTTTAAGGGGTCGAGAGTCCTTCTTAACATTCATGATTAAGAAATTGAGAGTATTTCTTAATTCATATCATTTCATTTTTAAGTAGTCGAGAGTACTTCTTAACATTCATGATTAAGAAATCGAGAGTATATCTTAATTCATATCATTTTATTTTTAAGGAGTCTGTAGTACTTCTTAACATTCATGATTAAGAAATCAAGAGTATTTATTATTTCATATCATTTCATTATAAGGAGTCAAGAGTACTTCTTAACCTGCATATCGTTAAGAAATCAAGAGTATTTCTTAATTCATGTGCATTCATATTTAAGAAGTCAAGAGTACTTCTTAAACTGCATATCTTCAAGAAATCGATAGTCTTTCTTAATTCATTTGCATTCATATTTAAGGAGTCGAGAGTACTTTTTAACCTAGATATCTTTAAGAAATCGAGAGTATTTCTTAATTCATTTGCATTCATATTTACGATGTTGAGAGTACTTCTTAGCCTTTCATGATTAAGAAATCGAGTGTATTTCTTAATTCATATCATTTGATTTTTTAAAAGTCGATGGCAGTTCTTAGCGTTTCATATGATTAAGAAATCAAGAGTATTTCTTATTTCATTTTGCATTCATCTTAAGGATTCGAGAGTAATAATTAAACATGCATATCTTTAAGAAATCGAGAGTATTTCTTAAACTGTCATTTAGCATTTCATGATTAAGAAATCAAGAGTATGTCTTAATTCATTTGCATTTATTTTTAATAAGTCGAGAGTGCTTCTTAACATTTCATGATTAAGAAATCAAAAGTATTTATTAATTCATATCATTTCATTTTTAAGGAGTCGAGAGTACTTCTTAACATTTCATGATTAAGAAATCAAGAGTATTTCTTAATTCATATCATTTCATTTTAAGGAGTCGATAGTACTTTTTAACATTCATGATTAAGAAATCGAGAGTATTTCTTAATTCATATCATCTCATTTTTAAGAAGTCGAGAGTACTTCTTAACCCACATTCATGCATATCACCTGACGACCAGGAAATCAATAGTATTTCCAATATCTTGTTGCATCCATTTGCATTACCATTGGTAGATTAAGAAATCAAGAGTACTTCTTAATCTCTTTGTGTTCATTTGTAACCATAAGCATATAATTCCTTTGCATAAGAGGGAAAAATTTGGGTCTGTTTGGTATTTAAACTATCTTTCACTATGATGATTTAAAGACAAGAGTTCTTCATATCCTCTAGTTAAAGATGTTTAAATAGGGGCAGCTGTCATACCCTAATATTTGCCATGAGTTTTTCACTTCCATCAGCATAGCATAATCATTTCATTTTATCATGCATTACACCAGTCAAAATCATTCATCAGGGTTTAGATGAAAAGTCAGGAGTTTTGGTATTTTATCTAGTCTTGATGATATTCGTTCAGTCATATGATGATTAAGAAGTCAAAAGGCTTGATTTCCCAATCACAGCGCATCGTCCATTCCATTTACATCATGTTTTGGAGGTCCATAGGGTGACAATCAAGAGTATTTTCGTTATCTGAATCTCTGTAGAGTTTAATTGTAATGAAGAATTAAAAGTAAATGGTCTAAGAGTGATTCATTTGTATCTGACAGTCTATTCACGATTATTAGATCAGTAATTCAAACGGATTCACAAGGCACCTGCATTTTTACTTATTACAACATGCATTTTTGTTTAGTGTGACACTTAGATTATTAACTAGAATAATTTTTCGGATCTACAGACAGATCGGTCGAACCGTTTCTCAACTGTACATCGAATTAGCGGGTAAAATTTTTTAAAATTGAGCTTGCAGACGTCAATATTCTTAATCTAAGGTTCGCGTAGTTTAACTTGGCGTGCTCATTTTAATTTTTTGACTACTTTTTTCATTAGCATTTTTTGTCCGCCTGAGCCTTTTAACCGGTCGATTTTTATTTCAAAATTTGATTAAAACTTGTATGTTTCCGAGAAGTTCATTTCGCCCTGATTATTTTAATGTGTTCATTTTATTTTTTCGAACATTTTTGCGTTCGATTTTTATTCATCTTTAATCATTTTATTTTTATTTTTTAGTCAAAATAACCAACATAATTAATTAGAATTAACTATGTTATTAGTTTGAATTTATCTTGTTGTGTTTATTTTTAATTCATTTACAATAAAATTATTTTCATAATTCAAAAACAAAAATAGAAAGAAAGTAAAAAAAAAAGGAGAAGTGGCATGGCCTCATTGGAGCTGGCTCTCTAAAAATGTATGTTATATGAGAATAGAAGAAAAAAAAAATCTATATTTTTTTGTGATAGCATAACCAAACAAGGCTTGACATCAAGATATTTTTTTGTTTAAAATCACTCATGTTGACATGCTATTGCTCTCCCCACTCTCAGATTTTTCACTTTTCCTCCTTCCCTCACTCCACTACATGCTGTTTTTCCAGCACAACAAAACAAACTCCTTTCATCTCCATCTTCTTTTCCTCTCTAACAACTACAACATAACAATACACCACTTCCATTTTTAAGCTCACAAAACTTGCCCCATTTTGCTCTCTTTTTCTATTTTAACAGCAACAACACATCACAACTACAACTCATCATCATCATCATCTTTTTTAACTACATCTCACCATTTTCATCATACACACCACTCACTCTTCTTAAACACCAAAAAAATATAGCAACAACTCATTTTTTTCAACCTGCAAAACAACATCGAACATCACCATCAAACGCAACTTCACCCCACTGTGATAACCATCCTCTCGTCGGCGAACCTCACTTAAACAACCACCTTACACCACCATAACTTTTACCTCTTCCAACTCACCACCACGAACTCTATCTCCCTCCACCATGGCCAACCATACCACCCTTCACCACCATAAAATCACACCACCGTGAATCAACGTAACAACACAGACCATAAACGCACGCAAATTCGACGCCATCACAAACCAACAACCATCAACATCATCAACTTTCACTCCCTCCAACGATATTATTTACGCCGGCAACGCTTCTGCCAGCTCCGACAACCTCTGATGAGAATTGATCTGTCACTTGCAAACAACAAAACATTTCAACTCAACTTTCGATCTCACGCTCTGGTCACGATTGTTGTACGTGCCACCTTGAATCAAAAGGGTTAAATGTCCTCTATCACTTTTGATTTTGATTTGGACTTAGTTTGTTGATTGATGATTATAGAAGCAAATCAAAGGAGAGGGAGATTTTTTTTAAATGAAAACAAGCCATGTTTGTTGTTGTTGTATGTTGAAAACGAGAGGAATAAGAGGATTAGTTTGACTATCTCTTTCCACCTTCACATGTCACTGCGTGGGTGGGGGCTTTTGAAATCTCAGAAAATCTCCTTTCTATGCAATTTAATCTCACCGCCCTTTTTTATTTTTTTAAATCATTTTATTAGTTTTATATATTATTATTGCTATTATTATTATTATTATTGATATTATTATCATTATTATTATTATCATTATTATTATTTTTTATTATTTACTAACTATTACTAATTAATTATTAACATTATCATTAACTATTATTATTGTTACTAACAAATTTATTATCTCTATTATTATTATTATTATTATTATTATTATTATTATTATTACTATTATTATTATTATTATTATTATTATTATTATTATTATTATTATATTTGGTTACTAATTATTATTACTATTAGGATTATTATCTTTGTTAGTTATTGTTACTAATTATATTATTCATCATTGTTATTACTATTATTATATTATTATTATTATTATTATTATTAGAAATTGTTGATAATTACTATTATTTATTGTTATTAATACTTATTAATTAAATTATTGTTGTGGTCATTATTACGATTATTATTATTATTATTATTATTATTATTATTATTATTATTATTGATTATATTTGGTTACTAATTATTATTACTATTAGAATTATTATCTTTGTTAGTTATTGTTACTAATTAATTATTATTATTATTATTATTATTATTATTATTATTAGAAATTGTTGATAATTACTATTATTTGTTGTTATTGATACTTATTAATTAAAATTATTGTTGGGGTTATTATTATTATATTATTATTGTTATTATTATTATTATTTTGAAATTAAATAATATATATATTCAAAAACCAAATAGGTACACGACGATCGCACGGATCCAGGCCAACTACAAAAGACAAACACGACAAACCAAATAAACTACATCAAAAACTTAGTTATATGATCCTTATATTTAGGCTTTTGCCACCCTCTATACACAATATTGTCTATAATGGTTATAGTAGCATTAGTATTATCTCTATTATTTTCAAAAGTCACAACATTACGACGGAGCCACACACCATACACAGTTTTAACAGCAACCATCTTAATCATACCAGCTTTCCAACCCTTCCCTTTTGTTTGTCTCAAAATCCAACCAAGCTCGTATTTCCACTTCTGCGGTTGATGATTAATCTTCATCCAATTAAGCATTTCATGACACACAGACTTCATAATTCTGAACTCAAACAACAGATGGTCTTGAGTCTCATCTTCCTCACCACAAATGTTGCATTGACTGTTCTGCAGCAAACTAAGCTTCATCATCCTAGCTTTAGTTGCCAAGCGGCCATGACAAGCTAGCCAAAATGTTAGCAAAGCTTGCGGGCGAGCATTATTATGTGTCATCAAATGATTCCACTCCACTTTACTTTGATCATCCACCAGCCGAAGATAAACCTTATTCATGGAGAATTTCCTTTTCACCATCATGCCATCCCATGTCTGCTGAATCTGGCTCACTATACTTCTTCTCGTCATGATGTTTTTCAGAATCCAAGAGATAGTGTTTCTAATGGTTAGAGTCATCACATCTTCACCTTTTAAGTAATAAACATGAACCCATTTAACCCACATATTGTCAACTTTCAAATAAATATTTCAAATACACTTCAGTAATGCCACGGTATTCCAGATCTCAATGTTTATCACATTCAGCCCACCTTGAATTATAGGACTACAAACCTTTTTCCAAGCCACATGGCTCTTTCTACTAATGTCAACTTGACCAGTCCAAATAAAAGTTCAATAGATTGCATCGATTTTATGAATTACCATTTTAGGGATGGGAAAATAGCTCATTCAATACTGAACAATAGCCAAAGAAATACTCTTCATAAGTTGGATTATTCCAGCTATAATGAGTAACTTTGTAGTCCAGTGTTTTATCCTGCCCAGTATCCTCTCCACCATTGGCAAATAATGATTCAAACTGACCTTCTTGCAAGAGAGAGGAACCCCTAAATATCTCACAAGAAGTTGGCCCTCTTCAAAGCTATTCATCTGCTTCACTTCTTGAATTGTTATAATATCCATACCACCACAAAAGATCTTACATTTACTTGGGTTGACACTAAGACCTGTAGAAGCAGAGAATCCTTTGAAAGCTTCTAAAATCAACTCAACAGACTTTTGATCTCCTCTACTAAAAAGTAACACATCATCTTCGAAGGACAAGTGAGTTATGACTAACTTCTCACACTTGCTATGGTGATTGATATATGTAACTCCCTTTTCTACCCCACATATATTGCAGCGGATTAAACATAAAATCATCAATAAATTAGAATCACCTCAAAGGGTGCATATTTCTCAATAAAAATTAAATCAACCAAATTGCTACGTAAACAACGGGTTTTCCTCAAAATAACTCATAATGCCTTCAAAGGGAAGCAGAACCACCATAACCACAAAAATCCCACAAAAGGGTTTATTAAAATAAACTATAGTCATCAAATAATCAATAAAATAGCAGCCAAATAAAACTCAACATGGTTCGACTAAACGACCCAACCCGATGTTACAGTATCAGAGCAAGACCCTCTACATCGACCAAAATGTAAATAACTTCAAAAGTCCTCAAAATCATCCACAGCTAATCCTGATCACCTGCACGTTACCAACGTGGAGGCAACATTCAAACAGGCAGGGTGAGTAACACAATTCATTATAATCAATATAAAATAAGATATGCATAAAAATGGCGTCATCTTCATATACAACATCATCAGAGTCATCACAAGGCAAACATCAAAACACGTCATCATAAGTAACAACAAATGCCACATAAATGCAATGCACAACATGACTCATGCATGTGGTACCAATCGTCATAATTGGTGGACACTTAGGCCATCACCCTCCAAAGATCCCCGTTAAATAGGATCGGTTCCACACAAGAACTGGAGCACGTCATAAACCACTTCACATCCACACAATGGGATGGAAGCCACAAATAAACTAAAGTCTAACATCATCATCACTGTACCGAAGTCCTAACATCATCACCAGAATATGCTATGAATGCATGATACACAACGTCAATAATCATCATCATCAAAATATCATTACGTGAATCATCATTCACCAAAACATCATGTTAATCATGTCATCATATATTCATCAAAACATCACAAATTATCATCACTTAATCATCAGTAACATCACAGTAAACCATCAGAAGAATCACAGCGTCAAACAATCAAAATAGCACAGCATCATAAAAAAAAAATTTGTAAACAACAAACGCTCGCTGCTAAGTTCGCTGTGCGGACCTGCTCGCTGGGACCTTCGCTTTGCGAAGCTGGCAGCGAAGGCCCAATTCCATACAAAAACCAGAGAGTTCCCCAGTCTTCCTCTCCTCGCTCCTTTATTCGTTGTGTGAAGCCCTTCGCCGGGACATTCACTGTGCGAGCTCACAAAATCAATCTAGAATTCATCCCAGTATCATCACACAATCATCGCGCATTTGCTGCGTTGCTCACTTTGCGAGCCTGGGCGAACATTCGCCTTGCGAATGATTTGTTCGCTTTGCGGACTAGCGATTCCTGCAATCGCTGCTATGCACCAGTAGCATCCCAACCCCAAAACCCTTTACGATTCCAACCTCAATTCACCCCAAAACACTCCCAAAACAGTCATGAAACATCAAGGCAGTCAAAGGTATAAAACCTACGACTATTAGGTCGGTTAATTCCACTATCCTAACTCAAAATCACCTAAACCTTCACAAACTCTCAAGGTTCCCATAAACCCCATAAATCCCTTTCTCATACGAGATCCCACATATCATCAAAAAGGTTTAGCCTTGAAGGCTTATTTTTACCCGAATCAATTTAACCCTTAATAATCCATCATCGATCCTCAGAAATACCCCTAAATCCTTAATAACTCATAAACCCTTCAAAAACCCCAAAAACCTCAAGATCCATTTTTAACACATCACTCCTATATTGAAAACAATGAAAGGTAATACTCCTCATACCTTAGATTGTCGATTCGGAGCTTTCTCTATCGATTCTTCGGAAACCTTCTCGAATCCTCGCCTTTTGCTTCTTTCCTCAGAGCTCTGCACTTTCTCCTTATTTTCACGTTCCAACCAAAATGAATCCTATTCCTTTCCAATTCCTTTTTGTTAAACCCTTGGGCTTCCAAAATGGGCTTTCCCCATAATACCTTCACTAATCCTCCTCAAAAGTCCATCTTACCCTTAATTCCTCTAATATTATTTAAATTAATAATAATACTAATATATCCATATTATATACTATTATTTAATTTAAAATAACCAAAACTCCACCAAAATACCGACATCGACACAAACCACCAAAATCTACCGAAAATTCACAATTATTATATTTAAATAAATTAAATAAATATTCTAATAAATTTGGGGTGTTACAACTCTCCCCCACTTAAAGAATTTTCGCCCTAAAAAATTACCTCAAAGAAATAGAGTCGGATACGACTCCCTCATCTGATCTTCGCATTCCCAAGTCCAACTTTCGCCAGCTGGTCCGCTCCATAACACATTCACCAAAGTTATGTCTTTACCCCGCAGTTGCTTCATCTCTCGATCGTCAATCCGCACAGGTAAAGCTTCCACTGTCAGATTATCCCTCACTTGTAAATCATCCATCTGAATCACATGCGACGGATCCAGAATGTACTTCCTCAACTGAGACACATGGAACACGTCATGTAAATTCGCAAGTGACGGCGGTAAAGCAACTCGATAGGCTACCTCTCCTATCCTCTGCGAGATTTGATATAGACCAACAAAACATGGAGTGAGCTTCCTAGACATCAAAGCTCAACCCACACCAGTCACTGGCGTCACCCTCAAAAACACGTGATCTCCTTCTTGGAATTCAAGTGTCTTCCTCCTCTTATCATGGTAGCTCTTCTGGCGACTCTACGATGCTCTCACCCTTTCTTGGATCATCTTAATCTTCTCGGTCGTCTCTTGCACAATCTCAGGTCCGAGTACAACACTCTCGCCTGACTCATACCAACACAAAGGAGTCCTACACCTTCTCTCATACAAATCTTCATAGGGCGTCATTCTAATACTAGCATGAAAACTGTTATTGTACGTGAATTCAATCAATGGCAAATGGTTATCCCAAGATCCTCCATGATCCAACACACAAGTCCTCAGCAAATCCTCTAAAGATTGGGTAGTCCTTTCTATCTGACCGTCCGTCTACGGATGATAGGCATAACTCATCCTTAACTTAGTACCCAACGCATCTTGCAAACTCTTCCAGAACCTCGATGTGAATCTTGGATCTCTATCCGACACAATGCTCGAAGGTATCCCATGTAACTTCACAATCTCCTCAATGTACATCTCGGCTAACTTCTGCATAGAATGATTAATCTTCATCGGTAAGAAATGAGCTGATTTATTTAATCTATCCACAATCACCCAAATGGAATCATTTCCCTTAGCAGTCTTCGGAAATCCCACCACAAAATCCATGGAAATACTATCCCACTTCCATTCTGGAATTCTCAACAGCTGCATCATACCTAAAGGCTTCTGATGCTCAATCTTTAACTTCTGACATGTCAAACACGCATAAACAAACTCTGCAACATCCTTCTTCATACCCGGCCACCAAAACAGCTTCTTCAAATCCTGGTACATCATCGTCGCACCGGGATAAATACTCAACCTACTTCGATGTCCTTCCTCAAGAATGCTCTTCTTAATATCTGGGACATCTGGAACACACACCCTGTCTCTGAACATTATCACACCATTCTCGTCAATTCGGAATTCTCCTCCGTTACCTTGGTTGATCAAGGTCAACTGGTCCACCAACTTTAAGTCAGATTGTTGTCCCACTCTGATCGCTTCCAGAATACCACTAGTCAACTTCACCATTCCTAACTTCACACTGTCAGGAGTCTCTTCACACACCAAACTCAAATCTCGGAATTGCTCAATTAATTCCAGCTATTTCACCATAAGCATTGACATATGCAATGACTTTCTGCTCAATGCATCGGCCACTACATTTGCTTTGCCCGGATGATAACTCAAATCAAAATCAAAATCCTTCAACAGCTCTAACCACCTTCTCTGGCTCATATTGAAGTCTTTCTGATCAAATAAGTACTTCAGACTTTTATGATCACTGAACACTTTAAACTTAGAGCCAAACAGATAATGTCTCCAAATTTTCAACACAAACACCACGGCAGCCAATTCCAAGTCATGGGTAGGATAATTCCTCTCATGAACTCGCAATTGTCTCGAAGCATAGGCAACAACTTGTCCATTCTGCATTAATACTAAACCAAGACCCACCTTCGACGCATCACAATACACCACAAAAGATTCGCTCGGATTAGGCAAAATCAACACTTGAGCGGTCGTCAACTTCTTCTTTATTTCCACAAAACTCTCTTCGCAAGCTACATCCCACACAAACGCTTGACCCTTTCGAGTCAACTGAGTCAAAGGTAATGCCAACTTAGAAAAGCCCTCGATAAACTTGCGGTAATAACCCGCCAATCCCAGAAAACTTCGTATCTCAGTAGTAGACTTCAGAGTCTGCCACTATAACACAACATCAATCTTGGAAGGATCTACAGCAATTCCACAACTCGAAATCACATGACTAAGAAAACTCACCTCTTTCAACCAGAACTCACACTTTGACAGCTTTGCATACAACTTCTTCTCTTTCAACACATGCAACACGGTTCTCAAATGCTCAGCATGCTCTTCTTCAGACTTATAATATATCAGAATATCATCAATGAAAACCACCGCGAACTGATCCAAATACTCATGAAAAATCCGGTTCATATACTCCATGAACACACCAGATGCATTAGACACACCAAACGGCATCACAGTGTATTCATATTGACCATACCTCGTTCTGAAAGCTGTCTTCGGAATGTCATCAGGCTTAACACGAATCTGATGATAACCAGTGTCATACCCCAAATTTTGACCACTAAGATTTCCCATCATTATGAAAATCATCATCACAATATAGAGGAACCATCACACTTCATCAGTCTCCCCAAAGATGGGTGAGCATCCACTACAATCAAAATTAGGGTTTCAAGCCCTCTCAGAGCCTTAGACAAAGGATCAATCAAGAAATGACATGATCTTCAACTTGTCTAGCCTCTAACATATCCACAATGGATCAAAAGGACTCCCACTCCAAGGATTAAGCACAAAGCTGCTCCCTTCTAGGTGGATCAAGCCTCAAGATCGCCAGTGTCACCAAATTAGGGTTTTGGTCGATCAGGACCTCCAAAGGGAAATTTTCCTCTGAGTATAAGCCAAGGATCCAAAACATAACCTAATATACTCCATGGAACCCCATGGACCCAACCATCAAGTCAATTTTGCCTCAGGGGATGCATACATCAAAAATCAGGAATTAGGGTTTCTTGACCTAACTCACCCCTAAGTTGACTTTTAGGGAAAATCATGAGCCAATAACTCAAGAGAGGGTTTGAGGGTATCTAATGAACTATATTGATCCATTTGGAACAATGGATTAATCCAAGAAGCTTGAGCAACAAGTCTCAATTTCATCTGCACCACAATTAGGGTTTCGCGAGGAAAGTCAACTATAACTTTGACTTTTGACCAGGACATGCTCCCAAGCCCTAAGACATGATTCAATATACCCTATGACACCCATGGAACATGTACATCAAGTTTGATTTCGGTCAAGGACATGATTTCCTGAAGAATTGCACAGTTTGGAATTCATCGGATAAAAAGTCAATTGTGCACAAAAGTCAACTTTGACTTTTTGAGATTTTTCACCAAAATGGATTTTTAACCCTAAAATTATGTTAATGTATGATTTGAATCATCATTCATCAAGAAAAATCAAAGAAAATGGGATAACTTGTAAAAGGGGTAACCATATAAACTTAGAAAAATTTCTAAGTTATGGAAAAAGTGACACTAATGTGTCAACTTTGGAGGACCATAACTCCTAAACCACAAGGCCATTGTTCCCCATTCAAAGCTTGATTTGTAGATCATATTTCCCTCTACAAAAGCTTCATACTAACTTATGTCCGAATTCCTCATGGATTTTGAGTTATGGAGTGATCAAAATCAAGAAAAGTCACTTTGTTCCAACACTTAGTGAAAATTTCACTAAGTCAGATTTTACCCTACTTTTTGCCAAATGTAGGGGGAAAAGAGATCAAAACCAAACATGTTCAAACAGTTGTTGTATCATGTAAGGGCTTTCCAAAATGGCCAAGAACATCACCAAATTCAACTTGAGCCATGAGATATGACATTGGAAAGTTGCCTTGCTGAAATCTGCCAAGGCAAGGCAGAATTTGCATTTTTGCTCGATTTGCCAAAATCAGCCAAATCCAAATGCTCCTATCCACTTGGACACCTCTGAGGATTGAATCTAAAGGGGACAATCACTGAGCCAAGCCTCCAAAGTCTTTGGAACAAGAAATAGCATGTTGAACCTAGAATTGCCAAAATAGGGACAAGACTCCAATTTTGGATTGGAGCATTCAATGCAAGCATCAAGGTGGCATGGACTAAGCCATTCTCAACTAAATTCAGTCAAGACTTATCCAAGACCAAGGGAACCACAACCCTATGCCCTAACCTCTAGTCAATGGCTAGAGGAGACTTGGATTCTCATTGGACAACATTGGCCAAACCTCTGCTGCAGTTGCCATTCACTGTGGATCCCTAAACAAACTTACTCTACTATAAATAGAGCTCAATTGTGATCAGTTTGAGTACACCAAAGCCATCTAACAGATGCTTTCCTCAAAATCTCTTCTTTCACTCTAATTTTGCCTTCTAAGGCAAGTCACTATCGGGTTTTGAGTTTGAGAGCTTTTCCAATCAAACCAATCACACACACACACCTCATATACATCATATAGAAGTGATCCAAACACTCACATAACATCTGGAACACAGATTTCACAAAATCACCAGCCAATTGCTCAAGTTCTTGATAGTTTTGCAGTTGAGGTACCATCTTCAACTCCAAACCATTTCAATCCATTCCAAGCATTCATACACACTCCATGGCACCTAGGGAAGCTATCCAGATCATTGGAACCTAGCTGTAACACCTCCAACACAAATCATGATCACCAGCTGCAAGTGGTAAGCATGAGCTCTTCTAACTCTATGATCCATGCAATTTTTGCTGCACAATAATTTGGCCATATGTTCATAATCATGCATGGAATGTTTCCCCTCAATTAATTGCATTGTTTGAATCGTGTATCAAAAATCCTAGCCTTCATGCAGAAATTAGGGTTCTTGAGGATTTTTCATGATTTCTTGTTATATGTTTAATTTAAATGAAATTAAATGTCATAGACATGATCGTGAGGTTGAACCGAGTTGATTGGTATGTGGATTACATGATATGATTAAGTATTCAGTGAGATTGGAGAGAAAATGCAAATCTGGGCCAAGTTGAAACACGCGCGTGTTCTTCAGCTGTTCTTGGCGCCATTTTTCACAAATTCAAATATTTGAATTTTGTGATTTTATTTAATTGATTCAAAAATTAATTTCTCTCTGAGTTTTAATGATTTTGAGTTGATTCTTTTTTTAATAATTCACAAAAATGTTAAAATATTTTCTTTTCCTAAAAAATCCCAAAAATATTATTTATTTTGTATAATTGATATTTTTGCAAAGAATTAATGTTTTAATTGTTTTTGACATTTAAAATATTTTCTCCACCTTGATTTTGCAACTTTTAATGCTTTCTAATTATTTTGTAGGTCAATACTTAATTTTTGAAGCATTAATCCAAGATCACAATTTGTTTTTCATATCTTAAACAATTTTGATCATTTTAATTGAATTTTTATTCAATTAAATACATTTTTGAAAACAAATTAGGGTTTTTGGATTAATTCAACCCTCATAAATCATTTTTAAAACACTCATGGGCCTCTAATAGAGTGTAAGACCCAATCCTTTTTTTGATCAAATCATTTTTGGGCCTCAGTATATTGTATAAGTCCCGATACCGTCAAAAACAAACGGCGCGAACATCGCCTTTTCAAAACAAACCTGGGCCTACCCTCGAGTAGTAAGACCCATTTCTTTTCTTAAAACTCATTTGGGCCTCCATTAGAGTGTAAGACCCAACCCCTTTTTTTAAATACCAAAAATTTGGGCCTCACTTATTGTATAATCCCACTGTATTTTCAAAAACCTCGGCACGATCGCCATTTCAAACGGAAAATCAATTGGGCCTAACCTCGTGTTATAAGCCCCACTCTTTTTCTTTAAAACTTTTTTTGGCCTATTGAGAGAGTGTAAGACCCATCCCTTTGTACAGAAAACCTTTTTGGGCCTCAGTCACTTGTATAAGTCCCTCTGTACAAATTCAAACAATGCGCTCACTGATAAAACCCTGGGCCTCTCCTTGAGCTGTAAGCCCCAATCTTTCATTTTTAAAGCACTTTCTCCTTTGATTTTGAATATACTATTGTTTTCAATCTTTCTTTGTTGAACAACTAACCAAACAGTATGGAAGCTCTACAACCGAGTAAGTGGTTATTGCTTTCATTTACCGCTTTCATATACATATAAACTGTATTGTGGGGCTGTTTCGCTGGAAGTCTTCTTTCATAAACTCATATCAACTGTGTAATAATAGTATAGATATTTTGAGTTTCCCCGGCAACGTCTAGAACTAGGTGACGCCGTTTCGTTTATTCATAGAAATAGACAACTAGATCCCCAATAGGATCACCAGATACAGTCTTCTCTTCGGCTGTCCTCATTAGGAATAGTCAAGAAACTCTACTCCCAGAGATGAATATATTCTCCGTGAATGGCATCTTTGAGTTTCTTCCAAATTCTCGAACTTTCCTGACTTGATCCATTCCTTGTGAATATCTTGCCTTGAATTTCTCGGGGTTTGGGGACTCACGGGCTTCTTAAAAGCATCGGCCTCCTCTTGGGCATCGTACAAGGACCCACAGGCTTCCTAAAAGCAACCCCGCCTCCTCTTGGGCTTAGTACAAGGACCCTACGGCTTCTTAGAAGTATTCACCGCCTCCTCTTAGGCTTCGTATAATGATCTCTTCCTCCGGGAAGTATAGCCTTCTCTTGGGCTTCATACAAGGACCTCTTGGCTTCTTAAAAGTTTCCAGCCTCCTCTTGAGCTTCGTACAAATTGTCCCGACGACCTCCTAGAGGTATAGGAACAGAACTTAATCATCTACATAGAACAGTCCTTTCAAAGAGTCTACTACTGTTTCTCAAAGCATAGTACAAAAGATGAAACTCTAGACTTGGACAGTCTAATCTCCTTGAGTCTCGAAGATATTCTCAAGTGACCCATTCGTTAAATAGGAAGGAAACCCGTAGACTCGGATAGTCTCAATACCCCTCGGATTTCCCACTTCCTTAAAGAACAGGAATAACCCGGATCCTTGAATTAAATCCTTGAGTACAGTGTTGCTCATATAAGAACTGATTTTCTCTTTCAAAATCAGTATACTAGGACCTGTCACTTAACATGGAAAAACATTTAGCCCCTCTCTCGGGCTTTATACGAGACACATAAGAGACTCCCTCGTTGAGTCAATCACCCCTTCCGCCTCCATCTCGGGCTTTATACGAGATACAAAACGGTTCTTATTGAGCCAAACAAATTTTAGCCTCCATCTCGGGCTTCGTACGAGATACAAAAACACTCTCTTGTTGAGTATAAAAGATCCTCTGGTAGGATCAACCCCTTTTGGCCTCTCTCTCGGGCTTTGTACGAGATACAAATAGCCTCCTCTTAGGCTTTGTATAAGAAAACCACTGGTTGATCCAATCAACCTTTTAGCATCAAAGTTGTGCCTCGTTCATACTACACAAACATCAACAACTCCTTCCCTTTCATCTAATCGCTGTAAGCGGCAAGCCTCTGGATCATCTACATCCATGCCACTGTCCCTCTTTTAGCATGAGAAATTCCTAAGGAAAGATGGCATTGCTCTACACTGAGTTAAAGTCTTCTCCTTCAGGTTGGAAATCCCCTTTAAAGGAAATTATGGCATTATCGGATTCACACATCCCGGTTAAAGTAATTCTCCTTTATAAACAGTTGTGACATACAACCCCCTCTTTAGAGATGACAAATTCTCTCTAAAGTTGAGACCTTTTAGCTTCATATCTTGGGCTTTGAACAAGATACAAAATACCTTTCGCTTCACGTCTTGGGCTTTGAACAAGACACCAAAACAACCATTTCCTCCCATAGAATAGGAGGAACTACGATCGCTCTGATTTCCCTGTTTCGGAAAAACGGGAATACGTAGGCATAAGATCGAAAGAAAAGATCTTAGCGAGCACACTAAACAAAAACCCAAAGTCCCATACTCCCATACATCCTAATCTGAAGCAGTATCCTAACAAAAAGAGAGAAAACTGTATTGGAAAAAATACAAATAACCAGTACAAAGGCCCCCCCACATTGATAACATTCGTAACCTAACAGACCGCTGTTTAAACTCAGTATGCAAAGCAGGGTTAATTGGAGACATCTATTTCCCTTCCTTCATCAGCTCACAATAGGATAAAAAATGAATCGACCTGTAGTAAGCTCAACCGCAGAGAGCGACCGCGCTTAAGAACCGCGTCCAAAATCGCTCGCTACAGAAAAGTGGCACCCACCGTGGGGCCCTGTCTCTATTTTTCTTCTTTCTTCTCTTCACTTGTGTGAAAACCAAAGATTGGGGCTTCCGCCGGGGAACCCATTTCTGTCAGGAACTTAAAGGTCTAGGATATTTAGGACAAATATATATACTGCTTTTCCTAATTGACATCTGTGTTTATTTTTTTGCTAATGGGAATGCGTGTGATGCCGCATGTGGAAAGATTGAGTATACACTTAAGATAAGTGATGGCGACGAGGTCGACCATCAACCTCAGTGGAGGCTGACCAATGCAACCCATTCTCTCACCTAGACAATGGGCCGATTGTGATGTCTGAGAAGCTGAGGAGCCAAACCCTTTTGTAGTGCGGAAACTATCGGAAATAGTTGTTACGCGATACTACCCTCATTTGAGGCTGGTAATCTATTCTCGATGAATGGCACTTACTCTAAGATTGCTCTACAACTCACTGGCGATCCGCTTGTTGTTTTGCTTTCCTGGGAGGAGCCGATGATAATGAGTACAGGTACAAAAATCACCTTAGTATAAACCTTTGGGGATGGGTAGAGCCTTGACTTCATGACAACGACCCTTTGACCCCATGTTTTTTCTATGTTTTTGTGTGCTGCATTCATGCATTCATTTAATAAAACATTAAAACATTCAAAAAAATTTCTCTTCTAGTCTCTCTGTTTTTCAAATTAAACTAAGACTGTGATTGCAAATATCAGAGAAAAGGATTGCACTAATGGATTTCGGTAGAAGGAGAACCCATAGGTATACCTTCAAGGTTCCAAAGCTAGAAGATTTAAGAAGGTTAGCAAGGATGATCACTAACCCTGAGGCTTTCAGAGCCAAGCACGGAGGTCTGCTACCACTGTTAAGAGTCCATGTGATTGAGGGAATCATAGATGCGCTCATTCAGTTTTACGATCCAGTTTATCACTGTTTCACATTCCCGGATTACCAGCTTGCACCAACGCTGGAGGAGTATTCTCATCTGATTGATCTACACATTACTGATCGAGCTCCATTTTCTGGACTGGAAGAAATTCCAAAGAATCAGACCATTGCGAGAGCCATTCATTTGGACGAGTCTGAGGTCAGGACTCACATGACCACTAAGGGTGGCATCCAAGGTTTGCCAGCCCAGTTCTTGACGAAGAAAGCCCTGTATTTTTCCAGTATAGGAAACGTGACTGCTTTTGAAAGCATCTTTGTCTTGCTCACCTACGGGTTATTTTTGTTCCCCAACATCAATAACTTCGTCGATATTAACTCCATTAAGGTTTTTCTCATTGGAAATCCTGTGCCGACTTTGCTCGCAGATGCGTATCATTCTGTACACTTGGGAAATTTGTACAGCGGAGGGGAGATCACATGTTGTGTACCTCTGCTTTACAAATGGTTTATCTCCCACTTTCCCAAGTCTACTGCTTTTTGGGATTGCAAAAGTGCCTTACGTTGGTCGCAGAAGATCATGTCTCTTACCAACTCTGATATAGATTGGTGTAATAGGATCTATGATGGAATCAGGATCATTGACCGTTGTGGAAACTTCCCCAACGTACCCCTTATAGGAACTAAGGGAGGAATCAACTACCATCCGGTATTGGTTCTTCGTCAATTTGGGTACCCGATGAGACACGTCCCATGGGGTGTTCATCTGGAAGGTCTTTTCTTCAAGGAAGGAGAAAATGACAGAGCACTAAAGATGGAAATAGTGCAGGCCTGGAAGCACGTTCATAAGAAAGGGCGAGAATCTCTAAGGAAACCGGACTGTGTCTCTGTGGAGCCTTATCTCCATTGGGTACAAACTAGAGCTCTCAAGCTGAAGATGCCTTATCCTCGTTACGGAATTCTTCCGCCGAGGGAATCTGTCATGTAATTCATGACGGAAACTGAAAAGCTTCAGGTTACTCTCAACAAAGTTCAACGGGAGAGGAGGTCTTGGAAGAACAAGTACCGCACCCTCGACGTAGAGTGCATCAAAATACAGCAATTACTGAAAGAGAAAGATGCTCTAATTGAAATTTTGGAGCAACATGCTGTAGAGAATCAAGATGCCCAAAGGAATTTGCTCACTCCTTTCACTTGGCAAAGGAATGACAACCCGACAACGGCCCAAGAGCCCCGGTCAAAGAAAAGGAAGATACCAGAATCAGCACCCGATTTCTCTTCAGAGAGGACTCGGGACCCATTAGCTTAGGTTTCTGTTTCTGTACCTTGTAATCTACTGTATTTCCATTTCTGTAATCCTTTGAATTTCAATAAAAAGGGTTTCCCCACTGTTTGATATTTGTAATCTAATTGTCAAAGTTTATTTTGATAAACCAAAAGAACAATTAATATAATCATTGCATTCATCATTCTCACATCGCGTATTCTGCTTCCCTACGAATCTCACGTTTGTGTCTCGATTCTAGATTCAAACTGTCTCATTCGTATAACACTCAGGTCAATCGTCAGAAAAAGATGGATGATCTTGAGGAAGAAAACAGAGAGTTGAAAGAAGAGACCGACGCTCTGAGAGAGGATATGAGAAAGCTTCGTAACGACATGCAAGCCATGGCAGAAGCTCAGCTACAAAGAACTGTGATCTCAGAGATCACCTCAACGCCCATAGTGGAGAAGTATAATCCTAGGTATCAAATGCCGAAGGATCTTCCTTGGGGCATGCCTGTTAACTATATCCCGGAAGGATATGTTCCGCCGATTACTGAAGATCAGGGAATCACAACAGAAGCCGTTGGGCCTGAAGGTTACAAACTTCGGGAAAGTGAAGATGCCAGGGGCATACTGAAGACTCCTGAAGGTTACAAACTTCGGGAAACGCCAAGATTCGCTACCGTAGTCACGCTACCACCCCCTGTGGTGCACACTGTCCCGGAAGGACAGATTCCACAGATACCTTCTGGTAAAAAGGAAACTATGTTCGATAGAATGGATGAATTCCATGAACAGTTCCTGGAAATGCAGAAGGAACTGCAAGCCATCCGCGGTCAGGATCTATTTGGAAAGGACGCCGCAGACCTCTGCTTGGTCCCCAATGTGAAAGTTCCGCACAAGTTCCAAGTGCCCGACTTTGAAAAGTACAAGGGTAACTCTTGCCCTCAAAGTCACTTGGTGATGTACGCTCGGCGAATGTCAGCTTAGACGGAGAATCAGGACCTGCTGATTCACTACTTTCAGGATAGTTTAACCGGTGCCGCACTCAAATGGTACATGGGTTTAAACCGTACTACGATTAGTACATTCAGAGATCTTGGTACTGCCTTCGTCCAACAATACAAATACAATTTGGACATGGCACCGGACAGAGATCAACTCAGATCGATGTCGCAAAAGGACAAGGAAACCTTTAAGGAGTATGCTCAAAGGTGGCGTGAAATTGCCGCTCAAATTTGTCCACCTCTTGAGGAAAAAGAGATGACAAAGATCTTCTTAAAAACCTTAAGCTCATTTTACTATGATCGAATGGTTGCCAGTGCACCCAGTGATTTCACCGAGATGGTGGGCATGGGCGTACGTCTTGAGGAAGCCGTCCGAGAAGGACGTTTGGTAAAAGACACTGGATCGACGAGCGGTACAAAAAAATACGGTAGTGCTCTCCCTAAGAAAAAAGAGCAAGATATTGGGAATATCTCTCTTGGAAAGAAAAGGCGACGTTATCAGCCGGTAGCAGCTGTGACTCCTGCTATCAGCCCTGCGCCTATTTCTACGTATCAACCTCAGGTTACACAAAGCCAACCTGATCAACAAAGGACACAACAGCCTCTTCAGCATGCTGTCCTCCATATAACAACAACCGTACAACACGGCCACCAGGATTTAATCCTATACCCGTATCGTACGCAGAGCTATTTCCATTACTGCTAGCCAAGGGGCACATTCAGACTAAGTCCCCTCTTACCGTACCGTAAAATCCGCCTTTTTGGTTTAAGGTGGATCAAACATGCCCTTATCATCAAGGAGGTCCAGGGCATAACATAGAGACTTGCCTCAATTTCAAGTTCGACGTGCAAAAACTTGTTAGGAGCGGGGTCTTATCCTTTAAAGATACAAATCCTAATGTTCTTACGAACCCGCTGCCTCAACACGAGAAGGCTGCAGTCAATTTGATAGAAGGAAAGACTAACGACGTTTATCAGATTCACGATGTACTCTTGTTGAAAACCAATCTGGTCAAGATGCATTGTAGACAGAGTGGATATGGCCATGTGCCACCTCACAACTATCATCAGTGTGATGTCTGCTCTTAAAACAATCAAGGATGTTCTGTAGTGCAAGCAGCCCTACAGGAACAAATGGATCTCGGATGGATCCAAGAGCACTGAGTTCGTGGAGTTAACATAGTCTGCACGAATTCTAACGTCATTCATAACCACGATATCCGTGCAATGAATGTCAATTTGGTGGAAATGCACTCAAGGCAAAGCCAATATCATAATCTGCCGCGACATGATTACAGTTCTTGTCTGACTTGCTCGGTAAACAAACAGGGATGCTCTTTCATACAAGAGGCCCTCCAGCGTCAGATGGATCTTGGATGGATCCAAGACTACCATGATAGGAATTCCTATCAGATCAATATGGTTCAAATATTTGACATTCGCGTGATGAATACCAACCTGGTAGAGTTACATGCTGAACAGGTCCGACTCGGATTCCTAATATCACATGATTATCACAGTTGTAAAGCGGGTTGCAAAAACGATCGAGGTTGTACCCTTGTCCAGGAGGCACTTCAGCACTTGTTAAATCACTGGTGGATGCCAATTTATATGGATGAAGATACTCAGCAAATTAGTATCAGTATCAGGAATCCTACTCGACGTCAAAGTCAGGAGGTCCGATCAATGGAAGGTAACCTAGTGAGGTTACATTGTATTCAAAGTGGGCATGGCCAGGTGCCACCACACAATTATGACCGTTGTAGCGTCTGTTCGGAAAGTAACCAAGGGTGTTACCTTGTGAGAGTAGCTCTTCAGGGTCAGGTGGATCGTGGAGAAATTCGTCCATATCCGGGTTCTGGACCCATCAACTAGACACCGAATTACCTTGCCGATCAGGTTGAGGATGTTGTCACAATCTCTGGTCGTCACCAGACCAGGGATGTTTTTGCCATCATCCCTCAACTCGACGAATCTAGAGTTCCCAACCGAGAACGGATCGAGATTACTTATGATGGTCAGAAAAATCAGAAGGCTCTCGTAGTCATCTATCTACCGGGACTACTACCGTATGAATCAACTAAGGTTATCCCTTACAAATACGGTGCAACGACAGTTGAAAATGGAAAGGAAATTCCATTACCCTCCGTCGTGAACATTGCAGACATCAGTCGTGTAACACGGAGCGGTCGAACCTTCAACCGAGGAGTTAGAGAACCTAACAAGGAAAAGGAACTTCAGACAGAAGCTCCTGATCCATCAGTCGGTCAATCCAGTAATCCTGACCTTTCGAAAAATTATGATGAGATGCTGAAGCTCATCCAAAGGAGTGAATACAACATTGTTGATCAACTGTTACAAACTCCTTCAAAGATCTCGGTATTATCACTGTTACTCAGTTCAGAAGCCCACAGGGAGGCTCTACAGAAATTTTTGGAGCAAGCCTTTGTGGAACAAGATGTAATAATCAGACAGTTCGATAACATTGTCTCTAACATCACTTCCTGCAACAATTTAGGATTTAGTGATGAGGAATTACCCGAAGAGGGTCGCCTTCATAACATGGCACTCAACATTACAGTTAACTGCCAAGACGATGCTTTAGCCAGCATACTGGTAGACACGGGGTCAGCCCTGAATGTTATGCCGAAGTCCACTTTGATGCAATTATCATTCAAAGGCCCTCCGATGAGAATCAGCGAGGTGGTCGTCAAAGCATTCGATGGATCCAAAAAAAAGGTTATCGGCGTAGTTGATCTTCCCATAAATATCGGTCCTCACACTTTCCAAGTCACTTTCCAGGTCATGGACATCCGGGCAACATACAATTGTTTATTAGGAAGACCTTGGATACATCAGGCTGGAGCGGTTACGTCAACCCTCCACCAAAAGCTAAAGTTCGTCAAGAACGATCAACTTGTCACAGTTTGTGGGGAACAAGCCTTGCTTGTAAGCAACTTATCATCGTCTGCTGGTGTAGAACTCGAGGAGGTTATTGGAACTCAGTTCCAAGCACTGTCGGTAAGCAAAGACAATCAGTTTAAAGAAGGAACTTCGATTTCTTCATACAAAGATGTTATCAAAGCGGTCGAGAGTACCAATACAACAGGATGGGGACAGCTTGTCATTCCAATTGACAATAAAACAAAGAAGGGTCTTGGTTTTTCTACAACCTGTACCCGGACAGCTGCCAACGATGAAAGCCTTCATCCCCTTCAAAATTTCTTCCACAGTAGAGGTTTCCTTCATCCAGTGTCTCAAGCAGTACATGCTATCAATGAGGAAGATCCCTCTGACACAGATGAAGAATGGAAGTCCTACCTTAACGAGAACAGTTATATATCTCAGGAAGAGGTGCCTATACCATTTTGTTATCCCGCACAGAGTCTGAGATTTATACCAAGGTCAGACGTCGAAATGATATATAGAGATTGTGATCCGGAAGGATGCCGCGCTCCTCCAAATTCATTAGAGGAGGACACTCTGATGAAAGACAACTTCGACCACAGCTACTATGGCCCAATGGATGGTCTGCCAATGTGGCAGCCTTACCCAGGAGATTTGGGGCAAGAGAGTCAGCCGAACAATGAAAATCAGCTGAGCATCATTGAACAGAATACCTGTGTCCCCACCATGTCATGGGATCAACACTCAGGTCATCCTGAAGCTACTCAACATGAAGATGAATTCGCAATGTTTGCTGGACTTGAATTCATCAACTATGCTTTTCCTGAGGTCAACGTCATCGAGAGGGATGACTCCTCCAGTTCCGAAGAAGTTTGGGACACCTTGGGAGAACCAAGTGGAAAATACGACTTTATGGTCAAGTACACCGCTTCCAAAAGCTCTCGCATCAGGCTCGAAGATATCCAGCCTACTGGATGAGGAGATACAACTGAGAGCACAAATGCTATATAAAATGTAACTGAGGAATTCTCCTACGACAACTCTACCTGGGAGACAGATTCCAATGATCCTGCTCCACCAGAAATCAGCGTTATTTCTGAAGACAAATCAAGGAAGGTGCCAGACTTTGTGATTCACCGAGGAGTTCTCCGCCAATGGGTTGCCGTTGAGGTTCCGAAGGTCGTTCATCAGTCAAAGTAATTGCCATCTTTAACCTTTCACCCTGCCCAGGTGAAACAGATGTTTTGATAGGGCTCGCTTTCTGTAAATTTTCCCTCTTTGCTTTGCCCGAAGCGACAGAGTTTTGTTTTATAGGGCTGTAGTTTCAAGATTCGACTTGTTCATTAATAAAATAACGTCGTTCTGTAATTTCCGTGTTAATTGCTATTTTCTCTTTTTGCTTTTTCTCAGAAAATGGTAATCCTAAAAAATAATTCAATAATAAAAACAAGCAGTAATAAAATAAAAACACTGCACACACACTTGCATTTTCTCTATCTCTTCTAAACACGAATCATCACGTCATGCAGATTGCTTGTTTTAAACCCCGTTGAAACATACGATCCGATGCCTTCTTCCGACTTTGAGTTCCCGGTATTTGGGGCTGAAGAAGAAGTTGACGACGAAATTCCAGAAGAGATCTCCCGATTACTCAGACAAGAGGAAAGGTCCATTGAACCTCATAAAGAACCGTTAGAAATGGTAAACTTGGGTTCAGAACAAGAGAGAAAAGAAATCAGGATTTGGGCACTTCTCTGTCCAACTGCCAGAGAAGGTTTGATAAAGCTTCTCAAAGAATTCCCCGATGTGTTCACTTGGTCCTATCAGGACATGCCAGGGTTGGATACCAGCATCGTGGAACATCACTTACCGTTAAGATCGGAATGTCCGCCAGTAAAGCAAAGGTTGAGACGGACTCACCCGGACATGGCCATCAAAATCAAAGAGGAGGTACAGAAACAGATCGACGCAGGTTTCCTTGCTACCTCTGAATATCCTCAATGGTTAGCTAACATCGTACCCGTTCCCAAAAAGGACGGAAAGGTCAGAATGTGTGTTGATTACAGGGATCTGAACAAGGCAAGTCCAAAGGATGACTTTCCTTTACCATACATTGACATGCTGGCAGACAGTACATCAAAGTTCAAAATTTTCTCCTTCATGGATGGATTCTCGAGCTATAACCAGGTCAAAATGGCGCCGAAAGACATGGAGAAAACTTCGTTCATTACCCCATGGGGCACCTTTTATTACAAGGCGATGCCATTCGGCTTGAAGAACGCCGGGGCAACCTATCAAAGGGCCATGACTACTCTGTTTCATGACATGATACACAAAGAAATCGAGGTATATGTCGATGATATGATTGCAAAATAAAAAACAGAGAGTGAGCACGTTGAACATCTGTCAAAATTGTTCGAACGTCTAAGAAAATTCAAGCTCCGCTTGAATCCCAACAAGTGCACCTTCGGTGTCCGTTCAGGGAAACTACTAGGGTTCATCATTAGCCAGAAAGGAATTGAGGTTGATTCTGACAAGGTCAAGGCCATTCAAGAAATACCTTCTCCGAGAACTGAAAAACAAGTCAGAGGATTCCTGGGATGTTTGAACTACATCTCCAGATTCATATTCCTTATGACCACGACCTGTGCGCCAATCTTCAAATTACTCAAAAAGAACCAGGACTGCGTTTGGACAGAGGACTACCAAACTGCCTTCGACAGTATCAAGGAATATCTGTTGAATCCTCCGATTCTATCACCTCTAGTGGAAGGAAGACCACTGATCATTTACCTCACAGTCCTAGAGGACTCAATGGGATGTGTACTTGGCCAACAAGACGAAACTAAATGGAAAGAGTCTGCCATCTACTATCTGAGCAAGAAATTCACCGACTGCGAAACTCGGTACACGATGCTTGAGAAAACTTGTTGCGCTTTGGCTTGGGCAGCCAAACGTCTTCGCCAATACATGATTCGTCATACTACTTGGTTGGTTTTCGAGATGGATCTAATCAAATATGTCTTCGAAAAGCCTGCTCTCACGGGAAGAATTGCCCGTTGGCAGATGTTGTTATCAGAATATGACATAGAGTACCACGCTCAGAAAGCTGTTAAGGGAAGTATTTTAGCCGATCATTTGGCTCATCAATCGATTGAAGATCAAGAATCAGTCGGGTTTGACTTCCCAGACGAAGATGTCATGTATCTAAAAATGAAAGATTGCGATGAACCGTTACCCAGTGAAGGGCCAGAACCAGGTTCCCAACGGGGACTTATCTTTGACATAGCAGTTAATCATTATGGAAACGGAATTGGGGCAATCATTGTTACCCCTCAAGGTACCCACATTCCTTTCACTGCCAGACTTACGTTCAAATGTACGAACAACGAGGCCGAATACGAAGCTTGTATTATGGGTCTCGAAGAAGCGATTGATTTAAGGATCAAAAACTTGGACGTATACGGCGACTCAGCCTTGGTCATCAATCAGATCAAACGAGATTGGAACACATACCAATCAGGACTGATTCCTTACAAAGACTATGCAAGAAGGTTGTTACCCTTCTTTAACAGAGTCGAGTTTCATCACATCCCTCGTGAGGAGAATCACATGGCTGATGCATTAGCCACTATCTCTTCCATGATTAGTGTAGGTCAATGGAACGACATACCTAATATTGACATAATGCGCCTTGAAAGGCCCGCTTACATCTTCAAGATTGAAGCAGTCATAGACGACAAACCTTGGTATCACGATATCAAATGCTTCCTTCAGAAACAAGAGTACCCACCTGGGGCATCCAGGAAAGACAGAAAAACCCTCAGAAGATTGGCTGGAAACTTCTTCCTGAGCGGTGACACTCTCTATAAGAGAAATTTTGACATGGTCTTGCTCCGATGCGTAGACAGACCAGAAGCAGACATGCTTATGAAAGAAATTCATGAAGGATCCTTTGGCACTCATGCCAACGGACACGCAATGGTGAGAAAAATTCTAAGAGCAGGGTACTACTGGTTGACCATGGAATCCGACTGCTACAAGTACATGAGGAGGTGTCACAAATGTCAGATATACTCCAACAAAATTCATGTACCGCCATCACATCTCAAAGTTCTTTCTTCCCCATGGCCTTTTTCCATATGGGGAATCGATATGATCGGCATGATCGAGCCTAAGGCTTCAAACAGACATCGGTTCATCCTAGTAGTCATTGACTACTTCACCAAGTGGGTCAAAGCAGCGTCATTCGCCAATGTAACCCGACAAGTGGTGGTCCGATTTATCAAAAACAATATCATCTGCCGTTATGGTGTTCTGAGCCAGATCATTACTGATAATGGATCTAACTTGAATAATAAGATGATGAAAGAGTTGTGCGCAGAGTTCAAGATCGAACACCATAACTCATCTCCCTACCGAACCAAGATGAACGGAGCGGTAGAAGCGGCCAATAAGAACATCCAAAGGATCGTTCAAAAGATGGTTGTAACCTACAAAGATTGGCACGAAATGTTACCCTTTGCGCTTCACGGTTATCGCACATCTGTCTGTACTTCAACAGGGGCTACCCCTTTCTCTCTAGTATATGGCATGGAGGCAGTTCTCCCCATAGAAGTAGAGATCCCATCAATCCGGGTATTGATGGAGGCTAAGCTTTCAGAAGCTGAATGGTGTCAAAGCCGACACGACGAACTGAATCTGATCGAAGAGAAGAGAATCATGGCATTATGCCATGGTCAGCTGTATCAACAAAGAATGAAGAGGGCGTTCGACAAAAAGGTCCGACCTCGTGTCTTCAGAAAAGGAGACCTCGTGCTCAAGAAGATACAATCTTTTCTCACTGATTCCCAGGGCAAGTGGACTCCGAATTATGATGGCCCCTATGTGGTCACGAAAGCTTTCTCAGGCGGCGCCTTGAGACTTGCAACCATGGACGGAGAGGAATTTGCCTACCCCACGAATGTTGATGTAGCCAAGAAATACTTCGCCTAAACTAAAAAAAAAAAGTCTCGGTGGATTGAAAACCCGAAAGGGCAGTCCAGGCAAAAGTTAGAGACATGAAAAAAAATCATCCCGGTGGATTGGAAATCTCAAAGTACAATCCAGGAAAAAATTAGGGATAATGGCAAGTAACTATGTTCAACAGAGGCAAGTCCCTCAGCAGCAGTTACACCATCCAGCGGAGGAAAACTCCAGTCAAGGTCATCTTCGACAGAAGCTTAGGATGCCCCAAATTCAAAGTTGGTAGAAGGATAGCGGTCGTTATGTTTCAACGTAGCCCTTTTCCCTGTAAATTACCATTTTTAAACTTTGTAAATACTCTTTGGAACCACGCGTTTGGCTGATCTCCATCTTATCAATAAAATTTTAGCCCTTGTGCTTTTGTTTGTAATTCTTATTTGTTTTAGCTTTACATAACGACGTTGTTAACATGATTAACGATTCTTGAAATAAAACAAAAATGAATTTACTTGTTAAAACTTTTTCTGCTTTTAAAATAAAGTCGGTAATTTCTTTTGACTGTTGAACATCAAAGGAACATCAACCGCTTCTCCAGAAGTAAGCGAACTTCAAAGTGCAGAATCAAAGTACTCCTTCTAACCCAGTACGCTTGAATGAAGGGATCAACTGTGTCAGAGACCTTGTTTCGTCTGACACGCCACGGCAGAGTTCTTACCTCCTAAGCCCGACCAACGGTAGCTCCCAACAGGGACTATCTCTCCTAAGCAAGGTAGAATTGCTATCTTGAACCAGCGATATCTCTACGCGCCCCGCGATGGCCGGGTATCCAGTCATGTTCATCTTTTAGTTTGTGTGTCGCGTCAGTTTTTTCAGCATACACATACATACATCATGCATTTGATTTGCATTCACATTTCATATTGCCCCATAGTGGTAACAGTCCTCTCAATCTAGTTCCTAGTTCTTTCCTCGTCAGGAAACGCTGCGTCTGAAGGATCTCTTTCCAGTGTATCTCTGGATTGAAGTTGGCGCTTGGCTACTTTGATAACTTGAACCTCTGAAAAATCAGAGGAACTTTCAGTCAGCATCACTCTTCGCCATTGAAGATGATATCCTTGCTTTCCCGGATTAAGAAAAATCCACCGAGAAAGCCTCGTAATCAGAGATTCGGCAGCATGCCAGTTTTGCTCCGAAAAGATTGCTGATGAAAAGGTCATCGGTACCTCAAAATCATACCCCATCATATGGCATTTCTCCGGGAAGATCCCGAGAAAAGTATGATGTAAGATCCCAAGCGACAGCAGTCTCTCAAGAGACCTGCTTCCCCCCAGTAAAAACAAATGGCGTCTCCAACAGAGAAGTTTGTGCAACTCTACAACTCAGACGACTGGGTTCCCCAGCAAGTCTAGCATCAAAACTTTTTCCGTCAAATGGCATCTCTCCAGGAAAATTCGGCGAGAAGTTTGAGGAAAGCCGCTACAAATAGCGTCTCTTATCAATAAAGTTTATTGACGGAAGAAACTTAGACCAGTTCCTTGGTAGGAAACCAGGATTGAGGGGAAGTTTACAACAACAACTTAGACCAGTTCCTTGGTAGAAAACCAGGATCGAGGGGAAGTTTACTTCAGAAACTGAGACCAGTTCCTTGGTAGGAAACCAGGACCGAGGGGAAGTTGACAAGAGAAACTAAGACCAGTTCCTTGGTAGGAAACCAGGATCGATGGGAGGTTTATTTCAAAAGAAAACTGAGACCAGCTCCTTGGCTGAAGACCAGGATCGAGGGGAAGTTTTTACCTTTTCTAAGCATCATTGCTTAGCAAAAGAAGATGAATGCGTAAGCTACCATTCATAACCATCATCAAAATTTCGGGTATTCCGATATTTAATCCTCTTGCACCCCGAATGCCCGAATACCTTCGCCATTCACACCTTCGGGTCCAAGAAGATTAAATAGGGGCATCTGTCATACCCCAAATTTTGACCACTAAGATTTCCCATCATTTTGAAAATCATCATCACAATATAGAGGAACCATCACACTTCATCAGTCTCCCCAAAGATGGATGAGCATCCACTACAATCAAAATTAGGGTTTCAAGCCCTCTCAGAGCCTTAGACAAAGGATCAATCAAGGAATGACATGATCTTCAACTTGTCTAGCCTCTAACATATCCACAATGGATCAAAAGGACTCCCACTCCAAGGATTAAGCACAAAGCTGCTCCCTTCTAGGTGGATCAAGCCTCAAGATTGCCAGTGTCACCAAATTAGGGTTTTGGTCGATCAGGACCTCCAAAGGGAAATTTTCCTCTGGGTATGAGCCAAGGATCCAAAACATAACCTAATATAATCCATGTAACCCCATGGACCCAACCATCAAGTCAATTTTGCCTCAGGGGATGCATACATCAAAAATAAGGAATTAGGGTTTCTTGACCTAATTCACCCCTAAGTTGACTTTTAGGGAAAATCATATGAGCCAATACCTCAAGAGAGGGTTTGAGGGTCTCTAATGAACTATATTGATCCATTTGGAACAATGGATTAATCCAAGAAGCTTGAGCAACAAGTATCAATTTCATCTGCACCACAATTAGGGTTTCGCGAGGAAAGTCAACTGTAACTTTAACTTTTGACCAGGACATGCTCCCAAGCCCTAAGACATGATTCAATATACCCTATGACACCCATGGAACATGTCCATCAAGTTTGATTTAGGTCAAGGACATGATTTCCTGAAGAGTTGCACAGTTTGGAATTCATCGGATTAAAAGTCAACTGTGCACAAAAGTCAACTTTGACTTTTTGAGATTTTTCACCAAAATGGATTTTTAACCCTAAAATGATGTTAATGTATGATTTGAATCATCATTCATCAAGAAAAATCAAAGAAAATGGGATAACTTGTAAAAGGGGTAACCATAAAAACTTAGAAAAATTTCTAAGTTATGGAAAAAGTGACACTAATGTGCCAACTTTGGAGGACCATAACTCCTAAACCACAAGGCCATTGTTCCCCATTCAAAGCTTGATTTGTAGATCACATTGCCCTCTATAAAAGCTTCATACTAACTTATGTCCAAATTCCTCATGGATTTTGAGTTATGGAGTGATCAAAATCAAGAAAAGTCACTTTGTTCCAACACTTAGTGAAAATTTCACTAAGTCAGATTTTACCCTACTTTTTGCCAAATGTAGGGGGATTTTTCACTTGGATTCAAAAGAGATCAAAACCAAACATGTTCAAACAGTTGTTGTATCATGTAAGGGCTTTCCAAAATGGCCAAGAACATCACCAAATTCAACTTGAGCCATGAGATATGACATTGGAAAGTTGCCTTGCTGAAATCTGCCAAGGCAGGGCAGAATTTGCATTTTTGCTCGATTTGCCAAAATCAGCCAAATCCAAATGCTCCTCTCCACTTGGACACCTCTGAGGATTGAATCTAAAGGGGACAATCACTGAGCCAAGCCTCCAAAGTCTTTGGAACAAGAAATAACATGTTGAACCTAGAATTGCCAAAATAGGGACAAGACTCCAATTTTGGATTGGAGCATTCAATGCAAACATCAAGGTGGCATGGACTGAGCCATTCTCAACTAAATTCAGTCAAGACTTATTCAAGACCAAGGGAACCACAACCCTGTGCCCTAACCTCTAGTCAATGGCTAGAGGAGACTTGGATTCTCATTGGACAACATTGGCCAAACCTCTGCTGCAGTTGCCATTCACTGTGGATCCCTAAACAAACTTGCTCTACTATAAATTGAGCTCAATTGTGATCAGTTTGAGTACACCAAAGCCATCTAACAGATGCTTTCCTCAAAATCTCTTCTTTCACTCCAATTTTGCCTTCTAAGGCAAGTCACTATCGGGTTTTGAGTTTGAGAGCTTTTCCAATCAAACCAATCACACACACACCTCATATACATCATATAGAAGTGATCCAAACACTCACATAACATCTGGAACACAAATTTCACAAAATCACCAGCCAATTGCTCAAGTTCTTGACAGTTTTGCAGTTGAGGTACCATCTTCAACTCCAAACCATTTCAATCCATTCCAAGCATTCATACACACTCCATGGCACCTAGGGAAGCTATCCAGATCATTGGAACCTAGCTGTAACACCTCCAACACAAATCACGATCACCAGATGCAAGTGGTAAGCATGAGCTCTTCTAACTCTATGATCCATGCAATTTTTGCTGCACAATAATTTGGCCATATGTTCATAATCATGCATGGAATGTTTCCCCTCAATTAATTGCATTGTTTGAATCGTGTATCAAAAATCCTAGCCTTCATGCAGAAATTAGGGTTCTTGAGGATTTTTCATGATTTCTTGTTATATGTTTAATTTAAATGAAATTAAATGCCATAGACATGATCGTGGGGTTGAAACGAGTTGATTGGTATGTGGATTACATGATATGATTAAGTATTCAGTGAGATTGGAGAGAAAATGCAAATCTGGGCCAAGCTGAAACACGCGCGTGTTCTTCAGCTGTTCTTGGCGCCATTTTTCACAAATTCAAATATTTGAATTTTGTGATTTTATTCAATTGATTCAAAAATTAATTTCTCTCTGAGTTTTAATGATTTTGAGTTGATTCTTTTTTTAATAATTCACAAATATGTTAAGATATTTTATTTTTCCTAAAAAATCTCAAAAATATTATTTATTTTGTATAATTGATATTTTTGCAAAGAATTAATGTTTTAATTGTTTTTGACATTTAAAATATTTTCTCCACCTTGATTTTGCAACTTTTAATGCTTTCTAATTATTTTGTAGGTCAATACTTAATTTTTAAAGCATTAATCCAAGATCACAATTTGTTTTTCATATGTTAAACAATTTTGATCATTTTAATTGAATTTTTATTCAATTAAATACATTTTTGAAAACAAATTAGGGTTTTTGGATTAATTCAACCCTCATAAATCATTTTCAAAACACTTATGGGCCTCTAATAGAGTGTAAGACCCAATCCTTTTTTTGACCAAATCATTTTTGGGCCTCAGTATATTGTATAATTCCCGATACCGTCAAAAACAAACGGCGCAAACATCGCCTTTTCAAAACAAACCTGGGCCTACCCTCGAGTAGTAAGACCCATTTCTTTTCTTAAAACTCATTTGGGCCTCTATTAGAGTGTAAGACCCAACCCCTTTTTTAAATACCAAAAATTTGGGCCTCACTTATTGTATAATCCCACTGTATTTTCAAAAACCTCGGCCCGATCGCCATTTCAAACGGAAAATCAATTGGGCATACCCTCGTGTTATAAGCCCCACTCTTTTTCTTTAAAACTTTTTTTGGCCTCTTGAGAGAGTGTAAGACCCATCCCTTTGTACAGAAAACCTTTTTGGGCCTCAGTCACTTGTATAAGTCCCTCTGTACAAATTCAAATAGTGCGCTCACTGATAAAACTCTGGGCCTCTCCTTGAGCTGTAAGCCCCAAATCTTTCCTTTTTAAAGCACTTTCTCCTTTGATTTTGAATATACTATTATTTTCAATCTTTCTTTGTTGAACAACTAACCAAACAGCATGGAAGCTCTACAACCGAGTAAGTGGTTATTGCTTTCATTTACCGCTTTCATATACATATAAATTGTATTGTGGGGCTGTTTCGCTGTAAGTCTTCTTTCATAAAGTCATATCAAATGTGTAATAATAGTATAGATATTTCGAGTTTCCCCGGCAACGTCTAGAACTAGGTGACGCTGTTTCGTTTATTCATAGAAATAGACAACTAGATCCCCAATAGGATCACCAGATACAGTCTTCTCTTCGGCTGTCCTCATTAGGAATTGTCAAGAAACTCTACTCCCAGAGATGAATGTATTCTCCGTGAATGGCATCTTTGAGTTTCTTCCAAATTCTCGAACTTTCCTGACTTGATCTATTCCTTGTGAATAGCTTGCCTTGAATTTCTCGGGGTATGGGGACCCACGGGCTTCTTAAAAGCATCGGCCTCCTCTTGGGCATCGTACAAGGACCCACAGGCTTCCTAAAAGCAACCCCGCCTCCTCTTGGGCTTAGTACAAGGACCCTACGGCTTCTTAGAAGTATTCACCGCCTCCTCTTAGGCTTCGTATAATGATCTCTTTCTCCGAGAATGATAGCCTTCTCTTGGGCTTCATACAAGGACCTCTCGGCTTCTTAAAAGTTTCCAGCCTCCTCTTGGGCTTCGTACAAATTGTCCCGACGACCTCCTAGAGGTATAGGAACAGAACTTAATCATCTGCACAGAACAGTCCTTTCAAAGAGTCTACTACTGTTTCTCAAAGCATAGTACAAAAGATGAAACTCTAGACTTGGACAGTCTAATCTCCTTGAGTCTCGAAGATATTCTCAAGTGACCCCTTTGTTAAATAGGAAGGAAACCCGTAGACTCGGATAGTCTCAATACCCCTCGGATTTCCCACTTCCTTAAAGAACAGGAATAACCCGGATCCTTGAATCAAATCCTTGAGTACAGTGTTGCTCATATAAGAACTGATTTTCTCTTTCAAAATCAGTATACTAGGACCTGTCACTTAACTGGAAAAACATTTAGCCTCTCTCTCGGGCTTTATACGAGACACATAAGAGACTCCCTCGTTGAGTCAATCACCCCTTCGGCCTCCATCTCGGGCTTTATACGAGATACAAAAGGGTTCTTATTGAGCCAAACAAATTTTAGCCTCCATCTCGGGCTTCGTACGAGATACAAAAACACTCTCTTGTTGAGTATAAAAGATCCTCTGGTAGGATCAACCCCTTTTGGCCTCTCTCTCAGGCTTTGTACGAGATACAAATAGCCTCCTCTTAGGCTTTGTATAAGAAAACCACTGGTTGATCCAATCAACCTTTTAGCATCAAAGCTGTGCCTCGTTCACAGTACACAAACATCAACAACTCCTTCCCCTTCATCTAATCGCTGTAAGCGGCAAGCCTCTGGATCATCTACATCCATGCCACTGTCCCTCTTTTAGCATGAGAAATTCCTAAGGAAAGATGGCATTGCTCTACACTGAGTTAAAGTCTTCTCCTTCAGGTTGGAAATCCCCTTTAAAGAAAATTATGGCATTACCAGATTCACACATCCCGGTTAAAGTAATTCTCCTTTATAAACAGTTGTGACATACAACCCCCTCTTTAGAGATGACAAATTCTCTCTAAAGTTGAGACCTTTTAGCTTCATATCTTGGGCTTTGAACAAGATACAAAATACCTTTCGCTTCACGTCTTGGGCTTTGAACAAGACACCAAAACAACCATTTCCTCCCATAGAATAGGAGGAACTACGATCGCTCTGATTTCCCTGTTTCGGAAAAACGGGAATACGTAGGCATAAGATCGAAAGAAAAGATCTTAGCGAGCACACTAAACAAAAACCCAAAGTCCCATACTCCTATACATCCTAATCTGAAGCAGTATCCTAACAAAAAGAGAGAAAACAGTATTGGCGAAAATACAAATAACCAGTACAAAGGACCCCCCACATTGGTAGCATTCGTAACCTAACAGACTACTGTTTAAACTCAGTATGCAAATCAGGGTTAATTGGAGACATCTATTTCCCTTCCTTCATCAGCTCACAATAGGATAAAAAATGAATCGACCTGTAGTAAGCTCAACCGCAGAGAGCGACCGCGCTTAAGAACCGCGTCCAAAATCGCTCACTACAACCAGACCTCAAATCAATCTTGCTAATCACACAAGCACCTACTAACTGATCCATTAAGGCGTCGATTCTCGAAAGCGGATACTTATTCTTGATAGTCACTTTATTCAACTGCCGATAATCAACACAGAACCTCATACTTCCGTCTTTCTTCTTCACTAACAGCACAGGAGCACCCCGCGGAGAAATACTTGGTCGAACAAACCTCTTCTCAAGCAATTCTTCTAGCTGTTTCTTCAATTCACTTAACTCAGAAGCCGGCATCCGATAAGGAGCCATCGACACTGGACTCGTACCTAGTATTAAGTCCACTGCAAACTCTACTTCACGTTCGGGAGGCAAATCACTGATGTCATCTGGAAACACATCTGGAAATTCATATACAATAGGCAATTCCACACTCGCAGCTTCACGATCAATTTGCAACGATGCAAACATTGCAAACACCAAGGCTTCATCTTCCACAAGTACGTCTACTTGCTTCGCCGACAAGAACATCAACTCTCCACTATCACCAAACTCAGGAAACTCCACAGTCTTAGTATAACAATTAATATGAACATGGTTGAACTCCAACCAGTTCATTCCAAGGATTACATCGATTTGGTGCAAGGGTAAACACACCAAATCCATCACAAAACTCTTCCCAAAAATTGCCAAAAGACATCTCAAACACACAAACGTAGTAGTAACAGAACCATTAGCAGGAGTCTCTATTAGCATACTACCATTCATATTAGACAACTTCAAACCCAATCTATTAGCACATTCAAGAGAGATAAAAGAATGAGTAGCACCAGTATCAATCATAGCAACCAACTCAATATCATTAATAAAACAAGTACCTTGGATCAGGTTGTCCTTCTCTGACACTTCTGCACCACTCAAAGTAAACACTCTGCCACTTGTCTGAGCAGCAGTAGCCGTCTTCTTCGATTTATAACACTTGGTACTTATGTGACCCTTCTCACCATAATTGAAACAAGTTGGACCCTCATCTTTGTAATCAGTAGCTCTATGACCCTTCTTACCACACCTGTAGCACCTTAACACACTGTTAGTACAAACATCAGCACGGTGACCTTGCTCGCCACACCTATAACACTTCTTAGAAGCGGGAGCTGCACCCTCACTTGTCTTTTTCCCTTCTGAAGCCTTCTGCTTCCCTTTGTCGACTGAAGTTGTATAAGGTTTCCCCCTATACTGCCCTTTCTTCTCACTCAACTGCTTGTAGTGAACAGATCGAGCTCGGCTATCCTCATCGTAGATTCTGCTCTTGTCCACCAACTCAGCATACCTACGGATCTGTTGATACCCAATACCTTGCTTAATCTCTGGTCTCAGCCCATTCTCGAACTTAAGGCACTTGGACATCTCAGCATCAGCACGGTTGTAGTGAGGACAGAACTTCACCAGCTTCTCGAACTTCGCAGCATACTCTACAACAGTCATGTCTCCTTGCTTCAGCTCAAGGAATTCCACCTCCCTCTTACCAAGAGCATCCTCTGGATAATACTTTCCCAAAAATTCCTGCTTGAACACAGCCCAGGTTATCACAGTGCCAACATCTTCCAGTCTCTGACGGGTGTTATCCCACCAATCCTCAGCCTCCTCTGACAGCATATGAGTTCTAAATTGGACTTGTTGCACGTCAGCACATCCCATTCCTCAGAAAATCTTCTCTATGGCCTTCAGTCACTTGTGTTCACTTGCTGGATCATGAGTGCCCTCAAACTTCGGCGGATTGTTCCTCTTGAAGTCCCCCAAAGCATGAAACTCATCTGGAACTCCACCATTTAGATTGAGTTGCGCCACCACATTAACAACTGATTCCAAAGCATCAGCAATAGCACGATCATTTCTTCCAACCATCCTGCACACCACCAACAAGGTTAGAATAACTAAAACATCGACAGTGTACACACACTTGTCGACCGACAGGGGACTGACATCACGTAAAAACCTTGTCGGACGGACCGACCTGCTCTGATACCACGAATGTAACACCATTTTCTACCCCACAGATATTGCAGCGGATTAAACATAAAATCATCAATAAATTAGAATCACCTCAAAGGGTGCACATTTCTTAATAAAAATCAAATCAACCAAATTGCTCCGCAAACATCGGGTTTTCCTCAAAATAACTCATAATGCCTTCAAAGGGCAGCATAACCACTATAACCACAAAAATCCCACAAAAGGGTTTATTAAAATAAACTATAGTCATCAAATAATCAATAAAATAACAGTCAAATAAAACTCAACATGGTTCGACTAAACGACACAACCCGATGTTACACTATCAGAGCAAGACCCTCTACATCGACCAAAATGCAAATAACTTTAAAAGTCCTCAAAACCATCCACAGCTAATCCTGATCACCTGCACGTTACCCAAATGGAGGCAACATTCAAACAGGCAGGGTGAGTAACACAATTCATTATAATTAATATAAAATAAGATATGCATAAAAATGGCGTCATCTTCATATACAACATCATCAGAGTCATCACTAGGCAAACATCAAAACACGTCATCATAAGTCACAACAAATGCCACATAAATGCAATGCACAACTGGACTCATGCATGTGGTACTAATCGTCATAATCGATGGACATTAGGCCATCACCCTCCAAAGATCCCCGTCAAATAGGATCGGTTCCACACAAAAACCGGAGCATGTCATAAACCACTTCACATCCACACAATGGGATGGAAGCCACAAATAGACCGAAGTCTAACATCATTATCACTAGACCGAAGTCCTAACATCATCCCCAGAATATGCTATGAATGCATGATACACAATGTCAATAATCATCATCATCATCAAAATATCATTATGTGCATCATCATTCACCAAAACATCATGTTAATCATGTCATCATATATTCATCAAAACATCACAAATTATCATCAGTAACATCACAGTAAACCATCAGAAGAATCACAACGTCAAACAATCAAAACAACACAGCATCATAAAACAAAATTTTGCAAACAGTAGACGCTCTCTCCTGAGTTCGATGTGTGAACCTGCTCGCTGGGACCTTCGCTTTGCGAAGTTGGAAGCGAAGCCCCAATCCCATACAAAAACCAGAGAGTTCCCCAGTCTTCCTCTCCTCGCTCCTCTATTCGCTGTGCGAAGCCCTTCGCTGGGACATTCGTTGTGCAAGCTCACAAAATCAATCTCAGAATTCATCCCAGTATCATCACACAATCATCTCGCATTCGCTGCACTGCTCGCTTTGGGAGCCTGGGCGAACATTTGCCTTACGAATGATTTGTTCGCTTTGCGAACTAGTGATTCCTGCAATCGCTGCTATGCACCAGTAGCATCCCAGCCCCAAAATCCTTTACGATTCCAACCTCAATTCACCCCAAAACATTCCCTAAACAGTCTTGAAACATCAAGGCAATCAAAGGTGTAAAACCTACGACTATTAGGTCGGTTAATTCCACTATCCTAACTCAAAATCACCTAAACCTTCACAAACTCTCAAGGTTCCCATAAACCCCATAAATCCATTTCTCATACGAGATCCCACATATCATCAAAAAGGTTTAACCTTGAAGGTTTATTTTTACCCTAATCAATTTAACCCTTAATAATCCATCATCGATCCTCATAAATACCCCTAAATCCTCAATAACTCATAAACCCTTCAAAAACCCCAAAAACCTCAAGATCCATTTTTAACACATCACTCCTATATTGAAAACAATGAAAGGCAATACTCTACATACCTTAGATTGTCGATTCGGAGCTTTCTCAATCGATTCTTCGGAAACCTTCTCGAATCCTCGCTTTTTCCTTCTTTCCTCAGAGCTCTGCACTTTCTACTTATTTTCACGTTCCAACCAAAATGAATCCTATTCCTTTCCAATTCCTTTTTGTTAAACCCTTGGGCTTCCAAAATGGGGTTTCCCCATAATACCCTCACTAATCCTCCTCAAAAGTCCATCTTACCCTTAATTCCTCTAATATTATTTAAATTAATAATAATACTAATATATCCATATTATATACTATTATTTAATTTAAAATAACCAAAACTTCACCAAAATACCGACATCGACACAAACCACCAAAATCCATCAAAAATTCACAATTATTATATTTAAATAAATTAAATAAATATTCTAATAAACTTGGGGTGTTACAATTAAAATTAGGGTTCAACTGCATCTTGACCATGAGTCTATTCATGTACACCATTATGATAATTGTTCTGGACTGGACCATTGGCTAGGCATGGCCCAATCCACTTCTGATCCCAGAACGACCCAATTGTATAAGTCCAATCCACGAAGGGCAGAACTTACCTTTCTGCCCTCCAACCGGGCACCCTTCGACGGATGAACCCCAAGGACATTTGCTCATCCCCAGTACTTCTGCCCGTCATGCACGGCTCCATTAGTCCCAGGACAATCATGGGCATGTGCCCGGAACTACGCCTTTGCCCGACGTAACGGCTAGTTTTGGGCACCCTGCCCGACATAACGGCTAGTTTTTGGTAGTTACCATTTCTTCGGGAAACAGTTATTTTGCCCCGAAAATAGGGACCGTTGGCCACGCGCTGGGGGCATTATATAAACCCTCTCTCTTGAGAGGGTCAGGTATCTAATAATCATCCTAAGAACATACTTTGTACTTGCCCTTTTATCTGACCTTTTCTTACTTGAGCGTCGGAGTGCCTTGCAGGTACACCCCTTCCTCTCCTACGAGCACCATCATCTGCCCTACGCGAAGGCCACGACGATCCAGTCTGATCACCTCCGATCAGTGGCGCCGTCTGTGGGAAACAAGCTTCCCCATCTTTTAATTCAAGATCCTTTCTTTTTCACCTCAAAGACCAAAGCTCTCTTCAAACTCCTTCCTATCATCATGGCCTCCGCCAAGAATGATGTTGTCCGTCAAGAACCTACTGTCGCTGTTATCGCTGATAACGCCGACCTCATCCTCTCCGGAGCTGGTTTTCCGGAGACAGACCATCGAGACGGGAAAATTGCCTCCCCTACTCCCGATGACGTGAAACCTCAGGCACAGGCTGCCGACCGCATTTTTGAGCCTATTCCGATTCCACAAAACGCTGACCCCGACACAGCTGCTCTCATTGCCTCCCTCAACAGGTCAAACCTCTTGATCTTCCAACAAGGTGAAAAGATCAACGCTCTCGAGCACTTCCTCCAGGAGCGCTTGTCCTCGGAGAAACCACACATCCCTTCTCCACGTCCTCGGTCTCCCCCTCAGAAACGGAGGCGTAACAGGTCCAGAAGCCTCTCCCCGGAGAGAAGACAATCAAAATTAGAAGAGCCTGCATCCGACCTTGCAAGAAGGCAACATCGATCTCCCCTGTAGAGGTCAAGACGTTCCCCCGCGTCAAAGAGATCCAGGCCCTCAAAGAAGTACGAGCATCACCGTTCGCGTAGGCATTCTCCATGACGAAGTAAAAGTCGTGTTCGTAGCTATTCTTTTTCCCATTCTCCAAGCACAAGCAGTGACGACGATGTCCATTGCCCCCTCTCACAGGAGATCATGGACACCAGAATTCCTCGCGGGTTGGAGAAGCCCCCTGCTCTAGCAATATACGACGGGACCACCGACCCCGGCGAACACATAGAAAACATAGAGGCAATGCTCCACTACCATAATGTGAGTGGAGCCATAAAGTGCATATTATTCCCAATCACCCTCAAGAAATGGGCTATGGCTTGGTTCAAGCGCCTTCCCCGGGGGTCGGTCACATCTTGGAGAGAATTAAAGACCCGGTTCGCCCGGCATTTTACGGCCTCCCGACGACATCCCAAGTCAGAGGCCACCTTAGAAGCTATCATACAGGGCAGGGACGAGTCCCTACGGGAATATATTGAACGGTTTAACAAAGAGGCCGTGGAGGTCCGCACGATGGACCATATGAAAAAGTATATCCTCAAGAAAGGCTTGAGACCAAAAAGCGAGTTTCACAAAGCCGTCGGAATCGAGACCCCTCGAACATTGACGGAAATTTTCCGGAAATCTGAAGCGTATATACAGTACGAAGAGAAGGAAGCCACATTTCATGCCCGGGACGCAAGAGATCGAGAACACACCTGGGCACCAAAAAAAGACGAGTCGGAGACATCCTGGCAAGGAAAAGAGAGGCGATGAGACGATCGCCCCCGGGAAGGTAAAGGGCCTGCTGGCCAATTCATGGAGTATACTCTGCTCACTGCTCCTCGCAAGTGCATTCTCTCCGAATGCGTCAATACTGAATTCAAGCAGGGAGGTATCAGGTTCCCCAAATTGACGACGTCCAAAGGCAACATGGACAAAAGTAGATATTGTCGTTCCCACCGCAACCATGGCCACACGACCGAGGACTGCGTGCATCTTAAAGATGCTATCGAGATCTTCATCAGGGAGGGTCACTTGAAGCAGTATCTAAAGAAAGGCTAGTCTTCCCGGCGAGAGGCTTCCGACTCGAAAAAGGAAGCAGGACCATCTCTGCCCAGTCCTCCCCCGCAGGTCGCTATGTCCATCACGCGCCCAAAGGACTTTGTCATCCCTGAGTATCTCGAGGAACCTTCCTGGATATCCGCGCACAACACTTGGGAAGCATTCCCTATGGCCATGGTTATCTCATGCGGGGGGTACAACGAGCTGACGGTGGGATATGTCAAGAGAAAGTTTGATCAACTCATTGATTGCAGTCCTGACCAGCTATCCACACTGGAGAAGATCAAGGGGCGCTTCCAACCGATCAGCTTTTACCGTGAAGAGCAGCCTGGGGGCTCTCCGAACTCACACATCCCCTTGCTCACCAGGGCAAGATTGGCAAGCACTAACGTCAGAAGGATCCTGGTCGACCAGGGGAGTTCGGTGGACATAATGTACACCGACCTGTTTCGTGCCCTCAAGCTGGACCAGAAAAACCTTTCACCATACGTGGGGTCCGATTTGCAGGGATTCAACGTAGCCACGACCAGACCCTGGGGGTATGTAGAGCTGTTGGTCACGTTTAGGGAAGAAGAGGCATTCAGGTCAATCAAAACCCAGTTCCTGGTGATTGATTGTCCGTCACTATACCAATGCATCTTGGGGAGACCAGCCCTCGCAGAGCTAATTGCTGTCCCTTCAAGTGTCCACCTCAAGTTGAAGTATTATATGGAAAAGGGTCACGTTGCGACATTGCACGGGGACATAGAGGCTGCCCATAGATGTTTTGAAGCAGCGACTCGAGGACAAAACTAGATCGGTGCAACACCCAAAGCAGCAAGCAGGCAAGGGAGGAAGATCATCCATCCGAAGACGGCCAACCGAACAAGAAACCTGCACTCCCTGTACACACCATCGATCTTGACAGCCGAATTTCAAATGAAGGCGAGGAAGATAGCAGTGAAGGCGCGTCGACAAGGACGACCAACTCCTCCACATCAGTCCTCATGTGCCCAGTTCCAGATGGGGAGTTTGAAGTCATCGCCTTCAGCAATAACCCCAACAGAGGGGTGAAGATTGGTGTTAAACTGCTCGACGAGGTCAAGCAACAGCTGAAGAAATGCTTGGAAGACAACACTGATCTGTTTGCTTGGAGTGTCGCAGACATGCCTATACTGGACCCCGAGACCGCATACCACCATTTGACCATCGACCAGCTGCCCGTGCCGTCGCGCAGCGCAGGCGAAAACAATCTGATGAGAAGGCACAGGCTGCCGAAAAACTTGTACAACACCTCTTAGAGGCAAAATTCATTTCGGAGGCCAGGTATACAACCTGGCTGTCCAATATTGTACTTGTCAAGAAACATACTGGAAAATGGCGCATGTGAATTGACTGTACTTGTCCTTCATGGATGCATATTCGGGATACAATCAATCCCTATGGCTGAAAAGGACAAGAGGTACACCACATTCATGACCTCCTCGGGGAACTATTACTACAATGTAATACCCTTCGGCCTGAAAAATGTTAGGGCCACATACCAGCACATGATGAATAAGGTCTTCCGATCAGAAATCGGAGACATGCTCGAAGTTTACATGGGCGATATGATTGTGAAATCCCAAGAGGAATCCGACCATACGGCCCACTTGCAAAAGGTGTTCGACCAGACCAGAAAGTGCAAAATGCGCTTTAATCCAGAAAAATGCACCTTCGGCGTGCGGGTGGGGAAGTTCCTCGGATTCTACCTCACCGAGAGGGGAATAGAGGTGAACCCAGACAAGTTCCAAGCATTCGCGGAATTTCCCACGCCCAGGTCGAAGAAGTCCATACAATCCCTCAACGGGATGCTCGTTTCACTTTCTCGTTTCGTGGCCAAGTCTACTCAGCACGCCCTGCCCTTCTTTAAACTCCTCAGAAAGGAGGCCACGTTTGAATGGACTGATGAATGCGACAGGCCCTAGCCCATCTCAAGCAAGCCCTATCTGAGCCCCCCGTACTATCCCGACCAGAGCACGAGGAAACCTTGTAACTATATCTCTCCGTTACCGGCGAAGCTATCAACGCTGCCCTCATTCGCGAAACAACGAACGGGAAGAAGCCCATCTATTTCACCAGCAAGGCCCTGCAAGGGACAGAAATCAGATACGCGCAGATAGAAAAAGTCACCCTTACCCTCGTTATCGCTGCGAGAAGACTCAGACACTACTTCCTGGCCCACACCATAGTAGTACGCACGGACCAACCCATCAGGCAGTTGCTTTGTCGACCAGATATGGCCGGCAGAATGCTCAAATGGTCCATGGAGTTGTCAGAATTTGACATTCATTACGAGGGCAGGAAGGCCCTTAAGGCACAAGTCCTGGCCGACTTCGTGGTGGAGATGATGCCTTCATCATCCCCGCCAAGCAGAACGTAGAGATGGACCATCTACGTGGATGGGGCATCCAGCCCCTCAGGCAACGGTGCCGGTATTATCCTCGAAAACGGGGAAGGAATACTGGTCAAAGTATCTCTAGTTCTGTCCTTACCTACGTCTAACAACCAAGCCGAATACGAGGCCTTCCTCGCACGACTACGACTGGCCAAGAACTTGGGCGCCAAGGAGGTAAAAATTTACACTGATTCCCAGGTCGTAGCATCTCAGGTACCGAGAAAGTTTCAAGCAAAGAATGACCAGCTAGTCGAATATCTGATGCTGGTGATGGAAAGAATTACCAAGTTTGACGCATGGGAAGTCCAGCACATTCCCCGCAAATGAAATACGCGGACAGATGTCCTTTCCAAACTAGCTAGCACCAGAAAGAAAGGCGGCAATAAATCAGCCGTACAAGAAATACTCACCCGACCCAGCATCGAGAAACCATCAGAGCTGCTCGACGTCAACACCATCAGAGACAGCCACTGCTGGATGACCCCTGTGTACAATTACCTCACCAAGGGGGAACTGCCCGAGGACAGCAAGGAGGCCAGCATGACTAAACAACGGGCTTGCTCATACGTGCTGATTGAGGATAAACTCTAACGACGAGGATTCTTCATTCCCCTCCTGAAATGTGTCAAGAAGGACAAGGTCCCCGAAATCCTCCAAGAGATTCATGAGGGCATCAACGCACAACATTTGGGAGGAAGATCATTGGCGCGAAAAGCCCTACGAGCAGGATACTATTGGTCGATCATGCAGCACAATGCCAAAGAGCACGTCCAAAAATATAACTGATGTCAGCGCCACGAGGACATGCACTTGGCACCCCCCAACGAGTTAAAGATTCTATCCTCACCTTGGCCCTTCGCCTGGTGGGGGATGGACATACTCGGCCCCTTCACAATGGGATCTTATCAAAATAAATTTCTAATTGTGGTCGTCGACTACTTTACTAAGTGGATAGAAGCCGAAGCCCTCGCCAAAATCACAACCTTCAACATACTCCGCTTCTACAAAAGGAACATCCTCGCACGATTCGGAGTACCCCAGGCCCTCGTGACCAACAATGGGACACAATTCACGGACAGGAAGTTCTAGGACTTCGTCGCCAGATTAGGCACGAAGCAAAACTTCACTTCCGTCGAGCATCCCCAGACCAACGGGCAAGCAGAGGCTACGAACAGGGTAATCATCCGCGGTCTAAAACGAAGGTTGGGCGACGCCAAGAAGAGATGGGTCGAAGAGCTACATAGTGTGCTCTGGGCCTACAGAACAACACCACACTCCACCACCGGGGAAACCCCTTTCCGATTAGCTTACGGAACCGAAGCGATGATACCGGTGGAGATCAGGGAACTTTCCAGACGAACAGAAGCTCCTCTCGACGAGGAGATGAACGACGAAGCCTTAAGAGAAGAGCTCGATCTGGTCGAAGAAATACGATCAGGAGCAGCTCTCCGTGAAGCTTCGCTGAAACAACAAATAACCTTGTGTCACGACGCTAAGGTCATAAAGCGCGACTTCCCCATTGGCAGCTTGGTCCTACGCGGGAAACAAAAGGATTCGCGCGAAGGAAAGCTGGCCGCGAACTGGAAAGGACCCTACAGGAAAAACGGGCACCGGAGCCTACAACTTAGAAACTCTGAACGGAGAACCATTTGCTCAACCATGGAACGCTGAAAAGCTCAAACAATACTATAGTTAGAACCAACAACGAGGTCGGACTAACTGCCGACGAGATCACCCCTAACAGGGAGACGGCTCGGCCACAGGACCGTGCCCCAGTGTAAGCATGGTCCATGTTACAACGCCGGCCAGTTTCTGCTTATGGAACGAGCAGACTCTACGCACAACGGGGATACCTCAATCGAGCTCCGCCGTTGCGGCACCAATTAGGCAAGACACCCAGCTCGCGATGGGAACAGTCCAAGCCTATAGGATTAGTACCTCAACCGAGATCCTAGTCTTATCACCGGCGAAATCACCTCCCCAGCCATTCAACCAGTCCCCCTCTCTGTCAAACACATCTACGTCGAGCAATTCCCTAAATCTTAAAGTAAATCAGTAATCCCTGTTGCGGGGATAAAAGCTTATCGAGCAACAGTGTAACACTTAGAAAAAATAAGCAATAAAAGCCTTCGTAAACATACAAAACCGCCCACATTGACCGAATACATACAGTTAATTTAAGATGACCCCAAGGGCCACAAGTTATGCATATTACAAAACAAGGGGGCCATGCCCCCAAGAAAAATAAAGATATTCAAAACACGGCACGCAGGCCGGATACATTACAACAAGATAAAAACAAATCATTCCTCCATCCGCTCCGTCTGATCCTGGACAAACTCTGACTGCTCGGGGATAGGCCGCGGTGACTGGGTTTCCTCGGGATGGGCGTGCTCAGCACCAAGGTTGAGAAACTCAGGGACTACTATCTTGACGTTCTCCACATGGCCGAGAAAGTTGGTACCCTCTTTAGAAATTTGGACGTCGGGGTTCGCCAGCTTGAGCTGGGCCACAGCATTCTCGAACGATTCCTCCCCAATGGAAAAAACGTCCTCTTCCGCCCGAAGCATACGAGCAACTATCTCCGCCCTAATCTTCAACGCCTTTACGTCCTCAGGCTCATCCTCAGCTGGAGCACCTACGAATCTCAGCTGCTCGACCAGATCCTCGGCAGCTTTCTTCTCAGCAGCCAAAGTCTCGTTCTCCCCCCTTAAACGGACAACTTCCTCGTCTGATTTCTTCCTCATAGCGGAAGCAGCGTTGGGCTCCTCCTTGGCATTTTTGAATTTTTCCTCCAAAGCAGTTATCGTCGCCTGGGCCCTCTTAAGCTCAAGTTCGGAGGAGGTGTTGCCCTCCGCATACACCGCCGCCATCTCCAAAATGCGGACCACCGCGGAGGCATCTTGCGCCAACAATGCCCGCTTACTCGGATGATCTATGACTTCCAACTTAAGAGATTCTTCCCGGGGAACCACCAGAGACATCCCCTCGAAGTATGTTCTATCATGGAGGCAAAGAGGAAGTTCGAACTTGCGGTTTTCGGTCGCCCGGCTAAGGTCCACCAATTCGTTGGCCTTGGCCCGCTTGAACCTTGAAGCCAAAGGTGCTGGAGACCCCTGAGTGGAGGCAGGAACTGGCGAAGAGCTCCCCGTCTGTGGCGGAGGAGGAGGTACCCGCTGGGGAAATCGAGACTTTGGAGCAGCTGCACCAAGCTTGTTCCTCGTAACAGCATTCTTCACCATTCTTTCACGGGCAGAGGGCATCTCACATGTGAAAACACAATAAACATATTAGATGATGGCAAAGAAAACACAATTCGGGTAAGTCGAAAAAAATCTAAAACTACCAAACAGCTTATAAGCATCTGCAGGAGTCTTGTACTCCAAAAGCACCTTCATATTGATGTAACGGTACTCCACCCATTGACTACCATCCTCCTCAAAAATTGGGTCACCCTTCTTCATCCAGCAATCAGCAAGCCCGAAAGAATTGACATGGTTCACCATTGTCTCATAGCCGGCCAGGTCCTGCTCGTCCAACATGCTTGGCTGAGCAACATAACCATTGGGCTCCTTAGAGAAATGACGCCCACTCCAATGAAAGGGAAACTTGAACTCTCTGTCCCCGATCAACTTCCCACCTCGTCACGCATGTTATTACCATTCTCGTCAATGGACACCGCCCAAACGTACGTGTTGTCTTGGGGTCGCCCTGACACAAGTTCAATAATGTAAAACCTCTCCTTGAATGTCCGGATAGATTCCGAGAAGGGCTTAAACAGCTTTCGAGGTTGCTTCAACGACACCCAGCCATATCCCCTCCCCATGACCTGCCTCTGAAGATGAAAGATGGTGAAGAACAAAGGCAGCGTGGCTCCTATCTTTAGGAACTCACAGGTCAGCTCAAAGGCGCGAATGAACGCCAACGAGTTAGGGTACAATTGCGACGGGGCCAGGTCCAGGTGTACAAAAACGGACTTCTGGAAGTCAGTGAAGGGCAACCTCAACCCCAGCTCCTTAAAGGCATACTCGTACATGGAGAATATTTCCCCGTAATCCGTACAGATCCGATCGTCTTGGGAGGGGAAATGCACATTTCATTCCCCCTCTGGTACAACAACCGTGAAAACGTCCCCGACCTAAGCCCTAAATTAATCAAAAATACAAGAGCCTCCCACGAGGAGATGTTCGGGGCAAACCCCTCATACAACGAGGAGCTTCCTCGAACCACTTCCCAGTTTCCGTTTGAAGATCCACCAGAAACTTCATACATCAACCAGAAATTGCATTAGAGCGCCGGAAACTGAACAGCCACGCCGGTTACGCATGCACCATCATCGCAACAACATCAGTAATGGCCTCACTCTTAAGCTCCCTCAAGGACTCTGGCGGCCATATCAGCAGCGGAAGATGGCCTAGCCACCGTCCACCACCAACAGCCACCAGAGAGGTACCACTATTGCACCTAAAACTAACTTAACCACATGCATTCTAAGACGAGAATGGAAAAACTGGAGGAAACCAAGGAAGTAGAGGACTTAAGTGATCAGAAAGGCTGAGAAAAAGTGCTTGAAGCTTGTTGCGGTGGCTGAAGCAACGGTCGACGGCGACGATGAACTGAACCTCTGAGAAGGACGAAGAAGAAGAGAGAGAAACGAAAGTGTAAATGACTAGACTCTCTCTCCTTTTATACAACTGGGGAGTGTAATACCCCAAAATTTGCCCTCTCGTTTTTCATATCATTTAGCACATGCTTTCATTTCATTGCATTGCATTCAAGCATAGAAACATAAAGCATTGCATTGCATCTTGCATAAGGGCATGTGATCAGCTGTTTTCAAAGGTATTGATCATCCAAAGAAAGAGAACAAGAGCCAAGGGTCTTCAAACAAGTCTCAAGGGTCTCTTACATCATATATCATCCCAATTGATCCCACAAGTCATTGGAAGATGGGAATTCATTAAGAAGATTGAACAGTGCATTATCTCTTATCAAACAGTCCAAATTAGGGTTTGTGGTCCAAGCACTCTCCTGATGAAATTTTGATTCAAACTTAATCTCAATGTTTTCTACATGATGTCAAGTATTTAAGGACGGAAGATTGCCCATTGGTTCCTTTCAGAAGAGGTTCAAGTGGCCAGTTGCTTGAGAATCAAGAAATTGGGGAAAAAGTCAACTGTGCATTGAAAAAAGTCAACTCCTAACTTTTTAAGGTCAAAGTCATGAAATTCAAGTTACATATGGTCAATGGACAAGATTTGATCAAGAAATGATGGAGGAATCATGAAAAATCAAGAAATGTACAAAGTTTCCTTTTTTGGAAATTTAGGGTTTCCAAAAATGGCAAGTTTGGACCATTTTGCACCACACTTTGAAGCTTTCTTTCTCCATGATAAAAGCTCCAAACTTCAGGCCCAAGTTGATCCAATTGAAGTTCACATTCTAAACTTCAAATCCATATAAAGAACCATTCCATTGGATCAAAATTGAGGGAGTTATGATCAATTAAAGTTTGGTAGAATCAAGGCAAAAACCAAGTCATGGCAAGGCAAGCTCAGACCCATAGGCCATAATTTCATCAAACACATGGTGGGCAAAATTTCAAGCTACTTTTCTCAATGATGGAGGTTCCAAATGAAAAAATGTTGAACATCAAAGTTGTTCATCTCAATGTCCTCTTTAACATTGATGTTGGATATTTTTCCATTTGAGCAAGTTATGATGGAGTTATAGGGGTCCAAAGTTGATGGTTTCATGCTGAAATTCACAAGACATGATGCCATGCCAGCCCACCAGGTCACGCGCCCATGAGATCAGTTTTGAACCTTGATGTTTGGAGTTATTTTTGATCATCTTGCAAGCTCTATTCAATCCAATTTCCAACACCAATCTTGTTCTATGTCATGTCCTCAATCCATTGCATCCTAAACCATGTAATTCCATCCACTAACATGAGAGAATTCCATCCATGAACTTCCATACTTTCATGCTGCCAAGAATGTTGTAACATAGCAATGTACTTCACACCAGCCACGCATACATTCCTACATCAGCCACTCTTTGCCATTTTAAAACCAACATAGCCTTATACACATGACACTACATACAACTCCATACATCAAAGAGGAAAGGTGGGAAACTTGCTCTACAAGTTTCTGCAGCAACATAACATCACACGGCTCTCTCTCATTTTCAAATTGTTTCTCACCCTCACCATAGCATCATGAACTATCTACAGCATATCCTAACCTCACTAACTCGGCCATAACTAACTTAACTCAGTTAGTGAGGTTGAACTCAGTTAACCCTTCCCAAACTCACTTAACTAACTTAATTAACCACCATAGTTAAATCCTAACCTCAAGTATATAAACTCCCTACAACAGAAACACACTTCATTTTTTCACCCTCACTTCACTTTTCATTTTTCTCACAGATTTTTCATCTCAAATTCTCTCTGCTCTCTCTCTCGGATCTGACACGAATCAATCATCTTCATCATTTATCTTCATCAGTGTGAGTTTCTGATCAAGAACCAGCAAGAACAAGTGTGAAATCCTCAAGTGCAGTTCCAGTTCTCTCCTCATTCTCAAGATCAAATAGCATTTATTTTGCTCAAAATTGAAGTTCTAGAAGTTCAAGATCTCACAAGATTCTCTGGTTTTCTTACAACTCAATCTTCTCCAAATTTTAGGTTCTAATTCCCTCAACCTTATTGCTTCGAATTCATGTGATTTGAGCTTGTTTTTCTGGTGTTTCGAAGCTTACTAGAAGTAGTGTGAGTTCTGGCTAGTGATAGGCACTCTAGGTGCTTAGAATCATTTTCTAGGGCAAGATGTTTTGGTTCGGTTTGTTGTGTATATGCATGATTTGTGGAAACTAAATATGGATTCGTGATCTCCTCAACTTCCTCTTCATTTTGATGTACCGTTCGTGTATTTTTGGAACATGTGAAATTTGCAGGTGGCAGAGAATGGCCGGAGAAGACGACCGGAGGTCCTTCTCCGGCCGGTGAGGTGGGCGTTAGAGTTTTAGGCCAGGTTTAAAACGTGACCGTCTGATCATTTTCATCCAACGGCTTAAACCTTGGCAACACATTAAAATAACATGTGACTTACGCGTGCTTCATTTTTGAGTTCTGATGCTTCCACGTGTGCGTGTGTATGTTTGTTTGCATGTACATATTATCTGGACCATGCATCTTGCATACTTCTTTGATGATGTGATTTTAATTCAATCGTATGGCTATCTGTGAGTCAACATTTGACTGAAGGTGCATCATATGTTTGTACACACACCCGCACATTTGGACTTGGATTCAGATTACTTTTCACACACCCTGAATTTAGGCCCAATCATTTTGAACGTACCTTTTACTTTTTCTGCACCCCACTCCATTTCTTTTGTATTTTTATTTTTCTTTCATATATAGTTTTCATTTCACTTCATTAAAAATACTAAAACGCATTGAAAAATTCTAAATAAATTCATGTAACATCTTTACACATTTAATTAATTTTATACAATTTTTAATTCTGGTTTTATTAATTTTTGAGCATATTTACATATTTTCTTTTCAATTTCTTTTTGAATGATATTCTTCATTGATACTCAAACTTGTACATTTTATTTCTCTCATTTCACACACTGTTTTTCATCCATTCTTTTTTCATTGGTTAGATAACACATTAAAGTATATGAGAAAATTTTCTTTTGATTTTTAAAGTCATTTTATCATGTGTTTAGGAGTTCTTATATGATCATTTTTGTGGTGTGTTTCAATGTGTTTTCATGAAGCCTTTTGAGGCACTTTTCATTTGGGTTTTGCCATGAGTTTTTTATACACATTTTTGCTTATGACTTGGATTGTTTAGGACCCTTTTTTAAAATTTTCTCATGTGCTTTGATATTTGTTTGATGCCTTGCATTTGAAGTTACATGTATGCATTTTCTTCTACTCCATTCTCATATGATTTTGATGAGGCACTTGTGCCACCTTTTGTGCTCATTTGTATGATATTATAGCTCATTTGTATGATATTATAGGTCATCTTAAACCATGATTATAGGTTATTTGCTTTCATTTCTTTCCACTTAAATATGCTTGTTTCAATTTGTTCCATTACATGACTTGATTGAATTAAACTTGCATCCTATCTCTTTTTAAGCTCTACATGTTTTATGTGTGCATTTTTGTATGCCATTTCATATATTCCATTTGCATCTCATCAATGGTATGCCACTGCCCATATGCATTCATTAATTATTTCACATGTTATACACTTTTGGTATGTCACTTTGTGCATCTAATTGGAAATTATTTCTTTCCTTCTTATCTCTTCTTCATCTTACTTCCTCTATTTGTATCATTGCATCCATGATTTGTATGATGATTTATATGCATTGTGAGACATTTATAAATGGTATATGGTTCTGACCTTGATCTTTTGTGAAGCATTATTGCATGTTCACTTTGCATTTCCACTCATTCTTCATCTATTCCTTTCATGTTGCACTTCTTTGATGTTTAGGACATTTGATTGTGCAAAGTTTATTCATGTTTAATATCTTAACATTAGAGAATATCCTTAGAGCATAGGTTCTGACCTTGAATGATTTTCAACTCTTAGGATCTTTATCCATTGATTCTTATTTTGTTTGATCATTATTTGGTATTCTTTCCTTATTTCACTACTTGTAAATAGTTTTTGAACTAACCTTTTAATGTAGGTGTTAATGGTAAGTAAGTGTGTGGATATGCTTCCACATACACTTCTTTCTTTCATTTTCTCTTATCTCCTTTAATCATTCAATTTGTGATCATGATAAGCATTTATATGCTTTCCTTGAATAACTTCTTTCTTCTCCCTTTTGAGTTATAACTCATCTTCTACTTTAGAAGTGAGTTGTTTAATTCATTCTTCTTCTCCTTTCTCTTAGGATTAGGTTTCTTAAACTACATTAACCATAGGAACATCCATGTATGATAATTTTAGGGTTTGAGTCTTAGTCTCCCTCATTAGATTTCACCTTTCTCAACCTTTGAGTCTCTTCTTCTCACCTAAAACAAAATAAAAAACACTTAATAAAAGGCATAGCATGCATTGTATTTGAGCCTTTCATGTAGGAATAAGGAGGTGAGGGGTCTTCTCTCATTTTCTTAGAATGTTTAGTGTACGTCCCGTCTTGGGTCGATATGCGAGACATTCGATCCTACGTGAATGACTTAAATACAATGTGTGTTACAAAACACAAAAATAATCAAAACACTTCTTTTCTAAAAGACAAAAACAAACAATTCTCTTCTCATCTCCTTCATTCTATTTCTTAAGGACTCGTCATGTCCGTTCTACCGCAAACAGGTAACGCCTAAGTCTCCCTACAGCGAGCTGCAACACCTAACTGCTGGAACGCGTACTCTGACGCTTCCACTAAAAAACACAAACAACTTTCCCTTAGCTGAGAGGAACTACGTCGCTCTGATTCTCATGTTCCCGATGAGATACGTAGGCAGTGGGGTAGGGCCCATTCAAGCATTTCTTTTATTTTCCCTACATTTGCTTCTTGTTCTCTCTCCTTTCTTTTTTCCCCCTTCCTTTCTACCTTTCTTTTCCAGTTCTCTAGCATTGGAGCTCCAGTTGACGACACCCTTTGATCGAGACAAGCAAGCGTGGATCCCATCGGGTACGATGGACGCGTGGGGGTTCTAATACCTTCCTCTCGCGTAACCGACTCCCGAACCCAGTTCTCTTGGTCGCAAGACCATGCTTTTTCCTTCCCTTCAAGTTTATGCAGTGTTTCTTTTCCCTCTCTTGGGATAAATACACATTGTTGGCGACTCTATTTTCACGCCACTTTCGCATTTGTACTTGGATGAAAATCCCGGGAGCGACAGCTGGCGGCTCTGCTGGGGACCGAACCCAGAATCTCTGGTTCCCTTAGCGAGTCAATCCTAGCGCTTGTTTGTTTTTTCATTGGGTGTTTACTGTTGTGATGTATTTACTGTTTCACTGTATTATTATCTACTGTATTACTGTATTTACCGCATTTTAGCATTTTCATTTCATATACTGTATTATGTTGTGCTGTGCTGGTTTTCTGTTTGGCGGGATGGGGTATTCTGAGAGATAGGCCTGAGTGCACTTATGTTTAGTGTGTTTCATATCCTCTCACGTTCCATTTCGGTGCGAGGAGGGAATATAAAACACAATTTGGATGTGGTTCTCTCTAAAGAATTCTGCATTGTGGGTCTTCCACAATGGTAGAACTATCTGGAAGAGTTGTTAAGTCTGGATGACCTTTTAGGATGACCCCTCTTTATTTTGAGGCGAATCAGAGGACGATCTTTTTGTTTGGCGCTAGCATTGTATCCTTCGGGCTGAATGTGCTATTGCCTCTCATTCCGAGATCCGAATTTGAGAATCCTCAATTTCTAGTACATACATGTGAGATTGGGGGGATTGTTTACAGGTGTGCAGGAACCATTGACCTCCATCATACCTGGTTTTCTTACTGTTCAGGATTTATTACTGAACCTTTGATCCTGATTGGTTTCTATTTGTTCTGGGTTTGTTACTGGGCCTTTGGTTCTGGTTTTGTATATCTCACCAAATTCAGAAAACAGTACAGTGGGTTCAGCAATATGTGTTCAATATTGATCACATGCCCTTGCATACATATCATCATTAGCATTCTTACATTTAATCTTCATGTTTATTCATTTTCAGGGTATACTTCCTTTCGATTCCGGTTGACAGTTCCCTTTGCAGCTATGGATGCCCCGAGGAAGAATAATGTGCATTACACGTTCTTTGACACCAAGGTGGGACAGTTGCAGAAGATGGTATCCCTTATTACTCCAGATCATGTGGGTATATTCCAAAATGCTCATGGGGAGATTCTGACTATGGTTAATGATTTGAATGCTTCAGAAAGGAGTGTCATTCATACTTGCTTGCAGTTTTATGACCCACAGTTAAGGTGCTTCACTTTTTCGGACTTTCAATTGGCTCTGATGCTAGAAGAGTATGCCTTGCTTCTAGGTGTGTCTCTCAAGTACCAACTTTCTTTCAACTCTGACATGCGCCCTCCAAAACCTGAGGAAATAGCTAAGGCTTTCCATATGGGTGTACCTGTGATAACAGATAACCTCGCCACCAAAGGAGGTTTATCCGGTTTTCATCTGGATTTCTTGGTTGCCAAAGCTGAAGAGTGCGCTGCTAAGGCTCAATGGGAAATAGTTTGTGCTATTCTAGCCTTGACCATTTATGGGATTATGTTGTTTGCTGATGAGCCCAAGTTTGTAGACATGAGGGCAATCCACATCTTTGTGCTGAAGAATCCTATACCTACGCTCTTGGGGGATTTGTATTATTCTGTGCATTATAGGAATGAGAAGAAACGAGGGGGTTTGGTTAGATGTTGTGCACCTCTGTTCCATAAATGGCTCATGAGCCACTTACCAAATTTCGAGGCTTTCCTGGATCCTCATCCTGCAAAGAATTGGGCTAAAAGGATGATTCAGTTGACGGCAAAAGATATTCGTTGGTTCAATCAAAGAACGATGGGTGGGGATTTTATCAGTAGTTGTGGAAGACATCCAAACGTGCCACTCTTGGGAATAAAGGGTTGCATCAATTACAATCCTGTTATTCTAAGGAGACAGGTGGGATTTGCTTTAATAGATCCTCTGAAGGATAGTGAATTGGAAGAATCTTTCTTTTTCTCTGTGAAAGATAATCTTTTGTTGGTAAGGCAAGCGGCCGGAGCTTGGAGCAATTTGCAAACGAAAGGTAAAGTTGTCTTTGGCAAGTGCAATAACGTGTCTTCTCCTCAGTATGATGCATGGTTGAAAAGAAGAGTTCAGATCACTCTTTTTCCGTTCTTTAAGGAAAGTCTGTCAGATCCAGTTGCTGTTGAACCTGTGACCATGATAAGTGTTGTTGAATATAACAAGCTTAAGGCCGAAAAAGACATGGCAGTCAAGATGAATGAGAAGCTAAGTGAAGGACTCCGAAAGACGCTTTGTGAGAAGCATAATGTTGAGTATGAATTTCAAAAGTTGACTGAGCGTCATGAGGCAAATGAGACAAGAATTGCTGAGGACACTGTCTATATTCGCAAGGTCAAACAAAATGAGATGGCATTAAAAGAGGCGTGCAAGCATATCAACGAGCAGTTGACAAAGTCTGAAAATGTACTTTCCAATGGGAAACAGAGATGGGATGAGTTCTCCGAGTGCTGAAGGGAGATCGAAGCAAGAATCAGGGCTGAAAACGAGGAGTTGAGAAAGAATTTGAAGAGTAAAGAAAGTGAATTTCTCAAGCAACTTAGTTCAGCCAACCAAGAGATTGAAGATCTGAAAGTCCGTGCTGGAGTGAAGAAATCCAAAGAGGTAGCTGTTAAAGATAAAATCAAAATGCTGGAGGAAGCTGTCAGGATAAGAAGTCAGTTGATCAGGAGTCTTACTGAGCGCCCTAATGATCCAGTTACCGAAGTACTTCTCAAGGAGGTCCGGGAAGACTTGTATGGGCTCAGTGTCTGAAGAGTTTTCGTTATTGTTATGAGAACTCACCATCAGGCTTGTTGATGGGTTTTCTTTTGTTTGTATTCATTCTATTCAGGTGTATTTGTTCAGAACTAATTTGTATTTGACTGTTCCATACTTGATTGTGGGTTTTCATTTATGCTATCGCCTTTGTTTGGTATTATTGAGGTGGATTCTTCATCAAATTATACAATGGTTCACACACTCACTGGGCCGTATATGATGGATATTCTGAATTATTAATATGAACCTCTGATGTTCTATCAATATTAGCAATCGCAGGAGTATGTGTGGTTCCCTTCAGTCAAACTGGAATCGAAGGAAGGAATGCTTCAAAATGAATAAACATGGCATTGCATGGCATATATCATTTTGCATTTTGGTGCTTGCTTTTCAGGTACTCGTTGCAGAGTCTCTAACCTTTATTTGGTTTCAAGCATTATAGCTGAGAATCACGTCCACCGATACGCAACTCGTAGAAATCAAGCTAAGGTCATGGATCAAATGCAGAGTGATTTGACTGAGATGAGGGCACGCATGAACCAGTTCATGACTCTCATGATTGGTATGGCACAGACTCAAGAGAGATTGAGACTTCTGGTCGAACGTCCAGAGACCACGCTAGGAGGTAATCAGGTTGACAATTCACAGACACATGGCACTCCTCCGCCTGTTGGCAATCCTCCTCCTAATGGTAATTTGGGTAATGGAAATGTCAGAAATGTTGGTGTTGTTCAGGAAGATGTTCAGGAAGATCAATTCACCCTGCTGGATGCTGATATGGGTAATCCCAATGATAGAAGGTATGATGAGCTGGCTGAGAAAATCAGGGCTATGGAGTGCAAGAATTCTCTGGGCATTGATGTTACTAATTTGGGTCTGGTACCAGGGGTCAGAATTCCTCCAAAGTTTAAGCCACCCACTTTTGACAAATATCATGGCAATACGTGTCCCCAGACACATATTCAGGCTTATTTTGGAAGGATCTCAGCCCATACTGATGACGAGAAGTTGTGGATGCATTACTTTCAAGATAGTTTGGCTGGAGCTTCATTAACCTGGTACATGAAATTGAACAGAGTTGCTGTGAGAAGCTGGAAAGATCTGGCAGAAGCGTTTCTGAAGCAATATCAGTATAATATCGACATGGCTCCCAACTCAACTGCAAGGGTTGTCGCAGAATGCTAAGGAAAGTTTCAAGGAATATGCTCAGAGGTGGAGAGAAATGGCCGCCCAGGTTCAACCCCCTTTGCTTGAGCGAGAAATGGCAGATATATTCATGGGCACCCTACAAGGGGAATTTCTTGACAGATTGGTTGCTTTTCCATTGACAGGATTTTCTGATATCGTGATTGCTGGTGAAAGGATCGAGAGTCTGTTGAAACTCGGGAAGATTCAAGATGTAAGTGGTGCTGGTTCTTCCGGAACAAAAAAACCTTTTGCTAATGGTCAGAAAAGGAGAGAAGGCGAGACAAATGCTATGTATAGAGGACGGGGAAGAGGACGTTCTCAGGCTTATCACCAAGTAGGTGCGGTGACGATCCCAACACCATCTGTTCAGCAACAGCAGGCACAACAGCAGGCTCAGCAGCAACAACAGCAACCTCCTTTCCAACAAAGGTCTATGCAGAGGGACCGCAAGATTGACCCTCTACCTATGACCTACTCAGCATTGTTACCCCAGTTACTCCAATTGAAGTTGGTTGAGCTTCGTACCATGAGACCTCCTGTTGCTGGTAACTTGCCACCTAATTATGATGCTAATGCTCGCTGGAATTTCCATTTAGGTGCTCCGGGGCACACCACCGAAAAGTGTTGGGCATTTCAAAATAAGGTACAAGATCTGATAGATGCTAAAGCAATCAATTTTTCTCTACCTCCTAATGTTCTTCAGAACCCCATGCCTAATCACGGTGTGGTAGATGTGCACGCCATTGAGGATGGAAAGAAATTGAACTTGGTGGCAGATATCAATCAGGTGAAGACTTCATTACTGGTTGTGAAAGATCGTCTGTTGAAGGGACAGGTGTTTCCGGGTTGTGACCAAGATTGTTCTGAGTGTATGGGTCAAGAGAATGGTTGTGATAAATTGAGAGTTGGTTTGCAGAATCTGATCAATGAAGGCCGTCTACAGTTTGACCGGGTTGTGAAAGATATTGATGAGGTGTCAACGGTGACCATTTATTATACTCCTGCTGAAATTCAGGTACCTGCAAGGGCAGCTCCTGTAGTAAGCATTGTGCCGGAAAGACCCAGTCCTGTTACCATCACGGTGCCAGGACCAGTTCTGTTTACCTCTAAGAAAGCAATCCCATGGCACTATGGGGCAGATGTGTACTATGAGGGGAAAAAGCAGGAAGTCGGGACATCGGCCAGTTCAAATATTGATAATGTGGGTGGTGTAGGTGGCTTTACCAGGAGTGGAAGGTTGTTTGCTCCCCAAACTCTTCGAAGTGATAAAGAAGTCGAGGCGGCGGTGAAAGCTAAAGGAAAACAAGTGGCTGAGAGTGTGCTCGTACCTGAAACAGAGCCCAAGATTACCTTTGACAACGAGGTAAAAGAATTTATGAGAATAATAAAGAAAAGAGATTACAAAATCGTCGATCAATTGAATCAGACGCCCTCGAAGATCTCAATTTTGTCATTATTGATGTGCTCTGATGCACACCGAGAGGCTTTGCTGAAAGTGTTAAAGAGAGCCTATGTTCCACAGGAAATTACCGTCAATCAGCTCGAGAGTGTGATTTCTAATGTCAATGTCAGTCATGGATTGGGTTTCACGAGCCGAGATTTGACGTCTGAAGGTAGAAACCACAACAAAGCTTTGCATATTACAATGGAGTGTAAGGGTGCGGTGTTGTCCCACGTGTTGGTGGACACTGGTTCCTCGCTCAATGTCTTGCCTAAGAAGGCGCTGATGAAGCTGGAAGTTGATGGATTGATTTTAAGGCTAAGTGATTTGGTTGTCAGAGCGTTCGATGGGACGAAAAGATCTGTGTTTGGTGAAGTGGAATTACCTGTACAAATTGGACCTCAAGTGTTCAAGGCTACATTCCACGTGATGGATATACAGCCTGCTTATAGCTATTTATTAGGTCGCCCATGGATTCATGCGGCCGGGGCTGTTACATCCACATTACATCAAAAGCTGAAATACGAGTTTGAGGGACAAGTAGTGATTGTGTGTGGTGAAGAGGACATTTTTGTCAGTCATTTGTCCACATTCAAGTATGTTGAGATGGATAGGGAGATCCACAAAATGCTTTGCCAGTCGTTCGAGGCAGTGAACATTGATAAGTGCCTGAATATTCCCCTACACCAGATAGAGTCGGCACGTCCATTTCGTCTTATAAGCAAGCTGTCGAGGTTGTTAGAGCAGGTAATGCCCAAGGCTGGGGCAAGCTGATAGAGACATCAATGAAGGAGGACAAGTTTGGTATTGGTTATCAACCCTCTATGGATTCGGTTGCAAAGTACAGTGGACCCATCACTTTCAGCAGTGGGGGAATCATTTACCCAGACCAGTCTTGTGCACCTACAGAAGATGGCATTGACAGTGACTGTGACTTGGACAATTGGGTACGCCCACGTGCCTCGGGACAACAATTGCAAAAATGGTCCGTTGAAGAAATCGTCCAAGTTACTCTTCAAACAGAGTAATTTTCTTTGTTTTTCTTTAATCATAATGCATGTTAAAATCTGGCGCTCTGCCCAAGGCGTTCAGATTCATTTGTAGGGCCACCCATTTTCATTTGCAATTTTAATCATCAATAAAGGACGTTTTGCACTCAAATTTTGTTCCCTGTCTTTCATTTTTTATTTTTGCACAAAAAATTAAAAATGGCAATGTTTCGTTTCTTTTTGCTCTAAAATAAGTTCTAAAATAAAGCATGAACCCGTTCGTGCAGACTTGATCCTCCGGATTTCATTGATAACGGTTCTGCTATGGCTATGTATGACTTTGACAAACCGATTTATCAAGCCGAAGAAGGGGATGAGAAAGGCTGTGAACTCCCTGAGGAACTGGTCAAATTATTAAAACAAGAGGAAAGGGTCATCTAGCCTCATCAAGAGACCATAGAGATCATCAATATTGGCACCAAGGATGTTAAGAAAGAGATCAAGATTGACGCCAGCTTGCAAGCAGATGTAAAGAAAGCTTTGACTGAAATGTTGTGTGAATATGTTGATATCTTCGCCTGGTCGTATCAGGACATGCCGGGATTGGATACCGATATTGTTGTGCACAGGCTGTCATTGAGAGAAGAATGCCCGCCAGTCAAGCAGAAACTTCGTCGGACTCGTCTCGATATGGCCATAAAAATCAAAGAAGAAGTTCAGAAGCAGTGGGATGCAGGGTTTCTTGCTGTGACCAATTATCCTCCCTGGGTTGCCAACATCGTGTCGGTACCAAAGAAGGACGGAAAGGTTAGAATGTGTGTGGATTATCGAGATCTTAACAGAGCGAGTCCGTAAGATGATTTCCCACTACCTCACATCGACGTGCTGGTTGATAATACAGCTCAGTTTTCAGTGTTCTCGTTTATGGACGGTTTCTCCGGGTACAACCAGATTAAGATGGCACCTAAGGATATGGAGAAGACCATGTTCATTATCCCATAGGGTACATACTGTTATAAAGTGATGCCTTTTGGGTTAAAAAACACAGGGGCAACGTATCAGCGGGCAATGGTAACATTATTTCACGACTTGATTCATAAAGAGATTGAATGTTATGTGGATGACATGATTGCCAAGTCGCGAACGGAGGAAGAAAATCTGATTAATTTGAAAAAGTTATTTGAAAGGTGGAGAAAATTCCGCTTGAGGTTGAATCCGAACAAGTGCACTTTCGGGGTACGTTCTGGAAAGCTGTTGGGTTTCATCGTAAGTGAAAAAGGAATTGAGGTTGATCCTGCCAAGGTTAAAGCAATACAAGAGATGCCTGATCCAAGAATAGAAAAAGAGGTTCGTGGTTTCTTAGGAAGATTGAACTACATTGCAAGGTTCATATCTCACCTAACAGCCACATGCGAACCAATATTTAAACTGCTAAGAAAAGATCAAACGGTCAGGTGGAATGACGATTGCCAAGTGGCATTCGATAAAATAAAAGAATACTTGCAGGAACCTCCAATTATCGTGCCTCCAGTTTCAGGGAGACCTTTGATAATGTATTTGACAGTGCTTGAAGGTTCTATGGGCTGTGTTCTCGGTCAACACGACGAGATAGGTAGGAAGGAGCATGCTATATACTACCTGAGCAAAAAGTTCAATGACTGCGAGTCCCGGTACTCAATGCTTGAAAAGACATATTGTGCACTTGCATGGGCTGCTAAGCGATTGAGACAGTATATGCTCAGACACACAACTTTGTTGATTTCCAAAATGGATCCTCTCAAGTACATTTTCGAGAAACCAACATTAACAGGCAGAGTTGCACGATGGCAAATGGTTTTGACAGAATATGATATCCAGTATAATTCTCAGAAATCCATCAAAGGAAGTATCTTGTCAGACTATCTTGCACAACAGCCGATTGATGATTACCAACCCATGAAATTTGATTTCCTTGATGAGGACATCATGTTTCTCAAAGCTAAAGATTGCGAGGAACCACTCCCGGAGGAGGGGCCAGACCCTGAGTCCAAATGGAGTTTGATGTTTGATGGGGCTGTCAACATGAATGGGTGCGGAGTTGGAGCAGTTCTTATCACGCCGAAAGGTGTTCACATGGCTTTCACTGCCCGAATAACCTTCAGATGCACCAACAATGAAGCAGAGTATGAAGCTTGTATAATGGGGATTGAGGAGGCGATCAATTTGCGAATTAAGACCCTCGATATTTTTGGTGATTCAGCTTTGGTAATTAATCAAGTGAAAAGGAGTTGGTACACACACCAGGCGCATCTGGTTCCGTATAGAGATTATACGAGGAGATTGTTGACGTTTTTCACAACAGTGAAGTTGTACCATATTCCTCGAGATGAGAATAAGTTTGTTGATGCCTTGGCCACATTGTCTTCTATGGTCAAAGTGCAAAGGTGGAATCATGTACCCAAGATTGAAGTGTCTCGTCTTGACAGACCTGCATTTGTGTTTGCTGTTGATGCAACGTCTGATGACAAGCCGTGGTTTCATGATATCAAGTGTTTCTTGAAAAGTCAAGAGTACCCGCCAGGGGCATCTACCAAAGATAAGAAGACTTTGAGAAGGTTATCTGGTAGCTTCTTCCTGAACCAAGATGACGTACTGTACAAACGAAATTTTGACATGGTTCTGCTCAGATGCGTGGATAGACACGAAGCAGACCTGTTAATACAGGAAGTGCATGAAGGCTCTTTCGGTACCCATGTCGGAGGACATGCAATGGCAAAGAAACTATTGAGGTCAGGGTATTATTGGTTGACAATGGAGACAGGTTATTGTAAGTACGCCTGTAAATGTCACAAGTGCCAGATTTATGCAGACAAAGTGCATGTGCCTCCAAATTCGTTGAGTGTCATGTCCTCTCCTTGGCCCTTTGCAATGTGGGGCATTGATATGATTGGGAAAATTGAGCCTACTGCTTCAAACGACCATCGTTTCATCTTGGTCGCCATTGATTATTTCACTAAATGGGTTGAAGCAACATCTTATGCCAACGTCACTAAGCAAGTGGTAGCTCGTTTCCTGAAACGGGATATCATTTGTCGCTACGGAGTGCCCGAGAGAATCATTACTGATAATGGTTCTAATCTGAATAACAAAATGATGGCTGAGTTGTGCCGGGACTTCAAAATTGAATATCACAATTCTTCTCCGTATCGCTCGAAGATGAATGGCGTTGTGGAGGCGGCTAACAAAAACATTAAGAAGATTGTGCAGAAAATGGTTGTCACATATAAAAATTGGCATGAGATGCTACCGTTCGCCTTGCATGGGTACCGAACGTCAGTACGCACGTCTATTGGGGCAACACCATTCTCACTTGTATACGGTATGGAGGCTGTGTTACCGGTTGAAGTTGAGATTCCATCCCTCAGAGTCATGATGGATGTCAAGTTAGACGAAGCTAAGTGGGTTCGTGCCAGATTTAATCAATTGAGCCTTATTGAAGAGAAACGACTGGCAGCCGTGTGTCATGGGCAGTTATACCAGCGGAGGATGAAACAGGCATTTGACCAAAAGGTGCGTCCTCGGGTTTACAAAGTTGGAGATATGGTACTCAAAAGGATCCTTCCTCCTAGTACAGATCACAGGGGCAAATGGAATCCCAACTATGAAGGTCCATTCGTGGTTAAAAAGGTCTTCTCGGGTGGAGCCTTATTACTTACAACCATGGATGGCGAAGATTTTTCATCCCCTGTCAACTCAGACGTAGTCAAAAAATACTTCGCATAAAGAGACCCGCTGGACAAAAAAAAAAGAGAAAGTCCAGGCAAAAAAAGGGCATCCCGACGAACCATAAAAACAGAACAAAAAAGGTTCGGGCAAAAATTAGGGATAATAAATAAAAAAAATTGTACACCTGGTGAGTTGAAAATCCGCAAGGACAACTCAGGCAAAAAAGGGTATCCCGGTGGATTGAAAACCCGAAAGGGCGGTCCACGCAAAAGAGGGATTTAAGCGAATGATTGCGGTCTGAGTTATCTGTACTTCATTACCGTTTCAACAACTGACATTCCAAAGGGTAGGAATCGGTCTGATCACTCCTCAGAAGGCAAGGTCGGAGAGTTTTGAAGACATACTGGCCATAGCAGAGAATTGAAACTCATCGAAAAGCCATTTTCACATTGCCATTAAGATAGTTTCTTTTCTCAGTTTTCAGCAATCTCCTCTTTCCAGGGTTTGCTTCCTGTTGTACTTGCAATTTCAGGCGTTTTCAATCAATAAATTGAATTTCAGTCAAAAGCTTCTTATTTTGTTTTACTGCTTTGTTTGCAAAAACGTCCGAATTTTTGATAAAACATTGCATTTGAAAACATTGTGGCTTTACAATAACATCTGCAGAAAAACATTTAAAATTACTTTGAATGTTAAGTAATCCTGGATGGTGGATTTAAACCACGCAATATTCCGGGGCATGTGTGTGTATTCTTTTGTTGCAGGTAATAGATCCAGATGATTTCAAGCACAAGAGTCATTCCTCCTAGACGAGTAATCACTTATTCCCATGCAGAATACCGGGGCAATCATGTTCAGGAAATGGTTCACATGTCACTCTTTTGTCACAATATTTACTGGTTGAGTCCATTCGTCAGCTGAAGGTCACTCACAACGATTTGATATTGACAAGTCAATTTCAACTGGATCGTGGTATCTTATTAAGTCAATTCTCTCATTCAGTACTTCCAACAGCTACAAGTTTTTCTGTGTCGATAACGGTTGCAAATTCCCCAGTAGAGTTGCTTCGCAGACCTCGCAGTAAATGTTCAAGACTCGGTGAGTGTCCAGGAGTTTGAAGATGCCCAATCTTCTGTAAAATCCTCTTGGGACGATTTCTTCAGGTCAGCCGCATAATCTAGGGCAAAAGCGAGTTTGTGATCTTCCCAAGCATAGGTAGTCTCGAAATCCCTCCGACAAGATGTGTTCCAGATCTATCATCTCCAATAGAGTGACTTCCCAGTTAATACGACTAGCTCAAGTCTCAGTATTTGTCTAAGAGTTTGAGGATGCTTGGTCTTCTGTAAAATACTCTTAAGGGGCATCTCCAGCACGAGACGCTTTGAAACAGTTCTCCCCAGCAGAGTTTATTGTAAACTCATTATCCCCAGTGGAGTCGCCAAGCGGAAGGTTTGCCTAGTAGGGGACATTGTGGCACTTATTTTAAGCTTGACAGCTTTGCTCCTCAACAGATTACAGTGGATTTTCTTTGTGTCTTCCCAGCAGATCTCTAAGGACTTTTTCCCAGTAAGTCGCGACGGAGCGTATTCTAGCCAGGATCTACGTATCCCCTACGGAGTAGTTCCGATCCCAAACAAGATTGTATCTCTGGTAGTTGTATCCCTACAGAGTTCAACATTGAATCTTGTCAGTAATGCTCCCCAGCTGAGTTGTTTTTTCTCCCCGCAAAAGTTTAGCAGGTCAACAGAATCTCCTTCTTAGCAGAGTGTTAGTACATTCTTCCCCAGCTAAGTCGGAAAGTTATCATTCCTCCAGCAGAGTTGCCATTATCAGAACTCATCCCCAAGCAGATGAAATAATTCTTGGCAGAATCATCATTCCCCTTTATATCTCAAAGTCCAATTTATTTTTGGAAAGCGTGACAATTCGAAGCAGACGGATTGTTCATTCATTCTCCAGCAGAGATATCATCCTTTCAGGAGTCTCTGAGGTCAAATCATTGATCATTGTTCCTCAGCAGAGTCAGCAGAGATGTCTGATATGAATGCAGAGCATAATCCAGTATTGGAATTTTGCAAAAGTCCACCCGCAGTGTGGCCAGTCAATAGTCAACTGATTTTATCCAAAAGACAAAGCTAAGTCCAACCGCAGATTGGCAAAAGTCCATCTTAGGGAGGCAAAGCATCTAAGTCCAACCGCAGATTGGCAAAAGTCCATCTAAGGGTGGCAAGTCAGCAAAGTCCAACCGTAGATTGGCAAAAGTCCATCTTAGGGTGGCAAAGCATCAAAGTCCAACCGCAGATTGGCAAAAGTCCATCTTAGGGTGGCAAAGCAAGGGAAAGTCCACTCGCAGTGTGGCAAGCCAGTAGTCATCTGGCATCATTCCAAAAGACGTTCTTAAAGTCCACCCGCAGTGTGGCAGGCCAGTAGTCGTCTGGCATCGTTTAAAAGACATTGTTAAAGTCCACTCGCAGTGTGGCAAGCCAGTAGTCGTCTGGTGTCGTTCCAAAAGACATTGTTAAAGTCCACCCGCAGTGTGGCAAGCCAGTAGTCGTCTGGCGTCATTCTAAAAGACGTTGTTAAAGTCCACCCGCAGTGTGGCAAGCCAGTAGTCGTCTGGCGTCGTGCTAAAAGACATTCTTAAAGTCCACCCGCAGTGTGGCAAGCCAGTAGTCATCTGGCGTCGTTCAAAAGACATCTCTTCAGTGCTATTCTTCCCATCAGAGTTTTTATCCAAGCAGAGTTCATTTGGTTGGGTTTATATCCCTTTTCTTCTTCTCCACAGAGTGCAAATTTTCTGGTTATTTTCGGTATTCAATCCCTCCATACCTTGAAAGTCTGACAGCAATCGCTATCATCCATTCAGGTCTACAGTGATTGAATAGGGGCAGCTGTAATACCCCTAAATTTTCCCTCTCATTTTTCATATCATTTAGCATATGCTTTCATTTCATTGCACTGCATTCAAGCATAGAAACATAAAGCATTGCATTGCATCTTGCATAAGGACATGTGGTCAGCTGTTTTCAAAGGTATTGATCATCCAAAGCAAGAGAACAAGAGCCAAGGGTATTCAAACAAGTCTCAAGGGTCTCTTACATCATATATCATCCCAATTGATCCCACAAGTCATTGGAAGATGGGAATTCATTAAGAAGATTGAACAGTGCATTATCTCCTATCAAACAGTCCAAATTAGGGTTTGTGGTCCAAGCACTCTCCTGATGAAATTTTGATTCAAACTTGATCTCAATGTTTTCTACATGATGTCAAGTATTTAAGGATGGAAGATTTCCCATTGGTTCCTTTCAGAATAGGTTCAAGTGGCCAGTTGCTTGAGAATCAAGAAATTGGGGAAAAAGTCAATTGTGCATTGAAAAAAGTCAACTCCTGACTTTTTAAGGTCAAATTCATGAAATTCAAGTTACATATGGTCAATGGACAAGATTTGATCAAGAAATGATGGAGGAATCATGAAAAATCAAGAAATGTACAAAGTTTCCTTTTTTGGAAATTTAGGGTTTCCAAAAATGGCAAGTTTGGACCATTTTGCACCACACTTTGAGGCTTTCTTTCTCCATGATAAAAGCTCCAAAATTCAGGCCCAAGTTGATCCAATTAAAGTTCACATTCTAAGCTTCAAATCCATATAAAGAACCCTTCCATTGGATCAAAATTGAGGGAGTTATGATCAATCAAAGTTTGGTAGAATCAAGGCAAAAACCAAGTCATGGCAAGGCAAGCCCAGGCCCATAGGCCATAATTTCATCAAACACATGGTGGGAAAATTTTCAAACTACTTTTCTCAATGATGGAGGTTCCAAATGAAAAACTGTTGAACATCAAAGTTGTTCATCTCAATGTCCTCTTCAACTTTGATGTTGGACATTTTTCCATTTGAGCAAGTTATGATGGAGTTATAGGGGTCCAAAGTTGATGGTTTCATGGTGAAATTCATAAGACATGATGCCATGCCAGCCCACCAGGTCACGCGCCCATGAGATCAATTTTGAACCTTGATGTTTGGAGTTGTTTTTGATCATCTTGCAAGCTCTATTCAATCCAATTTCCAACACCAATCTTGTTCTATGTCATGTCCTCAATCCATTGCATCCTAAACCATGTCATTCCATCCACTAACATGAGAGAATTCCATCCATGAACTTCCATACTTTCATACTGCCAAGAATGTTGTAACATAGCAATGTACTTCACACCAGCCACGTATACATTCCTACATCATCCACTCTTTACCATTTTAAAACCAACATAGTCTTATACACATGACACTACATACAACTCCATACATCAAAGAGGAAAGGTGGGAAACTTGCTCTACAAGTTTCTGCAGCAACATAACATCACACGACTCTCTCTCATTTTCAAATTGTTTCTCACCCTCACCATAGCATCATGAACTATCCACACCATATCCTAACCTCACTAACTCGGCCATAACTAACTTAACTCAGTTAGTTAGGTTGAACTCAGTTAACCCTTCCCAAACTCACTTAACTAACTCAATTAACCACCATAGTTAAATCCTAACCTCAAGTATATAAACTCACTACAATAGAAACACACTTCATTTTTTCACCCTCACTTCACTTTTCTTTTTTCTCACAGATTTTTCATCTCAAATTCTCTCTGCTCTCTCTCTCTCTGATCTGACACGATTCAATCATCTTCATCAGTGTGAATTTCTGATCAAGAACTATCAAGAACAAGTGTGAAATCCTCAAGTGCAGTTTCAGTTCTTTCCTCATTCTCAAGATCAAATAGCATTTATTTTGCTCAAAATTGAAGTTCTAGAAGTTCAAGATTTCACAAGATTCTCTGGTTTTCTTACAACTCAATCTTCTCCAAATTTTAGGTTCTAATTCCCTCAACCTTATTGCTTTGAATTCATGTGATTTGAGCTTGTTTTTCTGGTGTTTCGAAGCTTACTAGAAGCAGTGTGAGTTCTGGCTAGTGATAGGCACTCTAGGTGCTTAGAATCATTTTCTAGGGCAAGATGTTTTGGTTCGGTTTGCTGTGTATATGCATGATTTGTGGAAACTAAATATGGATTCGTGATCTCCTCAACTTCCTCTTCATTTTGATGTACGGTTCGTGTATTTCTGGAACATGTGAAATTTGCAGGTGGCGGAGAATGGTCGGAGAAGACGACCGGAGGTCCTTCTCCGCCCGGTGAGGTGGGCGTTAGGGTTTTAGGCCAGGTTTAAAACGTGACCGTCTGATCATTTTCATCCAACGGCTTAAACCTTGCCAACACATTAAAATAACATGTGACTTGCGCGTGCTTCATTTTTGAGTTCTGATGCTTCCACGTGTGCGTGTGTATGTTTGCTAGCATGTGCATCTTATCTGGACCATTCATCTTGCATACTTCTTTGATGATGTGATTTTGATTCAATCGTATGGCTATCTGTGAGTCAACATTTGACTGAAGGTGCATCATATGTTTGTACACACACGCGCACATTTGGACTTGGATTCAGATTACTTTTCACACACCCTGAATTTGGGCCCAATCATTTTGAACGTACCTTTTACTTTTTCTGCACCCCACTCCATTTTTTTTGTATTTTTATTTTTCTTTCATATATAGTTTTCATTTCACTTCATTAAAAATACTAAAACGCATTGTAAAATTATAAATAAATTCATGTGACATATTTACACATTTATTTAATTTTTTAAAATTTTTAATTCTAGTTTTATAAACTTTTGAGCATATTTCCATATTTTCTTTTCAATTTCTTTTTGAATGAGGTTCTTCATTGATACTCAAACTTGTACATTTTATTTCTCTCATTTCACACACTTTTTTTCATCCATTATTTTTGCATTGGTTAGATAGCACATTAAAGTCTATGAAACAATTTTCTTTTGATTTTTAAAGTCATTTTATCATGTGTTTAGGAGTTCTTTTGTGAGAATTTTTGTGGTGTGTTTCAATGTGTTTTCATAAGGCCTTTTGAGGCACTTTTCTTTTGGGTTTTGCCATGAGTTTTTTATACACGTTTTTGCTTCTGACTTGGATTGTTTAGGACCCTTTTTTACAATTTTATCATGTGCTTTGATATTTGTTTGATGCCTTGCATTTGAAGTTACATGTATGCATTTTCTTCTACTTCATTCTCATATGATTTTGATGAGGCACTTGTGCCACCTTTTGTGCTCATTTGTATGATATTATAGCTCATTTGTATGATATTATAGGTCATCTTAAACCATGATTATAGGTCATTTGCTTTCATTTCTTGCCACTTAAATATGCTTGTTTCAATTTGTTCCATTACATGAACTTGATTGAATTAAACTTGCATCCTATCTCTTCTTAAGCTCTACATGTTTTAAGTGTGCATTTTTGTATGCCATTTCATATATTACATTTGCATCTCATCAATGGTATGCCACTGCCCATATGCATTCATTAATCATTTCACATGTTATACACTTTTGGTATGTCACTTTGTGCATCTAATTGGAAATTGTTTCTTTCTTTCTTATCTCTTCTTCATCTTACTTCCTCTATTTGTATCATTGCATCCATGATTTGTATGATGATTCATATGCATTGTGAGACATTTATAAATGGTATATGGTTCTGACCTTGATATTTTGTGAAGCATTATTGCATGTTCACTTTGCATTTCCACTCATTCTTCATCTATTCCTTTCATGTTGCACTTCTTTGATGTTTAGGACATTTGATTGTGCAAAGTTTATTCATGTTTAATATCTTAACATTAGAGAATATCCTTAGAGCATAGGTTCTGACCTTGAATGATTTTCAACTCTTAGGATCTTTATCCATTGATTCTTATTTTGTTTGATCATTATTTGGTATTCTTTCCTTATTTCACTACTTGTAAATAGTTTTTGAACTAACCTTTTCATGTAGGTGTTAATGGTAAGTAAGTCTATGGATATGCTTCCACATACACTTCTTTCTTTCATTTTCTCTTATCTCCTTTAATCATTCAACTTGTGATCATGATAAGCATTTATATGCTTTCCTTGAATAACTTCTTTCTTCTCCCTTTTGAGTTACAACTCATCTTCTACTTTAGAAGTGAGTTGTTTAATTCATTTTTCTTCTCCTTTCTCTTAGGATTAGGTTTCTTAAACCACATTAACCATAGGAACATCCATGTATGATAATTTTAGGGTTTGAGTCTTAGTCTCCCTCATTAGATTTCACTTTTCTCAACCTTTGAGTCTCTTCTTCTCACCTTAAAACAAAATAAAAAACACTTAATAAAAGGCATAACATGCGTTGTATTTGAGCCTTTCATATGGGAATAAGGAGGTGATGGGTCTTCTCTCATTTTCTTAGAATGTTTAGTGTACGTCCCGTCTTGGGTCGATATGCGAGACATTCGATCCTACGTGAATGACTTAAATACAATGTGTGTTACAAAACACAAAAATAATAAAAACACTTCTTTTCTAAAAGACAAAAATAAACAATTCTCTTCTCATCTCCTTCATTCTATTCCTTAAGGACTCGTCATGTCCGTTCTACTGCAAACAGGTAACGCCTAAGTCTCCCTACAGCGAGCTGCAACACCTAACTGCTGGAACGCGCACTCTGACGCTTCCACTAAAAAACACAAACAACTTTCCCTTAGGTGAGGGGAACTACGTCGCTCTAATTCTCATGTTCCCGATGAGATACGTAGGCAGTGGGGTAGGGCCCATTCGAGCACTTTTTTTATTTTCCCTACATTTGCTTCTTGTTCTCTCTCCTTTCTTTTTTTCCCCCTTCCTTTCTACCTTTATTTTCTAGTTCTCTAGCATTGGAGCTCCAGTTAACGATACCCTTTGATCGAGACAAGCAAGCGTGGATCCCATCGGGTACGATGGATGCGTGGGGGTGCTAATACCTTCCTCTCGCGTAACCGACTCCCGAACCCAGTTCTCTTGGTCGCAAGACCATGCTTTTTCCTTCCCTTCAGGTTTATGCAGTGTTTCCTTTCCCTCTCTTGGGATAAATACACATTGTTGGAGACTCTGTTTCCGCGCCACTTTCGCGTTTGTACTTGGATGAAAATCCCGGGAGCGACAGGGAGCACGTGTAGAAGCACGCTCGTATAGGTCATAATGGCCCTAGACTAGCCATCATTGCCTAGTTACTGCAGCACAGGGCTCAAGGCACACGTGGCGCCCCATCATTTTAGTTCCTCTTAACCGTTGGTCTCCCCGTACGCCGGGCAAGCCAAACGCTGTTGCGAGCCTTACAAACACTAGGGCCCACGGGCACCATGAGACAACTCCCTCCGTCACCAAACGACGACTCCGTTACAGTTCCCCAGAAGAACGGGCCATCCTTAAATCATCACTCCCATACTCGGGAGCAACGACTTAGGGGCTCCTGTTCTGGACTGGACCATTGGCTAGGCATGGCCCAATCCACTTCTGATCCCATAACGGCCCAATTGCATAAGTCTAATCCATGAAAGGCAAAACTTACCTTTATGCCCTCCAAACGGGCACCCTTGGACGAATGAACCCCAAGGACATTTGCTCATCCCCGGTACTTCTGCCCATCATGCACGGCTCTATTAGTCCCAGGACAGTCATGGGCATGTGCCCGGAACTACGCCTTTGCCCGACGTAACGGCTAGTTTTGGGCACCCTGCCCGACATAACGGCTAGTTTTGGGCAGTTACCTATTATTTGGGAAACGGTTATTTCGCCCTGAATATAGGGACCGTTGGCCACGCGTTAGGGGCATTATATAAATCCTCTCTCTTAAGAGAGTCAGGTATCCAATAATCATCCTAAGAACATACTTTGTACTTGCCCTTTTATTTGACATTTTCTTACTTGAGCGTCGGAGTGCCTTGCAGGTACACCCCTCCACTCCTACGAGCAACATCATCTGCCCTACGCGAAGGCCACAATGATCCAGTCTGATCACCTCCGGTCAATAACAAACAACAAGGAGGAGATGGGGTCCCCTTGCCTAATACATTTTTTAACCTGCAATACCTCAGAGTACTCTTCATTGATATTAAATCTATAACTGACTGTAGTGGTGATTGTCATGATCCACCCAATAAATTTCTTAGGTAAACCAATCTCTTGTAAAATGCATTCAAGAGCTTTCTAATCCACCATGTCATAAGCTTTTTGCAAGTCAAGCTGCATCATACATCTGAGGGTCCCACCCTTCCTAAAATAGCCCTTCATCAGCTTAAAAGTAAGTAAAATATGATTATGGATTACTTGACCAGGCACAAAAGCAGTCTGGCTTTGATGGATGATAGCCTACAAAATCTTGCCCAGCCTATTAGTCAGAATTTTGGAAATGATCTTATAAAAAGTAGTGCAACCACCTATAGGCCTATAATCTTTGACAGTCTTAGCATTTTGATTTGTAGGTATAAGAGTAACAATTGTAATATTAAAGACTTTATACATGTTAACTTTCTCAAAGAACTCTTGTATGACATCAACAACAACCTTCTAAATAATGTGCCAGCTAGCTTTGAAAAACTTAGCTCCATAGCCATCGATGCCATGAGCTTTCATATAACTAATACCCTGTAAAGCTTTCATAATTTCCTCTTCAGTAACTTTAGCAGTCAGGTACTCTCCTGGCTAATTATTAGTTTTGATTATTATTGATTTTATTATCATTATTATTATTATCAATGTCATTTTTATTGTTATTAATATTTATTATTTATTGATTTAATTGATTTAGTTTTAAATTGTTAAAAGAGAAATTTTTGATTTAATTATCATGTGGGTTTTTCACACATGCATTGCAATTTCGGAGTTAAAAATTCAATTTTACTTCAGAAATTGTTTAAATGCATAAAGTTTTGTTGACCCACCTCAGATAAAGTTGATTCCTACATGAATCTCTTTACGATTGCTTAACATAGCGTTGAATTCTTTAATTTGTTTTTTATATTTATCTTTAAAAATTGTCTTTTAAAAGCATTGGTTTTTCACAGATGCGTTGCAGTTTTGGAATTAAAATACAATTTAATTTCAGAAACTACTCGAACACATAGAGTTTTGTTGACCAACCTCAGATAGAGTTGATTCCTACATGAGTTGCTTTATGATTGCTTAACATAACGCTAAATTTTAATAGTTTAAAACTCTGATTTATTTCCAATCTCTTGTCTTTCCTTGATGTATTTTTACATTGATTTCATTGTTGTTTGCTTTTGATGTTTACAGTTATTTATTTAAGCTTGCATTATTAATTATTGTATTGTATATCCCTATTTGACAAATTGTATCCCCATTCTCAGAAGTATGGAATAATTTTACCTCTTTCCTTTAATGTTTTATTATTTTAGTTGATTGTTAATTCAAAGATTAAAATCAATAACTTTCAGAAAAGAACAAAAACAAACACTCGTTCCAACGTCGAGTCTTTTTCCCAAATCAAATCCAAATTAAATGCAAAGTCAATTGATCCAACGTCAAGTTTTGATGCAAAAAATTTTGTAATAAAATTGAAATACAAAACTGAGAGAGACACATCTCTTTATACCCCTTAATAGTCGAGTGTTTGGAGCATACCAAATTCCAAAAGACTATTAGTCTTTCAAGTCAAAAACCCATTCACTAAGTTTAGAATAAAGGGACAAGGGGAACACATCCATGTGAATCCCGAGTGCACACCTCTGCTTAAATTTTTACTCACCTTCCACAAAGATCTTCTTAACCCATCAAACTTATTGTCCACCCTTGTGAGACTTTGAAAACATTTTTACAAACGAGCATGCTTTATCCATATTGATGTGAAACAAACAAAGACTTCCGTCTCCAAGAGTGAGCAGCAAGTAAAGGTTTAATCACTTGATATGTCTAAAGGATCACTCCTTAAAAGCAACTAGCCCAGTAGTTCTTAGTAGAACTACGTAGACTTGAGTTTTTCATAGCACTTGAAGATACGTAGGAGCAGGATTTTGAAATCTTGTCAGGCACACCTTTAATAAAAACGTCTATCCCTTTAATAAAAATCATCCATTTATATAAAAAAATGTTCTTTCTTTCTCTTTTCTCACTCGATAAGTAGAAGATCGTTAACTAATATCACGCTAACACTCTAACACGAAACTAACTAAATGGGTCCCATCGAGTACAATAGATATAAGGGGTGCTAATACCTTCCCTTTACATAACCGACTCTCGAACCCGATTTGGTTGTGATTACCATTTCTTTTTTTTTTTGTGGATTTTATCGATATTTTTCCTTTCCCTCTTTGGGAGTAAATAAAGTTTGGTGGCGACTCTGTTTTGTTCATATTTCGAGCGTTCTTTACGCCTAGGTATTTTTCGCGTCGCGGCAATAACCATCACTCGTAAGAGTGAAATGCCTCAACAACCGATGCTTCTTTTTTTTTGCAGGTTTGTAATACCCCGAGCTATCATAAATGACCAAGGCACCCATTTCTATAATCGCACCATGGAAGCTTTGCTACAAAAGTATAATGTTGTGCATAGGGTCTCTACTGCATATCACCCCCAAACTAATGGGCAAGCTGAGATCTCAAATAGGAAAATTAAACAGATTTTGGAAAAGATGGTGCAGCCAAATAAAAAAGACTGGAGTCTTCGTCTAGAAGAGGCACTTTGGGCTTAAAGAAAAACTTGCAAAACACCAAGAGGAATGTCTCCCTATCGACTTTTGTTTGGTAAGGCATGTCACCTCCCTGTAGAAACTGAGCAGCGTGCTTATTAAGATGTCAAAAGTTGTAAGTTGGAAATGCAAAAAACATGTATGTAAAGAAAACTCCAATTACAACAGCTTGAAGAGCTTAGGCTAGAAGCTTGAAAACTATAGATTTTATAAATAGAAACCTAAACACTTCCATGATAAGATAATTTCTAGGAAGGAATTCTCTGTTGGCCAGAAAGTTTTACTATTTAACTCCCACCAAAAAGTTTTGGCTGGGAAACTTCGATCCAAGTGGATTGACCCTTTTGTTGTTACTAATGTTTTCTCTTAAGGTGCAGTAGAAATAAAGAGTGTAGGTACTGACAAAGTTTTCAAAGTCAATGAGCAGTGTTTGAAGCTATTCCATGAAAGTTCAGTGCTTGACGATGCAACCATAGAAGAGTTTTCCTTGAAAAATCCCACTTACATTGCAGTTTGATCAGGGAGTCTTTCTTCCTTTCTCTCATCCATATTTTATACTTATGTTCTTTCATTTAGGACAATGTGTGTCTTAAGTGTGAGAGAGAGAATCATTTACATGTGTGTTTTCTTATCTGTCATTTACTTGTTTTCTAAACTAAAAAATTAAAAATTAAAAAAAAAAAGTTAAAGTAAAAAAATGCACGCATTTTCTTTGGTTTTTGGGTTGCAAATGTGAGTATTTTCTTTGTTCTCTTGACTAAAGACTCGTGGTGTGATGTGGGTGATTTGTTTTGCATTCTTAGTATGATAAGTAGGACTAATTTCTGAATTGTGCATCATTTGTAGTTAATCAATTTCCTTTGTGAGATTTTGAGCCTAATAATGGATAACATTTAAAAAAATAATCTATTTCTTTCTTGTGTGATTTCACTCATGTCTGTTAGTTTCTAGAACTTAATCTGACTCTTTTCGAAACTGTTTGTTTACATGTACACACTGATATGATAAAGGCAAGTTGTTTTTGTTTTATTTTTAGCTACTTAGCCAAAAAGTCAACCTTAAAAGTACCATCCCTTATTTGAAACCCTCTTGATATCTCATTATTTGTTTTTAAACTCATTACAAGCCTAAAAGTGAAAAACAATATTATTACCCTATTTAAAGGGTTGAAAGAGTCTTGTTTAGAGTTGTGTGTGGTTGAATTAATATAGCTGTGTTATTTCAAAAGTTGGCAGAAAAGAAAAAAATAGAAAGAATAGATCGAAAAAGAAATAGAGAAAATGATTCCAAAATTTTTATTTGAAAAGTGAAGGAAATTTTAGTTCAACTCCCACAATTTCTTTCAATTTTCTTTTGTCCCTTTAAATTTTAGTCTAGTACCCTTTAGGATTTATCCTACCCTTACCTTGGCCCCGTTACAACCTGAATAAAGCCCTTTTGATCTTTGTGTGCATGTATTTATAGTGTGGATGTTAGAGTCTTTTAAGCTTATGGTAGTGTTAATTTTCATGATGTGCTTTAAGTGTAAACAACTAACCTAAACATTTGAGAGTTGAGAGAATTTTATCCTGTGAGGATCTTGCTGCTTATGATGTACTCTTTGGCAAACTGTCTTCTTACTTAATTTGATTGTCATAAAAGTTACTCACTAACATCATATTACTTGAAGTTTAGAATGAGAATTTTACTTACCCCTTTGTGATCCCGAAAGTATTTGAAATTGCATGCTCTGTTTTATTCTTGTTTTTCTTGTTTTTACTCTATTTTAAATTTTGACTTTAGAGTTTTTCTTGTAGTGCAAAAGTTTAAGTGTGGGATAACTTGATCAGTGCATTTTAATACACCATATTTTACTTTGTGCTAGGGGATTTTTATGACTTGTTGCTTTTATTTTACTGTTTTTTTAGTGTGTTTCCTAAGTTGAGTTTATTTATGCTTTTATTTTAATTATGTTATTTATTTTATGAATAAGTAGTAATTTGACACCTTCTCGTTGTGTAGGTAATAACTTGAGCTACAGGATGTCGTTTGACGCATTCTAATATGAGTTGGAAAGCCGAGGGAATAAGTTACAGGTTTTGTGTTGAAGTCATAAACAAATTTGGAGTGAAGAAGAGTCAAAATACTTTGTTTTTGTCCCAGACTTTATAAAATATTTAGTTTAAGGCCAATTTTTATGTTTTCCGGGTCGGTTGCTATTAAAGCCCGATTTCTCTTTTATTATTTAAACAAATTTCGCAGTCTTATGGAATTCATTCAGTTTTCACGAAATAGAAAATAGAGCTTACAAATTCCATGGAGAACTAATCACAAAGGTTGATCTGCTGTATTTGGATTCCACAAATTTAAGGTTTTTATAATTTTTAATTCAATTTTGATTTCTTTTCAATTCTGCCTATGAATTTGATTGCTTTCGTTTGCTTAATTCGAATGTTGCTTATAGGATATAATTGATTAAATTCGGTTGCGTTCATGATCCTTATCTTTAACCGTGTTTTACGTAGCTTTTTCGTTAATTTGCGTGATCTTTAAACATTTTCTTAATTCGGAAAATAGGATCATAAACCATATAGTATCAATTTCTCTTGTTTAATCGATATTGTAATCGAATAGGATCGAATCTGCTTAGAGAATTGGAATTATAAGAATCGATGATAAGTCAGAAACTATACCATTAGATTAACTTGTTCACCATATTTGTTCACCATAATCAAGAGCCATTACGATACGACTCGAGTGTCGCTTCCGTTTTTGATAACTCGTTTTGACCCGTGTGCAACAACGAATCACGATGGGAACAACAACCTCCCTTATATCAGGATCGCTACCATCCTCTACAGGATCCACACTAGAACTAGGGTTATCACTTAGTACATTTGGGTCATGGACAAGATGATTAACCTTTGAAGGGTTGCCATAAAAAATCTTTAAAAGTTATGGGTGGTCAACCTCACACAACAACAAATAATCTCTATTGTCAGATCCATTCAATACATTCACATAAACATTCCCCAGATTGGCCATTACATAGAAAGGGAAAGGTATTATATATGGGTAAAGAGACAAAATAATGAGAAGATCAAAGGTCGTCGAAGTTCGCAAAAGAAACGAGGTTACAAGATAGCAGCATAATTCAAGGGGCAAGGTAAACAAAATTTTCTTTTGAAAACCAAACTGTCATTATATAGAAGAGCGAGCCAAACTAATCGACGGTCCAAATTTCAGGATGGTTGGTAGATAAAAAGAAATAGTCAGATCCTTGCATTTGAAACACAACATTACTTCAGCGCACTTAAACATCCTAGTAAAAACATAACACCATAACTTGCAGAACGGGAGGCCACATTTGTGAGAACGTGTGAAGCAACGCGGTGATAGTACCGATATTTAATTCAATTGGCTCCCACTCCCTTTGCAACTAGAACCATAGTTTTCCATAGATACAAATGGCCAATCTAACGTTTTACGACTGGAATAAGTCCAAAAGATTTCCCACTCGACACTTCATGACAAGTCTGGGGGCAACTGTTTTGGGTCGGCAAAAGACCAAATAAGGAAGACCCATTAATTATCCAAAGAAAGTCGAATAAATATTTAATATAGAAGTATATATTTTCTCACGTGTATATGATTCAAGGTACAAATACTTTTCATACTTCACTATACCCCTTTTAGACTCATTCACTGACTTGGGCTTTAGAGTGTTAATCTTGCAGGTCCTCCCTCGTGTTCCACAGCACCAGAAGCTCGCAACACCACATTAAGAGTACAATATCATAATCCAAGCATAATGATGAGAAGAGGTCGAAAGTGCTGAAATAATGAGGAAAGCTCAAAGGACACGGTGCCTCAAAGCTACGAACCCTAAATCAACAAAATGATGAAAAGATCAAAGATAGTCGGTGTTCGTAAGAGAAACGAGGTTACAAGATAGCAACAAAATTCAAGGGGCAAGTTAAATTAAAAGTTCTTTTAAAAACTAAATTTTCATTATATAAGAGAACGAGCCAGACCAATCGACTGTCCAAGTTGCAGGATGATGTGTAGATAAAAAGCAACGGTCAGATCCTTGCGTTGACAACACAACATTACTTGCGTGAACTCAAAATCCTATTTAAAACATCACACCATAACTTGCAAAATGGGAGGCCACGTGTATGGGAACGTGTGAAGCAACGCGACATCAGTACCGACATTTAATGCACTTATCTCTCACTCCCTTTGCGACCGGATCTAGAATTTTCCACAGCTACAGAAGGCTGGTCTAAAGCTTTGCAGACAATGTAACACCCCAAATTCGATTAAATTATTTAATTAAATTATTTGGATTTATTGTATTTAATTATTTGATGTTGGAGTGTAATTAAATAATTTATATGATCTTATGTGTTGATGGGGTGTAGTGGAATTATGAGGGTGTGGTGAGAAAACAGAATAAATTGGATAATAATTAGAATAATCAGAATTTTAATTATTATTATTATTAATAAAATAAGAAAAATTGGAGAAAATAGGAGTTGGTAGAGAAATAAGGGGCAATGAGGGGATTTAGAGAATACATTGGGGGTAATAAGGGAAAAGCCTAAATGAGATGATCAACCATATTTTTATAAACAGAGGGATGTGGGAATTGGGAATGTTTACAGTACATGAAAACAAAAGCTAAAGAAAAAGGGAGAAGCACAAAGCTAGGCTTTCAGAGAAGGATTCCTTAGAAGGTGTTGCTGTTTTGCTAGAAATCTAACGTAAGGGGGGAGGGCTATCAATTTAGGTGTATTGTATGATGGGGGTAGAGATGAGAAGTCCTTACTCTCATTAGGGCTCTAGGTTTTCTTTTGAAGAATTGTTGTGTGATGAAATTATGGAAATTTGTTGGTTGATCTCGTGTTTATATGTGTTGCTATGACTAGACCTATAGTTGAGTAAACATAAATATGTGTGTATGAGGTTCTGCCATTGATGAAGGTGTGAAAGCTTGAGTTTTATTCATGATAATGATGAAGTTTACAGTTGAATTTGATGAAGAATTATTATGGACAGTGATGAAATAAGTGTTGTATATGTAGATGATTATGATAACATGATTCACTATTAATTTCGTGTTTGGAATAATTGATTTTTGGAAAAATTAGTCGTAGTCATGTATGAAGGATTAGGGATAAAAGGGATGATGAACTTATGATGCAAACTGGGTTTTCTTTGATAAAATTGTAATGACAATCGATTGTCACCATATGACAATCTATTGCACTAGTTCAAATTTCGAAGAAAAAAAAATAAACAGTATAATTGATTGTACCATTGTTTCAATCGATTGTATGGCCTAGAAATAAGAGTTTTGAGAAGTCAGTAGCAAAATCCTTTGGATGACAATCGATTGTCTTAGGCTGAATTAGAAAATGTTGTTTTTGATTTTGTTGTATTGTCCGATGATTTTGGCTGTAACTTTCGTTCTGTAAGTCCAAATGTGACGTCGTTCAAAGTGTTGGAAAGCTAACGCTCAGAGATACCTCATGGTACTAATTGTTGAATTGTTTGAATTATAATATTGTGTCTACTATGGCAATGTTTATGCTAACTTGTATGATCGGTTAGCAAATCGTTAGGTTTATATAATGATGTGTTGTTGTTTTAGTGAAGTAACATGAATGAATGCTTATGAACTATAATTGTTCAGTTATTGTTCTATGTTGTGGTTTATTGATGTCGTAACATTGAGTGATTTTTGTGTAGGATGAATGATGTTATGTATAAATGTTGAGATATGCATGGTGATTCTTTTGGTGAACCTTTTGGTGATAATGCATGTTGTTGAGAGTCATGCATCATGGTATACAAACTTCGGTCCAGTTTTGGTGTGCTATGGTCTTGTGGTATGGATCGGGAGTGATTAGCTAGTTCTATTGAAGAATTAGTAAAGTAGTGGCTATGGTGATGGTAATGAACTTTGGTGTGCTCTGGTCTTATGGTGGAGATCGGGAACAAGTAGCCAGTTTCATGTGGGGGCTGGTGAAGGGTTACCTATGGTGATGGTAACTATTTGGTGTGCTCTGGTCCTATGGTGGGAATCGGGAGCGAGATAAACCTGAGTGTTCATGATGGTACCGCATGCATAATGAGTCAGTTGTGAAGTACATTTGCATACATGATTGCATATGTAGTTGATTGTTCATGATGTTATTGATTGGTTGTGAATTTGTACATGTGGTTATGAATGGGTGTGAGACTATGTTATTGATTGTGTAATGAATGTGTGCTTGTTGTATATTCTCTACCTTAGCATTCTTTACACTATTTACATTGACATGTTATTTCTCACCCCTTTGCTTTCATGTTGTCTACCATGGACATCTTGTAGATACTCAGAAGTAGAGTTTGCCGCTGTAAGTGGAAGTTAGCTCCTGGAGTTACTTCGTTCAATTTCATCATTGTTTAGAAGTCTTTCTCTGATCCTGTAACATCGGGGTTGGGAATGTTTGTTTGTTTACTATATTTTGTTGGAGCTTAATTGCTTTATTCAGTTTATGTTGAAGTTGTTGAGAGTTAAACATGATAACTCAATATTTTGATAGCAATTTATATAATTTTGAAGTTGAGACTAAATGTCTAAGTTATGTTGTTTTATTTAATTGAAATAAGATCAATATCAACGCAATGATACCCTAAGTGAAAGCGAGCGTGCGATGATAAGTATTGTATAACGTTGATATTTTCGTTGCATGTTTGTTGAATGTTTGATTTATTAAAGGATTTATCATTGGTGACACCTTATATTGTCTTGTAAAGCTTAATATATAAGTTTTGGGGTTTGGGGTGCTATATACTGGTATCAGAACAGGTTTTGTCATGATGATTGTTCCCTGGTACACGACATGTGTGTGAAACACTACAAATACTCATTTGTTTTTCTAACCGCTTGTATGTAGGAGCAGGATCAAAACAAGTGAGGAATACTTTTGCTTCTCTGAGGTGTTTTAGGTGTAGAGAGTTGGTTTGTCATGCCGTTGTTTGCAATAGTGCTGGTTTTTGGACAACACGGTGTCATTTCCAGAGTTTGAAGCAAGTGATTAGTTGTTTTTGTTTGCTAAGCAAGTGGATGAGCTTATGAAGTATGAGGCTGGAGTGTTTATGATTTTAACTTCCATGAAGGTTGAAAGTAAAGCTGTGGTTTGTGAGTTACTAGTGGTGTGTGATTTTCCAAAAGTGTTTCTAGATGATATCAGTAATTTGCCATCGGAGCGCGAAGTTGAGTTTACCATAGACACAGTATCTGGTACTAGTCCAGTGTCAATGGCTCCTTAGAGAATGTATGCTTTAGAGTTGAGTGAACTGACGAAGCAACTAGAAGATCTGCTTGAGAAGAAATTTATCTGTTAGAGTGTTTCGCCGTGGGGTGTGCTGGTGTTACTCGTAAAGAAGAAAAATGGTAGTATGAGGTTGTGAGTGGATTATTGACATCTAAATAAAGTGATGATCAAGAACAAGTATCAACTTTCGAGGATTGATGATTTGATGGATTATTTGGTATGTGCTTGTGTGTTTAGCAAGATTGATCTGTGTTCGGGTTACCATTAGATTTGAACGAAGCCAAAAGATATTCCCAAGACTGCTTTCACAATGAGGTATGGTCATTACGAGTATTCAGTAATGTTATTTGGTGTGTCTAATGCGCACGGAGTGTTCATGGACTACATGAATAGAATATTTCATTCGTACTTAGATCATTTTGTGGTTGTGTTCATCGGCGACATCTAGATATATTTGAAGTCTGATGAAGAGCATGTGAAACATCTGAGGTTTGTATTTTAGACTTTCAAAGAGAAGCTATTGTAAGCAAAGTTTTCCAAGTGCAAGTTCTGGTTGTGTGAAGTGAGTTTCCTTGGTCATGTGATTTCTAGTGGTGGTATAGATATGGATCCATTGAAGATAGATGTTGTGTTACAATGGGAGACTCTGAAGTCTATTATGGATATTAGAAGTTTTCTTGGGTTGGCTGGTTACTACAGGAAGTTCATTGAAGGTTTTTCAAGATTAGTGTTGCCTTTGACTCAATTGACTTGAAAGGGCCAAGCCTATGTTTGGGATGTGCATTGAGAAGAGAGTTTCCAAGAGCTCAAAAATAAGTTGACATCTTCTCCAGTTTTGATTTTGTCGAATCAAAGTGAGTCCTTTGTTGTGTATTGTGATGCTTCAAAAATGGGTCTAGGTGATGTGTTATGTAGAATGGTCAGTTTGTAGCTTACGCTTCTAAACAATTGAGAGTTCATGAAAGGAATTATCCTACGCATGACCTAGAATTGGAAGCAGTGGTATTTGTGTTGAAGATCTGGAGACATTATTTGTTTTGCTCCATATTTAAAGTGTTCATTGATCACAAGAATTTGAAGTATCTATTTGATTTGAAGGAATTGAATATGAGGCAGAGAATATGGCTCGAGTTTCTGAAAGATTGTGATTTTGGCTTGAGTTACCATTCGGGTAAAGCTAATGTTGTAGCTAATGCATTGAGTAAGAAATCTCTGTATATGTCAATGTTGATGGTTTGAGAGTTAGAATTGATCGAGCAATTTAGAGACATGAGTTTGGAATGTGAAAAGACTTCTAATACTGTAAAGTTGGGTATGTTGAATTTGACCAGTGTTATCCTTGAAGAGATTAAAGAGGATCAGAAGACCGATGTGGGATTAGTTGACCGACTTGTGTTAATCAATCAAGGTAAGGGTGTTACTTAAAAATTGACGAGAACAGTGTGATGAGGTTCAGAGACGGAGTTTTTGTACCAGATGTACCCGAGCTTAAGAAGAGTATTCTTGAGGAGGTTCATAGAAGTGGTTTGACTATTCATCACGGTGCCACTAAGATGTATCAAGACTTGAAGAAATTGTTTTTATGTTCAGGAATGAAGAAGGAAGTATTGATTTTGTGTTTTCTTGTTTGACTCATCAGAAGTAAAAGATTGAACATTAGAAGTTGTTAGGTCTGATGCAACCGTTGAGTATTCTGGAGTAGAAGTGGGATAGAATTTCCATGGATTTCTTAACAGTTTTGCCGAGGACGACGAAGGGATATAATTCCATTTGGGTGATTGTTGATAGGCTGACTAAATCGGTTCTTTTCATACCAATTAAGACCAGATATCCTTTGCATAAGTTAGATGAACTGTATATTGAGAAGATTGTTAGTCTGCATGGTATTCCATCGAGCATTGTATCGGATAGAGATTCGAGGTTCACATCGAGGTTTTGGCAGAGTTTGCATGAAGCGTTAGGTAATAGGCTGAAGTTGAGTTTCCCTTATCACTCATAGATGAATGGTCAAATAGAGAGGACCATTCAATCCTTGAAGGATCTATTGAGGGCTTGTGTGCTAGAACAAGGAGGTGCTTGGGATAGCTACTTGTCGTTGATTGAGTTCACTTACAATAATAGTTTTCATTCAAGCATTGGGATGGACCCGTTTGAGGTGTTGTGTGGTATGAGGTGTAAGACACCTTTAAGTTGGTATGAATCAGGTGAGAGTGTTGTAATTGAACCTATGATTGTACAATAAACTTTTGAGAAGATCAAGATGACCCAAGAGAAGATGAAAGCTTCGCAGAGTCTCCAAAAGAGTTACCAAGATAATAGGAGGAAGACACGTGAGTTATAAGAGGGAGACCATGTGTTTTTGAGAGTTACTCTAATAACCGGTGTTGGTCGAGCTTTGAAGTCTTGAAAGCTTAAGCAATTTTTTATTGGTCCATACTAGATCTTGTAGAGGATAGGAGAGGAGGCCCATTAGATTGCTTTGCCACCGCCGCTTGCTAATCTTCATGATATGTTTCATGTGTCTCAGTTGAGGAGATACATTCTGGATCCATCTCATATGATCCAAGTGGATGATATATAAGTGAGAAAGAAACTTACTATTAAGGAATCTCCCATGCGGATAGGGATCGAGAAGTGAAACGGTTGCGCGGTAAGGATATTGCCTTGGTGAAGATTGTGCGGGGAGGACTATCTAGTGGAAGCATGATTTGGGAGATGGAGAGTTATATGAGAGAGTTGAAGGTGACAATAAACACAAGAAATGGGGGGTTGAATTGGTTTTCCAAGAAAAAAACTTTTCGTACCCAAAACACTTAACAATGAGACAAGAACAAAAATAAATGAACACAAATATTTTTATCCTGGTTCACTATTAAATAAGCTAATCCAGTTAACCTGCCAAGGTGATTTCACATTATCAATAAGGACTTAATCCACTATAATCAACTGATTACAGACACACAATGACTACCTGTCAATGTCTTATCGAGAATTCTGATAATACCCTAGTCTCTCAAGGAATACAACCTCAAACAATGAGATACAAGAAATATGTTTATAAAGTTGCTTCTAAAAAAGCATATTACACAAAGTTTAAGTACACGAGTGCTGGGAAATCATGTTATCACCCCATCAAGCAACCTTTTTCCTTCTAATAGACAAGAAGCCTTGCTGCAAAAGAACCTTTCCATTCATTACCCACACAGGGGCATCTTTGGAAGCCTTCGAGTCATTGTATAAATCATTCTCATGCATTGATCATGTTGCTTAGCTCTAGTGTTAAGCCATGCATATCATCTCATTCATAGAGTATATGCATATAGCATGAAAAGATCAAATATCAAAAACTAGTTCTCGTCTGGTATACCATTTGAAAGTCAGTCAGTTCTCGTCTGACAATTAGTTTTCAAACAGCAGTTCTCGTCTGGTAGCCTTTTATTAAAACCAGTTCCCGTTTGGTGGCCTTTTGTAAAACTAGTTCTCGCCTGGTAGCCTTCTCTTAAAACCAGTTTCCATCTGGTGGCTTTTTGTAAAACCAGATCCCGTCTGGTAGCCTATTTTTAAATCCAGTTCTCGTCTGGTAGACCATCTGAAAGTTAGTTCCTGTCTGACAAACGAAACAACAAAACTCCAATTCCCATATGGTAATATATCCTTCGAGTCCAGTTCTCGTCTGGCAGTTCATTTTAAAAATCTAGTTTACTTTTGGTGTCCTTAAATCATAGTCCAGTTTTCACATGACACATTCAAAGTCCAATTTTGTCGGTGGCTACAAAAGATTGATGTTTGTTCATTGAGGTCCACCTTTTCTTCTGTTATGTGATAATCTGTAACTTTTTTTCATTGTTTTGATTATGTGATCAGCCATAACCTGTCATTTGTGATGTTCTGTGAAAACCCGGAACCTTTTGTTATGGTTATGTGATAAGTCATAACCTGTTATTTGTGATGTTCTATGAGAACCCAGAACCTTTTATTTATGGTTATGTAAGAAGCCATAACTTGTCCTTTATGTTGTTTTGTGAGAAGCTGGAACCTTTTCTTGTGGTTATGTGAAAAACTGCAATCTGTCATTTGTGTCGTTCTATGAGAACCCGTAACCTTTTCTCGTGGTTATGTGAAAAACTGTAACCTATCTTTTGTGTCGTTCTATGAGAAGCCGGAACCTTTTCTTGTGGTTATGTGAGAAGCCATAACCTGAAATTTGTGTTGTTTTGTGAGAACCCATAACTTTTCTTTTTCATTAAATTACAACTCTATTATGTGAGAACGCAGAGTCATTTCTTTTTGTTACGTGAGAACCCATAACTCACCTTGATGTTCTGTGAGAGGCCAAAACTCTTTCTTTACTCTATGACAACCTAAATTCATTTTAATAACAATCTACAAACCTCTCTTTGCTCTGTGAGAACCCGGAGTCATCTCATCTTCATTGCGTGAGAACCCGTAACATTCCCATTTTGGTTATGTGAGAAGCCATAACTCATCTGTTATTGTTATGTGAGAAGCCACAACGTATCCTTTTGTGATGTGAAAATCTGTAACCTACCTTGTTGTTTTGTGAGAAGCCAGAACCTTTCTTTGCTCTGTGATAACCTAGAGTCATTTTCATTTATTACAATTTACGTCCTCTTTTGCTCCGTGAGAATCCAAAGTTTACCCTTCGGTTTAAAACACTCTTAAATAAACGATTTAAATTGATTCTTTTGTGGATGGAAAAGATGGGGGTGGAAGCAATTTTCTTCTTTTTTCCCAAGTATTCATGTGATGGCCACACTTAGCCTATCGTTCAAACACTTGTCGTCCGTTAAAGAAACACGACTTGATTCGCCACACGAATTTCATAATTTAATCGATTAAAAAAGATTGGGGTGGAAGCCATTTTCTTCTCTTTTCTCGAATATTCATGTGATGGACGCACTTAGCCTACCGTTTGAATATTTATCAATCACCTAAAATATTCAAACATATCAAACCTTTTTTCGCCTTAGTGTGATGTCAAACCTTTTCATAAACGTAAGATATTGTGTCTTGAGACGACATAAAACATTGCTTCGTCCACAACTATTTGAGTTGAGATAAATGACTTTTTTCCCGTGAAAGTTGATATGTGGAAATCCATTTAATATGATGCAAACATCCCTTCCTCACCTGTTTTGGGTAAAACAATATTTTCTGTTGAATGCGACTAAATATCTTTTGCTAAAATCGACCAACCAACAAGCATTTTCTACCCATATAACTACGTAGCCTTGAATTCTCTGTTGCACCTGAAGATACGTAGAAGCAAGACCTACAATCTTGTCAGGCACACCCTTTAATAAAAAAATGCGGTTTTTATCCTTTCCTTTTCTTTTTAAATCTCTTATCATTTGAAGAAAACAAATAACGATAGCTAACATTCAATCGCAAATTTAACTAAAAAGTTCTCATTTAGTACAACGGACGTGAGGGGTGCTAATACATTCCCCTTGCGTAATCGACTCCCGAACCCGAATATGGTTGCGACGACCATGATTTTATTATTAAAGGTTTTGTCGATATTTTTCTATTCCTTCATTGGAATAAATAAAGTTCGGTGGCGACTCTGTTCGAACTATTTTTCTACGATCATCGCGAAAGATCGTATTTTTCGAGGTATGAAAATGCTAAATAAAATACTTATGGGCATTGTTGTATTATTAATGAACTATGCATGTTGGCTGGAGTACAGGGTGAGGTAGATGACATCACACTTCAACCTCGGCTACCCATTACTTTTGTCGTTGTTCATGCAATGCCTTCAACTCCCATAGGTCAATAAGAAGAAGCAATGGGCAATGAGGGTGAACAACAAAAACACTATCAACTTGAAGCACCACAAACACAAGTTTTATGCATCAACAAATTCAGCTACGCCAAGAAGCACTAGGGATCGCTAATTGGGAAACCGACATCTCAACCAACTTTTATGTTGAGCCTCCCACTTTCAATCCACGGTTTAATGAGTATCACCACCACATGTCAATTCCATATGTGTGGGAACAGTTTATCACTCGTCAAAACTTGGAGACATATTTTTTAGAGCAAAATAGGGTTGCGGGAGATAGGTAGAACATGATTCAGGCAAACATTCGTCAAATAGGAGTAGTAACATCAAGCCATGTTGGATGCCATGAACAACTTTGAGTTGTTTCTTGATAACAATTAGTGATTCAGGCGTTTCACTATCGTTGGAATATTTTTATTTATTTATTTTTAATTTATTTATTTTTAATTTAATGTACTTTTGAACTTTCCTAGTTAGTACTTAGTTTCTTACATGCTCTCCCCACGTGTAAGCTTTATGTTACTTTAATGGCTTAATACCCTTTTTAGTCCCTTATCTATACTCTTGGGTCCATTTTGGTCCTCTTTCTTTTAAAAGTTTCAATTTGGTCCTTTACATTGCCAAACAGAATCAAACGAGTCCTTTCCGTTAAATATTGATAAACGGCGTTAGAAATTAGGGACATGGCGACAGACTGAACGTGGCAGCTGAGGTGGCAGAATGATTTTTTATTATTACATTAAATAATTAATTTTCACACACTTGCATATAAAATAATTGGGCTAGCCCATGTTCTTTAAAGTAGTAGCCCAATTATCAAGATTTATTATTATAGTGTTAAAAAGTGCTTTATAAACACTTGATATTATTACTACAAATTCAATGTGGGACTTCAATAGAAAAACTGCTAATATGCTCAACAAAAACTCCACAAGCCACAAGCTCAACTAAAACATCTTTTGATACAATACAAAGAAAACACCTACCTTCTCCATATCCTGAATTAAAATACTTGTAGAGAAGTAAATGTATTTACAGTGTATGCTTTCATTACGCAGCATTAAGGATATATGCTTTCAATTTTATTTGTTGGCATACATTGTAACAGGTATGCTTTCATTACGCAGAATTTACGAAGCATTAAGGAGAAGGTTGGATGGATCTAATAGTTTTGGATGCATTTTTTACTAATATCTCAAAATTGTTTATGCGGCATTTGGAACAAAATGTATGAGTTATTCTAATGAATTGACATTCAAGTTCATTTACCTTTTTGTTTCCCATGTTGGTTATTGAAGGGGTAGCTGAGCTATTCTACTGCATTCAACAAAATATTGCAGAAGAAAGAATCAAAATTGACAAACAAATATATAACGGATCAATTCAAGATTTCTCATTAACCGGTTGAAAGACCATAAAGTAGTTTGAAGCATAAAGATGGATCACTTAAAGTAGTTTGACAGACACATGTTGCAACAACAAGACTAATATGCTATTTTGTTGTATGTATGGTGGTATTGGGAGTTTTTACTTTTAGCAATTTCATTGATTTTGTTTAATATGCTTGTTTTTAACCTCTCTGTTTTGGTTGGAAATTTGGAATGAAACCTTCTAAACAGTGTTGTTTAATTTTAAATTAGTTCATTTTAGTACTATTGAAAAGTTGGACAAATAAAGAATATAGATGCTCACCGAGTCATTGAACATGTAAAGATAAACTTTGTTGATTAGAAAATTGCTTTTGATAATGTGATTTTTTAGTTTGGCTCATTATTTATTGGATAGTTCGGAGTTGTATTAAAGGAATCGCTATTTGGATGCTTAGAAATTGAGACTACCAATGGAAGCTGTTGGTGAAAGTGTTTAAGAAAAAAATATGGGATCAATTAATGACGAGCTTTTGGGAATATTTAGAATGTACATTTATTTTATAGAAAAGGAAGTTGATTTATTATGCTTCATATGATTATGATTCACTGGGAAACAAAAGGCAGTTGTTGTTGTTGTCATCATGTATCTGTCTTTCATCAAATTCATACTCTTGAATGTCATCAGTCTAGCAAGGGAAATCCAGCATAATAAATCAGGAGGATTCTCATTCGGATAAACCTAATAGGAGTGATAACTGATATGGAGAAGTGAATGGTGTTTGCATTGTATTGTATCAAAAGATGTTTTAGTTGAGCTTATGGCTTGTGGAGTTTTTGTTGAGCATATTAGCAGTTTTTCTATTGAAGTCCCACATTGAATTTGTAGTAATAATATCAAGTGTTTATAAAGCACTTTTTAACACTATAATAATAAATCTTGATAATTGGGCTACTACTTTAAAGAACATGGGCTAGCCCAATTATTTTATATTCAAGTGTGTAAAAATTAATTATTAAATGTAATAATAAAAAATCATTCTGCCACCTCAGCTGCCACGTTCTGTCTGTCGCCACCTCAGCTGCCACGTCCCTAATTTCTAACGTCGTTTATCAATATTTGACGGAAATGACTCGTTTGATTCTGTTTGACAACGTAAAGGACCAAATTGGAACTTTTAAAAGAAAGAGGACCAAAATGGATCCAAGGGAAATGACACTTTGAAAATCAACATGAAACAAATCACTAAAAAAAGAATGAAAGAAAAGAGTTGATCGTTACAGAAGTTCCATATGCGAATTGACAGTTAAAGATGAAGAGGAATAACCTATTGGAATATACTAAACTTCTAGATAACAAGTAATGTTTGAGTCAAATAATTCATTGTTTATCTTTTTCTTCTTACGAGAGTATCAATACAATTGTTATTTTCTAGAATTTGGTTTCTTTCCGATTCAGTCTATTGGTCTGATGATTACACACTGAGGCACTTGTTTGTGGAAACTTTGAGATTTTTCAAGCCACCCTATTATAAAAAAATTTTATCTGTTGTTTAATCTCTTTGAGCCTGAGCCTTTTGTTCGGTGACATAGCATATTATGTAGCTTATTTGACTTGAAAGATTAATCTTTTCACCCCTTTTGAAGTTAGATAGAATTTTTAGTTCTCCTTGTCTAATCACCAAAAGAATAAGTATTGTCATCCCTACTTGCTACATTATCTTTGACTTTAACACTTGATAGAATCTTGAATATTTTCTATGATAAGGCTTGAGATAGTTTCAGAATAAACAACATCGTCAAATACAATGCAAACACATAGATCCTCATATTGATCTTCAAACACCATTACTTAGTCAACATAGCTAGCAAGTACCATCACTTAATTAACATAACAAGTACCATCACATATATGCTCATATGGGTAAATTATTTTTAAAATTCATGTATTCTGAGATCCATTGCTCCTCCTCCTTTTCTTGGATCAATTTCTTCATCTTATAACATTCTTCTTTATCCTTTTACTCCATAATTCTCAATTAAAAAGCCCATTATATTTTTAAAAACTGATTTTCCAAATTTCAATTTCACTAGGAAAAGACAAAACATTAAAAAAAACTCAAATTCTCATATTTTCATTAATAATTCAAATTCTCCAAATTTCCATTTCCATTAATAATTAAAATTCTCCATATTTTTATTTTTATTTTTATCATTACCTAGATTTTCCAAGGTTAAGCGACTCAATCAAAGACTTTAACATTTAAATTTTTGGTTGAAAAATGCTTCAAAAGAGGACTCCAAAAAATTAAGTCTAATAATAAGTATAAAAGAAAGCATGTAATTAACATACATTTTCATATTAGAGTGGATAAAAGAAATGTTTCATATCATTTTGCTCTTTGTTTCATCTCTTGACAACCACAAAAATTAAAATTTAAATATATTTTAAAAGTTTTACTTTAAAATGATTATAGACCTTTAAAAGAGGTTGTGTGTGCGTGCGTGTGAGTGTGTGTGTGTTTTTTTTTTAATTATTTATTTAGACAAGTTAAAAAAAATTGTGTAAATTATTATTAATAAAATAATATTTAGTGTTAAATTAAACTTTATAGTGACAAATAAATATGTATTTTTATCTTTACAAAAACGGTAAGTAAAAAGAACATGTTAAGTGGCAATTTGGCAAAGTCTATATGACAGTGGGGCAGATTTAATTTTTTAGTTATGAAAATAAAAGTACTAGTGTTAAAGTGTATAAAGATCTAAGTGAATAATACAAAAATGGAATGTGAGTGAAACTCAAATTTCATTAGAGTCGGATGAGATGATATGCTTCATATTCACTTCTACAAAACAACTATAGTGAGACAGAAGAACAAAGAAGGAATAGCTAAGAAAAGTAGAAAGTCAGGGAGAATAATAGATCAAACAACATCCTAGCTTCAAATTCAAGTATATGTTGTTGATAAGTTGATAATGATAGCTGAACTGTGAAGACACTCATGATTTGGCCTAGCAAAAACCTGAAAATGATTGTGACAAATCAACTTACCGAACTAGAGAGATTGAGTATGAGGAGGTTAGTATTTTCATCGAGGTATTAAACATCCACCACCAACTTGCCAACATTCACTAGTAAGGATATATTATACATCAAAATATAATTTTGTTTTTTGGTTGTACTAAATCAACAATTTTTATACACGTATTATATATGAGGTTTTCTTGAGACTAGAAAAAAAAAAAGAGAGATAAACACACAAAAAATCAATCTATTTGAGAGATAAAAACAAATAATATGTACAATTTTTTTCACTTAGATGATCTCTAATGAAAATATTTACAAATTTTTACCAAAATAATTCAGTTTTTTTTAAAAAAAATTCTAAAATACTCAAATTTCAAATTATTTTCTAAAATACCACAATTTGGAGTGGGTTTGAGAGATATCACCAATTGAATTGGAGACACTTCATGGTGTCTCAAATCCAATTGGCGACTCAGTGTTAAACTTATAAGGGTGTCTCCATCTCAATTGACGACACCCTTATAAATTTAACACTCAGTCGCTAATTGGATTGAAGACATCACGAAGTGTCTCCAATCCAATAGACGACACCTCTCAAGTGCACTTCAAAATAAGGTATTTTGAAAAATAATTTAAAATGTAAAGTATTTTAGAAAACTTTTTTAAAAACTAAGTTATTTTAGTAAAAGTTTCAAATATTTAAGTGAATTTCATAAAAAAAATGAAACTATTAAAGCGAGGTTAGCATAATAAGGTATTTTATAGTTTCTAAGTGAAATAAAATATGTATAAGTTGTATAAATGTGAAATAATATTATAATAGTTTTTTATTAATATAAGAAAGTATAGTTTCATAGATGCAATTTGAACACTATGATAATACTATCTCCGGTCAACATTTCACCTTATTAGATTCATTAAATAATTAATGTATTTGATCTATAATGTAGATCAAATACATTAATTATTGAATGAATCTAAAAAAGTAAAATGTTCCTTATAAAAAAGACCGAAAGAAGTATTATTTAAGAAATGCAAATAACAAGCGGCATCACTCTGCTCTTTTTTCAATGATAAAATCAATTATCATAAAATTCTGTATATTGTTCTAAAAGATAAAACATTGTAAACAATTTTAAAAAGATCAATTGTCTTTTAGAAAATCAAGTGTGTCAAATATTTATAATATGAAAGTATGTTTGTCTATTTTGAGGTGGCTTTGAGAGTTGAATGTTTTTTTTAAAGCCAATAGATTAATGGGAATACTAGAAGTATTCAAACAAGTATAAAAGTTATAGAAAAATTTCCCACCAACAATCCAATCCTAATTAGGATTTTGACAAAAACTATAAAAAGAAGAGTTGGAATAGGAAATGTCTCCAATACAATTCCACTTCCAAGAAAAAAACTTAGCATTCCAACAAATATTGTTAACACTAACTAAGGAAGATTTAAAAATAAAATTGTTTCGCTTCTTCCATATCGACCAAACTACTGCCAACCAAAATACTCCTCTCACCGAAGACAGATCTTTTGCATTAGAATCACCACACCAATCAAGCCAAAAACTCCTCACCTCTCTTTCAAAAGTAGCACATAAAATTTTTAGTTATTAGTTTCAAAATTGGAGAAATTCCACTTAAATCCATGTGTGCATGTTTTCTTCATACTCACCTACTACATTAAAATGTCAGTTAACCTAAGTGTCAATCTTTTGTCTTATAGGTTAGTCAATAAACTCATCAGTGTCTCTTTCTTCACATATACTTATGCACTTAGTATTGTATTAAACTCAAAATTATTACTTTAAAAATAAACTATTAGAATTTCTCTTAATATATAAATATTAATATTGATGAGTCCAAGCCTTTGTGATTGGCATCAATTTTGGTAAAACTAACTTGACAACAAGATGTTGGACAAGATGTCCTAACATGAAGAACTAACTGAAGATCAAGATATTGGACAAGATGTTTTATCATGATGATTTGACATCTTTGTCTATTACTTTTCAGTTTTAATTATGTTATTCCAGGTTTTAGATTATTCTGGGATTATTTGTTTTTCCTAGGTGGCGTCCAAGATTGAGGAATCAGAGATTCTGATTAGATTCTGGTTACAATTTGAAGATGATGTTTCAAAGTGTGGAGACATTTTAGGAAACTTAGGATTGAAGAAACTATTCTATAGGAGAATTAGTTGCAGATTCTGTGGAGCAGAATTGCTGCGTTTCTGAAGCCCAAATCCAGTCATGTTTATGGTTATAAATATGATAGATTTAACCTAGGAATGGTGTGGAAAATACATTGTTGCCTAGTGAGTTTAGGGTTTGTATTTTTGTGAGCCTCTCTTGTGTCGTGTTGATACTAGAGCTGGACAATTTACATTGAGTTGTAATTTTTCTCACTGCTATGATTGAAAGTGAATTGAGAAGGGTCTCATACCTAGGAAGTGTCTTAGGTAGAAACTAAGCACGGGTAGTGATTAAGTGATAAGTTGTAAACCAGAGGTGTTTAGCTTATAATTAATACTATCTAGTGAATTTCATTCCTGGCTTGGTAGCCCCCAGACGTAGGTTTTGTTGTTCACCGAACTGGGTTAACAATTCGTGTGTGTTACTTTATTTTCTGCATTCTGTATTCTACTCCTTATTATCCTTGTGTGTGAAGTAGAGATCAAGTGTCTCGACATCTCTCAGGACATCTGAGATCTGCTATACCAGAATTACAATTTGTATCAGAGCAGGCATCCTACTCTGCATCTGGGTGAGATTCAGGGACGATACTTTCTGGTTCAATGGATAAAGAATGAGGAATATTAAATAGACCACCCATCCTTGATGGTTCCAATTATGAATTTTGGAAAGTGCGCATGGTGGCATTCATCAAGTCTATGGATGGTAAAGCTTGGAAGTCTGTAGTCAAAGGGTGGGACCCACCAAAGGCCAAAGATAAGGATGGGAAGATCACTGATAAGTTGAAACCTGAGGAAGACTGGGATGATGAAGATGACAAGCTTGCTCAAGGAAACTCCAAAGCCCTGAATGCCTTGTTCAATGGTGTTGACAAGAACATCTTCAGGCTGATAAAAAATTGTACTATTGCCAAAGATGCTTGGGAGATTTTGAAGAGTGCGCATGAAGGAACTTCTAGGGTAAAATCCTCAAGACTTCAACTTCTCACCACCAAGTTTAAGAACTTGAGGATGAAAGAGGATGAAAGTATTCAAGACTTTCATATGAACATTTTTGATATTGCCAACACTTTAAGTGATCTTGGAGAGAAAATTCCAGAAGCCAAGTTGGTTCAAAAGATCCTAAGGTCACTTCCAAAGAAATTTGATATGAAGGTGACTGCTATTGAAGAAGCCCAGGATATAAATGTTCTAGCCAAAAAATGGTTAGACCACCAAAAATGCTAGTTCTCTTTATTCTGGACAAGGAAAGCTACGCTATCTATACTACGGAGTATGTTGAGATGAATATTTGGGGATTTGAGGACTATACAAATGTTGTATACTTCCTCAAGATGAATGTCTTACTTATCCCTCATATGGGAGCCCCATTATATAGCCTTCATTTAATTCAGGCTATTAAGAGAAGTCTCTTGGCCTTCTGGCATTATGTGGCCATCATTACCGTAACCTCCCTCCATGAATACAGGCTTTGAAGCTCTTGGTAACGTCTATATTGATGCGCCGCCACCGTTACAAAAGTTGGAGTGGCATTCGACGAGCTTGTGTCCGGCATCGATGCCGGGTTGGTGGGGTGTGGTACCCGGTCTCGTGAGAACCCGGCAAGGTGGGAGTCGGGCTCCCTAATCGGCCTGGGTTGTGTATGAGGCTTGTCTAGCTCTCTTCATTGTACGATCTCTCCTGCTACTATAGTCTGGTCCGTGTTCACCCTTATCCAACTACTCAACTCGGCGTCAAATATATTTGGCATGTACATAAGCCCCCTGAGTACTATATCCGCTCATAGGGATGTAGTACTCGACAGTGACATAAGCCCAGATATATTTGCTAGGTGTCGAGTTGTAGATCAGCTTTTCTTCTTAGGTCCTTACGTGTCAAAATTTCTTGGGAGGTCGTGTCCTTTCAGTTTCCCCAATATAATGATGACTATTAAAGGCTACTCCCTAACTACTCTCGAGTCTTTTATCAAGATCCTTCTTTCTCTCTTCTCATTTTCCGAATCGTCTTCCCTCTTTATCAACCAGAACTCCTTCCAATCTCCAAGGTTTCTTTACTCGCAGGTATCCTTCTATTACTTCTAATATCAATTTTATTCTTCAATTTTGTTTCTATACAATATGGTAGTCTTTAGTAAACGAGAAGGTGATTGTAGTAGTAGCGAAGTACGTATAAATTCCATGGAGAGAAAGGAGTTGTGGGAATAATGTATGTGGGAAATAGAAAGTGCTTTAGGGCTAGAGGAGTATAGACGAGTCATGAACGAAATCTATGGCGATGTTCTTACTTCTGGGAATAACTTTGATTATGGATCATTTTCCTCTGGTTTTGTAGAGGTTTCAATGACGACTGTTGCTCCTTTTGATCTTAAAGTCATGAATCATAAGACTAGTACCTTTGATGATGTAGAAAACGCGAAACTCCGGTCCCTAAGACAAATATCTTCAACTGGGTCCGAAGATGATGTTGTCTTGGAATCGTGTATTCCCGAAGAGTGCATTTGTATACTTCATCCCAAAGGCGTTAAAGAAGACTTTTTCTACTTCTATGTCGGGGTTCTAGAAGATTTCAATATACAAATACCTTTTACTGACTTTGAAGCGGACATGCTGAAAAACTGTGAATATAGCTCCCTCTCAACTTTGTCCTAACAGTTTGGGTTTCATAAAGTCTTTCGAGCGGGTTTGTGAGGTCTTAGATATCACCCCTACAATTGGTCTGTTTTTCTATTTCTTTGAAGTGAAAGGTGTTGATAATTGTAGTTGGATACAAATCAGCGGGATTCCCGGACGGAGTTTCCTCCATGCATTTACCTCTAATTATAAAAATTATAAGAACCGTTTCCTAAGGGTAAAGAGCGGACCGAGATGTCCACAAGTGTTGTACTCTCTGGATAGCCAGCCTCGTTTCCCTTTTTATTGGGCCGAGAACCCATTGGCGATCACTGGTTTCAACTTTGAGAAACTGAGTGAACTGGAAACTCAGTCTTTGATTGTTCTTGATTTCTTCCGTATGATGAAGGTTAAGGAGTTGTTACCTTTAAGTGATGAGCAACTACTCGCCTACCTAGGTAATTGCTTTCTTACAATTTGTACATATGATTTATCATCCTCGTTCTAACGTTTATTACTTTTTCTGCAGATACCATGACTAAATTGTTAGTAGTTGAACAGAAGAAATTAATGTTGGAGGCTCGTGCTGCTCAAAAAAGATTCAGAGAAGTTGTCCCCCCTAAGTCGGATATGGGCGGGTTGGAAATCCGACAACCAAAACGGACCCGGGGTACTAGTGCAAAGGCTACCCCAAGTAAGAATGAACCTCAACCTTATGCTCCTCCATCCCAGGAAGAAACTTCACAAGGTGCTCCCAAGAGGTTGAAAACCCTCATGATTGATGAAGTTTGTCGGGATGACATGGAGATCAATTCCCTCATGCGAGTTCCTGAGGAAAGTGTTGCATCTGGGGAGTTTAAGTTTTGGTCCAACAACTTTGACGGGCTTAAGTTCTTGTACGACCATCTTAACGCCACTGAGAATGTTAATAAAGTAAAGTCTATTGGCTGGCAGAAGATTACTCAAAATATTAGCTCCTACCTTATGCGGTGTGTCGTTCTTGCTAGGGGTCTTTTTGAATCTAGTGACGATTCTGAGGCGGAGAAGCTTAGGCTGAAAGAAGAGGCTACCCAGTTACAGGAAGCTCTCAAGGTTCAATCAGAGAAACTTTTTGGTTTATAGAAAAACTTGGTTGACGTGAAGAAGAGCAGAGAGACCCTTGAGTCCGAACATAATTCGGCTTTGTCCAAGGCTACTGAGGAGCAGAGGCAAGTCAAAGCTTCCTGTGCCGAGCTCACTGAGTCTCTTAAGAAGGCTCATATTGAAGTTCTCTCTGCTGGTGATGAGGCATTTGATAGGGCAAATGAGCAAGTTTTGTGCCTCCATCCCGGGCTAGATCTGTCTGAAGTTGACTACTTCAAGGTGGTGCAGGATGGCCACCTTATAGATCTGGCCGAGCTTGAAAAGAATAATCCGGAGAAGACTTATGCTCCTGACAATGGCGGGAATGAGACCCTTGATGATGTTGGCACTAATGGTACCTCGGTTGTTGAATGATTTTTCAATCTTTCTTGCGTTAGTTAATCATCCTTCTGGATGCATTTTGATGTATTTTGACAAGGGAGTGTGGTGTTGTCCCCCCTTATGCTTATGAATTTTTAGCCCTCAGTATTTATACAATTTATTTTGGCCCTTCTGAGGCTTTTATTTGTGTCATTTCTGCTTATTGTATTTATTTCTTTGCAAAATAATCTCGTACATATATCCAGCCCCTCGGGCACTAAGTTAGAATAACTTAAGGTGTCCGACTATAGATTGTCGGGTATTATTTTTACTTTCCCCCTTGATTGATTACCAAGGGGCCTTTTAGTTATCTTGTGTGTATAGTCTTCACACTTCCGAGAGTTCTGGACTCTTATAAGCACAAACGCCGATTATGGTATGTACCCGGGAGTCTTAACAAGATTTGTGTCTTTCTTGTTGGCAGTTTGCCCTTTATGATTCTTTACTTATAAGCCCCAATTATCTTTCGACATGCCTTGAGCTTAGATGTTTCATCATCTTTATATCAGATTTTTCGGCTTGTGTATGCGGAACATATTTGCCCGACCCATTTACGCAGAGCATTTATGTGCGACCTATGTATGCGGAGCAAGTCGACACGTTCATAGGGTTTCAATAAAATCATTTATGGGCGACCTATGTACGCGGAGCAAGTCGACACGTTTATAGGGTTTTAATCAACTCGTTTATGGGCGACCTATGTACGCGAAGCAAGTCGACACGTTTATAGGGTTTTAATCAACCCATTTATGGGCGACCTATGTACGTGGAGCAAGTTGACACATTTATAAGGTTTTAATCAACCCGTTTATGGGCGACCTATGTACGCGGAGCAAGTGGACACGTTTATAGGGTTTTAATCAACCTGTTTATGGGCGACCTATGTACGCGGAGCAAGTCGACACGTTTATATGGTTTTAATCAACCCGTTTATGGGCGACCTATGTACGTGGAGCAATTCGACACGTTTATAGGGTTTTAATCAACCTGTTTATGGGCAACCTATGTACGCGGAGCAAGTCGTCATGTTTATAGGGTTTTCCGAGTTGTAACTCACCATTTCTAGCCGATCACCTATAAACAAGACACGACAATTTTTTAAGTCCGGGTGCCTCTTTAAAAACCCTTGCTCATGCAAAGGAAAAGAGTGCAACCCGGATCTTTTATTCATTATTGGATTACATAAAATCTAGCTGAAATACAGCCTAAGATTGGATACATTTTATGTCCTAGGTATTTCTATTCCTTCTAATGTTTCCAGCTTATATGCTCTGTTGGTTACCTTTCGAATTACCCTGAACGGGCCTTCCCAATTGGGGGCGAGCTTTCCCTTACTTTTTAGGTCTGTGATTTTCTTCAAGACCAGGTCGCCTTCTTGGAACTCCCTCTGTCGGACTTTTAGGCTGTATCTTCTTGACACCCTCTGTTTTGCAGCAGCTTCTCTAATCCGTGATATCTCTCTGATTTCTTCTATCTAATCAGCCGAGATGTTTAAATTCTCCAAGTTGGTGATTTCATCAAATTGCTCACGCCTCCAAGTCGGAGTGTTGATTTCCACCGGTATCATTGCATCAGCTCCATATACCATCCTGAAAGGTGTTTCATTAATAGTAGAATGCAATGTTGTGTGGTATGACCACAAGATCTCTGGCAAGTACTCGACCCACATTCCTTTTGCTTCCTCCAGCTTCTTTTTTTATTCCGTTTAGGATAACCTTGTTGGCGACTTCTGCTTGGCCATTGGCTTGTGGATGTTCTACCGATGTGAACCTGTTTTGTATTCCATAATCTTTACAAAAATCTATAACTGAGGTGCTCGTAAACTGAGCTTCATTGTCTGAGACTATAACTCCTGGAAAACCAAATCGGCATATGATGTTCATCCAATAGAACTTGTGAACCTTCTCGGCAGAGATCCGAGCAACAACCTCGGCTTCTACCCATTTTGTAAATAATTGGCTGCGAAAATTAAGAATTTAAGCTGTCTTGAAGCAATTGGAAATGGGCCTAGGATATCTGCTCCCCACTGGTAGAACGGCCATGGGGAAGTTATCAGATGAAGCGATTCGGTTGATAAGTGTTTGAAGGGAGCAAATACTTGGCATTTTTCACACTTGCTAACGTATTCGATGCAATCTCGCATCATATGTGGCCAGTAGTACCCGGCTCTTAGGATCTTTCCTGATAGTGTTCTCCCGCCGATGTGGCTACCACAGGCTCCTTCATAGACCTCTTTAATTACTAGCTCTATCTCAAACTCTGACACACATCTGAGCATAGGTGTTGATCTTTGTAACGCCCCGGTTTTGTTAGATTTATTTAATCGAGTCGATTTAATTATTTTGGTCTTTATATTATTTAATTCCTGGTTTTTATTTGGTAAATGTGTTATGTTTATCGTTATTATGTTTTATCGCGTTTTGGGAACGTTTGCGAGAAAATTGAGTATAGGGGTATTTTGGTCTTTTTGGCTTGGTTAGATATTGTTTTTCATTAAAATAGAAACATAGAAAGAAAAAGAAGTTAAGAGAAATAGAGAAGGAGAAGAAGAAAAAGAAGAAAACTTGGAGTGTAAGAAACCAATTCAACCGACACTTCGAAGCGCGATTAATCGGGTAAGGGTACGAAACTCGGTTATGCTATGCTTGTGTATGATTGTGTATGTGTGTGTTGGAATGTTTGCTGGTTTTTCCTAGCTTTTCAATTCTAGGTCGAATGAGAGAAAACGATAGAAATCGATGTTTTCGCGGTTGAAATGCGGTATAAATGTTGTAGAATACTTGTTGCTATGATTGGGATATGTTCTGGTTGTTATGTTATGGTTTGGAAGTGTTTTGGTGGAGGAAATGTTAGGTTGGAGTGAACAACAGCGTTGCTGGGATTTTTTGGATTCGCAGGTCCGCACTGCGAATAGGGCAGCGAAGGGAAAGCGAAGGTTCGTGGGAGGTTCGCATTGCGAACTTTCTGCTATTTTTCTCTGCCATGGTTCGCTGGGGGTTCGCATTACGAATAGGAAAGCGAACATGACAGATTTTCCATTTTGTTCTTGTCATAACTTTTGGGTCATAAGTCGGATTGAGGCGCGGTTGGATGCATTGGAAAGCTAATGAAACGTTCTTCCTTATAAATTGGTTTTGAGACTAGTGGCCGATTTAATTATGTCGGTAATTGGAAATGTGTCATTTTGTCGACTTTTACCGTCGTAATTGTGTGTAATTGATGTGTTAACATGCGATACGCTTTTGATATATAACGTATAGCTTGTGTGTTTTTATATGATGTGAATTTATGTGATAAAATGTTGTGATGATGGTTTGTGGCCTTATGGCAAATAAATGCATTGTGTTATGTTTGATTGTATATGCATGATTATGGATGTTGAGATGGTTCACATGGTTATGTATGTTATGCATTTGATTGTCATGAGTCATTGTATGCCAAGCATCATGATATGCATTCTTGTGATGTCGTGTGCCCTAGTGGGTGTGAGCAACGAAATGATTCCCGAGGGAATCTGCTGTAACGGTCGTGAGCCTTATACAAAGAGGACCGAAAGCGACGTTATAGACGATCGTGAGCCTTATACAAAGAGGACCTAAAGCGATCGGATCGTGAGCCTTATACAAAGAGGACCTAAAGCGATCCATAAACGTCGTGAGCCTTATACCAAGAGGACCTAAAGCGACGGGGAACATCGTTTGCCCGACGGGAAGTTACACTAAGTAACAAGCGATGATTCCAATAATTCCTGAGTGAATTAATGATGAGAATGATGGATGGAACGGTACCGCATTGCATTGCATAGAGTCGTTGTGTCGGTCTCTGTGCATTTGCATAAGTCATGAATGGATTGATTATGTGTGAGAATTGTGAATGGAATTGATGAGTTGATATATATATATATGTTGGCGATAAATGTATTGAGCATGATTGATACGCCTTTGTGAAGGATGTATGAGATATGAATTGTGTTGTTTTGTATTTGAATTATGGTGTAAGTTATGGTGAGATTATTTTACATGTGTATTTTATGTTATTACATAATTGTATGCAACTATATTATAATTGTGTTTCTCACCCTTCCGCTGTTTTGAATGCTCTATGAGGCATTGCAGATTAGATGTTGGAGGTCTTTTTGTGAAGATTATGTCTTCATTCTTTTGTCGGTCGGCTCGGATATGTAGCACCGGGTAGTCGGGGAGATCGTTATGTGACATTATGTATATATATATATATATATCTTTTTTTTGGATTTTACCTGTATGACTCTGTATATGACAGACAAACTTCTATGTTTATATATATGAGATTTCAGTTGCAGATTTTTCGCTTTTATTCTGTATCTGAATTGTGGGTGTTAGGAACTGAGTTCCTCTGTTTATGTTGCTACCTGATTATTGCATATCTTTATGAGTAGGTTATTATATTTCATCATATTGATGTGACGCTCCGTCTATGCCATGAATCTTTTAATTCTACTCTGATTATTTGTTATCGCTTTAATTACTCGGGTTATAGATTTGGGGTGTTACATTAAGTGGTATCAGAGCCAGCTTGTGTCAGTCCGTGCCAGCCCGTGTCGGTCATTTTGACCAAGTTGTTTGTTGTGCGTCAGTGGTGTTCTAGCGAGCTGATTGTTTAACCATAGTTACTGTTATTGGATATGAACAGAATATGGCTGGAAGGAATGACGCTGCTCTTGCTGCTGCTATGCAAGCTATGGCTCAGGCTGTACGGGGTGCACCTAATGCTGGTGGGAATGATATTTCAGGAAGAACAAACCGCCTATCTTCAGAGGAAGGCATGATCCTGACGGTGCTCAGATTTGGCTTAAGGAGATTGAAAGAATCTTTCGAGCGATGGACTGTGTTGAGGAACATAAGGTGAGATTGGGTACTCACATGTTGCAGGAGGAGGCTGATGATTGGTGGGTTAGTATGCGTCATGTGTGGGAAGCTGCAGGTGAAGAGGTCACTTGGGCTTTGTTTAGCAGGGATTTTTTGAGGAAGTATTTTCCTGAAGATGTTATAGGAAAGAAAGAGATAGAGTTCTTGGAGTTGAAACAGGGTTACATGTCTGTTACTGATTACACTGCTAAGTTTGTGGAGCTTGTTCAGTTTTATCCACATTATGCTGAAGCAACTGCAGAGTTTTCCAAATGTGTGAAGTTTGAGAACGGGTTGCGTCCCGATATCAGGCAGGCAATTGGTTATCAAAGAATTAGGAGGTTTTCGAATTTGGTGGATTGTTGTAGAATTTATGAGGAGGATAGCAAAGCTCGTTCTACTCATTATAAGAGTGTGAACGAAAGGAAAGGAAAGCAGCCGTTGCGTGGGGGTCTTTATGTGTCACCAGATGACAAGGGTAAGCAAAGGGCTAATTTTGATAAAAGGCCAAGTGGGGGAGATATATATAATCCTCTGAGATGTTTTAGGTGTGGTGACTTAGGACATCGTCAGTTTGAATGTAGAAAGGATATAAGGAAGTGTTCCAATTGTGGAGGTATAGGACATGTCACAGCTGAGTGCAAGAGGAATGTGGTGAAGTGTTTCAACTATGGTGAACCTGGTCATATTAGTACGAAGTGTCTGAAACCAAAGCAAGCTCAAGTTGGGGGGAAAGTATTTGCATTGGCAGGAACTCAAACTTCTAGTGCAGATCGTCTGATCAGAGGTACTTGTTTTATTAATAGTACGCCTTTAGTTGCTATTATTGATACTGGAGCGACTCATTCGTTTATTTCTTCTGAGTGTGCGCAGCGTTTGAATCTTTTGTTGTCGTCGATGGGTGGATAGATGGTTATCGATACTCCAGCAATGGGGTCGGTAACTACTTTTTTGGTTTGTTTAAGTTGTCCTTTGACCATTTATGGTAAGGATATTGATATGGATTTGGTGTGTCTGTCGTTTGAGGGTTTAGACGTGGTTCTGGGAATGAATTGGTTGCAGTTCAATCGAGTTCATATCGATTGTTATCATAAGTTGGTAAGATTTCCTTCTCTTGAGGAAGACGAGGAATCGAGTTTCTTATCTACCAAAGAGTTGAAGAAACTTTTGGCGGATGAAGCTCAGTTGTTCGGGTTGTTCGCATCGTTGACCGTGGATAGTCAAGTTGCAATTGATGTGGTTCCTGTCGTGTGTGATTTTCCAGAGGTGTTTCTGGAGGATATTTCTGATGTGCCGCCAGAGAGAGGTGGAGTTTTCCATAGATCTAGTTCTTGGTACTAGACCTGTGTCTATGGCACCATATCGTATGTCGGCATCTTAGTTGGTTGAGTTGAAGAAGCAGTTGAATGAATTGTTAGAAAACAGGTTTGTGAGGCCGAGTGTATCGCCTTGGGGTGCTCCAGTTTTATTGGTGAAAAAGAAAGATGGAAGTATGCGATTGTGTATTGATTATCGCCAGCTGAATAAGGTGACGATTAAGAATAAGTATCCTCTTCTGAGAATTGATGATTTAATGGACCAGTTGGTAGGTGTGTGTGTGTTTAGTAAAATTGATTTGAGGTCAGGTTATCATCAGATTAGAGTGAAAGAGGAAGATATTGAGAAGACGGCTTTTAGGACACGATACGAACATTACGAATATTCCGTGATGTCGTTCGGGGTTTCTAATGCGCCGGGAGTGTTTATGGAGTATATGAATCGCATTTTCCATGAGCATTTGGATCAATTTGTTGTTGTGTTTATTGATGACATCTTGATTTATTCTAAGTCTCGGGAGGAACATGCGGAGCATTTGCGTATTTTATTGCAAATTTTGAAGGAAAATAGACTTTATGCCAAGTTGTCCAAGTGTGAGTTCTGGTTGTCAAAAGTGAGTTTTCTTGGGCATGTGATTTCAGGTAATGGTATTGTTGTGGATCCATCCAAAGTAGATGCAGTTCTACAATGGGAGGCTCCTAGATCTGTTACTGAAATTAGAAGCTTTTTGGGTTTAGCTGGATATTATCGAAGATTCATTGAAGGCTTTTCCAAGTTGGCGATAAATGTATTGAGCATGATTGATATGCCTTTGTGAAGGATGTATGAGATATGAATTGTGTTGTTTTGTATTTGAATTATGGTGTAAGTTGTGGTGAGATTGTTTTACATGTGTATTTTGTGTTATTACATAATTGTATGCAACTATATTATAATTGTGTTTCTTACCCTTCTGTTGTTTTGAATGCTCTATGAGGCATTGCAGATTAGATGCTGGAGGTCTTTTTGTGAAGATTATGTCTTTATTCTTTTGTCGGTCGGCTCGGATATGTAGCACCGGGTAGTCGGGGAGATCGTTATGTGAGATTATGTATATATATCTTTTTTTGGATTTTACCTGTATGACTCTGTATATGATAGACAAAATTCTATGTTTATATATATGAGATTTCAGTTGCAGATTTTCCGCTTTTATTCTGTATCTGAATTGTGGGTGTTAGGAACTGAGTTCCTCTGTTTATGTTGCTACCTGATTGTTGCATATCTTTATGAGCAGGTTATTATATTTCATCATATTGATGTGACGCTCCGTCTATTCCATGAATGTTTTAATTCTTGAATCACGTCTTATTTATTCCTGAGTTTTTTGAATTGGCTAGCCGGGCTAAGAGGTCGGCTCGGGCATTATCTTCTCTTGGGATGTGGACGACTTCAAATTCCGAGAACGTTTTGGACATTCCTGAAGCTTTTTGAAGGTATTTTATCAGGATGGAATCATTTTCCTGGTACTCGTTCTTCATTTGTCCGACCACTAATTGAGAATCAGTTTTGACCAACAAGTTTGTTATTCTGACTTCCTTTGCCAATTTCATTTCGGCGATCAAGGCTTCGTACTCCGCCTGATTGTTACTAACCTGAAAATTGAAACATAAAGAGTATTCTAATGTTAGCTCTCCGAGTCCTTCCAAAACGACCCCGGCTCCACTTCCCTTGAGATTTAAAGATCCATCTACATAAAGGATCCATATGTTTGAGATTTCTTCTCCAGTCGGTGCACTTAACTCAACCACAAAATCGGCCAGCGTTTGTGACTTAATACTGGTCCTGGGTATAAAGTTGATGTCGTATTCAAAAAGCTCTATTTCCCACTTGACAATCCGTCTTGCCAAATCAGGCTTTCTTAGTATCTATTTGATTGGGTAATTCGTCTTTATTGTAATGGGATGACCTTGAAAATAATGTCTCAGCTTCCGGGCTGTAATGACTAGTGCCAGTACTAAACGTTCAATATTTTGGTACCTTAGCTCTGCTCCTTTTAGGACTATGCTGACAAAGTATACAGGTCGCTCTCCATCTTCTCTATCTTGTACCAAAACCGAGCACAGGGCTTTATCAGTGACCGAAAAATATAGGACAAGAGGTGTATTTTCTTTGGGCCTTACTAGGATAAGAGGCGAGGATATGAAATGCTTTACTTCTTGAAAAGCTTCTTCACATGCCTCTGTCCATTCGAACTCCTTAGATTTCCTTATGGCTACAAAGAAATTAATTTATTTGTCCCATGCGCATGATAGAAATCGTGACAATGTTGCCAACCTCCCTGTCAGCTGTTGGACCTCCTTTTTTCGTGGTTGGACTTCTCATATCTATTATCGTCTAACATTTGTCTGGGTTTGCTTCTATTCCTCGGTTGGTGAGCATGAATCCAAGGAATTTCCCAGCTTGTACTCCAAGGGTACATTTGTTCGGGTTCAATCTCATGTTGTAGCTTTTGATGGACGTGAAGGTTTCAGTCAGACCCTTCACATGTGACCAGTTTTGATTCGTCTTGATCACCATGTCATCTACATAGACCTCCAGATTCCTCCCTATCTGAGTAGCGAATACCTTATCTATTAACCTCTGGTAAGTAGCCCCAACATTTTTGAGTTCGAAAAGCATGACTTCATAGTAGTAATTGCTCTGATGGGACATGAAAGTAGATTTTGGTGCGTCAATGGGGTTCATGCAGATCTGGTTGTATCCGAAATATGCATCCATGAAACTAAGTAGACGGAAACCTGATGTAGCATCTATTAGTCGGTCAATATTTGGCTGTGGATACGGATCTTTAGGACTTGCTTTGTTGAGGTCCGTAAAGTCCACACACATGCACCATTTTTCAGATTTCTTTTTTACCATCACTACGTTGGATAACCAAGTTGGATATTTGATCTCCTTGATGAACCCGGCTTGTAACAACTTCTCGACTTCCTTCGCTATTGCCTTCCTCTTTTCATTGTCACTATTTCTTTTCCTTTGAGAGACCGACTTGATGTCTGGGTCGATTGCCAAATGGTGTCACATGAAATTGGGATCTATCCCAGGCATGTCTGAGGGCTTCCATGCAAAAAGGTCCACGTTGTCTTTTAGTACTTGGACGATCTCTTTTTCTTCTTCTGGGGACAAGTTGACTCCAACGTGTGTAACATGGGATGGAAGATGCCCAATCTAAACTTGCTTTGTTTCTTCGTTGGGGACTATATTCTCCTCAACTGTATCATCTCGTGGATCAATGTCGACCAGGTTGACTTTGAGGGAATTCTTGGGATTTGCTTCTTCTCTGGGCTCCTTTCTTTTCAACTTCAAGTTGTCCTTGTAACATTTTCTGGCCAGCCCTTAGTCACCTCTGACAATTCCAACCCGACCATCTCCAAGTGGGAATTTCATCGTTAGATATAGGGTTGAAAGCGAAGCTTCCAGGGCGTTGAATGATGGTCTGCCTATAATGATGTTATAGGGTAAAGCATCATTGACTATTAAGTACCTTACTCGGACGATCTTTGCATTTGTCGTGTTATCAAAGGTAGTCGATAATGCTAGATGTCCGAGCACTTGAACTTATTCTCCCGAGAATCTTACTAGACTGCCTTTGAATGGTAGTAACTCGGTCGCATCAATCCCCATTTCTCTGAATGCATCCCAATATAATACGTCGGCTGAGCTTCCAGGGTCTATCAGTACCCTCTTCACGCTCCAATCTCTTATATGTACTTTGATAACCATAGGATCATTCTCATGTGCTAAGACCCCTATGGCGTCTTGTTTGGAGAATGTTACAGCATCTAAGTTGCCCTCCGTTTTCTCTGGGGATTTTTGGTCAATATGCATAACTGCTCTAGCACATCTCTTTTTGGCTGAACTTGTCTCTCCACCCCCAGCAAACCCCCCAGAAATGGTGTATAGGGTGTGTCGGGTTATCTTTGTCTCGTGACCCTCTTCAGCATCTGAACTTTTCTTCCGGGATACTTTTTCTGGTCCCTGGTCGTCTTGGCGGGGACTTATTTTGTTATTTTGAGGTCGGGAATCCTTCACGTACGCCAAGAGGTGTCCCCTTTGGATTAGGGCTTCAATTTCCTTTTTTTAGCTGTTGACAGTCTTCGGTGTGATGTCCCTGTATACGGTGGTAATTACGCCAAGCCTCAGGTTGCCTTTCCATGATTGCATTGGCTTTTTTGGGATGTTGAGGCTCAAGTAACAGATTCATGTGGCCGAATTCTTTAAGGATGTTTCCCCTGCTTGTATTTAGCGGGGTGAGGTCTCTTTTTGGCTCATACGGCTGTTTGTATGGTCTGGGAGCATGTCGTTCGCGCGCAGCTCCCCGAGGATGCTACTTCCTCCTGTTTGACTCCTCTTCTTTTCTTTTTGTCTTTTCATTGTCGTCCCGAGCTTTTTTCTCTTGGTTACTCTCTTCTCCTTTGATGTAACATTCGGCCCGGGTAGTGATCTCGTCCATGCTGATAGCCGGCTTTTGAGCCAATGACTCGTTGAACTGCCTGGCTCGCAATCCATGCTGAAAAAGCCCCCATAAACAGATCCTGATTTGGATGATATGCTTTGAGGATTTCTTCATTGAACCAAGCCAAGTATTCATGTAGTGGTTCTGTCTGCTTCTGACGAACACTGAACAATGCAGTCGTGGATACTTTTCAGCATTTGCTTGCCGAGAAGTGTTGTACCAAATTCTTAGTTAGGTCCTAGTAGCTTATGATGGAGAGCCGAGGAAGGCTCATGTACCATCTTAGGGCTACATCCTTCAAAGTTTCAGTCATGAGTTTACACTTCAGTGAGTCCAAAGGGGCAACTATGGCTATCTGATTGTTGATGGCAGTGACATGCTCCTGAGGATCTATCTTCCCATCAAAAGAATCAAATGATGGTGCTTTGAAGTTTTCGGGTACGTGGTCGTCCCAGATCTCTTGAGAGAGAGGTTGAGGTTCGAGAACCTCATCCTCACTATCAGCGTCAGCTTGACTTTGCTTCTGCAGCTCTTGTATACTATCTTGTAGCGTTTCATTCAGTTGTCTTATGGTTTCCACCATGGCTAGTAGTTGAGCCATGTCTGGAGGGTCTCCTTCAGAAGTCGTGTCGTTAGTGAGGGGTGTGGCCTGGGAAAGTTTTACCTAGGCCCCATGGTGGGCGCCAAATGTTCTAGCCAAAAATGGTTAGACCACCAAAAGTGTTAGGTCTCCTTATTCTGGACAAGGACAGCTACGTTGTCTATACTACAGAGTATGTTGAGATGAATATTTGGGGATTTAAGGACTATACAGGTGTTGTATACTGCCTCAAGATGAATGTTTTGCCTATCCCTCATGTGGGAGCCCTATTATATAGCCTTCATTTAATTCAAGCCATTAAGAGAAGTCTCTTGGCTTTCTGGCGTTATGTGGGCATCATTACCGTAACCTCCCTCCATGAATATAGGCTTTGAAGCTCTTGGTAACGTATGTATTGATACGCCACCGCCGTTACAAAAGTTGGAGTGGCATTCGACGAGCTTGTGTCCGACATCGATGTCGGGCTGGTGGGGTGTGGTACCTGGCCTCGTGAGAACCCGACAAGGTGGGAGTCGGGCTTCTTGATCGGGCCTGGTTGTGTATGAGGCTTGTATAGCTCTCTTCATTGTATGATATTTCCTGCTACTATAGTCTGGTTCATGTTCACCCTTATCCAACTACTCAACTCGACGTTAAATATATTTGGCATGTACAATAAACACTATGAAAGTGGATGAACTCATGGGATCTCTTCAGACTTTTGAGATGGCAATCAGTGAGAAAGCTGAAAAGAAGAAAAGTATAGCCTTGGTGTCTAATCAAGAAGAATGTGATCCTAATTCCAATGAGGAATTGTCCAACGTTGTGGGACTTCTTGAAAAACAGTGTAACCAACTGTTGAAGAAACTGGACGAGAAGTCAAGATCCAATGTCAAGGCTCAGTCTTCTGACATCAACAGAAGGAAAGATTTTGGAAGAAGAACTAATAATGATAAGAAATCTAACAGGGGAAAGGGAATCCAACGTTATGAGTGCAGGGGGTTTAGACACACAAGAGCAGAGTGTCATACCTTTCTCAAGAAGGAGAAGAAAGGGTTATCTACTTCTTGGTCTGAAGATGACTCCTCGAGCGATGGAGAAACTGCTAAACATGTCTCCGCACTTACTGGAGTATATGATTCAGACAAGGAATCAGATGTTGAAGATCTCACCCCTGATGAACTAGTTGTCTCTTATAAGGAGTTGTGCATCAGAAGTACTGAAGTATGGCAATTAGGGCAGGATCAGCAGAATCTTATTGCTCAACTTTGTGATGAAAGACTAAAGCACTTGGCCATAATCTCTGATCTAGAGGATGAAGTTGTGTTGCTCAATTCAAAACTTAACAATATGACTAAGTAAATAAGAATGCTCAATAGCAACTCAGATGTCCTAGATGAAATTCTTAATTCTGGAAGAAATGCTGGAAGTGGAAGAGGACTCGGTTATAATGAAGGACAAAGGCCTGGTGTAAACTCTGTTCAACAGAAAAGAAAGCAGGATCAAACGATGTCAAGATGGATGTACCAACATCGTCCAAGACTTCAGAAGAACTCCTCAAGAAGAAAGAATCAAGAAAATAAGTGTCATCAATATGGTAAGTATGGTCACATAAAGGCTTACTGTTACAAGTTGCATGGTTATTCCAAATCATCAACTCTACCCAGAAGGGGAAATGAGGCTGCTAAAGGAAAGAAAAAGTGGATTCCTAAAAATGAAACTATCGCCCACATAGCTCATACCTCTCTGAGAGCCTCTGCCAGAGAAGACTGGTATTTTGATAGTGGCTGCTCTAGACACATGACTGGTGTCAAAAAGTTCTTAGTTGATATTAAACCTCATTCCACTAACTATGTCACCTTTGGAGATAGGTCAAAAGGTGAAATAAAAGGTGTTGGGAAGCTGAATTATGCTGGGCAGCCTAGCCTGGATAAAGTACTATTTGTCAAAGGATTGACTGCTAATCTGATAAGTATTAGCCAATTGGGTGACCAGGGCCTCAAAGTTAACTTCTCTAAATCTGAGTGTTTGGTAAAAAATGATAAAGAGGAACTTATCATGAAGGGTACCAGATCCAAGGATAATTGTTACTTGTGGGCTCCTCTTGAAACAAAGTGTCCCTCCACCTGCTTGCTGTCAAGAGAAGATGAGGTGAAGATGTGGCATCAGAAACTTGGCCACTTGCACTTGAAGGAAATGAAAAAATTCTTGTCTAAAGAGGCTGTCAGAGGTATTCCTAATCTAAAAATAGATGAAGGAAGAGTATGTGGTGAATGTCAAATTGGAAAACAGACAAGGATGTCACATAAAAGGCTTCAACATCTGACCACCTCAAAAATCTTGGAGCTACTGCATATGGACTTGATGAGACCTATGCAGGTTGAAAGTCTTGGTGGAAAAAGGTATGCTTATGTTGTAGTGGATGGCTTCTATAGATACACTTGGGTGCATTTCATCAAAGAGAAGTCAGAAGTATTTGAAGTATTCAAAGGAATGTGTCAAAAACTTCAAAGGGAGAAGGATTGTGGCATAGTTAGAATCAGAAGTGACCATGGGAAGGAATTTGAAAATAGCAAGTTTAATGATTTTTGTTCCTCTGGAGGAATTAGTCATGAGTTTTCTTCACCCATCACTCTTCAACAAAATGGTGTTGTTGAGAGAAAGAATATGACAATTCAAGAATGTGCAAGGGTCATGCTTCATGCCAAGAAACTTCCATATCATTTTTGGGCTGAAGCCATGAATACAACTTGTTACATTCTAAATAGAGTAACCATCAGATCAGGCACGTCTGCCACATTATATGAGCTGTGGAAAGGAAGGAAGCCAACTATGAAATACTTCCATGTTTTTGGAAGCAAATGTTACATCTTGGTTGACCGTGAGCAAATGAGGAAGATGGATCCCAAAAGTGATGAAGGAATATTTCTGGGATACTCTACAAATAGCAGAGCCTACAGAGTTTTCAACTCAAGAACTCGGGTTGTGTTGGAATCCATAAATGTTGTGGTTGATGACTCAACTAGAGAAGCTGGTGTTACTGATGATATTGGAGCATTCTTTCCCATGCGTATGAAGATGTCATAGAGGATGTTGGAACATCACATGATGCTCCTGAAGGTGCTGCAGAATCAAATGATGTCAATCCTGAATCTGCAGAGACTGAAAAGGTTGACAAGGGACCCTCCACCAGAGTTCAGAAAGACCATCCTATTGAGCTTATAATAGGAGATCCAAATTGTGGAAGAATGACCGGATCACGAGATATTGTTGTTGGCGCTTGTTTTGTCTCAAAGTTGGAACCCAAGAATGTCAAGGAGGCCATGACTGATGAATTCTAGATCAACGATATGCAAGAGGAATTGTGGCAGTTCAAAAGGCATGAGGTCTGGGATCTTGTGCCAAGACCTGAAGGTTCAAATGTAATTGGTACGAGATGGGTGTTTAAAAACAAGTCTGATAAGCAAGGTGTGGTCACGAGAAACAAGGCTAGACTTGTTGCTCAAGGATACACTCAGATTGAGGGAGTGGACTTTGATGAAACGTTTGCTCTTGTTGCTAGATTGGAGTCTGTTAGACTGCTACTTGGAGCAGCTTTCCTGTTGAAATTTAAGCTATTTCAAATGGATGTTAAGAGTGTCTTTCTCAATAGTTACTTGAATGAAGAAGTATATATGGAACAACCTAAAGGTTTTGTTGATCCTACATTTCCAGATCTTGTGTTCAAGTTAAAGAAGGCTTTGTATGGGTTGAAATAAGCTCCAAGGGCTTGGTATGAGAGACTAACTGAATTCCTCGTAAACCATGGTTACAGAAAAGGTGGAATTGACAAAACTCTCTTTGTTAAAGAAAGGGATGGAAAACTCATGATAGCCTAAATTTATGTTGATGATATTGTGTTTGGAGGGATGTCGGATGAGATGGTTCAACACTTTATCAAGAAAATGCAATATGAGTTTGAGATGAGCTTAGTGGGGGAATTAACCTACTTTCTTGGTCTCCAAGTCAAACAGATGGAAGACTCCATATTCCTTTGTCAAGGCAAATATGCTAAGAGTATTGTGAAGAAGTTTGTCCTGGAGAATGCTAACCACAAAAGAACTTCTGCTTCTACACACCTGAAGTTGTCTAAGGATGAAAATGGTATTAGTGTTGATCAGAGTCTATATAGAAGCATGATTGGCAGTCTTCTATACCTTACTGCTAGCAGACCTGACATAACTTTTGCGGTAGGAGTATGTGCTAGATATCAGGCTGAACCTAAAGTTAGCCATATTAATCAGGTCAAAAGAATTTTGAAGTATGTAAAACATGCGACTACGGCCTGCTATATTCTCATAGTTCTAATTCAACGTTAATAGGATATTGTGATGCTGATTGGGTCGGGAGTGCTGATGATAGGAAAAGCACCTCTGGTGGATGTTTCTTTCTGGGAAATAACTTAATCTCATGGTTTAGTAAGAAGCAAAATTGTTTTTCTTTGTCTACTGATGAGGCTGAATACATAGTTGCATGTAGCAGTTATTCTCAAATGATGTGGATGAAGTAGATGCTGACTGAGTACAATCTCAATCAAGATTTCATGACATTTTTCTGTGACAACTTAAGTGCCATTAATATTTCAAAGGATCTTATTCAGCACAGCAGAACCAAACATATTGACATCAGGCATCACTTTATTAGAAATCTTGTGGAAGACAAAGTTATAACCTTGGAGTATGTTGCCACAGAGAATCAGTTAGCTGGCATATTCATTAAAGACTTGGATGCTAATCAATTTGAAGTGTTGAGAGGCAAGCTTGGAGTTTGCCTGTCTGAAGATTTGTAGCAGTCAACTTGGTGTGGGAATGCTATTTAGGTAATTGCATATGTGTTCCCACCAAACTAAGAGAGGTCTTCAAACACTACTCTCATGTTGAGTTATACTTGTCAACTGTATCCTATCATGAAGAAGAGGAAGTGGAATCTGAAGATGACTGCTGAATGTTGTTTTTTTTATTTTTTGTGGTTTTGTAAGGGCCTAATGCCCAGGATTATTTTTGGCACTTTATGTTCTTATTTTGTACTCTATTCCTCTATGTTTTTGCTTGGTTTTTTGGTTAGTTTATTTGTCTTTGTCATATTATGGCTAAAAAGGGGGAGTAATACTAACTGCACTAACCACTGATGGCTAACCACTGAATACTGTTGCTACTAACCATTGAGGGGGAGTAAGTTAATATGTTTCTTGCAGAAGAAGGAACTGATTGAGGGGGAGGAAAGATGTTTTTTCGCTGCTGATGTTCTGATGTTCTGTTTCTTGGCCTCAGACTGTGGTTTTTTGTCAGCAAGTCTCATTTAGTTAGTTTTAGCCAAAATCTTCCAAAGAGGGAGATTAATGAGTCCAAGCCTTTGTGGTTAGCATCAATTTTGGTAAAAACTAACTTGACAACAAGATGTTGGACAAGATGTCCTAACATGAAGAACTAACTGAAGATCAAGATGTTAGACAAGATGTCCTATCATGATGATTCGACATCTTTATCTGTTACTTTTCAGTTTTAATTATGTTATTCCAGATTTCAGATTATTTTGGGATTATTTGTTTTTCCTATGGGGCGTCCAAGATTGAGGAATCAGAGATTCTGATTAGATTCTAATTACAATTTGAAGATGTTATTTCTAAGTGTGGAGACACTTTAGGAACTAAGGATTGAAGAAACTATTCAAGAGGAGAATTAGTTGGAGATTCTATGGAGCAGAATTGCTGCGTTTCTGAAGCCCAAATCCAGTCATGTTTATGGTTATAAATAGGATGGATTTAACCTAGGAATGGTGTGGAAAATACATTATTGCCTGGTGAGTTTAGGGTTTGTATTTTTGTGAGCCTCTCTTGTGTCGTGTTGATACTAGAGCTGGACAGTTTACATTGAGTTGTAATTTCTCTCACTGCTGTGATTGAAAGGGAATTGAGAAGGGTCTCATACCTAGGAAGTGTCTTAGGTAGAAATTAAGCACGTGTAGTGATTAAGTGATAAGTTGTAAACCAGAGGTGTTTAGCTTAGAATTAATATTATCTAGTGGATTTCATTCCTGGCTTGGTAGCCCCTAGACGTAGGTGTTGTTGTTCACCGAACTGGGTTAACAATTTGTGTGTGTTACTTTATTTTATGCATTATGTATTTTGCTCCTTATTATCCTTGTGTGTGAAGCAGAGATCAAGTGTCTCGACATCTCTCAGGACATCTAAGATTTGCTATACCAGAATTTCAAATATTCTTTTAATTTATTTTCTCAAAAACATAAACAAAAACTCTCGTACTAAACTTTTGTTTTATTTTGTAGTTGTCATGCATGCAAAAACTCTCTTGAAGAAATATAATATGGAAAAAAAAGTCGGCATTTTCTCTAGTGTTCCGCCTATTCAAACACCTTCATTCATGATCTTAATGGACTTTACATTCCAAAATACTGTGGAGGTTACTAGTTCTTTTCAACAGAAGGCCTGTTATAGAAGGGTTCACATAGTTGGCTTGGGCGCTATGACTCTTAGGCTGAGAAAGAGGAAAAACACATCACTTTTATAGGAAGAAACTACCTTGTTTGCTCTGGTTGAAAAATGATGTCATTTATGGTTGTTACCCCTCTTTCCATCTAAAAGAAAGTTAACTTGAAAAATATGTTGTATTCATATTGTTTTTTATGACACATGACATACCTTTATATATAGGCTGATGATCTATTTTTCAGAGTTTAAAAATAGGATCAACCCTAACAAACCTTAACAAACAAATAACAATCCTAATAAAACTTAACAAACTAATAACAAACCATTATATTTATCTCTAATAATCTCCCTCGAGTTGGAGGGTAAGGATTATGAACACCCAAATTGAACATGAGGTCTTGAAAAACTTTCACGCCTAAGGATTTAGTAAAAATGTCAGCATTTTGTTGTTTTGTGGGCAGGTAAGTTGTGTTCATGGCACCTGACTGTATGTGTTCCCTGATAAAATGACAGTCAATTTCAATTTGCGTTGTTCTTTCATGGAAGATCGGGTTTGCAACTAAATGAAGAGCTGGTTGATTGTCACAATGGAGAAGCGTGAGTTTGAAGCATGGAACTTACAGAGTCTCTAATAAATAATGTAGCCATAGTATTTCACTTATGGCATGTGTCATTGCACGATATTAAGCCTTACTTGAGGATCGAGAGACTGTGGCTTATTTCTTTGTTTTCCATGATATTAGAGCATTGCCAAGTTTCATTAGATAACCTGAGATGGAGTTTCTGGTAATAGGACACGATGCCCAATCTGAGTCATAGTAGCCAACTAGTTATAGATCATTATGTTGTGGAAGAATGATACCTTGACGATTCTAAGAGTGAAGGTCCCTTGGCCAAAACAAGTTTGTGATTTTGTTCCATTGGAAACAAATAAGTCTTACAACCAAGCATTTTGCATTCTTGTAGAATGTCTAAGGTGTATTTTCTTTGACAAAGGAATATCCCTTCTGACCCATCATGCTAGTTCTAGGCCTAGGAAGTATTTAAGCAACCCAAGATCCTTCATGTGGAAACATTGACTGAGATATTGCTTGAACTGGTCACATGCCTCAAGGTCATTACTAACAATGATAAGTCATCAACATAGATGAAAATAACAAGAAAAATTGATCCATATGAATAAGTAAATAGACTATGATCAAACTGGTTGTCTTGAAAACCATATTTTATCAAAGATTCAGATAACTTGATATACCAATTTCTAGATGCTTGTTTCAAGCCATACAATGATTTCTTTAATCTGCATACCAAATCTTTGTTTAGAACTTTATATCCTTGTGGAGGACTCATATATATACTTCTTCTGTCAATTCTCCATGCAATAACGTATTGCTAACATCCATTTGATGTAATTTCCATCCTTTTCGCCATTGCAATTGTTAACAAGCATCTGACTGTGGTCGTGTTGTCCACTAGTGCAAAAGTTTCATTGAAGTTTTCACCTTCTATTTGTGTGTAACCTTTAGCAACTAATTTGGCATTGTACTTTTCAATCTCACCTCTAGCTTTATGTTTGATTTTGTACACCCATCTACATCCTATCAATTCTATTCCATGTGGTAAATGAGTTTGTTCCCATGTCTCATTGTCTTCTAGAACCTTAATTTCTTGAGCCACAACCTCCATCCAAATGTGTGCTTGACTGCTTGGTAATGTGATTGAGGTTCTTTGTCATTAGTGATGGCTGCAAGGTAAGCTCTATGTTTTTTGTGAAAACTTATCATATTTAAAAAATTTTGAGATGGGATATGTGATAACTGAAAAGGACTCTGGAATTGATGCCATGCACTTGAGGTTTATGTTTAATTTGACAATCAAAGATAATTTGGAGATCGTCTTATGCGTGACATGTTTTAAGGCTCCCCTTCATTTGAGACTTCTCATTCACTTTCACTTGATGATTATTTTTTAGAATCATTGGTGACTTCCTCATTCATGTCATCTATGGATACATGTTCTTGCTCTATAGGCTCACTCTCAGTTTAACTTGTCTATTCAGGCTCTTAATGGGCAAACTTTCTATAGGACCTGTTGTTTGGTCATTATGAGGAATTTCCCCAAGGCTTGGTACTTCCAGTTCTGCGTTAATATATAGTGAAGACTCATCATTGAGGTTATCACTTGATGATTTATTTCTAAAATTAGTAGACTCATTATTATCTTGCGCATGGTAAGGAAATATATGCTCATAAAACACTACATCTCTCGATATGCAGCATTCACGAGTCTTTGGATTGCAAATTTCCCATCCTTTTTGTCCTTGTGGATAACCAATAAAATTACACCTTTCAACTCTGGGATCAAATTTACTGATTCTCTTTGAGTCATTTTTCTTGTAACAGAAGCAGCTAAAAGTTCTCAAATACTCATAGTTTGGTGCTCTCTTAAAAAGTAACTCGTATGGAGTGATTCCCTTTCATGCATGATCCATTATTTTTTAGTGAAGCACTTGAAATCAGAGTTAGTAAACTATGTCCCATTATTACTCCTAATCCTCTTTATATGCATATTAAGCTGCCTTTTGATTAGATTGCTAAAACTAATCAAATGTTGTAAAGTCTCTATCTCGTGTTTCATTAAATATACCCATGTGCCACGAGTGTAGTTATTTACAATGGTTAATAAGAAATGTGATCCATTGTTTGTGGCAGTATGTTATTTCTCCATAAGTCATTGTGAATCAATTCAAAAGGCGCTTCGGCTTTATTAAAACTTAAAGAAGAAAGGTTTCTATATTGTTTTGACTTGTGTCATACATCACAACATTTTGCTCTGTCAAAATTGCATTTGACAAAATGTGAAATATGTTGAAGGACTTTATTTTAGGAATGTCTCATTCTGATGTGCCAAAAGGTTTTCATTCCTTCTTAGCTGCTCCTATGAAGCCTTGTTGATCTTGCTTTGTGAACACATAAACCCTTTCATGCAGGTCACCTAATCCAATCTCCCTCTTCAAGGCTTGGTCTTGCTCTATGCAAGAATTTTGATCATAAATCACATAAAAATTTAAATCATATGTTAGTTTATGAATTGAAATCAGATTGTATTTAAAGTCAAGAACTAATAACACATCTTTTAACGTAAGGGAACTTAATAAATTCACATCTCCCATATTTTCAACTAAGGTTGAACTCCCTGTTGGTGTAGTTATGTAGAAAGGCTTATTTTTTTTCAATATTGAGGTCAAAGGAGTCATGTGGTGTGAAACACCACTCTCAAGTATCCAATTGAAACAATATTCAAATTTACTGGTCATGTTTTCATGTCCGTTTGCATAATTTTTGGCATGAACTCTGTGCAGGGCGTGTCCTAATGTTACCGTTTCTGGATATTCTTTTTCTCTCAGTGGCATAAGCAAAATTTGCTACTTGCTACCCTCCTGATTTGTTAGGCTCTTGCCTTTGAGATCTTCGCAATTTCCAACTTCCTGGATATCTAACAATCTCAAAGTATTTTGTCTTGCCATGTCCAGTTTTCCCATAATGATCACACTTTATTATTGAGTGATATTCCTTTCCTCTTTTCCCATTTGCACCTGAGTAAAAAGCATATGCATTTTCCACCTTGGAATCTTTTTCCTTATCTGCTGCAAAATGAGATTCTTCTCTTTGTTTTTTATTAAAGACACACCTAAGAGAGGGTAGTGGATTAATATTAAATATGGTGGCCTTGATATGAGATTATTGTTCACTATCAAAGACTCCAAGAAAAAGATGGAATTGTTATTCTTGTTCTCTTTGTGCCAATACTTTAGCAACTCCGAAACTAAATTAAGGTAGGGTTTGTAATTCACTCAATTCATCAACAAGACTTTTGAATTGAATGTGGTAATATGTTACACTTGTCTCTAGTTGTTTATGCATTAAACATAAGTTTCTCCATAATTGATGGATTTGTGGTGCATTGGTTTGAGCAAAGTGTTCTTTAAGATCCACCCACACATCTCGAGCCGTCGAAGCATGTGAGATGAAGTTGTGTATATTTGGTTCTGTCACATTGATAAACCAAAATGTCACATTTGAATCTGCCTTCTTCCAGTCATGGTACACTTCAGATTGACTTTATGGTTTCTTGATGCTTCCAACAATGAAACTCAATTTCGTCTTCACACACAAAGTCGTCTTGATCAATCTTGCTCGTGTGCGATAATTTTATCCATTCAGCAATGCTGTCACGAGTGGAGTTCTAGGATTATTAGAGTTGTTTAAATGATAGGTTTGTGTTTTCTTAGTTGTGTTCTTTGTTTCAGGTTTGGAGGCATTTTCTTCTCCAATATCTCTTTCAAATCGAAGTCGTGCTTTGATGCCACAATAGAAAGTTAACTTGAAAAATATGTTGTATTCATATTATTTTTTATGACACTTGACATACCTTTATATATAGGTATTTCATAGCTTAAAAATAGGATCAACACTAACAAACTAATAACAATCCTAACAAACCCTGACAAACGACCATTAAATTTAGGGTTAAATATATGTCACCCCCTGCCAATATAGCGAGTTTTGATTTCACTCCTATAAGATTTTTATTTTGTGATTCCCCCATTAAAATATCAAGATTCCCTTTGTAAAACCCATGTGTGCACTGTTTCAGCCCATATTCCATTTCTGGGCGACGTGGCAGTGTATTTGGTCTTTTTTTTTTTTTGAAATCTTGGTAAATTATATATTATTTAAAATCCAAGTGGATTTTTTTTACTTTTATTTTTAATTTTCTATTTTGAATATTTTTAATGTCTTTATATATTATATAAATTATATATTTTTAATTTTTTTATTCCACATGGATTTTTTAAAATAATTTTTTCAATGTTTTTTAATGTTTTTATTTAATGTTAATGTTTTTTTAATATATCCCCTCAATATGTTTTTTTATGTTTTTTTTTTCCGTATTTTATTTAATTTTAATTTTTTTAAATTAATTAATCAAAATATTGGGGAAATATATTGGCCTAGCCTTTTTGGCCTCAATAACTTTTCATTTGCAATGATAGTGCATAAGTAACAATATAAACACTGAACATTTTCTTAAATCAAACGATGTGGGACAATATTGGACTTGTTTTCTTAAATTAAACACTGAACTTTAGAAATATGCCTGTCTGTGGAGGAAAGCAAACTTGTTTGAACCATACTACTCCCTATTTTCTGGTACACTCATTTCATCATTCGTACCTGCTATTTTGTTCTTCTCAATCCATAGCCTTCAAGTAACAATGAATGATATATGGAAATGATTGGGTGTCAGTTATAGAAACAAAGTGTGTTTCATCATTACTGTAACATGATATGCACAAGACTCCAAAGTAGTTAAAACTAAATATTTGTATTACTTTTTGTATGTTGGAACTTTAAAAACCACACTATCCAAAGTAGTTGCTGATCGCGACTTTATGAGTCTATCGGGATTACTAACTGCAAGCGCACAGTCTATCGCGTAGTTTTAAAAGATATCGAACCCACAGGGACCGATAATCAAACTAGTGCTATCAGGTTGTTACTATGTTTAGCTAAGGCTGATGATTTTTAGATTAAGGTGCAAACAGGGAACTAAAATTAAACTAGAATTTAGATTTTTAATTAAGATATAACGGAATATCGGTACGTAATTCATCAATCATCGGGAATCCAATAGATCGTCGGCTTATTAGTCAAAATAGTTTTCAGTAGATAAATATCAATTTAAAAGTCTTTACCTCACACTCTCGTGTTATTGACTCTGACTATACTCCTAAATCAAAATGTCTGCTCTCGCTAGCCCATTTGAGTTTAAAAATACTTTTTGAAAATTAATAAGTCCTAATTGGTTTTAAAGCGTTCTCGCTGTATTTAAAACCAATGTCCAGTTTCAGCTATCCGGTTAAAATCTCAAACTCCTGTTTTATTAATCGTAACCTTAGTACTTTCTTACTCTCGTAACAAAAGTTAATTAAAATAAGAAATTGGAACCAGAAAATTATAGTGTTAAAGTTTACCTACAATCGATCGGATTCCTTTCCGATCGACTTAATTACATACCGATATAATTAATTTAGCCAGACATTTCAACAGGCATATGCAAACTTAAACAATAAAACATTAATGCAGACATAATAATTAAACGTAAATGGCAATGATATAAATTGAATAAAAACCTGGAAACAACAAATCTTAAGTAACGATCCTCCACAAGCCGGCAGGATTCGCTTTGCTCGAACAATAAAAACTTAAAGTGCAACAGACTACTAAACTAAGTAATTCAAGTGCAATAGTTCCCCGGTGTAGGAAACTATTGCTTTGGAAGGTAAGAAACTGGGAAAAGTAATGCAGGAAAATGAAAAGCTCTGAACTCAGGAGAAATCGTAAAAACTGGGAATGGTGGTGAGCATAAAGAGAAGAAAAAAAGGGAGAGCCCGTCTATGTGAAGTAACTCCTTATTTATAGGCCTTTGAGAGTTGCCGTGAAACAAGGAGAGAAAGTCTCATGCAGGTGCACACGACCGAAAATATTTGAGTGACTGGTGTGTTAAGTTGTAACCGTTTGAGAAGCCACATCGTTTAAAATTAAAAGCTGAGAAAGTGGATTGTGCCGGTCGTAACATCCTTGTGCCGGTCGTCATGGTCTTAATGCATGTGACGGCCGTCATGCTTGTGTTACGGTCATGACACTTCCTTGATGCAAAATCTTATTTTTGATGTGAAAAACACCTTCTTTTCTTCTATTTTCTTTTCTTTTCCTCTTCTTTCTTCTTGCTGGTTGACTTAGTGAAAATACCTGAAAATGTGCTTAATACTCGCAAATACAATGTTAACAAACGAAAATAACGTAATAAATTGATGTAATTCAGGGCAAAATATACTATACGATATCGCATTATCAAACTCCCCTATACTTGAATCTTTGCTTGTCCTCAAGCAAATAATCATTTTAAAAGCATTGATCCAGTGCACATACCTTACACTCCTTTGAATCGTACATAGTTGTGTCGCCTTCATTCGAAACGACAAATACTCGAACAAACACTAGAGATACATTAATGACACAAAGCACATAACATGGTTATAAACCTCCCTTTTACATACCGGTCCGAATCATTCTATTATAGCTTCACCTAATGCTTCTATTTCGCCCGTCTTCATTCTAGCGCAATCACATTAAGCCCTTTGCCTTTGCACGCACATAGTAGAGTAGCCTGTTAGTGATTTTGATCCTTTAAACGAGGGGTCTGGTACACAAGTGTGGTACCCCTTTTTGTACATATTCTGCTTGCAAGTTATGGGGGATCGAACCGTAGTCCGCCCTACCGAGTTCAGTACCAGATACCTCTGAACCAACTAACAACAGATTCTTATCGCCTTTTGCATCGCTTGCATTCTTTAGATTTGGTGCATTTCTAATTCCACAATCAAAGGCGTGAAATTTTTAAATTTTTAGCAACTTGGGGTATCAATCACTTATCTTCGTCGGCTCTCCACATAGATTGTGCTTAGGCGGTGCTGACTGCTAATATAAACTACTAGGGGCTAACTTAGAATTTGCAGCTAAGGTAACGGTATAATAGGTACTCAAACTGATGACACAGATATGAGAGGTCTAGGGTGTCAAGACGATATCAATTTTGTTCATACTTTCTCAAGTTTCCAACATAGCCTACTCGTAAGACAACCTATATACTCTAAAGGCGTGTTGAGTTATGCATCGAATCAATGAAATTTTTTTAAGTTAAGGCAAAATAAAGTGGGGAAATTTAATATTGCGGAAAACATATTCATATACTAGCCATGAAGTACATTAAAGTCAATAAAAGGAAAATAGTAGCATAAACTAGCAAATAAACTAAAACGAATGTTTCCTCTCCCACACTGAGTCTAACATTGTCCTCAATGTTTCGAAATAGTGTAAAAAGAAAAGAACATCAAAACAGAAAAAGAAAAGAAAAACTACTGAGGTCCTCGTGATCTGCCACGAGCTCGTCCCTGTCCACCATGTGCATGGGGATGTGGCATACCCACATGATAGACGTGGTCGTACAAGTTGTCCACCCTCATAGTCAAAGTGCCCATCTCATCAATGACACTTGACATTCTACGATCTATCCTCTCGACATGCTCGCGCTGGTCTTGTTGAATTTTCCTCATGAGACCCATCATTTCCTCGTGCTGAGTCTGGTATCTCTGGTCTCGCTGGGCATCTAACTCATTTCTCTGCATCAAGGCCGCAAGGATGTCATCAGTAGTGGCAGGAGCGCAATTGCTTCGTCGACGGCGTCGGGAGGTGGAGCTAGCTGGTTGTGTTTCAGGTGGCTGGGGGTCATTTTCAGGGAGGCCGTGTTCCATCTCATCATAATCATCTCTGGCCTGACCTTCTGGTGCAGCCGCGTCAGGCCCAGGTGCATCCAAATCAAATAACCAGTTTGCCATGTTTTTCGGATCAATTCGAGCTGGACAGGGCAAAACAATACTCTTCACCACCTTATTTCGTACCACAGGGTTGTATTTGTTGTCTTCTCTAAGTTTGATTAAGCGTGAGCTGCGACAATGTTCTAAATCCAGATACACCGCCGGTATAGACGGTAAGTGGGTAAGCTTGTCTCCCAAATTCAAAGCCAGTGCGATAGAGGTGACTATTCCTCCAAAACAGAAAGGGTGGTACCTCTTGTACAACTAGAGCTAATGTGTGACAGCATGAATGAAATGGCGTTAACCGGTACAGGTGTAAATACACAATGCATAAACAAGAGCTCCTTTGAATTTACCTTATGATTATTAATTCTTCCGAAGATGGTGTGCCCCAAAATGCACTGATAATACCGTATAGCTGGGTTATGGATAAAAGTAGCATTAAGCCCCTCCCAGCTACCAATTCTTTCGCCCGTTAAAGTTCTCCAAATTTCAAATGCCATGTTCGGCCAATTTGCGTCGCGTGGCACACGGTACTGCATATTGTCGCCTCTTGGAAATTCTAGCATGGTGGCCAGCTGGTCTTGAGAAAGCGAGTACTCAGTGTTAAACATCCTAAAAGTGGCCGATCCTGTGAGAAACTGCACGTCGTCTGAAGGGGTGTTGTAGGAGGAGGAACTGAGGAATTCCAATGTCAGAGCTTCGTACGACGGAAGCTTTTGCGTGCAAATGTGAGTCAGCCCCGAATTATGAAGCATCCAACGAACTCCTTCCAACAAGCCAAGCTCTTCAAGACAAGGAATGTCAAGATAGCGTGTGGGTTGGATTGATCGTTTGTGGAACTTGATATATTGCTCCCTTTGATACTCGCCTGCTTGGCCATCGCGAAAAATTATTTGTGAAAGGTCAGGTTGTTGAGCCATTGTGCATGCAAGAGTTTTTGGGTTTAGAATGTGGGTTGGTTATGGAATTGTGAATTGAGTGAGTTTTTATAGAGAAAAATGTGGTGAGAGGGTGAATTAATGGTGGACGAATGGTAATATTGAACGGGGTGGAGTTATGGTGACAATGGCAATCAATGGTGAGCGGGACGGTGCAGGCAAAATGGAAGGAAGAAGGATTCGAGGGCTCTGTTACGATATAACAGGGTTTTAGTCTGTGATGATCGTCACAGACGTTATTACGATCGTCATTCGCGTGAGGCCTGTGACGGACGTCACAGAGCTGTCACTGTCGTAACACCTCAATTTCAATAAATTTTATAGAATTTAACTAAACTTCTAGTATTGCATATATTTTTTTGGAAACGGTACACAACATTCCAACAGTAAAATATAATTGAGCCACACATAACATTCACACAATAATGATATATTTGAAGCACACATAGCAATTCACGCAGTAATGATATATTTGAAGCATACATAACAATTCACGCAGTAAAATATAATTGAGCCACAGTAGTATGGAATTTATTGAAATAGACAAAGTATAAGATTAAAACCAAAGAAATGAAATTGCATTAACAGAAGCAAAATTGTTCAGTATCCAAAAGTAACAGATGCAAATGCATCAGTGAGTTTTAAATTCAACAGTGAAAAATAAATGCTTTAAGGGAAAATGAAAATGCAGTAAATAAAAATAGTAAAAATCAGTTGCGTCTGCGTCTCAAAGATTGCACTGCTTGGTTCAGGTGGTCCAGTTCCTCGACGGTGGTATCCATTAGACCGACAACGTCAAGACGGATAAGTTGAAGTTCATCTCTCATGGCATGAAGTGCAGTGCGGAAAGCTTCAAGTGTAGCATGGATGTTAGCAGGGGGGATAATATCATTATCATTCATGGGATGCTCAGGGAAATCATGATAGTGAGGAGTTTCAGGGTCAATCTCAATATCAGGCACATGACTACCAAGATCTTTTTCAGGTCGTGGCTCATCTAAATCATATAGCCAGTTGTAGCGGTTATGCACACTAGTTCGCTTGTGATCAGGTAGTGTAAAATGTGAAACAACTTCATTATTGATCAGGAGTTGAAACGGGGGTGGTCCAAGATTTCTAATGAGTCCTCGGTTAAAACAGAAAGTGATATTCATTGGCCTATATTCGCCTAGAGGGTTCACTAGGGAAAGTCGTGTTCTAAATCCCATGGCATCAGCAATTTTTGTTACAAGGCCACCTATCAAAATGGGACCGTGATCAGCTTGAGCAATCCTGCAGAGATTATCAAGCATAAAAGTGGCTCCATTAACGGGTCGGGTCTGAAACACACAAAACATAATGAACAACTCATCTCTAGAGACTAGAGTGTCATTCTCAGCTTTTCCAAAAAGGGTGTAGGCTAAAATCATATGAAAGTATCTTATGGCTGGGTTGTGAATTTTAGTAGACACCATAGGGTGCGGGTCATGATGAGGTCATCCTGAAATACTACTGCAGAAAAAGTTTAATTCATCTTCCATTACTAAATCCTCCCGTGCCATGGAAAAAACGTCGGGTCCATTGGGGAAATCCAACAGGTCCGCAATCTCTCTGATGTTGAAACGGCACGTGTATCCAAATAGCCTAAAGGTTATCTTACCCCTATTAAATCCCATGCCATGGTTAGGATCGTAGGACAGTGAGCTTAAAAATTCTAGGGTCAGCTTGTGGTAAGTCGGATGCTTTTTCCTAGCAAAACCTTCCCAGCCTATCTGGTTAAACATAAAGTCTACGCTATCTCATATACCTAAGGCAGTCATGGTGGGTCCATGGGGGAATTTGGTTAAGGCCATAGGTCTGCGAGAGAGAACCTCATAGCGGTGCCATTGGACAGCGTCCCTGAATAGCACAACCATGGTGTCTTCGTTATCCATCTTAACAGTTAGTCGAAAAAGTAAAGCAAATGGAGAAGGAAGAAGGTAGAAAAAGATGAGAATCCTGGAGGCATAAATTTAGATAATCAGTACTGACTTTTAAAATAATTGAAAAATACTGCATCGGTAAGTAAAGTAAATTTTGACCAAAAATAATAAGACAAAAGTAACAAGAAAAATAACGAAGTGAAAACAAAATAAAAGACAATGATAAAGATGAAAAGAAACAAAGTAATAAATAAAAAACAATTTGCGTGGGTTGCCTCCCACTCAGTGCTTCATTTAACGTCGGGAGCTCGACAGTTTATATGAATCATTAGTTTACGGGGAATGTAGGCATTTCTGCCAGTTTAAGAGCAGTTGAATAATCCCTATTGTCTACGCAGTGATAGTGTTTTAAACGTTGTCCTTTCACGATGAACGGTTCACTAGATCTACCTTTTATTTCAACTGCGCCACTTAATAAGACTTTGGTAACCTCAAAGGGACCAGACCATCTAGAACGAAGCTTACCCGGGAAGAATTTGAGTCTAGAGTTAAATAAAAGCACAATATCTCCTATTTCAAATCCTTTCCTTGCTATGCGTCTGTCATGCCATTTTTTAGTTCTTTCTTTGTATATCCTAGCATTCTCATAGGCATCTAATCTAAGTTCGTCTAGTTCATGTAAGTCCAAAATTTTCTTTTCGCCCGCAACGGTATAGTTTAGATTAATAATTTTGATAGCCCAATAGGCTTTATGTTCTATTTCTACCGGCAGGTGACAAGATTTTCCATAGACTAGTTTAAATGGAGTGGTTTCTATGGGGGTTTTGTAAGCGGTCATATAAGCCCATAAAGCTTCGTGCAGTTTAGAAGACCAATCTTTCCTAGAGGTGGCAACGGTCTTTTCTAGAATTTGTTTAATTTCTCGGTTTGATACCTCTACTTGCCCACTCGTTTGGGGGTGGTAAGGTGTTGCTACACGGTGTTTGACTCCATATTTTGATAGACGTTTCTCAAAGATTTTCGAAATAAAGTGGGAACCTCCATCGCTAATTACCAGTATCGGAACACCGAACCTAGGAAAAATTATGTTCTTAAAGAGCTTATGCACTACTCGTGTGTCGTTTGTAGGAGCTGTTATAGCTTCGATCCATTTTGAGACGTAATCGACAGCGACGAGTATGTACTTGTTACCAAAAGAGGACAGAAATGGTCCCATGAAATCTATTTCCCACACGTCAAAGACTTCTACTTCTAGAATGCCCTTTTGAGGCATTTCATCGCGTCTAGAGACGTTGCCAGTGCGTTGCCACCGGTCGCAATTTATAACCGTGATATGGACATCTTTCCATAGAGTATGCCAAAAGAGGCCAGCTTGCAAAATCTTAGCACAAGTCTTTGAAGTGCTTGCGTGCCCACCATAGGGCGCGGAATGACAATGAGAAATATATCTTCTACCTCATCTTCGAGTACACAACGACGGAAAATACCATCGGCGCCCCTTTTAAAGAGAAGTGGTTCGTCCCAATAATAGTGTTTAAGGTCGTGGAAGAATTTCTTCTTTTGTTGATAGGTTAGATCAGGTGGCAGTACTCCAGCTGCTAGATAGTTGACAAAGTCAGCATACCATGGCAGCGTGGTCTTAGTGTAAACAGATTCTACCACATCATTAGTTTCTGTATCAGTATAAGTCAGAGATTGTTCAATTGTATTACTTTCTAACTGGGCTAAGAGTCTTTCATACGGGAAATCGTCATTAATAGGTACTTGTTCAGGTTGGATGTTTTCCATTCTCGATAGGTGGTCAGCTACTACATTTTCAGCGCCTTTCTTGTCCTTGATTTCCAAGTCAAATTCTTGTAGGAGTAGAATCCACCTCAGAAGCCTTGGTTTGGCATCCTTTTTACTTAATAGGTACCTGATTACGGCGTGATCGGTATAGATGATTATTTTTGCTCCTACTAGGTAGGAACGAAATTTATCCAATGCGAACACGACAGCCAAGAGTTCCTTTTCTGTGGTAGCGTAGTTCATTTATGCATGATCCAAGGTTCTACTGGCGTAGTAGATTGCATGAAGCTTTTTATCCTTTCTTTGTCCTAGGACTGCACCTACAGCGTAATCACTCGCGTCGCACATGATTACGAATGGTTCATTCCAATCTGGGGGTTGCATAATGGGTGCTGATATTAACGCTTGCTTGAGTGTTTGAAATGCGTCCAAGCATTTGTCATCAAAGACGAATTCAGCGTCTTTCATTAATAGCTCAGTTAGGGGTTTGGTTATCTTAGAGAAATCTTTAATGAAACGTCGATAAAAACCGACGTGTCCTAAAAAACTTCTTATCTCCCTAACGGTTTTCGGTGGTTGGAGATTTTCTATAACTTTGATTTTTGCCTTGTCGACTTCGATTCCTCTGTCGGATACTATATGTCCTAGCACGATTCCTTGTCGGACCATGAAATGGAATTTTTCCCAATTGAGCACTAGGTTGACACTTACACATCGTTCAAGTACCATTTCGAGGTTTGACAAACATCCTTCAAAACTTTCCCTACAGACAGAGAAATCGTCCATAAAGACTTCCATTATACCATCTAAGAAGTTAGAGAAGATGGACATCATGCATCTCTGAAATGTTGCGGGTGCGTTACATAATCCGAAAGGCATTTGCCGGTAGGCAAAGGTTCCATAGGGACACGTGAAAGTAGTCTTTTCTTGGTCGTCAGGATGGATAGGAATTTGGAAAAATCCTGAATATCCGTCTAAATAGCAAAAATGGGAGTGTTTGGCAAGACGTTCAAGCATTTGATCTATGAAGGGTAAAGGGAAATGATCTTTACGAATGACTTTGTTTAGTTTCCTATAGTCGATACACATTCTCCATCCGGTTTGAGTACGTTGTGCTACAGATTCGCCTTTTTCATTATTGATGACTGTAACACCTCATTTCTTGGGTACCACGTGAACTGGGTTAACCCATTCACTATCCGATATTTGGTATATGATTCCTGCTTCTAATAGCTTTTGCACTTCTCTCTTAACGACATCACTCAGAATGGGATTGATTCTCCTTTGATGTTCTCTAGAGGTTTTACAGACTTCCTCAAGCATGATGCGATGCATACAAATAGAGGGACTTATTCCTTTCAAATCTGAGATGTTATAGCCTAAGGCAGTTGGGTACTTTCTCAGGACATGCAATAATTTCTCGGTTTCTATTTGTCCTAAATCTGCGTTAACTATAACTGGTCGTTCGAGTTCTATATCTAGGAATTCATACCTTAGATCTTTGGGCAATGTCTTCAGTTCTATGGTTGGTTTCTTTGGGCAAGGCATGGGGTCAGGAGTGAGTGCGAGACATTCATTTAGCTTATTATCTTGGTATTCACCACGCCAATTATCATCTTCAAAAATTGGTGGCATCGGAATTCTCAGCACTTCAGAATACGTGTTATGGTGTTCTTCCATTTCTTTAACGCATTCATCGATTACATCTAGGAAGCAGCACGAATCGTCTATAGCAGGTGCTTTGAAGAATTGTGAGAGGATGAATTCTACTTTTTCTTCACCAACCTCGAAGGTCAGTTTTCCTTTTTTCACATCTATGATGGCTCCGACAGTAGCTAGAAATGGTCTTCCTAAAATGATAGGGATGTTTGAGTCTTCCTTGATGTCCATGATTATGAAATCTGTAGGAATATAGAATTGTCCTATACGTACTGGAACGTTTTCTAGCATTCCTAGAGGAAATTTCACTGATCGATCAGCTAGTTGTACAGACATTCTTGTTGGTCTCAGTTCTCCCATGTTGAGCCTTTTACAAATAGATAAGGGCATTAAGCTAATGTTGGCTCCTAAATCGCACAGAGCTTTGTCTATGACAAACTTTCCAATCACACATGGTATAGAAAAACTACCAGGGTCTTTTAGCTTAGGAGGCATGTTGTTTTGGATTATAGCGCTACACTCTGCAGTAAGCATAACTTTTTCGGTATCCTCGAGCTTTTTCTTATTAGTTAATATTTCTTTTAAGAACTTAGCGTAGGAGGGCATTTATGTGATTGCTTCTGTAAAGGGTATTGTGACATTCAATTGTTTCAGAAGTTCAACGAATTTCTTAAATTGCCCTATGTTTTTAGATTTAGCAAATATTTGGGGATACGGGATAGGTGGTTTATAAGGCGGCGGAGGCACATATGGTTCTTCTTTCTCTTCGGCCTCTTTGCCATCATCTTCCCTCTCGTTTTCCTTTGGTTCGCCTTCCTTTTCAGACTCCTTACTAGGCTTTTGGTACATGGCTGGATTTTCGATCCTTGGGTCAGTGGGTTCTTCTAGTTCTGTTCCACTCCGAAGTGTTATAGCGTTTGCATGTCCCTTCGGATTAAGTTGAGTTTGTCCTGGAAGATTGCCAGCTGGAGCAGCGGTAACTGCTTGTTGTTGAGCCACTTATGAGATTTGTGTTTCAAACATTTTGTTGTGAGTGGCTAGAGCGTCAACCTTGTTGGCTAATTGTTTGATTTGCTCACCGGTGTGAACATTCTGGTTAAGGAACTCCTTGTTTTGTTGAGCTTGTGCAACAATGAAGTTCTCCATCATAATTTCAAAGTTTGACTTCCTAGGAACGTTAGCAGCAGGTTTTTGATATACTGGTGGCACAGCAGGCGCTTGGCCAGGTGCATACAGAGCGTTATTATTCTTATACGAAAAGTTTGGATGGTTCTTCCAACCAGGATTGTAGGTATTTGCATAAGGGTTTCCTTGAGCATAATTCACTTGATCAGTGGAGACTCCTGCCAAAATTTGACATTCGGGGGTAGCATGTCCAGGTACTCCGAATAATTCGCAGTTTGGAGCTACGGCAGCCACGGTGGCTGCGGGTGTTATGGTCAAGTTGTCTATCTTTTGAGCAAGGGCATCTACCTTAGCATGGACATGATCAAGACTATTAACTTTGTACATTCCACCTTTCGTTTGGGCTTTTTCCACTGGCGTTCTTTCACCTCCCTATTGGTAATGGTTTTGAGCCATGCTTTCGATGAGTTGATAGGCTTCGGTATAAGGTTTGTCCATAAGTGTACCACCAGCGGCGGCGTCTATTGTCATTCTTGTATTGTACAAGAGACCATTGTAAAACGTATGGATGACTAACCAATCTTCAAGACCGTGATGCGGACACATCCTCATCCCACGTAGTGACGAAATTTGATGGCAAGGATTGCAACCAAGCCCAAGCTCTGTCTCTTAATGAGAAAAGAAAAAGACGCAGTCTTATCACGTCTGCAGTTACACTGTTTGCCTTCACCGTGTCTGCGTACTGCACAAATTTGGTCAAATGTTCATTAGGATCGTCCATAGAATTTCCAGAAAATTGATGTTGTTGTACGGCTGACAACAATGAGGGTTTCAACTCAAAATCGTTTCGGTTGATAGCAGGGGCAACAATGCTATTATGTGGTTCTTGCTGAGAAGGAGTAGCATAATACTTAAGAGGACGGTTCTGTGGTCCATCAGCCATGTCTTCTTCTGATTCTGACTCAGAGTCAAGTTCTGTATTAGATTCGGATTCGGATTGAGATTCAGGTTCTGATAAAGGAAAAGGTATTTCGTGGTTTAGGTAGTATTCTTGGATTCGTCTTTTTACGCTAAGAAGACGTTCAGGTTCGTCCGTCGGTCATGTGAGGTCTTCGCTTTTTGAGCGAGTACTTGGCATACAACCGACAAATAAGGGAATTTGTTGCCTTAGTCTATACGACGCAACAAATGAATTGCACTATTGACTAAATTAGTCCCCGGCAACGGTGCCAAAAACTTGATCGCGACTTTATGAGTCTATCGGGATTACTAACTGCAAGCGCACAGTCTATCGCGTAGTTTTAAAAGATATCGAACCCACAGGGACCGATAATCAAACTAGTGCTATCAGGTTGTTACTATGTTTAGCTAAGGCTGATGATTTTTAGATTAAGGTGCAAACAGGGAACTAAAATTAAACTAGAATTTAGATTTTTAATTAAGATATAACGGAATATCGGTACGTAATTCATCAATCATCGGGAATCTAATAGATCGTCGGCTTATTAGTCAAAATAGTTTTCAGTAGATAAATATCAATTTAAAAGTCTTTACCTCACACTCTCGTGTTATTGACTCTGACTATACTCCTAAATCAAAATGTATGCTCTCGCTAGCCCATTTGAGTTTAAAAATACTTTTTGAAAATTAATAAGTCCTAATTGGTTTTAAAGCGCTCTCGCTGTATTTAAAACCAATGTCCAGTTTCAGCTATCCGGTTAAAATCTCAAACTCCCGTTTTATTAATCGTAACCTTAGTACTTTCTTACTCTCGTAACAAAAGTTAATTAAAATAAGAAATTGGAACCAGAAAATTATAGTGTTAAAGTTTACCTACGATCGATCGGATTCCTTTCCGATCGACTTAATTACATACCGATATAATTAATTTAGCCAGACATTTCAACAGGCATATGCAAACTTAAACAATAAAACATTAATGCAGACATAATAATTAAACGTAAATGGCAATGATATAAATTGAATAAAAACCTGGAAACAACAAATCTTAAGTAACGATCCTCCACAAGCCAGCAGGATTCGCTTTGCTCGAACAATAAAAACTTAAAGTGCAACAGACTACTAAACTAAGTAATTCAAGTGCAATAGTTCCCCGGTGTAGGAAACTATTGCTTTGGAAGGTAAGAAACTGGGAAAAGTAATGCAGGAAAATGAAAAGCTCTGAACTCAGGAGAAATCGTAAAAACTGGGAATGGTGGTGAACATAAAGAGAAGAAAAAAGGGAGAGTCCATCTATGTGAAGTAACTCCTTATTTATAGGCCTTTGAGAGTTGCCGTGAAACAAGGAGAGAAAGTCTCATGCAGGTGCACACGACCGAAAATATTTGAGTGACTGGTGTGTTAAGTTGTAACCGTTTGAGAAGCCACGTCGTTTAAAATTAAAAGCTGAGAAAGTGGCTTGTGTCGGTCGTAACATCCTTGTGTCAGTCATCATGGTCTTAATGCATGTGACGGTCGTCATGCTTGTGTTACGGTCGTGACACTTCCTTGATGCAGAATCCTATTTCTGCTGTGAAAAACACCTTCTTTTCTTCTATTTTCTTTTCTTTTCCTCTTCTTTCTTCTTGCTGGTTGACTTAGTGAAAATACCTGAAAATGCGCTTAATACTCGCAAATACAATGTTAACAAACGAAAATAACGTAATAAATTGATGTAATTCAGGGCAAAATATACTATATGATATCGCATTTTCAGTTGCTGAAACTGAATGATATCTCACGTGGATTTAATAGCTGCTAGAATAACAGGGTCTATAAAAAATTTCCACTTCCAAGAGAAAATAACTTATAAAATTAAAGAAGTAATAATAACACTTCATGCTTTTAGATTTTCAAAGTTTTCAGCCAATAATGATCAAACATAGAGATAAGAGGAAAAATCATAAGCACCATTATAAAAACTGAATTCCTCTTTGAACCAAAACACAAAAAGAATTAGAGAAGAGGAACAATCAAAATGAGTACTTCCAACAATGTTGAAACGGCCAACAAAGTGATTATAGAGGTTAAAGAAGTTGTCCAGGTACAAGAAGAGGTCCAAGAAGTTACCCAGATCTAAAAAGAGGTCCAAGAAGTTGTGGTTGTGGCTATGGTTGTGCAAAACCTACTCACAATCAAGAAGTCATTGACAGAGGACCTTTGAGACCCAGGAGAGCTACCAGGAGATCAAGAAGAAAAATATGGAGGAGAGTTATCTTCGTTTCTGATGATGATGATGAAGTACCTTATAGTTGGAAAAAATTTATCTCAGCCAGGGCATTTAGATATGATTATTAAAAAATGAAAGATGTATTCAAGGAATTCTATCAAGAGTTTTTGTTGTCTTCAACATGCAAAAGTTTTTGTTCTCTTCAATACGAAACATGCACTTTAAATGATATTGACTTCATATATTTGAATGATACTGTATTTGATTTAATGTTTGTTAATTTCTGTAGATTATGTTTGTATAAAATATAGCAGAAATCATCTTTTTATTGTCTCGATACCACACATTTTCAATACTTTTAATAACGAGTTGAAATTCAAAGTTTAGTTAGAAGAACACATGCAGTGCGGGTTGAACATAACCTTTACATTTTCAAGCTTCAAATTCTAAACAAGAACACAAGTTCTAATGAAATGTGTCTCCATTGGTAGTAGAATTGCAGGATGAAGGATTTGAGTTACTAAGTATTACTGAGTCCAATTTGAAATATGTTTCCATTATCTTACCATCAATATAGTCCAATTTGAATTACTGAGTCCAATCAATGAGTACAGTGAACATATAGCTTGACAAGGAAAGCATGAAAAAGGTGGTGAAAGATACTTACTATGTCTTTGTTAGATAGAACAATGGTTTTGTTGTTCTGGTTGTAAGTGTTCAAGATCCATATCTATTGCAAGAAGATGAACAAAAGATGAGATGTAAAAGCTTGCGTGAGCCACAAAAAGTTCCTAATGGGCAAGTCCCACATTGGTTGATTTACAAATTATACAAGGGTTTAAAACCTTAAGCATGCATAAGAATTTGCTTAAGAGTGTTGGGTTGACAATGAGCTTGTTTGAAATGGGTCAAATTAAAATATTTTTAAAAAAATTTAAAAAAAATTAAAAAAATAAAAAATATATAATTTATATAATATATAAAAATAATAAAAATATAAAAAATAAAATTAAAAATAAAAGTAAAAAAATTCACTTGGATTTTAAATAATAAATAAAAAATTAAAAAAAGTCCACCTGGACTGCCATGTCACTCAGAAATGGAATTTGGCCTGACATAGTGCGCACGGGGGTTTTACAAAGGGAATCTTGATATTTCAAGGGGGGAATCACAAAAAAAATCTTACAGGGGTGAAATCAAAACTCGCTATATTGGTAGGGGTGACATATATTTAACCTTTAAATTGATCTATAATACCATTTATAGCCTATATGCATTAGTGTCAGAGTTCATTGATAACATGGTAGCTAATATTGGCTTAGGACCAATATAAGGCCACATAAGAGTGAATCCCTCACATTTCCAATTTATGGGCCCTCAACTGCACAAGGTTCATGATGGATATGGAGTTTTCTTTCAAAGAATAAAGAATTTTGTTTAAATTGTCCAAAACTCAGGAATATGTGATGGCCTTGATTCTCAAGATCAAAAGCTTGAAGACCGATATTGCATGTAAGGAATAGAATGTCCTTCAGTGTGTTAGGTTGCATACCATTATAACCAAGGAACAATAAGACCTCGAGGTAAGCAAATAAATCTAAAGCCACTGATCTACTCATTTTTCGAAGAAAAGCAAACTATTAACTCTAAGACTTTGGTCATCTTTGAAGATAAAAGAGTTGTCGAGGATAACTCTCGAAGACCGAAGTCAAAGTTTGACATGGAAAGGTCGAGGTTGAGGTTGTCAAGGATGAAAATAAGATTTATGTGACCTTCCAACCTAAGTTAGATCAATTTATGAAGGAAAAATATAAGTCGATGAAGGAAAAAGTTGATTTTGCGGCTGCCATCAATGTGGTTGGATCTCGTCTTTCGAACATTCCATAAATTAGATCCATTTTTAATATCAAAATCGAGTTTTATTTGGATGGAGAGGACTTCTACAAGGGTGTAGTGGATGAGAAACTTGTTTAAAAATGTTTCCTGACAATGGGATTGTGTGGGCATGTACTTGTATTGTTAATTTATTGTAACTTTAAAATTGATTTTGGTAGGTCATGATTTGTATACTCGATACCCTTTGTTGTAATGTTTGAACAATTTTCTCTTGGGTCATGGTATTAAGCTTAAGCCTTGTGGATTTGTACGCTTTAGTTGTTGTTTTTCCTTCACTTTATACTTAGTGATATGTCCAAACCAAAATATCTCAACAGTGAGTTGGAGATTTGATAAGATAATAACATTTACTGATGCTTCAATTTGACGAGTTATTTCTTGCTTTGATGGTGCATTAGAGGGGGGGTGTATCAGCAAAACACTTTGACACCTAATTCAATGATTGATCAAGATAAAAGGTGAAATGTTTTAGGGTTTTCGAGATTCTTTATATTGGCAGATTTCAAGAGGTAATTTGTTATGTTATCCAACAACATGCTCTTCATTTTATGGTTGAACAAAGTGTTTTAAGGGAATGTTTTACCCTTCTCCCTAGTCCCTGTAATCTTCTGTTTGGTTGCATACTCATGATGTCACCGGTCTGAATTCTTTAGGATTTAGGTATGGATTGGTTTCTCCATCTGAATCGTGATTTTCTAGTCCTTTTCACCTATTTTTAGTTATTGTATACAAGAAAAGTCCAAACAGGTGTTTTCTCACTTTTCATAGATAAATTGATAGTTTTTGTATCAATTGCTTGTGAACTAAGTTAATAAGTACTGATGTATTTAACATAAATTTGTCACTTATTAACTCTCCCCAACTTATCTTTTTGTTTATCCTTAAACAAAATTAATCATATAGTTCATAAATGTTTGCAATTCATGTTTCATTTGATAGGGTCTAATAGGTTGATAGTATAAGGGGTTTTTTTTGTTATCGTCTCCACATGGATTGTTCTAATATGGGATATTTGTCGTTCAATAGTTTACCATTTCAAGAAAAGGGTTTTCAAAGTTTGTTTCATAAATTGTCACGATTTAGTAGCAAATCTTTAAATTCTAAAGTTTTTTCATTAACAAAGTATATCAAAAGTAGTTTTCATCTACCCTAACTAATACATATTCTCTTAATCTTGCATGTGAAGTCGGATCCGATTAATATCATCACATATTCTCTAAATGTCGTATATGTCTAGAGTGGTGTCGTGAGAAATATCGTATTCATCGCTACACGATTTCTCCATATAACAACCAATATAGTAAGCTTTAAGTTCAACACAAATCAAATATCAACCATAGACCGATCTCTCCAATCTATATATTGATAGATGAATATTTTAGGTAAGTTCCATAAAATCTATGTCTAGAGTTTTACAAAACAAGAAAAGATCATTAAGAACAAAAATATTCATCATATAATAATCATCACTTGTTCACATACAAGGTCAATCAAAAGAAATACATAAAGCTAAGGTAGCCTACCTCTACCTTTGATACAAAGGAAATTAGCTACCCATAACCATGATAGCTTGCTTTACAAGTAATGAGAGAAGATGAATGAGCATTCACGTCGAAGAATCGATCTTGGATGCAAATCCAGCTTATATTTTCAAAATATCACTATTTAGTGAAGAAAAGCAGAAAAATGGGGTTCTATGTGAAAAATGAGGTTATGATCCCAAAAAAGTGTGAAAAGTACATATATAGTACTTCCAAATTCTGTCAAGTTCGCCTAGCGAACACCTTTTTCACACAGTGAATACCACTTTATGGCACCTGAAGTGCCTCTGAATAGTTAAATCACCCCTGAGGAAATATCTAAGTTCGCAGTGCGAACACTTCTTCGCCCAGCGAACTTCTTCGCTACAAGTTCGCACAACGAATTTAAGGTCCTTTTCTTACTGCCTCTAATCTGAGATGGTTCGTTGGGGCTTCGCCAGGATCTCGTACAATGAATATTCGCTTTCACCCCGCTGGTGTTCGCACAGCAAACATGTTGACTCCTCTTCTCTTCTGTGGCTTCCTTGTCAATTCACTTGTGTCTTGATATTTGATGTTTTATGCCTAAATCCTGCACAATAACGCACATATCAAAGCAACTAAATGTATTTGTAACACAATCAAAGAATCACATTGAAACATAACAAATGAGTTGAAAAATTCCAAATATAATGGATCAAATTAAAGCATGTTTGACATTCAACAAACTCTCCCCAACTAGATGTTTGCTTGTCCTCAAGCAAAGTATGCCTCTCATTGAAAACAAGAGGATTTACTCATGCATTTAATTCAACCAAGAATGGATTTATGGATCAAATTAAACATACAAATGCGCACAAGCAATGCTTACCACTTCCTAGAATCGAACAATGATAAAGAATTTAGTTCTTAAACAAATATCATGCAATGTTTCAAATAACAACTAAAATCTCATGCTTGAATCACTCTAACACTCCTCTTCAAAATAAGATTGAAGAAATTGACGCGTTTGCAACCGCGAGGCAATTTTATTCACCTGACAAACAATGCTAATAACAATTCAATTCATACATTAATCTAATAATCACAAATGAAATTATGAAAGCAAGAAGATCACTAAGGGCTTTTAAGGTTGTAGCTTGGTTAGATTCACAACAAAGGGACATTTCTAAGGCCATGGAATCAAAGTTGCCAATGCAAAAGAAATATTCACTATACAAGGTCATGTATACACTACAACTTCATCCACACTTTCTTTTCTCAATTGTTCACCCTTCCAAACTTCCTTAATGCACATTATTCATTCTCTATTTTTCTCTTTCAAACAAGCAAGCTTTTTCTTTTTCTTTTTCACATTTATATTCATATACACAATTTTCTTTTAAATGCTTGTTTGAAATTTTTCGAAATTTTGAGTAACCTACCACTTTTCTTTTCACTCTCCCCAACTTGAATTCAATCAAACCTCAAGTGAATGCTCCTTGCTTTTTATGGCAAGGAAATCAATTTAAAACAATGTTCAAAGGTTCAAGATTTTTTTTTAGAATTCCACAAAATTCAATGATGAACTATCTTTTAATTTATGTACATACACCAAGTTCATCACTAAATTAGGATCTAAACTATTAAGCTCAAAGGGGTTAGCAAATTCTCACTACTAACGGGTAAGTTACTTTTTTGGAATATGGTTGTGCTCAATATCAACAATTGGCTTGATCATTTCCAATGCTTCCACAAAATCAAAATAATCAAAAGATTAAGCATGGATAAAATGTATTAAACAAAGTTATCAGTCATCCTAAGCATATAGTAAACAATGGAGGTTTCTCACAAATTGTGGCTATTGGATCTAAGTGAAACAAGCATTCAAACAAAGTTGCAAAATGAAACAAAAATACACATTTGCACAAAGCACAAGATTCATGAATCAATTTAACATTCTAAGAAGTGGTACAATTTACCTTGCTTGCATTCACATGTTCAAAATCTTATCATCACCATCCAAACTTGGGAGAATCTTCATTGGTTACTATTAGCAAATAACAACCAATCTAGAAGTTCTCACATTCATTCATGAAAGAAAGAAGCATTAAATTCAAAACAAGCTACCAACAACCATAAAAAACTAGAGTTGAACATTCCTAAACGGAAAAATTCGACTCTAAATAACATAAAAAGAAACTAAAGTTGAACATTCATAAATTGAAGAATTCAACTTATATAACAATAAAATGTCATGGTGTGGAACACCGACAAAAGTAAAAGTACCCAAAAGTGGTACATAAATACATCATTCAAAATAATCCACAAAGGCGGATAGTGTACAACACAAAATAAAATACAATCATAATAAAAATTTAGAAATGATCTAAAGCTTAACAGAAAACTTCACTTTGTAGCAACAAAAGAAAGTAGCTTAAGATCATGCTCAAAACAATAAAATAACTAGTCCTCATCGGACTCAGTCTCCTCAACATCAAACTCAACCTCCTCACCAGATTCTGAACCAGAACCAGAACTATCATCATCATCAGTAGCAACCTCCTCAACATCCTCAGCCTCCTCAGTGTCAGCTACACCCGCTCCCTCTCTAAAGAATGGCCCAGCCTCAGGCTAACCAGCATGAGCTAGGAACTGCTCCTTAGTCATGATCGAGTGCTCCATCGTAGGCTCACGGTACTGTATCTGCAAAACATGCATATAATCATGAATGTCAATCATGGCACGCTGAGTAGCCGTCACCCAATCCCATTTATAGTTGTAGATCTCCCTCTGAAATGGGTCAAAGCCCTGGAAATCTGCAACTCCTAAACCAGAAGCCTTTCATGCTCATGTACCTGCAGTCTGTCCTCCTCTCATCCTCTTGTGCTTACAAAACTTGTCCACATAGTTATCATCAATAACAACAGGGATAGTAACCTGACGGCGGGATGGTAACTTCACCCTCGAGCGCACACACACAAAGCCATGATCAAGCATGGGAAAACCAAAGGGCAGTTAACTCGGGCCCCTGGTTTGATACCGCTTTTCACTACCGCATGCATCTTGTCCATAATGATCCACGCTACATCAATCTGTGTATCAATCATAATACTATAGATTAAGAGAGCCACTGATATTAGTACAGTAGAGGTATGCGTCCTTGGCTTAATGCTAGTTAAGACCAAGATTAGCACCAGTTGTGCTAAAGGATGCATATCCTCCCTATGATATCTTTTTGGAACCCCAGATGGGTTTAACTCCATCGTCTTGCCTTCCCTCAATAAGGCACCAGATATTGTTTCCACATCCCTATGTAGTCTTAAGTCCCTATGATACTCATCTATCTCATTCTCCCCCAAAGTAAGAGGTTTGCCCAACACATGGTTAATCATGTTCCTGTCATACTTCACCTCTCTTCCACATACTTTTGTGGTCCAAGTAAAAACCTCATCATCATTCGGGATGGCGTTCGCATAGAACTCCTTCAAAATTTCCACATTGTAACTATCACACGGGGTAATCAACTTGTCCCACTTCTTCTCACGAAGTATCGCGACTACTGCTCAGTAGGTTCTTGGGGGTTAATGTTAAACATTTTTTCCAGAAAGATGCTCATTCTCTCAAGAGCAAGGTACCTAGCAGCTTTCTTTGCCCCTCTGAAACGCTCGGTGTCATAAGAAATTGGTTGTTGATGGGAGGAGCTTCCGATTTTTTTTTTGAAGGATTAGTTCTTGGAGGTTCCATCTGCACATCACCAAACATAACCAGCAAAAACATACGACACATTAGTAAACAAAGCAAGGTACAAAAGATCAAAACAAGAAAACATAACAAAATAAAAAAATTCATTGTTGTCATGTTCGCCTTGAGTTCGCACAACGAGAACCCAGTGAACATTCTCCTTAGGTTCGCACAGTGAACTCAAGGTGAACCCTGCAAATTTTGGAAATTCCAGGTTTTGCCTCTGCAATCATTAACACAACAGTAATGTAATCCCTTCAATTCAAACAGTGTTATCTAGTTTTCAATAGAGTATCAAGCAAACAACAACGACCAAGTTAACATTGTTCATGCAAAGATCAAAGTTCTTAATATAATCCAAACCAAGGTCAATTTAACCTAAGCAAGAACATCTCAATCTCACAAAAATAACTTTAGTTCAGTACCCATACAAGTATAGCAATGCAAATCAATAATAGCTACTCATGCAAAACATCTTTACAAAGCTAGAAGGTATTTTCCAAAATTTTCCACATAAACCCTAACCACATGCTTTTTAAAAAGAATAATGAATTTGACTATAAAAACAAACTTGGAATAAGTAGTTAGAGGGAATGGAAGTTGAATTAAACTTGGCAAAATTTCTTCTTACTTGATACGATTGAGAGAGAGACAAGAGAATGTTTTTGTGTTTGTGTGGAAAGTGATAGAGACAAAAAGGGAATGGAGAGGCAAAAAGGGAAGTGGGAAAGGTTTTGCTCCACCAAATCTAGCTAAAAGCCATTAGGTCCACGAAATTAACCCACCAAATAAAAACAACTTAAGTGATGTGGCAGACAAAAGTGAGATTTTGTTCTGTTTCGCACAGTTTGCACTACGGACTTCCAGCGAGCATTCGCCCCAGGTTCGCACAGCGAACTCAAGGCGAATGGAACTGATTTTTCAAAAATTTTGTTCTTTCTTCTCACTCTACCACAAAACTTCCTATACTATTTTAATACTAAAAATGCAATAAAAATGAAAGGATACTTACAATGTTGGAGTGCCTCCTAACTAGCGCTTTGTTTAACGTCATTTGAGCTCGACGGTTCAACGGTTGAAACCACGAAACTAAAAGCAATCGAATTAGCTTCTGAATGAAAATCACTACCACAAAAGGTCCTTAACCATTGTCATGATCAGTTTTTGGTCCACTTTTTCTCAAGAATGAAAAATCCCAACAAGACTTCATCACAGTCTTCTTAGCCTCTTTATCTTTCTTTTTCAATACCGCTTCAATCTTTGCATCTTCATCTTTCTTTTTCATTACTGTAACTCTTGCATCTTCCTTTCTCTCATGATAGTCATCCTCCACTTGATTTGAATACACCACACCTTTGAAAAGTGTAAAACACATCTCTTCATCATTATTCCTCACCTTCATGTGCCATCATCAACATCAATTAACATTCTTGCGGTTTTCATGAAGGGTCTTCCAAGAATTATTGGTGTATCCTCATTTTCTTCCATATCCATGACAATAAAATCAACCGGAAATAAAAACTTGTCAACTTTCAATAACACGTCTTCAACAACACCATGAGGACGAGTTTTTGACTTGTCCGCTAGTTGCAAAGTTATGTTGGTTGATTTCATCTCCATGCTCTCAAGTATTTTCACCACAGACACATGAATCAAGTTAATACTAGGACCCATATCGACCAAAGCCTTACACTTGAAATTACTACCTATAGTTATAGGTAGAGCTACTCTTCCCGAATCTCATTCCTTCCACGGAAGAATGCTTTGGATGATAGCACTATAATTTGCATTGAGCGAAATGGTTTCTTTATATGTATACCTCTTCTTCTTTGTAAGTATGTATTTCATGAATTTTGCATACTTTGACATTTGTTATAGAGCCTCGAAAAATGGAATGGTTATTTGAAACCGACTAAATATGTCAAAGAACCTAGCATAATGCTTCTCATTGTCTTTTTTCGTATGAGCATTTGGATATGGCAACTTTTTCATTGGAAACTCACTCTCATTTTTCTTTCCTTTCTTACTTTTTTTCTTCTTCTCCTCTCTTAACTTCTTTTCTACTCCCTCCTTTTCAACTAACTCCTTATCATTATTTTTTTCAACTTCTTCAACAATTCCATACTCCTTTTCAACTTCAACATTTTCACCAATTCCCACACCAATTGTTCTCCCACTCCTAGTAAAGATGACTTTGCAAGATTCCTTCAAATTCAATTGAGTATTAGCTAGAAAAGTTTCTTTATGTTGGTCGGCTAATTGCTTGGACAATTGTCCAAATTTAGTTTCAAGGTTCCAAATTGCCGCATCCGTACTCTTTTGAGTGGAGATAGACATTTGCATGAATTGGTTAAAAGTTTCCTCTATCTTTGAACTTTCACCTTGGTTTTGTGGAGGTTGGTTGTAATTTTGATAGGTTGACGGTTAGAAGTACTCGGTTCTTGTCTCCACCCTTGTTGGTAACCTTGGCTATTACATCTTAGTTGATAGCCTTGGTTATTGCTTTGATACGGTGGTCTCGGTTGATAGCCTTGATTTTGGTTTCCTGCATAGTTGGCTTCTTCAACAGCTGGAGGACAATATCCGGTAGGATGATCACCTTTGCAAAGTTCACAACTTGCTATTTGTTTGCTTTGGTTGGGAAGTTCTTGCATCTCTTTGATTTGTTGTGTAAGTTTTGACATTTGCTTTGTCAACAATTCTACTTGTTGCGAGAGCAACTTGTTTTGAGCAAGAATGACGTCATTTGTTCCCAACTCGATAATTCCCGACTTTCTTTGTGAAGTACCACAATTGTGTTGACCTTGATGATAATTTTATGCCATCCTATCAATGATGTCAACTACATCTTTCGCGTTTTTTGACATTAGAGACCCACCCGTTGTGGCATCCAAAAGAGTTTTATGAACAGGTTGAAGTCCGTTGCGGAATATATGGACTTGAGTAAAGTCATCAAAACCATGGCCTTTGCACTTTCTCAACATAGATTTGAATCTCTCCCACGCTTTGTTGAGAGATTCGCTTCCTTCTTACGCAAATACCAAAATTAACGTCATGGCCTTCATAAACCGATTGTGAGGGAAGAACCATTCGAGAAACTTCTCCTCCAATACGTTCTAATCTATCATCACAAGAGTATATTGGTTAAGATACCACTTCTTTGCCTTCCCAGTTAAGGAATGCAGGAATAACCTTTTGAACAAAGGTTCCTCTTCGACTTCTAGTGCTCTAATTGCACCCTCTATCTCGTAAAACTTTGTGAGATGAGTAAACGGATCCTCATGGTTTATCCCCACAAATGGATTTTCATATAAAAGAGCTAGGATTCTCGTCTTCATCTCAAAATGCCTTCCATTGTTGGCATTACGTGCGAATTAAGCGTTGTGTCTTGGACTGTTAACACACGGGGTTGAAGCAAGAGGTGGTGGTGGTAGTGCTCCCATGTTTGGCGTAACAATGAGTGTAGATGAAGAAGTTTCTCCACACTCTCGTCTTTCTTTGGCAAGTTTCCTTCTCCACTTAGTTCTGCTATTGAGCTTACGCGCGGTTCTTTCAATCTCAGGATCGAAAAAAAGTTGGTCTGCAGGTACACTCCCTCGCATAAACAGAATCTGCACACTTAACGAAATAAATAAATAGCATAAGAAAAATAAACAGAGGTAAGAGATCACAATACAAAGATCTTAAAATCAATAAACTATTGCAATGCTTAAAATATCAAACAACAATCCCCGACAACGACGCCATTTTGATAGGTTGATAGTATAAGGGGGTTTTTGTTATCGTCTCCACAATGATTGTTCTGATATGGGATGCTTGTCGTTCAATAGTTTACCGTTTCAAGAAAAGGGTTTTCAAAGTTTGTTTCATAAATTATCACGATTTAGTAGCAAAGCTTTAAATTCTAAAGTTTTTTTTTATTAACAAAGTATATCAAAAGTAGTTTTTATCTACTCTAACTAATACATATTCTCTTAATCTTGCATGTGAAGTCGGATCTGATTAATATCATCATGTATTCTCTCAATACCGTTTATGTCTAGAGTGGTGTCATGAGAAATACTGTATTCATCGTTACACGATTTCTCCATATAACAACCAATATAGTAAGCTTTAAGTTCAACACAAAGCAAATATCAACCATAGACCAATCTCTCCAATCTATAAATTGATAGATGAATATTTTAGGTCAAGTTCCATAAAATCTATATCTAGAGTTTTACAAAACAAAAATGGATCATTAAGAACAAAAATATTCACCATATATTAATCATCACTTGTTCACATACAAGGTCAATCAAAAGAAATACATAAAGCTAAGGTAGACTACCTCTACCTTTGATACAAAGGAAATTAGCTACCCATAGCCAAGGTAGCTTGCTTCACAAGTAATGAGAGAATATGAATGAGCATCCACGTCGAATAATCGATCCTGGATGCGAATCCAGCTTCGATTTGCAAAATATCACTCTTTGGTGAAGAAATGCAGAAAAATAGTTTTCTATCTGAAAAATGGGGTTATGATCCCAAAAAAGTGTGAAAAGTACATATATAGTACTTCCAAATTCTGTCAAGTTCGCCTAGCGAACACCTTTTTCGCACAGCGAAGACCACTTTATGGCACCTGAAGTGCCTCTGAATAGTTAAATCGCCCCTGAGGAAATATCTAAGTTCGCAGTGCGAAAACTTTTTCGCTACAAGTTCGCACATCGAACTTAGGGTCCTTTTCTTATTGCCTCTAATCTGAGATGGTTCGCTGGGGCTTCGCCAAGAGCTCACACAACGAATATTCACTTTCACCTAGCTGGTGTTCGCACAACGAACATGTTGATTCCTCTTCTCTTCTGTGGCTTCCTTGTCAATTCACTTGTGTCTTGATCTTTGATGTTTTATGCCTAAATCCTGCACAATAACACACATATCAAAGCAATCAAAGGTATTTGCAACATAATTAAATAATCGCATTGAAACGTGGAATAAATCCATTAAAACATAACAAATAAGTTGAAAAATGCCAAGTATAATGGATCAAATTAAAGCATGTTTTGCATTCATCATTGACTGACTTGGGTCAAGAGTTTTCAAATTGTTTTTGTGGCATGATATTCTTTTCAAATGCAAGTTCATAATTAATTTCATAATTACCCATAAAAAATAACATTAAGATGAATAATTTGCTTGACCAAATTATGTTTTTTTTAAAAACATGTCTAAATCAACAGTTAATCATTCATCATAATCGTGATCTCACATAGTATCTCTTATTGGATAGTAAATCCCTAAAAAAACAAGACAATGCATGTACTATAGCAATACTTTGTATTTGTCTAAGCATTATCACAAGTTATATCATCAGTCGTGGATTACTAAGGTCTTTCTTTCGGTTATATCGTGGTCGGGCTTATAAAAAATATTAGTTTTTTTGTTCAAAAGTCTAAAGATAAGAGAGCATATGGTATTTCTTTTCACGAACTTCTCTTTCTTTGTTTCCACTTTCTTACAATCATTTTCATTTGATGTCCTCTTTTTGTATGCTTGACTTTTTATTTTTGACTTTGATTTTGTCAAAACATTTCTCTTTCTTTTAATTGTACTAGTACTACTTGAGTTTTTCTTTTGAAGACCGTGACCATTTTTCTTTTTCTCCCCAACTTTCATTTTTTCAATACCATTGCTTTTACGGGCTTTCGTATCCTTACGATAAGGAAGTGAACATTGTTTTTCTTTTCAAATTTGGCAAAGAGTGATGAATTTGAAAAAACAAAATAAATTTTCATTGTACGACTCAAAGTGGTTTTTTAAAGGATTCACACCCTCACAAGGTAAGCTTTTTAGGTCAAGTATCTTTTCACTCAATACAAACAATGCCTTGATCATATCCATGAATTTCAAATACATCAAGCAATTAACAAGACTGATGCAAAATTTACATTTTATGAACAAAATTCGGGTTCTTGTTCCTAATGTGAAGTTTTGGGTTCCGGTTTCGGGGTCGAATTTGTATAACTCTTCTTCAGTTGTTTCATCGCCAATTGTTCAAAGTTTGTATCGTTCGACTGAATTAACTAGATTTTCGAGGTTGTCGTCATTGTCTGGTTGTTCGAATGGTGTTTTGGATTCAACTTCCGAGTTTGTGTATAAATGGCATTCGCCTAAACCCTTCGTTGATGGAAAATATTAAGGGTTGCATTGTAGATTCTGCACCTATTACAAATCCTAATCCATAGGTAAAGGCTTTAGCGATTTTTAGACTCGGTGAACACAATCATTTGTTGTGCATATAATGTCCAATGTTTATTTTATTCTCTAGTGCTTATAACGTTAATGTTGGCTTACTTTTTCAATTCCGTTGTTGTTTTATGTATCCTCATTGTGAAAACAATCAAATAATTTTCCTTGCCGACTTATGATACTACAACAAATCAAAACCTTTGGTTAAAATCTTTCACCATTTTGTTTACTTGAATGGGGTAAATTAAAACTTTTATGTTAGATTTTGATGTTAATTATTTGATTATCTTTTCAGGTCTGGGCCTCGGGTTTCTATGCAGGATTTCTCAAGAAGAATAGTGGAGCTACAAAAGGATGTGTATTCACGAATGAGTCCAGCATTAAAGTATCAATTAATTACAATTAAGATTTAAGATTAAAACATGCACCAATAGAAGAAACTTTTCTGTTAATACTAAATAAATTTTTTGAAACCATAGTTGTCTTTGACTCTTATAGCACATACATTAATATTATACCATTAATGATAATTAAGATTGAGTTGATAATATTGTCTAAATGCATAAGCTCTCTAATGTTTTGAGCATGTTATCTACAAAGCAACCAAGTTGTCCACAACCATACATGTATAGCTTTGTAAACAAAGTTATTCCTGCCGATTCAGTGGAGTCGTTTGGTGATGCACAACGTAAGGCTGTACACGATGTGAGGGTTTGCAATTTTGTCTCGTCACCCATGTTGACCACTTTCGAAATGACTCGAAATTGTATACTTCTCAACTCAATCAATTTTTAGATGAGTGATTTTTTGACCATTTGTGTTTCATATTGAAATTTTAGGTGAACTTTGAATTAGATGAAGTTCAAGCTGCTATTATTACATGTGGAGGTTTATGCCATAGACTCAACAGTGTGATAAGAGAATTAGTTTGGGCTATGAATATCTCAAAATATTAAGGTTTATTTGTTATTTGTTATATTTAAAGTCGATGCATCAAAATCTGCTATGTTATAACGCTGCTATGTCACAACACTCGTTTGATAAGTACTCAAAATTTTTTCTGGTTCTTAATTTGAGCATTTCAATCTTACAGGATTATTTTTCCAAAGAGAAGACAATGGCTATAATCTCAAATATATAGGCATGTAATAATTAAAATTCATAAAATATTACAATTTGTTAATTGAATCAATAACTGAAAGAATATTGCTTTCTTTTTTTTTTTGTGTGTGTTATAGATCCAACCTATATGATCTGAGTTGTTCCAAGTAACATTTTTGACAATGTGTACTACACAATTCTTGTTCAAACTGTTGTTTATGGAGCAATGACAGTTAGGTGTAGTGTATGTTGGAGAATGGTTATTCTTTGCCAATCTAATGCTTTGTTGATAATACCAACTTTATGATAATATGAATGTATTATGATGGGAACACAATCGTAATTTTTATGTCTATTTAATAGGTTTATTATGCATTTTTTTCACTTTTTATGATTAACATGTGATGCATATGTGATTTTTGAAATCTCGAAAGTAGAATAATATTTTTGGAGTTAATTAATTAGTTAATTATTTTAAGGGAAAGATGGTGATGTAAAGATCCTGCCATGTTGAAGTAATGTTTATTCATTGCAAATGATAAGAGCACCAAAACCATATCTCAATGGTGAATCATATTTTTTTTATCATGATATTTGTACAAGCCAGTATGCATCATTCTTATCACATGACTTTTGAATTCATGTCTTGAATTTACATTTGATTATGTTGGATATGCAATCTTCTACCATTTATATGATCATCTCTAACACAATTAGAATATTGCGGTTTACTTGATTGTATTAACTTTGTAGCATTCATATTTTATCTTCTATTAATTAATAGTGTCAATGTTTCTATGTATTTATAGCATTTGCAATAAAAGTTTTAGAACATTTTCACTAAGGTGTGAGGTCAAACAAGTTCTTAAGATTGCTTCTAAAAATTAAAATTGAACTTAATATATACAAGGCAAAGTATCATTGCAACATCTATTTGTTTTTCAATTACCACAAGTAATTTTTAAATAACAATATGACATACACTGGATTTTTTAACATGGTTTCTTGATTACGCCTCCTTAGAGTATCTCCAATGATACTACTCTTTTTTAGGTTCTTTCTGCGACTCATTAAGCCACATCATCTTAAAGCAACTCATCTAATTTTTACTTCAATTGTGCAACCCATATTGGGTCCCACAATTTTACCTTATACATAACATTTTATTCATATTAAATTTTGTTTAACTTAAAATAATAAAATTGAGACTGCATCTTAGTGCAAAGTTGCTAGTGCAATGCTACTGCTGGGTCCCACAATTGACTTTTATTAATTTTATATGCAATGCTACTGCTGGGTCCCACAATTGACTTTTATTAATTTTATATGCAATGCTACGGTTACATCATGGTTAGGCATGTCAAGAAAATCTGGGTCCGCTCGGTCCCGGCCCGAAATTGACGGAGGAAACCCGATTTGATTAGGTACGGGTGCGGGTGCGGGGAAAACCCGGTTTGTAATTCCAGGTGCAGGAGCGGGGGCGGGGGGATGCTACTGCCCACCCGCACCCACCCCCGCCCCCGCCCCCGCCCGGTCTTATGGTATTTACTTTAATACTCATATTTAAATTATTTTATTACACATTTATTCACTTTTGGAGAAGTAATTAAAAATTCCCATTAGTCATTTCTCACCATTCACTCAAACCCTCATCTTTAGAAACAAATTTATTATTAAAATGGTCAAGTTTTTAATAAAATTATTGATTTTTATTACTATTTAAAAGAAATCATTATTTTTGCGAGTGGGGCGGGTGCGGGCAAACTTGTTTCCATTGAGGGCAGGTCTGGGTGGTAAATTTTCACCTCTGACTGGGTTTGGGGGCGGGGGCGGGTCTGTAACAGGAGGCGGGTGCGGGTGCGGGACTAGCTAAACCCGCCCCCGCCCCGCCCCGTTGTCATGCCTAATCATGGTGCAACATTTGACATGCTGACCAACTCCAACGGAAACAATTGAGATTGCAATGCATTGCCAGCTGATGAACTTGAGAAAAACTACCCAAAACTACCCATTGGAGTTGCTCATATTACTTTAACAATATTTTCACATGTCAAGCCACTACACTTATTGCATTTATTGTAGTTTTTTCTAAAAATAGTCATTTGTCTCGAGAGTACAGAGTTACTAAATGATTGATCACATATCTTGTTAAATCTATTTTTGCAGCAGAGCATGACTAACTTTTCTTCCTACAGCTGAAAAGAAAAATTTGATAATGTGAGCAAGCATATCTAGAGTCAACTACCTAGCATTTCTGATCCGCTTTAAACTACTACGACTAGATTTACTCACGTTCTCCCTCACCCCATATCTTGATTATGCACAATTATTTATTATATCATCACTTGGAGAAAATTTTATGACACAAAAATGTAGAGGTTGAGAGTGCTTTATATTTAAAAATATAACTTTTGTATATTACAACTGTACAATAGACATGATGAATCCCGTTAACTTCATGAATGGATATGGTGAATTCTAATTCATTATGTGCCAAGTCACCACATGGCAAAAATTCATGAATGTAGAAGAAGAAAGGTAAGCAGAAGAAAAAAAAAATGAATTACAAAAATGGAATGAAGGGTCTTTAAAAAAGAGTTGATAAAAATTATTTCAAATATTGATATTGATATAAAATTCTGACAAATAAATATGAATTAAATTTTAATTATTGACATTATAAGAAATTATGAAAAATAAAACAAATTTTAAAGGCTGGTAACTATTTTCAAAAAATTAATTGATATATTAAAAGGGAATGAAAATAACTTATTTTAAGAGGGGATATTATAAAGTATTTATTATTCTTCATTTTTAAATTTTAAATTTTTTTTAATATCACTAATTAAAATAATTTTATAAATCTGTCATCTGTCTTAAATTATAAGTTATTTTAAGTATTTCATACAAATAAAGTATAATTAATTTTGTATAAAAAATATAAATTATATATATTTTTATAGTATCCTCTTTTATTTATAAAGAAATTAAAAAATTAGAAAGAGAAAAACTAATATATTTATATATTAGATAAAAAGTTATTAACAAAATTATAAAGTAATTTATAATTTAAGACATTTTTCTTTTTCAAAAGAGATGTATTGTTATTGTTTTTCACACTAAAACACTTTTAGAAAAAAAAAACTAAGTTATTTTATTAAATATTTGACACATTAAAGAAGATACTTTTTTTTTTTAAATATGTGAATAAATATGCTTAATTTCTTGTGCAAAATTCTATTCCGTAAGTACACACGGGTTTATTAGTAATTTGTTATTAAAATTAATTTTTATAACAATACAGTATAAGTTTTTTTGATAACCATAAACTATATCAGCATTAGAGGTGATTAAACCCTTATATAGAGAATATTTACATTACACAATCCAAAAGGATACCAACAAAAGATTAAATTGATAATAATAGAATTTCACACCTACTGATCTACCCCCAAACCAATTTTAAAATAATGTTTTGACTAAATAGAAGATTTGCACAACATTTTTACTCCCACCCTTAAAAAAAACCTACAATATAAGTTAATTTACACTTACATTCAATTAAATTATGATAATGTTACATTTATAAAATTATTTTAGAAATCAACATAACAAAGTGGAAAAAAAGTTTTGCAAGGTTGTTCTAAATAAATTAACAAAGATTTGTTAAAAATTTAATTTGTATACATTAAAACAAAGTAAACTTTTTTATAAATATATTTAATCAAATTATACTTGAAAAACAACATAGAAGTGTGACTTGATTGGAAGTATATAAAGAAATGCAATTCTTTTTTCTTTTTCCTATTTTATGATTATTTATAATGGTAATTATATAAAGAAAGAAATTTATAATTATAAACATTATGTTTCAGATAATAATAATAATAATAATCTCTAGAGTAAAAAAATTCTGTCTTATCCGTAGCACATAAGAAGAAGTTTGGTCCATTTCATTGTAATTCCGATTTTATCCTTGTATAATAGAAAATATATATAAAAAAAAGAAAATAAAAGAAAATAAAATAAAATAAAACGCGTTTCAACAAATCAACCGGTTTTGTCAAAAAAATCAACCGGAAGCACTAACTTGAAAAGATGGTATATATATACTAGAAAGCAGTAACTGCACCAGTTTGCAACCGGAGAAAAGTAGCCAGCCAAATTCCTCTCATCTGGTGGCGACACCGACACTGCCTCCACCGTATAATTCACTTCTCACAACTCATCCACCGTCGAAGAACCATTCGAACGAGCTTCTAGATCTCGATCTCGAACGCCATGGCGTTTTTGAGATCTATCGTTTTCTCCACAGTTCTTCTCTGTCTCGTTCACTCCGCTTTCTGCTTCTACCTTCCCGGTGTCGCTCCACAGGACTTCGTTAAGGTAGTGACTTGATGGATAGTACTGTGTCATTTCGTTGTCTTTTTGATCTGTATTTGAATCTGAGAAGTTAGATCTGTGTTGTATTGAATCCGATTCGAGGTTATGTGATGTGATTGATGCTTTTTATAGTTTGATTTCTTGACTGTTGAAATAAGATTTGCGACTGTGTTTGAAATGAATTGAATCTGAATTTCAGTGGATCGCTTCAAAGAAAATTGTTCACTGATTTAACTTTTTGATATATGGAGAATTATGTGGTTTAGGTTTTGATTTCTATTACTCTTTGTGTTTAATCACTTGCTTAATTTGGCCGAAAACTGATTGCAGTTTCTGTTTGACTTGATGGATTTAGTGATGGATGTTTTAGTAACACGTGTGGTTATAAATAGTTGTTGGTATTGCTAAATATGAAGGATATGTCATCAGATCAACTTGACAGGTTGAATTCTTGCATTATGAACTTAATGGTACTTGTGAATGATGATGAAATCAATTTAATACTTATGTAGCTCCTTTTTTAGTACTGAAGCTATCCTAAGGATTTTTTTTTGCAAAAATATGCCATGGATTGTGTAGCATGTGATGTTTCTTTTTGTTATAATCTTGATCTGATCATACTGAATTATTTATGTCTACTTCTTATGACCTTAACTGACTTGTTCAATATTTGTCTGGTGCAGGGAGAAGTTTTGGAAGTGAAAGTAAACAAATTAACTTCAATAAAGACCCAGCTTCCGTACTCATATTATTCAATTCCTTATCCTGCACCCAAAAAAATACAAGATAGTGCAGAAAATCTTGGGGAAGTGCTTCGCGGTGACCGCATTGAAAATTCACTCTATGTGGTCAGTTTTACATGTTAATTCTTGAATCTTTATCAGTTTAAAAGAAAGGAATTCTTAATGAAATATATAGCTTAGGAACATTTAACCTCTGAATTGGTTAACCACCATGTTGGAATGTTGGAATGGTAGTTAGTTAAATGGGTAATCATTCTTTATCTTGGTTAGCTACCCTAGGTTTTCTCCTTCTTCCAAGCAATATTTTAGCATTTTATAACTTTTGGTAATTGGTAATCTCTGTTTATTGTTTGATTTTGACTTGGTAGTTTTTTTCAGTTTAAAATGCGCGAGCCACAAATGTGTAATATCGTGGGTAAAGTTAAACTTGATGCTAAAAATGCCAAGGAGTTCAAAGAGAAGATCAATGACGAGTATCGGGTGAACATGTATGTTATGCCAATATTTGCTATACTATTTTCTGCCAGTTTCTAGAATCTTATTGATTGTTATATTTTATATTGGTTCTGCCTCTCATTTGCAGGATCCTAGATAACCTTCCTCTAGTTGTTCCCATTAAAAGGAACGATCAGGATTCTACCGTCTATCAGCTTGGTTTCCATGTTGGACTCAAAGGGCAGTATAGTGGGGTATGCATATTGTTTTATAGCACCGTGGCTAATTTTATTGAATACCAAGTAGTTTCTTACTTTATCTAAATGTACAGAGCAAGGAGGAAAAATATTTTATCCACAATCATTTGGCATTTACCGTGAAATATCATAGAGATGTGCAAACTGAATCTGCTAGAATAGTGGGCTTTGAGGTTAAGCCGTTCAGGTAATTATTTGTATGTTCTAATTGTTCTATCAATTTTTCCTTTTTTGTTTTCCACATTTGTAGGGGAAAGGGGTTTTGTGCACAATGTTGCCCTTTTAATTGCTTATCTTTTTTTAGTAGTTAGTGGTGATTTTTGAAATGTTCTATGTGCAGTGTTAAACACGAGCTTGATGGTAAATGGGATGAGCAAAAGACTCGTTTGACAACATGTGACCCTCATGCTAAGCACACAGTTGTGAACAACAACTCTCCTCAAGAAGTTGAAGAGAACAAGGAAATTATCTTCACATATGATGTTGATTTCCAGGTGAGAGTATGATCTGATATAGCAGTGCAGCTATATCTTGTGTTTTAGAATGGTTATTGGCATGCATGAGTTAGGCAGTCAGCCATTTGGGTTGAGGGTAGAAGCTGGTCTGTGGCTTGGGTGACAAAAAATATTCAATACCCTCTTGCATTGATGGGCATTTTTATAGTTTTGTTTTCTGATATCCAGATTTTCTTTTCTTTTTTCTATCCAACTGGAAACTTCATCATTATCATCATCCGCCTTTTTTTGTTATGATGAAATATGAATACTAGTTTTATATCTTAATATCTTCTTTTACCTTTGGTTGCTACCTTCAGGAGAGTGATGTGAAGTGGGCTTCAAGATGGGATGCCTATCTGCTAATGAATGATGACCAAATTCATTGGTTCTCTATTGTGAACTCATTAATGATTGTTCTATTCCTTTCGGGCATGGTGGCAATGATAATGCTGCGGACACTATACCGTGATATTGCAAAGTATAATGAGCTTGAGACCCAGGAAGAAGCCCAAGAGGAGACTGGTTGGAAACTTGTCCATGGGGATGTATTTAGGCCTCCTGTCAACTCAGATTTGCTGTGTGTTTATGTTGGAACTGGTGTTCAGTTTTTTGGGATGATACTTGTAACCATGATATTTGCTATCCTTGGGTTCCTTTCTCCTTCAAACCGAGGTGGGCTCATGACAGCCATGCTCTTGGTTTGGGTTTTCATGGGAATATTTGCTGGTTATTCTTCAACTCGCTTGTACAAAATGTTCAAAGGATCAGAATGGAAAAAAATTGCCCTCAAGACTGCAACCTTGTTCCCTGCAATTGTATCTGTCATTTTCTTTATATTGAATGCTCTCATATGGGGCCAAAAATCATCTGGAGCTGTGCCATTTGGAACAATGTTTGCCCTGATCTTCTTATGGTTTGGCATCTCCGTCCCACTTGTTTTCGTGGGTAGCTATATTGGTTTCAGAAAACCAGCAATTGAGAATCCTGTGAAGACAAACAAAATCCCAAGGCAGATCCCTGAGCAGGCCTGGTACATGAACCCAGCCTTCTCCGTTTTGATTGGAGGAATACTTCCATTTGGAGCTGTTTTCATTGAACTTTTCTTTATCCTTACCTCCATCTGGTTGAATCAGTTCTACTACATCTTTGGGTTCCTCTTTTTGGTCTTCATCATCCTTGTTGTCACTTGCGCCGAAATAACCATTGTGCTCTGCTACTTCCAGTTGTGCAGTGAGGATTACTTGTGGTGGTGGCGTTCATACCTTACTTCTGGTTCTTCTGCACTATACCTCTTTCTTTATGCAACATTCTACTTCTTCACCAAGCTTGAAATCACAAAGTTGGTGTCTGCAATATTTTACTTTGGATACATGCTTATAGCTTCTTATGCGTTTTTTGTGGTAACCGGTACTATTGGATTCTATGCATGCTTTTGGTTTACCAGGCTCATCTACTCTTCAGTCAAAATTGATTAGTTATAGCAGTCAATGGTTTGGGATAATTTCCTATAGTTATTTTAGAGGATGAAGTAAGTTTGTGTAAGGATTTCAAAATTCAAGTACTGTCATGATCACGTGTAACCTATTATATACAATTTTGAATTATGATGACTTCTATTCTTTTGTTTCAGTGTCATTTGAATTGCTGTTTGTCTCCATTATATGGTATTTTATTCTTCAATAAGAAAATATGATTTCTCGTAATTTAACCAGAGTAGCTGTGATGTTAGTCAATTATGTTTGTGGTTCGACAAAAACAAAATACAATTATTCATGTTATTTGTCTATTTGCTAGACACTACACGTTGATCGAGTTTGATGCACATGAAGGAGATATAAAATAAAGGCAAGTCTCGTGTGTTTCTCCTGTGCTTATGTTAAGCATTAGATTAATCCAATGGAGAGATAAAAAGGTAAAAGAAACTGTTTTATGGAGAAGAATAAACTGAAAAAGAAAAGAAAAATTCCTTGAACGTGTTTCCCAAAATTTCTCCGCACTAATCATCTTCACCAAATAATCCTTGACGGCACATATGATGAACTGTAGAAAAAAAGGTTGTTTAAGTGTTACAACATGGCATTCTGCAGTCATTTTTATTGATCATTGTTGTTTTAAAATTGGGTTATTGGTTGTACTTTTGGGTTCATTGAAGTCATATGTAATAATTTTAAAATTATTTAATGAAATTATGATGTTCTCCTACTTTGATGGTTATTGATGAATTTATTGGTACTGATATGGTTTACAGATATGGGTTTATTGGTTGTATTTCTGGATTTCTTGATTTATTGGTGTTGTAATAGTGTACTAATATGATTGTTTCATTCTAAAATAACACGAATTAAAATGGTCCTTATTGGAGTATAATAGACTTACCTATGTACATTAATATATATTTTATCTGATTTTCCTTTTAGATAAGCTAGATGTATAGGTGGCAGCTTATTATTGGGCCTTTGGATACTTGTATATATATTGTAACTGTGTATTATTCCAAGTATGAAATCATAATCATTTCCATATTTTTCTTCTTCAATGTCTTCTTCTCCCTGCTGAAACTTTCTGTTAGCATTCTGTTACTTTCTGTTATTTTCAGTTAGGGAGAATTCTCCATTGTTGATATGGTATCAGAGCTTCCAAAGCTCTGGTAGCCATTGATCTTCCTTGCGATCGTTTTCTTTTTGCTGCTTCTTCCATTTTCGATCGCACTTTCCTTGTTTCTTTTTCCTTCGATTCTTTCATGGCAAACCAGAGCTATGCCGACTTCACAACCAACACTGCAAATCCGTACTACCTCCATCCGAACGAGAATCCAGCACTCGTTCTCGTTACGCCATCGCTTACTGATAAAAACTACCATACCTGGGCTCGCTCGATGCAAATCGCGTTAATCTCCAAGAACAAGGAGAAATTCATCGATGGAACCCTAACTAAGCCGCCTGTTTCAGATATCATGTATGCGCCATGGATTCGCTGCAACACCATGGTTCTTGCGTGGATTCAACGATCCATTTCGGAATCAATCGCAAAATCTGTTCTATGGATTGACACTGCTGCTGGCGTATGGAGAAATTTGCAGATTAGGTTTTCTCATGGCGACATTTTCCGCATTTCTGACATTCAAGAAGACCTTTACAAGTTTCGTCAAGGTACTCTCGACGTCTCTAACTATTTCACTCAGCTGAAAGTATTGTGGGATGAATTAGAGAATTATCGACCGATTCCTTTTTGTTCTTGTGCTATACCCTGTTCTTGTGGTGCTAATGCGTCTGTTAAACTGTATAGGGAACAAGATTATGTCATACGGTTTCTAAAAGGATTAAACGAAAATTTTTCTCATTCGAAGTCACAGATCATGATGATGAATCCTCTTCCTGATATCAATAAGGTCTTCTCACTTGTCATTCAACAAGAACGTGAGATGGATAGCTTGGCTTCTGGTGTGATTCCTTCTGCAGGTTCTACTGATGAAGTTTCTGCTATGCAAGTGCAGACTCATGATGGTAATTCTGCTAAGCATAATAACAATGCATCTAAAGCTAGGAATCAAGGTTCTAGTATCTCAAAAGGCAACAACAGAATGTGTACACATTGTGGACGCACAAATCACACCATTGAAACATGCTTCACTAAGCATGGATACCCACCAGGTTATAGGTACAAAGCCAAAACTCAAGGGAATTCGTCATCCTCATCCTCAAATGCTACTATCAGTAATGCATCCAGTGCTTCTCCTCAGAGTTCAGCCTCACCTTCATTTGGTTTTACTAAGGAGCAATATGACAACATCATGGCTTTGCTTCAACAATCCAAGCCTCAACCTACTGTCAACTCAGTTTCCACTTCCCCTTTTGTCATGACATCTCACTCAACCAATATGACTGGTAAGAACCCTAATCTTTGGATTCTTGACACTGGAGCTACTGACCATTTTGCCTTTGATATTTCTTCTTTCCTTACACATAACAATATAGTTCCTATACATGTTAGTCTTCCTGATGGCTCACAGGTTACAGCATCCATCTCTGGCACAGTTTCCATTAATTCCTCTCTTACTCTTCATAATGTGCTATATGTGCCTAGTTTCCATGTCAATCTTATTTCTATATCTAAGCTTGTAGATTTCAATCATTGTTCTGTTTAATTTACTGCTAATACTTGCCACATTATGCAGACTCAATCCAAGACAATGATTGGTATAACTAGCTTGCACAAGGGGCTTTATGTTCTTGAATCCACTCCTTGTAGTTCTTCTGTTAATAATTCATGTAGTTCTGTTTCTCAAAATAATTGTAACCTGTGGCATTTAAGACTAGGCCATGTATCAAAGATAGGTTTACACAATATATCAAAATTTTTTCCTTTCATTACTTGTAATAATGACAATGTACCTTGTGACTCTTGTCACTTTGCCAAGCAAAGAAAACTCCCCTTTCCTAATAGTGTCTCTCAATCTACTGTTCCTTTCAATATTCTTCATGCTGACCTATGGGGTCCTTTTTCAACTATTTCTACATTAGGTCATAAATATTTTTTAACCCTTGTTGATGATTATACAAGACATACTTGGGTTATTTTCTTGAAAACTAAAGATCAAACCAAAAACAGTCTCATTCATTTTATAGCCTATATAGAAAATCAATTTCAAACCAATCTCAAGTGTTTAAGATCAGATAATGGCACAAAATTTCTTGCTCTCTCTGATTTTTTTCTTTCCAAGGGCATCATTCATCAAAGGACATGTGTTGAGACACCCCAACAAAATGGGGTGGTTGAAAGAAAACACCAACACATCCTTAATGTTGCTAGGGCTATTTTTTTCCATTCTAATATTCCCTTGAATTTATGGAATTTCTGCATTCAACATGCTGTCCATATTATCAATAGATTACCCAGCCCTCTTCTTAATTCAAAATGTCCCTATGAGCTTTTGTTTAAACAGCCACCATCATTGATCCATCTTAAAGTTTTTGGCTGCTTATCCTATGCCACTTCCCTCAAAGCTCATAGAACAAAATTTACCTCTAGAGCTAGAAAAGCTGTGTTTATTGGCTATAAAGAGGCTACCAAAGGTTTCATTCTCTATGACCTAAACAACCATGAAATATTCATTTCAAGAAATGTGATTTTTTATGAAAATACTTTTCCCTTTAAACATCATCTTCCCCCTCTTGATACCCCTGACCAGCCTGTCCATTTTTTTGATAACCCTAGTCACACATCCACTCTCTTTCATAGTCAGCAGCCAAGTACCACTGATATGGCATATTCATCTGATTTGTCCAATAACACATATGACAGTGCTGCTGCTACACCTTCTCAAACTGTCCCTTCTAACCCTGCTCCTTCTGCTCCAACTAATGGGGCCCTCCCTAACCCTATATCTCAACTCAATCCTACTTCCTCTACTCCACATACTATCCATACTCCTATGACTTCACCTGACCCTATATCTGAACCTTTTCCTATTAATAATTCATCTGCTACTCTTGGACAACCTGTCAATATTCCTAATCCTGAGCCCTGCACTGTTACCAACCACCCTGTTTCCCAAAATTCTGCAGATATCCCTGCATTGCCTACTAGACAATCCTCTAGAATTTCTCATCCTCCTCAATACCTAAAGGATTATCACTGCTACTCCACTGTCCATAATCCTTCTTCCAAAGTTCTATATCCTCTGTCATCTGTCCTCACCTATGATCAATGTTCTCCTTCCTATAAACATTTTTGTTTCTCTGTGTCTTCTAATACTGAACCAAAAACATTTAACCAAGCCATAAAATTGGATTGTTGGAAACATGCTATGGATGTTGAACTTACTGCTCTTAAAGAAAACCAAACTTGGAGTGTGGTTGATCTTCCTGCTGGAAAAGTACCAATTGGATGCAGGTGGGTTTATAAGATTAAATACAAAGCAGATGGCTCCATTGAGAGGTATAAAGCAAGGCTGGTAGCTAAAGGTTACACACAAATGGAGGGCATTGACTATTTTGACACCTTCTCACCAGTTGCCAAGATTACAACAGTTCGAGTGCTTTTATCTCTTGCTGCTATTAAAGGGTGGTATCTTGAACAATTGGATGTTAACAATGCCTTCCTCCATGGAGATCTACATGAAGAGGTATATATGACACTTCCACCTGGTCTTTCCACTACTAATCCTGCTCAGGTATGCAAATTGCAAAAGTCCCTATATGGTCTTAAACAGGCTAGCAGACAGTGGTATTCTAAACTTTCTTCATTTTTACTCTCTCTTGGTTATTCTCAATCTCATGCTGATCATTCTTTATATGTGAAAACTCATAAGGATTTGTTCACTGCCATCCTAGTGTATGTGGATGACATAGTCATTGCTGGAAATTCTATGCATGAAATACATCATGTTAAGCATGTCCTTGATCAAAAATTCAGGATTAAGGATCTGGGCAAGCTTAGGTTCTTTTTAGGCTTTGAAATTGCTAGATCAACCAAAGGCATTTTTATGAACCAAAGAAAATATGCACTTGAGCTCTTGGAGGATACAGGATACCTTGCAGCAAAACCCTCTTCTATTCCTTTTGACCATACTCTCAAACTATCTCCCACTGAGGGTGAACTTATGGCAGACCCTACTGTGTATAGAAGGTTGATTGGAAGATTGATATACCTCACAAACACTAGGCCTGATATTTCCTTTGCAGTGCAGCACTTAAGCCAATATGTTTCCAAACCTCTTGAATCTCATTACCAAGCTGCTACAAAAGTGTTGAGATTCTTAAAGGCTTCTCCTGCAAAAGGTATACTTTTCTCAGCCTCAAGTCCTCTAAAACTGTTTGCATTTGCTGATTCTGACTGGGCAAGATGTCCCACCACTAGAAAATCTGTCACTGGTTTTTGTGTCATTCTTGGCTCTTCTCTTATTTGTTGGAAATCCAAGAAACAAAACACTGTTTCCAGATCATCTACTGAAGCTGAGTACAGAGCCTTGGCATCCCTTACCTGTGAGCTGCAATGGTTGCAATATTTGTTCAATGACTTCAATATCAGTTTTTCTCAACCAGCATCAGTATATTGTGATAGCAAATCTGCTATCTATCTAGCCCACAATCCTGCTTTTCATGAAAGAAGCAAACATATTGAGTTAGATTGTCATGTGGTTAGAGAGAAAATTACTTCTAAACTCATTCATTTTCTTCCCATCTCTACATCAGATCAACTGGCAGATGCATTCACCAAACCCTTGCACTCACCAGCTTTCTCTTCTATCATGACCAAGTTAGGACTTTGCAGCTTACACAGTCCAACTTGAGGGGGCATATTGGAGTATAATAGACTTACCTATGTACATTAATATATATTTTATCTGATTTTCCTTTTAGATAAGCTAGATGTATAGGTGGCAGCTTATTATTGGGCCTTTGGATACTTGTATATATATTGTAACTGTGTATTATTCTAAGTATGAAATCATAATCATTTCCATATTTTTCTTCTTCAATGTCTTCTTCTCCCTGCTGAAACTTTCTGTTAGCATTCTGTTACTTTCTGTTATTTTCAGTTAGGGAGAATTCTCCATTGTTGATAGTCCTGATATAGTTGTTGACTTGATATGGTGTAATTTAAAATTAATATAAACAAAAATAACATGAGCTAATCTTGAGATAAATGACATTGATATGGTTGATGCCAAGGTTATGAAAACTGGACCGGCGGGTTCAACCGGTTAGACTGGGAATCGGGTCTATGTTCGGTCAATTAAACCCTTTAAATCGGCCTGTCAAGGATCGGAGTAAAAATCGGAAAACCGGGAGTTCATCCAATTACATGGGTTGAACCGGATTTTAACTTTTTCAGCTTTTTTTAAAAAATTTATTTAAAAGAAAAATATAATAAAAGATGGAAAAAAATCAATTTAATGGTATTGAACCAAATTGGCCTTATAATTGAAGACCTCGCTCTAACCCATTCAGAATTTGAATTTTCTTGATAATAAGGACTATAATTCTTTTTATAACTAATAATCTTCAATTTATTTTCTAAAGTTTTGAGTGTCAGACATAATTCATCAATAGTGTTATGATCACCCTTTCACAAATTTGACGATACTAAAAAAAGAAATGTTTCTTCTTAAATTCTAATATTCTTTGGCCTAAATCAAGCATCATCTAATATATTTTACATAAGATATAAAAATCTAACTTTTTTAACTCTTTCTCAAACTGATTCTAGTTAAGAAATTATAAAAAATAAAAGTCATCAATCTATATGATAAAGAACTAGTACTAAATCATATAACATATACAATAACAGTCAGACCCTCGATCCGACCCGATCAAACCTTTAAACCTTAAATATCCGGTCCGATTTTAATTACCTACTTGATGCAATGACATTGATATGGTTAAAATGCTACTATTTATAAGAGAAAATTGATTTTATAGATTTATTGAATAATTAATATATTTAATATTTGATACAATCTAGTTGATTATTCAATAAACTTACAAAATAATTTTATTCTTATATAAATAAGTTCAGAGGTAAAATAATTTTATAATAGTATAAATAAATAAAATAGCACAAACCAACACAAACTGTTTAGATAGTATCCGAGTTTTGAAAAATCCTCATACTCGAGTCCATATTTGTGTGAGCATCAACATTTATACCTGTGTCCGTACCATATGGATAGCTAAGTACTCATACAGGTATCCATTTACCCACATTTCTAATAAAACATTATCAATAAATTATAATTTATCCTGTAATTTTAAGATTTTGGAAACATTAAAAAAAATTTACGGATATTATTAAGTTAAAAAATAAATAAATACTTACATTGAAATACATACGAGTTTAATATAGATGTATTCAATAAAATTGATATATATATATATATATATATATATATATTGCAGGTATGAGGCAGGTTGAGTACGAAGGTACTCGTACCCGCGTCCATGCCCACGTATTTTATTGGGTAATTGCCCGTGGCCATACCCGTATCTATTTTACGGGTTTTTATCTTATCTGTTATGGGTAATTTTTGCGGATATCCTATGGAGATTGGTCAAATTGCCATTTTTGCAGGTATCCTATGAAGATAGGTCAAATTGCCATTCCTAGTATCCAAAATATATATTTATTTCATATCTTTATGAAACATCCTCATCAAATTCTTTTTGACATCCTCATAAAAAAATTATAATTGAAAAGACATAAGTTTATATATATATATATAACCTCGTTAAAAAGTGAGAATAATATAGGTGCTAAATTTTTTTTAAGTAAGGATTAAATTAAAAAAGTATTAGGAGTATTCTTGTCCGATTACAAATGACAGATGAAGATCTGAACAAACTATGAGATATTATAAAGCAATTGAAACTTAACCTAAATAATACAAAGGGTTTTTACAAAATTCATAAAAAATTACAATTGGGATGAGTAATATCTCTTATTAATGACCACCTCCAAGCCAAAATTTTAATGTTTTAAGCAAGATCCGAAACATTATAAGATTCTTCTTTAAACAACATTCCGTTGCTCAAGTTGCTAAAACTTAACATGAATAATTCAATACACTAATGACACCAAATTAACTTAAAGTGTCTTTGTTTTTCTATACAAAAGATAAAAAGATTCAATAAATAATTTCTTTTTTAACATTCACGTAGTTATATCATAAAGATGTATTATATGCACCATGTTGTAAATTATTAAAAATTAATAATCTTGAGTGTATTCCAAAATGATAAGAAAATATGCAAGTGAAGATTAATTTTGAATTCGAAAATAGGCAACACTTATGAAGTGTTGCAGCAGGTTTTCGAAAATAGACAATACTTCGTGAAGTGTTGCAAAATAAAAGTATGCAACTCTTGAAGAATGTTGATGTATGCGAAACAATGTAACTTTTGGTAAAGGTACGTAACTTTTGGCAAAAGCTTGTAACTCTTGGTAAAAAGAAGTTGTTTCACCAAGGGTCGTAACCTTGTGAAGCAACACCAATATGGTCTATAAATACTTCATTCCGGATTTAGAAAAACATAACAAAAACATATATTCTCTTCATTAAAATTCCAAATACTATTCCCTACATTCGAGTTTTCATCGGTCTTGTGCAAACTTGAGTATAGGCTGAATTATTCTGAGTATTCCTGCGTTCCAACTCTAAGACATTTGAGAGTGTTTGAAATACTTATAAGGAAAGTGATTGCGTTCACGATTCTAGTCTCGATCCATTCGATTTAAATTAATTTTCTAATAATCTTATAAGTATTTCAAATAATGGCTACCGAGGTTTAAGTTTCAAGCAAAAAAATTCAAATCAAGAGCACAAGAAGTATCAGAATTATGGATCTGGATACGTCTTATTGTTTTCATAAGAATTAGAGCACTATGAAAATCATAATTTTAAAATTTTAAAAGTAATTAATTTAACAGTCGGTATCAGAGTGACGTTGCCGATATTGTGATTTTATGATATTTTCGATTGATATGTATCATAATTTGATTTTAATATGTCATACATAAAATAATTTGCATAGTGGGTAGCAAAACCATAAGAATGATTTCACTTTTCATGAGGATGTCGTACATGTATTTACGGTATTTGCGTGTTGGATTAATTATTGTATTTCACTATCAGTATTTCAAAAGTGAAATATATAATACCTGATCGAAGGTGATCAGACTGGATCACCGTGGCCTTCGCGTAGGGGAGATGATGATGCTTGTAGGAGAGGAGGGGGGTGTACCTGCAAGACACTCTGACGCTCAAGTAAGAAAGGGTCAGAGAAAAAGGGGCAAGTACAAAGTATGTTCTTAGGGTGAATATTCGATACCCGACCCTCTAAAGTGAGAGGGTTTATATAATGCCCCCAGCGCGTGGCCAACGATCCCTATTTTCGGGGCGACATAATCGTTTCCCAAAGAATAGGTAACTTCCTAAAACTAGCCGTTATGTCGGGCAGGGTGCCCAAAACTAGCTGTTATGTCGGACAAAGGCGTAGTTCCGGGCACCTGCCCATAGCTGTCCTGGGATTAATGCAGCCGTGCATGACGTGCAGTAGTACTGGGGAGAGCGATGTAATCCCTGCCCAGTTGGAGGGCAGTAAAGCGTACTCTGCCCTACACGGATTGGGCTTTAGACAATTGGGCCGTTCTGGGAGCAGAAGTGGATTGGGCCATGCCTAGCCATTGGTCCAGTCCAGAACAGGAGCCCCCCAAGTCGTTACTCCCGAGCATGAGAGTGATGACTTAAGGATAACTCGTTGTTCTGGGGAACTGTAACGGAGTCATCGTTTGGTGACGGAGGGAGTTGTCTCGTGGTGCCCGTGGGCCCTGGTGTTCGTAAGACTCGTGACAGCGTCTGGTTTGCCCGTCGCACGGGGAGACCAACGGTTAGGAAGAACTGAAACGTTGGGGCGCCATGTGTGCCTCGAGCCCTGTGCTGCAGTAACTAGGCAATGATGGCTAGTCCATAGCCATTATGCCTAGTTGGTCATGCCTCTGCACGTGCTCCTCAGCAGTATAAAAGGAGAGAGAGTCTGGCCATTTCACATTTTCGTTTCTCTCCCTTCTTCTTCGTATTCTTCAGAGAACGCAGCTCGCCGTCGTCCGCCGCCGTAGCCACCTTACAAGCTTCGAGCACTTTCTTTCAACTTCTCCGACCACGTAAGTCATTCAACTCCTTGTTTTCTTCCAGCTTTTTCATTTTCGTTTTAGAAGCGGTTAGGTTAGATTTAGGAGACATAGTGGTGTTTTCCTGGCAGTTGGTGGTGGCGGACGGTGGCTGGGAAGTGACTCGAGGAAGCTCCTCGTTGTGTGAGGGACTTTCCCCGAGCGCCTCCTCGTGGGAGACTCTTGTATTTTTGTTTAATTTAGGGCTTAGGCCGGGACGATGTCCTCGGCCCTTTGCGCGCCCTTTCACTTGACCAGCAGTGGAAGGGTGGATTTGATTTTGCGTCGAATTCACTTTTGTCCTCTGCTTTTCAGGTGATGGCGAGAGGGCCCGACGGGGAAATTCTAATAGATTCATCCTCAGAGAGCTCCTCGAATAGTAGTAGCACGGAAGCTTCAACCGTCCCCAGCGAAGTCGGGGAGGAGCTCGAGGAGAATTCTATTGAGGAGTGGTTGATGGCTGAGCCTGCCGAGCACGAATCTATCTTTGCGACTTTCACTGGGGATGTTTTTACGGATGTTGGACTGGAGGGGGAATGGAAGGTGCATTTCCCCTCCCAAGACGATCGGATCTGTTCGGATTTCGGGGAAAGATTCACTATGTATGAGTATGCCTTCAAGGAGCTGGGGTTGAGGTTGCCCTTCACTGATTTCCAGCAGTCTATCTTCGTACACCTGGACCTGGCCCCGTCACAGCTGCACCCCAACTCGTTGGCGTTCATTCGCGCCTTCGAGCTGACCTGTGAGTTCCTGGAGATAGGAGCCACATTGCCCTTGTTCTTCACCATATTCCATCTTCAGCGGCAGGTCACGGGGAAGAGATACGGCTGGGTATCGCTGAAGCAACCCCGAATGCTGTTCAAGTCCTTCTCGGAGTCAATCCGGACAGTTAAGGAGAGGTTCTACATTATAGAGCCTGTGTCGGAGAGGGCCCAGGACAGCACGTATGTCTGGGCGGTGTCGATTGACGAGGATGGAATGACATGCACGACGAGAACGGGAAGCTAATCGGGGACAAAGAGTTCAAATTTCCCTTTCAGTGGAGTGAGAATCATTTCTCTAAGGAGCCCAATGGTTACGTTGCTCAGCCGAACATGCTGGACGTGCAGGATCTGGCCGGCTACGATAAGCTAGTGAACTATGTGAATTTTTTTAGACTTGCTGAATGTTGGATGAAGAAGGGGAGTCCTATTTTTGAAGAGGACGGTAGCCAGCGGGCGGAGTACCGATACATTAACACGAAGGCGATTTTGGAGTGCAAGACTCCTGCGGATGCCTATAAGCTGCTCGGTAGTCTTAGTTATTTTAACCTGCGGGGGAGGACTGGATGAGGATGATTCTGCTTCCTTCTTTGAATCTGACGCCTCCCGTTTTGAAGACTCGCCTTTCTTGATATATTGCTTCAAATGACCCTCCTTGATGAGGATCTCAATAGCATCTTTAAGGTACACGTAGTCCTCGGTCGTGTGGCCATGGCTGCGGTGGAAATGACAATATTTACTTTTATCCACATTGCCTTTGGACGTCGTCGGTTTGGGGAACCTGACGCCTCCCTGCTTGAACTCCGTATTGATGCATTCAGAGAGAATGCGCTCGCGAGGAGCGGTGAGCAGGGTATACTCCGTGAATCGGCCATCAGGCCCTTTACCTTCTCGGGGGAGATCGTCTCGTCGCCTCTCTTTCCCTTGTCGGGATATCTCCGACTCATCTTTTTTTCGTGCCTGGGTATTTTCGCAATCTCTTGCGTCCCGGGCATGATATGCGGCCTCCTTCTCTTTGTACTGTATGTACGCTTCAGCTTTCCGGAGAAGTTCCGTTAACGTTCGAGGAGTCTCGATTCTGACGGCTTTGCAAAATTCACTTTTTGGTCTCAAGCCCTTCTCGAGAAGGTACTTTTTCATGTGGTCCGTAGTACGGACCTCCATAGCTTCTTTGCTAAACCGTTCAATATATGCCCGCAGGGACTCGCCCTTGCCCTGTATGATAGCTTCCAAGGTGGCCTCCGACTTGGGATATCGTCAGGAAGCCGTAAAATGCTGGGCAAACCGGCTCTTCAAATCTCTTCACGATGTGACTGACCCTCGGGGAAGGCGCTTGAACCAAGCCATGGCCCCCTTCCTGAGGGTGATTGGGAACAGTCTCCATTTTATGGCCCCACTCACGTTGTGGTAGTGGAGCATTGCCTCTATGTTTTCTATGTGCTCGCCAGGGTCGGAGGTCCTGTCATAGGTCGCTAAAGTGGGGGGATTTTCCAACCCGCGAGGAATTCTGGTGTCCATGATCTCCTGTGAGAGGGGGCCGTGGATGTCGTCGTCACTGCTTGTGCTCGGGGAACGGGAGAAGGAATGGCTACGAACACGGCTCCTGATCCGTCGGGGATGTGAGAGCAAGAATTGTCTCTACAAGTCAATCTATGTTTTGATGATAACAATAAGTATTTATGAAAGAACCATTTTATGGTCTAACGTGTGTTGTGTACAGATCATAAGAACTAAAGACATCAGAACCAACATACACCAGCTAGATGTACTATGATTGAATACATATGCGAAGTTACTATGTGTGACTAAAGTCGCGAGAAGCAAGAACGCTTCTTTATCTAATCATGATCAGCCAGGTCCAAGGATGCCAAGATTGCTGTTGCAATGCTCTTGTGGATGCTCTCTGAAAGTGATTGAGATTCTGAAGATTGGGAAGCTTCTGAAGAAGTACACTCTGAAAGAACCAAAAGACGGAAGACTCCTATGACTTGAAGTTCTGATGGCTGAAGGCGCTGAAGACCAAGTGCAGAAAGAATCTGAAGACTAATGGGTTCTGAAGATCAAGGTTTCAAATAAGAAGTTCTGAAGACTTTGAAGACAGGCTCTGAAGATTCAAAAGACTTGAAGCAGAAAAGGATAACGTTCTTAAAGACCAAGTGCTGAAGTTATGAAGACTGATTCCTAATGGACTTCTTCAATCGACTGAAGACTTGAAGCATCAGATATTCTGCTGTGAAGACTCTACTCATGCTTCATCAAATTAACATCAGAAGCCACTGAAGTTTTGAAGTCTAAATATTACCGTTGTGAGTTAAATGTACACACTGCCCGAGGAAAGATGTTTGGTCACTTCTTCCTCTGCAAAAAGAAGATGTGTCAGTATAACTCATTATATCACAACGTCTCTTTTCCAAACAGCCAACAATATTCTCTAACGGCTATATTTCTACTGGCTATTTAATGGAAAGAGTTTTTGCTTCTGATGCGTCGATCACTTGTAGAATCATGAACTGAATGTTCATCTATAAAATTGACCAAGTCATTGTGAAGATAGCAACAATGATGAGTTCTCGTTGTAACACTTAACATATTCAGAGCTATCATTATTTCACCAGTGGCGATTGTTGTTGAAACTCAAGAAGACAAATCAACACAACAACAACAATCAAACAGAAGTTGTTGATGAAGAAAACAACATTGAAGACCTGTCAAGTCATCAACCTACCTTCTCGTCAAGACTACATTGAAGATCTGAAGCAAGGAGTTGCTGCTCAAAGCTTGCTCAACCAGAAGACGAAGAAGAAGAAGATCTACAAGATGTCAACATTGTAATATCTAAATACATTTTTGTAGTTTCTTAGGAAAGCAAGGAGCTGATTGCTCAAAACTTGCTTAAACACATGTATGTGTTCTTTGTGCTTAAACTTAGGAGAAACCTGCTTATTAAGAAGCACAATTAGTAATCTCCATTTTTCCAATTCAACTAAATGAATTGAGACTCCTCAAGTGAAAGTTATATTCATTAAGTTGAATCCCTGAACGGTTCAGCTGTGATTTGAGGCCCTTGAGTAGATCACATGGTGATCTGAAACTTGAGATGACAATGGCTGGGTGTCATTGTGGAAAATCCTGAAATAGGGTCAGTAGCGTTATATTCAATAAGTTGAATCCCTGAACGTCTAGCTGTGAAAGCCTAGCAGTAGATCTTGAAGAGATTGGAACCTGCAGGTCAATGTTAGTTATATTCATTAAATTGAATCCCTGAACGGTTCATTGTGGTGTTAGTCACAATGCGGCTGTGCAAGTTGTTAGTCACCGGCGTGGCCCGTGCAAGTGTAATCATGATTTGATTATAGTGAATTAAGTCCTTGTGTTCAAGGCAAAATCACCTGAGGAGGATGGACTGGATTAGCCCGCGTGGTGAACCAGGATATATCGTGTGTCCTTTACTCTCTTGCTTAGTATCTCTATTTATGTTTCAGCACTGAATATCAGAACCTTATGTTAAGCAAAGTCAGAACCTTGCAGCCAATCTCTGATAAGCTTCCGCACTGCAAGTTCTGTATATCGCATCCTATGATCAGAACCAATATGGTTCTCATGTTCCATAGTTAAGAAATCATAATCTCTCAATTAGAATTAATGGTTCTTGAGTGTCTCTTTAACAAGATGCGAAAAGTTACAAAAAGAGTAAACACACAATTCAAACCCCCCTTTCTTGTGTCTTTCTCGCACCTTCAATTGGTATCAGAGCCTGGTTCTGTTATTGATTTACATCAAACACTTAACAGTGTCAGAAAAAGATCCAGATGTGGTGCGTAGAAGTACTCTTGGTAAGATTGAAATCCACTTACAATTTCTGTAACAGCTCAGCAGTTAACTGTGTACAAAATTGTAATCAATCTGATTACTTCGTGAGCAATTCATTGATTCTAGATGAAGCCTCACTAGAATTGAAGAATCAGCTGATAAGATAAATTCAACAGATAAAAGGCAGTATCTGTTGAAAGCTCATCCTGGAAATTACGTGTGGATAAAACCACGTATATGTTTAAAAGATGAATCATCATAAAGTAAGAAATCTTGTTTGCTGAAGATTAATTCTTTATGAGTTTTTGAGATGTTTTCAAGAAACGGATTAGGTCCACCCTTGACTTTCTCGTTTAAAACTCATTCTGAATCTCTTCATGTAAAGAAGAAAGATTGCTATTCTAAGACTTTGAATTTCAGAAAGAAATCTGTTAAAATCAGAATCTGAAAAATTCAAATTATTAGAAATGATTCAATGTCAGAATCTGGAATAATCAAAAGACTAAGTAAAGAACTGAATCCCAAAGACTCAGTAAATACTTTATTCTGAAGGAACTCTCAAGCTTTAACTGGTTTAGTGACCAAGCTCCAACAACTTGAAATTATCCTAGTAAAAATCAAATGTTGATAATCTGATTGTCATAAGATCAAGTGTTCTCAGAACCACTTGAGCTATGAAATTAGATGCTATCATTCTAGATATCTAGGTTCTCCAATTGATGTCATAAAAGATGACATTAATAATGTTCGGTTGAAGTTAACTCATAGATATATATGAACAACCCCAAATAAGTTGATCATCATTGTGAGAACAAGAAGGCTCATGCAAACCATGTCTAGTGATGTACACATGGGTCGTGATGCTGTTTTGAACAAGTTCTGAAACAACCCTGAGGAACAAAGTCAGATGTTGATAGGTCAATTCCTCCTGGAATAACCTCTCAAAGGTTCTCACTAATCTTGTGAAATCAACCGTCTTTCAAAGACAAGAAACTCTCACAAACGCAAACTGAATTCAGACTATGAAAGGAGAACTCAACCAATTGTCAAAGTTTGTCGTTTAAGATTCTGATCCATATCTTAAGAACTGTATCGAAACTAAACAGGTTCTATGGATCAAGGAAATGAGAAGTGAGAAGCAATCAAAAGCAGATGTAATCTGTTGATTATGAATGGGGTCATCAAATGAAACTTACTATTCATTCAGTACTACTCCCACACATATGAGTGTTAATTTTTCCTCAGAACATTCGTTACATCGCCTGACCAAAAGGAGTGCATGTAATTGGCTAAGTTCAGATGAAGCGGTCACTCTGATCATGCCAAGTCTTAATCTCGGTCATTATAACCTAGAGAACGGATGGACAAGGTTGAACTAGAAAAGTGAGAAAGCCGTGGTTCAGTCAGGATCACTTTCCAAGAAAATATTCTTTTTCTTCTGAGGTCAGAAGACAAGCGTATCTTGAAGAACTCAAGGAATATCTGCAGCTTACTCGGAAACAGGCAGAATCAGAAAGATGCTCAAAGATTCAGAGGTCAGAAAGGAACGCCTTCACGAAAAGGTTTAGCTAAAAGATTCTCTTCAAAAGCTCAGCATTCCTAAGGTACACTTTCTCTTTCTCCTTCTCTGTTAACCCATAAAATATATTTTTTTAAAAGTTTAGGATTCACTAGGAAAACTATTTGAATATCTGTTAAAACTTAGCCATAAGAAATTGCTAGATAAAAGAAAATCCTTTTGCGGAATCTACACGCAAAGGGAACATCACAATAAATGCGAATCTTTTGAAAACATAACATATCTCTGACAACTTAATAAAGCCTGAGAGCTTTTGTGTGCATATGTCCTCCAAAATACTTCTCCCATCAGCGTCTAGTCTATAACCCATAGGTATGGTTCAATCAACAGCTCGCTAGAAGTTAATCTCTCTTCTCTCTTTCTTTCTTATAGAGTCTCTTATACAGTCCACTAAGAAGATTTGATCATTAATTTTTGAATTATATAAATAGCAAAATCCTTGCACTACAATCTATGCCTAGTCAAGCCTTATATATATATATATATATATATAAGGTCTAGAATAAAACTCATAATTCTCTAACTCCTGGTTTAATCTCCTCAAAAGACTTCCTCACCATTTTCATGGCAAACCTATCTTTGACTCCAAGAACCCTCTTTGGCGACGACAGCTCTCTTGAAATCATCAGTGAAAAACAACCTAAGCTAATGAATGTTGATCGTAATTTTCATCTGGGCATTCATTCACAAAATTGGAATGGGTACATTCATATACTTAGAGGTCCCATTTATCCAAACGTCATAAAAACCTTTTGGATCAAGGCTGCTGTCAGTCATGATGGTCTGACCATTTCTTCAGACATCTTTGGTATCCCTCTCTCCTTCAACGCTTCAAAAATCGCTGAAGCCATTGAATGTCCACTGGAAGGCATCACTCCCAATCATGCATCCATTCGATGCACTCCTAATGCAAAATTACACTACTTGTTTGATAAAGGTTCTACCTTCGAACCAACTAATCTTGAGAAACTCCTGCCCCATGCCAGAAGGTGGTTTAAATTTATTCTAACAAACATCAAACCTCGAAGCATATACAAAAACCTTTTGTATCATGATGACAAGCTCCTAATCACGTGTCTTCTTAAGCAAGCTCGTATAAATCTTCCCCAAATTATATTTGATCATCTCAAGGACACCATTCTCATGTCAAGAACTACACTTGAAACTACGATCCCTTACGGAAGAGACTTAACTGAAGTGTTTTTCAAAACAGGAGTTCTGCAGACAATTATCAGGATTAGATGCGGTCCTGATAATGCCTTTGTTGAAAATTCTTATGAAACCTTTGATAGTACCTGGCTTTCAGAAAACTAATTAGTTGACAATCTGAAATAGATTAGGATACTAGATAATTAAGCACATGCCTGTACCATCTATGTTATTAAATATTAAGATATATATTATCTTCTGTCTTGTGCCATTTATGTTGTCTGGAAACCACTAATAAAAATCTTAATAAACCATGAAAATATTGCATGTCACTACTATTAAAATAAGTTTTTTTTTTGCTCAAGAAATCTTCATTAATATCATGAATGCAAAGCAGTTACTAACTTCTTACACTTCCCACACGATCACGCCTTTTAGCATACCCTAACTAATCATGACCACCTAGGAAATAGTAAACCTAAATCCTTGCGTACCAATTTAGTCATTACACTCCTCACTCTCATTCGCCTATAAAATATGATTATGCTTCATCCTCGCTCATCCTCACTAATCCTCATTTAAAATCTTCTGTGTGTTAACAAATGGCTTCTCCAACATTTAAAGGGAATGAAGAAACTCTAGAAGTTATCCCAGAGAAGAGACCAAATCTAGCTAGACTTCAAAATAATGGTCTGGAAATTGTAAGAAGCATGCAGATTCAATCTTGGAATGGTTATTATTTTGCTAAACGGCCCTGTCTTTCCAGTTCTTGTGAAAGAATTCTGGAAATATGCCAGAATCAGTAATGATGGAAACACTATCTGGTCTGAAGTATATAGCTTTCCAATCACTATCTCCATTCCCTCATTAGAAAAGATCATAAATTGTGTCGCCTCTGGAGTCACTGTTGAAGACTTTCTATCTGACTTGAGCTTAGTAGAGAGATGCAAGGTGTTATTTGATGATTCTGTTCCTTATGAACCAAACAACCCTGAGAAACTTCTTCCTTCACCCAGAACATGGTTCAAATTCTCTCTAACCAATCTTCGACCTCGTGCAACTGCAAGGAGCACGCTGTCCCAAGACGACAGAGTATTCGTCTTCCTCCTAACACACCACTTTAGGATCAATCTTCCCAAAACAATTTTCAATCACCTAAAACATTCTATCAGAGTTTCAAGAACTCAGTTGAACTCTTACGTTCCTTACGGGAGAATAATATCTGAAATTATGATGAAAGAGAAATTCTGGGGGTTAGTAAGCAGACTCGGACCAGAATCTTCAGTAACTGAGACAAGATGTGATAGGGTGGACAACGTTGAAGATTTTGATGACTAAAATTTCAAACCCTGATGTAGTGTCAAATAGTACTATGTCTTGTTGCTTATCGTTCTATTTTGTGCTGATGTTTTTATCTTTTAATCAATGAAAATATGATGTCTTCTGTGTTCTATGCCAACATCAAATTCATAATAATCTGAGACGTTCACTTTACTCAAACAAATGATTAAAATACCTAAAACATCATAATAGCTGATAGAATCAAACAGTAATGCATTAGCATCCCTCAAGGATAATGCAATCTAAAAGACTCAAAGCTTAGTAGAAGCTTTCAATTACTGTATGGAATTCATGGAAATAAGGACTATCTAGACTGAGTTCCACGAATGGATCTCAGAAGAAATTGTGAAGAGTAAGTGGTTGGGAATTACTCAAATAGTAGAAAGGTTGCATGTCTCAAGAAATGATGATTCTAAAAACCTTCTCTCTTATAATCCTTAGGATCGCTCTAGTATAACTCATAAGGACCCATGAAAACTCAGTTTTATTAAATCTACGATTACTTAAAACATTTCTAATTAGGAATCTGTGTTTAAATTATCTATGTTTTGATTATCTTGAAATTTTCAAACTCATCCTATGCTCTGCATTATGTTGATACCTCTATCTGATTGTTCACAAATGAAATGCTGTAATTAATCTCTACAGATACTTTAATCCTTCCATTGATAATCAGTTGATCTCATCTATTATCCTTCAATTAAATACATACTGATTATAGATGTGTTTCACTAAAACAAGTCAAAATGCTTCTACTGATTCTATGCTCCTTATCATGTCAAATATGTAATATACTCAAATAGGAGAAATAAAGTTTTAATATGCAGGATACTGAATATAAGAGATAATATGTCTAATTGCTCATATGCCCTGACACTTTTTGATGATGTCAAAAAGGGGGGAGAAATATATTGATTTTGATTGAAAGAAGGAAATCTGAAAGCATACAAACAAAGGAACTCAAACAAAGTACTCATATAATATGTGTTGCTACTAACGTTTGTTGTTTGATGTTATCCGAGGAACTCTAGACAAGTTCACTAGGCATTCTAAAGGCAGGATCTTCTCTCAGAAAAGAAGTAAGAAAACTCTGAAAGCAGTCAAGGCAAAGTCTACATCTCAAGATGCTCACTCAAAAGATCTGTGCAAATTAGAAGTCAAGAGCTGTCTGAAGATCCAAGAAGAAGCCGTTCTGATGTTTACCAAGAACCATTGGAAATGAAAACAATCTAGTATCATACTAAATCAACAATTGGTAATCAGACTCAGTACACAAAGATTAGTATCAGATTCATCAATCAGAGCAAAAGCTGTGGATTACTGTCAAAATACCTTCATTGATATCAATATCAGCACTCTAATGAATTACCACTCAAGCGCATGGGAAGAAATTCTTCACTTGGTATTAGACTCAACATACTCTGGTATAAGACTCAGCACATCACATGGTAACAGATCAAAATTAAATCATGAGTATCAGATTCAGAATCAAGCGTTGATTGATCACTTTAATATTAACCTTCAATTGGTATCTGATCAAAAATCAAGTTTTGTATGACTTTAACAAGGTTCTGAGATGAAGACCTGTGTTCAAAAGTCAAAACAGTCATGATCTACATTGGTGTTTAAAATATTATCATCCAAAATTATAATTCTAAAGATCCCAATATCTGACGTATAGGAATTAGGGGGAGACTGCCCTGAAGATCAAATTGCAAAATCTCAAATCTTCACAAAGTCTGAAACTCAGGGGGAGTTTCTTTTAAAGACAGTGTCTGTCTCTGAAAAGTAGAAATGCTTCAGACGTCTCTAAAGATAGCAAGCTCTGATACGACAACAAAGAAAACTGAGTTCTGAAGATCTGAAGATGGAAGTTCTGATGAACTAGTCCAGATGCTAAAGACTCTTTGTTTTCCTAAAGACAAGATAGAGAAGTAACTCTTTTCTATTCCTGTTCTGACAACTCAAGTTGTTACTCTGTATATCTTTGGATTACATAAAATCCTAGATGATCTCAGATAAAACTTTGAGGATAACTCATTCAGGGGGAGCTGTTGTTCCAAACTCTGAATTCTTTTGCTTTGGTGACTACCTTGTATAAAATGTTCAATCAAAATACTTGGTTTTGTCATCATCAAAAAGGGGGAGATTGTGAGAGCAAGAATTGTCTCTACAAGTCAATCTATGTTTTGATGATAACAATAAGTATTTGTGAAAGAACCATTTTATGGTCTAATGTGTGTTGTGTGCAGATCATAAGAACTAAAGACATCAGAACCAACATACACTTGCTAGATGTACTATGATTGAATACATATGTGAAGTTACTATGTGTGACTAAAGTCGCGTGAAGCAAGAACGCTTCTTTATCTAATCATGATCAGCCAGGTCCAAGGATGCCAAGATTGCTATTGCAATTCTCTTGTGGATGCTCTCTGAAAGTGATTGAGATTCTGAAGATTGCGAAGCTTCTAAAGAAGTACACTCTGAAAGAACCAAAAGACGGAAGACTCCTATGACTTGAAGTTCTGATGGCTGAAGGCGCTGAAGACCAAGTGCAGAAAGAATCTGAAGACTGATGGGTTCTGAAGATCAAGGTTTCAAATAAGAAGTTCTGAAGACTCTGAAGACAGGCTCTGAAGATTCGGAAGACTTGAAGGAGAAAAGGATAACGTTCTTAAAGATCAAGTGCTGAAGTTCTGGAGACTGATTCCTAATGGACTTCTTCAATCGACTGAAGACTTGAAGCATTAGATATTCTGCTGTGAAGACTCTACTCATGCTTCATCAAATTAACATCAGAAGCCACTGAAGTTTTGAAGTCTAAATATTACCGTTGTGAGTTAAATGTACACACTGCCCGAGAAAAGATGTTCGGTCACTTCTTCCTCTGCAAAAAGAAGATGTGTCAGTACAACTCATTATATCACAACGTCTCTTTTCCAAACAGCCAACAATATTCTCTAACGGCTATATTTCTACTGGCTATTTAATGGAAAGAGTTTTTGCTTCTGATGCGTCGATCACTTGTAGAATCACGAACTGAATGTTCATCTACAAAATTGACCAAATCATTGTGAAGATAGCAACAACGATGAGTTCTCGCTGTAACACTTAACATATTTAGAGCTATCATTATTTCACCACCGGCGATTGTAGTTGAAACTCAAGAAGACAAATCAACACAAGAACAACAATCAAACAGAAGTTGTTGATGAAGAAGACAACATTGAAGATCTGTCAAGTCATCAACCTACCTTCTCGTCAAGACTACATTGAAGATCTGAAGCAAGGAGTTACTGCTCAAAGCTTGCTCAACCAGAAGACGAAGAAGAAGAAGATCTACAAGATGTCAACATTGTAATATCTAAATACATCTTTGTAGTTTCTTAGGAAAGCAAGGAGCTGATTGCTCAAAACTTGCTTGAACACATGTATGTGTTCTTTGTACTTAAACTTAGGAGAAACTTGCTTATTAAGAAGCACAATTAGTAATCTCCAATTTGCCAATTCAACTAAATGAATTGAGACTCCTCAAGTGAACGTTATATTTATTAAGTTGAATCCCTGAACGGTTCAGCTGTGAGTTGAGGCCCTTGAGTAGATCACGTGGTGATCAGATACTTGAGATGACAATGGCTGGGTGTCATTATGGAAAATCCTGAAATAGGGTCAGTAGCGTTATATTCATTAAGTTGAATCCCTGAACGTCTAGCTATGAAAGCCTAGCAGTAGATCTTGAAGAGATTGGAACCTGCAGGTCAATGTTCGTTATATTCATTAAATTGAATCCCTGAACAGTTCATTGTGGTGTTAGTCACAGTGCGGCTGTGCAAGTTGTTAGTCACCGGCGTGGCCCGTGCAAGTGTAATCATGATTTGATTATGGTGAATTAAGTCCTTGTGTTCAAGGCGAAATCACCTGAGGAGGGTGGATTGGATTAGCCCGCGTGGTGAACCAGGATATATCGTGTGTCCTTTACTCTCTTGCTTAGTATCTCTATTTATGTTTCCGCACTGAATATCAGAACCTTATGTTAAGCAAAGTCAGAACCTTGCAGCCAATGTCTGATAAGCTTCCGCACTGTAGGTTCTGTATATCGCATCCTATGATCAGAACCAATATGGTTCTCATGTTCCATAGTTAAGAAATCAGAATCTTTCAATGAGAATTAATGGTTCTTGAGTGTCTCTTTAACAAGATGCGAAAAGTTACAAAAAGAGTAAACACACAATTCAAACCCCCATTTCTTGTGTCTTTCTCGCACCTTCAATTGGTATCAGAGCCTGGTTTTGTTATTGATTTACATCAAACACTTAACAGTGTCAGAAAAAGATCCAGATGCGGTGCGTAGAAGTACTCTTGGTAAGATTGAAATCCACTTACAATTTCTGTAACAACTCAGCAGTTAACTGTGTACAAAATTGTAATCAATCTGATTACTTCGTGAGAAATTCATTGATTCTAGATGAAGCCTCACTAGAATTGAAGAATCAGCTGATAAGAAAAATTCAACAGATAAAAGGCAGTATCTGTTGAAAGCTCATCCTGGAAATTACGTGTGGATAAAACCACGTATATGTTTAAAAGATGAATCATCAAAAAGCAAGAAATCTTGTTTGCTGAAGATTAATTCTTTATGAGTTTTTGAGATGTTTTCAAGAAACGGATTAGGTCCACCCTTGACTTTCTCGTTTAAAACTCATTCTGAATCTCTTCATGTAATGAAGAAAGATTGCTGTTCTAAGACTTTGAATTTCAGAAAGAAATCTGTTAAAATCAGAATCTGAAAAATTCAAATTATTAGAAATGATTCAATGTCAGAATCTGGAATAATCAAAAGACTAAGTAAATAACTGAATCCCAAAGACTCAGTAAATACTTGATTCTGAAGGAACTCTCAAGCTTTAACTGGTTTAGTGACCAAGCTCCCACAACTTGAAATTATCCTAGTAAAAATCAAATGTTGATAATCTGATTGTCATCAGATCAAGTGTTCTCAGAACCACTTGAGCTATGAAATTAGATGCTATCATTCTAGATATCTAGGTTCTCCAACTGATGTCATAAAAGATGACGTTAATAATGTTCGGTTGAAGTTAACTCATAGATATATGTGAACAACCCCAAATAAGTTGATCATCATTGTGAGAACAAGAAGGCTCATGCAAACCATGTCTAGTGATGTACACATGGGGCGTGATGATGTTTTGAACAAGTTCTGAAACAACCTTGAGGAACAAAGTCAGATGTTGATAGGTCAATTCCTCCTGGAATAACCTCTCAAAGGTTCTCACTAATCTTGTGAAATCAACCGTCTTTCAAAGACAAAAACTCTCACAAACGCAAACTGAATTCAGGCTATGAAAGGAGAACTCAACCAATTATCAAAGTTTGTCGTTTAAGATTCTGATCCATATCTTAAGAATTGTATCGGAACTAAACAGGTTCTATGGATCAAGGAAATAAGAAGTGAGAAGCAATCAAAAATAGATGTAATCTATTGATTATGAATGGGGTCATCAAATGAAACTTACTATTCACTCAGTACTACTCACACACATATGAGTGTTAATTTTTCCTCAGAACTTTCGTTACATCGCCTGACCAAAAGGAGTGCATGTAATTGGCTAAGTTCAGATGGAGCGGTCACTCAGATCATGCCAAGTCTTAATCTCGATCATTATAACCTAGAGAACTGATGGACAAGGTTGAACTAGAAAAGTGAGAAAGTCGTCGTTCAATCAGGATCACTTTCCAAGAAAATATTCTTTTTCTTCTGAGGTCAGAAGACAAGCGTATCTTGAAGAACTCAAGGAATATTTGCAGCTGACTCGGAAACAGGCAGAATCAGAAAGATGCTCAAAGATTCAGAGGTCAGAAAGGAACGCCTTCACGAAAAGGTTTAGCTAAAAGATTCTCTTCAAAAGTTCAGCATCCCTAAGGTACACTTTCTTTTTCTCCTTCTCTGTTAACCCATAAAATAATTTTTTTTAAAGTTTAGGATTCATTAGGAAAACTATTTGAATATCTGTTAAAACTTAGCTATAAGAAATTGCTAAATAAAAGAAAATCCTTTTGCGGAATCTACACGCAAAAGGAACATCATAATAAATGCGAATCTTTTGAAAACATAACATATCTCTGACAACTTAATAAAGCCCGAGATCTTTTGTGTGCATATGTCCTCCAAAAGACTTCTCCCATCAACTTCTAGTCTATAATCCATAGGTATGGTTCAATCAACACCTCGCTAGAAGTTAATCTCTCTTCTCTCTCTCTTTCTTATAGAGTCTCTAATACAATCCACTAAGAAGATTTGATCATTAATTTTTGAATTATATAAATAGCAAAATCCTTGCCTACAATCTATGCCTAGTCAAGCCTTATATATATATATATATATATATATATATATATATATATATATATATATAAGGTCTAGAATAAAACTCACACTTCTCTAACTCCTGGTTTAATCTCCTCAAAAGACTTCCTAACCATTTTCATGGCAAACCTATCTTTGACTCCAAGAACCCTCTTTGGCGACGACAACTCTCTTGAAATCATCAGTGAAAAACAACCTAAGCTAATGAATGTTGATCGTAATTTTCATCTGGACATTCATTCACAAAATTTGAATGGGTACATTCATATACTTAGAGGTCCCATTTATCCAAACATCGTAAAAACCTTTTGGATCAACGCTGCTGTCAGTCATGATGGTCTGACCATTTCTTCAGACATCTTTGGTATCCCTCTCTCCTTCAACACTTCAAAAATCGCTAAAGCCATTGAATGTCCACTGGAAGGCATCACTCCCAATCATGCATCCATTCGATGCACTCCTAATGCAAAATTACACTACTTGTTTGATAAAGGTTCTACCTTCGAACCAACTAATCTTGAGAAACTCCTGCCCCATGCCAAAAGGTGGTTTAAATTCATTCTAACAAACATCAAACCTCGAAGCACATACAAAAACCTTTTGTATCATGATGACAAGCTCCTAATCATGTGTCTTCTTAAGGACACCATTCTCATGTCAAGAATTACACTTGAAACTACGATCCCTTACGGAAGAGACTTAACTGAAGTGTTTTTCAAAACAGGAGTTCTGCAGACAATTAGCAGGATTAGATGCGGTCCTGAAAACGCCTTTGTTGAAAATTCTTGTGAAACCTTTGACAGTACCTGGCTTTCAGAAAACTAATTAGTTGACAATCTGAAATAAATTAGGATACTAGATAATTAAGCACATGCCTGTACCATCTATGTTATTAAATATTAAGATATATATTATCTTCTGTCTTGTGACATTTATGTTATCTGGCAACCACTAATAAAAATCTTAATAAACCATTAAAATATTGCATGTCACTACTATTAAAATAAGTTTTTTTTTTTGCTCAAGAAATCTTCATTAATATCATGAATGCAAAGCAGTTACCAACTTCTTACACTTCCCACACGATCACGCATTTTAGCATACCCTAACTAATCATGACCACCTAGGAAATAGTAAACCTAAATCCTTGTGTACCAATTTAGTCATTACACTCCTCACTCTCATTCGCCTATAAAATAGGATTCTGCTTCATCCTCGCTCATCCTAACTAATCCTCATTTAAAATCTTCTGTGTGTTAATAAATGGCTTCTCCAACATTTAAAGGGAATGAAGAAACTCTAGAAGTTATCCCAGAGAAAAGACCAAATCTAGCTAGACTTCAAAATAATGGTCTGGAAATTGTAAGAAGCATGCAGATTCAATCTTGGAATGGTTATTATTCACTGCTAAACGGCCCTGTCTTTCCAGTTCTTGTGAAAGAATTATGGAAATACGCCAGAATCAGTAATGATGGCAACACTATCTAGTCTGAAGTATATAGCTTTCCAATCACTATCTCCATTCCCTCATTAGAAAAGATCATAAATTGTGTCACCTCTGGAGTCACTGTTGAAGACTTTCAATCTGACCTAAGCTTAGTAGAGAGATGCAAGGTGTTATTTGATGATTCGGTTCCTTATGAACCAAACAACCCTGAGAAACTTCTTCCTTCACCCAGAACATGGTTCAGATTCTCTCTAACCAATCTTCGACCTCGTGCAACTGCAAGGAGCACGATGTCCCAAGACGACCGAGTATTCGTCTTCCTCCTAACACACCACTTTAGGATCAATCTTCCCAAAACAATTTTCAATCACCTAAAACATTCTATCAGAGTTTCAAGAACTCAGTTGAACTCTTACGTTCCTTACGGGAGAATAATATCTGAAATTATGATGAAAGAGAAATTCTGGGGGTTAGTAAGCAGACTCGGACCAGAATCTTCAGTAACTGAGACAAGATGTGATAGGGTGGACAACGTTGAAGATTTTGATGACTAAAATTTCAAACCCTGATGTAGTGTTAAATAGTACTATGTCTTGTTGCTTATCGTTCTATTTTGTGCTTATGTTTTTATCTTTTAATCAATGAAAATATGATGTCTTCTGTGTTCTATGCCAACATCAAATTCATAATAATTTAAGACATTCACTTTACTCAAACAAATGATTAAAATACCTAAAACATCATAATAACTGATAGAATCAAACATTAATGCATTAGCATCCCTCAAGGATAATGCAATCTAAAAGACTCAAAGCTTAGTAGAAGCTTTCAATTACTGTATGGACTTCATGGAAATAAGGACTATCTAGACTGAGTTCCACGAATGGATCTCAGAAGAAATTGTGAAGAGCAAGTGGTTGGGAATTACTCAAATAGTAGAAAGGTTGCATGTCTCAAGAAATGATGATTCTAAAAACCTTCTCTCTCATAATCCTTAGGATCGCTCTAGTATAACTCATAAGGACCCATGAAAACTCAGTTTTATTAAATCTACTGAAATTCTGGTACAGACATGTGATGTCAAGTGCAATGTCACAACATCAATATCTGTTGTATGAACAAGTCAATAACAGAAACACATAAACCACACACAAGGATTGTTCACCCAGTTCGGTTTAACAACCTACATCTGTGGGCATACCAAGCCAGGAAGGAAGTCCACTATTAGTAGTATCAAATTACAGACTCAACAAACCAGTTGACAATCTACCTGATTTAATCACTACCCAATGACCTTTGTATCTAAGTCCTCCCTAGATAAGAGACTCTATCTCACTCCCAATCATCGCAATGATGTCTAGCAGTCAACATCTCCGCCACTGCATCAACAGCTTGATTACCAACAACTTTTCTAACATAGAAAACTAGAAGTCACACTTCCATGACACACCTTTGGAGTTGCTTCAAAGCTTCCTCCAAGAACAATACATTACTCATTACCTACCGGTTTCTAAGTAGTAACACAGTGACCATCTCACAACCCGAGTGGTTCACTTAGACTAAGCCCTAATGATCTACATCTTGGACCCGTACCAATTCTAGATTACAAGCATTCTATTTATAACCTTTTCCCAACTGGATTTGGGCCTTCAAATCACAACAAATCTGCAAAAGATTCTGCTACTAAATAGATCTTCAATCAAATCTTCAATTAAATCTTTAATCAAATCTTCATATTTTAAATACTCAATCTTTACTAGATTTTATCTTTAATCTTCCACACCTTTAAATCAGCTCCACATAATATTTCCAGGATATTATGTATCTATTAAATCTTCACTTTTTAATTCAACTGCAAGATCTTCTCCACACAAATAGGAACAATTCTCCATGTCTATTTGCACAAAAATAGTAACAAACTATTCTCCACAATATATGCAGAATTAATTATATCAGAATAATTCTTCTCCAATAAATTCGCCTGCAATCTCTCTAGCTCTCAGCAGAAAATCTTACTAACAACAAACCATCCTAACACGCACAACCCTAAAACATCACAAACTGATGTTCTGATGTTTTGGTATAGTGATGTCAAGACATCACTTATAACATCAGCATACAAAACTTCCAATCCTGCAACGGCTAATGATAAGAACCAATGTTATGACATCAGACATATGACATCAACATTGTTCAACTTTGTTTTACCAAAATTCCAGCCAACACAAGAACTAACAATCTCCCTCTTTGGCTAATTTTGGCTAAAACAAACTCTGCCATCATCAGAGAACCCAGCAGTGGATAAAAATTGATAAATTTTCAAAACACCTAGCAGCACCTCTTTAACAAGCTGCACAAACTCACTAACCAGCAGCAACAAAAACCAACAAGCTGCATAAACTCACTTTCACATCAGCAAAGGGCAAACTCCCCCTCAAACCAGGAACCAGCTCACAGTTGTTCTTACACTCTCCCCCTCAACTGCTGCACCATATCAGAAAAGGCTTCACAACCACACCTTGGCTACTCTCTCCCCCTTTTTAGCCACAATTGGACAAACTCTGAACATCGCAGCAAGCACAAAAAATTCCAAAATCAAACTCTGAATCATCCGACCAATATACTCAGAACAAAATCCAGACTCAACAGTTACTACTGTACATTCTCTCCCTCTTTTTGGCCAAAAATTGACAAACATTGGTGTAAATGTATACTTCTGATTCAATCCATTGATACACAAATCTATAGAACCAGGTCTAAACTGTCAAGTACACCAAGAACTTCACCAGTAACACAATGTCACGACATCTTGTCTGACATTACAATCTGGATAAACAACTTCTTCACAAAAAGATCAATTCTCCCTATCTAAGATAACCAGTGCTCCTTTGCAAGAAGAACACCTCAAATGAATGGAAACCATAAGACTCATCTTCATGTCTTCAAGAGCGCACCCTCTGTTCAACACACCTGCTGAACACATTCACTTAATGCTTAATCCTCAAACAATCCAAATACCAAAACTCACATGATACCCTCTTGGTTTGTTATCTTCTCATGCTCCAAAACTCACATCTTTCCAAGCTGATCAACTTCTCTCTGTAATATCCACAGGAATGATCACAATGAACTCCTTGATCATAACATTTGGAAACTCCAGACACAGTCTTCATCCATCTAGTCAGGAATGCTTCACACAATCATACACACACAATGCCTTCCACTGAACTCACACACCAAGACAAGTGTGACATCTCCCATCAACAAAGACCCTCACAAAGTAATTCCAAAATAAATAAAATCGTCCTTCAGACTCCTCCACAGAAGCATGTGCACATATGATTCAAACAATTAGCTTCACATCCCTATAACCATTCATGTCCACACCAACATGCCATCCAACAGCCTAATGTCATAACACGTTATCTGACATTATATCCTCAGAAGAGGCAACCAATCTCCACAAGCTTGATCATCATGCAAGCTTCACAATATGTGCACCTTTGCAGCAAAATCCATAGACAAGTACTCTCCCTGTCATGGTTAACTAAAGCTCTAGGTGGAGATGAACATTTGAGCACACTTGCTGAGCATATTCACATATTGTACTTTCACTCTTGGAGAACACATTCAAGTATCCTGACTGGTATGACACTGCTCACAGACTCCACAAATTCTCATCTTTACTGAGATCTAATCTCTTCAAGAGACACTTGTAGCAGAAAAAGAACATCTCTTAAAAAAAATGTTCTGATCAGATCACATCACAATCTCTTCTGACGAGAAACAGCAGTCACTCACACATGAAGTCACATCATGCTATTCGTGAGGAACAAAAGGATCACCATCCTCCTTTAAACAAATTGTTGGATAAAGTTCAAAGTCATATAGATCCCCCAATTTTCCAAAAACAGTCATTCCCTATCATACTCTTCACTTCAGATTTCCAAGCAGTCAATACCAGATCTACTTCAGTCTTCTCTACATTCTTCATCCAAGGCAGACCTTCTACTTCATCATTCTCCCGTATGACTATGTAGACGCTCCTTAGGCATAACGTATGCACCAAACTCCAGAACCAGAACAAAATCATCCTATACCAAGGATATCCAACCCAAAAAAATGTTCTAACATCTGTTAGGACATTCTTGACACATCACATATACCCCACACCATGGTTCTAGATATGCTCCACTACTGAACTTACTATCAGCATAGTAATCCAAACTGAACATTGCGTCACTCTCATCCACCAAAAGAAGGTATACTTCTATCCTTAACCTAGAACTTCTGCCAAAAGTTCCAAGAGAATTAGAACCTCTTTACATTTTCAACTAAATACTCTTCTACACAAGAGCAATCAGTTTCAAGCATCCTGCTTGAATGCACACAATGAAACCAACCAAATTCCACCTTTAGATTGATCTCAATCTTCTTTAGAACTTCCCACAAGATATCCTGATCCACCTATGAAACCAGATCTTCAAGTCATATGAACTACTTGCTCCAAAGCAAGACATATTGGATTCACTAAGCCTCTTAGTCATGTAACATCTTCTCAAACCACAGCTCCTGCAAACTGTATGAGATAGATCTTTTTGAAGCATCCATAACTTCCATTACTGTAGATCACCTCTATCTTAAGCTGATGTGCCACATCACCAGCTGAGACTTCTGATGTTAAGCTAGATGTCAAAACATTATGATATCCAACTGTTGAATTCAGCTCTTCCTTCTGCCACTTAGAAAAACCTCCTCCCTTTGCAGAAACAGATTTCCATGCTCTCATAGACTTGATTCAATAATCAAGTTTGAGTAGACAACCTCCATCCTGCTCAGAAACTCCAAAGACTTCAAACCTACCATATCTGAATCTTCAGAAAATAAGTAGTCCAAGACTACTATACCAAATAATGCCACTTCTAAAACACTATAGACCATCTGCTACTTCTATTCCTTCAAGCCACAAAACTGAAAGAGTTCATTCCATACAACTAATGTAGACACCAATTGACCACAGGCTAATTTACACTGCTATTGCACACAGACTCTTGGATGCATTTTCCCTATAATATTGTCCTCAGACAGTTTAGCTCAAACAAGGATCATCTCCTTCTCTTCTGTTATCAAGATTACTACCTTTTCTTCAACCAGCTCCAGCTGAAATGCATAAACTGCTGATGTGTAGCGCGATGTCGAGACATTGACATATTAAGCTCAGCTTCTTTCTTGATGAAACTTCCTCCTCCTTAGGTCACCACAACTAAGCTTAAGAGATAACTTATCAAGATCTTCACTCCCGCATGAAAGATTTGACAGTGATACTCTTTTGCTTTGGCTCTACCCTCTTCTTTCACCATCAAGAAAGATGATAAAGAAGGAATCACTGTACTGAACAGATTGGTCTTCAATGTCTGACTTGAAATATATTCTTCTTCTGATCCTTCCATGTCAAATAGTCTTTAGAAGATCCATTCACCTTATGAACACTTCACTCCCAAACAAGGATATGAGATAATCCTCAAGTAACGTTGGCCTCTCTAACCAACCGGTTGAAGTTGTCTTGCATAAACTACAACATCATAGGATATCCTGCTGAGGAGACCAAACCCTAATGTCTTTCCAAGAGAATATCTTCCTAGAATCTCAACACCAGAGATGCAAGAACCAACCGGGGTGACAACAGATACCATGCAGCAGAACAACTCCTCAACAACCTTCAGGCACTACTAAAAAATCCTTGCACACTATCAGCTTAAACCACGTGCCAACAATACTTTATCATGAATAGTCCAACCTTCACTTCAAGGGATCATACAAACAACTATATGAACTGACCAAGTCTATAACTCAGCAAAACTATCTTCCTTGCTCATGAACCAGAAAGTATCTTCCCTAGATCTCATCCAGAAACAGACAGGACGCCTGCTCTGATACCAATTGAAATTCTGGTACAGACATGTGATGTCAAGTGCAATGTCACAACATCAATATCTGTTGTATGAACAAGTCAATAACAGAAATGCATAAACCACACACAAGGATTGTTCACCCAGTTCGGTTCAACAACCTACATCTGGGGGCATACCAAGCTAGGAAGGAAGTCCACTATTAGTAGTATCAAATTACCGACTCAACAAACCAGTTGACAATCTACCTAATTTAATCACTAACCAATGACCCTTCTATCTAAGTCCTCCCTAGATAAGAGACTCCATCTCACTCCCAATCATCGCAATGATGTCTAGCAGTCAACATCTCCGCCACTGTATCAACAGCTTGAATACCAATAACTTTTCTAACACAGAAAATTAGAAGTCACGCTTCCATGACACACCTTTGGAGTTGCTTCAACGCTTCCTCCAAGAACAATACAATACTCATTACCTACCGGTTTCTGAGTAGTAACACAGTGACCATCTCACAACCCGAGTGGTTCACTTAGACTAAGCCCTAATGATCTACATCTTGGACCCGTACCAATTCTAGATTACAAGCATTCTATTTATAACCTTTTCCCAACTGGATTTGGACCTTCAAATCACAACAAATCTGCAAAAGATTCTGCTACTAAATAGATCTTCAATCAAATCTTCAATTAAATCTTCAATCAAATCTTCATATTTTAAATACTCAATCTTTACTAGATTTTATCTTTAATCTTCCACACCTTTAAATCAGTTCCACATAATATTTCCAGGATATTATGTATCTATTAAATCTTCACTTTTTAATTCAGCTGCAAGATCTTCTCCACACAAATAGGAACAATTCTCCATGTCTATTTGCACAAAAAAAGTAACAAACTATTCTCCACAATATATGCAGAATTAATTATATCAGACTAAATCTTCTCCAATAAATTCGCCTGCAATCTCTCTAGCTCTCAGCAGAAAATCTTACTAACAACAAACCATCCTAACACGCGCAGCCCTAAAACATCACAAACTGATGTTCTGATGTTCTGGTATAGTGATGTCAAGACATCACTTATAACATCAGCATACAAAACTTCCAACCCTGCAACAGCTAATGATAAGAACCAATGCTATGACATCAGACATATGACATCAACATTGTTCAACTTTGTTTTACCAAAATTCCAGCCAACACAAGAACTAACATCTACGATTACTTAAAACATTTCTAATTAGGAATCTGTGTTTAAATTATCTATGTTTTAATTATCTTAAACTTTTCAAGCTCATCCTATGCTCTGCATTATGTTGATACCTCTATCTGATTGTTCATAAATGAAATGTTGTAATTAATCTCTACAGATACTTTAATCCTTCCATTGATAATCAATTGATCTCATCTATTATCCTTCAATTAAATACATACTGATTATATATGTGTTTCACTAAAACAAGTCAACATGCTTCTACTGATTCTATGCTCCTTATCTTGTCAAATATGCAATATACTCAAATAGGAGAAATAAAGTTTTAATATGCAGGATACTGAATATAAGAGATTATATGTCTAATTGCTCATATGCCCTGATACTTTTTGATGATGTCAAAAAGGGAGAGAAATATATTAATTTTGATTGAAAGAAGGAAATCTGAAAGCATACAAACAAAGGAACTCAAACAAAGTACTCATATAATATGTGTTGCTACTAACGTTTGTTGTTTGATTTTATCCGAGGAACTCTAGACAAGCTCACTAGGCATTCTAAAGGCAGGATATTCTCTTAGAAAAGAAGTAAGAAAACTCTGAAAGCAGTCAAGACAAAGTCTACATCTCAAGATGCTCACTCAAAAGATCTGTGCAAATCAGAAGTCAAGAACTGTCTGAAGATCCGGATTGAAGATCCAAGAAGAAGTCGTTCTGATGTTTACCAAGAACCATTGGAAATGAAAACAATCTAGTATCATACTAAATCAACAATTGGTAATCAGACTCAGTACACAAAGATTAGTATCAGATTCATCAATCAGAGCAAAAGCTGTGGATTACTGTCAAAATACCTTCATTGATATCAATATCAGCACTCTAATGAATTACCGCTCAAGCGCATGGGAAGAAATTCTTCACTTGGTATTAGACTCAACATACTCTGGTATAAGACTCAGCACATCACATGGTAACAGATCAAAATTAAATCATGAGTATCAGATTCAGAATCAAGCGTTGATTGATCACTTTAAAATTAACCTTCAATTGGTAACTGATCAAAAATCAAGCTTTGATAAACTACTAAGTATGACTTTAACAAGGTTCTGGGATGAAGACCTGTGTTCAAAAGTCAAAACAGTCATGATCTACATTGGTGTTTAAAATCTTATCATCCAGAATTATAATTCTAAAGATCCCAATATCTGACGTATAGGAATTAGGGGGAGACTGCCCTGAAGATCAAATTGAAAAATCTCAAATCTTCACAAAGTCTGAAACTTAGGGGGAGTTTCTTTTAAAGACAGTGTCTGTCTCTGATAGATAGCAAGGCTACGTCTATCAGTCAAGAACTGTTCTGATCTTATGCTTAATGGAATATGCTGAAAAGTAGAAATGCTTCAGACGTCTCTGAAGATAGCAAGCTCTGATACGACAACAAAGAAAACTGAGTTCTGAAGATCTGAAGATGGAAGTTCTGATGAACTAGTCCAGATGCTAAAGACTCTTCATTTTCCTAAAGACGAGATAGAGAAGTAACTCTTTTCTATTCCTATTCTGACAACTCAAGTTGTTACTCTGTATATCTTTGGATTACATAAAATCCTAGATGATCTCAGATAAAACTTTGAGGATAACTCATTCAGGGGGAGCTGTTGTTCCAAACTCTAAATTCTTTTGCTTTGGTGATTACCTTGTATAAAATGTTCAATCAAAATACTTGGTTTTGTCATCATCAAAAGGGGGAGATTGTGAGAGCAAGAATTGTCTCTACAAGTCAATCTATGTTTTGATGATAACAATAAGTATTTGTGAAAGAACCATTTTATGGTCTAACGTGTGTTGTGTGCAGATCATAAGAACTAAAGACATTAGAACCAACATACACCAGCTAGATGTACTATGATTGAATACATATGCGAAGTTACTATGTGTGACTAAAGTCGCGTGAAGCAAGAACGCTTCTTTATCTAATTATGATCATCCAGGTCCAAGGATGCCAAGATTGTTGTTGCAATGCTCTTGTGGATGCTCTCTGAAAGTGATTGAGATTCTGAAGATTGCGAAGCTTCTGAAGAAGTACACTCTGAAAGAACCAAAAGACGGAAGACTCCTATGACTTGAAGTTCTGATGGCTGAAGGCGCTGAAGACCAAGTGCAGAAAGAACCTGAAGACTGATGGGTTCTGAAGATCAAGGTTTCAAATAAGAAGTTCTGAAGACTCTAAAGACAGGCTCTGAAGATTCGAAAGACTTGAAGCAGAAAAGGATAACGTTCTTAAAGACCAAGTGCTGAAGTTCTGAAGACTGATTCCTAATGGACTTCTCCAATCGACCGAAGACTTGAAGCATCATATATTCTGCTGTGAAGACTCTACTCATGCTTCATCAAATTAACATCAGAAGCCACTGAAGTTTTGAAGTCTAAATATTACCGTTGTGAGTTAAATGTACACACTGCCCGAGAAAAGATGTCAGGTCACTTCTTCCTTTGCAAAAAAAAGATGTGTCAGTACAACTCATTATATCACAACGTCTCTTTTCCAAACAGCCAACAATATTCTCTAACGGCTATATTTCTACTGGCTATTTAATGGAAAGAGTTTTTTCTTCTGATACGTCGATCACTTGTAGAATCACGAACTGAATATTCATCTACAAAATTGACCAAGTCATTGTGAAGATAGCAACAACGATGAGTTCTCGTTGTAACACTTAACATATTCAGAGCTATCATTATTTCACCAATGGAGATTATTGTTGAAACTCAAGAAGACAAATCAACACAACAACAACAATCAAATAGAAGTTGTTGATGAAGAAGACAACTTTGAAGATCTGTCAAGTCATCAACCTACCTTCTCGTCAAGACTACATTGAAGATCTGAAGCAAGGAGTTGTTGCTCAAAGCTTGCTCAACCAGAAGACGAAGAAGAAGAAGATCTACAAGATGTCAACATTGTAATATCTAAATACATCTTTGTAGTTTCTTAGGAAAGCAAGGAGCTGATTGCTCAAAACTTGCTTGAACACATGTATGTGTTCTTTATACTTAAACTTAGGAGAAACTTGCTTATTAAGAAGCACAATTAGTAATCTCCAGTTTGCCAATTCAACTAAATGAATTGAGACTCCTCAAGTGAACGTTATATTCATTAAGTTGAATCCCTGAACGGTTCAGCTATGAGTTGAGGCCCTTGAGTAGATCATGTGGTGATCAGATACTTGAGATGACAATGGCTGGGTGTCAATGTGGAAAAACCTGAAATAGGGTCAGTAGCATTATATTCATTAAGTTGAATCCCTGAACGTCTAGCTATGAAAGCCTAGCAGTAGATCTTGAAGAGATTGGAACCTGCAGGTCAATATTCGTTATATTCATTAAATTGAATCCCTGAACGGTTCATTGTGGTGTTAGTCACAGTGCGGTTGTGCAAGTTGTTAGTCACCGGCGTGGCCCGTGCAAGTGTAATCATGATTTGATTATGGTGAATTAAGTCCTTGTGTTCAAGGCGAAATCACCTGAGGAGGGTGGACTGGATTAGCCCGCGTGGTGAACCAGGATATATCGTGTGTCCTTTACTCTCTTACTTAGTATCTCTATTTATGTTTCCGCACTGAATATCAGAACCTTATGTTAAGCAAAGTCAGAACCTTGCAGCCAATCTCTTATAAGCTTCCGCACTGCAAGTTCTGTATATCGCATCCTATGATCAGAACCAATATGGTTCTCATGTTCCATAGTTAAGAAATCAGAATCTCTCAATGAGAATTAATGGTTCTTGAGTGTCTCTTTAACAAGATGCGAAAATTTACAAAAAGAGTAAACACACAATTCAAACCCCCATTTCTTGTGTATTTCTCGCACCTTCAGGGGAGAATGCCTGCGCGAACGGCGATGCTCGTACTTTTCTGAGGGCCTGGATTTCTTTGGCATAGGGGAACGTCTTGACTTTCGCGGAGGAGATCGGCGTCATCTTCGTGCAAGATCGGACGCGGGCTCTTCTGATCTTGATCGTCTTCTCTCCGGGGAGAGGCTTTTGGATCCGTCACGCCTCCGTTTCTGAGGCGGAGACCGAGGACGTGGAGACGGGCTGCGAGGCTTCTCCGAGGACAGGCGCACCTGAAGGACGTGCTCGAGAGCGTTGATCTTTTCACCTTGCTGGAAGACCAAGAGGTTTGATCTGTTGAGGGAGGCTATGAGAGCAGCTATGCTAGGGTCGGAATTTTGCGGAACCAAAAAAGGCTCGAAAACTCGATCAGCAGCCTGTGCTCGAGGTTTCACGTCATCGGGAGTATGGGAGGCGGTCTTCCAGTCACGATGATCTGTCTCCGGGAAAGCAGCTTCGGAGAGGATGTGGTCGGAGTTATTGGGGATAACGGCGAGAGTAGGTTCTTGACGGACAACATCATTCTTGGTGGAGGCCATGATGATCGAAAAGGGTTTTGAAGAGAGATTTAGTCTTCGAAGTGAAAAAGAGGGGATCTTGAATCAAAAGACGGGGAAGCTAGGTTCCCACAGACGGCGCCACTAATCGGAGGTGATCAGACTGGATTGTCGTGGCCTTCGCGTAGGGCAGATGATGATGCTTGTAGGAGAGAAGAGGAGTGTACCTGCAAGGCACTCCGACGCTCAAGTAAGAAAGGGTTAGAGAAAAAGGGGCAAGTACAAAGTATGTTCTTAGGGTGAATATTCAATACATGACCCTCTCAAGTGAGAGGGTTTATATAATGCCCCCAGCGCGTGGCCAACGGTCCCTATTTTCGGGGCAAAATAACTGTTTCCCAAAGAATAGGTAACTACCCAAAACTAGTCGTTATGTCGGGCAGGGTGCCCAAAACTAGCCGTTATGTCGGACAAAGCCGTAGTTTCGGGCACCTGCCCATAGCTGTCCTGGGATTAATGCAGCCGTGCGTGACATGCAGCAGTACCGGGGGGAGCGATGTAATCCCTGCCCGGTTGGAGGGTAGTAAAGCGTACTCTACCCTACACGGATTGGGCTTTAGGCAATATGGTCGTTCTGGGAGCAGAAGTGGATTGGGCCATGCCTAGCCATTGGTCCAGCCCAGAACAGTACCATTTTGTAAGTGTTATATATATCATTTCAAAACAAAACATTATTTCACTATAGAAAATAAAAATTGAAACGATACATACATATATTATTTCAAAAGTTATATAGTATTTTATATATCATTTCAAAATCCTATACGGTATTTATTTCTAACATACTTGAAATGATATATGCATAATGACCATCAATGAGTTTCTTTCTCAAAAAACTAATGTATACACAAGTTAAAATTTTGGAAAATAATGGTCGATTTTATTTGCTGTGTGTATAAACAAAACATATCATATATGTATTATGAAATTATTATTTTCTGGTTCAATTAAAATGAATTTAATTCTTAATTGTTTAACTAATTTGTTATTTAAAATACTCAAGCGATTTTCAAATAGAAAGAATAGGACATATCAAGAAATGATAAATTGCATGTTAATGCATTTTGAATTGTCATATAATGAATAGAATTCATTTGAAGAAAATCGGTATTTCTCCATATGAGGTATGGAAAGGCAGAGCGCCAAATACGATTATTTTAGAGAGAGAGAGAGTGTGTGTGTGTGTGTGTGTGTGTGTGTGTGTAACATATTATAAGAACTAAGTTGACTCCTCGAGGGATCAAATGTGCTTTTGTAGGCTATGCACCTAACAGTAAATCATATAGACTTTTGAACTTAGACTTTAATGTAATTATTGAATTCCGAGATAAGGAATTCTTTAAAACCTTATCACAGAGGATAATAAAATCGAGATTTCGACAACTGAAGAACCTCGTGAGGAATGTTTTTCACGGATTGTTAAAATATAAACCAAAAGTTCGCCACTAATGAAGAGTCTCATGAGGAAGATTCTGTATGGATTGTTGAAATTCAAACCACAAATCGTGTTTTAGAGATGTTGCTCTAATCAAGAAATTAAAAAAAAAAAAATTGTTGAGAAAGGAATGGACAAAAGAAATGAGTAAAAAAGAAGGACCAAGAAGGAAGGTTATTTGCTTTGAATGCGGAGAAATAAGACATGTTAAAAATGAATTCCCTACACTTCAAAAGAAGAATAAATTCAAGAGCAAGAAGAACAAAAGACATAGAAAGCTTATTTAAAAAAAAAGTTGTCAGCACTTTTTAAGTCAGGTTTGTTGCACTTTTTATGTCAGATCTAGTTAACCGACTTAACAAAATCTGTTGCTATTTGAAATTTACAAAAATTGTTTGAAATTAAAAATTTCTCCTGCACTTGTTAAGTCAGGTTTCTGTTTAAACGACTTAACAAGTCCATAACAAAATTCAAAATTATGTCTTTTCATGAACCATTGTCATTCTAAACTATTGCAAACCTTAATGAAAATGTCTCAAACTTTTGCATTAATTCCTAGAAGTTTCTTAGGATGAATTTAAGGCAAAAAACATTAGTTTTCAAATTACCTCTTTCATTATTAATTTTTCACATCAATTCAAATAATTTCCTAAGTGTTCGTTCTTTTAAAAAAAAAATTGAAACTTTGTGCATAACTTTACAATCATTCATAAAAGTTTCATAATAATTTTTTAGCACTTAAGGTTCATATATTAATGAATTTTAAATTGAAAAATAAGATCAATTGTCTATTAAAATTGATTCAAGAACAAGTTCATATATACAAGTTTGTTTAAGTATTGTAATTGATCACCAAGTGTGTGGTGACATAATTTGCAAAGAAAGTGTGTGTACTTTCTAAAAGTATTTGCAAATAGAAAGTGGTATATATTCTATTTGTTGGATAAAGGTCCTTTGAATTGGTTTAATTCAAAATCCATTATAGTTGTTGGTGTATTCAAGGAAGTAGTGGCTTCAAGGGACTCCTCGTTTTATGAGGATGTTATCCAAGTCGAAATGGATTCAATAATGTCAAACCACGCTTGTGAACTTGTTAATCTACCTAAAAGATCAAAACCTTTTGGATGCAAGTAGGTATCTAAAAGGAAGTATCATAGTGATGGTATACTAAACAACTACAAGGCTAGATTAGTAGCCATGAGTTTTTAGACAAAAAGAAGGTATTGATTATTTCCTTACATATGCACTGGTAGCAAGGATGGCTACAATTTAAGTATTATTTGCATTAGTTTATTTGCATGATCTTATAGTTCATCAAATGGATGTCAAAACAACATTACAAAATAGAGATCTCGATGAGGAAATTTACATGGAACAACTAGAAAGTTATGTGGAAATGAACAAAAGGCGTGCAAGTTTGACAAATCCTTGCATGGATTAAAACAAGCATCGAAACAATGACATCAAAAGTTTGACTTTGTTATTGTAAGATTCATCAATTAAGGGGAGGCACACAACTTAGGGGAGACTTTTCAATCGTTATCAAAACACGAATTTAAATAGTTTTTCATCATCAAAAGTGGGAGATTATGAAGAATACATCTTATATCTAGTTCAATTTTGATGAAGACAAAGATTATCAAAGGAGAAAAGGTTTAAAAGTGTCATGCACATCAATGATAAAGTTGATCTAGAAGGTTTAGCATATAAATTCAAGTGAAGATTTGAGACAAGTGAACATAAATAAGGTGCTCATTGTAATTTATACTATACTACTTTAAATTTCTCATAATTTCATCTCTCACTTCATCTAAAACCTTCTTGCATCATCATGCATGATTATCTAAAAACATTCTTCATTTGATTCTTGTTACAAGTGTTTGTACACAAAGTTGTGTAAGAATATTATGGTATTCATTTGTCTCCATGTTGATTATATGATTATATGATTGATCGTTGGCAATGAGATGAATAGAATTTTAAAAACAAAGAGGTTTCTAACTTCCACATTCAAGATGAATGATATTGGACTACTTGACACACTTTTGGGGATCAAAGTAAAGGGAAATAGTGGGGATTATGAACTTAGTCAAACACACTATGTTGAGAAAGTGCTTGATAAGTTCAAACACTTACGCTTTAAGGAACTGACCACTCCATTTGATCCTAGTGTCAAACTTCAAAAGAATGAAGGAAGAGTTGCGACTCAATCGGAATATGCAAGTGCATGTAATGTACTAGACCTAACATAACCTTTTCAATTAGTAAAATGAGTAGATTTTACTTGCAATCCAAATGGTGAGCACTGGAAGACCATCATTAGGATTTTCTACTATCTTATAAAAACCATAATTAGAATAATATATCGATGCAAGTTGGATATCGAGTGTTGAATATCATAAATCTGCATTTGGATGGATATTTACATTAGTTTGGGGTGCAATTTCTTGGAAGAGAAAGAAACAAATTTGGATCACTCTCTCAACCATAGAATCAGAGTTCGAGGCTCTTGCTTCCGCTAGTGAAGAAGTTGAATGGTTGAGGGACCTTCTGCTGGAAGTTCCATTGGATAAAGAAAATGTTTCAAAGACGTTGATTCATTGCGGTAGTCAAACCACTTTAACTAAAGAATACAAAAAGTGTATAACAAAAATTTTAGGAAAGTAAGACTTAGACATTCTTTCATGAGAAAAGTAATTAAGGATGTAATCATTTGCATAAATACGATCGAGCTATAATTTTCTTGATCCATTTACTAAGCCACTGGCCAGAGACTTAGTAAAAACAACCTCGAGAGATATGGGGTTGAAACTCCTTGAGTAAGAGTTCCGACAGCGGCGACAACCCAATCTTATGTTAGTAGAACATTAACCTCAAGATTCAATGGGTAACAACAAGTCATTGATTTGGATGTTTGTCGAACATTTCATGATAATGTTGATCTTTAAAATGAGGGTTGAGCTTTATTTAAACTCTTAATGAAGTTCAATACCGAGGGTATGTGTCCCATGGAAAATGATACAATATGAACTCCACCTATGTGAATTTCGAGATGGTGTCGTCTCAAAGTGAGAGTTAGAGTTTCTCTCATGAAAAATTTACGAAAATAGGAAAAACACATGGCCATATATAATGCTAGGCGAGTGATGTAGGCAAAGAACTCTCTAGAATGTGTGTAATGTAACATCAGTATAATCACAAGGGATAATGGTTCAAAGCATAAATATCTAACATTTCGATTAAACTTTGCGTTATCCTTACTAAGGTTAAGTTCAAATCAAAAGATACTTAGCTGTATTAACATTCCTTTCCTCTCCTTCTCTGGAATTGGTCTTGTCATTATTAGAACAAGTGGGGGATTATTGTAAATTATTAAGGATTAATAATCTTGAGTGTATTCCAAAATGACAAGAAAATATGCAAGTGAAGATTAATTTTGAATTTGGAAATAGGCAACACTTGTGAAGTGTTGCAGCAGGTTTGAATTCAGAAATAGGCAACACTTCGTGAAGTGTTGCAAAATGAAAGTATACAACTCTTGAAGAATGTTGATGTAGGCGAAACAATGTAACTTTTGGTAAAGATACGCAACTTTTGGCAAAAGCATGTAACTCTTGGTAAAAGGAAGTTGTTTCACCAAGGGTCATAATCTTGTGAAACAACACCAATATGGTCTATAAATACTTCATTCTGGATTTATAAAAACATAACAAAAACATACATTATCTTCACTAAAATTCCAAATACTCTTCCCTACATTCGAGTTTTCATCGGTCTTGTGCAAACTCGAGTATAGGTTGAATTATCCTGAGTGTTCCTGCGTTACAACTCTAAGACATTTGAGAGTGTTTGAAATACTTATAAGAAAAGTGATGTCGTTCATGATTCTAGTCTCGATCCATTCGATTTAAATTAATTTTCTAACACACCATTTAGGCAAATAAATGCCTTTAGAACCCTCGAGTTAAATTTGTTTATTTTAATCACATGTGCTACCATCTTTTTCTTTAAGTTGGTATTGTATATGTGTATTATTATTTTACATGCCAGAGAAGAATAGAAAATGGTGGATTATGAATAATAATATTCAATAACTTAATAATACTTGAATTATTAAAAGCCACAATTTCTCTTTCTTTTGGAAATTGAATGCTCTTTGCACCTTTTTACCTTCTCTTTTTTTATTAAAAAAAGTCTTTTGCTTGTGAAGAACCATCATTACTACTTAAAATCTCTTTAAATTTAGCAATAAATTCATCATCTACTTGAAAAATACCTGTTGGATTATTTTTTATACTTTAGTATATGTTTATTCAATTTATTAGCAACTTTTCAAAATAATTTGTATGTTTATGGACTTTTACACACTTCATTGGCAACAATAATAATAAGGAGATGACAGATCTCATTGTAGCGTTGTATTGCAGATAGATGAACATCTTCTATCACATTTTTAACACTAACATTAAATAAACTCTTACCTCTCGCTAATTTTGTCCACCTTTTTAAAATATAATGTTCGAGTATCGATTTGAAATTCATATGAATAAATAATCTTAGACAATGACAACAAAGTATGTCAAAACTCTCAAACTTATGACAAGAGCAATAAACTGAATTTTTATCAAAATCAAATGAACCCGTCACACTTCAACATCACTCTCCATGACAATAACACAATCAATTAACGAGGCTTGTATATTAATGCTTATGCTCCAAACAAATTATACTCGTGTTGTAATTCATCAAAAATCTTGGAAGTATAAACTTTAGACACTTGTTGTAAGATATTAGAATATGAGTTTTTTAATATTGGAATCTTTTGGCTTGCTTCATATTCACACTTCAGTTCATCTTTTTTCTTTTACAACATCCTAAAAACGTTTAAATGTTTTTGATAATATTCAAGTTCACATTTATAAAAAATTTAATAACCACATTTACACCTTCACTAAGTTAAGTGCTTCTCATTCCTAATGTAAAAACCTTTTTCATGTAACATGATGACCATTTTTCCTTTATAGTGCACACTCTTTACAACCAAGTATTTTTCTTTACATCATAATTCACAATGAGATTTCTCAACTCTTCTTCATATATTCCTTTGCTTTCATAGCCATACATGCACTTCTTGAAGTCACTAAGAAAAAAAAAGATTCACCTTTCATTAAATTACATAAGTGCTAGATGACATTTTGCGTAATCCAACATCATTTACTAGATCAATTTGTTGGCATTGAAATCAAGATATTTTTATTTGAGATGCCAACATATGAGTTATTTCAGGTAGATGTAAAACATAGCTATACTCCTCCACAAAAATCAACGACAATAAATTTTTCATCCATACTCTTTATGTCTAACTTTGATTGACAATTTGTTCTATTCTACGATCTTAGATTTGTGGTTTTATAATCTCGTTTATCTGATTTTCGCAAACATACTTTACAACAAGCAAACTTGTAAGAACTAATTATACCATTTTTGTTTTTGTGTGAATATTGTTTCCTCACTCCAAATCCAACTTTTTCACCATGATCAACCAAAAATTTCCAAACATCTTCAATACTATAAAAAATCATTTCACGCTTTAGTTTCCAATATTCTCACATATTACATAAAAAATCCTGCATTTTATTTGATGGAATTAGAAATCAAAACAACCATTTTGGATTTTGCTGAAAAATCCTTATAGCTAACATTTTTTTTTTAATAATTTCTTATAGCATAACTTTAATAGGTACTATAATATTAGTATCTAATACAAATAATCATAGTCATTTAGTTTCTTTAAGAGTTGGGAAAATAAAAAAATAAAGTAACTAACTTTGTCAATGCAATATCAATGGTAGAACTACTTACTCTCATGAAAATATGATAAGAAAAATGTTGTGCAGGTGTAGGAGCCACTATACTCGTTAGAAGTTAACATAAAAAAATGGCATTCCTATGTAAACAATAAAAATGTCAATGCACATTTTTCTCTCTTCAGTACCATTTTTTAATATTTTAATTCTTAACTATTGAATTTTGGGCATGAGAGATGGTTGAATGGTATAAGATAGTAAATGATCCAATTCCAAAAGATTTGGCCATGGATGTGAGTGAGATGTTGGAGAAGCTATTTTATGATGTCATTGCATAGTCAATCAATATGGATGTTACATGACCACCATTGTGGCTCTGAGATGATGAATGTGGTGATTTCTGGAGTGTGATGGCAGAGAAAAAGAACATGAAACACCATCACTTATACTCGAGAAGATTTGACGAGGATTGATGATTGCAACCCAAAATGGGGTTGCGAGCAATCAAAGTTGAGAATTTCTTATCACACCACCCTTGTTTCTTAGGCACCATTTAAATTTCCAATTTTGCCCCCTGATTCCGGATGTGCACATCCGGACGCACCATTTTTTTAAAAAACGCTGATGCGTTCTGGAAGTGCACATCCGGAAACATTCCTGATCTGCAGATCCAGAAAACAGCAGAACTTATTTTTTTTTTTTAAAATAGGTTTTTCTGCTTGGTCGTATATGTTAATAAATCGTCGCAACTTAATATACATTTGACAACATCCATATATAAAATAAAATGATATATATATAATAAACGTCTGTCAAAATATAGTGCATACATGTAATATAAATATGATACATAAAAAAAACTACTGCGTATGGCGAAGGATCTCTCCTGGCTCCCCTGCTCCTCTGCCTCTACCCCCCAACCTGGATCGATGTCTGCGGTACTGAAGTGCCCCCCCAGCAATCGCAATCATCCTATCCACGGCAAGTCTGGCACCAGTGCCCTCAGGGAGGTGACTGGCCTCAATGGCCTGCTGCCCCATCTGTACTATCTGACGACAGCGTGGTAGGATATCCTGAGTATGGTCCAGCTGAGACTGTCGTTCCTCTAATATCTCCTGATGAGCAGGTCTGGGTGGCGATCCCTCAGCAGTGGGCACCATGCATGGGTGTGAGACGATGTAGAACCACACGATGTACCGGACAGTAACACTCCAGTCTGTCTCTGCTCTGGTCGCCCGAGCCTCCTCCGGTACCAAGTGGGACTGGTAGTCAGCATATAGCTCATCTATCTGCCTGCGAGTCAAGCCTAGAGGAGCAGACTCATGAGGCATCCTGGGGATCGTCTGCGTGTAACCGAACTGACGCAAGACGCGCTCCGGCAGGTATCGGGCAGTAATGGTCAAACTGCATGTCAACCATCCTGAGAATAAACAAACCTCATTGAACGGGTGCGTCACACGGTGAGCGGCATAAGGGCAATACAAAACGTCCTCAGCAGCCATCCGATCTAGATACACTCTGAAGGGGTCCGGCGCCTGGTTCCCTCTAAGCAGGACAAATGCAGCAGCACGTGGCATATCCTCAGTGTACCCCTGGACACTCCCTCAACCAGTAATGTAAGGAAAGTGCTGTAAAATCCACGCTTGAAATGGAAAACATAACATGGGTGTCAAACATTATAATGAATACATAAAGAAAAGAAATGAAAAAATCACTTAGAATATTAGATTGTTACCACGTATAGCGTACAGCTACCTGCCACAGTCTTGGTTGCCCAGCGGCAACCATAAGAGAGCCTGGAATAGGTGAATGCCAGCGCAGCCGCCCCCTAGTTATACCCATGGATCTCTGTCTGATCCAAAAGGTACCTGAGGTAGACAATATCAACATAATAGGCGCTGGTGTCCACAAACACATGCGTGCCCAACAAAAATAAGTAGTAGCATCTCAGGGCACGCGTCCTGTGGATCGCCACCTCAGCTGGATCACCATCTACCCGTCCTGCCTCTGCAAGCGCCTCAGCAAATCTATCCATCAGAAATAAGAACCGGACGTGTGCGCCCCTCAACTAGTGCACCTCCGCATGTGCCTTCTCCGGGCTAGCCCTAAGCTCTGTAACCAGCAACTCCATGCCGTCCGCCTTCGTCATCCTACCGTGACGGAGAAGGGTACCCATGATCGGTAGATGTAAGAGGCACGAGATGTCATCCAGCGTGATCGTGATCTCGCCGTACGGTAGATGGAATGAGGATGTCTCAGGGTGCCATCTCTCAACAAATGCCATCAGGATACCGTACTGGATCTGGGAATACCCAATCCTAGACAGACCTCCAAGACCAGACTTCGCAAGTGCAGACTTGAACCACTCAGCCTCTGGCAGCATCTCAATCGTGTCCATAACCTTGCCCCCATGGTTATAGAACTTCTGTGAATCCTTCTCCTGAAAATTTCCAAATAAAACAATGTTACAAATGAACATACTTTCAACGAATACAATTCTATAAATAAACCGAGAAAGGTTACCTGTCCTAGTCAGACATATCTGGCAGTATGCTCAGAGTACCCCCCGAGTAGGGACATATCAGACGGTCCTCTGGGGTAACCGCCCAGCTCATCGAAATCGTCATCAGCGTCAACAGCCTCATATGTTGGGTGATCACCCTCTGGAACAGCAACAGGAACAGGGGAACGAGGAGGAGCAGCTGATGGAGCTGGAGTCTCCCGACGTCGCCTGCGTGTGGGCTGGGACCCTGATGAACTAGCAGTAGAATCCCGATGCCTCCGAGATGTAGAATCGGCGGCTGACGGGGGAGTGGCCTGAACTTGTGATGTGGATGACAGTGGTGTAGGATGTGGTGTAGGATGTCCCTCAGCTGTAGGGGCTACCCCAACTCCCTCTGCACCGGAAGCCTCGGCTGTAGACTGCATCCGCTCACGTCGGACAAATGCGTGTTGAGTTGTCCGTCCATGTATGGTACGATCGTCTCTGCCAGCCATCTAATCTGCAAAGCATAATAAATAAATTAAATTTTGTTAAAAAATAATTAAACAAAAACAAACAAACAAAATTAAAAAAAAGTCTTCCGGATGTGCACATCCGAAAGTACACGGAATTTTTAACGTTGGGTATTTTCGGATGTGCACATCCGGAAACACTCAGAAAACTAAACGTTACAAGCTTTTCGGATCTGCAAATCCGGTACGTATTTAGAGGTTTAAAAATGGCAGCCATGGCCACTGTAACATGCAAAAGGGCATTTTAATGCCCTGGTCGTCCGTTTGAAGCAGTAAAAATGACCTACATTGTCTCTAACCTATGTTATTCATACAACCTAACAATTTCTACACCTAAATGTCTACTCTAAATCGATTACTCAAAAATAACTCCGAAACTCTAAAATTTGAAAACTTACCAATTAAAATGAGATACGAAGGATTTGGAGTGTGTTGATGGTTGTAGAAGTTGCTCTGCGCCAAACTCGAGTGGAAACAATCGAGATTTGTGGTGATTGAAAATTTGAGAGTTTGAGAGAGTTTGAGAGATTTTGGAAATGGAAAAAGTGAAGAATGAGGGGGAGGAAGAACGTCTGGCGCGAATTAATAAGAAATCCTTCCAGATGTGCACATCAGAATTGTTTTCGGATATGCATATCTGGAACAACTCTGCGTTTTTTAAAAATTTGGTGCGTCCGGATGTGCACATCCGGAATCAGGGGGCAAAAAAATAATTTCACGTGGTGCCTAAGAAACTTGGGTGGTGCATTAAGAAACTCTCTCAAAGTTTTGTAATAAGGATTGAAAGCACGGAGTCTCATTATGGTGATCATGGGTTGCTACTTTTTATTAGATAGAGAATGTGTCAATTGAATGTCGAAGATGATGAAGAAATATCATGAGACTAATGTATGAAATTTGGCCATAATGGTGGATTTGAAATTTTGGAGATAATATAAAGGGCGTTGTTCACTACACCCAATTTAGTGATCACACACTCTATAAAAATTCCAAAAAACTTTTCATATCATCCAAATTTTAAAATTCAGACGCGTCTATTATACACCAAATCACTTCATGAAAGTGGTACCCATAATTTTACAAAAGAAATGTTTGAATTTTAATTTCCGGATTCACCTTTACTGCACATTTTTTGTGTTTCCTTACAATAGGGAAAAATTCTGGACTTTAATCTTCGGATCAACCCCATGATAACATTTTACACCCTTAGACAGTAAGTTAGAAGAATTTTAATATTTGTTAATAAACCTTACATTATAAGTCGTTTATAAGTCTATCCCACGATAAACCATGCACATTTGTCATTCAATAATAAAATTAAATATTCAAAAAAAGGTGGTAAATTATACATCAGCGTTCATAAAATACAACGAACCATAATACAAAATGTTAAAATGTTGATATCAAAATAAAAATTAAAAGATAACTATTGCGTATAACTAACGCCTTTGTTCCTCATATGCCTCATGTATTACAACACATGTCGTGCTTATGCTAAGATAACCTCCATATGAGGAATACCTTCCTCAAACTCGCACCTAGCTATGGTCTTTCTCCCAATAGCCACAATACAGTGACATATCAAAAACAAATCAATGACATGGTGAACCCTTGTCTGTTCCTATTCTAAGATCCCCTAATGAGTTGGCCTCAGGGAATCTCCTTCTACATCTAGGCCAGATCATCAGGAGATATCAGAAGAGCAACAAGCTAGGGCAAACCATGTCATTAATTTTTTGTCGATCTGTCAGTGTATTGTGGCTATTGGTAGAGTGACACACACACACACAAGCACACACATACACACACGCGCGCACACACACACACGCACACGCACACGCACACGCACAAGCACAAGCGCGCGCACATGCACAAACACACACACACACACACATGCAGAGAGAGAGAGAGAGAGAGGAATTTCATGAAGGTACTCTTGGGAGGGCCACTATGGAGATCATGATAGCCGAGACATGACATGCCTTGTAGTAGAGGAGGCAAAGGAGGAACTGAGGGGTTAATTATACCCAATAGTTGATTTTTTTTTGTATTTTGATAATTGGTATTTTGGTTTGTATTTTGTGAATTATGTATGGTTTGTATTTTGACTTAATATATGGTATTTTGATTGAATTACATAAGTGTATGGTTTAATTGAATAACAATTATGTATACTTGTATAAATGACTTAAATAAGATTTATTAAAATATGTCAAATTTATAACAAAATTGTTGCCCATGAGGGAAACTTATTGTCTTGACGATTAGTACGGAACTTAACTTCCGTAATATCCATTGAGTTGTGAAATAAATACACTAGCATGAGCTTAAAATGTGTCCAAGGGTTAGCCCGAAACATAATCTACAAACTCACTCTTTCATATTATGTTTTGACAAAATGAGGTGACTCACTTACAAAGTGTTTTGGTTTGTATGGGGGTGTCTAGAGGTTAAGTTCCATACTATTACAAGAAAATTTCTGAGTTTTCTAAGGGTGGCTTTTCATAACTAAGGGTGAGAAGAGCAACTCTTTGAATTTATAGAGAGATGTGAAGGCTTGTAATTCAGATACAAACAAAGCTTTATTTTCTTCACTAAGGATTTTTTATTTGGGTTTAGTATTAAAGAATCTACCTAACACCCATTAAGTTGGTCTTAACACCTTCACATACCCAACAATTTTACCATAATACCACATCATTAAAATCAATATATTTTTTATTTTTCAAAGAACAACATGTTTTCTCAGAGATTTGGTAGAAAATACCAGATTTTTACAATTAACTAGCGTTATTTTTGACAATTTATGAGTTTTTACAGGATATTTCCCTAAAACACTGGATTTTCCACATAATACACGCTTTTCTACTAAATATTTAAAAATATCCAATTCATGCAGAAATATCGAATTTTTAGTAAAATTCGATATAATCTTTTTTATGATGCATTTTTATCAAATTTTCAAGAAATTAGGTATAAAACTATGTGTTTTTATCAGATACTTTGAAAATTTTGGTATGTTAAAAAATTTTGGTCATTGAATATTTAAAAAGTTCGGTATCTGTAGAGGTGTGACCTAATTTTTTTTTAAATTCGGTAGGTTAATAGTGTTTTTCAAATTTTTTCTGTTTAGTGAGGAGAAGACATATATGAAATTTAGCATCACATTATCATAACATGAACATAACCTAACTTAACATGAAATAACTTACAAAAGTGTAGGTACAATCACAACCATACAAAAATATCAACACAATCCTAACTAAACAGTAATATCTATGTAATCTTAATTATGTTGGCTTATTGACTTCTTTTTTCCAATGCCTTATACGGTCCGCATATGTTGTTTCTCATGCTCTTGCACTTTCACTACAATCCTTTTTTTAGCGATCAATGACAGAAGACAATGGACAATTAGGTTTTAACTTTACCTTATTATTGAAAAAATCAACTGCAATAATTTTATGTCTACTCGCAGACATAGATAGAGATACCACAAGTGGGAAGAAAATGATGTTAAGGTTGCTAAACAACAAGATCAATATCACACTGTATCTAAAAGTAATAGAGTAACCCATGTCAGGAATCGTCATCCATTTTGCATGATCTTGAACACCCAAGTTAGAGATTCACAATGAAATTATAACTTCAGAGATTGTGTCATAAAATACATTGGAATACAAACGATTATTTTGATAAACTTTGTCATCTAGCCGTATTTGAACCAATGACCATGAATTTTCACCCCATCCAAGCAAATATCCAATAGTACGGAAACCACAATTTCCATAAGCCTCCACATCTATAATATATTAAATATAATCATGTAAGAAAATAGGAAACTAAAACAAGTAAAGGACTTGATAGACTGTTGACTTAATTGAGTTTTATTAGGTGATCTCTTAGATGTTTGACTTCCCTGCGAGGCATCAACATACTTTCAATATGAAGGATCGCGACGTACATCACTCTTTTGTCCCCTTCCACTCTTCTTAACTCCCTTTTTTTTGGATTTTACTACATTGGTGGTAGACACATAGAATTTTTGCATGGATATGTATGTTCACGAACCTTTTTCTTCATTGCTTCTGGCCAGCAATATCTAAGGTGTTGAAATACCTCTTCAACTCTTCACATTCTTTGTCTAAGTTCAATTGTGTTCCACTCTTTTCTTCAATTACTTCATACTCTTCAGTGTATAATTTTTCTCCAAAACACATGAATGAATTCAAATGGAACAAGGTAACCTTGTATTTGAAGATCTACAAGTTAACATGCACAATGTAACCCATGTGTTTTCCTAGTGAAGCAACCACATACAACTTTGTCGGCACTAACTCTTTTTACCCTTTCCAACTTATTTGTAATGTGTTGTATACATTATCTCGAGACGAAGTCGTGCAATCTCGAGTAAAATGAGGTGTCATAGTGATGCTCAATGTTGGCAACACTGTTTTGAAACGACGCTCTTATTGCACCTAGTTGCATTTTCAACATGGTATTGACTGCATTCCAGCATCTACATAAATCTCCTTGACTATTGTTCAACATATTTTTAGTTTCCAATGAGCAGACTCGACCCTATAAAATAATATTAGAGAAACATGTAATAAATAAATTGATAAATATTTGTGTAATAATATTAAACTCAAAAGGCTATAAAATTTACCAATTTGTTGCCGTGTTCCCTAAATAGTCCATGCAATAACAAATTTTTCTTTATAGGGTGCCAACCATGTTTGGTGCACATAATCAACAAATGAAGGGATATCAACACATACTACCTCAAAGTGGTGCAAGTGTTTCTCAAACTAAAACACATTATTTGAATATATGACTTTGTTCCATAGATCCATAACATGATGTGAGATTTGGATCAAACTCTAGTTTTAAGCATGAGGTCGAAGTCCGTTCACATGCTGCTGTCGAAGTGTTATACTGTCGAAATAATACATGTTGTAGTCGAAGGTTGTTCTAACATGTATTAGTTAATATTGCTAGGGTTGTTAGCATATTGAATTGGGCCTTGTGTTAAGGATCCAATTGTTTAAGTTAGCTTGTACCCTAAGTTAGCTTGTAATGGGTATTTTGATAAAAGCCCATTAGTTTAGTGTGCTAGGTTTTATTATAAATAGCATGCTAGTCTCTCATTCTAGAGAGGGACAAAACCTAATAAGAGTGAGAGTGGTTAGTTTGTTATTCTTGTATACTTGTAATCCTTGTTTTAAGGAGAAAGGAAAGAATAACAGTTTTATAACCAATCCTTGTTGTTTTTCTCTTGTTTTTCTTTGTTAACCATGACCCTTGTGAGTTTCTTGATCATAAAGAAACCGTAAATACTTTGTTTCAAGGTATCCGATTCACAACAAATTGGTGCGGTGAGCGTGGAGAAGATGCCTTCAACAAAGTATGAGATCGAGAAGTTCACCGGAGTGAACGACTTCAGTCTGTGGCGCTTAAAGATGAAAGCCCTACTGGTTCAACAGGGTTGTTTGGAAGCGTTGAAGGGAATGGCAGCCATGGATGTTGCGTTAACGGAAAAAGAAAAGACTACCATGATCGAGAAAGCACACAGCGCAATATTTTTTAGCCTTGGTGATAAGGTTCTTCGACAGGTATCAAAGGAGACGACGACATCAGGGTTATGGGTGAAGCTTGAAAGCTTATACATGACCAAATCTTTGGTGAATCGACTCTACCTGAAACAAGCCTTGTATTCGTTCAAGATGAGTGAAGACAAAGCTTTGGCTGAGCAGTTGGATATGTTCAACAAGCAGATTCTTGATCTTGAAAATATCGATGTGAAGATCGATGACGAAGATCAAGCATTATTGTTGTTGTGCGCTTTTCCTAGAACACATGCTCACTTCAAAGAAACTCTCTTGTATGGAAGGGAGTCCCTGACCTTTGAAGAAGTTCAATCAGCCTTGTACTCTAAGGACCTGAACGAACGAAAGGAGCATAAACCTTCAACGGTTGGTGAAGGTTTGGCAGTTAAGGGAAAATTCTTGCGAAAGGATGGTAGGTTCGACAAGAAGAAATGTAAAAGTCAGCAGAAGTCTTCTAGTGGCGAAACATCTGGTTTTCAATGTTATCACTGTAAGAAGGAGGGTCACACAAGAAAGTGTGCCCTGAACGCCTGAAAGATCATGGAGGTAAGGATAATGGCAATGCAACCATTGTTCAAGATGACTTCAACTCATCTGATGTTCTTGTAGTTTCAAGCGGCGACTCAAGAAAGGAGTGGATTATGGATTCAGGATGCACTTGGCACATGACTCCAAACAGAGAATTGTTCGAAGAGCTATGTGATCAAGATGGTGGATCGGTGCTGCTGGGAAACAACAAATCCTGCAAAATTGCAGGTATTGGATCTGTGAGATTTAAACTCCATGATGAGTCAATAAGGTTATTGACTGAAGTCAGGTATGTACCTGACTTAAAGAGAAATTTAATTTCTCTTAGTGAATTCGACAGGAAGGGATACGCTTTCCAAGGAGAGAAAAGTATCCTAAGAGTCATGAAGGGGTCGAAGGAAGTCTTGAGAGGCGTGAAGAAACAAGGCTTGTATACCCTTGAGGCTGAGGTTGTAAGTGGTTCGACAAATACTGTATCTACGAAACCTGTGTCGAAGACGTATTTATGGCACATGAGATTGGGCCATGTCAGCGAAATAGGCCTAGTCGAATTGGGGAAGCAAAACCTGCTAGGTGGTGACAAAGTCGAAAAGTTGGAGTTTTGTGAATCTTGTGTATTTGGTAAATCCTGTAGGGCGAAGTTCAACAAAGGCAATCAAAGAACACATGGATCCCTTGATTATATTCATGCTGATCTTTGGGGGCCTGCAAGGAATCCTTCACACTCAGGTGCAAGGTATTTTCTATCCATTGTTGATGACTATTCCAGAAAGCTATGGGTATTCATTCAGAAGACGAAGGATGAAACTTTTGAGAATTTCAAAAGTTGGAAGATTCTGGTCGAAACTCAAACTGGCAGAAAGGTTAAGAGGTTGAGAACCGACAATGGCCTTGAGTTCTGCAACAAAGCGTTCGATAGTTACTATGTTGAGTCTGGGATTGCAAGGCATAAGACTGTAGCAGGTACTCCTCAACAAAATGGCTTAGCTGAGAGATTCAATTGAACAATCCTTGAAAGGGTTAGATACATGTTGGTTAGTGCTGGATTGAAGAAGGTGTTTTGGGCCGAAACTGTTTCGACAGCTGCATATCTGATAAATAGATGTCCTTTGACTGCATTAGATATGAAGACACCTGAAGAAGTTTGGTCGGGAAATCCACCTAGTCTCGACAGACTGAGAGTATTTGGCTGTGTGGCCTATGCTCACATTAGACAAGACAAGGTCGAACCTAGAGCTGTGAAGTGCATGTTCATGGGATACCCTGAAGGAGTCAAAGCTTATAGGCTATGGTGCCTAGAGCCATGTCACAGGAGGTGTATCACCAGTCGAGATGTAGTTTTCAATGAAGCTGAGATGGCTTTCAAGAAAATTGATGTTGCTGACGAAGAGCTGGAACAGGGAGAGATTCCTGTCGAGGTAGAGCATGTTGATGCTAAAGTGCGTACCCCAGATGAAGTCGAAGACGAAACAGAAGATGTTGTCGAAGATGAGGAAACTGATAATGACTACCTGTTAGCAAGAGACAGGTCGAGAAGAGTCATCAAGCCACCTCAGAGACTTGGGTATGTAGATCTTATAGCTTATGCCTTAATCTCTACAAGTGAGGTTCTCGACGAAGAACCTAGAGACTATAAGGAAGTTATGAGGAGTCGAAAGAAGACTGAATGGCTGAAAGCCATGGATGATGAGATGAAATCTCTTCATAACAACGACACATGGGAACTGATCAAGAAACCTGTCGGGGCCAGGTTAGTCAGCTGTAAATGGATTTTCAAAGTCAAGGAAGGAATCGAAGAAGTGGCGTCGAAAAGATACAAGGCAAGGTTGGTTGCTAGGGGGTTCACTCAGAAAGAAGATGTCGATTTCAATGATGTGTTCTCGCCTGTTGTAAAGCATAGATCCATTCGAATGTTGTTAGCCATGGTGGCACAGTTCGATCTTGAATTGGAACAGATGGATGTGAAGACTGCGTTCTTGTATGGTGATCTAGATGAAATAATCCTGATGAGGCAACCTAAAGGGTATGTCGAAAAGGGGAAGGAAGATTATGTGTGCAAGCTGAAGAGATCTTTATATGGACTGAAACAATCTCCTCGACAGTGGAATAGGAGATTCGACAAGTTCATGGCACGCATAAGTTTCATCAGAAGTCAGTTCGACCACTGTGTTTACTTTAGATTTCGACCTGGTAATTCATTTGTTATTTTGTTGCTTTATGTGGATGATATTCTAATAGCAAGCAACAATGTCGAAGAGGTAAGGAGGGTGAAGGCTGAACTCAGTAAGGAGTTTGAAATGAAGGATCTGGGAGTTGCGTCTAGGATTCTTGGGATTGACATCCGAAGAGATAGAAAGCAGTCGAAATTATGCTTATCTCAAGAGGCATACCTACGGAAGATTCTCGAAAAGTATGGTATGTCGAATTCAAAGCCTGTTGTAACTCCGACAAACCCTCAATCCAAGCTGAGTATAGATCAGTGTCCCAGTACTGATGTCAAAAGAACTTATATGAATTGCATTCCATATGCTAATATAGTTGGTTCTTTAATGTATGTTATGGTCTGTACTAGACCCGACATAGCATATGCAGTAAGTCTTGTAAGCAGGTACATGGCGAATCCTGGAAAGGCTCACTGGCAAGCATTGAAGTGGATTTTAAGGTACATAAATGGGTCTCTGAATAGAGTCCTAATTTATGGTAGAGCCTTGGGTGATGATAGTAAAACAGCAGTCGAAGGATATGTCGACTCTGATAATGCAGGTTGTATGGATACCAGAAAATCTATTTCTGGATATGTGTTCACTATGTTTGGGACAGCAATCAGTTAGAAAGCAACATTTCAGAAGGTGGTTGCCTTATCAACCACTGAAGCGGAATATATTGCCTTAACTGAAGCTGTGAAAGAAGCAGTGTGGCTTGAAGGTTTTGCAAAGGAGCTGAAACTTCAAGGTTCAGTTATCACTGTTAAATGTGATAGTCAAAGTGCAATACACTTGTCGAAGAACTCAACCTATCATGAGCGAACCAAGCACATTGATGTGAGGCTGCATTTCATCAGAGGGGTAATCGAGCGTGGAGAAGTCCAAGTGCTGAAGGTTTCGACAGATCATATGCTGCTGATATGATCACCAAGACATTGCCAAGTTGCAAGTTTTTCCACTGTATGCAGTTGATAAAGCTGCATGAAGAAAACTAGTTCGTTTTTCTTGTTAGAGTTAGATCCAAGGTGGAGATTTGTGAGATTTGAATCAAACTCTAGTTTTAAGCATGAAGTCGAAGTCCGTTCACATGCTGCTGTCGAAGTGTTATACTGTCGAAATAATACATGTTGTAGTCGAAGGTTGTTCTAACATGTATTAGTTAATATTGCTAGAGTTGTTAGCATATTGAATTGGGCCTTGTGTTAAGGATCCAATTGTTTAAGTTAGCTTGTACCCTAAGTTAGCTTGTAATGGGTATTTTGTTAAAAGCCCATTAGTTTAGTGTGCTAGGTTTTATTATAAATAGCATGCTAGTCTCTCATTCTAGAGAGGGACAAAACCTAATAAGAGTGAGAGTGGTTAGTTTGTTATTCTTGTATACTTGTAATCCTTGTTTTAAGGAGAAAGGAAAGAATAACAGTTTTATAACCAATCCTTGTTTTTTTTCTCTTGTTTTTCTTTGTTAACCATAACCCTTGTGAGTTTCTTGATCATAAAGAAACCGTAAATACTTTGTTTCAAGGTATCCGATTCACAACACATGATATAGGTAAGCAACTTCTCAGATGTGAACAACTCTTTCAGCTTCTCTAGTTCCCAAGTGAAGTTTGTCTCCCTTTCTTATTTTAAGTAGGCAAACCCAACCATAAAAATCAAGTTGGTTGACGTAACACCAATGACCTCAAGTAGTGAGAGCCTCTACGTATCGGTTTTGTATATATAGTAAAAAATCAAGATCAAATGAAACATGTTCAATAGTTTCACAGAATCAAGATGTGTGCAAAATATATCAGCAATAACATCTAATTTCGCCTTGTTTCTTGTCTAGTACATGTATTTCTCATCATGAATTAGGTTCAACAAATGATTCAATTTTGTGAATGGACCTCTAATATTAGACATGTACTTAGATCTTGCCTTATACACACGTGTCATAGTCGTTAGATTATCAATATCCCTATCTTTCAATGCAACCACTATGTACTTCAGCCTCATGCATTATTTTCTAATTTCATTCACAAACTATATTTCGTCGAGTTTTATACGGCCTAATATATCATGACCAACTAAATTTTTAGCTAGATCAGGATTATGAATATCACATCTAACTGTTATGTTCTCAACACTGCCGCTAGGCACATATCTCAACTTGAATGAGCATTTAACTCTCAACTACAAGTGACTTAAGACAATTTTTGGTTCTAGTAGTTTCCTCCCCTCTCACTGTAACACCTTAATTTTCCCCGCAAAAATTTAAAACAAAAATCAGAGTAAAATAAAGCAACCAAACAATTAGGATGCTACTTTTAACATCAACTAGCTCATGCAATTGGATATGTAACACATAATGAAGTTTTAAAAATAATAAGAATAATAAACATGTCTGAACTCCAACATTTATTAGCAGCGAAAAAACATCAACAACTGATTAATTAAACTATTCAAACTTAATCATAACAAACGGTAATCATAATAATTTATTCAACATAAGAGATTAACATAAAATCTCCACCAAACATAATTAAAATAAATAAACATTCCACCCCTCAGCGTTACATATCAGAGCAGACGCCGACTCAACAAAAGCATAACGAAGAGTACTCTCTTTCACTCACATTCACGCCTCTACTGCGGATTATCTGCACGATGCCAGGCAACATTCAAACACAAGGGGTGAGAAATCACAATCATATAAAGAATTACATAATAATATGTAAACACGCCATCAACATATGCATAATCACCCAATATGCAATTCACACTCCACACATCATAATGCAACATGTATGCAAATACAAAGAGACTCAACTCATGACTCAATGCATGTGGTACCAAATGTGAACTCTCAGGTTCACTCACTCCCGATCCCCACCATAGGATCATAGCCCACCAAAAATTGTTACCATCACCATATGTAACACTTCACTAATTCCCACCTGGAACCGGCTACTCGCACCCAATCCCCACCATAGGATTGAGGCTCACCAAAAACGGACCACCGTCCAAGCACCATGAATACATGATTTATAAAAGACATGCAGCAACAACAATGTGTACAATGATATTCACCTTAATCAATGTACCACACCAAAATTGACCATCAAACACCAAACATATACTACAAGCATTCAACAATAGCATTATAGTAGTACAACAAGTAATAACACACCATTCGCACACAATGTCACACCGCATATCATCCATCACCATTATGAACCATTTAAAATCATTTCCAGGTATTGAAGCTATTTTTAAAATAAAGTTTGTTGCATTAGCTTCCTAACGCTTCGAACGGCACCTCAAACGGACACTCGGAACTTAAGTTATGAATTTTTAAAATTTGACACAGCAGGTGTTACTAATTACACCAAAACAGGTAACCAGTTACCACTTGCTCAAAGACAGTGACTAACCCATCTAAGTGTAACCCGTTACACCTAAACCAGTAACCAGTTATACCATAACAGGTAACTGGTTACCACTTGCTCAAAAACAGTGGCTAACCCATCTCAGTGTAACCGGTTACACCTAAACCAGTAATCAGTTACATCCTTTAAAAAATGCTCAATTACGCTACTTTCTGACAGTGTAACCGGTTACATCAAAACCTGTAACCGGTTACACCCTTTAGAAATAAATTTTTCTAAAAATTATCTCAGGTGTAACCAGTTACTCCAAAAATGGTAATCGTTTACCACTGCGAAAGAAGCACTTTTCTTCTGCTTTTTAATACAAAAATCAGTTTCAAACCCTTCCCAAAACCCCAAATTTCCATAAGAGTCATATATTCCAGGTTCACATTCCAACTTCAAACAACCCACAACAACACAATCATCCATCATCACACAATTCATCCAAACACACAATTCCAATAGCATCAACGCACAATTTACATGGTTCGTAGCATATTAAAGAAATTTAATCAAGAGAATTCAAGACACCCACCCACATGTTATCATGCAATCCCTTATACAATAGGAAATCTCACCCTTACCTTGGTATTCCTAGTAATGATTTCTTCAACCTCTAGCAATGGTGTTCTTCCTATGCTTCTCCTTCCTTGCCCTAACCCTCTCTTCTTCTTTCCTCAATTTTCATGTACTGACAGTTTCTACTTTCCTTTTCCTTCTTTTTCTTATTTTAATATATTATTCTCTAATTACACCTTATTCCAACTAACTAAAATAATAATAATTCCACTAAATATCTATTTTAAATAATATCCATCTAATACTATTTAATCAAATAAATATTAACTAACATTAATTAATTAACTTACTCTTACCACCCCCCAAATCTCTACAATTTTCTCATACGCCTCAAATACCTTAAATTTAACATTTTTAAGGGTCCCTCTAACATCACAAACCATAAACAAACACACAAACAATCATATCATTATTTACGAAAATTAATTAAATAAATATGGGTTTTACACTCACAACCCATAATAAATGTATCTTTCCTCTCTCTTTGCCCATTTGATGTATCAGAGTGAATGGTAACATCAATAACACCATGTTGTCACCCAATAAATTGTGTTTATCATAACACATTAGTTTCGGAGGAAAATATTTGACAATTAAAACATGAAATAAATTACTCATACATTTGATAACTCGATTGAAAATTTCAAAAGTTCTTATAAAACATTAAAGGGAAACATACCAAGTCAATGGTGAAGAACTGAGTAAAAATATATAGGAGAATCATCCACCTCATGCACATTTAAGGAAAGCTGCTTGAATAACTACCTAGTTTTTTAGGGGCTAGAGAAATATCCGGTATTACCAAATTTTAAAATTTTCGGTAAACCAGAAACACGTACCATAAATTTCAATAAAATTTGATAAAAACTCTAAATCGGATTTTTAAAAATCCGCTAAAAATGTGTATTTTTTCTTCTCGATCAATAAAAATCGAACGGATTTCTAATTATACCATCAATATATTTTTATTTTTTTTTGCATTTTATTGGTATTTTGAGTGATTTTTTTTTCTAAACGATAACTTTTGAAATAGATAAATAATGATAGGGTAAATTTCACATTATTGAAAAATGTGGGGTGCCAGGATCAACTTGGAGGGTGTTACGACGTAGATACCTCTTTAGTTCGTAGTGTATTGACTAGAATTTCATCTCTTAAAAATGGATAAGTGAAAAGTCACAAATTCGAACATGTGTTTAGAATTTCATCTCGTAAAAATGGATAAGTAAAAAGTCGCAAATTCGAACATGTGTTTCGGCCATTAAATGATTTTGCACAACCATCAACTCAGTTGATTTAATATGACTCAAGAAATATATTCTTATAATAATAGCCATATGATTAAATTATCTAATAAACATATGATTAAGTTATTTAACATCTAATTAAACTATTATTTGGAAAAGTGTTGGAAAAGTGAAATAGTTCAATTAATATAGGCTAATTAAGTTAAATGAGTAAAAACGATTTATTTAGGTGATAATATTTATTTATACTTATTTATTAATATAAATAAATTGTTAATATTTATAAATCAACAATTTTATTAAAAAAATTAAGCTATTATTTAATAAAGACTTCAGTGAAACTCTCCGACTTAAATTTGTAACGACCGGATTGTTTTAAACATTTTTTAAATAATGTTTTGGTTTTATATTGAGAAGTAATTTTGGTTCCCAAACTTAATTTTAAATTGAAGCTTTACTTGTGACCATCAAAACACATGTATTAATATGTAACACAAAATTTAAATTTAAAAAATATTTTATTTTAAAATTTAGTAAAATCAATGCATAATTTCTAATATATATATATATATATATATATATATATGCTTTAAAGACACAAATTAGCATTTTCTTTTTCCATATCACTCTACATTGAATATCTTATTGAATCAACAAAGCCACTTGGTACGATTTTCTCAAACTTACTCCAGTATAAAACAAATACAAATATTTGTTTTTATATTGAACCTCCTGCGTAACCGCATAAATTAATTTTTCGAGCTAGGGAATACTATATTGATGAAAACATTTTATTACAAATTATTATACTTTCATCCAACATTTAATTAAAATCAAATTTACAAAAAATCAGTGTGTTTAATTTAAACTAAATTTTCACTGAGTTTGGCGTTTTTACTCACTTTCCAAATTTGATGTTAATTGAACAGTTGGCCGTTTCTACATGTTGTGCTTTTACAGTTTGCAGCGATAAAGTTCAACCCCACTGACATATTCATTATTACATTTACCCCTTCGAGGTTTCCTACCGTTATAATGGTACGAATTCGACACGCAACCCAGGAATCAATAACCCCAATGGTACGAGGTTGACACGCAACCTAGGAATCACTAACCCCAAACGTTGTGCTGTCTTCCAACTCTCAACGGCTAGTTTCTACCCTCTTCATCATCACCATATATAAATAACATACAATACCCCCAAACAATCCCATCAATGCAAACCACCCCTCTCTGCTTCTAAACTAACTCTTACACACCACATTCAGCTTTCAGAAAAATCACCATGGCTGGTTCCTCAAGAACTGTTTCTGCTTCTCTACTGTTCCTGTTCTTTCTCTTTGGCTTCTCTGCAGCTAAAGAACTACTGGTTGGAGGCAATGTAAATGCATGGAAGATTCCATCTTCTGAAACAGACTCACTCAATAAATGGGCTGAGAAGTCTCGTTTCAACATCGGCGATCATCTTGGTAATTTTCTTCTCCATTATTTATTCAATTTCGAAACAGATTTTTACTGTCATAATTTTCATCACTGACCCATTTTTTCTTTCATGTCTGTTTTACAGTATGGAAGTATGATGGTGGGAAAGACTCAGTTTTGCAAGTCAACAAAGAAGATTATGCTAATTGCAACAGCTCAAACCCCATTCAAGAATACAACGATGGGAACACTAAGGTGAAGCTAGATCGTCCTGGACCATTTTACTTCATCAGTGGAGCAAAGGGTCATTGTGAGAAGGGACAAAAGCTACATGTGGTGGTTATTACTCCAAGGAGAAGATACAGTGCAGTTTCCCCATCACCTTCTCCAGCACCTTCTTCAGCACCTTCTTCAGCAGAGTTAGAAGAAGGTCCAGCTGTTGCTCCTACTAGCAGTGCACAAGTTTTGCAAACTAGCTTTGTGACTGCTCTTGGACTATTGGCTACTATTTCTGTTGGTTTTCTCATGTGAATCGCAACATCATCTTATTAGTCTTTTTGTTATGTAGCTATTCATTATATTTATTTTTTCTGAACTTATAAATAAAAATCTTATATTTGATTCATGTTCTGAGGGTGAAAATACGTTCCGTACATGGATGAGGGATGTTAAAGTTCTTTTACATTGACATCCATAACTACACAAATTAAACCAAAAAAAAAAACACTGTACCTACATAATCAACCAAAATCCAACCTTAAATAGGTTGTCACATTTAAATACAAAGTCATCCCAAAAAGCATGGGAAATGAAGCAAAACTCTAAGCTCCCTCGAACACATGCTCCATTTAGCTGCTGACACTGCAAAAATAAAATTCCAAATAAAATTTTAGACAAAAAAATTGACAAATTTTACTTATTGTGAAATTACAATTGAGTAACCAAGCAACAATTTACTTATTAAACTGGCTCAGAACATGAAACCAAGCAGATATAGTAGGAAAACAATTTCTATCTTTCTTTGCTGAGTGGCATGTATTTTCATGGTGCTCGTTTTTTCAATTATGAAGCATGGCTAAATGATTACTCACATTCGCCCAGGTTTGGCCAAGAAATAGAATGTAGGTCTTTTTCATATTTGGCGAGCATCTGGAACTATACTGCAAACGATGCGGTCTTTGCAGCCTTAAGCTTTTTGCTGGTTGGTTTCATTATCACAAAGCTGCTCCAAAATTGACTTGAGCATCTGGAACTATACTGCAAACGATGCGATGGTCTTTGCAGCCTTAAGCTTTTTGCTGGTTGGTTTCATTATCACAAAGCTGCTCCAAAATTGACTTGGTTTCAAGATGTAGAATCCATGTTGAATCACCATTGAGCGGGGCATCAAATTCATGTATCTTTACCAATGAACCAATTTCTAAATTTTGGAGTAGATCCATTTGATGGGCCAAAGAATGATCTTTTGCTGAGTGCAATCATTCTAAAAATAGTTCAACTTCACTTTATTGTGTGACTCACTGCCACATAAACAACTTATTTGATGGGCTAAAGAATATGTGTGGTTAGTTGGAGTGGTTCATCCGAAAACTGAGATTAACATCTCCAGAGGTGTTATTCCAGATTGACACCATATATGGTGGTCTTGTTTCACAAAGACCAATTTGAAGAGACTTGAAAATGAGCGCAAAACATTTTAATTTGAAGAGATTTCTTTACTGTACAGTCATAAGGCAGCAAAACATGGTTCCATTAATGGTTATATTCTGTAACTGATTGTTTTTTATTCTCTTCCAACTTTTATAGTATGTGCTCAAGTCCATAAGATGGATCTACCTGAGCTATTTTTATCCCTCAACCTTCTTCAGTAAGTGATTTCATCCACATCAACATTAACGCTTCCATACAGAAAAATGTCATAAAAAAGTCTAGTTCATAACTCAATTGTGGCTCAATTAAACTGAATGTTGCACTTTAGATGGTAAGTGCCACTTAGTATGTTATCCTCAGAAACACAGTCTTCGCAAAAGAATAGGTTAGTATTGATTCTAGTCAATTGTTCACTATTATTAACTATATCATTCTCATCTCTCATTCTTATTATCTTTTCCCAAAAAAAAACATAGCTTTCATCAAGCAACAGCTCTGCCATTTAAAACGTATCTTTCCCCAAAGAAAACATAGCTTTCATCAAGCAACAGCTCTGCCATTCAAAACGTCCAGCGTACGTCTTCACGAATGTCCCACAACCACATTTCTCCTTCCTTATATTCCCAAAGAATGAATAGATAAGTACTCCCCTAATAAAATGATGGAGAACAAGGCTGCATAAAGATCTTCAAGACGAGTTTTTATGGAGCTGTATCCCAGACACATCAATCAATATTTTCTTGGATATGTATCTAGGAGTTCCGTGCGCGTATCAGCATTAGATTATAGTACAACACTTATACTTTTAACAATTGTGGAGTTTTTGAATTCTGTAGCCCTAATGCTGATTACTAAATAACACTAAGCTCTAGAATTAGTCAAATACTTCTGAATCTAGTCACTTTAATCATCAAATGCAATACAAAATCCTATCTAATGTCTACATGGTCGCACGATAAAATACTATGAGTTTTAAAGTCTCAAGCATGCTGACTCATGAGAAGGACTACAGAGCTGTAGGATCAGGTTGGGGTCAGTGACAAAATCGTAAAGTGTAGGATTGGTCATCCACAACAATCAGTGGCAGATCCGCAGTCCCGTTCACAAAAAGCCCTGTTGTTCCTTCTATGTGACCTTCCCTTGTTGACCTGCGCTTCTGCAACCTCCCTCTCTTCTCTGTAATGTCCCTCTCACTCTGGCCTCTGCATTGTATAAGAGTCGGAAGGAATGGGGGAGGGGCGGAGTTGCATGTATTTAAAAAAAACTGAAAGTGGGGAACTTTGGGGGAGGCGTTTGTGTATCTTATGTCATGTTATCTTTTCCAGAGGTGGAAAAAAACAGCCTTTTATATTTATTTTTAATCTTCTATGTTAGTTAATTAATTAATTAAGATTTGTACCTTTAAATAAAATAAATTGTATTGAATATCTTTTTCGACTATATTTTCCATTTTAAGTATAGTTTAAATTTGTGATTATCTTACAATCCATGCTTCAATCCTCTGGCAACCCCCTCCCGATCCTAGATAAGATCTCAAATTAGAAAATATTCGGTCCATATATATCTAATTGAGAAATTTGGAGATCCCCTAAAATGCATTACCGGATCATGATTTATTATAAGTTTGATAGGGCAAAAATTCACGGCACTAATTATAAATTCAAGCTGCAGCTACTAGAACAAAAGAGAATTAGATTCATAAAGCAGATAAGGTTGTTATAAAAAAGAAACTCTACCAGAGTTCATGAAAATCAGGGCACAAGTAGTTTATCATCATTGTCTTCAGAAAAGTTGTCAACTTGATCGTCATCGTCTTCTGACATGTTGTCAATTCGAAGTGGTCCCTTAATACCCCCATTATTACCGCCGAGAAGCTCCCTGGTTGCTTTCTCTAGAAACTCCTTGGCAGCAGCTTGAACTGACGGCCTTTCAGAGGATTGATACTTCCTCTTCTGACCAGCCCGCTCCCCATGTTTCCTCTTCTGTCCCTCCTCTCTACTCAAGTTCCTCATTTTCTGTCTTTGCTCTGCATGAAATAACCACTTCATTACATACATATAATCAAAATGGAAGACACGTAGAAGCTGAATGACCGACCCTTAGAAGTAATAAACCAAAATCATTACCCACCTGGGGTAAGGTCAGGCAGAGAGTGTTCGATGAAGCGTGTAGCTGCTCGATAATTCAAGGTAGTAGACGGTCGAAGTGGAGCTTCACAAACAAAAACAAAATCAATAAAATGTAATCAATTTTGTTAATCTAATGAAAATGTGGAACACTTTTACGCAGCACCGACCCCTCATATTGAAGGTATGTCTGTTGACTAACACGCATTGATGTCCGACACAATACTAACATTCGTAATTATATTCAATTACTTAAATTTTTATAATTATTTCTCGTGTCTAGGTGTCATGTCAGTATCATGTCCGATTTCTATGTGTCATAGCTCGAAGAATATGTGTTTCCAATTCAAATAATCATCAATCATCCTATTGTAAAATTAACTTGAAGATTCAACAAAACAGTATTAATTAATCAGAAAAGAAATACCTTTATTCAAATCTAACAGACGTTCAAGTTTGTCTTGGTATATGTCTAATCTATCCTGAGAATACAAAAAAAAAAAAAAAACAGTGTAAGAAATTAGGGTAAAGTAAAAAACAGAATTAGCAGAGTAAGAACAACTCACAAGCTCCGATTTGACAGAGTGATTATCAGGTTGAACTCCGGTACACCTCAATTTCACTGAAAAAACGAGAATTACAAAATTAAGTAACAAAGAACAATACTTGAAATTGTCGTCGCAATTAGATGAATTAGATGATGAAGATTAAGGGAAAATGGTTACACTTACATGCGAGGAGAGTGGAAGTGATTTTGGAGAGGAGGAAGAGAGAGTGAGCACGTTGAAGAGGTGGAATTTGTGAGAGAATTTGAGGGTTCATGAGTGGTAAGAATTGTTCAAAATGTGAACGTAATTCGTGAAGGTTAGAGAGAGTGGTGTTGACGGAATCCATCACCGATTCAGGTACTGCAATGCTTTCAGTATCGTGTTCACTTGGTTTAACCATTTTGAGGTGAATTGGTCGGAATGGAAGTGAGTAGCTTCGACACTGATGACTGTAACGACGGCGGTGGAGGGTGGACGGTGGAGCAAGAAGTTAAAAGCTAGGGCTTTCAAGTTAACAATGACGAGGATTAGTTTTTTTTTTTTTTAATGATAAAATCAGGTGTATTTGTTATTTATTTTAAATTATTTATTTTAGAGAATTTCTTTTCCCCCTATATACCTTTCAAACTTTTATGAAAATTCAAAAATGTTCATAGAATTTAAAGATGTATATTCGGATGCATTTATTTTTTATAAAATTGAATGCAAACGAGTGTGTCGTTCTTATTATACTTAATTTTAGGTTGGAATTGCATCTTCGAACATGTGTTTAGAATATTTTGATATGCATATCGGAAAATATCAGAAAATGACACTGATACTTCATGTTAGTTCTTGTAGTTGGATGGAATTTTGGTAAAATAATGTGGATGTTGTTCTGGACTGGACCAATGGCTAGAATTGGCCCAATCCGCCTCTACTCCAGAGCGACCCAAATTGCCTAAGTCCAAATCCACAGAGGGGCAATAGTGACCTTTCTGCCCCTCCAACCAGGCAAGGAACGCGTTCCTCCCCGGCGTTGATGCCCGTTACACACGGCTTCCTCGCTGCCCGGACAGCAAAGGACAGGTGCCCGAGACTGCGTTTATGCCCGACATAACGGCTAATTTCGAGCACCCTGCCCTGCCTAACGGCTAGTTTGGGCAGTCACCTATTCTTTGGGGAAAACGGTTATTTCGCCCCGAAAATAAGACCGTTGGCCACGCACTGGGGGCTCTATATAAACCCTCTCGCTTGAGAGGGTCAGGTATCCAATATTCACCCTACGAATTCATACTTTGTACTTACCCCTTTTCTTTGACCCTTTCTCACTTGAGCGTCGGAGTGCCTTGCAGGTACACCCCCTCCTCCTCTCCATACGACCAGCATCCCTGACGCACTTGGCGACCTGATTCTACAGGATCTGATCCAGCTTTCACGATCAGTGGCGCCGTCTGTGGGAAACTTTGTTCTCCCCTTCTTTCTTTAACCAAAGATCAAAACAACTTTCGAACATCATCACGATCATGACCTCCCAAGATCGCACCCAGGATGCTCTTCATTCCACCATCCTCCCCGTCAACAAATCTGACGTTGACGACCAATCATCTCTCCTCCGAGATGCCTGTTTCCTTAGGGATGGAGCCACCGCTTCTCCTTCCCCAACCCCTGCTGATCGCAACAACGATCAACCGTCTCTCGACCTCCAGCACGTTTCTGTTCCGCCCAGCGCTGACCCGGCCGTGGCAGCCCTCCTAGAGGCCCTCAACCAAACCAACACCCTGATCCTGCAGCAAAACGAGAGGATCGGGGCACTGGAAGAATCTCGTCGTCCAAGATCCCCTCATACGCGGAGGAACCAGCGACGATCTAGAAGCCCGCAGCCCCGGAGGGAAAGCGACCGAAGACTGCGCCAAGAGCACGATCCTCGCGTAGACCGAAAGCGCGACCAGATCTCCCCGCGTGACCAACATGCTCATGACCACAAAAGGACTCGAAGGAACGAGGAGTCTCTAATCAAGTTCAAAGGACGGACACGCTCACCTTCTCCTCAAAGGAACCGCTCACCTTCTCCACGAAGGAACCGCCGACGCGAGCAACCCGTCCGGTCACCATCATACACTAGTTCTAGTGACAACTGTAACTTATATGTGAGCCTAAGAGGGGGGTGAATTAGGTTCTTAGAGTATTATCCCGATTTTTGACGATTTTTTATCTTTACTTTCCTAAAGATTTCTAAGTGCTGAAATGATAAATGCGGAAAGTAAATGAACACCGAGATGTATAGTGGTTCCCCTCACACGTCGAGAGTACTCCACTCCCCTTTCAACGTGAAAGAGAATTTACTATAGTTTTGGACAAGACAAGACTCTTCTTAGTCTTTCTATACAAGTCACTAACTATCAACCACCAAGAACACCCTCTTGGATTTTACAAATTTAAAGTCCAACCGAGAACTAATCTCTCACAATTGACCTCTTGTATCCACAATCCGGATAACAAGGATAACAATCAACTGAACTTAATTCCAACAATTCTGAAATTAAGATATCATACAAAGATATAAATCTGAATTTTGTAAGAATTTTGATAGATGGAATCTTGATGCTTTAACAATCACAGGACTGATATTCAACAACAATTATTCACAAACAATAAAGTGTTTAGATTGCTCAAGTACTTTCTGAAATTCTGGTATCAGACGTGTGATGTTAAGGTGTGATGTCACAACAACACACTCTGCACAATGGACAGCAATAACAGTAAAATAACACCAAGAATTGTTGACCCAGTTCGGTTACAACCAACCTACTCTGAGGGCTACCAAGCCAGGGATGGAATTCACTACTTGTAGATATAATTTACAGACTCAACAACCCGTTGACAATCTCCTAAACTTATACTCTACTAATGACTTCCTACCTAAGAAACCACTTAGGTATGAGAACACCACTCAATCCCTTACAAACACTCAAAGAAACCACTTTGAGTAACCTTGATCTTACTTCACAGATTCGATCAATCAACCACTCTCTATTGCTTCACAGCTTCTAGAGAGGACAGAAACACAACACCTATTCAAGCCCTAGAATAGTGTAAATACAAGCACTCTAAACAAACTCTAGACACTAAGCCTCCAGCTCCTGATCTTCTGAATGTATTTCTGTACTTTTTCCTTTGGTCTTGTGCGCTTTATATAGCTCCTGAATTGGGCTTGGACTTGTCACAATATTTGATCAGATTTTTTAATTAAAACTGAATCTTCAAAACAGATTTTATCCCCAAAATCTTTTTAAATCTTCAACCTTTTAATTCTCCAACAGACCTGCAATCAAATCTCCCATGTAACAAAAAATATCTATCCCAAGATATTCTCATCCAATGAGTCAACCACTCTCCACAACTCCAGCTAATACGCGTGCCTAACAACATCACATCCTGCTGTTGTTAATTCTGCAGATCTGATGTTACAACATCACCTGTGTGACATCAGACATCCAACTTCAGCAATTACTTAACACAGCCCAGTGTTAAGACTTCAATGTTGCAACATCAACACCTTGACATCAACATTGAATATACTTTGTTTTACCAAAATTTCAGCCAATCCAGGAACTAACAATCTCCCCCTTTGGCTAATTTTGGCTAAAACAATCTCTGCACTCTGCAATCAACTTCTGCACTCTGCACCTTCAGAGACTTCAGCAACGGAATAATCTTCAAAACATTGAACCTCAATCAGCAGCAGTTTGACAATCTTTATAGCCTTCATTACTTGATCTGCTGCAGCACCATCTTCATTATTGACAACAGCCAATTGGTGCTCCCCCTCTAAAACATGAACCAGCATCACAGCTGTTCAGTAGCTTACAATGTGCAGCACTTCTCCCCCTAGATGTCTGCCTGGCTGCACTCTTCAAATGCTATGATATCTTCACTAGCAGCTCAGTCTAAACTCCCCCTCAATAATTGTACTAGTGACTTGATACCTAAGCAGCAACAATCAACTCCTTTAGACAGCATTTGACATAAAGTACTCTTAGCTCTGACATCTGTACTCTTTTATACTCTTGGCTCTCTTGGCTACTCCTATCTCCCTTTTTAGCCACAATTTGACAAACCTCAACAAGTTAAATCTCCTATGACACCCTGTACAAAACCATACTTCTTCTGTCAGCAATATCCACATTTTGAAAATCCAGACATATTCTTCATCCATCCAGTTATGAAGGCTCCACACAATCATCCACAAAATCTGAAGCACACACACAATGCCTTCCACTGAACTCTAAGTCAACTCCTCACACTTAGAATAACACACACCAAGACAAGTGTACAATCCATTCAAGGCCAAGATTCAAACAATTTGCTTCATATGACTAGAACCATTCAAAGCCACACCAGAACACCAATCAACAGCCTAATGTCATAATATGCTATCTGACATTATATCCTCATAAGAGGCAACCAATCTCCACAAGCTTAATAAATGCACCTTTGCTGCAAAATCCATAAACAAGTACTCCCCCTATCATGATTAACATCTGCTCTAGATGGAGATGAACATTTGAGCACATTTTCTGAGTACATGCATTTTGGTACCACTGTCCCTTTCACCAAAGACTATCATATAATTTATCTTCACCATCCAAGGTAAACCTTCTACTTCATCATTCTCCCGTATGACTATGTAGATGCTCCTTAGATATAATGTAAGCACTAAGCTTCAGATCCAGAACAAGGATATCTGTGTCACAAACTCCACAAATTCTCAGCTTACTTATAAGCTTTACTGAGATTCAGTCTCTTCAAGAGATCACAATTCCTTTTACATCCACCAGTAGTTGTTGAAACTGGTGAAGTCTTCAAAGACAGTAGTCATGCTTTGCCAGAACACATGATCATAATCTCCACCTCTTCTGACCAAAAATGCTAGAGCATCCAACTCCACATGTCCAATCTTAATCATCTTCCAGATATAACCACCAGCAAACATGATGCTGTAACATCTTTTGGGACATCAGCTTCTCATCACCATTCAAAGGACTCATTGCACAAAGAAGTCCTTCAAGAAGCTCCCAATAAAACATAGTCAGAGCAACTTATTCATACACACCTGAATACCATAAGTTCCCACACCCTCTCTGAACCATATCCTAGCACACTCAACCATATCCAGAGTATCTATACCAAATTCTTTTTCCAGAACATACTTCCACCATTTTATGAAAAGCACAGGAATGTTATCTAGTATGGCCTTTTGAATTTTCTCAGAAGTTCTAACAACAACGGCTTCCTTCATTTGAGAGATATCCTGGACATTATCATCAGACTTATCTCTGATCTTCCTATTTCTGGAAGAGATGAACACTTTACTCCTGGATTTTGTAGTACCATCCACATAGATCTTCTGCTTATCAGTTCTCATCTTTGGAGGTGACTCAATAGCTTTCCTTTTCCTTGATTTCAGTCGTTTAGCAACCCCAGGAACCACTTTTGTAATTAGTTCATAATCACTCTTCTTTATTTTAAGGCTAGAAGTACCTTTCTTGACTTGAGATGTTTTAACATCAGCTCTAACATCTGCATCTTCCAACCTAAGGATTGTCAACCTGTGAAATTTTTCTTCTGAACTATAGGAGTCATTAGTCAGGTTGTCATCTTTCTTGGCCTCGCAAGTATTCAGCTCCCAACACTTCTTAAGGTCACAACTTTTGATCATTCCATCAGCATTGTTGACTCCTTTATCTTGCTCACATAACTGACTCCTCAAGTTGGTTTTTAACACATCATCCAACTTAGGAGTAACAACATCATAAGTCATTAACCCAGATTGACTTTTCACCATACTTTCACACTTGATATCACCATCTGATGTTACAACATCAATCTTAACATCACTAGATAAGCTGTCCACTTGAGGTATCCACTGATAGCAATTATCTTTGGATCTTACTCCCTTCATCACTACCTCATTCTGCTCATCAGCCACCACACATTCATGCTTAGTGTAGTTTACCTTGTAACCTTCATCACACAACTGGCTTATGCTGATCAAATTTGCATTTAAACCACTAACAAACAGAACATTGTCAAGTTCTGGTCTACCATCACCTTTCACTTTCCCAACTCCTGCAACAACACCTTTTTCTCCATTGCCAAATATAACCTCATGAGAGGGACAATGACTAACTTCAGCAAACATGGATCTACATCCAGACATGTGTTTGGAACACCCACTGTCAAAATACCATGTTCCTTCTTTAAACTCTTTGTCAGCCATGTGGGCCAGTAAGCACTTCACCTTCTCCTTAGGTACCCATTGTTTAACAACTTTGGGCCTGTACTCTCTCCATCTGTTTTGAGGTTGAGGGTATCCATACAGCTTGTAGCAAGAGTACTGCATATGTCCAAACCTTCCACAATAATAGCATCTCACCCTTTCATCTCTGAATCGTCTGCCATGATGAGATTGCTTAGGCTGCCAGCCATAATGTGGTCTCCTCCTACCATAACTGGCCTGCCTTCTATTATGTTGGAATCTTCTCCCATAAGAAGGCTGAGAATGTTGTTTCCTGGATTGTCTCCCATGATGGTGTGGCTTTCTTCTTCCATAGATATGAGGAACAACATTGGTGTATCCATATCCATAACCATACCAGTTGTCCTGATGTTGAGACACCTGATGAGACATGTACTGTTTGAACTGAGCAGCTTGCATGCTCTTGTGGTATTGTGGGGGCATATACTGACTAGCTCCTTGTGGCTACTTTATCTTCTGATAAGGACCAGTCTTCTTCTCAATCTTCTTAGGTTGTGAAACATCAGCTTTCTTAGGGGTAGTATCCTGCTTCTTTGGCTGATGTTGAGATGAAAGTTGTGACACTTCCTTCCTTGAACCCGAAGTGATTTCTTCTGAAGTTCCCTTATCCTCAGCCACATAACCTATCCCAGCTTTGTCTCCAGCAACTTTTTCTGACTGAAGGATCTTGTCAAGTGTGGCTGTACCACAGCTCAACATCCTAACAGACTTGGTCATTTGATCAAGGTGAGCTCTAACTAGCACCACTTCATTTTCCAGATCAGTCTTTTCATTCTCTAGCTAAGCAATTTGTTGCTTGTGGCACTTTTTTCTTGACAAATCTCAGCACTTTTTAAACACAGCTCTTGATAGGTAGAAGTTAACTCCTCATAAGTTACTTCTCCATCACTAGAATCATCATCAGAAACCACAGCGCCTGTTAAAGCTCTCACATGCTTTGCTGACTCGCCTTCACTTTCACTATCAGAGTCAGACCAGGAAACTGTCATGCCGTTTCTCTGCTTTTTCAAGAAGGTGGGACATTCTTTCTTGACATGCCTATACCCTTCACACTCAAAGCACTGAACACTTTTATCTTGGGCAGTTTTCTCTTCATCCTTCTTGCTGGTGTCAGAAGTCATGTTCTTGACATTAGGCCTGTAGTTATTATTCATTCTCTTGAATACTTTGGTGAACTGTCTTCCCAACATCACTATGGCCTGAGATAGATCCTCCTGCGATTCAGAACTCTTTCCTTTTTCTTCTGCATCATTTGACACCAAGGTTATACTCTTTGGCTTCTTTTCTGGTTCTTCCTCATTCAACCCCAGCTCAAAGGTTTGAAGAGATCCAATGAGCTCATCTACTCTCATCTTGCTGATGTCTTGTGATTCTTCAATGGCAGTAACCTTCATCTTATACTTATTAGGTAGGGACCTAAGGATCTTCCTCACAAGCTTTTCATCTGACATCTTCTCTCCAAGAGCACTAGATGCATTGGCCAGCTCAAGAACACTCATGTGGAAATCATGAATAGTCTCATCTTTCTTCATCTTCAGGCTTTCAAATTTTGATGTTAAAATCTGAAGTCTTGACATCTTGACTCTAGATGTTCCTTCATGAGTAGCCTGCAAGATATCCCACGCTTCCTTAGCAACTTCACAGGTATTGATTAACCTGAAGATATTCTTATCCACTCCATTGAAGATGGCATTTAGAGCTTTGGAGTTTCCAAGGGCAAGCTCATCTTCCTCCTTGGTCCATTCTTCTTCAGGCTTTAGCTTTGAGATGCCTTCTTTATCTTTGCCAGCATCATCTTTCTCACATACAACAGGTACTTTCCATTCTTTAATAACAGCCTTCCAAGCCCTGTTGTCCAAGGATTTTAAGAAAGTGGTCATCCTTGGCTTCCAATAGTCATAATTGGATCCATCCAAAATAGGGGGTCTGTTGACGAATCCTCCAACTTCTTTGTCCATCTTTACACCAGAAAGTAACTTCCCTAGATCTCACCCAGAGACAGACAGGATGTCTGCTCTGATACCAATTGAAATTTTGGTATCAGACGTGTGATGTTAAGGTGTGATGTCACAACAACACACTCTGCACAATAGACATCAATAACAGTAAAATAACACCAAGAATTGTTGACCCAGTTCGGTTACAACCAACCTACTCTGGGGGCTACCAAGCCAGGGATGGAATTCACTACTTGTAGATATAATTTACAGACTCAACAACCCGTTGACAATCTCCTAAACTTATACTCCACTAATGACTTCCTACCTAAGAAACCACTTAGGTATGAGAACACCACTCAATCCCTTACAAACACTCAAAGAAACCACTTTGAGTAACCTTGATCTTACTTCACAGCTTCGATCAATCAACCACTCTCTATTGCTTCACAGTTTCTAGAGAGGACAGAAACACAACACCTATTCAAGCCCTAGAATAGTGTAAATACAAGCACTCTAAACAAACTCTAGACACTAAGCCTCCAGCTCCTGATCTTCTGAATGTATTTCTGTACTTTTTCCTTTGGTCTTGTGCGCTTTATATAGCTCCTGAATTGGGCTTGGACTTGTCACAATATTTGATCAGATTTGTTAATTAAAACTGAATCTTCAAAACAGATTTTATCCCCAAAATCTTTTTAAATCTTCAACCTTTTAATTCTCCAACAGACCTGCAATCAAATCTCCCATGTAACAGAAAATATCTATCCCAAGATATTCTCATCCAATGAGTCAACCACTCTCCACAACTCCAGCTAATACGCGTGCCTAACAACATCACAGCCTGCTATTGTTAATTCTGCAGATCTGATGTTACAACATCACCTGTGTGACATCAGACATCCAACTTCAGCAATTACTTAACACAGCCCAGTGTTAAGACTTCAATGTTGCAACATCAACACCTTGACATCAACATTGAATATACTTTGTTTTACCAAAATTCCAGCCAATCCAGGAACTAACACTTTCTGGTTAGATGATATGAAAGTGTACAAAAAAGTTCTTGAGTGAAAGCTTAATAAACTTGAAGTGTGAATATGTGAGATTTTAAAAGTTTTGTTGAAAAAGGTGAAAAATATGATTTGAAATTTTCTGTATTTATATGCACATAACACCCTTATGAACCAAGGTAAAGGCTGTAAGAATTTCATGAACAAATGCCAATGCATAATGAAAAGGTTCCATGAATAGAGGCATGAAGAGGTGTTATGAAAAATGATGATTTTTCAAATCTGTCCAGGTGCAAATCGATTGCACCTATGTGCAAATCGATTGCACTATGCTTAACGTAACAAAAAATTCAAAACACAACAGCATGCAATCGATTGGACCCAAATGCAAATCGATTGCACTATGAAAAAGTTTGAAAAAATTCAGCAACCAACAGGTGCAAATCGATTGTACCACCATGCAAATCGATTTGCATTAGTTAAAAAGTGAAAAATGATTATTCTATACAAGTCATGATCAAATAAAGAAGTATGCAGTGATGTTTGTTTAATTGAGCATCTAAGACTTTAGTATTTGATTAGAATCGTCATTATACCTTCATGAGATGTGAATTTCTTGAATACTAAGTCTTGAACATAAATCTTTTATCTTGAATATCATCTTTGCATTCTTTGTCACTTTTTGCTACTAAGAATTTTGTCTTCATCAAAACAATTTTTAACCATAAAGAAGCTTGACTTCACATTCTCCCCCTTTTTGATGATGACAAACAAAATCTCCTTTGATGCTTTGTAATTTCCGGAAAAGAATTTCTCCCCCTAAGATGCATAACTCCCCCTTTAGATGTGAAGCTTAGAAATAGTTTGATTTGATCATCTTGAAGGAGCCTTTGAAAATTTAGTACCTATTTAAAATCTTAAAAACAAGGAAATATACAAGCATTCAAGCATAACACCTTTCTCCCCCTTTGACATTATCAAAAAGAAGGGAAAGATGGGTGAAAGATAGAAGAATTTAAAGAGTAAAATAGTACAATTTGAAACCATACAAGCATAACTTTGAAAACATTAAAGATATGGAATAGTTAAAACACACATGCAAAATTAACATAAACAAGACAAAAGAGTTGTGGTACTAAGTACCTTACATAACATTGAATAATGACAACATAAACTTTAAATCTAAAAAGATATAACAGCAACAAAACATATTAAGATTGATCCATATCATTGTTGGTGTTGAGGTTGAAGAAGTTAGGACCTTGATACGGAGAATGACGTTGGATAGGTGTAACTAACGGAATCGGGGCAGCCGGGTTATTAGGATCATAAGGAGGAATATGGAGATGTGAGTAGAGATATGAAAGTTGTTGGTTAATGTCTGTTTGGACCCTATTTATTTGGTTGGTGGTATTCTCATGGTTTTGAGCAATTTGATTGTTCGCGGAAGTCCAATGCTCATGGATGGTTGAGTTAAGATTGGCAAATTGTGTTGTCATGTAGTCAAAAAGGGCTTGGTTAGAGGGACCATCCACACCAAATGAAGGAGGAACATCTTCATCACTTTCATGATTTTCCCCATTAGCTTCATTTTCTTCACCATCATTACCAATATAGGAAATAGTTTGAGACTCCGAATCATAGTGCACACCCATCCGATTATCCACATTCCTTATTGTGATCTTGTGAATATTTGTGTCCATTAAAAAATAATCAATACCATCAAACACAACCTTGAAGTGTTCCAAGATACGAGTAATGAACCATGCATATGGTAGAGATTTTGACTTATGAGTATGAGCCAACATGTGATTTAAAATCAGCCAAGCCCAATTAACTTGTATATTATTTTTGATGGCATACAAAACTTGCATCTCCACATCCGTAACGGTGCAATGGTTACTGTTTCTTGGAAACAACACATATGCAAAAAAATAGTGAAGTAAGCGATCATCAATATAGAAAATTCCAGCCGACCATGATCCTCGAGATGGTTCAATTCCGCCTAGAGATCTTGCACGATGTGCATAAAATTCTGTTTTTGACATCCTACCAATACTGTAGTAAAACTCTTTTTTCTTATAATCATTCCAATTTTCATCCTCTGGATCGTATAAGAGACTACCAGAATAAGGAATATCTAAAAATTTTCCAAGGATTTTTTATGTCAAAACAATTTTCTTTCCTAAAACAGATGTAACAAACTTTCCATTCTCTATAACCATATTACAGTAGAACATTCTCACCAGGTCTGGATAATAAGGTCCAGAGGAAGCTATGACTGAGCCTAATTTCAAAGATTCTAGAGTATCTTGAAAATTAAAACATCTCTTAGGAAAAGTAGATAGATCACCATATTTTGGAGTTTGGACAATCTTTCTTTGAAAGAAATTTTCATACCTCTCAATTTGCTCATTTGTGAGTTCTTGGTAAAGAGGAGGAATGTTGGAGGATGAGGAAGCCTTTCCTTTTCCTTTTTCTGCAGCAGAGACCTTCCTTTTCAACCTTGAAGCCATGGTTAATGGTTGATGAGAAATGGAGAAGATGAAGTAGAAGGATGAAGTTTTGGATATTTTTGTGAGAGGGTTTGTAGGAAAACGAAAATAGCTATGTGGGAAGTGATAAAATCTGATATTGAAAGTTGGAATAAAGATTCTTTTGTTGGAGTTTGGTGAGAAAATTTAAGGCGAGTGGTTATGGGAAATGAATAGGGTAATAAAGATGAGTAAATTTTGGTCAAGAAAGGAATTTCATAGGTTAGGTTAGGTAGGAAACAAATCTGAAAAGTTGAAAGAACAAGTGATTGGAAATGATGGATAAGGACTTGACAATTGAATGGATCAAACCCAATAATAAAAAAAAATAAAAGTGTTTTTGACTATGCTACAGGTGAAAATCGATTTGCATTATAGTGCAATCGATTGCACATAACTAAAAAACGCGTGAAAACACAACACGAACAGACTGCAATCGATTTGCATGTGTAAGCAATCGATTGGACAAGGTAAAAACAATAAAAAAACAAAATTTACAGTGAGCAATCGATTGGATCAAGGGTGCAATCGATTGGATCAAGATAAAACGTAAAAAAAAAACTATTTTTTACAGTGAGCAATCGATTTGAGAAAGGGTGCAATCGATTGCTTTTAGTGAAATTTGTAAAATAACATGAAAAAACATGTATCAAACCATATTACCAACATGTTTAAAAAAAACATATAACGAAAATTAAACATATATAAGAAGGGAGTAGAAGTAGAGATGCCATAAAATAAATGCCATAAACTAAAGAAGATAAAGACATTTGTGCACCTTTGTTGTTTGATGAACCATACCATATGATGAACGTTTTATGTGTCTTTTTCGTCTAGAATTCCAAGTTCCCTTCGAATCTTGTAAAACGCTTCTTTTGCAAGCTGTTTCGTGAAGATGTCTGCGAGTTGATTATGTGTATCCACAAATGTGACTTCAACATCTCCTTTTAGTACATGATCACGTAGAAAATGATGTCGAATGTCTATGTGTTTGGTTCTTGAGTGCATGACCGAATTCTTTGTAATATTGATGGCACTTGTGTTGTCGCATCGAAGTGGTATGCATCCAAGATCGATTCCATAGTCACTTAATTGTTGCTTTAGCCAAAGATTTTGAGCACAACAACTACCCGCTGCTATGTATTCTGCTTCAGCCGTACTAAGAGCAACACACGTTTGTTTCTTACAGGACCATGAAACTAAGGCATTTCCTAAAATGTGACATGTTCCACTCGTGCTTTTTCTATCAGTTTTGCAACCTGCATAATCCGCGTCAGAATAACCAACTAAATTACACATACTACCTTTTGGATACCATAGACCAACGTTCGTCGTTCCCTTGAGATACTTCATGATTCTTTTCACAGCGGTGAGATGTGACTCCTTTGGATTTGCTTGAAAATGGGCACATAAACACACACTAAACATTATGTCAGGACGGCTTGCCGTCAAATATAATAAAGAACCAATCATACCTCGATACTTCGTAATATCAATGGAAGCACCCGATTCATCTTGATCAACATAGGTTCCGGATCCCATTGGTGTAGCCATAGCCTTGCAACTATCCATGTCGAATCTTTTCAACAATTCTTTGCAATACTTGGATTGGTTGATGAATATACCGTCCTTTAGTTGTTTGATATGAAGTCCAAGGAAGTAATTCATTTTTCCCATCATTGACATTTCAAACTCTCCTTGCATCATCAATGAGAATTCTTTACAAAGATCTTCGTTCGTTGAACCGAATATGATATCGTCAACATATACTTGAACTAACAAAGTATTACCTTTTGCTTTCTTAATGAACAATGTCTTGTCAACCTTGCCTTTTACAAATCCCTTTTCACAAAGAAAATTTCTAAGACGATCATACCATGCTCTTGGTGCTTGCTTTAAGCCATAAAGAGCCTTCTTTAATTTGAAGAAATGTGAAGGATTCTTGAAGTCTTCAAAGCCCGGGGGTTGTTTGACATAGACTTCTTCATTGATGTAGCCATTCAAGAATGCGCTTTTGACATCCATTTGATAAAGCTGAAAATTTAATGAACATGCATAAGCAAGTAATAAACTGATAGCTTCTAACCTTGCAACTGGAGCGAATGTTTCCTCAAAATCAATGCCTTCCTCTTGATTATAACCTTGAGCCACCAATCTTGCCTTGTTTCGAATAATTATCCCATTCTCATTAAGTTTGTTCTTAAACACCCATTTGGTACCGATGATGTGTTTATTACTTGGTCTAGGAACAAGTTCCCAAACCTGATTCCTTTCGAATTGGTTTAACTCTTCTTGCATAGCAATTATCCAATGGTCATCACTTAAGGCTTCACCAACTTTGGAAGGTTCAATTTGTGAGACAAATGCCATATTCAATCAAGCATCTTTAAGATTTAATCTTGTTGCTACACCTTGACTAATATCACCAATAACTTTGTCAATCGGATGATCTCTATGAGTCCTCCATTCTTTAGGTAGATCATTTAAATTTGTCTCTTGTTGAATCGGTTCTTCTTGGAATTCCTCTTGATTTCCTCTTGAAGTATCTTCTTGGGGAATTTCTACAATTTCATCATCATTATCACACAAAACAATATCCTCCTTGGAGGGGTTAGATTCATCAAACTTAACATGCATAGATTCTTCAATTGTTAAAGTTATTTTATTATAAATTCTATAAGCCTTACTTGTAAGTGAATAACCAAGAAATATACCTTCATCCGATTTTTCATCGAACTTACCAAGATTGTCTTTATCATTGTTTAAGACAAAACATTTGCATCCAAAAATGTGAAAATAAGCAATGTTTGGTTTCCTCCCTTTTAAAAGTTCATAGGGGGTCTTCTTTAGAATAGGTCTAATGTTAACACGATTACTTACAAAACATGCCATGCTCACCGCATCTGCCCAAAAGTATTTTGGAAGATTTGAATCGCTAAGCATTGTTCTTGCAAGTTCCACCAATGACCTATTCTTTCTCTCCACCACTCCATTTTGTTAAGGAGTCCTTGGTGCCGAGAAGTTGTGAGATATTCCATGTTCTTCACAAAATTCTTCAAAGGAAGCATTTTGAAATTCTCCACCATGGTCGCTTCTTATGGAGGCAATTGAAAGTGACTTCTCATTTTGAATTTGCTTTGCATATTTCTTGAACGCCTTAAATGCATCACTTTTCTGCACTAAAAAGAAAGTCCAAGTATATCTAGAGAAATCATCAACAATAACTAAAGCATATACATTACCTCTGAAGCTTCTTGTTCTTGATGGACCAAATAAGTCCATATGCAACAATTGTAGTGGCCTTGAAGTGGACACCACATCTTTAGATTTGAAAGTTGACTTGGTTTGTTTCCCCTTTTGACATGCATCACACAATTTATCTTTGACATATTTTATCTTTGGTAAACCAATAACTAAATCATGCTTAATTAATTTATTCAAATGCTCCATATGAATGTGAGCAATCCTTTTGTGCCAAAGCCATGAATCATTATTGCTTGCCATAAGACATTTAACCTTCAAAGAAGTGTCATCAAGGGAAATCATAAAAATATTGTTAATTCTATTACCTTTAAGCAATACCTCATTAGTGACTTCGTCTTCTATCAAACATTCATCTTTAGTGAACTTGATTTTGAATCCTTTGTCACAAAGTTGGCTTATGCTAATAAGATTATGCTTTAAGCCTTCAACATAAAGCACATCTTCAATTATTGTGAAAGGTGGTGAACCAACATTGCCTACGCCAAGAATCTTTCCTTTATTGTTATCTCCATAAGTAACATAACCCTTGGCCTTAAGCACTAGACTTGAAAATTTGTTTATATCTCCGGTCATATGCTTCGAACAACCACTATCAAGATACCATAGATTAGAAGTGGTCTTCAAGCAAACCTACAAAACAAATTAAGTTTTGTTAGGTACCCAAATAGCCTTGGGTCCTTCATAATTAGTACCTTTCTTTACCCACACATAATGCCCACTTGCTACACTAAAGTTTCTTACATAGCAAGCATTAGGTGTATGGCCAATAATACCACAATAAAAACAAGTAGGAACAAAATTGCTTTTATATCTAGGAACATATGATTTCTTTTTAAGAAATCTCTTCTTAATGGGAGTTCTTTTCTTTTTAGGATAAGGATGCACAATTTTAGGTTTGTTCACTTTCTCCTTAGAAGTTTGGTCACTAGCCTTAACAAAGATTGTTTTACTAGAACTTGGTTTAGAAAATTTAGAGTAACCAAGTCCACTTTTATCATTCGAATATCTTTGTTGACTAAGGACCGCTGCTAAACCAATTTGTCCTTTCTCATATCTTTCTAAGACTCTTTTTAATTGAACAATTTGGAATGAAAGTGACTCACAATTTTTACACACCAACTCTTGTTTTTCTTCACTTGCTCTCTTTTGTTTTTCATCTTTTGACTCTTTTTCCATAACATCGACTTTTTCTTCTAAAGATGTTATTTGTCTTTTTTGTGAAGAAATTGTTTTACATAAGACCTTACATTCATTTAAGAGTTCATTTATGGCTTCTTGTGCATCATTATCATAAAGAGAAAATTTAGTACTAACCTCGTCATTTTCATCTTCGGAGTTATGTGTAGCCATAAGTGCTAGTTTTGCGCTTTCATCGCTCTCCGAGTCGGATGATGAACTAATTTCGTTGTCTTCCCATGCAATGTATGTCGTCTTATTTTTTGATTCCTTCTTGCCTTTAAAACTTCCTTTCTTTGCAAGTTGACATTCGGGTTTTATATGACCTTGCTTCCCACATTCATAACAAGTAATGTCTTGAGAAGAAGTTGAAGTATCCTTTTTCTTAAAGTGTTTCTTCCTTTTAGCATAAAAGGGCTTATCTTTATTTCCAAAGAATTTTCCAAGTTTTTTTACTAGAAGCATGAAATTTTCGTCTTCCTCCGATGAGTCGTCATTTTGTTTTCTTTTTGTATCTACCTTCAAAGCAATACCTTTAGATTTCTTGTCTTGAAGTTCATGTTTTTCAAGTTGTCCAAGTTCTAACTCATGTTCTTGAAGTTTACCAAATAAAGATGCGGAAGTCATCGTAGAGAGGCTTTTCTTTTCCGATATTGCCGTTACTTTTGGTTGCCATTCTCTTGTCAAAGATCTTAGAATTTTGAGATTTAGTTCATCATTTGAGAATGTCTTACCAAGTGCTATTAAGTGGTTAGTCAAATGAACAAATCTTTTCTGTAATGCAACAATAGTTTCTCCGGGCTACATTCGGAACATTTCATATTCTTGACTTAGAGTATTTAGTCTAGATCTTTTAACTTCAGTCGTTCCTTCATGTGTTTCTACCAAAGTATCCCATATTTCTTTTGCAGATTTACACTGTGAAACTCGGAAAAATTCATCCATACTTAATGCACTTTGAAGAATATTAATAGCTTTCTTTTCATCGAGCACTTTCTTTCTATCATCTTCATTATAAGCAGTTTTAATCTTTGGAGTTTCAACATTGTTTACAACACTCATTGGTTGGTGTGGACCATTTTCAACAGTTTCCCATATACCTTCTCCTTGTGCTTCAAGATGTGCTCTCATACGAATCTTCTAAAAATCAAAATACTCTCCAGAAAAAAGTGGGGGCTTGTTACTACTTCCACCGTCTTTGAAAACCGGGTTCGTGCTTGCGGAAGGCATGCTGGATCTTGTCGGAAAAAGTTACCTAACCTGCTCTGATGCCAATTGTAACTTATATGTGAGCCTAAGAGGGGGGGTGAATTAGGTTCTTAGAGTATTATCCCGATTTTTGACGATTTTTGATCTTTACTTTCCTAAAGATTTCTAAGTGCTGAAATGATAAATGCAGAAAGTAAATGAACACCGAGACGTATAGTGGTTCCCCTCACACGTCGAGAGTACTCCACTCCCCTTTCAACATGAAAGAGAATTTACTATAGTTTTGGACAAGACAAGACTCTTCCTAGTCTTTCTATACAAGTCACTAACTATCAACCACCAAGAACACCCTCTTGGATTTTACAAATTTAAAGTCCAACCGAGAACTAATCTCTCACAATGGACCTCTTGTATCCACAATCCGGATAACAAGGATAACAATCAACTGAACTTAATTCCAACAATTCTGAAATTAAGATATCATACAAATATATAACTCTAAATTTTGTAAGAATTTTGATAGATGGAATCTTGATGCTTTAACAATCACAAGACTGATCTTCTCTTTCAACAACAATTATTCACAAACAATAAAGTTTTTAGATTGCTCAAGTACTTTCTGGTTAGATGATATGAAAGTGTGCAGAAAAGTTCTTGAGTGAAAGCTTAATAAACTTGAAGTGTGAATATGTGAGATTTTAAAAGTTTTGTTGAAAAAGGTGAAAAATATGATTTGAAATTTTCTGTATTTATATGCACATAACACCCTTATGAACCAAGGTAAAGACTATAAAAATTTCATGAACAAATGCCAATGCATAATGAAAAGGTTCCATGAAGAGAGGCATGAAGAGGTGTTATGAAAAATGATGATTTTTCAAATCTGTCCAGGTGCAAATCGATTGCACCTATGTGCAAATCGATTGCACTATGCTTAAAGTAACAAAAATTCAAAACACAACAACATGCAATCGATTGGACCCAAATGCAAATCGATTGCACTATGAAAAAGTTTGAAAAAATTCAGCAACCAACAGGTGCAAATCGATTGTACCACCATGCAAATCGATTTGCATTAGTTAAAAAGTGAAAAATGATTATTCTAAACAAGTCATGATCAAATAAAGAAGTATGCAGTGATGTTTGTTTAATTGAGCATCTAAGACTTTAGTATTTGATTAGAATTGTCATTATACCTTCATGAGATGTGAATTTCTTGAATACTAAGTCTTGAACATAAATCTTTTATCTTGAATATCATCTTGGCATTCTTTGTCACTTTTTGCTACTAAGAGATTTGTCTTCATCAAAACAATTTTTAACCATAGAGAAGCTTGACTTCACAACAACGACGAGCCTCGTGGCCCGTTGTCCCAGGAGATCCTGGCCACCCGTCTCCCAAAAGGCCTGGAGAAACCCCCTTCACTTGGCACTTACGATGGGACCACCGACCCCGACGAGCACATCGAGAACATCTATGCGCTGCTAGACTACCGCGGCGTACAGGGCGCCATCAAATGCAGACTGTTCCCGACCATGCTTCGGAAGGGGGCGATGACATGGTATAAACAACTGCCCGAGGAGTCCATCACCTCGTGGAAATAGCTGGGCAGGATGTTCTCGCGGCACTTCACAGCGTCTCGCTGCCACCCCAAAACCGAGGCCTCCCTCGGAGCCATAATCCAGGGGAAAGACGAACCACTCCGCGCATATATCGAGAGGTTCAACAAGGAAGCTGTGCAGGTCTCGACGACAAATAAGATGAAGAAGTTCCTGCTCGAACAAGGGGTCCGCCCGGACTCCGAGTTTGCCAAAGCCATTGGCCTTGCACTGCCGAGGAACTTAGACGCCCTCCTCCTCAAAGCCCAATCTCATATTTAGTACGAGGAGAAGATTGCGGCCAGCAACGTCCGAGCGTCTCGCCGCCAGGAGAATGCCCGGGCCTCCAAAGGAGAAGAAGCCTCGATGTCTCGTCGGGGTGAACGAAGGCATGAGGACCGTCCCCGCGACTCCCGTGACAGCAAGGGGCCCTCCGGGCATTTCCATGATTACACTCCCCTGACCGTTTCCAGGGAGAAGATTTTGACCAAATATGCCAATTCGGAGTTCAAATAAGTCGGGGTCCGCTTCCCCAAGCAGCTGCCGAACAGACCAAACGTGGACAAGTCAAAGTACTTCCGCTTCCACAAAAGTCACGGCCATACTACAGAGGACTGCATCCATCTAAAGGATGCCATTAAAATACTGATCAGGGACGGCCACCTGAAATAGTTCACGAAAAAGAAGGACACTCCCCGGCAGGATGCCCAGGAGTCCAAGAAGGTCGAGGAGGAGGTACCCTCCTCGAAAGACGCCAACATACAGGTCGCTATGTCCGTATCGTGACCCGAGGACTTCAACGTCCCTGACGGGCTCAGCGCCCCTATTTATTTTACGGCCCACAGCCCGTGGGAGACCTTCCCCTCCACCATGGTCATCTCTGGTGGGGGTTTCAACAAAGTTACTGTGGGATCCGTGAAACGGAAGTTCGAACACCTGATCAACACCAGCTCGAACAAAGTGACCACGCTTGATCAGGCCCTGAAGGGTTCCGTCCCCATCTCTTTCTACAGGGAGGAACTCCTCGGCGGCTCTCCGAACTCAAACATTCCGTTGCTCATCAGAGCCCAAATGGAAAACTTCGACGTTCGCCGAATCCTAGTCGACCAGGGCAGCTCGGTCGACATCATGTACTCCCAGCTGTTCTTAACACTGCAGCTGGACGAATCGCACCTTACCCCCTACGTAGGGTCCGATTTGCAGGGGTTCAACGGATCTGTGACCAAGCCGTAGGGTTACGTCGAGTTGATCATGACCTTCAGAGCAGCTGAAACGGCCAGGTCCATCAAGGTGCAATTTCTGGTAATCGACTTCCCGTCGCTTTACCAATGCATTTTCGGAAGGCCAACTCTAGCCGAGTTGGTAGCGGTGCCATCGACCGTCCACCTGAAGATGAAGTACTACACTTAGAAGGGAATGGTCACCACCCTCCACGGTGATATAGAAGCTGCCCGACGGTGTTTTGAAGCAGCTACAAAAGGGCTCAATGCCATTGCGCCCAAGCCTAAAGCGTCGAGCAAGCCAGCACTGCCAAGCAGCTCCGAGGAGGCCAAGCCTCTGCCCCAGGTCGACTTTATCGACCTCGACAGTCACTTTTCCAAGGACCAACAGGAAGAGCGAGCAGCCTCAGCCGGCCCATCCACGTCATCCTACAGCAGCTCCCATACGATGCGCCCAATCTCGGATGGCAACTTCGAGCTAGTCCTGTTCGGCGAAGACCCCCAACAGGGAGTAAAGATCGGAGCAGACCTACCTGACGTCGCGAGGAAGCAGCTCAAAGCGTGCCTCCGAGAGAACGCCGACCTCTTCGCGTGGAGCGCCGCGGAAATGCCCCGCTTGGATCCATCTGTCGCATGTCACCAGCTGACCATTGACCCGGCCGTCAAAGCCGTAGCACAACGTAGGAGAAAGCAGTCTCCGAAGAAAACGGAGGCTGCCGAAAAAGCTGTAAAGGACCTCCTCGAGGCCAAATTTATTTCGGAGGCCAAGTACACCACTTGGCTGTCCAACGTTGTATTGGTTAAAAAATCTAATGGAAAATGGCGCATGTGCATTGATTATACCGATCTCAATAAGGCATGCCCGAAGAATGCCTACCCCCTCCCCAATATTGATAAACTTGTTGATAATTCTGCTGGTTTTAAACTTTTATCATTCATGGACGCCTACTCGGGCTACAATCAAATCCCAATGGCAATGCCCGACAAAAAATATACGGCCTTCATGACCGAATCGGGGAACTATTACTACAACGTAATGCCCTTCGGCCTGAAGAACGCCGGAGCAACGTACCAATGAATGATGAACAAAGTATTTCGGGGAGAAATAGGCGACATGCTCGAAGTATACATGGACGACATGATCGTTAAGTCCCACGAGGAAACCGGTCATACTGCCCACTTACGAAAGGTCTTCGAATAGGCCAGGAAATACAAAATGCATTTTAACCCGGAAAAGTGCATGTTCGGCGTCCGGGCAGGCAAATTTCTCGGCTTCTACTTGACGGAACGAGGAATCGAAGCCAATCCGACAAATGTCGGGCATTCTCTGAGTTTTCTACGCCCAAATCCAAAAAATCCATCCAGTCCCTCAACGGGATGCTCACGGCACTATCTCGTTTCGTGGCCAAGTCCGCCCAGCACGCCCTACCATTCTTCAAGCTCCTCCGCAAAGAGGTTGCATTCGAATGGACCGAGGAGTGCGACAAGGCCCTTCTCCATCTGAAACGAGCACTCTCAGAGCCACCGGTCCTCTCTCGCCCGGACAATGGCGAAACATTGTACCTATACCTGGCCGTAGCTGCCGAAGCAGTGAGCGCCGCCCTCATCCGCGAGACACCTGACGGGCAGAAACCAATTTACTTTACAAACAAAGTGTTGCAAGGACCAGAGTTAAGATACGAGCAGATAGAGAAAGTGGCATTAGCCCTCGTCAACGCATCCAGGAGATTGAGACACTACTTCCTGGCTCACACGATCGTGGTTCGGACAGATCAGCCCATAAAGCAGCTACTCGGTCGTCCAGATATGGCCGACAGAATGCTCAACTGGTCGCTGGAACTATCCAAATTTAACATTCAATACAAAGGCAGAAAGGCCCTCAAGGCCCAAGCTCTGGCCGACTTCGCCGCGGAAATGACATTCGCGGACTTCCCCGCGAGCGAAGCACGCAAATGGACCATCTTCGTCGACGGTGCTTCGAGTTCGGCAGGAAGCGGCGCGGGCATCATACTGGAAAGCGGCGAAGGGACTATTGTCGAGGTATCACTCACACTGTCTTTCCCAACCTCCAATAACCAGGCTGAATACGAAGCCTTCCTCGCTGGGCTACTCCTTGCCAAGGATCTGGGAGCGGAGGAAGCCGTCATTTGCACGGATTCATAACTCGTGGCCCTCCAGGTCCGAGGTGAATACCAAGCCAAAAATGACAACCTGACCGAATACTTGGCCCTGGTAAAGAAGGAAATGGCAAAGTTCACAACAGTAGAAGTGAAACACGTTCCTCGCGAACATAACGTACGAGCAGACGTGCTATCTAAACTGGCCAGCACGGAGAAGAAAGGCGGAAAAAAATCCGTCATACAAGAAGTACTTCCTCGACCCAGCATCGAGAAGGCCTCCCCGACACTCAACGTGCAGGTGATCGGCGACAATAACTGTTGGATGACCCCAGTCTACAACTACCTCACCAAGGACGAACTCCCGTCCGACCCAAAGGAGGCCAGCATAGTCAGGCGAAGGGCCTGCTCTTATGTCCTGGTCGAAGACAAACTATACAGACGGGGATTCTCCATTCCGCTGCTCAAATGTGTCGAGGAAGAAATGATCACACACATCCTGCGCGAAATCCACGAAGGAATCAACGCCCAACATCTCGGCGGTAGGCCCCTTGCTCGAAAGGCCCTCCGAGCAGGATACTACTGGCCAACTATGCAAAACGACGCAAAAGAGCACGTAAAGAAGTGCGATAAATGCCAACGGCACGGGGACATGCACCTAGCTCCACCCAACGAGCTCAAGGCTATGTCCTCCCGATGGCCATTCGCCTGGTGGGGCCTAGACATCCTAGGACCCTTCGTGGTAGGATCAAGTCAGAACAAGTACCTCATAGTGGGCGTAGATTATTTCACAAAATGGATAGAAGCAGAAGCTCTAGCCAAAATAACTGCCCTCAACATCCTGCGTTTCTACAAACGAAACATCCTTGCGCACTTCGGTATCCCCCAAGCGATAGTAACGGACAACAGGACACAGTTCACGGACAGGAATTTTCAGGATTTCATCGCCCAACTGGGCACGAAGCAACACTTTGCATCTGTCGAACACCCTCAAACAAACGGGCAAGCTGAGGCAGCTAACCGAGTCATACTTCGAGGCCTCAAGCAAAGGCTGGACGAAACAAAGAAGGCATGGGTCGAGGAGTTACACAGCGTGCTCTGGGCATACCGTACAACTCCTCATTCAACGACCAGGGAAACTCCTTTCCGTTTAGCATACGGAACCGAGGCTGTAATTCCCGTCGAAGTTCACGTGCCCTCTAGGCGGACAGAGTCGCCACTAGACGAGGAGATAAACGACGAATCTTTAAGGGAAGAGGTCGACCTCGTCGAGGAAATCAGAACCGGGGCAGCTCTCTGCGAGGCCTCACTGAAACAAAAGATCACCATCAGACACAACGCCAAAGTGATACGACGAGAGTTCGACGTGGGAAGCCTTGTCCTAAGAAGAAACCACAAAGACTCTCGCGAAGGCAAACTAGCAGCCAATTGGGAGGGACCCTATCGCGTCCGGGCAAAAACGGAAAATGGGGCCTACTACCTAAAACATCTCACTGGGGAAGAACTCGCTCGACCATGGAACGCCGAGAAACTAAAACAATACTACAGCTAAATCCTCGGTTCGACTCGTCGCAACGATGAACGTAAGCTACCGACCACTATGCGCATCTAGGTACAAGCGTCGAATACGACTAAAGCATAACCCTGCTCAGTAACGAGCCTGGTAAGTGCTCGACAGCAATCCTCGATCGAGCATCGTCGTCGTCAGAGTACCACGATTGGCAGAACCCCAGCTTGCGATGGGACGTTCGCGCCGCGAACTCAGGCCTCAAACGCGACCTGAGCTCCGCTCCCCGCCAGGATATTCCCCGGCAGTTCGACCAGTTCCCCACACTGCCGAACACATCTACTACGAGCAACCCCCCAGAAATAGTCACACAAGTCAGGCACCCCTTATTACGGGAGGACATACATTCACAGCATGCATACAACACTTAGCAAAAATAAACGCAAGTAAAATCATGCAAAGCCAGGAATAAAATAACTTAACATAGTGGGTGGCCACGAGGACCACCATTGTGCGTCGTTACATAAAACGGGGGCCACGCCCCCTAAAAATAAATTACAATAATACGGCACACAGGTCAGGCATATTACAATAACATCCAAAATAATAACAAACTCCTCATTCATTGGCGTGCTCGGTCGACTCTGGCTCGGGTCCCTGCTCCTCTGCGGGCTGATCCTCAGGGGTAACAACGAGGAGACCTTCGGGAAAGACAATGCGACCATCCTCAACACGCGCAAGATAGTGAATACCCTCGGTAGAGATCTCAAGCCCAGGGTTCGCCACCCGCAATTGAGCCACGGCGCTTTGAAAAGACTCTTCTGCCACGGCGATGCCGTCATCTTCGGCCAGTAGGATGCAGGCAACCAGCTCAGACCTAGTCTTCAATATGAGTTTTATTGGAATATGATGTTAGATGAGTTGGTAGATATGGACGAAGAAAGACTTAAAGCTTTATAACTTTTGAAGAGACAAAAGAAAAGAGTAGATAAGTCTTACAATAAAAAGGTTAAGATTAAGACCTTTTCGCCTGGAGATTTAGTTTGGAAGGTAATCCTGCCTATGGATCGAAAGGTTAGAGCCTTGGGTAAATGGTTCCCAAAATGGGAAGGCCCGTTTCAAATTACGCAAGTATTTTATAATGGAGCCTATAAAGTTGAAGAATTAAATGAGGATAAAAGAATCTTGAAAGTAAATGGCAAGTATTTGAAAAAATATAAACCAGCACTTCAAGAAATTAAAATTGCTAAAGAGTAATTCGACGTAAAAAAGGCAAAGCCAACAATGGTATTTATGAATGCCAAAATGGCTTAAAAGTCATTACATATAAAAGCCTCAAATGGCTATGGAGCATTATACTAAAAAGGAAAATTACAAAGAAATTAACAAAGCTAAAAAGGGAGATTCTCTTTCATCTTTAAGTACTTCGACTTCTGGAGTTCAAGATGCCTTTCACACAAGGCCTTGTCAGATTTTAATCGGGCAACCTCTTTCTCCAATTGTTGAGCTTCCTCAACAAAAGTTATAGCATTTTCAAGCTCTTTCGACAAGCCGGAGTCATCAAAGGCAGACAACTCAGCGTTGTACTTTTTGGCCTTTGAGATATTGGCTCGAAACTTCTTGATCTTGCGCTCCCAGGAAGCAATATTTTGTTCATTGGAGGTGATTTCCTGCTTGTTCTTTTCTTTGGTTTCCTCCAATTCTGCTACCTTATTCTTAGAGTCGGTGGCAGAACCCCAAGCGGCGGCCTCACTTCCAGCTTTGGTTGAGATTGCCTTTTTTATTTGAGGCATGCACTTGAGGTCACCATAGACTTGGTCAATCATAGTGCCAGGCTCTAAAATGATGTTGGAAGATTCTGGAGAAATAACATGGATGTCAACTTGTTGGAGAAGATTTTTCAGAGAGATGTGAGTGACATGATCCATCTGTAAGATTGTGAAAAGGTCACCCTTAAAGATCTTATCTTTGATCTTCAGAAGGATATTGTCCTCAGGTTTGCTTGAAGGCTGATCCCCAGAGGCAGTCGAAGCACTAGGAGTTTTGTCAGATGAACTTCCTCGACGGCCAAGAAGGATTTTTATGTATTTTTGAGGGTTGCTGGCCTTCAAGGCATCAAATTCCTTTTCAGAAAGGCCTTCTCCATACACAGTTGAGGTTTCCTTGCCTTCAGTAGTAGCAACATCGTTGGGGTAGTAGTGACTTCGACAGGGGTCGGCTCATTGGTGGGTCCTTTGTCAGCCTTCTTCTCCTCACTTTTGTCCTCCTCTTCTTCATCTTCATCCATTTTGTCATCGGCATTTTCATCACTATGGCCATCAAGTTCAGATTGGTGCATTGTCTCATTATCATCTTCTTCCATCTCCTCCTCCCCTTCTAGGTCAACATTGTTAGCCCCAACGATTTCGTCCACTGGGGATCCATCCTCATCGACCAAGGTTGTATCTTTATCCATGGTAGCGGCTCTTGGATTTTCTGTTTCAGGATTCTGATGGCCATCATCTTCCTCATGGTCGGAGCCATCTGTTTGAGACTGCTGGGTAGTAGTCTTTGTTGGCGAAGGGGGGCTGTTTTAAAGCCAGGTTTGTTAATTTCACCTAGTGAACTCATTCCAGAGCCCAAGTTAGAAGTGGAATGGTATGTAGGCTCACCTTGGCTATTCAGAAGAGTAGCTGGAGAAGGAGGATTATCCACCGGTGGCTTTAAACCACTTGCATCAACCTGAATCAAATCGAAGCAAATCAGAACGAAAGGAAACAAGGTAAATAAATTAGCTCTTTAAAAAGTGATATGATAAGTTACCTTGACACCTTCAGCATCAGGGCTAGAGTTATTGCTTTCAGCATTATCCACGGCTGGTTTAAAGGCAACTCCAGAAGAGGCTTCTGCAACTCTACTAGTAGTGGTTGTCTTTTTGGAGACTTTAGCCGTTTTAGGCTCAGATTGGCTACCAGCAGCATCTGTCGCTTGGCTTGGTTTTTTCCTCTTCTTGATCTTTAAGTCTTCAGGAGGAGATTGGTCATCATCCTCTGAATCAATGATAATTTGGGCAGTACCCCTCTTTGACTTCCTTTGAGGTGTCAGACGTGGTTTGCGGGAAGCCTGAAATAATGAGAAGTATTAGAGGAGGAAAGACTAATCAACGAAAGGAAAAGGTGTGTGGCGTACCTTGATGCCTTCACCTTTTGCTTCGACCAGCTGCTGAGGTATGTTCTTTTTGGGTACAGCTGCAAAACAAACCAAGTTACCACAAGTCAGTAATGATAAAGTTCGAATAAAAAAACATAAAATCGAAGAATCTAAACCTTCATGTATTTCGGATTCCATGCGAACATCTTCGATACCGACATGAAGGTGCCCTTTGAAACTGTCTAGCATATGCTTAGTCGGAACCACCCGCTGAGCCATGGGTTTCGACTGCTAGCGAAGGATCTTTATAGAATCCCCACAGATGAACCAATCTGGAAATAGAGGGGCAAGAGCCACTCCAAAATCAGCAGATGGCAGTCGAGGAGTCTTTGAAGGAAATAGTGCGAAAGCCACTTCATAGTGTTTCTCACGAGGAACGTATGAAGGGAGTTTCAAACTCTCCATTTTCTTTAAAAATTTCTCCTTCAGCATAACAACGGCTTCACGGATGGTTCGACTAATATCATCTGGTCGATAAACAGTTTCAAAGTACTTCTAGAAGGCTTGAATCTCTTTAATGTGAGTGGATGTACCTTTCTTGATATTCTCCTGCACATCAACAAAAGCTTGGTCAATCAACTGAGCGAAGCTAGAGACATCAAGGAACTCCACAACATAATGCTTCGACCACCAGTCGTGGAACTCTTGGGTGCAGAGATGAGAGGGTTCAAAGTAGACAGGAGTTAGGAGTGATCGGTGAGCATGTCGAGCGAGGTGTGTTGAACTCTCTATGGCATCATAGATAGTGTTGGGAAGGATGACATGGACCTTCTTCTCATACAGGCACTTGGGTAGAGTCTGGACCAAACCAAATTATCGAGAGACAAGATTTGGTTGGTAGGACATCAGAGATGTTTGGCCCCTTAACAGGTTGAGTCGATGAACGATGAGTCGAGGGATCAGGAATGCCTCCCAGACACGCTTTGATTCTTCTTCATGTTTCTTGAACAAAGGGGGAAAGACCCTGGTAAACCATTCAGGAACATATTTTCTTTCAGAAAAGGGTGTCATCCTTGGTGTGAATTCATAGTGCTTGGCAAACATCTTGACGAAGCCATAGAAGGATGCCCTAAGTGTCTGCCCTTCTTCGTTTGGGGTTAGCTGAACCAGTCGAGTCCATTCGACTCATCTTTCCTTGATCTCTGCAGCCTCCTCATCCACGGTCCCTTTGTTAGGTAGGTTGGCTTCAAAAGTGGCATTAAGCCAAAGCTAGAGTAGCCAAAAGGGTCCTGATAGCAGGAGGTTCCCGTTGCTTTCCTGATCTTTCAGATCACTAGCACCTTCACTTAAAGATTCATACAGACTGGCCAATATTATTTCACTTAGGCAAATACCTCGATTGAGGTGTAATTGATTGGCCAGAGTTAGGTTTTTCCTAGCCACCTGCAAAGATTTAGTGCAAAATACGCAGCGAGAAATCCACATAGCCAGAAATGCTATGTGCTCTTGATCTTCGACTGTGTCAGTTTGTTTGTTATGGTGATGGTTCATAAAATAGGTGTAAGTGTGCTTGGTGATGGAAAAACCTATGGTGTCTTGAGCATCTACCTCAGGGTCATAGACTAGTCCGTGTGGTTTTAGACCCGTGATAGCAGCGATGTCGAAGAGGGTGGGTGTCATCATCCTACAAGGGAGATGGAATGTATAATGGGTATTATCCCAAAAATACAAAGAGAAATCTAACAGAGTCGGACCGTAGGCAGGACCTGTCTTCGACATCATAATCAGGTCGTATATTCCTAAATCCTTCCAAGTTTCTGCTTTGACTTTCTCTAATTTGGTCAACCAGCTTAAATAGAGGTCAGAATCCTAGAAATATGGGGTTGCTCTAAATAACCTAGACCCATCATTCAAGTACTTCAAATCTATGTTTTTTAGGGCTACATTATCATGAGGCTCAGCTGTTATCTTAGCCTTATATTTTTGCCCTAAGGGTTTAGTTTTACGGTATGAAGGAAAGAAATCACTAATGGCTGCATAATCTGTATCTAAAGAAGACAAAAGACCAGATAAAGCTAATGGTTTCCCAAAAACGGTAACAGGAATCAATACCTGGGTTTCGTAGATATGTCTTTTTTCTTCCTTAAAAGGTTCCGGGATGAATTGCTGGTTCTTCACCACTTTGGGTCCATTCAATGTAGCGAATGGAGGAAGTAGAGGCACGCTCTTTGGCCCTCTGAACTTATGGTTTTTCTTTGAGTCTTGAGTGGTAGTGTTTGAGGATGCCATTGTTGAGAACTTGAAGAGAATGGGTTTACTGAAGGTGAAGGGTTGAAAATTTTGAAAAAGAAGAGAGTGCGTAGTGAATACTTTGAAGTTGGACAAATAAAAAAAATAGTTTCTAAAGAAACTATTTATAAAGTGTTTGGAAACACTAAAAGGTCACTAATCATCATTAAGGAGCTAAAAGCTAGTGGGATACGTGTCCTCCCAGGAGCAAAAGTAGGGGCGGTGGCAGTTACTACCCATGCCCATGATCTCCTAGACTCTAGGAGAGGTTATGATGGTTTGGGATTTGATGTGATTCCCGAGGAGACATTTTAGATATAATCATAATTGGTTGTGACGTCATAAAATTGATTGAAAAGAAACTGAATAGTTTCTTGAGACGTGGGTTAGTCAGTTTTGATGGACACCTATGCATGGTCGAAAGATAGCGTCGAATGGACACTATCAAAAAAATGGGCTTTCCTTCATTAATGTCGAAAATGACATTTTTGGGGGGGCAATTTGTTAGCTCATAAATTTGACGCCTGTATTAAGTTAGAGGAATTAGCTGATGTTAAAATTCTTTGAAGAGGTCCAAAGGAGTGTTCGACTGGATCTTCATGTGGAATTTAAATCGAAGATGCTTGTGTAAAGGATGTCCTTGGGACTTAGAAATATTTCCAAGAATTTGGAAATGACCTTCGACCGAGGTTCTTGATGATGTCCGATGCTAAGGAATTCAAATTCAAATAAAGGAAGGAGTAGTTATTCTTGTCCGCTCCTGGAAAAAGACACGTGGTGCACATCCAAGGGACAGAAGCATGCAGCGCGACACTTTTCATATGTTGATTGTTTTAGGAAGTTAACAGCAATTAGTTTTACTATTATAAATAGGAGTTCTAGCAATAGAATTCGGGGTGTTGTGTTCACTTTGTACAAGTTACTCCAAATTTACTCAAAGTATCCGTGTGTAGAGAAAAGAGTCTTGTGAGAATGTACGTGATGTAAACACCGTTTATCTTTTTAATGCAATTTACTTCAATCTTTCATTAAGAACTTGTCCTTTATTTTTAATGCAAGTTATGTTTCTGTACTTTGTCTTATTTTCATACTTTCGACCTTTACTATACACCTTCGACCCTTTCCTTTAAATTTTTAGCCTTTTAACTTAACATTTTTAAAACGTTGTTTAGATTATATTTCCAACAAACCTTTCTTCATGATCACTGTCAAAGTGTTTAGTTCTTTAGAATTTACTTTAGATCAATGGTTAGCACATGTCCTAGGATCAATCTGATCGATCCTGTGAGTCACCAAAGTTATATTTGAAAGATCAGCAGTTGTTTACCAATTTTCACGGTAAACACCTCGGTGGCCCTAAATTAAAGTGGTGGTTTCGCACCATTGAAACACACAAATGCAAGGTAAAGTTATGCATTCATTCTCTGATTGTGGTGTGTCTTGTAGAAAATATGGGATGAGAAACATCCTATTTATACAAATTTTGGATCACTTTGGACCTTAGAAACCTTATCTTGCCACCAGGGCACTTTTTGGATGTCCAGATACACCATATTTTTTTGTAAGAAAAAATGGTGTTTACGCATATGCACATCTGTAAAGTGTCATGTTGTGTTTTTTATTTATTTAATATAGGGTGTATCTGGATAGGCATATCCGGAATCACCCATGAACTAGAAACTATGTAAGCATAAACAGAAGATGTAAACCATAAAACTTGTAAATAGAAATAGTCGAAGTTTACACCATTATTGCTGAATATATATTACTTATGAATTAAGTCGTATTGAGATTACATCATTGACGACAATACATTAAAAAAAGTGTATCGATTACAATTTAAAATGCATCAAAAGATGCATCACTGCCTGAATCTACTACTAGTTCCTCCTTCAACTTTTCCTTATTTGATTATCTTTCAAGCTTGCTCAATCTGGTGAACTCTTCCATCCTCAATCAGATGGTCGGACGAAAATAACCATCTAAACTTTCGATGACATGTTAAGGGCATGTATCATGGAAAATGGGGGAAATTGGAAGGACCATTTACCATTGATAGAATTCGCCTACGACAATAGTTACCATGCTAGTATCGATGGCTCCGTATGAAGCTTTGTATGGTAGGAAATGCAAAACAACTTTGTGTTGGGCAGAAGTTTGTGACAAGGAGATTCTTGGACCAAAAATAATCCAAGAAACTATCAATAAGATAAAAATGATACAAGAGAAAATGAAAAAAGCACAATATCGCCAGAAAAATTACGTGGATCGACGAAGAAGACTGTTGGAGTTTGATGAGGAAGATCATGTATTCTTGAAGTCACTTCAAGGTTAAGGCTAAAGAGACCATTCGAGACATAGAAGTTGAGGCGAGGTACATTAGACCATATCAAATTATTAGACAGAAGTGGCATACTAGTTAGCGTCGTCGCCTTCACTATCTGGGCTTCATAATGTATTCCATGTGTCCCAACTTTAGAAATTTGTTCCCTATCCTTCTGGATACAGTTAAAGTATAAGGCGACCACTATTTTCATCCCGACCAAGTGTAGCACAATTTTTGTGGTCTTGAATCACGATCGCTTGGGTACTACAGTTCGATTCATTTTTTATCCTATTGAGCTGATTAAGGAAGGGAAATAGATGTCTCCAATTAACCCCGCTTGCATACTGAGTTTAAACAGCTGACTGTTAGTTTACAAATGCTATTAAGATGTGGGCCCTTCTTCGATTTATTTTGTTAAGATCAGAATGTCTGGATTATTTGCAAGGTTTTTGGTAAGATGTTAGGATTCAGTGCTTTTGGGTTGATACATGGGGGTACTGGATTTTGGGTTGTTGATTAGTATGCTCGCTAAGATTTTTGTAACCTTATGCCTATGTATTCCCGTTTAACGAAACAGGGAAATCAGAGCGATCGTAGTTCCTCCTATTCTATGGGAGGAAAAAAAAGTTGTTTTGGTGTCTTTTTCAAAGCCCAAGACGTGAAGCGAAAGGTGATTTGTATCTTGTTCAAAGCCCAAGATGTGAAGCTAAAAGGTTTTGGCTGAGAGAGAATTTGTCATCTCTAAAGGGGAGTTGTCGATGTTTGTATGCTATGACCAAGGCACAACTTTGATGCTAAAAGGTTAATTGACTCAATCGGGGTTTCCTTTATACAAAGCCTAAGAGAAGGCGGGAAGTTTTGATTTTTTCGGGGAAAATGTTCTTTATGTCCTGTACAAAGCCCAAGATTGAGGCTAAAAGGGATTTTGACTCCGCTGGGGAGAATGTATCTTGTATAAAGCCCAAGATGGAGGCTGAAGTGGTTTGACTCAACAAGAGAGTACTTTTATCTGTCCTGTATAAAGCCCAAGACGGAGGCTAAAAAGGTTGACTCAACAAGAGAGTCTGAAGGTGATTGACTCAACAAGAGAGTCTGGAGGTTGATTGAGTCAACACGAGAGTCTTTTTAACAAGAGAGTGATTTGATGTCTCGTATGAAGCCCGAGATTGAGGCTAAAAGGAGATTGACTCAACAAGAGAGTCTTTTATACTAAACAAGAGAGTGTTTTTATATGTCATATACAAAGCCCAAGACGGGGGCTAAAGGGAGATTGACTCAATAAGAGAGTCTATTATACTCAACAAGAGAGTGTTTTTCTATCTCGTACAAAGCCCGAGATGCAGGCTAAAAGTGGGTAACTCAACAAGAGAGTCTGAAAAGGTTAGCTCTGCTGAGGAGAATCATTTGTACAAAGCCCAAGAGGAGGCTAACTTACCACTGTGGATTCTGGAGATCCTGAAGCGGGTCCAAGTGTGGGGAACTCTCATGAGAGAGACCGGGTTTCTACTGGAGATTGATCCAGAGTGATCGGTGTTTCTTCCTGTGTTTGAAAGGAACTTAAGAACATCTTTGAGACTCAAGGGTCTTAGACTGTCCAAGTCTAGAGTTTTTATCTTTTGTACAATGCCCAAGAGGAGGCACGGGTATTAAGGGATGAGTATCAACCCTACAACGGCCAGAGTTTTGAAGCTGGAAAGACTGCTCTAGTAAAGGATGACTAAGTTCCGTCTTATACCTTTAAGAGGTCGTCAGGGTCTTTGTATTAAGCCCAAGAGAAGGCACGAGAACTTATAAGAAGCCGAAGGGTCCTTGTACTACGCCCAAGAGGAGGCGGGGATGCTTTTAGGAAGCCTGTGGGTCCCCGAACCAAGAGAAGTTCAAGACATGCTATTCACAGAGAATAGATCAAGCCAGGAAAGTTCGAGAATTTGGGAGAAACTCAAGAGATGTCATTCACGGAGAAAAGATCATCTCTGGGGAGTTAGAGTTTCTTTGACAATTTCTAAGAGTGACAGTCTGAGAAAGGGTTCACCAAGAATGATGCCTTTCACGTTGCCATATTATTTAACCCCAAAAGGAGGGAAGAATGTATCTGGAATCCTACGGGGGATCTAGTTTTGTTTGTATTTAAGAGGGACCAACAGGGCTTTACCTAGTTCTAGACGTAGTTGCCGGGGAAAACTCTAAATAACTATACTAGTATTACACAGTTGATATGTGACAAGTATATAAAAGGATGTGAAAGAAGACTTACAGTGAAGTAGCCCCACAATACAGTTATATACATATGAAAGCGGTAAATGAAAGCGGATAAACACTTACCCGTTGTAGAGCTTCCATGTTGTTTTGTTAGTTGTTCAACAAAGAAATTTTTTATAACAACATATATTTGAATTCAAAATCAAAGGAGAAAGTGCTTTGAAAAGATGGTTGGGGCTTACAGCTCGAGGAGAGGCCCAAGTTTTAACGATGATCGCACCGTTGTTTTGAAAACTATACAGAGGGACTTATACAATATGCGAGGCCCAAAAAGTTTTTATGTACAAGGGGATGGGTCTTACACTCTATTAGAGGCCCAATAAGTTATTTTTGTACAAGTGGTGGGGCTTACAACTCAAGGAGAGGCCCAATGTTATTTTTGTTAAAAAGGCGACGATCGTGTCGAGCTTTTTGACGATATCAGGACTTATACAATACACTGAGGCCCAAATTATTTTGGTTTAAAAAAGGGTTGGGTCTTACACTCTATTAGAGGCCCACAAGTGTTTGAGAAAAAGAATTGGGACTTATAGCTCGAAGAGAGGCCCAGTTGATTTTGTTCAAAAGGCGACGATCGCGTCGTTGTTTTCGAAAATACACTGGGACTTATACAATGACTGGGGCCCAAAAGGTGGTGTATTTATAAAGGGGTTGGGTCTTACACTCTATTAGAGGCCCAAAGTGTTTTAAAAAGATTTGTGAGGGTGAAAATCAAAGAAACCCTAATTTTGTTTTCCTTTAAAAGTGAATATTTAAAGAAAATCAATTAAAATGATAAAAATATCAAATAGATTTGAATAAACCACTTGTGATTTTTGTTTAAGGTTTTAAAAATGAGGTTTTAATCACAAGATCATTTAGAACTCATTTGGTTTTGATTTTCAAAATAAACATTCACTTTTAAATGTTTAAAAACAATTAAAAATGAATTTATTCACAAAAATACTAATTATATTAAATAAATAATATAAATTTGATTTTTTTGTGGAATAAACTATTTCAACATTTTTGTGATTTTTTACAAAAGGAACCAATACAAAATAATTAAAATTGAGGAAGTTATTAATTTTTCAAATCATTTAAAATAATATGAAAAATAATAAAAAAGTGAAAAAACCATTAAAAAGGGGTCTGGGGCGAGGGGGATTCGAACCCCAGATCTCTTGTGTGCAGTGTGCGCGCCTTACCACTGGGGTGGTGATACATCTGTGTATCAAACCCCAACCACAAATATACAAGGCTTGCCATGTTCTTGGCCTGACCAAGGCAAGGCAAGGCATGGTTTTTGGTCAGAAACGTGAAGGCCATAACTTCCTCATTTCTCCATGGATGGAGACAAAATTTAAGTACACAACACATATAACATGTATAAGAGATATATGATCAGTGGACCTTAAAGCAATGCATATTTTAAAGAGTTCAAGTTGAGATGCTTGCCTCTTTAGGAGCTTTTTGGGCAATCTGTCAAGTTCTTTGTTCCAGAAATGTTTTGATGCTTTGAACACTTTCAAATGATCCCTTAGAAGCTTTTAGGATGATTGGAATCAGCTGGAAACCTCAGGAATGGAAATTGGCCCTTTCTTGCAAAAGGGGCAAAAATGGCCAAAATAGCAACTCTCTCAAATGATGTTCCAGATGTGTGGAACCATTTGTGACAGTTCAAGGATGATATTTGGAGTGTGTTTGAGGTTTTATTTGGTTTTAAAAGTGACTGAATCAAGACATGGCTTGAAAAATGCAAAAAGACCTATTTTGAGGTTTTGAGAGGGGACTTTGTGATTTTGGTGTTACAGGTCACTTGTGAGAGTTTGGATAGCTTAGATATGACATATTGGATGTGTTTGGATCATAGGTTATGATGAAATTTCTCTCTAACTCAAAAACTCAGAGTTACCTTGCTAAAGAAGGCATTTTTGCCTAGAGAAAGAGATTTTGAGGAAATCAAGTGTTGTAGTGTTTTGGTGTACTCAAACTGAGCACAAATGAGCTATATTTATAGTATAGCAAGTTTGTTTTGCAAGCAATACTGAATGGCAACTGCTGCAGAAGTTTGGCAAATGTTGATCAATAGGAATCCAAGTCTCCTCTAGCCATTGACTAGAGGTTAGAGCACAGGCTACTGGTTCCCTAGTTCTTGGATAAGTCTTGACTGAATTCAGTTGGAAAGGGCTCAGTCCATGCCACCTTGGTGCATCCATTGAATGCTCCAAAACAAAATTGGAGTCTTGTCCTCTCTTTAGGGTTTTTTAGGTTTGGCATGCTATTTTTAGTTCCAAAGACTTGGGAGGCTGATGGATCAGTGTTTGTCCCTCCTTGGTCTCCCCCTGAGGTGTTCAGATGGATAAACTTGTTTGTCATTTGCAAAATTTACTCAAATCGAGCAAAATGCACAAATCTGCCTTGCCATGACCGTTTGCAGCAAGGCACATTGTCATTGTCATATCTCATGGCTTAAGTGGAGTTTCATGGAGTTCTTAGCCATTTTGGAAAGCTCTTATATGATACAACACATGTGTGATCATAGTTTGTCTTGATACCTTTTGGATCCAAGTGAAAAATCCCCCTACTTTTGGAAAAAAAGCAAGACAGATTCTGACTTAGTGAAAATTTCTCTAAGTGTTGGAAAAAGTGACATTTCATGTTTTCAGCCATTTTGATCCAACCATAACTCAAAATCCATGATGAATTTGAATGAGGTGTAGTTGACACTTTTAAAGTATTCCATGAGAGATACAAATCCATCTTTGGATCAGCCAAAATGGTTACTTGGATCACAAGTTATGATCCTTGGAAGTTGGTACCCTAGCCACTTTGTTCCATAACTTAGAAAATTTCTAAGTTTTTTATGGTTACCCCTTTTACAAGTTATCCCACTTTTCTTGATTTTTCTTGATGAATGATGATCCTAATCACACATTAACATCATTTTAGGGTCAAAGAACCATAATTGTGAAAAATCTCAAAAAGTCAAAGTTGACTTTTGTGCACAGTTGACTTTTTGTCAGATGAACTCCAAACTGTGCGATCCTCTATGAAATCAAGTCCTTGACCTAAATAAAACTTGATGGACATGTTCTATGAGTGTTATAGGGTGTATTGAATCATGTCCCAAGGTTTGGGAGCATGCCTGGGTCAAAAGTCAAAGGCACAATTGACTTTTTCTACGAAACCCTAACTGTGGTTCTGATGAATTTGAAACTTGTTGATCAAGCTTCTTGGATCAATCCATTGTTGCAAATGGATCAATGTAGTGTGTTAGAGACCCTCAAATCATGTCTTGAGGTATTGGCTCATGTTTTGCCCCAAAAGTCAACTTAGAGGTGAATTAGGTCAAGAAACCCTAATCCCTGATTTTTTTATGAATGCATCCCCTGAGATTAACTTGACTTGATGATTAGGTTCATAATGTCCCTTGGAGCATCTTAAGTTATGCTTTGAATCATTGGCTCATGCCCAGAGGAAAAATTCCATCTGGAGGCCTTGGTCGACCAAAACCCTAATTTGGTGACACTGGCGATCTTAAGGCTTAATCCACTTGGACTGTTGCAGCCTTGTGCTTAATCCTTGATGCGGGGAGTCCTCTTGATCCATTGTGGATGTTTGAGAGGTTTAGACAAGTTGAAGATCATGTCATTCCTTGATTGATCCTTTGTCTAAGGCTCTTAGAGGGCTTGAAACCCTAAATTTGATTGTAGTGAATGCTCAAACATCTCTGAGGAGATTGATGAGGTACGATGGTCCATCCATATTATGATGATGATTTACACAATGATGGAGAATCTTAGTAGTCAAAATTTAGGGTATGACACCAAGCCGTATTGTGGATTACGCGGTTAAAGCATTAAGGACAAAGGAATTTCCCTTCGTGAAGGTCATTTGGGAAGAAACACATCCAAATAAAGTTACGTGGTAGTTGGAGTCAGAGATGTGAGATTCGTACCCTCATTTATTCAATTAAATTCCTAATTCGATGACAAATTTAAATTAAGAGGGAGTATGTAATGCCCTAATTTCTAATGTCATTAATCATTCTCTTAATGATGGATTAATATCTTTATGAGGAAATTTTCAAAACTCTAATCAAGTTTCTATATCCAAATTAAGAAGCAATGTCATAATTAGAGAATTCATTCTAATGAAAAAGACGGCTTGGGAATTGCATAGCCATCCTTTATAATGCCCAAATGTGAGAAAACCCTTATTTTCTCATCTTCATTCTCTCACTTCAAAAATGAAAAGCATAGAAGTAGAAAGAGCTAAGAGAGGGGATGGGCCAAAAATTCCAAGAAAAAGATGGAAGGAGCTTTAGTTCATCATCAATCTTTCAATGCATGTGTGATGTGTTAATCATTTCTTGAGGATAAAGCTTCAAGAGCAAGCTAATCATCACCATCTTCATCTTAATCCTCTCTAAATCAGGTTTTAATCCTAAGGTGGATTCTAGTAGCCTTCAATTCGGAAATATCACATTCTAGGCCAGTACATATTCTTGTATGTTTGTGTAATACCTTTTTGGTAGATGTTATTCGCATTAGAACTTGTTAAACATTTGTTTGTGTTCATTGATCATTATGTTTTCATATGTGCTAGTATGACATTCATGATCTTCATAAGAAAATTTGAAGGAACATTTGATTCGTGTGATTATGGCTAGTAAGCAAGCATTATTGATTTGTGAGTTATTAATGAAATTTCCCTATTCATGTTGCCAATGCATCTATGTTCTATTGGCTGCATGGTATTAAGTTTTAATGTAGGATCAATGACACAAAAGTGTGAAAATCACACAAGGAGAGAGTGCCCAAAAGTTTTGGGCCAGACACGGGTTGTGATCCCTTGCATTGGCTAACCGTGTCTCTCTCTGGTTTTATATGGAAGTTGTGTTGGAGCTAGCATGGTTCGTGCTGGTCAACACGATCTAGTCGTGTTCCCTATGTTTTCCCTTTTTTGTGATTCCAAAACCCTAATTATGAGCATGAGTCGAGTGGTATACATTAGGTGTAGAGGTGTGTGAATGACATTGAAGGAATTGATAAAGAACATCCAGGAATTCACATAACTTATGTATAATAGCATAGAAACCCTAGAAGGTTTAAAGTAACGTGTAACCTCATGGTTGTATATGAGTGATCAAGGATGGCCCCATAACCGAAAATTCTTGATACTCGTATGCATGCTATTTGCCTAAAGGAAATTAACTGGTAAGTGAGGAACCCTAGGAGTCGAGTTATAACTCCGTAGGAGAAATAGACGTATAGAAGTGTAAAGAGACTTCATTTTTTGACTAGTATCGATAATAGGATTTCGAAAGGGGAATTCGTTAAGTAAGTTATCCTCGACTTATTCCGATAATGAGATTTCGAAAAAAGAATCTATTATGTGAGGATAACAATATCGGAATGCCTAATACCAGTCGAAATGTATCCATCTTGTAGGAGTATAAGACCCATGCAAAGGGAGGCACGTTTAATCAGAAGACCTCCCTTTAGCGGGCATACATCTAGGACTTTAGGGGTAGGTCACTCTATAAAAGCCATCCGAATGGATAGGTTATTAAAGTTTACTTTGTTCGTTCTGAATGACCACCTCCTATAAGATTTACATGACTGCATGGCTAGGTGCATAATAGTAAATGAACTGTTATAAATAACAAGAGCTAAGTTCTCTTGTTAGTACCTAATGCACTAGTGTTATATTAGATTGTGTGGTAAAGACTCGAAACCTTGTAGAGCCGAGTGGACTCGTGGTGTGGTCTAGAATCCACTAAGATGTAGAATCTCATCCACTTATATTATCTATTTCAGGTGGTTTGAAGCAGGATAAAGGTAAGAACAAGATGCAATGGAGATTCTGAAGACTTGTATTTGTTTTATTTTTCATTGTCCTATCTGTTATAGTATTATGTGTAGACATTAATAGATTTCATGGACTGTGTATTTTGTATTTTGTTATTATACATGATTCACTATGTCATTTAGGTGTTATCTGTATGCACTAAGTACCATATTAATGCTCCACACAATACAATTCTAGACGTATATCTATATGGACTATTTAAATAAATTAGTCTACAAGGAATTAGTAATTGGTCTACAAGGGGGAGCAAAACATCCATCACCTCGATAAGAGAGGTAAAATCCTTCTTTATTTCCTGGAAGTATTTATATTGTTGAAGCTTTAGATCATGAGCATTTTCCTCCAGCTGTTGCTTTTTAGAACGATGTCAGTCGGATCAAAGAGCCTCCCAATGGCCAGCCCTTCCAAGAGCCAAAGCGACAGAAGCACAATGAGCATATGAAGCCAGAGTAGCCAGTTCTTCCTCCAGAGCAGACCCAAGCAAATTAGCTAAGTAAGAGTCATCTTCATCCAAAGGAGGGGTTCAACGACCTCCAGTAAAACAAAATTTAGACCCTGTTAGTAGTGGATGGGCAGTCAGATTTGAGATACCCGATAAAGTCGACATAATCTCCAAAATAACATCACTTCTAGTCGGATGTATTCCTATATGTATTACCCATCTATATTTTGAACTAGCGATTTTGATCTCTGAGACAGTGACACAGGGTGAATCTGTAAAGTTAGCACTCCAACATCTAAATCAGTTCAGAATTCAAGATGAGTGTAGTAAAGTGGATATTAGAATAATGTACATTGCGTGATATGTAAGAAGACTTTTATATGGTAGGTCATTTAAAGTGGATTGACATTGAGTTAAGTTTTGACTTTCAGGTCTTTAGCCAACACAGAACAACTTTACCTAAAAAATTGAACATTTTTTCAATTTATGTTTTCATCTTTCTAGAGGGATCATGTTTATATATATATATATATATATGTTAATTTTATCGGATGTCTAAAAAATATTTGTAAAAAATATCTAGGCATAATTAGTCCCCAAGTCCCTTAGCTTAACTAAATTTTTCACTTTAGTCCTTAACTAAAGAAATGTCACGAAGTAGTCCCTTAACTAATATTTTGTTACCTTAAATGCTCTCTTCATTTAGTTTTTGTAAAAAAAAACGTTAAGTAGTGATTATGCGGCATGATAAGTAAGCAAATGTAACTTGTTGACTCAACATTTGTGTTATATTTGCAATCTAGGGTTGATTCTTCATCTTGAAACTTTCGTTTTTAAATTCTAATGTTGAATATGCATCTTCCAGCTTCCCTTTTCAGATCCTTTTCATCTTCCAACTTTTGTTTTCTTTTGTTTTTTATTGTTTATTACATTTTCTTTCGTTTGCTTCCCCAATGTCAAAGAATGCAAGCAGTGCTTCAATGTCAAATAATCAAAGCTTTGGGGTAGTTGAATATGTGCTTCATAGAAACAAAAGGGTGGAATGTTTTTGTCAAGATGAAAGTGTTCTTTGTACTATCAGTGATATGAATAGTGTGAACTATAGGAGAAAATTTTAGGGTTGTAGAAATTATAAAAATAACATGGATAAGGGTTGTAATTTCTTCAAGTGGTTAGGTGATGAAAGGGTTTTAAAGATTGAAAGGCAAAAGAAGAAAATTTCAAAATTAAAGAATGGGGTTTTCCATCCTCGAGGATGGTATAAAATGTCCATTATGGCTGGGATTTTGAGCTTAGGGTTTAATCTTGTGTTTGTAACTGTAGCACACGATTTTTTTCGGTGACGCGACCACCTTATCGCGAAAATTTGGGTTTTCTCCTCAATGAAGAGGAGGGGGTTGCTACTTTATGATTTCTTATTTATCCCGTGAAGCTGGAAGGGAAAGGAAAGCTATCTAAAACTAACCTTGCATGCGAATGTTTAACTGAACAAACGCTTAAAGAGATTGGGGGTCCGGAGTCAGGTTATACAATGGGGAGTTGTCAATTACCCATCCTATATGTGGTTATCCACAGGTTGTTAGCTTTAGGTTTCACTTTGTACTTGATGGTGTTTATCCGTTAATGGGTTGGGAAAGTATGAGAGAGAGAGTGAGTTGATGTTGATGTTCGAGTTTTCCCGATGTTTTTGGTAAGGTACTAGACCTAAGTTTTGATTGATGTGAAGGCACTGGACCTAGAGTTTTTGATTAGTATGCTCGCTAAGATTTCGCAATCTTATGCCTATGTATTCCCGTTTAAACGAAACAGGGAAATCAGAGCAATCGTAGTTACTCATATTCTAAGGGAGGAAAATATGTTTTGGTGTCTTGTTCGAATCCCAAGATTGAAGCTAAAAGGTTTATTTGTGTCTTGTTCAAAGCCCAAGATTGAAGCTAAAGGTTTGACTGGGAGAGAATTTGTCATCTCTAAAGGGAGACATCTCGTCTGTTTATCATAGTTGTTGGGTGACTGTTTATAAATGAGGATTACTTTAACTGGGATATGTGAATCCAGCAATGCCATAATTTCCTTTATAGGGATTTATCCTGAAGGAGAAAAATTTAACTCAGTGTAGAGCAATGTCATTTTTCCTTAGGAGTTTCTCATGCTAAGAAAGGGACAGTGGCATGGATGTAAATAATCCAGAGGCTTGCCACTTACTGCAATTAGATGAAAGATAGGATTTACCATGATAGAAGATGGACAACAGCTTGGATATTTTAATCAACAAGTGTGCCACTTACAGCAGTTGTCTGGGATTAGGTTTGTTTTTAATGTCTGTTTTGATGAGTGATGAACAGAGAAATGACTTTCTACAGAGATATTTTGATTTTCTCTGAGGGGATGTTGATTCTTGTGTGCCTTGATCAAAGCCTAAGGTTGAAGCTAAGAGGTTGATTGACTCCGCTGGGAAGTCCTTATAAAAAGCCTAAGAGGAGGCTAGGGATGACTGACTCAACAAGAGAGTGTTTATATATGTCTTGTACAAAGCCCAAGATTGAGGCTAAAAGAGGCTGACTCTTTGGGGATTTCATTATACAAAGCCTAAGAGGAGGCTAAAAGTTTGACTTTTCGGGGGAAAATGTTCAGTTTGTCTTGTACAAAGCCCAAGATTGAGGCTAAAAAGTGGTTTTGACTCCGGCGGGGAGGGTTTGTATATGTCTTGTACAAAGCCCAAGATTGAGGCTCAAAAGAAATTGACTTTGTGGGAAAGAAATCTTTATCTGTCTTGTACAAAGCCCAGGATTGAGGCTAAAAGAGGCTTTACTGACTTGGCTGAGGATATTTTAAGTGACTTGTACGAAGCCCAAGATTTAGACTGAAATGAGTTTGACTCTATTGGAGAGTATTATCTGTCTTGTATAAATCCCAAGATTGAGGCTGAAATAAGTTTGACTCTGCTTGGGAAATTATTTCTCAAAGCCTAAAGGAAGGATGGGAGAATTTGACTCCGCTGGGGAAGAAATTTGTCACAAGCTTAAGAGAAGGTTATGAAGATTTATGTCTTGTATAAAGCCTAAGATTGAGGCTAAAAGGGTTTGACTCAACAAGAGAATGCTTTTATCTGTCCTGTACAAAGCCCAGGATGGTGTCTGAACAAGCTGGAGAAATCATTAAACCTAAGAGAAGACTGACTTCTGCTAGGGAAATCATTATATCAAGCCTAAGAAGAGGCTGGAAAAGATGGACTCAACAAGAGAATGTTTTTATCTGTCTCGTACAAAGCCCAAGATTGAGGCTAAAAAGGGTTTGACTCAACAAGAGAGTCTGAAAAAGTGATTGACTCAACAAGAGAGTCTTGAAAGTTTCTACTCAACAAAAGAGTCTGAAAAGGTTATTGACTCAACAAGAGAGTCTTGAAAGTTTTGACTCAACAAGAGAGTCTGAAAAGATTATTGACTCAACAAGAGAGTCTTGAAAGTTTTGACTCAACAAGAGAGTCTGAAAAGATTAGCTCCGCCGGGGAGAATCATTGTACAAAGCCCAAGAGGAGGCTATCTTCGTTGAGGAAAGATCATTATACAAAGTCTAAGAGGAGGCTATCTTCTGCTGGGAATTATTGAGATCCCGAGGCAGGTCCAAATGGGGAATCAACTCTTGCTGAGGGTTACAGAAGAGTTGAGGTATCAGATTCCTCGAGGTTCTGATTTGGGATAGTGTTATACTGATGATAAACTGACCCTGGCTGGGGTTTTTTTAGGAGAGAGACTGGGTTTTAGAACCCCTTTGGAGATTGATCCAGAATGACCGGGGTTTCTCCAATGTTTGTTGGGAACTTGAGAATGTCTTTGAGACTTAAGAGGAGATTTAGACTGTCCAAGTCTATTGGTGTGGAAGATTTTATCTTCGTATGATGCCCAAGAGGAGGCAAGTGTTTTAAGGGATGAGTATCAACCCTAAATTGGTCTGAGGTTTGACACGGGAAAGACTGCTCTAGCAAAGGATGACTAAGTTCTGTCCTATACCTTTAAGAGGTCTTCAGGGTCCTTGTATTAAGCCCAAGAGAAGGCATGAGAACTTCTAAGAAGCCGGCGGGTCCTTGTACAAAGCCCAAGAGGAGGCGGGGATGCTTTTAGGAAGCCTGTGGGTCCAAACTTAAGAAGAGTTCAAGAAAATTTTCACCGAGAATAATCTTTCCTTTAATGAACAGTTCTAGGGTTTGAAGAAATTCAAGAGAAGCTTCACCGGGAATTAATCCTCTCTGGGGAAACTGAATTTCTTTGACAAATTCTAATAGTGACAGTCTGAGAAAAGGTTCACCGAGAATACTACCTTTCTCTTTGTTCCATATTGTTTAAGCCCAAGAGAAGGCAAGACTGTATCTGGAAATCCTATGGGGATCTAGTTTTGATTGTATTTAAGAGTGACCAACTGGCTTTACCTAGTTCTAGACCTAGTTGTCGGGGAAAACTCTAAATAACTATACTAGTATATATACAGTTGATATATGACAAGTATTTAAAAGGATATGAAAGAAGGACTTACAGGGGAGCAGCTTCCCACAATACAGTTATATATATGAAACAAGTAAATGAAAGCTGATAAAACTTACAGGTGAGCAAGCTTCCATGCTGTATTATTAGTTGTTCAAAGAAATTAAAGAAAGTTTTGATAACAACTGTATATTTGAACCTAATTCAAAAGAGAAGTTGTTTTTGAAAGATTGTTGGGGCTTATACTTAAATAGAGGCCCAAGGTTTAACAGTCATCACACCGTTGTTTTAAAGATCGTACTGAGACTTATACAACAACTGAGGCCCAAAAAGGTTCATTTAAAAAGAGTTGGGTCTTACACTCTTTCAAGATGCCCATAGATTTATTTTTGTACAAATGATGGGGCTTACAACTCAAGGAGAGGCCCAAGGTGATTTGATTTTTAACTGGCGATCGTGCCGAGATTTTTGAAACTACAGTGGGACTTATACAATGTCTGAGGCCCAAAATGGTTTTGGTTAAAAAGGGGATTGGGTCTTACACTCTATTAGAGGCCCAAAGATGTTTGAAAAAGGTTTGTTAGGGTGAAAATCAACGAAACCCTAATTTCATCATTTTTTAAAGTAATTATTCAAAGAAAATTAATTAAAATGATAAAAACGCCAAATAAGTTTGAATTAACAACTTGTGATTTTTGGTTAAGGTTTGAAAAATGATGTTTTAATCACAAGATGAATTAAAACGCATTTGGTTTTGATTTCCAAGATGAAAATTCATTTTTGAAATGTTTAAAACAATAAGAAATGAATTTATTTGCAAAAATATCAACTATATTAAATGAATAATATAAATTTGATTTTTTAATCACAAGATGAATTAAAACTCATTTGGTTTTGATTTCCAAGATGAAAATTCATTTTTGAAATGTTTAAAACAATAAGAAATGAATTTATTTGCAAAAATATCAATTATATTAAATGAATAATATAAATTTGATTTTTTTGTGGAATAAAATATTTTAATATTTTTGTGAATTTTTGCAAAAAGAACCAATAAAAAATAATTAAAATTGAGAGAGAAATTAATTGTTCAAATCATTTAAGAAAATAATATGAAAATATAAAAAAATGGAAAAAAAAGTGATATAAAAGGGTCTGGGGCGAGGGGGATTCAAACCCCAGACCTCTAAGCCAAACACATGAGCGCGCAACCACTGGGGTGGTGATACATCCGTGTATCAAAACCACCCCATAAATATATAAGGGGTGCCTTGTTTTAGGCCTGGGCAAGGCAAGACCAGCTTTTGGGCCATTTACGTGAAGCCTCTAACTTTCTCATTTCTCCATGGATTGGGACAAAACTTATATGTATCTGGCCTAGAATTTCCCAAGGAATCCAATGGTGGTCATGGTTTTTTCATATGAGGTCCCTATTTTAAAACCCGATAGTGGTTTTGAAATAGGCCTATATTTGCATTTTCTATGCTACCTCATGGTACATGCAAGAATTACGTGATGAATTGGTTCAAACACAACATATACAACATGTATGAGATGTTTATGATCAGTGGACTTCAAACCAATGCATAATTTAGAAGGTTCAAGTAATGATGCACTTACCTCTTGGAGCTTTTTGGGCTATCTGCCAAGTTCCTTGTGCCAAAAGTAATTTGATGCTTTGGACACTCTCAATTGATCCCTTAGAAGCTTTTAGAATGGTTAGAACCAACTGAAATCCTCAGGAACAAGTTTGAGCTCTTTCTTGCAAAAGGGACAAAAGTGACCAATATGGCAACTCTCTCAAATGGTGTTCCAGACGAGGGGAACCATTTGGGACAGTTCAAGGATGATATTTGGAGTGTGTTTAAGGTTTTATTTGGTTTTGAAAGTGACTGAATCAAGACATGGCTTGAAAAATGCAAAAAAAGCCAAATTTTGAGGTTTTGGAAGTGGACTTTGTGATTTTGGTGTTACAGGTCACATGTGAGAGTTTGAACAACTTAGATACAGCATATTAGAGGTGTTTGGATCATGATCTGTGATGAAATTGCTCTCTAACTCAAAAACTCAGAGGTACCTTGTAAAAGAAGGCATTTTGGCCTAGAGAAAGGGATTTTGAGGAAAGCAAGTGTTGTAGTGCTTTGGTGTACTCAAACTGAGCACAAATGAGCTTTATTTATAGTAGAGCAAGTTTATTTTGCAAGCAATAGTGAATGGCAGCTGCAGCAGGCCTTTGGCCAATGTTATGCAAAAGGAATCTCAAGTCTCCTCTAGCCATTGACTTGAGATTAGGGCATATGTTTTGTAGCTTTGGTTCAGAGATAAGTCTTGACTGAATTCAGTTGGAATAGGCCCAGTTCATGCCACCTTGGTGTATCCATTGAATGCTTGGAAACAAAATTGGAGTCTTGGCATCTTTGTAGCCTTTTTAGGGATGACAAGCCTAATGTAGATTCTTGGACTTGTGAGGCTTGGAGATCAGATCATCCCCCTTGGATTTGATCCTATGATGTGTCCAAATTAATGACAAGGCTTGGAGTTATCAGATTTGGACAAGTCGAGCAAATGTGCACAATTCTGCCTTGTAAAACCAGTTCATGATGCCATGTTTCAAGGGCTGTATCTCCCTGCTCAAATTGAATTTGGAGATGATCTAGTACTTGCTGGAAAGCCCTTATGGCAAACTTTAACTTTGATGTTCACCCCTAGACCTGGTTTGACTTGGATCAAGGTGAAAAATGTCCCTACATTTTGGAAAAAGTAAGGCAGATTCTAACTTAGTGAAAATTTCACTAAGTGTTGGAAAAATGTCATTTTCATGTTTTTTGCCATTTTGATCACTCCATAACTTAAAATCCATAAGGAATTGGAGTTTGATGTAGTTGAAACTTTTATAGAGCATAGCAATACCTACAAATTCAGCTTTGGATCACCCAAAATGGTTGCTTGGATCTCAAGTTATGGTCCTTGGAGTTGGTACCCTAGCCACCTTGTTCCATAACTTAGAAAAATTCTAAGTTTTTATGGTTACCCCTTTTACAAGTTAACTCATTTTCTTTGGTTTTTCTTGATGAATGATGATTCAAATCACATATTAACATTGTTTTAGGGTTAAGAAACCTTGGTTGACCAAAAATCCAAAAAGTCAAACTTTGGATTTTTGTACATTTGACTTTTTATCGGATGAAATCCAAACTGTGCGATCCTTTGTGAAATCAAGTCCTTGACCTAAATCAAACCTAATGGATGGATTCCATAGGTGTTATAGGGTGTATTGAATCATGTCCCAAGGTTTGGGAGCATGTCTTGGTCAAAATTCAAAGACACAGTTGACTTTTTCCTCGAAACCCTAACTGTGGTCCTGATGAAATTGAAACTTGTGAATCAAGCTTCCTGGGTCGTTCCATTTTTGCAAATGGGTCAATGTAGTATATTGGAGGCCCTCAAATCATGTCTTGAGGTCTTGGCTCATGCTTTGTCCCAAAATTCAACTTAGGGGTGAATTAGGTCAAGGAACCCAAATTCCTGATTTTTGGTAAATGCATCCCCCGGGGTTAAATTGACTTGATGATTGGGTTCATGAGGTCCCTTGGAGTATCTTGGGTTGTGCTTTGAAGCATTGGCTCATGCCCAGGTGAAAATTTTCATCTGGAGGTCTCATGCGACCAAAACCCTAATTTGATGACACAGGTGATCTTCAGGCTTGACCCACTTGGAATGTTGCAACCTTGTGTTTGATTCTTGATGTGGGTGTCCTCTTGATCCCTTATAGGTGTTTGAGAGGCTAGAAAATTTGAAGATCATGTCATTTCTTGATTGATCCTGTGTCTAAGTGCTCTGAGAGGGCCCAAAACCCTAATCTTTGATTGTAAAGAATGCCTAACAATCCTTGAGGAGATTGATGAGGCATGAAAGTACATCCATATTGTGATGATGATTTGCACAATGATGGGAATTCTTGGTGGTCAAAGTTTGGGGTATGACAGATGCCCCTATTTAATCTTCTTGGACCCGAAGGTGTGAATGGCGAAGGTATTCGAGCATTCGGGGTGCAAGAGGATTAAATATCGGAATACCCAAAATTTTGATGGTGGTTATGAATAACAGCTTACTCATCCATCTTCTTTTGCTAAGCAATGATGCTTAGAAAAGGGTAAACTTCCCCTCGATCCTGGTTTTCAGCCACGGAACTGGTCTAAGTTTTCTTTTGTCTATAAACTTCCCCTCGATCCTGGTTTTTAGCCACGGAACTGGTCTCAGTTTTTGATATAAACTTCCCCTCAATCCTGTTTTTTAGCCACGGAACTGGTCTCAGTTTCTGATATAAAGTTCCCCTCGATCCTGGTTTTTAGCCACAGAACTGGTCTCAGTTTCTTTTGTTAATAAACTTTTTGACAAGGGACGTTATTTGTAGTAGTTTTCCTCAAACTTCTCACCGAATTTTCCTGGGGAGATGCCATTTGATGGGAAAAAGTTTTAATGTCAGACTTACTGGGGAACCCATTCGTCTGAGCTATAGAGGTGTGCAAACTTCTCTGTTGGAGATGCCATTTGTTGACTCTACTGGGGTAAACGAGTCTCCTGAGAAACTGCTTCCTGCTTGGGGATATTACATCATACTTTTCTTCGAGATCTTCTCGGAGAAATGCCATGTGATGTGATCCAATTTTGAGGTGTTGATGACTTCATTATCATAGACTCTCTTGGGGAGAAAAATCAATGTGTTGCTGAGAGTCTTTAGTTGTGAGGCTTTCTCTGGGGATTTTCCTTAATCCGGGAAAGCGAAAATATCATCTTCAATGGTGAAGAGTGACGTTTGTCGAATGCCTTCTTGCTTTTCAGAGGTTCAAGTTATCAAAGTGGTCGAGCACCGTCTCCATCCCAGAAATAAACTGGGGAGAGATTGCTTAGATGATTCGCTTCCTGACGAGGAAAGAACTGACAACTCGATTGACAAGAGGACTTTACCACTTAGAGTTAAGACTGACTAGAGTGATAGTGATGCAATATGAATATGAATGCAAATCGATAATGCATGATGTATGTATGTTTATGCTGACAAAACTGACACGACATACAGACTAATAGATGAACACGACAAGATACTCGGCTACTGTAGGGGACAAAGAAATACCGTTCGGTCCAAGATAGCAATTTTGTCTTGCTTAGGAGAGATAGTCCCTGTGGGGAAACGTTGGTTGGGCTTAGGATATAAGAACTCTGCCGGGGATATCAGATGAGAAAATCACATCTGATATAGTTGATTCTTCGTTTAGGCATACTGGTTTAGAAGGAGTACTTTGATTCTGCACTTTGAAGCTTAATCGCCTTTGGAGAAGCAATCGATGTTCTTTCGATGTTCAACAGTCAAAATAATTGCCATATTTATTTTAAAAGCAGACAATTTTGACAAGTAAATTCATTTTTGTTTTATTTCAAGAATTGTTAATCATGTTAAAATGTCGTTCTATAAAGCTAAAACAAATAAGAATTGCAAACAAAAGCACTAAGGCTCAAATTTTATTGATAGGATGGAAATCAGCCAAACGCGTGATCCCATAGAGTATTTGCAAAATTAGAAAATGGTAATTTAAGGGAAAAGGGCTACATCGAAACATAACGATTGTTATCCTTATACCAACTTTGAATTCTGGACATCCTGAGCTTTTGTTGAAGATGACCTTGACTGGAGTTTTCTTGATGGGTGGCATGACTGCTGCTGGGGGATTTGCCCCTGTCGCGGTGAAAATTGGATACCATAGTTATTTGTTAACTAGGATCGCATTTTTAATGTCACCACCGGTCTTTGATTTTATCCAAGGGAAGGGAGAAAAACAGAATTCCCACAATGCAATGCAAATGCACTAAGATTCTAAGTTTGGGGGTTGGTTATACCTAGGGAAGGTATTAGCATCCTAGATATCTGTAGTACTCTACAGGAACCTCTTGATTTTATTTTATGTTATCTGTTATTTGTTTGGCTAAGGTTTTAAGGGTAGGTGATTTATTATTTTTCTTCCTAAGTGTGCTCGACAAGATATCGCATCTTGTGCCTACATATCCTGTCAAGAGGGAATCAGAGCACTTGTAGTTCCTTATTAAGGATACTAAAATGTTTTAAAGGTTTAGGAGAGAAGATGAGTCATCATCTTAAGCAAACCACCACAGTTTTTGAAAATGTTTGTATTTTGTGGGGTATGGGATTGTATGTACCTTTCTTTGAGATGATTAACATCTAATTCTCTTGTGTGGAGAATTAGGTGGGCTAAAGTTTGATTTAAAAATCAAAATTAAAGGGGGACTAACCTAGGAAATCTATCATAAGTTATCTAATTGACTTATCTTAAGGTGTCGATTATGATGCAAATGATGTGCACCATGCACAATAACATGGTTATCATGCATGGGATTTTCCCTTGGATATTAATGCGATTAAATTAATGTTATTTAGGCGAGGGTGCTAGCAAAGTGATGCTAGACTTGTGTCTTGTGATCGATAGGTCGAATGCGATGCCCTAAGGCGATCGACTTATATGGGTAGAAAATGGGCTCGACGTTGGATCGAGGATTTTTTATGAGTTTGAAAAGGTTTAGACATACGAAGCATACATTCAAATAGAGGCATAGTAAACAGATAAACACACAAGCGTACACTCGGGCGCGAGAGATTCTAACGGGGAACGACTTATTAAGAAAAAGAGTTTTGATTTAAGGTTATTACTTTTAGAATTTTATGTTAAAGATTATTTTAATTTGAAAGAGTTAAAGGTTTTTAATGAAAAAGGCTTTAATTATTTTAAATGTTTTAATTATTATTTTTATTTTAAAAGTCAAGTTAAGAAAAGGTTAATTAGAGAAAAAGTTATTAAAGAACTTTCCTATTAATTTAGAAGAGGTTTTAATTTCAATAAAAGTTTTATTATTTAATTTTAAAGTTCTATTAAAAGTTAACAAAGTTTTTTTATTAAAAAAAAATTAATTTTAACATTTTAAAGATTTATTAAAGGTTCTTTTCTAATTAGAAAAAAGAGAAAGGTTCTATATTTGTTTTTTTTTTTAAGATAAAAAGGGTAATATTTTAAATATGATGAATTTATTTAATAAAAAAAAGAAAGTTAAAAAATAAAAAGATTTGATTATAAACGGAGGGACCAGGTAGTTAGCAACAGGGGAGGGTCTATCACAGACCCTCAAACTGTGGCCGCGTGATGAGATCGTGAGATAAATCTAAGGGCCCAAATGGAAGGCGCATACTGTATGGCGTGTGTGTAGTGTACCTGATTACGCACTCTAAAAACAAAAAGAAAAAAAGAAAGAACTCTCTATCTCTCTCGTTCTCAACAAGATAGGGTTTTGGAAACCCTCGCCGCCACTCTCGTCCCCTCTCCGTTCTCTCTATCTCTCTCGATCGATCAAACAAAAAGCCCTAACTACCCTAAATCCCACACAGTCCCAACCCCAATTCTCATTAATATTGAAGATTACATGTACAAGTGATCAAAGCAAAAAATGATAAAGAATGGTGCCAGAGCGATTTCGAACAATTCCTCGTTCAGGTGCGTTCTCTGGTGCGTTGATTGTGATGGTTGTGAATCTTTGCGTCTTGTGATATGTGTATGTGTTGATGGATGGATCTTTGTAATTTCCTTTCTCTGCTGATGCGTGTGTGTTTGTGTTTTTTGGTACGTATGATTCTGATGAATTGTTTTCTAGTATGTGTGATTTGTGATGGATGTGTAAAGGTTTGGTGTATGATAAACTGATGTTGACTGTGTAAAGTTTTGCTCTGGTTTTATGAATGGTGTTACTCTGATTTCGTGAATGGTTTTCTGGTGTAATATTCTTCCCCCCCCTCCCCTTTAATCCGTGTGCTTTCCCTTTTATAGGTGTTTTCAAAAAATCCTTGAATTGAATGCGAAAAAACAAAGTTGATTTCGAACTTGAATACGGTTAATTGGGTTGGGAACAGGTTTTAACTTGTTTTGGAAAGAAAATGAAAACAAATATTTTAGGCTCTGAACATGTTTGATGCTATTGGTGATGAAACTTCCTTTTTTACTTAAACATGTCTGAACTCACTTGAATGCCGTGTTTACTTCTGTTTTGGAACAAATTTGAATCAGCCTTGATTGTGTTTGAGACATTCTGATTTGATGATGATAAAGATGTTCCCTTCTCAACCGTGTTTCCAACTTTCTCTGTATCCGTACATGATCAAACCTCTATAACCTCTCTTCTCATATTCGATTTTCCATAATTGATTGAGTTTTTGGAAACATTGTTGAGTTTGTTCTAATGATTTTTTACTGTCAATCACTATTACAACTTTCAGGGGCACTTCTGCATATTGGACACTCACAGCTACTGCATATGTGTGCGTGAACTACCCACGAACAGCGCTTACTGACCCATCTACAACAATAAGCATAACATGCTTAAGGTATAGTTCAATACGCTGCATCCTTTATTCGCATATTCAAATTAGAGCACTACCACACCATGATTACTTGCTTATAATCAGCACCTGCACTTAGACCTTGCACACCTATTTAGAGATTCTATTATCATCAAGGAAATACTGACATAATTCCATTTCCTGGCAGGTCATGAAATCACATCACCAACGTGAACTTGTACGACTTCTTCTACTTTATTGGGAGCTCTGAAATAGAAAGGAGGTGCTGCATCTTTGAAGAGGTGGAGAACTCGGACAATGCTAAATCAAGACTTGTGGCTAGCTCGTGATCCAATCATACAGCCAGAACTTTCTTTAACATCATATAGACTTCCTTTATAATTGTTATCATATGGATATATGCTTAATGTCTTAACTTGAGTGATAGTCAACTCGTACTGTTAGCATCTTTCTTGAATAACTTGTAAATAATAATATTTTAAGTAATTTGTAATAGTTTTGGTCAGGTTGAAGGAATTCAAGAAGCCGGTATTGAGTTGCAAATTGTGCGTGGTGATCCAATTTCTGACAGCTGCACCAAGGGTGAAATACCTCTAGCAGGTGAAAATGGAATGGGTTGATGTTCTGATTGTGTTTGGAGCCGTGATAGCTGTGGCAGAACTGTTAGAATTCGACTCATTATTTGTTTTTTTGTTGCAGATATTGTACTTCAAACGATCACATCGAAAGATCGCATCGTATTGGCTCAGAGGATAAATCAGTGGTGCACAGTGCAATGAGAGTGTTGCCAGACTAGCATATTCATAATAGACACGGGAGTCGTAGATGCAGAAAAGCAATACACTTGTTGTTTAAATGCTCTACAATAGTACATGGGGTAAGCAGCAGCCAGTTCAAGGATAGTTGGGGCAATGGTGTTTGAAAGTGGGTGAGTTCCACTGTCTGATGTGGTGACATGTTACCTGAGATGTGAGTATGTCTTAATCACTTTGCACTGATATCAAGAGTAGCAAAATAGGGTCCTATCACTGTGAGGTCTGACAGAGCTTTCAAAGAAGACTTGGTTTAGAATTATCAAACAAAATGAACTTCCCTTAACTTTTATGCAATAACTCACTTGTATGTAATGATTCTCCATGTGACAAGACACTAAATACTTCAATTCATGTTTCATTCCGCAAGTGGTTCTTTAGTGAGGCTACTTTCATTTCACTTTCTTGTCTTAATACCATAATTTGTACAAAACGAAAAGACAACATAAAAGCGTCAGTTCTATGCATTCTTCCTAACCTCTCTTGACCACTTTGGATGATTACCAAACATGACATTGGCTTTGGCCTTCAATCATATGAATTCACAACTTTGAAATGAACTTGGAACTTTAGGGAAGTTTGGATTGTAAGGAAATCTTGGACCTGTAATCTTGGACCTTGGGATTAAAATTTGACTAAAATCTCTTTGTAAATTTTATGATGACACTCGTTCTCCCTTAATTTTGGCTTTGTAACTTGTATGTTTTGAGCATGACTTTCAAAGGACATTTGATTGAGTGATCTTGAATTTTCTTGAAGCAAACTTAATTGAATTACACATGACTTTAGAACATGAAAAGAGGCCAAACAAGTCTTGCAAACTTAGGTTACAATCAAAGATCTTGAACCAAATCGAATTCTCAAATGAGAATTGCCTTGTAAATAACTCTTGAATTTAAATATGGATTTCAATTTGAATTTGAGTTTCGTAAACAACATGTTATGTTTTTCCAAGAGTTTTGGAAAGTACGAGAAATAGGCCTTGGAATAATGGCTTGATGGGTTAACATTCTTTAACCAAACCTGGCTATAACATTCCCTTTCTTCAATAACAATGTTAACAAACAATAACTTAGTGATCTGCAATTATTCTCAATCTTCTACGAATGGTCAAAACATCTTGAACATTTTAATTCCAAATGATCTTCAAACTTGCTTGAAGAATACTTGACAGCTTCAAGAAACAAATATTCTTCTTGAAACAGAGGGTATGAACTTCATGTTGGAACCACATGGAGATGATGTAGGATTTTCAGGCTTGACCTTGTAAACTTGCGGCAACAACGGACTTGAATTTACATTCTGGGTTTCGGTATATTTCAATTTATCGTGTAAAGTCTTGAAATAAAGCGTTACGAGGTTGTCTGCCTCGAACCAAAGTCTTAAATGAGAGCTACGAGGTTGTCTGTCTCGAACCAAAATCTTGAAGCCTACAAGGTTGTCTGCCTCGAACAAAGTCTTGAATGAAAGCTACGAGGTTGTCTCCCTCGAACGACAAAGCTTGAAATCGAATACTACGAGGTTGTCTGCCTCGAACCAAAAATCTGAAATCGAATGCTATGAGGTTATCTGCCTCGAACAAAGTCTTGAAAGCTGCGAGGTTGTCTGCCCCGAACACGGTCTTGAAGTAAGTGTTGCGAGATTGCATGTCTCGAACAAAGTCTTGAAATAAGTGTTGCGAGATTGTCTGTCTCGAACAAAGTCTGAAATAAGTGTTGCGAGATTGTCTGTCTCGAACAAAGTCTGAAATTGAATACTACGAGGTTGTCTGCCTCGCATGCATCTTGAAATAAACTGCTATGAGGTTGCCTGCCTCTAGCACAATCTTGAAATAAAAACGCTACGAGGTTATCTGCCTCGAGAAAAAGTCTTGAACTCCTCCTGGAAAGGTAACTTCACAGGGGTTGGGATTTCACTGGAGATCTTGTGACTTCAGCTAGAATCCATAGCTTGTTGGAGATTTGGAAGTTTCAACCGGGGATCTTCAAAAGAGATGCGAGCTGGTTGACTTGTAGAATATGTCTCCTCAAATAAAGAGAAAGATCATCTGAGTCTTCATCAAACTTCTCGAAGAGATGCCATTTGACGGAAGCAAATTGAATTGTGGACTCACTAGGGAGAATACCACTGAGAAGTAATATTTCCGTAGCCGAACACTGCGTTGAAGCTAGTAAAAAATCTTGAAATATAGATTCTCAAATAAAGAGAATACTTGTGAAGTCTTCAATGATCCTTTCTGACGGATTTCCAGCGAAATGACATTTGATGGAGAATAAATTTGATAATCCCGATAACTTCGCCGGGGATAGACAAAATGTCTTGAAGAGATTGCCATTCGTCATCCTGATAGAAAACTGAGCTCAAATAAAGAGCTGCCACTTGTTGGAGAAATAATTTCCTGTCTTCCATAGAGATTTTCAAATAGATTCTTCTTGGGGAGACAAAGTGCAAAATAAATGCACACTCAGTCCGGGTTCAACTTCTCAGAAATATCCAAAATTTGTGATTGTCAGGGACCAAAGTTCAATCCAGGAAATAACTGGAAAGAAACGGTCAAACAAGACTCCATCCATTGAGGACTAAACTCAACTGGTTTATCTTTATCCGAAAATGGAAAAGACAACTGAAACAACCATCCTCCACGAGGATCAAACTCAATGGGGAATTAGAAAGGGTGAGCTATTTCTGCCTAGGGCTGATGACTCTACTTGGAGGGAGCAGACAAAACCCAGTCACTTGGGGGATAAACACAGCCAAAGTGAAAGAACAAAACAAGCCACACAAAAATGCAAGATGCAAGAAAAATGCGCACATGCCATGAATCTACATGAAAGAATACCATGTAATGCTTATGCTCATGCTGACAAAACAACGACAAGAAGCAAACTGGAGATGAAAAAAGCATCTCGACACGGATACTCGGCCAATCTTCGCAAGATAGAAGCATCACTGGGGATGAAAGGAGAGCTATATATGGGATCACAGTCCTACTTCAAGGCTTCAAACTTTTTCTGGGGAAAAGAGAGCACTTCACTTGGGGGTAGACATTATGACTTCACTTAGGATTGTCAAGATGAACCTCGTGATTCTGTTGGAGATGAGAAAGATTCACTGGGTACGAATCAAAATCATGATCGAAAATACTTCATGGAGGATAAAATGAATATCCGTTGTGAATTGAAGTAGTCTTGAATGAAAGTTATAACTAGATAAAATAAATATCCACTTTATTGGGGGAGCTTGGATCAATAGCTGTTGAAAATGTCAAAGATAACACTTCGAGGGGATAAACAGCCGCCTTCCTTCACTAGGGAAGAATGCGATAGTGGGAAAATCCAATGAGGAGTGAAATAAACACTCACTTCACCGGGGAAGGTTGAAGTTGTGAGAAAATCCACTGAGGATTCTTAGGTTGCCGGCTGGGGAAATCTTGCATCAAATGTGCCATGACCTCTTGAAGTGGCAATTTACCGGGGAATAGTCATGACTACCGGGATTAAAGACCTACTGGGGAGTCATCATACTACTCAGGATAGAAATTCTCTGAGGTATGAGTGAATGATGTCGTGAGACTGATGTAACTATGCATTGATGACCTGCATGGTAGTTGCCATTTTGAACAATAGTTGATGTGAGCGGATGAAAAGTAATCTTCACTTTCTCAAAATGCCCCAGATCATATGGTTTAAGAGAATATTCCAAGAGGATTTTACAGAAAACTTGGTATCCAATTGTTCCGATGTTTTCAAACTCTTGGAGAGATTTATCAAATCTCGACATAACTGCCCCTGATTGATGGTATTCTGAGTCTTCAAACTTGGAGAGATTTATCAAATCTCGAAATAACTACCCCTGATTGATGGTATTCTGAGTCTTTAAACTTTGAGAGATTTATCAAATCTCGACATAACTGCCCCTGATTGATGGCGTTCTGAGTCTTTAAACTTGCCCCATTGGGGTCAGAGTGTGAAAGAAACAACTAGGAAACAACTTGCCCCTGCTCAGTAAAGTCTTCGGGTATCGTGCCCCTGGATATAGTCATATTTGAAATGATCCGCCATTTACTCATCAGAGCTTCAAATCTCAAAAGATCTAGCTCATCGATGATGCTCGTATAGTAGCTTCTATGATGTCAAGCAATGTTAGCAAGCAGAAAATGTTAATTCTGAAACTGATAATGCGACACCATGTCTGTCTTGAAAATTTTATTAAAAGATTTTGGTGGTCGAATACCAATTTTATAATGCCAACACGAATTTGAGCATAGCTCAAGGGAGTTAGGAAACGATGTCTCAATGAGTATGCTTTTGAAATAAACCCTGCTTCAACTAGGTCTTTTGAGGGTTGTATCGTGGTTTAGTTCACGGTTTAAGAAACAAAGGATATAAGGCTCAAAGTTTGTTTGTGCCCACCCCATCTTCGTGATATTTACTCCATTTTTGTTAACTGAAAATTACCCTGCCCCAGGTTAAGAACGAGGGTTTTTGATTCGGAAGAAGAAAACTCCTACTTCAAAGGCTCAAAAAGGGTTAACGAGGGTCTATTTCCCTTATATCTCCGGTGTTTGTGGATTTGAAACAATGCCTTACATCACTAACAGAGTTTTATTCAAAAGCATACGACAGGAGAGATTGCGCTTGATTTCGTCATCCTCCACTCAATTCTCTGCCAAGGCAAGAGATTGGGCAACATTGGCATTATAAAATAAAAAACATTAACGAATGGATTTCTTCATGACAAACATGTTTATTGCATTAATTATTCAAAATAATAAGTTCTTGCATGCAAACCAAACTTTTAAAATCAAAGGAATAGTCATAAGTGCAAGCAAATAAATGAACAGCCTGATGAGCTTGGGAACATGCTCTTCTCTTGATTTCGCCGGCTTGGACCTTCTCTAGTCTTCACCTGCAGGACATTCTTGTATCATGTTCACATTGACTCCCCCTGTTGTGGTAAAGGGTTGTTCTGCACATTTGGGTTGGAATCTTTGAAAGTTAGGATTCCACTTTCAACCAATCTCTGAACATCGACTTTCATCTCGTAACAACTTTCAATATTATGACCTGGCGCCCCTTGGTGATAAGGGCAGAATAAGACAGCTCTGTACCAGAAAGGAGGGTTCTTAGGCACTGTTGGTGGGGACTTAGTCTGGATATGGCCCTTGCGTAACAATACTGGGAAAAGTTCTGCGTACGACATAGGAATCGGGTCAAATTTGGTTTCCTCAGTGCACGACTTGGGTTGTTGAACGATTGTCGGGCTTGTTGAGGAGGTTTCTGAATTTTCTAATGATACTGCTGTTGTGGTGAAGTAGGTGGAGTTTGAGGTGGTTGCGCAAACTGTGGTCGGTAAGCTGGAGTATTGATAGTTGGGATCACAGCAGCAACATATGGGCGTGGATGATACCTTCCTTTTGATCGTCCTTGATACACAACACTAACTTATTGTTCCTTTTTCTTTCCAAAATTACTTCCATACTTTTTGACATTGTTGGAAGTATTCACTTCCTTAGCTAGTCTTCCTTTGTGGACGCCCTCTTCTAAGCGCATCCCCATATTCACCATCTCGGTGAAATCACTTGGAGCGCTTGCCACCATTCTCTCATAAAAAAATGGGCTCAGTGTTTTCAGAAAAATTCTGGTCATCTCTTTCTCCTCCAGAGGTGGAGTGACTTGAGCAGCTATCTCACGCCAACGCTGGGCATACTCCTTAAAGTTTTCTCTTTCGTTCTGGGCCATGGCTCTCAACTGGTCTCTATCTGGTGCCATGTCGACATTATATTTATATTGCTTAATAAAAGAGTCACAGAGGTCATTAAAGTTGCAGATCTTTGAACTATCTAGCCCCATGTACCACTTGAGGGCCGCACCAGTCAAACTATCCTGGAAATAATGTATCAATAGCGGATCATTATCCTTATGAAAAGACATTTTCCGAGCATACATAACTATGTGACTATGTGGGCAAGAATTTCCTTTATACTTCTCAAAATCAGGGAGTTTGAACTTTGGAGGAACCTTAACATTAGGAACCAAGCATAGCTCAGAGGCACTCTTCCCAAACAACTCTTTCCCATGAAGGGCCTTGATTTCTTTCTTCATTTCTAGAAACTGGTCCTTAAAATCATCCATTCGTTCTTCCATCCCAACACTTTCACTAGGGTCAGCATGAAACACAAGTTCTTCAAAATGGAAAGGAACAACACTTACCACAGGTGGTTGCACAGTCATTACAGAGGTTGTGGCAATAACTTGAGAAATAGGTGGGCGGTATCCAGCTGGAGTAAAGTTAGGAGGCATGCCCCACGGATACCCAGGAGGCATAGAATACTGAACTTCACTGGTAGTGGGCACCACTGGGATCGGTGCAGATATTATTTCAGAGATAACAGTGTTGTGTGATATCGTACTATGTGATGGCTGATTCTGAGTAGCCATCAAAGCTTCCATCATCCCATTGATCTTCTCCATACTTTCTTTCAATGTGGTAACCTCTTCCCGAAGTGCTCTGTTTTCCTGTTCGAGATGATCCATTCTTTTCTTGCGACCGGCTCGAGTATTGTATCGATGATTCAGCTTGACTGTGAAGAGAAACACAAATGAGAACCTGGAATTCAAAGGAATGCAAATGCAAATGCGAATGCGAATGCTATGCAACAAGATTCATGGAACTCGGCTATTTATAATCATTGAGGAATATCAACAGGCTCGCTTAATAATCATGAAAAAACGATTACAATCATTATTACCAGAAATACTAAAAATTGATTTAATACAAAATCAAAACGCGTCTGTACGCCTTACAACAGTCATAACGTAAAGCTAAATAAAAGCTGATAATAATAGATCTAAGGAGACTCTTCCAACGGTCTTCTTTGAGTCCTTGACTTTCTTCCAACTGAGCTTCTTCTAGAAATGTTGACCGAAGATTAGAATGGGAAAAGACATCTTGGACCTTTCCTTTCTTGCAAGCAATAACTTTTTTCCAATATATCCTCCTTTTGTAGTTATCTTGGCTTGAATATGAACCAAAGATAGGAAATGAACTTTTGTCCTGAAATAGTAACTTGGTCAGCTAAGAATATTCTTCATAAGGTGTCACCAACTAGTCCTCAGGAATAATGGTAGGCGGCAGTAGAATAACTTTTTATCTTGTCTTGAATTCTTCTTTATCTGTCCGTAAGGTCTCGAATCTCCTTAGATCGTCCAAGTTATGACTATTGTAAGTGTACTTCAACGTTTTTTTCAAGAGTCTATGATATTCTTACGATGTTTACAAAGAATGCGGGGATGCAAACACACAGAGCACAAAGCACAAAGCCCAAACAAGCAATCAAACAAACAAGGGTCCTAGGTTTAAAGGAGCATGAACGGAGTCAAGGTCTACCCATCCCATAAGGTAGTATGGTTTCAAATGTACCTGTCGAACGGGTTCTAAAAGTTCCCAGAGTCTACGAACCATCTTTCGGATATTATCGACCTCCCAAATCACTTGGTATTCAATAATATTCTCAAGAGGATCTCGTCCGAGTGTAGTATCGCGTGACAACTATTTGGAAATAGACTCCCGCATAGTCACCGCACTACATTCTAAAAGGCCAAGTGGGTTTAAAGGTGCTACGGTCCTCAGTCTTAAGGGTTCTTGGTCGAAGTTAATATCGTTTTCACGAATGAACTCGTTCAAACAATATTAAGTTCAAAAGAACCTAAACTGAGCGATGATTTTCTCAATTCGACTTTTCAGGAATCGACTCAGTCAAAGTACCCTTGACCATATCATCTCCTATAATTCACTCAAGTCCGGGTCTAGGACTCTCACCACTCAATAATCCCTCCAAACAGCAAAACCAACAAATATAACAGATAACATAAAAAAATGATCAAGTTAGGGGGAACCCTCTTATGAGAGTTCCCAGTGAAGTCGCCATTTTTGTCACGGTGAAAATTGGATACCATAGCTATTTGTTAAATAGGATCGCATTTTTAATGTCACCACCGGTCTTTGATTTTATCCAAGGGAAGGGAGAAAAACCGAATTCCCACAATGCAATGCAAATACACTAAGATTCTAAGTTCGGGGGTTGGTTATACCTAGGGAAGGTATTAGCATCCTAGATATCTGTAGTACTCTACAGGAACCTCTTGATTTTATTTTATGTTATCTGTTATTTGTTTGGCTAAGGTTTTAAGGGTAGGTGATTTATTATTTTTCTTCCTAAGTGTGCTCGACAAGATATCGCATCTTGTGCCTACATATCCTGTCAAGAGGGAATCAGAGCACTTGTAGTTCCTTATTAAGGATACTAAAATGTTTTAAAGGTTTAGGAGAGAAGATGAGTCATCATCTTAAGCAAACCACCACAGTTTTTGAAAATGTTTGTATTTTGTGGGGTATGGGATTGTATGTCCCTTTCTTTGAGATGATTAACATCTAATTCTCTTGTGTGGAGAATTAGGTGGGCTAAAGTTTGATTTAAAAATCAAAATTAAAGGGGGACTAACCTAGGAAATCTATCCTAAGTTATCTAATTGACTTATCTTAAGGTGTCGATTATGATGCAAATGATGTGCACCATGCACAATAACATGGTTATCATGCATGGGATTTTCCCTTGGATATTAATGCGATTAAATTAATGTTATTTAGGCGAGGGTGCTAGCAAAGTGATGCTAGACTTGTGTCTTGTGATCGATAGGTCGAATGCGATGCCCTAAGGCGATCGACTTATATGGGTAGAAAATGGGCTCGACGTTGGATCGAGGATTTTTTATGAGTTTGAAAAGGTTTAGACATACGAAGCATACATTCAAATAGAGGCATAGTAAACAGATAAACACACAAGCGTACACTCGGGCGCGAGAGATTCTAACGGGGAACGACTTATTAAGAAAAAGAGTTTTGATTTAAGGTTATTACTTTTAGAATTTTATGTTAAAGATTATTTTAATTTGAAAGAGTTAAAGGTTTTTAATGAAAAAGGCTTTAATTATTTTAAATGTTTTAATTATTATTTTTATTTTAAAAGTCAAGTTAAGAAAAGGTTAATTAGAGAAAAAGTTATTAAAGAACTTTCCTATTAATTTAGAAGAGGTTTTAATTTCAATAAAAGTTTTATTATTTAATTTTAAAGTTCTATTAAAAGTTAACAAAGTTTTTTTATTAAAAAAAAATTAATTTTAACATTTTAAAGATTTATTAAAGGTTCTTTTCTAATTAGAAAAAAGAGAAAGGTTCTATATTTGTTTTTTTTTTTAAGATAAAAAGGGTAATATTTTAAATATGATGAATTTATTTAATAAAAAAAAGAAAGTTAAAAAATAAAAAGATTTGATTATAAACGGAGGGATCAGGTAGTTAGCAACAGGGGAGGGTCTATCGCAGACCCTCAAACTGTGGCCGCGTGATGAGATCGTGAGATAAATCTAAGGGCCCAAATGGAAGGCGCATACTGTATGGCGTGTGTGTAGTGTACCTGATTACGCACTCTAAACACAAAAAGGAAATAAGAAAGAACTCTCTATCTCTCTCGTTCTCAACAAGATAGGGTTTTGGAAACCGTCACCGCCGCTCTCGTCCCTTCTCTATTCTCTCTATCTCTCTCGATCGATCAAACAAAAAGCCCTAACTACCCTAAATCCCACACAGTCCCAACCCCAATTCTCATTAATATTGAAGATTACATGTACAAGTGATCAAAGCAAAAAATGATAAAGAATGGTGCCGGAACGATTTCGAACAATTCCTCGTCCAGGTGCGTTCTCTGGTGCGTTGATTGTGATGGTTGTGAATCTTTGCGTCTTGTGATATGTGTATGTGTTGATGGATGGATCTTTGTAATTTCCTTTCTCTGCTGATGCGTGTGTGTTTGTGTTTTTTGGTACGTATGATTCTGATGAATTGTTTTCTAGTATGTGTGATTTGTGATGGATGTGTAAAGGTTTGGTGTATGATAAACTGATGTTGACTGTGTAAAGTTTTGCTCTGGTTTTATGAATGGTGTTGCTCTGATTTCGTGAATGGTTTTCTGGTGTAATCTTCTTTCCCCCTCCCCTTTAATCCGTGTGCTTTCCCTTTTATAGGTGTTTTCAAAAAAATCCTTGAATTGAATGCGAAAAAACAAAGTTGATTTCGAACTTGAATATGGTTAATTGGGTTGGGAACAGGTTTTAACTTGTTTTGGAATGAAAATGAAAACAAATATTTTAGGCTCTGAACATGTTTGATGCTATTGGTGATGAAACTTCCTTTTTTACTTAAACATGTCTGAACTCACTTGAATGCCGTGTTTACTTCTGTTTTGGAACAAATTTGAATCAACCTTGATTGTGTTTGAGACATTCTGATTTGATGATGATAATGATGTTCCCTTCTCAACCGTGTTTCCAACTTACTCTGTATCCGTACATGATCAAACCTCTATAACCTATCTCATATTCGATTTTCCATAATTGATTGAGTTTTTGGAAACATTGTTGACTTTGTTCTAATGATTTTTTACTGTCAATCACTATTACAACTTTCAGGGGCACTTCTGCATATTGCACACTCACAGCTACTGCATATGTGTGCGTGAACGGCCCACGAACAGTGCTTACTGACCCATCTACAACAATAAGCATAACATGCTTAAGGTGTAGTTCAACACGCTGCATCCTTTAGTCGCATATTCAAATTAGAGCACTACCACACCATGATTACTTGCTTAAAATCAGCACCTGCACTTAGACCTTGCACACCTATTTGGAGATTCGATTATCATCAAGGAATTACTGACATAATTCCATTTCCTGGCGGGTCATGAAATCACATCACCAACGTGAACTTGTACGACTTCTTCTACTTTATTGGGAGCTCTGAAATAGAAAGGAGGTGCCGCAGCTTTGAAGAGGTGGAGAACTCAGACAATGTTAAATCAAGACTTGTGGCTAGCTCGTGATCCAATCATACAGCCAGAACTTGCTTTAACGTCATATAGACTTCCTTTATAATTGTTATCATATGGATATATGCTTAATGTCTTAACTTGAGTGATAGTCAACTCGTACTGTTAGCATCTTTCATGAATAACTTGTAAATAATAATATTTTAAGTAATTTGTAATAGTTTTGGTCAGGTTGGAGGAATTCAAGAAGCCGGTATTGAGTTGCAAATTGTGCGTGGTGATTCAATTTCCGATAGCTGCACCAAGGGTGAAATACCTCTAGCAGGTGAAAATGGAATGAGTTGATGTTCTGATTGTGTTTGGAGCCGTGATAGCTGTGGCAGAACTGTTAGAATTTGACTCATTATTGGTTCTTTTGTTGCAGATATTGTACTTTAAACGATCACAGTGAAAGATCGCATCGTATTGGCTCAGAGGATAAATCAGTAGTGCACAGTGCAATGAGAGTGTTGCCAGACTAGCATATTCGTAATAGACACGGGAGTCGTAGATGCAGAAAAGCAATACACTTATTGTTTAAATGCTCTGCAATAGTACATCGGGTAAGCAGCTGCCAGTTTAAGGATAGTTGGGGCAATGGCGTTTGAAAGTGGGTGAGTTCCACCGTCTGATGTGGTGACATGTTACCTGAGATGTGAGTATGTCTTAATCACTTTGCAGTGATATCAAGAGTAGCAAAACAGGGTCCTATCACTGTGAGGTCTGGCAGAGCTTTCAAAGAAGACTTGGTTTAGAATTATCAAACAAAATGAACTTCCCTTAACTTTTATGCAATAACTCACTTGTATGTAACGATTCTCCATGTGACAAGACACTAAATACTTCAATTCATGTTTCATTCCGCAAGTGGTTCTTTAGTGAGGCTACTTGCATTTCACTTTCTTGTCTTAATTCCATAATTTGTACAAAACGAAAAGACAACATAAAAGCGTCAGTTCTATCCATTCTTCCTAACCTTTCTTGGCCACTTTGGATGATTACCAAACATGACATTGTCTTTGGCCTTCAATCATATGAATTCACAACTTTGAAATGAACATGGAACTTTAAGGAAGTTTGGATTGTAAGGAAATCTTGGACCTGTAATCTTGGACCTTGGGATTAAAATTTGACTAAAATCTCTTTGTAAATTTTATGATGACACTCGTTCTCCCTTAATTTTGGCTTTGCAACTTGTATGTTTTGAGCATGACTTTCAAAGGACATTTGATTGAGTGATCTTGAATTTTCTTGAAGCAAACTTAATTGAATTACACATGACTTTAGAACATGAAAAGAGGCCAAACAAGTCTTGCAAACTTAGGTTACAATCAAAGATCTTAAACCAAATTGAATTCTCAAATGAGAATTGCCTTGTAAATAACTCTTGAATTTAAATATGGATTTCAATTTGAATTTGAGTTTCGTAAACAACATGTTATGTTTTTCCAAGAGTTTTGGAAAGTACGAGAAATAGGCCTTGGAATAATGGCTTGATGGGTTAACATTCTTTAACCAAACCTGGCTATAACATTCCATTTCTTCAATAACAATGTTAACAAACAATAACTTAGTGATTTGCAATTATTCTCAATCTTCTACCAATGGTCAAAACATCTTGTACATTTTAATTCCAAATGATCTTCAAACTTGCTTGAAGAATACTTGACAGCTTCAAGAAACAAATATTCTTCTTGAAACAAAGGGTATGAACTTCATGCTGGAACCACATGGAGATGATGTAGGATTTTCAGGCTTGACCTTGTAAACTTGCGGCAACAACGGACTTGAATTTGCATTCTGGGTTTCAACCTTCTAATTCCTTCAAATTGAACTTCCATTATTAAGAACATAACGTCACTGAGCAAGCACGTCTCCTAAATCTTAAGGAGCTGACAGAGGGGGAAAAGGCTTGGTAGTGGTTTAGGGACCAGAAAGGGGAAGGGCACAATCTCACAGGAATCCACACACATCTTGCAAAGACCAGAGAACCTCCACAAACACACACGCACACAGCACAGCCTTCGAGACCTTGAATCTTCTGCAGCAGCACCTGTCCTAAAAAAAACAAACAGACGAAACTAGATAAAGTGGTTAGTTATGCACGAAAGATGACCTAAGATGCAAAGAACAAGGCGAGGATCTTAGGGTCAAAAATTAGGGTGCGACAACCCCTTTGTTGGACTACTTACTTGCCATTAATCCCTAATTTTTGCCTGGATTGTACTTTGAAATTTCCAATCCATCGGGATGATTTTTGATTATGTCTCTAATTTTTTCCTGGACCGCCCTTTCGGGTTTTCAATCCACCGAGACGTTTTTATTTATTTATTTAGGCGAAGTATTTCTTGACTATGTCAACATTTGTGGGGTAGGTAAATTCTTCTCCATCCATGGTTGTGAGTCTCAAAGCGCCGCCTGAGAAAGCTTTCTTGACCACATAGGGGCCATCATAATTTGGAGTCCATTTGCCCCGGGAATCAGTGAGAAATGATTATATCTTTTGAGAACGAGGTTTCCTTTCCTGAAGACGCGAGGTCGAGCCTTTTTGTCAAACGCCTTCTTCATTCTTTGCTGATACAACTGACCATGGCATAAAGCCGTTATTTTCTTTTCTTCGATCCGATTCAGTTCATCGTGTCAACTTTGACGCCATTCAGCCTCTGTTCGCTTAACTTTCATCAATACCCGGATTGATGGGATCTCTACTTCTATGGGGAGAACTGCTTCTATGCCATATACTAGAGAGAAATGGGTTGCCCTTGTTGAAGTGAGGATAGATGTGCGATAACCGTGAAGAGAAAAGGGTAGTATCTCGTGCCGGTCTTTGTAGGTTACAACCATCTTTTGAACGATCTTCTTAATGTTCTTGTTAGCTACTTCTACCGCTCCGTTCATCTTGGGTCGGTAGGGAGATGAGTTATGGTCTTCAATCTTGAATTTAGTGCACAACTCTTTCATCATCCTATTATTCAAGTTAGATCCATTATCAGTAATGATCTAGCTTGGAACACCATAACGGCAGATGAGATTATTTTTGATAAATTAGACCACTACTTGTCGGGTTACATTGGTGTACGATGCTGCTTCGACCCACTTGGTGAAGTAGTCAATGGCTACTAGAATGAACCGATGCCCGTTTGAAGCCTTGGGTTCGATCATGCCAATCATGTCAATTCCCCAAATGGAAAAAGGACACGGGGAAGAAAGAACTTTGAGATATGTTGGCGGTACATGGATTTTGTCTGAGTATATCTGACACTTATGACACCTCCTCATGTACTTGTAGTAATCGAATTCCATTGTCAACCAATAGTACCCGGCTCTCAGAATTTTTCTCGCCATCGCGTGTCCATTGGCATGAGTGGCAAAGGATCCTTCGTGAATTTCTTTTATCAGCCTGTTTGCTTCTGGTTTGTCTACGCATCGGAACAAGACCATGTCAAATTTCCTCTTATAGAGTGTATCACCGCTCAGGAAGAAACTGTCTGCTAGCCTTCTGAGGGTCTTTCTGTCCTTTTTAGATGCCCCGGGTGGGTACTCCTATTTTTGAAGGAAGCATTTGATATCATGATACCAAGGTTTGTCGTCTATGAGTGCTTCAATTGCGAAGATGTAAGGGGCCTCTCAAGATGCATTATGTCAATCTTAGGTATGTTGTTCCATTGACCTACACTAATCATGGAAGAGAGAGTGGCTAATGCATCAGCCATGGGATTATCTTCATGAGGGATGTGATTAAATTCGATTCTGTTGAAGAATGGTAAAAACCTTCTCGCGTAATCTTTGTAAGGAATCAGTCCTGATTAGTATGTGTTCCAATCACCTTTGATCTGATTAATAACCAGGGTTGAGTCTCCATACACATCCAAGTTCTTGATTCTCAAGTCAATCGCTTCTTCGAGACCCATGATACAAGCTTCGTATTCGGCCTCGTTGTTTGTACACTTGAATGTCAGTCGGGCGGTGAAAGGAATGTGGGTACCCTGAGGTGTTATGATGATTACCCCAATTCCATTTCCATAATGATTGACAGCTCCATCAAAGATAAGTCCCCATTGGGAACCTGGTTCTGGCCCTTCACTGGGTAGCGGTTCATCGCAGTCTTTCATTTTCAAGTACATGACATCTTCGTCTGGAAAGTCAAATTTGACTGATTCCTAATCATCAATCGGTTGATGAGCCAAATGATCGGCTAAAATACTTCCTTTGACGGCTTTCTGAGCATGGTACTCGATGTCGTATTCTGATTGCAACATCTGCCAACGGACTATCCTTCCCGTGATAGTAGGTTTTTCAAAGACATACTTGATTGGATCTATTTCGGAGATTAACCAAGTAGTGTGACGAATCATATACTGGCGAAGACGTTTGGCTGCCCAAGCCAGAGCGCAACAAGTTTTCTCAAGCATAGTGTATCGAGTCTCACAGTCGGTGAATTTCTTACTCAAATAGTAGATGGCAGACTCTTTCCTTTTTGTTTCGTCTTGTTGGCCAAGTACACAACCCATTGAGTCTCCCAAGACTGTTAGGTAGATGATCAGTGGTCTTCCCTCCACTGGAGGTGATAGGATAGGTGGATTCAATAGATATTCCTTGATACTGTCGAAGGTGGTTTGGCAGTTTTCTGTCTAAACGCAGTCCTGATCCTTTTTGAGTAATTTGAAAACCGGCACACATGTCGCGGTCATGAGGACTATGAATCTGGAAATGTAATTCAGACGTCCCAGGAACCCCCTGACTTGTTTTTCAGTATTTGGAGAAGGCATTTCTTGAATGGCCTTGACTTTGTCAGGATCAACCTTAATTCCTTTCTGGCTGACGATGAACCCTAAGAGTTTCCTTGAACAAACACTAAATGTGCACTTGTTGGGATTCAAGCGGAGTTTGTACTTTCTTAGACGTTTGAATAACTTTGATAGGTGGGTCACATGCTCCTCTTCTGTCTTAGATTTGGCAATCATATCATCGACATATACCTCGATGTCCTTGTGTATCATGTCGTGAAACAGAGTAGTCATGGCTCTTTGATAGGTTTCCCCGGCGTTCTTCAAACCGAACGACATTACCTTATAACAAAAAGTGCCCCATGGGGCGATGAATAAAGTTTTCTCCATATCTTTCGGCGCCATTTTGATTTGATTATAGCCTGAGAATCCATCCATGAAGGAGAAGACTTTGAACTTTGTTGTACTATCTACCAGCATGTCAATGTGCGGTAAGGGAAAGTCATCCTTTGGACTGGCTTTGTTCAGATCCCTGTAGTCTACACACATTCTGACCTTTACGTCCTTTTTTGGCACGGGTACTATGTTGGCTAGCCATTGAGGATATTCCGATGTGGCGAGGAAGCCTGTGTTAATCTATTTTTGTACTTCCTCTTTGATTTTGATGACCATGTCCGGGTGAGTCCGTCTTAGTCTTTGTTTTACTGACGGACATTCTGATCTTAAAGGTAGATGATGTTCCACGATGCTTGTATTTGACAGTTGGACTGAGCAGTGCCCCAATCTTGACTTCTTTTCTCTCTTCTTCTGAACCTAAGTTGATCGTTTCCAATAGCTCTTTGTGCGGTTCAATGGATCTTTCCTCTTGTCTGAGTAATCGGGAGATCTCTTCTGGAATTTCTTCTTCAGCCTCAAATATTGGGAATTCAAAGTTGGGAGAAGGCATTTGATCGCGTGTTTCAACGGGGTTTAAAATAAACAATTTGCATGATGTGATGATTATTTTTAGAAGAGATAGAGAGAATGCAAGAGTGTGTGCAGTGTATTTTCCGAAAACTGCTTGTTTTTATTATTTAAGTTGTTTTTAGAATTACCATTTTCTGAAAAAGCGAAAAGAGAAAACAACAATAAATGCGGAAATTATAGAATGACGTTATTTTATTTATGATCTTGTCGCTTCTTGAAATTACAGCCATATAAAACAAAACTCTGTCGCTTCGGGCAAAGTGAAGAGAGACATTTATAAAAAGTGAGCCATATCAAAACATCGGTTTCACCTGGGCAGGGCGAAAGGTTAAGATAAAAACAACAATTACTTAGACTTATGAACAACTTTCGGAACATTGACAGCAACCCATTGGCGGCGAACTCCTCGGTGAATCACAAAGTTTGGTACCTTCCTTCTTGATTTGTCTTCAGAAATAATGCTGATTTCTGGTGGAGCAGGATCGTTGGAATCTGTCTCCCAGGCAGAGTTGTTGTAGGAGGATTCTTTTGTCATATCTTACACAGTGTTTGCACTCTCAGGTGGATCTTCCCATCTAGTGGGCTGGATGTCTTCGAGCCTGATACGAGAGCTTTCAGGAGCGGTGTACTTGACCAGGAAGTCGTACTTGCCACTCGGTTGTCCTAAGGTGTCCCACACTTCTTTGGAACTGGAGGAATAATCTCTTTCGATAACGTTGACCTCAGGAAAAGCGTAGTTAAGAAACTCTTGTCCTGCAATCTTTGCAAATTCATCGTCGTACTGGATATCTTCAGAATGCCCTGAGTAATGATCCCATAATTCGGTGGGGATGCAGGTATTCTTTTCAATGATGCTCAGCTGATATGTATCATTGGGCTAACTCTTTTGCCCCAAGTCTCCCGGGTACGGCTGCCAGATAGGCAGGCCATCCATTGGGCCATAATAATCATGGTCAAAGTTGTCTTTCATCAGAGTATCCTCCTCTAATGAATTTGGTGGAGCACGGAATCCTTCTGGATCACAATCTCCGTACATCATTTTGACATCTGACCTCGGTATATATCTCAGACTCTGTGCGGGATAGCAAAATGGCGTAGGCACCTCTCCCTGAGACATATAACCATCCTCATTAAGATAGGACTTCCACTCTTCATCTGTATCGGAGGAATCACCCTTGTTGATGGTATGTACTTCTTGAGATACTAGGTGGAGGAAACCTCCATTGTGGAAGAATTCCTGAATAGGATGAAGACTTTCATCGTTAGTAGCAGTCTGGGTACAGGTTGAAGAAAAACCAAGACCTTTCTTTTTCTTATTGTCAGTAGGAATGACAAGTTATCCCCATCCTTTGGCATTGTTACTTTTGATCACTTCGAGAGCATCTTTGTATGAGGAAATCGACGTTCCCTTTTCTGATTGATTGTTATTGCTCAACAAAAGTGCTTGGATCTGAGTTCTAACAACCTCCTCAGGTTCTAAATAGGATGATGATGATAAGTTGCTCACGATCAAGGCTTGTTCTCCACAGACTGTGACTAGTTGGTCATTCTTGACGAACTTCAGCTTCTGGTGAAGTGTCGAAGTGACTGCCCCAGCTTCGTGTATCCAAGGTCTTCCTAACAAACAGATGTATGCTGCCCAGATGTCCATGATCTGGAAAGTGACTTAGAAAGTGTGAGGACCAATAATTATGGGAAGGTCGACTTCGCCGATAACCATTTTTCTGGACCCATCGAATGCTTTGACGATGACCTCACTGCCTCTCATTGGAGATCCTTTAAAGGATAGTCGCATTAAAGTATATTTCGGCATAACATTTAGAGCTAATCCAGTGTCTACCAGTACACTAGCTAAAGCATCGTCCTGGCAGTTGGCTGTAATGTTGAGTGCCATATTATGATTCTGGCCTTCTTCCGACAGTTCTTCATCACTAAACCCCAAGTTGTTGCAGGAAGTGATGTTGGAGATGATGTTGTCAAATTGTCTTATTGTCACATCTTGTTCCACAAAGGCTTGCTCTAAGACTTTATGTAGAGCCTCTCTGTGGGCTTCGGAACTGAGTAAAAGAGATAGCACAGAGATTTTTGAAGGAGTTTGCAACAATTGATCAACAATGTTGTACTCACTCTTCTAGATGAGCTTCAGCATCTCATCGTTGTTCTTTGAAAGTTCGGGATCACTGGATTGATTGACTGGTTGATTAGGAACTTCTATCTGAGGTTCCTTTTCTCGGGTAAGTTCTCCAACTCCTCGGTTGAAGATCCGACCGCTCCGTGTTACTCGACTGATGTCTGCAATATTCACGACGGAGGGTAATGTAGTTTCCTTTCCATTCTCAATTATTGTTGTACCGTATTTGTAAGGGATAGCCTTATCAGATTTGTATGGTAATGGTCCTGGTAGATAGATAACTATAGGGGCCTTTTGATTTTTCTGACCATCGTAGCCGGCCTCAATTGGTTCGAGGTTGAGAATTTTTCCGCTATCAAGAGGAACCCTCGATTCATGGAGTAAAGGAATTATGGCGCACACATCTTTGGCCATTTCTCGTTTAGGGATCAAGACAACTTCTTTGCCTCGATTAGGAAGATAGTCCGACATTATGTTAATCGAACCAGAGCTTGAGCATGGTTGAACCTCTTTATGGTCCCACTGACTTTGAAGGGCTGCTCACACGAGGTAGCATCCTTGGTTATTTTTTTAGCAAACTCTACAGCGCTCATAGTTGTGTGGTGACACCAGGCCATGTCTGCTTTGTATGCAGTGTAACCTTACTAGATCTATTTCCATTGATCGAACATCCCGACTTTGATGCCTAGTAGGGTTTCCATCAGTCATACTGACTTGCTGTATGTCTTCATCTAGATAAATCGGAAGCCACCAGTGGTTCAACAAGTGTTACAGTGTTCTTTGAATGAGTGCACATCCTTGGTTACCCTCACGACATACTTTACAGTTCTGATAATCATACGAAGTCAGAAAACCGAGTTGGACTTGCTTAGCGTGTAATTCCACCAGAGTGGTATTCATCAAATGAATATCAAAGATTTAAATCATGTTAACTTGATAATGAATTCTATCACAGTAGTCCTGGATCCATCCAAGATCCATCTGACGTTGGAGGGCCTCTTGTACAAAAGAGCATCCCTGATTATTTACCGAGCAGATCAGACAGGAATCGTAATCGTGCCGTGGCAGATTATGATGTTGGATTTGCCTTGAGTGCATTGCCACCAAGTTGACATTCATCGCACGGATGTCGTGGTTTTGAATGATGTTGGAATTTGTATAAGTCATGTTGACCTCACGAATTCGGTGATCTTGGATCCATCCGAGATCCATCTATTCCTGTAGAGCTGATTGCACCACAGAACATCCTTGATTATCTTTAGAGCAGATATCACACTGGTGATAGTTATGAGATGGTACATGACCGTATCTGCTCTGTCTGCAATGCATTTTGACCAGGTTAGTTCCTAATAAGAGTACATCATGAATTTGATAGCTGTGTGTAACACCCCAAAATTTGCCTTCTGGTTTTTAGCTAACTGGCTTATGTTTCTTTGCATTTCTTGCATTAGCATTTGTGCATAGCATTGGTTCTTAGCATGGGATTAAGGTACTTGGTTCATCTCAAAGGAGTCTTAAGCCTCAAGGTGGTTTGAGGAGTTCATCATATCTTCATAAGGTCAAGAATGGCAAGAGATTTCAAGTGAACCACACTCTCCTAATCAGATGGTCCAAATTAGGGTTTTGGTTCCAAAAGGCTTCTTGATGGGTTTTGCTTATTCAAATACATTCCCATGAGGTTCTATATGCTCACAAGTGTTCATGGATGGAACCTTGGATTTTGGTTATTTGGGGAAGGTTTTCAGTGGATTAATTACTTGTAGACCAAGAAAAGTCAACAGTGAGAGGGGAAGTCAACTGTGGAATTTTGAGGTTCTCTTCAAGGTTTTCAAGGTCTCACATCCTCATATGGTCTTCAAGGGTCAAGTTTCATACCATTTATCAAGAATCAAGGGTTTGTACAAAAGTTACTAAATTTGGAAAATGACCTATAATGAGAAGTTTCTATTTTTGGTAAGTTTTTCCACCACATTCAACTTGACTTTTCATCATCAAAGAAGCTTCAAATGAATTTTACTCAAACATGAAAGTTGAAGATCATTCTCTCCCATTTCCAAAAAGTATTAGATTGTCTCCATACCATTTGTGAAACTCAAGATATGATCAAAAGAAGGCAAAGTGTTTTTAGGGTTTTCTCATGGTACCATTTTTCCACCTTTTGCAAATTGGTTCAAATTAAAGTATGATGACCTCTAATCATTCAATTCACATTTCCACATTCAAGTACACATCATAAGGATCATTTTTGGCCTTTGAACCAAGATATTTCGTGCCATGTACCTCACTTATTTCACAAAGTGTAAATTGGCAAGATGGATTAAAACTTACAAACCAAGCCACCACAAGGCCCAAGTCCAATCCATTGGTGATCAACAAGGGAAATGTGAGTGATCCATGCTTATCTCATGGCCTTTGCACGTGTGGATTAAGGGATACATCACAAAATGCATTTTGGCAAAACACTCCAAAGCTCACTAATCAGGGGTTTAATCATTGCTAATCATGATCAGAGGTCTAATAAGGTGTATATAAGCTAACTCACACGTCCAAAGCTAGGTCATGCACTCATTTCTGCTCATAATTCATTTTTCACTCCAAAACTTTCTCTCCTTCGAAACTCCTTTCTCCTAGGGTTTCATTGAGATTTCTCTTAACATTTGTGATCTGCACACTCCATAGAGCAAGAATCATCCATCATTTGAAGCTCTGAGCAAGGTTTGCATCAAGTTGATTTCAAGAGGGATCAAGTTCAAAATCCTAGATCTAGCCAGTTTCAAGTCTCTATTTGCATTTATTTTGCAAATAGAGCTCAAAAGAGGAAGATCTGCAGCTTTTGGAAGGGTTTCTTGGTGTATTTCGAGCTCTGCAATCTTCAGGTTAGCTCACTTTTCATGATCATATAACTTGAATTTTAAGCTTGCATGATGATCTATGATGTTCACTGATGATGCTGATATGTTTGGTTTTGATTTTGGACGTGTGAATTGCTTGAATTTTGAGATTGAAAGTTTTAGATCCAAACTTATTTCTTTCAATTTGACTTGTATGTTGATCTTTTGGTGAAATGGTCATGATATTTGAGATCCTTGTTGAATTCTGGTCAAGATCATGTACTCATGTGCAATTTCTAGTAAAATTTTGTTTGGAGCTCACCGGATAAGGTGACCGGCGCTAGGGCTCCGGCACCTGGTGTATTTTCAGTCCGGCGAGGGTTAAACGAAGAAGACACAATCCTGGCCATTCATGTTTCTGATCTAACGGTTTGTATGGTGCCAACGCATTAAAAACGTGTGTGCAGCTCACGTGATCTTTTAATTCTCATAACATACTTTATGTGTGCGCGTACACTATAACTATGGTGTGTTGTTGATCTTGCATGTTGATCTTGCGTACTTGTTATTTCCGTTGACCTGTTTGTAAGCGTTGGATTGATCATGTGGCTTGTATGAGTCTCAGATATTGACTGGGTTCCATGTGGTTTTTGGTTGACTTCGCTCTTGGATCATTTGACCTGGGCTTGCTATTCCCACCCCCTGTTCAGCCCATTTAATATTTTTTAAACGTGATTGTTTGCTATTTGCACCCCTGGGTTCTTTATTTTCATTTTTATTTCATTTAATTGTTTTGTTTTTCATTTTAATTTTTTAAAATTAGTTTTATGCATCCAAAAATCACCAAAAAAACCATGAAGCATATTTTTCCATTTAATTCATTTTGTACATTTTTTATTTCTGACTTTGGTCATTTTTCATCATATTTTTGGCATTTTCTTTTATTTTCTTTGAAAATTGTTCTTATTTGCATACTTCAACTTTGATAATTTATTTCTCATAGCACGTAAAACCTTTTGAGTCCATTATTTTTGCATTATTTCATCAACATATTGAAGTGCATAAAAACATTTTTCTCATATTTTTAAACTCTTTTCATATTGCATTTTAGCCTCTCTCGTTTGCATATTGATCTATAATCCTTTGTGCTCTTTGTCTAATTGTTTGAGGGACCTATCTTATGAATTTTGGCATGAGTTTTTAATATAATGTTTAACCCTGTTTAGGTGTTTTGATATTTAATTTGATGATTTTTGAATCATGTTTACTATTTGTTTGATCATTCATGTTTGAGGTCTTCTTTTGTGAACATCTTTGATCATGTTGAATTACTTGCTTGAGAAGGCACTTGTGCCATTGTATGAGGTTGTTTTCTTTGATTTCTTGAGCCATGTTTAGATCATTATAGGTCTCTTGAATGAAAATTTAAGTCATTGGTGTGAGGTTGTTACTTATTTTGTGTACATGTTCCATGCTTGTTTCACATGCCTCTTTTTGACTTATCTTCTCACTTCTTCTCATCTATGCCTCTTCTTGGTTTGTATTTGGTTTGTGTATACCATGCCATATCTCTTCTTTGCATCTCATATGATGTATGCTTCTGAATTTAGAGATTTGCATTCATTCCATATGTTATTCATGTTTCATCTTGCATACTTGAACATGTTTCACTTACATGCTTCTTTCTTCTTCTTCTAATTACTCTCAATGCTTGGATACTTGTCTGTATGCCTCATGTGACATTTGTACATCATGTTTAGGCACATTTTTAGGTCATCCACATTCTTACTTTGATATTATTTGAAGCATTCTTGCATGATCACCTTGCATATCCACTCATTCTTCTTCTACTCCTTCTTTGATGACTTTCTTGTATGTTTTGCCACTTGTTTGCATTCTCTTTGCTTGAGTTTGTTTGGTAAACATTATGGGTCACCTCTAAGGTGTACATTCTGACTTGGATGAGTTTCATTTGGTTTGTAACCATTTCTCTTTGGGTTGTGACTTGTTTGAGTTTCATTTGTCTTATTGTTGCTTATGTTTGTTTTTGCTAACCATGTAGGGGCTAATGGTAAGTGAATGGGATATGGATAGTTATCCATATTCTAACTTCTCCTTTCTCTTTTAAGCTTTCATACTTGTGTTTGCTTTAGCATTTAAGATGCTTCTTTCTTCTCTCTCACTCTTTCTCATCCCATGAATTTCAAGACTTGATTAAGTCTTGGATTCTTCTCCCTTTAGAGCTACCTAGTCCAACTTAATTTTTGATTAAGCTTGGAGTAGGATTAGCATTAGGTTTTAGGTAGTCGTCTCTCCTAAACCTCACTAACCATAGGTTACCCATGCATGATAACATTAGGACTCTTAGTTTCCCTTTAGAGTTTCCTTTGTGTCTTCTCTCTTCTCATCTCAAAACTTCTTGAAAACACTCAATAAAGATAAAGTGTATTGCGCACGAGCCTTAAGCGTGGGAAGTGAGGAGTGAGGGGTTTCCCTTCATTCTTCTAGCGTACCTAGTGTACGTCCTGTTGGGGACGGTACATGAAGTATTCGTTCCTATGTCATAGACTTTGGTGCAATGCAAGTTATGAACTAACTTAAAACATTTCTGTCTAAAAAACACAAAACAAATTCAAATCTTTTTATCCTTCGGGATTGTTGGGTTTCAAACTTCATTTTCAGAAAAGAGCTCGTCGCTCACGTAAAAAACACTTACCCATTCGTGGTCGTACCCACGAACTACATTAGCTATGATTCCTCTCTCTCGTCCGATTGAGGATATGTAGGCACAAGACAGCAATTGTCTTGGCGAGCAACCTACCCCCACAGTTCCCGTCCGAACTACGATGACTCTGACTTTCCCATTGCACTGAGGGAGTACGTAGGCCTAGGACAACAATAACGTCCTATCGAGTCACTTCTTTTTTCTTTTCTTCTTCGTTTCTCCATTCTTTCCGTTCTCGTTTCTTCTCCGGTCCCGTAGCAGTGGAGCTCCAGACGATGACACCCTTTGATGCAGACAACAAGCGTGGATCCCATCGAGTACGATGGACGTGTTGGGTGCTAACACCTTTCCTTCGCGTAACCGACTCCCATACCCGTTTCTCTTGGTCGTGAGACCATGTTCTTTCCCTTCCCTTAGGTTTATGCAGTGTTTCCTTTCCATCTCTTGGGATAAATACACATTGCTGCTGGAGACTCTGTTTTTTCTACGCCACTCTCGCGTTTGTACCGTTGGATGCGAATCTTTCGGGAGCGACAGCTGGCGACTCTGCTGGGGACAGGTTGACCTCTTGCTGGTTCATCCCCTTTTGCGAGTCAATCCTAGCGCTTGTCTGTTTTATTTCATTGGGTGTTTTTTTATGGTGCTTTGCTTTGTTGTATATTACTGTATTACTGTTTACTGTATTTTTGCTTTACTGCTTTACTATTTTACCGCATTTTACTGTATTGCATTTCATTGTTGCTGGACTGTGCTGCGCTGTGCTAGTTTTCTGTTTGGCAGGTTGGGAGGTTCTGAGAGATGAGCCCACTACCCAGGCTCGAGCATACACATAGGTTTTAGTGTGGACAGGCGTGACGCTCCCGTGGTGTTGGCCACGTGCGGGTGATCACGATCGCCACAGTCAGACGAGGTTCTATCGAGAGATATCTGCTACTGTATGTTGATACATGCCAATAGTTATTATCTTGACGAACTGTCGACTCTGATGGCCATTCTCGAGGACTCAGTAACGGCACTCCTCCCGAGAACGATAATGGCAGACCAGAAATGGCAAACCCATTACGATTCTCGACCCGAGGACCCAATGCTGGGAACTTGCCATATGATCTTTTTTTTGAAAGTGAATCAGTGGAGGCGCTCCTCGATTGGCGATAGTACTATACCCCGAGGGATGAATGTACTATTGCTTCTCGACCTCAGTGCCAGAAGCTGAGGACCTTTCGTTTTGGAGAATCAGTTGAGGCCTCCTCGATTGATAATGATGCTAAACCAGAAATGGTGAACGTATCATCATTTCTCGACCTGAGAGCCCGGGATACTGAGGTTCTTAGTACCCACATGTGAGAGGGATGGGTGTTTGCAGGTTTGCAGGTGACCTTGACCTTTAACCTACCTGGTTTTCTAGTCTTATCACTGTGGTTGCTTTTATTCTGGGTTTTGGTACAGAGCCTTGATTTGTTCAGTCAGCACAGTGCAGCCAGTTTGTGTGGATACCTTGATCCCATGTTCGTTGCATATGCATCATCATTCTTGCATACATGTTCTTGTATTTCCAAGGATATCATTGTTGAGGCTCACTGTTGAGCATTTCCATTTATTCCTCGTGGTTCTTCTGAAAAGTCTTGAATTAAAATAGAATGACTCCTTGGAAATATTTGAACATGGCATTTGCATTTGCATAATCATCTCATGTGCATAACAGGTGTTCAAGGCTGGTTATTCTTGTTCTGATATGGTTTTCTTCAGAATTTCAGACTTAACTCCTCAGGCCATTCAAGAGTTGATCATGGAGAAAATTCAAGCTGAGTTGAGGGAAATGCGAAGCCAGATGGGGCAATTTATGGGGAATATGCAAACTCTCATGCAAGACCAGAAGATGCTGAGAGAGGAAGTCAATCAGATGAAGACTCAGATGGGTTTGGTCATGGAAATTTTGAAAACAGTGTTAAAGAAGGAAAACAGTCATATGCTCGCTTCCGCAACAGAGGTCCTTAATCCTCCCATCTCTTTGGGGTCTTCGCTAGATCATGGATTTCCTCGTGAATCCCCTCCACAACCCAAGGTTCCAGAACCTTCCCAACAGCAACCAGATCTTGTCTCCCAAGATAAGTCTAAGAATAAAAAGTGTGCACAGAGACCGAAGCAGTCTAAAAGAGTTTTTCATCCGCTCCCTATGCCATATTCTCAGCTATTGCAGCATCTCCTTCAGTTGCAACTGGTACAGAAAAGGACTTTGGCTCCTCTTACTGGTAATCCCCCACCAGGCTACAATGCAAGAGCCCATTGTGATTTCCATTCTGGGGCACCAGGGCATACTGTGGAGAAATGTAGGGCCTTTCAGCACCAAGTCCAGGATTTGATTGATGCAGGGGCAATTGAATGCACGTCGGGCGGCGTGAGCATACAAGGTGATTTTACCCCAATTGTTGCAAAGGAATTGAGGACTCCTTCCTTTTCCAAAGGATCCACCTCGTGTCAAGGATCTCTTCCACAACCTTATGCTGCAGAAGCTCTACGTCAGCAACCTTTGTTTGTGACTCAGCCGAATGTGGAAAGGAAAGTACAGGGGCAGGTGGGGCGCCCAAATCAGCAGAATTTTTAGCAGCAGGGGCAACCGAGACCAAGAAGGCCCAAGAGGATATTTGATCCTATTCCTATCCCTTATAGTCAGTTGTTTGCTCGTCTGCTTAAAAAATCTCTGTTCAGCTGAGGAATGCCATGACAGTGCCATACCCTATCCCTCCGGACTTTAACATGAATGCTAGGTGCGAGTTCCACTCGGGAACGTTTGGGCATACAATTGATAATTGTAATGTATTCCAGCACAAGGTGCAAGACTTGATCGACTCAAAGGTCATCACGCCAGATGGTACCCCTTTGGATTGAAGCTTCTTTGTCAGAGTAAGCACCAGATTGCAAGAGCGTCATCAGAAGCAATAAGTCCAGACAGAGTCAAGTCTCCTCAACAATGGCAATCATCAGCTTCCTTTACTGCATTTTCATATGTAGCTTTCCTTTTGTTTGTTTAAACATTGTCTGCATGTAAAAACTTGTTTGTGTTTGAATATTGATTTTAATGCAATGATGTGTTATTCCCGAAGTATCTTACTTTTATGCACTCATGTCATGTTTATATGCACTGCAATACTATCTTTCTTGCCAAGACTCTTGGAGGGAGGATGACGAGATAAGAACGCAGATTTCTAATGGTACACTTTTGGATAAAACCCTGTTAAGGATGTACAGGCATTGTTTCCAATTCATAAACACTGGAGAGATAAGGAGATAGACCTTTGTCAACCCCTTTGAGCCTAGTAGTAGGAGTTCTTTCTGAAAACGAAAAACCCTCAATTTTAACCCAGGGGCAGGGTAGGCGTTAGTTAGTTTGACCAAGTGTTCAACTTTCAGGAGGAGTGTACATCTGAGGATCCATTATATTCCATTCCACTATCAAGAGGTGTAGAACCACAATGGTTACTCCTCACCAACCGAAGAGTGAAACAGTCACAGCCCTTTCAAACAAGTCAGGCAAAACGGTGTCACACGACTTATTCAAAAAAAAAAGAGAAAAAAGAGAAAAAGAAAAAGCCTGCTAAGTCAAAAAAAAAAACTTGAAAGCAAGTGACTTAGGCAAAAGTTAAGGTATCCCGCTGGACTTCAAAATTGAAAACTCAAAAGAGTCAGTCCAGGCAAAAATTAGGGAACAAAAAGCAAAAGAATGAGAAAGCAAAAAGCCAAAAGGATTACAAAGAAAATCCTCGATAAGAACAAAGTCGTGTGACTATAGACACAAAAGACAAAAAGGGGCGACTGTTAGTCCAAAACCTCGTCAGGTGTCGAATCACCAGTTGCATGGATTCCCTAGAAATTGGGAAACCTTTTGAGAGACGAGTGCTTGTGTCAAATTAGCTGAACATGGGACTGGAGAATATCACGAAGAGTGGGTGGGTACCAATAAACTTTGAGCCATAAATCCTTTTTTCTCAAACAGCGAACCAGGCCACGCTACAACCCTTGAAAGTCCTAATTGAAACAGGGTTTAGTCTGAAGGCGTACTTCAACGAGATAGCGTTCTTGACTCCCATGAGTTGTGCTAATAAGATTTTTGTTGGTGTTGCATGTGCGTATTGCTTTCCTTTTAAAAATAAGTGTCGTAACTAGGTTGTGTGACCTATTTTTAATAAGGACTTCAAGATTAACATATGTGTTGCATTTGAATAATCATTCTCAGAATAAATATTTTCTGCTTGCATACATTTGTTTGACATCAAAGAAGCTTACACGATGAACATCAGTTGAGAAGCTTAAACTGGCCAAGTTGAGGTGCCTGAGACTCCAGAGGACATGTTGCTGAAAGATTATGTGGGAAAAAGGCGTTCCCAGCCATTTGTGTTGAGATGTAACCAATCTGGGACAATCACACCGGGAAATCTCTTCAGAATGTAGCCAAGCTGGGGCATTCAAGTTGAGAAGGTCTTTTCAAAGTACAATCAACCATGGGCCATTCATGTTGAGAAAATTTCTTCGAACTGGGGCAATTATGTTGAGATCCGATAAATCTCTCCACAAGCGTGTAAACTGGGGCAATCACGTCGAGATTCGGTAAATCTCTCGAAGACTAGTCGGTCAGAGACGAATGTACTGCAAGGCTTGTACTAGGGCAGGTCACTTCAAGGGCGCGAGAAGTTTTTCCCTTCAGAACACAGTCAATCAATAGCACCTCTGCAAGGTTTAGAATACTGTGGCAGAACATTTCAGGTCATTACGAACCCTCTCGAGGTGGTTTACTTCATGAATCATGAAGTATGAGACAGTTATGTCCAGAACGGATACATCTCTAAGAGTTTGGAAACCCTGGGGCATTGTTGAACGCCAGGTTTTCTGTAAAATCCTCTTAAGATGATTGCTTCAAGTAGACCCTGTGGTCTGGGGCAAGGTGGAGAGTTAAAGGAACTGTGTTTCACTCTTGACAATCAGCACTGAGTTGTTCCCAGTGTGGGACTTTTAGAGTCTTTTCCCTACAGCAAAGAGCCAGAGTGTATCTTTTTCCAGCAAGGTGTGGGAATTGTTATTCTTCCTCAAGCAGAGAATTGTCCTATGTTCGAAAAGGGCTTTTATGAAGGTTTCTTATCTCTAGCAATACAGATGGAATCCTCACTCTCAATAAGGTAAGACGATAGAATATCATCAAGAAGACGATGAGGAGTCAGAGTGTTCTCTTCCTCAACGGTCAGATCTAGTAATCTAAAGTAATTCAAAGTCTAATCTTCATTGGTACCTCCCCAGTAAAGCTGCTCTCTTCAACTTTGAAGTCTGATCGTCCTCAGCAGTTTGCTGCTCTCCCCAGTCAGAGCATCGAGGATCATCTTCCTCAACAGAGTATAAAGAGGTAATTCCCCAAGCGGAGTCATTGAGGATCATCCCCCTCTGCAGGATATAAGAGGTTTACCCCCAGCCAGAGTTGTGATTTGGCTCATCTTTCCTCAGCAGATAGCCAGAAATTGTCGTTTCTGCAGCCTCTCCAGCAAGAGATTGATGGAGCATCTTCTTTGATCAAAGATGGTGTTTCCCCCACAGAGTATGGGGCAGTCATTTTTTCCTCTGCTAGTCAGGAAACATGTGTTTACCCCCTAGCGGAGTGGGTGTTGACAACTACTATTTTCCAAGCAGAAGTGTCGATGAGGATCGTCCCCTCAGCAGGACATAGGAGGATCGTCCCCCTCAGCAGGAGTACAGATGATTGTATACCCAGCCAAAGTTGTGTTTGGATTATTATTCCCCAGCAAGCATTCAGAAGTTGATTGCTTTAAGGTGGATGTTATTGTGTCTCCACCAGGAGATTCGTGGACAAAAACGTTATTATCCCCACAGAGTCCTGGTGTCTACTTTCCTCAGTTGGTCAGAAAGTATAGTCTCACCAACAACGGCTTGATCTAATCCCCAGTAGGGTGAGGGTAAAGTTATTTCCCTAACAGCAGATTAAGCTCACCGACATCACCAAGCAGAGTCTGGTGGTGATTGGTATCCCCAGCAGGTCTTAAGTCCAATCGTTTTTGGCAGGCATCAAATCCAAGTTCTGAAGTATTTGGTGATCCCCGGCGTAGGAGTTTCCATCTTCAGTATTCATCTCCCTCCCCAGTTGAGTGGGTATTCTCTCGGAGTTTCGTCCATCTCCAGCAGAATTGTTGATCTTGATATTCCCCGGCTGAGTGGGTATTCTCTTGGAGTTTTGTCCATCTCCAACAGAATTGTTGATCTTGATATTCCCCAACTGAGTGGGTATTCTCTCGGAGTTTCGTCCATCTCCAGCAGAGTTGTTGATCTTTCCGTCCCCAACAGAGTAAGTATTCTCTCGGAGATTCGTCCATCTCTAGCAGAATTGGTGATTGTGATCTTCCCTGGCAGGGTGAAGTTTTCCTCAACAGGATTTCTTTGGTTTGATGACAATGTGGTTTGTTGTCCTCGGTGGAGCTGCTTCTGTTCTCAGTGTTTATTTCGCTGGGACGGTCTCTTGCATTGCATAAGCATTTTTTTGCATGGCATCCTCCCAAATGTGTAGCATTTCCCCTTCGTGTGGAGCATTACGGCAAAATTCAAACATATGCATCCAAAGCATAAGCCAGGTTTGAGTTTTCCTTCGTCAGGAAAAAACCGGATTTCAGGAGAGTATCATTCGACTTTACTCCACAAGTGTTGGGTTTAGTCATTCAGAGCAATATTTGACATTCCCTTGCAGAGTTGTTTGCCAGGATCGTTAATCCATGATTTCATTTTTACCCCTTCGTCCAGGTGGTCCTTTGGTTTATCCCCTCAAGATTTTTACCGTCAGACACTCGTCCGTGTTTCCTTCAGCACCCGTCCGTGTTTGAACTTTTGTTTCAATGCTCGTCCGTATTGACATTTGGCACCCGTCTGTGTTCTTTCAGCACCCATCCGTGTTTGAACTTTTGTTTCAATGCCCGTCCATATTGACATTTGGCACCCGTCCGTGTTCTTTCAGCACCCGTCCGTGTTTGAACTTTTGTTTCAATGCCCGTCCGTATTGACATTTGACACCCGTCCGTGTTCTTTCAGCACCCGTCCGTGTTTGAACTTTTGTTTCAATGCCCGTCCGTATTGACATTTGGCACCCGTCCGTGTTTGAACTTTTGTTTCAATGCTCGTCCGTATTGACATTTGGCACCCGTCCGTGTTTGAACTTTTGTTTCAATGCCCGTCCGTATTGACATTTGGCACCCGTCCGTGTTCTTTCAGCACCCGTCCGTGTTTGAACTTTTGTTTCAATGCCTGTCCGTATTGACATTTGGCACCCGTCCGTGTTCTTTCAGCACCCATCCGTGTTTGAACTTTTGTTTCAATGCCCGTCCGTATTGACATTTGGCACCCGTCCGTGTTCTTTTAGCACCCGTCCGTGTTTGAACTTTTGTTTCAATGCCCGTCCGTATTGACATTTGGCACCCGTCCGTGTTCTTTCAGCACCCGTCCGTGTTTGAACTTTTGTTTCAATGCCCGTCCGTATTGACATTTGGCACCCGTCCGTGTTCTTTCAGCACCCGTCCGTGTTTGAACCTTTGATTTCAATACCCGTCCGTATTGGCCTCTTGATGACACTCGTCCGTGTTGCCTTCCATTCCCCAGCGAGATTAATCCCCGACAAAGGTTGCTTTACACCCGTCTGTGTACCCTTTTGATACCCGTCCGTATTGAACCTTTTTACACCCGTCTGTGTACCTTTTTAGTACCCGTCCGTATTGAATCCTTTTACACCCGTCCGTGTATCTTTTCGATACCCGTCCGTATTGAAACTTTTTACACTCGTCCGCGTACCTTATCGATACCCGTCTGTATTGAACCTCTTTACACCCGTCCGTGTACCTTTTCGATACCCGTCCGTATTGAATCCTTTTACACCCGTCCGTGTATCTTTTCGATACCCGTCCGTATTGAATCCTTTTACACCCGTCCGTGTATTTTTTTGATACCCGTCCGTATTGAACCTTTTTACTCCCGTCCGTGTATCTTTTCAGTACCCGTCCTTATTGAAGCCTTTTACACCCGTCCGTGTACCTTTTCAGTACCCGTCCGTATTGAATCCTTTTACACCCGTCCGTGTACCTTTTCAGTACCCGTCCGTATTGAAGCCTTTTACACTCGTCCGTGTACCTTTTTAGTACCCGTCCGTATTGAATCCTTTTACACCCGTCCGTGTACCTTTTCAGTACCCGTCCGTATTGAATCCTTCTACACCTGTCCGTGTACCTTTTCAGTACCCGTCCACATTGAAACTTTTTACACTCGTCCGTGTACCTTTTCGATACCCATCCGTATTGAACCTCTTTACACCCGTCTGTGTACCTTTTCAATACCCGTCCGTATCTGTTATCTTTGACACCCGTCCGTGTTTATCCCCAGCATTGCTAACACTCGTCCGTGTTGTAACAACGCAACATTTATTGCTTGTTCCCCAATGGAGTCGTCTCTCCTTTGAGGATTGCAAATTTCAGGTTTCTTTTGGTATTCAATCTCCATGGATCCTTTGAACGCATGACAGCCGTTGCTATCATACCTTCAGGACCAAGTTGATTGAATAGGGGCAGCTGTAACACCCAAAAATTTGCCTTCTGGTTTTTAGCTAACTGGCTTATGTTTCTTTGTATTTCTTGCATTAGCATTTGTGCATAGCATTGGTTCTTAGCATGGGATTAAGGTACTTGGTTCATCTCAAAGGAGTCTCCAGCCTCAAGGTGGTTTGAGGAGTTCATCATATCTTCATAAGGTCAAGAATTGCAAGAGATTTCAAGTGAACCACACTCTCCTAATCAGATGGTCCAAATTAGGGTTTTGGTTCCAAAAGGCTTCTTGATGGGTTTTTCTTGTTCAAATACATTCTCATGAGGTTCTATATGCTCACAAGTGTTCATGGATGGAATCTTGGCTTTTGGTTCTTTGGGGAAGGTTTTCAGTGGATTAATTGCTTGTAGACCAAGAAAAGTCAACAGTGAGAGGGGAAGTCAACTGTGGAATTTTGAGGTTCTCTTCAGGGTTTTCAAGGTCTCACATCCTCATATGGTCTTCAAGGGTCAAGTTTCATACCATTTATCAAGAATCAAGGGTTTGTACAAAAGTTACTAAATTTGGAAAATGACCTATAATGAGAAGTTTCCATTTTTGGCAAGTTTTTCCACCACATTCAACTTGACTTTTCATCATCAAAGAAGCTTCAAATGAATTTTACTCAAACATGAAAGTTGAAGATCATTCTCTCCCATTTCCAAAAAGTATTAGATTGTCTCCATACCATTTGTGAAACTCAAGATATGATCAAAAGAAGGCAAAGTGTTTTTAGGGTTTTCTCATGGTACCATTTTTCCACCTTTTACAAATTGGTTCAAATTGAAGTATGATGACCTCTAATCATTCAATTCACATTTCCACATTCAAGTACACATCATAAGGATCATTTTTGGCCTTTGAACCAAGAGATTTCGTGCCATGTACCTCACTTATTTCACAAAGTGTAAATTGGCAAGATGGATTAAAACTTACAAACCAAGCCACAAAAAAGGCCCAAGTCCAATCCATTGGTGATCAGCAAAGGAAATGTGAGTGATCCATGCTTATCTCATGGCCTTTGCACGTGTGGATTAAGGGATACATCACAAATTGCATTTTGGAAAAACACTCCAAAGTTCACTAATCGGGGGTTTAATCATTTGTTAATCATGATCAGAGGTCTAATGAGGTGCATATAAGCTAACTCACACGTCCAAAGCTAGGTCATGCACTCATTTCAGCTCAGAATTCATTTTTCACTCCAAAAATTTCTCTCATTCGAATCTCCTTTCTCCTAGGGTTTCATTGAGATTTCTCTTCACATTTGTGATCTGCACACTCCATAAAGCAAGAATCATCCATCATTTGAAGCTCTGAGCAAGGTTTGCATCAAGTTGATTTCAAGAGGGATCAAGTTCAAAATCCTAGATCTAGCCAGTTTCAAGTCTCTATTTGCATTTATTTTGCAAATAGAGCTCAAAAGAGGAAGATCTGCAGCTTTTGGAAGGGTTTCTTGGTGTATTTCGAGCGCTGCAATCTTCAGGTTAGCTCACTTTTCATGATCATATAACTTGAATTTTAAGCATGCATGATGATCTATGATGTTCACTGATGATGCTGATATGTTTGGTTTTGATTTTGGACGTGTGAATTGCTTGAATTTTGAGATTGAAAGTTTTAGATCCAAACTTATTTCTTTCGATTTGACTTGTATGTTGATCTTTTGGTGAAATGGTCATGATATTTGAGATCCTTGTTGAATTCTGGTCAAGATCATGTACTCATGTGCAATTTCTGGTAAAATTTTGTTTGGAGCTCACCGGATAAGGTGACCGGCGCTAGGGCTCCGGCACCTGGTGTATTTTCAGTCCGGTGAGGGTTAAACGAAGAAGACACAATCCTGGCCATTCATGTTTCTGATCTAACGGTTTATATGGTGCCAACGCATTAAAAACGTGTGTGCAGCTCACGTGATCTTTTAATTCTCATAACATGCTTTATGTGTGCGCGTACACTATAACTATGGTGTGTTGTTGATCTTGCATGTTGATCTTGCGTACTTGTTATTTCCGTTGACCTGTTTGTAAGCGTTGGATTGATCATGTGGCTTGTATGAGTCTCAGATATTGACTGGGTTCCATGTGGTTTTTGGTTGACTTCACTCTTGGATCATTTGACCTGGGCTTGCTATTCCCACCCCCTGTTCAGCCCATTTAATATTTTTTAAACGTGATTGTTTGCTGTTTGCACCCCTGGGTTCTTTATTTTCATTTTTATTTCATTTAATTGTTTTGTTTTGCATTTTAATTTTTTAAAATTAGTTTTATGCATCCAAAAATCACCAAAAAGATCATGAAGCATAATTTTGCATTTAATTAATTTTGGACATTTTTTATTTCTGACTTTGGTCATTTTTCATCATATTTTTGGCATTTTCTTTGAAAATTGTTCTTATTTGCATACTTCAACTTTGAGAATTTATTTCTCATAGCACGTAAAACCTTTTGAGTCCATTCTTTTTGCATTATTTCATCAACATATTGAAGTGCATAAAAACATTTTTCTCATATTTTTAAACTCTTTTCATATTGCATTTTAGCCTCTCTCTTTTGCATATTGATCCATAATCCTTTGTGCTCTTTGTCTAATTGTTTGAGGGACCTATCTTGTGAATTTTGGCATGAGTTTTTAATATGATGTTTGCCCCTGGTTGAGGTGTTTTGATATTTAGTTTGATGATTTTTGAATCATGTTTACTATTTGTTTGATCATTCATGTTTGAGGTCTTCTTTTGTGAACATCTTTGATCATGTTGAATTACTTGCTTGAGAAGGCACTTGTGCCATTGTATGAGGTTGTTTTCTTTGATTTCTTGAGCCATGTTTAGATCATTATAGGTCTCTTGAATGCAAATTTAAGTCATTGGTGTGAGGTTGTTACTTATTTTGTGTACATGTTCCATGCTTGTTTCACATGCCTCTTTTTGACTTATCTTCTCACTTCTTCTCATCTATGCCTCTTCTTGGTTTGTATTTGGTTTGTGTATACCATGCCATATCTCTTCTTTGTATCTCATATGATGTATGCTTCTGACTTTAGAGATTTGCATTCATTCCATATGTTATTCATGTTTCATCTTGCATACTTGAACATGTTTCACTTACATGCTTCTTTCTTCTTCTTCTAATTACTCTCAATGCTTGGATACTTGTCTGTATGCCTCATATGACATTTGTACATCATGTTTAGGCACATTTTTAGGTCATCCACATTCTTACTTTGATATTATTTGAAGCATTATTGCATGATCACCTTGCATATCCACTCATTCTTCTTCTACTCCTTCTTTGATGACTTTCTTGTATGTTTTGCCACTTGTTTGCATTCTCTTTGCTTGAGTTTGTTTGGTAAACATTATGGGTCACCTCTAAGGTGTACATTCTGACTTGGATGAGTTTCATTTGGTTTGTAACCATTTCTCTTTGGGTTGTGACTTGTTTGGGTTTCATTTGTCTTATTGTTGCTTATGTTTGTTTTTGCTAACCATGTAGGGGCTAATGGTAAGTGAATGGGATATGGATAGTTATCCACATTCTAACTTCTCCTTTCTCTTTTAAGCTTTCATACTTGTGTTTGCTTTAGCATTTAAGATGCTTCTTTTTTCTCTCTCACTCTTTCTCATCCCATGAATTTCATGACTTGATTAAGTCTTGGATTCTTCTACCTTTAGAGCTACCTAGTCCAACTTAATTTTTGATTAAGCTTGGAGTTGGATTAGCATTAGGTTTTAGGTAGTTGTCTCTCCTAAACCTCACTAACCATAGGTTACCCATGCATGATAACATTAGGACTCTTAGTTTCCCTTTAGAGTTTCCTTTGTGTCTTCTCTCATCTCATCTCAAAACTTATTGAAAACACTTAATAAAGATAAAGTGTATTGCGCACGAGCCTTAAGCGTGGGAAGTGAGGAGTGAGGGGTTTCCCTTCATTCTTCTAGCGTACCTAGTGTACGTCCTGTTGGGGACGGTACACGAAGTATTCGTTCCTATGTCATAGACTTTGGTGCAATGCAAGTTATGAACTAACTTAAAACACTTCTGTCTAAAAAACACAAAACAAATTCAAATCTTTTTATCCTTCGGGATTGTTGGGTTTCAAACTTCATTTTCAGAAAAGAGCTCGTCGTTCACGTAAAAAACACTTACCCATTCGTGGTCGTACCCACGAACTACATTAGCTCTGATTCCTCTCTCTTGTCCGATTTAGGATATGTAGGCACAAGACAGCAATTGTCTTGGCGAGCAACCTTCCCCCACAGTTCCTGTCCGAACTACGTTGACTCTGACTTTCCCATTGCACTGAGGGAGTACGTAGGCCTAGGACAACGATAACGTCCTATCGAGTCACTTGTTTTTTCTTTTCTTCTTCGTTTCTCCGTTCTTTCCATTCTCGTTTCTTCTCCGGTCCCGTAGCAGTGGAGCTCCAGAAGACGACACCCTTTGATGCAGACAACAAGCGTGGATCCCATCGAGTACGATGGACGTGTTGGGTGCTAACACCTTTCCTTCGCGTAACTGACTCCTGTACCCGTTTCTCTTGGTCGTGAGACCATGTTCTTTCCCTTCCCTCAGGTTTATGCAGTGTTTCCTTTCCCTCTCTTGGGATAAATACACATTACTGGCGACTCTGTGTTTTCTGCGCTACTCTTGCGTTTGTACCGTTGGATGCGAATCTTTCGGGAGCGACCCTGTGGTTAGACTCTTCCTCTATTAAATTTACCGCAGCTTTCTCGTGTTAAGGCAACGGGTTCGTTTGAACATTTGGATTTGTATCCTTGAAGGATAAGACCCCGTTACTGACAAGCTTCTGTACATCGGATTTGAAGCTGAGACAGTTTTCTATGTTATGCCCTGGTCCTCCTTGGTGGTAAGGACAAGTCTGATCCGCTTTGAACAAAAAAGGAAGATTTTCTGGTACTGTAAGAGGAGACCTGATTTGGACATTCCCCTTGACCAGTAGTAGTGGAAATAGTTCTGCATACAACATTGGTATAGGTCGAACCCTAGTGGTCATGTTGTACGGTTGTTGTTGTACTAAGGACGAGCCTGCTGAAGAGGCTGTTGTGTCCTTTGCTGATATTGTTGTTGATTCGGTTGGCTCTGAGCAACCTGAGGTTGATACGTTGGAACAGGCGTAGGGTTGATAGCAGGAGTTACAGATGCTACTGGTTGGTATTGTCGCCTTTGCTTTCCGAGAGAGATATTACCAATATCTTGCTCTTTTTTCTTAGGGAAAGGACTATCGTATCTTTTGGTATTGCTTGATGGTCCAGCATCTTTGACCAGATGTCCTTCTCGGACTGCTTCTTCAAGACGAACTCCCATATTTACCATTTCAGTAAAGTCGCTTGGCGCACTGGCGACCATTCGGTCATTGTAAAACGAGCTTAAGGTTTTTAAGAAGATTTTTGTCATATCTTTTTCCTCAAGAGGTGGACAAATCTGGGCGGCAATTTCACGCCATCTCTGAGCATATTCCTTAAAGGTTTCCTTGTCCTTCTACGACATTGCTCTGAGTTGATCTCTATCGGGAGCCATGTCCAGCATACTTATAATGCTGAACGAAGGCAACGCCAAGATCTCTAAACGTGACGATCCTGGTGCGGTTTAAACCCATGTACCATTTGAGTGCGGTGCCGGTTAAACTATCTTGGAAGTAGTGTATTAGTAGCTGTTGGTTCTCTGTCTGAGTTGACATCTTCCGAGCGTACATCACCAAATGACTTTGAGGGCAAGAGTTGCCCTTGTATTTTTCAAATTCGGGCACCTTGAATTTGTGCGGAATTATCACATTAGGGGCCAAACAAAGGTCTGCGGCGTCCTTTCCAAATAGATCCTGACCGCGAATGGTATGCAGTTCCTTCTGCATCTCCAAGAATTATTCCTGAAACTCATTCAATCTGTCGTACATACTTTCATTTCCACCAGAAGGTATCTGTGGAATCTGTCCTTCTGAGACAGTGTGTACCACGGGTGGTGGTATAGTTATTACGGTAGTGACTCTTGGTGCTTCTTTATCCCGAAGTTTGTAACCTTCAGGAGTTGCTGTCATGCCCCTGGCATCTTTGCTTTCCCGAAGTTTGTAACCTTCAGGCCCAGTGGTTCCTGCTGCAGTTTTCGGATCTTCCATAATCGGCAGAATATATCCTTTCGGGATATAGTTAAGTGGCATGCCCCAGGGACGATCTTTGGGCATGTTGTACTGAGGATCATACTTTTCCACTATGGGCGTAGATGTGATCTCTGAGATCACAGTCCTTTGTTGTTGTATCTGGGTTGCTGCCAGAGATTGCATGTCATTGTGAAGTTTTCTCAAATCTTCTTTCAGAGTTTCGATTTCTTCTCTCAACTTTCTGTTCTTTTCCTCGAGATCATCCATTTTCTTTTGTTGATTGGCCCGAGTATTGTACGAATGAGATAGTTTGACTCTAGAATCGAGACACAAACATGAGATTCGTAGGGAAGAAGAATGCGTTATGTGAGAATGATGAATGATATGCAATAATTATATTAAAAAAAATTTAATCAAAAGAAACTTCAACAATTTGATTGCAAATATCATACAGTGGGGAGACCCCGTTTTATTGAATTCAAAGATTGCGGAAATGGAAATACATTAATTTACAAAGTGCTGCAAAAGGAAATGTCTAAGCTTATGGATCCTGAGTCCTCTCTGAGGAGGGCTTAAGTGTTGGTTCTGGTATTTTCCTTTTCTTTGACCGGGGCTCTTGAGCCGTTGTCGGGTTGTCATCCTTTTGCCAAGTGAAAGGAGCGAGCAAATTCCTTCGGTCTTCTTGATTTTCTACAGCGTGCTGCTCTAAAATCTCGATCAGAGCATCTTTTTATTTTAACATTTGTTGTATTTTGGTACACTCTACATTGAGAATGTGGTACTTGTTATTCCAAGATTTCTTTTCCCGTTGAACTTTGTTGAGAGTGACCTGGAGTTTTCCCGTATCAGATATGAAATAAAGGACATGTTCCTTTAACGAAAGAACTTCTTGATGAGGGTAAGGCATCCTCAGCTTGAGGGCTCTAGTTTGTACCCATTGGAGATAAGGTTCCACAGAGACACAGTCTGGTTTTCCTAGAGACTCTCTTCATTTCCTATGAACATGTTTCCAGGCATGCATTATTTCTGTCTTTAATGCCCTGTCATTTTCTCCTTCCTTGAAGAAAAGACCTTCCAGATGAACATTACGCGGGACATGTCTCATCGGGTATCCGAGTTAACTACGAACTAAAATTAGATGATAGTTGATTCCTCCTTTAGTTCCTATGAGGGGTACATTAGGGAAATTTCCACAATGATTAATGACTCTTATCCCGTCATAGATCTGATTGTACCAATCTATATCAGAGTTGGTAAGAGACATGATTCTCTGTGACCAACGCAGAGTACTCTTATGATCCCAGAATGCGGCGGACTTGGGCATATGGGAAGTGAACCATTTGTATAGCAGGGGTACACAGCATGTGATTATTCCTTCGCTGTACAAATTCCTTAAGTGTACAGAATGATAAGCATCTGCGAGCTAGGTCAGTATGGGGTTTCCAATCAGAAAGATCTTAATGGCATTAATATCAATGAAGTTATCAATGTTGGGAAACAGAAATAACCCGTAGGCGAGTAAGAGAAAGATGCTCTCAAAAGCAGTTACGTTCCCTATACTAGCAAAGTACAGGGCTTTCTTTATCAAAAACTTGGCTGGTAAACCTTGGATTCCACCCTTAATGGCCATGTGAGTCCTGACTTCTGACTCGTCCAAATAGATTACTCTTGCAATGGTTTGATCCTTTGGAATTTCTTCCAGTCCAGAAAAGGGAGCTTGGTCAGTGATGGGTAAATCAGTCAGGTGAGAGTACTCCTCCAGTGTTGGTGCCAGTTGGTAATCTGGGAATGGGAAACAGTGATATACTGGATCATTAAACTGAATCAGAGTAGACAGTATTCCTTCAATTACATGGACCCTTAACAGAGACAACAGTCCTCTGTACTTAGCTCTGAAAGCATCAGGGTTGGTGATCATCCTTGCCAACCCTCTTAAATCCTCTAGTTTTGGAACCTTGAAGGTGTACTTGTGAGTCTTCCTTCTACCGAAATCCATAACGTAATCTTTCTCACTGATATTTGCAATCATTGTCTTAGTTTAATTTGAAAAAAAGAGAGAGTAGAAGAGAAGATTTTTTCTTTGTTTAAAGTTTTTTAATGAAATGAATGCATGAATGCAGCACACAAAAACATAGAAAAAACATGGGGTCAAAGGTTCAGTGTCATGAAGTCATGGCTCTACCCATTCCCAAAGGTTGTACTGGTGAATTTTTGTACCTGTCCTCAAAATCATTGACCCCCCTTGGGATAACAACAGCAGGCTGGTTCACCCGAGCGAGTTGCAGTATCTTAGGGTAATCTCGAATGAGGGTAGTATCGTGTGACAACTATTTCCGATAGCTTCCGCACTACAAAATAGTCACATGGTCTTAGTCTATTAAATCCTCAGTTTCATGGATACCACAATTGAACAATCTGCTTTCAACAACCGAAGTCGTTTAGACATTGAATCCGCAAAGGGTATCTCCACTGATTCGATGGTCTACCATGATCGCTTATTCGAGAATCACTCCCTATAAGACCCTTGTCTATGCCATCAATTATCTTAGGTATCACTCAAACTTTCCAGATGCGGCATCACCCGCAGTCCCATTAGCAAAAAAATAAACACGGATATCAATTAGGAAAAGTGATATATATATATATATATATATATATATATATATATATATATATATATATTTATTCTTAAAACTAACATCCTAGACCTCTTAAGAGTTATAATCCTAGTCCTATACAGAATATGACTCCCCAGCAGAGTCGCCATTTTTACTGTAGCACGCGATTTTTATCGGTGACGCGAGCACCTTATCGCAGAAATTTGGGTTTTCTCCTCAATGAATAGGAGGGGTTGCTACTTTCTGATTTCTTATTTATCCCGTGAAGCTGGAAGGGAAAGGGAAGCTATCTAAAACCAACCTTGCACGCGAATGTTTAACTAAACAAACGCTTAAAGAGATTGGGGGGTCCGGGGTCAGGTTATACAATGGGGAGTTATCAATTACCCGTCATATATGTGGTTATCCACAGGTTGTTAGATTTAGGTTTCGCTTTGTACTTTATGGTGTTTATTCGTTAATGGGTTGGGAAAGTTTCTTGGGAAAGTATGAGAGAGAGAGTGAGTTGATGTTGATGTTCGGGTTTTCCCGATGTTTTTGGTAGGTACTGGACCTAAGTTTTGATCGATGTGAAGGTACTGGACTAGAGTTTTTGATTAGTATGTTCGCTAAGATTTCACAATCTTATGCCTACGTATTCCCGTTTAAACGAAACAGGGAAATCAGAACAATCGTAGTTCCTCCTATTCTAAGGGAGGAAAAGATGTTTTAGTGTCTTGTTCAAAGCCCAAGATTGAAGCTAAAAGGTTTATTTGTGTCTTGTTCAAAGCCCAAGATTAAAGCTAAAGGTTTGGCTGAGAGAGAATTTGTCATCTCTAAAGGGAGACATCTCGTCTTTTTATCATAGTTGTTGGGTGACTGTTTATAAAGGAGGATTACTTTAACTGGGTTATGTGAATCCAGCAATGCCATAATTTCCTTTATATGGATTTATCCTGAAGGAGAAAACTTTAACGCAGTGTAGAGCAATGCCATTTTCCTTAGGAGTTTCCCATGCTAAGAGAGGGACAGTGGCATGGATGTAAATAATCCAGAGGCTTGCCGCTTACTGCAATTAGATGAAACAGAGGATTTACCAGGATAGAAGATGGACAACAGCTTGGATATTTTAATTAACAAGTGTGCCACTTACAGCAGTTGTCTGGGATTAGGGTTTGTTTTTAATGTCTGTTTTGATGAGTGATGAACAGAGAAATGACTTTCTACAGAGATATTTTAATTTTCTCTGAGGGGATGTTGATTCTTGTGTGCCTTGATCAAAACCCAAGGTTGAAGCTAAGAGGTTGATTTACTCCGCTGGGAAGTCCTTATACAAAGCCTAAGAGGAAGCTAGGGATGAATGACTCAACAAGAGAGTGTTTATATATATCTTGTACAAAGCCCAAGATTGAGGCTAAAAGAGGCTGACTCTTTGGGGATGTCATTATACAAAGCCTAAGAGGAGGCTAAAAATTTGACTTTTCCGGGGAAAATGTTCTGTCTGTCTTGTACAAAGCCCAAGATTGAGGCTAAAAAGTGGTTTTGACTCCGGCGGGGAGGGTTTGTATGCGTCTTGTACAAAGCCCAAGATTGAGGCTGAAAAGAAATTGACTCTGTGGGAAATAAATATTTATCTGTCTTGTACAAAGCCCAAGATTAAGGCTAAAACTGACTCGACTAAGGATATTTTAAGTATCTTGTACGAAGCCCAAGATTGAGACCGAAATGAGTTTGACTCTACTGGAGAGTATTATCTGTCTTGTACAAAGCCCAAGATTGAGGCTGAAATAAGTTTGACTCTGCTTTGGAAATTATTTCTCAAAGCATAAAGGAAGGATGGGAGAATTTGACTCTGCTGGGGAAGAAATTTGTCCCAAGCTTAAGAGAAGGTTATGAAGATTTATGTCTTGTATAAAGCCCAAGATTGAGGCTAAAAGGGTTTGACTCAACTAGAGAATGCTTTTATCTGTCCTGTACAAAGCCCAGGATAGTGGTTGAACAAGCTGGAGAAATCATTAAACCTAAGAGGAGACTGACTTCTGCTAGGGAAATCATTATATCAAGCCTAGGAGGAGGCTGTAAAAGATGGACTCAACAAGAGAGTGTTTTTATCTGTCTCGTACAAAGCCCGAGATTGAGGCTAAAAAGGGTCTGACTCAACAAGAGAGTCTGAAAAGGTGATTGACTCAACAAGAGCATCTTGAAAGTTTTAACTCAACAAGAGAGTCTGAAAAAGTTATTGACTCAACAAGAGAGTCTTGAAAGTTTTGACTCAATAAGAGAGTCTGAAAAGATTATTGACTCAACAAGAGAGTCTTGAAAGTTTTGACTCAACAAGAGAGTCTGAAAAGATTAGCTCCGCTGGGGAGAATCATTGTACAAAGCCCAAGAGGAGGCTATCTTCGCTGAGGAAAGATCATTATACAAAGCCTAAGAGGTGGCTATCTTCTGCTGGGAATTATTGAGATCTCGAGGCAGGTCCAAATGGGGAATCAACTCTTGCTGAGGGTTACAGAAAAGTTAAGGTATCAGATTCCTTGAGGTTCTGATTTGGGATAGTGTTATACTGATGATAAACTGACCCTGGCTAGCGGTTTTTTAGGAGAGAGACTGGGTTTTAGAACCCCTTTGGAGATTGATCCAGAATGACCGTGGTTTCTCCTATGTTTGTAGGGAACTTGAGAATGTCTTTGAGACTCAAGAGGAGATTTAGACTATCCAAGTCTATTGGTGTGGAAGAGTTTATCTTCGTATGATGCCCAAGAGGAGGCAAGTGTTTTAAGGGATGAGTATCAACCCTAAATTGTTCCAAGGTTTGACACGGGAAAGACTGCTCTAGCAAACGATGACTAAGTTCTGTCCTATACCTTTAAGAGGTCTTCAGGGTCCTTGTATTAAGCCCAAGAGAAGGCATGAGAACTTCTAAGAAGCCGGTGGGTCCTTGTACAAAGCCCAAGAGGAGACGGGGATGCTTTTAGGAAGCCTGTGGGTCCAAACTTAAGAAGAGTTCAAGAAAAGTTTCACCGAGAATAATCTTTCCTTTAATGAACAGTTCTAGGGTTTGAAGAAATTCAAGAGAAGTTTCACCGGGAATTAATCCTCTCCCGGGAAACTGAATTTCTTTGACAAATTCTAATAGTGACAGTCTGAGAAAAGGTTCACCGAGAATACTGCCTTTCTCTTTATTCCATATTGTTTAAGCCCAAGAGAAGGTAAGACTGTATCTGGAAATCCTATGGGGATCTAGTTTTGATTGTATTTAAGAGTGACCAACTGGATTTACCTAGTTCTAGACCTAGTTGCCGGGGAAAACTCTAAATAACTATACTAGTATATATACAGTTGATATATGACAAGTATTTAAAAGGATATGAAAGAAGGACTTACAGGGGAGCAGCTTCCTACAATACAGTTATATATATGAAAGCAAGTAAATGAAAGTTGATAAAACTTACAGGTGAGCAAGCTTCCATGCTGTATTGTTAGTTGTTCAAATAAATTAAAGAAAGTTTTGATAACAACTGTATATTTGAACCTAAATCAAAAGAGAAGTGGTTTTTGAAAGATTGTTGGGGCTTATACTTAAAGAGAGGCCCAAGGTTTAACAGTGATCGCACCGTTGTTTTAAAGATCGTACCGGGACTTATACAACGACTAAGGCCCAAAAAGGTTCATTTACAAAAGAGTTGGGTCTTACACTCTTTCAAGAGGCCCAAAGATTTATTTTTGTACAAGTGATGGGGCTTACAACTCAGGGAGAGGCCCAAGGTGATTTGATTTTGAACTGGCGATCACACCGAGATTTTTGAAACTACAGTGGGACTTATACAATGTCTGAGGCCCAAAATGGTTTTGGTTAAAAAGGGGATTGGGTCTTACACTCTATTAGAGGCCCAAAGATGTTTGAAAAATGTTTGTTAAGGTGAAAATTAACGAAACCCTAATTTCATCATTTTTTAAAGTAATTATTCAAAGAAAATTAATTAAAATGATAAAAACACCAAATAAGTTTGAATAAATAACTTGTGATTTTTGGTTAAGGTTTAAAAAATGATGTTTTAATCACAAGATGAATTAAAACTCATTTGGTTTTGATTTCCAAGATGAAAATTCATTTTTGAAATGTTTAAAACAATAAAAATGAATTTATTTGCAAAAATATCAACTATATTAAATAAATAATATAAATTTGATTTTTTTGTGGAATAAAATATTTTAATATTTTTGTGATTTTTTTCAAAAAGAACCAATAAAAAATAATTAAAATTGAGAGAGAAATTAATTTTTCAAATCATTTATGAAAATAATATGAAAATATAAAAAATGGAAAAAAGTGATAAAAAATGGTCTGGGGCGAGGGGGATTCGAACCCCAGACCTCCAAGCCAAACACATGAGCACGCAACCACTGGGGTGGTGATACATTCGTGTATCAAAACCACCCCATAAATATATAAGGGGTGCCTTGTTTTAGGCCTGGGCAAGGCAAGGCAAGACCAGCTTTTGGGCCATTTACGTGAAGCCTCTAACTTTCTCATTTCTCCATGGATTGGGACAAAATTTATATGCATATGGCCTAGAATTTCCCAAGGAATCCAATGGTGGTCATGGTTTTTTCATATGAGGTCCCTATATTAAAACCCGATAGTGGTTTTGAAATAGGCCTATATTTGCATTTTCTATGCTACCTCATGGTACAGGCAAGAATTACATGATGAATTGGTTCAAACACAACATATACATCATGTATGATATGTTTATGATCAGTGGACTTCAAAGCAATGTATAATTTAGAAGGTTCAAGTGATGATTCACTTACCTCTTGGAGTTTTTTGGGCTATTTGCCAAGTTCCTTGTGCCAGAAGTAATTTGATGCTTTGGACACTCTTAATTGACCCTTTGAAGCTTTTAGAATGGTTAGAACCAGCTGGAATCCTCAGGAACAAGTTTGAGCTCTTTCTTGCAACAAAAAAGGCAAAAATAACCAATATGGCAACTCTCTCAAATGGTGTTCCAGATGAGGGGAACCATTTGGGACAGTTCAAGGATGATATTTGGAGTGTGTTTGAGATTTTATCTGGTTTTGAAAGTGACTGAATCAAGACATGGCTTGAAAAATGCTAAAAAGTCCAATTTTGAGGTTTTGGAAATGGACTTTGTGATTTTGGTGTTATAGGTCACATGTGAGAGTTTGAACAACTTAGATACAACATATTAGAGGTGTTTGGATCATGAGCCGTGATGGAATTGCTCTCTAACTCAAAAACTCAGAGGTACCTTGTAAAAGAAGGCATTTTGGCCTAGAGAAAGGGATTTTGAGGAAAGCAAGTGTTGTAGTGCTTTGGTGTACTCAAACTGAGCACAAATGAGCTCTATTTATAGTAGAGCAAGTTTGTTTTGCAAGCAATAGTGAATGGCAGTAGCAGCAGGCCTTTGGCCAATGTTATGCAAAAGGAATCTCAAGTCTCCTCTAGCCATTGACTTGAGATTAGGGCACAGACTTTGTAGCTTTGGTTCAGAGATAAGTCTTGACTGAATTCAGTTGGAATATGCTCAGTTCATGCCACCTTGGTGTATCCATTGAATGCTTGGAAACAAAATTGGAGTCTTGGCATCTTTGTAGCCTTTTTAGGGATGACAAGCCTAATGTAGATTCTTGGACTTGTGAGGCTTAGAGATCAGATCATCCCCCTTGGATTTGATCCTCTGATGTGTCCAAATTGATGACAAGGCTTGGAGTTATCAGATTTGGACAAATTGAGCAAATGTGCACAATTTTGCCTTGTAAAACCAGTTCATGATGCCATGTTTCAAGGGCTGTATCTCCCTGCTCAAATTGAATTTGGAGATGATCTGGTACTTGTTGGAAATCCCTTATGGCATACTTTAACTTTGATGTTCACCCGTAGACCTAGTTTGACTTGGGTCAAAGTGAAAAATGTCCCTACATTTTGGAAAAAGTAAGGCATATTCTGACTTAGTGAAAATTTCACTAAGTGTGGGAAAAATGTCATTTTCATGTTTTTTGCCATTTTGATCACTCCATAACTTAAAATCCATGAGGAATTAGAGTTTGATGTAGTTGAAGCTTTTGTAGAGTGTAGCAAGACCTACAAATCCAGCTTTGGATCACCCAAAATGGTTGCTTGGATCTCAAGTTATCGTCCTTGGAAGTTGGTACCCAGCCACTTTGTTCCATAACTTAGAAAAATTCTAAGTTTTTTGTGGTTACCCCTTTTACAAGTTAACTAATTTTCTTTGGTTTTTCTTGATGAATGATGATTCAAATCACATATTAACATTGTTTAAGGGTTAAGGAACCTTGGTTGACCAAAAATCCAAAAAGTCAAACTTTGGATTTTTGTACATTTGACTTTTTATCGGATGAAATCCAAACTGTACGATCCTTTGTGAAATCAAGTCCTTGACCTAAATCAAACCTAATGGATGGATTCCATAGGTGTTATAGGGTGTATTGAATCATGTCCCAAGGTTTGGGAGCATGTCCTGGTCAAAAGTCAAAGGCACAATTGACTTTTTCCTCGAAACCCTAACTGTGGTCCTGATGAAATTGAAACTTGTGAATCAAGCTTCCTGGGTCAATCCATTGTTGCAAATGGGTAAATGTAGTATATTGGAGGCATGAAAGTACATCCATGTTATGATGATGATTTGCACAATGATGGAAAATCTTGGTGGTCAAAATTTGGGGTATGACAGTAACAATGTATTTCAAATAGGTTGGGATTTTGGCTGGGATTTTGAGCTTAGGGTAATGCAGTGTGTTGTCATGAGTTTATCAATGTAATTTTGTTGGGTTTAAATTTGTATATGTCATGAGTTTATCTGTGTAACACTTTTGTTGGTTTAATTCATAATGTTATGATAAGAAGTGTGTTTTCACTATACTATTCTAATTTGTGTTTATTATACTTTGCATAATATCATGATAAACAGTTTGTGTTCATTATACTGGTGTAATATTTCAATAATGGCATTATAAGCCATATCATTTCAATAGTGATATCAGTAACAAAATTAGCCATATCATTTCAATAATGGCATTATCATAAACAATAGTGATATTAGAAATTCAAAATGGCATTATAAGTCATATCATTTCAATAAGCAGTAACATAATTACATAAGTTCAAAATGCCATTATAAGCCATATCATTCAAAATGGCATTATGATTCATAATGCAAAATTACATAGCATTCCTATAATACAGTTACATTCCAAAACAGTATAACAAAAATATCAAACAGAAATCAGAAATCATGGTTGACTTGTGTCGTACCTCGAAAAATGAGAATGGCCTCGCGAAACGCAAATGGACGCTCGCAGGATGGTTTTAATAGAGTCGCCACCGATCTTTATTTATTCCCTTATAAGGAAAAGGAAAATATCGAATAAAACCTCTAAAAGAAAAGGACAAAGATATGGTCATCGCAACCAATATCAGGGCTCGGGAGTCGGTTACGCTAAAGGAAAGTATTAACACCCCTCACATTCGTTGTACTCAACGGGAACAATTAGCTTAGTTATGCGTGTTAGTGTTTGCTTAAAATTTAGGCTTCTCAATTTATTAGGTTCAGTGGGACGAATCACATTCGGGAGTCGGAGATGCGAAAATCTTATCCTCATCTCTTTTAGGTAATATTTAAATTTGAGGACAAAATTTTATTTAAGGGAGGGGGGATTTAATACCCCGTGTTTCATTAAATACTCTAATTTACATCAGTTGAGATCAACTGAGTTCCTATGTGCTATGCAAGTTATCAGTTAGGATAATTAGAGTAACTAGTGAGTTCAGATTGACTTAATTAATAGTAATTGGAATTGACCTTTTATTAATTGGGACATTTTGATAACACTAATAATGGGTCAATTGGTCTAGTAGAACAAATATTTAAATTGGTGGTACTTAAGATATTTGTCTTACTATTGTTATTCAATTCCATCCACACCTTTTTATCAGTAGATAATTGTGACCACATGTTACTAGTTCTCTAAACCTCTCTCCACCACAAGTTATATCCTACATCTTACCAACTTATTCACCAAGTAATACTACCAAAACACTACTTCTTCTTTTTATGCACCAGTGAACAACAACATAAGGAAAGAAAAGGAAAACAAAGCTTGGGAGAAAGAAGAAGAAAATCGTGGAAAGGAGAAAGAAGAGAGGAACTTGGAATCCATCATCATCATTTCACTTCATCATCTTTCAAAAAAAATATTCTTCATCTTATTTGCTAAGGTGGGTTCTAGATAGACATCTCATGATTTCTAGGAATTAGGTTTTTCTCTTGGAATCATAGAATAATTAGGAGAAATCCATGATAACACGATGAGTGTTTTATCTTGATTATGATAATTGTTATGAATAATGTTTCTACATGCTCTTCATGTATTACTTGTATTCTTGTGATTACATGATGTTGTTGTTACTATGTTCTTAGAGTTGGGAATGATTAGATAAATGTTGTGGGATGTTTGGGCATGATAGGAGGTACTTATACATGGCTTAGATTGGATAAAAGTTAGAAAAATGAAGTTTTATTAATGTTGAACTGGTTTTCGCGCTATGCCCAGCCTGGGGACGCTACGCGCAACCCTAACTGTTTCCCTGCGCAGAGCGCCACTTCCTGGCGCAAAGCGTAACTGACAGGTTCACATTTTTCCTTCTGCACGATTTGTGGCGTAACTTGAGTTTCGTAACTCCGTTTGATGCGTGGTTGGAAGCGTTGGAAAACTCTTTCACTACTCTATAAGATGGTAAGTTGGAACTTGGATTTATGACCATCAAGGATGGGGTTAGTCATGTATTAGTTAAGCATGATATAAGCCGCATTATGTTACATATACTATGAATTGTGATTGTGTTGGTGATGCATATTTTCTACCCATGAATACTTGCTTGTGAATATGTGATAACATGATATGATTAAGAATGGTGAGGAAACCTTAATGAAATGAACTAGTAAGGTAACTATGGTTTGATAGATGACATTAGATGGAGATGCTTTTGCAATTGATGCTTAGCTATGTATCTTTGGCAAGTGGTTGTCTAGTGGATAAGTGAGGTATTATATGGAATATGTGATAGTGTTGAGAATGTTAAGGTGATGAATCACCTTGTGATTATCAAATACAATCATGTTATCCTTTTATCACGTAATCAGAGAGAAATCCCTATAGGTATCGTCCCAAGAGAGATGCTTATGTCGAGTTCCATTGAGATGTACGTGCCGGTGCTTTGACGATTTGAGCTCATATGCGAATGGAGCCTACGGGTAAAAGGCTTGAAATGAGCTGGAAGCCCCATAGGAAGCAACGATTCTAGTAAGGTTGGGGAGTCCCTTAGAATCCAAATCCATTCGTGGTCAAAGTATGTACAAGGATCAATGACTTGTGTCGATAGTCCTAGACATAGGAGAGGACAAGGAATGATGCCTTGATATGGTTTTCGATTAGTGATAGTTTGAGTTGTTGAACTCAAGCAACATGTTGCCATATAGTATAAAAATTTTGAATTCAAGTCTCTCCCTTTACCCCTTTGGGACTTGAAATAATAGATGTATAGAACTTTGTAGAGCCGAGAGAACCCATAAGATAAGGAACCCACTGAGATTATTATCTCACCCCATGTTATTAATTATTTTTCAGATAGTTGCGACCCGACAAAGGGTAAGGATAAGGTAGCTTGATTGTCCTTACTTATCTCACTTTTTGGACGACTTTTCCATTGTGCAGATGGTTATTTTGAGATTATTTCATAATGATCTAGTTCTTAGTTTTCATTTTGGGCATCTTGTATATATTGTGCCACTTTTCAATTGTATTGTTTTGGGAATGTAATATGTACAATGTGTCACTATAAACTTGTATATTTCAGTACCAAATTTGCAACTATGTATAATATGAAAATTCTAAACATATATTATATATGAGTCTAGACATATATTATATATGAGTGTTACATCTTTGTTCCTTTTTTTTCTTGGGCCTACTAGGTTGTCTCTTTATTGATGGTGGTTGCAAATCAAAAACAGTTTTTCCCATAGAGTTTCTCCATTAACTGGATAAAGAAATGATGTATAACAAGCTTCATATCATTCCTTTTTATAACAATTAGGTACAAAATCATCAAATTCTAAGTGATGATCCTTCATGCATGACATTGCATGACAACATGGCAGCCCTATCAACATCCACATTCTACATGGGCATTCTTTTTTAGAAATATTAACAACGTATTTTTCCCCATTTAATGATATATGCCTAACCTTGTAGTCATATTCACCTGCACGCCTACAACATATGTAGAAATCATAATATAATCATAAGTAAATTTAATTATAGAGATATAAACTTTGAAGCACAATATAATCATATTACCTCACAATCCAATAGTTTATTTTTTGTGATTCCTTTGCCATCCCCCTTTTGATATTTGGTAGAATTGCACCTTCATATTTGGCAATCTTCTACCTATTTGACTCTCATCTCTGTATAATATACACTCTTATTTCTTCAAACATAGTGACAATTGGCTTGGCTCTTGCAGTTACAAATATAAAGTTGAAAACCTCTGACATATTATTCACTAAAGTGTCACAGCCTGTACTAGTCCCAAACCTTGATTTGCTTCGGAACCTTAGTGGAATTTTGATAATGTTCTTGAATGCCTCCTTATTAACACCCTTGATTTCAAGCATGATTTTCTCCCTTGCATTGACATGACTAGCAATTGCAGCCTTCGACACCAGTTCCTTCAGTTTAAGACCTGTGAACTTCTTCCTAAAGTTGTTGTACAAATGTCTGCAAACACATTGAAGAGACTATTTTGAAACCTTTGTCATAATAAAAGGATTACACTGAAAATTATTAAATAGTTTCAAGTAGCAACTCCTTTGGTCAACATTAGGTAGCAACTCCTCAAGTGTTGGCAACAAACCCTTCAATACACTTAAAACATATGAATATTTAATCATGTGAGAAATCATTAAAACACATTTTAATATCATTTAAACAAATGAAAATATTAACCTTTTGTTGATAATTTATAAAGGTGTAAGTGTTGCATAATCTGGATCAACATCCAATATTTACCTAACTCTTTTAACTTGTCCAAAATTTCAAAATAACTTCAATAATCAGGATCAACATCCCAATTTGTTTCTAACCCTTTATAACCCGAGTTAGTAAAATTAACAAACTCCTTAGAAAACTAACTAGAATGATGCATAATACATTGAAACTTCTTCTCTATGACTTATTCAAGCTACATAAAATAGAAGAAGTACTAAGAAGATGAATATATATATATATATATATATATATATATATATTACAATTTTAGAACTTACAGTTAAGTATTCGTACCTTAGGGTTTTTTTTCAAACGTTAGTTGACTACATATTGTCTTAGTTTCGTCTTCAATGGAGCTAGGGCTTTAACTTTCATTTTGTCACACTTCGTTTCGTCTTCAACGGACTTAAAATTAATTATTGTTTGCGTGTTCAGAATGCAAATGATGTTTCTCTCACTAAGACTTTGTCGTAATATGTTTCAACTTCGTTTTTTTTATTTAAAAAATTTTAAATCAAAATATAATAAACAAATTCTAGACCAGATTCTAAATGTCCAATAAAGTAAGCCACTAACATAATGGACCATTTCAGATAACAAAATGTTAGTTAATGGAATACTTTATGATAATTTTTTTTAATTAAGGAACTAAAATAAAACATTTAATTAAGTTAAGGACAAAAAAACACATTTAACCAAATATCTATATCATAAAATTAAGTTAATGGATTTTTAAAAATTTATTTAATAATAATATTAAGGGTAATTATACAATCCCCCTGCCATTAGGGCGAGATTTGATTTTGCCCCCCTGAAGTTATTTTTTTTTAACGCCCCCTTATAAAATCAAAAATCAACTTTTACCACACCCTATCCTTTGTTTGGATGACTGGGTATATGGTAAATGGTTATGTGGCAGTCCAGTTGGATTTTTTGTATGCCACGTAATATTTGAAATTTATTTTTAATTCAATTTATTTAATTTACATTTATTTAATTTTTTTAGAATTTATTTAATTTATAATTTTTTTTGTTTATTTAATTTTTATTTGTTTAAACAAAATATATTTTAAACTTATTGGGCTCATGGCCCATACACTAGAGCCCATTTTCAGTTTTACTAGACATGTGTGTGTTTAATATATAAACACTAGTTATGCTATTAAAAGGGTCAATGTGGGACTTCATTATCTTTTCTCACCATAGTTCATCTTCAGAAACCAACATAACTAACAACTCATCACCATCATCTTTTCATACCATCCAGTCTCACCCTCTCACCTGTAATTCACCAAAACCTTAAGAATAAATAAACACCATATATACTATTACTTTACGATATAGTCTATTTTCATTGCATAAAAATCAATATGATTATTATACCTGAAGGAAAGTCTGAAGCAGAAGGTGTTATTGAACCTCCAGGTGATTCAGTTGAAGAATCAGGTTGCCTAACTATATGAAATATGTTAATAATAGATATATATTGTGCAGTTCAATGGTCAATGATTAAATTGAGTCATTTCAAAATTTGGTTTTACATTTAAGACAACTCCATATTGTAGCCAACTCCACCAAACTAAAACTCATGTGATTGTTTTTTTTTTAAATGAAATGGTAGCAGAGATAACAAATGCAGTAAATGCACATTTACTGAAGATAACAAATGTTGGCATAAAATGTGGGACTTATTATAACAAATGTTAGCATAAAATGAAAAAGCTTTCCCATTTCTTCCCTAGTTGCATAAATCATGAAAGAACATCAGAAAATGATCATGACAACATTTTGCATGAAACGTGTATAGGAGTAGAGCTAGATAAACTAAGCAATCCGAAAGCAATTGCTAGTTTCTCACTGTGAATGATTTCGGTTGAATGCTTTTGACGTATTGCTGCATCACTAAGAAGGTTGTTGCACTGTGGTATATAACCATTTTCAGCTGCTCGAAAACTCATATCGCTGATATATTCATATATCATATCTGCAAGTCAGGAAAAGATGTAATGGAATTCCTATGAAACGTTGGATGATTAGCTTAAGCAGGAGTGGTTGGCGATTGTTGAACCAAGGAAACTAATGGCAAGGGCACCATCAAGCAGAAGAGCACCCAAGTCCCCTTAATAGAGAAAAAAATTGGAAAAGTTTTATGCTGCAATGATATAACAAGTCCCACATTGGAAGCTTAACATAAAATGCAAATGTTTATAAATGAGTTTTACATAGATTTAAATGAGTTAAAACAAGGTTGAGCATATGGGCTGCTATTGATCCAAAATTAGATTCAAGCCCAAATATGATATTTTGGTAATTTAAAATAAAAATTTAAATAAATAATATTTATTACGAAATTAAATTAAAAATAATGTCATATAGCCAATTACATGATACAGTCATCCAAATAAGGGATACACAGTCATCCAAACAAGGGATAGAGTGTGGTAAAAATTTATTTTTGGTTTTATAAAGGGACATTTAAAAAAAAAACTTTAGGGGAACAAAACCAAATCGCGTCCTAATGGAAATGGGGTTTCGTATAATTAACCCTAATATTAATAAAAATAATATAAAATGCGGTTATTTTGATGTATTTTTGTAAGAAAATAATACAAAGAGAGAAATAAAAACCCAAAGAAGTTAGTGATAACGTGATAGTGCCACTGCCGTCGTTCAAAGGTCTGTCAAAAATATCCAAACCCGAAACTTCAAAATCTCTCTACTCTCTGTGCGTCTTTCAATAACTATTAGCACCCCCAGATTTTCCCAGTCCCACCCTCTTTTGCATACTCAATTACAGTAACACAGGTTAATCACTTCCAATCTCTTCCTCAATGTCGTTATTCTGAATTTCAATCCTTTATTATTATACACAATTTTTGCGTTTCTATGACTGTCTTACTTCTCTGTTCCTCAACAACCACGTGTTGTAACAGTATGTCGTTTTGCTATACTTTAACGGATGCTAATTTCTATGTTCTCGCCAATCATGGGTTATTCAGAGGCGAAACCAATTTTGTCAAAATGAAAACTTTTTCCAATGGGTCTTTGTTAAATTGGAAGAAAAATGGAAGAAGACATGTGGGTCATCGTGCATTTAGAACTAGATGTACTCATGACAATGACAATGATTTAGTTGTGGTAAATGGTAAGAAGAACAAAACTAAAGTGTCTTCTGAAGAGGTTATGAAAGTTTTGAAGTCTATTTCTGATCCAAATTCTGTTTTTTCATACTTTAAGTTAGTTTCTCAGTTACCTAATTTTGTGCATACCACTGATGCTTGCAATTACATGCTTGAGTTTTTGAGAGAGCAAGGGAGGATTGAGGATATGGTTTTTGTATTTAATTTGATGCAGAAGCAAGTTATTTACAGGAGTTTGGATACTTACTTGACTATTTTCAAGGCTCTTTCGGTTAAAGGTGGGATTGGAAGAACAACTTTTGCGCTTCGGAAGATGAAGGAAGCTGGGTTTATCTTGAATGCGTATTCGTATAATGGTTTGATTTATTTATTGTTGCCTGGTTTTTGTAAAGAGGCTTTGAAGGTTTACAAGAGAATGATCTCAGAAGGGATGAAGCCTAGCATGAAAACGTATTCGGCGTTGATGGTTGCGTTGGGGAGGAGAAGGGACACGGGAAATATTATGAATTTGTTGGAAGAAATGAAGAGTATAGGTTTGAGGCCGAATATATACACGTATACGATATGTATTAGAGCTCTTGGGAAGGTGGGGAGGATCGATGATGCGTGGGGAATTTTTAAGGAAATGGACGATGAAGGATGCGGGCCTGATGTTGTCACGTATACGGTTCTTATTGATGCTCTTTGTGCTTCAGGGAAACTTGATAAAGCAGAGGAGTTATATATGAAGATGAAAGCGAGCGATCACAGTCCGGATCGAGTAACATACATTACACTGATGGACAAGTTTGGTAAAGTTGGCGACTTGGAAAAAGTGAAAAGATTCTGGAATGAGATGGAGGCTGATGATTATGCCCCTGATGTGGTCACTTACACTATACTTATTGAGGCTTTATGCAAATCCGGGGATGTTGAACGGGCATTTTCGATGTTAGATGTGATGAAAACGAAAGGAATTTTACCAAATCTTCATACTTACAACACATTGATATGTGGATTTTTGAAGGCTAGAAGATTAGATGAGGCATTAGAACTTTTTGAAAATATGGAATCTTTGGGCGTTAAACCAACTGCTTTTTCGTATGTTCTTTTCATTGATTATTATGGAAAATCAGGAGATCCTGGAAAAGCTCTCGATACATTTGCAAAGATGAAAGAGAGAGGCATTATGCCAAGCATAGCAGCGTGCAATGCATCCTTATATACTCTTGCAGAGACGGGTCGGATCAAAGAGGCAGAAGATATATTCAACGAACTTCACAACTGTGGGCTTTCGCCGGATTCAGTAACCTATAATATGATGATGAAGTGCTATAGCAAAGCAGGGAAAGTAGACAATGCCACAAATCTTTTGTCTGAGATGATAAGCAAAGGGTGTGAACCAGATGTAATGATAATTAATTCTTTAATCGACACACTTTACAAGGCTGGCCGTGTTAATGAGGCGTGGAAGATGTTCGGGAGGCTGAAGAGTTCGAGGCTAGCTCCTACAGTTGTGACATACAACATTTTACTTACCGGTCTCGGTAGAGAGGGAAATATCGTAAATGCCCTTGAATTATTCAGTAGTATGACCGTGTCTGGATGCCCTCCAAACACGATAACTTTTAACTCACTCCTTGATTGTCTTTCAAAGAATGATGCAGTTGATTTGGCATTGAAGATGTTCTCTAGAATGACAACAATGAACTGTAAACCTGATGTTTTTACATACAACTCTATGATCTATGGTTTGATCCGAGAAGGCAGAACCGATTATGCGTTTTGGTTTTTCCATCAGATGAAGAAATTTCTTTCCCCTGATTATGTAACTTTATGCACGCTCCTGCCCGGTGTTGTGCGCTATGGAAGGGTTGATGATGCAACCAAGGTTGTAATGGAATTTGTACATCAGGAAGGTTTACAGACAAATTCACAATTCTGGGAAGAACTAATGGAATGCATTTTAGCCGAAGCGGAAATAGAGGATGCCATTTCATTTGCTGAAATATTGGTTTTCAATTCTGTTTGCCAAGATGATCATGTAATGTTACCTCTAATTAGAATTCTGTGCAAGCGGAAGAAGGCCCTCGATGCTCAAAATGTATTCGACAAATTCACCAAAAAGTTGGGAATTCACCCGACCCTAGAATCGTATAATTGCTTGATGGATGGGCTTGCCTCTAATTTCACTGAAAAAGCTCTAGAACTTTTCGAAGAGATGAAGAACGCAGGTTGTCACCCGAATAATTTCACTTACAACTTGTTGCTTGATATTCACGGTAAATGTCAGAGGATCAATGAACTCTATCATCTGTACAATGAGATGCGTTGTAAGGGATGTGAGCCTAATGTGATAACTCATAATATTATCATCTCCGCGCTTGTGAAATCTAACTACTTGAATGCGGCTTTGGATTTGTATTATGAACTCATGAGTGGTAATTTCTCTCCAACTCCTAGTACATATGGTCCTCTTATAGATGGTCTTTTAAAAGCTGGAAGATCCGAACAAGCAATGAAGATTTTCGAGGAGATGTTAGGTTATCAATGTAAGCCCAACAGTGTTATCTACAATATTCTTATCAACGGATTTGGGAAATCGGGCGAAATCGATATTGCTTGTGACTTGTTCAAAAAGATGGTTAAAGAAGGAATAAGGCCAGACTTGAAATCTTACACCATTCTTGTAGAAAGTTTGTGCATAAGTGGTAGGGTTGATGAAGCTTTTCAGTACTTCGAGGAACTAAAGTTGACTGGCCTTGATCCTGATACAGTTTCGTACAACTTTATTATCCATGGGCTCGCAAAATCGCATAGATTTGAAGAAGCTCTTTCTCTTTTAAATGAAATGAAGAATAGAGGAGTTTCTCCTGATCTTTACACTTACAATGCATTGATTTTACATCTTGGAATTGCTGGAAAGGTAGACTTAGCTGTAAAGATGTATGAGGAACTTCAACTTATGGGTCTAGAACCGAGTGTTTTCACGTATAATGCACTCATCCGCGGTCATAGTTTGTCAGGAAATAAAGACCAAGCGTTCTCCGTCTTCAAGAAGATGTTGGTTGTCGGGTGTAGCCCTAACTCAGGAACATTTGCTCAACTGCCTAATAAGTGTTGATTTTATTGTTACCTCATGCATGTATATATTTAAACATTTTGTTGTGTAAGTTTTTGATCTCAAAAGGGTGGTATAAAGATAAGTATTGTAAATATTTTATTAGATAATTTCTTATATTGACTTTTGATCATTGTTTTTTGTTCAAGGATATACTTTGCTTTGTTTGCCTAAACAATTTCAATGGCATGTATCTAGTATGTGATTTTTGTGCAAATTATGCACTTCACCCAAGATTTCCTTGCTTTTGATAAAAAAACCAAAAAAAACAAGATTTCCTTGCTGATAAATGGTGGCAATTGTATAATTTTTGAGGACCAACCATGTCCATAAGTCCATAACACTGTCACTGGCTGAGTATATCTATCATACCAAGTTTTGTATAAAAAGGGCTTCTAAAAATTTACTGTCAAAAAACAGCTTAATTGATAAGATATTAGCTTACTAAGAGATTACCTTAAAACGGAAATGTTAAAAATTCTGTTTTGATTATTTTTTATATAAATTCAATCGATAGGTAATTCATTATATCAGTTTATGGCACGTAAAATGGTATTGGCATAGATGCCAATAAACTGTGTTACGTTACAATTTATTTGATTGTTTGATCCAAGTAGAGATATGTTTAGGTAAAGGAAAGCAGCTTATAACAACAGTTTATAACTTTCTTGAGACACTCTTTCAAATAATATCTGCTCTTATATATTGTTTTTTTTTTCTTTTACGTCACTCTTCACTATCAACATAATAGGCATAACAGACAATCAGCTTCTTATTTGAAGCTACATGGTAGATCAAGCAGACCAGATTTATGGAGTGAAACTAGAGAAACTCTGATATTATTTAGTGATCAAAATAACTACCGCATATAATGTCAGATGAAAGGGGAATGGACATTCAGAAAACAAAATATGCACTTGTGTACACTACTACTATACATAGGGGTGAATGTGTGTGTGCCTATTATATATTTAGAACACATTTTTGAACTGTGTCTACTAGGTATTATATAGAATGCATATTTGAACAGTTGCTATGGAATACAGTACTAAACATCACTTCTTTCAAGCTTCTGTTCAACTTGTGAGTCAGCTTGTTCGTTTGATGAGGATTGCTCTTCTGCTGGTGCACTGGTCTGAGCAGGTTTTTTGAACTGAACCAAGATCATGGTCATGTTATCACATCCTTCGCCACCAGCAGTTGATGGTGCCAAACACCGGTCAAATACTCTTTCGCACACAGTGGAAAGTTTTGTTTCCTGAAAGATAATTATAGCGTCCGACCATACAAATTTACAATAAATTCTAATGTTCATTAAATATTAGTGCAAGCTGTCCATGGCAAAGAAACATGATATGTTACTGAGCACTAGCAGAATGATTTATTTACTCTTTCAAACTAAATGCTAGGAAAAATAGCAGAATGATTGTCCATGAAAGTACCAGGTACTGCATTCAATATCATTGATGAGTATAACCAATCTTTGACTAATTATGACAGCTATTATCAACAATAGGAAATAAATTAAAACTTAGATCTCACCGAAGACAACTGTTCATGAACAAAATCTACCAATTGTTGACTTGACAAGCAGTCCCTGAAATAATCAGATGAAATCAATGATTATTTTAAAACAGGATGTATGAAGGAGCATGCGCAACCTACACTATTTCAAAATCAAACCAAGTGTCAACAATACTTTAGCAGATATGAGAACCGGGTAGTTCTATTCTGGTTTCTGAAACCAAAGTGTTTACATCAGTGTTTAAACTTAAAAACAGATGAGTGTAATTTCCTCAGATATGGGCATGAAAAACAATGCATTTTTTCACGAGAAAGTATAAACAACACATAACATTGTATGTCTAAAAGGTGTGCCTGGAATGAAAATTCCGTCTGTTATTAAAAATTAAAAATACCATCAATTATTACATTTTATTGAGCAAATTATTATTGATATCTCTCAAATAGATCACAATGTTCAGAATCAAATGGACATATGAAGGCATAAGAAGAGTACCATATGCCATCACAAGCTAGAACCATAAATTCATCTTCATCACAAAGCTCAACCTATAATTATAATATCAAAGCAAAAATAATATATCAATCATAAGTCATAACATATGAAATTAATTATGGGTTATACCATAGAGAAAATGGGAAATATGGCATATATGTGTATCACTGAGACTGTAAGTTGAATTGCATCACAGTGACAAACTTACAGTGTTTATATCTGGATTGGCAGTTACAATTTGTTTTTCAGCAGAAAGATATTTGTTCTGTTTAAATTCCATGTCACCTGCGGTAAATTGGAATTCATTAAAGAATGGAAACTTTATACCCAATCTCACCCCTCAAAATCCCATAAAAAATGTTTATGAAGAAATCAGTGTTAAGAACAGACATTATATAAATTTAAATGTGTTTTGAAACCAAACTCTTCATGTCTTGTGAAGAACCAAAACATAGCATACAAAAAAAGGAGTACAAAGCTGCTCATTTTATTCATCGAAGATTCGAAGTTATGAATTATCATGAATTAAAGACACAAAGGCCCGACCCAGGTTGTTCACTTGGGTTAAAGTTGGAAAAAGAGGGGGAACAAAAAGGAAGCTTAAACTACTCTTCAAAAAAGTTCACAACAATCACATAGATAAGTTACCAATAGCTCTTGTAAGGTTTAAACTGCCATTGACTCTTCCTGCATGAATAAAACCACCAGCTTTCGAAATTCTTTCCTTCTCAATCTCAAGATCTGGTTTGTGGTCTCTAGACAAATTGTATGCCTGAAGAAAAGATCAGTAGTTATACAATGTGTGTAATTATGTGCGAGATCTATAACTTCGATAAAACTGAGAAATGTAGTCTGCCAGAGAGACAAACAGTTTTCAATAACTAGAAAACATTCCCCAAACCAATTTGACTCAAAATTGAGAGGTACACAATTTTTCCAATGTGCAGACTCAGGCATATGAAAACAGCACTTTATATTTATCTGTATATGCATTTGTGTACTATACATTAATGTTGCAGTAAGCATAATAAACATTAAAGAACTTCCATTCAAGAGTTACCTGTCCCTTCCGAGATATTACACAACGTGAATCGCCAGCATTTGCAACAAGAAGCTGGTTGTTTCTGATAACTGCAACACAGGCTGTGCTTCCTGAAGTTGGTCCAGCAAAATCAGAATGAGGCCCCTGATTCCAGTAAATAAATTTAAATCAGGGAGATGCATAGAATGTGTAATATAACATAATAGGCTCACATAAAACAAGCATGTCGAGAGAAACATAATACTATTATCCAAGAACACGATACTTCCTTGCTCAAAGTTAAAGCTATACGCCAATCAGCAACTACCAAGTATATCCAATTAATTAATCTGTGCTGATGAGTATTAAACTAACCTCAAATGTCAGACCTACCTCCTCAAAAGCCCAATCATCAGTTCTGCTAATGCCATTGCTGCTTCGTGGAGACCAAATCAACCCTTCTATCATCCCAGTAAATTTGTTTATCTTATCTCCCAAGATTGATAGCTCCCTCCATCCTCTTTGACCACGCATCATCTCATCCATTCTGCATAGTCATGAAAATACCAGTTTATATTTTAGTTTAGAAGGGGGAGACAGAGAATTTCACACTAGGAACCAGCGGAACTTTTTCTGCTATATCAATTACAACAGGAGAGACGGAAGATATAATGTCGCACATCATATCTACTCTATAATGTAAGTTATGGAACAGAATAAGTTGAAGACTATGCAATGCAATGCCATGATTAGTAACTAACATGCGGGCTACAACTAGTCAATGAAAAAATACATTGTTTCTTCATACTCCCTTCAATTGGTCCATGCATGAAACATACCTATGTAAATATAATTGAGACCATTATCAACTGTGTGTCTTTATATGTTAAAGAAAAAATGATGTATAATAAGAAGCACCAAACAAAGATTTTAGCTGATGATTCAAATGGAAGGTCTTGAAAGGTATAAAAACTAAACTTCGGACAAGTATTGTCACTCAGTTATAGAATACATGCAGAGGAACTTCCATTAAGCATATAGATAGGACCCTGTTTTCATCTAACCTTAAAAATGATTCTTGAAGAGAGGTTCCAATATCTCCAACTAAGTATGCTTCACTTTTGAGCATCTGTTGGTGAAGAAACTTAGCACAAAACTTTGCAACCACCTTACCTGAAATTTTTGTTATTAAGTGAGCATACATAACACAATTTTGATTACGAATTACACATTTCTTTTGGATTTTCTCTTTAATCAAATTATGATGGTTTAGATTTAATAAAAATGAATTTCAGGTTAGGATTTCTCATCATGACTTAACCCCAATTAAAACTTAATAGAAGGACCTAAAATTTGAATCATAATTGAAGTTAAAGATGCATGCTTGAAAAAGGTGCAAGTGTAAAGAGACTGCATTTTTCCCAATGGAAAGATGACATTTGCAATTTGTAACAAAGTAATAAACCTAACATTCTTCCATCAATCAAAATATCAAAATATTTTCAAATCTTACCTCCATGACCATCATAAACACCGAAAAACGAAGTAGACTCATCCAGATCAGTATATGCAGCATGCTAACAAAAAGAAAAGAAAGCGAAAAAAATAATCAGCATATTAACAAACAAGCCAAAATCAATCTAAGTCAGGCAAAATCAACTGAACAAAATTGATTCTACACTACAAGATTTGTAAGGAAATAGAAGAAAACAGAAATGAATTCATAAAATTAGCAACTGACAGCATCTTCCATTGTTGCACGCCATCCTTGCATGGACGATAAACCATATCTAAGACTGTGATTTTCTCCATCTTCAGAAAATTTCTCCGTTTTGGGAGTGCTGAGATATATCCCCATTTCTACACGGTAAAAAGAATCATCAACTTTAGTTTCTTAGAACAGAAATTGAAGAAGCACAATAAGCATGCGTACCTGAGTGGAGAGAAATTGATCGATGAGAGAAAGAATGAACAAAGAAGAAGAAGAAGGTGGTGATGTGATGTGATGGTGATGACTATTGAGAGACTGTAAACAGAAGATTGTAAATTCTTTCTCTTTCTCTCTCTTTGATTCTGTTGTTCTTATCTAGTTATTTATATGTATTATATTGATTCTCGTTCGGTTATTAATCATGATTAATTTGATGATGATATCTTGAAGCGTATCGTGCGTACAGCTCTATGAGATTAGATTAGATATTTTATTTTATGAAAGATACGATTGTATATTTTATTTGTGTAACGTGTGTTGATATATAAAGTTAATTCAGTTATATCATGTGATGTCACTTTGTGTGGTAATGTAACTATTTTTACCCTAAAAAAGGAAATATACCGATAAATTTAACCGTTTCTTATAGTATGGATTTGATTATAAACATTTACAAATTTTTATATATAACTAGAATCTATTGTAAAATGAGCTCAAATCTTATAAATGTAGGATGGGTAAGTGATCAGTTATATATATTTTTCCATTTTATTTTAAAAAGTTTCGATAGTTTATAAAGAATTTTTTTTGACAGAAATAAAGATTGTTTATTATTCTTGCTCATCATCGAATCAATATGAAGAACATGGGGGGAGAGTTCATAATAAGATTTGGTGAGAGTGGGACAGGACATAGTAGCGGTGGGATGTTAATGATAGAAAGTGGTGTTCATTGTGTGTTAATTGTGAATTAAAAGTTTTATGTTTTAAATAAAAATTAGATGTTGAGCATTATATAAATGCTATCTTATTATTATTCACAAGCCAAATTTCTTAAAGTTTTAGATAAACACAATCTTATTTTCTGTGTTTTTCTTCTTTCAATAAGATGGTTTTTTAAACTCCTTTTATGATCTAACAATGATATTCATATTCTTGTAGAGTGTGTGTTGATTGATCACAATTTAACTATAACAAAATAGATATAGATTATATTTAACTAAATTTATACGCGACAAATATTTTCTAAGATTTTATCTAACAAATGTTTAATTGTGACAACTTTTGCGTTATGTGCACACTAAAAAATGACTCTTATGGTATCATAGACGATAGTCTCTTCAACAAAGAATAATTGCTATATTAAAAGTTATCCTAAATATAGTAAACAAGCGACATATCATCTTGATGAAGCAACAACCACATTAAGTTATGTGATAAAAATATATATTATTTGAATGAGAATGAGAAAAAAAATTCTTGTACATAAGCATGAATTTGAATAAAGATATGAGGTCAAATCATATTTATAAAATGAAATATAATGTGAAAGAATTAGAAGAGGGAGAGAGAGAGGAGATAGTCAAGAAGAACAGGAAAAGAAGTTTAATCATCTTCTTTTTCTAATAATCCCTTCTAAAATATGTAGTAATATATATGTATCTATCTCTTTCTTATCTTCCTTGTCTTCTCTTTTTAAGGAGAAGTTTTAGCACATGTTTGTTTTTAGGGGTGTAAAAAAATTGATTATTGTTAATCAAATTGATATCCAAATTGTTTCATTTTTAAAGTAATTTTTAAGGAATCAGAATAATAAAGTTATTTTTATTTTTAAATTATTATATGTAGTTTAAATTCTTAAAAATGTTTTGTGTGAAATTTAAATGTGCAATATTTTTTAAAATTTGTCTAACATTACACCTTTTAGTCACATTATTAGATGTACCTAATCACATTATTATATATATATATATATATATATATATATATATATATATATATATATATATATATATATATATATATATATATATATTTAAAACAAATTTTTGAAAAACAGATTTTTTTAATGAAAATAAAAATTTGGTTTTGAGAAAAACTTGTTTAAAACCGATTTTTTTTAAAAATTGATTATTGTGAAAAACTGGTTTAAAACTAAACCTATCCATTTGTAAATCGGTTTTTAAATCGATTTTATGAAAACAGTTTTAAGATCCAAACTAAACCATATATATGGTTCAATTTAATTTGATTTATGATTCATACACAACCCTATTTGTTTCCACAGCCGTATATGCTGTATATGCTATAGATGCGTGTCTAGCTTCTTAAATTTATGGTAAAATGGCATTGAAATGTACAGTTTTTTTAATTCTAAACGCTAAACCAAATACACGGCTGTCATACCATTAGATGATATAAGAAAGAAGAGAGATCTTTATTAGATGATAGAAATTATAGCTGTCATACCATTGTCTTATGATATAAGTTGATTCAATTGTTGAGATAAAACCATGTTTTTTAATGCACCAAATTCAGTTCCATACAAAGTCAATTTGATCTTTAAAACTCATCATGTGACATGAAGATCACATTGATGTGTACAAGGATGCTACTGATTAACATGTAATACCACCATCACTATTTTTTTAGTTGGCATTGAAGATACTCATGAGTCATGTCAGCATTATTAGTTGGCAAAACATGGCCCGTATCTAAAAAGGGATTTTGAAGAAGTTTACTCTTTAAGTAACTCAATGGAATTTGGCCTTCACATCTTAGTCATAAGCAACCTAGTTAATCAAGTTAATTTAGGTCATTATCTAGCATGTATCAGAGTTCAATCATCTATAACTTTCTATCAGTTGTGTTATCAAATGAGAGATATAACAAAAGGATGCAAAAACACAGCAATATTTCATTCCTCAATTTCACATCTCTGCACAAATTCAATAACTACAACCAAGGCATAATTAGGTATGTTTGAGTGCATAAACCCTAATTAATCACTCCAATATTAATTTATTGAACCATTCAAAATATAAGTATAACATTATTTTACATTACCACAATAAGCATTAAATTATCACAAAACCCCTTTATAGAAATCAAAAGTTCTAATTATTATCGAAACAAAGGGGATTCAAATTCAACAACAGATTCATACAAACACACTCAGAATATGATGCTTCATGATAGAGATTAGAGAGTTGAATTAATTAATTAGGGTTCCAACAACAGGGTACTTAGCGACGAACTTCGTTTCCCAATCATTGAGAACTCCGATCTCTTTCTCGGTGAGTCCATCCAGCGACGACGTGATGTCTTCTTCGTTTTTGCTCATCTTCGCCAGTGCTCTGCTCGCGTCTCTGCCGGCGAACATAGCGTAGGCTCCACCGGGACCATAGAACGATTTGCCGGTGGTGACGTCGAAGATACGACCCTTCACCGCGACGTATATGGGCTTCGATGGATCTGTGCCGTTGTATGCGCTGAGTTGCTGTGGTGTAATCTCCATTTTTTTTCTTGAATCTCACCGAACAGAGAAGCCGGTTTCGCTATTGCTTCACCTTTCTATCGCGTTTCAATTTCAACCGCTTGTCCTTTTATCTTTTCATTCTTTACTTTAGCATCACCTACTTTTCTTTTCTTTGCTTTTTGTCACCAATTTTATGGTGCTCTTAAAAAAGTTAGTATTATTATTTTTTATTTACATTAATTCGATTATTTTACACTTAAAATCAAATTTGTTGGTACTTTCATATATATCATCAAAATATATTATAATATTAGAGATTAATTGGAATACACTGTCACTGTAAAATTATTTTACACTGACATCCAATTAAAATGAATTATTTTGACACATAATTATGGAATTAAAAATTAAAAAAAAAATTATAATTAAACTATTTTAATAACTAATTCTTCCATGTATTTCTCTTCTCATGTGTCAAAATAATTCATTTTAATTGGATGTCAGTGTAAAGTTGTGTATTCAAATTAATCTCATAATATTAAATATATTTTGTTTAATATAATTGTTTTTTTTAATATTTTTTTTAAATTAAATAATATTGATAAATTAATCAACTTCATAATTTCATTAATTAAGCTTTTACATTTTAATAACCAACTTTATTTATCAAAAAAATATTTTTAATATCTGGATATTTATTAAACAACTTTATAACTTCATTAATCAACTTTTTACTTTTCATTATTCAACTTTGTTTTACCACTAAAAATTATTTTTAATATCTAAGCGTTTATTAACCACCTTTATCACTTCATTAATCAAAATTTTACATTTCATTAATCAACTTTGTTTTACTACTTAAAGACATTATTCCCGAACATTGTTCATATATTGTTCATGACATTGTTCATAAATATATATTTTTTATTTTAAAAAACACTATTCACCATATAAATACGATGAATAATATATACAGTGTAAGTATTGGTGTATGATGATGGTGTATGAATATCATTGCTGATATATTATACTTTGATCCAAATTCAATTTAAGATTTCAAGCCTGAGACATAATTTGAGGGATGAGTAGGTGACTTGTTTCATATAAATAGTGGTGTATTTGTAAACATTACGATGATCATAACAAATATTTTCACGATCAAGTTACTCTGAACTGTGAGTCTGAATATTTAAGTTTTAAGTCTGTTAGTGTTTTTGGTAAACAAATCACGAATTTTAGTTTAATTAAGGGATTAAACTCGAAATAAAGAATACTATGTATGAAATGTTTGAAAAGTGGTGATAATGTTGTAAGGTTTTATGTTTGAATTTAGAATAATTGGATAAAAGTTGAAAAAAATAAATTCAGAAGTTCTTTAATGGACAAAAGAAATAAAGAAAAACTACAAAAGTAAAGTAATTGGGTAATGAATGCTTGAAATTAAAAGTGAGACTCAAGGTCATACATTTCTCAGAAATTCTTTATCTTTAAGACTCAGATGTGTGAATTCTACAAGAAATAAAATGAAATGCGAACCCTAAGTACAAAGGCAAAAATTACTTATATACTAGTTACATCAATAACTATCAACAATGATTATCTCTCTAGCATTCAACACGTATCCTGCGACATGAGATTTTGTCTTCTGATGTGTTTCCACGTGTATTTAGTTTTTCAACTGCTTCAAAACCGCTCATGTTGTCAAAAGCGTCTTCAAGTTGCTTAATCCTATCTGTCGAAATGTCTATCTGTCGAATTTGTGAGAAGTTCTCAAGATGTCGAAATCAAATTTTAACTATTTGTCTTTAGCATCTGTATACATCTCATATCTCACGTCCAAATGATGAGCAAAAGCTTTCAAGCTAACAAAATCATAAGCTAATTTTTATAGAAGGAAAATTAGAGTTTTATCATACGTTACTTTTTATAGGAGGAGGATTAGAGTTTTTAAAACTGAAAACCTTAATTGAATAACTATCTTAGTTGACTTGTGTAAATTTTTTCTAGAGTCTTGGTTTTATCCCTGAACTTGTTTGAATGTGCTTCAAATGTGCGTACCTAATATGGTCTATTTTGGGCTAATTGCTTTAGAGTGACATGTTTTATTGAGGGATTGGACTTGACCTAGTCTAAAATAATTGCTTCCCAAAATCTTTAATTGCGGTAGTTAGATGCCGACTCGAGGTTAAATTCGTGTATTCCTGTTAGTGATCAAATGTAATATTTTATGCGGAATTAAAATGATGTAATTGAGGCATTTGGGTTGTATTTGAGACTGGCGTAAACAAAATCTTCATCATCAATGGATTCGATGAGTTATACTTGCATGCACACGGGCTTTGATATTCATCGAATATGACCGTATTTATTGCTTAAAATCCATTATGGGTTTGTTGATGAATTAACATTGGGCGTTGTACTTGCTTTCCTTAGCAGAGACTATCAATTTTATGTTTATTTCGATTGTGAATTTGAACATCTTTAAGTATGGATATAAATTTGGAATCAGGAATTACAATTGTCCCAATGACCTCAAAACTCAGTGAAGGAGTGACAATACCTCAATTTCGAGCTAACCTTTAGATTTACTTTGTCATTGTCATACTCCAAATTTGTTCTACCTGTGTATAACTTGCATCTGCACATCCATCCAATAACCATCATTCAAAAATCAAAAAATATGTTGCTCTTGCTCAAGGTGTTGCTAGGTTGAATCAAATCTCAGGCAAAGTTGTCAAGTCAGGTGTATGTATAGTATGAACTGAAGTATAAGGGTTTTGATTTAATCTGTCAGTCAGACAAGGGTTTGTTTCAAGATTAAGACCAGGATATGCGCAATTCAAACGGTGTAGGTGTGAAGCTTCAATTAGGTTTCTGTGCCAATTCAGGTCAATTGTGTATGCATCAAGTTGTCAGGCTATGTCAGGTTATCAGTTATTTCACAGATGAAGATCATTAAGGGCTAGTTCTTCTCCAGTTAGGGTTTGGTGTTGTGCGGTCCATATTTCAAATCCTGATTCTCCGATTTTCAGAGGCTAAGATTGATAATTTCGCAAGGGCAATTTATGATCATCCATATTTTATCCAAGTCCATTCATTTCCGTTTTCATATCCATTTTAGACTAAGTTAATCCATCCATATCCATTTTGTTATCCATTTCAAAACATGATTTTTTTTTTCCATTTTAAATCCACGCGCCATTATTCAAATATTTCAACATCTATTTTCAATTCCATTCTTAACATTCATTCATAATCATACTCATCTAGTCCATTTAATCCATTTTGGTCCTCTTTTTTTTCATTAGCCATATTCTATCCAAAATCCATTATCTATTGTATCCATTTCTAAACCATATTCAAATAACCATATTCAGAACCCATAGTCTATTACAAAAGTATTGTCACTTCATTACATAAAAAAACATATCATTTTTACAATACAAAGTCCATGTCACAAAGAAGTTGAAAGCCCATTATCATTGTTACACAAAAATTGACAAAAGAAAAAAAAAACAATTGCATTCTTAAATCTATTTTAAGTTGCAAAGCCCACAAATTTCATGCTAAACAAGGCACACAACCTGTAGCCACATACAACAAAGTTTGTAGGCCAAACCAAATCCCAAGTAGCATAACCATGACGCATACACACCGTCCTGTACAACATAATAATTGTGACTCCACGCATCTTGCCAAAATCCCGCGTAAACAACAATAATACACATTACCAAGCCAAACCAACACAAGCAAAGCAAATTTCACATACCAGCAACACGCGAATGGCATACACAGCAAAACAATCTGATTTATACGCACACTACAAACCATACCAAGAGAAAAACAGTGAACCATGCTGAAAGTTCCTAGCAAAACAATCTGGTTTGTTAAGTATTTTAGAGGGAAGAATGTCGATTATTTGATAAACGAGACGTCGGCATTGCAACCAATTAATCGGGGCATTACTGAGATGTTAGATCTCAACGACACCTTTTTCATTTTATTAATAATGAAATCGTGTTTGTTGGACAATGGGCTTCTTTGTCCACGTAATTAAGGCGAGTGTTTTAGGAACAAAAGATCGGAATGAACACAATCCAAAGCGTGCGCCTCAAGAGCGTTCGTTCGAGGGGCCAAGAAGTGCTAGACCTCAAGAGTCCACTACTTTCGTAATTTAATTAGGAAAAATATTTTGATTTGATTAGATTATTTGGATTAGACACATTTAATCGAATTAAGGTTTGAATGAATTAAGAGTTTTAAAGATGATTAAGTATTTTAGAAATGGAAGATCGAAACGAACACAACTCAAGGCGTGCACCTCAAGAGCGTTTGTTCAAGGACCCAAGGAGTGCTAGACTCCAAATGCCCACTACTTCCATAATTAATTAAGAAAATAGTTTAGAAGTATTAATCTAAATATTTTATGATTTGAGTTTAATTAAGAAAATATTTTTAAAGGTTAAGAAATTAATTAGATTAAATATTTTAATTTGGGAAAAGATTGCATTTTTAAGTGTTAAGTGTTTTGAACAAGATTAAATATTTTAAGTGGTTTAAAATGATTAAGATGTATTTTAATTTAATAATTGTAAAGGTTAATTATATCCTGATTAACCAAAAGATTAATTGTTTTAAGTATTTTTAATAAACGAAAGACAGAATGAACACAACTCAAAGCGTGCGCCTCAAGAGCATTCATCCAAGGACCCAAGGAGTGCTAGATCTCAAGAGTCCACTACTTTCGTAATTAATTAAGATAATAGTTTATTTAATCGTATTGAGAAATAATTTGAGATAATCCGATTTAATTACAAAAAATGTTTAATTGAATTAGCATAAAATTCACAAAAAGTCTAACCTTAATATATCTAAAAATTTCATTAATAATAATTTAAAGTTGATTTTAAAACAAACCAATTATTATTAAATTTACTCTAATGGATATGAGCTACCGAGAGAAACTTAATGGCCTAACTAAGAACTAAATGATGAAAGGAGGAGCCCAATTAATTATTATCATAAAATATTGTAATTAATATATTTTAGTGAAAAGAATCTAAACCTAATAATTCCAAAGAACACAAAACTCACGTATAAATTTCTAGAGTTCTAAAACTCAATGTAATGATAAGCATAAAAGCCATAATAATGATTGGCTTTCAAACTTTATTGTTGTTTTTTTCAATTAAAATCAATAATAAAGAAAAGATATACTAACTTATAGAAATTGCCCCCTCATCTCTCGTTATTAAAAAAAAATTAATGAATGTGGTCTATCAATTGGCAGGCGGATACTACCTTCCATAGGCAATCATACTGATTCTAACAATGGGTAAACATTAGCAGTGTTTTAAAAACCGGACCGGTCATCAAATCGGTGAGGGTACTGGTTCACTGGTTTATCGGTCGAACTACTGGATCATCGGTCGAACCGCATGACCAAACCGGATTAAACCGGATTAAACCGGATAACTCGGTTGAATAAACCTGTCATTATAATAGGTACAAAACCGGTAAAACCGGTCGAACCGGATGATTCAGTCTCTAAAAACTATAACTAGCACTTAAATTTTTTGAAAAGATCATATCATAAATTCACAGGTTCATAATTTAAATTCAAATTTTAAAAGAGTCTAATTGTAAATTTTAAACAGAGTCTAAATTAAACAGAGTCTAATTTAAATTCATAGTTTTAATGTTAATAAAAAATAAGTTTTAATGTTAATAATTAAAATAATACAAATATTAACATTATTTTAAATAATAAATTTTCCAAGTCTATATATATATATATATATATATATATATATATATATAATGGAAATCAGTTAAGTCTAAAATTATATTATATTTAGTTTCTTAATTTGTGTTCTTATATTTCTATACAAATATTTGTATGATGGTTTTTCAATCAATATAAATACAAAATAGTAAAAATAGTTTTGTGGATATTACAAAACTTAATTTGTGTATCACTTTAATTAAATGAGTGATTACTATTATTCTTGAAGAAAAGTTCCTATATATTTGAGTAAAAAAAATTAAAAAAAAAAATTTTAAAAAAAAATTTAAAAAAAATTTAAAAAAAAATTTAAAAAAAATAATTTTTTTTTTTTTTTTTTAAAATAAGAAGTTGAACCGCCGGTTCGCCGGTTTTTCCGGTTTTCCCGGTTCTCACCGGTTCACATCGGTTCGACGACATGGCCGATCCAGCAAGCGAACTCGGCCGGTTCCCGGTCCAACCGGTCCGACCGGCCGGTCCGGTCCGGTTTTTAAAACTATGAACATTAGTCTATAAGGCTAAAATCACACGACTCCTCATTCTCTCAATATCCTCCACCTTCATTAAATGCCATAAAAAAAGAATTAATACTGTCTACAAGACCAAGGGAGTATCCGTGATGGTGTGCATGATAGCCACGTAGATAACAGAGGCATGCAGCTGGGAATATCAAACTGTTACAACACATTTAACTAGGAGAAAGTAATAGTTGTTTTTTTTTCTTGAATGAAGAAACTATTTAATACTATGAATGAATAACCAGTTAATATTATAAGAGAAACATACTCATTCCCTATCATTTTCCAAACCATTCGCTTTCTATTTCCCTCTTACGCCTGCCTTCACTCTGAGCATTATTTCTTGCTTAAAGAATCACAACCGGAGAAGTGTGGCGGCCGACGGCGGTGCCACCACTTTCTCCGGCGAACACCTACCACAAAACCTTAAACACTAGACATCAACTCTCCTAATCTTAACTGAAAATCCAAAATCCAACCTTAGTTTTTGTAGATAAAACCGTAAAACTACCACATCGTAACTCACAGCAAACAAAAACCCTAGAATTTCAATCAAGGTTTGAGCAAACACGGAGCACATACATATCAACCAATTAAATCAGCGATTTCAACAAGGCGAGTAGAAAATCAAGCAGAAAAGAGGGAACTTACAAGATCGGAGCTAGTCTGATGGTAAATCCAGCGAGGTAACGTGTCTCAATCTTCTCACTCCTTTTGCTTTTTCGCGTCTTCTTCTTCTTTCCCCGTGTGCCGCTTTTCTTTTTTATCGTTTGTTGTAGAAATGATGGCTAAACTCACTATCTTAGAGTTTCAGTGCAAAACTTTAAAAAGCTTTAGGAATTTCGAGCTTTGGTGAGGGTTGGGGTTTGATTTTAGCTGAACTTCGTTAGGGTTTTTTCTCCGTTTTTAAAACTGCCCCTTTTGCTGATAAATGGCTTGGTTTTTATAGCAGAAAATTAGGGTTTCTGTGTTTGAATCCTTGCTGAAAAATCTCTCATTTTGGTATGACTGCTATTAACCTTATTGATGTCAAGAATGCTTTTTCCATTTTGTTGAATCTGTCCTTGCTGCATTCTGCATTGTTTTTGCTGCTGTACATTTCTCTTTGATGTACCTGTCTCTGTTTCTGAACTTGATTGTTTGTTTGTGCTTGGACTCTTGCTGGACCTGTTATTACTTTCTTAGATTCAGAATTTGTTTTTGTCCAACTTATGAAATATCTCTGTCCACTTTTCTGTTTGCAATTTGGAATTGTTTTGGTTTTGTTGTTGATATTCTTGCTATTGCATGTGTACTAACTTTCATTTCCTTATTTTCTTGCCATGTACATATTGCACTTGGAATGAAGAATATCAATGGTTGCTCTCTAAGGAGTTTATTCTCTTAGCTTTAGACTTTACGGTTCTTGCATGATTTTGTAATTTAGAACATCTTTGTATCCTCAAAATGTATTGGATCTCTCTTGTGGAGTTACTGACCGAGCGGTCATGATGTTCAAGACTTTATCTTTTTTCTTAACTTTCTTTTAGTGGCCTTTAAGAGTTAGGATTGAACATGGTGATTGTGTGGTTATTTAAATGTGTAGAATAAGGTATTGAAACTTAGGCATAGTAGTACCACGTTTTAAAGTGTAAACTTGTGACAAGATTTTATATTCACAATAAAATGACTTGTTGGTCTTTCATTCAAGTTCCTTGTAGTACACATTTTGACTCTTATTGCTATTTCAAATATTTTGACTTTAATCCATTTGTATCCTTGAATCCACATGGTCTGATGGCCTTGAGATTGATAAACTTGGTGATCACCTTGTATCTATGTTTACTTCTGTGATTTCAACTTCCAATGAAAACTTAGAAAAACTTACGCACCTTACCTTTTCTCATGATCACAAATTATACGGTAAATTGGAATACAATGAAGCCCTTTGAAGCGCATATTTACATCAGTTTGACAATGGGGCACGTACTATAGATTAACACGGTGTGGTTGTGGTTCATAACAGCTTTTGGCATGTGGTTTATAATATAGTTTCTCAACAGGACACCGATAATTAGCACATCTTAATGTTGGGCTTAATGCTTATTGCTCAATTATTTGGTCTTGTCTTGAAACAATGGCCTTCAGCTTGATAAATGTCTTGAACCCAAATTTTTTAACTTCCATAATAATCAATAGTAAGGACCGATACACCTCTCGTATGGCTCAAAAATCTTGAGAATGGAACCTAAAGTATAGCCATGGCTTAAGACACTCCCATCATGGTTTAGCTTACTTCATTGATTTTGTCCACTTGTGGCTTGACAACTCTTATCATAACTTCAAAATAATTTAATGCAAATTAAGCCAAACCTTGTTACAAACCGATTCTTGAAACCAACTCTTGTTTGAAATTTGAAAAATGGGTTTTAAAAAAAAAATGACCTCATATCATGATTTTGTATTAACTTGAAACACAATTTGAAAAGGTATAATTTTATTTTGGAATACTTTGACAAGTTCAATAATGCCTAAGACAACTTGAATATTTGTACATGGATCCCTTATCACTACTCCGAGTTTACCTTTAGATAATTTCCACTTGAACACCATCTGAACTTGCACATGGATTTTATCTGGGTCACATTAAAAGCAAATTCAAACTTGGATTAAAAGCCAATTAGCCCATTAGCCTTAAAAGCCAATTCGAACCTGGATTAAAAGCAAATATGACCTGAAGATAAATGACCATTTCTTAGTTTATTTAACCATACAACCTCAGTGTCACACTTGGAATATGGTTAAAAATCTTCTTGATCCTGACTTAAATCTTCAAGTAATCTTAAACACGGCTTGGGGAATTGAATTCTAATCATTGCATTTGATCGACTAGAATCATCTTGGACCATAACCTAAAATCAGTTTGGAGCCAATTGATCACGTCTTGACTGATTAATCATAAAACGAGCGCCCAATCCTCTTTTATCTCTTCTTGAAATCAGAGCAAACCAACAAGAGCTAGCAACCCTCGCAAACACACACAAGATCCTCAGCGACCTGAACCTTAGAGTCAACATAAAATCTTGGTATAAGAAAATATGCAATAGGTAAGACAAATTTGGGGTATGACAGATTCCCCTATCTAATTGTCTTGAACCCGAGAGAATGAACTACTGCATAGCGTTCATTTTTAGGGTAGAAGTCAATTAGATATAAGAAGACCCCAAAATTTGTCTATCAAAAGGAAACATGTACTTATGGAGTAAGAACTGGCAGAATGAGGTAGCGGGGTACACAATTAACAGAATAACTTGAGGTTCTTTGGGTGGTCGAAGCAGTCCCTTATCCATTAAGGTTCCTCGATGATACCAAAGCAGTATCTCTGAAGGCAGACAATTCTCTGGGTCGTCGAAGCAGTCCCTTATGCATTAAGGTTCCTCAATGATACCAAAGTTGTATCTCTGAAGGTAGACGATTCTCTGGGTCATCGAAGCAGTCCCTTATCCATTAAGGTTCCTCGATGGTACCAAAGTAGTATCTCTGAAGGCAGATGATTCTCTGGGTCGTCGAAGCAGTTCCTTATCCATTAAGGTTCCCCGATGATACCAAAGCAGTATCTCTGAAGGCAGACGATTCTCTGGGTCGTCGAAGCAGTCCCTTATCCATTAAGGTTCCTCGATGGTGCCAAAGCAGTATCTCTGAAGGCAGATGATTCTCTGGGTCGTCGAAGCAGTCCCTTATCCATTAAGGTTCCCCGATGATACCAAAGCAGTATCTCTGAAGGCAGACGTTTCTCCGGGTCGTCGAAGCAGTCCCTTATCCATTAAGGTTCCCCGATGATACCAAAGCAGTATCTCTGAAGGCTGACGATTCTCTGGGTCGTCTAAGCAGTTCCTTATCCATTAAGGTTCCTTGATGATACCAAAGCAGTATCTCTGAAGGCAGACGATTCTCTGGGTGGTCGAAGCAGTCCCTTATCCATTAAGGTTCCTCGATGATACTAAAGCAGTATCTCTGAAGGCAGGTGATTCTTCGGGTCGTCGAAGCAGTCCCTTATCCATTAAGGTTCCTCGATGACACCAAAACAGTATATCTGAAGTAAATTTGATGGGGAAATAGTTAAGCAAGATTCCAGTCGGAGGAGATGCACTGGCTCTGTAGGGGAAAACTCACAAGAAACTTTCTGGGATATCCTCTGCTTTGGGAGTAATAACAACAGCTGTTGGGGATTGTCATTATCAACTGCAGGGCTGAAGAATGACTTGCTGGGGAATAGAATTCCCTGTGCACATGCGGGGTATCAACTTCTCTTTAGAAGAATACTACTGTCTTTGAAGGAGGACTGGCCAAGATGCTTGTGAACCGATCCTGGATCCTGTTATGATATGTTGCTGGGGATGGATATGCCATGCATTGCGCGATGTACTAAAACACATGCTATGATGCAACTGCTGGGAAATCTAATGCGCGTATGAATGCACAAGATATGTTAGTGCTTGATATGATTATGTAATGTTATGCTAGCATGTTATGCACATGATGATGCAAATGATCGGGCACGCTGGGGATAAGTTTCCTTGTCGAGGGTATCACCAGGGATTGAATTTGGTAATTTCCAAATGAAATTGGACTTTGGTTATTTTGGTGTTATGAGGATGCCAACGACGGTGGACTTTTAATGGTTGCCAATGAAGACTGGACTTTAAAGGGTAGATTTGAAGGTGCCAACGAGTGTGGACTTTTGAGTAGCGGCCAATAAAGTATTGGACCTTAGGTTTTATGGGGATGGTGAGAGTGTTTGACTACTCGACCCCTTTTGAGCAAGCCAAATATGACTAGGGAGCGTGATTGACCCTGTTGGGCTTGAAAGATTCACTGTTGGGGATTACACTAAGTACATCCCTGAACAGCTACACTGCTTGTGGTGAAGTTCTTTTGGAGACTATCTAATTCCTTTTTAGTTCTCCCAACACTAAAACAAATTTTGTTGTTTTCAAATATTGTCTTTATTAACCGAAGTTTCAAAACACTGTTTATCAAAAACAAAATCAGTTTGCAAACAATCAGATAAAGTAAAAAGTGAGCACAATTTGGTAAGAAATCTCTCTTTGTATTGATTTGACCCTTAAAAGGGTAAGTATGTACAAGGATGCAATTCCTTAATGAGGTAATTGTGGTGCAATAAAAAATGTAATGGCAATACAAATTAATGAGGTTCCATTGAGTTTCAACACTGCTATGGTCCATATGACTTTGATAACTCCAACACCTTGCTTCGTAGGACGACGGCTGGGTTGATTCCTCTCTTCAGTGGTACATCAGGATCAAGTGGACGTGCAGACCATATACTTTGCCTTGGAATATGTCCCTAACTTTGCCTGGATCGCCCTTTCGGGTTTTCAATACACCGGGACGCCCTTTTTTGACTGAACTGCCCTTTCGGGTTTTCAATTCAGCGGGTCTATATCTTTTATTTTATCCCTAATTTTTGCCTGGACTGATTTTTTTTTAGGTCCACCGGGCTTGCCATTTTTGCCTAAGTCGTCTTTTCAGGTTTTCGACTTAGCGGCTTTATTATTCCACTTTTCTAGGCGTAGTATCGCTTAACGTATTCTGCATTCACCGGATATGGTAATTCATCACCGTCCATAGTTGCGAGTTTCAAGGCACCACCAGAGAATGCCTCTTTTACAATATATGGTCCTTCTTAGTTTGGCATCCACTTGCCCCTGGATTCATTATACATAGTCATGATCCTCTTGAGCACCAAGTCCCCTTCCTGGAATGTCCGAGGATGCACTTTCTTGTCAAAATCTTTCTTCATGCGTCTTTGATAGAGCTGGCCATGGCATATTGCTGCCAAGCATTTTTCTTCAAGAAAGTTGAGTTCATCAAACCTCGTTTTCACCCATTCTGCTTCATCAAGCTGAGCTTCCATCAATACTCTCAATGAGGGGATTTCGACTTCTATCGGAAGGACCTCTTCCATGCCATAAACCAATGAGTAAGGAGTTGCCCCTGAAGTTCGCACTGAGGTACGGTAGCCGTGCAACACAAAAGGTAGCATCTCATGCCAATCCTTATAAGTGACCACCATTTTCTGAATGATCTTTTTGATGTTTTTGTTGGCTGCCTCAACGGCTCCATTCATCTTGGGTCTGTATGGTGTCGAATTATGGTGCTTAATCTTGAAACTAGCACACAGTTTATCCATCATTTTTTTGTTGAGATTAGACCCATTGTCAGTGATGATACGGTTAGGCACCCCATATCTGCATATAATGTTGTGTTTCAAGAAGCGAGCGACCACTTGCTTGGTAACGTTCGCATACGATGCAGCCTCAACCCATTTGTTAAAGTAGTCTATGGCAACCAATATAAAGCGGTGTCCATTTGAGGCCTTTGGTTCGATCATCCCAATCATATCTATTCCCCACATGGAAAATGGCTATGGTGAAGTCAGGATATTCAAGGGAGTAGGAGGTACATGAATCTTATCAGAGTGGATCTGGCATTTATGACAAGTTCGGGCATGATGGTAGCAGTCAGCCTCCATGGTAAGCCAATAATAGCCTACTCTCAATATCTTTTTTGCCATAGTATTCCCATTTGCGTGGGTACCAAAACAACCTTCATGAATGTCTTTCAGAATCTGCTCAGCTTCATGCTTTTCTACACATCTGAGTAGTACAGTATCATGATTACGCTTGTATAACACATTCCCATTGAGGAAGAAATTTGATGCCAATCTGCGCAAAGTTCTCTTATCCACCGCCAAAGCGCCTTCTGGATATTCTTGTTTTTCCATATAACGTTTGATGTCATAGAACCATGGCTTTTCATCTGACTCTTCATCAACAGCCAAACAGTGAGCGGGCTCTTCAAATCGCTGTAGATCAATATGCGGCCGATGGTTGGGCCATATCAGTTTATACATAAAAGCCAAAGTTTCCAGAGCGTCTGCCATTTGATTTTCCTCTCTTGGCACATGGGTAAAGGTGATATCATCAAATCTGAGAAGTAGCTTTGCCACATAATCTCGACATGGAATTAAATTGGCATGCCTGGCATCCTAGTCACCTTGAATTTGATGTATTACTAGAGCAGAATCTCCAAACACATCAAGAGTCTTGATTCTTAAATTGATGGCTTCTTCCAATCCAAGTATACAAGCTTCATACTCAACCATGTTATTGGTGCATAGAAAGCAAAGCTTAGCTGTGAACGGTAAGTGGAAATTCTTAGGTGATGTAATCACTGCCCCAATTCCACTTCCATGAACATTTGAGGCACCATCAAACATGAGAGTCCATCGCTCCCCTGGTTCGGGTCCCTCATCTAGACCCGACTCTTCATAATCTTTTAGTACCATTATGTCTTCGTCTGGAAAATCGAACTTCAAGGGCTGATAATCATCCATCGGATGATGGGCAAGATGGTCCGCCAGTACGCTACCCTTGATGGCTTTTTGAGTGACGTATTGAATATCGTACTCAGACAAAAGCATTTACCATCGGGCTATTCTGCCGGTGAGAGCAGGTTTCTCAAAGATGTATTTAATGGGATCCATCTTGGAAATCAGATAAGTACTGTGGGTCAACATATACTGCCTGAGACGTTTGGCAGCCTAGGCTAATGCACAACAAGTCTTCTTGAGTAAGGAATACCTTGTCTCGCAGTCATTGAACTTCTTGCTGAGGTAATAGATGGCATGTTCTTTCTTTCCCGTCTCATCTTGTTGCCCCAGCACACAATCCATAGATTCGTCAAGTACAGTCAGGTACATAATAAGTGGCCTTTCAGGAACAGGCGGTATCAGGATCGGTTGTTCTTGCAGATACTCTTTGATTTTATCAAATGCCCCTTGGCAATCATCATCCCACGCAATTGACTGATTCTTTCTTAACAACTTGAAAATAGGTTTGCAAGTGGCAGTAAGATGTGAAATAAATCTAGCAATGTAGTTTAATCTTCCCAGAAAGCCACAAACCTCTTTCTCTGTCCTAGGTGCAGACATATTCTGAATTGCCCTCACTTTATCAGGATCCACTTCGATTCCTTTATGACTTACAATGAAGCCCAACAATTTTCCAGATCGTACCCCAAATGTGCACTTGTTGGGGTTGAGTCTCAATCTAAACTTCCTCAATCGAATAAATAGCTTTTGCAGATTGATCAAGTGCTCTTCTTCGGTTTGAGACTTGGCAATCCTATCGTCGACGTACACTTCAATCTCTTTATGGATCATGCCATGAAAGAACATTACCATTGCACGTTGATACGTTGCCCCAACATTCTTAAGTCTGAATGGCATCACCTTATAGCAGAAAGTGCCCCATGGTGTGATAAATGTGGTCTTCTCCATATCCTCTGGATCCATCTTAATTTGATTATATCCAGAAAATTCGTCCATAAAAGAGAATACGGAGAACTGAGCTGTGTTGTCAACCAATACACCGATGTGAGGTAATGGGGAGTCGTCCTTAGGACTAGCTCTGTTCAAATCTCTGTAATCCACACACATGCGAACCTTTCCATCTTTCTTCGGTACTGGCACAATGTTGGCAACCCATTGTGGGTACTTTGCTACTGCCAGGAATCCAGCATCAAGCTGCTTTCGGACTTCTTCACGAATTTTGAGAGCCATATCCGGATGGGTCCTTCTTAAGTTCTGTTTGAAAGCGTGGCATTCCTCCTTGAGTGGTAACTTGTGTACAACCATATCAGTATCCAACCCAGGCATGTCTTGATACGACCAGACGAATACATCAACGTACTCACAGAGGAGCTCTATCAACTTGGTATTGACTTTAATTTGAAGAGATGCACCTATCTTTACCTCTCTTCTGTCTTCCTCAGTACCCAGGTTGATGACTTCAATGTCTTCTTGGTGCGGCGGGATGACTTTCTCCTCTTGCTTGAGCAGCCTTGCTAACTCATCGGGGAGTTCATAATCTTTCACGCCTTCCTCTTCAGCTTGGTAGATTGGGCAATTAAAGTCATATAGGCCCGTAGCAGCGTCTATATCAAGGACCTCAGTGGTGTTTCTTCATGTTTATGATTTATGCAGTTTATTTAGGAAAGTGTGTGCACGAAAATATTGCCATTTATTGTAACGTAAAAAAAGAAAGAAAGTGAGCAAAAAATTGAATGCAAGCTGAAATTCATTAATGATAATCAATGTTTGAAAACATCAAGTGGCCCATACAATGCTCCACTACGCCTTGGGCAGAGCGTAGGGTTTTTGATAAACAGTAAAATCACGTTTGGTGTGTAAAGAACTGAGGGGCTTCAATGGTCTTCCAATTCTGGAGCCCTTCACCAGGCTTTGCTTGTCGGATCCAGCTTGCAGAAGCTTGCTCATCACCAACATGGTCTTCAATGATCATTGCTACTAGAGAACCAAAGATGTGCCCAGCACTTGTAAAAATCTTCTCAACAGGAAGGATCTAATTTCCGTTGTATGGAACAAAGGCTGAATTGCGGGATGACCGATAACCTAGCCCAAACTTATCAAGCTTTTCAGTAACCTCAACCACTTTGCCTCAGCCTTGGGCACCTCCCTCTTCCACCACAACTTTATCTTCCTCGTATGAGGCCATTGATGATCTTAATTCTTGGTGCTCTGGTACCCGTTGCACAGTCAGTGTACTCACCACCTCAAAGGACTGAAAATGTGTCTTAACCATTTCACCTTCAACATCAATGTAGTGGAATGATGTCAAATGACTTACCAGGATATCTTCTTCACCGCCTATCATAACCATTTTGTCATTGGTAATAAACTTCAGTTTCTGATGGAGAGTGGACGTAACTGCCCCTGCCGAGTGAATCCAGGGCCTTCCTAGCAAGCAACTGTAACCAAGATAAATGTCCATTACTTGAAAAGTAATGGTAAAGATAGTAGGCCCAATCTTAATTGGCAAGTCCACCTCACCCATAACCGCGCGCCTAGACCCATCAAACGCCTTCACTATGAGAGTACTTGGCTTCATGCTTACTCCACTTATAGGCATCTTTTCTAGAGTAGTCTTCGGGAGCACATTCAAAGAAGATCCAGTATCCACCAAGACTCTGGACAACACAGTATCTTCGCATCTAATGGAAATGTGAAGAGCCTTGTTATGGTTCTTCTTTTCAGCAGTCAGATCATCATCATTAAACCCAAGAAAATTTCCAGTAGTAACACTAGCTATCACATCATCAAATTGAGCTACAGTGATATCTTTGGTAATATGTGCGGCACTCAATACTTTCAACTGAGAAGATCTATGTGCCTCAGAACTGAGCAGTAAGGAGAACATAGATATCTTGGCGGGAGTTTGATTCAGCTGATCGACTACCTTGTAGTCGCTCTTCTTTATGATCTTCAGAAACTCTTCAGCCTCTTTCTGTGTGAATGCCCCTCTTGGAGATGACAACCCTTCTTGTAATTTAGCACTCGGAGTTTCAGCTGGTATAGCAATTGCCTTACCTTTGTCATTGTTTGGCACACCTACTTGCTTTGCTACAACGATTCGACCACTACGGGTCATTCCACTTGGTCCTACCACAACATCACACTTGGCACCACCATATTCACCGACTACCTTCTTTGGCCCTTGTTCAGAAACTCCAGGTTCAGGAACACTAACAGGATACTCAATAATTATCGGAGCAGGGCGCACTTGCCTTAGTTTACTAACATCCGCCTCATCAAACTGAATAACCACTGGAGCCGGACGAACTGGTCTTTGTTGGAAAACATTAGCTCCATCATATTCAATGATTACCGGAGCAGGACAAACTTGTCTTTGTTGACGACCTTCAGTTGTATCATACTGAATGTTAATAGCAACCACACTTTGTTCCCTTCTAATACGACGCTCTACTTGAATTACACCCAGATCTAAGAACTTCTGCAAATGTTTCTTAACCACCTCATCAGTCAAACCATCAAGTTCATCTTCAGGGATTATCCCACATTTCTTCAATTTTTCTCCTATAACCACCATAGGAGTACGAATATCTTCAACCCTAGTTATTAATCTCTGTCTGTTGCTTTCTCCCATAGCATTAACAGACGGTCCTCCATGCGGGGGCATGGGGTTGTTTTTAACATTAGCGCCTCGCTGTGTGAAAGTAAGATCTTTAGACTCAACCAAATCTTGAACTCGGTTCTGAAACGCATAACAGTTTTCTATGGTATGTCCGGGAGCACCCCTTGTGAAACTCACAATGGGCATTTGCATTGTATCCGGGAGGATATGGGAAGACTGCTGGCCTCAAATCTCTGAGTTTTAAATGCCAACTCTGATACAGTTGAGAAAAAATCTGGCTATACGGTATTGGCACAGGATCGATATGCCTTCTTGGTCTTTGTTGCCTCTGTGGTGGGGCACTTTGATATTGCGGCGGAGGAACATTCTGATAACTCGGCTGTTGAGCAGGTTATTAAAGTGGGGCTTGTGCAACTGCAGCCACTTGCTGATATGGTATATTCACTAGGGCTTTACCCCCTCGTCCACTTATGACCGCATTGGTCTCTTCATCCTCTCTCTTTACAAATGGTCTATTTCCTCCACTTGTGGTAGCAACAACAACTTTGTTCTTTTTCAGCTGACTCTCAATCCTTTCTCCTACAGACACAACCTCAGCAAAGTTAGGGAAACTTGATCCCAACATACGGTCCAAATATTGAGGCTGTAAAGTTCCCATAAACATATCCATTAACTCTTTGTCCAACAAAGGTGGTTGAACACGAGCAGCCAGCTCCCGCCAACATTGAGCATATTCTTTAAATGACTCATTGTTGCGTTGAGCCATATCTTGTAGTTGAGTGCGGTTTGGCGCCAGATCAGTGTTGTACTAATAATGTTTAAGGAACGCCTCTGAAAGATCTCTCCAAGTATTGATCTGCCCCTTCTCCAGCTGCATGTACCATTCCAACGATGCCCCGCTGAGGCTATCTTAGAAATAGTGAATCAGGAGTAGGTCATTTTTAATATGAGCAGCCATCTTGCGACAGTACGCTCGCAGGTGAGTTTTGGGACAGCTGATTCCCTTGTACTGGTCAAAACTTGGCACTTTAAACTTTTCAGGGATCACAAGTCCAGGAACCAAGCACATATCCACAACATCCAAGCTGAGAGTAGTCTGAACCTCCAAGGCCTTGAATTTTTCTTCCAATGTGCGCAATCTGTCAGCAGATGGACCAGGTCCAATATGTTGAGGAGGTGGAGGTGGTATGTAGAAGGCATCAAACTGCTCATCCGCATCACTCACAGATCCATGATGAGCCGAGTGTTCTGACAAATCTATGTGAACGGGATGAGGGATCCCCTTAGTTACTCTAGAAGTTCCCATCTTTTCAGCGAGCTTTTTGGTATCGGCCACAGTTTCAGCATTGTTATCTTTTTGAGCTAGTACCATCATGGTCTCCAGCAGTTGATCCATTTTGGCCTTCAGCGAGTCAATGTCATTCCTCATCGTGTTCTGATTCTCCTCTATTTGTTCCAGCGTCATCTTGAAGCTTTGGCGAGTCTCGTACCGGTGTTGAGTAGTCAGGGTTTTTGTTGGAGAAGTGGTAAAGTGAATGAGTTTATGGTGTTTAAACGCACATGGGATGTGAATGCAAAATGCTTTTATGCTTATGTTTTATGCTTTTATGTTTTATTTTTAGGGAATCATTCATAAAGTTGTTGTTAACAAGCATTCAAAATAACACGAAGACAAGAACATAGAGGAAAGCTAAATTCTCATTCATCCATTAAGTCATTACATAATTCCGAGGTACCAAAGTTTTAACTAACAAAAGCAAAATACAAATAACAAGAAAATAAGATGATGTTCTTCAAGCTGCAGGCCTTCGTGCTTCACGCTCCTCAAGTTCTTCCTTAAACCTCTTCAGCATTGTCGTACAAAGGTAAATAAACTCAATAATGGCCTGAGGGGTAGAGTCTTCTAGTGCGTCATACACATCTCTATGTTTCCAAATCAGATCCCTAGCTAGCCAGTTACAAAACTCAATCAAACCGTTGAGTTTATTGCGGTACATGTCTCGACTGTCTCTCAGGATAACCATAGATTGCTCATGATTATCATAATCATGGAACACTTTTTCTCTTTCTGCCGACCATATGGCTTTGTCTTCGAGAATGACCCTCATCTGATTTTGCTGATTTTCAACGATCCTTTTGACACCATCCAACTCCCTTCGTAACTTATCCCAATCAGCAGGTCTGACCCAGGCTGTCCTCATAGAGTCTTCCTTAAGCTGACGCTCTTTTGCTTCAAAAGCTCTTGACAAGCGTAGGTCGGTACTTAGTTGTCGGATTCTCGCTCCCAGTTCTTCTCTGAGTTCTTTGTTCTTCCTAGTGGAAAAGAGCCAAGCATTTTCATTTTCCGTACTTTTCATGTAAGCTTTATCCAAGTCCTCCTTAAGCCTATCTATCGCGCCATCAGCTTGGTTAAGACATACCTTAACCCTCTTTTTTTGGTGCTCCTCTTCATCAGCTTTATTTCCCACTTCCCCAAGCTGGTTCTTTTTGCGCTCTAGCTCATACCTCAGATTATTTTTCTCATTTATCACTGTTTGCAGCTTCGATTCCAACTCTTCATTCTCCTTCCCAAGTTGGGCTATTTTGGCTCTAAGACCTTCTACCTCTTCCCAAGAGACGGGCACAGGCTGTGGGCTAGCGGGCCTAGGAGGAGCCTCAATTTAGAAAGGAAGTTTGACCATCTTAATCCTCTCCAGAACCCATGGCTGATACGGCACCCTAGGTGTTCCATCCCTTTTCCTCAACTCGGACCCCTTAGTATGAATCTTCTGCCAGGAGCGTACAATCTTACAAAGGAGTGAAGGATCTTTAGTACCCCTGTCATGAAGAATCATTTCTTCCAACTCTTTGTCTTCAGGCCTTCTCAACATAGGGTATTCAAACTGTCATATAGCCAGTATGGGATTGTAGCTTATATAACCTTTTAACCCAATCAGCGACACGTTGCTAAAGCTCCCACAACTCATAATGATCTCATCGACATCCAGCTTGTTGGGATACCATGTAACATTTATTTCAGAGAGGGACACTAGCAATTGAGCCCATTCCCCACTATCCAAATCAGGGACGATGGTATGGCGCTTGAACACGTGTGAAGTGACCCATTTATATAAGAGAGGGATACAGAATGTCAGCACTGAACCCTTCCTTTCATGGCGGGGATGTAAGTTATAGAAGATGTTAGCTAAGAGTGGATGAACCGGGCTTTGTCCTTTCTTCCAAACAGCTCAAAACACGCTGATGGCAGCAGAGTCAATGAATTCTTCAAAAGTGGGGAAGAGTACAAGCCCATATATGAGGAGAGCCAATACGTTCACCAGAGAATTCCATTGCTTATTCTTCAAAAACTTTATTGCTTCTTTTTCCAAAAAAGTGCTTCGGAAACCAAAGAAATCTTCTCTCTTTTTCTAACCAGTCTTGACCGTTGGAATAGGAATTTGGAGGGCCTCAGCTAATTCTTCTTTCTCAGGTGTCTGACCAATCATAGTGTAGGGTGCCCTCCCCTTCACGAAAAAACCCAAAAATCCTTCAAACTCTTCAATGGCAGGAGTCAAGTAGAAATCTTGGAACAGAAAGCTTCTCATCGGCGAGTCATAAAACTGTGCTAGAGTCGTAATGGCAGGAACTTGCACATTAACAGTAAGGAGATCAAGAACCTGACCAAATCTTCCTACTAGAGTTTTCTTGAAGAGAGGAGGCATTTCTTTCAAACAGTTCATCACAACGGTAGTATCTGGCATGATGGCTTTCAGCTGCAGAGTTTTCCTTTTTCCTGAATCCATGGTTACTTTGAATGCAAGATAAATAGTAGATACAAATGATTCCCTAAAAATAAAAAGTTTTCTTTTGTAAGTCATGATGTATATGTGAATGATTATGAATGCGTGATGTTGGATCCAGGTTATCACAAGTAGCTTCCCAACCCTCCTAACAGGTAGGCTCTATAAGGATAGTTCTAGATTCTTTATCCATAAACCCACTTACAGGATAGCTCCTACGTTGATGGATAAGGTTCCCAGGATCACGGACACTAATCACATCAACACCACGCAACAGGCTAGCTGCATTGTGACGGGGATACAAAAAGGTCTATCCTGAGTGTAGTTCTTCATGCTAGGCCCACGAGGAGCGAGCCCTCAGAAACTAACACTAACGACCACCAAGATAAAAAGTGGTTCTAAGAATGGTTCCCAGAGTCACGGACCCTTCATGAATCAAGTCGTGCGACAGGCTAGCTGCGTTACAACAAGATCTACGAAAAGGTCTACTCTAGGGGAAGTTTTCATGCTAGGCACACAAGGAGCGAGTCCTTGGGGACTAACACTAATTACTTCCAAAATCTAAACAAGGTGTTCTCTGTTCTTTTTCCAAGACTCAGGTATAAAGCCTTACTTGTGATAACATTCCAAGATCCAATAGATAAGTATGGTAAACATCATATACTAAAGAGAAAGCAACACAAAGCAAATAAAGAAGTAATAGGAGAAAACAAACAAGAAATCAAACAAGCGAAGCTAACACTCTCGAATCGAGTCAAGTTAGGCTTGACTCTCTCTAGCATAGGGAAATGCTTGTCCCCAGCAGAGTCGCCATCTGTCGTACCTTAAAAAATACGATCCTCGCGATAAACGTGAAAAAAACGTTCGAAACAGAGTCGCCACCGAACTTTATTCATTCCTAGGAAGGAATAGAAAAAATATCGATAAAATCTTTAAAGGGATAAGAAAATGGTCATTGCAACCAAATTCTAGGTTCGGGAGTCAGTTACGCAAAGGGAAGGTGTTAGCACCCTCTACGTCCATTGTACTCAACGGGAACCTCTTGATTCGATTCGAGAGAAATGTTAGCTAGGTTTGTTTGTTTTCTTCTAAGGTAAAAGGGATTTGTAAGGAGAAAATGGGTGGTTTTTTATTAGGGTGCTCGGCAAGGATTAGAACCCTTGTGCCTACGTATTCCCTCGTGCAATGGGAAAGTCAGAGCATTCGTAGTTCGTGGGACTACGGTTTGTTGGTTCGTGTTTTTTAGGAGAACGAGAGTTTAATTCGCATTCTAACTGCTAAACTTTGGCTTGTCTGCTCGCTAGGGGAGGATGAAACACTAGTTTATATGCGCGGAAAAATGGACTAAACAATGTTCTTCATGAAAAGTTGTTTGAATAAGGATTAAGTGTATTAGAGATTTTATTGAGAAAAAGGTTTTGATTTGAATTTATTTTAGGATTTTGGTTGCATGGGAAGTGTTTGGTTTGTTATGTATTTTAGAGGGAAGAATGATGATTATTCGATAAATGAGACGTCGGCCTTGCAACCAATTAATCGGGGCATTACATAGATGCTAGATCTCAACGACACCTTTTTCATTCTATTAATTATGAAATCGTGTTTGTTGGACAATGGGCTTCTTTGTCCACATAATTAAGGCGAGTGTTTTAGGAACGAGAGATCGGAACGAACACAACCCAATGCGTGCGCCTCAAGAGCGTTCGTTCGAGAGCCCAAGAAGTGCTAGACCTCAAGAGTCCACTACTTTCGTAATTTAATTAGGAAAAATATTTTGATTTGATTAGATTATTTGGATTAGACACATTTAATCGAATTAAGGTTTGAATGAATTAAGAGTTTTAAAGATGATTAAGTATTTTAGAAATGGAAGATCGAAACAAACACAACTCAAGGCGTGCGCCTCAAGAGCGTTTGTTCAAGGACCCAAGGAGTGCTAGACTCCAAATGCCCACTACTTCCAATTAATTAAGAAAATAGTTTAGAAGTATTAATCTAAATATTTTATGATTTGAGTTTAATTAAGAAAATATTTTTAAAAGTTAAGAAATTAATTAGATTAAATATTTTAATTTGGGAAAAGATTGCATTTTTAAGTGTTAAGTGTTTTGATCAAGATTAAATATTTTAAGTGGTTTAAAATGATTAAGATGTATTTTAATTTAATAATTGTAAAGGTTAATTATATCTTGATTAACCAAAAGATTAATTATTTTAAGTATTTTTAATAAACGAAAGACGGTATGAACACAACTCAAAGCGTGCGCCTCAAGAGCATTCATCCAAGGACCCAAGGAGTGCTAGACCCCAAGAGCCCACTACTTTCGTAATTAATTAAGATAATAGTTTATTTAATCATATTGAGAAATAATTTGAGATAACCCGATTTAATTACAAAAAATGTTTAATTGAATTAGCATAAAATTCACAAAAAGTCTAACCTTAATATATCTAAAAATTTCATTAATAATAATCTAAAGTTGATTTTAAAACAAACCAATTATTATTAAATTTACTCTAATGGATATGAGCTACCGAGAGAAACTTAATGGCCTAACTAAGAACTAAATGATGAAAGGAGGAGCCCAATTAATTATTATCATAAAATATTGTAATTAATATATTTTAGTAAAAAGAATCTAAACCTAATAATTCCAAAGAACACAAAACTCACGTATAAATTTCTAGAATTCTAAAACTCAATGATAATGATAAGCATAAAAGCCATAATAATTATTGGCTTTCAAACTTTATTGTTGTTTTTTTCAATTAAAACCAATAATAAAGAAAAGATATACTAACTTATGGAAATTGTCCCCTCATCTCTCGTTATTAAAAAAAAATAAATTAATGAATGTGGCTTATCAATTGGCAGACGGATACTACCTTCCATAGGCAATTATACTGATTCTAATAATGGGTAAACATTAGTCTATAAGGCTAAAATCACATGACTCCTCATTCTTTCAATATCCTCCACCTTCATTAAATGTCATAAAAAAAGAATTAATATTGTCTACAAGACCAAGGGAGTATCCGTGATGGTGTGCATGATAGCTACGTAGATAACAGAGGCATGCAACTGGGAATATCAAACTGTGACAATACATTTAACTAGGAGAAAGTAACACTTGTTTTTTTCTTGAAAGAAGAAACTATTTAATACTGAGAATGAACAACCAGTTAATATTATAAGAGAAACATACACATTCCCTATCATTTTCCAACCCATTCGCTTTCTCTCTCCCTCTTACGCCCGCCTTCACTCTGAGCATTCTTTCTTGCTCAAAGAATCACAACCGGAGAAGAGTGGCGGCCGGCGGCGGTGCCACCACTTTCTCCGGCGAACACCTACCACAAAACCTTAAACACTAGACATCAACTCTCCTAGTCTTAACCGAAAATCCCAAATCCAACTTTAGTTTTTGTAGATAAAACCGTAAAACAACCAAATCGTAACTCACAGCAAACAAAAACCCTAGAATTTCAATCAAGGTTTGAGTAAACTCGGAGCATATACATATCAACCAATTAAATCAGCGATTTCAACATGGCGAGTAGAAAATCAAGCAGAAAAGGGGGAACTTACAAGATCAGAGCTAGTCCGATGGTAAATTCGGCGGGGTAACGTGTCTCGATCTTCTCACTCCTTTTGTTTTTCGCGTCTTCTTCTTCTTCTTTCCCCGTGTGCTGCTTTTTCTTTTTGATCGTTTGTTGTAGAAATGATGGCTAAGCTCACTATCTTAGAGTTTCAGTGCAAAACTCTAAGAAGCTTTAGGAATTTCGAGCTTTGGTGAGGGTTGGGGTTTGATTTTAGCAGAACTTCGTTAGGGTTTTTTCTCTGTTTTCAAAACTGCCCCCTTTTGCTGATAAATGGCTTGTTTTGTATAGCAGAAAATTAGGGTTTCTGTGTTTGAATCCTTGCTGAAAAATCTCTCATTTTGGTATGACTGCTATTAACCTTATTGATGTTAAAAATGCTTTTTCCATTTTGTTGAATCTGTCCCTGCTGCATTCTGCACCGTTTTTGCTGCTGTACATTTCTTTTTGAAGTACCTGTCTCTATCTCTGAACTTGATTGTTTGTTTGTGCTTGGACTCTTGCTGGACCTGTTATTACTTTCTTAGATTCAGAATTTGTTTTTGTCCAAATTATGAAATATCTCTGTCCACTTTTCTGTTTGCAATTTGGAATTGTTTTGGTTTTGTTGTTGATATTCTTGCTATTGCATGTGTACTAACTTTCATTTCCTTATTTTCTTGCCATGTACATATTGCACTTGGAATGAAGAATATCAATGGTTGCTCTCTAAGGAGTTTATTCTCTTAGCTTTAGACTTTACGGTTCTTGCATGATTTTGTAATTTAGAACATCTTTGTATCCTCAAAATGTATTGGATCTCTCTTGTGGAGTTACTGACCGAGCGGTCATGATGTTCAAGACTTTATCTTTTTTCTTAACTTTCTTTTAGTGGCCTTTAAGAGTTAGGATTGAACATGGTGATTGTGTGAGGTTATTTAAATGTGTAGAATGAGGTATTGAAACTTAGGCATAGTAATACCACGTTTTAAAGTGTAAACTTGTGACAAGATTTTATACTCACAATAAAATGACTTGTTGGTCTTTCATTCAAGTTCCTTGTAGTACACATTTTGACTCTTATTGCTATTTCAAATATTTTGACTTTAATCCATTTGTATCCTTGAATCCACATGGTCCGATGGCCTTGAGATTGATAAACTTGGTGATCACCTTGTATCTATGTTTACTTCTGTGATTTCAACTTCCAATGAAAGCTTAGAAAAACTTACGCACCTTACCTTTTCTCATGATCACAAATTATACGGTAACTTGGAATACAATGAAGCCCTTTGAAGCGCATATTTACATCAGTTTGACAATGTGGCACGTACTATGGATTAACATGGTGTGGTTGTGGTTCATAACAGCTTTTGGCACGTGGTTTATAATATAGTTTCTCAACAAGACACCGATAATTAGCACATCTTAATGTTGGGCTTAATGCTTATGGCTCAATTATTTGGTCCTGTCTTGAAATAATGGCCTTCATCTTGATAAATGTCTTGAACCCAAATTTGTCAACTTCCATAATAATAAATAGTAAGGACCGATACACCTCTCGTATGGCTCAAAAATATTGAGAACGGAACCTAAAGTATAGCCATGGCTTAAGACACTCCCATCATGGTTTGGCTTACTTCATTGATTTTGTCCACTTGTGGCTTGACAACTCTTGTCATAACTTCAAAATAATTTAAAGCAAATTAAGCCAAACCTTGTTACAAACCGATTCTTGAAACCAACTCTTGTTTGAAGTTTGAAAAATGGGTTTTAAAAAAAATGACCTCATATCATGATTTTGTATTAACTTGAAACACAATTTGAAAAGGTATAATTTTATTTTGGAATACTTTGACAAGTTCAATAATGCCTAAGACAGCTTGAATATTTGACCATGGATCCCTTATCACTACTCCGAGTTTGCCTTTAGATAATTTCCACTTGAACACCATCCGAACTTGCACATGGATTTTATCTGGGTCACATTAAAAGAAAATTCAAACTTGGATTAAAAGCCAATTAGCCCATTAGCCTTAAAAGCCAATTCGAACCTGGATTAAAAGCAAATATGACCTGAAGATAAATGACAATTTCTTAGTTTGTTTAACCATACAACCTCAGTGTCACACTTGGAATATGGTTAAAAATCTTCTTGATCCTGACTTAAATCTTCAAGTAATCTTAAACATGGCTTGGGGAATTGAATTCTAATCATTGCATTTGATAGACTAGAATCATCTTGGACCATAACCTATAATTAGTTTGGAGCCAATTGATCACGTCTTGACTGATTAATCATAAAACGAGCGCCCAATCCTCTTTTATCTCTTCTTGAAATTAGAGCAAACCAACAAGAGCTAGCAACCCTCGCAAACACACACAAGATCCTCAGCGACCTGAACCTTAGAGTCAACACAAAATCTTGGTATAAGAAAATATGCAATAGGTAAGACAAATTTGGGGTATGACAGTAACACCATCCTTCGAAAGACTTCAGTCAAAGTCATCTTCGACAGAAGCTCAGGATGTCCAAAATTCAAAGTTGGTAGAAGAATAACAGTGGTTATGTTTCAATGTAGCCCCTTTCCCTTAAAATTACCATTTTCTAAACTTTGTAAATGCTCTATGGGATCACGCGCTTAGCTAATTTCCATCCTATCAATAAAATTGAAGCCTAGTGCTTTTGTTTGCAATCCTCATTTATTTTTGCTCTACAGAATGAAATTTTTAACATGGTCAACAATTCTTGAAACAAAACAAAAAAAATGAATTTACTTGTCAAATTTTTATTCTGCTTTAAAAAAAAAAAGACGACAATTCTTTTTGACTAGTGAACGTCAAAAGGAACATCGATGGCTTCTCCGGAAGTGATCAAACCTCAAAAATGGAAAAATCAAAGTACTCCTTCTAAACCAATACGCCTGATTGGAGGATCAACTATTTCAGATGTAATGTCCCATCTAATATCCCCGACAGAGTTCTTATCTCTTAAGACCAATTGATGGTTCTTTTACCCCCAGTAGGGTATACCCCTCCTAAGCAGGAAAAGATTATTATCATGAACCAATGATACTTTTTATCCCCCGCAGTGGCTGAGTATCCCTTCGTGTTCATTCACTAGTCTATATGTCACGTCTGTTTTGTCAGTATAAACATACATACATCATGCATAATTGATTCATATTTATACATATGTTACATTAATATCACTCTGGTCATTCATCCCCAAGTGATAACATCCTCCTGCTAGTAAGGTTATCAGTTCTTTCCTCGTCAGGAAATGTATCGTCTGAGCAATTTCTCCCCAGTTTATTTCTGGATTGGAGGTTGTCATTGACCACTTTGATAACTTGGACCTCTGAAAGGCAAGAATACATTTAATAGACACCGTTGGACCATCACTCTTCACCATTGAAGATGATATTTTCGCTTTCCCGGATTAAAGAAAATCTCCAGAGAAAGCCTTTTAACCAAAGACTCTCGGCAATATGGCGGTTTCTCCCCGAAAAATTTGCTATCAAATAAAGTTATCAGCACCTCAAAATTGGATTACATCACATGACATTTCTCCGAAAAAGTCTCGAAGAAAAGTATGATGTAATATCACCAAGCAACATGCAATCTCTCAAGAGACTTGCTTTTCCCCAGTAGGGTCGACAAGTGGCATCTCCAACAGAGAAGTTTGTATGCCTCTACAGCTCAGACAAATGGGTTTCCCCAGCAAGTCTGACATCAAATCTTTTTCCATCAAATGGCATCTCCCCAGTAAAACTCAGCGAGAAGTTTTATGAAAACCACTACTAATAGTATCCCTTGTTGAGAGAGAAACTCGACAAGAAGAAACTGAGACCAGTTCCGTGGCTGAAAAATAGGATCGAGGGGAAGTTTATATCAAGAAGAAACTGAGACCAGTTCCGTGGCTGAAGACCAGGAACGAGGGGAAGTTTATTTCAAAAGAAACTGGGACCAGTTCCGTGGCTAAAGAGCAGAATCGAGAGGAAGTTTATTTAAAAAAGAAATTAAGACCAGTTCCATGGCTGAAGACTCGGATCAAGGGGAAGTTTTACCCTTTTCTAAGTATCGTTGCTTAGCAAAAGAATATGGATGAACAAACTGCTATTCATAACCACAGTCAAAATTTTGGGTATTCTGATATTTAATCCTCTTGCACCCTGAATGTCTAAATATCTTCACCATTCACACCTTCAGGTCCAAGAAAATTAAATAGGGGCATCTGTCATACCCCAAATTTTGATCACAAGATTTCCCATAATTGTGCAAATCATCACCACAATATGGATGTACCATCATACCTCATCAATCTCCTCAAGGATTGTTGAGCCTTCACTACAATCAAGAATTAGGGTTCCAAGCCCTCTCAGAGCATTTAGACAAAAGATCAATCAAGAAATGACATGATCTATAACTTGTCTAACCTCTCAAACACCCATGAAAGATCAAGAGGTCTCCCACATCAAGAATCAGACACAAAGTTGCAACATTCCAAGTTGATTGAGCCTCGAAAGCCCAGTGTCACCAAATTAGGGTTTTGGATGACTGAGACCTCCGTAGTGAAATTTTCATAGGGGAATGAGCCAAGTCTTCAAAATGTGACTCAATATGATCAAGATAATCCTAAGGGTCTATTTGCAAAGTTAAAACACCCTCAAAGAATACATTCCTCAAAAGTCGGGAATTAGGGTTTCTCCGCACCGAACCGCTTCAGAGCCAAAAGTCAAAACATGACTTTTTTTGGCAAAAATGATCTTTGTGACTCATATTCTCATAAAATATGATCTATAATGTCATTTGAACAAGATTTGATCAAGAAATCATGATAACTTGTAAAAGGGGTAACCTTGAAAATTTGAAAATTTTTCTAAGTTACTAAATTTGGATGGTTTTGGTGTCAACTTCCAAGGACCATAAATTTTGATCCAAGCAACCATTTTGAGTGATCCAAAGCCTGATTTGTAGGTCTTCCTACATTCTACAAAAGCTTCAACTACATGAAACTATAATTCTTCATGGATTTTTGGTTATCGATGGATCAAAGTGGTTAAAAACTAAAGATTTAATACTTAGTACAAAACTGTCTAAGTTTCAGCATTGAACATCAATGTTCATGAGGATTTTTCAATTGGATCTAGATAGTTTCAAGACAAACTATGACCACACATGAATTGTACCATATGAGGGATTTCTCAAAAGCACATGAGCTTTCCATAACTCAGTTTGAGCAAGGAGATATGATCCTCCCAAAATGACACTTTCAAACTGTCTTGTACAAGACAGATTTGTGCATTTTGCTTGAGTTAGCTAAGTTAGACAATTACAAGCCTTGTCATCCATTTGGACACCTCAGGGGATAACATCAAAGGAAAAATATCTGATCCACAAGCCTCCCAAGTCCAAGGATCTACATGTAGCTATGTGTCCCCTAAAAAGGCTAAAAATCTCAAAGACTCTAATTTTGTTCCAATGCATTCAATGGATTCACAAGGTGGCAAGCATCAAGACATTGCCGACTGAATTGAGTCAAGTCTTATCTCTGAACCAAAGGACTCATAACCTGCTGTACTAAGCCAAGTCAATGGCTAGAGAAGACCAATGATTCCTTTTGATCAACATTAGCCAAGGGACTGTCCAAGCCTCTATTCACTATTGATGCCAAAACAAACTTATTGCACTATAAATAGACATCAATTATGATCAGTTTGAGTACACCAAAGCTTGACAACACTTGCTTTCCTCAAAATCTCGCTCTCACCCCAGAAATGCCTTCATTTGAAATTCACTGTCGAATTTTTCATTAGAGAGCCATTCCATCATAACCAAGTGTTATAACACATTCCATACATCATATATGAGCTGATCAAACACCTTAATCACTTATGTAACACAAGAATCAAGATATCACAAGTCAACTTGATCCAAACACAACTGAATTCCATCCAAGTGACCCAAGGAGTTCCAAATCATTCTAAAGGTTGCAACACAATCCTTGAGGCCTAAGGAAGCTATCCAGATCATTGTTTCACTTCTGTAACATCTCTACAATAAAATTCGATTCCTTCTTGCAGAGGTAAGCCTGAACCTTTCAATCTCCATAATCCATGCATCATTTATGAATTTTTAAAGCCCAAACATGTTTGTTATATTACTGTGATCATTTTCACTCAATCAATTGCTATTTATCTCGTGTGTATGAGATTTCATTTAGTTCTTGCATTTTCTAGGGTTCATCTGGTTACACCATGATATTTTTTGTTACACTTAATTTAAATGAAATTGAAAAGAACCATCATGTTCCTTGTTAAAAAATGAATAAGTTTCATTTTTACATCTTGTAAAATGGTTAAGAAACGAGAGAGATAACTTGCTTCACGCAAGTCTGATGTTGGCCTAAGGAAGAAGATGGCCATGGCGCCATTTTCAAGTTTTTTTTGAACCAAACATGGTATATATTATTTCATTGCCATTATATATTTGAATTGGCATTGCGCCTCGGTGGTTGATCACCTGGTTTTGTGTGTGTAGCGAGCAAAGGGTCTGGGGTTCGAATCCCCCTCGCCCCAGACCTTTTGGTTTTATTTTTTTAAACCATTTTCAAAGGGATTTCTTATATATTATTATCACTTGCCACACACGCAAGTGGATTAGTTGGTAAACTTTTAATCTCACTACCCCAAGGGCGTGGGTTCAAACCTTGGGAGGACCATCCCATTCTTTTTACCACTATTTTCTTTCATTTTTTTTCACAAATTCTTAATAACTTCAAAAATTAATTTCTCTCTCATTTTTTATCATTTTTGAATGGTTCTTTTTTTTCAAAATTCACAAAAAATGTTAAAGTATTTTATTCCACAAAAAAATCAAAAAGATATTATTTATTTAATATATTTTGAATTTTTTGAAAATAATTACTTTTATTTGTTTTTAAACATTTTAAATAAATTATTTTTCTTGATTCGTCAAATGCAAATGATTTTTAAAACATTCTATGGATAAAACATGATTTTTCAAACACTTATCCAAGATCACAACTTGTTTTTCACACATGTTTGATAAATTTGATTATTTTAATTGAATTTTATTAAATTAAAATACATTTTTAAAATCAAATTAGGGCTTGATTATTTTTCACCCTTACAAATATTTTTCAAAACACTTTTGGGTCTCTAATAGAGTGTAAGACCCATCCCTTGTCACATAAATAAATTTTGGGCTTCAGTCACTGAATAAGTCCCACTGTGTTTTCCGAAACCGCGACGCGATTGTCGCCTTTTAAACAAAAAACAATCTGGGCCTCCCTTTGTTTGTAAGTCCCATCTTCCTTCTTTTTAGAAAGCATTCCTGAGCCTCTAATAGAGTGTAAGACCCAACCCCCTTTGTACATAAATAAATTTGGGCCTCAGTCATTGTATAAGTCCCAACGCGATTTTCAAAATAAGCGATGCGATCACTGTTTCTCGTCTGGGCCTCTCCCCGAGTTGTAAGCCCCATTATTTTTTGTCTTTTTAACTTTTGGGCCTCTAATAGAGTGTAAGACCCACCTCTTTGTAAAAATACAATAATTTTGGGCCTCAGTCATTGTATAAGTCCCTTTGTGATTTTCAAAACTACGACGCTATCGTCGCCTTTTCAAAAGAATTCATCTGGGCCTCTCCTTAAGTATAAGCCCCAAACATCCTTTTTAAACCACTTTATTCTTTGAATCAAATTCAATTTTATGGTTGTATCAAAACTTTCTTCAATTTCTTGAATAACTAACCATACAACTATGTTTATAATGCTGGAAGCTTGCTCACCTGTAAGTTCTACTGTTTTTTTTACATACTTGTTATATATATATGTGTGTGTGTGTGTGTGTGTGTGTGTGTGCCTGTATATACTTGCTTAGAGTTTTCTCCAGCAATTAGGTCTAGGATTAGATCAAACCAGTTGTTACTCTTTCAACACAGTCAAAACTAGTTCCCCATAGGAAATTCCAGATATAGTCTTGCCTCCTCTTGGGCTTATACGATATGGAACAGAGAAAGGCATTATTCCCGGTGAAACTTTTCTCAAGACTGTCACAACTTAGAAATATCTGTACAAGAAATTCATTTCCCCAGAGAGGATTATTCCCTGTGAAACCTCTCTAGAATATCTTCAAACCCTAGAACTGTTCACCAAAGAAAGGATTATTCCCGGTGAAACCTTTCTTGAACTTTTCTTTGGCTTGGACCCACGGGTTTCCTAAAAGCATCCCCAATCTCCTCTTGGCCTTTGTACAAGGACCCTCAGGCTTCTTAGAAGTTCTCAGCCTCCTCTTGGGCTTAGTACAAGGACCTGAAGACCTCCTACAGGTATAGGACAGAACTTAGTCATCTTTTGCTAGTTCAATCCTCCAATGAGTCAGAACATCATACCAGTTTAGGATTGATTCTCATCCCTTAAAACATCAACCTCCTCTTGGGCTTCATACAAAGATCATTATCCAGTTAAAAGATCAATCCCTTCATACCAGTAGACTTGGAAAGTCTTATCTCCTCTTGGATCTCAAAGAAACCTTCAAGTTTCCTTAAAGCACAGGAAAAAAACTTGATGACTTAATTAATCTCTAGCAGAGTTAAAACCTCCATAGGTTTTAAAACTCAATCTTTAAACTTTTCATCCTAAGTTCCCCAGCTAAGGTCAACTTACTATCAATACAACACCAACAGAATCAGAACCTCAAGGCATCTGATATCTTAACTCTTCTGTCTTCCTCAGTAAGAGTTGATTCCCCAATTTGGACCTGTCTCTAGATCTCAATAATCCTCAGTAGAAGCTAGCCTCCTCTTAGGCTTTATATAAGAAATTTCCCAACCAACCTCCTCTTAGGCTTTGTATAATGATTTTCCCTCAGTAGTTTTAGCCTCAATCTTGGGCTTTGTTCAATACAGATAAAATATTCTCCAGCCGAGTCAATCTATCCTTTTAGCCTCAATCTTGGGCTTTGTACCAGACAGACAAAATATTCCCCGGAAGAGTCAATTCCTTCTAGCATCCTCTTAGGCTTTGTATAATGATCTCCCTAAGCAGAGTCAATCTCTTTTCAGCGTCAATCTCGGGCTTTGTACAAGACAGATATAAAACTCCCTAGTAGAGTCAACCTTTTAGCTTCAACCTTGGGCTTTAATCAAGGCACATAAAACCAAAAATCCCCTCAGAGGAAATCAAGAGTTCTCTCTGCAAGAAGACATTTCTCTGTGCATCACACATTAAAACAGACAAATCAAACAAACCTAATTCCAGATAACTGCTGTAAGTGGCACACTTGTTGATTCAAAAATCCAAGCTGTGATCCCTCTTTTATCCTGGTAAACTTCCTCTTTCATCTAACAGCTGTAAGCGGCAAGCCTCTGGATTATTTATATCCAAGCCCATGTCCCTCTCTTAGCATGAAAGATTCATAAGGAAAAATGGCATTGCTCAATACTGAGTTAAAGTTTCCTCCTTCAGGACAAATCCCTTATAAAGGAAATTATGGCATTGCTGGATTCTCATATCCTAGTTAAAGTAATTCCCCTTTATAACCAAATACCCCAACAATTGTGATGAACAGGTGAGATATCTCCCTTTAGAGATGACAAATTCTCTCTCAGTCAAACCTTTAGCTTCAATCTTGGCCTTTAAACACGACACCAAACATCTTTTTCCTCCCATAGAATAGGAGGAACTACGATTGCTCTGATTTCCCTGTTATCTTTACGGGAATACGTAGGCATAAGATTGCGAAATCTTAGCGAGCACACCAATCAAAAACTTTAGGTCCAGTACCTTACCAAAAAACATCGGAAAACCCAAAAACAACGAAAAATACTCTCTCAACTCTCCCAAAGGAGAAACTTTCCCATTTTATAACAGATAAACACCAGCAAGTAGATAACAGTAGAACATGCCAAACGATCTATGGATAACCATATATACACTGGGTAATTAACAACTCCCCTTTGTATAACCTGACCTCGGACCCCCCAATCTCTTAGCATTTATTAAAGAAAACATTTACTTGCAAGGTTAGTTTTAGATAGCTTCCCTTTCCTTTCCAGCTTCATAGGATAAATAAGAAATCAGAAAGTAGCACCCAATTCCAACCACTGCGGTAAGGTGGTCGCGTCACCGACAAAAATCACACGCTACATGGTGCGGTGTTTCCCACAATAGAAGTGTTATGTAATTGGTTTTCTTGACTTTTATAGTTTACTCAATACATCAATTATGGGTTTGGTTGCGATAGAAAAAATGTTGTTATACCATTATATGTATCATTACTACTTGCAAATCTAGATCGACATAAAGGGGATTAAATTGTAGTAGTTTGTGTTTATTTTTTTTTAAACGTGGAGCTTAAAACTTTTAGGATCCATTTTGGAGTTGGTTTTTGGAGGGTTTTGGAGGGGAAGGTCTTGGAGGATTGCGTCTATATCTTGAAATAGGTGTGATATTTTTAAAAGTTTAAAAAGTAATATACTACATTAGCATATAAAATCATATTGTCTTCTAAAATATTTAAAAATATCAAACATATTTTAAGATATAGATGCAACCCTTCAAAGTCTTTCCCTCCAAAAACCTCCAAAAAGCAACTCCCAAGCGGACCATCAGGCTTTGTTTGGGAGTTTGGAGGAGAGGTGAATGGGAGACTTTCGAAAATGATTTTTTTAAAGAAAAATATAGAAAATATTTGACATATTTTGAAAAATAATTTTGTATAGAATGTTAAAAGAGTGTTAATCATTATTATATTTTTAATTTTTAGAATACTATAACAACATAAAATATATTTAAAAAATTTAACTAACATGTCCTTTATATTCAACATTGGCCTAGCTAAATGTAACTTAATTTCTCTTTTATTTTTTTTTTCCTTTTTGTGTTTGTCAATTTTTAAAGTGTGTGTTTAGTCTTATTTATCCTCACATTTGTCTGCTTTTAGGTTACTAGGAAGAGATCTACCATTTTTCTATACTTAGAGTTTTCTTCTACTTTTGAATAGTTTTATTGTACTCTAATTACGCCCGTTGTTAATTTTTATTGTAGATATTTAGTTTTTTGATATGTACAACCTGTAGGTACACACTACAAGCATTACCTACTATCCAACTTAGTGAAATAGAAAAAAACACTCATTTTTTCAAGTATGAGAACTGTGAAAGTTTGATGTTGTAAGAGAATACTTTGCCTTATGCATTTTCTGGTTGGTACCTGCTGGTTATGGCATTTTTATAGGCTTTTATTTTTGTTATCTATATATATAGACACACACACACACACACACACACACGCACACACGTGTGTAGCGCGATTTTTGTGATCGCCCACATCCGTTTGTGGATGAGATTTCTTGTGAACCGCAATGTGCCACATATGAACTTTTATATTTATCCTATTGATACTTTAAAGGAAGGGAAAAAAATCTAAACAAACCCTGCAAGAATGCAAATGTTAACAAAAACAAAATGCAAATAAAGAGAACCTGAATCGGGGTTGGTTATACTAAGGGAAGCTATTAACACCCTAAGCATCTGTAGTACTCTACGAGAACCACTTGTATATATCTGTGCTATTATTATTTATTTGCTATTATTGAGAAATAAATTATTACTTTTGAGAGATGGAAAGAATTTAGAAATGTTTTTGTTGTTTTTGAAATATGTAGAAAAAAGGAAATTTGAAGAAAATGGAAAAGAGGATGAAAAAGAAAAAAAAGAGTACTCGCCAAGGATTGAGACCTTGTGCCTACGCATTCTCAAAAGAGAAATCAGAGTAGTCGTAGTTTGGAAATAAGGGAAAAGCTTGAAAGTAGAGTTTGTAAGAATTGATTAAAAGAGTGAAGAGATTAAAGATTGAGATATGAATATCCGAGAAAAACATCGGATGAAAATAGAAGGAATATTCGGGAAAGCGTTGGATGTAAAAGGGATATCCAGGAAAGCGTCGGATGTTAAAAAATGGGAAATGGTGCTATAATGCTTTTAAGAAGCCTGAGGGTCCTTGTACTAAGCCCAAGAGGAGGCTATGGGGAACTTTTAAGAAGCCTGTTGGTCCAAACCTAAGAAAATTACAAGGAAGGTTTCACCGAGAATAATTATTTCCTTGTTGAACAATTCTAGGGTTTGAGGAAATTCAAAAGAGGTTTCACTGAGAATTAATCCTCTTTGGGGAAAGGAATTCCTTTGTATAAGTTTCTAAGTTTTGACAGTCTTGAGAAAAGTTTCACCCGGAATAATGTCTTTCTCTGTTCTATATTGAATAAAGCCCAAGAGGAGGCAGACTGTATTGGGGGAAGTTTCCTATGAGGGAACTAGTTATTGACTAAGTTGTATTAAAAGGGATCCTTATAGTTTGACCTAAATCTAAACCGAGGATGACTTAAATGCTAAGATAAACTTTAACAAATATGCATAATTGTATACAGATAAGTGAATTAACAGGTATATAAACAAGTAGTATTGATTTGAAAAGGTGTTGGGTCTTACACTCTGAAAAGAGGCCCATGGAAGGTTTGTTTATTGTTTAAAACATTTATTTATGTGCATAGAAAATTTTACCTCATACCCTTACTATTATCCTTGTACCCCTTCATTTTTTTTTGAATATTCCTATTCTACCTTTTTTAATTATTAAATTATTTTATTATTTAATATTTATTATTTTTCAGTATTTAATTTTTTTCACCGGATAACTTGCAATCAAGTTTTTCAGTATGTATTTTTTCTTCACCGGATAACTTGCAATCAAGTTTTCCAATATGTAATTTTTCTTCACCGGATAACTTGCAATCAAGTTTTCCGGTATGTAATTTTTCTTCACCGGATAACTTGCAATCAAGTTTTCCGGTATGTAATTTTTCTACACTGGATAACTTGCATACCAGAAAACTTGATAGCAAGTTATCCGGTGAAGAAAAATTACATACCAGAAAACTTGATTGCAAGTTATTCGGTGAAGAAAATATACATACCGGAAAACTTGATTGCAAGTTATCCGGTGAAGAAAAAATACATACCGGAAAACTTGATTGCAAGTTATCCGGTGAAGAAAAAATACATCCCAGAAAACTTAATTGCAAGTTATCCGGTGAAAAAAATTACATACCGGAAAACTTGATTGCAAGTTATCCGGTGAAGAAAAATTACATACCGAAAAACTTGATTGCAAGTTTTCCGGTGAAGAAAAATTAAATACCAGAAAATAATAAATATTAAATAATAAAATAATTTTATAATTGAAAAGGGTAGAATTGGAATATTTTAAAAAATATAGGGGTAGAGGGATAATAGTAGGGGTATGAGGTAAAATTTTCATGTGCATAATGTTTTTGAGGCTTATAGCTCAAAGAGAGACCCAATTGGTCTAAGAGCAGTTTCACTGGGAATATTGCTCCTCTTAGTACCAGTGTATGTGAATCTTCTTTTTATTAAAAGGGTGCGATATGAATATTCGAGAAAACGTCGGATTGCAAAAGAAGATAGGAAAAAGAAAAGGTTGCAGATATGAATATCCGGAAAAACATCAGATGGAAGGAGAGACATAAAAAATAAAATGGTTGAAAATATCCGGGAAAACGTCGGATTGGTAGAGATAAAAATTAAAAGGTCGTTGGCTAAGATCTTATGATCTTAGGCCTACATATTCTCAACGGTATCTTGAGAAATTAGAGCGGTCGTAGTTCACCCTTATGGGGCGTGAACTACAGAAAAGAAAATTTAAATCGCACGTCGGCGAAAGGGGAAATCTAACCTAATGTTATCATGCAAAGATGGACCTAAGGTTGAGTTTCGTACGGAAAATTCTACCCTAATGTTGTCATGCTTAATTGAATATCCTAATGTCTGTCTTATTTCAAACCTAATCAAAAATTAAGTTTGAACTAAGAGATCCTAAGGGAACATGCATACATGGCAAAGCATCACGAAATAAATAAAATATACACAGCAAAACATCAATATCATTACAGTGGTGACACAATTTTCATCAACTCAAAGTATACGAAAAATAGAAAGCTAAACATAAACATGCACACACAATCTATAATACATCTATATTACTACAAAATCGAAATAAAGCTAAAAGAATAAAAATGTAAAAATAGTTCTATCACATTACAAATATATATATATATATATATATATATATATATATATATATATATATATATATATATATATATATATATATATATATATATATATATATATATAAAGAGACATTAGTGTCATAAACACACAAACTTGTTTAGTGGGATTAAAATTCAAATTTGTCCCATTTTTCAAAATCACAGCAGTGGTAACCGGTTACTTGAAGGAAAATTTGAGGTTTTACGTGAAAAATGGACGAAGTAACCGGTTACCAAAAATGTGTCTCTAACTATGATTTTGATTCTGTTTTGAACAGTGAAACTTGAGTAACCGGTTACTCATTTTGAGGTAACCGGTTACCACTGCTGTGATTTTGAAAAATGTTTGAAAATTCATAACTTTTGAACCGTGATTTCGATCGAAGAGTTCTTTGTATCGTTGAAAAGCTATGACGATCCTCTACCTAATAAAAAGTGAAAATATTGAGTATGATGTGGGATTAATTATTTAGTGGCAATTGAATGAAAATAATGTTTATGTGATATGTAATGATAAATGTTCTACTTATGCAAATTGTGTATATCATGTCTAACTAATTGTTGTTAAGTATGATTGAGAGAAAATACATGCTTAAAATGAATTAGGAAGAGTGAGGAAACTTTACCCCAAAACAAAATGGTATGATTCTAGGTTATGACTAGGATTGTGATAGAAACTCTAGATGGCGATACTCGTGCATTCGATGCCTAGATGTGCATCCTTGATGAGTAATGGTCTAGAGTAGAGAACCTAGATGGCGATGCTCGTGCATTCGATGCCTAGACGTGCATACTTGACGAGTAATGGTCTAGAGGAGAGTGAGACACTAGTATGGAACATGTGTGAACCCTTGTATTTTGAGAAAAGGCGAATGTGGCCTTAAGGCGAATGTGGCCTTGTGATTTTCGAATATAATCACGTTTGTGTGTGAGATAATGTAATCATAACCGTTTCCCTTGAGTTGCCCTTTCATGAGCTTAGGGCTCCTCTGAAATGTATGCATGATTACTTGGCAGGTTTGATTCCCACGTGTAGTACGAATAGAACCTACGGGTAAAGACTTGTGACGGTTTATGGCCCGTGTGAAGTGACGGTTCATAACGGTTAATGGCCCATAGGATCTGAATCCATTTCGTATGTCAAGTAAATTACAAGGATCCATGACTCGGGTCGACTTCTAGACGTAGAAGCGGACGGGAAAAGGGGATGCCTTGGTAAGGTTATCGATTAGTGATATTTTGAGTTGGTGAACTCATAAACATGTTTCCATATAGTGTGAGATTGTGAACTCAAGGTCATTTCCCTTCCCCTTTACTTGAGTTAGGATTGGCTAGAACCCTGTAAAGCTGAGAGAATCCATAAAATAGAGAACTCACTGAGATTTAATATCTCACCCCATTATTGTTGTTATTTTTCAGGCAGTGTTTGCAGATTTGATTTACAAGTGGAGCTATGCTTGGATGTTTCAAGAGAAGCTTAGTTTGAGTTTTCTGTTGTGTAATTGTTTGTATATAACTGATGATATTGTATATTGATCTTAGTTTTTGTTTTGGCTAGTTTCCATATCTTGTACCATAGATTGTGTTTATGTTTTAGAATGGTCAAGTATGTGAATTACGCCATTAGGCACTTGTGATGGTGTCAGTACCAAACAAAATGCTTGTATAGTATTATTCTAGGTATATATTATACAGGGCATTACAGTTACAGTCATCAGAGATCTTCAGAAATGTATTGAAAAACTCTGGAAAAGAACAGTAACAACCGTAAAATGCATTCAGGAGAACGTCGAATGAAATTTTGGAACATGAGCAAACATGATTATCAGAGACATCCAGAAGAGCATTTTAATGGAATATGGAAAAGAGAAAATATTAAGAGATATCAGGAAAACAATCAGAGACATTCAGGAGAGTATTTAATGAAGTCTGAAAAACAAACTGGGTACATCCAAAAAAGCATTGGATGAACGAGGAAGACAACAGAGATTTTTTAGAAGACATCCAGAAAAGCATTGAATTAAAAGAGAAATAAACTCGAAGTCATCCAGAAAAGCATTGGACCAAGTTGTTGACCAAACTTGAAGATATATTAATGACATCCATAAAAGCGTTGAATGTATTAAAAATAACTTTGAGGGTAAATCCGAAACATTTAGAAAAGCGTTAAATGTACGGGAAAAAATTTAGAAGACTGGCAGAATGATGGACATATCCGGAAAAACATCAGATAAGCACATCAGAACAAAAGTTACATCTGGAAAAACATCAGATGAGAAAAAGTCATATCCGAGAGAGCATCAGATAGACATGAAAAGAGTTTCTGGAAGAGCATCAAAATAAAAGAGACATATTCGAATGAGCATCAGATGAACACAAAGAAAGTTCTGGAAAAGCATCAGAACAGACAGACATATCCAGAAGAGCATCAGATAGAAACAAAGTTATATCTGGAAGAATATCAGGTAAGACATAAAAGTATAGGTGTCAGGTAAGTTGGACTTTATAGAAAGGTAAGATGTTGATATTAACACGACCACTGATGAATGTAAATAAGGATTAAAACAGTCTTGAATGCATAGTATATGAAAAATGTTATGATGTATGATTAAATGTATGTAATGCAAATGAAAATGCTTACAACAAGTTTAGACTCTTTGAGGGGTGAAAATCAACAAGTTTATACTCTTTTGGGGAGTGACAGACAAGACTGATTCCTCAACACAGAGATCACTGCCATTGCTTAGGGACTGAAAATGTTGTTTGTTAAACACCTCTTTGTCATACTGATAAACTGTATCAAGTTGATAATCCTTTGAGGAAGGTTGGATAGCTTGCTTGGGGATTTTTCCAAATAAATTGCCCCAGACTTGCTGACTGTTGTAGATGAACTGATTGTTGCTTCAACTTGAATGATAATGACTGTATGTTATATACTTGGAAGGCTTGCCCCAGTAATGAGTCTTGAAAATTCTTCTGATTAAACCAATTCTGAGAAGGACTTGCACTGAATAAATCTTGAACTGATTCTTAATAGGCTCTGGAAAGAACTTGCCCCTGATAGGATTACTGACCAAGTTTCTAAATCGTTTTGAAAATTCCTTGAGAGGAAAGCTAGTTTGCAATAAAAAATGTTTATTTAAACATGACAAATTTAATGTAAAGTTCCTGTAAAATTTTTGAAAACAAAATCATTGTTTTAGAAAATGTAAAGTAAAAAATGAATTTTGGGTTTAAAACACGGTGGTTTAAAACATTTTGAATGAAAAGTAAAACAGAGGTATGATACCAAAACAAATGATTTGCAAAAAAATGATTTTGGAGTCAGTTTACGCAACCTTGCTGTAGTATGCTCTCAAAATAACCTTACTTCAATTAGGTCTTTTGAGGGTTATAAAGTGGCATGGTTCACGGTTTATGAAAAAAAAGATAAAGGCTCAAAGTTTATTTGTACCCACCCCCTTCGTGATGTTCTCCAGTTCTATGCTCAGTTAAATTTAAATTGTGTATTCAGGTTCCAAAAGGCTTCAGAATTGTACGGATGATAGTGATGACAATGATCCAGAAGTCTTGAGATGACAGCTACTGCTTCTTTACAACATTTAGTTGTTCTCATCTTTGTGGACATTTATGAAGATTGAGGATTTAAGGACCTCTTCTCTGTATTATCCCTAACTTTTGCCTGAACTATTTCTTTTGAAACTTATAGTCAGCGGGATGCCCCAATTTTTGCCTAAGTCTTTTTTTTTTGACTTAGCAGACCTTTTCTCTTTTGATTTCTTCTTAGAAAGAAAGTGACTGCTTGATTTGATGATTACGATGGACCATTACTGACTTTTGATTTGAAAGACGTTTTCAACATCTGCTTGTTGTATGTAATCTTTTTGAACTTGAATGGTGTCTTGCATGAAATTTTTTTTGAAATTGAATGCACAACGCAAATTAAACTGAGACTACCCTGCCCCTGGTTAAAATTGCTGGTTTTTTTTGTAAAGAAAAGAAAATCCTACTTCAAGGCTCAAAGGGGTTAACGAGGGATTATCTTCCTTATATCTCCAGTGTTTGGGAATTGAAAATAATGCCTTACATCGTCAGCAAAGTTTATTCGAAGCGTACCAACAACAATTATAGGTATTACGTTTTCATCATCCTCCCACAAATATTTGCATAGTCAAAAATTTGAAAAAGAGGTGTGTGTGTGTATATACATATATATATATATATATATATATATATATATATATATATATATATATATTTGAAAGTTTTGTTTTTTTGAAAGAGAAAGCATAAAGATGCAAATAAACAGATGATTTGAATCAAAATACTGTACATGCTCATTTCATTAAAACTGACATTTAAAGATAAACAAGCTGAAAGCAAATATGATACAAACAAGGAAAATGTAAAATAGACAGAAACAAGGTTAGTGACTAATCAACCACAAGGATGAGCTGTTCTGTCTTTGGGAAGTAACTGAGCTGAAGTTGATTGAAGCTTCAGTTCCTATGTTCAGGCAGAGGATTGCGCTGGACATTAGGATTGGTGTCATGAAAGCTAAGGAGCTTGTCCCTGATCAGATCCCACACTCTAGCCTTTAGTGCATAGCATTTTTATAAATCATGGCCGGCAGCTCCTTCATGGAATGCGCAATGAAGGTCAGATCTGAATCCAGGTAGAAGTGGATTTAGAGGAGGAGGTGCTGCCCTAGTAGTAACCAGTTCTTTCTGAATTAAAACATGGTACAATTCAGTGTACATTATTGGAATAAGATCAAATTGAGTCCTATTACGGTTCTGGTACTGTCCCACAGCTGGGCGTTGAGGAGCTTGAGCTGGTTGAGCAGCAAACATAGGAGTGATAGCAGCAATATGAGCTCGATTAGGCTGTTGAGGTCTGTAATGAGGTTTCCTGTCCTCAGTCAAGACATAATTAGTCTGATCTTCCCTTTTCTTTTGGAAGTTCCCATAAGGTTTCTTCACAGCGTTTGAAGATTCTGCATTTTTAGATACCTTTCCATTCTTGATGCATTCTTCGAGTCTTTGGTCAATGGTGACCAAGTCTATGAAGTTTGATGAGACACTGCCAATCATCTTTTCACAAAAAATGGGAGATAAAGTGTCTAAAAATATTCCAGTAAGTTCTTTCTCCGCTAGAGGAGGTTCGACTTGAGAAGATAATTCTCTCCACCTTTAAGCGTATTCTTTGAAAGATTCTTTCTCATTCTGAGTCATGTTCTAGAGTTGACGACGATTTGGAGTCATGTCCATATTGTACTTGTACTGATTCATAAAAGCATTGGCAAGATCCGGAAAGCAATGAATGTTTCCCCGTTCAAGGTTCATGTACCATTTGAGTGAAGCTCCACTTAAGTTTTGTTGAAAGCACTAGATGAGAAACTTTTGATTGTTGGTGTAGGCAGCCATCTTTCAGAAGTAAATAACCAAATGGGCCTTTGGGTAGGAGTCGCCTTTGTACTTTATAAACTCAGGAGTCTTGAATTTGGTAGGCATGACGATGTTAGACACAAGATACATGTTGTCTGCATCAACGTTGAAAAAGTCATTTCCTTCTACGGCTCTAAGTCTTTTCTCTAAAGTTTGATATTGTTCATTGTCATCTTCAGGTTCAACGTCCACAATGTCCTCACTTTGAGCACTAGCATTGTAATCAAAGTTAGGATTCTCATAGGGAATTCTGGCAGTGCGCACCACAGGTCTGGATTCTGAGAAGGTAGGGACTTGAAACCCTGGTCTTGGAGCTTGACCAACCAAAGTGGTAGTGACCTATTATGGAATGAAGTCGTGAGGCAATCCAAATTCATGCCATGTCGATGGTGGCATCTGGACAGGCTGAGGCTCAATAGCAACACTTGTAATTTCTTGGATGACAGTCCTCTAAGGTGGCTCTCCTCTAGCAATTAGGACCTGAAGCATCTCCGTTAAATTAGTCATGCTTGACTTCAGATCGTCCAATTCCATTCTAATCTCTGTGTTGTGCACTTCTTGTTCTAACATTATGTGTCTGACGTTAGCTCTAGTCTCGTATCGGTGATGAAGAATCAGTTTGACGACTTACAGATGATTGAAAGAGAGACACTTGGAGTGAATTGATGATGTCCTGGACGTATGTATGTTTTATGCAGGGGATGTAAATGATATGCAATGCTTATGCAACATAGGATACAGGTCACATGTAAAAGATTTGAAAAAGTTTAAAGAACGCATGGATGTAAAAACACAAGCAAAATTACAAACATGGGGTTCAAAGGTTCGTCGTCACGAGCATGGAGTCACGGGTATACCCATCCCCAAGGTGTGTACTAAAGGTCAATTTTTGTACCTGTAGAACGGGTTCTAACAAAGGTTCCCAAAATCATTGACCCCTCTCAAGAATATTAACAGTAAACCGACTGACTCATGAGAGCTGTAATATCCTAAAGACGGATCTTATTTGAGTGTAGTATCGCATATCAACTATCCCCGATAGTCACTGCACTACCTAATGGTCAAATGGTTAAATGTCTACTAATCCTTAGTTTCAAGGGTATCCAACTGGGAAAAAAATAATGTTTTCACGACATACTCGTTCAACATTGGTAAATCCACGAGGATACCTCCACTGATTCAGTGGACTATCAAGTTAGCTTGGTCGGGATTCACTCCCTATAAGTCTCCCTGAATACGCCACCACTTATCTTAATGTTTTCTCGGACTCACCACATGCGTACTAATCGCATTCCCAGATAAAAGCGGTAAATAAAACAGCAAGTAAATAAAATCAACAATAAAAAGCAAGCAAATAAAAATCACAAATATGTACAAGCTAGGCCTAACCCACTTGAAGAGTCCCCAACAGAGTCGCCATTTTTCTATGGCACGATTTTTGTGACCGCTCACATCCGTCTGTGGATGGGATTTCTTGTGAACCGCAATATGCCACATGTGAACTTTTATATTTATCCTATTGATGCTTTAAATGAAGGAAAAAATATAAACAAACCCTGTAAGAATGCAAATGTTAACAAAAACAAAATGCAAATAAAGAGAACTGGAATCGGGGGTTGGTTATACTAAGGGAAGCTATTAACACCCTAAGCATTCGTAGTACTCTACGGGAACCACTTGTACATATCTGTGCTATTATTATTTATTTGCTATTATTGAGAAAGAAATTATTGCTTTTGAGAGATGGAAAGAAGTTAGAAATGTTTTTGTTGTTTTTGAAATATATAGAAAAAAAGGAAATTTGAAGAAAATGGAAAAGAGGATGAAAAAAAAAAAGTACTCGCCAAGGATTGAGACCTTGTGCCTACGTATTCTCAAAAGAGAAATCAGAGCAGTCATAGTTCAGAAATAAGGGAAAAGCTTGAAAGCAGAGTTTGTGAGAATTGATTGAAAGAGTGAAGAGATTAAAGATTGAGATATGAATATCCGGGAAAAACATCGGATGAAAATAGAAGGAATATCCGGGAAAGCGTCAGATGTAAAGAAAAGGAATATCCAGGAAAGCGTCAGATGTTAAAAAAGGGGAAAGGGTGCTATAATGCTTTTAAGAAGCCTGAAGGTCCTTGTAGTAAGCCCAAGAGGAGGCTATGGGGAACTTTTAGGAAGCCTGTTGGTCCAAACCTAAGAAAAGTTCAAGGAAGGTTTCACCGGGAATAATCCTTTCTTTGTTGAACAGTTCTAGGGTTTGAGGAAATTCAAAAGAGGTTTCACCGAGAATTAATCCTCTTTGGGGAATTGAATTCCTTTGTATAAGTTACTAAGTTTTGACAGTCTTGAGAAAAGTTTCACCAGGAATAATGCCTTTCTCTGTTCCATATTGAATAAAGCCCAAGAGGAGGCAGACTGTATTGGGGGAAGTTTCCTATGAGGGAACTAGTTATTGACTAAGTTGTATTAAAAGGGATCCTTACTGTTTGACCTAAATCTAAACCGAGGATGACTTAAATGCTAAGAGAAACTTAAACAGATATGCACAATTGTATACAGATAAGTGAATTAACAGGCATATAAACAAGTAGTATTGATTTGAAAAGGTGTTGGGTCTTACACTCTGAAAAGAGGCCCATGGAAGGTTTGTTTATTGTTTAAAACATTTATTTATGTGCACAATGTTTTTGAGGCTTATAGCTCAAAGAGAGGTCCAATTGGTCTAAGAGCAGTTTCACCAGGAATATTGTTCCTCTTAGTACCAGTATATATGAATCTTCTTTTTATTAAAAGGGTACGATATGAATATCCGGGAAAATGTCAGATTTCAAAAGAATATAGGAAAAAGAAAAGGTTGCAAATATGAATATCCGGATAAACATCGGATGGAAGGAGATACATAAAAAATAAAAAGGTTAAAAATATCTAGGAAAACGTCGGATTGGAAGAGATAAAAATAAAAAGGTCGCTCGCTAAGATCTTACGATCTCAGGCCTACGTATTCTCAACGGTATCTTAAGAAATTAGAGCGGTTGTAGTTCACCCTTATGGGGCGTGAACTACAGAAAAGAAAATTTAAATCGCACGACGGCGAGAGGGGAAATCTAACCTAATGTTATCATGCAAAGATGGACCTAAGGTTGAGTTTCGAAAGGGAAATTCTACCCTAATGTTGTCATGCTTGATTAAATATCCTAATCACCAAGAATCCTTTCTGAATTTACCTTATGGTGCCTTGCTTGCAAACATTCTTCATAAATTGCAACCAGTATATAGATCAATGGCAACCCCGTTACCATTCTGTTCCCTTGCAAGTCTTGGAGATCTCGAAAATTGACATACCCAAGACGATATTACCATGTCTACTCTTATTGACTTGTTGTTGTAGTAAGACATCTATGCTCAATAACCTTCAGCTCAACCTTGAAGGTTCTATTGGCAGCCATAGGAGTTTTAAGTACCAAAACCCCATTTGCATCCATAACCCGCAGCCCCTTGTTTTCCATGTGAATCTTCTAACCCTTCTCAAGTAATTGGCTAATAATTATAAGGTTGAATTTGATTCCTTGAATGTACAAAACATATTTGATCAAGGAATGTCCACCATACCTTCTCATGATCAAACATTGCTGATACCATCGGCCGATAGAGTGGTTCATCCACAAAATTTACTTTGTTCTTGATGGCATAATTGATTTTAACAAACTAATCCATCATCCCCGTCATATGAGTAGAACAACCTGAGTTCAAATATCATTCCTTACTGCACTGAACTCCTTTCGTACTCATCATGGCATTTTCCTCTACATATAACCGGTTAACCATATCATGTAACCGATTATAACTTATTTTTGCAGCATTCCCATAATTGTTGTTGTTGTTGTCTTGTAACCTGCTGCTGCTGCAATTTCCTTCCGTGATCATGACCAAGAGTGTATTATCTTCATCAAACTCTTGTCTTACAACCTTGGTTTCATCTCCTTAAGGTTCCTTCTTGTTCGCATTGCATTCTTTTGCAAAAGGACTGAATCTTTGACACCTAAAGCACTGCTCATTGCTTTTGTCAAACCTCTGCTTTCACCCCTTTGATAAGTTGAATTGTTGGAATTTCAAGACTCTCTTCCACCAAAATTACGAAAACTTCGTTTACTCTTCATGAGCCATTTTCCTTTTGATATCTTGTCTTTCTCGTTGAAGTGAGCTTGCAAAGAGATCTCCACCTTTGTTTTATCATTATTTCTCTCCTCCATCCTTTGCTCATGAGCCTCAAGAGAGATTTGCATCTCCTCTTTGCTCATCGTCGCAATATTCTTCGATTCCTCAATCACTACAGCTACATTGTCAAATTTTGGTGTTAAAGAACGCAAGATTTTGCAATAAGATACTGCTCAGTGATTGTTTCTTCGCATGCCTTCACATGATACACTAATAAAGTGATTCTTGATGTGAAATTGTTTATCGTCTCATTTTATTTCATTTGAATCAACTGAAGTTGACGCTTGTGAGTTTGTAACCTCACCACCTCGCCTTGTCAGTCCCTGCATAGGCCTTCTCTAAGATCTCATACGCTTGCTTTGATGATTCACAATCACCAACTTTCTCAAATTTGTCACCGTCCACACATTGATGGATCAAAAACAGTGCCTTGAAATCTTTCGTATTCTTTTTCTTATGTGTTTCTCGTTATGCATTTGTTGCACCTTCGACAAGAGGATTCACCCTGTTTTTGATCACTTCAAGAACATCTTGGTAACCAAACAACACTTTCATTTGCTTGCACCATTTATCATTGGAGATGGAATTCATGTTTCACACTAGGTGTTTGTGGATCATAACCAAGCTCTTGATGTCAAATGTTATAATATTGAACTACAAGATTGATGAACAATTATGGAGAAAATTGGACAATGGAGAGTGAAAAAAGAAAATTGAGAGAGAGATAGAGGGAGAGAGAGAGAGAGAGAGAAATTTGAGGGTGTGAATGATATTTGCATTAGCTTTAGATGAGAATGCCTCTAAGGCATTTATACAAGTGTTACAAAATGATTGGGACCTAAAACATACAAGTACGTAACTGAAAAATGTCAAAACTCGAGCCTGTAACCGGTTACACCAAATGGTTGATCGGTTATAGCTGACACTAAAATAAAAGATACTTTTAGTGATAACCGGTTAACCTCACATGTTAATCGGTTACACCCTCGAAATTCTGCCTTGTTCTACAGTCCATAAGTGAAAATCCCTTTGCTGTAACCGATTACACCCCCGCGTTAACTAGTTACATCACTTGAATTACTCAAAATCCTTTTAACAATTAATTTATATAATTTATATCATATTAGCATGGAATCTAGTATAAAATATTAAACTTCAAAAAGGAAGAATGTGCCTCATGCTAGACTATTGTCAGAACTGCTCTTTCATGTTTTTTGATTGATGCTCTGGAAAACTTGCTTGATAATGGGGATCTGGAGCAGACTTATGGAAATATCTTATCTTCTTTTGTTCTTGGTAACATAAAGCTTTTGATGAAAGGAAGCATTGATGCTTCAATAGTGCCTCTCCATGTCAGATATACCAATCCTGGCTATCTTGAAGATTATCCCATCATCGCCAAGCTGGATAATCCTAAAGTAATAAAGAACTTCATCATTCAATCTTTCAAAGAAGGAAAGACAATTAAACTCAAGGATATTACCGACAAATCTATTGAAGTGTTTAAGACATCTAACAGGAGGAAATAGGTTGACTAAGTTATTCATAAACACTCCAAGAAGAAATATGTTCATCCGAAGGAAATTGAGAAATAAATTGAGGAAGTAGTTGTTCCTACTGAAATAATGCACTCCAAGACGGTAAATCCCCTCAAATGGTTGCTTCTGCGTAATTTCATATCAAAAAGACCTAGAAGGAAGAATATATTGAGTAAACTGGTAGAGATGGAAGAAGAAGAAGAGGAAGAAGAAGAGAATGAAGGTGCATCTTTGGTTAGAAAGAAAAGGACTACAGATGCCCCTATTCAGAAAGAGTCAATTGAGCCTAGCTTGAAGTGTGATAAACTTTTTGCATTCATAACGTTGGATCAGTCCTTGAAGCCTGCAGAACTCACTATTATTGAGAACCAAGAAGCTGCTACTGATGGTGGGTTAGAATCTGCTGAAGTTCAAGCTATAGAGGTTATGGATGGTTTATAGTTTGGTGTGTCTGAAGCTTCTAGTGCCTCTGAAGAAGCTATCCTAGAAATTGCATTCACTTTAAAACCTCTAAATGCTGGAGGAATAGGTATTAATCTGAATCTATTATCAGAAGATGATTTTGATTACTCCACCCTTAAGAAAAAATCACCAACACCTTCACCAATTCCCTCACCATTTTACTCTCTTTTACAACCTTCATCACCCATTATTGAACCCACGGGAAATCAGAACCAGATATCTCTTCAAACTATGTTTGATCAACCTATTCCTGCCATTCCCATCAGAACCTTCTCTCCCTAAGAAAAACCCTCAACCTAAACATGTTCTGCTTCTAAAGCTAAACATGTAACTTCTTTCCAATTAGAAATTACCCCTCCTCCCAAAACACCTTAACCATCACCTCAACCTTCACACCCTGCATCACCTCAAAGAGAACCTACCCATATTTTGAGTCAACCTGAAAATGAAGTTGTGTCTGAAACTCAAAGTGAAACTGAACAAAGTATTCAAGATCTATCTTTAGTTCAAATTACTTCAAATTTTTGTGTTGAGTCTGAATAAATTCCTTTTGATTATCTTCATCATGGAATAGCCTTTAACTTACACGTCCAGATAAATCAATCCTCTGAACCCGAGCTATCTCAAATAATTCATCCATCAACCTCACAAACTATCAAAACCAATCGGGCTGTAATAAAAAATTTCTTAGTGAATGATAATTAAAATCTGGTCCTTGAGAAGTCATTTGTTTCACACTTTATAGCATACTCTGCTAAATGAGATTCTATTCATAATTTTGTTGCTAAAGCCATTCAGAATCTGAAGGAAGCAACTTCTGAGTTATCATGTTCTAGGCACGATGCTTTAGAGAAGAATTTGAATTCGGTTTCTTCATCTCAACACATTTTGATTGATAAGCAGAAAGAAATGGATGACAAAATGAGGTATATGTATGTCAGATAAGATACTTGTAGCCGTCGGTTTTTTTCTGGTGACGCGACCACCTTGCCGTATGATTTGTGCTACTTTCTGATTTCTGTTTTTATCCTATGAAGCTGGTTAAGGAAGGGGAAAATATCTTAAACTAACCCTGCACGCAAATATTTTCTTTAACAAATGCTAAGAGACCGGGGATCGGGGTCAGGTTATACAAAAGGAAGCTATTAACACCCAGTGTATCTATGGTAATCCATAGGAACCTTCTTTTTGCAGTATTCTGTTAAGTTAAAATGCTTTCTTGTGATTATCTGTTGTGGCTTGGGAACGTTTCTCCTTTGGGAGGACTGAGGAAATGTTTCACAATCTTATGCATATGTATTCCCGTAAAGAGATTTTGGAAATCAGAGCAATCGTAGTTCCTCCTATTCTATGGGAGGAAAATGTTTGGTGTCTTGTTTAAAGCCCAAGATTGAAGCTATCAGAGTATTTGTGTCTTGTTCAAAGCCCAAGATTGAAGCTAAAAGGGTGACTGAGAGAGAATTTGTTATCTCTAAAGGGAGAAAACTCACTTATTCATCACAAATGTTGAGAAATTGGTTATAAAGGGAAATTACTTTAACTGGGATATATGGAATCCAACAATTCCATAATTTCCTTTATAAGAGGAATGTCATGAAGGAAGAAGCTTTAACTCAGTGTAGAGCAATGCCACTTTTTCCTTTATGAATCTTTCATGCTAAGAGAGGGACATTGGCTTGGATGTATAGAATCCAGAGGCTTGCCACTTATAGCTGTTAGATGAAAGAGAGATTTTAGCCAGGATAAGGGAAGAACTTCAACTTGGATTTTGAATCAACAAGTGTGCCACTTACAGCAATTATCTGGACAAAGGTTTTGATTGTTTGTTTTAATATGTGATGTATAGAAGAAATGTCTTCCTACAGAGAGGACTCGTGGTCTCATTTGAGGGGATGTTGATTTTTGTGTGCCTTGATCAAAGCCCAAGGTTGAAGCTTAAAGGAAATGATTCCACTAGGGAGGGTTTTATCTGTCTTGTACAAAGGCCAAGATTGAGGCTGACTGAGGGAATTCTTATATGAAGCCTAAGAGGAGGATATCTCTTGCTGAGGATTTATGGAAATCCAGGAGCAGGTCCAAATTGTATTGGGCAATCCAAATGGATTTACTCTTGTTGGGAATCAAGGAAGAGTTGAAGTACCAGATGCCATGAGGCTCTGATTCTGTTGAGGGTTTATTGATGGTAAATTGACCCTAGCTAGGATTTTCAAGGTGAAAGTTAAGCTTGGTTGGGGGTCAGGGGAGTTAGAGTTTAAAATCCCGAGAGATTTTAACTCTTCTTGAGACTGTTGTATTGATGAAATGATCAGGGTTTTTCCTATGCTTTTAGGAAAATTGAGGGTTTCTGTGTGAGATCCAAGAGGAGATGAGACTTTCCAATTCTACTTGAATGAAGCCCAAGAGGAGGATGAGATTGTCCAAGTCTCTTAAGAAGAGGTAGACTCTTTTCTTTTTGTCTCGTCTTGTTGGCCAAGCACATAACCCATAGAGTCTTCTAAGACTTTTAAGTAGATGATCAGTGGTCTTCCTTCCACTGGAGGAGACAGAATCAATGGATTTAACATATATTCTTTGATGTTGTCGAAAGCTTTCTGGTAGTTTTCTGTCCATATATAGCTTTGGTTCTTTTTTAGTAGTTTGAAGATCGGCGTACATGTCGTGGTCATGAGGGATATGAATCTTGAGATGCAATTCAGATGTCCCGAAAATCCTCTGACCTATTTTTCTATCTTTTGAGAAGGCGTTTCTTGAATGGCCTTGACTTTGTCGAGATCGACCTCGATCCCTTTTTGGCTGACGATGAATCCCAAGAGCTTTCCTGAGCGAACATCGAATGTACATTTGTTGGGATTCAAGCGGAGTTTGTATTTTCTCATACGCTCGAATAACTTTGATAAGTGCTCCACATGTTCTTCTTCTGTCTTAGATTTGGCAATCATGTCATCGACGTACACTTCAATTTCTTTGTGCATCATGTCGTGAAACGAAGTTGTCATGACCCTTTGATAGGTTGCCCCTGCGTTCTTTAGGCCGAACGACATTACCTTGTAACAAAAGGTGCCCCATGGGGTGATGAATGAAGTTTTCTCCATATCTTCTGGCGCCACTTTAATTTGATTATAGCCCGAGAATCCATCCATGAAGGAGAAGACTTTGAATTTCGATGTGCTGTCTGTAGCATGTCAATGTGTGGTAGGGAAAAATCATCCTTTGGACTTGCTTTATTTAAATCCCTGTAGTCTACACACATTCTGACTTTCCCGTATGTTTTTGGAACTGGCGCTATGTTGGCTAGCCATTGAGGATATTCTGAGGTGCAAAGGAAACTTGCGTCGATCTGTTTCTGCACTTCCTTCTTAATTTAGATGGCCATATCTGGGTGAGTTCTTCTCAATCTTTGTTTTACCGGAGGACATTCTGTTTTCAGCGGTAAGTGATGTTCCATGATGCTGGTATCCAACCCTGGCATGTCCTGGTAGGACCAAGCAAACACATCTGGAAACTCTTTGAGAAGTTTTATCAAGCCTTCTCTAACAGCTGGACTGAGCGGTGCTCCAATCTTAACTTCTTTCCTTTCTTCTTCTGATCCCAAATTGACCATTTCTAACGGCTCTTTATAAGTTTCAATGGACCTTTCCTCTTGTCTGAGTAGTCGGGAGATCTCTTCTGGAATTTATTCGGCTCCTTCTTCTTCTGCTTCAAATACCAGGAATTCAAAGTTGGGAGAAGGCATTGGATCGTACGTTTCAATTGGGTTTAAAACAAGTAATCTGCATAACGTGGTGATTCCTTTTTAGAAAAGACAGAGAGGATGCAAAAGTGTGTGCAGTGTATTTTTCTGAAAATGCATAATTTTACTTTGGGGTTGTTTTTTTAGGATTACCATTTTCTAAAAAAATACGAAAAGTGAAAACAACAATAAATGCAGGAATTCATAATGACATTATTTATTTATGATTTGTCGATTCTTGAAACACAACCCTATAAAACAAAACTCTGTTGCTTTGGGCAAAGTGAAGAGGGAAATTTACAGAAAAGTAAGCCCTATAAAACAACCATTTCACCCGGGCAAGGTGAAAGGTCAAAACAAAAATGCGGCAATTACTTCGATTCATGAATAACTTTCGGGACATCGACTGCAGCCCAATGGCGATGAACTCCTCTGTGGATCACAAAGTCTGGTACTTTCCTTCTTGGTTTATCTTCAGAAATGACACTGATTTCTGGCGGAGTGGGATCATTGGAGTCTTCTTCCCATGCAGAGTTATCATAAGAGGACTCTTCTGTTGCCCCTTCCATAGTGTTTTCGCTCTCAAGAGAATCACCCCATCCAGCCGACTGGTTGTCCTCATATCTGACGCAAAAGCTTTTGGGAGCAGTGTATTTGACTAGAAAGTCATACTTGCCGCTTGGCTGCCCCAGGGTATCCTAGGTTTTTGTGGGAATAAATGAGTCATCTTCCTCAATGACGCTGACTTTAGGAAATGCGTAGTTAATGAATTCTTGTCCCGAGATCTTCGCAAATTCATCAACGTGTTGTTAGACATTTTCGGAATGTCCTGGGTAAGGATTCCATGACTCTGGGGGAGCAGGCGTATTCTTTTCAAGATTATTCGGCTGATAGGCATTATCCAGTTGATTCTTTTTCCCCGAGTCTTCCGTGTATGGCTTCCAGATAGGTAAGTCATCCAGGGGATCATAATAATCATAGTTAAAGTTTTCTTTCATTAGAGTGTCTTCCTCTAATGAATTGGGTGGAGCACGACATCCTTCGGGATCACAATCTCCGTAGATTATTCTGACATCCGATCTTGGTATATATCTGAGACTTTGCTTTGGGGAGCAGAATGACGTGTACGTTTCTCCTTGAGATATATAACCTTCATCAATGAGATAGGACTTCCACTCCTCATCCGTATCAGAAGAGTTGTTTTCTTCGATGGTGTGAACTTCTTGAGATACTGGGTGGAGGAAGCCTTCGCTGTGGAAGAAATCCTGATTGGGATGAAAACTTTCATCCTTCTTTGTAGTCCGGGTACATGTCAGAGAAAAACCAAGACCTTTTCTTATCTTGTTGTCAGCAGGAATTACAATCTGTCCCCATCCTTTTACGTCATCACTCCCCATTACTTTGAGAGCATCTTTGTACGAAGAAATCGACGTTCCTCTTTCTTGGTGATTCTCATTGCTCACTGAGAGTGCTTGAAATTGAGTTCCAATAATCTCTTCTAGTTCTACATAGGAGAATGATGATAAGTTGCTCACGATTAAAGCTTGCTCTCCGCATACCGTGACTAATTTGTCGTTCTTGACAAACTTCAGCTTCTGGTGAAGTGTTGAAGTGACTGCCCCAACTTCGTGTATCCAAGGTATTCCTAATAAACAGTTGTATGCTGCTCGGATGTCCATGACCTGGAAAATGACTTGGAAAGTGTGAAGACCGATGGTTATGGGAAGATCAACTTCGCCGATAACTGTTTTCCTGGATCCGTCAAAGGCTTTGACGATGATCTCACTGCCTCTCATGGGAGTACCTTGAAAAGATAGATGTACTAAAGTTGACCTTGGCATGACGGTTAAGGATGAACCTGTGTCTACCATTACGCTGGCTAAAGCATTATCCTGGCAGTTGACTGTGATATTAAGTGCCATGTTATGGTTTTTGCCTTCCTTTAGAAGTTCTTCATCACTGAATCCCAAGTTGTTGCAGGAAGTGATGTTGGAGATAATGTTGTTAAATTGACCCATTGTCACATCTGGTTCTACAAAGGCTTGTTCTAGAACCTTCTGCAGAGCTTCTCTATGAGCTTCTGAACTAAGTAGAAGAGATAACACAGAGATCCGAGATGGATTTTACAACAATCGATCCACAATGTTGTACTCGCTTTTCTGAATAAGATTCAGGATTTCATCGTTGTTCTTCACAGGCTCCGCATTGCTGGATTGACCGACTTGTTGATTAGGAGCTTCTATTTGAGGTTCCTTTTCTTTGGCAGGCTCTCCAACTCCTCTGTTGAAGATCCGACCGCTCCGGGTAACTCGACTGATGTCGGCAATGTTCACAATAGATGGTAATGGAATTTATTTTCCATCTTCTATGGTAGTCACACTGTACTTGTACGAAATATCCTTTTCTGACTTGTATGGAATTGGAACTGGCAGGTAGATAACCACAAGGGCTTTTTAGGCCTTTTGACCATCGTAGGCAACCTCGATCAGCTCTAAGTTTGGAATTTTTTTATTGTCAAGAGAGACTTTTGACTCTTTAAGCAGAGGAATTATGGCGCAAACATCCTTGGTTATTCCATGATTTAAGACTATGACAGTGCTTTTCTCTAGTAGTCCTTGGTCCTCATTTTGAACAGGGAAGCAATCTTGTATCATGTTGATTGATTTAGAATTTAAGCATGTTTGAATTTCCTTTTGGTCTAACTGATGCTGGAGATCTGGTCGCACCAGGTAGCATCCTTGGTTATTTTCTGAACAGATTCCACAACGTTCATAATTATGAGGTGGTACTCGACCGTACCCACTTTGTATGCAGTGCATCCTTACCAGATTTGTTTCTAGTAAGCGGATATCACAACTTTGGTGTCTATCAGGATTTCCATTAGTTAAGCTAACTTGTTGCGTGTCTTCATCCTGGTAGATCGGGAGCCACTAGTGGTCCAACAGATGCTGAAGAGTTCTTTGTACAAGTGCACAACCTTGGTCGTCTCCAGAGCATTCTTTGCAGTCTTGATAATCATACGGGGACAGGAAACCAAGTCTGGCCTGCTTGGCATGCAATTCCACTAGACTGGTATTCATTAGTCAGACGTCGAAGATTTTAACCATGTTAACCTGATGATCATTCCTTTCATGGTAGTCTTGGATCCATCCGAGATCCATTTGATGCTGGAGGGCCTCTTGTACAAAAGAGCATCCCTGATTATTTTTCAAGCAAATCGGGAAAACGCTGTAATCGTGCCGCGACAAATTGTAATACTGACTTTGTCTTGAATGCATTGCCACTAGATTGACGTTCATTGCGCGAATATCATGATTTTGAACAATGTTTGGATGTGCATGGGCCATGTTTACTTCACGAATCCTGTGATCCTGAATCCAGCCTAGATCCATTTGCTCTTGAAGAGCTACTTGTACTATGGCACATCCTTGATTGTTCTTGGAATAGATATTACATTGTTGATAGTTGTGAGATGGCACATGGTCGTACCCGCTCTGTCTGCAATGCATTTTCACCAAATTTGTTCCCAGTAGGCGTACATTGTGAATTTGATAACTGCTGCCAGGTTCTCCTTCTATCAAATTCACCACAGTCTTTTCATGTTGCGGTAATGGGTTCGTCTGAACATTCAGATTAGTATCTTTGAAAGATAAAACCTCATTTCTGACGAGCTTCTGTACATCAGATTTAAAGCTGAGGCAATTCTCAATGTTATGTCCTGACCCTCCTTGATGGTAAGGGCAAGTTTGATCTGCTTTGAACCGAAAAGGTGGATTTTCTGGTACTGTAAGAGGAGTCCTGGTTTGAACATGCCCCTTGGCCTGCAGAAGTGGAAATAATTCTGCATATAACATTGGTATAGGGTCAAACCCTGGTGATCGTGTAGTACGATTGTTATTATTATACTGCGGGTGAGCCTGCTAAAGAGGCTGTTGTGGCCTTTGCTGATACGGTTATTGATTTGGTTGGCTCTGAGCAACCTGAGGTTGATATGTCAGAGTTGGCGCTGGGTTAATAGCTGGAGTTACTGCTGCTATCGGGTGATACCTTCGCCTTTGCTTTCCCAGAGAGATATTACTGATATCTTACTCTTTCTTCTTTTGGAAAGCATTACCATATCTTTTGGTACTTCTAGATAGCTCTGCATCTTTGACCAATCGTCCTTCTCAGACTTCTTCTTCAAGGCGTACTCCCATGTTCACCATTTCAGTGAAGTCATTAGGTGCACTGGCGACTATTTGGTCATAATAAAACGAGCTTAATGTTTTCAGGAAGATCTTTGTAATTTCCTTCTCCTCGAGAGGAAGACAGATCTGGGCGGCGATTTCACGCCATCTCTGAGCACATTCCTTGAAGGTTTATTTATCCTTTTGTGACATTGTTCTGAGCTGGTCCCTATCTGGTGCCATGTCCAAGTTGTATTTATACTGCTAAATGAAGGCTGCCCTGAGATCTCTGAAAGTACTAATCTTAGTGCGATTTAAACCCATGTTCCATTTGAGTGCAGCACCGGTTAAACTGTCTTGGAAATAATGGATTAGTAGCTGTTAATTTTCTGTCTGGGTAGACATTTTCCGAGCGCACATTACCAAATGACTTTGAGAGCAAGAGTTGCCTTTGTATTTTTCAAAGTCGGGCACTTTGAATTTGTGCAGTATCTTTACATTAGGGACCAAACAGAGGTCGGCAGCGTCTTTACCAAACAAGTCTTAACCGCGAATGGCATGTAGTTCCTTCTGCATTTCCTAGAATTGTTCCTGGAATTCATTCATCCTTTCATATACTTCTTCGTTTCTGCCAGTAGTGGCCTACGGAATCTGTTCCTCAGGGATATTGTGTACCAGTGGCTGTGGTATAGTCATTACGGCGGTAACTCTTGGCGCTTCAGTGACCTGAAGTTTGTAACCTTCAGGAGTTTCTGCTGTAACCCTTGCATCTTCATTTACCTGAAGTTTGTAACCCTCAGGTCTGGCGGTTCCTGCTACGACTTTCAGGTCTTCAGTGACCGATGGGATGTATCCTTTAGGTATAAAGTTGAGAGGCATGCCCCAGGGGAAACATTTAGGCATGTTGTACTGAGGATGATTGCCAGGTGTCTCAAATGTTGGTGTAGACGTAATCTCTGAGATCACAGTCCTTTGATGCTGTTGTTCCTGGGCTGCTGTCAGGGATTGCATGGAGTTGTGGAGTTTCTCCAAACTTTCCTTTAGAGCGTTGATTTCTTCTCTCAGCTCTCTGTTCTCTTCCTCGAGATCGTCCATTTTCTTTTGTCGATTGGCCCGAGTATTGTACGAATGAGACAGTTTGACTCTAAAGGTGACACATATGTATTGACAATTTTATTGCAAATATCACACAGCGGGGGGAGACCCTTTTATTGAACTCGAAAGATTGCAGTATTTTACAAGGAAAAGTACAGTATTTTACAAAGTGCGAGAAAGAAAATTAGGCCTATGGATCCTAAGTCCTCTCTGAGGAGAGCTCAGATGCAGGTTCCTGAACTTTTCTTTTCTTTGATCGGGCTCTTTCAACCATTGTCGGGTCGACGATCCTCTGCCAAGTGAAAGGAGAGAGCAAATTTCTTTGTTCCTCCTGACTTTCTATTACATGTTGCTCTAATATCTCATTCAGAGCATCCTTTTCCTTTAGCAGTTCCAGAATCTTGGTACATTCCAAATTAAGAATCTGGTACTTGTTCTTCCAAGAGTTCTTCTCACGTTGAACTTTGTTGAGAGTGATCTGGAGTTTTTTGCATCAGACATGAAATAAAGGACAAATTCCTTCAATGGAAAAACTTATTGATGAGGGTAAGGCATCCTCAATTTGATGGTTCTAGTTTACACCCAGTGGAGATATGGCTCTGCAGAGATGCAATTTGGCCTCCCAAGGGACTCTCTCCCTTTCCTGTGAATATGTTGCCAGACATGCACTATTTCTTTCTTTAGTGCCCTGTCATTTTCTCCTTCCTTGAAGAAAAGACCTTCCAGATGAGCATTATGTGGGATATTCTTCATCGAGTATTCAAGTTGACGACGAGCTAAAATTGGATGATAGTTGATCCCTCCTTTAGTACCAATGAGGGGTACATTGGGGGAATTTCCACACTTGTCGATGATTTTTATTCCGTCATAGATCCGATTGTATCAATCTATGTCAGAATTGGTAAGAGATATACTCTTCTGCGACCATCGCAGACTACTCTTGTGATCCCAAAAAGCAGTAGACTTGGGTAAGTGGGAAATAAACCATTTGTAGAGTAATAGTACACAACATGTGATTATTCCTCCACTGTACAAATTCCTTAATCGTATAGAGTGATAAGCATCCGCGAGTAAGGTTGGGACCTGGTTCCCAATTAAGAATATTTTAACATCATTGGTGTCGAGGAAGTTCCAATGTTGGGAAAGAGGAATAACCCATATATGAGCAGAACAAAGACATCTTCGAAAGCGGTTACATTTCCTATACTGCTAAAGTATAAAGCTTTCTCCATCAGGAATTTAGCCTGTAAACCCTGGATTCCTCCTTTGGTGGTCATGTGAGTTCTGATTTCTGACTCGTCCAAAGAGATTGCTCTTGTAATGGCTTGATCTTTTGGAATTTTTTCCAGTCCAGAAAATGGATCTTGATCAGTGATAGGTAAATCAATCAGGTGGGAGTACTCTTCCAGTGTCGGTGTGAGCTGGTAATCTGGGAAAGTGAAGTAGTGGTATACTGGATCGTAGAGCTGAACCAGTGTAGACAGGATCCCTTCAACCATGTTGACCTTCAAAAGAGACAACAGTCCTCTATTCTTTGCTTTGAAAGCCCCGGGATTAGTAATCATTCTACCCAATTTCCTTAGGTCTTCCAGTTTTGGAACCTTGAAGGTGTACTTGTGCGTTTTTCTTCTACCGAAATCCATAGAGCAACCTCTGATATTTGCAATTATTGTTTCAGTTCTTTTAGAAAAAGGTTTTTTTTCTTATTTAAAAAAGGTTTTTAAATGAATGCATGAATGTATGAATGCAGCAAACAAAAACATTTGAAAACATGAGTTTAGGGGTTCATCGTCACGAGTCTGGAGTCATGGATCTACCCATTTCCAATGTGTGTACTAATAGCTCAATTTTTGTACCTGTAGAACGGGTTCTAACAGAGGTTCCCAAAATCATTGACCACTTTTAGGGATATTAATAGCAAACCCATTGACCCAGGAGAGTTGTAATATCTCGAGATGATTCTCATTTGAGTGTAGTATCGCATATCAACTATTCCCGATAGTCACCACACTACCTAATGGTTTATTGGTTAAGTGTCTACTAATCCTCAGTTTCAAGGGTAACCCAATGGGAAAAAACAATGCTTTCACGACATGCTCGTTCAACATTGGTAATTCCACGCGGGCACCTCCACTGATTCGGTGGACTCTCAAGTTAGCTTGGTCGGGATTCACTCCCTATAAACCCCCCGAATACGCCACCACTTATCTTAATGTTCTATCGGACTCACCACACGCGTATTAATCGCATTTCCAGATAACAGTAATTTAAACAAGGGTATCAAGTAATATGACAATAGATAATATATATATATATATATATATATAGGGTTCATATCTTATGAGAATGTCATTTTTATGTAAGAACGTGAGAATGAATCTGAATAATTAGATTTTAAAATAAATGGTGGAGATTATATGTGGTTTTTGTTTTTCTCTCTCCTACATTATTAAAATAAATGATAGAGGAGAGAGAAAAAAAAACTTACACATAATCTCCACCATTTATTTTAAAATATAATGGTTTAGATTCATTCTCATCTTCTCATATAAAAATGTCATTCTCATATGATACGTTCCCTATATATATATATATATATATATATATATATATATATATATATATATATATATATATATATATATATATATAAGGGATGTATCTAGTGAGAAAGGTACTTTTTATGTGAGAGTGAGAGGATCTAATCTTAACCTTTAGATTAAAATAAATGGTTATGATTATATAATATATTAAATGAATCACGTGAGTTTCTTTTCTAATAATTTTTTGTTGAAAAAATAATTGTTATTTTCACTAACCCTTTTCTCTATTCCCTTGAACCTAAAACATCAAACAACCTAAGCCCCAATCTGTAATCTTCTTCTCTAATTAGTTGCACACAAACCATAGTTAAGACTCCAATTTTGAAATTCATTCCTCTTAAAGACATGAATATGCCATATTTTGTCACCGCCAAATACGCAAACCCTTTCTGAAGCTGCTGTGTCATTGAATTAGTGAGGAGGAGCGTGAATTGGATGTTGGTGGGCGAATCATCACTGGTTTATCCTCGACAACAAAGAGAATTTAATAGATCATCAGCTACAAATTCACGCCACCTACGTTTCGACCACAATTTCAATATTTTTTTTATAGTTATTTTGTTTTCAATTGTAGACTTTTTGTTTTGTAGATCTGCACTTGCAATTAGATGTGTTGTTGTTGAGTTTTATTTGTAAAATAATGGTGAATATTAGTCGACACAGTATATAAAAGGAGAACTTGTCCATGACATTAGTTGGGGGTTTATACAATTGTTTGTTAGTGTCTGCTCTTATTATGTTTGAAGAATTGATGTTAATATTATATTATGGTGTAAAAGTTATTTGTGTATCATATGAGATGCATAGATTCCTACATATAACTATTTTTTTCTGAGTTGTGATGTCAACAATTGGAAAATTCTTGGTGTTGTTGTCAAAGATCTAATATCTTGATGTTTTTTCATTGGATATTTATATATTTAGAGGGAGCATGTGTTCTAGCGTATTAGTTAAGAGTTGGGGCTCGTTGGTGGTGTTTATAGTTCTTCTCTTTTATTTGGTTGCCTTCAATCCACAATCTAGTTACACCTTTAAATTGTGGTTATGTTTCGTTTTGTTTTGTTCATTTGATAGGTTCACAAAAATTGTAATTCATACTTAATATTTGGGCATGCTTTTGGGGATGAATGTTAACTCTTTAATATATATTTTATTTGTTGATTAAAATAATAAAGTAAAATTCTATGAAGATATAGAAAGAAAATTTAACTTCAAATAAACATAAGAAAATGAATATTATATTCATTACAGAAGGAATATCAAAATTTTGTATTGTATCAATAAAATTGGTCTTGTGTCAATAGTCAATTATATTTATAATTTTCATGTGCACAATCTCTGACAGTACTAAAATAACTACATAGTTTTTATTAAATTTAAATTTTCTATTAAAATTGAAAACTTGTTGCAAGTTAATCACAATTGTTGAGTTTTAAAATTAATGAGCCACAACACATACTTTTAGAGTTCGAAAATGAAGTTGCTCGTTATAGCAATTGACAAGTCCTGAATATTAGCATTGTAATTCAATTCTTTAATATGAACATGGTTCATTATAATCATTCAAAATTAGCAATTGATATTTAAGTATAAACAGTAATCTATCAATTCATCATATATCACAATATTTTACTTCTCTTTCAACACCAATATGTACTACAATTACAAAATGAGCCATAACACATTGATTATTAATTTGATAATGCCAATGTCTATAATAACAAAAGCATTTGGGGCATTGGAAGATTGGAACTCACTCCCATTTATGAAATTAATGATGTTGCAAGGAATGCAGTTTCACTAGCGTAACCAATATTACAGGACAAAGCTAAACTCTTAAAACAGACAAGATTCCAACATAATACTGGATGATAGCAGGTGATGCCAGCTTGATCTTATATATATTTCCCGATGGCATACTCATCAAGTCAGATAGGCGGAACAAGACCTTTCAAAGAAGTCATTTGAAATTCATTAAGATTCAACAAACTAACACAAAGCAAATAATTATACAGAAAACTAAACTCCTTCATCATCCATTGAAGTTCCTTTAAAACCAAAAGCTTCCCCTTCTGTTTTAATAGTTTCAATGCGTGATTCAAAATAGTTTTGTCTATTCTGTGAAGCTCTGCAATATATAAAAAACAATTAGAGCCATTGTCAAAACCATAGCATAATACAACATGCAAGGAAAGCTGGCACCATATGATGTTTATAATATATGTCATGAAATTACACATGCTAAGTTATGCTTAGCACCATAAGCAAGTTTACTTGGCTCCATATGATGTTTATTGTATATGTCATGAAATTACACATGATAAGTTATGCTACTAAGAAACAAATTTGGCTTTGAACTCAGTACGTCATGGAGTCCCATAAACTACAAAATACAATACATTTATCTTACTGTAGACACCAAAAGTGGTGGTGTGGTGCGAGACTCAAGTTACAACCTGATCGGTGAGGACCAGAAGGAGATCGTCGCGGCCTTCGTGTAGGACAAGGGTTGATGCTCGTAAGAGAGGAACAAGGGGTGGAGGTACCTGCAAGGTACTCCGATGCCAAAGTAAGTATTTGGTCAAAAGAAAGGGGGAAAGCAAGTAAGAAAAGCCAAGTATGTGATTTGTGATACCTGCCCCTCTCAAGCGAGGGGGTTTTTATAGGGAGATTGTTGGCGAGCAAAGTGCCTGATCGACCAATGAGGTATTGCCAGGTGGAGGGCGAAGCGCGTGGTCTTTCTAACTGTTTCCGTGATATCCGGGGAGGCAGTTGGTCGCGTGAACTACTCTGCGCGTGAAGGGGACACGCCCAACGGCTATATTGTGCCCAACAGATGTATTGTGCCTATTGGGCCTGTTCGCCAATTATGATGGATTGGGCCTGGCCCTTAAGGGCAGGAAGCCTTGCCCGGTCCAGAATAGGAGCCCCCCAAGTCGTTGCTCTGTTGGAGAGCAATGACTTTAGGTAGCTGTGACTCCGACCGTACTGTCGGGGAAGTGGTTGCTCGCGTGGAATGTTCTTTTCGAGCCCGACCATATATGGTCATTGGCTACTAGCGCGAAATGTCGATCAGGGTTTGCAGCGTTCTTGGAGAAATGGGAGTTTTTGGCGAGCAGCCCTGCATGGACGTGTTCATTTTGACGAGGAGACTTGCTCGTGGGAGCCCAGGGCTAGTGTATTTTCTGTACTGAACCAGGCAAAGAGTTCTTGTGACACGTGGTGAGCATTTATGGCCTTTGTCAGTCCTAGGGGCGCATAAGCTATGACCACCTTCATGATTCCCCACGATCAAATGGTTATAAAAAAGGTGGGGGAAGGTTTCATTTTCATAATTTCACAAGTTTTTAACTCTTTGCTCTTATTTGCTCTGCAATCAGTCCTTCGCCGGAGCTTCTCTTCGCCACCGTCAACCTCTTCTTTTTCTTGTAAGTTCGTTATTCCCTTTCTGCATATTTTTATGGGTTTTCCGGTTGAGCTTCATGTTTTCTGGTTGAACTTCATGTGTTCTTTGATGAACACATGAATTCCTGGAAATTTTATGAAGAACATGATGAATTTCAGGATTTTCTAGGATTTTGTAGAAGTTGTTAGCGTAGATCCTTGTAGAATCTGGTTAGGTGTAGAATTTCATTTGTAGTCGGGCACTAGGCCTGTTCGGAATTTTAGCGTGATTTTGAGACGAACATGCGTTCTCGTATGGATATCTGCGAGTTCTGGTCGTGGGGACCTCTCCTACCGATTGGAAGGTAATTTCTACGGGCACGCTGTTGTCCTCGGATTCGTCAACGCCCTTTCACTTGATTAGTGGTGGAAGGGTGGATTTCATCTTGGATGTCGAATTCACTTCTCTTCCTCTACTTTTCAGGTGAAAATGGTTGAACCCCAGGATGAAGTTGTGCCCGACACGCAGGAAATGCAAGAGCGGCCCAGTGTGTCCGCCGATTACTCAAATATCAAGGTCGCAGGAGGGGACCTTGACTGGCTTGCACATTAGCCTTTGTCGTTTCGATCAACCTTCTCCGCCGAGGAGATCTGAGATTTTGACTTATTGGAAAGACGTGATGAAGACGCTCCACGGGCATGGAAAGCATTTCGCCCCGGGGAGTATGATAGAATTTGTTCCTCGTATCCGGGATTGCGCTTTCTGATGTACGAGTTTGCTTTCACGGAGGCCAAGATACGTCTCCCTTTCACCGACTTCCAAGCCTCCCTGTTCACCCATCTGGCCTTGTGCCCATCTCAGCTTCACCCCAATACCTTGGCTTTTATCCGGGCTTTTGAGTTAGTGTGCCGTTACCTCAATATCGGGGCGACCACGGACCTCTTATTCTGCCTTTTCCAAATCCAAAGGAGCACGGCGGGGACGAAATAGAGTTAGGTTTTGTTTAAACAATAGATTAGGTTGTTCTGGCTGTATTCTGATTCAATACGCAATATCAAGGATAGGTTTCTGATCGTGAAGCCTATTACCGAGGAGGCAAAGAGGAGCATCTCAACCATTGAGAAGGTGGTGGTGAATGGTCAGGAGAGGGACGATGTCGTCTCCATCTTTCCCTTGGAATGGGTCTATACCCATTTTAAGCGCAGAACATATTAGTTCCTGGTGAAGCACGAGCAGCTTTGCCCGGCGGATAAGGAGTCGTATAGGATTCTTCATGCTTACGTGGAGAGTTTTACTCCGGCCTTCGTCGTTGATCGGGACGGGAATGAGCTGGTTGGGGATGATGGGCCCGTCCGAGCAGCTAGATATATTAATGTCAAAGCTCTCCTCGAGTGTGACAACGACGATGATGCGATGACCTTGCTTGGTATGCTCCACTGTTTAGTTCTATTTCTTTGAATTCCTGGTCCTGACTTGTTATGTGTGTTCGCAGGTATGATGGCTGACATGCGGGAGCGTCTGATGAGGTCCCAGGCGGCGAAGGTTCATAAGAAAGCGACCACAGGTGCCAAGGCCGAGGTGCCTAAGCAAACAGTGATGGAGAGTTTTGCTGCTGGATCTACCCCCGTCCCGGAGAGAGCCTCAACGCCGCTGACCCCGGAGGCCTCCCATAAAAGGAAGAGAGATGCCACATGGACTTCTGTGGCCGCCGGTCCGGGGGGGTCCGGTGCCGGTCAATATGTCCTGCCCGCCTGCTACACGCGCCGAGATCTGTTCGCTGAAGGGGATTCAATAGATGTCCATGACTCTGAAGCCGTGGCTATCCTGAATGCCAATTCTAAAGTGAGGAGGAAACAACTGTGCCAGGACGCGGCGGGCATGTTCAGGGTCCTTGAAGTTGCCCTTGTCCTCGCCGACGATGAAGCAGCTACTCGGGCGAGCCTCGTGATGTCCAAGAACAGAATTGCCGAGCTGGAGACTGAAAACAACAAGTTATTCAAAGATTTAAAATAGTTCAAAGGTCACGAGGAGGCCAAAGTGTTGCTTCAGACGGAGGTGACTCAGCTTAAGTTAGATGCTCTTAAGGCTGACGAGGAGAAGAAGAGGCTGCAGGCGAGGATCGCTGAATTGGAAGGCTTGACTTCAGCTGTCCAGGACGAAAATGACGATGAGAAGTCCTTGAAGTCGCGGGCTAACTTGATCGGGAGGGTTAGAATCCTTGGCGAGGATAACCTGAAAGCAACTGAGTTCAGCTTTAGTGTGGCAAAAGAGCAGATGGTGGCCCTCAACTCCGACGTGCAGCTCCTGACGGACGGGATGGGTTTGTTCAACAAGGTGGTGGACGGTCGTGTTATTCCAGCCGAAGAGGAGAGTGAAGTCGCAGAATAGGACTTGTTGTTTTTTTTAGCATGTTTTGTGGGCCTGCGTGCCCTTATCAATTTGTATGGGCCTGCCCCTTTTTTGTATTAGTAACATTATCCGGTCGTGCACGGTATTTTAATATACTTGGATTTTGTGAATGTTTTATCATGGACTTTTACTCTTTTTGTTTATATGTATGTGTGTGTGCTCGGCGAGGTGTGAAACCTATCGAGGAGGGCGAAGTGGTTCTGCCCATGATGAGGCTAGGACTTCGTTTGAGGTACTAATCTCATAGGCTTGGACAGTTCCCATCGCGAGCTGGGTGTCCTGCCTGAATGGTGCGGCAACGGCGGAGCTCGGTTGAGGTATCCCCGTTGTGCGCAGGATCTGCTCGTACAACGAGTAGAAGCTGGTCGGCGTTGTAATGCGTGTCATACTTCACCAGGGCATGATACGATGGTCGCGCAGCTCTCCCTATTTTGGGGTGATTATGTCGGCGACTTGTCTATCCTCATGGTTAAGGATTTTGCTATAGTACTGCTTATTTTTTCAGCATTCCATGGTCGAGCAAGTTGTTTTTCGTCCAGTGTTTCCAAGTAATATGCTCCCATGCCCGTTTTGGACTTGACCCTATAAGGTCCTTCCCAGTTCGCTGCCAGATTCCCTTCGCGCGAATCCTTCTGGTTTCTGCGCAGGACCAGACTGCTTACGGGGAAGTCGCGCTTTATGAGTCTGGCGTCATGTCGCGACGCTATTTGTTGCTTTAATGCGGCCTCGCGGAGGGCAGGCCCTGATCTTATTTCTTCGACCAGATCGAGCTCCTCGCTTAGAGCCTCATCGTTCATTTCTTCGTCGAGCTGAGCTTCTGTCCTTCTGGAGGGCTCCCTTATCTCCACCGGTATTACTGCCTATGTTCCATACGCTAGTCGGAAAGGGGTTTCCCCGGTGGTGGTGTGAGGTGTTATCCTGTACGCCCAGAGGATGCTGTGGAGCTCCTCGACCCACCTTTTCTTGGCCTCGCCCAGTCTTCGCTTCAATCCGCGTAGGATTACTCTGTTCGCGGCCTCCGCTTGCCCGTTGGTCTGGGGATGCTCGACCGAAGTAAAGTGTTATTTCGTTCCCAATTTGGCGATTGAAGTCTTGGAATCTGGCGAGGACGTTTCTTTTGTAGAAACGCAGTATGTTGAAGGCTGTGATCTTGGCGAGGGCTTCGACTTCAATCCATTTTGTGAAATAGTCGACGGCCACGATTAGGAATTTGTTTTGATAAGATTCCATTGTGAAGGGGCCTAGGATGTCCATCCCCCATCAGGCGAAGGGCCACGACTAGGAGAGGGTCTTCAACTCGTTGGGTGGCGCCAAATGCATGTCCCCGTGGTGTTGGCAGCGGTCACATTTTTGTACATGTTCTTTGGCGTCGTGTTGCATGGTCGGCCAGTAATATCCTGCGCGCAGGGCTTTTTGAGCCAGGGATTTTCCTCCTAGGTGTTGTGCATTGATGGCCTCGTGGATCTCTTGTAAGATTTCGGGGACCTGATCCTCGTCGACACATTTCAACAGGGGAATGGAAAATCCTCGTCGATATAATTTGTCCTCGACTAGTACGTACGAGCAGGCTCGTCGCTTAGTTACACTGGCCTCCTTACTGTCTTCGGGGAGTTCCCCTTTGGTGAGATAATTGTATACCGGGGTCATCCAACAGCGGGGCTCTCCGATTACGTTAACATCTAGCAGGTCGGGTTTTAAGATGCTCGGGCTGGCCAGTATTTCTTGTATGATGGATTTATTTCCACCTTTTTTCCTGGTGCTGGTAATTTAGAGAGGATGTCTGCTCGGGTATTCTGTTCGCGTGGGACGTGCTGAACTTCCCATGCTTCAAACTCCGTCAATTTTTCTTGCACCACGGCCAAGTATTCGGCGAGTTGGTCGCTCTTTGCTTGGAACTATCCTCGTACTTGGGACGCCACGAGCTGGGAATCAATGCAGATTTTTATTTTCCTCGCGCCGACGTCTTTGGCCAGTCGTAATCCTGCGAGGAAGGCTTCATACTCGGCTTGATTATTGGATGTTTTGAAGGAAAGGACCAGGGACACTTCGATCAGGGTCTCTTCCTCGTTTTCAAGGATAATTCCTGCTCCGCTGCCCGAAGGGCTTGATGCGCCATCCACGTAAATGATCTACTTCTGTATCCCTCCCGGAGGGGATGGTTCCGGAGTCATCTCTGCCACGAAGTCAGCCATGACCTGTGCCTTTAGGGCTTTTCTCCCTTCGTAGTGAATGTCGAACTCAGCCAGTTCAAGGGACCATTTTAGCATCCTGCCCGCCATATCTGGTCGGCTTAACAGCTACCTAATGGGCTGGTCGGTTCTGACGACGATAGTGTGCGCCAGGAAGTAATATCTGAGTCTCCTCGCGGTAATTATGAGAGCAAGGGCCACTCGTTCTATTTGCGTGTACCTGACTTCGGGTCCTTGTAGGACTTTACTGGTGAAATAGATGGGTTTCTGCCCGTCAGTAGTCTCGCGAATAAGTGTTGCACTTACTGCTTCGTTGGCCACGGAGAGATACAGGTATATGGTTTCCCCACGGTCTGGTCGGGACAATACTGGTGGCTCGGACAGAGCTTGTTTGAAATGGGCAAGGGCTTGCTCGCACTCGTCCGTCCACTCGAAATTTTCCTCCTTCCTGAGTAATTTGAAAAAAGGCAGGGTGTGCTGGGCGGACTTGCTTACGAAGCGAGCAAGGGACGCAAGCATCCCGTTGAGGGATTGTATTGCCTTCTTCGACCGCGGCGTGGGGAATTCCACGAGTGCTCGGCATTTGTCTGGGTTTGCTTCTATTCCTCTTCCGGTGAGGTAAAATCCAAGGAATTTTCCTGCCCGCACACCGAACGTGCATTTTTCTGGATTAAAACGCATTTTACATTTTCGAGCTTGGTCGAACACCTTGTGCAAGTGGGTGGTATGGTCGGATTCCTCTTGGGATTTCACGATCATATCATCCATATATACTTCGAGCATGTCACCGATTTCTGATCGGAAGACTTTGTTCATCATGCGTTAGTATGTGGCCCCGACATTTTTTAGTCCAAAGGGCATTATGTTATTGTAATAATTCCCCGAGGAGGTCATGAATATCGTGTATCTCTTGTCCTCGTCTGCCATTGGGATTTGGTTATATCCCGAATAAGCGTCCATGAAGGACAAGAGCTTGAAACCTGCGGAATTATCTACGAGTTTATCTATGCTCGGCAATGGATAAGCGTCTTTCGGGCAAGCCCGATTGAGATCAGTGTAGTCAATGCACATGTGCCACTTTCCATTACTTTTCTTTACAAGTACAATATTTGAGAGCCAGGTCGTATACCTAGCCTCGGAAATAAATTTTGCCTCTAAGAGTTCTTGTACAAGTTTTTCGGCAACCTGTGCCTTTTCCTCGGACTGTTTCCTTCTTCGTTGGGCAATGGCGCGGGCAGCTGGATTGATTGTCAAGTGGTGACATGCAGTTTCTGGATCAAGGCCGGGCATATCCGCTGCACTCCAGGCAAACAGATCGGCGTTGTCATTAAGGCATATCTTCAACTCCTTCTTTACCTCTTCGGGGAGACCAGCGCCTATCTTCACTCCCCTGTTGGGGTTGTTGCTGAAGGTGATGATCTCGAATTCCGCATCTGGAACTGGTCGCAGAAGTGTGGGAGACAGGGAGCTGGTCACTCCTAATTTTTTGTTCTCGTCCCAATCTTCGTTTCCATCTTCACTAAGCCTGCTGTCGAGGTCGATGGTGTGCACGGGAAGCGTGGGCTTTTTCTCTGGCTAGCCATCTTCGGCTGGAACCTCGTCCGCTCTGGTGCGCTTTGCCGACTTTGCTGTTGTCGCGATCTGGTTCTGCCCTTTTGTTGCGGCCTCGAAGCATCTGCGAGCAGCCTCGATGTCACCGTGCAGAGTTGCGACGTGTCCTTTCTCAGTATAGTACTTGAGCTTGAGGTGGACCTTAGAGGGGACAGCAACGAGTTCGGCAAGAGCTGGTCTGCCGAGGATGCACTGATAGAGCGACGGGCAATCGATGACTAAGAACTGTGTTTTGATTGTCCGAGATGCCTCTTCTTCGCCAAACGTGACTGGTATCTCCACGTAACCCCAAGGTCAGGCCGTTGTACCATTGAATCCTTGGAGATCAGATCCCACGTACGGGGAGAGATTAGACTTATTCAGTTTCAATGCACGGAACAGGCTGGAGTACATGATGTCCACAGAACTGCCCTGGTCGACCAGGATTCTCCGCACATCGGTAGATGATAATTTGGCCCTGATCAGTAGAGGAATGTGGGAATTCGGCGATCCTCCAGGGAGTTCTTCTCTGTAGAACGTGATCGGTTGTGAACGCCCTTTACCCTTGCCGATCGTGTACAACTGGTCGGGGTTGTTGTCTATCAGCTGTTTAAACTTTCGTTTGATGGATCCTATCGTGAGCTCATGGTACCCCCCACATGAGATAACCATGGCCGTAGGAAAGGCTTCCCAGGTGCTGTGTATGAATGCATGGGAAGTCGGGTCGAGGTGGTCAGGAACGAAGAAGTCCTCTGGTCAGCTGATGGACATTGCGACCTGCGGGGGAGGACTGGAGGGGGTTGATTCTGCTTCTTTCTTCGGATCAGACGTGTCTCATCGGGAGGACTCTCCCTTCTTCACGTATTGCTTCAGGTGACCCTCTTTGATGAGGATCTCTATAGCATCCTTAAGGTGCACGCAATCTTCTGTCACGTGCCCGTGACTACGGTAGAAACGACAGTATTTGCTTTTGTCGACGTTTCCTTTGGACGTGGTCGGTTTAGGGAACCTAACACCCCCTTGTTTGAATTCGGTGTTGATATAGTCGGAGAGAATACGCTCGCGTGAGGTTGTGAGCATAGTGTATTCATTGAACCGACCAGCTGGCCCTTTTCCTTCACGGGGACGCTCCTCCCATCGCTTCTCCTTCCCCTTACGGGATGGCTCTGGCTCCTCCTTTTTGGGTGCCCAGGGTGCTTCACGATCTCTTGCGTCCCGGGCACGGTATGCGGCTTCCTTTTCCTCGTAGCGGATGTAATCTTTGGCTATGTGAAGGAGCTCTGTCAGCGTTCGAGGAGCTTCGATCCCGACAGCTTTGCAGAAGTCGCTCTTTGGTCTGAGTCCCTTCTCGAGGAGGTACTTCTTCATGTGATCGGAAGTTCTGACTTCCACTGCCTCTTTATTAAATCTCTCGATGTATGCTCGCAGAGGTTCTTCCCTGCCTTGTATGATCGCTTCCAACGTTGCCTCCGTCTTTGGATGTCGTCGGGAGGCTGTGAAATGGCGGGTGAATTGGCCTTTGAGATCGCGCTAGGAGGAGATGGATCCTCAAGGGAGTCTTTTGAACCATGTCATCGCACCCTTCCTCAAGGTGATGGGAAATATTTTGCACCTGATGGCTCCGGAGACACCATGGTACTAGAGCATAACTTCGATGTTCTCCAGGTACTCGTGAGGATCTGACGTGCCATCGTACGTAGCTAGTGTGGGAGGTTTCTCTAACCCGCGGGGGATCCGGGTGTCCATAATATTTCTCGTGAATGGGCCTTGAGCTTCGTCGTCACTGCTAGAGCTGTGAGAGAATGACGGAGAAAGACTGTGGTCGCGGCTTTGACTGCGGCGAGGAGAGTGTACGCGAGTACGCCTATGCTCGTACTTGTCCGAATGTCGGTGTCTTTTGGAAACAGGGGAGTGCCTAGTTTTCCTAGGAGAACGACGATGTCAGCGAGCAAGATCGGGTGTTGGGCTCCCTAATCTTGAACGTTCTTTGATCGGGGAAGGACTATCACGTCTCCGTTTCGAGTGAATTCGCGGAGGCGGGGAGAGGTTCAGCATCTCCGGGGTGTGATGCTCTTGAAGGGCGTGCTCAAGGGCACTAATTTTTTCTCCCTGCTGGAGGATGAAACGATTGGAATTGTTCAAAGAGGCGATGAGCGCCGTGGTGGTCGGATCAGCGCCTTGAGGAACCGAAATGGGTTCGAAGAAAAGTTATGCGGCTGGCACTCGTGGTCTTTATTCGTCAGGCTTTGGGGAAGCCGGCCCACCCTTGCGCTGGACGTTTTCGGACGGGATGTGCCCGACGACAGTATCATTGTCGATATTGGCTGCGGCGGTCACAGGTTCCTGGTGGACGTCACTCTTGATGAAAGCCATGATGATCTGGGATTTCGGAGAGATGAAAGCTTTGGTCTTTTGGGTGAAAAGATGAGGGATCTTGATTCAAAAAGGCGGGGAAGCGAGGTTTCGCACAGACGGCGCCACTGATCGGTGAGGACCAGAAGGAGATCGTCGCGGCCTTCGTGTAGGACAAGGGTTGATGTTCGTAGGAGAGGAACAAGGGGTGGAGGTACCTGTAAGGTACTCCGATGCCAAAGTAAGTATTTGGTCAAAACAAAGGGGGAAAGCAAGTAAGAAAAGCCAAGTATGTGATTTGTGATACCTGCCCCTCTCAAGCGAGGGGGTTTTTATATGGAGATTGTTGGCGAGCAAAGTGCCTGATCGACCAATGAGGTATTGCCAGGTGGAGGGCGAAGCGCGTGGTCTTTCTAACTGTTTCTGTGATATCCGGGGAGGCAGTTGATCGCGTGAACTACTCTGCGCGTGAAGGGGACACGCCCAACGGCTATATTGTGCCCAACGGCTGTATTGTGCCTATTGGGCATGTTCGCCAATTATGATGGATTGGGCCTGGCCCTTAAGGGCAGGAAGCCTTGCCCGGTCCAGAACACAGGGTAACATGATAGTCACCAATAAATAAAGTAACACTCTTAAGAAAATTGAATTATATATTGTTCATTCATATTTTATTATTTTACTAAATAAAGTAACACTCTCGGGAAATGTGACTTATACTGGATATTGAAATATGATTACATATCTAAGCACTATTTTTGTCTAAACATAGATGACATTATAAAAAAAAATATTTTTGTTTCCTATTTTTGTTTGTTACAAACAAAGTTACATAAACATTTTCTTTTGCTAACCGAAACAATCAAACATTTCTACGATTTGAGAAACAAATCTTTTTCAACTGTCTGTATCAATAAGCCTTAGATATTTCAAGACACCCTTGCAAACATCTCTTTGAGATAACAACACCACCAACCTATAATATATCAGACATGAGAGTTTATTGAGTTAATAACACCATCAACCTAAAATACATGTTACAGATAGTAGTGTGGTTAAGTTTTTATATATAAAAGTAGAAAAGGGAAAATCTAATAGAGAGAAATGTCTCAGAGTGTTATGACAATTTTAATGAATTGAAAACACTTCATAAGATGAACCTAAATATTACCTTTCCAAAACAGGGATAGGAATCAACCCTTTAGCATAAATAATTTGTAGAAGTTCCATATATGTCTTCAACAGTATTCTGGAGTCAATCATATAATAAATAAATAAGAACTTGTCAAAGCCATATGATTGTAATTCTCAAAATAAATAAATAAATAAATTATAAGGCTTTTTACCAATAAAACTAGGAAGAGATTTTTGTGGGGCAGTTTCGCGTATCATGGTATACATATTGCTTGCAAACTCTACAAAGTATTGTTCTCTTTTGTTGTTGTTCCATTGATATCTCTTTTCCGCCTTTAATTCATTTTCCACATCCTTTGGTATTTGAAGGTTCTGGCGGATGAACTTGAATTTCCTTAGGGATATTGGAACCAATAAAAGCCTCTACTTTATCTATAGTTATTGACATAAGATTATTTCTCATGCTAGCCAATTTCAATTCCAACATAGAGCCTTCATTTATTATGAAAAGTAGTTTGTCTTTATTATTACCAGCAAGATGCATACATTTAAATAATTGTGCCCATGCATCTGAAACCAACTTACTCTCACTTTCAATTCTAGAACACGCCTCTAACACATTTCCATCACGATCGAATACCAGTTTACTAGTTGCCAACTTCGTCCATCTATTAACAATGTAACCACTGGGGATTTCATTTAATCCTTTCCCCTTTAATATAAAAAGGATATGTCGACATGGAATACCTTCAGATTCAAACATTTTACATGAACAATGTGCAATATGATTAGAAAAATTCCAAGTCACTTTTCTATGTTTACTCACCTTGTTGCTATTGACCACAATGTTGTCAAGTATAGAAAATAAAAATCTGTCATCTTTCTCTTTTGTTCCTTCAATTCCACAGTTCACATATGCACTCCACAATTCCTTTTGAAATATGTCAAAATTTTCACGAGTATAAACTTTTCTACCATGTTTTTCTAAATCAATATGCAACTTCATCTCCGAAATAGAATGAAGTGTATCATTATCTGCCAGAAGCTCTTTATGTCTCTGTGATTCTATTGCAGAATCATAACGAATCCAAAATTCAACCAAACTAAGGTTTTTATTTAAGTAGTTACCAAAAAATGAATTTTCACTCTCAGATCTTGAGGTTGTTCTTAAATAATATAATTAAAATAGGCTGGTATCCACATATTGCGAATGTCGTACATTTGACATTGCCAACCATTTTCCTCCAATCCAAAATCATTAATAATAGTCTTCCATGTTGATTCAAATTCTTTTGAATATTCTGAATTCCAAACACACGACTTGAAACGACTATTAAAATCAGCATTTCCATTTAAGGAAGCACCCACCTTTTCTGAAAGTTTTTTCAATATATGCCACATGCAAAATCTATGTGAAGAACCATTAAAAACTTTTTCAATAGCAATCTTCATAGCTGGATCTTGATCAGTTATGACAACTATAGGTTTCTGACCATCCATTGCCTTTAAAAAGGATTCAAACAACCACATAAATGAATCAACTTTTTCATCATCTAAAAGAGCAGCCCCAAAAGTTATACTTTGTCGATGATGATTTACACCCGTGAATGGAGCAAAAATCATACGATACTTATTTGTATTGTAAGTCGTGTCAAATGAAATAACATCCCCAAATAAAGAGTAATTTTTTCGAGAAATACCATCAGCCCAAAATACATATTTCAATTGTTCTTCTTTATCAACCTCAAAATCATAGTAAAATGAATGGTTCATCTATTTTTTTCTTCTAAAATTATCAATAAAAATATGAGCATCAGAGTTTTTGATCAACTCTTTCAAATCCCTAGAATAATTTTGGATATCTCTTTTGGTGCATCCTATATTGTCATCACTCTCAACCTGTTCTTTTAGTAATTGATATACCTTTGAAGTCCCCACATTAGCTCTATTGCATGAAAACAATAAGTTCTTATGAACATTGCTTACACTCCTAGTTGATCTTAAAAGTTGCTTCTTCCTAGGAGTGACTAAAGCATGTGAATGACCTTCAAAAAAATTTACAACTTCATATCTACCATCTATTGTTCTCTTGAAAGCAATCTTTGCATTACATCCCTCCCTTGTCAGTTTTCTTTTTCTACTTTTAGGCAAACTATTTTCAGTAACAATCAACTCAGGCAAGAAAACATTTTTTCTACTTTGAAACCCTCTTTTGAGCAAAGAAAATACTTCAATTTCACACCATGTTTATCTTTGGTTTCAGACGAATTACGCACACTAAAACCAACAACATGTGCATACCTTTTATAAAAATTTCCCCTTTCTTCTAATGTATTAAATACTTTGCCGATTGCGGGCTTGAAGTCATCATCGCACGTAGGAATCCATTCTCTTATTGAGTTTTCTAGGTCATTGAAATCTCTTGATGGAAAGGATAAGCCAAATTCAATATCACCAACTTCCATATTTACAATTAATTCTGAAATAATAAAGTAATGAATCCATAAGAGTACAAAAGATATCAGAAAATAATATTTACATAAAAAAAGGCATGGAAATATATTGTTTAGAATTAATGATTTCAAATATGTAAAATGGATTCCATATGAATAAAATTGAAAAAAAAAAAATTCAAGATTTGAAACATGAATGAAAGAAATAGAAATAAGGTTTACCAACTGCAACAGCAAGCAAGCTCCTTGCATATAATGGAAATATAAAGGGAATCAAAACACACTTCGGTAACAGTCTTTTTCGGTAAGAAACGAATAAAGAAAATACAAACTCTTTCAATGTCAAAACGTAGGTGGCGTGAATTTGTAGCTGATGATCTATTAAATTCTCTTTGTTGTTGAGGATAAACCAGTGATGCTTCGTCCACCAACATCCAATTCATGCTCCTCCTCACTAATTCAATGACACAGCAGCTTCAGAAAGGGTTTGCGTATTTGGCGGTGACAAAATATGGCATATTCACGTCTTTAAGAGGAATGAATTTCAAAATTGGAGTCTTAACTATGGTTTGTGTGCAACTAATTAGAGAAGAAGATTACAGATTGGGGCTTAGGTTGTTTGATGTTTTAGGTTCAGGGGAATAGAGAAAAGGGTTAGTGAAAATAACAATTATTTTTTCAACAAAAAATTATTAGAAAAGAAACTCACGTGATTCATTTAATATATTATATAATCATAACCATTCATTTTAATCTAAAGGTTAAGATTAAATCCTCTCACTCTCACATAAAAAATATCTTTCTCACTAGATACATCCCATATATATATATATATATATATATATATATATATATATATATATATATAATATCTTTCTCACTAGATACATCCCATATATATATATATATATATATATATATATATATATATATATAATGAGAAAGCAAGTAAAATAATAGAAAAATAAATGCAAAGCAAGGTCTAGACCTCTTAGGAAATCTAATCCTAAAACTCCCCAGCAGAGTCGCCATTTTTCTGTAGCCGTCAGTTTTTTCTGGTGACACGACCACCTTACCGCATAATTGATGCTACTTTCTGATTTCTGTAATTATCCTATGAAGCTGGTTAAGGAAGGGGAAGATATCTTAAACTAACCCTGCACGCAAATGCTAAGAGATCGGAGATCGGGGGTCTGGTTATACAAAGGAAAGCTATTAACACCCAGTGTATCTATGATAATCCATAATAACCTTATTTTTGCATGTATTTCTGTTAAGTTGAAATGCTTTCTTGTGTTTATCTGTTGTGGCTTGGGAAAGTTTCTCCTTTGGGAGGACTGAGGAAATGTTTTTGTTGTTTTCGGATTTTCTGTTGTTTTTGGGAAGGTACTGGACCTAAAGTTTTTGATTTGTGTGCTCACTAAGATTTCACAATCTTATGCCCACGTATTCCAATAAAGAGATTTAGGAAATCAGAGCAATCGTAGTTCCTCCTATTCCATGGGAGGAAAATGTTTGGTGTCTTGTTCAAAGCCCAAGATTGAAGCTATCAAAGTATTTATGTCTTGTTCAAAGCCCAAGGTTGAAGCTAAAAGGGTGACTGAGAAAGAATTTGTCATCTCTAAAGGGAGAAAACTAACCTATTCATCACAAATGTTGAGAAATTGGTTATAAAGGGAAATTACTTTAACTGGGATATATGGAATCCCACAATGCCATAATTTCCTTTATAATAGGAATGTCATGAAGGAAGAAGCTTTAACTCAGTGTAGAGCAATGCCACTTTTTCTTTTATGAATCTTTCATGCTAAGAGAGGGACATTGTCTTGGATGTATGGAATCCAGAGGCTTGCCACTTATAGCTGTTAGATGAAAGATAAATTTTAGCCAGGATAAGGGAAGGACTCCAACTTAGATTTTGAATCAACAAGTGTGCCACTTACAACAATTATCTGGACAAAGGTTTTAATTGTTTGTTTTAATATGTGATGTATAAAAGAGATGTCTTCCTACAGAGGGGACTCGTGGTCTCATTTGAGGGGATGTTGATTTTTGTGTGCCTTGATCAAAGCCCAAGGTTGAAGTTTAAAGGAAATGATTCCACTGGGGAGGGTTCTATCTGTCTTGTACAAAGCCCAAGATTGAGGTTGACTAAGGGAATTCTTATATGAAGCCTAAGAGGAGGCTATCTCTTGCCGAGGAATTATGGAAATTCAGGAGCAGGTCCAAATTGTATTAGGGAATCCAAAGGGATTTACTCTTGTTGGGAATCAAGGAAGAATTGAAGTACTAGATGCCATGAGGCTCTGATTCTGTTGAGGGTTTATTGATGGTAAATTGACCCTGGCTGGGATTTTCAAGGTGAAAGTTAAGCCGGGTTAGGGGTCAGGGGAGTTAGAGTTTAAAAACCGTAAAGATTTTAACTTTTCTGGAGACTGTTGTATTGATGAAATGATCAGGGTTTTTCCTATGCTTTTAGGAAACTTGAGGGTCTCTGTGTGAGATCCAAGAGGAGATGAGGCTTTCCAAGTCTACTTGAATGAAGCCCAAGAGATGGCTGAGACTGTCCAAGTCTCTTAAGAAGAGGTAGACTCTGGTGTAGAGAGGGGGTCTTTGTATGACGCCCAAGAGGGGGGTCTTTGTATGATGCCCAAGAAGAGGTAGCGTGTTCTGTAAATTTGACTTTCCTGGGGATTTAAATAGTAGAGATAACTAATTTCTATCCTTTACTTTTAAGAAGCCTTTGGGTCCTTGTACTAAGCCCAAGAGGAGGCTGGGGAACTTCTAAGAAGCCTATTGGTCCTTGTACTAAGCCCAAGAGGAGGCTGGGGAACTTCTAAGAAGCTTATTGGTCCTTGTACTAAGCCCAAGAGGAGGCTGGGGATACTTCTAGGAAGCCTGTGGGTCAAAACCTAAGAAAATTTCAAAAAAGGTTTCACCGGGAATAATCCTTTTTGTTAAACAGTTCTAAAGTTTGAAGAAATCCAAAAGAGGTTTCACCGGGAATTAATCTTCTCTGGGGAAATGAATTTCTTGTATACATATATATTTCTAAGTTTTGACAGTCTTGAGAAAAGTTTCACCGGGAATAATGCCTTTCTCTATTCCATATTGAATAAGCCCAAGAGGAGGCAGATTGTATTGAGGGAATTTCCTATGAGGGAACTAGTTTTGACTAAGTTAGAAAGTAACCTCTGGTTTGACCTAAGTGTCGACCTAACTGTTGGGGAAACTCTAAATAATATGTACAAGAATATATACAAATAAGTGAACTGACAGGTATATAAACAAACATGCATTAAAAAGATGTTGGGACTTATACTCTGAGAAGAGGCCCAAATGTATGGTGATTAATTGTATTGATTTACAACTGTATGATTAGGATTGAAGAAATTGAAGAAAGTTTTGAGAAAACTTTGAATTTGAATTTTAATTAAAAGAAAATTGTTTGAAAGAAAATAATGTTTGGGGCTTATAACTCAAAGAGATGCCCAAGTGGTCTAAGAACAGTTTCACCGAGAATAATGCTCCTCTTAGTACTAGTTAAAAACAGACAGATGATTTTGAAAACAGATGTATGGGGCTTACAACTCAAGGAGAGGCCCATGGAAGTTGTTTATTGTTTAAAACCAAGTTTATGTACAAAAGATTGAGGCTTATACTCAAAGAGAGGCCCAGATAACTTATTTGAAAATGCGACGATCGCATCGCGATTTTGAAAACCACAGAGGGACTTATACAAGGACTGAGACCCCAATTATTTATTTAAAAAAAGGGATGGGTCTTACACTCTACAAAGAGGCCCTAAAAGGTTTTTTTATACAAGAGTTGGGGCATACAGCTCAAGGAGATGCCCAGATGAAAAACAACGATCACACCGTTTATTTTGAAAATCGTGTCGGGACTTATACAATGACTGATGCCCAAAATTATGTATTTACAAAGGGTATGTGTCTTACACTATACAGAGAGGCCTAAAAGTGTTTCAAATGAAGTTTGGAAAATTAAAATCAAGGAAAACCCTAATTTTAATTAAAAAAAATACATTTTTTCAAAGAAAATTAAATAAAAAATGATGTAAAATATCAAATATATTTAAAAACAAGTTGTGAACTTTGAAAAATGTTATGAAAAATCATGTTATGTTTATATGAAAATGTGAAATTCATTTGAATTTGAAAAATCAAGAGGAAAATTTCATTAAAAATGTTAAAAAAAACAATTAAAATGAAATTCTTTACAAAAATTAAAAATATATTAAATAAATAATATAAATTTGATTTTTTTTGTAGAATAAAATATTTTAACATTTTTGTGAATTTAAAAAAAAAAAAACCAATAAAAAATAATTAAAATTGAGGGAGAAATTAATTTTTGAAATCAATTAAGAAAATAACTAAAAATTCAAAAAATTCAAAATTTTTGAAAAAAGCGTCAACGGTAACCTTCTTCTTCCCCGTGCCCGCGCCATGGATGATTAGCAAAACCTCACTTTTCTCTCTGATTACTCAATGATTTTGCACGATTCAAACATCAATCTCACTCATTTTTGAACAAGGATTTCAATGGTACCAATTAATTGCATTTATTTTCATTGTGGAGTGAGAAATCAAGTGATGAACACATGAACCCTAATTTATGCAAGAACACTATGAAATCCTATACACGATAGCTATAAAGCAATTGATTGAGGGAAAACACTCTACATAAGTGCAGAAACATGTTTGTAACTTGAAAACACATTTATGATGCATGGATCATAGAGTTTGAGAGTTCTTGCAAGAAGAAATCAAATTGTGTGTTGGAGGTGTTACAAATGTTGTTTGATGACTTGGACAACTTCAATGGACCTTATGTAAGGTGTTTGGAAGCTTGGAATGGATTGAAACAACTTAGATCACTGTGTGGCAACTCAACTGCAAATAGGTCTGAGTTTGATTTTGAGCTTTGTGATTCTAAGGTTACAGATGTGTGAGAAGTGTTTGGATAGCTTACATATGATGTATATGATGTGTCTACACCATTGGTTTTGATAGAATTGCTTCCTATTGAGAAATTCACATGTTACTTGAAATGGAAGCAATTTCTGATTTTTGAGAGTGAAATGAAGAAGAGCATGTGTTGTTATGTTATGGTGTACTCAAACGGATCAGAAAGGATCCCTATTTATAGTAGAGCAAGTTTTTTTGGGAGCAATAGTGATTGGCAACTGATCATGGTGTGTAGCTTGTAGCCATTGACTTGGATGTTCCAAAGTGCCAAGTCAACTCTTATCTTGACTCCATTCAATTTCTGCAAGTTTGAATGCTCAGAGTTTGGACTTGAATCTTGACTGGTTTGGATGGTTATGACTTGGTTTATGACACCTCAATGCAATGCATTAATGTAACATTGCCAAAGTTGAATCTCAAAGTTCATGTCATGATGGTTTTGCACATGCCAAGTTGAATTCTTGACTCCTTGATCAAGAAACAAGTGAGTCATCAGAAGTTTTGTATTTTTGGAAGATGACAAAGTTGGCAAAATGGCAAGACTTGAGTGAAAATATTGTGTGGCACAAGTTATGTTTTCATGCTGTTGTGTAGGCAGGGTGAAAAATGCCATTTTTGAAGGCTTATAACTTCTTGCTTAAGTTGAATCATGGGAGGCTCTTGTACTTTTTAGAAAGCCCATATATCATACTTCAACTTTGATGTTTAACTTTGGTCTTGAATCATCTTGGATAATAATAAAAAATGGCTCCAAAGTTGCGCAAATCATGAGACAGATTCTGTCCCAAATTTTTCTAAGTGTTTGAAAAATGTAATTTTTTCATTTTTTTGTGATTTTTATCAATCCATAACTCAAAATCTATGAGAATTTGGAATATGTTGTAGTTGACAATCTTGAAGTATGTAAGGAGAGCTTTCATTTGAGCTTTGGATGGAAGAAAAAGGTTACTTGGATCACAAGTTATGGTCTTGCAAAGTTGGGTAAAAATCACTTTTTTTCATGACTTAGTGAAATTTCAAGTTTCTTAAGATTGCCCCTTTTGCAAGTAACTTCACTTTTCTTGATTTTTCTTGATGTTTGATGATCCAAACAATAAATTAACATTGTTTTTGACTTAGGGAAGCCATGTTTGTCAAGAAATCCCAAAAGTCAAACTTGGTTTTTGGGCACAGTTGACTTTTTGTCAGATGAATTTCAAACTTTGCGATTTTCTATGAAATCAAGTTCTTGACCTAATTCAAACCTAATGGATGGATTCCATAGGTGTTTTAGAGTGTCTTAAATCATGTCTCAAGGCTTGAGATCATGTCTTGGTCAAAAGTCAAAGATATGGTTGACTTTTTCTCAAAAACCTTAGTTTCTGGTCCAGATGAATTTGCATCTCTATAGTGCTCATGAACCAAGTTCTTTGTGTCCATTTTGAATTTGTAAAAGGATTAGTATAAGATATTTGAGGTCTTAAAAACATTTCTTGAGGGCTTGGCTCATGCCTTGTTCCAAAAGTCAACTTAAGGGTGAATTAGTTCAAGAAACCCTAATTCCTGATTTTTTATGAATGCATCCCCTGAGGCTATTTTGAACTTATGATTGGATCCATGAGGTCCCTTTGAGCTTCTTGGATTATGTTTTGAAGTATTAGATCATGCGCAGATGAAATTTTTCCTCTGGAGGCCTTGGTCGACCAAAACCCTAATTTGGTGACACTGATGATCTTGAGGCTTGATTAACTTGAAGTGTTGCATTCTCATGATTAATTCTTGATGATTGTGACCTCTTGATCCTCTATGAATGTTTGAGAGGTTTTCCAAGTTGAGGATCATGCCCATTCTTGATTGATCCTTTGTCTGAGTGCTCTGAGAGGGCTTCAAACCCTAGTTCTTGGTTGAGGTGAATGCTCAATAATCTTTGAGAGGATTGATGAGGCATGAAGGTACATCCATATTGTGGTGATGTTTTGCACAATGATGGGAAATCTTATGGGCAAAATTTAGGGTATGACAATACTATGTGTGCAAATCTTTGAGCCATTTTGGAGTTATTGAAGAAACCATAGTTTTAGGCCTCTAGAACCTTTATTTTGTTTTACCTTGTTGATGTAGAGTAAATCAAAAGAAAGTATTAAGTACCGTATCCACAGAGACTGGCACGATATTACCAATGTTAAGACAGTCGTTATCGTTTTTAAGTGATGTTTAGAAATTAGTTTGTTTTTAAGTTAACGGAATATAAAATCGAACTTGTGAAGCTAAGGTTTAATTGATGGAGAACTTGTTAGGATTGAAATTCCACTACTGTGTACTTATGTATTTGGTTGATACTGCTTCTTAGAACTTATTTTTCACTTTACCTTCATAGAATTCACTCACAACAGCATATATATCTATATGTTTGTTGAGATTTCAATTGGTTTAGTTTAACTGATGATTTATCAATCAATCAAACTAAAACAATCGCATTAAGAACCTAATATTGTTTATGAAAGTTAAACCCTTAGTTCTATGTCTAGAACTAAGCGTTTAACCGATTATAATCTTTAACTTGAATATGAATGTATTTTTCAATCACGATTCATATTCATATGTTCAGAATGGCAAAACAAGATTTAATCGATAAATATGAAGAACAAAATTTCAGTAAAGAGAATTCAATAAATACATACGATTATGGTAGTTTCCTTTCAATCCTAACAAGAAAAGAGCTTTAATTATCCATTGTCATGATAGCTTGTACAAAAAGTAAGAATTGGAGATGAATTTGCATCAAGGATGATCTTTTGATTCTTGATACGAACCCAGCTCGATTCTTTCCACACTCCTCTCTTTACTTAGAACTAGTTTTCTATTATCTATTACAAGTGGAAATTAAAAATTGATGATCTTCAAAGCCTTTGCTATCTTCCTTTTATACTGGTTGAGATGGGGAACTTTCGCTATTGTAGTACCCCAAAATTTGCCATACCTTTTTCTGGCTTTTGCTTCGCGTTCATCTGCATTTTTAGGTCATAACTCATACTCATATCATTGCATTGGTTTTCTGAGACATGGGATCGAAGGATTTTCTTGTCATAAGTGTTTGCCCTGTTCGGGACGATTCTGCAAGGTATCTTATGCAAAGTTCATCAGTGTACATCTGGGTGATTTAGGTTTTTTATTCATGGTGGAGCTCGTCGACTGTTTATCGGTTGAGATTCTTCAGTGGATCATACGAGTGGCCAGATTGTTCAAGTGGTAGCTGTGACCATTTTATCAGAGGATTGTGAATAGTTTGTGATTGGTTTTGAATTCTTTGGGTTATCCATTTTCTATCCATCATGACCATTTTCAACCATTTTAACCAATTTTCTTTCCACATTCAAATTTATTTCAATATCTATTCCTTACCATTTTCAAATCCAATTTTTACCCTTCCTATTATCCATTTTATCACAAGTAACCATTTTCTTTCTAAACCAAATTCCATTCCTAAATCCACATTTTAATATCCATTCGTAATTTTGGTTATCCATTACTAAACTTGTTCCAAACATCCATTTTGAGTCCATTATAAAAAAATACCATTTGTTGCTAGATATCCATTTCAAACCCACTAGCCCCATTTTAGACCCATTTTCAAATTTCAAATCCATTTGTCCAATTCAAAAATCCAATTCCATTTTTAACCATTTTATTCCAATATCCGTTTTTATTATCTTTTAGTTCCAATCCAATTCATTTTTAGTTTTTCTCATTAACCAAGTATCCAATTTCATTTTACATCAAATAAAAAGCTTATTCTTGTTTCCAAAAATCCAATGTCCATATTACAAAAAAAATAGAAAAGGAAAATCTTCTAAAAAGATCCATACGGCCCATGTAATATTACCCTCACGATCCACATCAAATTTTTTTGAATTCAATAAGGAGGTATTGTCAAAAGGAAAAGCCATGGTGTGTTTCATTTGGTCTTCCATGTAGCTGAAACTTAATGCCAAAATTCTGCAGCATGAGCCGTGAGTGCAAGCCGTAATTCTCGTGCTCCATGATGCGTAATACATTTCACATGACAGTAACTCAAAAGCAAAACAATATTACAATGACAAAGCTGCTAGTAAAACTTTTCAAGCCGTCCCCACAATACATAGCCTACGCCAAGCCACCTTATGCTTCACTCCAAGCCAAGCTGCCATGAGATACACGCACCACACCTCCACGTTTCACCTACAACAATAAAAGCAAATTCACAGCCTCACAAGTCCGGATTTTCAAATCAAACGCATAACAGAAATACAAGGGCGGGAGAGGAAAATTACCAAGGGAAATTGAAAATCAGTTACAAACCAATCCCTAACCAATACTTCTAACCTCATAACAGAACTCAATAAATCCTAACTAACTTCAACAGAATTTCACAATTTTTCTAACAGAACATAACAGAATTCCCACAAACTCTAACCGAATTCAATATAAAACCGGCACAACCTTCATTCTTCACTTCTCTCTTCTAGATTCTACACAATTCTTCATCACCCATCTTCACTTTTCATTCTACGATCTCTCCATATTTTCTCTTCATCTTCAATCAGTTCTGCAACTCCTCATCAATCTTCATCGCCAAGCTTCAATTGTCACAATCGCTTCAATACTTCTTCATCTTCAAAACTCTCGCTCTCTCTGAGATTCATACTGCAATTCTTCAAGTCACTTTCCTCAATTCTGCAAAATTCATCCACCTGCATAATCCGACTACGTTCTGCATCAAAGCTACTCAGATTAATCCTTGTTTGCTCCATTTTCTGGATCGTTGTACAATAATCTCCATCAAATCCGAAAACCTGCAAAATCGGTGATTAATTCGCAACATACAACATGAACGAAGCAAAATTCAAGAGGAAGATTGAGAGATCAAAGAAGAAGAACGCGCAAGATTCAAAGTAGAATTAAAGTCACCTTTGGTTTTCTCTTCGTATTCTCCGATCGGAAGACGCACCGGACGGTTCTCCGGTAGGTAAGCCACTCTGAATCCTTTCTCTTTTTCTGATCGATGTTGAATCTGTTCATGGAACAAGGTGTGTTGTTGAATCAATCGCGTTTTGGTGTTGTTGAATCAATCGCGTTTTGGCTTTTTGCTTCTGCGAGAGAGGTGAGGCGAACGAGGAGTTTGAGTGAGGTTTGGACTGTGTTGAGAGGAGACGAGTGCTTCGCGGTGGCGTTTCACAGAGGATTCGTCGGTGATTGATGGAAGTAGTTCGACGAGGTTGCTTGGTTATTGTTAAGACGGATAAGGCTAACGGAAGAGGTGAGGAAGAAAGATCGTGAGGGAGTTCGAGCCAGATCGGTGTTGTTTTTGTTTTCGGCGGCGGTTTGTTGTAGATTGAAGATGATGGTAGATGCGACGGAAGCCGAGATTTGGAGAAGAAGAAGGAGTTTAGTTGTTGATTACACTTTTGTTGTTGAAGGTGGAGTAGAGATGATGATGGCGGAGAGGAAAGTAGGAGAGGGTTAAACGAAGATAGGAAGTGAGGTAACGGCGGCGGTAGGTTTAGGGTGAAGAGGATGAAGAATGAGACTCTTAGGTTTAGTCTGGGTTTGAATTCTTAAGGTTGGTAGAATCGGGCTCCATTTTAGGCCCAAGTCTTTTTTGCCTTTCCACACCATCAGTTCACTTGCCTCACCCCCTGGATTCACAATAAATTCTTGGGCCCAGACAGCTTCAGCCCACACGCCCGTTTTCTGGCTGCACGCCCCAATCACCCAAGACACCCCTTGGCTTCCTCTTGCTAATTTTTGGGCCTGGATGCTAAGCCTAACGCCTGGACCTCTGTTTCCACCACCCTTTTCTTATCTGTACCCTTTCTTCTTTTAATTAGTTTGTTTTTGTTGTTTTAGAATTCAATACTAATTTTAGTTATTGGGTTTTAATATTAAGTTTTCATTTTAGAATTTAATTTTGTTCTAATTAGATTTTAATTTTAGAAATCAGATTTTAATTAGAATTTTCATTTAGATTTTAATATTAGTTTTTCTTTAGAACTTATTTTCTTTTAATTAGTTTATAATTTTAGGATTAGTTTTAGTTAGAAATTAATTGCAATCAAATTTTAGGATTAATATTAGTTTTGGTTCTAGATTTAATTTTAGGATTAATTTTCTTTAGAACCAACTTGAACTAATTTTAGGATTAACTTTAGATTTAATCTCAATTTAACTTTCTTACTTAGAATTTAATCTTCCTTTTTTAGTTAGCATTTTAATTCTAACTTTGATTAATTGCCTTATTCCCCTCACTTTTGCTTGCATATACATTTGCTTTGCTAACATTTTCAGGGGGCTTTGGTAAGTTGAAATTGAGTGTGGATAAGGAATCCACATTCAAAATTCTTTCCTCCCATCTTTTACAATTCAATCTTGTGTTTTGTTAAGCACTTATGTGCTTTCTTTTAATAACTCATCACTTTCCCTTTTGAATTACAATTCATCTTCTACTTTGGAAGTGAATTGTTTAATTCATTATTTCTTTAGATTTTAGGTTTAAACCTCACAAACCTTAGGATCACTCCCTTAACTAATCAATTAGGATTGAGTCTTAGATCACATAGATTTTACCTTTCTTCTTCCTTGAGTCTCTCTTCTCATCTTAAAGAAAATTCAAAATATGTAATAAAGGTAGGCATTTATTGCATTCAGGCCTTTCATATAAAGAAAAGATTATAAGGGGTCTTCTCTTATAATCTTAGAATGTGTAGCATATAGCCCATCTTGGGTCAATGTGTTAAACATTTGATCTTGTGTGAGGGACTTAAATGCAATGCTTGTTGAAGGTATAAATAAAAACTATTTCTTCATTTCTTAATCAACAAAAACACTCAATAAAGGCATAACACCTATTGTATTTAGGCCTTTCATGTAGGAACAAGGAAGTGTGGGGTCTTCTCTCACTTTCTTGGAATTTTTAGCATGCGTCCCGTCTTGGGTCGATATGCGAGATATTCGATCCTACATGAGGGACTTAAATACAATACGAGTTACTAAACACCAATAATCAAAACACTTCTTTCAAAAGACAAAAAACAAACAATAACGTCTTTCCTTCGGGAATTCTTTTCTCATCTCACTCGCTCTCAACGTATGAACGTGCTCCTACTCGTTCTCTTGCAAGATGGTAACGCACTCGGACCAGCGAGCCTGCAAACACCTGAGCTAGAACGTTAGCCGTTCCTAAAAAACACAAACAACTATCCCTAGTGAGGGGAACTACGTCGCTCTGATTCTCATGCTCCCGATGAGATACGTAGGCAGTGGGGTAGGGCCCATGCGAGCACTTCTTTTATTTTCCCTACATTTGTTTCTCTTTCTCTCTTCTTTCTCTTTCCATTCCTTTTCCAGTTCTTTTTCCAGTATCTTTTCCTTACACCCTTTGATTGAAGCAGTAAGCGTGGATCCCATCGGGTACGATGGACGCGAGGGGGTGCTAATACCTTCCTCTCGCGTAACCGACTCCCGAACTCAGTTCTTTTGGTCGCAAGACCATGTTCTTTCCTTCCTTCAGATTTATGCGGTGTTTCCTTTCCCTCTCATGGGATAAATACACATTGCTGGCGACTCTGTTTCGGTGCCACTTTCGCGTTTGTACTAGGATGAAAATCCCGGGAGCGACAGCTGGCGACTCTGCTGGGGACAGATTGACCTATTGCTGGTCCATCCTTAGCGAGTCAATCCTAGCGCTTGTTTGCTTTTCTTTCATGGGGTGTTTACTGTTGTGCTATATGTTGCTGTTTATTTATTTTACTGTATTTACTGCACTTTAGCATTACATGTCATATATTATATTGTGTTGCACTGTTTTGTCTGTTTGGCGGGATGGGATTTCTGAGAGATAAGCCCATTACACAGGCTTGAGTATACACTTAGAATTAGAGTGGAGAGTAGTGGGACCTACGTGCCGTTTGGAGTGCGTTGGGTGTTCACGAAATTCACAGCTAGACGAGGCTATCTTGGGACACATCATGGTATGCGCATCTTGCGTATTCCAGGATGTCGATCTAGAGAGCTGTCGACTCTAGTGACCGATCATGAGGACCTTAGTGGAAACATCTCTCTTTAGTGGTGACAGTGGCAGACCACATTTCGTGGCAAACCCATTCGCACCCGAGGGCCCAATTTGGAACTTGTATAGGATTTCCTTTTTGAAAGAGAATCAGTGGAGGCACTCCTCGATTGGCGATAGTACTGTACCCCAAGGGATGAATGTACTATTGCTCCTCGACCTCAGTGCCAGAAGCTGAGGACCTTTCATTTTGGTGAATCAGTTGAGGCCTCCTCGATTGATGATGATGCCAAACCAGAAATGGTGAACATATCATCATTTCTCGACCTGAGAGCCCGGGATACTGAGGATCTTAGTACCCACATGTGAGAATGGGCGGGTGTTTACAGGTTTGCAGGTAACCTTGACCTTCTACCTACCCGGTACTTTGGATTTCTTATCAGTATCAGCCTGGTGTTATGGTATTATGATTATTCGGATATTCCAGTTCCGATATTCTCTTCAGAGCAGACCTATGAGCTTATTCAGTCATCAACACAACACTTATCCAGAGCTTTGTGGATACCTTGATCCCGTGTCTTTGCATTTGCATCGCATGTCATTTTGCATTCTCATACTCATATGCATAACAGGTATTCAGAGAGGGGATTCTTATTCTGACTTGCTATTGTCTCCAGAACTGCAAACCTGACTTCTCACCACTACGCAACTTGAAGCAATCAGAGAAGGATCATGGATCAGATGCGAGCAGAGTTGTCGGAATTCCAGACTCGTATGGCTCAGTTCTTTGAGATGATGCAGGGCATGGCTCAACAACAAGAGGAACTAGAGGCAATTATTCAAAGGACTGTTGTTATCCCAGAGGCTGGTAATGGGAATGTTGTTGGTAATACTCCGGGCGGGGTTGTGAATCCTCCACGTGTTGATCTTCCTCCACCCTCTCCTATGAGTCAATCCAGAGGAAGTGCTGCTAAGATTCATGTTCCTCATCAGAAGGTGGATAATTAGGAGGAACAATTTTACGATGCTGAGATGAATTTCCCTACTGAGGCGGACAAGAAGTTCCGTATGCTCGAAGAGAGAGTGAATGCTTTAAAGGGCCAGAATGATTTGGGTATGGACATGTATGACTTAGGGTTGGTCCCAGGTGTGAAGGTTCCTCCGAAGTTCAAGGCGCCTACTTTCGAGAAGTACAATGGATCCACCTGCCCTAAGCTTCACATCATGGCATATTCCAGCAAAATGTCTGCCCATACGGATGATGAGAAGCTGCTGATGCATTTCTTTCAGGACAGCTTAACTGGGGCATCTTTAGATTGGTATATGAGCTTAGAGAGAACGCATATTAAAAGTTGGAGAGATTTGGCAGAAGCTTTCATCAAGCACTACCAATTCAACACGGACATGGCGCCCAGTAGAATGCAATTGCAAAGTCTTTCTCAGAGACAAAACGAAAGTTTCAAAGAATACGCCCAGAGGTGGCGTGAATTGGCTTCCCAAGTTCAACCTCCGATGTTGGAAAGAGAGCTCGTTGATATGTTCATGGATACGCTCCAGGGACATTATTACGAGAAATTGGTTGGATGTTTGTCAGCTGGATTTTCAGGTCTTGTATTGGCAGGAGAAAGGGTCGAAAATGGCATCAAAACGGGAAAGATTCGAATTGCTGCTGAAGATGCAAAGAAACCTTATGCTGGGTCCTCCAAGGGAAAAGAAGGAGAAACCAGTGCTGTGTATTTTCCTTCTGTTGTTCAACAACCTGTTCAGTATCAGCGACCTTATGCTCCTCAGCAACAGAGACAACAAAGATCACGAAGGCCTGCGAGAAGGTTCGATCCACTCCCTATTCCTCACAGTGATGTTCTTGCACGTCTGCTTGAGAGTTCTCTGGTTGAACTAAGGGATGCCAAGCCTGTTCCTGACCCTATTCCTCCTGATTATGATCTGGATGCTAGATGCGAGTATCACTCAGACACACCGGGTCATTCCATTGAAAATTGCAACGTGTTCAAGCACAAGGTGCAAGACCTGGTGGACTCAGAGATCATTGCATTCACTGAAAATGATATGTACATCAATTGAAGCCTCCTGTCTCAAGTGAGCACTCAGTTTACAAGGACGTGCAGACATAATCAAGCCTCCTCGGCGATGGCAATCTTCAGCTTCTTTACTGCATTTTCATTTGTAGTTTTTCATTTCTTGTTAAAGCATTGTATGCCTAAAAAACTTGTTTGTATTCTGAATGATGTTTTAATGCAATTAATATGTTTTTCTTGAAGTAATTCATTTTTATTCATTCATATATTGTTTCTGCGCATTGCAATACCAACTTTCTTGCTTAAACTCTTGGAGGGAGGATGATGAGGTAAAAACGCAAAATCTTTGGTTGTGTGCTTTTGGATAAAACCCTGTTGAGGATGTACAGGCATTGCTTCAAATCCCCAAACACTGGAGATATAAGGGAGATAGACCCTCGTTAACCCCTTTGAGCCTTGAAGTAGGAGTTTTTTTTTCATTCGAAAAAACCCTCACATTTAATCAGGGGCAGGGTAGTCGTCAGTAATTTGACCAAGCGTTCAAATTTCGAAAGGAGTGAGCATCTGAGGATCCATTACCTTTCTTCCCTCACACATTAGGACGTCAAGAGATGTGAAACCACAATGGTTATCCATCAGTGATCAAGGAGTGAGATAGTCACAACCCTTTCAAACAAGTCAAGACAAATCGGTGTCGCGCGATTTGGTCAAAAAAAAAAGAGAGAATAAAAAAAAAGGAAAAAAAGAAAGCCCGCTAAGTCAAGGCTTGAAAACAAGCTACTTAGGCAAAAGTTAGGGCATCCCGCTGGACTTCAAGATTGAAAGATTCAAAAGAGAATCGGTCCAGGCAAAATCAGGGAAATAAAAAAAATGCGAAAAATGAAAAAGAAATGATCAAGAGAAAATCCTCGATAAGGAACAAGTCGTGTGACCGAAACACTGAAGACAAAAGGGGTGACTTTCACTTCAAAGACTTCATGGGTTTCTTAACCGTCAATCCTCAAAAAAAAAAAAAATAAAAAAAAAAATCCTTTTGAGAGATGAGCGCTTGTGCCAAATTAACTGGACATAGGACTGGAGAGCATCAAGGAGAATGGGTGGGTACAAACAAATTTTGAGCCATAAATCCTTTTTTCTAAAACCGTGAACCAGGCCACATTACAACCCTCAAAAGTCCTAATTGAAACAGGGTTTATGCTGAAGGCGTACTTCAACGAGATAGCGTTTCTGACTCCCATGAGTTGTGCTAATAAGATTTTTGTTGGTATTGCATGTGCGTATTGTTTTCCATTCAAAAATCAATGACGTAACTAGTGATTCGTTCACAGGGTTTTGCGACATATTTTCAATAAACTTCAAGGTTAACATGTTTGTTGCATTAGAATTATCATTCTCATAATAAACTTGTTTTGCTTGCATACATGTGCCTAAGCATCAATGAAGCTTACACAGTGAATGCTAGTCGAGAAGCTTGATCCTGCCAAGTCGGGATGCTTGAAAAGTCTGAAGGACGGTCATATCAAGGGGCATGTTGCCAAGAGACTCAGTGTCACGGGCTTTCCCCAGTAAGTCGTGATGAGATGTAGCCAATCTGGGGCAGTCACGTCGAGAAATCTCTCTAAAGTTCAGTTATTTTAGGGCATTCATTCAGATCAGGGGCAAAGTCACTTCAAAGCTCATATTGAGGTAGGCCACCTCCGGAGCATGAGAAGTTATCCTCTCCAGAAGACGGTTAATCAGAGGTACCTCTTCAAGGTTTAAAGTACTGAGGCAGAATATTTCAAATCATTACAAGTCCTCTCGGGGAAAATTCCTTCACAGATCATACAGTCCGGGGCAGTTACGTCGAGATCCGATGAATCTCTCCAAGAGTTTGAAGACCCTGGGGGCAGTGTGAACGCCCGGTCTTCTGTAAAATACTCTTGAGATGATTTCTTCCAATGGACCATGTGGTCTGGGGCAAGTCGTAAAGTAAACGTTGTTCACCTCTCGACAATCAGTATGCAGTTGGTCGGTAGAAACTTGAAGTACTAAGTTTCTTCCCCAGCAAAGAGCCAGAAGGTATCTTTTCCAGCAAGGTGGTGGAATTGATATTCTTCCCCAAGCAGAGAATCGTCCTCAAATCGAAAAGGGTTCTTTATGAAGATTCCTTACCCCCCAAGCAGTGTAGGTGGATTCCTCATTCTCAGCAGGGTAAGACCGGGGAATATTTTCAAGCAGTTTGAAGATGGTGAGAAGTCAGAGTGTTCTTTTCCTCAACAGTCAGATTCGGTATTTCTCCACAAGTCAAAGTCCAATGGTTATTGGCATTCTCAGCAGTTCAAAGTCCAATCTTCATTGGCATCTCCCCAACAAAGTTCGCAATGCAGCTTGCAGTTCCTCGACAGGGTTGGCATCACCAGTAATTATTGGTATTACGGTTGGTTATTTCCCCACAGGAGGTTAGATATTGGTGATCCCTTCCTCAGCGAAGTTTGCTTGTTCTGTTCTGCGCATTCCTCGGTGGAGTGTCCTATCATTCTTGCATGTAGTTATCATCATTGCATTGCATCCTCAAAATGCGTAGCATTTCCATTTCGTATGGAGCATTACGCGATAGAAAGAAAATTCAAACATGCATCGAAGCATAAGCCAGATTTAGTACCTTGTGCGAAAGCCAGACCAACCCTTAATTAAAGCAGTGGTCCCCAACCTCAGAGTTGTCGTACCTTCTTTTGCTCCCAACCTCAGAGTTGACGCCTATTTTCCCCAACCTCAGGGTTGACGCCTGTTTTGCCCAACCTCAGAGTTGACGCCTGTTTTGCCCAACCTCAGAGTTGAAGCCTTTTTTCCCCAACCTCAGAGTTGACGCCTGTTTTGTCCAACCTCAGAGTTGACGCCTTTCTCCAACTTCAAAGTTGTCGTATACCTTTTCTCAACCTCAGAGTTGATGAATAGCCTTTTTTTTCCCAACCTCAGAGTTGACGCCTTTCTCCAACTTCAAAGTTGTCGTATACCTTTTCTCGACCTCAGAGTTGATGAAAATGCTTTTCTTCCCTAACCTCAGAGTTAAAGTCAAGGGTTTTATCTCCGGTTTCAAAATCGATGTATACCCCTTTACCAACCTCAGAGTTGACGCCCTTCTCCAACTTCAAAGTTGACGTATACCTTTTCTCGACCTCAGCGTTGATGAATATCCTTTTCTTCCCCAACTTCAAAGTTGTTGTATATATTTTCGCGACCTCAGAGTTGATGAATATCCATTTCTTCCCCAACTTCAAAGTTGTCGTATACCTTTTCTCGACCTCAGAGTTGATGAAAATGCTTTTCTTCCCTAACCTCAGAGTTAAAGTCAAGGGTTTTATCTCCGGTTTTAAAATCGATGTATACCCCTTTACCAACCTCAGAGTTGACGCCCTTCTCCAACTTCAAAGTTGACGTATACCTTTTCTCGACCTCAGCGTTGATGAATATCCTTTTCTTCCCCAACTTCAAAGTTGTTGTATATATTTTCGCGACCTCAGAGTTGATGAATATCCATTTCTTCCCCAACTTCAAAGTTGTCGTATACCTTTTCTCGACCTCAGAGTTGATGAAAATGCTTTTCTTCCCTAACCTCAGAGTTAAAGTCAAGGGTTTTATCTCCGGTTTCAAAATCAATGTATACCCCTTTACCAATCTCAGAGTTGACATATATCCTTCTTCCGACCTCCGAGTTGAAGTTATGGTTTTTTTTCCTCAACCTCAGAGTTGATGTCTACCCTTTCCTCAACCTCAGTGTTATTGTTTACTTCAAATTTTCTCAATCTCAGAGCAATTGCCATTTTTCCTCAACCTCAGAGTTGATGGTCCACCCTCTTATCCCCAGTGGAGTCATCTGTGTAAGGCCGTTGATTCTACAAACCTCTGGTCAAAAGTCCAACAGTAGATTGGCAAAAGTCCATCCAAGGGTGGCGAAGTTTCAAAGTCCAACAGTAGATTGGCAAAAGTCCATCCAAGGGTGGCGAAGTTTCAAAGTCCAACAGCAGATTGGCAAAAGTCCGTCTTCGGGTGGCAAATCCTTAAAGTCCAACAGTGGATTGGCGAAAGGTCCATCTAAGGGTGGCAAATTCTAAAAGTCCAACAGTGGATTGGCAAAAGTCCGTCTTCGGGTGGCAAATCCTTAAAGTCCAACAGTGGATTGGCGAAAGGTCCATCTAAGGGTGGCAAATTCTAAAAGTCCAACAGTGGATTGGCAAAAGTCCGTCTTCGGGTGGCAGAAAGTCCAACAGTAGATTGGCGAAAGTCCATCTTCGGGTGGCAGATGAGCAAAGTCCACCCGTAGTGTGGCAGGCCAGTAGTCGTCTGGCGTTGTACAAAAGACATTGCTAAAGTATACCCGTAGTGTGGCAGGCCAGTAGTCGTCTGGCGTTGTACAAAAGACATTGCTAAAGTATACCCGTAGTGTGGCAAGCCAGTAGTCGTCTGGCGTTGTACAAAATGCATCTCTCTAATGCTTTTCTTTCCATCAGAGTTTTATCCAAGAAGTGTTCATTTGGTTGGGTTTATATACTTTTCCTTATTCTCCACAGGGTGCAAATTTTGCGGTTCTTTTGTATTCAATCACCTTGTACCTTGAATGTCTGAAAGCAGCTGCCATCATCCTTTCAGGTTCAAGTTGATTGAATAGGGGCAGCTGTAGTACCCCAAAATTTGCCATACCTTTTTCTGGCTTTTGCTTCGCGTTCATCTGCATTTTTAGGTCATAACTCATACTCATATCATTGCATTGGTTTTCTGAGACATGGGATCGAAGGATTTTCTTGTCATAAGTGTTTGCCCTGTTCGGGACGATTCTGCAAGGTATCTTATGCAAAGTTCATCAGTGTACATCTGGGTGATTTAGGTTTTTTATTCATGGTGGAGCTCGTCGACTGTTTATCGGTTGAGATTCTTCAGTGGATCATACGAGTGGCCAGATTGTTCAAGTGGTAGCTGTGACCATTTTATCAGAGGATTGTGAATAGTTTGTGATTGGTTTTGAATTCTTTGGGTTATCCATTTTCTATCCATCATGACCATTTTCAACCATTTTAACCAATTTTCTTTCCACATTCAAATTTATTTCAATATCTATTCCTTACCATTTTCAAATCCAATTTTTACCCTTCCTATTATCCATTTTATCACAAGTAACCATTTTCTTTCTAAACCAAATTCCATTCCTAAATCCACATTTTAATATCCATTCGTAATTTTGGTTATCCATTACTAAACTTGTTCCAAACATCCATTTTGAGTCCATTATAAAAAAATACCATTTGTTGCTAGATATCCATTTCAAACCCACTAGCCCCATTTTAGACCCATTTTCAAATTTCAAATCCATTTGTCCAATTCAAAAATCCAATTCCATTTTTAACCATTTTATTCCAATATCCGTTTTTATTATCTTTTAGTTCCAATCCAATTCATTTTTAGTTTTTCTCATTAACCAAGTATCCAATTTCATTTTACATCAAATAAAAAGCTTATTCTTGTTTCCAAAAATCCAATGTCCATATTACAAAAAAAATAGAAAAGGAAAATCTTCTAAAAAGATCCATACGGCCCATGTAATATTACCCTCACGATCCACATCAAATTTTTTTGAATTCAATAAGGAGGTATTGTCAAAAGGAAAAGCCATGGTGTGTTTCATTTGGTCTTCCATGTAGCTGAAACTTAATGCCAAAATTCTGCAGCATGAGCCGTGAGTGCAAGCCGTAATTCTCGTGCTCCATGATGCGTAATACATTTCACATGACAGTAACTCAAAAGCAAAACAATATTACAATGACAAAGCTGCTAGTAAAACTTTTCAAGCCGTCCCCACAATACATAGCCTACGCCAAGCCACCTTATGCTTCACTCCAAGCCAAGCTGCCATGAGATACACGCACCACACCTCCACGTTTCACCTACAACAATAAAAGCAAATTCACAGCCTCACAAGTCCGGATTTTCAAATCAAACGCATAACAGAAATACAAGGGCGGGAGAGGAAAATTACCAAGGGAAATTGAAAATCAGTTACAAACCAATCCCTAACCAATACTTCTAACCTCATAACAGAACTCAATAAATCCTAACTAACTTCAACAGAATTTCACAATTTTTCTAACAGAACATAACAGAATTCCCACAAACTCTAACCGAATTCAATATAAAACCGGCACAACCTTCATTCTTCACTTCTCTCTTCTAGATTCTACACAATTCTTCATCACCCATCTTCACTTTTCATTCTACGATCTCTCCATATTTTCTCTTCATCTTCAATCAGTTCTGCAACTCCTCATCAATCTTCATCGCCAAGCTTCAATTGTCACAATCGCTTCAATACTTCTTCATCTTCAAAACTCTCGCTCTCTCTGAGATTCATACTGCAATTCTTCAAGTCACTTTCCTCAATTCTGCAAAATTCATCCACCTGCATAATCCGACTACGTTCTGCATCAAAGCTACTCAGATTAATCCTTGTTTTCTCCATTTTCTGGATCGTTGCACAATAATCTCCATCAAATCCGAAAACCTGCAAAATCGGTGATTAATTCGCAACATACAACATGAACGAAGCAAAATTCAAGAGGAAGATTGAGAGATCAAAGAAGAAGAACGCGCAAGATTCAAAGTAGAATTAAAGTCACCTTTGGTTTTCTCTTCGTATTCTCCGATCGAAAGACGCACCGGACGGTTCTCCGGTAGGTAAGCCACTCTGAATCCTTTCTCTTTTTCTGATCGCTGTTGAATCTGTTCATGGAACAAGGTGTGTTGTTGAATCAATCGCGTTTTGGTGTTGTTGAATCAATCGCGTTTTGGCTTTTTGCTTCTGCGAGAGAGGTGAGGCGAACGAGGAGTTTGAGTGAGGTTTGGACTGTGTTGAGAGGAGACGAGTGCTTCGCGGTGGCGTTTCACAGAGGATTCGTCGGTGATTGATGGAAGTAGTTCGACGAGGTTGCTTGGTTATTGTTAAGACGGATAAGGCTAACGGAAGAGGTGAGGAAGAAAGATCGTGAGGGAGTTCGAGCCAGATCGGTGTTGTTTTTGTTTTCGGCGGCGGTTTGTTGTAGATTGAAGATGATGGTGGATGCGACGGAAGCCGAGATTTGGAGAAGAAGAAGGAGTTTAGTTGTTGATTACACTTTTGTTGTTGAAGGTGGAGTAGAGATGATGATGGCGGAGAGGAAAGTAGGAGAGGGTTAAATGAAGATAGGAAGTGAGGTAACGGCGGCGGTAGGTTTAGGGTGAAGAGGATGAAGAATGAGACTCTTAGGTTTAGTCTGGGTTTGAATTCTTAAGGTTGGTAGAATCGGGCTCCATTTTAGGCCCAAGTCTTTTTTGCCTTTCCACACCATCAGTTCACTTGCCTCACCCCCTGGATTCACAATAAATTCTTGGGCCCAGACAGCTTCAGCCCACACGCCCGTTTTCTGGCTGCACGCCCCAATCACCCAAGACACCCCTTGGCTTCCTCTTGCTAATTTTTGGGCCTGGATGCTAAGCCTAATGCCTGGACCTCTGTTTCCACCACCCTTTTCTTATCTGTACCCTTTCTTCTTTTAATTAGTTTGTTTTTGTTGTTTTAGAATTCAATACTAATTTTAGTTATTGGGTTTTAATATTAAGTTTTCATTTTAGAATTTAATTTTGTTCTAATTAGATTTTAATTTTAGAAATCAGATTTTAATTAGAATTTTCATTTAGATTTTAATATTAGTTTTTCTTTAGAACTTATTTTCTTTTAATTAGTTTATAATTTTAGGATTAGTTTTAGTTAGAAATTAATTGCAATCAAATTTTAGGATTAATATTAGTTTTGGTTCTAGATTTAATTTTAGGATTAATTTTCTTTAGAACCAACTTGAACTAATTTTAGGATTAACTTTAGATTTAATCTCAATTTAACTTTCTTACTTAGAATTTAATCTTCCTTTTTTAGTTAGCATTTTAATTCTAACTTTGATTAATTGCCTTATTCCCCTCACTTTTGCTTGCATATACATTTGCTTTGCTAACATTTTCAGGGGGCTTTGGTAAGTTGAAATTGAGTGTGGATAAGGAATCCACATTCAAAATTCTTTCCTCCCATCTTTTACAATTCAATCTTGTGTTTTGTTAAGCACTTATGTGCTTTCTTTTAATAACTCATCACTTTCCCTTTTGAATTACAATTCATCTTCTACTTTGGAAGTGAATTGTTTAATTCATTCTTTCTTTAGATTTTAGGTTTAAACCTCACAAACCTTAGGATCACTCCCTTAACTAATCAATTAGGATTGAGTCTTAGATCACATAGATTTTACCTTTCTTCTTCCTTGAGTCTCTCTTCTCATCTTAAAGAAAATTCAAAATATGTAATAAAGGTAGGCATTTATTGCATTCAGGCCTTTCATATAAAGAAAAGATTATAAGGGGTCTTCTCTTATAATCTTAGAATGTGTAGCATATAGCCCATCTTGGGTCAATGTGTTAAACATTTGATCTTGTGTGAGGGACTTAAATGCAATGCTTGTTGAAGGTATAAATAAAAACCATTTCTTCATTTCTTAATCAACAAAAACACTCAATAAAGGCATAACACCTATTGTATTTAGGCCTTTCATGTAGGAACAAGGAAGTGTGGGGTCTTCTCTCACTTTCTTGGAATTTTTAGCATGCGTCCCGTCTTGGGTCGATATGCGAGATATTCGATCCTACATGAGGGACTTAAATACAATACGAGTTACTAAACACCAATAATCAAAACACTTCTTTCAAAAGACAAAAAACAAACAATAACGTCTTTCCTTCGGGAATTCTTTTCTCATCTCACTCGCTCTCAACGTATGAACGTGCTCCTACTCGTTCTCTTGCAAGATGGTAACGCACTCGGACCAGCGAGCCTGCAAACACCTGAGCTAGAACGTTAGCCGTTCATAAAAAACACAAACAACTATCCCTAGTGAGGGGAACTACGTCGCTCTGATTCTCATGCTCCCGATGAGATACGTAGGCAGTGGGGTAGGGTCCATGCGAGCACTTCTTTTATTTTCCCTACATTTGTTTCTCTTTCTCTCTTCTTTCTCTTTCCATTCCTTTTCCAGTTCTTTTTCCAGTATCTTTTCCTTACACCCTTTGATTGAAGCAGTAAGCGTGGATCCCATCGGGTACGATGGACGCGAGGGGGTGCTAATACCTTCCTCTCGCGTAACCGACTCCCGAACTCAGTTCTTTTGGTCGCAAGACCATGTTCTTTCCTTCCTTCAGATTTATGCGGTGTTTCCTTTCCCTCTCATGGGATAAATACACATTGCTGGCGACTCTGTTTCGGTGCCACTTTCGCGTTTGTACTAGGATGAAAATCCCGGGAGCGACAGCTGGCGACTCTGCTGGGGACAGATTGACCTATTGCTGGTCCATCCTTAGCGAGTCAATCCTAGCGCTTGTTTGCTTTTCTTTCATGGGGTGTTTACTGTTGTGCTATATGTTGCTGTTTATTTATTTTACTGTATTTACTGCACTTTAGCATTACATGTCATATATTATATTGTGTTGCACTGTTTTGTCTGTTTGGCGGGATGGGATTTCTGAGAGATAAGCCCATTACACAGGCTTGAGTATACACTTAGAATTAGAGTGGAGAGTAGTGGGACCTACGTGCCGTTTGGAGTGCGTTGGGTGTTCACGAAATTCACAGCTAGACGAGGCTATCTTGGGACACATCATGGTATGCGCATCTTGCGTATTCCAGGATGTCGATCTAGAGAGCTGTCGACTCTAGTGACCGATCATGAGGACCTTAGTGGAAACATCTCTCTTTAGTGGTGACAGTGGCAGACCACATTTCGTGGCAAACCCATTCGCACCCGAGGGCCCAATTTGGAACTTGTATAGGATTTCCTTTTTGAAAGAGAATCAGTGGAGGCACTCCTCGATTGGCGATAGTACTGTACCCCAAGGGATGAATGTACTATTGCTCCTCGACCTCAGTGCCAGAAGCTGAGGACCTTTCATTTTGGTGAATCAGTTGAGGCCTCCTCGATTGATGATGATGCCAAACCAGAAATGGTGAACATATCATCATTTCTCGACCTGAGAGCCCGGGATACTGAGGATCTTAGTACCCACATGTGAGAATGGGCGGGTGTTTACAGGTTTGCAGGTAACCTTGACCTTCTACCTACCCGGTACTTTGGATTTCTTATCAGTATCAGCCTGGTGTTATGGTATTATGATTATTCGGATATTCCAGTTCCGATATTCTCTTCAGAGCAGACCTATGAGCTTATTCAGTCATCAACACAACACTTATCCAGAGCTTTGTGGATACCTTGATCCCGTGTCTTTGCATTTGCATCGCATGTCATTTTGCATTCTCATACTCATATGCATAACAGGTATTCAGAGAGGGGATTCTTATTCTGACTTGCTATTGTCTCCAGAACTGCAAACCTGACTTCTCACCACTACGCAACTTGAAGCAATCAGAGAAGGATCATGGATCAGATGCGAGCAGAGTTGTCGGAATTCCAGACTCGTATGGCTCAGTTCTTTGAGATGATGCAGGGCATGGCTCAACAACAAGAGGAACTAGAGGCAATTATTCAAAGGACTGTTGTTATCCCAGAGGCTGGTAATGGGAATGTTGTTGGTAATACTCCGGGCGGGGTTGTGAATCCTCCACGTGTTGATCTTCCTCCATCCTCTCCTATGAGTCAATCCAGAGGAAGTGCTGCTAAGATTCATGTTCCTCATCAGAAGGTGGATAATTAGGAGGAACAATTTTACGATGCTGAGATGAATTTCCCTACTGAGGCGGACAAGAAGTTCCGTATGCTCGAAGAGAGAGTGAATGCTTTAAAGGGCCAGAATGATTTGGGTATGGACATGTATGACTTAGGGTTGGTCCCAGGTGTGAAGGTTCCTCCGAAGTTCAAGGCGCCTACTTTCGAGAAGTACAATGGATCCACCTGCCCTAAGCTTCACATCATGGCATATTCCAGCAAAATGTCTGCCCATACGGATGATGAGAAGCTGCTGATGCATTTCTTTCAGGACAGCTTAACTGGGGCATCTTTAGATTGGTATATGAGCTTAGAGAGAACGCATATTAAAAGTTGGAGAGATTTGGCAGAAGCTTTCATTAAGCACTACCAATTCAACACGGACATGGCGCCCAGTAGAATGCAATTGCAAAGTCTTTCTCAGAGACAAAACGAAAGTTTCAAAGAATACGCCCAGAGGTGGCGTGAATTGGCTTCCCAAGTTCAACCTTCGATGTTGGAAAGAGAGCTCGTTGATATGTTCATGGATACGCTCCAGGGACATTATTACGAGAAATTGGTTGGATGTTTGTCAGCTGGATTTTCAGGTCTTGTATTGGCAGGAGAAAGGGTCGAAAATGGCATCAAAACGGGAAAGATTCAAATTGCTGCTGAAGATGCAAAGAAACCTTATGCTGGGTCCTCCAAGGGAAAAGAAGGAGAAACCAGTGCTGTGTATTTTCCTTCTGTTGTTCAACAACCTGTTCAGTATCAGCGACCTTATGCTCCTCAGCAACAGAGACAACAAAGATCACGAAGGCCTGCGAGAAGGTTCGATCCACTCCCTATTCCTCACAGTGATGTTCTTGCACGTCTGCTTGAGAGTTCTCTGGTTGAACTAAGGGATGCCAAGCCTGTTCCTGACCCTATTCCTCCTGATTATGATCTGGATGCTAGATGCGAGTATCACTCAGACACACCGGGTCATTCCATTGAAAATTGCAACGTGTTCAAGCACAAGGTGCAAGACCTGGTGGACTCAGAGATCATTGCATTCACTGAAAATGATATGTACATCAATTGAAGCCTCCTATCTCAAGTGAGCACTCAGTTTACAAGGACGTGCAGACATAATCAAGCCTCCTCGGCGATGGCAATCTTCAGCTTCTTTACTGCATTTTCATTTGTAGTTTTTCATTTCTTGTTAAAGCATTGTATGCCTAAAAAACTTGTTTGTATTCTGAATGATGTTTTAATGCAATTAATATGTTTTTCTTGAAGTAATTCATTTTTATTCATTCATATATTGTTTCTGCGCATTGCAATACCAACTTTCTTGCTTAAACTCTTGGAGGGAGGATGATGAGGTAAAAACGCAAAATCTTTGGTTGTGTGCTTTTGGATAAAACCCTGTTGAGGATGTACAGGCATTGCTTCAAATCCCCAAACACTGGAGATATAAGGGAGATAGACCCTCGTTAACCCCTTTGAGCCTTGAAGTAGGAGTTTTTTTTTTCATTCGAAAAAACCCTCACATTTAATCAGGGGCAGGGTAGTCGTCAGTAATTTGACCAAGCGTTCAAATTTCGAAAGGAGTGAGCATCTGAGGATCCATTACCTTTCTTCCCTCACACATTAGGACGTCAAGAGATGTGAAACCACAATGGTTATCCATCAGTGATCAAGGAGTGAGATAGTCACAACCCTTTCAAACAAGTCAAGACAAATCGGTGTCGCGCGATTTGGTCAAAAAAAAAAGAGAGAATAAAAAAAAAGGAAAAAAAGAAAGCCCGCTAAGTCAAGGCTTGAAAACAAGCTACTTAGGCAAAAGTTAGGGCATCCCGCTGGACTTCAAGATTGAAAGATTCAAAAGAGAATCGGTCCAGGCAAAATCAGGGAAATAAAAAAAATGCGAAAAATGAAAAAGAAATGATCAAGAGAAAATCCTCGATAAGGAACAAGTCGTGTGACCGAAACACTGAAGACAAAAGGGGTGACTTTCACTTCAAAGACTTCATGGGTTTCTTAACCGTCAATCCTCAAAAAAAAAAAAAAAAAAAAAAAATCCTTTTGAGAGATGAGCGCTTGTGCCAAATTAACTGGACATAGGACTGGAGAGCATCAAGGAGAATGGGTGGGTACAAACAAATTTTGAGCCATAAATCCTTTTTTCTAAAACCGTGAACCAGGCCACATTACAACCCTCAAAAGTCCTAATTGAAACAGGGTTTATGCTGAAGGCGTACTTCAACGAGATAGCGTTTCTGACTCCCATGAGTTGTGCTAATAAGATTTTTGTTGGTATTGCATGTGCGTATTGTTTTCCATTCAAAAATCAATGACGTAACTAGTGATTCGTTCACAGGGTTTTGCGACATATTTTCAATAAACTTCAAGGTTAACATGTTTGTTGCATTAGAATTATCATTCTCATAATAAACTTGTTTTGCTTGCATACATGTGCCTAAGCATCAATGAAGCTTACACAGTGAATGCTAGTCGAGAAGCTTGATCCTGCCAAGTCGGGATGCTTGAAAAGTCTGAAGGACGGTCATATCAAGGGGCATGTTGCCAAGAGACTCAGTGTCACGGGCTTTCCCCAGTAAGTCGTGATGAGATGTAGCCAATCTGGGGCAGTCACGTCGAGAAATCTCTCTAAAGTTCAGTTATTTTAGGGCATTCATTCAGATCAGGGGCAAAGTCACTTCAAAGCTCATATTGAGGTAGGCCACCTCCGGAGCATGAGAAGTTATCCTCTCTAGAAGACGGTTAATCAGAGGTACCTCTTCAAGGTTTAAAGTACTGAGGCAGAATATTTCAAATCATTACAAGTCCTCTCGGGGAAAATTCCTTCACAGATCATACAGTCCGGGGCAGTTACGTCGAGATCCGATGAATCTCTCCAAGAGTTTGAAGACCCTGGGGGCAGTGTGAACGCCCGGTCTTCTGTAAAATCCTCTTGAGATGATTTCTTCCAATGGACCATGTGGTCTGGGGCAAGTCGTAAAGTAAACGTTGTTCACCTCTCGACAATCAGTATGCAGTTGGTCGGTAGAAACTTGAAGTACTAAGTTTCTTCCCCAGCAAAGAGCCAGAAGGTATCTTTTCCAGCAAGGTGGTGGAATTGATATTCTTCCCCAAGCAGAGAATCGTCCTCAAATCGAAAAGGGTTCTTTATGAAGATTCCTTACCCCCCAAGCAGTGTAGGTGGATTCCTCATTCTCAGCAGGGTAAGACCGGGGAATATTTTCAAGCAGTTTGAAGATGGTGAGAAGTCAGAGTGTTCTTTTCCTCAACAGTCAGATTCGGTATTTCTCCACAAGTCAAAGTCCAATGGTTATTGGCATTCTCAGCAGTTCAAAGTCCAATCTTCATTGGCATCTCCCCAACAAAGTTCGCAATGCAGCTTGCAGTTCCTCGACAGGGTTGGCATCACCAGTAATTATTGGTATTACGGTTGGTTATTTCCCCACAGGAGGTTAGATATTGGTGATCCCTTCCTCAGCGAAGTTTGCTTGTTCTGTTCTGCGCATTCCTCGGTGGAGTGTCCTATCATTCTTGCATGTAGTTATCATCATTGCATTGCATCCTCAAAATGCGTAGCATTTCCATTTCGTATGGAGCATTACGCGATAGAAAGAAAATTCAAACATGCATCGAAGCATAAGCCAGATTTAGTACCTTGTGCGAAAGCCAGACCAACCCTTAATTAAAGCAGTGGTCCCCAACCTCAGAGTTGTCGTACCTTCTTTTGCTCCCAACCTCAGAGTTGACGCCTATTTTCCCCAACCTCAGGGTTGACGCCTGTTTTGCCCAACCTCAGAGTTGACGCCTGTTTTGCCCAACCTCAGAGTTGAAGCCTTTTTTCTCCAACCTCAGAGTTGACGCCTGTTTTGTCCAACCTCAGAGTTGACGCCTTTCTCCAACTTCAAAGTTGTCGTATACCTTTTCTCAACCTCAGAGTTGATGAATAGCCTTTTTTTTCCCAACCTCAGAGTTGACGCCTTTCTCCAACTTCAAAGTTGTCGTATACCTTTTCTCGACCTCAGAGTTGATGAAAATACTTTTCTTCCCTAACCTCAGAGTTAAAGTCAAGGGTTTTATCTCCGGTTTCAAAATCGATGTATACCCCTTTACCAACCTCAGAGTTGACGCCCTTCTCCAACTTCAAAGTTGACGTATACCTTTTCTCGACCTCAGCGTTGATGAATATCCTTTTCTTCCCCAACTTCAAAGTTGTTGTATATATTTTCGCGACCTCAGAGTTGATGAATATCCATTTCTTCCCCAACTTCAAAGTTGTCGTATACCTTTTCTCGACCTCAGAGTTGATGAAAATGCTTTTCTTCCCTAACCTCAGAGTTAAAGTCAAGGGTTTTATCTCCGGTTTTAAAATCGATGTATACCCCTTTACCAACCTCAGAGTTGACGCCCTTCTCCAACTTCAAAGTGGACGTATACCTTTTCTCGACCTCAGCGTTGATGAATATCCTTTTCTTCCCCAACTTCAAAGTTGTTGTATATATTTTCGCGACCTCAGAGTTGATGAATATCCATTTCTTCCCCAACTTCAAAGTTGTCGTATACCTTTTCTCGACCTCAGAGTTGATGAAAATGCTTTTCTTCCCTAACCTCAGAGTTAAAGTCAAGGGTTTTATCTCCGGTTTCAAAATCAATGTATACCCCTTTACCAATCTCAGAGTTGACATATATCCTTCTTCCGACCTCCGAGTTGAAGTTATGGTTTTTTTTCCTCAACCTCAGAGTTGATGTCTACCCTTTCCTCAACCTCAGTGTTATTGTTTACTTCAAATTTTCTCAATCTCAGAGCAATTGCCATTTTTCCTCAACCTCAGAGTTGATGGTCCACCCTCTTATCCCCAGTGGAGTCATCTGTGTAAGGCCATTGATTCTACAAACCTCTGGTCAAAAGTCCAACAGTAGATTGGCAAAAGTCCATCCAAGGGTGGCGAAGTTTCAAAGTCCAACAGTAGATTGGCAAAAGTCCATCCAAGGGTGGCGAAGTTTCAAAGTCCAACAGCAGATTGGCAAAAGTCCGTCTTCGGGTGGCAAATCCTTAAAGTCCAACAGTGGATTGGCGAAAGGTCCATCTAAGGGTGGCAAATTCTAAAAGTCCAACAGTGGATTGGCAAAAGTCCGTCTTCGGGTGGCAAATCCTTAAAGTCCAACAGTGGATTGGCGAAAGGTCCATCTAAGGGTGGCAAATTCTAAAAGTCCAACAGTGGATTGGCAAAAGTCCGTCTTCGGGTGGCAGAAAGTCCAACAGTAGATTGGCGAAAGTCCATCTTCGGGTGGCAGATGAGCAAAGTCCACCCGTAGTGTGGCAGGCCAGTAGTCGTCTGGCGTTGTACAAAAGACATTGCTAAAGTATACCCGTAGTGTGGCAGGCCAGTAGTCGTCTGGCGTTGTACAAAAGACATTGCTAAAGTATACCCGTAGTGTGGCAAGCCAGTAGTCGTCTGGCGTTGTACAAAATGCATCTCTCTAATGCTTTTCTTTCCATCAGAGTTTTATCCAAGAAGTGTTCATTTGGTTGGGTTTATATACTTTTCCTTATTCTCCACAGGGTGCAAATTTTGCGGTTCTTTTGTATTCAATCACCTTGTACCTTGAATGTCTGAAAGCAGCTGCCATCATCCTTTCAGGTTCAAGTTGATTGAATAGGGGCAGCTGTAGTACCCCAAAATTTGCCATACCTTTTTCTGGCTTTTGCTTCGCGTTCATCTGCATTTTTAGGTCATAACTCATACTCATATCATTGCATTGGTTTTCTGAGACATGGGATCGAAGGATTTTCTTGTCATAAGTGTTTGCCCTGTTCGGGACGATTCTGCAAGGTATCTTATGCAAAGTTCATCAGTGTACATCTGGGTGATTTAGGTTTTTTATTCATGGTGGAGCTCGTCGACTGTTTATCGGTTGAGATTCTTCAGTGGATCATACGAGTGGCCAGATTGTTCAAGTGGTAGCTGTGACCATTTTATCAGAGGATTGTGAATAGTTTGTGATTGGTTTTGAATTCTTTGGGTTATCCATTTTCTATCCATCATGACCATTTTCAACCATTTTAACCAATTTTCTTTCCACATTCAAATTTATTTCAATATCTATTCCTTACCATTTTCAAATCCAATTTTTACCCTTCCTATTATCCATTTTATCACAAGTAACCATTTTCTTTCTAAACCAAATTCCATTCCTAAATCCACATTTTAATATCCATTCGTAATTTTGGTTATCCATTACTAAACTTGTTCCAAACATCCATTTTGAGTCCATTATAAAAAAATACCATTTGTTGCTAGATATCCATTTCAAACCCACTAGCCCCATTTTAGACCCATTTTCAAATTTCAAATCCATTTGTCCAATTCAAAAATCCAATTCCATTTTTAACCATTTTATTCCAATATCCGTTTTTATTATCTTTTAGTTCCAATCCAATTCATTTTTAGTTTTTCTCATTAACCAAGTATCCAATTTCATTTTACATCAAATAAAAAGCTTATTCTTGTTTCCAAAAATCCAATGTCCATATTACAAAAAAATAGAAAAGGAAAATCTTCTAAAAAGATCCATACGGCCCATGTAATATTACCCTCACGATCCACATCAAATTTTTTTGAATTCAATAAGGAGGTATTGTCAAAAGGAAAAGCCATGGTGTGTTTCATTTGGTCTTCCATGTAGCTGAAACTTAATGCCAAAATTCTGCAGCATGAGCCGTGAGTGCAAGCCGTAATTCTCGTGCTCCATGATGCGTAATACATTTCACATGACAGTAACTCAAAAGCAAAACAATATTACAATGACAAAGCTGCTAGTAAAACTTTTCAAGCCGTCCCCACAATACATAGCCTACGCCAAGCCACCTTATGCTTCACTCCAAGCCAAGCTGCCATGAGATACACGCACCACACCTCCACGTTTCACCTACAACAATAAAAGCAAATTCACAGCCTCACAAGTCCGGATTTTCAAATCAAACGCATAACAGAAATACAAGGGCGGGAGAGGAAAATTACCAAGGGAAATTGAAAATCAGTTACAAACCAATCCCTAACCAATACTTCTAACCTCATAACAGAACTCAATAAATCCTAACTAACTTCAACAGAATTTCACAATTTTTCTAACAGAACATAACAGAATTCCCACAAACTCTAACCGAATTCAATATAAAACCGGCACAACCTTCATTCTTCACTTCTCTCTTCTAGATTCTACACAATTCTTCATCACCCATCTTCACTTTTCATTCTACGATCTCTCCATATTTTCTCTTCATCTTCAATCAGTTCTGCAACTCCTCATCAATCTTCATCGCCAAGCTTCAATTGTCACAATCGCTTCAATACTTCTTCATCTTCAAAACTCTCGCTCTCTCTGAGATTCATACTGCAATTCTTCAAGTCACTTTCCTCAATTCTGCAAAATTCATCCACCTGCATAATCCGACTACGTTCTGCATCAAAGCTACTCAGATTAATCCTTGTTTGCTCCATTTTCTGGATCGTTGCACAATAATCTCCATCAAATCCGAAAACCTGCAAAATCGGTGATTAATTCGCAACATACAACATGAACGAAGCAAAATTCAAGAGGAAGATTGAGAGATCAAAGAAGAAGAACGCGCAAGATTCAAAGTAGAATTAAAGTCACCTTTGGTTTTCTCTTCGTATTCTCCGATCGAAAGACGCACCGGACGGTTCTCCGGTAGGTAAGCCACTCTGAATCCTTTCTCTTTTTCTGATCGCTGTTGAATCTGTTCATGGAACAAGGTGTGTTGTTGAATCAATCGCGTTTTGGTGTTGTTGAATCAATCGCGTTTTGGCTTTTTGCTTTTGCGAGAGAGGTGAGGCGAACGAGGAGTTTGAGTGAGGTTTGGACTGTGTTGAGAGGAGACGAGTGCTTCGCGGTGGCGTTTCACAGAGGATTCATCGGTGATTGATGGAAGTAGTTCGACGAGGTTGCTTGGTTATTGTTAAGACGGATAAGGCTAACGGAAGAGGTGAGGAAGAAAGATCGTGAGGGAGTTCGAGCCAGATCGGGGTTGTTTTTGTTTTTGGCGGCGGTTTGTTGTAGATTGAAGATCATGGTGGATGCGACGGAAGCGGAGATTTGGAGAAGAAGAAGGAGTTTAGTTGTTGATTACACTTTTGTTGTTGAAGGTGGAGTAGAGATGATGATGGCGGCGAGGAAAGTAGGAGAGGGTTAAACGAAGATAGGAAGTGAGGTAACGGCGGCGGTAGGTTTAGGGTGAAGAGGATGAAGAATGAGACTCTTAGGTTTAGTCTGGGTTTGAATTCTTAAGGTTGGTAGAATCGGGCTCCATTTTAGGCCCAAGTCTTTTTTGCCTTTCCACACCATCAGTTCACTTGCCTCACCCCCTGGATTCACAATAAATTCTTGGGCCCAGACAGCTTCAGCCCACACGCCCGTTTTCTGGCTGCACGCCCCAATCACCCAAGACACCCCTTGGCTTCCTCTTGCTAATTTTTGGGCCTGGATGCTAAGCCTAACGCCTGGACCTCTGTTTCCACCACCCTTTTCTTATCTGTACCCTTTCTTCTTTTAATTAGTTTGTTTTTGTTGTTTTAGAATTCAATACTAATTTTAGTTATTGGGTTTTAATATTAAGTTTTCATTTTAGAATTTAATTTTGTTCTAATTAGATTTTAATTTTAGAAATCAGATTTTAATTAGAATTTTCATTTAGATTTTAATATTAGTTTTTCTTTAGAACTTATTTTCTTTTAATTAGTTTATAATTTTAGGATTAGTTTTAGTTAGAAATTAATTGCAATCAAATTTTAGGATTAATATTAGTTTTGGTTCTAGATTTAATTTTAGGATTAATTTTCTTTAGAACCAACTTGAACTAATTTTAGGATTAACTTTAGATTTAATCTCAATTTAACTTTCTTACTTAGAATTTAATCTTCCTTTTTTAGTTAGCATTTTAATTCTAACTTTGATTAATTGCCTTATTCCCCTCACTTTTGCTTGCATATACATTTGCTTTGCTAACATTTTCAGGGGGCTTTGGTAAGTTGAAATTGAGTGTGGATAAGGAATCCACATTCAAAATTCTTTCCTCCCATCTTTTACAATTCAATCTTGTGTTTTGTTAAGCACTTATGTGCTTTCTTTTAATAACTCATCACTTTCCCTTTTGAATTACAATTCATCTTCTACTTTGGAAGTGAATTGTTTAATTCATTCTTTCTTTAGATTTTAGGTTTAAACCTCACAAACCTTAGGATCACTCCCTTAACTAATCAATTAGGATTGAGTCTTAGATCACATAGATTTTACCTTTCTTCTTCCTTGAGTCTCTCTTCTCATCTTAAAGAAAATTCAAAATATGTAATAAAGGTAGGCATTTATTGCATTCAGGCCTTTCATATAAAGAAAAGATTATAAGGGGTCTTCTCTTATAATCTTAGAATGTGTAGCATATAGCCCATCTTGGGTCAATGTGTTAAACATTTGATCTTGTGTGAGGGACTTAAATGCAATGCTTGTTGAAGGTATAAATAAAAACCATTTCTTCATTTCTTAATCAACAAAAACACTCAATAAAGGCATAACACCTATTGTATTTAGGCCTTTCATGTAGGAACAAGGAAGTGTGGGGTCTTCTCTCACTTTCTTGGAATTTTTAGCATGCGTCCCGTCTTGGGTCGATATGCGAGATATTCGATCCTACATGAGGGACTTAAATACAATACGAGTTACTAAACACCAATAATCAAAACACTTCTTTCAAAAGACAAAAAACAAACAATAACGTCTTTCCTTCGGGAATTCTTTTCTCATCTCACTCGCTCTCAACGTATGAACGTGCTCCTACTCGTTCTCTTGCAAGATGGTAACGCACTCGGACCAGCGAGCCTGCAAACACCTGAGCTAGAACGTTAGCCGTTCCTAAAAAACACAAACAACTATCCCTAGTGAGGGGAACTACGTCGCTCTGATTCTCATGCTCCCGATGAGATACGTAGGCAGTGGGGTAGGGCCCATGCGAGCACTTCTTTTATTTTCCCTACATTTGTTTCTCTTTCTCTCTTCTTTCTCTTTCCATTCCTTTTCCAGTTCTTTTTCCAGTATCTTTTCCTTACACCCTTTGATTGAAGCAGTAAGCGTGGATCCCATCGGGTACGATGGACGCGAGGGGGTGCTAATACCTTCCTCTCGCGTAACCGACTCCCGAACTCAGTTCTTTTGGTCGCAAGACCATGTTCTTTCCTTCCTTCAGGTTTATGCGGTGTTTCCTTTCCCTCTCATGGGATAAATACACATTGCTGGCGACTCTGTTTCGGTGCCACTTTCGCGTTTGTACTAGGATGAAAATCCCGGGAGCGACAGCTATGCGAAAATATGGTCGCATAGCGAAGTATGCTTCCTTAGCCTTTAAGAATTTCAAACTGCCCTTTGGAAACCGCCATACTTCGCTATGCGAAGTAACGTTCAAATAGCGAACTTCTCTCGCTTCTGCTCGCTTCATGCAAAACTGGGGGAGTTTGATTCTGTTTCATTATGTTTTGGCTCACTTGTCCTTGCTTCGCGAGCTTCGCGTAGCGAAGTCCTGTCTCGCGATACGAAAGTCCTTCGCTTTCTCTCGCTTCCTTCGCTTCAAGCGAAATTGGGACTTTCGATTTTGTTTTTGTCTTCAGTTGCTTGCTTCAGTTTTGCATAGCGATCTTCGCGTTGCGAAGTGTTTTTTCGTGATGCGGAAGTTGCAGGGCATGGATTCTTTTTGTTTGCAATTGGTGTTTTCCTTTGCTAAACCCTGCAAAACCATACACATTCAAGAGTAACATCCTTTTGTATCTTTTGTTAGTCAAATGTCATCTTAAAAGTAATGGAAGCAAGCATTTCGTTCGAGTTTTGACCACAGATATATCAACTATTAGACTTCTATCAAATTCTCCTCAACTTAGTTTCTTGTTTGTCCTCAATCAAGAGCATGATCTTTTCAAGAAATGTTTTTAGGATTCTCCATCAAGTAGTTGAAATACATTTTGAAAATTGAATGGTTCAAATGATTACTTGTCAAGCAAGAAATATGTATAATGGATTTATAGAATCAGAGCATGATTATGGAATTAAGTCCTCGCCCACAAAATCACATCATATACTCACAATTATAATGGCACAACCTTCTTGAATTTTCCTAACACTCTTCTTCATACAAAGGAATGAAGATTTTGCAATTTGCATTTTTTGGTGAAATGACTCTCATTTAATCACTTGGTCAACATCCGGGTCGATTCATGTTATCATCCAAAAAATTCCGTAATTTGAGCAATTGAAGGCATAATCACATAGGACTTGTTAAGGTTGTAATGTGGCAAGGTTTCACAAAGAGATAGTTTTTCTCCTAAAGCTATTTTTCAAAAATCTATCCACTTTTGTAGCTTGACTTGCTTCACTCATCACCATGCTTTTGATTTTTCTTTTCTTTTCAATCCTTCAATGATACCAAGTTCTTACTTTTTGGATTCCTTTTATCATCCTTTCTTTTTCTTTTTTATTTTGTTTTCTCATCAATATTCTCCCCAACTTATTTCTTTTCATGAGTGAAGCTTCTAATGATTCATATCCTTTTGGTTCAATTTGTGCAAAAAGAATTTGGACTGGATCATAACTTCACTAAGTTTTCTTAGTGTTTTTCTTTGTATTTTCGGATTTTGATCCATCCTTTGATTTTTCCGGTTTCAACAAGGTTTCACAAATGCTCACTCACTTACTGGTTTTGATGAGTTTTTTTTTTTTTTTTTGCTTATGGTGGTTTTTCTCAAAATCAAACAATTGCCTTGATCATCTTTATACCTTTACACAGCTCAAAATGGAATTTTCAAATTTGAACATGAATCAACTGAGTTCAACGCAAGGATTTCACAGTTTGTTTAAGTAAATCATGGAAGTTCACCTCACTTTTCTGGTTTTTGCTAATGATTCAAGCAAGTGTGCACAATGTAAAATGAGACATGATATGAATTTGTACGAGAAAACAAAATCCAAGATCAAGCTAAAATTCTATAAAGCAAGTAAACATGTACCTTGCTTAATTTTCGTCTGGTTCTTATCATTACCACTCATTTTTGTTTTGTTGATTGTTCAAGCCTACTTGTTGAGTTTGTTCATAATGTTAGCAACATCATTCCATACTCATGATTAAGATCTTACTTGAAACAAAACTACATATAACAGAATTTTGAAAAAAAAACTTAACACATAACAAGAAAATACTTAATACAACCTTGTTCAAATACGGTTTAAAAATGTTCAACAAAACATACGGATATACCACAAAAGTTGCAACACAATACAAACAAACAACTGAAATCCAACAGTTTAGACAAAAGAAAACTAAAATGCGATAAATTCAAAAGATGGAAAGCAATTAATGACTAAAAGCTAAATAATTTCACTTTTCTTAGGCGAGCTTTCGAGCATTTCGCAAAATCCTAATCCTCGTTCATCTCCTCAGTCTCACTTCCCTCCTCAGCAGAAGCCTCTTCTTTTTCCTCCTTTTCTTCCTCTTCTCCCTCAGCCTCATTTTCAGCAGTACCACAACCAGATGCATTACCTGTGCCAGCATTCCCCCTAAATAAAATAGCCTGTCCCAGACCAGGAAACATGTGTTTGGCATGCGTCCGGGGTGAGAATCTGATGGGCAGCATCTTCTGGCCTTCCCATTTGCAACTGCAACCTGTACATGGAATCTTGTATGCTGGACATTGCTTGGTTGGTAGCCTCGTTCTGGTCCCATGTGTATGAAAATGATGTTCGGAATCGAGGATCCCACTCATCAAAGTTCAGGTTGTCTAGTACAGGGTTGCTTGGGGCTTGTCTTGTGGTGGTGTCCACTTTATAGAAATGGGAAATATAAACATCATTCATTGTCCCCTTTAGTGTCTGGTGTACCTGGTTTGGGATTACCATGCATGAAGCGCGTAGTAACCCCATGATCAGTCCCGGAAAAACCACCGGACAAGAGGATTTGGCTCCCATCCCAGCCTCTCAGCCACTTTCCGTCACAATTCTCATCTTATTCGCAATTATTCTTGCGGCATACATACTTTTCCCGCTCAAGATAAAGTAAAGCATTTGTGCGGTATCTAAAGTGAATGTAGTGGTGTGGCTATGGGGTCTGATGTTGTGCAAAATGAGCATTAAAATTAACTGAGCAATTTGGTTTAATTCCTTGCAGAGGAAATGGGTTGGTACACCATCAGCATTCTGTTGCACCTTCCGTCCTCTGACTAAGATTCTTTTGGAGATTTCTTTGACGTCTGGTGCCGCATTCAGATTGAGTTCATATGCGCAGACATGACCTTCTGGAATGTTCAGAGCATTTCCAAGGTATTCGTTGATTGCATTCCGACAGAAATCAATGGTGCGACCTCTGACGTTGGTTTTGTAACTGAAAGCTTCTCCTTCTGCTGGAAGAGCATTGTCATAAAACCTATGAACCATGTCATAGTTGAGGTGTTTTGGAGGACTGGTCAGTTTCTCTTATTTCCTGCTTTTTAACAGTAGATTAACCTCATGGTATTCGCCTTTTTCGTCCACTTCAAATCTTCGTTCAGGCCAAATGCTTCTGGACTCAAGCTCTTTGAACCTCTCTTCTTAGACAGCTCTAATGAAACGTGATTAATCAAATTGTCTTGCTCTTGAAGCACCTTCTCCTACAACCTTTTGTTTCATTTGTGGGGTCTGCTTCTTGGGGGCCATTTCTGCAAATTTTCTTAAGAAAATTGAAAAAGAAGATGAAGGTGTGTGCTAGGGTTTGCAAGTTAGGTGAGAGTAATGGAAGAGGTTTGAAAAAATGAGCAATTTCTGAGTAATAAATTGTAGCAGAGTGAATTAAAGTGGGTAGGAAGTGGTTGGGCACTCATATTTAATGTCATAAATGCAGGTTTGTCTGATAAAAGTTCGCTTTACGAAGGAAAGTTTGCATCGCGAAGGTTCGTTCGCATAACGAACTTAGCATAATTTGGTTTTTCTGCAGAGCCTGTCACACTGCACTTTGTTGCCCCCCACATACCCAAAAATTTGAAACAAAGTCAAACATAAAGTAGGAAAAGAACTTACAACTTTGGGTTGCCTCCCAACCAGCACTTGTTTAACGTTGTTAGCTCGATGCCTATTTCTTCATGGTTCATTCAATGGGATTGTGGTGGTAATTCGATCAATTTCCCCACCTGAGTATAACTTCAACCATTGGCCATTAACAGTCCAAGTATCATTAGTTTTTGGATCTTCTAGCTCAATTGCTCCATAAGGCTTGATGTCTTTCATTTGGAATGGACCGGACCACTTTGATTTGAGTTTGCCAGGAAGTAATCTTAGCCTTGAATTGAAAAGCAAAACCATCTGCTCTATTTTGAAATTTTTGGGAAAGATTCTACTATCATGATATCTCTTCACCTTCTCCTTATATATTTTGGAAGATTTATATGCTTGTAGTCGTATTTCATCAAGTTCATGTAACTCTAGCTTTCTTTTTGTGTCGGCTTCTTGTTGATCGAAGTTTAGAAATTTCAAAGCCCAAAAGGCCTTGTGTTCTAATTCCATCGGCAAATGACATGTCTTACCATACACCGTTTGAAAAGGTGTGAGACCTGTTGGTGATTTGTAGGCGGTACGCTAGGCCCAAAGAGCTTCATCAAGCTTTAATGACCAATCTTTCCGTGAACTTGAAACCGTTTTTTCCATAATTCTTTTGACTTCACGGTTGGACACCTTAGCTTGCCCATTGGTTTGTGGGTGATACTGTGTTGCAACCTTATGCCTGACTCCATAGTGTTCAAGGGCCTTAGCATGAGGTGTATTACATAAGTGAGAACCTCTGTCACTAATTAACACCCTTGGTGTTCCAAACCTAGTGAAGATGTGTTTCTTCATGAACTTAATTACCATTTTGTTGTCTGCTTTTGGTGATGCCACCACCTCCACCCATTTGGATACATAATCAACTGCCACTAAGATGTATTCGTTTCTGAAAGATGAAGGAAAAGGCCCGACGAAAACAATCCCCCAACAATCAAATACTTCTACCTCTAACATGCTTTGTAATGGCATTTCATTTCGCTTGGAGATTCCACCAGTCCTTTAACTATTATCACAACTCTTGGCATGTTCATATGTATCTTTGAATAGAGAAGGCCAATAAAATCCTGCTTATAAGACTTTGGCAGTTGTCCGTTCTCCGTTATAATGGCCGACATATGGTGAATTATGGCAATGCCATGTGATGCTTCTGGCTTCCTCTCTAGTAACACATCCTTGTAATAACCCATATCGGATCCAATTTTGAACAAGTACGGATCATCCCATACATAATGAGTGACATCACTCAAGAATTTCTTATTTTGTTTCCAATTGAGATCTTTGGGGATGAGGCCGAAAGCCTTGTAATTCGCAAGATTCGCAAACCATGGTCTTTCCTTAATCATGAGCAATTTTTCATCTGGAAATTCTTTAACTACCTCCCTTTCTTCTTTTGTAATCTCAGGATTCACTAATCTTGATAGATGATCCGCAACCAGATTTTTGGTGCCTTTCTTGTCACAAATCTCTAAATCAAATTCTTGCAAGAGGAGCATCCATCGGATTATTATTGGCTTGGAATCCGCTTTGTTGATCAAGTATTTGATCACTGCATGGTCAGTATAACAAATAATCTTCGATCCTATGAGATAAGATCAAAATTTTTCTAATGCATATACAATAGCAATCAATTCTTTTTCTGTTGTCACATAATTAATTTGTGCACCATTTAAGACTTTGCTTGCGTAATGTATAGCATGGAAAACTTTGTTCTTTATTTGGCCTAAAACGGCACCAACCGTATAATCACTAGCATCGCAATTGAGTTCAAAATCGAACATCCAATCGGGTGCAGTGATTATGGGTGTTGTGATCAAATATTTCTTTAAATTTTCAAAAGCAAGTAAGCATTCTTTATAAAAAATAAATGACCTGTCCTTGTTGAGGAGGTTGCTCAATGGTTTGCGATCTTTGAGAAATCCTTGATGAATCTTCGATAAAACCCGGCATGGCCGAGGAAACTTCGAATTCCCTTTACGTTGGTTGGAGGAGGGAGTTTTGTAATGACATTGATTTTGGCTTTGTCCACTTCAAATCCTTTTGCTGAAATTTTATGTACAAGCACTATGCCCTCAGTAACCATGAAATTACACTTCTCCCAATTTAGTACCAGATTCGTCTCCACACACCGTTTTAAGACGTGTCCAAGTTTTTTAAGCATAGCTCGAACGATTCACCAAACACGGAGAAGTCGTCCATGAATACCTCGATGCACTTCTCGATCAAATTTGAGAAAATGGTCTGCATACACCTTTGGAATGTTGCTAGTGCGTTGCATAAACCAAAAGGCATTCTTCGGTACGCGAATACTCCAAATGGGCAAGTGAAGACTGTCTTTTCACGATCTTCAAGGTTCACGGTAATTTGATTATACCCTGAATAACCATCTAAAAAGCAATATAATTATTGCCCGGACAGCCTTTCCAGTATCTGGTCCATGAATGGAAGCGGAAAATGGTCTTTTCTTGTTGCCTGGTTTAGTCTCCTATAATCCATGCACATACGCCATCCTGTGACTGTCCATGTTGGAATCAACTCATTTTTCTTGTTTGTTATCATAGTCATACCTCCCTTTTTTGGTACTACGTGCACATGGCTCACCCAAGGACTATCCGAGATTGGATAGATCATTCCTGCTTCTAACAGCTTGACTACCTCCTTGCGTACGACCTCTTTCATTGATGGTTTTAAACGCCGTTGTGGTTGGGTAATTGATTTAAAATTGTCTTCCATGATAATGTTGTGCATACAATATAATGGACTTATGCCCTTCAAATCTAAAAGTACCCAACCGATTGCAGCTTGATTCTCTTTAAGAACTTGAATGAGTCTCTTTTCTTCATGGCTGGTCAGAGTTTTACTGATTATAACTTTCTTCTTGCATTCATTATCGAGGAACACATATTTCAAGTGATCCGGTAATAGTTTCAATTCTATTTTGGTGTCTTTTTCTACTGAGTTTTCCTTTAAGTCCTCAGCTTTAGTCCCCTTCAATGGTACTTCTCTTGCTGAATCTAGCTCCTTTAAGCATTCATTGAGTTCTTTTTCTTCTTTTGGATCAAGAATATTAAAAACATCCATGAGGGCTCTTTCTAAAGGTGCTCTCAAGTGTGCTTGCTTTTGGACTTCAAGTATTTCTTTGTCAATTGCATCTACTTGAAAACAAGCTCCTTTATCCTTGGAATGATTCATGGCGTCAAATAGATTGAAGGTAACTTCTTCATTTTGAACGCGTATTTTCATTAAATCGTCATCAATATCAATCATCATGCGTGCGGTTTTCATGAATGGACGCCCCAAAATCAATGGTACATCGTCATCCTCCTTTATATCCATGGCAACAAAATCGATAGGGAATAAAAACTTATCTACCTTGACCAATACGTCCTCTGCAATACCAGATGGTTTTGTGACTGATTTGCCGGCTAATTGCAGCATCATCCTTGTATTCTTCATCTCCAAATCACCAATCCTTCATATTACGGAGAGTTGAATGAGATTGATACTTGAGCCTAAGTCAATGAGTGCCTTCCCAACGTTTACGTTTCTAATTGTGACTGGCAACGTAACTCTTCCGGGGCCTTTTCCTTTTGTCGAAGTGTGCGTTGAATGATTGCACTGCAGCTTGCATCAAGATGTATTGTTTCTTCATCAGTAATTCTTTTTTTCTTGGTGAGAATCTCTTTCGTGAATCGTGCATAAGTAGGCATCTGTTCAAGTGCCTCTGCAAAGGGAATATTGATTTGTAATCGCTTGTAAAGATCCAAAAATTGAGCGTATTGCCTTTCTTTTTCTTTTTTGGTTGGAGCATGAGGGTATGGTAGATTCTGTGCTGGTGGAGTGATCATTTTTCCTTTTTATTCTTTCCTCTTTTTACGTTCATCATATTCATTTGTACTCTTTTCAACTACTTCTTGGTTTTTTTCTTCTTCCCTGTCCTTTTTCTCTTCCTCTTCTTGTTCTTTTTCCCTATTTTCAAGGATTCTTTCCTCTCGACCATCATTCCCATTTGCTTATGGATTGATAATCCTTCCACTTCGCGTAACTATTGCCTTACAATGTTTCTTTGGATTTGTCTACGGAGTGCCTGTGAAGGTACCTCCTGCTTCTTGCCTCCAACTTTGACCATAGTTGTTATTGTTTCTGCGTTGATAGTTTGCATTTCCGTGATATGGTGCTGCTCGTTGTTGGTTTCCCATATAATTGACCTCTTCATTCATTGGAGGGAAAAAACCTGTAGGATGGTCACCAGTACATAATTCACACACGGCTACTTGATGTGGTTTATTTGCCAGCCGTGCATCTCCTTGAGCTGTTGTGGAAGTTTGGAAAGCTGATTGGTTAATTCTTCAACTGTTTGAGTGAGGATTTTCTTTAGTGCCTGAAATTCTGGTACCATATGTGTGATGTTAAGTGCGATGTCACAACAACACACTCTGCAATGGACAATGCAATAACAAGCAATAAATCAACACAATGAATTATTCACCCAGTTCGGTCTAACTACCTACGTCTGGGGGCTACCAAGCCAGGGATGAATTTCACTATCAGTAGTATTAATTTACAGACTCAACAACCCAGTTGACATCTCCTAAACTTAATCACTACTTAATGAACCTTCTACTTAAGAGACCACTTAAGTATGAGAACACTACTCAATCCCTAAATCACTTCAGTGATATAATTCAAAGATCACACACTTTGAAAAACACAACTTGATTCTACTTCACAACTTTGATCAAGAACAACTCAAAACAACAACACCAATTCACACTAGAATGGTTTACAAACACGAAGACTCAACCGACTCTTAGTCTTTAGCTCTCTTTCTTTGTTCCTTTTCCTTCAGGATTGATGCGCTTTATATAGCTAGTTGAATTGGGCTTGGACCTGCTACAATATCTGACCTGATTTGTTATTTAAAACTGAATCTTCAAAACAGATTTTCTCTCTCAAAATCTTCTTAAATCTTCAGCCTTTAAACCTCCCTACAAATCTACATCAAATCTCTATGCAACAGAGAATATTTATCCCAAGATATCTGCATCCAATGAGACTAACAGCTCTCCCAATATCCAGCTAAAACGCAAACCCTAACAACATCACTAAACCTGATGTTATTAATCTTCTGCAGACCTGATGTCACAACATCGCATGTGACATGAGACATCCAACTTAAATTCTTAACATAAACCAATGTTAAGACTCAATGTTAAGACATCACCCATATGACATCAACATTGAACACTTTGTTTTACCAAAATTCTAGCCAATCCAAGAACCAACAATCTCCCCCTTTGGCTAATTTTGGCTAAAACAATCTCTGCAACATCAGAGACTTCAGCAGCAGAAAAACATGAATATTTTACCAACCTTCGCAACAACATTTCTTTATAACAGCTTCACAATGCTTTCAGCATGCTGCACACACTCCAAAACTCTGCTACATGCTTCAGCACTAACTAGTAGCAGCATTTCTTCAAACACTAATCAGCAACATAGGGCAAGTTCCCCCTCAAAGCAAGCATAACCAACTGTTCAACATCATGCACACTCCCCCTCAACTTCTGCACCATATCAGAAAAAGGCTTCACAACCACACTTTGGCAACCACACACCTTGGCAACTCTCTCCCCCTTTTTAGCCATAATTGAACAAACTCTGAACTGCCAACCAACATAACATCAAAATCGCTCTTGATCCCTCTTATCCAGAAACCATCCATACTTCTTCTGTCAACAATATTCACAGAAAAGATCACAACTAACTCCTTGACCTGCACATCATAACATCCATACACAGTCTTCATCCATCCAGTCAGGAATGCTTCATCCACACGATCTGAAGCACACACACAATACCTTCCACTGTTACATCCACCAGTAGTTGTGGATACTAGTGAAGTCTCCAAAAAATAGTAGTCATGCTCTACTAAAAACAAGACCAGAATCTAATACACATAGTCAGAAACACCTCTTCTGACACCACACGCACAATCTCAAACATCTTCCAAATATTAGCAATCATGATGTTACAACATCTCTTCTCATCACATTCAACAACATCTTTTGGGAAATCAGCTTCTCATTACCATTAAAAGGACTCATTTGGCATAGAAGTCCTTCAAGAAGCTCCCAATAAAACACATTCAGAGCAGCTTATTCAGGTTAACATACACATCTGAATACCATAAGCTCGCACACCCTATTCCTAAGTAATTATTTATAGCAGCAGGAGAAAACTTAGTACATTTGCTTCTCATATACACTTTTCCAAAATCCCCACCTCTTCTATCAGCAATGTCAGCAGGAATGAATTCTTTGACAAGTATCTCATAGCATTTGCAAAAACCAAAAACAATTTTTATTAGCCCAACAAACTGAATCATTTCCATAACTTCTCTAATTTCCAGAGCATCTTTACTAAGATCTCTTTCCAAACCAAGCCTCCTTTGAAACACATACATCCACCTTTTTACATTTTCCACAGGATAAATGTTATCTAGTGGAGCCTCAGGAATTTTCTCAGAAGTTCTAATCACCACAGCTTTCTTCTCACGAGTGATGTCCTGGACATTATCATCAGGATCAAACTCATCTCTGGTCTTCCTATTTCTGGAAGAGATGGACACTTTACTCCTGTATTTTGTAGTACCAACCACAGAGATCTTCTGGTTATCAGTTCTCACCTTTGGAGGTGACTCAATAGCTTTCCCTTTCCTTGATTTCAGTCTTTTAGCAACCCCAGGAACCACTTTTGCAATCAACTCCTTGTCAGACAGATCATCCACATCAACCACTTCAACATTCTTCTTTATTTTAGGGCTAGGAGATGTTTCAACATTAGCTCCAACATCTGCATCTTCCAAAACAGAGATTGCCAACCTGTGATGGTTGTCTTGTGAGTCATCAGTCTGCTTATCATCTTTCAGCTTCCAAAACTTCTTAAGGTCACAACTTTTAATCCTTCCATCAACATTGTAGACTTCTTCACATATGCCCAGTTTTCCACTTACGACTTCACAAATTCCAGCACACACATCTTTAGACAAATTGTCATTACACTTTATTTATGTATGATCAACCTCTATGACCTTATTTTCCTTAAGATTTCCTCTGAATGAATGCATAACACTAGGTTGTTTGGTGATCCTTCTGATATCACAGCAAGATGTCATAACATCACTCTGGCCATTGTGATCAATAATACTATGATTACCCTCCAGATGTTCCACCTTTTGATCCCATATTTTGATCTCATCACATGTGTAAGAGCCTGATTCAAGAGAAACCCATACTTAGCACCCTTCATGACAACTTCACCTTCCTCATTAGTGACAATACATTCAGCTTGAGTGAAGTGAACTTTAAGTCCTTGCTCACACAGTTGACTGATACTGATCAAGTTGGCTTTCAGACCTTTGACCAGTAATACATCCTTTAATTTAGGAGCACTTGCACAATTCAGATTTCCCATACCTTTGACTTTTCCTTGAACACCATCACCAAAGGTTACACAACCTGAATAAGGTTCAACTTCAACCAACAAATTCTTCTCACATGTCATGTGTTGAGAGCAACCACTATCAAAATACCAATCCTTCTTGGTAGAACCCCCTAGAGACATATGAGCTACCAAACAAGTAGTAACAGTCTTTGGAACCCATTGTTTACTAATTTTAGGCCTGTTCTGATTCTGTTTAGGTTGAGGGACAATTTTGGGATAACCATGCAGTTTGAAACAAGAAGATTGTATGTGTCCAAATCTGCCACAGTAAAAGCACCTAACTCTGTCTTCTCTGAAGTGGTTAAACCTTCTACCACCTTGATGATGATACTGTTGTGGCTGCCACCCATAATGTTGTCTTCTTCTCCCATAGTTTGCCTGTCTCCTGTAGTGAGGATTCTATCTCTTAGGCTGTCTTCTATGGTGATGTGGCTTCCTTCTTCCATAATAATGAGGCACCATATTATTATATTCAAAGCCATACATCTTTCCCTGATGGAACATGTTCTGTTTGAACTTAGAAGCCTGCATGCTCTTATGATATTGTGGAGGCATATACTGCCTAGCTCCATAAGTGTGTACCTTCCTTTGATGAGGACCATGAGCATGCCTCTTCCCAACATTTTGAGGTTGTGGATGAGCAACCTGCTTAGGTTTAGGATCCAGTCTCTTTGTGTGATGTTGAGACATTGGTTGAGTCATCTCCTTCTTGGTTCCTGAAGTGCTTGCTTCAGCAGATACCTTTTCCTCAACCACAAATCCTATGCCTGGCCTATCTCCAGCAACCTTTTCTGTCTGAAGGATCTTATCAAGTGTGTCTGTACCACTGTTCAGCATCCTAACAGATTTGTTCATATGATCAAGATGAGCTTTGACCAATAAGACTTCATTTTCCAAATCAGCTTTAGCAGTCTCAAGCTGAACAATCCGTTTCTTCTGTTTTTCACTTTCTTGACAGATTTCTGCACTCTTCAGACAAAGCTCTTGATAAGTGGATGCTAACTCCTCAAAAGTCAGTTCCTCATCACTTGAATCACCATAAAAAACAACTGTTCCAGTTAAAGCTTTGACATGTTTGGTTGACTCTTCTTCACTTTCACTGTCAGAGTCTGACCAAGAAACTGTCATGCCTTTCTTCTGCTTCTTCAGGAATGTGGGGCATTCTTTCTTAACATGTCCATAACCTTCACACTCAAAGCATTGAACACCCTTGTCTTGAGCAGTCTTCTCTTTATCCTTCTCCTTAGACTTGCTGATGTCAGAAGCGATGTTCTTGACATTTGGATTATAACTCATATTTATCCTCTTCATAACTTTGTTGAACTGTTTACCCAGCAAAGCAATAGCCTGAGATAGCTCCTCCTGAGAATCATCCTCTTTCCCTTTCTTGGCTTCATCAGAACTGGAAACCAAAGCTATACTTTTGGACTTCTTCTTAGGTTCCTCTTCACTTAACCCTAGCTCAAATGTTTGAAGAGATCCAATAAGCTCATCAACCCTCATCTTGCTAATGTCTTGAGCTTCTTCAATTGCAGTCACCTTCATCTTATACCTCTTGGGAAGGGATCTAAGGATTTTCCTCACCAGCTTTTCTTCAGTCATCTTTTCTCCAAGAGCACTGGATGCATTGGACAGCTCAAGAATACTCATATGAAAGTCATGAATAGTTTCATCTTCCTTCATCTTTAGACTTTCAAACTTTGATGTCAGAAGTTGAAGTCTTGACATCTTCACCTTTGAAGTTCCTTCATGAGTAGTCTTCAGGATGTCCCAAGCTTCCTTGGCAACTTCACAGGTATTGATTAACCTGAATATGTTCTTATCAACTCCATTGAAAATAGCATTTAAAGCTTTGGAATTCCCAAGGGCAAGCTCATCTTCTTCGTTGGTCCATTCTTCTTCAGGTTTCAGTTTTGAACTGCCTTCTTTTTCTTTCCCAGCATCATCCTTCTCAACAACAACAGGTGCTTTCCATTCTTTAATGATAGCCTTCCAAGCCCTGCTATCCAAGGATTTCAAAAAGGTAATCATCCTTGGCTTCCAATAATCATAATTAGAGCCATCCAAAATAGGGGGTCTGTTGACAAATCCTCCAACTTCTTTGTTCATCTTAACCCCAGAAAGTAACTTCCCTAGATCTCACCCAGAGACAGACAGGATGCCTGCTCTGATACCAATTGAAATTTTGGTATCAGATGTGTGATGTTAAGTGCGATGTCACAACAACACACTCTGCAATGGACAATGCAATAACAAGCAATAAATCAACACAATGAATTATTCACCCAGTTCGGTCTAACTACCTACGTCTGGGGGCTACCAAGCCAGGGATGAATTTCACTATCAGTAGTATTAATTTACAGACTCAACAACCCAGTTGACATCTCCTAAACTTAATCACTACTTAATGAACCTTCTACTTAAGTGACCACTTAAGTATGAGAACACTACTTAATCCCTAAATCACTTCAGTGATATAATTCAAAGATCACACACTTTGAAAAACACAACTTGATTCTGCTTCACAACTTTGATCAAGAACAACTCAAAACAACAACACTAATTCACACTAGAATGGTTTACAAACACAAAGACTCAACCGACTCTCAGTCTTTAGCTCTCTTTCTTCGTTCCTTTTCCTTCAGGATTGATGCGCTTTATATAGCTAGTTGAATTGGGCTTGGACCTGCTACAATATTTGACCTGATTTGTTATTTAAAACTGAATCTTCAAAACAGATTTTCTCTCTCAAAATCTTCTTAAATCTTCAGCCTTTAAACCTCCCTACAAATTTGCATCAAATCTCTATGCAACACAGAATATCTATCCCAAGATATCCGCATCCAATGAGACTAACAGCTCTCCCAATATCCAGCTAAAACGCGAACCCTAACAACATCACTAACCTGATGTTATTAATCTTCTGCAGACTTGATGTCACAACATCGCATGTGACATCAGACATCCAACTTAAATTCTTAACATAAACCAATGTTAAGACTCAATGTTAAGACATCACCCATATGACATCAACATTGAACACTTTGTTTTACCAAAATTCTAGCCAATCCAAGAACCAACAGTGCCAATATTGCATCGTTTGGGCCTAACTCGAGTAATCCTGGTTTCCGTTGTGTAGTTCCTCTATTATACTGAACTTGATGGTCATTGAGAGTCATACGGTTAATGATAGACACTGATTCTTCTGCACTTTTGGATAGTAACGAACCACCGACAATTGCATCAAGCAGAAGATTTGGTTGTGGTTGTTATCCATTGCGGAAGATGTGGATCTGAGTGAGTTCATCGAAGCCATGATTTGGACATTTCTGTGGCATAGACTTATAGCGCTCCCATGCTTCACATAAGGTTTCTGTTGCACTTTGAGCGAACGCAGCTATAGCTGTTTTGGTGTCCATGACTCTGTTGTTTGGGAAGAACCGATTCAGAAAGTTTTCCTCTAAGACATTCCAATTGGTCATGGTTTGAGTGGGTTGGTCCAAATACCAATCCTTTTCTTTGCTAATTAGTAAGTGCGGAAACAATCGCATGAAGACTGCTTCTTCCTCTGCTTCTGGCGCTCCCAACATACCAGCTAATTCATAGAACTTGGTGAGGTGAGTGTATGGATCTTCGTGATCTAGGCCTGAAAAAGGGTTAGCATAAATGATTTGGAGTAATCCTGTTTTCATTTCATCTTGTCGGTTGGTTGGATTGTTGGTGAGGTGAGCCAACCATCTAGGACTGCTTTGACAAGGTCTTCCATTCATGATTTCGGGTCCACCTTCTGCCATGGTTTCTTTTGTGGAAGTTGTTGAGGTGGAAGCTCCTTCTTTTTGAGATCTTTGTTTGGATAGCTTTTTCTGTTTCTTTGTTTGTCTTTTGTTTCGCCAGATTGTCCTTTCGATTTCAGGATCAAAAGGTAAAAAGTGCTCCGATTCTGTACCTCGCATACACAAAGATTGCAATTTCAAGCCAATACAGTGGTAAGAGAATGTAAGATAAATACAAGAGAAAAGCTATATACAGTCCTTTAACAAATATACAACTTAAAAAGATATCAATAGTCGATATTTTTGTAAATCTAAACGCCAGTCCCCGACAACGACGCCATTTTGATGTAGAGTAAATCAAAAGAAAGTATTAAGTATGGTATCCAAGGAGACCGGCGCGATATTACCAACGTTAAGACAATCAATATCGTTTTAAAGTGATGTTTGGAAATTAGTTCGTTTTTAAGTTAACAGAATATAAAATCGAACTTGTGAAACTATGGTTTAATTGATGGAGAACTTGTTAGGATTGAAATTCCACTACTATGTACTTATGTATTTGGTTGATACTCCTTCTTAGAACTTATCTTTTACATTACCTTCATTGAGTTCACTCACAACAACACACACACACACACACACACACATATATATATATATATATATATATATATATATATATATATATATATATATATATATATATAGGGTTCATATCCTATGAGAATGTCATTTTTATGTGAGAACATGAGAATGAATCTGAATCATTAAATTTTAAAATAAATGGTGGAGATTATTTATGGTTTTTGTTTTTATCTCTCCTTCATTATTAAAATAAATGATGGAGGAGAGAGAAAAAAATTGACACATAATCCCCACCATTTATTTTAAAATCTAATGGTTCAGATTCATTCTCATGTTCTACGTAAAAATAACATTCTCATATGATACGTTCCATATATATATATATATATATATATATATATATATATATATATGTTTATTGAGATTTCAATTGGTTTAATTTAACCGATGATTTCTCAATCAATCAAACTAAAACAATCGCATTAAGAACCGAATATTATTTATGAAAGTTAAACCCTTAGTTCTATGTCTAGAACGAAGTGTTTAACCGATTATAATCTTTAACTTGAATACGAATGTATTTTTTAATCACGATTCGTATTCATAAGTTTAGAATGGCAAAACAAGATTTAATCGATAAATATGAAGAACAAAATTTCATTAAAGAGAATTCAATAAATACATACGATTACAGTAGTTTCCTTTAAATCCTAACAAGAAAAGAGCTTTAGCTATCCATTGTCATGATAACTTGTAAAACAAGTAAGAATTGGAGATGAATTTGCATCAAGGATGATCTCTCGATTCTTGTTGCGAACCCAACTCGATTCTTTCCACACTCCTCTCCTTATTTAGAACTAGTTTTCTATTATCTATTACAAGTGGAAATTAAAAATTGATGATCTTCAAAGCCTTTGTTGTCTTCCTTTTATACTAGTTGAGATGGGGAACTTTCACCATGGGAAAATATGGCCGCATAGCGAAGTCTGCTTCCTTAGCCTTTAAGAATTTCAAACCGACCTTTGGAAACCGCCATACTTCGCTACGCAAAGTAACGTTCGCATAGCGAACTTCTCTAGCTTCAAGCGAAACTGGGGGAGTTTGATCTGTTTCATTCTGAATCTTCATAGTCGGGGACCATCTCCTCACTACCCTTGCTGGAATCATAGAAATACATTCTCTTTAGCAATTTTTTCTTCTTTTTCTTCTTCTTCTTCTTCTTCTTCTATTTCTTCTTATTTTTCTTGCATCATCTCACCCGTAATGCCTCCCTTGAGATGACAGACCCAGTCGGTTAGGTTTCTTCCAATGGTTGTTGTGGGAGAGGAGTTGGTACTTCAGTGGGCATGGAGATAGTCGTTGTCTTGCTTGAAGAGCTCATTTTGCTTGAAGAAAAGTAGATTTGAAGGAAAAGATGAGAAATGTGATTAGGATGATTTGTTTTTATAATAGAGGTTGAGTGTTTTGAAAGTTGCAATGGGAAGATAAACATTCGAGCTTTTAATGATTATAATGATGACTTCTGATGGTTGATATTCTTGAATGACGTGTGACATCTTGAGAAACACAGAAAAAGAGTTTAACCATTTCTAGTCGTTTCTCAGTATTAAGAAGTGTAAAAGGTGTTCACACTATGTTTTACCAGAACTAATCCTTCCCATACATTTCCTTGTGTTAGTGAATATCTTTTTTGTCTCCTTCAATGCTGACATGTCTAATCCTATTTTTTTTTATGATGACAAAAGGGGAAGAAAGTCATGGAAATATTTAACAAGGATAAAAGGATTTTCTAATACTTGTATTTTACCACTGAACTCTAAATTATACATTATTTTTGGGTAAATTCTTTCATATGAACATAAGTTTCTTTTATATGAGAAACTTAATTAACTTAGATAGGACTAAAGGGGAGCCTACAAATCCCAACTTAAGAACCTATTAAACTAAAGGGAGAGCTTACAAACCTCAACCTAAGGTTTGTCAAGCTCAAGGGGAGCTTACAAACCTCAACCTGGTGTTAGAATCTGTTAATTAAGTTATAAGATTCAATTAACATATATAAGAAGTTAATAAGAACTTACAAACCTCAAATTAATGGACTATCAGAACTTAGGGGGAGCTTACAAACCTCACCTTAATGGACTGTCTAAGTTAGGGAGAACTTACAAACCTCAGACTCTGATGCTAGACTATGTTAATTAAATCACTAACCATTGTTCTTAAATAAATTTGTTTGTCATCATAAAAAAAGGGGAGATTGTTAGAACAAGATTTGTTCATGCCCTTAAAAGGTTTTGATGATAATAAAATATTGCAAGAACAATAGGGTTTCCTAACATGTTCAAGTGTGCAGGATCATAAACCAAAGAATTAGTCATTAATCATGATGAAAGCATAAGTGAAGAAGCTATACTCAGATTCTGGCTGATCAGAATCTGAATATATTCATCAGACTCTAAAGGCATCAGACTCTGGACTCATGACCCAACTTCTGATGACAACTCAATTTCTGATAGACGTGGAGAGCAGTTGATCCGTACACTGCACTAAAGCAAACTTGTCTTTTCAGAGCCCTAGTTTTCTAGATAGAGTCAACTAAGGTTTATTTTTTCAAGGCTCAAGGATGGCGATGCGACCTCTTAAGTCTGTACTACCTTTTGGTAGATACCTAGTTACTCGAAAGGTGATATGGACAATGTTATTATTAAATGGACAAAGATTCTGACCAGATGTAAGTGTTCAACGTCTCTCTTGGAATACTTTTTCACTAAGGTTGTTGTTGTTGTTAAAACCTTCAACGACTCTTTTTCTATCTCTATAAAAGGAAGATGAAGACTCAAAGAAAGGTTACAACATCACAACATATAGAAAGATCTTAGCATAACTCTGAGCTATTTTTGTAATTATTATAGCATAATATTTTAAGATTTCTTATCTTAGATTTATCTTAGAGATCTTAGGAAGGTTAAAGACCTTTGTGATTGTTGCATAACTGCTATACTTCTGATTCTATATCAAATTATAGTAGTTATCTTATCTACTAAACTGTTTGTTTAAAGTAGAAGAAGTATCTCGCCTGCATGCTTGAGCAAGGAAGTCTTGAATCGAGGGTTTAAGCATGAAGTATCATTCAGGGCTGATTGAGCAAGGAAGTATTGAACTAGAGGGTTTAATAAGGAAGTCTTGAACCAGAGGGTTTAAGCAGGAAGTCTTAAACTAGAGGGTTTAAGCATGAAATCTTGAGCAGTGGCTTAAGCAAGGAAGTCTCATTCAGTGTTGATTGAGCAAGAATTCTTGAGAAATGGCTTAAGCACTTGTAATCTAATTGGTTATAGTGAAAAGCTCTTGTTGAGGCAAAGGGACTGGACTACTCTTAGTTTAGGAGAGAAACTAGGATAACTTTTTTGTGTTGATTGCATTTACTTCTGAACTTTATTTTTCGCTGCTATACATTTTGTTAACAGACTCTGAACTTAGTCCAGACTCTAAACTTTTGAGTTCAGAAGCGAAACAATTTTTAAGCACACAGTTCAACCCCCTTCTTGTGTATTTTTCTCTCCTTCAGTAAATAATTTTAACATACTAAGTTACTTTATCCATTGATGAAATATTCAGTTAATCTACTGTCCATCAAGTTTAATGAATAACTGTGGTGTATTGTCTTGATGATCTTGATTTATATATGCAAATAAAACTAAAAGGATTAATGCATTAGTGATATATTTAAAAGAATTATGATGATTTGATAATATTTGAATTATAAAAAAAATAGGATATAGAAATAGTAGGTACTAACCTTGAAGTAAACATTTTGGTGTTTGAAAGGAAAATTGATTGAAATATAAAATAGAAATTGCAAAGAATCACTACAATAGTTGTCAGACAATGTTCCAATGAATATATATATATATATATATATATATATATATATAACACAGTGCAATGAAAATAATGGGTTTCATTGGTACCAAATAAAGGCCAAATAAATATACATGACCAAAATAAGGACCAGTAAAAAATAAGAACCGTGTTCCCAACCAATGTCCATGTTGCATCGAAAAGCATGAAAGCTGCAATACCATATGGCTTGGATTTTCACGTGGAAAACTTGAAGATGTAGACAAACCAATGTATAATTTTGTGCCATGAAAATATTATACAGTGTGGACCGTTAATTAGATACATACGAATACAAGATTGGACAAAATATGAATACAACATTAGCAACACCACTATAGGTGATTTAAACCTGCATAAAACTAAAAAAGATGAAGTGTTATTGGTTTATATTAGTTTACCCTGTAATGTAAACAGATTTTGATTTATCCGTAGTTAAAATTTTAATTTATATATATATATATATATATATATATATATATATATATATATATATATATATATATATATAATGTTTAAAAAAATGATCTACGTGGATTTTAAAAAATAAATGAATAATTAAAAAAAACCACCAAGACAAACCACGTGAGTAAAGTGAAGATTTTTTTGCCAAGTTGTCACCTAAGAGTTCAAAGCAACATGATGTTTTGCCCTAAAAACAAATAGAATATTTAGATTAAAAGAGGGGAATCCAAATAAAAAAATTACAAAGAATAAATCAAAACCCGCTCACATTATAAAAAGTAACATATATTTAACCTTAAAAAATATTTCACTTTAAAAGACAAATTATTTCGATACTTTCCAAGAAAAACTAATTGCTAACTATAATGGATTCTAAGTATCTTACTTACACAACAAATAATCAAACTTTTAGCCAAGTAAGGTGGTAACACCTCAACATAATAGCTCTGACCATTGCTTGTAACGTTGCAGAGTGTGACTTGTACATTTCTCACGTGTGATATTATATTTTACGTTTTACCATTCAAATTAGGGCTGTTTGTAGGCTTATTTGATTCGGTTTCGAGAGAATCTGATGCCTAAACCGATAAAAAATATATGGATTATTTTAGATTATATTTGCATAGTTTTTCGATAAAACGCAAATCAAACCAAACTGAAAAACAACGGATTGAGTTTAGTTGATTTGATCGAATATATTAGAAACAAATATGCAAAAATATTTTTAAAAAATATCAAATTCACATCGATTAATTTTCTATAATAATATAAAAATTTAATTTAATTTTTTGTTTTTTCATATAATTGTGGATGCGCATTTCACTTTTTTTTTTTAAGTTTAATATTTTATACTAGTTTCCATGATAATAATGATATAGATTATATAAATTAATATGGTTGGTTCGAATAAACGGACTTACAAGTAGAATTTTGAAAATTAGTTATTCGAACCAATTAGTTCTGAATTTCATTGGTTTAATTTGATTTTTGTCCGAATAAGAAAAGCACAACCCAAATACATTTAGATTTCAGTTTGGTTTGAATTTACTTGAATCAATGAACACCTCTAAATCAAATTCATCCATCTAAACTTCTCACACATGTTTGTCTTTTTTTAAAATAGTAATATAATATTATGTTAAAACAATTTAGATGGTAGTTGTGCAATGACATCATATACAGGGGCGCGAGTTTGAACTTGCGACATCCGAGACACTAATCTACTTGAAATAAAAAATGATAATAAAATATTACACTCTACCATGATAAGTGAACAAATAAATTAAGAGCAATATATAATTATATAATATAATTTATTGAAAATCATTCATACTATATAAAAAGAAATGCATGTATTGTTTAAGCTGTAATATTGTTCATTTGAGTTTGATTGAAGTTGGCAGGTATGGCAGTGGGAGGAGGCTTAGGGCAGCCAGGTACTTGACAGGGAGCACCTTTGGTCATTACACAAACACATGTTGGTAGTAATACAGGAAAACCTCCAGAACGACAATAGTATTTGATTTGACCTATGCCCTTATAACATGGTAGACATGTTTGCATGCATTTTGAAAGATCAGGACAACCACCTCCAATCGTCGTTAATTCACATGTTTGCGCCTTCCATATTACTGCAAACATAATTAAGGAATCCAAATGTTTAGTATAAAATAACAATGACATCATTAGAGGAATCCAAATATTAAGAATAAAAAACAATGATAAACAAGTACCTGTAGTAAATATAAGAAGTGCAGTGAGTATAGTAGCTGATAGTGAGCGGGTCATTTTTTTTTTATTTGAATGGCAAATGAATTTAAAAGAGTTATAGTTTTGTGTGAAATGAACTGTTCCTTTTATACTGAGTTGTTTTGGGACAAATGGTGTAAATAAATACTTTGTAATTAATATGTAAAATTTATGAGAGTTTTCAAGCATTGACAAATGTTTAAAAAAAAATACAAAAGTATGGTCAAAAAGAAAAAGATAAATTTTTTTTCAATAATTTTGGATACATTTCTTACGATGTACTGTATAATACTATATAATATACAATATAATTCACATACTTTAAGGATTTTATTTGTTTTCTTTTGTCTTTCATTCTTTAATATTTCTTTTAATAAATGAATAAAAAATGTTATAATTTGTTTTTGTTGTTCTATTTATTTAAAGAAGGAGCTTACAATAATAGATAGATATCAAAGCTATTTATTAAGCCCTCTGTCAAAAAAAAGAAATATGATATGTCAACTTCTAATTGCATTTCATAATGCAAAAACTTCGATGCAAATAAAACTATGATAAAATAATTCAAAAGTACGAGTATTAAATATTGAGTTTCGTTTCAAAATGACATTTTATTGTGATTTTTTTATAAATTTCTAATAAAATTGATAAATATTTTCCATTTTCATACACATGTCAACCATGTATAATTTTTTTGGTTAATTTAATTAATTTATTTATTTGTCAAGTTTTCAGTTTAACATATAGCTAATTCAATTTATGTGATAAAATATGGTCAATTTATATTATTGAATTAATTATAATTTTAACTGTAATTAAAATAATTATTTATTTCATTAACTTATCACATTTTTTAACATAGTTAACCAAGTATTGTATGAATGTACGGAAAAAATTCATGAAAGGTTTTTCTTTCTATTATACATATTTCAAATTTTGAAGCATAATTCTTTTGCTAATTACTTCAAAATTAAAAAATAATAATAATAGTAATTATTATTATTATCATCATTTTTATTATTATTATTATTATTATTATTATTATTATTATTATCACCATTTTTATTATTATTATTATTATTATTATTATTATTATTATTATTATGAGACAATGAACATTTGAATTTAGACTCGCAAACTTAGTTGCATGGTGCATTCAATCGTTGAATTACAGAGTTAGTATTCACTACCATATATAGTTATGGACCTTGAGAGGTGATTATAACTAACTTTGAGTCAGTTCTCTTCTCTAACAACTTATCTATGTATTCATGAACATTCTTAATTATAACCATGCATGCTTATCACACACACATGCACGACTTTCTTCTAATACGCCCCAACAAGCTCATGGTGGATAGAGTAAGGACACCTTGAGCATGTCTTGAAAGTCTGTAATCATAGTAGTTGGTAAAGGCATCAACTATCTGAGAGTGTGGCAGGAACGTGTTGGATTGGTAGTTGGTTTGCCACAACATTTTCACCGACAAAATGAATGTCAAGTTTGATATGCTTGGTGTGTGCTTGAAGGATCGGGTTGTGTGCAAATAGAACAACACTTATGTTATTACATAACAATGTAGGCACACGATGGTTAATCTTGAGCTCAAAGAGAAGTTATTGGAGCCACAACAGTTCAATTTTCTGACAATTTTTCCTGTCTTGCTGAGGATAATAGATGCTTTCTTGAGGCTGACTTTACTATTGAAGATGTGAAAGAGGCTGTTTTCAGTTGCGACAGCAACAAATGTCCCGGGGTCGATGGTTTTAACTTCTCTTTCATCAAATCCTGCTGGGATATCGTTGAAGAGGAGTTCTCTAATTGTATTGCTGAGTTTTTCAAATCTGGATCATTGCCTAAAATGTTCGTTTCTTCGTTTATCACGTTTATTTCGAAGATTGACAATCCTCAAAAGTTCGAGGACTTCAGATCTATCAGCCTCGTGAGCAGTATTGCTAAAACTATTTCTAAGATGCTTGCATCTAGGCTGGGAAATGTTATTCACAAAATCATTTCCCCCTCTCAGACAGCTTTCATCCCAGGTCGGCAAATTTTCGACGCAGTTCTTTTAGCTAATGAGGTTGTAGACTATGCCAAAAGATGTAAGAAGGCATGCCTTTTTCTTAAAGTAGACTTTGCTAGGGCCTACGATAGCGTCGACTGGAGTTTCCTCGATAGCTTGCTTTTAAAGATGGGATTTGGTCCAAAATGGATGATGTGGATTCGTGGTATTGTCTTCAACAGTCACTTGTCCATCCTTATTAACGGTAGTCCTTCTAGGGATTTGAAGGCTGGCAGAGGATTGAAACAGGGGGATCCACTGGCCCCTTTCATGTTTGCAATCGTTGCAGAGGGCATGGCAAGCTTAGTTAGAACTGCTATAGACATCAAACTTTTGACGCCTTTCAAAATTCTTGACTGTCAATCTCCGAGCATTCTACAATTTGCAGATGACACGTTGCTTTTAGGAGAAGGTTTCGTGCGCAACATCTGGGCTTTCAAATCAATTCTTAGAGCTTTCGAAGTTTCGTCCGGTCTTAAGATTAATTATTCCAAGAGTTGCATCTTTGGTATAGGAGTTGATATAGAGCTGATTTCCGCTGCTGAACATTTTCTGCAATGCAAGTCTGGAAATTTTCCTTTCAATTTTCTTGGATTGTCGGTTGGAGGGAATCATAGAAGGTTATCCTTTTTGGGAACCCATCTTAACCTGTCTGAAAAAGAAGTTATCCAGTTGAAGTAACCGTAATCTTTCTATCGGAGGCAGAGTTACGCTTTTAAATTCGGTGCTTGTTAACTTGTCAATCCACCACCTTGCTTTCTATAAGGCGCCTAAGAAGATTGTGAAGGACATTATTGCTCTTCAAAGACGATTCATGTGGATTGGTGTAGCAGAAAAAAGATACATTCCTTGGATCCCCTGGAAAACTGTTTGCAAATCGAAGGATACGGGAGGTCTCAGCCTAAAACATGTAGGTCATTTCAATAAGGCCCTTCTTGCTAAATGGATCTGGAAATTCCACACTGGCGGAGACGAAATTTGGAGGAATACTTTGGAATCCAGATATGGCAGTCTGAGCTTAAAATCTCAAAGGTATTATGATGTTGGTAGTTCGAGACTCAATTCGATGTGGATAAGGGACATCTTGGCCAGCTCAAAGCCTGATTATTCCTCTTTATTTAGAGAGTTCTTGGAATGTACAATTGGTGACGGGAATAACGTTGATTTTTGGCATACTATTTGGCTGCGTAATGAGGCTTTGAAGGACTGCTTCCCTGAGTTGTATCATGCCAGCAGGAAGCAACATTGTTCGGTTAGTGAGATGGGGGAGTGGGAAGGAGAAAGGTGGAAGTGGAAAGTTCTCGATAATATATATATTGAAGACCTCAATCTGCAGCAGGACTAGATTGATTGCAGTCAACTTCTAGAAGATTTATCCCCGAAGAAAAACAAGAAGGATGAATGGAAGTGGATTTTATGCGATTCCTTGGTTTTTTCGGTGAGTTTGTTTTACTCCATCTTGAATTCTAATTCTGCTAATCATGGGAATGTGTTGGAAAACAAGAATTTGCTTCAGCTAATGTGGAAATCCAGCCTTCCAGCAAACATAAAAATTTTTGGGTGGAGATTGTGTTTAGATAGGTTACCAACTAGAGATAATTTGGTTGCCAGGAAGATAATTGAAAATGATCTTGAAAAGGAGTGTGTTTTCTGCTCTCACTCTCTAGAAGATTCGAACCACCTCTTTTTTACCTGTCAATATTCTATTCTGGTTTGGAGGCAGATTTGCAACTGGTTGGACATCGATCTTATTACGTATTCGACCTACTTCAACCATGCAAAGGAGTGGAATACTAGACTCAAAGGTCGTAGTAACATGGCTACGACGTCGTCTATTTGGTTTATTACCTGCTGGATTTTATGGAGGGTCCGTAATAACATTTTGTTTTGCGATTGTGTGTTTAATGTTAACGACATTGTAAACGAGATCAAAGTGTCGTCTTGGAATTGGTTGATATTAGGTAGGAAAGGTAGGATCCCTTGTCGACTTTAGGAGTGGTATAAATTCCCGTTCGACTTTTTGTAATTGTTTTGGTTTGGAGATTTCCTTACTCTCACTTAATGATTTGCCTATAAAAAAAAATTAGTGGTGTGGGCTAAGGCACGATATTCAGCTTCCGTGCTTGATCGTGCAACCAACACTTATTTCTTGGAACTCCATGCCACGAGATTAGGATCTAAGAATACATAAGATCCTGAGGTGGTAGGTTTTAAGATCCTATATGCATGAAGAGAGAATTTAGGTCGGTGTTTAGTTGGTGCAAGAAGAATACCATGGGTTGTCGTGCCACTCAAGTAATGTAGAATGCATTTTACTGCAAACCAATGAGATTCTAGTGGTGTTGCCATGAACTGACCACTTTGTTGACAGAAAAAGGTAAGTCAGGGCGGGTGAGTGTCACGTATTGTAAGGCACCAAATATAGATCTATAGAGAAGAGGACCTAAGATTACATCAGTTTCATGTTTGCTTAATCTTCATTGACTAAACATGGGATTAGCAACGCCTTTTGCTTCAGTCATGTTGACCTTAGATAGAAGGTCCCATATATATTTAGTTTGTGTAAGAAGAAGAGTTTCATTGGCTTGATGATGAACCTTAATTCACACGAAATATTGAGGAGTACCAAGCTGCTTGAGTGCAAATTTGTCATGAAGCTTGTTGATGAATGCATGAATTGCTTTGAAGGAAGAACCAATGATAAAGATAATGTGCACATACATAAGAGCACACAATGTGATATTATGATGATTATAGACAAACAATGCGTGATCACATCTGTTAGAGACAAAACCAAGCCGAATCAAGGCATGATGAAACTTTTCATACCATGCTCGTGGGACCTGTTTGAGGCCATAGAAAGCCTTTTGGAGCTTACAAACTAGTTGTACATTTGAGTCAGCAAAGCCTGTTCGTTGGTCCATGAAAACCTCTTCCTGCAAGTCACCATTTAGAATTGAATTATTGATATCCACTTGTTGAATTTCCCACTTGAAAGTGAGAGCTAAAGTCAAGATGACACGGATTGTGGTAGGTTTTACAACTGGTGAAAATGTCTCATGGAAATCAAACCATGTTGTTGATGGAAGCCTTTGGCCACTAGCATTGCTTTATACTTGTTGACACTACCATATGGATTTTATCTCACCTTAAAAACCTACTTGCACCCTGTTGTTTTCCTGTGAGGAGGTATAATAGTTAGCACCCATGTGCCATTAAGGACTCAATTAAGCAAAAATGAAGATTTTTTGCCAAATTGTCACCTAAGAGATCATTGCAACCAAATATTTACATTAATAGAGGAAAACTAAAAATATTAAATAAAAATTACAAAGAATAAATCAAAACTCCCTCATGTTGTAGAGAATAATATATATTTAATCCTAAAAAAATATTCCACTTTAAAATACGAATTATTTAGATATTTTTCAAAAAAAAACTATTTGCTAACTATAATGGGTTCTAAGTATCTTACATACACCTCAACATCATAGCTTTGACCATTGCTCGTGACATTATAGAGTGTGACTTGTACACTTCTCATGTGTAATACTCATATGTTATGTTTTACCATTTAAATTAGGGGTGTTTATGAGCTGGTTTGATTCGGTTTCGAAAAAATTCAATATCCAAACCGATCAAAAGTATATGGATTAGATTAGATTAGGTTTGCATAATTTTTCAATAAAATGCAAATCAAACCAAACTGAAAAACAACGGGTTTGGTTTGGTTGAATTAATCGGATATATTAGAAACAAATATATAAAAATATTTTTAAAAAATATCTAATTTACATCGACTAATTTTCTATAATAAAATAAAATTCTTAATTTTTTTAATTGTTCATATAACTGTGAATGTGAATGTGCATTTCACTTTTTTTCTTTTTGAAGTTTAATATTTTATACTAGATTCCATGATAATATGATATAAATTATATAAATTAATTGTTAAAAGCATTTTGAGTAATTCATGTGATGTAATTGGTTAACACAGGGGTGTAACCGGTTACAGCAAATGGATTTTCACTCATGGACTGTAGAATAAGGCATAATTTCAAGTGTATAACCGGTTAACATGTGAGGTTAACCAGTTATCACTAAAAGTATCTTTTATTTTAGTGTCAGCTATAACCGGTCAACCATTTGGTGTAACCGGTTACAGGCTCGAGTTTTGGCATTTTTCTATTACATACTTGTATGTTTTAGGTCCCAATCATTTTGTAACACTTGTATAAATGCCTTGGAGGGATTCTCAACTAAAGCTAATGCAAATATCATTCTCACCCTCAACTTTGTCTCTGTCTCTCTCTCTCTCTCTCTCTCTCTCTCTCTCTCTCTCTCTCAATTTTCTTCTTTCACTCTCCACATTCCAATTTTCTCCATAATTATTCACCAATCTTGTAGTTCAATGTTATAACATTTGACATCAAAAGCTTGGTTATGATCCACAAACACCTAGTGTGCAACATGAATTCCATCTCCAATGAAAGAATCCCTATAAACCTACCCATTATTGATGCAAAGAATTACGATAAATGGTGCAAGCAAATGAAAGTGTTGTTTGGTTACGAAGATGTTCTTGAAGTTATCAAGAACATGGTGAATCCTCTGGTTAAAGGTGCAACAAATGCATAATGAGAAACACATAAGAAAGAGAATAAGAAAGATTTCAAGGCATTGTTTTTTATCCATCAATGTGTGGACGGTGACAAATTTGAGAAAGTTGGTGATTGTGAATCATCAAAGCAAGCGTAGGAGATCTTAGAGAAGGCCTATGCAGGGGCTGACAAGGCGAGGTGGTGAGGTTACAAACTCACAAGTGTCAACTTGAGTTGATTCAAATGGAAGAAAATGAGACGATAAACAATTTCACATCAAGAATCACTCAATTAGTGAATCATGTGAAGGCATGCAGAGAAAGAGTCACTGAGCAGTATGTTATTGTAAAATCTTGCGTTCTTTAACACCAAAATTTGACAATGTAGTTGTAGCGATTGAGGAATCGAAGGATATTGCGACGATGAGAAAAGAGGAGATGCAAAGCTCTCTTTTGGCTCATGAGCAAAGGATGGAGGAGAGAAATAATTATAAAGCAAAGGTGGAGATCTCTTTGCAAGCTCACTTCAATGAGAAGGACACGATATCGAAAGGAAAATGACCCATGAAGAGTAAAGGAAGTTTTCATAATTTTGGTGGAAGAGAGTCCTGAAATTCCAAGAATTTGACTTATCAAAAGGGTGAAAGCAGCTGCAACAAAAATGGTGGCCAAGGCAACTTTATATGTGAAAAGAAGAGGTTTGACAAAAGCAAGGAGCAGTGCTTTAGGTGTCAAAGATTCAGTCATTTTGCAAAAGAATGCAATGCGAACAAGAAGGAACCTTAAGGAGATGAAACCAAGGTTGTAAGACAAGAGTTTGATGAAGAGAATACACTCTTGGTCATGATCACGGAAGGAAATTGCAGCAGCAGCATGTTGCAAGACAACAACAACAACAATTATGGGAATGCTGCAAAAATAGGTTATAATCGGTTACATGATATGGTTATCCGGTTATATGTAGAGGAAAATGCCATGATGAGTACGAAAGGAGTTCAGTGCAGCGAGGAATGGTATTTCAACTCAGGTTGTTCTACTCATATGACGGGGATGATGGATTGGTTTGTTAAAATCAATTGTGCCATGAAGAACAAAGTAAATTTTGTGGATGAACCACTTTATCGGCCGATGGTATCAGCAATGTTTGATCATGAGAAGGTATGGTGGACATTCCTTGATCAAATATTTTTTGTACATTCAAGGAATCAAATTCAACCTTATGATTATTAGCCAATTACTTGAGAAGGGTTAGAAGATTCACATGGAAAACAAGGGGCTGCGGGTTATGGATGCAAATGGGGTTTTGGTCCTTAAAGCTCCTATGGCTGCCAATAGAACCTTCAAGGTTGAGCTGAAGGTTATGGAGCATATATGTCTTGCTACAACAGTAATTCTATAAGAGTGGATATGGCACTATCATCTTGGGTATCTCAATTTCCGAGATCTCCAAGACTTGCAAAGGAACAAAATGGTAACGGGGTTGCCATTGATCAATATACTGGTTGCAATTTATGAAAAATGTGTGCAAGCGAGGCAACATAAGGGTAAATTCAGAAAGGATGCAGGTTGTAGAACCAAGAATCACCTTGAGGTGGTGTATTCGAATGTGTGTGGGCCAATTCAAGTAGATTCCATTGGTGGTAATAGGTATTTTGTCACATTCATCGACGATCATAGTAGAAAGCTATGGATATACCTAATCAAGAGAAAGGGTGAGGTATTTGAAGTGTTTAAGAAATTCAAGTTCATGGTTGAGAGGCAAAGTGATCACAAACTCAAAGTGCTCAAAATAGGCGGTGGGGGCGAATATATCTCAAAATACTTTGAACGGTTTTGTGATCAAGAAGGGATTGTACATGTGGTAGTACCACCTTATACACTGCAGTAAAATGGTGTTGCTAAAAGTAAGAATTAATTTATCATGCACATGGTAAGAAGCATGTTAAAGGGAAAGAACTTGCCAAAAGAGTTATCGGGAGAAGCGCTATCCATATCAGCCTATTTGTAGAATAGGTTTCCAACAAAGAAGCTTGAGAAGGTAACATCAAAGGAAGCATGGAGGAAATTCAAACTGAATCTAAACCATTTGAGATTTTTTGGTTCTGTAGCGTATCGACATGTTCTGGGGCAACTTAGAAAGAAGTTGGGTGACAAAGGAGAAATGATGATACTTATAAGGTATCAATCTACCGGTGGTTACAATTTGTTTGATGTAAAAAAGAGGAAGGATGTGATCACCCGATACGTCATTGTCGACGAAATCAAGGAATTTTAGTAGCCGGTAACTGGTTACGTAAAAGCTGTAAATGGTTACAGCTTTGAAAATTCAGATTCTGCCGAAATGGAAAGAGCAAAAACTCCTATTACCAAAGCCTGAATTGAAGAAAATGTCAGAAGATCAACAAGGCAAAGAGGTTTGCCTCAAAGACTCCAAGATTATGAGCTGTTCCAAGACAATGAAGTCAATGATGATGGTGATTTCATCCATTTGCCACTTTTGGCCGAATCTGAACCCGCTAAAACTAAAGTGGCTTTAAGTGATCCAAAGTGGATTTGTGGTATGCAGGAGGAGCTGGAATCAATTAAGAATAATACTTGGGAGTTGGTAGATTTACCGGATGGAAAGAAGCCAATTGGTGTGAAATGGGTGTTCAAAGTGAAGGCAAATCCCTAGGATGAAATAATCAAGCATAAGGCTTGATTAGTTGCAAAGGGATTATTGCAAAAAGAAGGCATAGACTTTGAAGAGGTATTTTCACCAGTTGATAAGATTGAAACCATAAGGCTAGTTATTGGTATTCCAAATAACAACAATTAACCCATCTACCAAATGGACATCAAATTTGTGTTTTTTAACTGTCCGCTTGAACAAGAGGTGTATGTAGAACAACCCCCTGGTTTTGTTGCGAGAAATCAAGAAGTAAAGTTCTATAAGTTAAAGAAAGCTTTATACGCTTTGAAGTAATCTCTAAGAGCTTGAAACAAAATAATAGATGGTTTCCTAAAGGAGGTTGGCTTCAAGAAATGTGTATCTGAGCATGGAGTGTATGTGAAGACGAATACAAGTGAAGGAGTGATTATCCTTTGTCTCTATGTAGATGAATTGTTGATAATAGGAAGCAAGGGAAAGTGCATTTCTAAATTCAAGAGTGAACTTATGACAAAATTGGAGATGACCAACCATGGTCTCATGACATACTTCCTTGACATTGAGCTCCACAAGTCCAAAAACGGACTGCTCATTAACCAAAGGAGGTATGCACTTGAGATATCGAAGAAGTTTGAAATTGAGCATTGTAATACTGTCATTACCACGACTGAATTAAGGTTACAACTATCAAAGAATAAGGATGAGCAAGATGTTGATCCAAATCAGTATAAGAGGCTTATTGGATCCTTGTGTTATTTGTGGAATAAGCGACTGGACTTGGCATTTAATGTCAGTATTATGAGTAGATTCAAGGGGATACCAAAGGTGTCTTACTTGGCAGCAGTCAAGAGGATCCTGAGATATGTCAAAGGTTTTATTGTCTGCAGAATTTTCTTTCCCGCAACAGATATGGGTAGAAAATGCAATTTGCTCGGTTTTACCGATTTAAATTGGTGCGGAGATAAAGATGATCGAAAGTCTACAACTGGATGCATCTTTATATTCGGTGCAACACCAATCTCATGGTGTTATAAGAAGGAACCAGTATTTGCATTCTCATCTTGTGAGGCTGAGTACATTACTGCATCGTTATGTGCGTGCCAAATTGTGTGGCTTATGAATCTATTGGAGGAGTTAGGCAGTAGTGAGGGTGAGACTGTTACACTCTTTGTTGACAATGTTTCCGTGATTAATCTTACTAAGAACCCCACTTGCAAATATGAGGAGCAAGCATATTGAGATGAGTTGAGGGAACTTGTTAGTGAAGGAAGGTTACAATTGAGATATTGCATACGTGAAGATCAAGTGGCTGATTTGTTGACTAAGGAAGTCAAAAATGATGTGTTCAAGAGGTTGAAGATGAACACGAGCATGGAAGATTTGGAGCACTTGAATTAAGGTGGTGTGTTAAAAGCATTTTAAGTAATTCAATTGTTGTAACCTGTTAACACGGGGGTGTAACCAGTTAAAGCGAAGGGATTTTCACTTCTGGACTGAAGAACAAGGCATAATTTTGATGGTGTAACCAATTAACTTCAGAGGTTAATCGGTTACCACTGAAAGTATTTTTCATTGTAGTGTCAGCTCTAACTAGTTAACCATTTGATGTAATCGATTACATGTCCGAGTTTTTGCATTTTTCAGTTATGCACTAGTATATTTTAAGCACCAATCATTTTGTAACACTTGTATAAATGTCTTGGAGGCATTCTCATCTCAAGCTAATGCAAATATCATTCACATCATCATCATCTCTCTCTCTCTCTCTCTCTCTCTCTCTCTCTCTCAATTTTCTTCTTTCACTCTCCATATTCCAATTTTCTCCATAATTGTTCACCAATCTTGTTGTTCAAAGTTCTAACATTAATATAGTTGGTTCGAGTAAACGAACTCGCTGATAGAATTTTGAAAATCCGTTGCTTGAACCAATTAATAGTTTAATATTTTATACTAGTTTCCATGATAATATGATATAAATTATATAAGTTAGGAAAACTATTGTTTTAGTCCTTTAAGTTATTTTAAAATATCAAATTAGTCCCTTAAGTTTTTTTTGTAACGGTTTGGTCCCTTTTTAAAAATCTCTGTCACAATAAATTGCAAACTCATATACCATTTGAACTGGTTTTTCACGCTGATCATGAATATGCAATCAAATTTATCAAACAAGTTACAGTTCATGAGAATCAGGTAAAAATGGACGAAATACATAATGAAAAATCATCGATCCGAGCAAAATACACAATCAAACGCAAAACAAATTACATATTCATGATCAGCACGAAAAACCAGTTCAAATGGTATATGAGTTTGTAATTTATTGTAACAGAGATTTTTTAAAAACGACCAAGGCGTTACAAAAAAAAACTTAAGGGACTAACTTGATATTTTAAAATAACTTAAAGGACCTAGCCATATAAGTTAATATGGTTGGTTTGAGTAAGAGGTCTCGCGGGTAAAATTTTGAAAATCCCTTGCATGAACCAATTAACTTTGGATTTCATTGGTTTCTTTCGATTTTTGTCCGGACTAAACAAAGGTCCGATCCAAAAACGTTTGGATTCCAGTTTTGTTTAGATTTACCCGTATCAATGAGTACCTCTAATTCAAATTCATCCATCTAAACTTCTCACACGTTGTTGTCTCTTTTAAAATGGTAAGATATTGTCCTATTATAGCAGTTTAGATAATAGTTGTGAAAAGACACCAAATACAGAGGTGAAGATTCTAACCCACGACATCCGAGAGACTAGTCTATTAGAAAAAAAATTATAAGATATTACACTCTACCATGATAAGTAAAAAAATAAATTAAGAGCAATACATAATTATAAAATTTATTGAAAATCATACTATATAAGAAGAAATACATGCATTGCTTAAGCTGTAATATTCATTTGAGTTTGATTGAAGTTGGCAGGTAAGGCAGCTGGAGGAGGGTGCCATGGTTTAGGGCTGCCAGGTACTTGACAGGGAGCACCTTTGGTCATTACGCAAACACATGTTAGTAGTAATATAGGAAAACCTCCAGAACGACAATGGTATTTGATTTGACCTATGCCCTTATAACATGGTAAGCATGTTTGCATGCATTTTGAAAGATTAGGACAACCACCTCCAATCGTCGTTAATTCACATGTTTGCGCCTTCCATATTACTGCAAACATAAATAGAGGAATCCAAATGTTAAGAATAAGAAAACAATGACTTAATTAGAAGAATATAAATATTAAACAAGTACTTGTAGCATGGTTTTAAATTGCGGTCTGCAACCGCAATTGCGGTGTGATTTGAAAATTACGCCTCCGGCCATGTTTGGAACCATATTAGATAATTCCAATCATGTTTCTTCATATATTTTCATGTAAAATCAACATATTAGAATCCTAAAACTCAATTTAGTTATTATGTAGTGAAAAAACATAACATTAAGTGTTTTTCAATTTTGTATTTCAAACACCTCCTTATAAAAATTCACACTGCAACGGCTGCAATACGCATCGCAACACCCGCAATGACCGCAATCGCAACACCCGAAATCGCAACCGCATCCGCAGCCGCAACCGCAATTTAAAACCATAACTTGTAGTAAATATAAAAAGTGCAAGGAGTATAGTAGCTGATATTGAGTGAGTCATTTTTTTCTTTGATTTGAATGGAAAATGAATGTGAAAGGGTTGTAGTTGTGTTGTGTAAAATAAATTGGTCCTTTTATACTCATTTGTTTTGTGACAAATAGTGTAAATACTTTGTGATTAATATGTGAAATTTATGCCAGTTTTTAAGCATTAAGAAATGTTTTTTTTATTAAAAAAAAGTATGGTAAAAAAGGAAAAAGATTAATTGTATTTTGGAAATAATTTTTGTTATATTTTTGACAATATATAATACTATATATAATATATAGAGTGTGTTTGTTTGAGAGATTAAAATTATATTCCCAGGAATATCATTTCTAGGAATGTTGATCCTAGGAATTTTATTCCCATCAATTTGTTTGGTAAATAATTAAGATTCCAAAGAATAATTTTGAAATTGATTTAATTATAATTTTAAAATTTTAAAAATATAAAATAATGTGTTGAAATAATATGAAAGTGGGTAGTTATAGTTGGTTATTTTTTATTCCCATGGGAATATATGATTCCCACCCTTTAACATGAGAATAAATATCCATAAGTTCATGAGTAAATTTTATTCCTGGGAATTATTTATTCCAAGACATTTTTTTTCTTTCCCATCTACCAAACAATGGAATAATTATTTCCAGCCTTAGATTCCCGGGAACTTTTTTTCTAGCTCCGAAACAAACACACCCATAATATAATACACTTACTTTGAGGATTTTTTTTTGTTTTCTTTTGTCTTTCATTCTTTAAGATTTCTTTCTATAAATGAATAAAAAATGTTATAATTTGTTTTTGTTGTTCGATTTTTTTACGAATGTGTTTATAATATAATAGGCAGATATCAAAGTTATTTAATCAGCCCTCTATCAGGAAAAACAAATATGACGTGTCAACTTGTAATTGCATTTCATAATGCAAAAACTTCGATGCAAATAAAATTATGATAAAATAATTCAAAAGTACGAGGTATTAAATATTGAGATTTTATTTGAAATGACATTTCATTGTAATTTTTTTAATTTTTGATAAAGTTGATAAAATATTTTCTATTTTCATACACCTTGTCAACCATACATATTTTTTTTTGGTTAATTCAATTTTTTTGGGTCAAGTTTTCAATTTAATATATAGCTAATTCAATTTATGTGGTAAAATATGGTTAATTTGTATAATTGAATTAATTATAATTGTAGCTGTAAATTAAAATAATTATTTATTTAACTAAATTCATCACATCTTTGCACATAGTTTTTTTTTTAAATCAAACTGGAATTCAACTAGAGAAAAAGAGATACAAAACGGAGAGGGGGGACATAAACCAAAACCCTCTCAATGATTAGTAAACCTAAAGAAAGGCAAACCTAGCATATTTTCTATAAAATCTGCTCTTAAAAATAAGGGCAACAAGTCGAAGAAAATAGAATCAGTAATGGTGAGACCAACGTTAGCCAGTGAGTATGCATAAGTATTCTCTTCTCTATAAATGTGAGAGAGAACAAAAGACATTTGAGTAGTTATATTAACACAATTAATCCATCTAGTACGACCCTGCCAAGGCACCATGAAAGGAGGGCTGAAAGCCTTAACAACAACAATAGAGTCTGATTCTAACCAAAGATTCTTCATGTCTTTCTCGTTAGCGAACTAATGGATGACAAAGCTCCCGAGAGTTCGGCAATGAGCGAGTTCGAGAAACCTAAAAAATGAGAGAAAGCCCCAATGAAATCACCGTTGTGATCTCTAAAAATACGACCACAAGTCGAGGTCCCCGAGTTAATTAAAGAAGTCTCATCACAGTTTACTTTAATCCAACTCCAATGAGGGGGTTTCCAAATTGCCTCCACAATTTTCGGGGAATTAGGAGGCCAAATTTTTATCTTAAAATTCTTTAGAACTTGAAAATTGGATATAGGAAGGTGCGAGCTAGCTTTAGAGCAGGGCCCAAAAATAGAACAAGCAGCAACAATGCAAGAAATGGAAGAAGAAACATGGACTGATTTTTCCTGAAATCTAACACTATTTCTAGCAAACCAAACCGCATTAAAAAGACGAACAATTGCCCCCAAGCACAACAATAACACACTGCTCAGACCAAGGCTTAATAAAAATGCTCCAAACATCATCCCAATGACAGATACATGAATGAAGATTCAGGGCAGAACCTAACCAACCCCAAAGCTTTGAAGTATAGCTACAATAAAAAAGATGAAGAGAAGTTTCTTCGTAAGATTTACAAAAACTGCACACAGAAGGGAAACAAGAACCTCTTCTTTTTAAAATCTCATTAGTGGGAATTGGCATACCCCAAAATTTCCTTTACATATTTTCATTTTATCTGGCTCTTGACTCATGATTCATCTGCATACATTCACCCCAATCATTAATTTGTAGGATCATTCATTTATACTTGCATTTACATGTAACATCATTAATTCAAAGGATTTCTACTGTTTATGGCAAAATATGTTGAATTATGCCAATGATGCTATTAATATTCATGGATTAGGGTTTTCTTGTTGTGAGCATTTGTGAAACAAGCTTGTGGGGCCATTGTGCTACAATTGATTTTTTTTGTCAAAGTCCACTTTGAATTTTGATTTTTCTTGGCCTAAGTTTTGGAATCCCTAATTATAGTCAAGACATATTAGTGGTATTGGTACACAACATGAATAAGAAGATTTGAAAGCCATTTACACAAAGTTGACTTTTGGTCAACAAAGTCAACAATGGAAGGTTGACTTTTTGTTGACGAAGTCTTATGAGGTTTTTAAATGTCAAGTTATGAATGGGATATTGATATCTTAATTAATGCATTTCAAATTGGATTAAAAAAGTCAAAGATTTAAAAATTCAAATTGTGCATATGGAGGGAAAATGTTTCATTTACTTAAGGATTAAGCAATCAACATACACAGTCAAGTTTATGGTCAAAACACCAAAAATACATTGCCAAAAAGTCAGAAATAAGATTACGAGAAAACCCTAAGTTTGACCTACAGTTGACTTTTGGTCAAACAGTTGAACAAAGTCAAACTTAATCCTAGACCTATCCATCTGCAGCATGACCCTCCATTTCACCAAAATCCATGACCATAACTTCATGATTCAACCTTCATGTCCAAGTTTCATTCCAAAAGCTGCATGCCATGCCATGACCAAAACTTCACTCTTTCACCATGTTATGCCAAAACAGTCCTACAACATTCAAACAGTATCAACATCATTCAAAACATATAAGGATATTCCAAACACATAGGCCATGAATACATTAAGAGACAAACTATAAAGCAATACACATTACCACCTACAATTATGCATACCTACATTATCCAATTTGGTTACAATTCACCGTGAAAGACCAAGAGTAATTCACACCAATCCTAGCTTCCATAATCATCACAGCAGCATACAAGATTACACATTATAACAAGAGGATCAACGACACATGAACACATACAAGAGCAACATCAAGCTTCAACTGTCATGATAGTTTGACAGCATACACATTCAACATAAATAATTAAATACGCATATCCAATTATCTTTGCATACTAATCCACGCACACATGAGTACATAAGCAATGCACATAAAAAAACACCTTCAGTCAAAAGCCTATCTATCATGACAACAGTGCAACATCAAAATGGCATCATACATGCATATACACATACACATACATAACAAGCTAACTAACATAGCATCATACATGATCAACATACCAGTTCAGACCATACACATACAATACACACATAAGAGTACTTTGTTCTAATAACTCATCTACCAAAATCCATCATACATACAAAGATATTATTTGGCTGTCATGGATATACCTAAATTAACCTATTAACTAGCAAGTCACTATGCAAAAAAACCAACTTCTAATGCCTCTAACTACCAACTGACCAAGTCAGTTTCAAACCTACAAAACCCTGCCCTAATTGACCAAGTTAGTTACCAATCTCAACCAAGGTTGTCAAACTCGCGAGTCTACTAAGACTCATAAAGGGTCCGTAGACTCAACTTGTAGACTCGACTTGCAAACTCGTACGAGTTTATGAAAAATTAAAAACAACTTTCAAAAACTAGTATGTGACACATACATGACATACACGTATATTTTAAAATGTGTAAATGTCTCATATATGATACAAATATATATATATATATATATATATATATATATATATATATATATATATATATATATATATATATATATATAATAGAATACCAATTAACATCAAAATTTAAATTTCATACTCCTTAACGAATTTCTTAACTAAAAAAACTCAATAATAAAACAAACAAAATAACAAGGTATGTAGTTAAAGACTTAAAGTACTAATTTCTTCTTAATTGGCTACAACATAAACAAACAAAAAATCATAAAATAGATATGCCAATGGATTTAAACATTCAAAGCTCCAGTGAAATCATCATCACCAAAATCATCACCATCACCGTCATCAGTATCTTAAGTACAATCATCAAACTCTACCCTAGATGAAACATCATCTTCATTATTAACCGATGTTGGATTGCTTGATGTTTCACTTCCACCTAATTCAACATTGCCATCACCACCACCACCACCACCACCACCACCACTTTGCACAACCTTAGTAACAACAACATCAACTTCCATAACATTGTTAACAATAACATCATCGTTGGGGATTTCTTTGACGTCTGGTGCCGCATTCAGATTGAGTTCATATGCGCAGGCATGACCTTCTGGGATGTTCAGAGCATTTCCAAGGTATTCGTTGATTGCATTCCGACAAAAATCAATGGTGCGACCTCTGACGTTGGTTTTGTAACTGAAAGCTTCTCCTTCTGCTGGAAGAGCATTGGCATAAAACCTATGAACCATGTCATAGTTGAGGTGTTTTGGAGGACTGGTCAGTTTCTCTCATTTCCTGCTTTTCAACAGCAGATTAACCTCGCGGTATTCGCCTGTTTCGTCCACTTCAAATCTTCGTCCAGGCCAAATGCTTCTGGACTCAAGCTCTTTGAACCTCTCTTCTTGGAGAGCTCTAATGAAACGTGATTAATCAAATTGTCTTGCTCTTGAAGCACCTTCTCCTACAACCTTTTGTTTCTTTTGTGGGGTCTGCTTCTTGGGGGACCATTTCTGCAAATTTTCTTAAGAAAATTGAAAAAGAAGATGAAGGTGTGTGCTAGGGTTTGCAAGTTAGGTGAGAGTAATGGAAGAGGTTTGAAAAAATGAGCAATTTCTGAGTAATAAATTGTAGCAGAGTGAATTAAAGTGGGTAGGAAGTGGTTAGGCGCTCATATTTAATGTCATAAATGCAGGTTTGTCTGATAAAAGTTCACTTTACGAAGGAAAGTTTGCGTCGCAAAGGTTCGTTCGCATAACGAACTTAGCATAATTTGGTTTTTCTGCAGAACCTGTCACACTACACTTTGTTGCCCCCCACATACCCAAAAATTTGAAACAAAGTCAAACAGAAAGTAGGAAAAGAACTTACAACGTTGGGTTGCCTCCCAACCAGCACTTGTTTAACGTCGTTAGCTCGATGCCTGTTTCTTCATGGTTCATTCAATGGGATTGTGGTGGTAATTCAATCAATTTCCCCACCTGAGTATAACTTCAACCATTGGCCATTAACAATCCAAGTATCATTAGTTTTTGGATCTTCTAGCTCAATTGCTCCATAAGGCTTGATGTCTTTGATTTGGAATGGACCGGACCACTTTGATTTGAGTTTACCAGGAAGTAATCTTATCCTTGAATTGAAAAGCAAAACCATCTGCTCTATTTTGAAATTTTTAGGAAGGATTCTACTATCATGATATCTCTTCACCTTCTCCTTATATATTTTGGAAGATTCATATGCTTGTAGTCGTATTTCATCAAGTTCATGTAACTCTAGCTTTCTTTTTGTGTCGGCTTCTTGTTGATCCAAGTTTAGAAATTTCAAAGCCCAAAAGGCCTTGTGTTCCAATTCCACCGGCAAATGACATGCCGTACCATACACCATTTGAAAAGGTGTGAGACATGTTGGTGATTTGTAAGCGGTACAGTAGGCCCAAAGAGCTTCATCAAGCTTTAATGACCAATCTTTCCGTGAACTTGAAATCGTTTTTTCCATAATTCTTTTGACTTCACGGTTGGACACCTTAGCTTGCCCATTGGTCTGCGGGTGATATTGTGTTGCAACCTTATGCCTGACTCCATAGTGTTCAAGGGCCTTAGCATGAGGTGTATTACATAAGTGAGAACCTCCGTCACTAATTAACACCCTTGGTGTTCCAAACCTAGTGAAGATGTGTTTCTTCATGAACTTAATTACCATTTTGTTGTTTGCTTTTGGTGATGCCACCACCTCCACCCATTTGGATACATAATCAACTGCCACTAAGATATATTCGTTTCTGAAAGATGGAGGAAAAGGCCCGACGAAAACAATCCCCCAACAATCAAATACTTCTACCTCTAACATACTTTGTAATGGCATTTCATTTCGCTTAGAGATTCCACCAGTCCTTTGACAATTATCACAACTCTTGGCATGTTCATATGTATCTTTGAATAGAGAAGGCCAATAAAATCCTGCTTATATGACTTTGGCAGCTGTCAGTTCTCCGTTATAATGGCCGGCATATGGTGAATTATGGCAATGTCATGTGATGCTTCTGGCTTCCTCTCTAGTAACACATCCTTGTAATAACCCATCAGATCCAATTTTGAACAAGTACGGATCATCCCATACATAATGATTGACATCACTCAAGAATTTCTTATTTTGTTGCCAATTGAGATCTTTGGGGATGAGGCCGAAAGCCTTGTAATTCGTAAGATTCGCAAACCATGGTCTTTCCTTAATCATGAGCAATTTTTCATCTGGAAATTCTTCAAGTACCTCCCTTTCTTCTTTTGTAATCTCAGGATTCACTAATCTTGATAGATGATCCGCAACCAAATTTTCGGTGCCTTTGTTGTCACAAATCTCTAAATCAAATTCTTACAAGAGGAGCATCCATCAGATTATTCTTGGCTTGGAATCCTCTTTTTTGATCAAGTATTTGATTGCTGCATGGTCAGTATAATAAATAATCTTCGATCCTATGAGATAAGATAAAAAAAATTCTAATGCGTATACAATAGCAAGCAATTCCTTTTCTGTTGTCACATAATTGATTTGTGCATCATTTAAGACTTTGCTTGCGTAATGTATAGCATGGAAAACTTTGTTCTTTCTTTGGCCTAAAACGGCACCAACCGCATAATCACTTGCATCGCAATTGAGTTCAAAATCGAACATCCAATCGAGTGCAGTGATTATGGGTGTTGTGATCAAATATTTCTTTCAATTTTCAAAAGCAAGTAAGCATTCTTTATAAAAAATAAATGACATGTCCTTGTTGAGGAGGTTGCTCAATGGTTTTACGATCTTTGAGAAATCCTTGATGAATCTTTGATAAAACCCGACATGGCCGAGGAAACTTCAAATTCCCTTTACGTTGGTTGGATGAGGGAGTTTTGCAATGACATCGATTTTGGCTTTGTCCACTTCAAATCCTTTTGCTGAAATTTTATGTACAAGCACTACGCCCTCAGTAACCATGAAATTGCACTTCTCCCAATTTAGTACCAGATTCGTCTCTACACACCGTTTTAAGACGGTGTCCAAGTTTTTCAAGCATAGCTCGAACGATTCACCAAACACAGAGAAGTCATCCATGAATACCTCGATGCAATTCTCGATCAAATCTTAGAAAATGGTCTACATACACCTTTGGAATGTTGCCAGTGCGTTGCATAGACCAAAAGGCATTCTTCGGTACGCGAATACTCCAAACGGGCAAGTGAAGACTGTCTTTTCACGATCTTCAAGGTTCACGGTAATTTGATTATACCCTGAATAACCATCTAAAAAGCAATATAATTATTGCCCGGATAGCCTTGGTCTTTTCTTGTTGTCTGGTTTAGTCTCCTATAATCAATGCACATACGCCATCCTGTGACTATCCATGTTGGAATCAACTCATTTTTCTTGTTTGTTATCATAGTCATACCTCCCTTTTTTGGTACTACGTGCATAGGGCTCACCCAAGGACTATCCGAGATTGGATAGATCATTCCTGCTTCTAACAGCTTGACTATCTCCTTGCGTACGACCTCTTTCATTGATGGGTTTAATCGCCGTTGTGGTTGGATAATTGGTTTAAAATTGTCTTCCATCATAATGTTGTGCATACAATATAATGGACTTATGCCATTCAAATCTAAAAGTACCCAACCGATTGCAGCTTGATTCTCTCTAAGAACTTGAATGTGCCTCTTTTCTTCATGGCTGGTCAGAGTTTTACTGATTATAACCTTCTTCTTGCATTCATTATCGAGGAACACATATTTCAAGTGATCCGGTAATAGTTTCAATTCTATTTTGGTGTCTTTTTCTACTGATTTTTCCTTTAAGTCCTCAGCTTTAGTCTCCTTCAATGGTACTTCTCTTGCTGAATCTAGCTCCTTTAAGCATTCATTGAGTTCTTTTTCTTCTTTTGGATCAAGAATATTAAAAACATCCATGAGGGCTTTTTCTAAAGGTGTTGTAAAGTGTGCTTGCTTTTGAACTTCAAGTATTTCTTTGTCAATTGCATCTACTTGAAAACAAGCTCCTTTATCCTTGGAATGATTCATGGCGTCAAATAGATTGAAGGTAACTTCTTCATTTTGAACGCGTACTTTCATTAAACCGTCATCAATATCAATCATCATGCGTGCGGTTTTCATGAATGGACGCCCCAAAATCAGTGGTACATCGTCATCCTCCTCTATATCCATGACAACAAAATCGATAGGGAATAAAAACTTATCTACCTTGACCAATACGTCTTCTGCAATACCAGATGGTTTTGTGACTGATTTGTCGGCTAATTGCAGCGTCATCCTTGTATTCTTCATCTCCAAATCACCAATCCTTCGTATTACGGAGAGTGGAATGAGATTGATACTTGAGCCTAAGTCAATGAGTGCCTTCCCAACGTTTACGTTTCTAATTGTGACTGGCAACGTAACTCTTCCTGGATCTTTTCCTTTTGTGGAAGTGTGCGTTGAATGATTGCACTGCAACTTGCATCAAGATGTATTATTTCTTCATCAGTAATTCTTCTTTTCTTGGTGAGAATCTCTTTCATGAATCGTGCATAAGTAGGCATCTGTTCAAGTGTCTCCGCAAAGGGAATATTGATTTGTAATCGCTTGAAAAGATCCAAAAATCGAGCGTATTGCCTTTCTTTCTCTTTTTTGGTTGGAGCATGAGGGTATGGTAGATTCTGTGCTGGTGGAGTGATCATTTTTCCTTTTTATTATTTCCTCTTTTTACGTTCATCATATTCGTTTGTACTCTTTTCAACTACTTCTTGGTTTTTTTCTTCTTCCCTGTCCTTTTTCTCTTCCTCTTCTTGTTCTTTTTCTCTATTTTCAAGGATTCTTTCCTCTCGACCATCATACCCGTTTGCTTATGGATTGATAATCCTTCCACTTCGCGTAACTATTGCCTTACAATGTTCCTTTGGATTTGTCTACGGAGTGGCTGTGAAGGTACCTCCTGCTTCTTGCCTCCAACTTTGACCATAGTTGTTATTGTTTCTGCGTTGATAGTTTGCATTTCCGTGATATGGTGCTGCTCGTTGTTGGTTTCCCATATAATTGACCTCGTCATTCATTGGAGGGAAAAAACCTGTAGGATGGTCACCAGTACATAATTCACACACGGCTACTTGATGTGGTTTATTTGTCGAGTCGTGCATCTCTTTGAGCTGTTATGGAAGTTTGGAAAGCTGCTTAGTTAATTCTTCAACTGTTTGAGTGAGGATTTTGTTTTGTGCCAATATTGCATCGTTTGGGCCTAACTCGAGTAATCCTGGTTTTCGTTGTGTAGTTCCTCTATTATACTGAACTTGATGGTCATTGAGAGTCATACGGTTAATGATAGACACTGCTTCCTCTGCACTTTTGGATAGTAACGAACCACCGGCAATTGCATCAAGCAGAAGATTTGGTTGTGGTTGTTATCCATTGCGGAAGATGTGGATCTGAGTGAGTTCATCGAAGCCATGATTTGGACATTTCCGTAGCATAGACTTATAGCGCTCCCATGCTTCACATAAGGTTTCTGTTGCACTTTGAGCGAACGCAGCTATAGCTGTTTTGGTGTCCATGAATCTGTTGTGTGGGAAGAACCGATTCAGAAAGTTTTCCTCTAAGACATTCTAATTGGTCATGGTTTGAGTGGGTTTGTCCAAATACCAATCCTTTGCTTTGCTAATTAGTGAGTGCGGAAACATACATACATATATATATATATATATATATATATATATATATATATATATATATATATATATATATATATATATATATATATATATATATATATATATATATATATATATATATATATATATATATGTTTGTTGAGATTTCAATTGGTTTAGTTTAACCGATGATTTCTCAATCAATCAAACTAAAACAATCGCATTAAGAACCGAATATTATTTATGAAAGTTAAACCCTTAGTTCTATGTCTAGAACGAAGTGTTTAACCGATTATAATCTTTAACTTGAATACGAATGTATTTTTCAATCACGATTCGTATTCATAAGTTTAGAATGGCAAAACAAGATTTAATCGATAAATATGAAGAACAAAATTTCATTAAAGAGAATTCAATAAATACGTATGATTACAGTAGTTTCCTTTCAATCCTAACAAGAAAAGAGCTTTAGCTATCCATTATCATGATAGCTTGTAGAAAAAGTAAGAATTGGAGATGAATTTGCATCAAGGATGATCTCTCGATTCTTGATGGGAACCCAGCTCAATTCTTTCCACACTCCTCTCCTTATATAGAACTAGTTTTCTATTATCTATTACAAGTGGAAATTAAAAATTGATGATCTTCAAAGCCTTTGTTGTCTTCCTTTTATACTAGTTGAGATGGGGAACTTTCACTATGCGAAAATATGGCCGCATAGCAAAGTCTGCTTCCTTAGCCTTTAAGAATTTCAAACCGCCCTTTGGAAACCGTCATACTTCGCTATGCAAAGTAACATTCGCATAGCGAACTTCTCTCACTTCTCTCGCTTCAAGAGAAACTGAGGGAGTTTGATTATGTTTCATTCTGAATCTTCATAGTCGGGGACCCTCTCCTCACTACCCTCACTGGAATCATAGAAATACATTCTCTTTAGCACTTTTTTCTTCTTCTTCTTCTTCTTCTTCTTCTTCTTCTTCTTCTTCTTCTTATTCTTATTCTTCTTCTTCTTCTTCTTCTTCTTCTTTTTCTTCTTCTTCTTCTTCTTCTTCTTGTTTTTCTTACATCATCTCACCCGTAATGCCTCCCTTGAGATGGCAGACCCAGTCAGTTAGGTTTCTTCCAATGGTTGTTGTGGGAGAGGAGTTGGTACTTCAGTGGGCATGGAGATAGTTGCTGTCTTGCTTGAAGACCTCATTTTGCTTGAAGAAAAGTAGATTTGAAGGAAAAGATGAGAAATGTGATTAGGATGATTTGTTTTTATAATAGAGGTTGAGTGTTTTGAAAGTTGCAATGGGAAGATAAAACATTCAAGCTTTTAATGATTATAATGATGACTTCTGATGGTTGATATTCTTGAATGACGTGTGACATCTTGAGAAACATAGAAAAAGAGTTTAACCATTTCTAGTCGTTTCTCAGTATTAAGAAGTGTAAAAGGTGTTCACACTATGTTTTACCAGAACTAATCCTTCCCATACATTTCCTTGTGTTAGTGAATATATTTTTTGTCTCCTTCAATGTTGACATGTCTAATCCTATTTTTTTTATGATGACAACAGGGGGAGAAAGTCATGGAAATATTTAACAAGGATAAAAGGATTTTCTAATACTTGTATTTTACCACTGAACTCTAAATTATTCATTATTTTTGGGTAAATTCTTTCATATGAACATAAGTTTCTTTTAAATGAGAAACTTAATTAACTTAGATAAGACTAAAGGGGAGCTTACAAACCCCAACTTAAGAACCTATTAAACTAAAGGGATAGCTTACAAACCTCAACCTAAGGTTTGTCAAGCTCAAGGGGAGCTTACAAACCTCAACCTGATGTTAGAATCTGTTAATTAAGTTATAAGATTCAATTAACATATATAAGAAGTTAATAAGAACTTACAAACCTCAAATTAATGGACTATCAGAACTTAGGGGGAGCTTACAAACCTCACCTTAATGGACTATCTAAGTTAGGGAGAGCTTACAAACCTCAGACTCTGATGCTAGACTATGTTAATTAAATCACTAACCATTGTTCTTAAATAAATTTGTTTGTCATCATAAAAAAGGGGGAGATTGTTAGAACAAGATTTGTTCATGCCCTTAAAAGGTTTTGATGATAATAAAGTATTGAAAGAACAATAGGGCTTCCTAACATGTTCAAGTGTGCAGGATCATAAACCAAAGAATTAATCATTAATCATGATGAAAGCATAAGTGAAGAAGCTATACTCAGATTCTGGCTGATCAGAATCTGAATATATTCATCAGACTCTAAAGGCATCAGACTCTGGACTCATGACCCAACTTCTGATGATAGCTCAATTTCTTATAGAAGTGGAGAACAGTTGATCCGTACACTGCACTAAAGCAAACTTGTCTTATCAGAGCCTCAGTTTTCTAGATAGAGTAAACTAAGGTTTATTTTTTCAAGGCTCAAGGATGGTGATACGACCTCTTAAGTCTGTACTATCTTTTGGTAGATACCTAGTTACTCGAAAGGTGATATGGACAATGCTATTATTAAATGGACAAAGATTCTGACTAGATGTAAGTGTTCAACGTCTATCATAGAATACTTTTTCACTAAGGTTGTTGTTGTTGTTAAAACCTTCAACGACTCTTTTTCTATCTCTATAAAAGGAAGATGAAGACTCAAAGAAAGGTTACAACATCACAACATATAGAAAGATCTTAGCATAACTCTGAGCTATTTTTGTAATTATTATAGCATAAGATTTTAAGATTTCTTATCTTAGATTTATCTTAGAAATCTTAGAAAGGTTAAAGACCTTTGTGGTTATTGCACAACTGCTATACTTCTGATTCTATATTAAATTATAGTAGTTATCTTATCTACTAAACTGTTTGTTTAAAGTAGAAGAAGTATCTCGCCCGCATGCTTGAGCAAGGAAGCCTTGAATAGAGGGTTTAAGCATGAAGTATCATTCAGGGTTGATTGAGCAAGGAAGTCTTGAACCAGAGGGTTTAATAAGGAAGTCTTGAACCAGAGGGTTTAAGCGGGAAGTCTTAAATTAGAGGGTTTAAGCATGAAATCTTGAGCAGTGGCTTAAGCAAGGAAGTCTCATTCAGTGTTGATTGAGTAAGAATTCTTGAGAAATGGCTTAAGCATTTGTAATCTGATTGGTTATAGTGAAAAGCTCTTGTTGAGGCAAGAGGACTGGACTACTCTTAGTTTAGGAGAGAAACCAGGATAACTTTTTTGTGTTGATTGCATTTACTTCTGAACTTTATTTTCCACTGCTATACATTTTGTTAACAGACTCTGAACTTAGTTCAGACTCTAAACTTTTGAGTTCAGAAGCGAAACGATTTTTAAGCACACAGTTTAACCCCCCTTCTTATGTATTTTTCTCTCCTTCAGTAAATAATTTTAACATACTAAGTTACTTTATCCATTGATGAAATATTCAGTTAATCTACTGCCCATCAAGTTTAATGAATAACTGTGGTGTATTGTCTTGATGATTTTGATTTATATATGCAAATAAAAATAAAAGGATTAATGCATTAGTGATATATTTAAAAGAATTATGATGATTTGATAATATTTGAATTAGAAAAAAATTAGGATATAGAAATAGTAGGTACCAACCTTGAAGTAAACATTCTGGTGTTTGAAAGGAAAATTGATTGAAATATAAAATAGAAATTGCAAAGAATCACTACAATAGTTGTCAAACAATGTTCCAATGAATATATATATATATATATAACACAGTGTAATGAAAATAATGGGTTTCATTGGTACCAAATAAAGGCCAAATAAATATACATGACCAAAATAAGGACCAGTAAAAAATAAGAACCGTGTTCCCAACCAATGTCCATGTTGCATCGAAAAGCATGAAAGCTGCAATACCATATGGCTTGGATTTTCACGTGGAAAGCTTGAAGATGTAGACAAACCAATGTATAATTTTGTGCCATGAAAAGATTATACAGTGTGGGCCGTTAATTAGATACATATGAATACAAGATTGGGCAAAATATGAATACAACATTAGCAACACCACTATAGGTGATTTAAACCTGCATAAAACTAAAAAAAGATGAAGTGTTATTGGTTTATATTAGTTTACCCTGTAATGTAAACGGATTTTGATTTATCCGTAGTTAAAATTTTAATATATATATATATATATATATATATATATATATATATATATAATGTTTAAAAAAATGATCCACGTGGATTTTAAAAAATAAATGAATAATTAAAAAAAAAACCACCAAGACAGACCACTTGAGTAAAAGTGATGATTTTTTTGCCAAGTTGTCACCTAAGAGATCAAAGCAACATGATGTTTAGCCCTAAAAACAAACAGAATATTTACATTAAAAGAGGGGAATCCAAATAAAAAATTACAAAGAATAAATCAAAACTTGCTCACATTATAGAAAGTAACATATATTTAACCTTAAAAAATATTTCACTTTAAAAGACAAATTATTTCGATACTTTCCAAGAAAAACTAATTGCTAACTATAATGGGTTTTAAGTATCTTACTTACACAACAAATAATAAACCTTTTAGCCAAGTAAGGTGGTAACACCTCAACATAATAGCTCTGACCATTGCTTGTAACGTTGCAGAGTGTGACTTGTACATTTCTCACGTGTGATATTATATTTTACGTTTAACCATTCGAATTAGGGGTGTTTCTAAGCTGATTTGATTCAGTTTCGAGAGAATTTGATGCCTAAACCGATAAAAAATATATGGATTATTTTAGATTATATTTGCATAGTTTTTCGATAAAACGCAAATCAAACCAAACTGAAAAACAACGGATTGAGTTTAGTTGATTTGATCGAATATATTAGAAACAAATATGCAAAAATACTTTAAAAAAATATCAAATTCACATCGATTAATTTTCTATAATAATATAAAAATTTAATTTAATTTTTTGTTTTTTCATATAATTGTGAATGCGCATTTCACTTTTTTTTTTAAGTTTAATATTTTATACTAGTTTCTATGATAATAATGATATAGATTATATAAATTAATATGGTTGGTTCGAATAAACGGACTCACAAGTAGAATTTTGAAAATTCGTTATCCGAACCAATTAGCTCTGAATTTCATTGATTTAATTTGATTTTTGTCTGAATAAGAAAAGCACAACCCAAATACATTTAGATTTCAGTTTGGTTTGGATTTACTTGAATCAATGAACACCTCTAAATCAAACTCATCCATCTAAACTTCTCACACAAGTTTGTCTCTTTTTAAAATAGGAATATAATGTTATGTTAAAATAGTTTAGATGGTAGTTGTGCAATGACCCCATATACAGGGGCGCGAGTTTGAACTTGCGACATCCGAGACACTAATCTACTTGAAATAAAAAATGATAATTAAATATTACACTCTACCATGATAAGTGAACAAATAAATTAAGAGTAATATATAATTATATAATATAATTTATTGGAAATCATTCATACTATATAAAAAGAAATACATGTATTGTTTAAGCTGTAATATTGTTCATTTGAGTTTGATTGAAGTTGGCAGGTAAGGCAGCGGGAGGAGGCTTAGGGCAGCCAGGTACTTGACAGGGAGCACCTTTGGTCATTACACAAACACATGTTGGTAGTAATACAGGAAAACCTCCTAAACCATGGGAGAGTGGACTAAGGTGCAGGCTAGAAGGAGGGAAGGTAGAAGGTGGGATGATGCTGGGAGGGAGAAGGGAGGATTTAGTAAAGACTCTACTTCTTTCTTCATTACAGAGTTCCCTGATCACATGCGGGAAAAGGATTTGTACAAAGTGTTTTTGGAGTATGGTGAAGTGGATGAGGTGTTTATTCCTTAGAAGCGTGATAAGTTAGGCAGAAAGTATGGGTTCGTTAGATTCTTTGGAGTATGTGATAAGAGAAGTCTGAGTTTGAAGCTGGATAACATTATCTTGGTGGGGAGGAAGTTGTTTGTGAACATCCCTATATTCAAGAAGGATAAGAATCGGTATGAGAAGAGTAAAGAAGATGCGGTTAAAGGTAAGCGAAATATGGAGGAAGTCAACAAGAGTGAAGATGATTTTCAAAGTAGAAGGGGAAGAAGGTTCTTTGACAGTAGCAAAGAGGGTAGGAGTGGAGGTATTAACAGTTCTGCTTTCCATACGAATGAACAGTTTAAGTTTGGCAAAGCTTCTTTTGCAGAGACGGTAAGAGGTGGAGGGGCGAGGAAAGGTTGGGACTTGAAGTTTAAAGCTAGGGCTGAAGATTATAACAGGTTTAGTAAAGTGTTCATCGGTAAGGTTCATTCTCCAGGTATGACTTATAGCTTGCAGAGGTATTTTTTCTCTGAAGGATATTTTGGGGTGAAAGTTACTCCACTAGGAGCGAACTTGTGTCTCCTGGAGGAAGACGAGCCTGGCGAGATTCTTGATCTTTTGAAAGATGCAAAATCGTGGCTTGATCAGTGGTTTGTGGAAGTTAGGAGGTGGGATCCCGGGGATGTTGATCCTGAGAGGGTTACGTGGGTCAGGATTTATGGAGTGCCTTGCCACGTTTGGACGATCCAGTTCTTTGAGTTTTTAGTTTCGAAAGTGGGGAAGTATGTCTGTTGCGAAGGGTCATCTTCTGGAGTGACTAAAATGGATGTAGCTAATGTGATGCTCAGGACGTCTTGCGGGGGTACCATTAATGAAGTGTTTAGAGTTTCCATTGAGAGTATTGTTTATAGGATAAGGTTAGTGGAAGAAACTCTTGGTCCTATTTGCAAATCTGTTGAGAAGGCAGCAACGGAAGTGGAGGAGTCGTGTTCAGATGAGTCTAAGACGGTTGGCAGTACAACGTGGTGGAGTTCCGGTGAGGAGAAGCAAAGTGATCGTGAAGTTATGGGTGCTGATGTTGACTTATCAAGTAGAGATATCCAAAATAGCAGGCCTAGCCAAGAGGTAGACTTGTCCAGAGGATCTTATGTTTCAATTTCTGCAAGATGCAAAAGTTCTGATAAAGGTAGAGTTGGTGATGATGTTGGGCTCGAGGTCGCAGGTACTGTGAATCTCGTAGGGAGTTATGATGTGACTTTGGGAAGAAAGGTGTCAGACGGTGAAGATGTTTCAGTTGCTTGTTCTTTAGATAAGGGACAGGTGTGCAACCAGAATAAAGCTTCTCTTTCTAGTGGGTGTCGTAATTTAAGTTTGGATGAAATGGTTATAGCAAAGATGTGTGATAAGGCCCAATGTATTAATGTGGCCCAAGTTGGTGGTAGAAAGGGGGGTAGTCCCTCTTATTCCAAGGTAGAAGGGCGTGAGTTGAGTTTGGGCCTTGTTGCTGGGCCTAATGTCCAGTTGAGAGGAAAGAGTGTGAAGGGAAAGAAAAAGAAGAAGGCTTTCGGTGAAAGCCCAATAGAGTTATCTGAAGATCTGATTGTTGATACAAGGGATATAGTTTTTTCTGTATGTCCTAAGTTTAAGAAAAACGGTGGAGGAAGGCAAGAGGAAGAAGACCTTGGGCAGAGGTGTCATTCCGTTACTGATTCTGAAGTCATGGTTGGGAATATGAGGTTTTGGGATGTTTTGGAAAGTAAGGTAGCTAGCAGAGTTAGAGAGCCGGTGGTTTCGCTTGGAGTCGAAGGAGAAGATGGTGACATGGAGTTGGAAAAGAAGACCGTTGTTCTTGAAAAGAAAGATGAAGAGAGTTTAGGTCTGAAGGAGGCAAAAAGATTTGGTAATTGATGAATTTTGTTTCTCTCAATATTAGGGGGTGTGGGAGTGTGGCTAAGAGGAAAAGAGTGGCCAAGATGATTCAGGGTGGTAGTGTTGATGTTTGTTTCCTTCAGGAAACTAAAAGATCTGTTTGTGAGAGTAGTTTGGTTTTTTCTTTGTGGGGAGGAGATGACGTGGAGTAGACTGCTTCTAATGCTTTAGGTAGTGCAGGGGGTGTTGATTATGTGGAGTAAGGAGTTATTTACTCTGGTGTGTAGTTTCAGGGGGGAAGGCTTTGTAGGTATTAATGTGGACTGGAAAGGAAGGAGTTTATTTTTGGTAAATATGTATTCTTCTTGTTTTTTGGAGTCTAAAAGAAGATTGTGGTCTGAGCTGGAGAGTAGGAGAAGGAGGAGTGGTAGGGGAGATTGGATTGTGGGAGGTGATTTCAATGCAGTAGCGTTTAAAGAAGAAAGAAAAGGCTTGTCGGGGTGTATTAAGGCGAAGGAGATGGAAGATTTTAGAGGTTTCTTAGCTGATCTTGAGTGTGTGGATTTACCTTGCAGAGGAGGCTGTTTCACTTGGTTCAATAAGTCTGGTAATTCTATGAGTAAGATAGATAGATTTCTTATGTCTGAGGATCTTGTGGAGGATTGGAAGTTGAGTGGGCAATCCATTGGTAAGAGAGAGTTGTTGGATCATTGTCCTGTTTGGCTGAGGACCAAGAATGTTGATTGGGGCCCTAAGCCATTCAGGTTTCTGAATTATTGGCTGAAGCATCCAGGGTTTAAGGAGTTTGTTAAGTCAGTGTGGAATTCAGTTGAGATCAAAGGAAGAGGGGGTTTCACACTCAAATCGAAGCTTAGATTATTGAAAGAAAGATTGAGAGTTTGGAGCATTGATGTGTTTGGCTGGATTGATGTGAAGGTAGACAATTCTATTAAGAAGTTAAATGAGTTGGATGAAGAGGTGAGTAGATTAGGCTTCCAGAATTTTGAGGAGATGGTTAAGAAGAGGTGTAAGGATAGTGAGGAAGTGTGGAAGAACATCAATTTGAAGGAGGAACTTTTGAGATCTAAAGCAAAGGAGCAGTGGTTAAAGGAGGGGGATAGTAATTCGAGATATTTCCATAATGTGATTAAGAGTAGAAGAAGAAGGAATGGCATATGTTTCGTTAATTCTGCAGATAGGGTTATTGAAGACGTGGAAGGCATTAAGGAAGAGGTTAAAAAGTACTTCGAGGATTTCTTCAGAGAGGAGTGTGCTAGCAGACCTTTTATTGAGGATTTGAGTATGAGGAGGTTATCTGAAGAGGAGAAAAGATGGTTGGAGGGGAACTTTTCTCTAGAGGAGGTTAAGCATGCTGTTTGGAGTTGTAATGGTAGTAAGAGCCCTGGTCCGGGTTTACTTTGGCTTTCTTCCAAGAATGTTGGGACATTGTATACAAGGACGTTCAAAGGTTTGTTTTTTATTTCTTTGGTAATCCTGTTTTAACTAAGGCTGGAACGGCTTCTTTTATTACTCTTGTAGCGAAGGTGAAGAATCCACAGTCTCTAGTGTAGTATAGGCTCATCTGTCTGGTGAATAGTATGCAGAAGATTTTATCTAAATTGTTGCATCAAGGCTGAAGAAAGTTGTTTGCAATTTAGTGTCCCCTGAACTGTCGGCATTTATTCATAATCGTTGTATTTTTTATGGTATTCTTGTGGCCAACGAGGTGTTAGATTATGCGAAGCGTAAAGGGAAGAGTTGTATGGTTCTGAAGTTAGATTTTGAAAGAGCTTATGATTGTGTCTCATGGGGATTTTTAAAGGCTCTTCTTCAGAAATTGAATTTTGGTGTGAGATGGATAGCTTGGATGGTGGCATTAGTCTGCAGTGGCTCTTTGTCAGTTACGGTGAATGGTGGAGTAACTAAGGATTTTTCGGTTGGTAAAGGGTTGAGACAAGGGGATCCATTGTCCCCTTTCCTCTTCATTCTTGTTACAGAGGTTTTAACGGTATTGGTGAAGAAAGCTGTTAGCTTAGGGAAGTATAAATGTTTTAGAATTTCCAATTCTGATCAGTTCAGCATAACGCAATTTGCGGATGGCACTTTGTTGATAGGGGAAGCTTCTTGGGATAATTTGTGGAGCATTAAGGCTATTCTGCGTGGTTTTGAGCTAGTGACTGGGTTGAAGGTCAATTTCTCTAAGAGTAGTATTGGAGGGATTAATGTGGATTCTAGATATCTAACAGCTGCTTCTTTTTTTCTACACTGTGGGCGATTGAAGTTGCCTTATTCTTTCCTTGGAGTGTTCATTGGTGACAGTCCTAGAAAGTGCCATTTATGGAAGAAAATTGTTGAGAAAGTTAGGTCCAAGTTGGCAAATTGGAAGAGTAGGTTGTTATCGATAGGTGGGAGATTGGTTCTGATAAATTCGGTTATTAATGCTCTTCCCTTATATGCCTTTTCCTTTTATAAGGTTCCTTCTGGTGTGATAAAGACTTTACAGGGTATTCAAAGCAGATTCTTTTGGGGAGGTGATGAGGCTAGGAAGAAGGTTCATTGGGTTGATTGGGCGACATTGTGTTTGCCTCGTGACAAAGGCGGTCTCGGTATCAAGGATTTGGGAAGGTTCAATACTGCTATGCTAATGAAGTGGAATTGGCATCTGTTATCTTCTGGTGACAGTGTTTGGAAGGAGTTGTTTGAACAGAAGTACGGTGGGAGGTTGACATTGTTAGTCAATGGTAGTGGAGGTGAGTTTTCTGTCAAATCTAAATGTTCGATATGGTGGAGGGATTTAATCCTTAACAGTTTTGATAGAGTTAGGGGGAAGAATTTGTTTGTAGAGAACATCAATTGCTCATTGGGAAATGGGGAGGATATAGCCTTTTGGCAAAATAGATGGTGCACTGATATTCCTTTGAGGGAAGTTTTCCCTAATCTATTTTTAGCAGTAGCTGACAAGAAAGTGTATGTTGCTAGGTGTGGTGGGTGGGAAGGTATGGCGTGGCAATGGAAGGTGAAGTATGGTGAGATTTTAGAGGGATCGGTGGAGGACAGGGAGAGGGCAGACCTGGAGGATCTTCTTCTTTCGATTTCTCCTGTGCTTAATAAAGCTGATGCATTTGTGTGGGATCAGGTGAAGGATGTTTCATTGGATTCTTGTGAGTTTTCTGTCAGTTCCTGTTATCGGTTGCTGTCTAGGGATTTGGAAGATAGCTGTTGTGAGGAGAGTTCTATTAAAGCAATGGGGCAGGTGTGGTTGTTGCAGTTGCCGACCAAGGTTAGTATCTTTTTATGGCGTGTTATAAGGGATAGGGTTGCTTCCAAAGTCAATTTAGCAAAGAGAGAGGTTTATGTTGATGGAGGTGATGTGTTATGTAATCTGTGTGGGGTTGAGGAGGAGGATGCGAGGCATGTGTTATTCAAGTGTAGGGGAGCAGCTGCAGTGTGGAGAGGGTTAGGAAGATGGTTGGGAATTTCGTGGGAGGATTGTTGTGACAATGTGGAGCTTATTTTTGGTTGTGATGTAGAGGTTAGAGGAAGGTATTCACCAGACAAGTTCTGGTTATATGGTGCACTGCTGTCTGGTATATATGGTACTGCAGAAACAGGTTTGTCTTTGATGCTATTATAGTATCAGTGGATGATATTTTGAATGTTGTAAAGTATTTTAGTTGGAAGTGGTATTGTATTGATAGGAAGGTTAGTAAATACTCGTTGTACGAGTGGCATACAGTCCCTCTAGCCTGTGTTTAGGTAGTTGGTGAGTTGATTGTGTTAGAGGTGTTTGCTTTTTGTTTTCTGGTATTGGTTTGGATGAACTGGTATTGCACTTCTTGTGCTTTTTAGTTATATATTTCATTGCTTACTGAAAAAAAAATACAGGAAAACCTCCAGAACGACAATAGTATTTGATTTGACCTATACCCTTATAACATGGTAGACATATTTGCATGCATTTTGAAAGATCAGGACAACCACCTCCAATCGTCATTAATTCACATGTTTGCGCCTTCCATATTACTGCAAACATAATTAAGGAATCCAAATGTTTAGTATAAAATAACAATGACATCATTAGAGGAATCCAAATATTAAGAATAAAAAACAATGATAAACAAGTACCTGTAGTAAATATAAGAAGTGCAGTGAGTATAGTAGCTGATAGTGAGCGGGTCATTTTTTTTTTATTTGAATGGCAAATGAATTTAAAAGAGTTATAGTTTTGTGTGAAATGAACTGTTCCTTTTATACTGAGTTGTTTTGGGACAAATGGTGTAAATAAATACTTTGTAATTAATATGTAAAATTTATGAGAGTTTTCAAGCATTGACAAATGTTTTAAAAAAAAATACAAAAGTATGGTCAAAAAGAAAAAGATAAATTTTTTTTCAATAATTTTGGATACATTTCTTACGATGTACTGTATAATACTATATAATATACAATATAATTCACATACTTTAAGGATTTTATTTGTTTTCTTTTGTCTTTCATTCTTTAATATTTCTTTTAATAAATGAATAAAAAAATGTTATAATTTGTTTTTGTTGTTCTATTTATTTAAAGAAGGAGCTTACAATAATAGATAGATATCAAAGCTATTTATTAAGCCCTCTGTCAAAAAAAGAAATATGATATGTCAACTTCTAATTGCATTTCATAATGCAAAAACTTCGATGCAAATAAAACTATGATAAAATAATTCAAAAGTACGAGTATTAAATATTGAGATTCGTTTCAAAATGACATTTTATTGTGATTTTTTTATAAATTTCTAATAAAATTGATAAATATTTTCTATTTTCATACACTTGTCAACCATGTATAACTTTTTTGGTTAATTTAATTTATTTATTTATTTGTCAAGTTTTCAGTTTAACATATAGCTAATTCAATTTATGTGATAAAATATGGTCAATTTATATTATTGAATTAATTAAAATTTTAATTGTAATTAAACTAATTATTTATTTCATTAACTTATCACATTTTTTTTAACATAGTTAATCAAGTATTGTATGAATGTACGGAAAAAATTCATGAAAGGTTTTTCTTTCTGTTATACGTATTTCAAATTTTGAAGCATAATTCTTTTGCTAATTACTTCAAAGTTAAAGAAAATTAATTAATAATAATAATTATTATTATTATTATTATTATTATTATTATTAGACAATGAACATTTGACTTTAGACTCATGCAAACTTAGTTGCATGGTGCATTCAATCATTGAATTACAAAGTTAGTATTCACTACTATATATAGTTATGGATAGGGGTGGCAAACGGACATGCCCGCCCCATTTAGGTCTGCCCCGCAAAAGCCCGCAAAAAAACGGGGAAGGCGGGACGGTCAAAAGTAGAGATGCGAGCTCATTTTCTAGGTCTGTCCCATCTAATGACGGACACGCAGGCATGCGAGCAGGCCCGCTATTCTCTTTAAAAAAAAAAAAATTTCACTCATGATATAATTAAAAAAAAAACTCATAAATTCTAATACTACCAATAAAAAAATACTATCATTATCCTACATTCAATAATTAAATTCAACAAACCTTAAATTTTACAAAATCAACGTAAATTCAACAACACAAATTCATCAAAAATTCAACACCACAAATTCAACATAAGTTCAACACCACAAATTCAACAAAAGTTAGGAAATAAGTCATAAATAGTTTAATCTAACATCAAAATCTCCAAATTCTCTACAACCAAAAAAAGATGCACTAATCAATCTTCATCTACGTCATAAACAAATGATGCTCCTGTCGTAATACTTTTGGCCAAGCTTCCATCATCATTGTCTTCGTCGTCACCCATTACATCTATAAAACAATTTAAGTATAAGTAACTAAATTAACAATATTGAAAAAAATCACCAAGTATTAAAAGAAACTTTAATATTGGATTAAGTACCAAAACTATTAAAACCCTGAAGCCAATTGCGAGTACAAATCAATGCCTCAACATTCTTCGACAACAAGCGGCTTCTATATTTGTTTAGAATGATTGAACCAATACTAAAAGCAGATTTTGATGCAACGGTAGTAATAGGGATGCCTAACAAATCACGAGCCAATAAAGATAACTCTTTGAACCTGTTCCAATTTTCCTTCCACCATTGAAGAACATTCATGTCATCAAAATTTTGATAACTTAAATCCACACTTGCCTCCTCCAAATAAACATCAAGTTGAGACTTTTCGGTCTCTGTTGCAAGTTGTTGTTTGTGTACTTTTAAATTCTATTATGATAAAAAAGAAAATAATAGAACATGTTACATAATACAACATGTTTGCAACAAGTTACATAATTTTACAACATTTTATAGCAACTTATTAAAGCAATTTACAACGTTTTACAACAATTTACAGCATTTACAGCATTTTACAGCAAGTTACAACAATTTACAGCAAGTTGTTACAGCATTTTACAGCAAGCAACATCATTTTACAGCAAGTTACAATAATTTACAGCAAATTGTTACAGCATTTTACAGCAAACAACTGCATTTTACAGCAAGTTACAGCAAGCAACATCATTTTACAGCAAGTTGTTACAGCATTTTGTAGCAAATTACAGCAATTTCCAACAAGTTATTAAAGCATTTTACAGCAAGTAACATCATTTTAGAGCAAGTTATTACAATATTTTATAGCAATTTACAGCAAGTTATTAAAGCAAGTTGTTAAGAATTTCATGGCCCTAATATGCTATGTTTGAATGAACTTATTAAGAAAGTTATGTTAGATGCTCATTATCAAGTTCAGTTAGTTGGATGGCAAAGTTGTTAATGGGCTGCTATTTCTATAAACTTATTAAGAAAGTTATGTTAGATGCTACTTATCATGTTCAGTTAGTTAGATAGCAAAGTTGTTAATGTACTGTTATTTCTATTGAGATGATGGTTCTATAATTGATTCTAAATTCAAGCTATAATTTGTAGTGTTTTCCTTCTACATTTCATTTTATCTTTGAGTTTAATGTTCAATTTACCTTTCACAATGTATCCAAATATAAATCTATTTACACATCTCACTATTATCCAAACTAATCAATTTGCATTCATCTCACTATTAACCTTTAACCAAAATCAATCTTACAAAACAAAAGCAACCCATTCAAAATTAATGTGTCACCGCATCACATAGTGGCATTGCAAAATCAACTTGAATGGTAAGTTTCCATCATATCTTATACTAGAAGCAAGTAATTTATAAAGCAAACAACGGAAATTTAAAATACATATTCCCAAATCCCAATATCCATTACCTAATGGTAGAAAACATTAACCAAAAACCAACTAATCAAGCATAAGAGAACAAGGAGTGGACAATAAGGACGTGTACCTTCCTGAAATTAGAAATTGAAGTAAATAAAAATCTTGTAGTTACCTGAAAAACATGACGGAATTTCAAGTCAGATGATAAAAAAAACATCAGATGAAGCTGTAAAGGTAAGCCCTGTAAATAACCCATGCTCTAGTAATTTGAAACTTACCAATACTTCCAATTCCATGTTCCAGCCAACTGAGAAGGAGAGGGATGAGTGAAACTGAAAAGTGAAAAGTGAGAAAGGGTGATACACTGTAAGTAACCCTAATTTAATTTGATAATGGGCTGTTTTGGTATGGGGCTATTGGGCCATAAGATATCATAAAACAAAATTAATTTTATTTGTTCTTAAATTTTTACCCGCGGGCATACCCGTGACCGCCCCACGCCGCCCTTCCTTTTTGCAGTGTGGGGCGGGGCGGGTATACTTAAATATGCGGGTTCAAAATTCAGGCTCGGTCTGCAAAAAATGACGGGTAAAACGGGTTTTCCCCGCGGGCTGGGCCCGTTTTGCCACCCCTAGTTATGGACCTTGAGAAGTGTTTATAACTAACTTTGAGTTAATTTTCTTCTCTAACAACTTATCTATGCATTCATGCACATTCTTAACTATAACCATGCATGCTTATCACACACACATGCACGACTTTCTTCTAATACGCCCCAACAATCTCATGGTGGATAGAGTAAGGACACCTTGAGCTTGTCTCGAAAGTCTGTAAACATAGTAGTTGGTAAAGGCGTCAGTTATCTGAGAGTGTGCAGGAACGTGTTGGATTGGTAGTTGGTTTGCCGCAACTTTTTCAATGACAAAATAAATGTCAAGTTTGATGTGCTTGAAGGATCGAATTGTGTGCAAATAGAACAATGCTTATATTATCACATAGCAATGTAGGCACACGGTGATCAATCTTAAGCTCAAAGAATAGTTATTAGAGCCACAACAGTTCAATAGTGGTGTGGGCTAAGGCACGGTATTGAGCTTCCGTGCTTGATCATGCAGCCAACACTTATTTCTTGGAACTCTATGCCACGAGATTAGGATCTAAGAATACATAAGATCCTGAGGTGGTAGGTTTTAAGATCTTATATGCATGAAGAGAGAATTTAGGAAGGTGTTTAGTTGGTGCAAGAAGAATACCATGGGTTGTCGTGCCACTCAAGTAATGTAGAATGCATTTTACTGCAAACTAATGAGATTCTAGTGGTGTTTCCAAGAACTGACCACTTTGTTGACAGAAAAAGGTAAGTCAGGGCGGGTGAGTGTCACGTATGTAAGGCACCAAATGTAGATCTATAGAGAAGAGGACCTAAGATTACATCAGTTCCATGTTTGCTTAATTTTCATTGACTAAACATGGGAGTAGCAACACCTTTTACTTCAGTCATGTTGACCTTAGATAGAAGGTCCCATATATATTTGGTTTGTGTAAGAAGAAGAGTGTCATTGGCTTGATAATGAACCTCAATTCACATGAAATATTGAGGAGTACCAAGCTGCTTGAGTGCAAATTTGTCATGAAGCTTGTTGATGAGTGCATGAATTACTTTGAAGGAAGAACCAGTGATAAAGATAATGTGCACATACACAAGAGCACACAATGTGAAATTATGATGATTATAGACAAACAATGAGTGATCACATCTTTTAGAGACAAAACCAAGCTGAATCAAGCCATGATGAAACTTTTCATACCATGCTCGTGGGACCTGTTTGAGGCCATAGAAAGCCTTTTGGAGCTTACAAACTAGTTGTGCATTTGAGTCAGTAAAGCCTATTTGTTGGTCCATAAAAACCTCTTCCTACAAGTCACCATTTAGAAATGCATTCTTGATATCCACTTGTTAAATTTCCCACTTGAAAGTGAGAGCTAAAGTCAAGATGACACGGATTGTGATAGGTTTTACAACTGGTGAAAAAGTCTCATGGAAATCAAAACATGTTGTTGATGGAAGCCTTTGGCCACTCACATTGCTTTATACTTGTTGACACTACCATATGGATTTTATCTCACCTTAAAAACCTACTTGCACCCTGTTGTTTTCCTGTGAGGAGGTATAATAGTTAGCACCAATGTGCCATTCTTGATGAAGGACTCAATTAAGGAAAAATGAAGATTCTTTGCCAAATTGTCACCTAAGAGATCATTGCAACAAAATATTTACATTAATAGAGGAAAATTAAAAATATTAAATAAAGTTACAAAGAATAAATCAAAACTCCCTCATGTTGTAGAGAATAATATATATTTAACCCTAAAAAAATATTCCACTTTAAAATACGAATTATTTATATATTTTCTCAAAAAAAACTATTTGCTAACTATAATGGATTCTAACTATCTTACTTACACCTCAACATCATAGCTTTGACCATTGCTCGTGACATTATAGAGTGTGACTTGTACATTTCTCATGTGTAATACCCATATGTTATGTTTTACCATTTAAATTCGGGATGTTTATGAGATAGTTTGATTCGGTTTCGAGAGAATTCAATATCCAAACCGATCAAAAGGATATGGATTAGTTTGGATTAGGTTTGCATAATTTTTCAATAAAATGCATATCGAACCAAACCGAAAAACAACGGGTTTGGTTTGGTTGAATTGATCGGAGATATTAGAAACAAATATACAAAAATATTTTTAAAAAATATTTAATTTACATCGACTAATTTTTTATAATAAAATAAAATTCTTAATTTTTTTAATTGTTCATGAAATTCTGGTATCAGATGTGTGATGTTAAGTGTGATGTCACAACAACGCAATATGCTAATATGAACAAGGCAATAAGCAACAGTAAATAACACAAGGAATTGTTCACCCAGTTTGGTCTAACTACCTACGTCTGGGGGCTACCAAGCCAGGGAGGAAATTCATTATTAGTAGTATCAAATTATAGACTCAACAATCCCAGTTGGCATCTAACTTAATCATTACCCAATGCCATTTCTACCTAAGAAACCACTTAGGTATGAGAAACCACTCACTCCCTAATTCACCACAGTGATACAATCCAATGATTACACACTAATCACCCAACTTGATTCTGCTTAACAGCTTTGATCAAGAACAACACACTCTTGCTTAAAAGCTCTAGAGTGAATACACTTACAACTCAAAATAGTAACACCAATTCCAACATGAATGGTTTACAAAACACACACGAAAACTCAAATTGACTCTCAGTCTATGCTCTCTGTCTTTGTTACCTTTCAACAACGGTTGAGGCTGCTTTTATATAATTCTGACTTGGGCTTGGATCTCTTCCAAAAATATCTGATTTTAAAACAAATTTGATCTTCAAATCTTTTTAAATCTCTCCAAATCAACCCTAATGTTGGTTACAGAATCTGCTCTATAATCTGCAAATTTATCTGATTGGAAATCTCTTCTCCAAGATATTCGCATCCAATCACTCTAACAGATCTCCTCAAAACTCACTTACACGCGCAGCCCTAAAACATCACAATCTGATGTTCTGATGTTCTGATATAGTGATGTCAAGACATCACTTATAACATCAGCATGTAAAACTTCAACCCTGTAACAGCTAATGTTAGGAACCAATGTTATGACATTAGACAAATGACATCAACATTGTTCAACTTTGTTTTACCAAAATTCCAGCTAATACAAGAACTAACAATCTCCCCTTTTGGCTAATTTTGGCTAAAACAAACTCTGCCATCATCAGAGGTACCTGCAGCGGAAAAAACTTCAAACGAAAAAAACTCCAACCCAGTAGCAATCACATAACAAGCTGCACAAAGCTAAGCTCCCCCTCAAGGCAAGAACCAACACACCAGCTGTTCAAACTTGCACACTCCCCCTCAAACCTAGAGCCACATCAGACAACAGGCAACACTCTCCCCCTTTTAGCCATAATTGGCCAACTATCAACAAGTTAAACACTCTGCTATAGTTAGTCCTACTAGCTCTCCTTGTCAGTCTAAAGTCAACACCACAAGACAAGACAAATCATAGAACAAAACCAAGATAAACATAAAAGTACTATTATCCAAGATACACACCATGCACACAATGTACAGAAACAAAAACTATAAACTACAAAAGCAATAAACCGCAAAAGCAGCACTTCAATCTTCACTAGCATCAGAACCATCTGCATCCTTCTCCTCACCTTCCTCTGAACCTGAATCTTCAGCGTTGGCACTCACATCATCTTCACCCTGTTCCAAGGATTTGATCATCTACTCAATTCTCAACTTCCTAGCAGTGCTAGTACTGATAACCATATCAAGATCCTTGCAGGTTGCCTTTAATTCTTCAATCAACCCAGCCTTAGTACTGGCCTTCTTAACACCAGAACTTGATGTTACAACAATGTCTGGAACATGATTCCCAACAAACAACTTGGGATGTAAGGATAGAGCTGACTCCCTCTTACATGCTACATCTGAACTGGTTAGAATTCCAGGATGTTGATCTAAGATCATTCCACAGACAAGGGAAGGGAATGCTATAGGCATCTTGACAGCATTAGTGGCACCATGCTTCACAACTTGATCAAATATGTAATTCCCATAATTGAACTTGACCTTTTTCCCAACAGCATAAATAAACCTTCCTAATCCCATAGCTATGGTGGTTTTGTGATTAGTAGGCACCCAGTTAGCAGCTCCAATTCTATGCAAAATAGCATACTTGATACTGAGTTTGCTAGCTGTTAATTTACCTTTCAGTGGCCAAACCTTCACCTGAGTGGTTGTGATCTCTTTACACACATCATTATCAGTCACTTCCAGTTCACAACCCTCTTGATCATCTCTTCCCAGATACTTATTGATGGTACTAGGAGAGAAATTAATGCACTTACCCCTAACAAACACCTTCATGAAGTCCACACTTCTTTTATCAGAAATGTCTATGGGAATGTTAACAACAAATTCCTTAACAAGTCCACCATAGGACTTAGAGAATTTTGTCACAGTCTTCAACAGTCCAGTAGCATGAATGAGCTCCATAATTTCTTTCATCTCCAATGCATCTTTGCCCAGCTCTCTTTCCAATGCTAATCTCCTTTGGCACACAAATTTCCGCATAGAATCACTGCTAGCATAATGAAAAGATATGTTATCTACTGGCACTTCAGGAACCTTAACAAAAATTCTCTTCAAAATGGACTTTCTGACAGGGATGATGTCTTGAACATCTTCCTCAACATCATACTCAGATTCAGATTCTTCTCTAACCTTCCTCTTTTTGGAGGACACAGCAACCTTGCTCAAAGATTTAGTTGGACCAACAACAGATGTCTTTTTCTTCTTGCCTTCAGCTGTCATCTTAGGAAAAGATTCCACAGTCTTTCCTTTTCTTGTCTTCAATCTATTGGCAATCCCAGGAACAGCATTACCAATTACTTCATTATCAGACAAGTCAACAACATCCACCACATCAGCAATCTTCTTCCCTCTGGGACTAGGAGTAACATCCCTAGCAGGTGATGTTTCAACATCATGTTCAACATCAACTTCATCTTCAACATGAGTATCCCTTTCTCTTTCTGCTTCAGCTTCACCTTCATCTTCAATCTTAGCATCTTCAATGACTGAAACAGCTAATCTATGAAGATTTGTTTCAGAAGTTTCAATGTCACCCTCTTCTCTAACAGATTCAGCAGGCCTTTGACTCAGAGGTCTAGATATTCCCTTCACAGGAATCCCTTTCTCAAATATTTTTGTGACAATCTGATCAATGCTCTTGTCCACTTCTACCCTTTCTTCAACAGCTTGAGGAAGAGGGGTGGTAGTCCTAGGAGTAGGTTTGTCTCCAAATAACACACTAGTGACAAAGGCCCTACTTTCGCTATCATCAAATTTACTACTCGCAGATTGATTATAAGTATTACCTTTTGATGGTCTCTTGGGTTGATACTTCTCAGGTCTTGTCTTTACTGAAGCTGGAATCATAGAGATAGGAGCACTGTCCATAGCTTCATCCACATATACCTCTTCTGTCGAAACCCTAGAATTTGCATGAGTGGAACTTTTGGACGCATCCTTCTTGGATGGAGATGACTCTTGTTTAGACATCGTTTTTGTGCAACAACTGAAGGCCAAAAGTGTTTTGAACTTCCTGTTCTTTGGGGGAAGATGAACGGACTTGGAGTGTTGAGATTGAAGAAGCGTGTGAGAGTGATAATAGGGAATGATAGCCTAAGGTAAGGGGACTGCTTTTGTTGGTCACTTAAAGGCCAATAAATGTATTTTCCCCACCAAAACAAATTTCCTTTTAAATTTTTGAAATTTAATAAATGCACACCATAATTCATTATCCTTTGAATCCTTTTCCAATTGCCCAAAATTCTACTTAACACTTCACAAATTTTAGCACACATATCTTTAGGGAAATCGTCATTACCTTTCATACCTGAATGACCAACCTCTACAACCTTGGTTTCTTCAATATTTCCTCTGAATAATTGCATAACACTAGGTTGTTTGGTGATCCTTCTAATGTCACATTCAGATGTCATAACATCATCCTTGACATTACATGATAAGCTGGACTCTTGAGGAACCCATAAATAACAGTTATCTATGGATCTAACTCCCCTCATAACGAATTCACTCTTCTCATTAGTCACTAAACATTCATCTTTAGTGTAGCTAACCTTGAATCCTTCATCACATAACTGACTAATGCTAATGAAATTAGTAGTCAATCCTTTGACCAGAAGAACACTTTCAAGATTAGGTCCAACCTCACAATTCAATTTTCCAATTCCTTTAACTTCCCCTTTTTCTCCATTACCAAAAGTTACATCCTTTGTGGAGTAAGTTCTGGTATCTACCAACTGATTCTTGAAACCAGTCATATGCATTGAGTAACCACTGTCAAAATACCAACCATCCATAGCTGGGGTTTTAACTGATGAGTGAGCCAATAGACATGTGACAGTAGCTTTAGGAATCCATTGTTTAACAGTCTGAGGCCTGTCCTGCTTCTGTCTAGGGTGAGGAACAGGCTTGGAATAACCATGCAGTTTAAAGCAAGAAGATTGTATATGGCCAACTCTACCAAAATAGTAACATCTTACTCTTTGAATCTCTTCTCTGAAGTGAGTGAAATGTCTCCCCCCTTGATGATGATTTCTGTCATAATACTGAGGCTGCCATCTGTCAAAATATTGATGTTGTCTTCTGTAGTGCTTTGGCTGTCTTTTACCATGATGATGTGGCCTTCTTCTGCCATCACCATGAGGCACAGCATTATTAGGTCCAAACCCATACATTTTCCATTGATGTTGAGACATTGGATGGAACATGTTAAGTTTGAAATTATAATCATGCATGCTCCTATGGTATTGGGGAGGCATATACTGTCTAGCTCCAGAAAACTGAGGCTTTCCTTGAGGTTGAGACAGAAACTTCTTAGGAACATGGCCATAGCCCTTTCCATTATTTTGTTGCCTAGGGTGAGGGACATCCTTCTTAACTACATAACCATGTCATTTTTCATGCTGAAGAGGAATGTTTTGTTTAACCGCAGAAGAACTAGCCTCAGCAGATATCTTCTTCTCACCCTCATATCCTAGACCAGTTTTATCACTTGCACCTTTTCCAGCTTCAAGTATTTTATCCAGAGTGTCAGTTCCACTATTTAACATTTTGATGGATTTTGACATTTGATCAAGCTAGGATTTTAACAACAAAACTTCATTCTTAAGTTCAGCTTTCTCAGTCTCAAGCTGCACAATAATCTTCTTCTGCTTCTCCCCTTCTTGAATGACCTGTTCACTTTTCAGACACAGCTCTTGATAAGAGGATGTCAGCTCTTCAAAGTTCAATTCATCATCACTAGACTCTCCATCAGAGGCACATAGTCCAGTCAATGCCTTAACATGCTTGGCATTCTCTTCTTCACTTTCACTATCTGTATAAGACCAGGAAACAGATAACCCCTTTTTTTGCTTTTTGAGGTATGTAGGGCATTCTTTCTTGACATGGCCATAACCTTCACACTCATAGCATTTAACTCCTTTGTCATGATTGGAATTTTCTTTATCTCTTATTTTCTTCACTTGATCACTAGACCTGTTGTTGTCAGATGTGATGTTCTTAACATTAGGTCTATAGTTTCTATCCATCCTCTTTAACACCTTATTAAACTGTTTCCCAAGCATCACAACAACATTTGACAGCTCCTCCTGAGTTTCAAAATTACACTCCTTCTTACCATCTTCAGTATTGGACACCAAGGCTATGCTTTTGGTCTTCTTTTCAGGCTCCTCATTCAATCCCAACTCAAAGGTTTGAAGAGAACCAATCAACTCATCAACCCTCATCTTGCTGATGTCTTGAGCTTCTTCAATGGTAGTCACCTTCATTTTATATCTCTTAGGAAGGGATCTGAGAATCTTCCTTACCAGCTTCTCTTCAGTCATTCTTTCTCCTAAAGCACTAGAGGCATTGGACAGCTCAAGAATATTCATGTGAAAATCATGAATGGTTTCATCCTCCTTCATCTTCAGATTTTCAAACTTTGTGGTCAGCAGTTGAAGTCTTGACATCTTGACCTTGGAGGTTCCTTCATGAGTAGTTTTCAAGACATCTCAAGCTTCCTTAGCTACTTCACAAGTGTTAACCAGCCTAAAGATGTTCTTGTCAATACCATTAAAGATGGCATTCAAGGCTTTTGAATATCCAAGAGCAAGCTCATTTTCTTCCTTTGTCCAATCTTCCTCATATTTTAGCTTTGTTGTCTCATCCTTTTCAACAATAACAGGTGCTTTCCATTCTTTTAAGACAACCTTCCAAGCCCTGTTGTCTAATGACTTCAAGAAGGTAACCATCCGTGGTTTCCAAGAGTCATAATTAGAGCCATCTAGAATAGGGGTCTATTCACAAATCCAACAGTCTCCTTGTCCATTGTACCAGAAAGTACCAGCCATAGATCTCACCCAGATGCAGAGCAGGATGCCTGCTCTGATACCAATTGAAATTCTGGTATCAGATGTGTGATGTTAAGTACGATGTCACAACAACACAATCTGCTAATATGAACAAGGCAATAAGCAACAGTAAATAACACAAGGAATTGTTCACCCAGTTCAGTCTAACTACCTACGTCTGGGGAATTCACTATTAGTAGTATCAAATTATAGACTCAACAATCCCAGTTGGCATCTAACTTAATCACTATCCAATGACACTTCTACCTAAGAAACCACTTAGGTGTGAGAAACCACTCACTCCCTAATTCACCACAGTGATACAATCCAATGATTACACACTAATCACCCAACTTGATTCTGCTTAACAGCTTTGATCAAGAACAACACACTCTTGCTTAAAAGCTCTAGAGTGAATACACTTACAACTCAAAATAGTAACACCAATTCCAACATGAATGGTTTACAAAACACACGCGAAAACTCAAATTGACTCTCAGTCTATGCTCTCTGTCTTCGTTACCTTTCAACAAGGGTTGAGGCTGCTTTTATATAATTCTGACTTGGGCTTGAATCTCTTCCAAAAATATCTGACTTTAAAACAAATTTGATCTTCAAATCTTTTTAAATCTCTCCAAATCAGCCCTAATGTTGGTTACAGAATCTGCTCCATAATCTGCAAATTTATCTGATTGGAAATCTCTTCTCCGAGATATTCGCATCCAATCACTCTAACAGATCTCCTCAAAACTCACTTACACGCGCAGCCCTAAAACATCACAATCTGATGTTCTGATGTTCAGATATAGTGATGTCAAGACATCACTTATAACACCAGCATAGTAAACTTCAACCCTGCAACAGCTAATGTTAGGAACCAATGTTATGACATCAGACAAATGACATCAACATTGTTCAACTTTGTTTTACCAAAATTCCAGCCAATACAAGAACTAACAGTTCATATAACTGTGAATGTGTTATCTTTGATTCCTTTAAATAGTTGATGGAAAATATAGGTAGACAAATTTATCTTATCTTCATTATTCAAGTAGAAAAGGAAGTGTTTGTGATCCCATGAGATCTGATAAGTTCATCCTTCTCTAGGAATCCGATAACCAATAATAACCTTGAACAAAACCCTAAATCTATCCTTTAAGTTCTTTACTTTTCCAAAGTCAGAAGACCACATTTTATCAGCATTCTTAAACAGAATCCATTTGATTCCATCTGCTTTAGGACTGTTGTCTTTGGAACTCACCACAAACCTTCTGGAGTTTAGGGCTCTCAAAATTTTGTCAATAGTCTTTTGAGTGATGACCACATCAATACCCATAACAGCAAACCTGATTTCAACTTCTTCAAACTAACTTATTATCTACTCTTCCCTTTCAAAGAATTGTTTTTCACCACCAGAAGTCTAAGTTCCTCAGATATAGCAGACACATCAAATACTTCTGGCCTGACCCAAAAATCCTTCACAAGATGAGGATAGGTTGGTCCATTTAGCATTTCAAATATAGGAGCCCATTCTTGATTTCTGAAGAAACTCCATATATCATGCCCATTCTGACTAAAGGAATTAAAATCAAAAATTTGTTCCACTAATAACTTTAGATCATCTTTATTCAAAGTCATAGACTTAGGTTTGATGGTGATACTTTTGTCAGAGTCGACTGCCATGTGTGCATGTTGAGCATTGGATGATGATGCCATTGTTGAAGAGAGTTATTAGGGTTTCTAGGGTTTGTTTTTGAAAAGGGGTTTTTCAGAGATGGTTAAAAACAAAGTGTAGATAGTGGGAAATAAAATGTGTGTTTTTTTATAAAAGGTGTTTTTTAGTGAAAAAGGAATTTCAACCAACAAACAACATAAATGCGAAAGAAACAAACAACAAAGAAGTAAATGAAATTTACCAAGAATAGAGGAGTTTTTTATTAATAGTTATAATCCACGTGTCAAAAGACGTTTCAATTTATGACACGTAAGAAGATAGATTCCATAGACAATTACTGAAGGATGTCCACTCATGTGCACATTAGAGGTGGTTAACCTTATTCATGATATCAGAAGCTGAAAGGCTTCAGAGGCTATGTATATTTCAGAAGTTGACTCAGAGCATTCTGATCAAGGTAGCTTCTGAACCTCATCAGACTCTGATATATAGAAGATTTTATGCCCAACTGATAGAAGTAAAATTTCCACTGTAAAGTGTAATTCTTCGTTCTTAAATATGAAGATCTTCTGAAAAACATTTAGCAAATGTTGGGATTGGATACTATCTAGTAAAAATAGAGATAAAATTACCTCATAAATAGTAGTATCAACTTTTAAGATTGTCCAAGGGGAACTTTCTTGTTCCAACAATGCTCTTCTGACACCATCAGAAGTCTTATCAGACTTCTAAAGATAACTAGATAAACTTCAGAGATAAAGCCAAAAATCTGAAGCACCATTTCATCAAAGGAAGACATCAATCTTCCCAGTACCAGTGAGCTTGTCTCTATGGTTTCTTCATGATTCCATATCTCCTTCATTTTTTAGAGTTAGGATTAGGAATGTATGCCTTCTTCTTCTTGAAGGTTATGAGTAACCACTGTCCTGAAGTAGTTGTTGCCTTGTTCTTTCCTTTAAGCACATATGCATAAAAAACAATTTCACTCTTTTGTACCCATAGTCTTTTGGGTCCATTGAGGTTAGCTTTGTAGCATTTTTTCTTACTTCGTGCCTTAGCCTTATAGTACAGTTTAGACTCATTCCTGACATCTTTTTTAGGATATATTTTAACCTTAATTTCTTATTCTCTCAAACCTTAGAAGCAGCGATCTTTGGTTCTGAGTTCTTCAAAACCTTAAACCTAGGAGCCTTATATTCTAATTTAGTTAGATCCTTTGAATCTTGAGTTTGAGATCTTGGTTCTCTTAGAGCTAAAGAACTGTCTGTCATAGGTTCTGATTGATTCAAAAAATTTCCTTTTTCAGTAGCAGGCATGAAGTAAGCATACAACCCTTTTTGAGTATTGCTTGAAGAAGAAGGATTTGATGATTTCATCGAAACATCAGTCCTTGGATTATAAGAAATTTGACATTATCCAAGGCCTTCTCATTTGCTCTTACTTACTCCATAAATCATGGAAGCAAGTTTAGTTCTTTCAAACCCAGATATAATGAAATTTTGAATAGCTAATTCATTCTTATCCAGAGTTTTGTAAGACATGTCTTGTGCTAAAGCAGTTTGATCCTTCTCAAGTTTCTCAGATTTTTATTTGGAAATTTTTAACTCATCTTCCAAAAGATCACGTTGCTTTGTTAGTATTTTCACATGCATAGCTTTATGCTGGCATCTTTCCATGAAATCATGATAAAGAGCACCCAAATCAGATAAAGAGATTTTAGAAAGTACCTGATTTGTGTCTTCTGACTCTAAGTCAGAACCAACTTTAGATTTTGAATCTGAAAATGTTGAAGCCATCAGGGGCGAGGTTGGCTTCTTCATCATCTCCTTCATTGTCAAGTTCTTCCCATGTTTCCATGAGACTCTTTTTGAACTTTCCTTTAAAGTTTTTTCTAGAATTTTTCCTTCTTAATTTTGTCTATGTGGAGATCGAGACATTCAACAATAAAGTGACCAGGCTTCTTGCAGTTGAGACAGTCATCCTGATCTTTACTCCCAGATCTTGACCTTTAAAGGTATCTCTCTTACCATAGAATATGTTCTTCCTTGTGGCCAGTTGTTGAAATCTTCTGATGATAAAAGCTAGTTCAACATCATTTGATTCTTCATCTAAAGCTTCATCTTGAGTGGCTTCTTTGAGATTTTTAGTTTGAGAAGATTTATTAGATCTCTAAAAATAATTTAAATCCAAGGTTTTAACTATCTTTTCAGGCTCATCTCCATTTAACTCCATTTCATGACTTTGGAGGTTACTAACAAGACTCTCAAGACTTATAGTGTTTAAATCTTTAGCTTCTTTAATAGCAGTTACTTTGGGTCTATATTTGGTAAGAAGACTCCTAAGAATCTTCTTGACATGATCCTTAGTAGTATAGCTCTTGTTCAATACCTGAAGTCAAGACACAAAAACTTGAAATCACGAGAACATGGATTTAATGTTCTCATCCTCCTTCATTTTGAACAACTCATATTGTTGAACCAGAAGATTAGCTTTAGCCTTTTGTACTTGTTGATTACCTTCATAGGTATCACATAGAGATTTAAAGATAGTATTAGTAGTAGACTTATCAATAATCTTTATATACTCAGAATGAGGCAAGGCATCAACAAGAATCCCTTTCACTTTATGATGCTTTTTATAAATCTTTTTCTGATGAGGAGTGAGAGACTTCTTATCACCAACCATCTCAACACCATTGACTTGAAAGCCAATGCCATCTTCAAGGATGTCCCACAACTCATCATCCAACCAAATGACACGAGTGAACATCTTGCCCTTCCACCATTCAAATTCAGTAGAGTCGCCACTAGATGTTGGTGGTTTAGTAATATAACTTGATGTACTTTGGTTGTAGTTATTGCTGCCACGAGATGAATCTTCATCGGTAATAGAGGAAGTGCTAGGCATGATGAGGTAAGTAAATTTATCAGGATATTTTTTGTACCACGTTTAAGTGTTAACGCATAGACCGTGCTCTAATGCCAACTGAAGGGAAGAATAATACACAAGAAGGGGGGTGAATTGTATGCTTAAAAATTGTTTCACTTATGAACTTGGAAGTTCAGATTTTGTTAACATAATGTATAGTAGCGGAAAATAAAGTTCAAAAGTAAATGCAATCAACACACAAAAGTTATTCTGGTTCCTCTCCTAAACTGAGAGTAGTCCAGTCCCCTTGCCTCAACATGAGCTTTTCACTATAACCAATCAGATTACAAATGCTTAAGCCACTGCTCAAGACTTCCTGCTCAATCAAATCTGAATGAGACTTCCTTGCTTAAGCCACTGCTCAAGACTTCCTGCTTAAACCCTCTGGTTCAAGACTTCCTGGTTAAACCATATGGTTCAAGACTTCATGCGTAAACCCTTTGGTTTAAGACTTTCTTGCTCAATCAATCCTGAATGAAACTTCCTGCTAAAACCCTCAGTTCAAGACTTCTTTGCTCAAGCACGCAAGCGAGAGACTTCTTCTACTTTAAACAAACGGTTTAGTAGACAAGATAACTACTATACTTTGATACACAATTAGAAGTATAACAGTTGTGCAACAATCACAAAGGTCTTCAACCTTTCTAAGATTTCTAAGATAAATCTAAGATAATAAATCTTGAGATATTATGCTATAACATTTTACAAAAATAACTTAGAGTTATGCTAAGATTTTTCTATATCTTGTGATGTTGCAACCTTTGTTTGAGTCTTCGGCTTCCTTTTATAGTGATAGAAAAAAGATTCGTTGGAGGTTTAAACAACAACAACCTTAGTGAAGAAGTATGCAAAGAGAGACGTTGGAGATTTGCATCTGGTCAGAAGCTTTGTCCATTGAATAATAGCATTGTCTATAGTACCTTTCGAGTAACTAGGTATCTACCAAAAAGTTGTACATAGTTAAGAGGTCCATGAGCCTTGCAAAACCAAACCCTTATTGACTCTATCCAAAAAATTGGGGCTCTCAAAAGACAAGCCTTCTTTGGTTCAGTGTACGTATCAACTGCTTTCCACGTCTATCAGAAACTAAGCTTTCATCAGAAGTTGGGTCATGAGTCCAGGGTCTGATGCCTTCAGAGACTGATGAATATATTTAGATTTTAATCAACCAGAACTTGAGTAAAGCTTCTTCACCTATGCTTTCAACATGATTAATGATGAATTCTTTGGTTTATGATTCTGCACACTTGAACATATATTAGAAAATCCTATTGTTCTTTCAATACTTTGTTATCATCAAAACCTTTTAAGGGCATGAACAAATCTTGTTCTAACATTTACAACTATCATACAATATTTATAATGATATATAACCAATATTTATTTTGGACTATTTTTTTCAGTATGTTCCTAAAGAAGTATCAGACGAATAAATGTCACGGTGGAAAAATATATCTACTATGAAAGATATATTTTCTACAGTGTCAGAACTCAACTAAATATCAAACATATAAATTTCATGGTGGAAAAATATCTACTATGAAATTATGGTAATTCAGCCTGAGAAGACATTGGAATAATATTTTGAACTGCAAAATTGTTTGCACCATAATATCCTATTTGAAGAACTACTTGACCCGGTAAATTATAGTATTCCACAATATCATTCCAACCACTTATTATACATGGATGATCCTAATCTTTGTTATATATTATGTTATGATGTACTCTTTGATTGTTCAATATTTTTTAAATTCTTTATGATACAGATTAACAAACACATGATCAATTTTTGCATACGACTGGCAAGAAAAGAAGAATTTAAAATGTAAAAATGTTGACATATTAAAACTGAAATATGACACAAAAAATAGCGAATTATCTTGTAAATCACTTACTTGAGAAGAAATTTTAAAAATTAGAAAAGTACCTGTAAGTGTTGAATGAAGAAGAAGTCCTGTTATTCCATGAGTAATTAGAAGAGTTGAAGATGTCTGGTTTAAGATATTTTTTTATTTGAACAAATGTTTGCTAATGTTTAAAAAGTGGTCTTTAAGTAGTGTGAATTTAAATAAGTGTATGGAAAAACAATTTAAATAAAGGAATTTGGCATACAGCTACACTCACATGTGTATAATATATTAATAAGTGATAATATTAAAATGAAAAGCAAATGGATACAATGACATGGTAAGGATTCAATACACTCAACAATGGTAAAATTGAGTTTGCATAGTCATTATTTTTGGAGATGGGTACAATCACGTGTAAACTTTGGTTAATGTACCTTATATTAATAACTGAAATCCATTTTAATACCTTATTGGTTTCCCAAAACAATTGATAAGTATTGGTAAATGTTGACATAAATATTGTGAATCATTTCCATGAGTAAAGTACAGTTGTGTTTTATTAATTTGGAAGAGATAAAGTCATGGTTTTACAATAACAAAATTTTTTTTTGGATAACACACATATGTTGAGATATTATATTAGATTTGAATTGATTAGATTTAATATTTAAATATAATCCAAGTTGTGTTAACTCAAACTCAATTAGGATTGTATATAAATAGTCATAGTATGTATCATTATTTACAACAACTCATTCAATAAATACTTATTTCCTTATTCTATCTCTTTCTCTCCTCACTAAAAGTGCCTCACGCACTAACAAATTTGCTATCTAGAGCTCCGGTTAGATTCTTGATCGTGTTTTCAATAATTACATGTCAGAGATCGTGTTTCCAGGATCGTGGGTTATTGTTGATCAATCGCTGCAAAGATGAATGGTAACAGAAATTTACCAAACTCTCTTCCAACTCTTGATGACAAGAATTGGCTTCGATGGAGAAAACAGATGCAATCTCTATTTGGCTTTCATGAAACCGTAGAAGTGGTTACTAATGGCGTTTCTGTGCTTGGTGAAGATGCAACTGAAGCATGTAACACCCCAAATTCGATTATGATTAATTGTTGCTTATTTGAGGATATAAGGTGATTTTGACGATATGTGGTTATGCCGCACGATGCATTGTGGTGAAATTATTTTAATAATATTAATAGTAAGAATAATCATATAGTATTATTCAGATTATTGTTTATTATTTAAAATAATAGAAGTGGGAGTATTGAGGGTATGTTGGTCATTAGGGATGGATAAGTGAGGGTATAATGGGAAGAGCATATTTAGGGGTATTTTAAGAGAGAATAGTGAAAGGAACTCATTATTCGTATTATTTTTGAGGAAGAGGCAAAGGTGCTCTGAAGAACAAGTGAGAAGGAGGCTAGGGTATAGAAGAATTCCGGCGAAACTTCAAGAGAGGTCGAAGGAGACAATATTCTAAGGTATGGGGAGTATCACTTTGCAATATTTTGATATAAAGATTAGGCGTTGGTGGGTAATTGGGGTTTTGGGGGAAAACCTAGGAATTAGAGGTTAGAGATGATGGATTTTGATGATTTGCTATGTGATGATTGTTGTTATCGACGAATATGTGATAGTTATAGGTTACGGTAACATAATTTGTGATAATTTAAGGATAAAATCTGGTTTAGAGGTGTTGAATCGCAGATGGAGAAGTGTTGTTATCGCAGGGTTTTTTTGCCAAAATCGCAGAGGGCGCTTAGCACGGTCGAACGCGCTTAGCGCGGTCTGGAAGAATTACGCCTCCTCGAGGCAGTGAGCAGCGCGCTTAGCGTGGGTAGGGGCTCGCTTAGCGCGAACTGGGACTGAGAAATATGATTTTATTAGCTGAAAATTAGTGGAAAATTGTATATTTATATTATATAAATGTTGTTTTGTTGCTGTGATGTTATGAGCATGTATTGAAGTATTATATGCTTGTTTTGTTGATGTTGACGTGATAATATGAAAGGCATGATTAAATGATGCAAAGGTGTGTAGTGGTTGTAGGGCATAATGAGGTATGTTCAATAAATGCATGTTGATTGTTGATTAATGTTGTGATGCTGCTGCAAATTGCTGCTATGTGATGATATGACGTATATGAGAATTGATGAATGATGATGCACATTATGATGTTTATTAGATGATGATGATTAGTGATGTTGTGTATCATACATTCATATGCATACTCTGTGACGACGCTTCATTCCCATTATGCGGATATGAAGTAATTATGACGTGCTCCGGTTCCAAATGCGGGATCGATCATATTGGTGGGGATCTTTAGAGGGTTGATGGCCTAGTGTCCATTATAATGACGATTTGGTACCACATGCATTTTTTATGACGTTGCATTTCATTCTTGGTGGCATTGCATGATTACATATGAGTGATATTGGTGATGTGATGTTTTATATGATGTTTTGGGTGAGTCGTTGTAGTATTTGATCAAAACCAGTGTTGCCTATTAAAGTCTTTTCCTTATATGATTATATTGAATTGTGATTACTCATGCTGGCTGTTTGAATATTGCCTCTACGTGGGTAACGTGCAGATAACCAAGAATAGTTCGCGGTGCGTGAAGAGTTAGCTTTAGAGTCAGTTTCCTTTTCAGTTAAGTAGAGGGTGTGTCTTGCTCTGATTATGTAACATCGGGGTTGGGAACTCTTTTGTTTGAAATATTGTGTTACTTTGATTAACATGTTTCATGAGGATTTTTGAAGATGTTGAGTTGTTTTAAATTCCAATTTTGATGAGATTAAATTATTATGAGTTGTTTTATAAAGGAGATTTTATTTTTATGATGATAATTCCGCTGCGACGTTTTGTTTTAAAGGAGGTGTTGATCCAAAATAAGTTGTTATTCCTATATGTTGTAACCGTGTTACGGAGCAGGAAAATAATTGTGATGCCTTTGTGAAGTGTGACACCCTTGAGTAGTGATTTTATTTGATTTAATTTCCATACGTATGTGAAATAATTGTTGGGTTAGAAGGGTGTTACATTAATGGTATCAAAGCAGGTCGGTCCGTCCGGCCAAGTTTTTACGTGTTGTCAGTCCCCTGTCAGTCGACGAGTGTGTGTACACTGTCGAAGTTTTAGTTCTTCTAACCTTGTTGGTAGTGTACAGGATGGCTGGAAGAAATGATCATGCAATTGCTGATGCATTCGAATCGGTTGCTAATGTGGTGGTGCAGCTGAATCCAAATGGTGGAGCTCCTGATGAGTTTCGTGCTTTGGGGAAGTTTCAAAGGAACAATCCACCGACTTTTGTGGGTACGCATGATCCAGCAAGTGCACACAAGTGGCTGAAGGCGATCGAGAAGATCTTCCGGGTGAATGGGGTGTTCTGATGAGAAGCAGGTTCAGTTCGTAATGCATATGCTGGAAGAAGAGGCTGAGGACTGGTGGGATAACACCCGTCAGAGACTTGCAGATGTTGGTACTGTGATAACTTGGGCTGTGTTTAAGCAGGAGTTTCTGGGGAAGTATTTTCCAGAGGATGCTCGTGGCAAGAGAGAAGTGGAATTCCTTGAGCTGAATCAAGGGGATATGATTGTGGCAGAGTATGCCGCAAAGTTCGAGAAGTTTGTGAAGTTTTGTCCGCACTACAATCGTGTTGATGCTGAGTGTCATATCCCAAATTTTGACCACTAAGATTTCCCATCATTGTGCAAATCATCATTACAATATGGATGAACCATTAGTCTCCCCAAAGATGGGTGAGCATCCACTACAATCAGACTTAGGGTTTCAAGCCCTCTCAGAGCTCTTAGACAAAGGATCAATCAAGAAATGACATGATCTTTAACTTGTCTAGCCTTTCAAACATCCACAAAGGATCAAGAGGACTCCCACTTCAAGGATTAAGCATAAGGCTTCTCCCTTCTAGGTGGATCAAGCCTTAAAATCGCCAGTGTCACCAAATTAGGGTTTGGTCGACCAGGGCCTCCAGATGGAAATTTTCCTCTGGGCATGAGCCAATGCTTCAAAGCATAACCTATGATGCTCCAAGGGATCTCATGAACCCAATCATCAAGTCAATTTAGCCTCAGGGGATGCATTCATCAAAAAAATCAGGAATTAGGGTTTCTTGACCTAATTCACCCCTAAGTTGACTTTTTGGACAAAACATGAGCCAAGACCTTAATAGGGGATTTGAGGGTCTCAAATACATCACATTGATCCATTTTCAACAATGGATTGATCCAACAAGCTTGAGCAACAAGTTTCAATTTCATCAGAACCACAGTTAGGGTTTCGCGGAAAAAGGCAACTGTATCTTTGACTTTTGACCAGGGCATGCTCCCAAACCCTAGTACATGATCCAATACACCCTATGACACCTATGAAATCAATCCATCAAGTTTAATTTAGGTCAAGGACTTGATTTCATAGAGGATCGCACAGTTTGGAATTCATCTGATAAAAAGTCAACTGTGCACAAATGTCAAACTTTGACTTTTTGAGATTTTTCACAATTATGGTTCCTTAACCCTAAAATGATGTTAATGTGTAATTGGAATCATCAATCATCAAGAAAAATCAAGAAAAGTGGGATAACTTGTAAAAGGGGTAACCATAAAAAACTTAGAAAATTTTCTAAGTTATGGAACAAAGTGGCTAGGGTACCAACTTTGGAGGATCATAACTCCTAAACCACAAGGCCATTTTTTCCCATCTAAAACTGGATTTGTAGCTCTCATTACCCTCTACAAAAGCTTCAACTACCACTCATTCCAATTCCCCATGGATTTTAAATTATGGAATGATCAAAATCACAAAAAGTAAAAATGTCACTTTTTTCCAACACTTAGTGAAATTTTCACTAAGTCAGAATCTGCCTTCACTTTTTTCCAAATGTAGGGGCATTTTTCACTTGGATCCAAAAAGTATCAAAACCAATTATAATCAAACAGTTATTGTATCATGTGAGGGCTTTCCAAAATGGCCAAGAACTCCATCAAATTCCACTTGAGCCATGAGATATGACAATGGCAATATGTCTTGCTGAAAACTGCCAAGGCTAGGCAGAATTTTGCACTTTTGCTCGATTTGGAAAAATCAGATAATTCTAAGCCTTGTCATCACTTTGGACACATCTGAGGATCAAATCTAAAGGGAACAAACACTGATCCAAGCCTCCAAAGTCTTTGGAACAAGAAGTAGCATGCCAAACCTAGAAATCCCTAAAAGAGGGATAAGACTCCAATTTTGGATTGGAGCATTTAATGGATGCACCAAGGTGGCATGGACTGACACATTTGCAACTGAATTCAGTCAAGAATGATCCAACAACTAGGGAACCACAACTCTGTGCTCTAACCTCTAGTCAATGGCTAGAGGATAGGGGTGTGCATGGTTCTTAAACCAATCTGAATTGAACCAAATATATGGTTTGGTTTGGTTCTAAAAATTGTTTTATAAAACTGGTTTTATTTTTTCAAAACCGGTTTATATTTGGATTGGTTCGGTTCAAAACCGGTTTCTACTAAAAACTGGTTTTTTATTTTATTCAGTTTTCAGATTGTTTTTTTTTAAACCAATTACATCAATTTTTTGTTTTAATCATTTTTTTAAAATCTGTTTTGAAATTTTTATGCAATACTATGATGGAAAACATTGTTCATTAGAAAAAATTTATTTAGTTTTACTGTTTTAGTTATTTTCTAATAATGTTGTCTTGCAGTGCTGATTCTTGGTAGGAAACCAGGATCGAGGGGAAGTTTAAATCAGAAACTAAGACCAGTTCCTTGGTAGGAAACCAGGATCAAGGGGAAGTTTAAATCAGAAACTAAGACCAGTTCCTTGGTAGGAAACCAGGATCGAGGGGAAGTTTAAATCAGAAACTAAGACCAGTTCCTTGGTAGGAAACCAGGATCGAGTGGAAGTTTGTTTCCGCAACTAAGACCAGTTCCTTGGCCGAAGACCAGGATCGAGGGGAAGTTTACCTTTTCTAAGCATCCTTGCTTAGCAAAAGAAGATGAATGCGCAAGCTACCATTCATAACCACCATCAAAATTTCGGGTATTCCGATATTTAATCCTCTTGCACCCCAAATGCCCGAATACCTTCGTCATTCTCACCTTTGGGTCCAAGAAGATTAAATAGGGGCATCTGTCATACCCCAAATTTTGACCACTAAGATTTCCCATCATTGTGCAAATCATCATCACAATATGGATGAACCCTCATGCCTCATCAAATACCTCAAGGGTTGTTGAGCATTCACTACTATCAAAGTTTAGGGTTTTAGGCCCTCTCAGAGCTCTTAGACAAAGGATCAATAAAGGAATGACATGATCTTCAACTTGTCTAGCCTCTAACATATCCACAAAGGATCAAAAGGACTCCCACTTAAAGGATTAAGCACAAGGCTGCTCCCTTCTAGGTGGGTCAAGTCTCAAGATCGCCAGTATCACCAAATTAGGGTTTTGGTCGACCAGGGCCTCCAGAGGGGAAGTTTCATCTGGGCACAAGCCAAAGATCCAAAACACAACCTAATGTACTCCATGGAACCTCATGGACCCATTCATCAAGTCAATTTTGCCTCAGGGGAAGCATTCATCAAAAATCAAGAATTAGGGTTTCTTGACCTAATTCACCCCTAAGTTGACTTTTAGGGCAAATCAAGAGCCAAGACCTCAAGAGAGGATTTGAGGGTCTCTAATGAACTATATTGATCCATTTGTAACAATGGGTTACTCCAAGAAGTTTGAGCAACAAATCTCAATTTCATCTGCACCACAATTAGGGTTTTAAGGAAAAAGTCAGCTGCAACTTTGACTTTTGACCAGGACATGCTCCCAAGCCCAAGGACATGCCCCAATATACCCTATGACACCCTTGGAACATGTCCATCAAGTTTGATTTAGGTCAAGGACATGATTTCATGAAGAATTGCACAGTTTGGAATTCATCTAATAAAAAGTCAACTGTGCACAAAAGTCAACTTTGACTTTTTGAGATTTTTCACCAAAATGGTTTTTTAACCCTAAAATGATGTTAATGTATGATTTGAATCATCATTCATCAAGAAAAATAAAGAAAAGTTGGATAACTTGTAAAAGGGGTAACCATAAAAACTTAGAAAATTTTCTAAGTTAAAAATAAAGTAACAAGGGTACCAACTTTGAAGGATCATAACTCCTAAACCACAAGGCCATTTTTTCTCATCCAAAGATGGATTTGTAGCCCTCATTACCCTCTACAAAAACTTCAACTAGACCTAAGTCTAATTCATTAAGGATTTTGAGTTATGGAGTGATCAAAATCAAGAAATCACACTTTGTTCCAACACTTAGTGAAAATTTCACTAAGTCAGATTTTGCTTCACTTTTTGCCAAATGTAGAGGGATTTTTCACTTGGAATCAGAAGAGATCAAAATCAAACATGTTTAAACAGTTGTTGTATCATGTAAGGGCTTTCCAAAATGGCAAAGAACATTGCCAAATTCAACTTACACCATGAGATATGACATTGTCAAGTTACCTTGCTGAAATCTGTCAAAGGCAAGGCAGATTTTGCATTTTGGCTCGATTTGCCAAAATCAGCCAAATTCAAATGCTCCTATCCACTTAGACACATCTGAGGATTGAATCTAAAAGGGACAATCACTGAGCCAAGCCTCCAAAGTCCATGGAACAAGAAATAGCATGTTGAACCTAGAATGGCCAAAATAGGGACAAGACTCCAAATTTGGATTGAGGCATTCAATGGAAGCATCAAGGTGGCATGGACTGAGCCATTCTCATCTGAAATCAGTCAAGACTTATCCAAGACCAAGGTAACCAAAGCTCTGTGCCCTAACCTCTAGTCAATGGCTAGAGGAGACTTGTATTTCCATTGGACAACATTGGCCAAACCTACTTAACAGCTGCCATTCACTATTCCTTGCAAAACAAACTTGCTCTACTATAAATAGAGCTCAATTGTGTTCATTTTAAGTACACCAAAGGCCTACAACACTTGCCTTTCTCAAAATCTCTTTCTCTTGGCAAAAATGCCTTTCTTAGCAAGGTAACTACCGGGTTTTGAGTTTGAGAGCTTTTCCAATCAAACCAATCACTCACACACCTCACATACATCATATAGAAGTGATCCAAACACTTAGATCACTTATGAAACATCAATTTCACAAAATCACCAGATGGTTGCTCAAATTTTCAATCAAGTTGCAGCTGAGATGCCACGAATTGATCCAACCAATTTCAATCAAGTCTAAGCATTCAAACACACTCCATAGGGTGTAGGGAAGCTGTTCAGATCATCACCACTCATCTGTAACACCTCCAAATCAAAAATCACATTGCACTTGCTGTCACAGTTTAGAGGTAAGCATATACTTGGTCATCTCTCAATCTATGCATATTTCCTCGCACAATAATTTGGCCATATGTTCATAATCATGCATGGAATGTTTTCCCTCAATTAATTGCATTGTTTGAATCGTGTATCAAAAATCCTAGCCTTCATGCAGAAATTAGGGTTCTTGAGGTTTCTTCGTGATTTCATGTTTTATGTTTAATTTAAATGAAATTAAGTGTTATAGACATGATCGTGAGGTTGAGACGAGCATAATGATATGTGGATTGCATGATATGATTACGTATTCAGTGAGATTGGATGGAAAACGCAAATCAGCCAAATCCAGAAAAACGCGCGTGTTCTTGCTTGTGTTCTTGGCGCCTTTTTCACAAATTCAAATATTTGAATTTTGTGATTTTGTTTAATTGATTCAAAAATTAATTTCTCTCTGAGTTTTAATGATTTTGAGTTGATTCTTTTTTTAATAATTCAAAAAAATGTTAAAATATTTTATTTTAACAAAAAATCCCAAAAATATTATTTATTTCATATAATTGATATTTTTGCAAAGAATGAATATTTTAATTGTTTTTGACATTTTAAATATTTTTTTCTACATTGATTTTGCAACTTTTAATGCTTTCTAATTATTTTGTAGGTCAATACTTAATTTTTGAAGCATTAATCCAAGATCACGATTTGTTTTCCATGTGTTAAACAATTTTGATCCTTTTAATTGAATTTTTATTCAATTAAATACATTTTTGAAAATAAATTAGGGTTTTTGGATTAATTCAACCCTCATAAATCATTTTCAAAACACTTTTGGGCCTCTAATAGAGTGTAAGACCCAATCCTTTTTTTGACCAAATCATTTTTGGGCCTCAGTGTATTGTATAAGTCCCGATACCGTCAAAAACAAACGGCGCGATCGTCGCCTTTTGAAAAATAACCTTGGGCCTCTCCTTGAGCTATAAGACCCATTCAAACTTTTTGGGCCTCTATTAGAGTGTAAGACCCAACCCCCTTTTAACCAAAATCATTTAGGCCTCACTTATTGTATAAGTCCCTCTGCGTTAAAAGGAAAATCTCGGCGCGATCGCCATTTTTAAACGAAAAATCAATTGGGCCTACCCTCGTGTTATAAGCCCCACTCTTTTTCTTTAAACTTTTTGGGCCTCTTGAGAGAGTGTAAGACCCATCCCTTTGTACAGAAAATCTTTTTGGGCCTCAATCACTTGTATAAGTCCCTCTGTACAAATTCAACAGTGCGCTCACTGATAAAACCCTGGGCCTCTCCTTGAGCTGTAAGCCCCAAAACTTTCTTTTTTAAAGCACTTTCTCCTTTGATTTTGAATATATTGTTGTTTTCAATCTTTCTTTGTTGAACAACTAACCAAACAGCATGGAAGCTCTACAACCGAGTAAGTGGTTATTGCTTTCATTTACCGCTTTCATATATATATATAACTGTATTGTGGGGCTGTTTCGCTGTAAGTCTTCTTTCATAAACTCATATCAACTGTGTAATAATAGTATAGATATTTAGAGTTTCCCCGGCAACTACGTCTAGAACTAGGTGACGCCGTTTCGTTTATTCGTAGAAATAGACAACTAGATCCCCAATAGGATCACCAGATACAGTCTTCTCTTCGGCTGTCCTCATTAGGAATTGTCAAGAAACTCTACTCCCAAAGATGAATGTATTCTCCGTGAATGGCATCTTTGAGTTTCTTCCAAATTCTCGAACTTTCCTGACTTTGATCTATTCTCGGTGAATAGCATTGCCTTGAATTTCTCGGGGTTTGGGGACCCACGGGCTTCTTAAAAGCATCGGCCTCCTCTTCGGCATCGTACAAGGACCCACAGGCTTCCTAAAAGCATCCCCGCCTCCTCTTGGGCTTAGTACAAGGACCCTACGGCTTCTTAGAAGTATTCACAGCCTCCTCTTAGGCTTCGTATAATGATCTCTTCCTTCGAGAATGATAGCCTCCTCTTGGGCTTAGTACAAGGACCCGTCGGCTTCTTAAAAGTTTCTAGCCTCCTCTTGGGCTTCGTACAAATTGTCCCGACGACCTCCTAGAGGTATAGGAATAGAACTTAGTCATCTTCATAGAACAGTCCTTTCATAGAGTCTACTACCGCTCCTCAAAGCATAGTACAAAAGATAAAACTCTAGACTTGGACAGTCTAACTTCCTTGAGTCTCAAAGACATTCTCAAGTGACCCCTTCGTTAAATAGGAAGGAAACCCACAGACTCGGACAGTCTCAATACCTTTCGGATTTCTCGCTTCCTTAAAGAACAGGAATAACCCGGATCCTTGAATCAAATCCATGAGTACAGTGTTGCTCATATAAGAACTGATTTTCTCTTTAAAATCAGTATACTGGACCTGTCACTTAACTGAAACAGCTACCCTAGCCTCCTCTTAGGCTTTGTATAATGATCCTTCTCCAGTGAAGTTAGCCTCCTCTTGGACTTTGTACAATGATTCTCCCCAGCGGAGTCAAACAACGTTTAGCCTCTCTCTCGGGCTTTGTACGAGACACATAAAGAGACTCCCTCGTTGAGTCAATCACCCCTTTCGCCCCCATCTCGGGCTTTATACGAGATACAAAAAGGTTCTTATTGAGCCAAACAAATTTTAGCCTCCATCTCGGGCTTTATACGAGATACCAAAAGATTCCATCGTTGAGTCAAAACCTTTTAGCCTCCCTCTCGGGCTTTGTACGAGACACATAAATAGCCTCCTCTTAGGCTTTGTATAAGAAAACCACTGGTTAATCCAATTAACCTTTTAGCATCAAAGTTGTGCCTCGTTCACAGTACACAAACATCAATAACTCCTTCCCCTTCATCTAATCGCTGTAAGCGGCAAGCCTCTGGATCATCTACATCCATGACACTGTCCCTCTTTTAGGATGAGAAATTCCTAAGGAAAGATAGCATTGCTCTACACTGAGTTAAAGTCTTCTCCTTCAGGTTAAAATCCCCTTTAAAGGAAATTATGGCATTGCTAGGATCCGCGTATCCCGGTTAAAGTAATTCTCCTTTATAAACAGTTGTGACATACAACCCCCTCTTTAGAAATGACAAATTCTCTCTAAAGACGAAACCTTTATCTTCACATCTTGGGCTTTGAACAAGGTACAAATAGACCCTTCAGCTTCACATCTTGGGCATTGAACAAGATACAAACCACCTTTCGCTTCACGTCTTGGGCTTTGAACAAGACACCAAAACACCCATTTCCTCCCATAGAATAGGAGGAACTACGAACGCTCTGATTTCCCTGTTTCGGTAAATGGGAATACGTAGGCATAAGATTGAAAGAAAAGATCTTAGCGAGCACACTAAACAAAAAAACCAAATCCGATATCCCCATCAATCAAAAGCAGTAATTCAAAAAAGTCAGTCCTAACATCCTAATCCTTGTTCCCCACCAGAAACCTTTTGCCAAGGTAAAAAGAGAGAAACCAGTATTGGCGAAAATACAAATAACCAGTACAAAGGCCCCCCACATTGATAGCATCCGTAATCTAACAGACCGCTGTTTAAACTCAGTATGCAAAGCAGGGTTAATTGGAGACATCTATTTCCCTTCCTTATTCAGCTCACAATAGGATAAAAAATGAATCGACCTGTAGTTTAAGCTCAACCGCAAAGAGCGACCAGCGCTTAAGAACCGCGTCCAAAATCGCTCGCTACACATAGTACAAAAGATAAAACTCTAGACTTGGACAGTCTAATCTCCTTGAGTCTCGAAGACATTCTCAAGTTCCTGTCAAGAATAGGAAAAAGAACACCCGTAGACTTGGGCAGTCTCAATACCCTTCGGATTCTCCGTTTCCTTAAAGAACAGGAAATAATCCCGGTCCTCAGATCAAATCCATGAGTACAACATTACTCATATAAGAACTAATTTTCTCTTTTAACCAACATACTGGACCTGTCACTCAACTAAAACAATAACCCTAGCCTCTTCTTGGGCTTTGTACAATGATTCTCCCCAGCAGAGTTAACCTTTGCAGCTTCCATCTCGGGCTTCGTACGAGATACAAAAACACTCTCTTGTTGAGTATAAAAGACTCTCTTGTTGAGTCAAACATTTTTAGCCTTCATCTCGGGCTTTGTACGAGATACAAATCACTCTCTTGTTGAGTATAAAAGACTCTCTCGTTGAGTCAAACATTTTTAGCCTCCATCTTGGGCTTCGTACGAGATACCAAATCACTCTCTTGTTGAGAATAAAAGACTCTCTTGTAGAGTCAAACCCTTTTAGCCTCCATCTTGGGCTTCGTACAAGACACATATAAAAACATTCTCTTGTTGAGTCAACCCTTTTAGCCTCTATCTCGGGCTTCGTACGAGACACGAAAGCATCCTCTTGTTGGGTCAATAGCCTCCTCTTAGGCTTTGTATAAAGAAATCCCCGTTTGATTCAATCAACCTTTTAGCATCAAATCATGCTTTGGTCACAGCATACAAACATCAACAACTCCTTTTCCCTCGTCTAATTGCTGTAAGCGGCAAGCCTCTGGATTATTTACATCCACGCCACTGTCCCTCTTTTAGCATGAGAAATTCCTAAGGAAATATGGCGTTGCTCTAAACTGAGTTAAAGTCTTCTCCTTCAGGTTGAAAATCCCCTATAAAGGAAATTATGGTATTGTTGGATTCGCATATCCCAGTTAAAGTAATTCTCCTTTATAATCAGTCACTCAAAAGTCGTGCCAAACAGGCCAAATATTCCCCCTTAGAGATGACAAATTCTCTCTAAAGTCAACACCCTTTTAGCTTCAGATCTTGGGCTTCGAATAAGATATAAATAGACCCTTCAGCTTCACATCTTGGGCTTTGAACAAGATATAAACCACATTTAGCTTCATGTCTTGGGCTTTGAACAAGACAACAAAACACCATTTCCTCCCATAGAGTAGGAGGAACTACGATCGCTCTGATTTCCCTATCCCGGGAATACGCAGGCATAAGATTGAAAAAGAATCTTAGCGAGCACACTAATCAAAAAACCCCAAAGTCCCCTACCTCCATCCAATCTGGCGCAGGATCCCAACAAATTCCCCATGAACAGTCCCGGTATTTTGTTCTGAACAAAATAAGCAGAGAGAGGCCCACGAACTAAAACCGCATTTGTAAACCAACAGTTTTGACTGTTTAACCTCAGTTTGCAAGCAGGGTTAGTTGGAGACATCTATTTCCCTTCCTTCATCAGCTTCAATAGGATAAAAAATGAATCAAACTGTAGTGCCAAAGCGATAGTGATTCGAAACCACAAAAATTGCGCTACACTGAGATGTCTAAGTGTCTCAAGTTCGAGAATGGGCTGAGATCGGAGATTAATTAGGGTATTGGGTATTAGCAGATCCGTTGGTATGCTGAGTTGGTTGACAAGAGTAGAATCTATGATGAGGATAGCCGAGCTCGATTTGCTCACTACAAGCAGTTGAGTGAGAAGAAAAGGCAGTATAGGGGTAAGCCTTATACAACTTCAGCTGACAAAGGGAAGCAGAAGGCTTCAGAAGGGAAAAAGACAAATGGGAGAGCAGCTCCCGCTTCTGGAAAGTGTCATAAGTATGTCGAGCAAGGTCACCGTGATGATGCGTGCACCAATAATGTGGTGAGGTGCTATCGATGTGGTAAGAAGGGGCATAGAGCTACTGACTGCAAGGATGAAGGTCCGACCTGTTTCAATTGTGGTGAGAAAGTTCATATCAGTACTCAATGTCAAAAGCCGAAGAAGATTGCTACTGCTGCCCAGACCAGTGGTCGTGTGTTTGCTTTGAGTGGTGCAGAAGTTCCAGAGAAGGACAACCTGATTAGAGGTACTTGTTTTATTAATAATATCGAGTTGGTTGCTATTATTGATACTGGTGCTACTCATTATTTTATCTCACTTGAATGTGCTAATAGATTGAGTTTGAAGTTATCTAATATGAATGGAAATATGGTAATAGAAACTCCAGGTAATGGTTCTATTACTACTACCCTTGTGTGTTTGAGATGTCCTGTGACGATTTTTTAGAATAGTTTTGTAATGGACTTGATGTGCCTACCCTTGCACCAAATTGACGTGATCTTTGGAATGAACTGGTTGGAGTTCAAGCGTGTTCAAGAAGACTGTGGAGTTTCCTGAGATTGATAATAGTGGGGAGTTGATGTTCTTATCTGTTAAGCAAGTAGACGAACTTCAAGAAGACTAAGCTTTGGTGTTTGCAATGTTTGCATCGTTGCAAATTGATCGTGAAGCTACGAGTGTGGAGTTACCGGTTATCTGTGAATTCCCAGAGGTGTTCCCAGATGACATCAGTGATTTGCCTCCAGAGTGTGAAGTAGAGTTTGCAGTGAACTTAATACCAGGTACGAGTCTAGTGTCGATGGCTCCTTATCGGATGTCAGCTTCTGAGCTAAGTGAATTGAAGAAACAGTTGGAAGAGTTTCTTGAGAAGAGGTTTGTTCGACCAAGTGTTTCTCCGTGGGGTGCTCCTGTGTTGTTAGTGAAGAAGAAAGATGGAAGATTGAGGTTGTGCGTTGATTATCGACAGCTGAATAAAGTGACTATCAAGAATAAGTATCTGTTATCGAGAATCAATGATTTGATGGATCAGCTAGTAGGTGCCTGTGTGTTCAGCAAGATTGATTTGAGGTTGAGTTATCATCATATCTGAGTTAAGCCTGATGATATTTCGAAGAGGCTTTCAGGACGAGGTATGGACACTATGAATACATTGTGATGTCGTTTCGTGTATCTAATGCACCTGGTGTGTTCATGGAGTACATGAATCAGATTTTCCATGAGTATTTGGATAAGTTTGTGGTGGTGTTTATCAACGATATCTTGATATATTCTTGATCTGAAGAAGAGCATGCTGACCATTTGAAGACTGTGTTGCAAGTGTTGAAGGAGAAGAGGTTGTATGCAAAGCTGTCGAAGTGCGAGTTCTGGTTGAAGGAAGTGAGTTTCCTTGGCCATGTGAATTCGAGTGGAGGGATTGTTGTTGATCCTTCTAAGATTGATGTCGTATCATGTTACAGTGGGAGACTCCGAAGTCTGCTACTGAGATACGGAGTTTTCTGGGATTAGCTGGTTATTACCGCAAGTTTATTGAGGGCTTTTCTAAGTTGGCACTACCGTTGACTCAGTTGACTCAAAAAGGTCAAACTTTTGTGTGGGATGTAGCTTGTGAAGAGAGTTTTGTGGAATTGAAGAAGAGATTGACTACTGCTCCAGTGTTGATTTTGCCTAATCTGAGTGAGTCTTTTGTAGTGTACTGTGATGCATCAAAGATGGGTCTTGGTGGAGTATTTATGCAAAATGGACAAGTTGTTGCCTATGCTTCGAGACAATTACGAGTTCATGATAGGAATTATCCTACATATGACTTGGAGTTGCCCGCGGTGGTGTTTGTGTTGAAAATTTGGAGACATTATATGTTTGGCTCTAAATTTGAGGTGTTCAGTGATCATAAAAGTCTGAAGTACTTGTTTGATCAGAATGAATTGAATATGAGGCAGAGAAGGTGGTTAGAGTTGTTAAAGGATTTCGATTTTGATTTAAGTTATCATCCGGGCAAAGCAAATGTAGTGGCCGGTGCATTGAGCAGAAAGTCATTGCATATGTCGATGCTTATGGTAAAAGAATTGGAATTAATTGAGCAATTCAGAAATTTGAGTTTGGTATGTGAAGCGACTCCTGACAGTGTGAAGTTGGGAATGTTGAGGTTGGCAAATAGTATTCTGGAAGAAATCAGAGTGGGACAACAATCCGATTTAAAGTTGGTTGACCAATTGACTTTGATTAACCAAGGTAACGAAGGCGACTTCAGGATTGATGAGTGTTGCGGTGAAAATCGGATAATAAGCTATTAATTAACTTGCATCGCAAAACTTTGAAATTCACCACCGAGCTTTGATTTATCCAAAGGAAAGGGTAAAGACCGAAAACCCTAATAAGAGAATCTAGGTTCGGGGGTTGGTTATACTAAGGGAAGGTATTAGCACCCTAAGTATCCGTAGTACTCTACGGGAACCTCTTGTTTGTTTGTGTTATGTTAAAGTTTGCTTGTTAAAGGAAATGTGCTAAGGTAAAGGACCTAGGGTATATACACTAAGTATGCTCGCCAAGACATCGCATCTCGTGCCTACGTATCTGGGCTAAAGAATCAGAGCAACCGTAGTTCCCCTCAATGGGGCGAGGAAATCTTGATTGTGGTCAAGGTTCCATGGGAAAGTAGGGTGAAAAGCTTGAAAGCAAAGCTGGTGAGGATTGGTTGTTTAGGAGAGAGATTAATGGCTATCTCTTGTGAAGGTTTGTGAAGGATTAGACCGTCTTGAAGGAGAAGAGATTAATGGCTATCTCTTGTGAAGGTTAAAGAAAGGTTAAGAGTTATAAGATATTAATGGCTATCTCTTGGAAAGGATGGATTGAAAGGGAACGAAGTGTTCATGGGAAAGTAGGGTCTGACAGCAAGACACTTACGTGGAGTGCGGCGACACCAAACCTAAAGCTAGGTTAGAAGGGTAATAAGCTATCTATGACTTGGAGGTCAATAGAGAGGCTTTACTTTAGAAGGAAGGGAGGGCAACCTCTTGTAAACAAGAGTTGAAATAAGATTAAAGTATGAGTGAACAATGTGAGTTCAAGGACTCAAGGGAATACATTAATCAAGATAGAATAAAATTAAACAAGTATGAATAATATCAGAGTATGAAGTGAATATACATGTAAGGGCAATGGCAAAAGGTAATGAGATGATTCATAACAATTATAAACACATGAGCACACTAAAAGACAACTTTTCAAAAATGTCCTAAAACATCTTAGAAAATTATCCAAAAAGTTTGAAGAAAATAAGTTCACTAAATTAAAATAACTTTTAAAATAAAGTGAAAATAATAATTAGAAAATTAAATTGAATATTAAAATGTGAACATGAATTTCTTTGGGAATTTTTGTGTAATAGAAACTAATTTTAAATAAATGAATTTGAAAAAAAAAAAGTACAAGAAAAAGGAAAATAAAACATTTGAGATAAATTAAACCAAGGGGAGTGCACTAGTAAAACAAATGAACAAGCTAAACATTGCAGCGCATGGGCCTGGTTTTGGGGAGGTGCAAGGAGTAATGGCCCAATTCAGAAAGCCAAAGGAAATGAAAAAAAATGAATAAAAGGGTGTCTGGGGCGAGGGGGGATTCGAACCCCAGACCCCTTGATTCAAAGGCGCATGACTTACCACTGGGGTGGCTATACATCCGATGTATAAGCCACCCTTGATAACTTATAAACCCACAGGCAAAAATTGAAAAAAGAAAATTCAGAACCACATGAAAAAGGTTACAAACATGCGCTGCACACAATTATCATCTGGTCATATTTTTTTTTAAGTTGCAAAAGGAAAAAATGTCTTGCTAACCAACCTCACACGACCAGGTCATCTTCTTCTTATTTTCATGCAAAATGAAACCTAATTCATACGTGAAAACCCAACAAGAAAAATTGGCGATACACTCCCTTGTTCCAACATTTTCGTACTCGGTTTCCAACCAGAATTCATGAAATAAAGCATCAAACCACAGTACTATAAGGGTAGAATAACATTACACCTTCTATGACCCAAACCAAGAGCTTCAATACGGGTAAAACAAACCACGACAGTCATGTACATACAAACTACATGAATAAAGATACACCAACTCAATATTTCACAGCCTGTCCTAACTTTATCTTAAACCAACGCCAACATAATATAGGTAACCTGAGAGTACCTACGAGTACTCAAACCTCAGTATGAAGACATGAACATCACATGTTCTAAATTATTCAGAACTGACAGTGCCAGAATGCATCATATAAACTCACACATCCATTCGTATAATTATTCAAACTGACCCAAAATGTAAAGATGAGCATGATACATGGTATAAAGGTCACTTAAAACCTATACATGAGCGTGGTGAAGTATTCTGCAAGTAGAACCATACTAACCCTAACACGACTCAAACAAAACTTCAAACATGGAGAAGAAGGTCATACAAGTTAGGCATTCGTACTAAAACTTAACAAGCTACAAGGTGATGTATGATCAGAATCCTAAGTAAACAACCATGTTATCATTTCAAATCAATGTGGATGCAATGTATTGTCACATGGTGACGTTCAAAAACAGTTGAGCATTTAAACATGGAAGGATAAGGGCATGGCAGAAACTTACCAAGTGGAGTCAGTCCACTGCTTCTTTGCCTTGGATCCTTCGAAACCAATGAGCTCAGCCTCTTCCCTTGTCTGATGATTGTGCAAGCTCCTGAACGCAGTATGCAACTTCTTGCTTTCTTGGTTGCTCACGGGTTCCCTCTTGTGGATGGCGTGTTTGTGAGTAGTGTATGTCCTGACTGTGTTGTTTTCTTGTTCTGATATTGATGGTTCTGGTGTTTTTTATTGTGGTGTTTGGATGTTGGTATTCTGATGATATGTTGAGGTTGCACAAAGGAAGCACTTACAAGTTGTGGTGTTCTTGCGAAGAGATGAAATGCAAGGGTGTTGAGTTTCTTGACTAAATATTCTGAAGTGTGCTTTTTGTTCCCCTCTTTGCAAAGGAGGGTGGAGTCTTTTATAGGCAAGAGAGCTGGTTAACTCGTTTTGAAATCACCAAGGATATTGGTTTTGTCCAACAGAGAAATGAAGGTAGAGTATGCGCATAGCTGTTCCTGCTTTTCTTGAGCCAAGTGCAAGTGGTATCCTTCTCTCTAAAACTCAATGATCAAAGGTCTTATTCAAGAGAGAAAAAAATCGTGAGGAAGATCCTCTGCATGGTATGTTCTGAGTTTTTCCCTTGAGCCACGTGAGAGTGTATTACTTGCTTGTTCTTGGTTCATGTCAGCAAAAGAAATGCAAGGACTAGAGGGAAATCTAGTACATGAAGGTGTTACACAATGGTTCTTGTTTTTAACATTTAATATGTCAACCACAAAGTACAAGGAGCATGATACTTTGTTGTTTGCTTCACGAGTTTTGTGGCAAAAAGAGAGTATTGGGACTGATGAGGAAAGGTCAGTAGGACTGCACTAGAACACTTTGGTTCAGCAAGGCGTGGTATGAGGTACAAGATCATGTATCTTTCTTGTCCACACGGCCAAAGTTTAAACCATGGGCCACATGTAAAGATCTTTTTTCTTTTTAAAGATTAACTAAATTAAATTAGACAAAAAATGAAAAATAGACAAAACCATAATTAAAATTAAAATGGAAATAGAATTAAACTAAATTAATAAAACTAAATTAAGATTGAAAATAATCTAAATTAAAAATATACACTAAATTAAATGTATAAACTAAAAAGTTATAAATTGAAATAAAAAATCTAAATGACATGGAATGATAAAATTGGATAAAATGGTATAGTTGATGATCAATGATAAGGTTTAACTAAAATGCAAAAAAATTTGACCTAGAATGACATGCAAAAGATCAAAGAATCTAAGGGTAAAATTTGGGGTACAACAGTTGCCCCTATTTAAATAGCTTCACCGGATGGCACGAGGAATGGAAATCTTCGGGGCATCCAGGCGAAAGGTATTTAAATATAGCAAACCGAAAATTTTTCCCTTAGATGGAATGCAGATGCTAAGGACAAACAATAAACACTCAAATGCTAACATGCCATGAACTTCTAGTATGATGATATGATGCCATGATAGTGCAAAGATGTAGGCAAGCAAAACACCAAAGATAAAGAGCAAACCAACACAGAGAGCTTACTGGGAAAGGATGAAGGTTAGTATCCATGAGGAAAACTCACTGGGGATACAAACTAACTAACATACCAGGGAAAATAAAAGCACACTCTTTACTGGGCATGGAACCAGAAAGAATACATGATCTTTTCTGGGGATCAATTTGAAATAAAAGGATAGACACCAACAAAAGATTTTCTGGGATTTCCTCATACTGAAGAGTTCAAACGGGATCTTCAAGAAAAACCAGAAAAGACAGAGAAAGACATATACAGAGAATCATCAGATGGCAAAAGAAACCAGACATCCAATAATGGCTTTGAATGAAAAGTACAAGTCATAATATCTAATAATGGCTTTAGATAAAGGTGAGCAAACAAGACTATATGGCATTGAATAAAAGGACACCAGGCATTTAATAATGGCTTTGAATGGAAGGTACAAATCATAATAACTGAGAATGGCATCAGATGAATGTGAACAGAGACTGCATTCAAGAACGGCATTGAATGCAAAGAAACCAGACACCCAATAATGGCTTTGAATGAAAAGTATGACTCACAATATCTAATAATGGCTTTAAATAAAAGTGAACAGAGACTCGATCTGAAAAACATCAGAAAGAGAGATACATCCAGAAAGGCATCAGATGGTAGAGAAACCGGACACCCAATAATGGTTTTGAATGAAAGGTACAAGTCACAATATCTAATAATGGCTTTAGATAAAAGTGAACAAAGACTCGATCTGAAAAACATCAGAAAGAGAGATACATCTGGAGAAACATCAGATGATAGAGAAACCGGACATCCAATAGTGGCTTTGAATGAAAGGTACAAGTCACAATATCTAATAATGGCTTTAGATAAAAGTGAACAAAGACTCGATCTGGAAAAACATCAGAAAGAGAGACACATCCGAAAAGGCATCGGATGGTTGAGAAACCAGACATCCAATAATGGCTTTGAATGAAAGGTACAAGTCATAATATCTAATAATGGCTTTAGATAAAAGTGAACAAAGACTCAATCTGGAAAAACATCAGAAAGAGAGACACATCCGGAAAGACATCAGATGGTAAAGAAACCAGACATCCAATAATGGCTTTGAATGAAAGGTATAATCATAATATCTAATAATGGCTTTAGATAAAAGTGAACAAACCGGGGTCCAAGACAACATTGGATGTAAAGAAACCGATCATCCAATAATGGCTTTGAATGAAAGTTAAACTCATAATATCTGAGAAGGCATCAGATGCAAATGAGACAAAAGGTGAAATCCAAGAAGGCATTGGATAAAAAGAAACCACAACGTCCAAGAAAACATTGAACGAATATGAACAAGGAGATACCCAAGAAAGCATTGGATAAAAGGAATCACAATATCTAAGAAAGCATTGAATGAATGTGAACAAAGGTGAAATCCAAGAAAGCATTGGATGCAAGGAATCATAGTATCCAAGACAGCATTGAATAACTATGAACTTTCAGGAATGGTACTGAAAGTAAAGGCAAATCACTATATACAGGAATGGTATTGAATGATAGTGAGAAAGACATCCAGGAATGGCACTGAATGAACAGATAATACTTTCAGGGATGACACTGAAGTATTTCCAAGCAAATTTGATGGGGTTACAGACGATAGGCAAAAGTTCCAGGAATAGCACTGGGAGAAACAAGAGGAATAAGATATCCAGGAATGGCACTGGAGATCACAAGAGACAGACATCCAGGAATGACACTGGAGTGAAAGAATATAAAGATCCAGGAATAGCACTAGAATGAGAGAAGACAAACATCTATCAACATGACTAGATGCGCAAGATAATGACAACATTCAGGAATGGCACTGAATGAAAAGGATAGGTAACGTTTTGGTAGGTCTTTGACCACAAGGTAAGACGTGGATAACGACACGACATCGGGAGAAATGCGAATGAGGATGAAACATTCATGATATGAATATGTATTTGAATTATGCAGATGATATATGACCAAATGTAGATGCAGACGACACAACTCAACTCTTTTGGGGAGAAGACAAGATTGAAAGACTGATTCCTCAACACGGAGATCACTGTCATTCTGCTTGGGGACTAGAGATGCTACTGCTGGATACATCTCTGCCACACTGGTAAACTATATCAAGTGATAATCCTCATAGGAAGGATGGAAAGTTGCATGGGGATTCCTCAAGTAAATTGCCCCAGACTAACCGGCTGTTGTAGATGAACTGATAATTGCTTTAGCTTGTCTAATTCTGAAATGACTGTTTCATGGTGCTCTTTGGAAAGCTTGCCCTATTCTGATTCTTGAAAGATGATTGTCTGGATAAACCAATTCTGAGAAGAACTTGCCCCTAAACAACAAATCTTGAACTGAATCTGCAATAGGATTTTGAAAGAACTTGCCCTTGATAGGATCACTGACCAAGTTTCTTAATTGTTTGAAAATTCCTTGAAAAGAAAGCTAGTGTGCAAACAAAAGTATTTATACAAACGTGGTAAATGCAAAGTTCATGCAACTTTTGAAATCAATCATTTTTGAAAGAGGCGAAGTATATGAGTCATTAGTCAAAACACGGTGGCTCAAGACATTAAAGTGAAACGTTTAAGCAAAAGGTATGATGCCAAAATAGATGATCTGCAAAGATCTTTTGGATTCAGTTAACGCAACCTTGATGTAGTATGCTTTCAAAATAACCTTGCTTCAGTTAGGTCTTTTGAGGGTTATAACGTGGCCTTGTTCACGGTTTAAGAAACAAAAGATAAAGGCTCAAAATTTATTTGTGACCCACCCAATATACGTGATAAACTTCAGTCATATGTTCAGTTAACTAAAACTATGCACTCAGGTTCCCATATGTTGGAAATTGCACTGATGATAGTAATGATGATGGTTCAAAATTCAATGGATTTGAGATGACGATCACTGCTTCCTTATAACTTTTGGTTGTTATACAAGCTTGTTCTTTCTTCTCTTTGTATAAGGTAAGGTCATGAGCTTCACACCTTTCTTAGCTTTTGCCTCGAAAGGGACTCGACTCATTCTTTGAGTAAGTATTTCTTGATGACCCTTCTTCATTTATCACTTTGGGAACAACTTGTATTACATTTATTCATTTAATTTGGAGGAGTTTAAAGGTTGTGAACGGCTGGATTAATGATTACGGTGAACCATCATTGGCGTTTGACTTGAAAGACATCTTCGACACTTGCTTGTTGTGTGTGAAGGAAAGTTTTTGAACTTTTGTTGAAAGGCGTCTTGCATGAAACCCTTGTATTTGAATGCACAAATAAGTTAACTAAGAACTACCCTTCCCCAAGGTTGAGATTTAAGGGTTTTTTGTAAGGAAAGAAAAATTCCTACTTCTAGGCTCGAAAGGGTTGACGAGGGATAAACTTCCTTATTTTTCCAGTGTTTAGGGATTGAAACAATGCCTTACATCATCAGCAAAGTTTTGATTTGAAAGCATACCAACAACAATTATGAGTATAATGTTTTCATCATCCTCCCTCCAATCTTTGCATAATCAAAAGAAAGTGGACAAGAGAATTCTTTTGTTTTTCTTGAAAGAAAAAGCATTAAGAAGTAAATAGCAAACACAAATGAATTGAATCAAGAGTTGCAATGCTCATTTCATTAATTTTGAAAGTACAAACATAATTTGAAAGCAAACGGCTATTACAAAACAAAGAAAATGCAAACAACAAGAAACAAGGCCTAGTGACTAATCAAACACAAGGATGAGCTGCCCTGTCTTTAAGAAGTAGCTGGGCTGAAGTCGACTGAAGCTTCACTTGGCGTGCCCTAGCAGAGGGTTTCTTTGGACATTTGGATTATCCTTAAAGGAGAGGATTTTGTTTCTCATCAATTCTTGTACTTTAGTCTTCATTGCAAAGCAACCTTCCAAGTTATGGCATGCACCACCTTGATGGTATTCACAATGAAGATCAACCCTATAGCCGGCTGGAAGAGGATTTGGAGGAGGAGGCATAGGTCTTATGGTAATCAAACCTTACTCAACCAGACCAGGATACAGTTCAGTATACTTCATGGGAATAGGATCAAAATGATCTCTATTACGGTATTGGTTTTGTCCTGCAGCCGGACGTTGGGGAGCTTGAGCTGGTCGTGGAGCAACATGAACCACAGGTCTAAGCTCGGCAAAAACAGGTGCTTGAAATATCGGTCTGACAGTCTGACCAACCATAGCAGTAGATGCAATCGGTGGAGACTAGTTATATGGCAAACCAAACTCTGGCCAAGTTGAAGGTGGCATCTGAACAGGTGGAGGATCAGCACTTGAAACTTCCTGGATGACAGTCCTTTGGGGTTGTTCTCCTCTAGCAATCAAAACTTGAAGCATCTCGGTGAGTTTAGTCATGCCTGACTTAATGTCGTCAATTTCCATTCGGACCTCAGTATTGTGTGCCTCTTGCTCTGACATCTTGCATCTGTAGTTAGCTCTAGTCTGATACTTGTGTTGAGGAATCAGCTTGACGACTCAGAGGTGACACTAGAAGATAGAGACCACTGGAGATGAGTAACTGGATAGACAGACGCATGCAATGAATCATGCAAAGATGCAAATGATATGCAAAGCAAACAGGATGCAAAACACATGCAACAGGATCAAAGGTTTGAGATCACATCATGGAGTCTAGGTAAAGAACCAATCACAAGGTGTGTACTAGGGTTCTTGTATCCGTAGAACAGGGTTCTAAGAAGTTCCCAGAGTCGACAACCCATCTTTCAGATATTATCGATTTCCCGAATGACTCAGTAGTCAAAAATATTCTCAAGAGAATCTCATCTGAGTGTAGTATCGCGTGACAACCATTTCAGAAATAGACTTCCTCATGGTCACCGCACTACGTCCTAAAAGGCCAAGTAGGGTTAAAGGTAACTACGGTTCTCAGTATCGATGGCACCTATGTCGAGAGTAGCACGTTTTCACGAATAAACTCGTTCAACATTACTAGACTCTCAAGAGGGCCTCACTGAGTGATGGTGTCTCAAGTCAACTTTTTCGGGAATCGACTCCCTCAAAGCCTTCTTAAATATACCATCTTCCTATCATAAATGTATGCTCAAGTCCGGGTATGGGACATATCCTCACCTCTCAAAGTAACCACCCTGCATACAGAAAAACCCAAACACAGACATGTATATATACAGATATGAATATACAAGTATACAAGCAAGCAAACATATAAATAACAAAAATACAAACAAGATAGGCTTAACCCTCTTAGGGGAATATCTGCGTCCCCAGTGAAGTCGCCATTTCTGTTGCGGTGAGAATCGGATAACAAGCTATTAATTAACTTGCATCGCAAAACTTTGAAATTCACTGCCGAGCTTTGATTTATCCAAAGGAAAGGGTAAAGACCGAAAACCCTAATAAGAGAATCTAGGTTCGGGGGTTGGTTATACTAAGGGAATGTATTAGCATCCTAAGTATCCGTAGTACTCTACGGGAACCTCTTGTTTGTTTGTGTTATGTTAAAGTTTGCTTGTTAAAGGAAATGTGCTAAGGTAAATGACCTAGGGTATATACACTAAGTATGCTCTCCAAGACATCGCATCTCGTGCCTACGTATCTGGGCTAAAGAATCAGAGCAACCGTAGTTCCCCTCAATGGGGGCGAGGAACTCTTGACTGTGGTCAAGGTTCCAAGGGAAAGTAGGGTGAAAAGCTTGAAAGCAAAGCTTGTGAGGATTGGTTGTTTAGGAGAAGAGACTAATGGCTATCTCTTATGAAGGTTTGTGAAGGGTTAGACCATATTGAAGGAGAAAAGATTAATGGCTATCTCTTGTGAAGGTTAAAGAAAGGTTAAGAGTTATAAGAGATTAATGGCTATCTCTTGGGAAAGGATGGATTAAAAGGGAATGAAGTGTTCATGGGAAAGTAAGGTCTGACAGCAAGACACTTACGTGGAGTGCGGCGACTCCAAACCTAAAGCTAGGTTAGAAGGGTAATAAGCTATCTATGACTTGGAGGTCAATAGAGAGGCTTTCCTTTGGAAGGAGGGGAGGCCAACCTCTTGTAAACAAGAGTTGAATTAAGATTAAAGTATGAGTGAACAATGTGAGTTCAAGGACTCAAGGGAATACATTAATCAAGATAGAATAAAATTAAACAAGTATCAATAATATCAGAGTATGAAGTGAATATACATGTAAGGGCAATGGCAAAAGGTAATGAGATGATTCATAAAAATTATAAACACATGAGCACACTAAAAGACAACTTTTCAAAAATGTCCTAAAACATCTTAGAAAATTATCCAAAAAGTTTGAAGAAAATAAGTTCACTAAATTAAAATAACTTTTAAAATAAATTGAAAATAACATAAAAGTGAAAATAATAATTAGAAAATTAAATTGAATAATAAAATGTGAACATGAATTTCTTTGGGAATTTTTGTGTAATAGAAACTAATTTTAAATAAATGAATTTGAAAAAAAAAGTAAAAGAAAAAAGAAAATAAAACATTTGAGATAAATTAAACCAAGGGGAGTGCACTAGTAAAACAAATGAACTAGCTAAACACTGCAGCGCATGGGCCTAGTTTTGGGGAGGTGCAAGGAGTAATGGCCCAATTCAGAAAGCCAAAGGAAATGAAAAAAATGAATAAAAGGGTGTCTGGGGCGAGGGGGGATTCGAACCCCAGACCCCTTGGTACAAAGGCGAATGACTTACCACTAGGGTGGCTATACATCTGATGTATAAGCGACCCTTGATAACTTATAAACCCACAGGCGAAAATGGAAAAAAGAAAATTCAGAACCACATGAAAAAGGTTACAAACATGCGCTGCACACAATTATCAACTGGTCATATTTTTTTTGTAAGTTGCAAAAGGAAAAAATGTCTTGCTAGCCAACCTCACACGGCCAAGTCATCTTCTTCTTATTTTCATGCAAAATGAAACCTAATTCATACGTGAAAACCCAGCAAGAAAAATTGGCAATACACTCCCTTGTTCCAACATTTTCGTAATCGGTTTCCAACCAGAATTCATGAAATAAAGCATCAAATCACAGTACTATAAGGGTAGAATAACATTACAGCTTCTATGACCCAAACCAAGAGCTTCAACACGGGTAAAACAAACCACGACAGTCATGCACATACAAACTACATGAATAAAGATACACCAACTCAATATTTCACAGCCTGTCCTAACTTTATCTTAAACCAACGCCAACACAATATAGGTAACCTGAGAGTACCTACGAGTACTCAAACCTCAGTATGAAGACATGAACATCACATGTTCTAAATTATTCAGAACTGACAGTTCCAGAATGCATCATATAAACTCACACATCCATTCGTATAGTTATTCAAACTGACCCAAAATGTAAAGATGAGCATGATACATGGTATAAAGGTCACTTAAAACCTATACATGAGCATGGTGAAGTATTCTGCAAGTAGAACCATACTAACCCTAACACGACTCAAACAAAGCTTCAAACATGGACAAGAAGGTTGTAACACCCCCAATCTTTCTACCCCCAATTAAATAAAGCGGTAAAAGAAAATTCAAAATTTCATCAGAGTATATCTAAATTATCATGGCATAGACTGGGAGAGTCACATTATAATGAAACAAACATACAACACCTGCTCATAAAGATATGCAACAGTGGGGTAGCAATCAACAGAGGAACTCAGTTCCTTACACCCACATTTCAGATTTTAGAATAAAAGCGGAAAATCTAAAATTGAATAACATATATATATATATATATATATATATATATATATATATATCATGAAAAGTTTGTCATACATCAAGTTGTACATGCACAAGCCAAAAGATATATATCCATAATACACAATTATCACAAACGGCCTCCCTAACTACCCGGTGTCACATATCAGAGCCGACAGACAAAAGAATGAAGACGCAAAGCTTCACCAAAAATACCTCCAGCAACTCTAATCTGCAATGCCTCATAGAGCATTATAAAACAGCAGAAGGGTGAGAAAAACAATCATAATACAGTTGCATACAATTATATATAACACAAAGAATACACATATATACGGTTCTTACCACATTTCCCACTATAATTCAAACACAAGGAAATACAAGGAATAATTCATATTTCCATCACCAACACACATCCATATACCCATTTCATCCACAAATCACACATAAAACAACCATAATGATTTATGCAATGCACGAGACCGACACAACGACCCAATGCATATGCATATGCGGTACCGACTTCCATTGTTTCTCATCACTAGTTCACTCAGGAACTCCGCTGGAATCATCGCTCGTTACATCACTGTAACTCCCCGTCGGGCATACGATGTCCCCCGTCGCTCACACCCCACACAGGTACACGACGTTTATGGATCGCTCACACCCCACACAGGCACACGACCCGATCGCTCACACCCCACATGGGCACACGATCGTCTATAATCATCGCTCACACCCCACATGGGCACACGAAGTTATAGCGAATTCCCTATGGAATCCAAACCGTCACTCAGGACGTCTCAACAATGCATATCATGATGCTTGGCATACAAGGACTCAAGGCATTCACATGCACACATATATGCAATCATCTCATTCAACATAAATCATGCATTGCAATTCAAGCCCAAAATAATGCATTTATACCACACAACATCACGCAAATCATACCGTATCCATATCAACAGCACATTGCATGATACACACCAGTTACACACAATTAAAACGACCAAAGTCGACAAAACGACTCTATTCCAAATTCCCGACATAATTAAATCGGCTAACAAATCTCAAAATTATTATCATAAGAAAGTACATACTACAAGCTTTCTAACGCATCAAACCACGCCTCAAACCGACTCACGGATCAAAAGTTACAGAGAAAACAAATTGGAATAAACTGTCATGTTCGCAGTGTGAAGCTCCTAGCGAGTACTTCGCTACTTCATTCGCAGTGCGAAGGTATCAGCAAATAGTGGCAGAAGCAAAATAGCCTAGAAAATTTCCCCCGTTCGCAGTGCGAACTTCCCAGCGAATGCTCGCTTCCCCATTCGCCGTGCGAGTCACCCAGCGAACCAAGTCAGAGGCAAAACAACACAAAATAACCCAATGTTCGCAGTGCGAACACCCAGCGAATGCTCGCTACTTCCTTCGCAGTGCAAACTGCAAGCGAATGCTCGCTTTCCCCTTCGCTAGGGGATTCACAGTGCGAACCTGCGAAAACCAGAAAACCCAGCAGCGCACCAGTTCACCCAAAAATGAGATTTTCTCCAACCAAACATTTTCAAACCAGCATATGACAATCAAAACATAACTCAATCATGATAACAAGTATACTACTACGTTTACACCGATTTTCGACCGTGAAACCATCGATTTCTCATTATCGACCTAGAATAGAAACTATGAAAACACAACAAACAATCCAATACACACATACATAATCATACACAAGCATATAATAATCGAGTTTCGCACCTTTACCCGATTAAACCGATTCTAGGAGTTGATTTCTTTGATTTTCCAAGTTTTCCTCACTTTTTCTCTTCTTCTTCTCTTTTCTCCTCTTTTTCTTTCTTCTCCTTTTCTTTCTCTCTATTTTTCTATCTTCCTATTCTATTCTTACTAACTTAATTAAAAATACTATGAAATGACCAAAATACCCCCACACTCAAATATCTCGCAAACGTTCCCAAAACCCGATAAAATATCACCACATTGAAAAATAACATATTTTCAGATAAAAGTCGAAAATAAAATAAAATAATAATAAAATAATCACACGACTCGATTAAATAAAACTCACTCAAAAACTAGGGCGTTACAAAGGTCATACAAGTTAGGCATTCATACTGAAACTTAACAAGCTACAAGGTGATGTATGATCAGAATCCTAAGTAAACAACCATGTTATCATTTCAAATCAATGTGGATGCAATGTATTGTCACATGGTGACGTTCAAAAACAGTTGAGCATTTGAACATGGAAGGATAAGGGCATGGCAGAAACTTACCAAGTGGAGTCAGTCCACTGCTTCTTTGCCTTGGATCCTTCGAAACCAATGAGCTCAGCCTCTTTCCTTGTCTGATGATTGTGCAAGCTCCTGAACGCAGTATGCAACTTCTTGCTTTCTTGGTTGCTCACGGGTTCCCTCTAGTGGATGGCGTGTTTGTGAGTAGTGTATGTCCTGACTGTGTTGTCTTCTTGTTCTGATATTGATGGTTTTGGTGTTTTATATTATGGTGTTTGGATGTTGGTATTCTGATGATATGTTGAGGTTGCACAAAGGAAGCACTTGCAAGTTGTGGTGTTCTTGCGAAGAGATGAAATGCAAGGGTGTTGAGTTTCTTGACTAAATATTCTGAAGTGTGCTTTTTGTTCCCCTCTTTGCAAAGGAGGGTGGAGTCTTTTATAGGCAAGAGAGCTGGTTAACTCGTTTTGAAATCACCAAGGATATTGGTTTTGTCCAACAGAGAAATGAAGATAGAGTATGCGCATAGCTGTTCCTGCTTTTCTTGAGCCAAGTGCAAGTGGTATCCTTCTCTCTAAAACTCAATGATCAAAGGTCTTATTCAAGAGAGAAAAAAATCATGAGGAAGATCCTCCGCATGGTATATTCTGAGTTTTTCCCTTGGGCCACGTGAGAGTGTATTACTTGCTTGTTCTTGGTTCATGTCAGCAGAAGAAATGCAAGGACTAGAGGGAAATCTAGTACATGAAGGTGTTACACAATGGTTCTTGTTTTTAACCTTTAATATGTCAACCACAAAGTACAAGGAGCATGATACTTTGTTGTTTGCTTCATGAGTTTTGTGGAAAAAATAGAGTATTGGGACTGATGAGGAAAGGTCAGTAGGACTGCACTAGAACACTTTGGTTCAGCAAGGCGTGGCATGAAGTACAAGGTCATGTATCTTTCTTGTCCACACGGCCAAAATTTAAACCATGGGCCACATGTAAAGATCTTTTTTCTTTTTAAAGATTAACTAAATTAAATTAGACAAAAAATGAAAAATAGACAAAACCATAATTAAAATTAAAATGGAAATAGAATTAAACTAAATTAAGACTGAAAATAATCTAAATTAAAAATATACACTAAATTAAAGGTATAAACTAAAAAGTTATAAATTGAAATAAAAAATCTAAATGACATGGAATGATAAAATTGGATAAAATGGTATAGTTGATGATCAATGATAAGGTTTAACTAAAATGCAAAAAATGTTGACCTAGAATGACATGCAAAAGATCAAAGAATCTAAGGGTAAAATTTGGGGTACAACAATGAGAATGGTGTGATGAGGTTTAGAGTCAGAGTATATGTTCCAGATGTTCCAGAAATCAAGAAGAGTATTCTAGAAGAAGGGCGTCGAAGTAGACTGCATATTCATCCCGGTGATGCGAAGATGTACCAGGATCTGAAGAAGTTGTTTTGGTGGCCATGTATGAAGAAGGATGTTGCGGAGTTTGTTTATGCGTGTTTGACTTGTCAGAAGTCGAAGGTTGAGCATCAGAAGCCTTTAGGTATGATGCAGCCGTTGAGGATTCCAGAATGGAAATGGGATAGTATTTCCATGGATTTTGTGGTGGGATTGCCGAAGACTGCTAAAGAAAATGATTCAATTTGGGTGATCGTGGATAGATTAACTTAGTCAGCTCATTTCTTACAGATGAAGATTAATCATTCCATGCAGAAGCTAGCCGAGATGTACATTGAGGAGATTGTGAAGTTACATGGGATACCTTTGAGTATTGTGTCGAATAGAGACCCGAGGTTTACATCGAGGTTCTGGAAGAGTTTGCAAGATACGTTGGGTACCAAGTTGAGGATGAGTTATGCATATCATCCGCAGACGGACGGTCAGACAAAAAGGACTATCCAATCTTTGGAGGATTTGTTGAGGGCTTGTGTGTTGGATCATGGAGGATCGTGGGATAGCCATTTACCGTTGATTGAGTTCACATACAATAATAGTTTTCATGCTAGTATTAGAATGGCGCCCTATGAAGCTTTGTATGAGAGAAGGTGTAGGACTCTGTTGTGTTGGTATGAGTCGGGCAAGAGTGTTGTACTCAGACCTGAAATTGTGCAAGAGACGACTGAAAATATTAGGAAGATCCAAGAGAGGATGAAAGCTTCTCAGAGTCGTCAGAATAGCTACCATGATAAGAGGAGAAAAGCACTCGAATTCCAAGAGGGAGATCATGTGTTTTTGAGAGTGACGCCAGTGACTGGTGTGGGTCGAGCTTTGAAGTCTAAGAAGCTCACCCCATGTTTTGTTGGTCCATATCAGATATCGCAGAGGATATGAGAGGTAGCCTATCGAATTGCTTTACTGCCGTCACTTGCGAATTTACATGACGTGTTCCATGTGTCTCAATTGAGGAAGTACATTTCGGATCCGTCGCATGTGATTCAGATGGATGATGTACAAGTGAGGGATAACCTGACTGTGGAAGTATTGTCGGTGTGTGTCGATGGTCAAGAAATGAAACAACTGCGAGGTAAGGAGATTGCTTTGGTGAAAGTTCTGGGGGGAGGATCATCTGGTGAAAGTTGGACTTGGGAGCGCGAAGATCAGATGAAGGAGTCATATCCGACTCTATTTGCTTCAGGTAAATTTTCGAGGGAGAAAATTCCTTAAGTGGGGAGAGTTGTTACACCCCAAATTCGATTATGATTAATTATTGTTTATTTGAGGATATAAGGTAATTTTGACGATATGTGGTTATGTTCACGATGCATTGTGGTGAAATTATTTTAATAGTATTAATAGTAAGAATAATCATATAGTATTATTCAGATTATTGTTTATTATTTAAAATAATAGAAGTGGGAGTATTGAGGGTATGTTGGTCATTAGGGATGGATAAGTGAGGGTATAATGGGAAGAGCATATTTAGGGGTATTTTAAGAGAGAATAGTGAAAGGAACTCATTATTCGTATTATTTTTTAGGAAGAGGCAAAGGTGCTCTGAAGAACAAGTGAGAAGGAGGCTATGGCATAGAAGAATTCCGGCGAAACTTTAAGAGAGGTCGAAGGAGACAATATTCTAAGGTATGGGGAGTATCACTTTGCAATATTTTGATATAAAGATTAGGTGTTGGTGGGTAATTGGGGGAAAACCTAGGAATTAGAGGTTAGAGATGATGAATTTTGATGATTTGCTATGTGATGATTGTTGTTATCGACGTATATGTGATAGTTATAGGTTACAGTAACATAATCTGTGATAATTTAAGGACAAAATCTGGTTTAGGGGTGTTGAATCGCAGATGGAGAAGTGTTGTTATCGCAGGGTTTTTCTGCCAAAATCGCAGGGGGCGCTTAGCACGGTCGAGCACGCTTAGCGCGGTCTGGAAGAATTTCGCCTCCTCGAGGCAGTGAGCAGCGTGCTTAGCATGGGTAGGGGCTCGCTTAGCGCGAACTGGGACTGAGAAATATGATTTTATTAGCTGAAAATTAGTGGAAAATTGTATATTTATATTATATAAATGTTGTTTTGTTGCTGTGATGTTGTGAGCATGTATTGAAGTATTATATGCTTGTTTTGTTGATGTTAATGTGATAATATGAAAGGCATGATTAAATGATGCAAAGGTGTGTAGTGGTTGTAGGGCATAATGAGGTATGTTTGATAAATGTGTGTTGATTGTTGATTAATGTTGTGATGCTGCTGCAAATTGCTGCTATGTGATGACATGACGTATATGAGAATTGATGAATGATGATGCACATTATGATGTTTATTAGATGATGATGATTAGTGATGTTGTGTATCATACATTCATATGCATACTCTGTGACGACGCTTCATTCCCATTGTGTGGATATGAAGTAATTATGACGTGCTCCAGTTGCAAATGCGGGATCGATCCTATTGGTGGGGATCTTTGGAGGGTTGATGGCCTAGTGTCCATTATAATGACGATTTGGCACCACATGCATTTTTTATGACGTTGCATTTCATTCTTGGTGGCATTGCATGATTGCATATGAGTGATATTGGTGATGTGATATTTTATATGATGTTTTGGGTGAGTCGCTGTAGTATTTGATCAAAACCATTGTTGCCTGTTAAAGTCTTTTCCTTATATGATTATATTGAATTGTGATTACTCACCCTGCCTGTTTGAATGTTGCCTCTATGTGGGTAATGTGCAGATAACCAAGAATAGTTTGTGGTGCGTGAAGAGTTAGCTTTGGAGTCAGTTTCCCTTTCATTTGAGTAGAGGGTGTGTCTTGCTCTGATTATGTAACATCGGGGTTAGGAACGCTTTTGTTTGAAATATTGTGTTACTTTAATCAACATGTTTCATGAGGATTTTTGAAGATGTTGAGTTGTTTTAAATTCCAATTTTGATGAGATTAAATTATTATGAGTTGTTTTATAAAGGAGATTTTATTTTTATGACGATAATTCCGCTGCGACGTTTTGTTTTAAAGGAGGTGTTGATCCAAAATAAGTTGTTATTCCTATATGTTGTAACCGTGTTACGGAGCAGGAAAATAATTTTGATGCCTTTGTGAAGTGTGACACCCTTAAGCGGTGATTTTATTTGATTTAATTTCCTTACGTATGTGAAATAATTGTTGGGTTAGAAGGGTGTTACAAAGCACAGAGAACCACTCATAAGGATGCCAAGAAGAAAGATTGCAAGGCGGCGTTCTACATCCAATCTGCAGTTGATGCGACTAACTTCGACAGAATCGCTCATGCTGAATCGGAGAAGGAGGCGTGGGATATTCTTGTCAAGTACTATGAAGGAGGCGAGAAAGTTAAGGTCGTTAAGTTGGAAATATTGGCGACAACAATATGAATTGTTGTCAATGGGAGAAGATGAAAAGATTGCAGGTTATGTGTCGAATGTGCAAAAACTCGTCCATCTCATGAAGGGTTATGGTGAAACCCTAACTGATAAGATGATAGTTGAGAAGGTAATGCGTACGTTGACCTCTCACTTTGATCACGTTATCGTAGCTATTCAAGAATCCAACAATCTTGAAACCCTAAAACTGGAATATTTGGTTGGTTCGTTAGAAGCGCATGTGATTAGGATTTTCAAAAGGAAAGGAGTTCAAGACTCGATACAAGCACTACAGGCGCAATCGTGGAAGAAGAATGGTGGTTCCAACAAGTTCAAAGAAAAAATCGACAAGACTCAGGGCAAGAAGTCTTGGTCGAATCCTCACAAGAATAAGATCGATGGTAGAACTTCTGAATCCTCGAAAAAAGAATAAGGAAATTCCTATCAGAAAGACAAAGTAGAGAAAAGAGGTGTGTAGTGCTATAACTGTGAAAAGTATGGTCACTTGGCGAAGCGTTGTTGGTACAGGAAAGACAAGAGTTCGACAAAACGCAAGGACGAAGGAGTGAATCTTACACATCAAGATTCAGATGATTCTGATGATATGGTGGTTATGGCTGCAGTTTGCAGATGACCATGTCGAATCCAAGATATGGTTCCTCGACTCAGGCTGTTAGAATCACATGACTGGTAAAAAAGCATGGTTAGTAGATTTCGACAAGTCGAAAAAGATTAAGGTGAAACTTGCTAATAATAGCTCATTTCCAACTGAAGGTACTGGCAACATAGTTATTCAAATGAGTAATGGAGCAAAAGCCTTGATCAAAGATGTACTCTATGTCCCTGGAATAAAGTGCAATTTGTTAAGTGTTGGACAACTGGCCGAAAAAGGGTTCTCAGTGGTTATGAAAGATGGAGCCTTAGAAATTTTCGACATCCAGAATAACTTGGTCTAGAAATCTCCTCCGTCGAAGAATAGAACATTTAAGACCATGATCAGTTCGAATAAGGTACAATGTCTGAAAATAGTTGTTGACCACAAGAATCGTTGGTTGTGGCATCTGAGGTTTGGCCATCTGAACTTTAGGTCGCTAAATCAACTGATCACTCAAGATATGGTAACTGGTATACAAAGCCTTGAGATGCCCGACAAACTCTGTGAAGGTTGTCTAGTCGAAAAGTAGTCCAGGAAGTCTTTCGTTTTGACTATGCCAATGAGATCATCCTGCATACTCAAAGTTTAACATTCAGATGTATGTGGTCCTTTTGAAGAGCATACCATTGGTGGAAATACATATTTCATCTTATTTGTCGATGAGTGCAGTCGAAAGCTCTGGATCTATGTGATCAAATGAAAGGACGGAGTATTTGAAATCTTTAAGAGATTCAAGATACTTGTCGAAAACCAGGGTGAAAAGAAAATTAAAGTTCTACGAATAGATGAAGGTGGCAAATACACATCCAAGATATTTGTAGCATTCTATGCAGAACATGGTATTGATCATGAGATAATTGTTATTTATACTCCTCAACATAATGGAATAGCAGAAAGAAGAAACATGACCATATTGGACATGACGAGATGCATGATGAAGCAGAAGAGTTTGCCAAAATCCGTATGGGGAGAAGCTGTTTCGACTGCTGTTTATATTCTGAACAAGTGCCCTACCAAGAAGTTGAAGAACAAGGTTCCTGAAGAAGTGTGGAGTGGCAAACGACCATCAGTGAGTTATCTGAAGGTGTTTGCCTGTATTTGCTACAAGCATATTCCTGACGTTAGGAGAAGGAAGCTTGATGATAAGAGTGAACCTATGATTCTAGTAGGATATCATAAGACTTGAGCATACAGACTATTCAATCCAATTAATCAGAAGATTGTGATGAGTCGAGACATTGTGATTGATGAAAATTCTGCCTGGGATTGGAATTCTAGTAATGCAATTGACAAGCCACTGATGAGTTATGATTTCGACGAAAAAAGTAATGATGTCAAAGTCGAAGATATTGTTGATACTCCAGTCAAAGAAGAAGTCGAAGCAGTTGCTGACATTCTCGAAACAGTCGAAGTCGAAGAGGTTATGACTAGCACAAGTCAGAGACCTCAAAGAACTAGAGCTCATCCAACAAGACTTCAAGACTATGAAGTGGTTGGTGATGATGAAGTCACAATAGATGAGGAACTAGTCCATTTTGCTTTACTTGCAGGTGCTGAACTAATCAATTATAGCGAAGCCTTCAAATATAAATAATGGAAGTCTGCTATGGTCAAAGAGTTACAAGCAATTGAATGAAACAACACATGCGAGTTGGTCGAATTTCCATCTCATACAAAAGTTATCGAAGTAAAGTGGGTGTTCAAGTTGAAGCACAATGCTAATGGGTCGATAGCAAGGCATAAGGCGAGATTGGTAGGTAAAGGATTTCTCCAGAGAGCAGGACTCGACTACTCTGAAGTATTTGCACCTGTCACAAGATTGGAAACTGTTCGACTAGTGGTGGCCTTGGCATGCAAGCAAGGCTGGTCAACATTTCACTTAGATGTGAAATCAACATTTTTGAATGGATCTTTAGAAGAAGAAGTGTATGTCACACAACCTCCTGGTTTTGTGATCAGGAGGAAGCAAGTAAAGTATACAAGTTGCACAAAGCGCTCTATGGTCTCAAGAAGGAACCTAGGGCATGGAACAAGAAGATCAACTCATACTTGGCTGAATTGGGATTCATAAAATGAAAATCTGAGTATGGTGTCTATGTTCAAGTTGTGGCACAAGATATAACAATAATCTGCTTATATGTCGATGACTTGTTAGTAACTGGAAATAGCCTGAAGAACTTGTCGAAGTTCAAAGAGCTGATGAAGAAGGAATTTGAAATGTCAGATCTGGGAAAGTTGTCATACTTCCTAGGCATGGAATTTCAAATGTTGAAGCAAGGCATAGTGCTACATCAAAGAAAATATGTCAAAGAGATACTCAAGAGATTCAGAATGGATGATTTGACTCCTGCATCTTCGCCTATCGAACCAAATTTAAAGTTGGAAAAGCATGGAAAGGAAGACAAAGTCGATGCAAATTTATTCAAATAGATTGTCAGATCTCTAATATGTGTGTTCAATAGTCGACCTGATATATGTTTTTAAGTCGGATTAGTGAGCAGATACATGAGTGAACCAAGGGTGTCACACATGAAGGGTGACACACATGAAGATTAAAAGGATTGAAAAACTATGGAATTTTATTTCGACGAGACTCTGAAAGAAAAGAAGCCATGGTTACTTGTTATTCAGATGCTGACTGGTGCGGAGATAAGGAAGATCGAAGAAGCACTACTGGATATTCTTTCAAGTATTTGGTGCCCCAATTTCATGGTGCTCGAGAAAGCAACCTGTGGTAGCACTATCATCATGTGAAGCGGAATATATAGTAGAATCCTATGTTGCATGTAAAGCAATTTGGACCAGATCGGTACTTGAAGAAATGAAGGTTGAAGTGAAGAAACCTCTTGTGTTACAAATCGACAACAAGTCTTCCATAAATCTGGAAAAGAATCTAGTTCTGCATGGAAGAAGTAAGCATATCGAAGCTAGATTTCACTTTTTAAGGCAAAAGGTAAATCGAGGTGAACTTGAAGACAGCCACTGCTCAAGTGAAGCACAGTTGGCCAACATTTTCACCAAAGGATTGAAGATCGACAAATTCCTGAATTTGAGAAAGAAATTAGGAATAGTTCAGATCGACTATGATTAGCATAGGTTCGATAACTTGGATTATTGGGGGTATGTTGAAATATTATATTAGATTAGATTTGATTAGATTTAATCTTTAAATATAATCCAAGTTGTGTTAGCCCAAGCCCAATTAGGGTTGTATATAAATAGTCATAGTATGTATCATTATTTGCAACAACTCATTCAATAAATCCTTATTTCCTTATTCTCTCTCTTTCTCTCCTCACTAAAAGTGTCTCACACACTAACTATATATATATATATATATATATATATATATATATATATATATATATATATATACGCACACACACTTACACATTCTCACATTGATTTACTGAATAAATGTGTGGTAAGTTTTGTTGTTGTAAGTAAATTAAAGACTGTGTTGCAGTAAGTTGTCATTTAACTTACATTGTGGTTTCATGTGAAGGAATAAAGACAATTATGAAATGAATCCACATTTGGGTTGTTTAGTAAATCGGGTCTTAAAAATGACTAGCCCATTTGGTAAATGCTTTTAACTATAAAGATGAATTTGGTATTTACCACTTCAGTATATTCAAGATTCCAGAAAGATGAAAAGTCATATCTCAACATCTTCTTCTTCTTCTACCAGGTATTGTATTCTTATTTTTATTCACATAATTTTGTCTTTACATTCGTCATATGTGGTCCTGAGTTGTCGTATTACTCATTTCACTTTTGTTTTATTTGTTCAAAATTCTTGTATACTTTTTTAACATGCATGTGTATCCTCTATGTTTGTTATTTACGTGTATTCATTTTTTATTTGTAGTTCATCAGATGGGGAAATTTAAGAGGTCATGCAAACGATTGATTTTATGTGTCTTCAAATTGAACGACCTCAAGCACCTATGAAACCGCTTGGTCACAATAACAACCCTTATCCAGAGCAAGTAAAAACCACAACAACCTCAGATACATATTGAACCCTAGCAACCATATGGTGAACAACCTCAACAACCACATAGTGAACAACCTAATCAACCATGTGGTGAAGAACCCCAACAACCATATGCTTAGAGCAATGACCAACTTCCACCCCAATGTGTGATTCATAATGGTGTGGAATACACATGGACGGACAAAGTTACACCCTTAACCAAATATGGAAAAAAAAGTGATGGTAAGGAAATTATCAAAAACTAAATGAATTAAGTCAAAACAATGTTATCTTCAAAAGTCATTATATTTTTTTTTGCATCATTTCCCGCGGGAAATTTCTCGTTGAGCCCTTTATATTAATCAAGATGAAATGATGGTTGATGAGACAACAGGAAAAATGTATGAATGTGTGGTTTATAAGTCTAAAAGAAGCTGGTATGAAAAGTATATTGGTCAAAGATGATATGAATTTACAAAGGAAAAAATTTCGAGGTCTGGTGATAAGTTAGAATTTACTCTTCCGGATCCTCCTGAGATTCTACATGTTAGTTTACATAATCGTTGAAGTTGAAGATGAAGATGAATAGGTGGTTTGAAGGGATGAATGAATCTACTAACTTTGGCTTTGGTGCCTTTGGTAACTTTGTATGTATTTTTCTATGATAAATGCTCATCTTTTTATTTTATTTATTTATATATCTTGTTATTATACTAAAGGCACCAAAGGTATGCAATAGTAAAGGTAGGCAATCCTGTCTCGATTTGAAGGTGTTTGATGAATGGGATATTATTGATGCTTTGATGATGAAGTTATTAAGAATGTTTATTTTGAATTTGTTCAACTTGTTTTGTACTTATGCTTAGTATTTTTTTGTTATGTTCTATATTTTATGTAAGTACTTTTGAAAACTCCATCTTTAGAGTTTTTAATGATAATTTTAAGTATCATTTTAAGAATGTTTGGAGTTCTGTGTAATGTTATGCTTTTGCTGTTGACATGTGAATGAACTTATTTTTCATTTTGATATATGATTAGATAGAGATGTAACCCCAACTAACACAAAAGTATATAATGAACAAAGATGAAGTGATGTGTTTTTGACCAAAATGTTAATACATTTATAATCTTAAATAGGCATTATACCAAACAAAGATGCACTAAATAACATCTTAAAAGATGAACGAATAACATGTAGAACTTAGAAAAATGTTCAAGATACTTTTCAGGAAATAAATTTAGTTGTGCATAATGAGCTTCAAAAAAGGATAAAAGATGCGTGAATTACAGGCTCTAATTAATAATCATACTTGGGATCTTACTCCCTTTTCCCCTAATAAAAAGACCATTGGTTGCAAATGGATATTTAAGCTCAAATTTCACTCTAATGGCACAATATAGCGCTACAGAACTAGCCTTGTTGCCAAAGGCTTTAGTCAAACTGAAGTCCTTGACTATCATGAAACCTTCAACCTCGTCGTCAAAATGACTACCATCCACACCTTACTCTCCATTGCTTCCACTCAAGGTTGTCATTTACACCAACTTGACATAAACACGAAATTTCTTCATGGACATTTAGATGAAGAAGTTTATATGAAGATACCTCCGAGCCTTATCAGTCCTTCCAAAAATCTTGTGTGAAAACCGAATAAATCCATTTATGGCCTTAAACAGGCCAGCCGCCAGTGGAACAACACTCTCACCGCCACCCTTATTGATTTAGGCTTTATTCAATCAAAGGCTGATTACTCATTATTTACTAAACGGGATAATAATTTTTTACTGATATCCTTGTCTATGTTGATGACATTTTACTTGCAGGGTGTGAAATCAATAATATCAAATATGTTTTTGGCAATAGTTTCAGCATCAAAGACCTTGGTATTGTAAAATATTTCCTAGGCTTCGAGATTATAAAATCAGCAACTGGAATATCTTTATGCCAGCGTAAATATTGCCTTGACTTAATACAATGCATGAGGGACTGAACTCTAAAGGTCTCTCCAGAGAGAGTCATTAAATTGGCAACAACCACAAAAGGTTTCGTTGTCACTCTAAGAGGCATCTGGGCATAAACTTCATAGGATACCAACTAAGGCAGCCCTATGATGTATCCACGCTTCTTTACTATTGACAAATAAAAATAACACCAAAAGGGTAATATATCTAGTTATAGAGCGTTGAGCACTCCACTTATATAAAGGGATGCATAGTTTGTAGAACGCAACTAACATGTTCAGTAATATCCCGCCTCAAGCTTCACGTCTGATGAACTTCTACCAACTCTTATTTGAGGAAATCTCCCCCAAGCCTCGCTCCAGAGGGACTATTCCTCGAGAAATATTTGAAATAATCATCATAGAAATGTCTATCTAAGAGTGTTAAATCACCTTGCTCTTTGCAATACCTCGTGCTTGAGGGAGTGTGAACTGAGATAATTTTATTGGGCCCATGGGGGAGGGGAATAACTTAAATGACACAAGGCAAAGTAATTATACCAGCAACATATAACTAGCCACCCGTACAAATCGACACTCAATGCACCCAAAAATTTGATCACCATATTTGACTCGGGCTTAACAACCCTAATCTAATCACACTCCCTACTAACTCAGTAGAGATGGTACATGGCGTTCAGAGATTAGGTAAGTGAGGGGGAATAACTATTTCTCGGCGACTGCGGGAAAATGTTAAATCTTCCCATTTTCTATCCTTTTTCCAAAAGAATAAAAAACATTCATCTTAACCTTTGATCTAACCCCAAAGGATCCCCTATAAATACCACATTGAGGGAAGTTAAAAGAGATAACAAAATTCCCTTGAAAAATCATAAAGGAGCTTTCCTCAATCCCTAGGTGACGAGCTCTTAGAGCATGATTATCGGTCTTTTGTTTGAGTTGCTACACAGTTACCAAAGATACTGTGTCAGAAATGTTTGGATAATTGAGAGAAAATATCATCTTCTAGTTCGTGACCGTTGGCTAGTTTGTGAACGTTTTATTAGTGCCAGCTGGATTGTCATTGCTACATTTCTACATTATTTTTTTATATAAAATAAATGTTGGGTATATTGTGAGCTTTAGTTGGACCAATTTTAGAGGTTTTGATGAATTTATGGATATTTGAAAAATATAATTGAATTGTTTAAAAAATATAAAAATATAATATAATATAATATAAAAAATTGTGTGAGCCACATTTAAAAAATCAAAGTGAGAATATTGTGTGTAAATGCTCTTAGTACATCTTAAACTCTAACATCTTTGAGAGTCCTATGCAATAAAGAGTTGTTTCTTTTTTTTTTAATTCGAGAGGGTTGGCCTAGTGAGAGAGTGCTTGGGTCTCAAGAATTTGCTCCCCTTAAAGTTTTGAATTCGAAAGAGCTACCACTCTATTAAAAAAAAATAAAGAGTTGTTTTTTATTGTACGTTTTTATAGCATTACAATACTTTTTATCCTCATAATTTAAAAAAGTATTATCTTTATTTTTATCCTACGCTGGTAATGAAGGTTTACCGAAGGGGATATGATATTGAAATCGGAAATCAAAAATATTTTATTTTTTGAATGTGACATATCAATCACTGAATTGGTCGACAATCAAAATGTTTCTCTATTAAGTTGTGCTTTAATATTAAGTATTTATTCCGTCTCAAATTATAAGATGTTTTGAGTTTTTTATATAAATTAAAAAATTTAATTATTATTTTTTGAGAAAAAAAAATTATGTATAATTTTATAGTAATGTCTCTCATAATTACACAAAAGAGGGAAATTAAAAGAATTGAAGGAATAAATAATAATAAATATTTGAGGGTATATTTGAGAAACTGTCATTAAAATTGCATTAAAAATGTAAAGTTGTCATTAAAATTGCATTGAAAATGTAAAGTAACTTATAATTTGGAATAAAATTTTTTTGACAAAATGACTTATAATTTAAAATAGAGGGAGTCTAAGACAATGCAAAAATTGTGTCATTTTGCATAAGGTTAATTGTTATGCACTGAAAGTGTAAAAATGTTTTACACTATCATCCAATAAAAATATATCACTATACCATGTCATATAATTAGTTTAAAATTTTCAATATGACTTGGCAGTAGGGCTGGAAATGAGCCGAGTCGAGTCGAACTCGCCTCAGCTCAATTTGACCTGTTAAGAATTGGTTCAGCTCAAATTTCGATTCGAGTTTGATACGAACTTTTTTTTAAGCTCAAACTTGACTCATTATAAGTTCACGAGCAACTCGGTTCGACTCGTTAGGTTCAGCTCATTTGCTTCACGGACTTAAAAGCCATTTTTTTAAAATCTATTTTTTTATATATTTGACATTTTAAATTAATATTTTTTTTAAATAAAATATTGAAATAAAATAAAATTTATTAGATTGAAATTTAACTTTGTCTAAAAAGTATACTCATTCAAAAATTAATCAAATTATATGATGCTAATTTTATTTGTATAAATATTTTTAGAAATATTTTGCTCACTTGAGAATATCAATATAGATTATCAATTAACACTGTTAAATTAAAATAAAATATAAGGTTAAAATTTATATTAAATCTTTAAATCTACTCTTAAAGACAATATAATCCTTCTCATATGTAATAGAGTTGACTCATGAACCTAACGAGTCGAACGTTCAAGTTCAACTCATTTAGTTAATTAACTTAGTTTTTCGCTCATATTCAATTCATTAGGTTCATTAACCAAGTTCAACGAATTAATTATCGAACCAAATTCCGAACTATTTTCGAATTGATTCGGTTCATTACCAGCCCTACTTAACAGAATACAAGATTATCTTTAATTAATAGTATAAAAAAAATTTACACTTTCAATATATCACTCATTTTCTCTTCCGCATAAATATTAACATCAACAATTAAGGCATATGACAAAATATTTACACCATCAGATGATGTATATATGTAAGTTGTAAACGGTGAATGTAAAATAAACTTACATGTCTTTCAAATTTAATGAGCAAAAATATCATTAGAATCACGCAACGTTATAGTTTTAAAGAAATTAAAAAAAAAAAAAATATATATATATATATATATATATATATATATATATATATGTATATATATATATATATATATATATATATATATATATATATATATATATATATATAAATATTAAATATCACATAATTATATTTATACTATCAATAATAATGAATAAAATAAAAAAAATAAAAAAATAGGTTTAATGGATATGTATTAACAATGTAAAATTATTTAATAAATTATAATTTTATTAAATTATATTTTAAAAAAATATATAAACTGATGCAACAGAAATTATATTCAACATTAATTGACAATATAGAAATAATTTACACGCGCATCCAGTGTTTTAAAAACCGGACCGGTCATTAAACCGGTGAGGATATTGGTTCACTGGTTTATCAGTCGAACCACTGGGTCATTGGTCGAACCGCATGACCAAACCGGATAACTCGGTTGAATAAACCTGTCATTATAATAGGTATAAAACCGATAAAACTGGTCGAACCGGATGATTTAGTCTCTAAAAACTATAACTAGCACTTAATTTTTTTGAAAAGATCATATCATAAATTCACAAGTTCATAATTTAAATTCAAATTTTAAAAGAGTCTAATTGTAAATTTTAAACAGAGTCTAAATTAAACAGAGTCTAATTTAAATTCATAGTTTTAATGTTAATAAAAAATAAGTTTTAATGTTAATAATTAAAATAATACAAATATTAACATTATTTTAAATAATAAATTTTCCAAGTCTATATATATATATATATATATATAATGGAAATCAGTTAAGTCTAAAATTATATTATATTTTGTTTCTTAATTTGTGTTCTTAAATTTCTATACAAATATTTGTATGATGATTTTTCAATCAATATAAATACAAAATAGTAAAAATAGTTTTGTGGATATTACAAAACTTAATTTGTGTATCACTTGAATTAAATGAGTAATTACTATTATTCTTGAAGAAAAGTTCCTACGTATTTGAGTAAAAAAAATTAAAAAAAAAAATTTTTTTTTAAAATAAAAAAAAAAATAAATAATTTTTTTTTTTTAAATAAGCAGTTGAACCGCCGGTTTGCAAAACCGCCGATTTTCCCGGTTCACACCGGTTCTCACCGGTTCGAAAACATGGCCGATCCAGCAAGCGAACCTGACCGGTTACCTGGCCGGTTCCCGGTCCAACCGGTCCGATCGGCCGATCCGGTCCGGTTTTTAAAACTATGCGCGCATCACCATTTTTTAATAAAAATTGAGAGAATGTTATGTGATTTAACACATATAAAAAATAGAGATTCAAAAAGAATATGTTTCTACCTTAATAAAAATAGATGTAGATTTCTTTTAGTTGCTTATGAACATATTGACGCATTGAATTAGTGATGGTTAGAATATTATAATTAATTTAAATATAAATTTTATATTTTAAATTATAATTTAAATTTTTAATTTTTTTAAACTATCAAATTAAATCAAACGATGACTCTAATACAATTGTGAAAAATAATCTTTTTATATTTTTAAAAATAATTTTTGTAAAAATAATTTTCAATTTTTTTTAAACTCGTTTTTTATAAATTAAAAAATTAATTTTAATATCATACAATATAAACATATATTATTGAAAATCCAAAAATTGTAATTTTTTTAATTTATATTTTAAAAATGATTTTTATAAAAAAATATTTAAAATATTAATTTTTTCAATAAAATAATATTATATTTAAAATAACATTTTAAAAATAATTATTCAAATTAAATTTTTATTTAAATTTTTTTATAAATAATTTTTAAAGAAAATATATAACATTACAAAAGTCATTTAAAAAAAAAAACACTAATACAAACCGCAGTAAATCTGCATTAAATAAAAACCACGATACTATTAAATAAAAACCACCATACTTTTTTGCAACTGTGGGAAGAGAAAGCCGTGGACCAAACAAAAACCGTGAGCTCCTGTCAATATCTTCTGCCGCGAAATCGTTTCTCTTTGACGGAAACAACCACCGTTCACAACATCGCTGATAATTGAAGCTTGAATCTTCATGGCCGGGTATGCGTGTGCATCTTCTTGTTGTGCCTCTGCGTTCATTCCTAAATCAACAACTCGAATTTCAACTGTCGTTGGCGGCAATGCAAGTTTCGTCAACAACCGAATTTCTCGCTTCCGCGTTAGGGTTTCCATGGTTGACTCTTCCTCTTCCTCCTCCGATTTTACTAAACGCATGGAGCAAGCATGGTTAATCTCTCAGGTTCCTAATCCAATCTCCAATACCAATTTTATCATCACAAAATTGTAATTGTATGCTATTTTTGTTCCTTTTTGAAACTTGATTACCATAACTGTTCATTTTTATTTCAAATATTCTGTTTCTGTTAAGTAGTTTCGGAATACTTAGTTTGCATGTGGTGTAAGTTTGATTTTTGAATTCAATCTTGAAACAAGACCTGTCTTTATGATCCTTGCAGCAACCGAGACCTGTCGCGTGTTCATCTTGCAACTCAAAAGGGGATATTGAATGCAAATGGTGTGGCGGTACTGGTTTTTTGGTTCTTGGTGACCACATGCTTTGTGAAGTTCCATCCAGAAACACTAGTTGTATTATTTGCACTGGAAAGGTAAATTTATGAGGAATGACTTAATCTGAATTCAATTTGGCTATACAACTGCCTTAACTTGTAGTGTTATGCGGTTCATTTTCAGCATAGAACAGTTTGCAAGAGACTTATTTGGTTGTTAATTTGTTGTTATTCACTCTTTAGGGATCAATGTGTTGCTCAAATTGTCAAGGAACAGGCTTTCGTGCAAAGTGGTTGGAAGAGCCTCCTACATCTAGATGAAATACTACTACTGAAAGGGTCGCAAGTTGGGAGGATTGAAGTTGTATTAAGTCACCTGCTGCATCTGTCTGACTGGTGGAGCACTCACTTTTGTTTTTTCAGCATACGCTTATTATGTTGTTGTATTTTTCTTTTGTATAATAATGTGTACAAGTGTAATTGTTTTACCAAATGAAACAGAGTATCCTTGAAACCACTGCTGTAGGTTTCAGTTTCAAACATGTAAATGCCAAGCTTCCTATAAGAACACAATATATGGAAGTTGTTTGATTTTGTAAGGAAAATTATATTGTTTTATGTATAATGTAATTCTTTGCAGTAATGACGTTTTTTATTTGTTTTATCTTTCTAACATTGTCAATGTATTGTTTATTCTTGACCGTTTTGCAGCCAAAATACAGTTAAGTACTCAATTCTTGGCTTAAAAAAAATTATGGCAGACCTTGACCTCCTCACCTGAAAACATCTTCAAAAAAGTTTTTCTTCTATTCCCTGTTTGGCCTAAATAACATAGATTGATAAAACACCACATGTCATCCAACCATAATACAAACTGTAAGTTGCTCACAATCTTCTATGTATCCTAATAAAGTTTGTTGTATTCGTTGCAATAGCTGTTGAACAAGCATATGCTCCAACAGAGCATAGGGATGCAGATGCCAACAAGAGGACTTTCCATTGTCTCCCAGATACCAGAATTGCCAATGCAGCTAATGCAACAACCACAGCCGAAATGATGTTTTTCCAAGTTTGAAAAGCTTTGACGGCAGTGCTACATTCTTTGCAATGTATTACATGGCTGAAATGTCTATTTGCTAAATTTGGAGCATGCATTGTTCCGATGCCTCCCTTTGCAGGCGAGGAAGCTGATAGCCCTGCAACAAGTCCGGCAGGTGCATGTTCAACCACAGCAGGCTCTTTAGGCAAGGAAATAGTGCTATGGCCAAAATGATATGGCATTCCGTGTCCCACTTTATCGATCCACTTTTGGTATTCGGCAACCCATGTGTCTGATGATTTTAAATTGAGGTATAGCTCCTTTGTTGGAACCTTCTCTTTCAAAAGAATTTCATTTTGAGATGCTAAGAATCCCATGTCTTGTTCCAAAACCTTACTTGAATTCTGATGAATGTACCATTCCGGAAACAATTTCATTAATGGAGATCTTTTTGTTGTTCCAAACCTCACTATCAACATAGATTTCCCTTGCCCTGTTGGTCTACAAAGGAACAAACCACTGAAGTGGTTTATTTCACCATTTTTATCAATGATTTCCCCGTTATTTTGTAGAACACAAGGAGCCTCAAACCGTAAGAAGTTAGGCGTAGAACCACTTTTTTCTCGTCTCCACCAACCTGCAAAACCTCTATTAGTTCGCTCAGTCACCTCAAAACATAGAGGCTGTGCATCTTCTCTTTTTGCACCCCTAGCTGTTCTATCGTGCGAGATTGGAACATGAGCAGGATCCATCAAGTTTTCCAGCAGAACAGAATGGTCATACGGGAGTTCATGAGTTGTTGAAATATCTTGAAACCCTGGCCTTGCGAAGTTCTCAAACCAAGGTATTTTACCTACATTTGGAGGTGTCTTTGGAGACATCCATACCCAAAGAACTCCTTGAGAGTCCCTCACCTCATATGTTTTAACACAGGCTGATTTGGGAATTTTGGCATCAGCTGGAAGCTATTGAAATCAGAGAAAACAATTACTTATTAGTATCATGTCGCTATAAAGGTTTAAGGTTAAGGTGAGAAAGGTACCTGAGGTATCTTCACACATTTTCCCTCGCCTTCGAATTGCCATCCATGATACAGGCATTCAAGCCTTCCATCAATCAACTGGCCTTCAGATAGTTTTGCTAGCCTGAATCATACAAAAGATAAGGTCCAGAGACGGGATAAAAAAATTTAGAAGTGAGATAAACTATAACCAACCTGTGGGGACAACGATCTTCATAGCATTGAAACTGATCATTACCATCTCTAAACAGCACAATGTTTTTATCATACACTTTGAGACCCAATGGTGCATCATGTGGTACATTCTTAGTGAGATACAAAGGGTACCATTCTTCTGTCCAATCATAATCTGCAACCTCTCTCTCACCCTTGCTTTCTTGCTCACTGGAAGGTCCCACTAGAACTTTCTGATCTTCTTCCCCATCAAGTAGAGTTGATGCAGCTTTGATATCTGCTGCAGCGGCAACGTACCCTGCTTGCTTCCATCTTCTTGATGACAAGGCTTTGTTGAAATTGAAATTGCAAGATGGGTTGGTCCAAAGGAGTGTTTTTCTGGATGGTGGAGGTGTAACATGCAAAGCAAGATGGGTTTTTGTGGGGAGAAGAAATGAATACACCAACGCCATGGAGTGAAAATGAATTCCCGAAAGAGTAAAAGCGATACTTTCAGGTGGGTGTGTGGTTACAAAACTCGTGTGCCATTCATAGCCACGTAATATTTATGATTTTACCTTAAAAATTAAAAATGAAATTTTGACATACATAGTACAAATCCAATTTACACGCAGAAAAAACATAAAATATAATAACAATTTATAAGAAAAATATATTTTTTATCTTACAAATCAGCTTTATAAGAATCATTAATGTTTAATAAAAAAAAGGAAATGTTAACAAATGTATCATGACTATTTTTTTAAAAAGCATCTTTAACGGTTAATTAAGGGTTATTAAAGTTGTTTCTATGGTCCAAAGATTTTAATCCTTGTTTGCTCAAGCAATCTTCGATCCAGGTTTGGGTTCGCATTCATGAGCTGCCTCAAGAGTATTGGAGGCCTAAAATCGTGTTTGTAGTTGCGAGTAGCATCGGTATTCCTTTGTGTACGAATTTTGCTTCCAACAAGCGCAACTTTGAACGACCTTTCGGTCATTTTGTGTGAGTTCTGGTGGACTTGGAGCTGACAAATGAACTGCGATATAAGGTATTGGTGGAAAGAAAGGGCTTTGCCTTTTTCGTTGAACTTGAGTACGAAAATCTACTACAATTTTGTTCTAACTGCTGCATGATTGGTCATTCTATTGACAATTGCAAGAAAATTGATGAAGAGGGTGTTAATGGAAAGGCAACAGTAAACCAAAAAAGAAGAGGAGATGATGCGGTCATTGAAGGTGATAAAGTGAATCATTCTAAAGGCACCAAGAAAACTTATGTGCAAGTTAATGTGAAACCTAATGAAGGTGGGCCAGAAAAACCAATTGAAGTTACAAGTCAAGCTAACTTCGTGGATAGTAAGGAAGATGATTTAGTCGTTGCGGAGGGAAACTCGAATTCAAATAGTTCGGAACAGCTGGGTTTTCAACAACTATTACAACGTGTTCCTTTGGTTGCTTTGGCTGTTGGGTCCAAAAATGACACTCAGGATAGTTTTAACAGTGGTTTGCGCATTGAGGAGGAAAGGAAGGATGACTCCGATGAGGATTCGTCTTTTGTTGAGAAAACTAAAATAATTAACAAAACTGTTGAGCTGAACAAATTTGTCTGGTGCAACAGAATTTGGATTTCTTGAATTCTTCTTGGGCGAATATGGTGGAGCAATGAGATGTTAGATAAGGTATTGGTGATGACGGCGATATCCAGGGTGTATTGGTTTGGTTGACTCTGAAGGTTTTCAAAAGGTTAGATCTAAATCAAGAAGGAAGTCTTTAAAGAAGAATGTGTCTAGGAGCAAATACATTAGAAGGTATCGGCCTGCAAGTGCCCATAATTCCCCATGAATTGTCTTTTTTAGAATGTGAGAGGTATTGCCAACTCTCCCACAAAATTGGCATTAAAGAGGCTTATTAAATGTTCTAAACCTAATTTTGTTTTAATTGTTGAACCTTGGATGGATAACAATTTGTTTCCTTTTAGTTGGCTTAATAGACTCAATCTTAAGTTTTTTGCTATGAATAATAGGAATGGTCTTAATCCCAATCTTTGGTGTTTATGTGATACTAACATTTCTCCTGATGTTTATCTGGATGATCAACATATCTCATTCACTTTTGATTGTTTTGGTAAAAAATGGGTATTTCTACTACATATGTTTCAACCTGCTACATTACAAGAAGAGCTTTATGGTCTAAGCTTCAAGATATTTTTCTTCAGTTTCAAATTCCTTGGTGTTGCATTGGGGATTTCAATACTATTCTAGGGGCTCATGAGTATTGTGGTTCGAATAACCCGACTAGAGGTCCTATGGAAGACTTTGGGAGGTGGACTGATTCTAACCACCTCTTTCATATTCCACTTCTGGTGCTAGATTCACTTTGTCCAATGGTAGAAGTGGTTCGAGTCATACTCAGAAGAGATTAGATAGGGCGGTGTGTAATAAAGACAGGATGGGCTCATGCGTTAATTTAGCTTGTTCCACTTTGCAAAAAAACTAGGTTTGATCATTTTTTGTTGCTATTGTGGTTTAGTTGCCAAGCTGATAGTTGCAGGTCTCAATTCAAGTTTCTTTAGATGTGGAGCTCTCATCTGGATTGTCAAAATGTTGTGGATTCTGCTTGGAACAATGTCGTTGTGGGTTGCCCCATGTATGTGTTGGCTAAGAAATTGCAAATTCTGAAAGAAAAGTTGAAAGTTTGGAATTTTAGTTGTTTTGGTAATGTGCAAGATAATGTAAATAAGGATGAAAAATATCTTAAGGATGTTCAGGATAAGATTGTTAATGATGGTCACTCTGATGACTTGGATGCTCTTGAGTGGAAGGCGCAAGTTAGTTTGGATCAGGCTCTTATCATTGAAGAGTTGTTTTGGAAAAAGAAAGCTCGTGTTCAATGGCATATGGAGGGTGATAGGAACACTAGGTTTTTTTGTTCACAAATTGGCTAAATTAGGAATACTACAAAGTATTCGCAATCTTTGAAAGTTGGCACTATATTACTACTTGCAAGGCTCAAATCTCTGACCATGTGGTGTGACACTTCAAAGGTTTATTTAACTCTGTTTCTATTTTGCAGGACAATTATTTGGTGGAAGAGGTTATCCCTAATCTTGTTTCTGAGCAGGCCAATGTTATCCTGACAATGTTGCCTTTTAAAGATGAAATTTCCAATGCTGTCTTTAGCTTGAAGAGAGACAGCGCTGCTGGCCCTGATGGTTTCGGCCCTAATTTTTATCAGACATATTGGAAGATTATCAAAGATGACGTCATTAAGGCCACTCTTCAGTTTTTCAAGGATGGTTGGGTTACTCGAAATTATAATTCGAACATTGTTGTTTAAATTCCTAAGATCAAGGAGGCTGGGAGTATTTATCACTATAGACCAATTGTATTAGCAAATTTCAAGTTTAAAATTATAACAAAAGTTTTGGCTGATAGATTAGCTCGGATTCTTCTACGCATCATCTCGAAGGAGCAAAAGGGTTTTGTTAAAGATATAAGCATTAAAGATTGTATTTGTATCACTTATGAGGTGGCGAATATTATGCACAATAATTCTATAGGTAGAAATTTAATGCTGAAAGTTGATATTTCTAAAGCGTTCGACACTCTTGATTGGAATTTTCTTCTTAAAGTGATAGCTAAGTTCGGGTTCAATGACACTTTTTTTTGCCTTTTGGTTTCTTCAACTGTCTTAGAGGTGTCCGGCAGGGAGACCTGTTGTCTCTGTAACTATTTTGTATCGCTGAGGACGTTCTTAGCAGAGGTTTGTCTCAACTGGTCTCCAATGGTAATATTAAGCTTATGCATGCTTGTAGGGGTGTCTTGGTGCCTTCTCATGCTTTATATACCGACAATATCATTCTTTTCATTAAAGGCACTAATAGTACCCTTGATGCCATTTCTGTGCTCTTCAAAAGATATGCTGATATTTCTGGCCAGGTCTCCAATCCAGCTAAAATTATTATGTTTGATGGGTCTATGTCTGTTTCTAGGTATACTATGTTAGCCAACAAAATTGGTTTCTTGGTAGGTCAACTTCCTTTCACTTATTAGGGGGTCCCTATATTTAAAGGAAGGCCTAAAGTTGCTCATTTTATGCCTACTATTGACAAATTCAGGTGCAAACTTGCAGCGTGGAAAGCGAGTCTTTTGTTTATAGTGGGTCGAATTCAGCTAGTAAAATTTGTCATTTAGAGTATGCTAATGTATTCTATTAGCATTTACTCTTGTTCGGTTAGTCTCATTCATTTGGTTTTAAAGTGGTGCAGGAATTTCATTTGGAGTGTAGACATTGAAAGGCGTAAAATGGTGACTGTATCTTGGAACTCTTGTTGTAACGACTACAAAAGTGGAGGTTTGGGTCTGTGATCTTCGAAGAACATTAATGAGGCTTCGAATCTTGTGTCGGGCTGTTCTATTCTTAATGCTGATGAGTCTTGGGGAGAGATTATGAAAGCTAGAATTTCTAAACACAGGCGGCCGGTTCGATATCATGTTTTCTCTTTGATGAGTTCTTAAATGAATATATGGAAAAATAGCGGATAAATGAATGAAACAGTAAAAGAATAACTCAATTATAGAATAATAATGATGAAAATAACAACTGATGGTGAATACCTATCAGCCCCTAAGCACACCGTGCTTCCCTCACCAAAATGGTGAATTCTAATGGAATTCCTAGATGCTAATCCCTACCTTTCTATCCTCTTTTATAGCCATAAGCTTATTCCTAATTTATAGAAATAAACCCCTCTAATTAAAATAACAAACTCCCCTAATTAAAATAACAAACTTATTTAATAACAACTCCTATAATAATGATAACAAACTCCTATGATTTTGTTCCTTTATTTCTCCTATAAACCCTCCAAATCTTTGGCTTGAGCCCACTGTCAAGGCCCACCACTTGATCCACCTTTCTATCAATTCCCGCCTCCATAGAAACGACCTTGTCCTCAAGGCAAAAATCTGGAAATTGACCCTGCAATACAGCATTATCCTCCCATGTCACGTCCTCCCATGTCTTGTGCTTCCATTTAATGAGACTTTGCTGCACAGTCACTCCTCCCTTCATAGTCACCCTAGAGCCCATGACCTTCTCTGGATACACATCACTCTCATTTGTGAGTTCCAAATCTTTGGGAAGTTCCCCTAGAACCTGATAGTCTCCAACTGCCTTCTTCAATAGCGACACGTGAAAAACAGGGTGGATCCTGGACTGATCAGGCAGTTGTAGCCTATATGCCACATCTCCAACCTTAGCTACAACTTTGAAAGGCCCATAAAAACGTGCCGCTAATTTTTGATTGATCCGTTTAACCACTGAATGTTGTCTGTGAGGTCGTAATTTCAAAAAAACCCATTCACCAACCTGAAAACGCACATCTCTTCTCTTCTTGTTAGCATAGCTCACCATCTGTTCTTGAGCTCTTTGTATATGTGGTTTAAGTTGTTTTAGAGCCTCATCTCTCTCACTTAGCTCTAATGCCACCGCAGCCACCTTAGTCTCATTTGATAAAAATCGCAGAATACTAGGAGGGTGCCTTCCATAAACCACTTCAAAAGGAGTTTTCCCAATCGACACATGATAGGTGGTATTGTACCAAAACTCGGCCCAAGAGAGCCAATTTGACCAAGTTTTGGGCTGATCTGAAGCAAAGCATCTCAAATAGCTTTCCAGACATCTATTTATCACTTCCGTTTGCCCATCCGTTTTCGGATGATAGGCAGAACTCATCTGCAATTTAGTGCCCTGCAATTTAAATAATTCCAACTAGAAATGGCTCACAAATAAGGGATCCCTATCACTGATAAGGGACTTTGGAATTCCATGAAGCCGCACTATTTCTTTTACAAACAATTCAGCAATGGATTTAGCTGTGTAAGGATGCTTGAGCAATATGAAGTGACTGTATTTAGATAACCTATCCACAACCATAAGTATAGCCTCATAACCCTTAGACTTAGGCAAACCTGTAATGAAATCTAGAGAAAGATCCTCCCAAATGCCATTAGGAATGGGGAGAGGTTGCAGCAAACCTCCGGGAGTCGTGGCCGCATATTTTTGTCTTTGACAGACATCACAAGCACGCACAAATTCTCTCACCGACTTCTGCATTCCCAGCCAATATAAGTTATCCTCCAGTTTCCGATACGTTCTCAAGAAACCTGAATGTCCACCCGTAGGAGTGCAATGAAATTCCTCCAACAGAAGAGGGATAAATGGGGACTTGGGAGAAAGAACCAGCCTGCCATGATAAAATAACACACCTTGTTTAACAGAATAGTCGGGCTTAGAATCAGGAGCAGACAACACGGTTTGTATCATGTCCTGAATTTCTGGATCATCTGTCACCTCATCTAAAAGTTTCTTGCTATCGGTCCATTGAGGGTACGAAATCAAAGTACCCAAATCAGCATCGTCATAACGTCTGGATAGACCATCAGCAGCTTTGTTCTCCATCCCTGGTTTGTATTTCACCTCAAACTGATAGCCAAGCAACTTAGCCAACCAACACTGCTGGTCTGGGGAAGTTATCCGCTACTGCAGGAAGTGTTTTAGACTTTTGTGATCAGTGTATACTGTGAACTGCTTTCCCAACAAGTAGTGTCGCCAATGCTGAATGCACAATACCAAAGCCATAAGCTCTTTTTCATACACCGACTTCGCTAAATTGCCCTGAGATAATGCTTTGCTAAAAAACGCTACAGGTTTCCTCTGCTGCATTAACACTGCTCCGACACCTCTACCAGCTGCGTCACATTCCACTTCAAAGGGTAAAGAAAAATTAGGTAATACCAAAACAGGGGGTGAAGTCATGATAATCTTCATCAATTGAAAAGCTGCATTTGCCTCTGTTCCCCATGCAAAGTTGTCCTTCTTGGTCAGCTCAGTCAAAGGCTTGGCTACTTTGCCATAATCCTTAATAAATTTTCTATAGTACCCAGTAAGTCCCAAAAACCCACGAACTCCTTTAACATTCTTTGGTTCTGGCCAATCCAAAATGCACCGTACTTTAGCAGGATCTACTGCTACCCCTTCACCTGAGATGATGTGCCCCAAGTAATCAATCTGCTTACACCCAAACTTACACTTAGCTTGATTTGCAATAAAACAGTTCTCACATAAAATAGAAAGAACCTGACTTAAGTGCTTCTGATGCTCTTGAATGTTCTTACTGTATATGAGAATATCGTAAAAAAAAACTAAGACGAATTTCCTCAAAAAAGGCCTAAAAATATCATTCATAGTTGCTTGGAAAGTGGCTGGAGCATTCATTAACCCAAATGGCATCACTAGATACTCATATTGGCCATTGTGAGTTCTAAAAGCTGTTTTGGGAATATCATCTTCATGCACTTTGATTTGATGATAACCAGACTTCAGGTCAATCTTCGAAAAAATAGTCGAGCCGTATAATTCCGCCAATAATTCGTCTACGATGGGAATAGGGTACTTATCTGGAACTGTAGCTTTGTTAAGAGCTTTGTAATCCACGCACATTCTCCAACTTTTATCTTTCTTTTTTACCAAAATCACCGGACTAGAGAAAGCACTCATACTGGGTCTGATCACTCCTGCCTGCAACAGTTCAGTCACCTATTTCTCAATCTCCTCTTTCTGATGGTGAGGGTACCGATAGGGTCTAACATTGATTGTCCCATGATTTGGAAATAATTTGATATGGTGCACTTGAGACTTCTCTGGAGGCAGCTGAATTTGATCTTTAAAAACTGCAGGAAATTGTTCCAGAATTGCAATTAATTTTGTTGGCACAGAGACCTCACCAGCTTCGAATTGGTGATGCTGAGATCCCCACCATTCAGTTCCCATCCTACCCATCCTATTCTGCTTGTCTTCCAAAAATGAGTTCAGATAACTATGCTCCTCTTGTCTGCTACCTTGACCCAACACCTTTACCATCTGCCCCTCATACATGAACTGCATAGACAACACCTTCCAATCCATTATTACCTTTCCCAGTGTGCTCAGCCACGAGACTCCCAACACCATATCCAAACCTCCCAGATCCAGTACCAACGCATCAATGACTACCTTCACAGAACCCATCTTCATTACAATTCCTTTGCACACCCCTTGAGAATTCACCCTATGTCTATCTCCAATTTTGATGCTCCTGGCAGGTTCAGGAGTGATTTCTAACCCCAACGCATTTGTTACTTGAGGGGAGATGAAATTGTGGCTCGCACCACTATCAATCAACACTAACACATCCACATTTTCAATTTTTCCCTCAATTTTCATGGTACGATTTCCACTCATACTTCCCAACACACCCATGGATTGACATTCTTCCTCCTTTTCCTCATCAGTTTGCACTTCCTCCATAGATACGATTTCACCTTCATCGTTAAGAGTTTCTCCTTCACCCAAAATCAACACTCGTAAGGATCTCTCAAGACACTTATGGAGAGTAGGGTGATACTTGCCTCCACACTTGAAACACAGCCCCTTCGCCCTTCTCTAAGCTATCTCATCGTTGTGAATGCTGCGAATCCCTTTCCATTTTTCAGATCGCGAATCATTTTCACCCTTTTTCCCGATTGAAGCTAACGACGTCGTAGAGAGCGTGTTCGATCCACTGGATCCTGTTTTTTGAGTCGGGTTGGCCCAACTGGAATGATTTGTCTCTTTCGGGTTTGACCCGCTCCTGCTCCGAAAGGCTGACCCGGCCCAATCATTACGGCCCAATCGATCCTGCCCTCCTTTTTTGCTACCATATTTGCCTGCGTCATCATCATCTTCTCTCAACTCTTCCTCTACGTCTTTTGCGATACGCATCATCTGCATCCGATTCAGGGGATTGAGAGTCCGAACCCTACAACGAATTTGTGGCTTCAAACCACTCATAAAATAACCCAGATACTGTTCCTCTGGAAGTCGTCCCACTTGTGACGACAAAAGCTCAAAAGCTTCCACAAATTCTTCTACACTACCACTCTGTTTCAGCGTGGCTAATTCCTCAAAAGGATTTTCCAGACGTCTTCCTCCATATCGCGCAATCAGTCCCTTTTTCAACTTTTCCCAGGACAGATTGTCCTCTGTTTCCATCAAAAGGTTAAACCAGTGTATGGTAGAACCTTCCATACTCAGACGTGCCAACTTCACTCGCATCTCCTCAGTCGTATTCTGCACATCAAAATAGATCTCAGCTCATGTTATCCATGCAACAGGATCGCCTCCTTCGAATAGTGGCAATTTCACCTTCTTCCCTGACAAACGTGATTCCTCATGCGAAGACTCACCCATGGGACCCCCACTCTCCTGATTCGTATTCTTCTGACCGATCTGATTGCATAAATCAGAGAGGACCGAGCATTGTTGTTGCATCTGTTGAGCCAACGTTTGCAGTGTTGCTTTGACATCAACCATCTGTGTTTCCAACGCGCCCATACGATCTCCCATCTTAGGCTTTCGTGGCATCTACAATTCCGGTGCGGTGGTGATTTTTTGATCCGGTAGGTCAGACCAATTGATGAGTTCTTAAATGAATATATGGAAAAATAGCGGATAAATGAATGAAACAGTAAAAGAATAACTCAATTATAGAATAATAATGATGAAATAACAACTGATGGTGAATACCTATCAGCCCCTAAGCACACCGTGCTTCCCTCACCAAGATGGTGAATCCTAATGGAATTCCTAGATGCTAATCCCTACCTTTCTGTCCTCTTTTATAGCCATAAGCTTATTCCTAATTTATAGAAACAAACCCCTCTAATTAAAATAACAAACTCCCCTAATTAAAATAACAAACTTATTTAATAAAAACTCCTATAATAATGATAACAAACTCCTATGATTTTGTTCCTTTATTTCTCCTATAAACCCTCCAAATCTTTGGCTTGGGCCCACTGTCAAGGCCCACCACTTGATCCACCTTTCTATCACTCTTCCATTTGGACTGGTGTCAAATCCTGCTTGAATACTTTGTTGGATAATTATGTCTGGAATGTTGGTAATGGAAAGAATATTCAAAATTGGTCGGATAATTGGTGCGAGGAACCATTATGTGATATGCTGCAGATTCCTGAAGGATTTTTTCAGAACTCGAATGCCCTACTGAGTGATTTCATTATAGACAACATCATAGTTTTTCCCACTGATTTGGTCTCATTATTTCAGGTTCTGCAACTTTTTACTGCAGAAGTTGCTCCAAATGTTTTGCATAACGACATGCTCATGTGGAAGCATACCGACAGTGGTCAACTCAATCTTAAGGATGTCTACATTCATGGGAAAGGTAACATTGTTGCTTCTAAATGGGGCAGATTTATTTGGAGTTAATTTATTCCTCCTTCTCATTCTTTGGTCTTTTGGAGACTTGGTCCTCCTTCGCTAAGGGGTTTTAATTTTCCTTTAACTTGCAGCCTCTGCTTCAAAGATATGGAGAGTATTAATAATTTATTTTTCACTTGTTCCTCTGCTTGTGGTATTTGGAATTGGTTGCAGCAAATGATTGATTATAATTCTCCCATTGTTTGTATGGATGATTGTTTTCAATCATGAACAGATCTGCCTCAGCGTAATGTAATTAGGTGTCCATTATTGCGATTGTGAGTACTCTTCGGGTCATTTGGTATGTGTGAAACCAGGCCAGATTTTGTAATGTGTTAATTCCTTGGAAGTCTTCTTGCTCCTCAATAATTTCAATGACTCTTATGGCGGAAAATTCTTGCAATGGTTTTGCCAACTCTTCCATGAAAGATTTTGTGATTTAAATAATTTCTCTATTAATATTCATCCTCCTATCCCCAAGTGTGTGAAGGAAATTTTATGGTGTTCTCCTCATACAGGTTAAGTTAAAGTCAACATTGATGGGGCCTCGTCTGGAGATCCTCTTAGAGCGGTTTGTGGTGGTATGTTTAGAAATCATCTTGGCGAGCATCTCGGTAGCTTTGCTTGCAATTTGCCTCCGAACAATGCGTTGTTTGCTGAGATTATGGGAGCAATTCTTGCAATGGAATATGTTGCTAGTTGTAACTGGTCTAATTTGTGGTTGGAGACGGATTCAATGCTGCTCGTTAAAGCCTACAATAAACCATTTGTATGCCTTGGAAGTTAAGGAACAAATGGGACAACTGGATGTTAAAAATTAGGGATTTCATTTTTTTGGCGACACATATTTACAGGGAAGGAAATCATTGTGCAGATAAGTTAGCTAACTCAGGTTTATTAATATCTAATTTTACTTGGTGGTCTGGTGTACCTTCTGATTTTAAAATTAGATAGGTTTGAGGTTCCGACTTTTCGCCCCCCTCATTTTTGTACCTATTTTTCCTTTTAATTTTATTGGGCTATCGCCCTCTTTCACTTAAAAAAAATTTGATTTCTTATAATTAATTACAAGTGAAAATTCATTGGGTTACGGTGAGAAAACTTATTGATAAACTCAGACAGCGTTTTCTGTGGGGAGGATCGGTTGACAAGGCGAAAATTCATTGGGTTAAGTGGGACAGTGTATGTAGAACTAAGGATCAAGGCGGGCTTGGTATCAAATGCATTGATGAGTTCAATCTAGCTCTATTATCGAAATGGAGATGGAGGATCTTAAGTTCTGAAAATGCTTTTTGGAAGAATGTTTTGAGAGTGCGTTACGGTAATCTGGAGTATAGCATCCTGGAAGAAAAAGGTTTTGAAGGTTACGGCGCTGTATATTACTGGTGGAAAGATCTCTGCAAAGCTAGTGAGGTGGCTTCTAGTAAGGGAATGAGTTTTGCAAAATCTATTGAGTATTCATTGGGTGATGGAAGATCAATTCCATTTTGGACTGCTAAATGGCTTGAGGCTGGTATTTTGAGAGACTTATGTCTCATGTTATTCAATAACAGTCGTAATAAAAAGGAGTTGGTCAGTAAGGTGGGATTGTGGTCTGCTGATGGGTGGTCTTGGAAGGTTTTGGATGTTGGCAATAGTTTTGAAATCACAGGCGGAGAGGAGATTCTGCTACTGCAGAATTTGTTGGCAAATGTTCATCCTGTGCAGAATGTTAAAGACTTGATGGAATGGAGAAATCTGATGGGTGACTCGTATTCGGTTAGTGAGGGATACCATTGGATGAGAAGAAATTGGCTTAATTCTTGGCAAGAACCGAATACTATTGCTGCTTTTGGTCTGTTATAGAAATCTAAGGTTCCTGCTAATGTTAAGTCATTTGGTTGGAAAAATTTTCACCGCTGTTTGGCGATGAGAGACCAGTTAATTATTAGAGGCTTGAGCTTGTCTGGCGAGAATTCTTAATGTATTTTTTGTGGGATTGATACTGAGGATTTAAAACATTTACTTTTCACTTGTACTTTCTCGTCTAAGGTTTGGGACAGCACGAGGCGGTGGCTGAATTGCGAAGTTGTTTTCGATGGAGATGTTTCTCTTTTTTTCATCCAATGGATGGGAGTTAGGAATTCGGTAGGAGTTAGATGCACGAGAGGTGCAGTTTGACTTTCTGTGGTTTGGAACATCTTGAGGGTCAGGATCGAGGCAATTTTCAATAATGGTGTATGTAATCTTAACGATCTAATTTGGAATATTAAAATTATGGCTTGGAAGTGGTCCTGCATAGGAGAAATTAGCTATTCCATCTCCGATTTTTATGATTTTTGTATGTCGTCTGTTGGATAGGTCAGTTGGTGTTGGTAGAAATTTTTTCCATATGTAACATTGTATCTTTAGGTTGAGTATCTCTTGTACTCTTATTATATCAATTGCTGGATAGGTCAGTTGGTGTTGGTAGAAATTTTTTCCCTATGTAACATTGTATCTTTAGGTTGAGTATCCCTTGTACTCTTATTATATCAATTGCTTTATTAAAAAAAAACTACTACTATTAAAAACATTAATTGTCAGTTAAAAAAATATTTGACTGTATTTATCCTATAAAATATGTCAATTTCACATTATTTGATTGCATTTGTCTTATTTTTATATTTTAATTAGAATGTAATTTTATGTATTTTTGTTTTGTACGTTTGTATCAGTTTAATTTTATAATATTAAAAAGTTTATTAAAATAATTCTTATTCAATTTTAATAATTAATATTTTTATGCATTTTAATTAGAATAGTTAAATTTATATTAAATTTGAATTAAAATTATTACGAATAAATATAAATACATGGGATAAAGTTTGAATTATTTATAAACAATCACAATGGAGTAAAAATAAATTAAGTCAACCAAAAATTCTTTAAACCTTACCTGACAATTTGATCCCACAAAAAGTAGCTTAATTAGTCCAAGTTTTTTTTATAGTTCATCTCAATAAAGATACTCTAAAGATTTAGAAAGTTAAAAAAATTTAGAAATATATGTATTCAATGTCTTGACAATTGAAATAATTAATTTAATAATTTTTTTCTAAAAAAATATATATTTTATTTAAATTTTAAAAAAAAATATCTTTGAATCATTCGTTGATATGATCTACAAAAACTTAGTGTAATATTATAAAGGGTTAAATACACTTTACCCTTTGCAATATGAGCGAATTTCAATTTACCTTGTAAAATATTTTTTTCATACCCCTTGTAATATTTAGATTATTTTTTTGTACCCTTTTGATGACATGACAACTATGAGATCTGTAAAATATTTTTTTTGGAATCCCTTTGTAATGTTAAAATTCTGTTTTTTTTTTGTTGCCTCTTTGGTGACGTGATAACTATGAAATCTTCATATTTACTGATTTGACAGTCCACGTGACATTTTATTTAATAGACGTTTGTGACGCAAGAGGGCGCCTCAACCACCAGATTGCATGTATTGCAATAAATAATATTATTGTTTCTTTCAATTATGTCATTCATTTAAATAAATAAGTGTTTAAAATTTTGTTTCTTATAATATTATTATATTTAAATTAAAAATAAAACTTATTTATTATGTAATATTTTTCTTCATAATAATCTTATTATAATAATTAAAAACAAAACTTAAATTAAAAATAAAATTTATTTAAAAATAAAATAATCTTACTACAATAATTTTGAAGAAGCTAATTAATTTTGAACGAACTAATTAATTTCTTTTAAACAGAATAATAAAATAATTTTACTATAGTATAATAAGAAATAATTTTGAAGAAGCTAGTTAGGTTTTTTCTAGGTTGCCTGGACAAAAAGACAGGTAAATGACCCATTATGACGTGGAATCATTTATAAATAGACATGTGTAAATGGGAAAATGATATTTTACCAGCCAATTAATTTTGATATTTTTCTTCAACATACACATTTTTTTTATAGAATTTGACATTTCCAGTAGCATAATTAGCATTATGAATTAATTGCATAAGTTGTGGGCAATACTTGGCTATATAACCAGGAAAATCAAGGAAATTGGCATCGTGCAGGTGGACGATTCGCTCGAGGATTGAAATGGTCTTTGTTTCTTGATGGTCTTTGATAGAATGGATGATTTGTACTATGATTATTTGATGTATTTTGGTGGTGTGGGGTCGAATGCATCTGGTGGAATGAATTTGTTGTAAAATGATTCATATTCTAGTTCGATCCATGATGACTACCTAAACGAAAAGAATCACGACCACAAAAATTCTAAGATCTATTTCTCTGATAAAAATTCATTGTTTCTACAACAACATCTGCAATTTGCTCATTCAATTATATTAGTTTAAAAGAAATTAAAATAAAATTAAAAATTATATTGTTTAATTTAAACACATAATTGAAGAAAAATACTATATAATAAATAAGTTTTATTTTTAATTTAAATATAATAATATTATAAAAAATCATTTTAAACACTATTATTTATTTAAATAAATGACATAATTAGAAGAAACAATATTATTATTTATTGCAAACTGTTATACCAACAGCACACACAGCTTGATGGTTGGGACACCCTCTTGCATAGCAAAGGTCCAGACAACAACTTCTGTAATGGAATGATTGAATATTTGCAAGTAGAAGAATTGTATTACTAGGAAAGGCGGGCCGGAGTAGAGCCGTCAAAATGGATTAATGTATATGGCGTGGTCTGTCAAGTTCGATAAATTATAGGATTTGTACTTTAAAATTAGAGTTTATATTTTTTAGAGTTTTTTAACCCGGATTTAAAAAGCATGTTATCCATTCAGGCTAATCAATATAGATTAACTAGTATGGACTGCAATTAACTCGTTATACCCGCATAATTATACATTTAAAAAAATTATATTTATTTGTATTGTTTATTCAAAATAACACATTGATTTTTCTTACCTTAGTAAACTTTATCTTATTCTCTATTCAATTGTTCTCTTTTAAATAATATACATTAATATAATCAAATTCATATTTAATTATGTTGTCTTTTACTTTACAATCTTTTTATATTCTATTAATTTTTCTTATATTAAATATTTAATTATTATTTTATACAATTTAGACATGTATTGTATTTAAAAATATATTATAGTATTTATAAAAAATAATATAAAACTTAAAACTGTATTATTTTTAAAACAGTAAAAAAATGTTGTATTTATAATAATAATTAAGAGACTTTTTATTTTAATTTTGTATATAAATAATAATAAAAAAAGTCCATTTAGGATCGAGTAGTCCGATAAAATCGAACTCATATAAAAAAAATTAGTCCATATTACAACAAGGTTTTTTTGACTCGATCCTAAAAAGCTCAAGGGTTGTTAGCGTCAATCAATTTAGAATCGGGTAGCCCGTTTTGACAGGTCTACGGTGGAGGATGTTATTGTCTACTTCAACTTCGTTGCAGGAAGTTTTTAAGGCTTGATGTAGTTTATGGTAAGTAGGAACTTAATAGGGAGTAGAGAATGGGCTTAGATCAACGTCCCCTAGTGGAAGGGTATTTTGCTTCATGATTTTTAACCAAATTACCATCTCAACATGGTTCACTGATGGCATGTCTAGAAAGTTAAGGGACAGGCTACATACAACATTTTGGGAGAATGTGTGGGAGGTTCCTGATATTTTTTCGAGTTTCGGCCTAGTCTTTCCTTTATGTGGGAAACACGGGTTTTTAGTATAATGGAATTTGGGTCAAAGACTTTAGGTGCATGAGAAGTTTGTTTGTCTTAAAGGTTTATCTAGTAGGAAGCCTTACCTCAGCAATTAGGAGTGTTCCTCCAACCATCGTAAATGACTACTAGCATTGGTGTTATGATACTTGGGTGTACTACATAAAATTGGTTTATCTTTTTCTACTGGGCCCTGGGCTAGAGGTGTATAATTATTTCTTAGCCATTACTAAAGCATAATATTCCAATTAGGGAGAAGCACTTTAGGTGTAGTATCTTATATGTTTTTCCAGTAACTTCTAAAGTCTATGTGTCATCTTGTTGTTCCCTGTGAGATTGTTTCACATGGTTAAAATGATTTTTGGTTTACCAAACGAGCATAGCTCTATGTTTCAGGTTTTTAGAACTCTCGAGGGTGAGGTTAAAGTTATAGTTAGATTCATTTTGATTTGACATTTAATTATTTTGACCATTTGAAAATTTCATAATAAAGTTATTTTCTCTATCTAAAATAACAATTGGAAAATAACTAGTAGACATGATAGTCTTTTTTCCTAGAAGCGGTTTTTGGACAAGACCTCATGCAATTCATACACTTTTTATGAATGGTCGACGACACATTTTTGTGTGCTTAAGTCCTCAGAAAACTCATCTAAAGGTTATACTCATCGTAGAAACCTTCAGACCCATCAGCATCTCCTCTAGAGTTACTAACGGCGCCAGAGCAATTGTTCATCTCTATAAAATCAATGGGAGGATATCTCACTGTTAATACGTATATTCCCAAGATCATCTACTCCAACTCAACGTGTCTCCAACCTCCACTACAAGATAGATACCTGCTCGAATGTATTGAGGTGGCTAGGAAGGCCAGTCTCAAACTTTTCATCATAAACCTAGCTTCATAAATGATGGCAAGGACTCAGAGGACACTATTCGGTGTCATCCGAATGGCCCAACAAGACCGACTCAACTCTAACAATATAATCCATAGTACTCTCTCACTCTCGCAAAAGAGCACGAATATGTAGTTCATCCCTAGAAGACAACACATCAGATTCGATATGTGCGCCCATCATCAGTCGTTGGATCTGGCTAAACGGTATCCCTCACCTTATGATGGACCAAGCAAGAACAGTTTTAAGTGTTAGTCATATGTTGGAGTGTTAACCTTACATGCATTGTACGTACACTCCTGCTCCAACATATTGGAAGTTTGCACCACCATACCGAAAGATCTCTATGTGTTCACATCACTGTGTGTTCTTGTTAATATTTTATGTGGAAAAATTGTTTCTCTTTAACGTAAACAACCATCGTTGACAACATCATTGATTATTAAAGGTTGAAAATGGCACCGACGCCCTCTCTAGTTTTCAGTGACAACCAAAATACCGTAGGTATACATGACATTTTCCAGTCACTAAAACGTTTTGTTGGAGTATGTAGGCTTAAGGGAGATTAGCGGATATTTTAAAACTAGAGAGAGTGTTAGTGTTATTTTAACAAACCCAAAAAAAGGTGAGTATAATTTTTTCGAAAGTCTATTAATAATTATTACTATAATATAATTTGCATGTGGTGTAAGTTTGATTTGTGAGTTAAATCTATAAACAATTCCAAGTTTTATTTTATATTGTGATCATTAATTCATTTAAAATATTGGGGATGCCTTTTTAGTTATGGTCATATTTTAGTTTTGAATAGAATCAAATTAAACATAAACCATGCACTTTTGCAGTAAAACCAATTAGATATATGCAATGATTTTTATAATCTACCATTATTTATCATTTAAATGTTTATTTATGTTCCACTATAATTTGAAATAATGGATACGAAGGTTTAAAGTAGCCCGGTGCAGTGATGAGTGCTCTCCGACACTATGGAATATGGTGGACTTGCATGGTTAACACTTCAATGCTCAAGGCAGTGTGATATGGAAAAAAATGATGATATTGGTTATAATGAGAACATACTTATGAACCTTGGATGATGTATCTTATATATGAGGGTTGGTTAGATCCATCGCATGCTTCGTTGCATGAGACGTTAGGGACTGCTCAATTATATATGACGGTAGGCGATCATCTGAGGATGAAGATTGAGTGTGGTCTCTTGATTGCTAGTGCATTTGATCTCAAACGTCTTGGTGAATGTGCCCTTAAAATGGGACTTATTATGATTAGACATCTCCTTCCTTGGGCCTATCGTTGGCCTGGTTCCCTCAAGGTTCTCCATTGTGCAATAATGTGAAGATGTTAGATTATCAGGCCATTTTCATCATTTACCGTAGTCCTAATGACAAAATTTTTCCCTGCAGAAGAGAAAAATGCTTGGTGAGTGGGAGCAAGTGACCTTAGGAATAAACGTATTAAATGTCAATCTTGTAACTGAAAAGATTTATAGGATTGTTCTTACATGTGGCCCTAAGTCCCTAGGGTAGAGTGTAGTGCTGCCATTTAGGGTGTTCAAATGCTCTCAAGTTCTATTGTGATCTTGAGTTAAATTCATCAGCTGATTTTTTTCTTACTACCCTCCTTTTGCCATAGGACGTAGATATTCCTACCTTTCTTCATTATGCAAAGGTTGTTTCTCCTTTCAGGTTATGTTTACTCTCTTTTTCTTAAATTGTCTCTTCCATTTTCTACCTGCTCTGAACCTCATTCCTTGAGATCCAACGATATATTATTTTGTCTGTTTGTTTTCCTTTCCAAATTTCGCAATTCATTTTAGTCTCCCGCATTTCTAGGTGATCCTTTCGTCGTTGCTTTATCTTCATATCTTCAATTTTTTCAGGTACCGTTTATATCTCTCTTGTTTAATGTTATTATTTCTTGCCTTTTTTTCTTATAAATTACCAATTTAGGAGATGAATTTTCACACTTTATATATATATATATATATATATATATACCAAGTGGCAACGAGATAAACGACATCTCTGTTGGAAAAGTGTATTCAAGCACAAGAAGGGGTGAATTGTGGTATTCAAAATTCATGATTAATTTTATACATTTTTCAATTAAGATCGTATTATTAGTTTTAGGTGAGTAATTTGCAGCGGAAATAAAATACTAAAAGTAAATAGCAGAAAATAATAGGATAAGGTTAGAAAGATTAAACCAAAAATTTATCCAAGTTTGGCTAAACGTTGGCCTATGTGAGTGCTAAGTATTGCTAACTATAAAGTCAAATGGGTTTTGAATGATGTCAAACAAGGGACAAGGTAGTATAGTACATAGTAGCTAGATCTTTTGTATATTGGACGATATCAACCTACATTTAGATGCTCAGTTGTTCCCTTAGCTTTAGGATGCATAATAAGAGACTTTAAACAAGTTTGATAGGTCTTAGGCATGTCATACACATCAAAAATCAAGTTTGTGTGTCAAAACAACAACATAGGCCGACCTATACGTGATCAGGCTGACCTATGGAAGCCTCAGCTTCAGTATAGGCCGACAGATCCATGTTTCAGGTCGGCTCTTACGCTCTAAGAACGAAGTCTATAGATTCTTCCCACGGGCTGCATTTCAGGCTGAACACCTTCATACGCTGACCTATGACCTTCATCGGCTGACCTATGCAAGTTAAAACTTGAAATTTTCCTTTTGCGTCTTATTTTCCTTACATCCTTTTGTCCATTTTCTTCACATACATATATACACTCATACGTGCATCTTCTTCTAGGCAAGGTTTCCTAGTGAATAAAACTTAAACAAAACCAGATTACAAAGTTGCCCATCATTTTCATCCCTTCTTCTATGCATACACACAATTGAACTACACATAATAATTTTTTGATTGGTGACCATCTAGATTAGGGTTGACAAGACCAATTAGGTTTGGTGTAACCGAGAATACTGGGTTGGGGGCTTTGTGTGTTTCAAATAAGAAAACCAAGGTGGTGTTTTCCTTCAAGATCGGGTTGATTTGAAGGTTTTGGACGAGATCACATCAACACAGATTCGACTGAGTGAAAGCCTTAGGATAATGTGGTTTCCTTGCAAGGGAGTAGTGCGAGACAGTGAATTATGTTCAAGAATCTCGGGTTTCAACAAGTTGCGTGCTCAGGATAATCAGAGGATTGTAGCCGCATTGTTGGTCACTTGATCAAGCTTTGATCAAGGGTTTTGAGGTGGAAGAATCAACACAAAACAATAGGGTTTTGGGGTTTGCATTCTTCATCTCTTGTATAAACATTTTTGCAAAGAAAAGGTTAATAACACTATCTCTATTTGATTTTGAATGGAGGGCAGACGTACCCATAGCGAGGCCAATTGGGGAACTGCCTAAACAAATTTTGCTCTCTCTCTCTCTCTCTCTCTTTCTCTCTCTCTCTCTTCTCTCTCTCTCTCTCTCTCTCTCTCTCTCTCTCTCTCTCTCCATCTCTTTATTCTTTTATTATTGATTACGCAATTTATCTATTTTGTCATTGTTTGATCAATTCGATTGGAAATTATTCTACTATCTTTTAAAGGTGTTGTTGTTGATATAATCTCAATCACTTTGATTGTGATAGGTTTTAACGTCAACAAAATAAACTATATTTCCAATTGTTATCGATCGCACATCAAGTGTTTGATAAATTATTTATGTGTATTTTGTTTGCGTTTTGGTTCATTGGATATACGAGTTACGATTAGCATTGCATTTAATTGATTTGTAACTTGATTATTGTTGAAAATTTATGTTCATTATCACTCCGTTTGGTTTGCGTTATGCATATTGCTTTTCGATAGTAGGTTCAGTTAGACGATTCGATTCGTGTCGTTTTTCCGCTGCACTATATTTTTGAAAACATATTTTTGCCAAAAGTTTTTGGTTGTAAAATTTGTGATCTATTCACCCCCTCTAGATCGAAGCCTATCGTCTAACAAGTGGCATCAAGAGCTATGGTTGATTTCGTGCTTGAAATACTTTTCTTAGAAGAATGGCTACCGAACCTAAGGGTGCGTAAAATAGAGCACCAATTTTCACCGACGAAAATTATGGCTATTAGAAAGCACTTATGCGTATTCATGTCAACTCCGTTGGCAAAGGTATTTGGGATGCTATCCAAAATGGTCCAAATGAAATAACTATGACCAATGAAGATGGTGTCACAATACTGATAAGTGTCAATTTGTAGTGTTTTGTATATATAGTTTTGTGACACTTATCATGTTTTAGTGTAATTTTATTGAATAATTCTCCAAATTTATGTATAAATACATTAGTTAGTGTATACTTGTGTTTTTGATTCATTTGTGTCCCGATTAATAGTTTTCCATTCATTTTGTAGGTAATTAAGCATTGTTGGAGCAATGAGTAATAAAAGCTCCAGGATGTACCATTTGGATCAATAAAAGGAAGAAGACAAAGAAAGAAAGCCATTGTATAGAAGCTGGAAGCCAAAATAAAGAAGTGCAGTCAGCCAGATTTCGCTGGGCAAAGCTAGTGTCGTTGGGCGATACTGCCTTTCGTCGAGAGAATTACACCAGAAGATTTGCTGACTGTCATGCTCCGCCGAGCGAAGCAGCGGCGGGATGAAATAAGGAAATTCCAGTAGCATTCCATGTTTTTTAGCTTTCGTCGGGCGAAGCCTTTTTTCGCTAGGAGAAATTAGATATTTGTTGCCAGGCTGTTTAAGTACACAGCTGATGTGAGTGTAATAAAGAGCTTCGCCGGGCGAAGCCATTCTTCCACCGGGCGAAGCGTCTGAGACAAAATTTTGTATATATTTCATTTTACTTCATTTTGTTAGGTTATGTTGTTTGGGGGTGATTTTTGCTCTCCCAACTTCATCAACCTCATTCTTTGGTAGAGATAGCTAAAAAATAACTTTGAAGGTTGCACACGGATGAACCGGAGTGGATTAGTCGTCGATCGGCTTTGACAATCCGCGAGATGTTTAGTTTATTTCTCTTCTTCTTTGTGTTTTTCTTATTTGTTGGGTTGTGTATATGTATTTACTATGAACTCATATATATTTGTCACCTATGGCGTTGTATGAAACTTGCTTTACAAATCTTTATTGGTGATTGTCCTTGATTTTTTCTTTATGTGCGGGGTTTGGGTTGTGTTAGAGATAAACATCGCGAACTTCGATTAGGGATGATTATCTCTTAGTTTTTGGATGCTAGAGATAGATTTAGAGCTAACAATCTTCAATAGGTGTCGAAGCTTAATGTCTCTGTATCTTGAGTCGAGTGCGAGAGTGTCGACGATGGTAACACGATTGTTCTCTCAGCTCAGTGTGTCAGAGATGGACACTGTTGTGAGCGATGTTGGGTGATATTGAGGAGTATTATAGGTTGAGTATAACTGGTCTGTAAGTTTAAGTTTGTGAGGATTGAATTATGTGCATGCCAGATAAGTTTCTTCTCTCTGAAGAATGAATTCTTTTTATGTTGATATTTACTTTTCTATTTTCTTGTTTGAAACCATTATAATCCAAACTCATAAACTCGAGAGACTGTCGAACGACATTCTTTCCCTCGAACCGATCTCTATGGACACAACATAAATCCCGTAGGGAATTCTTCCGAAAATAAATATTTTTGCTTGCCGTTATTCCGCATCCAACAAAATGGCGTCGTTGCCGGGGATTGGTTTTGATATTGAACCGCATTGCGATAGTTTCTTTGTTTTTGAGTTTTGTAGATATCGTACATATTGTCTATTTTCACTTGTTTATATTGATACTTGTACATTGGTTAGGACACTTGCTTTTGGTTTGCGCGGTGAGGCATCACTATGGCATGAAGGATGGAAGTTACTAGCTAAGCATTGTAAAGGCGTCGAGCTTATGACGTAAAACAAGCATGTTGTATTATTTTCTTTTGTTGTTGTTTAGTTTAGGTAGTATGGTGCAATTGTCTAAACAAATTTAAATTGGACCAGCTCTGAAATTTTAAATCTTCACTTTTAAATTTGTTTAGACAATTTATGTCGGTCTTTCAGTTTGTTTATATTAATAGTTTTTGTGTTTGCCTTTGAGCTTGTCTTGAGTTGCTTGAGGAAATTTAAGGTGATGTTCCAAGTTTGATCATTTCAACTTACGGATGCGTGGTAATGATATTGTTAAGTTTTGTACACGTCCAAGGTATGTGTTTATCGCTTTCTTGACTTTAGTATATTCATGATACTTAGGCATTTTACAAACTTCCATGCCATTCATTCTTTTGTATACTTGTTCTTGTTGTGAATCACTTTAGTTCCCAACCTTTTTGTGAGGTGGCTTTCCATTGTTCATATATGCGAAGTACCAACATTCTTGTTTTAACTGGATTTTATTATACTTAATCTTTTGTTTGTGTTGATTATATGAAAGCATGAAAAGGATCAAGGCATTTTGTTTCATTTTGAGCACAACTACCTATCTAAATAGTCATTCACCTTGTGAGTGTGTGATCATTCGTAACCTCTTTGAGATTTTTTATCCATGTTTTATTTGAACTTAATGCTTGTCTATGAGTGTTTAGTTCACTTATTTTTGAATGGATTTTGTTTTTTCTTGAACCCTCAATTTTGTGTTGTTGTATGAACTTTTGCCTTGCCTTAGAAAGCAGGGAGTATTCACATGATGATGTGGTTGAATTCAAGTTGGAGAGAGAATAATTGTTTACTCATTGGTTGGTTTCTATGAGGTTGAAAAAGAAAAGAAAAAAGAGAAAAATATGATAAAGAAAAGAAAAGAAAAAAAGAAAGAAAAAGAAAATCCTTGAGAAAGGAAACAAAAAGAGTTAAAACAATTGTGCTAAATAAGTATTGTGTTTTGTGTAACACTTGGGATTTTGGAAGAAGTTGATTGGAATTGTGTGTTTGAGTCTTTGTGAGTTAATCACTCCCTTAGGTTTAGGCAAGTTTTTGTTTCAATTACCTTTAGAAATTGCCCCTTGTTTGTTTACCCGACCACACTACAACCTTGAAAGTCCTTGTGATTCTTGCCTTTGTATGTTTAATGTGAATTTTTTATGTTTGCATAATTTAGTCTTTTGTTTGCAAGATGGTTGTGTGAGTGAAAAGTACCTTATTTTGTGTTTTCCATCTATCGATGATTGTTTTTTCTAGGTGTGATTCACATTTGAACTTGTGTAGTTTTAGGATGTTTGGCATGATTTTTGTATTTTGTTTTGTTTCGTGATTATGTTAACGTTGTAGCTTAGTGGTAAGTATTCACTTTATGTGTACCATTTTTGTTTTGAACCATACATTTGTTTTCCGTTTTTAAAACTTGTTGATTCGTGATTCTTGGATTATCGTCTTTTGTTTCTTTAAGTTGTTTGGCTTTGTTTGAGGACAAACAATTATGTAAGTTGGGGAGAGTTTGATAAGTGTCAATTTGTAGTGTTTTGTATATATAGTTTTGTGACATTTATCATGTTTTAGTGTAATTTTATTGAATAATTCTCCAACTTTGTGTATAAATACATTAGGTAGTGTATACTTGTGTTTTTGATTCATTTGTGTAACGATTAATAGTTTTCCATTCATTTTGTAGGTAATTAAGCATTGTTGGATCAATGAGTAATAAAAGCTCCAGGATGTACCATTTGGATCAATAAAAGGAAGAAGGCAAAGAAAGAAAGCCATTGTATAGAAGCTGGAAGCCAAAATAAAGAAGTGCAGTCAGCCAAATTTCGCTGGGCGAAGTTAGTGTCGTTGGGTGATACTGCCTTTCGCCGGGAGAATTACACCAGAAGATTTGTTGACTGTCATGCTCCACTGGGTGAAGCAGCGGTGGGAGGAAATAAGGAAATTCTAGTAGCATTCCATGTTTTTGAGCTTCTGCCGGGTAAAGCCTTTTTCCGCTGGGCGAAATTAGATATTTGTTGCCAGGCTGTTTAAGTATGTGGCTGATGTGAGTGTAGTAAAGAGCTTCGCCGGGCGAAGCCATTCTTCCACTGGGCGAAGCGTCTGAGACAAAATTTTGTATATATTTCATTTTACTTCATTTTTGTTAGGTTATGTTGTTTGGGGGTGATTTTTGCTCTCCCAACTTCATCAACCTCATTCTCTGGTAGAGATAGCTAGAAAACAACTTTGAAGCTTGCACACGGATGAACCGGAGTGGATTGATCATCGACCGGCTTTGACAATCCGCGAGATGTTTGGTTTATTTCTCTTCTTCTTTGTGATTTTCTTCTTTGTTGGGTTGTGTATATGTATTTACTCTGAACTCATGTATATTTGTCGCCCATGGCATTGTATGAAACTTTCTTTACAAATATTTATTGGTGATTGTCCTTGATTTTTGCTTTATGCGCGGGGTTTGGGTTGTGTTAGAGATAAACATCGCGAACTTCGATTAGGGATGATTATCTGTTAGTTTCTGGATGTTAGAGATAGATTTAGAGCTAACAATCTTCAATAGGTGTCGAAGCTTAATGCCTTCGTATCTTAAGTCGAGTGCGAGAGTGTCGACAATGGTAACATAGTTGTTCTCTCAACTCAGTGTGTCAGAGATGGACACTGTTGTGAGCGATGTTGGGTGATATTGAGGAGTATTGTAGGTTGAGTATAACTGGTCGGTAAGTTTAAGTTTGTGAGGAGTGAATTATGTGCATGCCGGATAAATTTCTTCTCTCTGAAGAATGAATTCTTTTTATGTTGATATTTACTTTTCTGTTTTCTTGTTTGAAACCATTATAATCCAAACTCATAAACGCGAGAGACTGTCGAACGACATTCTTTCCCTCGAACCGATCTCTGTGGACACGACATAAATCCTGAAGGGAATTCTTCCGAAAATAAATATTTTTACTTGCCGCTATTCCGCATCCAAGAAATACCTAAACTGGAAGCATAATGGGATAATAACAATAGGAAATTGTGGTCACATGATTGGAAAGCGAAAAACATTCTCACTTCAGATTTGGGAGTTTATGAGTTTTATCGTGTTTCTCATTGTGAGACCGCCAAAGCTTTGTGGGACACATTAGAGATTGTCCATGAGGGTACTAATGTTGCCAAACAAGCTAGGATCAAGACATTAAATTAATAGTTTGAGTTGTTTCGTATTGAGCATGGTGAAACCATTGCGGATATGCAAAAATGGTCCACTCATCTTATAAATTGATTAAACGCACTGGGTAATCTTGTTTCCAATGAACTTGCTACTAACAAAGTTCTGAGGTGTTTAAGTAGGGAATGGCAACCAAAGGTTACCTCTATTAAAGAATCAAATGATCTTAAGTCGCTTGATCTTACGACTTTGTTTGGTAAGTTGGAAGAGCACGAGCAAGAGCTTACTTGCTTGGTAAAATACAAGATGGAATATTAAAAACAATCAAAGAGTGAAAAAGGGAAAGATAAAGAAGAAGGGAAGAAGTCCATTGCTCTAAAGACTTCTAGCTCAAGGCATTCTCAAGATGAGCAAAAGGATAGAGAACTTAAAGATGACAACGAATCCGACAAAGAAGATATGAGATTGTTCATAAAGCGAGTCAATAGATACATGCTAAAATATGGCGATAAATATCCCAACAAGTACCGTGATAAATGAAGAAGGTTATAAAGTTTTTTAAAAGAAGAAGATGAAAGCAAAAAGGGGAAGTCACAAAGTAAGTGTTACAACTATGGTGAACCTGGTCACTTTATGTCGGAGTGTCCAAAAATCAAGAATGAAAAGGCCATCACAAACGTCTAGAAAAGGAAAAAGAGCCTATGCCGCTTGGGAAAGCGAAAGTGACTCATCAAGTGATAATAACTTTACTTCAAGTGAGGAATCGGCCAAGCTTTGTTGTATGGTAAACAAAGGAAATAAAAAGGTTGTAAGTCACTCTAAACTTCAAGCTTCTCATGACTTAGCTTTTTCTCAACTTCAAGAACCCTTTGAGAATCTACGAAGACAATCCATAGATGTTTTCAAGATATTAGCCTCAAACAAGAAAATTATCTCTCATTTGGAAGCTAAGATTGCTGAAAATGAAAGACATGTGGAAGCACTAAATAAATCTATGTCAAATATTCTAGAAGGACAAGATGAGGATCCTAGATCTTTATGGAAATTTGGTTGTGAAACATGTCATATTTGGCAAAAGAAGTCAAAGACTCTTAAAGCTAAAATTAATAAGGCTTTGCAACCCAAGGTTACTTTTGCTATAGATACTTCCAAGTATGACTTACCAGCTCACAATCTGTATCGGAGGTATAGTTACGTTAAAAAGGAACCAAATAGCAAAAGGTTATCTTCTCTAAATTTTTAATGTCACTACTATTGCAAAAAGGGACACACTATTGCAAAATGCAGAGTTAGGAAACTTCATGTTTCTAATGATGTATGAAATTCTGGTATCAGATATGTGATGTTGAGTGTGATGTCACAACAACACAATCTGCTAAATGAACAAGGTAATAACAATAAATCAACACACAGAATTTGTTCACCCAGTTCAGTCTAACAACCTACATCTGGGGGCATACCAAGCCAGGAAGGAAGTCCACTATTAGCAGTATCAAATTACAGACTCAACAATCCCAGTTGACAATCTCCTAACTTAATCACTACCCAATGACCCTTCTACCTAAGTCCTCCCTAGGTAAGAGACTCCATCTCACTTCCAATCATCGCAATGATGTCTAGCAGTCAACACCTCAGCCACTGCATCAACAACTTGATTTCCAACAACTCTTCAATCACAGAAAAGTAGAAGACATACTTCCATGACAATACCTATACATGACACACATGACTAAGAATAATACTTAGAGTTGCTTAACAGCTTCCTCCAAGAATAATACATCTCTTACCTAAACACAATGACCATCCCACAAACCGGGTGGTTCATCGACCAACACAACCCTTATAATTTACATGATGGCAGGCCACTTTTTTCTAGGTTATAATGCTTCTATTTATAACCTAAACCCAACTGGATTTGGGCTTCAAATCACAACATATCAACTGCTACAAATATGCAAAAGATTCTCCTATAAATTAGATCTTCAATCAAATCCTTCCTAATTTATCTCCATAATTAGAAAGTCATTATTCTTCAATATTATTCTTGATTCTGACTTGAATCTTCCAGACCTATAAATCAGCTCCACATAATATTTCCAGGATATTCCTCACAGGGTTTGGGCATTAGCAAATCTTAGATTTGATTCACAATTAAAAACAGATTTAAACTTCAAATATTTTTAAATCAAACAGCCCTTAAACATAGCAACATGATCTGCTCCAAATCTGATTGTACCTGAAAATATCTTCTCCAAGATATTCACACACAATCTCTCTAACAGATCTTCTCAAAGCAAACTTTCACACGCAGCCCTAAAACATCACAGCCTGATGATCTGATGTTCTGATAACTGATGTCAAGACACCAAGTTTAACATCAGCATATAAAACTTCAACCCTGCAACAACTAATGTTAGGAACCAATGTTAAGACATCAGACATATAACATCAACATTTTTCAACTTTGTTTTACCAAAATTCCAGCCAATACAAGAACTAACAATCTTCCCCTTTGGCTAATTTTGGCTAAAACAATCTCTGCCTACATCAGAGATATCAGCAGTGGAAAAAAAAAGCAAACACCTAACTTTAGCAGCAGCAAAGTAGCAACACAACCAGCTGTACAAACTCCCCTTTAAGCCTAGAACCACACCAAAACTAGGCAACAGCTGCACGCACAAACTCCCCCTCAAAACAAGAACCACAACAGAAAGCTAGGCAACAGCAAACAACAACACTAGGCTAACTCTCCCCCTTTTTAGCCACAAATTGACAACCTTTGAACATAGCAGCAAGCACAAAAAAAATTCCAAAGGCAAACTCTGAATCATCCAACCAATAATACTCAGACCAGAACAGACTATTCTACATCTCACAATAGCTGAACAAACCTACTTCTCTCCCCTTTTTGGCCAAACATTGACAAGCATTGGGGTAAACTGTCAAGTCTAAACTTCTGGTTTAATCCATTGACACACCAGGTCTAAACTGTCATGCCCACCATGAACTTCACCTGTAACACAATGTCACGACATCTTGTCTGACATAACACCCTCACCAGAGCCACAAACAACTGCACTACTTCAACAACAAAAGATCAACTCCCCTTATCTAAGATAATCAGTGCTCCTTTGCAAGATGAACACCTTAAATGAATGGAAAACATAAGACTCATCTTCATGTCTTCAAGAGCGCACCCTCTGTTCAACACACTTGCTGAACGCATTCACATAATGCTTGATCCTCAAACAACACTAGTACATTTAACAAGAACCAAATCACCCACAAGTTCTGAAGCATAAACACACTTCCTTCCACTACACTCTAAGTAAAGTCCTCTTACTTTGAATTAATAACACACACCAAGACAAGCGTGGCATCTCCCATCAACCAAGACCCCTACAGATTTCCAAAAAAAAATTGCAGAGAAAACTAAATTCTCCCAGACACAGTAAGGAGTTCCACATCTTTTCAGCAGCAGTAATCACGCATGACAGACTATCATGCTCCCCTTAAATAGTTTCACAAGTTCAGGAACAAAAATTTAACTACTATTCCTAAGCAGTAGTACGCACATGACATAAAGTCATGGCATCTGATCTGACATCATAAACATCAAACACAACACTACTTTACTCCCACTGAGGCACACAACGGAAACAAAAACACCAATCCCCAGTTCAAGCACATGAACATCTTCATGCTCATACAGACCCCACGAATTCTCAGCTTACTTAAAAGATTTTCTGAGATCCAATCTCTTTAAGAGATACTTGCAGCAGAAGAAAGAACAGCTCCAAAAAAAATTTCTGATCAGATCACATCATATGACACAATTCCTCTGCCATTACATTCACTAGTAGTTGTTGATACTAGTGAAGTCTTCAAAATTAGTAGTCATGCTTTGCCAGACCATACTACTAAAAATAAGCTCAAAATCCCCACATTCTAATCCACATAGTCAGAAACACCTCTTCTGACAATAATGCTTGAGCATCCAACTCCACATGAAGTTACAATTAGGCTATTTGTGAGGAACATAAGAATCACCATCCTCCTTTAAACAAACTGTTAGATAAGGATCAAAGTCACATAGATCCCCTAACTCTCCAAAGGCAGTCATTCCCTATCATACTCTTCATCTTCAGACTTCCAATCAATCAATACCTGATCTACTTCAGTCTTCTCTACATTCTCCATCCAAGGCAGACCTTCTACTTCATCATTCTCCCGTATGACTATGTAGGCGCTCCTTAGGCATAATGTAGGCACCATGCTTCTGAACCAGAGCATAATCATCCTTCACCAAGGATATCCAACCAGATAATGTCCCAACACAAGTTAGAACATCTGCCACACACCAAGACAACATCACCATGATTCTTGATATGCTCCACCAACTGGACTTACTACAACATAGTAATCCAAAGAACTAGAGAAATAAACTCTCATCTACCTTCAAGAAGAATAATCTCCTTGAGTCTTCAACTCATCACCCTTCTGCCCAAGAGTAACTTGTTCCAAGACAATCCTCAATAATAACCAGCTGCCACACTCTGATTATCTTGATTCTTCGAATCCACTTCTTTTTCATGTTTGTTAGAACTTTCACAAAGATATCCTGATCCACCAAGGAAACTTGATCTTCAAGTCACGTGTTCCAATTGCTCAATAGCAAACACACTTAGACTCCCTAAGCCATTTTCATGTAACATCTTCTCCTTCCTGCAGCTCCCGCAAACTGCCATGAGAATGATCTATTTGAAACATCCTATTATTCATTCCTGTAGATCACCCTATCATAAGCTGATGTGCCACATCACCTAGCTGAGACTTCTGATGTTAAGCTAGATGTCAGAACATTATGACATCCAACTGTTGAATTCGACTCTTCCTTCTGCCACTCAGAAGAACATCCTCCCTTTGTAGAACCAGATTTCCATGCTCTCATAGACTTGATTCATCAATTAAGTTTGAGTAGACAACCTTCATCCTGCTTAGAGACTCCAAAGACTTCAAACCTACCATATCTGAATCTTCAGAAAATAACTAGTCCAAGACTACCCCATATCAATACTAAAGAATGTCACTTTCCTTAGTAGAGCCGTCAGTAGAAAGCCAGAGATAACTGCCACTTATCCTCGACCTTCAAAACCAGAGCAAACACCATGCTCCAAACCACTTAGATCACAGATAAACTAATCCAAGCTATAACCATCAAGATTATGATGTCTTCATAGTCTTCCATGTTCATCTTCAACAGCACCACCATCTGGTCAAGTCATCCACAATACTTTCTAGGAACAGATGCTAAGCAATAATCCCAGGTCAACACCTAGGCGACTTGTGAGAGAATGTAGAACCCCTCCCATGAGTCTCCAAATTTCTGATGAAAAGACGTTAAAACAATTGACAGAACATCCTTAATCTTGTCTTTCAAGGATAATTAATTCAATGCTTGTGAATTTCACAAATAGAAATTGATCTTAAATCCCTGTGGTTTAACCCTTCTTCAGATTCCAGCATCTTCTGAATCTTCTTCATAACAAACCATCATGACAACCATTCATACCACAAAAACATTCCAGGTTAGGTCAGTGTCTTGACCTTTCACTCCACCCTGAGCAAAGAACTGAAATGATGTTTCAACATCAGTTCCGACATCAGCAACCATAGTAATCCACACACATCTCTTGCAAGGGACACAAGTGGATTAAACTTCAAACCCAGAACATACACACAAGTAGGAACCTGCATACTCTACATCTCAAGAATCTTCTTCTCAAACTTCTAAGGTTCAGACCTCCTGTCTGTCTTTGAGATATTGGATGCCATCCTTCTGCATCTAAAGAAGAGAAACCATTGACTGGTCATCACAAACAGCATGGACAAATATGCTTCTCCCAACACTTCAACCTACATTCCTTACAAAAGGATGTTCCATTTAGTGAGGACACCATATAACTCTTCAGCTTCTCATGCATATACCAGGGAACCATAATCTTTTGGTCCCAAAAAAACACCAACTCCTCCTTGCTCCAAACACAATTGCAATGACAAATCTTTATCCACAAGATTCTGCACACTTTGCTGGTTTGATGTCACAACAACTGGTAGAACATCATTCAAGAACAACACCATGGGATCCTTCAATTTAGACCCGTGGATGGTCTATCAGAGAAGAGAGCAAAAATAAATTGCATCCTTCTGATCTCTCATCAATAAACTTATTGAAAATGCTTTTATGAGTGGACTTGGGTCAAACCTCAAGTATCTTTGGTCACTTTAACAAGTCAGTTAATATTATCCTCAAGTATCACAACACCATGTGATACACCTTCAGAGTGTTGTGGCCTCAACACACAAAAACCACCAGGAGTTTTCTGACAAATACATATGCAGCGGAACACAGATAAAGAAAACCCCTCAACAACCTTCAGGCAAACCTTAATAACTATTGCACAAACACCACACTCCAGGTACAACAGGTCAGTATAGGTTGAAAATAAATCACCCTACAAAGCAGCTCACCATATGCCTGACAACTTCAAACAGAGCCAATACATACCCTGTCACCAATAGTCCATCCTCCACATCAAGGGATCATACAAACAACTATATGAACTGACCAAGTCCATAACTCAGCAAAACTATCTTCCTTGCACATGAACCAGAAAGTATCTTCCCTAGATCTCATCCAGAAATAGACAGGATGCCTGCTCTAATACCAATTGAAATTCTGGTATCAGATATGTGATGTTGAGTGTGATGTCACAATAACACAATCTACTATACGAACAAGGTAATAACAATAAATCAACACACATAATTTGTTTACCCAGTTCGGTCTAACAACCTACATCTGGGGGCATACCAAGCCAGGAAGGAAGTCCGCTATTAGCATTATCAAATTACAGACTCAACAATCCCAGTTGACAATCTCCTAACTTAATCACTACCCAATGACCCTTCTACCTAAGTCCTCCCTAGGTAAGAGACTCCATCTCACTTCCAATCATCGCAATGATGTCTAGCAGTCAACACCTCAGCCACTGCATCAATAACTTGATTTCCAACAACTCTTCAATCACAGAAAAGTAGAAGACATACTTCCATGACAATACCTATACATGACACACATGACTAAGAACAATACTTAGAGTTGCTTAACAGCTTCCTCCAAGAACAATACATCTCCTACCTACAGGCTTCGAGATAAACACGATGACCATCCCACAAACCGGGTGGTTCATCGACCAACACAACCCTTATAATTTACAGATGGCTGGCCACTTTTTTCTAGGTTACAATGCTTCTATTTATAACCTAAACCCAACTGGATTTGGGCTTCAAATCGCAACATATCAGCTGCTACAAATCTGCAAAAGATTCTCATATAAATTAGGTCTTCAATCAAATCCTTCCTAATTTATCTCCATAATTAGAAAGTCATTATTCTTCAATATTCTTCTTGATTCTGACTTGAGTCTTCCAGACCTATAAATTAGCTCCACATAATATTTCCAGGATATTCCTCACAGGGTTTGGGCATTAGCAAATCTTAGATTTGATTCACAATTAAAAACAGATTTAAACTTCAAATCTTTTTAAATCAAACAGCCCTTAAACATAGCAACAAGATCTGCTCCAAATCTGATTGTACCTAAAAATATCTTCTCTAAGATATTCGCACACAATCTCTCTAACAGATCTTCTCAAAGCAAACTTTCACACGCAGCCCTAAAACATCACAACCTGATGATCTGATGTTCTGATAACTGATGTCAAGACACCAAGTTTAACATCAGCATATAAAACTTCAACCCAGCAACAACTAATGTTAGGAACCAATGTTAAGACTTTAGACATATGACATCAACATTGTTTAACTTTGTTTTACCAAAATTCCAGCCAATACAAGAACTAACAATGTATTTCAATGGATCCCTAGATGCAATCAAAGTTTTACTAATCCCCAAGGACCCAGTGAAGATTGGGTATCTAGCATAAGTTGTTAATCATGCATGAAAAATGTCTTGATTCTATGGAAATAGTATGAGATCTTGTTCATAGAGCATCAAGGCACAATACGGTAACATGTCCTTATCGTTTTGATGAGGCGGATTTTGTTACCAACCAGGTTAACTCTTTGTGTTTTTCATTTAAGTGGTAAAAGTATGTGAATGATTACTAATAAGTTATCCAAGAAGTATCAGAAAGGTATTATGTTCAATTGTGTAGGATACCTTTGACTAAACTTGCTCAGGAACATCAAACTAGGACTGCTCAACCTAAATTAATGAAACATGAGAAGAAGCAAGATAAACATCATAATTGAGCAAGATGAAAAGTCCAGCCGCAGTGGAAATTCATCTCTCAAGTTGAAAGAATATTCAATAATCATCAAGTGTACTTTTTAAATGCATTGTTAATCTCACATTCAAATACTTCTACAAGAAGGAAAGTGGTAAGAATGTTTTGTTTTTGTTTGTATGTCATGGCACATGTTGCATTCACTTCAACTTTCGTTCGAAAGTTATTCATGGAATGCAAGTGCATCCTCCATCTTGTGTACGGTGAGGTAATATTGTTTCAACCTTATTTCTTGTTATGTACGTAAGTGTTTCTTTTACCTGTTTATTTCATAAGGATATGTGATGAACTATGTGTCATGCTTGTGATATGTGTTTACTTTCAAAAATATCAAACGTGACTTTTTTATTTTGCATTCTACAAGTTTATAATAGACATACAAAAATTTCTTATGATTCATCCGTATTTTGGACTAAGTCATGCTTGCATGATTATATGTTACATGATTAAAGCCAACAGATCATCAAACCTTATCATATGCATGGGTTTTCAATCAATGTAGCATGCATGAGTCTAGTTTGAGTCATTGTTGGTGTCTAGAAGTTCATTTCATTCAAACTCTTCAAATAAGAAGTATATAGGTTGACACATAATCGAATAAGTTGACCTGTGTCATATGAATTAAAATTCTTCTTTTACCTGGTTCAGTATAGGCCAACCTGGCCTCGTATATGTCAGCCTATGTGAATTGAAATTGCATTTTTAAGGACTAAAAGTATAGGTCGCCACATGCTATCGTATAGGTCGGCCTGTGACAACGAGTGGACGAATTATGGCTCATTTGACCAAGATTTTTCACATTCCTACATTCACGGTTGGTTCGTGAATGTGATTCTTTTGCTATTCAGATTCCAGTCAACCAATATAACTCATCTTTATGTTCTTGATTCATCACAAATGTCATTCATTTCATGACATTAAATCATCCAACTTTTCACATTCTTGTAACAATGAATCTTCTAAATTCCTCCTCTTTCTCTCATTTCCTATAAAATTGGCATATGTTTTCATCTTATTTCAAACATTTCAATTCTGTCATAAACTTATATCAATCCAAATGGCTCCCAAAACTGCAAGAAGCAAGGGTGAGAAGGGTAACACATCATCCTCATTAGCCATTCCAGACACTATACTATCTCTGGTTTTTTACAACTGCGTAGCAGAATTTAAAGAAAAATTTATGCATCGCCTTGTCATGAAACAACATGTATGGAAGGCTTCAGTTGTTGGAAGTTCCAACCGTGCCTCGACTCGTAGAATATCAACAAATCAATTACTTTATGCAGTTGTCACAAGAGTACAACGAGGATCTGGTTCGTGTATTCTACTCCGGACTGCATGAGCAAAACGAATCCTCTTTTAAATTCACTATTGGAAATAAGAATTATGAAGTCAATGATGATGTTTGGAAGAAACTGTTTGACATTACCATAAGCGATCCTGATGTAGAGGATGAAGTTGACCTTTTGGTAACAGACACTCGTGCTCATAAGGATTTTGAGTGGAACGTTCATCTCAACGAAATGCTCAAAGCCCTAAGGCCAGAAGAATGTAATGAGGTTGTAGCAGTCAGTTAATTTAAAATGACTATGAGAATCCTTCTGTGGCTAGTTTCTCATATTCTACGTCACAAGAAATGAGGATACACTCGAGTGGATAGTGCAGAAGTTCATCTCATGTACATCCTGATGCACAATATTCACATCAATTGGCCACATTATTTCGTCTCCAGAATGTTCACCATCAAGGATGGATACAAGGGAACATCCTTCTATTATCCATCTATGAACTCAAAAATTCTGAGCTTCTTTGACACTGGCATGCCAAATCTACCACTCATCTCACCTGGTCCAATTCAAGAGTTCTCTTAATAAAGTCTAACTAACATGGGATACTTTTGGGATGAAGAGCGTCAAGCATACTATCTAAGGCTAGGAAAGTATGGTCAGAAAATATACAACTTTGATGATCCTACCGTATTTTCCGATTCCTCTGCTAGCAACATATTGAAGATGATGTGCTTATGCATGATGCAGAAAATGTCACTATACAGGAAGAAAGCAATGTTGCTGGTAATAATTCATCTGTCACCTATCTTCTTCAAAACCTGCTGCGCAACCGAAATCCCCTAATGGCATAACTTTAAAGTATGGAGGACCATATGAGAAATCAAGATGCAAAATTTGAGGCATTTGCGTCATTTGTCTCAGGAAATCTTGTCACCTTGAAGAAGGAGATGGATGCGAATACAACCTCTACCATCGCAAGAGTAAATCACATTATTGCTGTCTAAAATGAAGATCACCATCACTACACACAATTCTATCAAGAAATGTGTGATTTCTTGGATCTTCAGTTTGGAAATGATGGTCAAGGTTGGCTTTGTGGAGCTAGACCTGGAGGTCGTGGAAGAGAGTGATGAGGAGTGTGTTTGTGTGTCTTAAGACTTTTTTGCATTTAAGTGTGTCTTTGGTTGGTTATTTTATGTCTTTGCATTTGGTTTGATGTGTGTCGCTTTGAATTGTGTAATGTTTCAATGCTTGTACTTTAATTAATCAAAATTAATTTGAGTATCGTGTTTTTTGTTTATTAAGCATGTGTTCCTTACCTTGTGTGAGCGCACAACCTTTTCATTGCAATTGCCTTTGTATAATATTTGTTACATGTGAATCGTGCATCTGCGTGATGCTTCTAAAGGATTGTTTGTTTTCTTTCTTTTTGATGTTGTCAAAGGGGGGGGGGAGATATAACAAAAAGGATTATGCATACACTTAGGGGGATCTAACAAAGAGATATCAAGAAAGAACAATGCCTAAAGTTAGGGGGAGTTGTTCTGTGTATCAAAAGAAGCGCAACAGGCTACAACTACATCATATATGTTTGCCATTATAAAAAAAGGGGGAGTATATGAGTGCTAAGTATTGCTAACTACAAAATCAACCGGGTTTTGAATGATGTCAAACAAGAGACAAGGTAGTATACTACATAGTAGCTAGATCTTTTGTATATTGGATGGTATAAACCAACACTTAGATGCTCAGTTGTTCCCTTAGCTTTAGGATGCATAAAAAGAGTCTTTGAACAAGTTTGATAGGTCTTAGGCATGTTATACACGTCAAAAATCAAGTTTGTGTGTCAAAACAACAACATAGGCCGATCTATACGTGATCAGGCCGACCTATGGAAGCCTCGACTTCAGTATAGGCTGGCACATCCATATTTCAGGCCGACTCCTACGCTCCAAGAACGAATCCTGTAGATACTACCCATAAGTTGCATTTCATGTTGCCTCACAGGCCGACCTGAACACCTTCATAGGCCGACCTATGACCTTCATAGGCCGACCTATGCAAGTTAAAACTTGAAAAATTCTTTTTTCATCTTATTTGTCTTGCATCTTTTTTCCATTTTCTTCACATACCTATTTATACTCATACGTGCATCTTCTTCTAGGCAAGTTTTCCTAGGGAATAAAACCTAAACGAAACCTGATTACGAAGTTGCTCATCATCTTCATTCCTTCTTTTATTCATACACATAATTGAACTACACATAATCATTTTTAGATTGGGTGACCATCTAGATTAGGGTTGATAACATCCAATTAGGTTTGGTGTAACCAATAATATTGGGTTAGGGGATTTGTGTGTTTCAAATAAGAAAACCAAGGTGGTGTTTTCCTTCAAGATCAGGTTGATTTGAAGGTTTTGGACGAGATCAAGTCAACACAGATTTGACCGAGTGAAAGCCTTGGGACAAGGTGGTTTCCTTTCAAGGGAGTAGCGCGAGACGGTGAATTCTGTTCGGGAATCTCGGGTTTCAACAAATTGCATGCTTGGGATAATCGGAGGAATGTAGCTACATTGTTAGTCACTTAATCAAGCTTTTATCAAGGGTTTGGAGGTGGAAGAATCGACACAAAACAATAGGGTTTTTGGGGTTTGCATTCTTCATCTCTTGTATAAATATTTTTGCAAAGAAAAAGTTTATAGCACTATCTCAATTCGATTTTGAATTGAGGGCGGGCGTACCCTTAGCGAGGCCGATTTAGGAACTGCCTAAACAACTCTTCGTCTCTCTCTCTCTCTCTCTCTCTCTCTCTCTCTCTCTCTCCATCTCTTTATTTCTTTTATTGTTGATTACACTATTTATCGATTTCGTCGTTATTTGATCAATTTGATTGGAATTGTTTTTTACTATCTTTTAAAGGTGTTGTTGTTGATATAGTCACAATCACTTTGATTCTAATAGGCTTTAACGTCAACAAAACAAACTATATTTCCAATTGTTATCGATCGCACACCAAGTGTTCGATAAATTGTTTGTGTGTATTTATTTGCATTTTAGTTCATTGGATATACGAGTTACGATTCGAATTACATTTAATTGATCCGTAACTTGATCATTGTTGAACATTTACGTTCATTATCACTCCGTTTGTTTTGCATTACGCATGTTGCTTTTTGATAGTAGGTTCGGTTAGACGATCTAAGTCATTTTTCCGCTGCACCATATTTTTTTAAACAGATTTTTGCCAAAAGTTTTTGGTTATAAAATTTGTGATCTATTCACCCCCTCTAGATCTAAGCCTATCGTCTAACAGCCTAGTCCTGTCCCCAAGAGATCTTCTTGAGATTTTGACTAAAACTTTGAGCTTTTACTGGTTATGCCCACGAACCTTTTGACATAAGCTGATCTTTACAATGGCTTATCCCCAGTCAAACATAAAGCTTTTACCCAAGCTAAAATAATAATCAAAATATAGATTTTCCAGGCTTATCTCAAGAACTAAACAGAAATTTTAAGACTAGTAAATCTCAAGAACCAAAATTTATTCTTCAAGAGTATCACACTCTTGAAATTAATCACAAGGGTAATTCACTCAAACAATTTATTCCTCACAAGTAGTGTTCACTCAAAAGAACCATGGCAACTTTAAGTGAAGAAAAATATTTCTAGAAAGAGAGGGAGAAAAATAGAGAGATGAATTCCAAAGAAAATGTAAAATTTCGGAAATTGATATGAAATAAAGATGAGGCGACCCTCCTTTATATAGGAGAAGGAAAAAATGAAAAATGAAATGATCCATGGGCCTTCTTAATATCCTAATCTATTGGAAAAAGGTGCCAATCGATTAGTTGACCTTAATAATCAATAAAATTGGCCCAAATGGAAATATTTGATAAGGATTCGTTACTAGTCATTAAGACACTATCATAATCATTATATATTCGTTTAGGCTTCTTCCAATCGATTGGCTTAAGGTCCCAATCGATTGGTTACTTCAAAAAAAATCTTCTAATGTATTGTCTTAAGGTCATAATCGATTAGGTAGTTCAAAAATATCTTCCAATAGATTGTTTTAAGGTCCAAATCGATTGGTTAGTTCAAAAATACTTCAAAAAGAAATCTGATAGTATATTTTATAGATAAAACTAGGTTTTAAGTGTTTATGTGTATGTGTGTGCGGGTGCGTGTGTGAGTATGTATCTGTGTGTGTGTGTGACTGTATGTGAGTGCGTGCGCGTGCGCGTGGGTTCGTGTGCATGCGAATGGGCATGTGTGCTTGCAAGTGGGTGTGCATGCGTGTGCGTGCGTTTCAGTGTGCGTGTGTGTGCGAGTGTGTGTGTATACTTGTGTATGTGTGTACGCGTGCATGCGTGTGTGTGCGTGTACACGTGTGCGTGTATGTGTGTGTGTGTATGTGTGTGTGTGTACAAATGTGTGTGCGTGTGTGTGCTTGTGCGTGTATGTGTATGGGTATGTGTGTGTGAGTGTGTGTACGCGTGTGTGTGCGTGTGCGCATGTGTGTGCGTGTGCATATGTGTGTGTGCTTGTGCATGTGTGTGCATGGGTGTGTGTCTGTATGTACGTACGTGTATGATGGTACATGTGTGTGTGTGTGTGTGTGCATGTGTGTGTAGGTGTGTATGTGTGCGTATACGTGTGTGTGTGTGTGTGTGCATGTGTATGTGCATGTGTGTGTGTGTGCGGGTGTGTGTGTGTGGGTGCGGGTCTGTGCGTGTGTGTGGCTGCATGTGGGTTCATGTGCGTGCGTGTGGGTACGAATGGGTATGCATGCGTGCGGGTGGGCGTGTGTGCATGTGTGTGTGCGTGTGTGTGAGTGTGTGTGCATGTGCGCGTGGGTGTATGTACTTGTGTGTGTGTGTGTACATGTGCATACGCGTGTGTGCATGTATACGTGTAAGTGTGTGCGTGTGTGTGTGTGTGTGCATGCGTGTGTGTGCATATATGTGTGTGCTTGTGCATGCGTGTGTGTACATGTACGTGTGCGTACATGCGCGTGCCTGCCTATGTGTGTGTAAGTGTGTGTGTGTGCGTGCGTGTGTGTGCGTGTGTGTGTTTGTGTGTTTATGTGTGTGTATACATGTGTGTGTGTACTTGTATGAGTGTGTGCATGGGTGTGTGTGTATTTGTGTGTGTGCGCGCGTATGTATGTGTGCGTGTGCATATGTGTGTGTGTGTGCATTGGTGTGTGTGTGTGCGTGTGCGTGTGTATGTGTGTGTGTGCATTTATGCATGTGTGTGTGTGTGTGTGCGTGTGTGTGTGTGTGCATGGGTGTGTGGGTGCATACGTGTGTGCGTGTCATAGTGTGTGGGTGTGTGTGTGTGCATGTGTGTGCATGTATGTGTGCGTGTGTGTGGGTGTGTGTGTGTGTGTGCATGTGTGTGTGAGTGTGCGCGCATGTGTGTGTGTGTGTGCGTGTTTGTGTGTGTGCATGTGTGTGTGTGTGTGCATGTGTGCATACATTTCGACGTCTGATATTGGATTGAGATTCTTATTCAAAGAAATAGAATTTTTGAAGTTATGGAAGACTTCGACAGGGACGGTATTTCTAGAGAGTCTGGTCGAAAGTGTCCTTGTACAGAAGAGACACGTTCCATGGATTTGGAAATATTTCTGACAGTTTGGAGATATGTTCGACCGAAGCCTGACTAATGATGTTCGGATTCAAATTCAAATAATGGAGGGAACTTTTTGCTTATCCATTTGAGAGAAGGGGACACGTGTAGAGCAATTGAAGGACGAAGCCATGCAGAATGACATTTGTCTCGCTCTATTTAGTAGGCTGTTAGGGGTAGTTATTTTTTACTATTATAAATAGCAAGTCTTAGTGTTAGAATTTGTGTGTGTAAAAGTTATAGAAATTTCTCAAATCACTCAAAGTATCTGTGTGTAGAGAAAAGAGTTTCTGAAGAAATGTAAGTTTTATGTAACACCATTTTTCCTATTCAATGCAATTCAGTTAATCTTTGCCCAGAAATTTATCTTTTTTCCTTTACTTTGTTAAGTTATTTTTCAATGTACTTTTAATTACTTCCTCGTATCATTTTTCCTTTAGTATTGTCGAAATAACCTTTTTCTTAATTTTAAATACTGTCGAAGTGTTTATTATTTTCCAAATATCCCTTTAAATTATTTAGCACATGTCCTAGGATTTAGTTTAGTCGAACCTGCAAGTTACCCATTTTCTTATAAATTCTGTAGACCAGAGGTTGTTTGCTTTTTTTTCATAATAAACAAATTGGCACGCCCAGTGGGACTGTGCTAAAGAATTTTGTGAAAACAATTTTTTGTGTTTTCAAGAAACTTATAATTCTGCATTTAATTATCTTTTCTTTGTCAAAAACTTCATTGTATGTTATTAAGAAGTGGTAAAGTAGCCACCACTAACGAAGATAGACCAAGGAGAAAATATACAAGGAAAATGGCAAGTTTAAACCAGCCAAGTAATTCAAACCCTCAACCAAATAGTTCGAATCCTCAAACTACACCAAGTATTAACGTAGAACCACCCCCAGGATCTTCGACTGGAGGACCAACGGTTTCAGCGCCTGTTTCTGAAGCCATGTCATCTATGGCAAGTTCGATCCCTACACATTCAAACACCCATACTCAACTCATTATGAGTTATGTTGGATCAAGGGGACCACCAAAGACTTTCCCACCAGTAGGAAATGCTAGTTTCCAACCATTTATTCCCCCTGGTTTCTCTATGCCTTTGCCTAGTCGAGACCCGCCTTATGGGATGCCAACTTCGATGATGACAAACTTACAGAATGCTCCTCCAGTATTTACATAACCCATAGTGACTTCGCCACTACAAGGGTCAAGATCTGGGATTAACATGGGTCGAAACAACCAATCCTTAGGAATGGGATATTCAACCAAAATGCCAAACTTGACAAATACTACTGCAACATACTTAAGGCAACAAATGGATGAAAGTAACCATCAAATGGTCCAAATGATGTCCCAAACTATGGGAGAAATCTTTTAGCCTCTAATCCAAAATACCACCCAAACTAATCAGCAAATGGCAGCGCAGATGACGCGCCTTGCAGGTTTCTTTGGTGTACCAAACCCTCCTCGACACCCACAGAGGGAATATATCACAGGAAACCAAGGGGTAGTGTTCGAAGAGGACCCCACTATTAACCAAGTCCAACAAAACCCAGGAAATGTACCTCACGCGAATTTAGCAAACCAGGGAGTAGTCGAACCCCCTAGGAATCAACCACAAATTCCTGTAGGAGAATAACCAAGGGTGGTTTTGGTAAATAGAAACCAGGGCGCTGACAACGTTATACAACAGGTTTGATGTAATGATGTGGCAGCAGATAATAATTTTTCAACCATGGTCGAAAGGATTATGGCGCAAAATGGAGCCTTCGAAGGCCAAATTATACATCTTCGTTGTCAGAATATATCCTCCAGTCAGACTTACCCCCTAGAACAAAAGTCCATAAGTTTACTAAGTTTTTTGGGGACACCACTGAGTCCACTGTCGAATATGTGGCCAAATATGTGATAGAGGCCGGAGAAATTGCGAATAATGAGAATCTTAGGGTAAAATACTTCCCAAGTTCTCTTATGAAGTATGCCTTCACATGGTTCACAACTTTGCCACCAAATTCGATCCATAATTGGACCAAGTTGGAATGGTTATTTCATGAGCAGTTCTATATGGGACAAACTAAAATCATTCTAAAGGAATTGGCTAGTATAAAACGAAAATTCACTGAGCCAATAGATGACTATTTGAACAGATTTCGACTGCTCAAGGCTAGATTTTTAAGACAAGTGCCAGAACATGAGTTGGTTAAAATGGCCGCTGGAGGCCTGGTTTAATCCATTAGGAAGAAATTGGATACCCAATATTTAAGGGATATGGCCCAATTGGCTGATAGGGTTCGACAACTAGAACGTCTGAAGGAAGAGAAGGCTAGGGAAAATAAGAATAAAAGGGTAGCCTACGCCAAAATCAATGAAGAAGATGAAAAATATTATAATGAGCCAGTAAGTTTTGATGAGGGCGAGATTGATCTTGCTGAATTGAAACAAGGCCCAACCTATTCTTGTAAGCTGTTGGCCCCTTCGAATGGAAAGAACCCTGTCGAACCAGAAAAAAATGATAAATTTCCTAAGAAAACTTACACTTTCGACGTTACTAAGTGTGACAAAATTTTTGATTTTTTAGTTAAGGATGGTCAAATGGTAGTGCCTCCTGGTGCTAAAATGCCTCCTTTAGAACAAAGGAAAAAGAGAGGTTTTTGTAAGTATCATAATTTCTTGGGTCATAAAACTTCTCAATGTTTTCTTTTCAGGGATCTTGTCCAGAATACTATCCAAGAAGGAAGGCTCAAGTTTGGTGAGAAGTCTAAAATCCAGATGAAGATCGATGCTGATCTCTTACCGGTGGCTGACACTCATTATGCAGAGCCAACAGAGGTTAACACGATCTAGGTCACTAAAGGTCTCGACAACAATGTCAATATGGTCGAAGTCGTTGACGACTTCAACAATGGAGCTGTAACACCCCAAATTTCATAAGAATATTTATTTAATTTATTTAAATATAATATTTGTGAATTTTTGTGAATTTTGGTGGTTTGTGTTGATGTTGACATTTTTGGGGAGTTTTGGTTATTTATTTAAATAATAGTATATAATATGGAATATATTAGTATTATTATTAATTTAAATAATATTAGAAGGATTAAGGGTAAATTGGACTTTTAAGGAGGAGTTAGTGAGGGTAATATTGGGAAAGCCCATTTTAGAAGCCCAAAGGTTAGGTTTAACAAAAAGGAGAATTTGAGAGGAATAGGATTCATTTTGTTAGATCGTGAAAAGAAGGAAAAGGCCAGAGCTTTGAGGAAAGAGGGAAAAGCTTAGGATTCGAGAAGGTTTCCAAGAACTCAAGAAAGAAAGCTTGGAATCGACCATCTAAGGTATGGGGAGTATTGCCTTTCATTGTTTTCGATATAGGAATTCGATGTGTTTAAAGCTGATTTTGAGGTTTATGTGGGTTTGTGGGTTTAGGAGTAAATTGAAGATTTAGGGAATTTTTGTGGATTGATTATTTAGGGTTGAATTGTATCGGATAAAAGTAGGCCTTCGAGGCTAATTTCTCTGTTGATGTTGTTTTGACCTTAAAGGGAAAGGGGTTTATGGGAGTTGTGAAGGTATTTGAATTTGTGAAGGTTTATGTGAATTGAAGCTTAGGATAGTGTAATGAATCGGCCTAATAGTCCTAGGTTTTGTGCCCTTGTTGCCTTAATACCTTAGGGATGTTTTTGGGGTAAATGAGGCTGGAATCGTAGGAGTTTTTGGGTCTGATATGCTACTGATGCGTAGCAGTGATTGCAGAAAATCGCGACTTCGTAAAGCGAATGATTCTTTCGCAAAGCGAACTTTCGCTCCAGATTCGCACAGCGAACCTCCCAGTGAATACCTTCGCTAGGCGAATAGAGGGTAGCGAGGGAGAGATAGAATGGGGGTTCCTCTAGTTTTTGTATGGGATTTTGGGGTTCGCTGGCAGCTCGCTAGGCGAACACCCCAGCGAACAAGTTCGCAAAGCAAACTATCTAGCGAACGCCTGTTGTTCGCGAGTTTTGTTTTATGATTCATGTGTTGTCTTGATTTTTTGAGATGTGATTATTCTGATGAATTACCATGTGTATATTGATGATTATGAGATGATGATTTATGATGTTTTGATGAATAAATGATGATACGATTAACATGAGATTTTGATGAATGATGATGCACGTAATGACTTTATTGATGATGATGATAATGATGTTGTGTATCATGCATTCATAGCATTTCAGACTTCGGTCTATGGTGGCTTGAATCCCATTGTGTGGATGTGAGGAAATTTTGACGTGCTCTGGTTTTTGTGTAGAACGATCCTAATGACGGGGATCTTTGGAGGGTGATGGCCTAGTGTCCGTCGACTGTGACTATTGGTACCACATGCATAGGGATGTAAATGAATATCCATTGGGACAGATACTATGATATCCATATCCGACCCATTAGATAAATATGATATCCATATCCTCCCCGTGTCCATGCAGATATCCGTTAAGCGGGTAATCCGCGGGTTTTACAGTATCCATGGATATTTACAGATATCCATGGATAATATTTTTTTAATAGTAATTATTTTTAAAAAAAATTATTTTTAACTTCTTTTAAAGACACAAAAAGTTATTATCACATAACATCTATACAATTCACTCTTAATTTAATAATAAAATTTCATCACATTAATTTTCTACTTATTCACCAAAACATAATTAGATCCAAACATAATATCAACACATTTCATTTTTAACCAAACAAATAAAAGATATTATGATTGTGAGTTATAATGGAAGATATGACGACAGAGTATTAGGAAGAGAGATACTGGTTCGACAGAGGAATGACGATATTAGTTGGTTGGACTATGAAATTGATGAAGTGAGGTATGTAGTATCGATGAGTTTAAATATGAAATGACTAATAGAATTTGAATGAAAAGTGAAAGGTTTTCTTCAAAGAAAATTAAAAAAAAAAAAAAGAAGTATAAGAAGACTAATTTTTTTAGAAGATGAAAAGTTAAGGTATAATAAACTAATGATATTTAAATAATTTTTATAATTTATAAACGAATATGGATATCCGCGGGTATGGATATCATTAAACCCAAATCCATATCCATTAACAAATGGATATTTAAATATCTATTTATTTTATCTGTGGATATCCATTAAGCTACCCGCCCCATATCCGTGATGAATTTTATCCACAAATATCCGCGGGTACGGATTTTTTTTCCATCCCTACACATGCATGAGTCTTGTTGTGCATTGCATTTAATTGGCATTGACGTGATTTATGATGTCGTGATTTTTGTTGTTTTCCTTCGTGATGACTCTGATGATGTTGTATATGATGATGACACCATTTTATGCATATCCTATTTTTATATTGATTATAATGAATTGTGATTACTCACCCTGCCTGTTCGAATGTTGCCTCCACGTGGTTAACGTGCAGGTGATCAGGCTTAGCTGTGGATACCTTCGAGGACTTTTGGAGTTTATTTTGCTTTTGGTCTATGTAGAGGGTCTTGCTCTGATATTGTAACATCGGGTTGGGTCATCGAGTCGAACCATGTTGAGTTGTTATTTTGTTGTTATTTTTGAATGATTATGGTTTTTATTAGAAACCCTTTTGATTTTGGATTATTGTGGTTATGGTGGTTCCGCTGCTAATTTGATGACTTTTGAATATTTTGAGGAAAACCCGTGTTTACGGAGCAAATGTTTTATTTTGAGTTTATTGAGAAAATGTGCACCCTTCTGAGGTGATTTTACTCTGATAATTTGTGTATTTTGCCATGAATATTTGTGGGGTAGAAAAGGGTGTTACATTAGTGGTAGCAGAGCAGGTCGGTCCATCCGGCCAGGTTTTTACTTGATGTCAGTCCCCTGTCAGTCGACCAGTGTGTGTACACTGTCGATGTTTTGTTCCTTCTAACCTTGTTAGTGGTGTGCAGGATAGCTGGAAGAAATGATCGTGCTATTGCTGATGCGTTGGAATCGGTTGCTCAAGTAGTGGCTCAGCTCAATCTGAATGGTGGAGTTCCAGATGAGTTTCGTGCTTTGGGGAAGTTTCAGAGGAACAATCCACCAATTTTTATGGGTGCTCATGAATCATTAAATGCACACAAATGGCTGAAGGCGATCGAGAAGATCTTCCGAGTGATGGGGTGTACTGATGACCAACAAGTTCAGTTTGGAACGCATATGCTGGAAGAAGAGGTCGAGGATTGGTGGGATAACACCCGTCAGAGACTTGCGGATGTTGGAACTATGATAACCTGGGCTGTGTTTAAGCAGGAGTTTCTGGGAAAGTATTTTCTAGAGGATTCTCGTGGCAAGAGAGAAGTGGAATTCCTTGAGCTGAAGCAAGGAGACATGACTGTGGCGGAGTATGTCGCGAAGTTTGAGGCACTGGTGAAGTTCTGTCTGCACTACAATCGTGCTGATGCTGAGATGTCCAAGTGTCTCAAGTCTGAGAATGGACTGAGACCAGAAATTAAGTAGGGTATTAGGTATCAACAGATCCACAGGTATGCCGAGTTGGTGGACAAGAGCAGAATCTACGACGAGGATAGCCGAGCTCGATCTGCTCACTACAAGCAGTTGAGTGAGAAGAAAGGGCAGTATAGGGGGAAGCCTTATACAACTTCAGCTAACAAAGGGAAGCAGAAGGCTTCAGAGGGGAAAAAGACAAGTGGGGGAGCAGCTCCCGCTTCTGGGAAGTGTTATAAGTGTGGCGAGCAAGGTCACCGGGCTTATGTGTGCACCAATAGTGTGTTGAGGTGCTACAGATGTGGTAAGAAGGGTCATAGAGCTACTGATTGCAAAGATAATGGTCCAACCTATTTCAATTATGGTGAGAAAGGTCATATCAGTACCCAATGTCAAAATTCGAAGAAGACTGCTACTGCCACTCAGACCAGTGGCCGGGTGTTTGCTTTGAGTGGTGCAGAAGTGCCAGAGAAGGACAACCTGATTCGAGGTACTTGTTTTATTAAAAATATCGAGTTGATTGCTATTATTGATACTGGTGCTACTCATTCTTTTATCTCGCTTGAATGTGCTAATAGATTAGGTTTGAAGTTGTCTGATATGAATGGGAATATGGTAATAGAAACTCTAACAATGGTTCTGTTACTACTACCCTTGTGTGTTTGAGATGTCCTTTGACGATTTTTGGGAAGAGTTTTGTGATGGATTTAGTGTGCTTACCCTTGCACCAAATTGATGTAATCTTTGGAATGAACTAGTTGGAGTTCAACCGTGTTCACATCAACTGTTATAATAAGATTGTGGAGTTTCCTGAGTTTGGTGATAACGGAGAGTTGATGTTCTTGTCTGCTAGGCAAGTAGACGAACTTATGGATGACGAAGCCCTGGTGTTTGCAATGTTTGCATCGTTTTAGATTGATCGTGAAGCTGTGAATATCGACTTACCTGTTGTATGTGAATTCCCATATGTGTTTCCAGATGACATCAGTGATTTTCCTCCAGAACGTGAAATAGAGTTTGCAGTGGACTTAATACCAGGTACGAGTCTAGTGTTTATGGCTCCTTATCGGATGTCAGCTTCTGAGTTAAGTGAATTGAAGAAACAACTAGAAGAGTTACTTGAGAATAAGTTTGTTCGACCGAGTGTTTCTCTGTGGGGTGCCCCTGTGTTGCTAATAAAGAAGAAAGATGGTAGCATGAGGCTATGTGTTGATTATCGGCAGTTGAATAAGGTGACTATCAAGAATAAGTATCCGCTCTCGAGGATTAACGATTTGATGGATCAGCTGGTAGGCGCTTGTGTGTTCAGTAAGATTGATTTGAGGCCTGGTTATCATCGGATTCGTGTTAAGCCTGATGATATCCCGAAGACGGCTTTCAGGAAGAGGTATGGTCACTATGAATACACTGTGATGCCATTTGGTGTATCTAATTCACCTGGTGTGTTCATGGAGTACATGAATCGGATTTTTCATGAGTATTTGGACAAGTTTGTGGTGGTGTTTATCGATGATATCTTGATATATTCTAGATCTAAAGAAGAACATGCTGAGCATTTGAGAACTGTGTTGCAAGTATTGAAGGAGAAGAAGTTGTATGCAAAACTGTCCAAGTGTGAGTTTTGGTTGAAGGAAGTGAGTTTTCTTGGCCATGTGATTTCAAGTGGCGGGATTGCTGTTGATCCCTCTAAAATTGATGTTGTATTACAATGGGAGACTCCGAAGTCTGCTACCGAGATACGAAGTTTTCTGGGATTGGCGGATTATTACCGTAAGTTTATCGAAGGCTTTTCTAAGTTGGCATAACCTTTGACTCAGTTGACTCGAAAGGGTCAATCTTTTGTGTGGGATGTAGCTTGTGAAGAGAGTTTTGTGGAATTGAAGAAGAGGTTGACGACCGCTCCAGTGTTGATTTTGCCTAATCCGAACGAATCTTTTGTGGTGTATTGTGATGCGTCGAAGTTGGGTCTTGGTGGAGTATTGATGCATAATGGATAAGTTGTTGCCTATGCTTCGAGACAATTGCGAGTTCATGAGAGGAATTATCCTACACATGACTTAGAGTTGGCCGCTGTGGTGTTTGTGTTGAAGATTTGGAGACATTATTTGTTTGGCTCTAAGTTTGAAGTGTTCAGTGATCATAAAAGTATGAAGTACTTATTTGATCAGAAAGAATTGAATATGAGGCAGGGGAGGTGGTTAGAGCTGTTGAAGGATTTTGATTTTGATTTGAGTTATTATCCGGGCAAACCAAATGTAGTGGCCGATGCATTAAGCAGAAAGTCATTGCATATGCCGATGCTTATGGTAAAAGAATTAGAATTAATTGAGCAATTCCAAGATTTGAGTGTGGTATGTGAAGATACCTCTGACAGTGTGAAGTTGGGAATGTTGAAGTTGACTAGTGGTATTTTGGAAGAAATCAGAGTGGGACAATAATCTGATTTGAAGTTGGTTGACCGGTTGACTTTGATTAACCAAGATAATGGAGGAGAATTCCAGATTAATGAGGATGGTGTGATGAGGTTTCGAGATAGAGTATGTGTTCCAGATGTTCCAGAAATCAAGAAGAGTATTCTAGAAGAAGGACACCGAAGTAGGTTGAGTATTCATCCCGGTGCTACGAAGATGTACCAGGATTTGAAAAAGTTGTTTTAGTGGTCGGGTATGAAGAAGGATATTGTCGAGTTCGTTTATGCGTGTTTGACTTGTCAGAAGTCGAAGATTGAGCATCAGAAGCCTTTAGGTATGATGCAGCCGTTGAATATTCCAGAATGGAAATGGGATAGCATTTCCATGGATTTTGTGTCAAGATTACCGAGAACTGCTAAGAGAAATGATTCAAATTGGGTGATCGTGGATAGATTAACTAAATCGGCTCATTTCTTGCCGATGAAGATTAATCATTCTATGCAGAAGTTAGCCGAGATGTACATTAAGGAGATTTTGAAGTTGCATGGGATAAGTATTGTGTCGGATAGAGATCCGAGATTTACATCTAGATTCTGGAAGAGTTTGCAAGATGCTTTGGGTACTAAGTTGAGGATGAGTTCTGCCTATCATCCGCAGACGGACGGTCAGACAGAAAGGACTATCTAATCCTTAGAGGATTTGTTGAGGGCTTGTGTGTTGGATCACATAGGAGCTTGGGATAGCCCTTTGCCGCTAATTGAGTTCACATACAATAATAGTTTTCATGCTAGTATTGGAATGGCGCCCTATGAAGCTTTGTATGGGAGAAGATGTAGGACTCCTCTGTGTTGGTATGAGTCAGGCGAGAGTGTTGTACTCGGACCTGAGATTGTGCAAGAGACGACTGAGAAAATTAAGATGATCCAAGAAAGGATGAGAGCGTCGCAGAGTCGCCAGAAGAGCTACCATGATAAGAGGAGGAAGACACTTGAATTCAAAGAGGGAGATCACGTGTTTTTGAGGGTGACGCCAGTGACTGGTGTGGGTCGAGCTTTGAAGTCTAGGAAGCTCAATCCACGTTTTGTTGGTCCATATCAAATCTTGAAGAGGATAGGAGAGGTATCCTATCGAATTACTCTATCGCCGTCACTTGCGAATTTGCATGATGTGTTCCATGTGTCTCAGTTAAGGAAGTACATTCCGGATCTGTCGCATGTGATTCAGATGGATGATGTACAAGTGAGGGATAACCTGACAGTGGAAGCATTACCTGTGCGGATTGATGGTCGAAAGATGAAGCAACTGCAGGGTAAAGACATAGCTTTAGTGAAGGTGTTGTGGGGTGGACCAGCTGACGAAAGTTAGACTTGGGAACTTGAAGATCAGATGAGGGAGCCGTATCCGACTCTATTTCCTTGAGGTAATTTTCGAGGGCAAAAATCCTTTAAGTGGGGGAGAGTTGTAACACCCCAAATTTCGTAAGAATATTTATTTAATTTATTTAAATATAATATTTGTGAATTTTTGTGAATTTTGGTGGTTTGTGTTGATGTTGACATTTTTGTGGAGTTTTGGTTATTTATTTAAATAATAGTATATAATATGGAATATATTAGTATTATTATTAATTTAAATAATATTAGAAGGATTAAGGGTAAATTGGACTTTTAAGGAGGTGTTAGTAAGGGTAATATTGGGAAAGCCCATTTTAGAAGCCCATGGGTTAGGTTTAACAAAAAGGAGAACTTGAGAGGAATAGGATTTATTTTGTTAGATCATGAAAAGAAGGAAAAGGCCAGAGCTCTGAGGAAAGAGGGAAAAGCTTAGGATTCAAGAAGGTTTCCAAGAACTCAAGAAAGAAAGCTTGGAATCGACCATCTAAGGTATGGGAAGTATTGCCTTTCATTGTTTTCGATATAGGAATTCGATGTTTAAAGCTGATTTTGAGGTTTATGTGGGTTTGTGGGTTTAGGAGTAAATTGAGGATTTAGGGCGTTTTTGTGGATTGATTATTTAGGGTTGAATTGTATCGGATAAAAGTAGGCCTTCGAGACTAATTTCTTTGTTGATGTTGTTTTGACCTTGAAGGGAAAGGGGTTTATGGGAGTTGTGAAGGTATTTGAATTTGTGAAGGTTTATGTGAATTGAAGCTTAGGATAGTGTAATAAATCGGCCTAATAGTCTTAGGTTTTGTGTCCTTGTTGCCTTAATACCTTAGGGATGTTTTTTGGGGTAAATGAGACTGGAATCATAGGAGTTTTTGGGTCTGATATGCTACTGATGCGTAGCAGCGATTGTAGAAAATCGCGACTTTGCAAAGCGAATGATTCTTTTGCTTCAGATTCGCACAGCGAACCTCCCAGTAAATACCTTCTCTAGGCAAATAAAGGGTAGCGAGGGAGAGACAGAATGGGAGTTCCTCTGGTTTTTGTATGGGATTTTGGGGTTCGTTGGCAGCTCGCTAGGCGAACACCCCGGCGAACAAGTTTGCAAAGCGAACTATCTAGAGAACGCCTGCTGTTCGCGAGTTTTGTTTTATGATTCATGTGTTGTCTTGATGTTTTGAGCTGTGATTATTTTGATGAATTACCATATGTATATTGATGATTATGAGATGATGATTTATGACGTTTTGATGAATAAATGATGATACGATTAACATGAGATTTTGATGAATGATAATGCACGTAATGACTTTTATTGATGATGACGATAATGATGTTGTGTATCATGCATTCATAGCATTTCATACTTCGGTCTATGGTGGCTTCAATCCCATTGTGTGGATGCGAGGAAATTTTGACGTGCTCCGGTTCTTGTGTAGAATCGATCCTAATGACGAGGATCTTTGGAGGGTGATGGTCTAGTGTCCATCGACTGTGATGATTGGTATCACATGCATGAGTCTTGTTGTGCATTGCATTTAATTGACATTGACGTGATTTATGATGTTGTGATTTTTGATGTTTTCCTTCGTGATGACCCTGATGATCTTGTATATGAAGATGACGCCATTTTATGCATATCCAGTTTTTACATTGATTATAATGAATTGTGATTACTCACCCTGCCTGTTCGAATGTTGCCTCCACGTGGGTAACGTGCAGGTGATCAGGCTTAGCTTTGGATGTCTCGAGGACTTTTGGAGTTTATTTTTCTTTTGGTTGATGTAGAGGGTCTTGCTCTGATACTGTAACATTAGGTTGTGTCGTCGAGTCGAACCATGTTGAGTTGTTATTTTGTTGTTATTTTTGAATGATTATGGTTTTTATTAGAAACCCTTTTGATTTTGGATTATTGTGGTTATGGTGGTTTCGCTGCTAATTTGATGGCTTTTGAATATTTTGAGGAAAACCTGTGTTTGCGGAGCAAATGTTTTATTTTGAGTTTATTGAGAAAATGTGCACCCTTATGAGGCGATTTTACTCTGATAATTTGTGTATTTTGCCGTGAATATTTGTGGGGTAGAAAGGGGTGTTACAGGAGTAGTCATGATCAGGATCACTGAAGGTCTCGACCAAGAGTTCATGAAGATTTTTGCTAGTGAGGCTGCCCAAAGTTTCACCAAAGACACTGTTGATGGTGCCAACATAGGAGTTACTGAAGACTCCAACGAAGGACAAGGTTACTGAGGGCTTTCGGATGGAGTTACATAAGCTTGACATCACTGACGATGTCAAAATGGAAATCAACATGGTGGAGGTTTCGCAAGAGACACCCATGGAGGTCGATGATGAATGTCGACAAGAAGAATACAACAAATTGGCCTTCCCAAGAGAGGAGGAAAATCTGCTTGACTTCATACATAGGTACTGAAAGAAGAAGTCAGAGGTCATGATGTGTCCCAGATACAGTGCTAAATTTGACAAGAAGCCAGCGCAAAATCTCGAGGGAGTTTGAAAGGCCAAACAAAGGCGCGAGGAGAAAGCCCTTCATGGTCAGCGGGGTTTCGACCCAAGGAAATCTGCTTTGAATCAAGAACAGCAGGAGACAAGAGTTCCAGGGGCAAGGCCCGCAACTTTTAAACCATTTGCAGAGCTTTCCAATAGCAAGTGAATAAAGCCGAATGAAAATAAGGAAAAAAGCCAACAGAAATGGCAGAGTTTTGATGTAGATAAAGGCTCATCGATGGCCTCAAAGAAACCAGCCTACGTCTCAGAGAACTACAAAGGGAAAAACCCTATGTCCAGGTCCCAATGGAGGAGGGAAAAGAGATGAAGGAAAGCCCAGAGAGAAGCTGAGACGAAAGCAGAGTCAAGCACCAATGTGCCAGTTGACAGGAAGAAGCTAAAACCTATCGAAAAGGCGCTTGCTACACAAGATCAAGCAGCTAAAGAAGAGCATGATCAAAAGGTTGCAGAGGACGAATTGCTCACTGATAATTTTGATTCAGGGTCAGAGCAGTCTCTCGATATTTTGGTTAACGTGGTATCTGTCCTACCAAGGGAATTCAACCAGATAAGTGAGGTCGAAGAGCTGGAAGATAACACGGATATAGAAATGGCCACTCATAGGCCAGTTTGTTATTATGTGATGAATAACGGTTGTGTCGAAGAACAAAATGCATTCTTCTAAAGACCCAATGAGGCTATGAAAAGTCACTTGAAGCCTCTTTTTATTACTGGGAAAATTGAAGATGTACCAGTCAAAAAAATCCTGGTAGATTGCGGCGCAACGGTAAACTTGATGCCGCACTTCATTTTGAGAAAAATAGGGAAGTTTGACACAGACACCAAGCCCCACAACATGGTGTTGTCCAATTATGAAGGGAAGGTTGGCACCACATTGGGGGTAATTCAGGTTTATTTGACGGTAGGGACGACTACAAGATCAACCATGTTTATGGTTGTGGAGATGAAGGCAAACTACAACCTATTATTAGGAAGAGAATGGATTCACGGAATAGGAGTCATGCCATCATCAATGCATCAAAGAATTACCATTTGGAGAACATATGGTATTGTTGAAAATATCGAAGCCAACCAGAGCTATTTCTTGGCTTCGGTTAATCATGTCGATAGACGTAGTTTTGACAGAAATTTGGCTAACATAGCTCTATGTAACCCAGCCAATTTTGCATTCACTCCAGACGGCAACACGTATTGTTCATTGTACCTGCATCCAACAAATGGTTTTTAGTGGGATCGGGAGGTTGTCGAAGAAGATGACTTTGCTTACGAAGGGACATCTGGAGTTAACCCTACAGGTTGGGGGAACGAGTTCGACGATGATGTTTGAGTTTAAAGTGCTCAAAAGGATTTTGGCTTACATAGCCGAAAACAAACTACAAGCGGCCCTAGAGGCCGAAGTCAAGTATATGGCTGTCGAAACCAACAAAAGATTAAGCCAAGAAGGTCCTGGTAAGGACTTCGATCCAGAACCACCTGATAAGGTTCAGGATGAAATGCAAAGCCAGAGGCTTGACGCCATCTACGATGATGAGGCTTTGGGTTTCAAGAAGGATCCATTGGCATCTAACATTAAAATGCTAGGGTAAGATCCTTTGGAAGAGATCGGCTTGGGAGAGGGTGAAACAAAAAGACCAACATATATCAGTGCAAATATCAGCCCACGACTCAAAGTCGAAGTGATCCAGTTGTTAAAGGAGTTCAAAGACTGATTTGCATGGGATTATGACGAGATGTCTGGCCTAAGTAGAGAGCTGGTCGAATTAAAGTTGCCAATTAAATCTGGAAAGAAGCCAATCAAGCAGAATCCAAGGCGGTTTGCACCGACAATTCTCTTGAAGATCAAGGAGGAGGTCGAAAGGCTTCTTCGTTGCAAATTTATTCGAACGGCCAGGTATGTCAAATGGCTAGAAAATATTGTTCCTGTTATAAAAAAGAATGGTACTTTGAGGGTTTGCATAGATTTTAGAGATCTAAATGCTGCGACCCCAAAGGACGAATACTCAATGCCTGTGGCAGAAATTCTAGTCGATTCTGCCGCTGGCCATGAATACCTTAGTATGCTTAACGGGTATTATGGATATAACCAAATATTCATTGCTGAAGAGGATGTCCCTAAAATGGCATTTCGATGCCCTGGGGCCATAGGCACTTACGAGTAGGTAGTCATGCCTTTTGGCCTAAAAAATGTTAGGGCAACATACCGAAGAGCAATGAATACAATCTTCCATGATTACATAGAGACTTTTATGCAAATTTACGTTGACGATATTGTTGTAAAGTCTGTTTCAAGGAAGAATCACATTGACCATCTTTGACAGTCATTCGAAAGGATGAGAAGCCATGGTCTGAAGATGAACCCTCTCAAATGTGCTTTTTGTGTGCAGGCGGGAGATTTCTTAGGCTTTATGGTCCACAAGAAGGGAATCAAAATATACCAGAATAAGACCAAGGCCATTCTGGAGGCGAAAGCGCCATCAACAAAGAAGGAATTACAGTCACTGCTGGGAAAAATCAATTTCTTAAGGAGATTCATCTCGAACCTCAACGGAAAAACTCAAGCCTTCTCACCTCCGCTTCGACTAAACAAGGAAGGATTCCAATGGGGGCAAGCTCAGTAGGAAGCTTTCAACAAAATCAAGGAGTACTTGAGTCATCCTCCAATTCTAGCACCACCTTGTAGAAATAAGAGCATGAGACTGTACATATCTGCGTCGGACAAAACTTTAGGGAGCATGTTGGATCAAGAGGATGAAAATGGCGTCGAATGAGCTATTTACTACCTTAGTAGGGTTTTGAACAATGCAGAAACTAGGTATAGCATAGTTGAAAATTTGTGTTTATGCTTGTATTTTTCTTGTATAAAGTTGAAGCATTATATAAAACAAGTTGATGTGTATGTTTCGTCTCATTTTGATATTACTAAACATATGTTGTCTAAACCAATTTTGCACAGTCGAATTGGTAAATGGGCATTGGCTTTAACTGAGTATTCCCTAACTTACATGCCTTTAAAGGCTGTTAAGGGACAAGTGGTAGCTGACTTCATCGTCGACCACTCTATAAACGAAAACATGTTAAACTATCTTGAGCTTGAACCTTGGAAATTGTATTTCAACGGTTCTAGTCATAAAGATGGTACAGGCGTAGGAGTCTTGATCATTTCTCCTAATAAAATTCCAACAAAATTCAAATATAAAGTCGAAGGTATTTGTTCGAATAATGAGGTTGAATATGAGGCTTTAATAGTCAAACTTGAGATATTGTTGGAATTGGGGGCAACTCGAGTTGAAATAATGGGAGACTCAGAGTTAGTCATAAAACAAATTACAAGGGAGTACAAATGTGTCAAATAAAATCTCATTATGTACTTCGTAATAGCCAATCGATTACTAAAAAAGTTCGAAGTAGTGAGCATTCGACACATACCTCAATTGGAAAATCAAGTGGCTAATGACTAGGCTCAGATTGCTTCTGGGTATAAAATTTTGAAGAAAAAATTAGAACATGCAATCGAAGTCAGAGGAAGAGTTGTATCAGTTAGATTATCCCCATCAGATTTGGAAATGACGAAGCTAGGATACGCTGATCAAGAGAATTTCGAAATCTTAGTAATAGATAGCTTGACAAACGAAGACTGGAGAAAACTAATGGTGAAATACTTGAAAAACCCAACGGCGTCCATAGATCGAAAAATCAGGTATCGAGCTTTAAGTTATGTTCTTTTGGGCAATGAGTTATTTAAGAAGACTCCTGAGGGAGTTTTGCTTAAGTGCCTCAGTGAGTCAGAAGCATACTTAGCCCTTTTGATTGTTCATAGTGGGCATGTGGGGCTCATCAGGTAGGCCACAAAATGAAATGGCTTTTATTCCGACAAGGGATGTATTGGCCTACTATGTTAAAGGATTGCATCAAATTCTCTAAGGGATGCCAAGAGTGCCAAGTGCATGCAGGTATACAACATCTCCCTGCAAGCGAATTACATTCTATAGTCAAGCCATGACCCTTTAGAGGTTGAGCTTTGGATTTGGTTGGAGAAATTCGACCAACGTCATCTAAAAATCAAAGGTACATATTGGTAGGCATTGACTATATTAAGAAATGGATCGAAGTTGTGCCACTTCCAAATGTTGACCAAGAAGACGTAACCGAGTTCATTAAAAAACACATTATCTATAGGTTTTGAATCCCATAAACCATTACAACAGATCAAGGATCAGTGTTTACTGGTCGAAAAATGCAAGAATTTGCTAAAGAAATGAGTTTCAAACTTTTAACCTCTACACATTATTACGCTCAGGCTAATGGTCAAGTCGAAGCAGCAAAGAAAGTAGTGATTAGTCTAATTAATAAACGTGTGGGAAAGAAGCCTAGAAATTGGAACAAAACTTTGGACCAGGTTCTTTGGGCATGTTGAACCTCTCCCAAAGAGGCGATTAAATCCACACCTTTTCGACTGACCTTTGGTCATGATGCAGTATTACCAGTCGAGATCTACCTTCAGTCAACTAGAATCCAGAGGCATCATGAGATCCCATCCGATTTATATTGGAACATGATGTTAGTCAAATCGGTAGACTTAGATGAGGAGAGGCTTAATGCTTTGGAGCTATTGAAAAGGCAGAAGAAGATAGTAGAACAGTCTTATAATAAGAAAGTTAAAGTTAAGACTTTTTCACCTGAAGAGTTGGTTTGGAAAGTAGTTTTGCCTATGGATCAAAAATATAGAGCTTTGGGGAAATGGTCCCCTAAATGGGAAGGCCCTTTTCAAATCACACAAGTCTTTTCGAACGGTGCTTATGAGATCGAAGAGTTAGATCAAGATAGAAGAATCTTGAGGGTAAACGGGAAGTATTTGAAGAAATACAAACCTGCACTTCGAGAAGTAAAAATAGCCAAAGAGTAATTATGCATGCAAAATAATCAAAGCCAACATGGTAAAACAAAAAATGTCTGCCAAAATGGCTAAATTTGTTACAAGCAAGAGAACCGCGAAGGGTTTAAAAAAAAGTCATTACATAATTTAAGAATTGATGATTAAATAAAAAGAACTAAAATGGAAGGGAGGCCTTCATGCTGAGGTATTTCGACTTCAGAAGATCTAGCCGCTTCTCACAGACGGATTTGGTTGACCTTATGACCTCCAGTTCTGCTTCCAACTTTTGAACTTTATCAGCAAAGTCCAGCCCAACTTCAAGTTCTTTCGCCATTTGGGAGTTATCAAATTTCTGAAGCTCAGCATTATGCTTTTTGGCCTTCGAAATTTTGACTTGAAGTTCCCTGATCTGTTCCTCCCAGGAATGGATGTTCTGATTGTCGGTTTTGATTTCAACTTTGTGATCTTCTTGGGTTTTCTCTAAGTTAGCTAAGCGATTGGTCGACTCCGAGGAAGCATCCCATACAACCGCTACAGAGCCAATATAGCTTTCGATGTATTTCGAGCTTTGCTTGATTTTGGTAACATCAACAGCAACTTGGTAAATCATAGAAGTCAGTTCCAAGATAACATTTGCAATTTCAGGAGAAGCAGTCAGAATGTAAACTTTCTTAAGAAGACTCTTTAAAGCCAGCGGAGAACTGGGATCAGACTCAATAAGTCGAAACAGGTCACCTTTGAAGACCTTTCCTTTGATCTTTGAAAGTATTTCACTAGCGGGGTCATTGGTTGTTCGACCACCAGACACTGAGGAAGAGCTAAGAATTTTTTCAGACGAGCTTCCCCTAGAGCCAATCAAAGCCTTCAAGTATTATCGAGGGTTGCTCTTCTTCAAGGCCACCAATTCTTCTGTAGTAAGGGTCACAAAGGCGCTGCCTGAATCTTTTGCAGTCGACGGACCAAGATTTGGGTTTGTTTTGATGACTCTCTCCTCATAAATGTCTTCATCCTCTTCTTCCTCCTGCTCATCATCCTCCTCGACATGTTCAGGATTATCAACGAATTCCTAAATGGGCATCGAATAGTTCTGAAGTACAGAGTAAGTTTCCCTTTCTTCCATGTCATTATCTGGATCTTGCTGAGTGATGTCCATACGTTCGACTCTTGGAGAGCCATCTTCAGCTTCCTCTTCGATATGAGCATGAGAGTTATCCACTTCTGTGACTGCCTCAATTTCCATATCCTTCTCCTGATTACCATTGTGTTCTGAGCCACTGGTGTGAGAATTCTGAGTAATGGTATTGGGTGGCGAAGTTTTGCGCTGTTCACTAATCATTTGATTCATTTCGCTTATTGAGCTTTTCTCATAATTTTTCGCAGAAGTGGGATGATACGTTGGTTCACCTTCACTGTTGAGGATTGTCGGGTTGGTTGATTCGGCAGCTGGTTGAGTCGAAACTCTTGCATCATCCTGAAAATATATAATTGAAGTTAGTAGTCGAACAAGAATACTAAGGACAATGAGGTATAAATTTTTTAGTACCTTAGGAGCTTCAGCCCCAGAACTTGAGTTGTCACTTTCAGGCTGGTCTGCAGCCTTCTTCGACATCTCTTCAGGAGTTGGTTCCAAAATGGTTAAGTTCGTGGATTTCTTTATGGAGACCTTCATGCCTTTTGTTTGAGATTGAGCAAGGGATTAGCTCATTTTAAGTTGCCTTTTCTTCTTCTTCAGGGGTTGTTCAGCAGTCAGAGATAAGTCCTCATTATCCTATTCGACTATCACCAATGCATCCTCCTTTGCCTTCTTTTTCTGAGGAGTTGGGGGCAGATTTCGAGCGCCCTGAAAAGGAAACGTTATAAAATATTGGAATACAAAAAATGTCAAAATAAATAAAGGGTGTGAAATACCTTTGTTGTTGTTGTTGTAGCTGTCTTGCTTCCTCCTTCTTCTTTCACTTCTGCAGGCTTCCTAACTGGTGGTTTCTTTGGAGGAATTTTCACGGCTAAAATAAAACATAAAGCAATTATTATATGTGAAAGCAAATAAATAAGGAAATGTTGGGTCAAAATCCTCCCATTCCACACCTTCATATATTTCAGATTCGATGCGAACATCTTCGATTCCAATATGAAGATGTCCTTTAAAACTGTCTAGTGTATGTTTGGTCGGAACCACTTGTTGAGCTTTTGGTTTTGATTGTTGACGAAGGATTTTGATAGAATCCCCACAGATGAACCAGTCTGGAAATGGAGGGGCAAGGGCCACTCCAAAATCAGCACTTGGCAGTCGAGGGAATTTGGGAGGAAACATATTGAAAGTCGTTTTGTATCGTTTCTCAGGAGGAATGTACGAAGGGATCTTTAAGTTCTCCATTTTCTTTTAAAAAAATTCCTTCAGAGTAACAGCTGCGTCGTGGACGGTTCGACCAAGGTCATCTGGTCGATAAACAGTTTCAAAGTATTTTTGGAAGGCTTGAATTTCTTTAATCTACGTCGAAGTACCTTTCTTCACTCTTTCCTGCACAAAGAGGAAATCATTGTTAATGTGGTGTGTAAATGCAGCCACATCGAAAAATTCCTCAGCATAGTAAGCCTTCCACCAGTCATCGAATTGTTGAGTACAAAGGAAGCTTGGTTCGAAAGCTATTGGAAGAAGCTATGTTCGACCAGCATACTGTGCGATTTTCTTAATAGCTACGGCCTCAGAGTGAACTGCATTGTAAAGGAGGAGGAGGTGTTTCTTCTCATACAAGGGTCTGGGTAAAACTTAAACCAGTCCAAATTGTCGAGTGACCAGATTTGGTTGGTAAGCAATCAAAGTAACTTGACTTTTTGAGGGGTTAAATCTGAGGGTTAAAACACTAGGAGTCAGAAAGGCTTCCCAAATCTCAATAGATTCTGCTGCTCGAGCCTTCATCAGCGCTGGGAATGGCCCAGTGAACCACTCATGACCATATTTCCTTGCAGCGAAGGGAGCCATGTGGGGTGTGAAGTCATAGCATTTTGCGAACATCATAATAAAATTGGTAAAAGTTGCTGGATGGGTCGACCATCATCAATAGGAGTCAGCTTTGCCAAGCGAGGACCTTCGACCCTTCGATTCCTCACGTCATCAGCATCTTCATTAATTGGGCTCTTGTGGGGAGGGCAAGCTTCAAACAAAGTATTCAACCACAGCTGAAGAAGTCAGAAGGGTCCAGAGAGAAGGAGGTTTCCTTTGTCGCCCGGAAATTTGAGTTGGGTAACGCCTTCGGTCATGGATTCGTAGAGGTTGGCAAGAATCAATTCGCTCAGACAGAGGTTGTGGCCAGCATGAAGTTGGTTCGCCATAGTCACGAATTTCTTAGCCACTTGAGGGGACTTCGAACAAAAGACACAGCGAGACAGCCATAAAGCTAGAAAAGCTATGTGTTCGACGTCCGAAACCCCCTTTACGTCCTTATCATGATATTGAGCGATATGGGTTGGGTATGTTGCCCTAGAAGTCGAAAAACCAATACTATCCTCAGCCATAAGCTCAGGGTCGAAGGTGTTCCCAGTAGGTTTGAGCTACGTCGAACAGGGTCGGTGTCATCATTCCATATGAAAGATGGAGTGTGTAGTGTGTGTTATCCCAGAAATATAAAAACGAAACCAGCATATTCGAGCAATATTCAGGTCCTATTTTCGACAACATGATTAAGTCGTAAATACCCATTTCTTTCCAAACTTCAGATTTTGTTTTTTCTAACTTACCCAACCATACTAAGTAATCAGAAGGGTTCTTCAATGATGGACTGGCCCTAAACACTCTAAAATTGTTCATATACCTAAGATCAATAGCCTCTTCAGTGGGAGGATTGTCTTGGTTAGAAGGTTTGGGATCCTCATTGCTAGCCCTAGGTTTTTTGCATTTGCATATGGGTTTATACTTATGATATGTAGGAAAGAAATCCTTAAACTTACTAAAATCAACATCAGGGTTAGTCAAAGGACCACTTAAAGCCCGAGGCTTGCCAGAGACAGTTAAAGGAATAAGTATCTGGGAAGCATAAATTATTCTTTTCTCTTCAGCAAGAGGTTTAGGTAGATACTGTTGGTTTCCCACCATGGTAGGTCCAGAGATTGAATCGAATGGAGTAAGTTGAGCGGCCTTCTTAGGAGCTCTTGTAGGTTTACCAGGTTCTTTGGTGACTTTGTTATCGTCATTGCTTGACCGCGTGGAAGAATCCATTGTTGGAGAGAAATGAAGAAGGTGGGTGCTTTTGAAAAGAAAGAAGTTTTTCTGGGAGATTTGAGAGTGAGAGAGTGTAAAAGCAAAATAAGTTGTTGAAAAAGGCTATTTATAGAGTTAGAAGTGGAAGCGGTTACAGAAATTATTTTATTATTGATTTTGGGAGTGGGACGCGTGTCTTCCCCACGATCTCTGATGAAGCGGTGGCAATTAATACCTAGCCCCATGATCTCCTAGACTCTAGGAAACGTGGTGATGATAAAGATTCTTGCATGCTTTGAGGGGACGTGTCAAATATGGTAATGATGGCTATGACGTCATAGGTCTATTGACGGGAAGTGAACAATTTTATAATGTTGGAACCATAAGCAATTATTGAAGCATCATAAGGGCTGAATGAGGTGTCGAATGACATTATAAAAAAAAGGCCTTTTTTTCAATGGTGTCGAAAATGACATTTTTGGGGGGCAATTTGTTAGCTCCTAATTTCAACGCCTGATATTGGATTGAGATTCTTATTCAAAGAAATAGAATTTTTGAAGTTATGGAAGACTTCGACAGGGACGGTATTTCTAGTGAGTCTGGTCGAAAGTGTCCTTGTACAAAAGAGACACGTTCCATGGACTTAGAAATATTTTTTACAGTTTGGAGATATGTTCGACAGAAGCCTAACTAATGATGTTCGGATTCAAATTCAAATAATGGAGGGAACTTTGTCCTTATCCATTTAAGAGAAGGGGACACGTGTAGAGCAGTTGAAGGACGAAGCCATGCAGAATGACATTTGTCTTGCTCTAATTACTAGGTTGTTAGGGGTAGTTATTTTTTAATATTATAAATAACAAGTCTTAGTGTTAGGATTTGTGTGTGTAAAAGTTATACAAAGTTCTCAAATCACTCAAAGTATATGTGTGTAAAGAAAAGAGTTTATGAAGAAATGTAAGTTTTGTGTAACACCATTTTTCTTATTCAATGCAATTCAGTTAATCTTTGCCTAGAAATTTATCTTTTTTCCTTTACTTTGTTAAGTTATTTTCCAATGTAGTTTTAATTACTTCCTCGTATCATTTTTCCTATAGTATTGTCGAAATAACCTTTTTCCTAATTTTAAATATTGTCGAAGAGTTTATTATTTTCCAAATATCCTTTTAAATTATGTAGCACATGTCCTAGGATTTAGCTTGGTCGATCCTGCAAGTTACCCATTTTCTTATAAATTCGGTAGACCAGAGATTGCTTGCTTTTTTTTCACAGTAAACAGTGTGTGTTACCTTAATCTTAGGACTTACTTCCCTACTTTTAGAAATCTCTGGTCACATAGACAGACAAGACCAAGCTAGCTTTTACACTTCCTCTCTTTTATAACTCTGAGGCCTTCAAGATTCTTTGGTAGATATATTTGTTGTACCCCAAATTTTACCCCTTAGATGTCATAACATCTTGCATCGACATGTAGGTTCAATCATCTATGCATTATTAGCTAACCACTTCATTTTGCAAGTTTGTTTCTTTTGTGAAAGCCAGGACTTACTGTTCGCTGGTAAATTTGACGAACAATCTCTGGTTTCCTAATTTATGAAAATTAGTTTACTAACAGGACCAACCACACAAATCCTAGGGCAAAGTGCTTTTGAAAGTGTCTTTGATTTGAATAGGAAGGTATTCGTTTTGTATTTGCTAAGGTTTCTTTTAATGGTTTTCGACTAAAAGAAAAAAGGTATAATATGGCGAAAAGATAATTGAAGATAAGTTTAAACGAGAAATAAAGTAAATTGTCGAAGTAAAGGAAATGACTTGAATGTAAAAAAATGAAGAAAAACTCTGAATTTTATTAAAGTGCATAAATGTAAACTGGTGTTTTCCATACATACATTTTCCAGAAAACTCGTTTCTCTCACACGGTTACTTTGAGTAATTGTGGTAATTTGTACAAAGTTTGGAACACCCCTGATTCCTATCACAAAAATCCTATTTATATACAAATAAAATAACGGCTAATAACATTTACTTCCTAAAAATACGACACATGGCTTCTTGCATGTCTTTTCTCCATCAGATTTGCTCCACGCGTAATCTGCCAAAGGTAACGCCCTTTTACATTCAAATTTCAAACTTCATGTCGAAACAATACATCCTTCCAGCAGTGTCGAAATGTCGAAGTCTTATATTTTAAATATCTTCTTCAATTTATACTTCCAGCTGCGAATAACAATAGTCTGTCGAAAATACTAAAAATCTCAAATCATTTAATGGCGTCGAAAAATACCCATATACAAATTTCCCCCCAATAAATGATTTTTCGATCAATCCAAGAGAAAAAGCATTTGTTGCCAATATTTATTCGACGCCTTTAATGACTCAGCAAGTCAATTGTTTCCATGATTTGACAATTCTGACCCTAAAACCATCATTACACTTTATCAAAAGATCAACTCAGCCCACGTTTCTGACAACCACCAACATCATTACCTAAACCCTAGCACGTCCTAGGTAATTCAACTGCCACCGCCCACTTCTTCCATGAAAAACTGCCACGTGGGCCACGATCAAAATCCTCCAAAACTTAAACGTTTCAGTCTTTATCACATATAAATACATCAAAACCCTTTTCTTTTAATCTTTTAGAATTCCTTCTTCTTCAAAAGATTTCTTCCATTTCTTCATTTGTCTCTGCAACTCTTTCTTTAATAATGGCTACTTCCACAGCTCCTTCTACAAGCAAGAACTCCAAAGGTTCCAAATCTTTACCACCTGCGCACAGAATAGCTGGACCAAAAAATGTAGGTAACCAACAATATGTTCCTGAGCCCCCAAATGAGAAAGAGAAAGAAAGAATTTATCTCTCCCAGGTACTCATCCCTATTCTTATTTCTGGTTCATGTTACGAAATGCTAGGTCCATTACCAAACCCAAACGCAGATCCAGTAAGAATGAAAGAATTTTTTCCTACCTACCACCATTACAAACCCATAGCTGCTGGTGCAAAGCCTAAACCTGCTGAAACAAACCCTGTAGAAGAAACCCCTGATAACACAAATCAAGATTCGACCGCTGATGAAGATCTTAACCTAACTTATTTGAATCACGCTAGAATCTTTAGGTCTTTCCCTTTGACGAAAGACCCTTCTGATTATCTAGCTTGGTTAGCCAGAGTTGAAAAGGTTAAAGCACAATTCTGGAAAGAATTAGGAATTTTCGACTTAATCCAGTTGTCAAAATCTGGCCCAGGTTACTGCCCCAACATGCTCTTAGCCTCCCTTTATTTTTGGGATAACACCTATAACACTTTCCACCTTCCTTGTGGAATGATCACTCCCACTCTTTTCGACGTGGTTGCTATTACTGGTCTCAGTCCTTTAGGAACAGATTATAATCCTAACATCCTTTGTGACGATTCCATAGGATTCGACACCAATAAAGCTACCTTCACTGCATACATTGCTAACTATCATGACAAGCAATCTGAAGAAGTCTCCGACCAAGAGCACATAGTCTTCTTAGCCCTATGGTTATCAAGATATGTCTTTTGCTCCAGATCTCTTTAGGTAGCCAAGTGTTATATTACCATAGCTAACCAACTTCATGCAGGAAGCAAATTATGTTTAAGCGAAATGATTTTAGCGAATCTCTATGAGTCTTTGAGCGAAAGTGTCACTTTTCTTAAGACCGTGAAAAACAAAGGCAATCTTCTCCTTTCTGGGCCATTTTGGCTCCTCCAATTGTGGCTCAATGCCACCTTCGAAGCTTCTCTCCTTATCAAGAACTTCGTAAATGAAGATAAAGTGAAAGACAAAGATGTCGAATGGCCCAGGCTGGTACAACTGACACCTACTGATGAAGGAATCAACCTTCGACAAGCTTTTACCAGTTATGTTATGATGTTTGCCAAACGTCATAGCTTCAGTCCCAACATGGCCCCTTTCGCCAACAGGACGATTGGTCCAGAATGGTTCACCAGACAGTTACCCGTAGAAATGAAAAAAGATGAAGACGATTTCCTTAATGTTTAGGAGCCTTTCCTAACACCCAGGCTTTTAACTTCCAAACTTAACCCTGGCAAGTTGAAGAATACTTTGGTAGTTTACCAACCAAATTTTGTCTCTCGACAATTTGGATTGATACAACTAAAACCAAAGCCACTTTTTCCACGAAAAAGCTCCCTCATTTTTTACAACACTTTCCATAATGAAGAAAAAAGTGCAGCATTGTCAGCCAAGTATTCCGACTCGGTTGAAATCCAACTAGTGATCTTTCGACCATCTTTTTTATGTACCCAAGAGTTTGACGAATGGTGGAAAGATTACTACACCAAAAAATTCTTCGACTTACCTTCCTTTAATATTCAGCTAACCAAAGCTTTTGTCCTTGTGCAGGACAAGACTAAAAAAGGTATTTCAAGACACATCAAAGAAGTGCAAGCATTTCAAAAATACTTTGAAACTATCTATAGACCTGATGAACTTAGTCAAACCATAAGCGAAACAGCCGTCACTTTAAAACAAAGATTTACAGAAAAACTAGATAGTCTAAAACTTCCTTCATACGTTCGACCAGAACAACGTTATGAACTGGCTTTCAATCTTTATCCACCAAAGTTTCCCCCTCTACCTTCTGCTGAATTTGGTGTGGCATTAAGCCCTCCATTTCCAGATTGGTTCATTTGTGGGGATTCAATGAAACTGCTTCGATAATATTATAAAAAACGTGTTGAGCGAGTGGTTCCGACTAAGTACACATTGGACAATTTCAAAGGTCACCTTCATATTGGCATAGAACACGTTCGCGTGGAAACTCCCATTCTTGAAGGTGTTAAATGGGAACATTTTTTCGACATTCTAAATTTACTTTCCATGTATCTTTTCTTACATTTATATCTAACTTTTCTCTCCTTTTCTTAGCTTTGAGAATTCCTGCCAAGAAAGCAACTGTCGAAGGTGCATCAGCAAGGATGGAAGAAGATCCTCAAAACACAACCACCAAAAAACCTGTGGCGAAAGTACAACCTCCTCCTTCTGTATTAACCTTTCCTCCATTTTTCCAAAAACTAATAAAGTTCTATTGTTATGTTCAGGTAAGTCGAAAACCTCCTCCAACACCAAAAAGAAAAACACAAGAAACAAAAGTCCCTAGTGAAGAATCTGGTGACGAATCCCTAGAACACAATCAACCTTTGAAAAGAAAAAAGACTACAAAAACTCCTTCCCAAAGATCCTCCACTGCCAGAACCTCAAAGAAAACTCCTCCCAGCAACCCAATTTTGGAATCTCAACCAAAACCTGCAGAAAGTGGAAACTCCAGCCTCAACACTGCTATCCCTCGGGTATGTTCTAACTTTCAACTACTGGATTTTTTATCCTGTATATTTCTTTTTCTATCTAATTTTAATTCATTTTACAGACTCAAGTCGACATTCATGGAAACTCCATGGTACAAGTGCTCCCAAAAACTAGCAGCGATCCAACCTACAAGCCCACCAGTGCAACAAACACATCCCAAAGGATTCGACCAAGGAATCAGCAACAAAGGTCGAACAAACCCAGAAGACTCCCCATCATGAAAATCTTCATCCAGACAAAATTCAGGAAGAAACAAGTCCTAAGGATGATACCATGGAACGACAAACTGAAACAGCATTTGAAACAATGTCCATGGATAACCCTTCTGACGATAATTCTCCCCCTCATCCAGAACCAAATGAAGAAAACAAGGATGAAGATGCTGATACTGAAACTGAGGTCGAAAAAGAAACAAACGAAGAAGAAGAAGAAGATAATGAAGAAGAAGAAAATGACGAGACGAAGAAGCAAAGTGCTGAACCAGAACCAGAACAGAGCACCCAACAACATCTTGACCAAACAAAAACCAGTTCGTTGGGGACTGGTTCGACCAACTTCTTTCATGAAGAACTTGAGAACATGAAAGTGCAAAAACCATTAGAATATCTAAGGGCCATGCTGAACGCTCATCACACCTTCTATGACTCTTCTCATAGCAGTTCGACTACCTCTGGGACAGTTTCTGGCGTCAAGTCCATAGATGCTATAATGACTGAAATTAAGGAAAAACTTATGGATGTGGACTTGTTCAAAACTTTGGAAAATGATCCAGCCGCCCACTTCGACTTGAAAAAGATCCTGAAGCAAGTTAATGTTTTGGAAGCCCCTGCTGAAGTAAGCAACATTGTGGTGGACCTGACCACCATAATTGACCTGACAATAGCAAACTTCAATCGCCTCAGAGATTATTCACAGAAAATCACAAATAAATCTGAGACTCAACTTGCCGAATAGGATGTTGTTGCTGTATCTACCAACAAAGTCTCTGAATTAGAACAAATTTTTGAACAACACAAAAAAGAGGCTACTGCGTGCGACAATAAAATCCAAAAATGGGAGAAAAAGATAGCTGCACTTCAAAAGAAAATCTCCCGAGAGAAGAAACTCAAAGAAGCACTACAGAAACCCAAACAAAACGAAATTGATCAAGAGTTGACAGTGGGTTTGCATCATGCTGACAGAGCCCAAAAACTAAGTCAAGAGATTGAAGAACTTTCGACAAACAAAGCCCTTTGTGAGTGTCGACTTAAAATCCAGAAGAACAAGTTCGACCAACTGAAGAAATCTTTTACTAAATTGACGTTGTAATTTAGCCTTTTAAGGCCAATTTTATTTGTAATGACATATATGTCATTTGTTTGGCGAATTTCACCACTTTATTGTTTATGCAAACTTATTCCATTGTTATTTTAATTTCCTGCAGTATAGGCTTGTATTTCTTTAAATACTTCCCATTTATTTTAAATACTCTTTTATCTTTCTCTAACTCCTCAATTTCATACGCGCCATTTGAAAAAACTCTTAGAATTTGAAAAGGTCCTTCCCACTTAGGGGACCATTTTCCCATTAACCTGTCTTTTCGATCCATGGGAAGAATTACTTTCCAAACTAAATCACCAATTAGGAAAGTCTTATATTTCACTTTCTTATTGTAAAACTTTTTGACTCTTTCTTTTTGTCTTTTCAATAAATCCAGCGCATTTAATCTTTCTTCGTCCAAATCAACTAACTCGTCCATCATCATACTCCAATATGTATCTGATGGAATTTCATGATGCCTCTGAATTCGAATCGACTGTAAATAAACCTCAACTGGTAAAACTGCATCATGTTCATATGTCAATCTAAATGGAGTAGTATTTGTTGCTTCTTTAGGGGACGTTCGACAAGCCCATAAAATTTGATCCAAAGTCTTATGCCAATTCTTAGGCTTTGTCCCCGCGTGCTTTTTAGTCAACATAGTCCTTCAACATTGTTGGCCAATACATTCCTTGTCGAAATAACAACCATTTCATTTTATGGCCTGCTTGATGCGCACCACATGCTCCACTGTGCACATTCGACAAAGCTATAAAAGCTTCATCTTCGCCCAAACATTTTAACAAAAGTCCCTTTGAAGTCTTTTTAAACAACTCATTTCCAAAAAGCACATAACTTAATGCTCTGTACTTAACTTTTCTTTCGACTTTCTTATTTGGGTCTTGTAAATAATCCTTAATGGGATTTCTCCAATCTTCAACCCTTGAATCGTCTATATTAAATATCTCAAAACTCTCTTCGTCACCATACCCTAACTTTATTGTCTCCAAATCTGATGGGGACAACTTAGTTGATACAACTCTTCCTCTTACTTCAATGGCCTTTTCCAATTTTTCTTTTGACACTTTATAACCAGATACGAGTTGTGCCAAATCATTCACCACTTGATTTTCCATTCGAGGAATATGTCTAATGGTTACACTGTCGAATTTCTTCAAGAGCCTGTTAGCTATTACGAAGTACATAATTAAATTTTCTTTAACACACTTGTACTCCTTGGTCACTTGCTTTATTACCAACTCATAGTCTCCCAATATTTCGACTCTAGTTGCCCCCAATTCCAATAAAATTTCAAGTCCAGTTATCAAAGCTTCATATTCTGCTTCATTGTTCAAACATAATCCTTCGACTTTGTACTTGGATTTTGTTGGAATTCTATTAGGAGAAATAATCAATATCCCAACACCAGTTCCATTCTTATGACTGGAACCTTCGAAGTATAGTTTCCATGGCTCTATTTTGACATATTCAACATAATCTTCATTTATGGCGTGGTCAGCTATAAAGTCATCCACCACTTGTCCCTTAACAGCCTTCAAAGACAAATATATTAAGGAATATTCAGTCAATGCCAAAGCCCATTTCCCAATTCGACTATGTAAAATTGATTTTGATAACATATGCTTTATTACGTCAAAATGAGAAGAAATATATACATCGTCTGGCTTTATATAGTGTTTTAACTTCATACATGAAAAGTAAACACACAGATATAGCTTTTCTATTACACTATACCTAGTTTCGGCATCATTTAAGACTCTACTGAGGTAGTAGATGGCTCTTTCGCTGGTACCATCTTCATGTCTGTTGATGCTGGATCCTTTTCAAACCCCAAGGGTTCGTCATCATAAATGGCGTCAAACTTTTGATGTTGCCATTCGCCAACTTCTGCGTTGAACAGATCCTCTTCAACGTCCCTTTGAGGACATTGTTTGTTGAAATCATTTCTATTGGCTTTGACAACCATGTATTTTACTTCGGCTTCAAGAACCGCCTTGAGTTTATTTTTGGCTATATAAGCTGTAATCTTTTCGAGCACTGATGACTCACTCATCGTCACCAAACTCACTTCCCCAGCCCGTGGGCTCTATATGTGCAGTCCCAAAGACATAGTTTGCCTCATCGACCACTTCCATATCCCACTGGAAACCATATGTGGGGTGGAGATACAGCGAACAGAAAGCATTGTCAGTTGCCTTCAGGTCGAAAGTTGCTGGACTGCATGGAGCTATATGGGCCAAGTGTTTGTCGAAGCTGCATCGATCCACATGATTTACCTCAGCCATGAAATATCTTTGATCCGCCTCTATGTTTTTGACAATTCCATCAGCTCGCCAAATAGCTATACGCTGATGCATCGACGAGGGCACAACACCCACGCCATGGATCCATTCTCTACCCAGAAGTAAATTATAATTAGCCTTTGAGGCTATGACCATGAACATCGTTGGTCTAGTTATAGTCCCAACAGTTAAATCCACTTGGATAACACCCAAAGTGGTTCCCACTTTGCCTTCATAGTTTGATAATACCATGTTGTGGGGTTTTGCATCAGACTCATCTTTCCCTATCCTCTTCAACATATAACGGGGCATTAAGTTAACAGCAGCCCCTCCATCAATCAGGATTTTATTCACTCCCACGTTCTCCACTTTCCCCGTTATGAATAGAGGCTTGAGGTGGCCACGCATGAAGTCATCTGGCCTTTCGAAAAAGGCATTTTGTTCCTCGACACAACCGTTGTTCATAATATAGTAACATACTGACCTGTGCCCTATAACTTCACTCTCTATAACATCCTCCTCTTCTTCGACCTCCATGACTTGGTCGTATTCTTTTGGAAGGACAGAGACCACATTGCATACGATGTCGAGAGACGCGTCTGACTCAGACCTGAAGTCGTCAGTCATTTCGTCATCCTCTCCCACTTTTTCTTTAGATGGTACTGGTTTAATTGCATTGCAGGAATTGTTGCTGTAAGATTCCTCTTTTCGATTCACCACTTGGACATTGCTACTTGACTCTGGTTTGCTTCTTTCGACAATAACTTTCTCAGCAACCCCTTTCTCAGCAGCTTCCTTTTCCGCCCTTTTTTGTCTTTGGAATCGTTTCCATTGGGACTTCGACATGGGATTCTTTCCTTTATAATTCTCTGAGGGATAAGGCCTTGGTTTTGGCCTTTCGCCCTCTTTCTTGCCAGCCATTAAAGAACCCCTCTGAACTTCAAAATTTTTCCACTTTCTTTGTCCCTGGGCCTCCCTGATTAGTTGAACCCACTTATCACTAGGAGCTTTGTTGGTGGGTTTGAAGGTATTTGGGTGTCTTCCTCCAAACTTTTGCTGGTTTTGATCATTTCACCTTGGGTCGAACCTCTCCGTTCTAGCAGGTGGAACTGCCCCCCAGTTTCCTTTCTTTTTTGCTTTTTCCATTCCCCCCAGATTATCTGCTGCCTTATTGTCGAACACAGCGCTACAGCGGGGGCACAACATAACCTCAGATTTTTTCTTCTGACACCTTTGAAGAAACTCAATCAGATTCTCTTCCTCTTTAGGATACACCACTTTTTGATATTCCTCTCTATGGCGTTCTTCATCAGTCTGCATTGGAGCTTTCTGGGATACCTCCACCATATTAACATTGGTTGTTTGCCCATCTCCAATACTTAACTTGTTCATCTTCAGAGTGAGTCCCTCCTCAATTTCATGCTTCTTCTTTGCCAGGTCAAAATCTCCCTGGCCCTCTTTTTTATCTCCTTCTGGAGATGGCTTCTTAATGTCATGTTGACAATAGAAACCAACATATTTCTCTCTGGGATCCTCTATTATCCTTCGTAGAATCCCATAAACAGTTGGCTTCGCAGGACCATTAGTAGTCTTTGCGTTAACCTTAGAGATACCTTCGCCAACCTCAGTATTGGCTTGGTTGAAAGTATCACCAAACTCCATGTTGTCTCCATTAAGGCCCTCAGTAGCCTTATTCTTGTCTTCGACAAAACCTTCAGTAGCTTCGTCATTCTTTATAATGTTGAGACCCTCAGTGGCCTCCTTCTCTTTCTTGACGCAACTTTCAGTAGTTTCGCCATTCTTTGCATTGTTGAAACCCTCAGTGGTTTCATCCTTGTTCACGTTGTTGAGACCTTCAGTGGCCTCCTTGTTGATGCAATTCTTCAAGCTTCCTTCGCCAAGGTATTCAGTAACCTTGATCATCACTGGTTTATTGATGAAGTCTTCGGATATTTCCTCCACATCACTTTCATCTGTAGGGATGTCAGCAATCTCTACCATGTTCACATTTGTGTCGAAACCTTCAGTGGCTTCTATCATTTCAAAGCTGCAGTCATAACCCTCTTCGACCTCCACCATGTTCAATGTGGATGGTTCAGCATAGTGGGCTTCGACCATCTGCATTAGATTTGAATCAATCCTCATTTGTGGCTTTGACTTGTCGCCGAACTTTAATCTTCCGTCATGAATGGCATTTTGCACCAGATCCCTGAAAAGGAAACATTGAGATGTTTTATGACCTAAAAAATTATGGTACTTACAAAAACCTCTCTTTTTCTGTTGTTCTATAGGAGGCACTTTAGTGCCAGGTGGCACTATCATTTGGCCATCTTTAACCAACAAGTCAAATATTTCGTCACACTTAGTGACGTCGAATGTATAAGTCCTTTTAGGAAACTTATCATTCTTTTCAGGTTCGACTGGGTTTTTTCCATTCGACGGAGCCAATACTTTACAGGAGTATAGCGGACCCTGTTTCAATTCTGCTAAGTCAACTTCTTGTTCGTCGAAACTAAATGATTCGCTCTCGTCATCATCATCTTCTTGACATACCCCCACATAAGCCACTTTTTCTTTCTTATTTTTAGTTACTCTAGCTTTTTCGGCTTTTAAACGTTCGACCTGTCTCACCCTATCCTCCAATTGTGCCATATCCCTCAGATATTGAGTGTCTAATTTCTTTCTAATTGAATAGTCAAGACCACCTGCTGCCATTTCGACTAATTCATGCTCAGGAACTTGCGTGAAACATCTTGCCTTAAGTAATCTAAACCTATTTAAATAATCGTCAATTGGCTCAGAGAATTTTCTTTTAACACTAGCCAACTCCTTCAAACTTATTTTCGTTTGTCCCATGTAAAATTGTTCATGGAACAACCTTTCTAACTGGACCCGCGTATGGATCGAATTCGCAGGCAAAGACGTAAACCAAGTAAAAGCATTTTTTGTTAAAGAACTTGGAAAATATTTCATTTTTAAATTTTCATTGTGTGCAATTTCCCATGCTTCGATCAAGTAATGGGCCACATGTTCAACAGTGGATTCGCTAGTATCCCCTGAGAATTTGGTAAACTTGGGGACTTTCCATCTTAGGGGCAATTCTTGTTGCAAAATATACTCAGACAATGGGGATGTATAACTGGGCCTTTGCAGCCCCACATTCACACCATTTCTGGCCATAATCCTTTTAACCATGGCTGCTAAATTGTTTTCTGCTGGCATGTTGTTATAACGTAATTGTTGCACAACATCACCAGCATTTTGGTCTCTATGGACTAACACCTTTCTAGGCTCTTGTTGGACAAGAATTTTGACATGAGGTTGTTCGACCACTACCTCTTCGTTTCTAAGGTTTACTTGAGGAACATTCGCTGGCCTCTGGTTTATTGTGGTTTCCTCTTCGACAACTACTCTGAGATTCTGAACTATTTGTTCCCTTGGTTGGGTTTGAGGAACACCAAAGAAGTCAGCAATGCGCGTCATTTGCGCTGCTAATAACTGGTTCGTTTGGGTGGTGTTTTGTATTAAAGGATTAAACACAGCCCCCATTTGTTGCGTTAGCATCTGCACCATATCATGGTTACTTTCGTCCATTTGTTGCCTAATTACTTGTGCAGAATTGTTAGTGATTGCAGGCATATAAGTTTGGTATCCTGTTAACACAGGCTGACCCATTCTGCCTATGTGGTTTGCACCGGACCCTGATCCCTGTAAGGGCGAAGTAACATTAACCAAAGGATCAGAGTATAACGATGACGTATTATGCAAACTTGCCATCACAATTGTTGGCATTCCATAAGGCTGTTCTCTATTATGTAGAGGCATTGAAAAATTCGTCGCAAATGGCCTGTGAACACCCCCTAAAGGAGGAGGGGTCATATGAGGCATTTGGGGTCCAACTGTAGAGACACTAGGTGCGTTTTGGGATACCGAAAACGCTGGTGTCGACCCCGTTGATGATGGTATCGCCTCTGATACAGAAACCAATGCCGTATTTTCTCATGTCGAAGGAATAGGCATTAGGTTGTTAACATTTTGATTATTAGGCGCGTTTTGATTCGCCATTCTTCTTATTCTTGTTCTTTTTGGTATTTCTTCGTTGTTCACGGCTAACTTGCCACTCCTTAGAATCATACAACGAAATGAAAACTTTTTCTTCTAAGAATTTGCTATAAGAACAAAAGACAAACTAAACAAATGCACTAGGTCCCACTGGGCGTGCCAATTTGTTCGCTGGTAAATTTGACGAACAATCTCTAGTTTCCTAATTTATGAAAATTAGTTTACTAACAAGACCAACCACACAAATCCTAGGACAAAGTGCTTTTGAAAGTGTCTTTGATTTGAATAGGAAGGTATTCGTTTTGTATTTGCTAAGGTTTCTTTTAATGGTTTTCGACTAAAAGAAAAAAGGTATAATATGGCGAAAAGATAATTGAAGATAAGTTTAAACGAGAAATAAAGTAAATTGTCGAAGTAAAGGAAATGACTTGAATGTAAAAAAATGAAGAAAAACTCGGAATTTTATTAAAGTGCATAAATGTAAACTGGTGTTTTTCATACATACATTTTCCAGAAAACTCGTTTCTCTCACACGGTTACTTTGAGTAATTGTGGTAATTTGTACAAAGTTTGGAACACCCCTGATTCCTATCACAACTATCCTATTTATATACAAATAAAATAACTGCTAATAGCAGTTACTTCCTAAAAATACGACACATGGCTTCTTGCATGTCCTTTCTCCATCAGATTTGCTCCACGCGTAATCTGCCAAAGGTAACGCCCTTTTACATTCAAATTTCAAACTTCATGTCGAAACAACACATCCTTCCAGCAGTGTCGAGATGTCGAAGTCTTATATTTCAAATATCTTCTTCAATTTATACTTCCAGCTGCGAATAACAATAGTCTGTCGAAAATACTAAAAATCTCAAATCATTTAATGGCGTCGAAAAATACCCATATACACTTACACAAAGAAAGAGGGTAGGTCTCCTAAGCCAAACCCTCACATGATTCAAGGTCTTCTAAGACACTCTTTGGTTCCATACAATCAATCATCACAAGTATCTTGAGCCACAAATTCACCATGCCTCAAACTAGGGTTTTGGTAAGATAAGTCAACCATTGCCTTTGATGTTGATCAAGACATGTTCCCAAGCCTTGGGACATGATTCCATGTGACACTAGACATTCTTAGAGGCCATATATGGGCATTGGAAGAGATTGGAGAGGCAAGATCATCAGGATTCATCCAGTTGTATTCTGAGGAAGATTAGGGTTTGACTTTTGAGATTTGGATCCAAGATGAAGCATTCAAGTCCTAAGTCCATCATGACATGTCTAATTGTTGAGTTAGGACATGAGAGATCAAGTTTTGAGAGGTTTCTTGCAAAGAGTGCAATGCTTGGTCCTTGAAACTTCCTAAGTATGGAATATTCACTCCTTGTGCAAAATTGGGAAGGTCATAACTTTCAAACCACACGTCCAAATTGAGTGACTCAAAGCTCAAATGGAAGCTCTTGTCACGATCTTCAAAGTGTATTAGAGGACTTTTCTTCAAAAAGGGCTTGAATTTTAAGTTATGAGCCTTGGAAGCCAAAAGCTCTTTATGACTTAGTGAAATTTTTTCATTTTTGCCTTAGTTTTCACACCAACTTCATGGCTATTTTTCACATTGTTCCAAGCTTCAAATCCAAAATCTTTGGACATGAAAGTTGTTCCTTGTTCTTAAAGCTTTCCAAGCATGTGTAGAACTCCCCATTTGGATGATCCAATCTCAAGTTATGATGTTCTAAAGTTTGGTGTTTCAAATGGAAAAGCTTCATGACTTAGAATTTTTTCTAAGTTTCTTTTGGACAGCATGGTGTGCACGAGTTCATGACATTTTTTCTCATAATTCCAAACTCCATCTCAAGTTACATTCCAAATGACAGTTGCTCTATCAAATGCCTACTTTACATAGGATCAAAGATCTCAAGAATTGATGAAGTAGTTATCAAGATATGGCGCACTAAAGTTGGCATGTTGAAATGATGTTTCATACTTATAAAATTCAGATTTCATTTCCTTGTGATCACCAAACTTTGTCACGATTTTTACATGTTCCTTGGGCTCAATCTCAATTTGTCTCCAACATGGAATTTGCTCTATTATATGATCTCTTCCCAAGGAATCAAGAAGTATGTCATTTGGCCCATTGGATGAGCAATTACCGTGTGATAAAGTAGGGACCATGATTTGGTTTCATTACATAAACCTTGTCCCACTTGAACCGGAGTTGAACCAAAACCTTGACAAACTCTTGCAGCATCCACATACCTCATTTCATGCGCATAAACCATGCCTTGTGGGATTCCAAAGTTTGCCAAAACAAGTGTAACATATATGACATGCCTTATGTACCACTTTTAACATTTCATAAAAGAGGAAACAAGTCAAAACGTGTCCACCAAGGCTTCTGCTCTCTTCCTCTTTTCATGCTGATGCAATGACCATGCCAAGATAAGCCTACACAACGTGACAAACCTCTGCCACCAGCCAGCTCAAGAATGTGTCATGCTCATTTCTCAAACCATAAACCATTGTACAAAACCTAAGACCATTGTGTTTTCATTGCAAAAATTAGTCTGCCTTGCCTATAAAAGGGACTCCCATTTCCTTGTTAAAGACGGCAACACAAGCAACAACTGAAATCACTCTTAAATCTCCCTATCTCTCCTCTCCATAGTTTTGCAAGAAAATCTCAAAACTTGCACAAAAACCTTCTCTGTTCTAGCAAGAACAACATCAGAACAACAAACAACACATCAGAAATCTCACTCATTACAAAATACATCATTTAAAGAGGGAGCTCGTGAGCATCAAAGAAGAAACCAGAAACTGTGACCCTTGCACATCATCATCAACCAGGAAAAAGCTTGAGCAAGTCGAGTTCAAAGCTCACAATTAGAGAGGCAGTGGACCTACTCCACTTAGTAAGCATCTCTTTATTTTCTCCACATTTATGATCTCCATGCCTTCATATTCAATATACAGCCATATTTGAGTAATATTATAGGTCATGTTTTCCATTTGAATCAGTCTTGAATAATGATAGGAATGGTTGTTAAGTTTGCATTGTGTTTTTAAGATCATGTCAGTTTTGCACACTTGATTTCGTGTCCTTTTTTCTCCAAGCTCTATTTGTTAGTTTACTTGAAATTTGGTTTAGCTTTGTTCTACTAAGTGAGCACTACAGGAGGGTATTTTGTTTCATGAGTTTTGGTTAGGATTTAGGGTTGTAATTGATGGAGCAAGATGAGAATACACCATGGCCTGTTGCTGGTGTTTCACGATAAATTGAGCTTGGTTTGCATGTCTGCATGAAGGGGTTGAAGTCGTAGCAATGTGTGGTAGGCCCAGTGTTTGTTTTGTCATTTAGCACTTAAAATTTCAAGTGACCGGTTGACACTATGTTATACATGATTTTGTACATGCTGCATTCTATTTTCTTTTTTGATGTTTGTTTCTTTTGGGTCATGGGCTTTGCGTAAAGTTATTAACCACACCCCATCCGTTGGCCTCAGACGTGAAGCAATATAGTTAGTTCATACCAAGTTTCCTATTGCACCCCACCAAAAGCCCACGTACTCAGAAACCAAACAAGTCTTGTTCATGTCAAATTCCTAATACACCCCTTTGCTTTAGTTTAAAACATTTTATTTTCTTTCTTTTTCCATTTTAATTCTAATTAAAATATTTTTCTTTCACTTAAAAAAAAAACCAAAAATTCATAATTGTTTTTCAATGTTTAAATTAAATTTTCCATATTTTAACTTTCATCTTTATTTTATTTTTACATTAAACTAAAAATTCACAAAAACATGTATAAAAATTTTCCATTTAATTTTGTACTCCACTTGAAAATCACCTTTTCCTTGAGAGTTCTTGTGATAATTTTTGGTATATGAGAGTTATATTTTGAGAGAGTTTATTGGCCTTGGATAACTTCACCCTATTAGGGTTTTGTTTGGCTTTGTTACAAAGTCACTCGCCTTGAATGCTTTGCCTTTGATTTCAAGCTTGAAAATGATATGTATGTGTTCTCATGTGCTTAATTGTTGTGAATTATTTCACTATCTATTGCCATACATGGATGTTTGATTATGCTTAGTTGTTGTACATCCCCATGAGTTCTTACACTCATTTTTATTCATCCAATTTCTTTCCCTTGTAACATTCTTGTTCATAAGAAGTTGTTATCCCCCCCCCCCCTTCCTTCCAAAGGAAAGCCTCTCTATTGACCTCAAAGTCATAGATAGCTCATCATCCCTCCTTGACCTCATAGTTATAGGACTTCAAACCTTGACCTCATAGTCATGGGTATTTCTTTCCCTCCTTTGACCTCATAGTCATAAGACATCAGCTCTGACCTCATAGTCATAGAAAGTCTCTCTATTGACCTCATAGTCATAGATAGCTCATTACCATGTTGGCCTCATAGTCATTCACCCATTGCAACTTAGAATTAAGTTAGAGTTCTTGGACTCTATGTGGGACTCATCACCTTGAGTATCCACCTTCCCCATTACAACTTAGACTTAGAGAGTTTCTTAAACTCTACACGAGCTCATACTCATTCCCCCTTGGAACTTTGGCCACAGTCAATGGTTCCTCACACTTAGTTAGGTGAACTACGGTTGCTCTGATTCTTTAGTCAGATACGTAGGCACAAGATGCGATGTCTTGGCGAGCAAACTTAGTGTATATACCCTTAGGCCTTTACCTTTACCCTTAGCAGATTCCCTTAGCAAGCAAACATAACATAACACAAACTAACAAGAGGCTCATGTAGAGTACTACAGATACTTAGGGTGCTAATACCTTCCCTTAGTATAACCAACCCCCGATCCCCGATCTCTTAGCTTTGTCTTCACATAGCACAATTAGGGTTTTCGATCTTTTCCTTTTTCTTTGGATAAATCAAAGTTCGGTGGTGAATTCAAAGATGTGTGATGCAAGTTAATTAATAGCTTGTTATCTGATTCTCACCGCAACAATATTGATCATATAAGCACTTAAAAGAAGTCTTGATTCTCATATTATATGAGGCTAGAGATGTCCTTAAGTTTGGTTACAAAAGTTAATGAGTTGGAAAACCATTACCACTGACTTTACCGACTTTAATAGTCATTGGTGTTGTCGTCACAAAACTTTAGGAAGGTTATCAATATGATCATCAACTTCATACCTACAAGTACATAGATTCAAAATCTCATCTTGCACAAGGGGAAGTATACCTAAAAGTATTGAATGTTGTTCCTTTGACAATTATTCATCCCCCTGCAAATCTCATAGTTCTTAGTGATATTTTTAAGTTTTTGGGGGTTCCATCGAAATTAGTGGTGAACTCAGGAGTCCTCAGTTTGGTGAAAATGCAGACAGTCTTGTAGAAGAAGGTAGAGGTGGAACTTACTTCATCTCATCACTAGGTAAGTTGGTCCCGACCCTTCCTCTTTCGAATTACATATGACAGATCCAGAGTCTATTGATGCTTACAAGGATGATCTGAGGGCTTGTTCCTACAACAATGCATTTATATATTTGAATGGGCGAGAATCCAACAATACGGAAGTTAGGTAGCATCTTGACTTCTCTGGGCATTCAAAAGCTTATGATGGACATTTTCTTTTTGTTGACAATGAGGAGAAGATGTTCGAAAGGACCAACAAGGTCTCGAGTTATCTATTGACACCACTCAGTATTATTAGGTGGATTCAGAGGTGGTAGGGACAATTTCCGTGTTCGATGATGCACAAAGATTGGAGAGTGTCCATTGGAACCTAAAATCGTCTTCTGATTGGTCGGTTTTTCACATTAAATCCAGTAAGAGGTTTTGCAATTCCTATAAAAGATGCCCCTACCTTTACACGACTTTCTATTTTTTGAATTGGGATTTAAGCTCTCCCTAATATATTTTTAAAAGGGATACTAAATCACTTGAGATTTGCCTCTTATGAACTCCACTCGGTGAACCGAGCCTTCTTAAAGGAGTTTTAAAATTGGTGTGAGTGCCGAAATGGAGTGTCGACCTTAAAACTATTCTTCAACTTATTTGGTGTAACTAGAGCCGTCAATTTAAGGGGCCGGGGCCTAACTTTTGAGGCCCCAAAAATATAGGGGGCTCAAAATTTTAAAAATAAATGAGCCATAAAATATGTAGGCCCCCTAGAGTAAAGGTCCTTAAAATTTAAGAAAGGCCCCAAGGCCCCAATATTTTCAAATATTGATTTTTTTTTTCAATTTTTTTTTTTTGAAAAAAATTAATTTTTTTAAATTAAAAAAAATCGATTAATTTTTTATTTTCAAAGAAAATTGATTTTTTTATTTTTGAGTCTAACTCCAAATTCAAGTTCCAAATTCCATTAAGCATTGCATTCAAGCATCCATCTCAACTTCATTTATGATCATTTTACTCATTCAATTTCCTAATTCATCAAGTTCGGATTTTCAATTTAATTCATTTCATCATTCTAACCCAAGCAAGCATCTATTCATTTTTTGTTCAATTCATGCACATTTATTGAATATCAAGCAGTAAGTACATAGGTTTGAGTTAAGTTACCATGGTAAAGAGTCGTTTGATGAAGACAGCACAAGCAAATTCATCACAATGATACACCAGGGCACATTCAAAAATTGTTCTTCAAGTGTCGTGGCAGTAAGTTCTTTTGCAAGCAGTAAAATAGAAAAAAAAAAGCAGTAAAAGTCAGTGAAAATACACATTGGATCACCAAGCATTCTAGAAGGGCAGAAAAAAAAAACAAAACAAAAGAAACATAGTATGGACTGTTTCTTATTTTAATTTTCGAAAAAAAAATTAATTATTTTATTTAAAAAAATTAACTTTTTTGTTTTTGGAAAAAAATTTTAACTTTTTATTTTCCAAACAAATTAGATTTTGAACCCCTCACGTAGGCCCCATATAACTCAAAAATATGAGTGGGCTTAAAAATAAGGGTCCAAAAAAATATTCATTTAGTAAGGAGCCTAAAAAATAAGGGCTAAGTAGGAGGCCTAATTATTAGGGCTTTGTCAAATAGGGCTTTTTTGACAGCTCTAGGTGTAACCTATACTTTTGCTTGAGCGGAGCAAGGATACGGGTTGCTCTCACTTTAGCCGAATAGAGTGTCCGATGTCTATATTGATACATGAAAGAATTTCAAATATTATTATTTCCTTCAGTATTTCCTAGTCATGTCCCAGAGTAAAATAAGCTTTTGCGCTCTACCAGGGACAATCATTCCCCTTCCTATCCATAGCTTGGAACCGGCCTGATGTGAGGATAAATTCCAAAAATACTAGACTCAAGACCATTTAGTTTCGAACAAGTATTCATTTTCTTCAGATGCTCTGACCTTGGAGGAAGGGTTGTTGAAGGCAAGCTTATTTTCTCTCTAGGAGAGTCCGGGTGGGAAGATAGGTCGGACCAAGAGCATCCGGTCTTAGAAGGCCGCAACAAGAAATGCCACGATCGACAGGGTGAAAATACAACGGATCAATCAAAGCCCCTCAGTGATGATGCGGCCCACGAGGAACATCTTGCTAAAAAGTCCAAGTCAGCATGATCTTCCGTTGAGAAAGTGATCATAGGCAGTAATCATAGCGCGCCTCCATACATCAATTCTTCATGAACAAGGGCCCTTGTACTGTCAAGCAAATACAATCTTATTTTCTGAAGGGAAATATGCTTATGTTTGGAACTTGTTTGACACCGCCAGACAAGAATTGCTGGTGAAATAGCCTATTAGATGCACGTAGATGCCACCTTGATGGTCATTGAGGTCGTCAGTCGGGGGAGGTTTTGGCACCGGGCATTTTAAGGAAGGAGAAATAGTTCCTAAAAAAATCAATACAACTCGTCACTCTACTAAAGGACATATAGAAGCACAGTGCCCTCATCGAACTTGCTGCTAAGGTCACTCTCTTAGAGGAGTTGTTCTCAGAAAATGAGAAGACTCTTGGGAAGTTTCGATCTTCTTTAACTAAGGCAGAGGAATCCCGAATTAAGGCGGAAAAAGAGTTAACTGATGTCTGGAAAACCCTTACTTCTTCATCGGTTAAGGTGATGAAGGCGGAAACTATCGTGCAGAAGGAGAAGGATGAGGGCTCCATAGAGGCGAAGGCTTATGAAGATCGTTTGGTGGGATTGCAGAAAGAGCTCGAAGATTTTGTCAACCTCAACTTCAACATCATGCAGTCCGCCTTCCAAAATGCCTTGAGTCAGGTAGAACTGTTTTGTCCTGGTGTGAAGATTCCGTAAGAGCGGCTGGATGCGGAGAAGGAAGTTGTGGGGGTCAAGTTGGTTGCTCTGATAATTAAACTTGGGTGCTCTGATAATTAAACGGTGTTGTTATATTGATTAATAGTTGTTATTATTGTTATCGGTCTTCAATGTTTGTAATGTTACTAACTTTGCTTTTATGATCAATGTTGCTTTCTTCCTTCGCATGATTTTGATTTGTGGCTTATCTTCATAGGTGATTTTATTTCATCACTCTGCGCCTAGATTGGTTTCGTTTCATCTTTTAGTCTTTGAATAATTTTATTTCATCATATTGAATGCAAATGGTGTGGAGATTCTGGTTTTTTGGTTTTTGGTGACCACATGCTTTGTGAAGTTCCATCTAGAAACACTAGTTGTATTATTTGCAATGGTAAGGTACATTTACGAGGAATGATTTAATCTGAATTCAAGCATATAACAATTTGCAAGAGAGACTTATTCTGTTATTAGTTTGTTGTTATTCACTCTTCAGGGATCAATGTGCTGCTCAAATTGTCAAGGAATAAACTTTCGTGCAAAGTGGTTGGAAGAACCTCCTACATCCTTGATGAAATAATACTACTTAAATGGTCAACACATCATGATTCAAGTAGGGATGAATGAAGTTGTATTACACCTCATTCTGCATCAGTCTGCCTGATGCATCACTCACTTTGTTTTTTCAGCATACACTGATTAAGGTGTTGTATTTTTCTTTGTATAATAACTTGTACTAGTGTAAATAACACAGATGGATAAAACACCACATGCCATCCAACCATTATACAAACTGTGAGTGTTTCGTTGGAAAGGTTTTTTTTACAACATGTTGCTCACAATCTCCTATGTATCCTAATAAAGTTTGTTGTATTCATTGCAATAGCTGTTGAACAAGCATATACTCCAACAGAGCACAGGGATGCAAATGCCAACAGAAGGACTTTCCATTGTCTCCCAGATACCAGAACTGCCGATGCAGCTAATGCAACAACCACAGCCGATAGGACGTTTTTCCAAGTTTGAAAAGCTTTGACTGCGGTACTACACCCTTTGCAATGTATTACATGTCTGAAATATCTATTTGCTAAATTTGGAGCATGCATTGTTCCGATGCCTCCCTTTGCAGGCGAAGAAGCTGATAGTCCTGCAACGAGTCCAGCAGGTGCATGTTCGACCACAGCAGGCTCTTTAGGCAAGGAAATAGTGCTGTGGCCGAAATGATACGGCATTCCGTGTCCCACTTTATCCATCCACTTTCGGTATTCGGCAACCCATGTGTCTGATGATTTTAAATTCAGGTATAGTTCCTTTGTTGGAACCTTCTCTTTCAGAAGAATTTCATTTTGAGATGATAAGAATCCCATGTCTTGTTCAAAAACCTTGCTTGCATTTTGATGGAGGTACCATTGCGGAAACAGTTTTATCAATGAAGATCTTTTTGTTCCTCCAAACCTCACTATCAACATGGATTTCCCTTGCCCTGTTGGTCTACAAAGGAACAAACCACTAAAGTGGTTTATTTCACCATTTTTATCAACGATTTCCCGGTTATTTTGTAGAACACAAGGAGCCTCAAACCGTAAGAAGTTAGGCTTAGAACCATCTTTCTCTCGTCCCCACCAACCTGCAAAACCTCTATCAGTTCGTTCAGTCACCTCAAAACCTAGTGGCTGTGCATCTTCTCTTTTTGCAGTCCAATCTGTTCTATCGTGCGAGATTGGAATATGAGCAGGATCCATCAAGTTTTCCAGCAGAATAGAATGATCATACGGGAGTTCATGAGTTGTTGAAATATCTTGAAACCCTGGCCTCGCAAAGTTCTCAAACCAAGGTATTTTACTTACATTTGGAGGTGTCTTTGGAGACATCCATACCCAAAGAACACCTTGAGAGTCCCTCACCTCATATGTTTTAACACAAGCTGATTTGGGAATTTTGGCATCAGCTGGAAGCTATTGAAATCATCAATGAAAACAATTACTTATTAGCATCATGTGACTACATAGCAATTAGCTTGGAAGCAACATAAGAGTTTAGGTGAGAAAGGTACCTGAGGTATCTTCACACATTTTCCCTCGCCTTCGAATTGCCATCCATGATATAGGCATTCAAGCCTTCCATCAATCAACTGGCCTTCAGATAGTTTTGCGAGCCTGAATCATTCAAGAGTCCAGACCAGACAAGCATTTTGAAAGGGATAAAAAAATTCAGAATTTCATATACATCAATGGAGCTACCAGCTATCAACTATAAGCTAGTTTTACCAAACAGAACCTATATATCCTAGTCTCTTTTCCGTGTATAAGTATTGTAAAAATCTATTGCAGAAAGATAACTAACATAATAACCTACAAAAACCAATATCCTATTCCGAAACACATTAATATAGACTCATTATCAGACAATCACATTGAATTAGTTTATGTTACTTGAGTTTGATTTCAAATCATGTTATAAAACAATAAAACCAAACATTAGAAGTGAGATAAAGTATAACAAACCTGTGAGGACATCGATCTTCATAGCATTGAAACAGACCATTACCATCTCTAAACAGCACAATGTTCTTATCATACACTTTGAGACCCAATGGTGCATCATGTGGTACATTCTTAGTGAGGTACAAAGGGTACCATTCTTCTGTCCAATCATAATCTGCAACCTCTCTCTCACCCTTGCGTTCTTGCTCACTGGAAGGTCCTACTAGAACTTTCTGATCTTCTTCTCCATCAAGTAAAGTTGCATCTTTGATATCTGCAGCTGCGGCGACACACCATGCTTGCTTCCTTCTTCTTGATGACAAGGTTTTGTTGAAACTGAAATTGGAAGATGGGTTAGTACAAAGGAGTGTATTTTTGGAGGGTGGAGGTGAGACATGCAAAGCAAGATGGGGTTTTGTGGAGAGAAGATATGAATTAAGCAACGCCATGAAGGGAGATCAAAGAGGTAGCACTAGAAACTGATCGAGGAAAAGAAAGTAGAATCAAATGAGACTTTCAGGTGGTGTGTGTGGTTGCAAAACTTGTGTGTCATTCGTAGCCACATATTATCTATGATTTTACCTTAAAAATGAAATTATGACACATTGTAGAAAAGATATAAAATATAGTAAAAATTTATAAAAAGAAATATCTTTTATCTTACAAACGAGAGTTTGTAGTAGTAATCAATTAGAAATGATGTAAAAAATTAGTATAATATGAAAAGTTATAAAAATGAGAGTGTGCAATTTTTTAAAAATAATTATATTTAAAAAAAAATCTAAAATAACCATATTTTTTGAAAAATAGCAAAGTAACTATGTTTCAAACAAAAAAAATTTGCTCCAAAGAGGAGGTGCTACAGGTTCTGACACATACATTGTTATTTTGAACTAAGATGCCATAGTGCATGGCGCATGTATTCATGTCATGCCATTGCTTATAGCGCATGCATGCATCCTCTAGAAGCATGCGTCATAGCTAGTGACTATTGTGTTGTTTTGGATTTTTTTTTAAATATAGTTTATTCCCGTCCCACCATTTACCACCCATCTTTTAATTCTCTCCTTCAATAATTCTTCAAAATGTCGTGTTATATTATCAAGAGAAATGTCAATTTGATTTATGCAGCAGTAAAGCCTCCGATGAAGATCTGACTCTGAAACACTGAGACTTTCGAGCATCTTCAGAGGAGCTTGATCTGTTGGTTAGATGAAGACATTACCGACGGTGAAAAGATCAAAAGAATTCAAAGACTTGTTATGGTATACAACAACAATGGAGAAAATAGTATATGCGAGTCAGGTAAAACTGATAGTGATTGTCGTATTATGATGCATAGTTCAGAGGAAATTATCCTGATGGCTATAATTGCATATATATGTTGTTTAATTGTTGTATTTGTTTGTCTTGTTGTTTAGTTGTTGTTTAAATTGTTGTAACTGAATGTTGTGATCTATATGAAAAGAACGTTGTTTTCAATATCAAATAAAATGGTTACATAAAATGAATTACATTTTACTAAAAGTGGATTATTGAATTACTTTGTGGAGCTTGCTCCAACATTGGGATAGTTTGTACGATTGTATCCGGGATGACGACATGAACTACATAATCTCACCATTTTGTTCGCCGTATCCATTTTGGTTTGAATACGCGTGCTGTTAGGGCGACCCTTTTTCTTTCTTCGCATATTTTCATTGTGCCAAACTATCTCCCCTTAATATGCAGGCCAATAATCCTTATTCGCTACCACCGGAAAGCTGTTGTTGTACACATTACATAAGTTTCTGACTTTCTAAACGGCGGATAGTAAGTTGGAAGGGTCATGTCTGGTCTTTGAACATGCCGCTATGACATGAGAGCAAGGCATATAGAAGGCTTGGAACTTTCCATAATCGCACCAACCTCTATCTATTCCGACTCGATAATATCCCCCTGGCCTCCCCTCATTGTGCTTAATTTCTTCATCTATATTAAACCAACCTTTACGACAGTAAAACATTGTGACCACATATGTGTTAGCTTTGGCAATTTCCTCCTTAATGAATTTCATTAAAGTTTGCCCTTATTGTAACATTGAACTCCATTTTGAACGACTGCTCTCAAACAGTGACTCTAACCTAAAATAGGTTGCTCTTACCAAAGCGGTTATTGGTAGGTTTCGAATGACTTTGAAGACGAAGTTCATTGATTCCACGAGATTTATTGTCATGTGGCCCCATCGTTGACCATTGTTGAATGCCCTGGACCACTTCTCCAATGGAATATTATCGATCCAGCTTACTACATCTGCATTTGTCAATCTAATCTCTTCGCAGTAGTGTTTGAAAGAAGGTTCTGTTAATGAATACCCTGCGTTCACAACCTTTTTCCAAAGCGTCTTGCCTTTGATCTCCCGTATGAAATTTTGAGCGACGTGTCTAATGCAACAAACATGCATAGAAGAAGGATCTTGTCAGTTGTTATCAAGGTTTTTATAAGCACTTTCAATAGATGGATGTTTTTCTAAAATCAAGCATAAGTTAGGCTATGGAGAAACCTGTAATCGGAGATTTTTGAGAAAAAAAAATCCATCCACTACCCTTCAACCAGAGCAAAGGCGATTGGAAAAATGTTGTTATTGCCATCTTGAGAAAGTAAGTTTATCTTATTATTCCCACTTGTTTACTTTATACTACAACTAACTGTAAATAATTTATTTTCACTCTTTTCAGTTTAGGTGGTTTGTTCTAGGGATGAACTACAACAAATATCTCAAACACGCTATAACGGTCTATCGAAATATTATATATCACCTTGGACCAGATGATGTATTACAACTAAACAGCTAACCATCTCAATAATTTAGTTTTAATATTACCAATTTACAAATATTCTATTCATGTATTTTCCTATACATCTAGAGGTCGTATTTGGGTCTCGACCATGAGGTTAACCTCGAGGATGCTGCAGTTTGGACTACAAAAACACCAATCATCAGGTTCGCTACTGTAGTGATGCACTAGAGTGACTGTGTCAAACTGCAGTTCGACATGCACTAACAAATTCCAGACCCCCGGCATGTTTGGGACAACGGAATCAACTAAGATTTGATGCCCAATGAAATTATTCCGATTGAAGAGAGTTTGCTAGGGAGATGTGTCGTCAACGGAAGCAGCGACATCAACGGGTCATAAACGAACTTATCATATAGGATGTTATACCAACTCAAAATTATATGAATTAGTATAGGTCGGTTACAACGACACGGTTTCTGTCTGACACGAGGTATTTAATCGACCCATGCCGACGAGCTTTGTCATCATACGCCCATGAACCAAGCCTTGCTCAACGTCCATCCTCACACCATTACCAAACCCAACAAAAATGTCAACCAACCCAAACCCAACAACCAACCTCACAAAATCACCATACCATATACACACAACAACCAATTGAACATGATTTCGAACCCACATACACCCAACCCCGCAACCAATTCATGTCACACACCCAAACACAAAACCAAGAACATGACCTATACCACCAACAACCATATGACGCCACCACATCTTATTATATCCCCGGTGATGCATATGATTCCACCTCATCCCACCATAACACCTAACCAATGTACACTCAAATATCACACCACTAAATCACCCAAACATCACACCACTAAAGCACCCCAACTTCACATCGCCAAAGCACCCAACCAACACATGCCTTTCAAACACCACAAGCACCATTGCTTTGTTTCCAAAATGATTCAATATCCCAATTCAACCAACCAGCCCGCCCACACATAACCCAACCAACACGACCCAACTACGACAACATGGGCACTGAACTCGATTACGGCAACGCCAACTGTAACACCCCCTTCTACACCCCCAACATATATAAGCGATAATTAAAAATCAAAATTTCATCAGAGTATATTTAAAACATTCACGGCATAGACTGAGGGGTCACATCAATTTGAAACAAACATACAACAACCTGCTCCTATAGATATGCAACAATTCAGGTAGCACAAAACAAAGGAACTAAGTTCCTACAACCCACAATTCAATTACAGAATAAAAGAGGAAGATCCGTAACTGAATCTTATATATATATATCATAAAAAGTTTGCCTGTCATATCCAATATCATACATGTACAATCCAAAGATACATATACATAATACAAAATAATCACACTCGATCACCCCGACTACCCGGTGGTACATATCAGAGCCGACCGACAAAAGAATGAAGACCTAAGCTTCACAAAAGACCTCCAGCATCTAATCTGCAATGCCTCATAGAGCATTAAAAACAGCAGAAGGGTGAGAAACACAATCATAATATAATTGCATATAATTATATAATACCACACAATTACACAAACATAATATTCTCACCACATTATACGCCATAATTCAATTACAAACAAACACAATGCATTTTCTCACATATCGGTCACAAAAGCATATCCATCATACATAATTCAATTATCACCAACACATATATTCATAAATCAACTCATCAATTTCATTCACAATTCCACACACCATCAAAACCATTCATGATTTATGCAAATGCAAAGAGACCGACACCACGACTCTATGCAAATGTACATGCGGTACCATCCATCCATCATTTCTCAACACCAGTTCACTCAGGAACTATTAGAACCATCGCTCGTTACTTAGTGTAACTCCCCGTCGGGCATACGATGTTCCCCGTCGCTTTAAGTCCTCTTGGTATAAGGCGCACGACGTTTATGGATCGCTTTAAGTCCTCTTTGTATAAGGCACACGATCCGATCGCTTTAAGTCCTCTTTGTATAAGGCGCACGATCGTCTATAATCATCGCTTTAAGTCCTCTTATTTTTAAGGCGCACGATCCCATCCGATCGCTTTAAGTTCTCTTATTTTTAAGGCGCACGATGTTATAGCGGATTCCCTCTGGAACCAATTTGTTGCTCACACCCACTAGGGCACACAACATCACAAGAATGCACATCATGATGCTTGGCATACAATGACTCATGACATTCAAATACACACATATATGCAACCATCTCAATCAACAAAAATCATGCTTTGCAATTCAAGCCCAAAATAATGCATTTATTTGCCATACGGCCACAAACCATCATCACACCATCTAAACACATACCTTCACATTACATAACATCACACCAGTCATACAGTACATATCACACGCATGTTGCATAATAACACGTCAAATACACACCATTAAAACGATAAAAGTCAATAACGAGACATTCCAAATTCCCGACATAATTAAATCGGCCAACGATCTCGAAACCATTAATATGAGAAAAAACATGCCAAAAGCTTTCTAAAGCACCAAACCGCGCCTCAAACCGGCTTACGGATTAAAAGTTATAAAGAAAACAAATTGGGAAAAGCTGTCACATTCGCATTGCGAAGCTCTTAGCGAGTCCTTCGCTTCTTCATTCGCAGTGCGAATGTCCCAGCGAACTAATTCAGAAAGAAAAATAGCCTAAAAATTTCCCAACATTCGCAGTGCGAACGTCCCAGCGAACCTTCGCTACTCCCTTCGCAGTGCGAGTTTCCCAGGGAACCAAGTCAGAGAGCAAGCAACACAAAATAACCCAAAGTTCGCAGTGCGAACCTCTGGCGAATGCTCGCCCACACCTTCGCAGTGCGAATTGCCCGCGAATGTTTGCTTTCCCCTTTGCTAGGGCATTCGTAGTGCGAACCTGCGAATACCAGAAATCCCAGCAGCGCTGTTACACAACCCAAAATGATATTTTCTCAACCAAAACATTTCCAAACCAACATACAACAATCAGAACATAGTCTAATCATGGTAACAAGTATTCTACCGCATTTACATCGATTTCCAACCGCGAAAACATCGATTTCTCTATATCGACCTAGAATCGAAAAAACTATGAAACACAACAAACAATCCAATACACACATACATAATCATACACAAGCATAGTATAATCAAGTTTCGCACCCTTACCCGATTAAATCGTGTTTAGAAAAGTCGGTTGAATCGGTTCTTAGATTTTCCAAATTTTCTCTCTTTCTCCTTTTCTTTCTCTTTTCTTTCTTCCTCTTTTTCTTCTCTTCTTTTTCTTTCCTTTCTATTTTTTCTCTCTTTCTATTTCTATTATATGGAAAATATAATATCTACCCAACCAAAAGACCAAAATACCCCTACACTCAAATATCTCGCAAACGCTCCCAAAACGCGATAAAATATAATCTCGATGAAAAATAAAATATTTTTGAATAAAAGTCAGAAATAAAATAAAATAATAATAAAATAATCAAAACGACTCAATTAAATAAAAATAACTAAAACTGGGGCATTACAACTCTCCCCCACTTAGAAATTTTCGTCCTCGAAAATAATACCTGAGACGAACAACTCTGGATACGACTCCCGCATCCGACTCTCCAACTCCCAAGTCAAATTGCCCTCAGCAGCGCCTCCCCACGCTACCTTCACAAGTGCAATATCCTTGCCTCTCAACCGCTTCGGCTCTCGATCCAAAATCCTAACTGGCAACGCCTCAATCGTAAGGTTCTCCCTTACCTCTACCTCGTCCATCGGAATCACATGCGACGGATCCGAAACATACTTCCGAAGCTGTGAAACATGGAATACATCATGCAAATTCGACAGACTCGGCGGCAACGCCACCCTATAAGCCACAACACCAACTCTCGCAGATATCTGGTAAGGACCAATAAACCGAGAAGTAAGCTTCTTCGATTTCAATGCACGACCAACACCCGTTACCGGCGTAACTCTCAAAAATACGTGATCGCCCTCTTGAAACTCAAGATCTTTCCTTCTTCGATCATGATAACTCTTTTGCCTACTCTGAGAAGCTTTCATTTTCTCGCGAATAAGCTTCACCTTTTTCGTAGTCTGCTGCACCAACTCCGGTCCAACCACCGTACTCTCACCAGATTCGTGCCAACACAACGGTGTTCGACATATCCTTCCATACAATGCTTTAAATGGTGCCATTTCAATACTCGAATGGAAACTGTTATTATACGTGAATTCAATCAATGCAAGATAACTATCCCACGCACCACCTTGTTCAAGAACACAAGCCCGCAACAAATCTTCCAACGACTGAATCATTCTCTCCGTATGTCCATCCGTCTGCGGATGATAAGCCGAACTCAATCTCAATTTAGAACCCAACGCCTTTTGTAAACTTTCCCAAAATCTCGAGGTAAACCTTGGATCTCGATCAGAAACAATACTTAACGGCACCCCATGCAACTTCACAATCACACTGATGTAAATCTCGGCCAACCTTTCTAAAGAAAAACTGATGTCAATCGGAATGAAATGAGCCGATTTAGTCAGCCTATCTACAACCACCCAAATAGCATTATGCCTTCGCTGTGTATTCGGCAACCCTGTCACAAAATCCATGGAAATGCTATCCCACTTCCACTCAGGAATATCCAACGGTTGCAACAAAACACTAGGCCTCAGATGTTCTACCTTCGATTTCTGACAAGTCCAACACGCATACACAAACTGAGCCACATCTCTTTAAACCCGACCACCAGAAAATCTTCTTCAAATCTTGGTACATCTCATTCGCTCCCGGATGTATACTCAAATTACTCCGGTGTCCTTCTTCCAAAATCATCCTTTTCAACTCCGCATCATCCGGAATACAAATTCTATCTCAGAACCTCAAAACACCTTTATCTTCCACTTTAAAGTCCTCATTTTCACTTTTATCCTTAATCGTCATCAAATCCACTAATTTCACATCCAATTTCTGTTTCTCGCTAACCGTCAACAGAAAATCATTAGTAACCTTCAACATTCCAAGTCTTACACTGTCCGACGTCACTTCGCATACCAAACTCAAATCTCTAAACGATTCCAAAAGTTCCCACTCTTTAACCATCAAAGCGGACATATGCAACGATTTCCGACTCAACGCATCAGTTACCACATTAGCTTTGCCAGGATGGTAATTCAAGCTAAAATCGTAGTTCTTCAAAAATTCCAACCATCTACGTTGCCTCATATTCAACTCTTTCTGATCAAACAAATATTTCAAACTTTTATGATCACTAAAGACTTTGAATCTTGCACCGTAGAGATAATGCCTCCAAATCTTCAACACAAAAACTACAGCCGCTAATTCAAGATCATGAGTAGGATAATTTTTCTCATGAACCCTCAATTGCCTCGAAGCATAAGCTATAACCTTACCTTCTTGCATCAACACACCACCTAGACCAATCAAAGACGCATCACAATACATCACAAACGGTTCATTAGGATCCGGTAAAATCAAAATCAGATTTGTCGTCAATCTTCTCTTCAGCTTACTAAAACTTTCCTCACACCGAATATCCCAAATGAACGCTTGACCTTTACAAGTCAACTGGGTCAAAGGAAGTGCTAGCTTAGAAAAACCTTCAATGAACCTCCGATAATATCTGGCTAATCCCAAAAAGCTTCGAATTTTAGTAACGGATCTCGGAGCCTCCCATTGTAGAACTGCCTCTACTTTAGATGGATCCACTGCAATACCATTACCTGAAATTACGTGCCAAAGAAAACTCACTTTCGACAACCAGAATTCACACTTGGACAGTTTGGCAAAAAGTTTTCTCTCCTTTAAAACCTGCAAAACAATACGCAAATGCTCCGCGTGCTCCTCCCGAGACTTAGAATAAATTAAGATATCATCAATAAACACAACCACAAATCGATCCAAATGCTCGTGGAAAATACGATTCATGTACTCCATAAACACACCTGGCGCATTAGAAACCCCGAACGACATCACCGAATATTCATAATGACCGTAACGTGTCCTAAAAGCCGTCTTCTGAATATCTTCCTCTTTCACTCTTATCTGATGATACCCCGACCTCAAGTCAATCTTACTAAACACACACGCACTTACCAACTGATCCATCATATCATCAATCCTTGGAAGAGGATACTTATTCTTAATCGTCACCTTATTCAACTGACGATAATCAATACACAATCGCATACTTCCATCTTTCTTTTTCACCAACAAAACTGGAGCACCCCAAGGCGACAAACTTGGCCTTACAAACCTCTTCTCCAACAATTTCTTCAATTGCTTCTTTAACTCAACCAACTCAGATGCCGACATTCGATATGGTGCCATCGATACAGGTCTAGTACCAGGAACTAGATCTATAGAAAACTCCACCTCTCTCTCTGGCGGCACATCTGAAATATCCTCAGGAAACACTTCCGGAAAATCACACAAAACAGGAAACGCATCAAGTGAAACTTGACCATCCACGGTCAACGATGCAAACAACCCAAACAACTGAGCTTCATCCGCCAAAAGTTTCTTCAACTCTTTGGTAGATAAGAAACTCGGGTCTTCATCTTCCTCAAGAGAAGGAAATCTTACCAGCTTATGATAACAATCAATATGAACCCGATTGAATTGTAACCAATTCATTCCCAAAACCACATCTAAACCCTCCAATGGCAAACACACCAATCCATCTTAAAGTCTTTACCATAAATCGTCAAAGGACAACTTAAACAAACCAAAGAAGTAGTTACTGACCCCATTGCTAGAGTATCAATAACCATCTCACCACCCATCAAAGACAACACAAGATTCAAACGCTTCGCGCATTCAGACGAAATAAACGAATGAGCCACTCCGGTATCAATAATAGCAACTAAAGGCGTACTATTAATAAAACAAGTACCTCGGATCAGACGGTCTGCACTTGAAGTCTGAGTTCTCGCCAAGGCAAAAACTTTCCCACCACCTGGAGCTTGCTTCAGTTTCGGACACTTTGTACTAATATGACCAGGTTCACCACAGTTGAAACACTTCACCACATTCTTCCTCTTGCACTCAGCTGCGACATGTCCAAAACCTCCACAATTAGAACACTTCTTCGTACCCTTCTTACATTCGAACTGACGATGTCCTAATTCACCACACCCAAAACATCTCGGAGAATTAGACATACCTCCTCCACTCGGCCTTCGATCAAAAGTACCCCTATGCTTACCCTTATCAGCCGGTGTCACATAAGGACCACCACGGAACTGTTGCTTCCCTTTCCTCTCGCTCACACTCTTATAGTGAGTAGAACGAGCTTTACTATCCTCCTCATAAATCCTACAACAATCCACCAAGTCTGAAAACCTTCGAATCCTTTGGTAGCTGATTTCCTGCTTTATCTCAGGACGCAATCCGTTCTCATACTTCACACACTTAGAAAATTCCGCAGTCGCTTCAGCATAATGTAGATAAAACTGCACAAGCTCCACAAACTTAGCAGTATAATCAACAACAGACATACTACCTTGTTTCAATTCCAGGAACTCAATTTCCTTCTTTCCTCTAACATCCCGAGAAAATACTTCCTCAAGAACTCCCGGCTAAACAATTCCCAAGTGATCTCTTCCTCCTCCGCAGCTTCCAACACATGACGAGTACTAACCCACCAATCATCAGCTTCTTCCAGTAACATGTGAGTTCCCAGTCTCACCTTCTGATCCTCATCACAATCCATCACTCAGAAAATTCTTTCAATCTCTTTCAGCCAAATCTGTGCACCATCAGGATCATATCTTCCTTTGAAGATAGGCGGTTTGTTCTTCCTGAACTCATCATTACCAGCAGCATTAGGTGCACTCTGCACAACCCGAGCCATAGCTTGCATCGCAACAACTAAAGCAGTGTCATTCCTACCAGCCATATTCTATTCATTTCCAATAACAGCAACTATGGTTAAACAAACAGCTCACCGCACCACAAAGACTAACAAGGACTGACACAAACTGACACGGACTGGCTCTGATACCACTTAATGTAACACCCCCTTCTACACCCCCAACATATATAAGCGATAATTAAAAATCAAAATTTCATCAGAGTATATTTAAAACATTCACGGCATAGACCGAGGGGTCACATCAATTTGAAACAAACATACAACAACCTGCTCCTATAGATATGCAACAATTCAGGTAGCACAAAACAAAGGAACTAAGTTCCTACAACCCACAATTCAATTACAGAATAAAAGCGGAAGATCCGTAACTGAATCTCATATATATATATATATATATATATATATATATATATATATATATCATAAAAAGTTTGCCTGTCATATCCAATATCATACATGTACAATCTAAAGATACATATACATAATACAAGATAATCACACTCGATCACCCCGACTACCCGGTGGTACATATCAGAGCCGACCGACAAAAGAATGAAGACCTAAGCTTCACAAAAAGACCTCCAGCATCTAATCTGCAATGCCTTATTCACACAATCATAATATAATTGCATATAATTATATAATACCACACAATTACACAAACATAATATTCTCACCACATTATACGCCATAATTCAATTACAAACAAACACAATGCATTTTCTCACATATCGGTCACAAAAGCATATCCATCATACACAATTCAATTATCACCAACACATATATTCATAAATCAACTTATCAATTTCATTCACAATTCCACACACCATCAAAACCATTCATGATTTATGCAAATGCAAAGAGACCGACACCACGACTCTATGCAAATGCACATGCGGTACCATCCATCCATCATTTCTCAACACCAGTTCACTCAGGAACTATTGGAACCATCGCTCGTTACTTAGTGTAACTCCCCGTCGGGCATACGATGTTCCCCGTCGCTTTAAGTCCTCTTGGTATAAGGCGCACGACGTTTATGGATCGCTTTAAGTCCTCTTTGTATAAGGCACATGATCCGATCGCTTTAAGTCCTCTTTGTATAAGGCGCACGATCGTCTATAATCATCGCTTTAAGTCCTCTTATTTTTAAGGCGCACGATCCCATCCGATCGCTTTAAGTTCTCTTATTTTTAAGGCGCACGATGTTATAGCGGATTCCCTCTGGAACCAATTTGTTGCTCACACCCACTAGGGCACACAACATCACAAGAATGCACATCATGATGCTTGGCATACAATGACTCATGACATTCAAATGCACACATATATGCAACCATCTCAATCAACAAAAATCATGCTTTGCAATTCAAGCCCAAAACAATGCATTTATTTGCCATACGGCCACAAACCATCATCACACCATCTAAACACATACCTTCACATTACATAACATCACACCAGTCATACAGTACATATCACACGCATGTTGCATAATAACACGTCAAATGCACACCATTAAAACGATAAAAGTCAATAACGACACATTCCAAATTCCCGACATAATTAAATCGGCCAACGATCTCGAAACCATTAATATAAGAAAAAACATGCCAAAAGCTTTCTAACGCACCAAACCGCGCCTCAAACCGGCTTACGGATTAAAAGTTATAAAGAAAACAAATTGGGAAAAGCTGTCACATTCGCATTGCGAAGCTCCCAGCGAGTCCTTCACTTCTTCATTCGCAGTGCGAATGTCCCAGTGAACTAAGTCAAAAAGGAAAATAGCCTAAAAATTTCCCAACATTCACAGTGCGAACGTCCCAGCGAACCTTCGCTACTCCCTTCGCAGTGCGAGTTTCCCAGCGAACCAAGTCAGAGAGCAAGCAACACAAAATAACCCAAAGTTCGCAGTGCGAACCTCTGGCGAATGCTCGCCCACACCTTCGCAGTGCGGATTGCCCGCGAATGTTCGCTTTCCCCTTCGCTAGGGGATTCGCAGTGCGAACCTACGAATACTAGAAATCTCAGCAGCGCTGTTACACAACCCAAAATGATATTTTCTCAACCAAAACATTTCCAAACCAACATACAACAATCAGAACATAGTCTAATCATGGTAACAAGTATTCTACCGCATTTACATCGATTTCCAACCGCGAAAATATCGTTTTCTCTATATCGACCTAGAATCGAAAAAACTATGAAACACATAAAACAATCCAATACACACATACATAATCATACACAAGCATAGTATAATCAAGTTTCGCACCCTTACCTGATTAAATCGTGTTTAGAAAAGTCAGTTGAATCGGTTCTTAGATTTTCCAAATTTTCTCTCTTTCTCTTTTTCTTCCTCTTTTCTTTCTTCCTCTTTTTCTTCTCTTCTTTTTCTTTCCTTTCTATTTTTTCTCTCTTTCTATTTCTATTATATGGAAAATATAATATCTACCCAACCAAAAGACCAAAATACCCCTACACTCAAATATCTCGCAAACGCTCCCAAAACGCGATAAAATATAATCTCGATGAAAAATAACATATTTTCGAATAAAAGTCAGAAATAAAATAATATAATAGTAAAATAATCAAAACGATTTAATTAAATAAAAATAACTAAAACTGGGGCGTTACACCAACTACTAGGGATATATGACTGAAAATTTGTTAGATATGTCAGGACCCTCGCACCAACCACCTTTGCCCCAGAAGAATACTAGGAGACCCCAAACACCTCAGGGAAATCGTGGGAGTCCTCGAAGGCAAACAAATGCGTCGGGGTGTGGAATTGATGGGCGTTACGATCGAGCGGGTCATTAAATTTCTATCCAATCGTTCTGCAACTCTATTTGATGGATTAATATTATAAATTATTTTTTATTTTCAATTTTATTTAATATTATTTTATTGTTAAAATAATTAAAAAAATCAACGCAGTAGCCACTAGCTATAGTGCATGCTCCTAGAGGATGCATGCATGCGCCATATGCAATGGTATGATGTTAATGCATGTGCCATACCCTATGGCGCCTATTTGCGCTGGAATTTCGCAAACAAATGCGGGTTTATATTAACACTTAAGGGATTAAAATCGAAAATCTCCCTGACATATTTGTGTGTTGTTTTTTCGTTAAAAATAAGGGTGGTCGTTGAAGTTAACGCAAACTCCTGGGACGACGTTGTGGTTTCTTGAGAACAAAGAAACGTAACGGAAAGACAAGGCAAAATGCAAATAAAATGTATGGTAAGGTAAAAAGGCTTGAAGTTAAAATTCAGAAAGTAAAGTTTGTTGAAAAGATAAAGGCAGACGAAATAAAGTGCGAGGAAACGTAAAGGCAATCGAAATAAAGAAGGGTTTAAATGCATAAAAAGAAATAACTTTTAAGATAAAAATGATGGAATGTATTAATTTGGTGGAAATCACACGTACATTTTCCTCACTTGTTTCTCACAGCGTAGGTACTTTGAGTGTGGCGAAAATATGTACAATTTGCAGACCCCTTACAAAATAAACCTAAGTTGCTATATATATACAAGTCTACAATAATTATATAAGACTACTAAACTATCTCCATGATGACACGTCTTCAGATCATGTAGCCGTTTGCTCCCTGACATGCCCCACGTTCTAAGTAACCATCGATGTTGATGTAGTAGTTCCTACCTTGTTCCTTCTTTTGAATATTTCAACTGCTTTGCTAGCGCCAAGAACTAAAGACCCTCGTTGAAACCTTCGCCGTCGACCACGTTAAGGTAACATGTCTCGACGTATCGCCCATCGTAGTGATAAACTATTTGCCAACGTGACATCATATTCAGTTTCACTACGTGGCTAGTGTAGCATAGTACTCAATTTCACTAAGTCCCCATTCTTTTCTATTCTTCGACGATACCACCTTCGACCAGCATCACTTTGGGGTGATTTCCGATCTTTAGTCATGTTGATTCGTTCTATTTTTATCTTCCACGTGGCCTATTCATGGCTAGCCTCATGAACACTTGCCATTTATTTTTAAGTCGAAAAATCCAATGTAACACCGCCTTAGTTTAAAATATGACTGCTTGCGCCACTTCCTGTGGCACCTCCTCTTATGGGTGGATTTTGTTTTGTTTTAAACATGGTGACTTTGGTATTTTTTCTAAAAAAATTGATTATTTTGGATTTTTTTTAAAAACATGGTTATTTAAAAAAAATCAGAGGTTATTTAAACATCCTCTCCTTCAATAGTATTATTATTTTTTTCAATTATCTCCTTTACGAATGTGTCTTTATTTCTCTTTAACATTTTCAAATTCCTTCTTTTATTTTTTTCAATATTTTCTTTATTCTATTGTATGTGTTTTAGTTGAAGGAGAGAAGGATAAGAGGAAATAATCCATAGTGTTAAATATATTGTGAGATATCTTTTCAAGTAGTTATGATTTTTTATTTAAAGTAAGTTTTGGTTAAGGTAGTCAATGGGTTTAGATTGGCTTTCTCCTGGTAAAAGAGTACCAAGCTTATTTGGTTTTGACCTAGTGTGGTCTTCCTATGGGCAACATGGGTTCTTAGCGTAATGGAAAATAAGTTTAAAATTTTAGGTAGAGTATTAATTTATTAGCTTGGAAGCTTGATCTCGTATGTAATCTTAACTCAGATGTTAGGAAGGTTCCTCTAGCGATTAGAGATGACTATTAGTATTGGTGTCATGATACTTTTATAATGTACTCGATAAGGTCAATCTATCTTTGCTCTACTAGGCCTAGGGCTATAGGTGGAGAATTCTTTCTTGGTTGGGATCTTCTCTATCGTTGGTTTGGAAAAGTTGGGAATTCTCTTAGGTTGTAGTGTTTTCTTAGCAATTACTACAAAATATGATTCCAACCAGGGAAAATCTATTTAAAGATATCTTATTTGTTTTGCCAGTGTCTTTTAGAGTTCAAGGGTTGTCATTTTATTACCTGTGAGATTGTTTTAGTTGTATGACATATGATTTTTAGGCGGTTAAAGTTAGGAAAAATAAATGCATAAAGAGAAAAAAGTTGAACACAATAAGAACACAAGAGTTTAGCATGGAAACTCCAAAACTAGAGAAGAAATCATGACTATTGTTAAATGACAACCATAGAATAACGCTATGTAGAAAAATTTACAACACATAAACTATCCTCAACCACCCCCAAGGTCCCAATACACCCACACTCTCCAAAACAAATATTTAAATATTCTTCACAACACTCTAACTCAAGAGTATAAGATAAAAATATAAAAAGTTTAATACAAGCTTAAAGTGTTTTTGACTGGTGCATTTTGTAATGAAGAACTTGAATCTTTTATATAGTCTTTGACTCATTTTTCCTTTACAAAACTAAGCGATGTATAATTTTTTCAATGTGTATACTTTCAACCAACCCTAACAATCTCCACCTTTATTAAAAATAATACATAAACTTTCATTGTCTTCACCAACAATCGTACTTCACCATAAAGAGTATAGTAACTTGAAGGTACACCACTCCAAAAAAATTCACATTGTCTTATTCGAATATCATAGTTTAAAAAACTCTATCATGCTCCACCTAAAAAAAGTATACTTAAGTTGAAGGTAAACCACTTCAAGAATTTTCACATGTCAAAAACCAGTTTGAAAACTTATGGTGCAACTTCCACTTTAGTAAGAAGCTCTTCAACCATCAACACAATCTCATAACACACTTTGCATTAATTCCCATGTGTGAATTCACTAGCAATAACACATCCTTTTCCATGACAGAAAAATTGTCATGAGGACACATTTCTAAATTTTCAAATAATATCATCATCCCCCACATCAAGGGAGACATTGCAAGCATTAGAATCAAAGCCATTCTCTGAAGGTGCCACATCAGAACACTTATACTTTACATGCTTAATCATTTCACATTTCCAACATCTCACACTTGTTTCATTGTTTTTATTCATATAAGGTATTCCTCTAGCAACTAATACTGAATTTGATGAAGTATTGTCCTCACCCTTCAATCTTCTTTCTTCAAAATTTTTACTAGAAACTTCTTCAAAAATCAAAGTTTCATTCCCATGTATCAAAACAGATTTAATACACTCATAGGAAGATGGAAGAGACCATATGAGTCTCAAATATTTATCTTCATAATAAATCTTGACTCCAATAATTTTTAATTAAGAAACAATACCATTGAGAACACTTAGATGATCAGAAACTTTCGTATGTTCATCCATACGCAAGCTATGAAACCGCTCCTTCAACAACAACCGATTTAATATACTTTTTCCTTTATATTGCCCTTCAAGTTTTCCCCAAATGTTTTTGGCTGACTATGTACCAAGAACATTCGCAAGAATATTTTTATCCAAAGACATGCAAATTATACTAGAAGCTCTCAAATCTAGTTCCTCTTATTTTTCGTTGTCCGTGTTGAAAATGTTTCCATTCAACGCCTTATGTAATCTTAATTGTATCCAAATGTCTTTGACTTGAATTTTCCACTAGGCAAAATTGATTCTTCTATCAAATTTCTCAAAGTCAATCTTCACTACACTTAAAAATTTAGACATTGCTCCCAAAACCTTTCCTGCAGCAAAAAAAAATTTCTCAACCAACACAGAGTATAAAATTTCTTTTAAGATGTGGAAGATCAGACAAAACTGCAACCACAAAGCATACTAAAAAATTTATACCCAACCAAACCAATGCTCTAATACCAATTGTTAGGAAAAATAAATGCATAGAGAAATAAATATGAACACAATAACCAGGCTCGGACTTTAGCAGGAGCAGCAGGTGCTATAGCTCTGGGCCCCAAATTTTGGGAGGCCCACATTTCTTTTAATTACTACAATTATACTTTTTACACCTATATTTTTAAAACATGTGTTAAATCAAAATGTTTTCAAATATATGTTTTACATTTGTTTGTTAAAAATAGTTGTAAATTCATATTTTATTTTCAAAAACTATAATTTTATACCAGTTTTTTTAATTTGATATAAATTTGTATTCTTTTAGACCTATTTTTTAAATTAGATCAGGGCCCCCATATTAGGGGTGGCAAAACGGGTCGCCCACCCGCCTGCCTTAAGCCCGTAAAAAAAGAGGGCGGGACGGGCAAGCCCGTCAGGTGAAAATGAGCTTTAAAATCTAGCCCGCCCCACCAAGGAGACGGGGTTGGGGGACGACGAGCTTGCCCGCCTATTTTTTATTTTTTATTTTTTTAATAGATTAATAGACTTTTACATATCAATTAGATTTTCACTTATTTTTTATAAAAAAATTTTATAAAGCATCTTTTTAAAAAAATTAACTTTAAAAATATTTCATATATTCATAAATAAATGTATAAAATAGAATCATCAAGAAGTATTCCAAAATATAGTTCAAGTATTAACCTTCAACCAACCAAAAAATGAATTTAGTGCTTATAATTACGTTGGCGGACTGGCGGACCAACCCACCCCTTTTTTTGGTGGGCTTAAGGCGGGGCGGGTAAGCGGGAACAAAATCTCAACCCAACCCGCCATTTTTTGGCGAATGCGCGGGCCGGTCCGACGGGCCACGACCCGTTTTGCCACCCCTACCCCGGATTGATTGGGTCGGCCCTGACAATAACAACACAAAAATTTACCGTGGGAACTCCAAAACTTGAGAAAAAATCACAATTTTTGTCAAATGACAACCAGATAGTGATACTTTGTGAAAATTGTTACAACACATAGATTACCGCCAACCACCTTAAGGCCTCAATACACCCACATACTCCAAAGCATATATTTAACTACCCCTCACAACACTCTAACACAAGAGTATAAGAAAAAAATATAAAAAGTCAAATACAAGCTTAAAGTGTTTTTGACTTATGTATTTTGTAATGAAAAACTTGAATCTTTTATATAGTCTTTGACTCCCTCTTCTTTTACAAAACTAAACGATGTGAGATTTTTTCTGAAGGATTTAACATGATTGATAAATACAAATTATAGCATATTATTATATTATAAAATTAATTAATATTATTAAGAACGGTGTACTTTACAATATTGAAGAGACTGTGGTCGAAGAGTGTGAGTATGAGAGAATTACTATCCTCATTGCCGTTTAGGGTTTTCAGAGTATGTTAATTGTCTAATGGGGAGACACTTAAATAGGTAAACGGCTGAGGGCGGGACCTCTGTAGCGGCAAAATCGTGAGTGTAAGCTATTGATTAACTTAACTCGAAAAGCAAGAGTCGCCACCGCAGTTTTATTTTATCCAAAAAGGAAAGGAAAAAGAGCGAACAAAACCTACACAAGCTCTACAACAAGAACAAGTGAATGGAGATTGGGTAAGGGGTTGGTTACGTTAAGGGAAGGTATTAGCACCCAAAACGTCTATAGTACTCTATAGGAACCCTTTGAAATATCTACGCTTTTGGTCTGAAAAGGTTTGCTTGAAAAGTGATTGAGGAGATGAGAAGAGAAATTGTTTTTAACATTCTTGTGTTTGGAGAGACTTGTCGTCTCATGCCTGCGTACCCACAAAGTGCAATATAGGATCAAAACCTTGTAGTTCGTGGTACAAAGAATGAAATTTGTTTGTTTTGGTTGATTTTAAATGTAAAGACAAGTTGTCATTTCCAAGCGAATAATTCCGCTTAAAGAAATGAATCATGTCTAAACTTATGAAAAAGTTTTAAAAGAGAAAAGTGCACGAGGGCACAAAAAGAGTTTGAATGAGTTTGGTGTTTTTTTAAGTCTTTTGAAAAAGGTGTCAATATGCTTATGTAGTTTAGCATTTGTTAAGATATGGAAAGAAAAGAGTAAAATCACTTGACAAAGTCAAGGTTTGATTATGAAAGAGGTGATAGTTTGAAATCAAGAAAGTTTTGAAAAAGGGAGAAAGTTTTGAAAATTGAAGAATGGGTGGAGAAGAAGTGACTATCCTAAAGCATAAAGTAAAAGCTAAGGATAAGAATAGACTAACCACACAAGTAAGCTCCATAGTCTTCGAACCACAATTCCAAAGTAAAGGGAGAAAGGTCCTAATTCTAAGTCCAAGGATCCAAGAATAGCATTGAAGTCCAAGGTCTAGGTGCAAAACTCCATGTCCATTGCAAAGGATAGTAACCATAGTCCAAGATTAGAAGCACAAGTTTTTTAGAGGTTTTGGCATTTATTAATGTTTTTGGTCCAAGTGGACAAAGAGAAAAAGGCATAAGTATAAACATGTGTTCAAGTGGAGAAAGGAAAAATTGCGGAAGCATAAACATGTGTCCAACGGACAAAGGAAAAAATTGCGGAAGCATAAACATGATATGAAATGATAATAATGGAACATAAAAGTAAAAGAGAGATAGGGAGCGAGAAGGAATTGTAAACAAAGTTAGTACAATAGTATTGTTAGTAAGTTAGTGATTAGTTGTTAGAGTAAGTGATCAATAGTAATTGAATAATTGCACTTAGGTCAAGGTTAATGAGAACTCATTAGAGGATTGATAAGACCAAAGTCTCCTAACAACAAGTCTCATAAGTGTTGAACCAAAAGACAAATAATCAATAATTTTTTATCGTTTTTCGATACGGGACATATGTTGCGCTATGTTAAGCAATCGCCAAGTAATTTGCGGAGTAATTACCCTACAATGAGGCCGGTCAAAATGATATTGTGCTAATGCATGCTAGATGAACGATACGTAGATCGTCATCCGAAAGCAATACCGCACGAAAAGAAAATAGGTAACGATCTAGTCTTGATCAAGAATTTAACAAAGAAATTCTAAGATCCATAAGACTTTCATCGATCAAAATAAAAGAGAAATAGATGAAGAGAAAGATGGATCTAACATTTATGATCCATCAACAACCAACAATTAATCAAAATGAAAATACAAGGAAGTAAAATAAAAAATATTTTTAACGATTTTTTAAGAAATGTTTTAGAAAAACAAAATTTAGAATAAAAAGATCCAAATTAATAGAAAAAAGTAAAATAAAAAAAAAAGATTAAGAAATTATAAAAAAAGAAATTAAAGAAAATTTAAGCAAATTTTATATATATAAAAAATGAGAGTGAAGTTTAAAAGAAAACAAGGAGGTGGTATTAGTAGTTTCAACGGGCCAAAGCCCAGTTTATAATATGAAAACATTTATAAAAAAAAATACAATAAAAGAAAAAAATGAAAACTAAAAGGAAAGAATCAGAAAATGAATTCATCATCTTCTTCCCTACACACGACGGCGGTACTATTCACGGAAAGGAGGTGATCAGAACTCCATCATACGGACGCGGTGGGATACGATCTTTACATGGTTGCGATTGAAAATCAGAGCTAAACTTGAATCTATATCCAATTTCGAAAATCAATCAACCATTCGTACGAATCCGGGAGACAAAAGCTTTGCGAGAAAATTTCAAATCACTTTCAAATTAACGGTAATAATTGACTTGAATCTTTCTCTTCTCCTCTTCTCACGAATTTCTGAAGTTGTTGTGATGTTGTTGAATTTGCGGTGATGTTTTTTATTTTGAAACCGAGGTGTATGTTATTGCGAACGGTTACAGTTTTGTTTGGAATTGAAAATGGTTGAAGTTTCTTGTTGTTGAATTGATGGAAAATGGAAGGTTTATGTGTGATTCTGCAGAACTTGAAAGTAATTTTGTATAGATGATTTAAATTGGAATTGAGGAAGGGATTGAATGAATTGAAGCTCTGGTTTAAAATTTGGTAGTTTGAGGTATCAGTAGAATTTTTCTGGCTGTCAAAGCTTGAAAAAATGTGAAGATTGAAGCTTAATTTATAGAGGAAATTAGAGGTGAGTCATGAGGTTTGAATTGTGAAAATTTGAGTCGTTTTGGATTATTTTTCTGCGTTTCAATTTGTTTGTGCAGCGTTTTTCGTAACTTTCGCTGCAGCTTGCGTTTTGTAGCTCACGTTTCTTTTTGATGTCGTTTACGCTGCGTTTTGATTCTTTCATGCCATTTTGATGTTATCCTACCTGCGTTTTGCTCGTGTGATTGTGTAGGCACGTGGAGTAAGGTTTTATGGAGTCGTCTTGCCGTCACGAGCTTGTTGTAGCTTTCACGGCTTTGTTGGCTTGAATGGATTTGATTGTAAATAGCAAGTGGCTTGAAAACTTTGAACACGGCTTGCATTGGTCGGAATAAGGCTCTTGGAAAGTGATGTTTTCATGATACAAGGCTTGGCATGAGAGAGCTTCATAATGGCTTGGAAAAAGTGACGTGAGGGTAGCTTCATGTAGCACATAAGTTCTTTTTCTTTTTACTTCTTTTGAAGCATGGGCCATGTATTCTTGGAATTAATTTTGTACATGAATTGGTTTAGAAAAAAAAGTTGAAAAAATGTGTATTGAATGAATAAAAATTGAAAAATGGTTATTTGGGAATTTGAAATGGATATTGGAAAGATAGTATGGATATTTGGATGTGAGAAGTGAATAAATTTGGATACTAATTGAAAATGGATATAAAAATGGATAGAATTGAACAAAATTGGATAATTGGTTATTTGAAAATTGAAGTGGGTAATTGGAAAATAATGGATAGTTGAAAATGGGTTTGAATTTGAGAAAAATGGATATGGAGTTTGGACATTAAATGGACCAAAACGGAAATGGGTGTGGATCATGGATAGTAAATCCCGATTTTAGCCCAAAATCACTCTTAAACTTGTTTCCACAAGCCTCTGATAAAATATGCGACACAGCTACTACTGAACAATTTACAATTGAAACAAACAGCCATTTGAATCTGTTGAAGCTTTCCATAGCACAACTACCATTGAACAATTTTTCCACTGCTGAATCTCAAAACAAGACATCTTGTTTTTGAACAGCCACTACTTGAGAAATAGCCCACTGAAACAGATAACTTGCACTTGAAGCAATCTCTTGATAGTTTGACCAAGATTAGGTCAAACATCCATCTGAACTGGATCATAGCTGAACAACCACACATGATTTGAAATTATGCCCTTGCTTTGACAACCTACAAAACCATAAGCACACGGAGAGAGAAGAACAGGCAAACTGCAACATATTTTTGGTATTTTGATTAGAGGTTAGCAAACAGGTAATAAAGCAAGTGAGAATAATATACAGATGCTCAGGAGAAACAAAGATTGTGATCTTGTTTGTGGTATGAGATGCAAATGAAATGTGCGAAATCTTAGGGGTAAAAATTTAGGGTTCAACAGCTGCTCCAATTTAAGTTTCTTCTATCCGGAGATATGAAGGTTGAAAACTTCGTCTCGACAAGATTGAAGATACTTAAATACAGAAATCCAAATTTTTATCCCTGAGATGCCACAAGATGATATGAATGCAAAGGATGAAACAGACTACGGGGACACTTGAAACAAAAGATTTACGCTAAATTGAGTGAGAGGACACGAAAAGACAAGCAGGGGAACCCAAGATATTTCTGGAGATCTGTCAAGATGACAAGAAGTATCCATCAATAGTTGGAAAGAGAGGGACAAGACCCTGGGAAGACAAGTAGTGACATCCAAGAATAGCATTGGATAGAAACTACGAATGAGGCAAGAGTATGTCAACAGATGTCCAAGAATGGCATTGGACAACAACAAGAAAGTCTCTGGTAAAAATAACAACGTCATCCAAGAATAGCATTGGATGGAGGTGAAAAACACTTTATTGGGGATATGGTATCCAAGAATGGCATTGGATAAATGGAACTACAACATTCAAGAATGGCATTGAATGGGGCAACAACAAACATCAGAGTCATCCAAGAATAGCATTGGATATAAACAAAATTCCATTTGAACAAATTCACTGCGGACATCCAAGAATAGCATTGGATGACAAGGGTAAACATCAGAGATATCCAAGAATAGCATTGGACTTGGCTGGGGAAAAGGTATCCAAGAATGGCATTGGATAAAAGAGGATAAACATCAAAGATATCCAAAAATAGCATTGGACTCTATTGAGGAAAAGATATCCAAGAATGGCATTGGATAAAGTGAAAAAGAACTTTCAGGAATGGTAAATCATTACATTCAGGAATGACACTAAATGCAAAGGAGAAAACTCATCCAGGAATGGCACTGAACGAACAGATAAAACTTTCAGGAATGGCACTGAAAGATATCCAAGGAAATCTGATGGGAATTACAGAAGAGAGGCAAAACTTCCAGGAATAACACTGGGAGAAACAACAAGAACAAGATATCCAGGAATGGCACTGGAGATCAAAAGAGACAGACATCCAGGAATGGCACTGGAGATCAAAAGAGACAGACATCCAGGAATGACACTAGAGTGAAAGAAGACCAAGATCCAGGAATAACACTGGAATGGAAGAAGACACACATCTAACAACAAGACTAGATGCACAGGGAACAACAATATTCAGGAATGGAACTGAATGAAAAGATAGGTAATTGTTTTGGTAGGTGCCAAGTAAGTTGGACTTTGACCACAAGGTAAGATGTCGACAGCAACAGGACCTCGGGAAATGCATATGAGCACGAAACACACTTCGAGCTATGAAAATATTTCTATGTATGATATATGAATGGTTTATGTATGCAATGCAAATGATTGAGACAACTGAGATAGACTCTTTTGTGAGGGAAGAAAGGGAACTCTGATTCCTCAACACAGGGAACACTGTCCACTCTACTTGGAGAGAAGATGTTGAACACAACTCTATCACACTTATGAATTATATCAGTCTGATGGTCTTTTGAGGAAAGACATTTTAAAGCAAATGAAACACTTGTCAAAACACGGCGGTTTAGACATTAAAAAATGAAAGAGAAAGCAAAGGTATGACATCAAAGCAAATGATTGGCAACAAACTTAGGAGTCAGTTTACGCAACCTTGCTGTAGTATGCTTTCAAAAGAAATCTGGCTTCAATTAGGTCTTTTGAAGGTTGTAACGTGGTATGGTTCATGGTTTTTGAAACAAAGGATATATGCTCAAAGTTTGTTTGTACCCAACCCATTCTTCGTGATGACCTTCAGTCTTATGCTCAGTTAATTCAACCTATGCATTTAGGTTCCAAGCGATTGTGGAATTGCAACACTGTTATGATGATAACTACATAGCCAAGGGATTTTTGAGATGGCAGTCACTTTTTCTTACAACATTTTGTTGTTTTTTATGAGGACCTTAATCGACTCATTTGGTCTTTGAGGATTTTGGTAACCTCTTGATTGATCTTTTTGTTATCCCTAATTTTTGCCTGAACTGTGTTATTTGAGCTTACAGTCAGTGAGATGCCCCAATTTTTGCCTAAGTCTCCTTCATAGGTTTTGACTTAGCGGGCCTTTCATTTGATTTTTTATTTTTTCATTTTTTGAAAGATAGTGACTGCCTGGCTTAATGATTACAGTGAACCATCATTGGCTTTTGATTTGAAAGACATCTTTGACACATGTTTGATGTGTGCGAAGGAAAACTTGTGATTGCAATGATTCTCTTGTGTTTAAATACACAGTCAAATTAACTGAGAACTACCCATCCCCAGGTTAAAATTGCAGGTTTTTTTCGTACAGAAAGAAACTCCAACTTCTAGGCTCAAAAGGGTTGACAAGGGATTAACTTCCTTATTTCTCCAGTGTTTGGGAGTTGAAACAATGCCTGTACATCATCAGCCAAGTTTTAATTAAAAGCATACAATCCAACAATTTCAGGTATTTCGTTTTCATCATCCTCCCTCCAATCTTTGCATAAGCAAGAGTTTGATAAAGAGAGTGAACATGAGATATATTTTTGTTTTGTGAAAAAGAAAGCATAAAGATGCACACAGTGGATATAAATGAATTGAATCAAAATATTGCAATGCTCATTTCATTGAAATTACCATGAAAGTACAAATAAAGTTCGAAAGTAAACAAACAATACAATTAAGGGAAAATGCAAACAGAAAGAAACAAGGCCTAGTGACTAATCAACAACAAGGATGAGTTGTCCTGTCTGAAACACTGACTTTAGGAGATGATCCGTCTGAACTGACTCAAACTTAACTTGGCATGCTCTGGCAAAGGATTGTTGACAACATTGGGATTATCATCAAGAAAAGTCAGAATATTTGCTTTCACCAATTCTTGTGCTCTAGCTTTCAATGCATAACAACCTTCTAAGTTATGGCCTGCCCCACCTTGATGGAACTCACAGTGAAGATCAGCCCTATAGCCGGTTGGGAGAGGATTTGGAGGAGGAGGTAGAGTCCTCGTTGTAATCAAACCTTTCTTTACAAGACATGGATACAACTCAGTGTAGGACATCGGGATAGGATCAAAGTTAACCCTATTGCGATTCTGATTTTGTCTAACAGCCTGACGAGGAGCTTGAACTGTTTGAGCATTGACAACAGGAGCAACTGCAGCTACATATTGTTGTTGCCTGTGACGAGGTTTCCCTTCAACTGAAACAACATGGGTATCACCATCCTTCTTTTTTTGAAAATTCCCAACATACTTTTTAGCACCACTAAAGGCTTTAGCATTAGCAATCTTTCCTTTTTTGATACACTGCCTATCATCTTTTCCCAAAAGAGTGGCTGAAGAGTGTCCATGAACAATCTAGTCAATTCCTTTTCAGCCAATGGTGGCTCTACCTGAGCAGCTAGCTCTCTCCAGCGCTGAGCGTACTCTTTAAAGGATTCTTTTTCTTTCTGAGACATATTTTGCAATTGACGGAGATCAGGTGCCATGTCCTGATTGTATTTATATTGCTTTAAGAAAGCATCAGCCAAGTCTTTCTAGCTTTGGATACAGTTCTTCTCAAGTCCCATATACCATTTCATTGAAGCCTCACTCAAGTTGTCTTGAAAACAGTGAATGAGCAGTTTGTCATTTTTGGCATGAGCAGCCATCTTGCGGCAGTACATCACCAAATGGCTTCTAGGACAGGTGTGCCCCTTGTATTTCTCAAAATCAGGAGTTTTGAATTTTGCAGGCATAACCAAGTCTGAAACCAAGCACATGTCCATTGCGGCAGCACTAAAGACATCACTTCCTTCCACAACTCTTATCCTTTTATATAGAGTTTGCCATTGCTCTCTGACTTCTTCAATGTATCCAAGTTCTCCCTGACTTTCAGATTGTGGACCAGCAGCATGGTACACGAAATGAGGATTCTCAGGAATAGCTTGAGCAACAGAATGCACAACAGGTTGAGGTTCAGTGAACAATGGAGCTGAAGATACTGGCAGTACAGACGGGACAAACACAGGAGTAGTTGCAAAGGGTGGCGAGTAATTCGGAGGTAACCCAAATTCTGGCCAAGTAGAAGCAGGTTGCTGAGTCAGTGGAGGGTCAACAGTAGCAGTTGAGATTTCAGAGATCACAGTCCTCTGAGGTGGTTCACCTCTAGCAATCAGAACTTACATCATTTCTGTGAGTTTGGTCATGCCGACCTTCAACTCATCAATTTCTATTCTGACTTTGGCGTTGTGTTATTCTTGGTTTTCCATTCTCAATCTGACAACAGCTATAGTTCCGTAGTTGTGTTGAGGAAACAGCTTGACGGTGAACAGATAACTGAAGAAGGAGACAGTTGAAATGAGTTTCTGGACAACTTGGAAGAATGCATATGTATGCTCATGGATGCAAGAGTGCATGGATGCAACAACCACAAACAAGATCACTCAAAGCACACAGGTTCAAAGGTTCGAGTCACGAGCATGAAGCCAAGGGAAAGAACCAATCCTACAAAGGTGTGTACTAAGGTTTTGTCTTCATTGTACTTATAGAAAACAAAGGTTCTAACAGAGTGCCCAGGGTCCACAATCCACTATCAGACACACTAGCGCACTGATTACTCGAAGGTTAGTAGTTATCCTCAAGAGAATATAACCTGAGTGTGGCATCGCGTAACAGTTAAGTCGAATTTGCATCCTAATAGCTTCTGCGCCACGATCCTAAAAAGGCTAAGATGGGTTAAGGATTACTACGGTCCTCAGTGTTATAGGCTTCTATGGAAAAACTAATGCCTTCAACGATCGCTCAATCGACATCAGTAATTCCAAAGAGGCAACCACCGAGTGGATAGATTCTCAAGTTCTGCTTTTTCGGGATTCGACTCCCTCAAAGCTCCCTTGACTATACCATCCTCCTATCTCAAAGTACACTCTGGTCCGGGTATAGGACCTATCTCACACACACAGAGGAAATCCCAAACAGAACAAATAAGTAACAAGTAAATCAAACAAAAAGCAGTAAATAAAATCAAAGTAGGCTAAACCCTTCAAGGGAGTTCTATCCCCAGCAGAGTCGCCACTTTTTCTGTAGCGGCAAAATCGTGAGTGTAAGCTATTGATTAACTTAACTCGAAAAGCAAGAGTCGCCACCACACTTTTATTTTATCCAAAAAGCAAAGGAAAAGGAGCGAACAAAACCTACATAAGCTCTACAACAAGAACAAGTGAACAAAGACTGGGTAAGAGGGGTTGGTTACATTAAGGGAAGGTATTAACACCCAAAACGTCTATAGTACTCTATTGGAACCCTTTGAAATATCTACGCTTTTGGTCTGAAAAGGTTTGCTTGAAAATTGATTGAGGAGATGAGAAGTAAAATTGTTTTTAAGATTCTTGTGTTTGGAGGGACTTGTCGTCTCATGCCTACGTACCCACAAAGTGCAATATAGGTGTCATACCCCAAATTTTGACCACTAAGATCTCCCATCATTGTGAAAATTATCATCACAATATGGATGCACCTTTATGCCTCATCAATCTCCTCAAGAATTGTTGGGCATTCCCTACAACTAAGAATTAGGGTTTCAAGCCCTATCAGAGCATTTAGACAAAGGATTAATCAAGGAATGAAATGATCTTCAACTTGTCTAACCTCTCAAACATCCACAATGGATCAAGAGGACTCCCACATAAAGGATTAAGCACAAGGCCGCAACAGTCCCAGTGGATCAAGCCTCAAGATCGCTAGTGTCACCAAATTAGGGTTTGGTCAACCAGGGCCTCCAGATGGAAAATTTCCTCTGGGCATGAGCCAATGCTTCAAAGCATAACCTATGATTCTCCAAGGGACATCATGAACCCAATCATCAAGTCAATTTGACCTCAGGGGATGCATTCACAAAAAATCAGGAATTATGGTTTCTTGACCTAATTCACCCTTAAGTTGGCTTTTGGGACAAAACATGAGCCAAGACCTCAAAGGAGGATTTGAGGGTCTCTAATAAACCACATTGATCTATTTGCAACAATGGATTGATCCAAGAAGCTTGAGCAACAAGTTTCAATTTCATCTGAACCACAGTTAGGGTTTCGCGAGAAAAAGTCAACTGTATCTTTGACTTTTGACCAGGACATGCTCCCAAACCCTAGGACATGATTCAATACACCCTATAACACCTATGAAATCAATCCATCAAGTTTGATTTAGGTCAAGGACTTGATTTCATAGAGGATCGCACAGTTTGGAATTATCTGACAAAAAGTCAACTGTGCACAAAAGTCAACTTTGACTTTTTGAGATTTTTCACAAATATGGTTCTTTAACCCTAAAATGATGTTAATGAGTGATTTGAATTAACATTCATCAAGAAAAATCAAGAAAAGTGGGATAACTTGTAAAAGGGGTAACCATAAAAACTTAGAAATTTTCTAAGTTATGGAACAAAGTGGCTAGGGTACCAACTTTGGATGATCATAACTCCTAAATCACAAGGCCATTTTTCCCCATTCAAAGCTGGATTTGTAGCCCTCATGGCCCTCTACAAAAGCTTCAACTACACCTCATTCCAATTCATCATGGATTTTGAGTTATGGAATGATCAAAATCACAAAAAGTGAAAATGTCACTTTTTTCTAACACTTAGTGAAATTTTCACTAAGTCAGAATCTGTCTTACTTTTTTCCAAATGTAGGGACATTTTTCACTTGGATCTAAAAAATATCAAAACCAATTATGATCAAACAATTGTTGTATCATATGAGGGCTTTCCAAAATGACCAAGAACTTCACCAAACTCAACTTGAGCCATGAGATATGACAATGTCAATATGTCTTGTTGCAAACTGTCATGGCAAGGCAGATTTTGGAGTTTTGCTCGATTTGCTCAAAATTTGCAAAGGGAAAACAACTCTATCCATCTGAACACCTCAAGGGGGGACCAAGGAGGAACCAACTCTGATCCCAAGCCTCCCAAGTCTTTGGAACCAAAAATAGCATGCCAAACCTAGAAATGCCTAAAAGAGGGACAAGACTCCAATTTTGGATTGGAGCATTCAATGCATACACCAAGGTGGCATGGACTGGGCCATTTCCAACTGAATTCAGTCAAGACTTATCCAAGACTAAGGGAACCAGCAGCCTGTGCCCTAACCTCTAGTCAATGGCTAGAGGAAACTTGGATTCTCATTGATCAACATTGGTCAAACCTATGCAGCAGTTGCCATTCACTATTCCTTGCAAAACAAAATTTCTCTACTATAAATAGAGCTCATTTGTGATCAGTTTGAGTACACCAAAGCCATCTAACAGATGCTTTCCTCAAAATCTCTTCTTTCACTCCAAAATTGCCTTCCAAAGCAAGTCACTATCGGGTTTTGAGTTTGAAAGCTATTCCAACAAAACCAATCACACACACACCTCATAAACATCATATAGAAGTGATCCAAACACTTAAACAACATCTGGAACACTGATTTCTCAGAATCACTAGCCAGCTGCTCAAGGTTTTAACCAAGTTGCAGTTGGGATACAATCTTCAGTTCCAGCTTGTTTCAAACCATTCCAAGCATCCAGACACACTCCATAGCACCTAGGAAAGCTGTCCATATCCTTGGAACCAAGCTGTAACACCTCGAACACAAAACACGATCACCAGCTGCAAGAGGTAAGCATGAGCTCTTCTAACTCTATGATCCATGCATTTTTTGCTGCACAATAATTTGGCCACATGTTCATAATCATGCATGGAGTGTTTTCCCTCAATCAATTGCATTGTTTGAATCGTGTATGGAATTTCTGAACCTTCATGCAAATTTTAGGGTTCTTGAGGTTTCTCTTTGATTTCTTATTCCATGTTTAAAATAAATGAAATTAAAGACCATAGACATGATCGTGAGGTTGAAACGAGTAGATTGATATGTAGATTGCATGATATCATCAAGTATTCAGTGAGATTGGATAGAAAACGCAAATCTGCAGAAACAGAGGGTGACGCGTGTTCTTGCCCTTGTTCTTGGCGCCTTTTTTTTGAAAATTTGAATATTTGAATTTTGTGATTTTATTTAGTTGATTCAAAAATTAATTTCTCTCTGAGTTTTAATGATTTTGAGTTGATTCTTTTTTTAATAATTCACAAAAATGTTAAAATATTTTATTTTCCCAAAAAATCCCAAAAATATTATTTATTTCATATACTTGATATTTTTGTAAAGAATTAATATTTTAATTGTTTTTGACATTTAAAATATTTCTTCTTTCTTGATTTTTCAAATTTTAGTAATTTCCAATCATTTTATGGATCAAAACCTGATTTTTGAAACATTAATCCAAGATCACAATTTGTTTTCCACATGTTAAACAATTTTGGTCATTTTAATTGAATTTTTTATTCAATTAAAATACATTTTGAAAACAAATTAGGGTTTTTGGTTAATTCAACCCTCATCAAACTTTTTTCAAAAATATTTGGGCCTCTAATAGAGTGTAAGACCCAATCCTTTGTGAATACAAAACTTTTTGGGCCTCAAATATTGTATAAGTCCCGTTGTATTTCAAAAGTTCGGCGCGATCATCGCCTGTTAAAAACCAATCATTTGGGCCTCTCCTCGAGCTATAAGACCCATTCAAAATCTGTGAGCCTCTAATAGAGTGTAAGACCTAACCCCCTTTTAACCAAAACTTTTTGGGCCTCAGATATTGTATAAGTCCCTCTGCATTAAAAGAAAATCTCGGCGTGATCGCCAGTTCAAAAATAAAATCCTTGGGCCTACCCTCGTGTTATAAGCCCGATTCGTTAAAAATCATTGGGCCTCTAGTAGAGTGTAAGATCCAACCCTTTTTGAAAACCCAAATAATTTGGGCCTCAGTGTATTGTATAAGTCCCGACACCATCAAAAAGTTCAACACGATCGTCGCCAGTTTAAAATAAAACCTTGGGCCTCTTCTTGAGCTGTAAGCCCCACCACTTGCATAAAAATAAACCTTTGGGCCTCTTGAGAGAGTGTAAGACCCATCCCCTTGTACAGAAAACCTTTTGGGGCCTCAGTCACTTGTATAAGTCCCTGTACAAATTCAAAACCACAGTGCAATCACTGATAAAACCTTGGGCCTCTCCTTGAGCTGTAAGCCCCAACAATCTTTTCAAAGCACTTTCTCCTTTGATTTTAAATATAATATTGTTATCAAAACTTTCTTTGTTGAACAAACTAACCAAACAGCATGGAAGCTCTACAACCGAGTAAGTGTTTACCAGCTTTCATATATATATATATATATATATATATAACTGTATTGTGGGGCTGCTCACTGTAAGTCTTCTTTCACAAACTCTTATATAATTGTCAAATATCCACTGTGTAATACTAGTATAGCTATTTAGAGTTTTCCCCGGCAACTACGTCTAGCACTAGGTAAAGCCCTGTTGGTCACTCTTAAATACAAGCAAAACTAGATCCCCATAGGATTACCAGACACAGTCTTACCTCCTCTTGGGGTTAAACAATATGGAGACGTGAAAGGCAGCATTCTCGATGAACCCTTTCTCAGACTGTCACCCTTAGAAATCGTCAAAGAGACTCTACTCCCCAGAGATGATCTTTTCTCCGTGAATGGCATCTCTTGAGTTTCTTCCAAATTCTCGGACTTTCCTGGCTTGATCTATTCTCGGTGAATGGCTTGTCTTGAACTTCTCGGGGTTTGGGGACCCACAGGCTTCTTAAAAGCATCCCCGCCTCCTCTTGGGCGTTGTACAAGGACCCTTAGGCTTCTTAAAAGCTCTCATGCCTTCTCTTGGGCTTAGTACAAGGACCCAGAGACCTCTACAGGTATAGGAACAGAACCTAGTCATCAATTTGCTAGAGCTGTCTTTCTGAGTCATGTGTCAGACCTGTTAATGGGTTGACCTTCATCCCTTAACATACCAGCCTTCTCTTGGGCATCATACAAAGATCATTCACTACCTGAGAATCGATTTCTCAAAACGTCCGTAGACTTGGACAGTCTCAATACCCTTTGGATTTTCCATTTCCTTAAAGAACAGGAAATAACTCTGATCCTCTGATCAGTACCTAAGCACAACATTACCCATATAAGAATTGATTTTCTCTTTTAACCAACATACTAGACCTGTCATTAAACTGAAACAGTCACCAACACCCTAGCCTCCTCTTGGGCTTTGTACAATGATTCTCCCCAGCGGAGCTAACCTATTCACACTCTCTTGTTGAGTATAAAAGACTCTCTTGTTGGGTCAAACCTTTTAGCCTCCATCTCGGGTCTCGTACGAGATACCAAATCACTCTCTTGTTGAGTATAAAATACTCTCTTGTTGAGTCAAACACTTTTAGCCTCCATCTCGGGCTTCGTACGAGATACAAAACACTCTCTTGTTGAGTATAAAAGGCTCTCTTGTTGAGTCAACCCCCTTTTAGCCTCCATCTCGGGCTTCGTACGAGATAAAAATCACTCTCTTGTTTAGTATAAAAGATTCTCTTTTTGAGTCAAACATTTTCAGCCTCCATCTCGGGCTTCGTACGAGATACAAAGACTCTCTTGTTGAGTCAAACACCTTTAGCCTCCGTCTTGGGCTTCGTACAAGACACATACAAAAGCACTCTCTTGTTGAGTCAACCCTTCCAGCCTCTCTCTCGGGCTTCGTACGAGACATATAAAAACACCCTCTTGTTGGGCCAATAGCCTCCTCTTAGGCTTTGTATAAGGAAACCCCGGTTGAGTCAATCAACCTTTTAGCATCAAAATTTATGCCTCGTTCACAATATACAAACATCAACAACTCCTTTTCCTTCATCTAATTACTGTAAGCGGCAAGCCTCTGGATTATTTACATCCACGCCATTGTCCCTCTTTTAGCATGAGAAATTCCTAAGGAAAGATGGCATTGCTCTAAACTGAGTTGAAGTCTTCTCCTTCAGGTTAAAAATCCCCTATAAAGGAAATTATGGCATTGCTGGATTCACATATCCCAGTTAAAGTAAATCTCCTTTATGACCAGTCACCCAATAGTTATGACAAACAGACCAAATATCCCTCTTTAGAGATGACAAATTCTCTCTAAAGTCAAAACCCTTTAGCTTCATATCTTGGGCTTCGAACAAGATACAAATAGACCCTTTAGCTTCACATCTTGGGCTTTGAACAAGATATAAACCACCTTTAGCTTCACGTCTTGGGCTTTAAACAAGACACCAAAAAAACCTTTTTCCTCCCATAGAATAGGAGGAACTACAATCGCTCTGATTTCCCTGTTTCGTTAAACGGGAATACGTAGGCATAAGATTGAAAAATCTTAGCGAGCACATTAATAAAAAACCCAAAATCCTGTACCTTCACACATTATTCGAAAAGCATCAGTCCTAACATCCTACCAATAGCATAGTCCCGTCATTGCGTTCTTAGCAAAACAAGCAGAGAGAGGCCCCACATCCACATAGCATCTGTAACCTAACAGACCACTGTTCAAACTCAGTATGCAAGCAGGGTTAATTGGAGACATCTATTTCCCTTCCTTCATCAGCTTCAATAGGATAAAAAATGAATCGACCTGTAGTACCCCAGAGCGACAGTGCTTAAGAACCACGTCCAAAATCGCTCGCTACAGAAAAATGGCGCCCACCGTGGGGCCAGTCTTTTTCTCTTATCTCTCTGGTTGAAACTTGAGTTCTCAAAATGTCACATAAATGACGACTCTGCTAGGGAGTCATTGTCTGTATAGGATCATAAGACTAGAGGTCTAGGATGATTAAGGCAAATATATATACTGCTTTTCCTAATTGATATCTGTGTTTATTTTATTGTTAATGGGAATGCGTGTGATGCCGCATGTGGAAAGATTGAGTATACACCTAAGATAGGTGATGGCAATACGAGTAATCTTACTGGGAGTGAATTCCATTTAAGAGCCCCCGATCGACCATCAAAATCAGTGGAGACTCCCTTTGCAGATACATTGCCTATACGACTTCGGTTGTTGAAAGTAGTGTGGTCGACTGGGTTATCTGAGAAGCTGAGGTTTTTAGTAGACTTAAGCCATTTTGTAGTGCGGAAGCTATCAGAAATAGTTGTCACGCGATACTACCCTCATCTGAGATTGCTCTAAGATACATCACCTAGCACGGTTCCCGGCCCGCTGATGTTATCTCTAAGGGAATCAATGATTTTGAGAGACAGGTACAAAAAATTACCAGTATAAACCTTGGGGGGGGGGGGGTAGAGCCTTGACTTCATGACACCGACCCTTTGACCCCATGTTTTTTCTATGTTTTTATGTGCTGCATTCATACATTCATTTAAAAAACATTAAGACAAAGAAAATCTTCTCTTCTAGTCTCTCTTTTTCAAATTAAACTAAGACAATGATGGCAAATGTCAGAGAAGGAGATTGCGCTAATGGATTTCGGTAGAAGGAAAACTCATAAGTACACCTTCAAGGTTCCAAAGTTAGAGGATTTAAGAGGTTTGGCGAGAATGATCACCAACCACGAGGCTTTCAGAGCCAAGTATGGAGGATTGTTGTCTTTGTTAAGGGTCCACGTAATTGAAGGAATCCTGTCCACATTAATCCAGTTCTACGATCCAGTTTATCACTGTTTCACATTCCCGGATTATCAGTTAGCACCAATGCTTGAGGAGTATTCTCACCTGACTGATTTACACATTACTGATCAGGATCCCTTTTCTGGACTGGAAGAAATTCCAAAGGATCAAACCATTGCAAGAGCAATTTATTTGGACGAGTCAGAAGTCAGGACTCACATGACCACTAAGGGTGGCATCCGGGGTTTTCCAGCCCAGTTCTTAACAAAGAAAACCCTGTACTTTGCTAGTATAGGGAATGTGGCCGCTTTCGAGAACATCTTAGTTTTGCTCACCTACGGGTTATTTTTGTTTCCCAACATTGATAACTTCGTAGATATCAACGCCATTAAGATTTGTCTGATTGGAAACCCTGTACCGACCTTACTCGCAGATGCGTATCATTCGGTACACTTAAGGAATTTATACAGCGGAGGAATGATCACGTGCTGTGTACCCCTGCTATATAAATGGTTCACTTCTCACTTTCCCAAGTCTGCTGCATTTTGGGATCAAAAGAATACTTTACGTTGGTCGCAGAGAATCATGTCTCTTACCAACTCTGACATCAATTGGTACAATCGAATCTATGACGGGATTAGGATCATTGATCGTTGTGGAAATTTCCCAAATGTACCCCTTATAGGAACTAAGGGGGGAATCAACTATCATCCAATTCTCGTTCGTCGTCAATTCGGATACCCGATGAGGCATGTCCTGCGGAATGCTCATCTGGAAGGTCTTTTCTTCAAGGAAGGAGAAAATGACAGGGCACTAAAGACGGAAATAGTGCAGGCTTGGAAACACGTTCATAGGAAAGGACGAGAGTCTCTAGGAAAACCAGACTGTGTCTCAGTGGAGCCTTATCTCCACTGGGTACAAACTAGAGCTCTCAAGCTGAGGATGCCTTACCCTCGTCAGGAAGTTCTTCCATTAAGGGACTCTGCCCTTTATTTTATGTCTAAGACGGAAAAACTTCAGGTTACTCTCAGTAAAGTTCAGCAGGAGAAGAGGTCTTGGAGAAACAAGTACCGTATTCTCAATGTGGAGTGCAGGAAAATACAGCAACTGTTAAGAGAAAAAGATGCTTTGATTGAGATTTTAGAGCAACATGCTATAGAAAATCAGGATGACCAAAGGAATTTGCTCGCTTCTTTCACTTGGCAAAGGAATGACAACCCGACAACGGCTCAAGAGCCCCGGTCAAAGAAAAGGAAAGCACCAAAACCAGCACCTGAGCTCTCTTCAGAGAGGACTCAGGACCCATTAGCTTAGATTTCCTTTTTCAGCACTTTGTAATCTACTGTATTTCCATTTCCGCAATCCTTTGAATTCAATAAAACGGGGTTTCCCCACTGTTTGATATTTGCAATCCAATTGTCGAAGTTTACTTTGAATAAACAAAAATAATTAATAATCATTGCATTCATCATTCTCATAAACGCATTCTTCTTACCTACGAATCTCACGTTTGCGTCTCAATTCTAGAGTCAAACTGTCTCATTCGTACAATACTCGGGCCAATCGTCAGAAAAAGATGGATGATCTAGAGGAAGAGAATAGAGAGTTGAGAGAAGAGATCGACACTCTGAAAGAGGATCTGAGAAAGCTTCATAACAACATACAAGCTCTAGTGGAAGCTCAGATGCAACAACAAAGGACTGTGATCTCGGAGATCACATCTACGCCCATAGTGGAGAAGTATGATCCTAGGTAAAAGATGCCGAAAGATCGCCCCTGGGGCATGCCACTTAACTATATCCCGGAAGGATATGTTCCGCCGATCGCTGAGGATCAGGGAACCGCAGCAGGAACCGCTGGGTCTGAAGGTTACAAACTTCGGGAAAGCGAAGATGCCAGGGGCATGGCAGCAACTCCTGAAGGTTACAAACTTCGGGAGGCACCGAGAGTCTCGCCCATAATGACTATACCACCACCCGTGGTACACACTGTCCCGGAAGGACAGATTCCCCAGATACCTTCTGGTGGAAGCGAAAGCATGTTCGACAGAATGAATGAATTCCATGAACATTTCCTGGAAATGCAGAAAGAACTGCAGACCCTTCGCAGTCAGGATCTATTTGGAAAGGAGGCCGCGGACCTCTGCTTGGTCCCCAATGTGAAAGTTCCACACAAGTTCCAAGTGCCCAACTTTGAAAAATACAAGGGTAACTCTTGCCCTCAGAGTCATTTAGTGATGTACGCTCAGCGAATGTCAGCTCAGACAAAGAACCAGGAGCTACTAATTCATTACTTTCAGGATAGTTTAACCGGTGCCGCATTAAAATGGTACATGGGTTTAAACTGCGCTACGATCGGCAAATTCAGAGATCTTGGCACTACTTTCGTTCAGCAGTACAAATACAATTTGGACATGGCACCAGACAGAGATCAACTCAGATCGATGTCACAAAAGGACAAGGAAACCTTTAAGGAATACGCTGAAAGATGGCGTGAAATTTCCGCTCAGATTCCTCCACCTCTGGAGGAAAAAGAGATGACAAAGATCTTCTTAAAGACCTTGGGCTCATTTTACTACGACAGAATGGTCGCCAGTGCACCCAGTGACTTCACCGAGATGGTGGGCATGGGAGTTCGTCTTGAGGAAGCCGTCCGAGAAGGACGTTTAGTTAAAGACGCTGGATCATCAAGTAGTACAAAACGATACGGTAGTGCTCTCCCTAAGAAAAAGGAGCAGGATATTGGGAATATCTCTCTCGGAAAGCAAAGGCGGCGATACCAACCGGTAGCAGCTGTAACTCCTGCTATCAACCCCACGTATGTTCCTGCGTATCAACCTCAGGTTGTGTAGAGCCAACCAAATCAACATCAATATCAGCAAAGGACACAACATCCTCTTCAGCAGGCTCGTCCTCCGTACAACAACAACCGCACAACGCGACCACCAGGGTTTGACCCTATACCAATGTTGTACGCAGAATTATTTCCACTCTTACTGGTCAAGAGGCATGTCCAAACCAGGTCTCCTCTTACAGTACCGGAAAATCTGCCTTTTTGGTTTAAAGCGGATCAGACTTGCCCTTATCATCAAGGAGGACCAGGGCATAACATAGAAAACTGTCTCAGTTTCAAATACGACGTGCAAAAGCTTGTTAAGAGCGGGTCTTATCTTTCAAAGATATGAATCCTAATGTTCTCACGAACCCGCCGCCTCAACACGAGAAAGCTGCAGTCAATTTGATAGAGGGAGAGTCTAACAACATCTATCAAATTCACGATGTACTCTTGTTAAAGGCCAACTTGGTCAAGATGCATTGTAGACAGAGTGGATATGGCCATGTGCCACCTCATAACTATCACCAGTGTGATATCTGCTCTAAGAACAACCAGGGATGTTCTGTGGTGCAATCAGTTTTACAGGAACAATTGGATCTCGGATGGATCCGAGAGCATCAAGTTCGTGGAGTCAGCATGACCTATACGAATTTAAACGTCATTCAGAACCACGAGATCCATGTAATGAATGTCAATTTGGTGGCGATACACTCAAGGAAAAGCCAATATCATAATCTGCCGCGACACGATTACAATTCCTGCCTAACTTGCTCGGTAAACAAACAGAGATGCTCTTTTGTACAAGAGGCCCTCCAGCGTCATATGGATCTTGGATGGATCCAGGACTACCATGATAGAAATCCCTATCAGATCAACATGATTTAAATCTTTGATATTCGTCTGATGAATACCAGCTTGGTGGAGTTACATGCCAGGTAGGTCCAACTTGGTTTTCCCACTTCGCATGATTATCTGAACTGTAAAGGATGTTATGAGAGTAACCAAGGGTGCGCTTTCGTTCAAAGAACTTTACAACACTTATTAAACCACTGGTGGCTTCCAATCTATATGGATGAAGACACGCAACAAATCAGTGTGGTTGATGGGAACCCTACTCGGTGTCAAAGTCAGGATGTCCGATCTACGGAAACAAATCTAGTGAGGTTACACTGCATTCAAAGAGGGTGTGGCCAGGTGCCACCACACAACTATGAACGTTGTAGGGTATGTTCGGAAAATAACCAAGGATGCTACCTCGTGCGAGCAGCTCTCCAAGGTCAGTTGGATCGCAAGGAGATTCACCCATACCTAGTTTCGGGGTCTATTGACTGGACGCCAGACTACTTCGCAGATTAAATCTGAGACGTGGTTGTAATCTCTGACCCTGAGAGGAACAAGGATGTTTGTACCATCATACCTCTACTGGACGAATCAAAGGTTCTTAGCCAGGAACTGATTGAAGTTACTTAAGACAGTCAGAAAAGTCAGAAGGCTCCTGTAGTTATCTATCTATCGGGACTGTTACCGTATGAGTCAGCTAAGGAGATCCCTTACAAATACGGTGCAATGATAATTGAGTATGGAAAGGAAATTCCATTACCCTCCGTCGTGAATATTGCAGACATCAGTCGTGTAACACGGAGCAGTCGAATCTTCAACTGAGGAGTTGGAGAACCTAACAAAGAAAAGGAACCTCAAACGGAAGTTCCCAATCCACCAGTCAGTAAATCCAGTAATCCCGACCTTTCGAAAAACAATGATGAGATGTTGAAGCTCATCCAAAGGAGTGAATACAACATTGTTGACCAACTGTTACAAACTCCTTCAAAAATCTCAGTGCTATCACTTTTACTCAGTTACGAAGCCCACAGAGAGGCTCTACAAAAAGTCTTAGAGCAGGCCTTTGTGGAACAGGATGTGTCAATACGACAGTTCGATAGCATCATCTCTAACATCACTTCCTGCAACAACTTAGGATTCAGTGATGAGGACTTGCCAGAGGGGGGAAAAAGTCATAACATGGCGCTCAATATCACAGTTAACTGTCAGGACGATGCTTTAGCTAGCGTACTGGTAGACACAGGATCGGCCATCAATGTTATGCCGAAGTCCACTCTAATGCTACTATCATTCAAAGGGTCCCCGATGAGGGGAAGTGAGGTCATCGTCAAAGCGTTTGACGGATCTCGGAAAGTAGTTATCGGTGAAGTCGACCTTCCCATAACTATCGGTCCTCATACTTTCCTAATCACTTTCCAGGTCATGGACGTTCGGGCAGCGTACAGCTGTTTATTAGGAAGACCTTAGATACACCAGGCTGGGGCAGTCACTTCGACACTGCACCAGAAACTGAAGTTCGTCAAGAATGATCAACTCGTCACGATTTGTGGAGAACAAGCCTTGCTCATGAGTAACTTGTCATTATCTACTTGTGTAGAACCCGAGGAGGTTGTTGGAACTCAGTTCCAAGCACTGTCGGTGAGCAATGAGAATCAACTAGAGAAGGGAACCTCGATTTCCTCATACAGAGATGCTCTCGAAGTGATCAAAAATAACAATACGAAAAGATGGGGACAACTCGTCATTCCTACTGATAATAAAACAAAGAAGGGTCTTGGTTTTTCTGCAACCTGTACCCAGACAGATGCTAACGATGAAAGTCTTCATCCCATTCGGGACTTCTTCCACAGTGGAGGTTTCCTTCACCCAATGCCTCAAACAGTCCATACTATCAACGAGGGAGATCCCTCCGATACGGATGAGGAATGGAAGTCCTATCTCAACGAGGACGGTTATATGTCTCAGGAAGAGGTGCCTACGCCATTTTGCTATCCCGCACAGAGTCCGAGATTTATACCCAGGTTAGACATCGAAATGATATATGGAGATTGTGATCCGGAAGGATGTCGTGCTCCACCAAACTCATTAGAGGAGGACACTTTGATGAAAGAGAACTTTGACCACGACTATTATGGCCCAATGGATGGCCTGCCTATCTGGCAGCCGTATCCTGGAGACTTGGGACAAGAAAATCAGCCGAACAATGAAAATCAGCTGAGCGTCATTGAATAGAATACCTGTGTCCCCACCATGTCATGGGATCAACATTCAGGTCATTCAAAACCTATCCAGTATGACGATGAATTGGCAAAGCTTGCCGGACTAGAATTCATCAACTATACTTTTCCTGAGGTCAACGTCATCGAGAGAGATGACCCCTCCAGTTCCAAAGAAGTGTGGGACACCTTAGGATAACCAAGTGGAAAATACGACTATATGGTCAAGTACACCGCTCCTGAAAGCTCTCGTATCAGGCTCGAAGACATCCAACTAACTGGGTGGGGAGATTTACCTGAGAGAACAAATACTATGAAATATACAACAGAAGAGTTCGTCTACGACAACACTGCCTGGGAGACAGATTCCAATGATCCTGCTCCGCCAGAAATCAGCGTTATTTCTGAAGACAAATCAATGAAGGTACCAGACTTTGTGATTCACCGAGGAGTTCGCCGCCAATGGGTTGATGTCGATGTTCCGAAGATTGTTCATAAGTTAAAGTAATTGTCGTCTTTAACCTTTCACCCCGCCCAGGTGAAACAGATGTTTTGATAGGGCTCACTTGCTGTAAATTTCCCTCTTCGCTTCGCCCAAAGCGACACATTTTTGTTTTATAGGGCTGTAGTTTCAAGAATCGACTTGTTCATAAATGAAATAACGTCGTTCTGTAATTTACACATTAATTGTTGTTTTCTCCTTTTGCTTTTCTCAGAAAATGGTAATCCTAAAAAATATCTCAAATAATAAAAACAAGCAGTTTTTCAAAAAAATACACTGCACACACTTGCATTTTCTCTATCTCTTCTAAACACAAATCATCACGTCATGCAGATTGCTTGTTTTAAACCCCATTGAAACATACGATCCGATGCCTTCTCCCAACTTTGAGTTCCTAGTATTTGGGGCTGAAGAAGAAGTTGACGACGAAATTCCAGAAGAGATCTCCCGACTACTTAGACAGGAGGAAAGGTCCATTGAACCTCACAAAGAGCCGTTGGAAACGGTCAACTTGGGTTCAGAAGAAGAGAGAAAAGAAATTAGGATTGGGGCACTGCTCAGTCCAACTGCCAAAGAAAGTTTGATAAAGCTTCTCAAAGAATTTCCCGATGTGTTTGCTTGGTCCTATCAGGACATGCCAGGGTTGGATACCAACATCGTGGAACATCATTTACCGTTACGGTCAGAATGTCCGCCAGTAAAACAGAGGTTGAGACGAACTAATCCAGACATGGCCATTAAAATCAAAGAGGAGGTACAGAAACAGATTGACGCGGGTTTCCTCGCCACGTCAGAATATCCTCAATGGTTAGCCAACATCGTACCCGTTCCAAAAAAGGACGGAAAGGTCAGAATGTGTGTAGACTACAGAGATCTAAACAAGGCTAGTCCAAAGGACGACTTTCCTTTACCACACATTGACATGCTGGTAGACAGTACAACAAAGTTCAAAGTTTTCTCCTTCATGGATGGATTCTCGGGCTATAATCAAATCAAAATGGCACCGAAAGACATGGAGAAAACTTCGTTCATTACCCCATGGGGTACCTTTTGTTACAAGGTAATGTCGTTCGGTTTGAAGAACGTCGGGGAAACCTTTCTAAGGGCCATGACTACTATGTTTCATGACATCATACACAAGGAAATCGAGGTATATGTCGATGACATGATTGCCAAATCTAAAACAGAAGATGAGCATGTGACCCACCTGTCAAAACTATTCGAGCGGTTGAGAAAGTACAAACTCCACTTGAATCCCAACAAGTGCACCTTCGGTGTCCGTTCAGGGAAACCTTTAGGGTTCATCGTCAGCCAGAAAGGAATTGAGGTTGATCCTGACAAGGTCATGGCCATTCAAGAAATGCCTTCTCCAAAAACTGAAAAACAAGTCAGAGGATTCTTGGGACGTTTGAACTACATCTCCAGATTCATATTCCTCATTAACGCGACATGCGCGTCGATTTTCAAATTACTCAAAAAGAATCAGGACTGCGTTTGAACAGAGGACTGCCAAACTGCTTTCAACAGTATCAAGGAATACCTGTTGAATCCTCCAATCCTGTCACCTCCAGTGGAAGGAAGACCACTGATCATATACTTAACAGTCTTGGAAGACTCCATGGGCTGTGTACTTGGCCAACAAGACGAAACCAAAAGGAAAGAGTCTGCCATCTACTATTTGAGCAAGAAATTCACCGACTGCGAGACTCGGTACGCTATGCTTGAGAAAACTTGCTGCGCTTTGGCTTGGGCAGCCAAACGTCTTCGCCAGTACATGATTCGTCACACCACTTGGTTAATCTCCAAAATGGATCCGATCAAGTATGTCTTTGAAAAAACTGCTCTCACGGGAAGGATTGCCCGTTGGCAGATGTTGTTATCAGAATACGACATCGAATACCACGCTCAAAAAGCCGTTAAGGGAAGTATTTTAGCCGATCATTTGGCTCATTAACCGATTAATGATCAGGAATCAATCGGGGTTGACTTCCCAGACGAAGATGTCATGTATCTAAAAATGAAAGACTGCGATGAACCGCTACCCAGTGAAGGGCCGGAACCAGGTTCCCAATGGGGACTTATCTTTGACGGAGCAGTTAATCATTACGGAAATGGAATTGGGGCAATCATCATAACACCTTAGGGTACCCACATTCCTTTAACTGCCAGACTTACGTTCAAGTGCACAAACAACGAGGCCGAATACGAAGCTTGTATTATGGGTCTCGAGGAAGCGATTGACTGAAGGATCAAGAACTTGGATGTATATGGCGACTCTACTTTGGTCGTCAATCAGATCAAAAGAGATTGGAACACATACCAATCAGGATTGATTCCTTACAAAGATTATGCAAGAAGGTTGTTACCTTTCTTCAACAGAATCGAGTTTCACCATATCCCTCGTGAAGAGAATCACATGGCTGATGCATTAGCCACCCTCTCTTCCATGATTAGCGTAGGTCAATGGACCTACCTACCTAAGATCGACATAATGCGCCTTGAACGGCCCGCTGACATCTTCACGATTGAAGCAGTCATAGACGACAAACCTTGGTATCACGATATCAAATGCTTCCTTCAGAAACAAGAGTACCCACCTGGGGCACTAAGGAAAGACATAAAAACCCTTAGAAGGTTGGCTGGCAGTTTCTTCCTAAGCGGTGACACACTATATAAGAGAAATTTCGACATGGTCTTGCTCCGATGCGTAGACAGACCAGAAGCAGACACGCTGATAAAAGAAATTCACGAAGGATCCTTTGGCACTCATGCCAATGGACACACAATGGCGAGAAAAATTCTAAGAGCAGGGTACTATTGGTTGACAATGGAATCTGACTGCTACAAGTACATGAGGAGGTGTCACAAGTGTCAGATATACTCCGATAAAATCCTTGTACCGCCAACGCATCTCAAAGTTCTCTCCTCCCCGTGGCCTTTTTCCATATGGGGAATCGACATGATCGGCATGATTGAGCCCAAGGTTTCGAACGGACGTCGGTTCATTCTGGTCGCCATTGACTACTTCACCAAGTGGGTCGAGCTGCGTCATACGCCAATGTAACCCGACAAGTGGTGGTCCGATTTATCAAAAACAATATCATATGTCGTTATGGTGTTCCGAGCCAGATCATTACAGATAATGGATCTAACTTGAACAATAAGATGATGAAAGAGTTGTGCGCAGAGTTTAAGATCGAACACCATAACTCATCTCCCTACCGGCCTAAGATGAACGAAGCGGTAGAAGCGGCTAACAAGAACATCAAAAAGATCGTTCAGAAGATGGTTGTAACCTATAAAGACTGGCACGAGATGTTACCCTTTGCTCTTCACGGTTATCGCACATCTGTCCGTACATCAACAGGGGCAACCCCTTTCTCTCTAGTATATGGCATTGAGGCAGTGCTCCCCATAGAAGTAGAGATCCCATCGATCCGGGTATTGATGGAAGCTAAGCTAACAGAAGCTGAATGGTGTCAAAGTTAACACGACGAACTGAGTCTGATCGAGGAGAAGCGAATCACGGCACTATGCCATGGTCAGTTGTATCAGTAAAGAATGAAGAGGGTGTTTGACAAAAAGGTCCGACCTCACGTCTTCAGAAAAGGAGACCTTGTGCTCAAGAAGATACAATCATTTCTCACTGATTCCCGGGGCAAGTGGACTCCGAATTACGATGGCCCCTATGTGGTCAAGAAAGCCTTCTCAGGCGGCGCCTTGAGACTCGTAACCATGGACGGAGAGGAATTCGCCTACCCCACAAATGTTGATGTAGTCAAGAAATACTTCGCCTAAACTAAAAAAAAAACGTCTCGGTGGATTGAAAACCCAAAAGGGCGGTCCATGCAAAAATTAGAGATATAACCAAAAAAATCATCCCGGTGGATTAGAAATCTCAAAGTACAATCCAGGCAAAAGTTAGGGATAATGGTAAGTAACTACGTCCAACAGGGGCAAATCCCCTAGCAGCAGTCCTGCCATCCATCAAAAAACTCCAGTCAAGGTCATCTTCGACAGAAGCTCAGGATGCCCAGAATTCAAAGTTGGTAGAAGGATAGTGGTCGTTATGTTTCAATGTAGCCCTTTTCCCTTAAATTACCATTTTCAAACTTTGAAAATACTCTATGGAATCATGCGTTTGGCTGATTTCCATCCTATCAATAAAATTTGAGCCCTTATGCATTTGTTTGCAGTTCTTATTTGTTTTAGCTTTACAGAACAACATTTTAACATAATCAACGATTCTTGAAATAAAACAAAAATGAATTTACTTGTAAAATTTTTCTACTTTTAAAATAAAGATGGCAGTTTCTTTTGACTGTTGAACATCGAAAGAACATCGATCGCTTCGCAGAAGTAATCGAACTTCAAAGTACAGAATCAAAGTACTCCTTCTAAACCAGTGCGCCTGAATGAAGGATCAATTGTGTCAGATGCGAATACTCCATCTGACATCTCCGGCAAAGCTCTTGCCTCCTAAGCCCGACCAACGGTTGTCCTCGCAGGGACTATCTCTCCTAAGCAAGGCAGAATTGCTATCATGAACCATTGATACTTTTCATCCCTTACAGTAACCGAGTATCCCGTCGTGTTCATCTGTCAGTTTGTATGTCGCGTCAATTTTGTCAGCATATACATACATGCATCATGCATTATTGATTTACATTCACATTCATATTGCATCACTATCACTCTAGTCGGTCTTATCCCCTAGTGATAACAATCCTCTCAATCGAGTTGTCAGTTCTTTCCTCGTCAGGAAATGTCGCGTCTGAACAATCTCTCTCCTCCTGTTTATTTCTGGATTAGAGTTGGTTCCTCGACCACTTTGATAACTTGAACCTCTGAAAGACCAGAGAAAACGTTCGACAAATGTCACTCTTCACCATTGAAGATGATATCTTCGCTTTCCCGGATTAAGGAAAATCCCCAGAGGAAGCCTCTTAACCGAAGACTCTCAACAATACATTGGTTCTTCTCTCCAGAAAGTTAATGTTTACAAAGTCATTGGCACCTCAAAATTGGATCACATCATATGGCGTTTCTCCGAGAAGATCTCTGAGAAAAGTATGATGTAATATCTCCAAGCGAAGGAAGTCTCTCAAGAGACTCGTTTTCCCCAGTAGAGTCAACAAATGGCGTTTCCAATAGAGAAGTTTATACACCACTACAACTCAAACAGATGGGTTCCCCAGCGAGTCTGACATAAAAAGTTTTCCCATCAAATGGCATCTCCCCAGGAAAATTCGACGAGAAGTTTGAGGAAAACCGCTACGAACAGCGTCCCTTGTCAAGAAAGTTTATTGACAAAAGAAACCGAGACCAGTTCCTTGGTAGGAAACCAGGATCGAGGGGAAGTTTACAAAAGAAACTAAGACCAGTTCCTTGGTAGGAAACCAGAATCGAGGGGAAGTTTACTTTAGAAACTTAGACCAGTTCCTTGGTAGGAAACAAGGATCGAGGGGAAGTTTATTTCAGAAACTGAGACCAGTTCCTTGGCTGAAGACTAGGATCGAGGGGAAGTTTACCTTTTCTAAGCATCATTTCTTAGCAAAAGAAGAAGGATGTATAAACTACCATTCTTAACCACCATCAAAATTTCGGGTATTCCGATATTTAATCCTCTTGCACCCTGAATGCCCGAATACCTTCGCCATTCACACCTTCGAGTCCAAGAAGATTAAATAGGGGCATCTGTCATACCCTAAATTTTGACCACTAAGATCTCCCATCATTGTGCAAATTATCATCACAATATGGATGCACTTTATGCCTCATCAATCTCCTCAAGAATTGTTGGGCATTCCCTACAACTAAGAATTAGGGTTTCAAGCCCTATCAGAGCATTTAGACAAAGGATCAATCAAGGAATGACATGATCTTCAACTTGTCTAACCTCTCAAACATCCACAATGGATCAAGAGGACTCCCACATAAAGGATTACGCACAAGGCTGCAACAGTCCCAGTGGATCAAGCCTCAAGATCGCTAGTGTCACCAATTTAGGGTTTGGTCAACCAGGGCTTCCAGATGGAAATTTTCCTCTGGGCATGAGCCAATGCTTCAAAGCATAACCTATGATGCTCCAAGGGACATCATGAACCCAATCATCAAGTCAAGACCTCAGGGGATGCATTCACAAAAAATCAGGAATTAGGGTTTCTTGACCTAATTCACCCCTAAGTTGGCTTTTGGGACAAAACATGAGCCAAGACCTCAAAGGAGGATTTGAGGGTCTCTAATAAACCACATTGATCCATTTGCAATAATGGATTGATCCAAGAAGCTTGAGCAACAAATTTCAATTTCATCTGAACCACAGTTAGGGTTTCGCGAGAAAAAGTCAACTGTATCTTTGACTTTTGACCAGGACATGCTCCCAAACCCTAGGACATGATTCAATACACCCTATAACACCTATGAAATCAATCCATCAAGTTTGATTTAGGTCAAGGACTTAATTTCATAGAGGATCGCATAGTTTGGAATTCATCTGACAAAAAGTCAACTGTGCACAAAAGTCAACTTTGACTTTTTGAGATTTTTCACAAATATGGTTCTTTAACCCTAAAATGATGTTAATGTGTGATTTGAATTAACATTCATCAATAAAAATCAAGAAAAAAGGGATAACTTGTAAAAGGGGTAACCATAAAAACTTAGAAATTTTCTAAGTTATGGAACAAAGTGGCTAGGGTACCAACTTTGGAGGATCATAACTCCTAAACCACAAGGCCAATTTTCCCCATTCAAAGTTGGATTTGTAGCCCTCATGTCCCTCTACAAAAGCTTCAACTACACCTCATTCCAATTCATCATGGATTTTGAGTTATGGAATGATCAAAATCACAAAAAGTGAAAATGTCACTTTTTTCCAACACTTAGTGAAATTTTCACTAAGTCAGAATATGCCTTACTTTTTTCCAAATGTAGGGACATTTTTCACTTCGATCCAAAACTTATCATAACTTATTATGATCAAACAGTTGTTGTATCATATGAGGGCTTTCCAAAATGACCAAGAACTTCACCAAACTCAACTTGAGCCATGAGATATGACAATGCCAATATGCCTTGCTGCAAACTGTCATGGCAAGGCAGATTTTGGAGTTTTGCTCGATTTGCTCAAAATTTGCAAAGGGCAAGCAACTCTATCCATCTGAACACCTCAAGGGGGGGACCAAGGAGGAACCAACTCTGATCCCAAGCCTCCCAAGTCTTTGGAACCAAAAATAGCATGCCAAACCTAGAAATGCCTAAAAGAGGGACAAGACTCCAATTTTGGATTGGAGCATTCAATGCATACACCAAGGTGGCATGGACCGAGCCATTTCCAACTGAATTCAGTCAAGACTTATCCAAGACCAAGGGAACTAACAGCCTGTGCCCTAACCTCTAGTCATGGGCTAGAGGAGACTTAGATTCTCATTGACCAACATTGGCCAAACCTATGCAGCAGTTGCCATTCACTATTCCTTGCAAAACAAACTTGCTCTACTATAAATAGAGCTCATTTGTGTTCAGTTTGAGTACACCAAAGCCATCTAACAGATGCTTTCCTCAAAATCTCTTCTTTCACTCCAAAATTGCCTTCCAAAGCAAGTCACTATCGGGTTTTGAGTTTGAGAGCTATTCCAACCAAACCAATCACACACACACCTCATAAACATCATATAGAAGTGATCCAAACACTTAAACAACATCTGGAACACTGATTTCTCAGAATCACCAGCCAGCTGCTCAAGGTTTTAACCAAGTTGCAGTTGGGATACTGTTGCACCCCAAAATTTGCCCTCCTTACTTTTTTACTAACTGGCTTATGTTTCATTTCATTTTTTACATTATCATATCATTAGCATGGGGGTCAAGGTGCTTGGGGAAGTCCAGGAAAGTCCTATCTGGTCTACTACATCATCAAGGGTTCACAGGTGGCAAGGGATTGCAAGTGGATCACCCTCTCCTAACCAGTGCATGAATCAGGATTTTGAAATTCTTGGGTTTAGTGCTTCAATGGGCAAGCTCCTTGGGTTTTTATCATCCACAAATGGTATATCTTATCTTTGTTGGAGAGGATACACATCTTATTCAGAGGAATTTGAATTTGGAGACTGTGTTATTTCCTCATAGACTGAGGGTACCAAAACTAGGGTTTGCTATAAAGTCAGTTTATTTCTGATTTTTTGGGAAAGACTTGATTCCATGGTATTCCTTGGGTCCCTGAGTACCTAGGAGTGGAAGGTTGTCCATCAGTTTGATTCAGGAGAAGTTCGATTGGCCAATGGATTGAAAATCAGTTAACTTGGTCCAAAAGTCAACTGTGGTCAACACAAAGTCAAACCTCAAGATTTTTGGTCAACATCAAGATCATGGGGTGAAATTCATCATTTGATCAAGGGTTGATCATGATTCATCAAGGAAACCTCAGAATCATTAAGAATCAGGAGTTACTAAATTAGGGTTTTTGTAGGAAAAGTCAACTGTACTTTGACCAGGCCTAACTTCCACATACTTCATCAAAAATTCATCAACCAAATCCCATCTTGAAGGAAATTTAATTCCCTACAACTTTGTGTCTCACAAGCCAAGTCCATAAATGCTTCATTTGGGAGATATGAGCCAAGACATTATAGGTCATTTTGAAAGTCAACAAAAGTCAACCTTTTTCAAAAGCTCATAACTTGAACATGGAATATCAAATTGACATGGGACCCAAAGGGTTGGTTAGAGGACATCTTGAGATTTCTAAAAAGTATTAGTTTGCATTAAGGAGCTAAAAATTGAAGGAGTTATGCTTAGTCAAAGTTGGGCAATTTTAAGGAGGTGCACAAAGCAAACTATGCCTAAAATCCAAATTTTGACAAATGGGCCATAAGTTTCTTAAACCAAACTCAAACATAATGCCATGCACGACCCAAAGAGCATATATTTGATTTTTCCTCATTTTATTTTATTTTTATTGGATTTAATTAGTTAAAATTCAATATTAAATGAAATAATTCAAAAATAATTAAACAATGGATTATTCAGGCCCAACTCATCATCAGAAGAATAACCCTAAGTATTTAAAACCCATTCATGCATTGGTTAGGGTTAACGCACGTGAAATTGGAGGAGCTCTCAAGAAAACCCTAAAAAAGGATTTCTCACCACAACTCACGATCCACAAGGATTTTCTCCAGAATTCTTCCACAAAGCTTCTCTTGGTAGTCCCTAGAGTGAAAATCAACCGCCATTCGCAGCCAAAAGCAAAGTTTGAAGGTATGCCATCTCCGGTTTGAAGGATTTTGAAGGATCCTAAAACTCCAATTTTTTACGTGAATATTGTTGTGTTTTCATCACTGATCGTTCTGATATAATTATTTTTAATTATGGGTGTCTGTATGGCTTGCTATGATGATTTAAAGTTTGATTCCTTAACATAATTCCATGCGTTTTTTATTATACACTAATAATTTGTGATTTTTAAGGCCATATTTGGATTCCTCGCGAAATTCTGGGTCGGATAGTGTACCCATACGCATTTTCTGGGTAGGTTGGGTGGTTGCAGGTGGCGGCCGGCGGTGGAGCTCCGGAGACGGTGGTGGTCCAGCGAAGGAAAGGTTTGGAGGTAGGAGACGCAATCCTCACCGTCCATTGTTGGATCGCACGGCTCACATGTTGCCACATGTCACTGGTTTTATGTTTTTATTTTAATAATTGTGTGTATGTTATCCTGTGCGTTCTACCATGCATCCTATCATCATAGCCATTGTTTTCCTTTTATTTTTTATCATGCGAAGGAGGCGGTGACAGCACATTAATGAACCATGTGAGGGGCACATGGGGGGAGCATGGTGGACCGCAGGCGTTTTGGTGTGTGCGTGAGTAGGCGGAGTATGGTGAGCCTTCCAATCCTGACCGTGCGTTTCCATCAAGCTGGATCGTGTGGATAGAATTGTTCCTGGATATTGACTTTTTTATTTTCTTTTTAATTAATGGACTGGGTCGCTATACGCACCCCCATTATTCAGCCCAATTCGATTTCCTCTTCATTTTCCTACAGAATGCACCGCCTTCATATTTCATTTTATTTTCATTTTAATTATTACACTTCCTTTTTTATTATTAAAAAATACTTAAATGCATTTAAAAAATCCTAAAAAATTCATGCATCATATTTATTCACTTATAAAATTTTCCAAATTTTATTTTTTATTTTTATTTTATTTTTTGTCATTTAAATTAATTGTTTAATTCAACTTCTCTTTAATTACACATCTCATGCATACTTGAACTTCTTGTTTTTATTTCTCTTCATTTATAAAATGTTTTTCACTCGTTCTTTTTGCATTCGTTCATTAACCTCCTAAATTGCATAAAAATATTTTTCTTTCATTTTTAAATATTTTTCATGTTGCATTTAGGTCCTTCTCTTTGGCACATTGAATCCTATCCCTCACTTGAGTTTTGTATGACCGTTTGAATGGCTAACACTTTGGATTTTTGCAGGGACTTTTTATATGTTGTTTACCTCTGGTTGAGGAACTTTAATGATTAATTTGGGAATTTTAGGAATCATCTTTTTAATTATTGGAGTTATTTTCACTTGAGATTTTCTTGCAGGCGCATCTTTGACCTTGTATGATTACCTTGTTTGAAAGGCACTTGTGCCAATTGCTTTGGGGCCGTTCTTTGTTTCTTTGGTTCATGTTTGGATTATTCTCATTATTGTTTGCCCTTGCTTGAGTGTCATTCACCTCATTCCTTTTATTTATATCTGTTTCTCACTAACCTTTTATGCAGGATCAAGGTAAGTTCCTTAAGGGTATGGATAAGTATCCATGGTTACCCTTACCTTCTTCCCTCCTATCTTTATTCTTTAGGGTTTAGGTCATCTTCAAGCCTCACTAACCCTAGGTCACCCATGTATGATAACTTTAGGATTCATAGTCCCCCTTAGAGTTACCCTTGTGTCTTCTCTCTTCTCATCTCAAATTTCTTCAAAACACTTAATAATAATAAGGTGTATTGTGCACGAGCCTTAAGTATGGGGAATGAGAAATGAGGGGCTTCCTCTCATCTTTCTAGAGTGCTTAGCGAGCGTCCTATCTTGGGACGATGCGTTAAGTATTCGCCTCTGTGCCCTAGACTTTGGTACAATACAGCTTAGGAACTAACTTAAGCCACTTCTGTCCTAAAAGACACAAACCAACCTCAAACTTTTTTGTCCTTCAGGACCTTTAACTTAAAGGATATTTTCAAAAAGGGCACGTTACTTTCCGTCTGAGTCGCAAACAGGCATCGACCCTAACTGTCGGACGCGAACTTAACGTCGCTCATAAAAAACACAAAAAGAACTTGGTCCGAACTACGTTGACTCTGAATTCCCCATTGTACAAAGAGGGTACGTAGGCCTAGGACGTCGACGTCCTACCGAGTCGGTCTTTGTCTTTCCCCTCCCCGTTTTAGTATAGCCCTAGATGATAGTATGACTTACCCTTAGATTAGACAACAAGCGTGGATCCCATCGAGTACGATGGACGCGTGGGGTGCTAGCACCTTCCCCTCGCGTAACCGACTCCCGAACCCAGGCTATGGTTGCGATGACCATTCCTTTCCCTCTTCCTAAGGTTTATGCGGTGTTCCCTTTCCCTCTCTTGGGATAAATTTACACGGCTGGCGACTCTGTTTTTCCGCGCCACTCTCGCGTTTGTACCTGGATGAAAATCCCAGGAGCGACAGATACCATCTTCAGTTCCAGCTTGTTTCAAACCATTCCAAGCATCCAGACACACTCCATAGCACCTAGAGAAGCTGTCCATATCCTTGGAACCAAGCTGTAACACCTCTAACACAAAACACGATCACCAGCTAGAAGAGGTAAGCATGAGCTCTTCTAACTCTATGATCCGTTCATTTTTTGCTACACAATAATTTGGCCACATGTTCATAATCATGCATGGAGTGTTTTCCCTCAATCAATTGCATTGTTTGAATCATGTATGGAATTTCTGAACCTTCATGCAAATTTTAGGGTTCTTGAGGTTTCTCTTTGATTTCTTATTCCATGTTTAAAATAAATGAAATTAAAGACCATAGACATGATCGTGAGGTTGAAAAGAGTAGATTGATATGTAGATTGCATGATATCTCAAGTATTCAGTGAGATTGGATAGAAAATGCAAATCTGCAGAAACAGAGGATGGCGCGTGTTCTTGCCCTTGTTCTTGGCGCCTTCTTTTGAAAATTTGAATATTTGAATTTTGTGATTTTATTTAATTGATTCAAAAATTAATTTCTCTCTGAGTTTTAATGATTTTGAGTTGATTCTTTTTTTAATAATTCACAAAAATGTTAAAATATTTTATTTTTCCAAAAAATCCCAAAAATATTATTTATTTCATATACTTGATATTTTTATAAAGAATTAATATTTTAATTGTTTTTGACATTTAAAATATTTCCTCTTTCTTGATTTTTTAAATTTTAGTAATTTCCAATCATTTTGTGGATCAAAACCTGATTTTTGAAACATTAGTCCAAGATCACAATTTGTTTTCCACATGTTAAACAATTTTGGTCATTTTAATTGAATTTTTTATTCAAGTAAAATACATTTTGAAAACAAATTAGGGTTTTTGATTAATTCAACCCTTACCAAACTTTTTTCAAAAATCTTTGGGCCTCTAATAGAGTGTAAGACCCAATCCTTTGTGAATACAAAACTTTTTGGGCCTCAAATGTTGTATAAGTCCCGTTGTATTTCAAAAGTTCGGCGCGATCATCGCCCGTTAAAAACCAATCATTTGGGCCTCTCCTCGAGCTATAAGACCCATTAAAAATCTTTGAGCCTCTAATAAAGTGTAAGACCCAACCCCCTTTTAACCAAAACTTTTTGGGCCTCAGATATTGTATAAGTCCCTCTGCGTTAAAAGAAAATCTCGGCGTGATCGCCAGTTCAAAAATCAAACCCTTGGGCCTACCCTCGTGTTATAAGCCCCATTCTTTAAAAATCATTAGGCCTGTAGTAGAGTGTAAGACCCACCCCTTTTTGAAAACCAAAATAATTTGGGCCTCAGTGTATTGTATAAGTCCCGACACCATCAAAAAGTTCGGTGCGATCGTCGCCAGTTTAAAATAAAACTCTGGGCCTCTCCTTGAGCTGTAAGCCCCACCACTTGTATAAAAGTAAACCTTCGGGCCTCTTGAGAGAGTGTAAGACCCATCCCCTTATACAGAAAACCTTTTGGGGCCTCAGTCACTTGTATAAGTCCCTGTACAAATTCAAAACCACAGTGCAATCACTGATAAAACCTTGGGCCTCTCCTTGAGCTGTAAGCCCCAACAATCTTTTCAAAGCACTTTCTCCTTTGATTTTAAATATAATATTGTTATCAAAACTTTCTTTGTTGAACAAACTAACCAAACAGCATGGAAGCTCTACAACCGAGTAAGTGTTTACCCGCTTTCATATATATATATATATATATATAACTGTATTGTGGGGCTGCTCACTGTAAGTCTTCTTTCCCAAACTCTTATATACTTGTCAAATATCCACTATGTAATACTATTATAGCTATTTAGAGTTTTTCCCGGCAACTACGTCTATCACTAGGTAAAGCCCTGTTGGTCACTCTTAAATACAAGCAAAACTAGATCCCCATAGGATTACCAGACACGGTCTTCCCTCCTCTTGGGGTTAAACAATATGGAGACTTGAAAGGCAGCATTCCCGGTGAACCCTTTCTCAGACTGTCACCCTTAGAAATCGTCAAAGAGACTCTACTCCCCAGAGATGATCTTTTCTCCGTGAATGGCATCTCTTGAGTTTCTTCCAAATTCTCGGACTTTCCTGGCTTGATCTATTCTCGGTGAATGGCTTGTCTTGAACTTCTCGGGGTTTGGGGACCCACAGGCTTCTTAAAAGCATCCCCGCCTCCTCTTGGGCGTTGTACAAGGACTCTTCGGCTTCTTAAAAGCTCTCATGGCTTTTTTTGGGCTTAGTACAAAGGCCCAGAGACCTCTATAGGTATAGGAACAGAACCTAGTCATCAATTTGCTAGATTTGTCTTTCTGAGTCAAGTGTCAGACCTGTTAATGTGTTAACCTTCATCCCTTAATATACCATCCTTCTCTTGGGCATCATACAAAGATCATTCACTACCTGAGAATCGATTTCTCAAAATGCCCGTAGACTTGGACAGTCTCAATACCCTTTAGATTTTCCATTTCCTTAAAGAACACGAAATAACTCCGATACTCTGATCAGTACCTAAGCATAACATTACCCATATAAGAACTGATTTTCTCTTTTAACCAACATACTGGACCTGTCACTAAATTGAAACAGTCACCAGCACCCTAGCCTCCTCTTGGGCTTTGTACAATGATTCTCCCTAGCAGAGCTAACCTATTCACACTCTCTTGTTGAGTATAAAAGACTCTCTTGTTGGGTCAAACCTTTTAGCCTCCATCTCGGGCCTCGTACGAGATACCAAATCACTCTCTTGTTGAGTATAAAAGACTCTCTTGCTGAGTCAAACACTTTTAGCCTCCATCTCGGGCTTCGTACGAGATACAAAAACACTCTCTTGTTGAGTATAAAAGGCTCTCTTGTTGAGTCAACCCCCTTTTAGTCTCCATCTCGGGCTTCGTACGAGATAAAAATCACTCTCTTGTTGAGTATAAAAGACTCTCTTGTTGAGTCAAACATTTTCAGCCTCCATCTCGGGCTTCGTACGAGGTACAAAGACTCTCTTGTTGAGTCAAATACCTTTAGCCTCCGTCTTGGGCTTCGTACAAGACACATACAAAAGCACTCTCTTGTTGAGTCAACCCTTCCAGCCTCTCTCTCGGGCTTCGTACGAGACATATAAAAACACCCTCTTGTAGGGCCAATAGCCTCCTCTTAGGCTTTGTATAAGGAAACCCCGGTTGAGTCAATCAACCTTTTAGCATCAAAATCTATGCCTCGTTCATAGTATACAAACATCAATAACTCCTTTTCCTTCATCTAATTGCTGTAAGCGGCAAGCCTCTGGATTATTTACATCCACGCCACTGTCCCTCTTTTAGCATGAGAAATTCCTAAGGAAAGATGGCATTGCTCTAAACTGAGTTAAAGTCTTCTCCTTCAGGTTAAAAATCCCATATAAAGGAAATTATGGCATTGTTGGATTGACATATCCCAGTTAAAGTAATTCTCCTTTATGATCAGTCACCCAACAGTTGTGACAAACAGACCAAATATCCCTCTTTAGAGATGACAAATTCTCTCTAAAGTCAAAACCCTTTAGCTTCATATCTTGGGCTTCGAACAAGATACAAATAGACCCTTCAGCTTCACATCTTGGGCTTTGAACAAGATACAAACCACCTTTAGCTTCACGTCTTGGGCTTTGAACAAGACACCAAAACAACTTTTTTCCTCCCATAGAATAGGAGGAACTACGATCGCTCTGATTTCCCTGTTTCGTTAAACGGGAATACGTAGGCATAAGATTGAAAAATCTTAGCGAGCACACTAATCAAAAACCCAAAATCCCGTACCTTCACACATCAATCAAAAAACATCAGTCCTAACATCCTACCAATAGCATAGTCCCGTCATTGTGTTCTTAGTGAAATAAGCAGAGAGAGGCCCCACATCCACATAGCATCTGTAATCTAACAGACCGCTGTTCAAACTCAGTATGCAAGCAGGGTTAATTGGAGACATCTATTTCCCTTCCTTCATCAGCTTCAATAGGATAAAAAATGAATTGACATGTAGTACCCCAGAGCGACAGTGCTTAAGAACCACGTCCAAAATCGCTCGCTACAATAGGATCAAAACCTCGTAGTTCGTGGTACAAAGAATGAAATTTGTTTGTTTTGGTTGATTTTAAATGTAAAGACAAGTCGTCATTTCCAAGCGAATAATTCCGCTTAAAGAAATGAATCATGTCTAAACTTATGAAAAAGTTTTAAAAGAGAAAAGTGCACGAGGGCACAAAAAGAGTTTGAATGAGTTTGGTGTTTTTTAAAAGTCTTTTGAAAAAGGTGTCAATATGCTTATGTAGTTTAGCATTTGTTAAGATATGGAAAGAAAAGAGTAAAATCACTTGAAAAAATTAAGGTTTGATTATGAAAGAGGTGATAGTTTGAAATCAAGAAAGTTTTGAAAAAGGGAGAAAGTTTTGAAAATTGAAGAATGGGTGGAGAAGAAGTGACTATCCTAAAGCATAAAGTAAAAGCTAAGGATAAGAATAGCCTAACCACACAAGTAAGCTCCATAGTCTTCGAACCACAATTCCAAAGCAAAGGGAGAAAGGTCCTAATTCTAAGTCCAAGGATCCAAGAATAGCATTGAAGTCCAAGGTCTAGGTGCAAAACTCCATGTCCATTGCAAAGGATAGTAACCATAGTCCAAGATTAGAAGCACAAGCTTTTTAGAGGTTTTGGCCTTTATTAATGTTTTTGGTCCAATTGGACAAAGAGAAAAAGGCATAAGTATAAACATGTGTCCAAGTGGACAAAGGAAAAATTGTGGAAGCATAAACATGTGTCCAACAGACAAAGAAAAAAATTGCGGAAGCATAAACATGATATGAAATGATAATAATGGAACATAAAAGTAAAAGAGAGATAGGGAGCGAGAAGGAATTGTAAACAAAGTTAGTACAATAGTATTGTTAGTAAGTTAGTGATTAGTTGTTAGAGTAAGTGATCAATAGTAATTGAATAATTGCTCTTAGGTCAAGGTTAATGAGAACTCATTAGAGGATTGATAAGACCAAAGCCTCCTAACAACAACTCTCATAAGTGTTGAACCAAAAGACAAATAATCAATAATTTTTTATCGTTTTCCGATACGGGACATATGTTGCGCTATGTTAAGCAATCGCCGAGTAATTTACGGAGTAATTACCCTACAATGAGGCCGGTCAAAATCATATATGTGCTAATGCATGCTAGATGAACGATACGTAGATCGTCATCCGAAAGCAATACCGCACGAAAAGAAAATAGGTAACGATCTAGTCTTGATCAAGAATTCAACAAAGAAATTCTAAGATCCATAAGACTTTCATCGATCAAAATAAAAGAGAAATAGATGAAGAGAAAGATGGATCTAACATTTATGATCCATAAACAACCAACAATTAATCAAAATGAAAATACAAGGAAGTAAAATAAAAAATATTTTTAACGATTTTTTAAGAAATGTTTTAGAAAAACAAAATTTAGAATAAAAAGATCCAAATTAATAGAAAAAAGTAAAATAAAAAAAAAAGATTAAGAAATTATAAAAAAAGAAATTAAAGAAAATTTAAGCAAATTTTATATATATAAAAAATGAGAGGGAAGTTTCAAAGAAAACAAGGAGGTGGTATTAGTAGTTTCAACGGGCCAAAGCCCAGTTTATAATATGAAAACATTTATAAAATAAATACAATAAAAGAAAAAAATGAAAACTAAAAGGGAAGAATCAGAAAATGAATTCATCATCTTCTTCCCTACACACGCCTGCGGTACTATTCACAGAAAGGAGGTGATCGGAACTCCATCATAAGGACGCGGTGGGATACGATCTTTACACGATTGCAATTGAAAATCAGAGCTAAACTTAAATCTATATCCAATTTCGGAAATCAATCAACCATTCGTACGAATCCGGGAGACAAAAGCTTTGCGAGAAAATTTCAAATCACCTTCAAATTAACGGTAAGAATTGACTTGAATCTTTCTCTTCTCCTCTTCTCACGAATTTCTGAAGTTGTTGTGATGTTGTTGAATTTGTGGTGATGTTTGTTATTTTGAAACCAAGGTGTGTGTTATTGCGAACGGTTACAGTTTTGTTTGGAATTGAAAAAAGTTGAAGTTTCTTGTTGTTGAATTGATGGAAAATGGAAGGTTTATGTGTGATTCTGCAGAACTTGAAAGTAATTTTGTATAGGTGATTGAATTGGAATTGAGGAAGGGATTGAATGAATTGAAGCTTTGGTTTAAAATTTGGTAGTTTGAGGTTTCAGCAGAGTTTTTCTGGCTGTCAAAGCTTGAAGAAATGTGAAGATTGAAGCTTAATTTATAGAGGAAATTGGAGGTGAGTCATGAGGTTTGAATTGTGAAAATTTGAGTCGTTTTGGATTATTTTTCTGCGTTTCAATTTGTTTGCGCAGCGTTTTTCATAACTTTCGCTGCAGCTTGCGTTTCGTAGCTCACGTTTCTTTTTTATGTCGTTTACGCTGCGTTTTGATGCGTTTTGATTCTTTCATGTCGTTTTGATGTTATCCTGCCTGCGTTTTGCTCGTGTGATTGTGTAGGCACGTGGAGTAAGGCTTTATAGAGTCGTCTTGCCGTCACGAGCTTGTTGTAGCTTTCACGGCTTTGTTGGCTTGAATGGCTTTGATTGTAAATTGCAAGTGGCTTGAAAACTTTGAACACGACTTGCATTGGTCGGAATAAGGCTCTTGGAAAGTGATGTTTTCATGATACAAGGCTTGGCATGAGAGAGCTTCATCATGGCTTGGGAAAAGTGACGTGAGGGTAGCTTCATGTAGCACATAAGTTCTTTTTCTTTTTACTTCTTTTGAAGCACGGGCCATGTATTCTTAGAATTAATTTTGTACATGAATTGGTTTAGAAAAAAAGTTGAAAAAATGTGTATTGAATGAATAAAAATTGAAAAATGGTTATTTGGAAATTTGAAATGGATATTGGAAAGATAGTATGGATATTTGGATGTGAGAAGTGAATAAATTTGGATACTAATTGAAAATGGATATAAAAATGGATAAAATTGAACAAAATTGGATAATTGGTTATTTGAAAATTGAAGTGTGTAATTGGAAAATAATGGATAGTTGGAAATGGGTTTGAATTTGAGAAAAGTGGATATGGAGTTTGGACATTAAATGGACCAAAACGGAAATGGGTATGGATCATGGATAGTAAATCTCGATTTTAGCCCAAAATCACTCTTAAACTTGTTTCCACAAGCCTCTAATAAAATATGTGACACAGCTACTACTGAACAATTTACAATTGAAACAAACGGCCATTTAAATCTGTTGAAGCTTTCCATAGCACAACTACCATTGAACAATTTTGCCACTGATGAATCTCAACACAAGACATCTTGCCTTTGAACAACCACTACTTGAGAAATAGCCCACTGAAACAGATAACTTGCACTTGAAGCAATCTCTTGATAGTTTGACCAAGATTAGGTCAAACATCCATCTGAACTGGATCATAGCTGAACAACCACACTTGATTTGAAATTATGTCATTGCTTTGACAACCTACAAAACCATAAGCACACGGAGAGAGAAGAACAGGAAAACTGCAACATATTTTTGGTATTTTGATTAGAGGTTAGTAAACAGATAATAAAGCAAGTGAGAATAATATACAGACACTCAGGAGAAACAAAGATTGTGATCTTGTTTGTGGTATGAAATGCAAATGAAATGTGCGAAATCTTAGGGGTAAAAATTTAGGGTTCAACAGCCTCTCATTGGGCTTAACTGAATGGTCCAACCCATAACGGTCCATTCAGGCACAAAACCCAATCAAACAATTCATCTTTTTAGTGTTTAATAACAATAGATCATAATATAATTAATTAATAATTAATTATAACAATCCATATTTGATTAATTAAATAATTAATCTAACAATCTCCCACTTGGATGATAATAATTAATTATTAAAAATATTAATTTTAATATTATAATATCAATAATGGTCAAAACACTAAAATCAAAAAGAAGTAAATTTCAATGATGCAGAAATTGTATCCGATAGGGAAGACAAATCATACATGTTAAAACTCACAAATTTATATAAAGAATGATGACTTTAGAGTAACATATTTAAGTTAAGATTAATATGTTATAAAGAATGGCCCAAGCATATGAAATTGCTATTGATAAACTCCCACTAACCCAAAATATCATAAGAATTACTCATGTGTATAAGTCTATGGTTAGTGATTATACTAATGAGTTTTCAAATTCAAGGTCATAGAATATCCACATAAGTCTAAGAATAGTAATTACGTATAGGCATAACCTATTACAAGAGTAATTACATTTAATCATAAGTACCTTCATAAAACAATATCATACTCGATAGGAGTATTGATATTTACTTGTACTTTCATATTATGACCTTACAAATATGAACTATTGAAGATAGAATAACACAATACTATTGCATGTTAAAGAATTATTGTGTCTTTTCAATATCGACCTAAACATCAAATTATGATGTTTTCTGAGATTAAGAGAATAATATATATATATATCTCAGCATAATAGAATAAGACTTCTTAGAGTTATTATATATTTTTAAGAAGACTATTTGTGCTATATTTGTGCTAACATTTTCAACATGTATATTTTCCACCAACTCTAAAAGTTAAAGGGTATGATTTGTCTTTAATTTGAAATTTAGTTGTTCATAACCTTTTGAAAACTAAAAACAAAGTTATTTTTCTAGTAAGTTGACAATTGTGGATAAACTGATAAATGATAGTCTTTTTTCTTAGAAGTGGTTTTTTTGGCAAGACCTTATAATACTCCTACATTCTTTTATTAGTGCTAGGCAGAACATTAGTTTATAAAGGATTAAGGTTTTAGTTTGGCACGATAGTAGTTGTTTTTAGGTGATATGCGATTTTGATTTACGTCTTTCTTTCTCCTCCGTCTTATAAAAGTGTTTCATTTATATTTTTTTTACCTCAAAATAAATATTTGTTTACAATATCAATACAATATTTATTATTTATTTTAATTATTATATCTTTATTTATTAATTTCGACTCTATTCATCTACTCCATCAATTATAATTAATAAATATATTTTAGTAAATAATATTAATTTTGTCATTAAAATTAAAATACTAAATAATTTTCTTAAGAATCGGATATAATTTTAAGAAGGGTTAATACCATTTTACCCCTCTGCCATATAGGCGACTTCCGGTTTACCCCCCTGTAAAAAAAATTGCAAATGCCCCCTGGCCATTTCAAGATTCCATCAATATACACCTTTGAGAGATTTGGCACATGCCAAGTGCATATGTGTCAAGCTGAGTGGCATTTTTTTATTTTTCATTTTTTTTAAATGACACCTAAGCTTATTTTTGCCATATATGTTTTATTGTGGCATATAATATTATTACATTGTCTTAGTCTTCTCCAAATCGTGTTTGCACTTCTGTATTCTTAAAGCTTCAAATTAGGGCATGAAAATGGGTGGTAGCAGAAGTTCCTCCATTACCAATTCAACCGGTAGGGAAATACCTGTTAGACGACGACAATTGATTTAGAAGGGGGGTTGAATAGATCACTACATTTTAAAGGAGAGTCGGCGCTTAAATTTGATTTTAAAAATTGATCGTGAAGGCTTGATCAGATCCTGTGATGGGCCACCAAGAACGTCTGTGATGCTGGGTGTGGAATGAGGAGGAGGGGGTGTACCTGCAAGGCACTCCGACGCTCAAGTAAGAAAGGGTCAGAGAAAAAGGAGCAAGTACAAAGAGTGCGTTTTTAGGGTGATTATTGGATACCTCTCCCTCTCGAGTGAGAGGGTTTATATAGTGCCCCCAGTGCATGGCCAACTGTCCTATTTTCGGGGCGAAATAACTGTTTTCTCGAAGAATAGGTAACTGCCCAAAACTAGCCGTTATGTCGGGCAGGGTGCCCAAAACTAGTCGTTATGTCGGGCATAGACGTAGTTTCGGACACATGCCCATAGCTGTTCGGGGACAGAAGGAGCCGTACGGAACGGGCAGAGGTTCCGAGGAGGAGTGATGCAGTCCTTGCCTGGTTGAAGGGGCAGAAAGGTAACTTTCGCCCCTTTGTGGATTGTGTAACGGCAAAATCGTGAGTGTAAGCTATTGATTATCTTAACTCGAAAAGCAAGAGTCGCCACCACACTTTTATTTTATCCAAAAAAGGAAAGGAAAAAGAGCGAACAAAACCTACACAAGCTCTACAACAAGAACAAGTGAAGAGAGTCCGGGTAAGGGGGTTGGTTACGCAATGGGAATGTGTTAGCACCCAAAACGTCTATAGTACTCTATAGGAACCCTTTGAAATATCTACTGCTTTTGGTCTGAAAAAGTTTGCTTGAAAAGTGATTGAGGAGATGAGAAGAGAAATTTTTTTTATGATTTTTGTGTTTGAAGAGACTTGTCGCCTCATGCCTACGTACCCACGATGTACAATGTAAGATCAAAACCCCGTAGTTCGTGGTACAAAGAATGAAATTTGTTTGTTTTGGTTGATTTTAAATGTAAAGACAAGTCGTCATTTCCAAGCGAATAATTCCGCTTAAAGAAATGAATCATGTCTAAACTTATGAAAAAAGTTTAAGGACAAAGTGCACGAGGGCACAAAAAGAGAGTGATGAGTTTGATGTTTTTTAAGTCTTTTGAAAAAGGTGTCAATATGCTTATGTAGTTTAGCATTTGTTAAGAAATGAAAAGAAAAGAGTAAAATCACTTGACAAAGTCAAGGTTTGATTATGAAAGAGGTGAAAGTTTGAAATCAAGAAGGTTTTGAAAAAGAGAGAGAGTTTTGAAAATTGAAGAATGGGGAGGAGAAGAAGTGACTATCCTAAAGCATAAAGTAAAAGCTAAGGATAAGAAAGATATAACCACAAATGTAGTTGTCTTCACCATAAACCATGCAAAAGCACAAGTCTTCAAAGTCTTCGAACCATAATTCCAAAGCAAAGGGAGAAAGGTCCTAATTCTAAGTCCAAGGTTCCAAGAATTGCATTGGATGCCCAAGGTCTTAGTTCAAGGATTCAAGAATAGCATTGAAGTCCAAGGTCTAGGTACAAAAATCCATGTCCATTGCAAAGGATAGTAACCATAGTCCAAGATTAGAAGCACAAGTTTTTTAGAGGTTTTAGCCTTTATTAATGTATTTGGTCCAAGTGGACAAAGAGAAAAAGGCATAAGCATAAACATGTGTCCAACGGACAAAGGAAAAATTGCGGAAGCATAAACATGTGTCCAACGGACAAAGGAAAAATTGCGGAAGCATAAACATGTGTCCAACGGACAAAGGAAAAATTGCGGAAGCATAAACATGAAATGAAATGATAAAAATGAAGCATAAAAGTAAAAGAGATAAGGAGCGAGAAGGAATTGTAAAGGATTAGTACAATAGTAATGTTAGTAAGTTAGTGATTAGTTGTTAGAGTTAGTGATGAATAATAATCAAATAATTGTACTTAGGTCAAGGTTAATGAGAACTCATTAGAGGATTGATAAGACCAAAGCCTCCTAACAACAAGTTTCATAAGTTTTGAACCAAAAGACAAATAATCAACTATTCTTGATAGTTTTTCGATGTGGGACAAATATTGCGCTATGTTAAGCAACCGCCGAGTAATTTACGGAGTAATTACCCTACAATGATGCCGGTTAATATCTCTTTATGCTAATGTATGCTAGATGAACGATATGTAGATCATCATCCGAAAGCAATACCGCACGAAAAGAAAAGAAGGTAGCGATCTCGTCTCGATCGAAATTCAACAAAAGAATTCCAAGATCTTTACGACTTTCATCGATCAAAAGAAAAGATAAATAGATGAAGAGAGAGCCTAATTAAATCACACAATTATGTGATCTAAGGCTAAGAACAAAAGGAGGGGGAAGAAAATGGAAAAGGAACCAAAACAGCCCCAAAAACAAGCATTTTTCACATTCTGGATGTTGGGTAATCGATTAACCACTTCACAGTGTAATTAGGTTAATCGATTAACCAGTGCAAACTTGCAGTTTTTTGCGCAGAATTCAACTGTTAATCGATTAACCAATTCGTGCATGTTTTGGTTAATCGATTAACACTGTAAAAACAACAGAAAATCAGTTTGAAAATTGCATAATCCTTGATCAATCATTTATTCAAACACCTCATGATTAAGGATACAATTGTGCATGTAATTTTGAGTAAAACAGCAGCACAAACCAGCAATCAACACAAATTGCAAGATCCAAAGATCAAGCAAACAAGATCAACAAAGGATCTACATTGTGAAAGATGAAATTGAACAACAATGGTGGAAAATGTGATTACCACTCCAAATCAGAAAATCCTTCCAAATTGCAGCAAGATCTACACTCCAAAGCCTTGATCTATGAAAAAAACAAGAATGGATGAAGGTTTAGCTCTAAATTAGTAAGAATCAATGTGAATTCTTACTAACTTATGAAAGAAGAAATTGAGCTTTTGGTGAATTTTGGTAGTTGGGGAGATATTTTGCAAGGGGTTTTTTGGCCCTCAAAAGCTTGAAGAATGAATGAAATGAAGGCTCTATTTATAGAGTTTAGGCTTGGAAATTTTGGGGGAATGGAGTTTGGTTTGGAAATGAAAATTAGGCTTGGAATTTGAATTTGGAGGGAAATTCATAAAAGAGTGGTGATTAGTGAAGGTGTATGGTAGGAAATGATCAAAGTGATGTAGGGAATTAAAATGAGATGGTCTAGAATATTCCACATATGATCAAGGGCTGAGAATTGGTGCTAATTGCTGCAAAATTTGAATTTGGCACATTTTTTCAAAAATTGCACGTGTTAATCGATTAACCACTTCACAGTGCAATTAGGTTAATCGATTAACACAATGAAAAAATGAGAAAAATGGCTTTTTGATGTGTTGTCTTGGCTCTGGCTCGATTTTCTTGCTTGTCAAAGAAGGCATGGCAATAAACACATGAACCTTGGAATTCCTTGAATAATAATCAGTTAAATCTTGGAAACTCTTGATCAGATGAATTTTGAATTGTTTGCAGATCAACTTTGACTTTGTCAGGTGAAATTCAATCGAGCTGAGGGACTGTTATTTTGGCATTTCTAACCTGTTCTTCCCCTAAAAATGTTAGTGAAAGAAAACAATATATTTTTTGATTTTGATTATTGGTTAGTAAAATATAAACAAATAAAGCAATAAAGTGAATAAGAAAACACACAGATGATCAGTGATCCCTGCAAGGCACAAACCTATAAAAGAGGGAACCAATGTGTGATCTTGTTTGTGGTAAAGATACAAAATGAGATGTGAATGATATGTGGAATCTTAGGGGTCAAAAATTAGGGTCTTACAGATTGGACTTAGGCAATTGGTCCGTTATGGGAGCAAAAGTGAATTGGGCCATGCCTAGCCATTGGTCCAGTCAAGAACAGGAGCCCCCCAAGTCGTTGCTCCCGAGCATTGGAGTGATGACTTAAGGATAGCCCGTGGTTCCGGGGAACTAACGTGGAGTCTTCGTTGGTGATGGAGGGAGTTGTATCGTGGTGCCCGTGACCCTTGGTGTTCGTGAGATCCATGTTCGTGTCTGAATTGCCCGTCGTACGGGGAGACCAACGGTTAGGAAAAATTGAAATGTTGGGGAGCCACATGTGCCTCGAGCCTTGTACCGCAGTTACTAGGCAATGATGGCTAGTTGATAGCCATTATGACCTACGAGGGTGTGCTACTGCACGTGCCCCTCAGTATAAAAGGAGAGAGACTCAGGCCATTTGGAACTTTCGCTTCTCTCTCTTCTTCTTTGTGTTCCTCAGAGCATTTACCCGCCGCCGTCAGTTCCAAGCAACCGTTTTTCAGCCTTTTCAACCAAGTAAGTCCACTGATCAAGTGTTCCTTTACCCTTTTTATGGTTGTTTGCAGATTGTATGTGGCTAGGTTTAGGGTTAGTAGACGAATTGCTGCTTTTCCCGGTGGCTGTTGGTGGTGGACGGTGGCTAAGCCATCTTCTGCCACCGACAAAGCAGCTGGAGTCCCTTAGATATCTCGCAAGTAGGGCGGTTTTCGGCGTCGTCGCGATGATGATGCATGTGTGACCGTCATAGTTACTCAGATTCTGGTGCTTCAATGAATTTTCCGACGAACGTTTACGGTTTCTGGTGAAGCTTTGCAGTTTCCGGTGAAGCTTCGAACGAAAACTGGGGAGTGGCTCGAGGAAGTTCCTCGTGCGGGAGTGGTTTGTCTCGAGCGTCTCCTCGTGGGATTCTCTTGAGTTTTTTGTTTGATGTTGGGGCTTAGGTCGGGGACGTCGTCCTCAGCCCTTTGCGCGCCCTTTCACTTGACTAGCGGTGGAAGGGTGGATTTGATTCTTCGTCGAATTCAGTTTTTTCTCTGCTTTTCAGACGATCGATATGGCGACAAGGCCTGACGAGGAGATGGTAATAGACTCGTCCTCGGAGAGCTCCTCGAAGAGCAGCAATACTGAAGCTTCAACCGTCCCAGCGAAGTCGGGGAGGAGGTTGCTGAAGATTCAACGGAGGAGTGGTCAGTGGTTGAGCCTGCCGAGCACGTATCTACTTTTGCGACATATCTGGGGGATGACTTCATGGTCATTGGGCCAGAGGGGGAGTAGAAGGTGCACTTCCTCTCCGAGAATGATAGGGCCTGTGACAACTTCGGGGAGCGTTTTTCCATGTACGAATACGCGTTCAAAGAGCTGGGATTGAGACTGCCTGAAATTCTGGTATCAGACGTGTGATGTTAAGGTACGATGTCACAACAACACACTCTGCAAATGGACAGCAATAACAGTAACAAAACAACACAAAGAATTGTTCACCCAGTTCAGTCTAACTACCTACGTCTGGGGGCTACCAAGCCAGGGATGAAATTCACTACTTGTAGAATTAATTTACAGACTCAACAACCCAGTTGACAATCTCCTAAACTTAATTCCTACTAGTGACTTTCTACCTAAGAAACCACTTAGATATGAGAACACTACTCAATCCCTTAAACCTCACAAAGAACAACCTCTTTGAGAAACCTTGATTCTGCTTCACAGCTTTGATCAAGTTACACAACTCTCTTTCGCTTCACAGCTTCTAAGAGAGGACAAAAAACAACTCACCAATTCAACCTAGAATGGTGTATACAAAACTCGTACAAAATACTTAAGACACTCAGCCTATGCTCTTGATCTTCTCTCTGTATTTTTCTGTACCTTTTCCTGTGGTCTTGTGCGCTTTAAATAGCAACCTGAATTGGGCTTTGGACCGCTACAATATCTGACTTGATTTGTTATTTAAAACTGAATCTTTAAAACAAATTTTCTCCTAAAATCTTTTTAAATCTTCAACCTTTTAAATCTCCTACAAATCTGCACCAGATCTCCTATGCAGCAGGAAATATCTATCCCAAGATATTTGCATCCAATGAGACATCTTGCTCTCCACAATTCCAGCTAACACGCAAACCCTAACAACATCACAACCTGATGTCATTAATTCTGCAGATCTAATGTCACAACATCGCATGTGACATCAGACATCCAACTTCAGCAATTTAAATTCTTAACACAGCCCAGTGTTAAGACTCAATGTTGCAACATCACCACCTTGACATCAACATTGAACATACTTTGTTTTACCAAAATTCCAGCCAATCCAAGAACTAACAATCTCCCCCTTTGGCTAATTTTGGGTAAAACAATCTCTGCACCTTCAGAGACTTCAGCAGCGGAAAAAAAACATCAAACAATGATTTTTAAACTCCAAGCAGCAGCATCTTCAATAAAGACTTCACAAAACTCTGCTGCAGCAGCTGCACATATTTCAACATTAGCAGCAATAAGCACTTCCCCTCAATGTAACAACCAGCATAGCAGCTGTTCAGCAATTACTCCCCCTTAATATATGCACTTCTGAACTATAACATCAGCAATCAGCTACATCCTCAGCTGCATATTTCTTGACTCCATTCCTTAACAGCAACAAACAACTCCTCTCTTGACAGTATTTGACATTTGTAGTCTTGGCACTGACCTTTGTACCCTTTGATACTCTAGGCTCTCCTAGCTACTTCTCCCCCTTTTTAGCCACAATTTGACAACTTTCAATCAGGAGCCCTATTAACTACAATTAGTACTACCCTAGCTCTCATTGTTAGCCTCACAGTTAGCAACCAGGCAAAACAAATCATAGAATCGAAAAACATAAAAGGTGCATATAACAGCACAAAATTCAAATTACATAACCAAGCACATTAAGTGCTGAAACAAAGACAGAAAATAAAACTACTAATTAAGAGAAACATTAAAAGCTTTAATCATCTGAGCTGAGATCATCATCTTCTTCATCCTCTTTTGGACTGTCATTATCAGACTCATCTTCCTTATCAGCAACTACTTTCTCACTTTCTTTTTTCCTTCATCTTCAGAGTCATAGGTAATTTTTTAAACTTGTCCCTCCTTTCAATGTTTACTTTGATGACTTCATCTAGTTCTTTACAGACTTCCTCCAGTTCATAAATCATATCAGTCTTGACATGAGTATGATTAGTAGATGTTGAGGCAGATGCCTTGACATTTTCAGCCACATGTTTTCCTTTAAACAACTTCTGATGAAAAGATAATTCAGGCTTCCTTCTACACACACTATCATCCTGGTGAAGAATCCCAGGATGCTGAGACAGTATTATCCCAAAAATGAGGGATGGAAAAGCAATAGGCAATTTCACAGCTCTTGTTGCAGCGTGCTTGATAGTCTGATTATATATGTAAGAGCCATAATCAATTTGTCTCTTTGTTCCAATGGCATAAACTAATTTGCCCAACCCAGCAGAAATAGAGGTTTTGTGGTTAGTAGGAACCCAATTAACAACACCTATTCTATGAAGAAGAGCATATTTCACACTTAATAAACTTGCTGATAACTTTCCTTTTGAAGGCCAAACTTCTACCTGCCCAGCTGTGATTTCTTTGCAGATAACATTATTAGAAACTTCTAATTCTTCATAATCTTTCTCACTTCTTCCTAAGTAGGCATTGATCACCTTAGGAGAAAACCAGACACACTTACCCCTGACGATAACTCTTCTGAAGGTTAGGCTTTTGCTGTATCAATAGACTCAGGAATATTCACTATAAATTCTCTGACCAGTCTATCATAGCAACTAGTCAATCCTGACACAATCCTTATGAGACCAACAAACTTAATTAGATCTATAATTCCAGTAGACTCTAAGTCATCTGCTACTAGCTCTCTTTCCAGAGCTATCCTTCTTTGGTTCACACAATTCCACATGGATGCACTTCTGGCACAGTGAAATGAGATGTTATCAGGTACTTGATCACCAGCTCTTTTCATCACAGGGTTGATGTCTTGAACATCACACTCTGAATCTGATTCTTCCCTGATTCTCCTCTTCTTGCCAGACCTGGCAACTTTGCTCCACGACTTGGGAGAGTCTGCAACTGAAGTCCCTTTCTTATCCTTGACCATGTTTTCATTAGGAAGAGACTCCACTCCTTTCCCATTCCTATCCTCCCTTCTACCAATGATATCACTATCAGATGAGTCCTCAACACCTATAACCTCAACCTGATCCTTACACCTGTGACTTTCATTCCTAGGGGACGATGTTCTGACATCAACGAAGACATCAGTATCTTCAAGATCTTCTTCTTTACTTCCATTTTCAGCGTCTTGAATCACAGTCAAGGCCAGTCTTTGAAGATTTGTGTCCTCACTTTGAGAGTCCACCTGTTCAGCGGGCATTTGCCTTAATGGGACAGAAATCCCTTTCACCCGTATACCCTTCTCAAGAATTTTGGTGGCAATCTGCTCCAAATGCATGTCCATATCATACTTCTCCTCAACAGCTTAAGAGGATGATGACCTAGTTTCAGATTTATTCAACTTGGTTGAATGTTTAGAGTTACCTGAATCTGGAAGTGCCATAGGAATGTGTTCTTTGTCAACACGTTCTTTTTCCGAACAAACCCTAGTTCGTACCTGCGCAGGTCTTTGAGAGTCAGAGTTCTTGGATGGGGAAGACATCGTTCCTTTGCAACAGACTAGGTTTAAAGAAGATCTTTCTATTCTGTTGAGATTCAGGGAAATGAACCGTTGAGACGAGAACGCTTTGAAGAATATAGAATCAATATGGTAAGGCGCCTGATTTTGGGTACCTCTTAAAGACCAATCACTAATTTTCTCCCTCCATAAAGACTTTCCTTTTAAAAATTTAAAAGGATTCACATCAAAACTCATTAACTCTGAGTGGCCTTTCAGCATCCTGACGTCATAGTCTGATGTTATAACATCAACTTGAGCATCATTAGTTGAATTACCTTCAAGGGAAATCCACTGATAGCAGTTATCTTTGGTTCTGGAACCCTTCATAACAACTTCGTCCTTTTCATTTGTCACCAGACACTCATCCTTGGAATAGCTGACTTTGTAACCTTCATCACATAGCAGACTTACGCTAATCAGATTTACATTCAAACCTTGGACAAGGATCACACTATTAAGAGTAAGACCATCATGATTCTTCACTCCTCCACTTCCTTCTACAACTCCTTTTTCTCCATTGCCAAACACAACCTTATTTTCATGGCAAGGATTGAACTCCACCAACTGCTCCCTTGATCCAGTCATGTGCATAGAACATCCACTGTCAAAGTACCATGCATCTATGGCAAAATGTCCATCTGAGGTATGAGCCAATAGACACGTGACCTGAGCTTTAGGAACCTATTGTTTAGCAACTTTGGTTCTGACCTCCTTCTGTCTGGGTTGAGGAGTAGAATTTGGATAACCATGAAGCTTGAAGCACGAGGACTGCATATGTCCAAACCTGCCACAATAGAAGCATCTTACTCTGTCATCTCTAAAGTGGTTAAATATTTTGCCACTTTGATGATAATGTTGTGGCTGCCTCCCATAAAGTTGTCTCCTTCTTCCATAGTTGGATTATCTTCTTCTGTACTGAGGATGTTGTCTTCTAGGCTGTCTCCTATGGTGATGAGGCTTCCTTCTTCCATAGTGATGAGGCACAACATTGTTGTATCCATATCCATACCCATACCAGTCTCTCTGAAGTTGAGACATCTGATGGGACATGTTCTGTTTGAACCTGGCAGCTTGCATACTCTTGTGATATTGGGGAGGCATATACTGACTAGCTCCTCGAAGCTGCATCTTCCTCTGATGGGGACCATTCTTTTTCTCAACATTCTGAGGCTGAACATCCTTCTTAGGGGTAGGATCCTGTCCCTTTGTTTGAGACATTGGTTGGGACACCTCCTCCTGTGTTCCTGAAGTGCTTGCTTCAGCAAAAACCTTTTTCTCAGCCAAAAATCCTATACCTGACTTATCACCAGCAACCTTTTCACTCTAAAGGATCTTATCAAGTGTGTCTGTACCACAGCTCAGCATCCTAACAGACTTGGTCATTTGATCAAGATGAGCTTTAACTAGTACAACTTCATTTTCCAGATCAGCTTTTTCATTCTCAAGCTGAGCAATCTGTTGCTTGTGGCACTTGTTTTCTTGACAAATCTCAACACTTTTTAAACACAGCTCTTGATAAGTAGATGCTAACTCCTCATACGTTATTTCTCCATCACTAGAATTATCATCAGAAACAACAGTTCCTGTTAAAGCTCTAACATGCTTTGCTGACTCACCTTCACTTTCACTATCAGAGTCAGACCAGGAAACTGTCATGCCCTTCTTCTGGTTTTTCAAGAAGGTGGGACACTCTTTCTTGACATGTTCATACCCTTCACACTCAACGCACTGAACTCCTTTATCTTGGGCAGTTTTCTCTTCATCCTTCTCTTTTGACTTGCTGATGTCAGAAGATATGTTCTTGACATTAGGCCTGGAGTTATTATTCATTCTCTTGAACACTTTGTTGAAATGCCTTCCCAACATAGCTATGGCCTGAGATAAGTCCTCCTGGGATTCATTACTCTTCCCTTCCTCTTCTTGAGCATTTGAAGTCAAGGCTATACTTTTTGGCTTCTTTTCAGGTTCTTCTTCATTCAAACCAAGCTCAAAAGTTTGAAGAGATCCAATGAGCTCATCAACTCTCATCGTGTTGATGTCTTGAGCTTCTTCAATAGCAGTTACCTTCATCTTGTACCTCTTAGGAAGGGACCTAAGAATCTTCCTTACAAGCTTTTCATCTGACATCTTTTCACCAAGAGCACTGGATGCATTAGCCAGCTCAAGAACACTCATGTGGAAGTCATGGATAGTCTCATCTTCCTTCATCTTCATACTTTCAAACTTTGATGTTAGAAGCTGAAGTCTAGACATCTTTACTCTAGATGTTCCGTCATGTGTAGCCTTCAAAATATCCCACGCTTCCTTAGCAACTTCACAGGTATTGATTAACCTGAAGATATTCTTATCCACTCCATTGAAAATTGCATTTAGAGCTTTGGAATTTCCAAGGGCAAGCTCATCTTTTTCCTTGGTCCATTCTTCTTCAGGCTTTGGCTTTGAGGTGCCTTCTTTATCTTTGCCAGCATCATCTTTTTCACACACAACAGGTGCTTTCCACTCTTTAATAATAGCCTTCCATGCCCTGCTGTCTAAGGATTTTAAGAAAGTAGTCATCCTTGGCTTCCAATAGTCATAATTGGATCCATCCAAAATAGGGGGTCTGTTGACGAATCCTCCAACTTCTTTGTTCATCTTTACACCAGAAAATAACTTCCCTAGATCTCACCCAGAGACAGACAGGATGCCTGCTCTGATACCAATTGAAATTCTGGTATCAGACGTGTGATGTTAAGGTGCGATGTCACAACAACACACTCTGCAAATGGACAGCAATAATAGTAACAAAACAACACAAAGAATTGTTCACCCAGTTCGGTCAACTACCTACGTCTGGGGGCTACCAAGCCAGGGATGAAATTCACTACTTGTAGAATTAATTTACAGACTCAACAACCCAGTTGACAATCTCCTAAACTTAATTCCTACTAGTGACTTTCTACCTAAGAAACCACTTAGATATGAGAACACTACTCAATCCCTTAAACCTCACAAAGAACAACCTCTTTGAGAAACCTTGATTCTGCTTCACAGCTTTGATCAAGTTACATAACTCTCTTTCGCTTCACAGCTTCTAAGAGAGGACAGAAAACAACTCACCAATTCAACCTAGAATGGTGTATACAAAACTTGTACAAAATACTTAAGACACTCAGCCTATGCTCTTGATCTTCTCTCTGTATTTTTCTGTACCTTTTCCCGTGGTCTTGTGCGCTTTACATAGCAACCTGAATAGGGCTTTGGACCGCTACAATATCTGACTTGATTTGTTATTTAAAACTGAATCTTCAAAACAGATTTTCTCCTAAAATCTTTTTAAATCTTCAACCTTTTAAATCTCCTACAAATCTGCACCAGATCTCCTATTCAGCAGGAAATATCTATCCCAAGATATTTGCATCCAATGAGACAGCTTGCTCTCCACAATTCCAGCTAACACGCAAACCCTAACAACATCACAACCTGATGTCATTAATTCTGCAGATCTAATGTCACAACATCGCATGTGACATCAGACATCCAACTTCAGCAATTTAAATTCTTAACACAGCCCAGTGTTAAGACTCAATGTTGCAACATCACCACCTTGACACCAGCATAGAACATACTTTGTTTTACCAAAATTCCAGCCAATCCAAGAACTAACACTGCCCTTCACCAATTTTTAGCAGTCATTCTTCGTGCACCTGGATCTCGCCCCGTCGCAGTTGTATCCTAACTCGATGGCATTCATCTGTGCCTTCGAGTTGACGTGCGAGTATTTGGAGATAGGGGTTACTCTCCCTTTGTTTTTCACTGTCTTTCATCTTCAGCGGCAGTTGACGGGGAGGAGGTATGGCTGGGTTTCGTTGAAACAACCCTGCAAGCTATTCAATCCATTTTCAGAGTCAATTCGGACGCTCAAGGAAAGGTTCTACCTTATAAAGCCTGTGTCGGAGAGGGCCCAGGATAGCACGTATGTCTGGCCGAATTCCCTTGACGAGGAGGGTAATGATATGCACGATGAGAATGGGAAATTGATCGGGGATAGAGAATTTAAGTTCCCATTTCACTGGGGTCCCGGCCATTTCCTCAAGGAGCCTAATGAATACGTTGCTCAGCCGCACATGCTAGACGGGCAGGATGCGGTTGGTTATGAGAAACTGGTGAAGTAGGCTTGCTGAATGCTGGACGAAGAAGGGGTCTCCGATTTTCGAGGAGGATGGTAGCCAAAGGGTGGAGTATCGTTTCATTAACACCAAGGCGCTTTTGGAGTGCAAGACTCCCCCAGAAGTTCATAAGTTGCTCGGTAGTTTTAGTCATTTTACCTTGCCCGAATTATGTTTCCTTCCTCGTCTAACATGTTTATTTTGTTTTTGCAGGTGAGATGCCTTCTGCTCATGAAAGAATGGTAAAGAATGCTATCGCGAGGAACAAGCCCGGGGCGGCTGCTCCCAAGTCTCGATTTGCCCAGTGTGCTCCTACTCCTCCTCAACCTACTGCGGGGACCTCCCCGCCTACTCCTCCCCAGGGGTCTCCCTTGCCTCTGGCCTCACGGTCCAAGCGGTTCAGGGCCATTGAAGGGGTAGATCTCACCCGGGCGCCAGAAAAGGGGAAGTTGAACTTCCTCCATGTATTCTTGACAAACGGTTCTTCAAGGGGACGTCGTTGGTCGTGCCGCGGGCAGAGTCTCTCCAGCTAGAGGGCATGGCTCGCCCGAGCAAGAGGGCGCTGGTGGTCCAAGATGCCTCTGCACTGGTCAGAGTTTTGGAGATGGCGGTCATCTATGCTGAAGGGGACTCTGTAACTGAATCTGAACTCAGAGCTGCCCGGGCTACCATGGCGTCTCTTGAAGAGACGGCGAGGAAAACCAAGGAAGAGGCTAAGATTTCTGATGATGCCCGAAAGAAGGCGAACGAGGAGGTGACCAGGCTAAAGGGGGAGAACTCTACGTTGGCCGTAGAGAAAAATGCAGCTGAGGAGCTGGTCGAGCAGCTGAGGTTGGCAAGCGCTCTGGGCGAGGATGAACCTGAGGATGTCTGGAAAATGAAGACTAGGGCTGAGCTGGTTGCTCGTCTGCTAAGGCCGAGGATGTCAACATTGTCATTGGGGACGAGTCTTTTAAGAATGTCGTGGCCCAACTGCGGGTGTTCAACCCCGGGGTTGAGTTCTCCACCTAGGGTATCCACTACCTGGCTCATGTTGAGGATGGCAGGATAGTCAGTCTGAACTCCCTCCTTGGTGGTGACAAGCATGCCGAAGTTTTAAACGAGGAGACCCAGGGGCCCGAGCCCAACCTCGAGCAGCTTGAGCGGATGGAGGAGGAGTGATGGGGTTTTTATTCTTGTTGTAATTTGTCCGGCCTGCGTGCCGTATATCTTTGTAACTTATTTTTGAATGGGGGCGTGGCCCCTGGTTTATGTAACAAGCACAATTGTGGTCCTTGTGGCCACTTATTACTTTTAATTATGTATGTGTCCTGTCCTCGTGGCCGGTTTTGTGATTTGGATGGTTTTATCTACTTTAAATTCTGCTAAGTGTTTTATTTATGCTCGTCATGCATATATGCCTGTAATAGGGACTACTTTGATTTGCTTTAATTTTTAGGGAATTGCTCGTTGTAGATGTGTTTGGCAGTGAGGGGTACTGGTCGAACGACCAGGGAATGTCCGGGCGAGAGAGCGGAGCTCAGATCGCATTTGAGGCCTGAGTTCGCGGCGTGAATCTCCCATCGTGAGCTAGGTGTTCTGCCTGTCGTGGTACTTCGACGACGGCGGTGCTCGATTAAGGGACCGCTGTCGAGCAGACACCTGGCTCGTTCCTGAGCAGGGTTCTACTTTACTGGCACGCGTCGCTTGTACCTAGGCGTGCATCGTGGTCGGTGGGCGATGCTCATCGTTGTGACGGATCAAACCGACAGTTAAGGCCTTAGTTGTAGTATTGCTTTAGCTTTTCGGTGTTCCATGGTCGAGCAATTTCTTCCCTGTTGAGATGTTCTAGGTAATAGGCCCCATTCTCCATTTTTACCCGGACACGATAGGGTCCTTCCTAGTTAGCGGCTAGTTTGCCTTCGCGAGAGTCCTTATGGTTTCTTCTTAGGACGAGGTTGCCCATGTCGAACTCTCGTCGTATGACTTTGGCGTTGTGCCTGATGGTAATTTTTTGTTTTAACGAGGCTTCGCGGAGGGATGCCCCTGATCGGACTTCCTTGACGAGGGCGAGTTCCTCCCTTAATGCTTCGTCGTTCATCTCCTCGTCTAGGGGTGATTCTGTCCGCCTAGAGGGTACGTGAACCTCGATGGGGATCACAGCTTCAGTCCCGTACGCCAGACGAAAAGGTGTCTCCCCAGTTCAAGAGTGTGGAGTTGTACGGTATGCCTATAAGACGCTGTGCAATTCCTCGACCCAAGCTTTCTTCGTTTCGTCCAGCCTTCGCTTGAGGCCTCGAAGTATGAATCGGTTCGCCATTTCGGCTAGCCCGTTTGTTTGGGGATGTTCGACGGATTCGAAGTGTTGCTTTGTGCCCAGCTGGGCGACGAAGTCCTGGAACTTCCTGTCCGTGAACTGTGTCCCATTGTCCGTGACTATCGCTTGGGGGATGCCAAAACGTGCGAGGATGTTTCTTTTGTAGAAACGTAGTATGTTAAGGGCAGTTATCTTGGCTAGAGCCTTCGCTTCTATCCATTTTATGAAGTAGTCCATGCCTACTATCAAGTATTTGTTTTGGTTCAATCCCACTACGAATGGTCCCAGGATGTCCAGGCCCCACCAGGCAAATGGCCATGGGGAGGACATAGCCTTGAGCTCGTTAGGTGGAGCTAGGTACATGTCCCCGTGCCGTTGGCATTTATCGCATTTCTTCACGTGCTCCTTAGCATCTTGCTACACGGTTGACCAGTAGTACCCTGCTCGGAGGACCTTTCGAGCAAGGGACCTTCCTCTGAGATGTAGGGCGTTGATTCCTTCGTGAATTTCGTGCAAGATGTGGGCGACCATTTCTTCCTCGACACATTTGAGTAGCGGAATGGAGAACCCTCGCCTGTAGAGTTTATCTTCGACCAGGACGTAGGAGCAAGCTCTTCGCCTAACTACACCGGCCTCTTTGGGGTCGGACGGAAGTTCATCTTTTGCGAGATAGTTGTAAATGGGGGTCATCCAGCAGCTGCTATTGCCGATCATCTATACGTCGACCGTCGAAAAAGTCTTCTCGATAGTTGGTCGAGGAAGTACCTCCTGTATAACGGACTTGTTTCTGCCTTTCTTCTTCGTACTTTCCAGTTTGGACAAAATATCTGCCCTGGCATTGTGTTCGCGGGGAACATGCTTCACCTCTACCGCTACGAACTTCGTCATCTTCTTCTTGACTAGGACTAAGTATTCGGACAGATTGTCGTTTTTGGCTTAATATTCTCCTCGAACTTAAACGGCTACTAGTTGCGAATCCGTGCAGATGACGACCTCTTCTGCGCCGAGATCTTCGGCCAGGCGTAAATCGGCGAGAAAGGCTTTGTACTCAGCCTGGTTGTTAGAGGTGGGGAAGGAAAGGGTGAGTGATACTTCAATGATGATTCCCTCGTCACTCTCCAGTATGATGCCTGCCCTGTTTCCCACCGAACTGGAGGCCCCGTCCACGAAAATGGTCCATTTGCGCGTCCCGCGGGTAGGGGAATCTGTGAACGTCATTTTCGTGACGAAGTCAGCCAATGCCTGGGCTTTGAGGGTTTTTTTGCTCTCATACTGGATGTCAAATTCGGACAGCTCTAACGACCATTTGAGCATTCTACCAGCCATGTCTGGTCGTCCTAGCAGCTGCTTCACGGGTTTATCTATTCAAACCATGATTGTGTGGGCTAGAAAGTAGTGTCTCAGTCTTCTGGCTGCGTTGATGAGGGCCAGTGCCCCTTTTTCTATCTGCTGGTACCTCAGCTCCGGTCCCTGTAGTGCTTTGCTCGTGAAATATATGGGCTTTTGCCCGTCAGGTGTCTCGCGGATAAGAGCGGCGCTCACTGCCTCGGTTGCTATGGCGAGATACAGGTATAGAGTCTCGCCGTTGTTCGGGCATGAGAGGATTGGTGGCTCTGAAATTTCCCATTTCAGGTGGAGGAGAGCCTGGTCACATTCCTCGGTCCATTCAAACACCGCCTCCTTACGGAGGAGTTTGAAGAATGGTAGGGCGTGCTGGGCAGATTTGGCCACGAAACGGGATAATGATGCGTGCATCCCGTTGAGGGACTGGATGGATTTCTTCGACTTGGGCGTTGGAAACTCGGAGAATTCCCAGCACTTGTCGGGGTTGGCTTCGATTCCCCGCTCTGTTAGGTAGAAACCGAGGAATTTTCCTGCCCCGACACCGAACCTGCACTTCTCCGGGTTGAAACACATATGGTATTTCCTGGCCTGTTCGAAGACCTTCCTCAGATGGGCAGTATGATCGGTTTCCTCGTGGTATTTAACGATCATGTCATCCATATAGACTTCGAGCATGTCGTTTATCTCTCCCCGAAAGACCTTGTTCAACATTCTTTGATAGGTCGCACTGGCGTTCTTCAGGCCGAAAGGCATTACGTTGTAGTAATAGTTTCCCGATTTTGTCATGAAGGCCGTGTATTTTTTATCGCTCATTGCCATTGGTATTTGATTATAGCCCGAGTAGGCGTCCATGAATGATAAAAGTTTAAAACCGGCAGAGTTATCAATAAGTTTATAAATATTGGGGAGGGGGTAGGCATCCTTTGGGCATGCCTTATTAAGATCGGTATAGTCAATGCACATTCGCCATTTGCCATTAGATTTTTCACAAGTACAACGTTGGACAGCCAAGTGGTGTACTTGGCTTCCGAGATAAATTTGGCCTCGAGGAGGTCCTTTACAGCTTTTTCTGCAGCCTCCGTTTTCTCCAGAAACTTCTTTCTCCTACGTTGTGCTACTGCTTTGACAGTCGGGTCAATCGTGAGCTAATGGCAAGTGACAGATGGGTCAAGGCCGGGCATCTCGACGGCGCTCCAGGCGAACATATCACCGTTCTCACAGAGGCATACTTTGAGTTGCTTCCTTGCGATGTCAGGGATATCCGCTCCAATCTTTACTCCCCGCTGGGGGTCGTCGCCGAACAAGACGAGCTCGAAGTCGCCATCCGGGATGGGACGCGTCGAATGGTAGTTGATGCTGGTCGGGGCAGATGAGCTGTTCGAGGCTGCACGGTCCTCCTTCTGGTCCTCTTCGGGGAAGCGGCTGTCGAGGCCGATGGCGTCGACCTGAGGCAGCGGTTTGGCTTCCTCGGAGCTGCTGGGCAAGGCTGACTTGTTAGATACCTTTGGCTTGGACACGATGGCGTTGAGTCCCTTCGTGGCTGCTCTGAAGCATCGTCGTGCGACTTCGATGTCGTCGTGGAGGGTGGCGACCATCCCCTTTGAAGTGTAGTACTTCATCTTGAGATGGACGGTTGAAGGCACAACTACCAACTCGGCCAAGGTTGGTATTCCGAAGATGCACTGGTACAGAGACGGGCAATCGATTACCAGAAACCGTACCTTAATGGACCTGGCTGTCTCTGCTGACCCAAAAGTTACGATCAGTTCGATGTATCCTCAGGGGTTGGTCACTGATCCATTGAATCCTTGCAAGTCAGAACCCACATAGGGAGTGAGGTGTGATTCGTCCAGCTGGAGTGTCGAAAAGAGCTGGGAGTACATAATGTCGACTGAGCTGCCTTGGTCGACGAGAATCCTGCAAACGTCAAAGTTCGCCATCCGAGCTCTGACGAGCAGGGGAATGCTTGAGTTTGGAGATCCCCAGAGGAGCTCTTCCCTGTAGAAGGAGATGGGGATGGAGCCCTTCTGGGCTTGGTCGAGCGTGGTTACCTTGCTTGAGGTCGTGCTGATTAGGTGCTCAAATTTCCTTTTTACGGAGCCTACCGTGATTATATTGAAGCCTCCGCCCGAGATGACCATGGCGGAGGGGAACGTTTCCCATGGACTGTGGGTCGTGAAGTAGGCAGGAGCGGTGAGCTTATATGGGACCTAGAAGTCCTCTGGTCGCGATACGGACATGGTGACCTGGATGTTAGCCTCTTCCGAGGAAGGGACCTCTTCCTCTACCTTCTTGGACTCCTGGGCGTCTTGCCGGGGAGCGTCTTTCTTTTTTATGAACTGCTTCAGGTGGACATCCCTGATCATTATTTCGATAGTATTCTTTAAATGGATGCAATCTTCAGTGGTGTGGCCGTGACTTTTATGGAAATGGAAGTACTTTGACTTGTCGGCATTGGGGTTGGCCGACATTTGTTTGGGGAAGCGGACCCCTGCTTGTTTGAATTCCAAATTCGCGCATTCGAATAGTATCTTCTCCCTAGAGATAGTCAGGAGGGTGTAGTCGTGGAACCGTCCGGAGGGTCCCTTGCTATCGCGGGAGTCCCGAGGATGGTCTTCGCGCTTCCTTTCTCCTAGACGAGATGTCGAGGGCTCTTCGCCTCTAGAGGCCCGGGCGTTCTCCTGGTGGCGGGAGGCTCGGCCGGAGTTGACCGCTTCTTTTTCCTCGTACTGAATGTACGAATGCGCCTTGAGGAGGAAGGCATCCAGGTTCCTCGGAGGTGTGAGGCCGACAACTTTAGAAAAATCTGAGCCTGGGTGAAGTCCCTGTTCGAGCAGAAATTTTTTCATATCATCCGTTGTAGGGACCTGCACCGCTTCTTTGTTAAACCTCTCGATGTATGCCTGGAGAGGTTTGTCCTTCCCTTGGATTATGGCCCCGAGGGAGGCTTCAGTCTTGGGGTGGTGGCTCGACGCTGTGAAATGCCAGGAGAACATTCTGCCTAGTTTCTTCCACGAAGTGATAGACTCTTCGGGCAGCTGCTTGTACCAAGTCATTGCTCCTTTTCGGAGCGTGGTCGGAAATAGTCGGCACTTGATGGCGCCCCGGACGCCACGGTAATCCAACAGCACATCGATGTTCTCGATGTTCTCGTCGAGGTCAGTTGTACCATCGTACGTTCCAAGTGTCGGGGGCTTCTCCAGGCCCTTGGGGAGGCGTGTTGCCAAGATTTCTTGGGACAATGGGCCGTGAGACTCATCACCACTGCTGGAACTGGTTAGTGACGGGGACCTGACAACCCGCTCGTGACGGCGACTTCTTCGGGGAGAGGGTGTACGTGCCCAAACTTTTGTCCTGACCGGGGGTGATTGTTTGTCCCTCCGGGTTCTCTTATGACCGGGAGAGGTATGGTTTCGCGGGGAAACATGGTCGCGTTTCTGGGCAGCATGAGATTCTGGTTCTTGGCACAGCCTTTGGTCGATTTCCCGTCGGGTTTGCGGGCTCTCGGATCGTCGATGGCTTTTCCTCAGAGGGGGGGATCTTGGATGGGCAAATTCCTCTAATGCCCCGATCCTTTTATTCTGCTGAAGAATCGGGAGCCTGGTTTTGTTGATCGCCTCAAGAAGGGCCACCATGGCCGGATCGGCATTGGGTAGAGCAGGAACGGGCTAGATGGCCAGCGAGGGCTGACCGTTGTCGTTGTCGACAGGAGTAGGGGAAGGAAAGGTTGTGGCTCCGTCTCTAAAAAAATGGGGGTCTTCGAGGAGGGATGAAGGACCGTCAACGTCAGTCTTGTTGACGGGGAGGACAGCTGACTGGAGAGCACCTTTGACGTGATCTTGAGCGGCCAAGATGATAATCTTGGACGAGAGTGTTTAGGTCTTGGTATCGGAGGTGGATGTTAAGACAGGGAGAACAAAGTTCCCACAGACGGCGCCACTGATCGTGAAGGCTTGATCAGATCCTGTGATGGGCCACCAAGAACGTCTGTGATGCTGGGCGTAAAATGAGGAGGAGGGGGTGTACCTGCAAGGCACTCCGGCGCTCAAGTAAGAAAGGGTCAGAGAAAAAGGAACAAGTACAAAGAGTGAGTTTTTAGGGTGATTATTGGATACCTCGCCCTCTCGAGTGAGAGGGTTTATATAGTGCCTCCAGCGCGTGGCCGACGGTCCTATTTTCGGGGAGAAATAATCGTTTTCCCGAAGAATAGGTAACTGCCCAAAACTAGCCGTTATGTCGGGCAGGGTGCCCAAAACTAGTCGTTATGTCGGGCATAGACGTAGTTTCGAGAACATGCCCTTAGCTGTTCAGGGACAGAAGGAGCCATGCGGAACGGGCAGAGGTTCTGAGGAGGAGTGATGCAGTCCTTACCCTATTGGAGGGGCAGAAAGGTAACTTTAGCCCCTTTGTGGATTGGACTTAGGCAATTGGGCCGTTCTGGGAGCAGAAGTGAATTGGGCCATGCCTAGCCATTGGTCCAATCCAGAACAAAAAAATTTGCGGAAGCGGACGAGGAACTATATCGTATAAACGCACAGGTTACCGAAAAGACCGGATATGCGTAAGCCAAACGGAATGATAGGCTCAATGAGAAATTCGAATCTCAACCTTTATTATTAATCAATATACTTGACTGCACTTAATGTGGTGCAATTTCCAATGACTAATTAAAAGGTAAACCAAATTGGCAAATTCACGAACACTTTGTGAGCTATCAATTTATCGAACACTTAGTGTGCAAAACACTCCAAGTGATAACTTCTATGTAAATGTAATGCATAATTTTTCTAAATACAATCAAAGTGATTGTAAAGTGTTTTCAAACCAGATTTTCAGCACTCATTATAACATAATTTTATCAATCAATTGATTATTCACAAACATAAATAATTCGACAATTAAAGAGATATGGAAAGAGAGAATAACACCGAATTTGTTTAGGCAGTTCCCCTTTCGTACTCGCTTCGGGTACGTCTGCCCCCAATTCTAAACCAGAATTGAGATATGTATAATCTTGTTGCAAATGTTTTTACAAGAGAGGCCTTAGATACCACACACTCAAGAAACCTCGTTGAAGTTAATACTATGTCTTCTCTCCCCTTGATTCAAGTCGAATCAAGTGCCTCGAACGTGTTGATTAAACCTCCGTTTACCGCTACTAGATTAAATGAACACAGCGGTCTTCAATCACCTTCACTCGGCTGATTTCAATCACACACAGTTGGATCCCAAATCTTTCTTGCACAATCCTCCGATTAACGCTACTAGATTGAACGAACCCTCCGTTCTTCAATCACCTTCGCTCGGCTGAATTCAATGAAGCAAAGATTTGTCCCTAAAACCCCCAAATCCAAATGATATTGGAGGAAGAAACCCTAGTGGTTTTATTCAAGAAAAAACTCACTAAAAAACTCACCCCAAACTCGATATACAATCCTATGTTTGGACGTTATCACCTCAATGATGTAAGAGATCAACAAAAATTGTTATGTGTAATTGTTGAGAAAATACAAGAATGAGGATGAAGATGATGAGAGAAAAATTTCAGTGTTTATCTTTCACTTTTTCTTGTTGTTGTGTAAAAATGAGGTACAATGTATATATATGATCCTATGACCAACTAACAAAAATAATAGCATTTTGATATTGAGAGAGATCAGAAAATAGCAGGATTTTAGCGAACGGTCGACCAAAGAATCATGAGGGTCGGCATGCGCTGACCCGTCAACAAAACTATGCAAATCTGGAGGCTTTGCGTCGACCGCCACAGGGCCATGCGTCGATGCAAGCCTTGTGAAAAAATGCAGATATAAATGTCTTCAGTATGGGTCGACCGGATGGTCGACGTGAGCTGACCCGTGATAAATAGACTGAAAACCAAGTTTCATGAGTCGACAAAAACATAGTTTGAGTAGAATCAAACAGCGAAAACTTACAAAAATAACTTTTTCACCATATTTTCTTCTACCTAGGCTATGTTTATGCATTCCTATGACTCACAACATGATCACACACATACAAGAGATATATGAGACTCTTCCTATATATATGTACACATGATTATGGGATATTTATGCATTGTGAAGTACGGATGCCGACTATGATGCGATGATACCGTCTAAATTACACACTATGAGCTAGTACATGTTTTGACATCATTAAAATAAAGACTAAGTGTTAAGACACCTTGCCCTCACATACTCCCCCTTTTTAATGATGGCAAAACTTCTTCAGATTGTCAAGTAATTTGAGACTCATCCTCCCCCTGACTTTGTACATTCTTCTGAAATACAATATGATCAATCTTTATGACATGAAGTGTTGCTTTTGCTTTTTGTTGAGCATATACCCTTCTCCCCCTTTGACAACATCAAAAAGAGAGAAATGCAAGGTCAAAGAATAACATGATACATACATATGAACACACTCATATAATTTGCAACCAAAACACATTAACAAGCATCCACATAAAATGATGTTAATGTAGAAATTATATGGATAAATAAGACAAGAAGCATATAAAGAAACTTAAAGTGCATTACATAACCATAACATTCCAATAAACTTCAAGTCACAGGAAATACAAAAGCAAACCAAAACATATAATGATATGCAAACAAAATAAAAGATGAAATTCACTATACTAGACATCTTAATCCTCAAGGTCTCCTTCCCCTAAATTGGTGGCCCGTTCCTCTGAAGTAGTAATCTGGAGGTGGTTGTTCATCCAAGCGTTCCGTAAGCTCCAATACAGCCCGATTGAGAGTGTTAAAACTATTAGTCAGAGCACGATTCTGACTCTCAGCGGTTGTAGCCAGATTGTCAAACCTTGTTATCACTGTGGAGGCAAACTGGTTAAAGTTCTCACTTTAAGCTTGTAGCTGATTCGTGAGAGCAGTATGCCTTTCTTCTTGAGCAGTCACAAAGTTTTGTTGTTGGAGCTGCATTATTCTTAACATTTCTAGAACGTCATCATTATTGTGTTGAGGTTGCGATGGAGAAGGAGGAATGTAATATAACTCTTGCTAATTCCAATCGTTTGTTAGAGGCATATAGGATGAACTTAGATATATCCATCCAGTGTGTTGCCACTCACCCTATCCCTGATTCGCATAAGGATCTTGAGCAGGTGAATGACCCAACCACTCAGTGTTATCCTATTCGGCATCATGGTCGTCAGTTTTCCTCTCATAAGCTGCTTCTTCTTCCTCTTCATATTCATCTTCTTCTTCGTCTTCATCCGCATCAACATATTGAACACCTGAGCTCATAGCTCTACCCCAAAACATGTACCGTTGCTCTTGAGTATCCCAAAAGTACCCCATCATTGTTAGTGTCTTCTGACTGAATTCTTGATTGAAAGTCACAGATGTATATGGAATACCTTGAACCTTAACTTCAGCCTTATTCAGAATAATTTGATAAACAATGCATAGCACAAGGAAGTACCTCGACTTGAGTCACGGAGAATAAAAATCCGACTTGTAATGTAGTGAGGACAATTAATATGTTTCTTGTTCTTCAGCAGATACACAAAATGGACTTCAGCCTGGTCAACCCTAGAATATCGTCCCTTCTTAGGATGGAGAATATGGGCTACGATCAATTGTAGGATCCTATCAATAGTCTTCAAACATACAGTTGTAACAGTCTTGGGAAACAAATCGCTATCCACAATGCTGTCAGGATAGGGATTTTTTTGCATAGAGTTTAGAGCAATTTTGAACTCGTATCCTTCAACACAGTTGGTATCAGTAACCTTAGGATGAGGAGACGACTGTGGATCCATCTTGACCAAATCTTTCCAAACATTGGTATTGACTGAGTAAGTTTTACCACCTTTCTTATATTTAAAATCAGAACTGTCAAACTTACCATGAATACTTGCATAAAATAGCTTGACCAAAACCTCATTGTACTTTGTGTCACATTCTAGAAACGTATCAAACTCTTGAACATCCAGTAATTCAATAACCTCATCAAGGTGCATGTGCTCAGCTCTTAACGGATAATAGGCAAATTGCTTAACAATTGATTGTTTACCAAAGTCCTTATTGTAAGTATTAGCCAAATTATCAGATAACAGAGAAAGAGCGGTTACTGGAACATTGGACCTGGGTTGAGAAGTGCCAACCCTAGAAGTTGAAGCCCTTGAAGTTCTTTTCCCTGTGATTCTTGTGGAAGCCATAAAAACACACTTTTTGGAGCAGATGAACAGTGTACGAATTTGATTTGATGATGAAAGAACCCTTGAAATCCTTGTAACTGTTGAAAGTTTTGATTTTTGATGAACTTTTGAATTGGGTTTTGTTGAGACTTGAAGGAGAGGAGAAGAATAAGGAATTGGGTCTAGATGCAAATGATGATGATGATTATGCTATGAAAATGTAACTAGAAAATTAATGGGTCAAACATTTCTAAGCACCATGAAGAGGCGCGCGCGTTTCCAAGAATTTTTTTTTTCAGAATTTGTCAGCGACCCATCGACCAAACTTGCTATGCGTCGATGCATACAAAACAAAAAAACATAAATTCAAATTTTTAATAGTTTGAGTCGACCTGCGCGCACCCGTGTCAAAATGCAGGAAATTTTGAAAATCATGAGTCGACCCATGCTCTGTTTTGGTCGACTCAAGCAGTCTAAACATGTAAAAATGCACTTTTTGAGTCATTTATGCATCAATTAGAGATAAATAGCAAGCCACACATATACCAAACTAAAAAATGGATTAAAGTTACATCCAAACCATGGAACAAAATCAATATAACACACATTTTGGCACAATTTCTTACATACATAATGGATCAAGATTAGTTATCTAGAGAGGAACGATATTACCTCCGACAACGATTGATGATAGATACCCTCACATATAGCTTGATCTTTTCAATATTGTTAGTCAAAGAAAAATATAGACAAGCAAAGATACAGAGCATGCAATCATACATATTTAGACGCGATCCGAGATATCAAGAACACCCAGTTCCCTACGGATGTCAAACAAAGGCTTTGTCGCAAGTGGTTTTGTGAAAATATCCACAAGTTGATTCTTAGAATTAACATGCTCAAACACAACATCACTTTTCTCTACATTATCCCTAAGGAAATTATGGTGTATTTCAATATGTTTTGATCGTGAATGTATTACCGGGTTTTTGGTTAAATTAATGGTGCTTGTATTGTCACACAAAATGGGAATACGTTCAAGTTTAACATTGAAGTTGAGTAATTGTTGCTTAAGCCACAAAACTTGAGCATAACAACTACCGACTACAACGTATTAATGCCTCGGCTGTTGACAAAGCAACGGAAACTTACTTTTTGCTATGCCAACTCACTAAGGAATTTGAGAAAAAATGACAAGTGAAACTCGTGCTTTTCCTATCCGATTTGCAACCGGCAAAGTCGGAATCGGAATAGCCAACCAAAGAGAAATCACTTCCCTTGGAATAGTAAGGCCCATACTTTGGAGTACCGCATAGGTATCTAAGTATGCGCTTCACGACTTTTAAATGCGATTTCTTGGGACATGATTGGTACCTAGCACACATACAGACACTAAACATGATATCTAGTCGGGATGCGGTAAGACAGAGGAGAGAACCAATCATACCTCTATATTTCTTCACATCTACATCCTTACAATTCTCATCTCGAATCAAGTTAACACTAGTAGGCATCAGAGTGTCGATTGCTTTCGAGCTAGCCATGTCGAAGCGCTTGAGTAGCTCAAGACAATACTTCGTCTGGCTTACGAATGCCCTTCTTCAAGTTGCTTGATTTGCAATCTGAGGAAATAGTTTAGCTCCCCCATCATGCTCATCTCGAACTCTCCCTGCATCAACTTAGAAAACTCCTTGACCATATTCATGTTAGTAGAACCAAAAATAATATCGTCTACATATACTTGTACCAAAATTGAGTGTTTTCCTTGACGTTTAATGAAGAGGGTTGTGTCAACCTTCCCTCTAGAGTACCCTTGATCTAGTAAAAAATTTCTAAGACACTCATATAAAGCCCTAAAGGCTTGTTTGAGACCGTACAAAGGGCGTTTGAGCTTATAAACATGATTAAGATACTCATGGGATTCAAAACCAGGAGGTTGGGCAACTTAAACGTCTTCATTAATATAACCGTTCAGAAAATCACTTTTTACATCAATTTGAAATAATTTGAAGTTTTTAGCACATGCGTAAGCTAGTAACAGGCGTATTACCTCGAGTCGGGCAACAGGCGCATAAGTTTCCTCATAGTCTATGCCTTCCTCTTGGTTATACCCTTGTGCAACTAAGCACGCTTTATTTCTAGTTATAACTCCATTTTCGTCGAGCTTGTTCCTAAACACCCATCTGGTGCCAATTACTCGATGGCCTCGCGGAGGAGGGACAAGGTCCCAAACCTCATTTCTTTTAAATTGATTTAACTCATCTTGCATTGATAAAAAACTAATGTTCATCGAGTAAGGCCTCTTTTGAGTTTTTAGGCTCAACTTGTGAGACGAAAGCAAAGTGATAACAGAAGTTACTTAGCTTGGATCTAGTGGTTACTCCCTTTGAGATATCACCGAGTAAGTTGTCGATGGGATGGTCTTTAGAAGACTTCCAAGCTGAAGGAAGGTCATCGTTGTTAGTCGGATGATCCTCCTTAATCTTCTCGGGATGGTGATCTTTTTCCTCCTCAACATGCACTGCTTCAAGTTGATCAGTCCCTTTATCAGTTTCCTTGAGTATGTCTTCTGAAGATACACCTGCACCATGAAAATAAGTACCTTTTCTGACATTTTTTGGATAAGACTCATCAAAAGTAACGTGTACAGACTCCTCAACAGTAAGTAACCTCTTATTGTATACCCTATATGCCTTACTACTCTGAGAGTATCCAATAAAGATACCTTCGTCGGCCTTAGAATCAAACTTACCAAGTGTCTCTTTACCATTATTCAACACGAAACACTTACAACAAAAAACGTGAAGGTGAGATACATTGGGCTTCCTCCCTTTCAAAAGCTCACACGGTGTTTTGTTTAGAATATGACGGATGAGCACCCTATTCAAAATGTAACAAGCCATACTAATGGCATTGTCCCAGAAGTATTTTGGAAGGCCACTCTCATTGATCATAGTCCTTCCCAATTCTTCCAAAATTCTATTTTTATGTTCCACAACCCCGTTTTGTTGAGCGTACGTGGTGCGGAAAAATTATGATAAATCCCATGGCTATCACAAAATTCTTCAAAAAGATGATTTTCGAACTCACCTCCATGATCACTTCTAATTGTTACAATGTTTGTGTTCAATTTGTTTTGAGATAGCTTGGCAAACTTCTCAAAAGCCGAAAAAGTATCGCTCTTGCTTGCTAAGAAAATAGTCCAGCAAATCCTAGAATAGTCATCGACAATCACAAAACTGTAGTAGTTACCACCTAAGCTCTTAATCCTAGATGGTCCAAAGAGGTCCATATGGAGTAGCTCAAGGGGTCTCGTGGTTGAAACAATGTTTTTAGACTTAAACGAGATCCTTGTTTGTTTCCCCATTTGGCACGCATCACATAAGTGATCCTTTGTGAACTTGATTTTGAGTAAGCCGACTACTAGGTCCTTATAAACTATTTTATTAAGCAAATCGAAATTGACATACGCCAAATACCTATGCTATAACCATGAATTTTCACTCATGGTGACTAGACACTTGTCGCTACTCAACGATACCTCATTCAAGTCTAGCATATAGACATTATTAACCCTCAGGCCTTTAAACACATCCTCCTTTTTGTCATTATTTTCAATTATGCAGCAATCTTTTGAAAATGAGGCTTTATAACCCTTGTCACATAAATGACTAATGCTTATTAGGTTGTGTTTAAGGCCCTCAACTAGTAGCACGTCTGAGATAGTAGTAGAAGAGGGATTACCTACACTACCTTTGCCGAGTATTTCCCTTTTATTGTTGTCTCCGTAGGTCACAAATCCCTTTTTCTTTGCCACAAAGTCAACGAAAAGAGAAATGTCTCCTGTCATGTGTCTTGAGCATCCACTATCAAGAACCCATCTTCTTTCCGTGGTCTCAAGACGTTGTACCTACATGTAATACCCCAAAATTTGCTCTTCCCTTTTGGCATCATAGCATGGCATTATCATTTATCATATCATATCCATCTCATTAGCATTGCATTGCATTTAACATAGAAAAATGAAGCATGGCATCCTTCTTACCATCAGGGCATGTGATCAGGTGGAAGGTGGACAATCAAGGGATCATTCAAAGCACAAAAAGGTCAATCAAGTTGGCTCTAGACAAGCCAAGAGGTCTCTCATGTCTCATACTATCTCAATTGATCTTCCAAAACCTCAAGGAAGTGAGATTCAATGGAAGATTGAAGCACTACATCTTTCACTATGCAAGAGATTCAAAAATTGAAGGAAAACCCTCAAAAGAGATGGCTCATTGATTCAAAATCATTCTCAAGTGGCATTTCTCATCATCCTTTAAGAGGATACACAACATACTCTGAGGAATTTGGATTTGGAAGATGTGCAATTTCCTCCTAACCAAAGGGGGTCAAAACTAGGGTTTCACATTAAATCAGGGAATCTTTGATTTTTTGGACAAAGCTTGTTGTCATGGTATTCTACATGTTCTTAAGTGTATATGTGTGGAAGATTGCATCTCAATTGGTTTTAGAAGTGGTTCAATTGGAAGAAAGATCAAGAATCAGAGAAATTGGGGCAAAGTCAAATAATCAGAGGAAAAAGTCAACTCTTGACTTTTTGAGGCCAAATTCATGAAATTCATGTTACATATGTCCAATGTCCAAAATTTGGTCAAGAAACTCCAAAGGAATCATGAAAAAATCAAGATGTGGAAAGTTGCCATTTTTGGATGAAGAAGGGTTACTAAAAATAGCAAGTTTTGGCCATTTTGCATCAGAATTTGAACCAAGGCCATTTAAATTTGGAGCACCAAATGAAAAATCCACTCTGCCTCAATGAAAGATCTTGTTTTAAGCTTCAAATCCATGTGTAGAACATCTCCATTGGATAAAAATTGAGTGAGATATGATGGATCAAAGTTGGAGGAAAGTAGGCCCAAAACCATGTCATGACCAAGTTTGGCCAGGTCTGCGCGCAGTCATTTTCTCAAACAGTTGGTGGACAAGATGTATGGATCAATTACTCATAGTTAGAGGCTTCAACTGAAAAATCTTGCAACATCAAAGTTGCTCCCCTATGTGAGGTCTTCAAGATTGATGTTCATGATTTTTTCATATGATCAAAGGATAAGGAATTATGATAGCTCAAAGATTGGTCAATACAACTGAAAATCCATGCCATGCACACCTTGCCAGCCAACCTCATTTCCTCGCCCATGACCAGTTTCCAAACCTTATTGTTCTAAGTCATTTTCAACCTCTCCCAAGCATCATTTCCATTCAATTTTCATACCAAAGTAGTTCTACTACAATCCCTCTTGCCAATGACTCCAAGAGCTCATCAAATCATCCACAATGCAAAGAGAAAATCACCATTAAACACCCATGTCTGCAAACTGTTATAAAAAAACCAGAAAAAAAACCAATGTTGTTGATGTTGTTGGTACAAGCTTGCACGTGCTTTATTCATACCAGCTATCCATTGCCTTTTTAAACCAAACACATTGCATACACACCATAGCACGTGCTATGCATGAAAGTAGAAATGACAAGCTTGCTGAACAAGTTTTGTGTTACACAGCCTTGCCATTCCATTTCTCTTGTCACCATCACCATAGCTTACCATGAACTATCATCACCTTATCATTGCTCTCCCTAACTAACTTGACTCAGTTAGTTAGGGATGACTCACCTAAACCACCATGACTCAGTTGATTCACCCAGTTAACCATGGTTAAGCTCAACATATAAAACAAATCTTCCCTTCACGGATTGGAGGTAGCTTCATTTTTCTGATATTCAATTGAGAAACTCTTTCCATTCTTTCTCAATTCCTCCACATTTCAACTGATTTTCGAGCTCCACTTCATCTCCCTCATCTTCTTCTCAGAATCTCTCTGATTCTCTCTCCCATTTTCATCACATTGCAACTGTTTTGAATCTTGGATTTCAGCTCTCCTTCACTGAAGTATCATCCACTCTTGTATCTAAGCCTTTATTTGGCCACATTAGAGCTCAAGAACTCAAGGCAACATCTCTGGTTTTCTTTTGAACAAAGAATCTTCAAGTTTCAGGTTTGGAATTTCTTAACTCTTCTGGTGTGATTCATTGATTTTTAAGCTTGTTTCATGTTGATTATGGCTTATTAGAAGCAATGAAACATTTCTGGCTAGTTGATAGACCTCTCAGAGGTGTAGATCTAAACTTAGGGCAAAATGTTTGTGATCATTTCTTGCTGTGTGTGCATTGTTGGGTGATTTCAGTGCTAAATTCTTGATGTACGTAAGTTTAGCTTTCATTTGGTATGTGGATTGTGAATTTCTGGAAGAATTAAAGTTGCAGACGGTGATGGTTGACCGGAGAAGGCGACCGGAGGTCCTTCTCCGGCCGGTGGTCTTCATGTTAGGGTTTTATGACCAATTTGAATGTGATCCGTTGGATGAGTGTGATCTAATGGCTACCATGCTGCCAACACATAAAAAAAAAGCGTGCAAGTCACATGCCAATTTTCTGAACTCATTTAAACGTTTTGTGGCGTGATACACGATAGGGATTGTGGTCACTCACGCACATGCATTGATTTCAATTACTTTGACTTTGGTTTGACTTGGACTTGATCTGATGGTTGGGAGTGAGTCAAGATTGTTGACTGAGGGTTCATGTTTGTTAGTGTGTTATGCGCGTAGCTGGACCTAAGCCAGATTGATATCCACACCCCCTTGGTTAAGGCCCAATGTAATTTGAACTGAATAGTTACTAGGCATGCACCCCCATTCACATTTACATTCCATTTTATTTTTTCCATTTTGCTACACGTTTCATAATTAATTTTTAAAAATACCAAAACATATTGGAAAATTCTAAAAAAATTCATGTGTATTCTTAAAACATTTAGGAAATTTTTCATGATTTTATTTTCTGATTTTATGACCTTTTTACCCCTGTTCCATAATTTCCTTTGAATTTCCATTTAGATGCATCCTAAGCATGATACTTAAATTTGTTTAATTTTGTTCTTGCTCATTACAAACTGTTTTGGCATGGTTCTTTTTGCATTGATTCACTAATACATTGAAGCATGTTAGATGATTTTTGTTTGATTTTTTAGGTCACTTTATGACATGTCTTGAGGCCTATATTTGTACCACTTTGCATGACATTTCAACTTGACCTAATTGCTTTGTTTGAAGTCATTTTGCTTTGAATTTTGATATGCTATTTTGGTATGTGTTTCATCTCTGATTAGTGAACTCCAATACCATGTTTTCATAATTTTCATGAGGCCATGTGATTTTTGTTTGATGCATTTCATTTAAAGCATTATAACATGTTATATCATTGTAATCTTTAGTGCATGTTTGCATGAGTTCTTTTGTGCATATTTGTATGAGCATTTGCATAGTTGTGTGAGCCATTCATATGATATTATAGGTCTTTGATACACATTATAGGTCATCTTTACATGTTCATTTCAATTTGAACTTTGTGCATCATTAACATGTATTGTTTGCACTTTCTTTTTGAGTTTTCATCTCACTTCTTCTTCTATTACTTTTTGAAAGTCTTGATGGTTGATTCATAAATACTTTTGAGATGTTTATAAACCATTTTTCATTTATTTTCAATTCTGGTTGTTGATTTACATGTTCCATTTATGCATGTCCTCTTCATTTCTTTCCATCTTTCATCTATCCCTTCTTCTTGTAACATGTTTAAATGCTAATGGGTGATGATTGTTGCTTATTCACTTGCACTTGTATAATAATAACCATTGGTTGTCCATATGATGTACATTCTGATTGTGGCTCTAGGATTTGGTTTCTCATTTAATTCTTTTGAGTTTTATGATGCATTACATGTTCTTTTACTTCTTATACTTCTTATACATGTTTACTAACCATGTAGGGGCTTTGGTAAGTTTCAATTGAGTGTGGATAAGGAATCCACATTCAACTTCTATCCTTTCTTTTTTACAATTCCATTTTGTGTTTTGTTAAGCACTTATGTGCTTTCTTTTGATAACTCATCACTTTCCCCTTGTGAATTACAATTCATCTTCTACTTTAGAAGTGAATTGTTTAATTCATTCTTTCTTTAGACTTTAGGTTGAAACCTCACAAACCTTAGGATCACTCCCTTAACTAATCAATTAGGATTGAGTCTTAGTCTATATAGATTTTTACCTTTACCCTCTCTTGAGTCTTTCATCTTCTCATCTCAAAGAAAATTCAAAACATATAATAAAGGTAGGCATTTATTGCATTTAGGCCTTTCATATAAAGAAAAGATTATAAGGGGTCTTCTCTTGTAATCTTAGAATGTGTAGCATATAGCCCATCTTGGGTCAATGTGTTAAACATTTGATCTTGTATGAGGGACTTAAATGCAATACTTGTTGAAGGTGCAAATAATAAAAAACACTTCTTCATTTCTTAATCAACAAAACACCTAATAAACACAAGTATGCTAGTGTGTTTGAACCTTGACAATTGGAACTAAGTGTGGGGGTCTTCTTCACTCTTAGTGTGCTTTCTTACCCATTCCATCTTGGAATGTGAGGATGTACACATTCCAATGACTAAGATTCAGATACACTATCATATGCAAACAAATGAAAAACTCTTAAAAGACAAAAACAAACAATAACGTCTTTCCTTCGGGAATTCTTTTCCCACCTCATTCACTCTCAACGCACGAACGCGCTTCTCCTCGTTCTCTTGCAAGATGGTAACGCACTCGGACCAGCGAGCCTGCAACACCTGAGCTAGAACGTAAGCCGTTCTCTAAAAAACACAAACAATTCATCCCTGGTGAGGGGAACTACGTCGCTCTGATTCTCATGCTCCCGATGAGATACGTAGGCAGTGGGGTAGGGCCCATGCGAGCACTTCTTTTATTTTCCCTACATTTGTTTCTCTTTCTCCTTTCCTTTTTCAGTTCTTTCTCAGTATTCCTTTCTTTACACCCTTTGATCGAGACAAGCAAGCGTGGATCCCATCGGGTACGATGGACGTGAGGGGGTGCTAATACCTTCCTCTCGCGTAACCGACTCCCTTACCCAGTTCTCTTGGTCGTAAGACCATGCTTTTCCTTTCTCTTAGGTTTACGCGGTGTTTCCTTTCCCTCTCTTGGGATAAATACACATTGCTGGCGACTCTGTTCGGTGCCACTTTCGCGTTTGTACTAGGATGAAAATCCCGGGAGCGACAGCTGGCGACTCTGCTGGGGAGTATTACCCAGAATCTCTGGTTTCCTTAGCGAGTCAATCCTAGCGCTTGTCTGCTTTTCTTTCATTGGGTGTTTACTGTTGTGCTGTATTTACTGTTTTATTGTATGGTTATTTACCGTTTTACTGTACATTACTGTATTTACCGCATTTTAGCATTACATATCACATATTATATGGTGTTGCACTGTTTTGTCTGTTTGGCGGGATGGGTGTTCTGAGAGATAAGCCCACTACCAAGGCTTGAGTACATACATAGGTATTAGAGTGGATAGTCATGACGCTTGCGTGGTGGTGACCACGTATTGTTGTTCATGAGACCCACAACCAGACGAGGTTCTATCAGGAGCTTTCTGCTACTGCATGTTATGCAGGCCAGTGGTTATTCTCTTGAGGAACTGTCGACTCTGGTGACCATTCCCGAGGACTCAGTTGCGGCACTCCTCCCGAGTTGTGACAGTGGCAGACCACATTCCGTGGCAAACCCATTGCACATTCTCGATCCGAGGACCCAATGCTGGGAACTTACTATAGGACATCCCTTTTTGAAAGAGAATCAGCGGAGGCACTCCTCGATTGGCGGTAGTACTGTACCCTGAGGGATGAATGTACTATTGCTTCTCGACCTCAGTGCCAGAAGCTGAGGACCTTTTTGTTTTGGAGAATCAGTTGAGGCCTCCTCGATTGATGATGATGCCAAACCAGAAATGGTGAACGTATCATCATTTCTCGACCTGAGAGCCCGGGATACTGAACATCCTAGTGCCCACATGTGAGAAGGGCGGGTTGTTTACAGGTTTGCAGGTAACCATGACCTCCTACATACCCGGTTTTCTATCATCATTGCACCGAAAGGAAGTTTCATCCTATTGTATTCAGATGGTTCTTATCTATGGTTCTATATTAGTCTCAGAGCTACACTGACACCGTTCACAGTTCAGCACAGACACCTGATTACCTGATCACATTGCCCTTTGCATTGCATTATCATATCCTAACATACATGTTTATTCATTTCCAGGTGCATATTACCCTTGATTCCAGTCATCAGGTCGCTGCAAAGATGAACACTAAAGAGAGGAAGAATATCATCAGCTATAAGTTCCTTACGCCTACTTTGGGCCCTATTGTTATGCTGAAGGGAATGGCGAGTCCTGCAGTACGAGAAGCTTTTGAAGAGAAATATGGGTGGATTTTATCTATGGTTCGTAATGTCAGTGATTATGAAGCCAGAGGTCTCCATACGTTGATGCAGTTCTATGATCCGCCTCTGAGATGTTTTGTGTTTCCAGACTATGTGTTGGTTCCTACCCTGGAGGAGTATTCCAACATGTTGGGGATTGCTATCAAGGAGGAGCCCCCTTTCTTTGGATCGGTGGGGGATCTTGACTTTGGAAAGGTGGCTGGTGCTCTTTATTTGAGCAAATCAGAGTTAGGCGACAATGTCTCCAACAAAGGAAAGATTCGTGGTTACAAGCTGGAATATCTGATTAAGAAGGCCCAGGAAGCAGCTAAAGGCGAGAAGTGGCTTGTTTTTAATGCTTTGCTAGCCCTTTGTATATACGGCATAGTGTTGTTTCCCAACGAGCCGGATTTCATTGATACGGACGCTATACGAATATTCATGATGAAGAACCCGGTGCCAACGCTACTGGGAGATCTTCACTATTCATTGTACAACCGAAATGAAAAGAAAAGAGGAGGGATAATTCGTTGTTGTGCACCCTTATTCTATAAGTGGTTTGCGGGCCGTTTACCACAATCAGGGGCTTTTGTGGATTCCAAAGATTCTCTAGAGTGGAAACAGCGTTTAATGGGATTGGTGGCCAAGGACATCGTATGGGTAGATCATGGGCTGATTGGCAAGAATATTATCCACAGCTGTGGTAAGTTCCCTAACGTTCCACTGATAGGAAGACTGGGTGGGATTAACTACAATCCTTCTCTGGCCATTCGGCAATTTGGATATGCCCTGACAGGTCCGCCTATCAAGAGAGATGTGGAGGAGTCCCTCTATTTTCATACATCAGATGGTTGGGAAGCAGCACAGAAAGCTTCTGAAAGCTGGGGTAGCATACTGAAAAAGGGGAAAGTTACTCTAGGAAAGCCTAACAACCGGGTTTATCCAGCATATGAAGAGTGGGTGAAGAAAAGAGTTGAAGATTTTCTCTTGCCTTTTGGTAAGGCACCCCTTTTGTATCCGGAGAATGAGAAAGCAAAAAGCACTGCTACTGTGGAAGAAGTTGACAAGTTGCAAGCCTTGGTGAAAAAGCTCCAAGGAGAGAATTTCGAGTTGAGTAGCCGTCTTCAGAATGCTCTACATGCCAACAAAGAGCTGGAGCGGAAAGCCCAAGATGCTGAACAAATCCTAACTGCAAAAGAAAAAGACTTTGCTGGAAGAGCCCAACATTTCCGGAAGATTAGTAAAGGTGCTGATGATGCTACTCAAGCCCACAAGCAAACCAAACAGGCGTTAGCACAGACCAAAGAAAAGTTAACAAAATTTCAGCACGCTTGGGACGAAGTTAGGATAGAGAATGCCGAATTACAGGAACAGTTGCAGATTAAGGACGAAGAGCTTGAAAAGGCGCATGAGCAGAGGAGAAAGTATCGGGAAAGCCTCGGTAAGAGTCAGGAACAGCTAGAAGAAGCTAGAGGTGAGCTAAGGAATACCAAGAAAGAGCTTGAAGAAGTCATGATAGAAAGGGAGATACTCAAGACGCAAGCCGGCATAAAGAGACACAAAGGAGTGTGTGATGACGAGGCTCTGATGCTGCACATGGGTTCTTTAACTGAAGCTCTTGAGAAAAGGGATGTCTTGATCAAAGAAATGATTGAAAAGCCGAATCACCAGCGTACCCGTATACTTTTTGAGGAGATCAAATACTCGAGTGATAAGCTGAAGGGTGTGGAATTGTCAGACTGATGTTCTTTTCCTTATATTTTGTTATTAATGGTTACCATCAGGCTTGTTGATGGATCCATTTTTCCTTGTATTGCATTTGCGGATGAGCCTTTCTTAAATGTACTTGAATACTTTGTTGAATGAGTATGAGCAGTTTTATTCAGAATTATTCCTTATCAGATAGCTGCACACAAGCACATGACCACGACACGTCTCTTTATATCACAATTTCTGGTCTTCAGATTTCTGTGGTTGGATTGGAATCAGGGTATAAAGCACCTCGGAAATGACAAACATAGCATTGCATGGCATTGCATATCATTTTGCATTTTTGTTACTTGCTTTTCAGGTACTCGTTGCAGGGTCTCTAACCTTTATTTGGTTTCAGGCAGTATAGCGGAGAGTCATATTCACCGATATTCGACGCGAAGGAATCAAGTAAGAATCATGGATCAAGTGCAAAGTGATTTGGCGGAAATGAGGGCGCGTATGGACCAGTTCATGACCCTCATGACTGGCATGGCGCAAAATCAGGAGAGACTGAGGCTTCTGGTAGAGCGTCCCGACAATGGGCCCGAAGGTGATCATCATGACAATTCACAGGGACATGGCATTCCTCCTCCCGGTGGCAACCCTCCTCCTGGTGGTAACAATCGGGGTAATGGAAATGGTAGGCAGGCTGGTGTTACTCTTGAAGATACTCTGGAAGACCAATTTACTCTACTAGACGCTGATGTGGGTAATCAAGGTGATCGAAGGTATGAGGAGTTAGCAGAAAAGATCAGGGCCATAGAATGCAAGAACTCTATGGGTATTGATGTTACCAGCTTGGGGCTGGTCTCAGGAGTCAGAATTCCCCCTAAATTCAAACCTCCCACTTTTGATAAGTATCACGGCAATGCGTGTCCCCAAACGCATCTTCAAGCTTACTTTGGGAAGATTTCAGCCCATACGGATGACGAGAAGCTATGGATGCACTATTTTCAGGACAGTCTGGCTGGGGCGTCCTTGACCTGGTACATGAAGTTGAATAGAGCTGCTGTGAAGAATTGGAAAGATCTGGCAGAAGCGTTCTTGAAGCAATACCAGTACAATATTGACATGGCGCCCAACCGCACCCAATTGCAGGGATTGTCACAAAATGCCAAGGAGAGTTTCAAAGAATATGCACAGAGGTGGAGGGAAATGGCTGCCCAGGTCCAACCTCCCTTGTCAGACAGAGAAATGGCAGATATGTTCATGGGCACCTTGCAAGGGGCCTATCTGGATAGATTAGCTGCTTGTCCGTCAACTGGATTTGCTGATATTGTGATTGCGGGAGAAAGAATAGAAAGTCTGTTAAAGCTTGGAAAGATCCAGGATGTGAGTGGGGCTGGCTCTTCGGGGACGAAGAAACCGTTTGCTAGTAACCAGAAAAGAAGAGAAGGTGATACGAATGCTGTGTTTAGAGGACGAGGCAGAGGGCGTTCTCGAGCTTATTATCAGGTAGATGCTGTGACAATCCCCACACCGTCTGTTCAGAAACAACAACCCCAACAACAAGTTCAACAGCAACAACCTTTTTTCCAGCAAAGGTCTAGACAGAGGGATCGTAAGATGGATCCTCTCCCTATGACTTATGCCGCGCTGTTGCCCCGGCTACTCGAGTTAAAGTTGGTAGAACTCCGTACTATGAAAGCTCCGGTTACCGGAAACCTGCCACCTAACTTCGATGCTAATGCTCGTTGTGAGTTCCACTCAGGTGCTCAGGGGCACTCCATTGAAAAATGCTGGGCTTTCCATCATAAAGTACAAGATTTGATTGATGCTAAAGCCATCAATTTCTCTCCCGCTCCTAATATTACTCAGCATCCCATGCCTGATCATAGCGCAGCAAATGTGTACGCTATTGAAGATGGGAGGAGATTGAATCTGGTGACAGATATCCGTCAAGTGAAAACTTCTTTGTTGGTTGTAAAAGATCGTTTATTGAAGGGACAGGTGTTCCCGGGCTGTAATCAAGATTGCTTTGAGTGTATGAATCAGGAGAACGGCTGTGATAAGTTGAAGATGGGTTTACAGAATCTGATCGATGAAGGATGTCTACAGTTCGACAGAGTCGTGAAAGACACTGATGAGATATCAACCGTGACCATCTATTACACTCCCGCTGAGATTCAAATGCCGGTCAATGCAGTTCCCGTGGCGAGTGTTGCGCCAGAAGGGCCCAGTCCTGTCACTATCACGGTGCCAGGACCAATTCCGTTCACATCCACGAAAGCTATCCCATGGCACTATGGGGCAGATGTATATTACGAAGGTAAAAAACAGGAAGTTGAGTCATCAGTCAGCCCAAATATTGATAACGTAGGGGGTGTAGGGGGTTTTACAAGGAGTGGAAGGTTGTTCGCTCCCCCAACCTTGAGAAGTGATAAAGAGGCAGAAGCCGCAGCAAAGGCTAAAGGTAAACAGGTGGTTGAAAGTGCGCCTACACCTGAAGCAGAGACAAAGATTACTTTTGATAAGGAAATGGAAGAATTTATGAAGATAATCAAGAAAAGCGATTATAAGATTGTGGACCAACTGAATCAGACCCCTTCAAAGATTTCAATCTTGTCACTATTGATGTGCTCTGATGCGCACCGACAGGCGTTGTTGAAAGTGTTGAAGAGTGCGTACGTGCCACAAGAAATTACTGTTAATCAGCTCGAGGGCGTAATCTCCAATGTTAATGTCAGCCATGGCTTGGGATTTACAAGCAGAGATCTGACTATTGAAGGAAGAAACCACAATAAGGCTTTGCATATCACGATGGAGTGTAAGGGCGCAGTGTTATCTCATGTACTGGTAGACACTGGTTCATCACTCAATGTCTTGCCCAAGAAGGCATTAATGAAGCTGGAAGTTGATGGTTTGATCTTAAGGCCTAGTGAATTGGTGGTCAGAGCATTCGATGGGACCAGACGATCTGTGTTTGGTGAGGTGGAATTGCCCGTACAAATTGGACCACAGGTATTCAAATCCACGTTCCATGTAATGGACATACAACCTGCATATAGCTGCCTATTGGGACGCCCTTGGATTCACGGAGCCGGGGCTGTTACTTCTACTCTACATCAAAAGCTGAAGTATGAGTTTGAAGGGCAGGTTGTGACAGTGTGTGGGGAAGAAGACATCTTTGTGAGTCACTTGTCCACATTCAAGTACATTGAAATGGATGGGGAAATTCATGAGATGCTGTGCCAATCATTTGAAGCAGTCAATATTGACGATGCACCTGAGTCTTCTTCTGTACCAGTTGGGGCTGGTACCTCCATTTCATCTTACAAACAAGCTGTCGAAGTCGTCAGGGCAGGCAACGCCCAAGGTTGGGGCAGGTTGATAGAGACCCCAATGAAGGAAGACAAATTTGGTATTGGTTATCATCCCTCTACAACTTCAGATGCGGGGAGCAGGGGACCCATTACTTTCAATAGTGGGGGAATTATCTACATGGACCAGTCTTGTGCAGCCACGGAGGATAGTGTTGACAGTAATTGTGACCTGGACAACTGGGTACGCCCTCGTGCTCCGGGACAACAAGTGCAGAACTGGTTCGTTGAAGAAGTCATCCGGGTTACTCTTCAGACAGAGTAATTTTTCTTTGTTTTTTCTAACCATAATGCATGACAAAATCTTGCGCTCTGCCCAAGGCGTATAGATTCATTTGTAGGGCCACCATGGTTGCATTTGCAATGTTTAATCATTAATAAAGGACGTTTTGCAATCAAATTTTGTTCTCTGTCTTTCAGTTTTTATTTTTGCACAAAAAATATAAAATGGCAATGTTTCATTTTCTTTTGTTTTGCTTAAAATATAAATTCTAAAATAAGGCATGAACCCGTTCATGCAGACTTGATCCTCCGGATACCACTGATAACGATTTTGATATGGCCATGTATGACTTTGACAATCCGATTTATCAAGCCGAAGAAGGGGATGAGAAAGATTGTGAACTCCCTGAAGAACTGGCCAGATTGTTGAAACAGGAGGAAAGGGTCATCCAGCCTCATCAGGAGACTGTAGACATCATCAATATTGGTACCAAGGACGCCAAAAAAGAGATCAGGATTGGTGCCAGCTTGCAAGCAGATGTGAAGCAGACTTTGACGGAAATGTTGCGCGAGTATGTTGACGTCTTCGCCTGGTCGTATCAAGACATGCCGGGGTTGGATACAGATATTGTCGTGCACAGGCTACCATTGAGAGAAGAATGTCCGCCAGTCAAGCAGAAACTTCGTCGGACTCACCCCGACATGGCTTTAAAGATTAAGGAGGAAGTCCAGAAGCAGTGGGACGCTGGTTTTCTTGCTGTGACAAAGTATCCGCCATGGGTAGCCAACATCGTGCCAGTACCGAAGAAAGATGGAAAAGTGAGAATGTGTGTGGATTATCGAGATCTTAATAAAGCTAGCCCGAAAGATGATTTTCCACTACCTCATATTGATGTGCTGGTCGATAATACAGCTCAATTTTCAGTGTTCTCATTTATGGACGGTTTCTCCGGGTACAACCAGATCAAGATGGCACCTGAGGATATGGAGAAGACCACGTTCATTACTCCGTGGGGTACATATTGTTATAAAGTAATGCCTTTTGGGTTGAAAAACGCAGGGGCAACGTACCAGCGGGCGATGGTGACATTGTTTCATGACTTGATTCATAAGGAGATCGAATGTTATGTAGATGATATGATTGCCAAGTCGAGAACAGAAGAGGAACATCTGGTTAACCTGAAAAAGCTGTTTGAAAGGTTGAGAAAGTTCCGTCTAAGATTGAACCCAAACAAGTGCACGTTTGGGGTACGTTCTGGAAAATTGCTAGGTTTCATTGTGAGCGAAAGAGGAATCGAGGTTGATCCTGCCAAGGTGAAAGCAATACAAGAAATGCCTGAACCGAGAACAGAAAAAGAGGTTCGTGGTTTCTTGGGTAGATTGAACTACATTGCAAGGTTCATATCTCACCTAACAGCCACATGTGAACCAATATTTAAATTGTTAAGGAAAGATCAAACGGTCAGGTGGAATGACGATTGCCAATTGGCATTCGATAAGATAAAAGAATACTTGCAGGAACCTCCGATTCTAATGCCTCCAGTTGAAGGGAGACCACTGATAATGTATCTGACAGTGCTTGAAGGATCCATGGGTTGTGTTCTCGGTCAACATGACGAGACAGGTAGGAAGGAGCATGCTATTTACTACCTGAGCAAAAAGTTCAATGATTGTGAGTCCCGATACTCCATGCTTGAAAAGACATGTTGTGCACTTGCATGGGCCGCTAAGCGATTGAGGCAATATATGATTAGGCACACAACCTTGTTGATTTCAAAAATGGATCCTATCAAGTACATTTTCGAGAAACCAGCATTGACAGGCAGAGTTGCACGGTGGCAAATGGTCTTGACAGAGTATGACATTCAGTACACTTCACAAAAGGCCATCAAAGGAAGTATCTTGTCCGACTATCTTGCGCAACAGCCGATTGATGATTACCAACCCATGAAGTTTGACTTCCCTGATGAAGACATCATGTTTCTCAAAGCTAAAGACTGCGAGGAACCACTTCCGGAGGAGGGGCCAGACCCTGAATCCAAATGGAGTCTGATGTTTGATGGGGCTGTCAATATGCATGGGTGCGGAGTTGGAGCAGTCCTTATCACGCCGGAAGGTGTTCATATGCCGTTCACTGCCCGAATAACTTTCGGATGCACCAACAATGAAGCAGAGTACGAAGCTTGTATAATGGGGATCGAGGAGGCGATTAATCTACGGATTAAAACCCTTGATATATTCGGTGATTCAGCTTTGGTAATCAATCAAGTGAAAGGGAGTTGGTACACGCACCAAGCAAATCTAGTGCCGTATAGAGATTATACGAGGAGATTGCTGACATTTTTCACAACAGTGAAACTGTACCACATTCCTCGAGATGAGAATAGGTTCGCTGATGCCTTGGCCACTCTGTCTTCCATGATCAAAGTGCAAGGATGGAACCATGTACCTAAGATTGAGGTATCCCGCCTTGACAGATCAGCATTTGTGTTTGCGGTCGATGCAACGTCTGATGACAAGCCATGGTTTCATGATATTAAGTGTTTCTTAAAAAGTCAAGAGTACCCGCTCGGGGCATCGTCCAAAGACAGGAAAACGTTGAGAAGGTTAGCTGGTAGTTTCTTCTTGAATAAAGATGGCGTGCTGTACAAAAGAAATTTTGACACGGTCCTGCTTAGATGTGTGGATAGACATGAAGCAGACTTGTTGATGATTGAAGTGCACGAAGGCTCTTTCGGTACCCATGCCGGAGGGCAGGCAATGGCTAAAAAGTTGTTAAGGTCGGGATATTACTGGTTGACTATGGAGTCAGATTGTTGCAAATATGCCCGCAAATGCCATAAATGCCAGATCTACGCAGATAAAGTGCATGTACCTCCGAATCCGTTGAGTATCATGTCGTCGCCTTGGCCGTTTGCCATGTGGGGCATTGATATGATCGGAAAGATTGAGCCTACAGCTTCCAATGGTCATCGTTTCATCTTGGTGGCAATTGATTACTTCACCAAATGGGTTGAAGCCGCATCCTATGCCAATGTTACAAAACAAGTGGTCGCTCGTTTCTTAAAACGGGATATCATTTGCCGATATGGAGTTCCCGAAAGAATCATTACTGATAATGGTTCTAATTTGAACAATAAGATGATGGCTGAGTTATGCCGGGACTTCAAAATCGAGCATCACAATTCTTCTCCGTACCGCCCAAAGATGAATGGAGCGGTCGAAGCGGCCAACAAAAATATCAAGAAGATTGTACAGAAGATGGTTGTCACGTACAAAGATTGGCATGAGATGTTGCCATTTGCTTTGCATGGGTATCGAACGTCGGTACGCACGTCCACTGGGGCAACCCCATTCTCACTTGTATATGGTATGGAGGCAGTGCTACCGGTTGAAGTAGAGATTCCGTCCCTCAGAGTTATGATGGATGTTAAGCTAGATGAAGCTGAATGGGTACGAGCCAGATTTGATCAGTTGAGCCTTATTGAGGAAAAGCGATTGGCGGCTGTATGTCATGGGCAACTATATCAGCGCAGAATGAAACAGGCATTTGACCAAAAGGTGCATCCTCGGGTTTATAAAGTCGGAGATGTGGTACTCAAAAGGATCCTTCCTCCCAATACAGATCACAGGGGCAAATGGACTCCTAATTATGAAGGTCCATTCGTGGTTAAAAAGGTCTTTTCGGGCGGAGCCTTATTGCTTACAACCATGGATGGCGAAGACTTTTCATCCCCTGTCAACTCGGACGTAGTCAAAAAATACTTCGCATGAATAGACCCGCTGGATAATAAAAATAAAAAAAATCCAGGCAAAAAAGGGCATCCCGGCGAACCAAAAACAGAATAAGGTTCGGGCAAAAATTAGGGATATAATTAAAAAATTTTGTACACCCGGTAAGTTGAAAACCCGAAAGGGCAACTTAGGCAAAAAAGGGTATCCTGGTGGATCGAAAACCTGAAAGGGCGGTCCACACAAAAGAGGGATTTAAGCGAATGACTACGGTTTGAGTTATCTGTACCCTGTCACCGTTTGAACAACTGACGTTCTGAAGGATAGGAATCGGTCTGATCATTCCTCAGAAGGCAAGGTCGGGGAGTTTTGAAGACATACTGGTCATAACAGAATGGAAACTCAGTGGAATTCCGTTTTCACATTGCCATTAGGATAGTTTCTTTTCTCAATTTTCAGCGATCACCTCTTTCCAGGGATTGCTTCCAGATGTAATTGCCTATTCTGGGCTCTCAGTCAATAAATTGAATTTCAGTAAAAAGCTTTCTATTTTTGTTTTATTGCTTTGTTTGCAAAAACGTCCTAATTTTTGATAAAACATTGCATTTGAAAACATGGCAGCCTTGCAGTAACATGCGCAGAAAAAACATTTGAAATTACTTCGAATGTTGAATACTCCCGGATGGTGGATTCTAGCCACGCAATATTCGGGGCATGTGGGCATATTCTTTTGTTGCAGGTGGCAGGTGCAGATGATTTTAAGCACAAGACTAGCAATAAATCACCCCACGCAAAAGACTGGGGCAATTATGGGTAAGGAGATCGGCGTTCATCGTTCGGTCGACGATTGTTCATAACGGGTCGATATCAGTGAATTAAGTTCAACTGGGTATTGTGGTATCTTATTAAGTCGATTCTCTTATTCAGTCCTTCCAATAGCTACAAGCTTTTCTATATCGATAACGGTCACAGGTTCCCCAAAAGAGTGGTCTCGTCGACACCGAAACTGATGGTCATTACCCCCAGCGAAGTCACAAGAGTTTGAAGAGGCTAGATCTTCTGTAAAATCCTCTTATGACATCCTTTGCGGGGACGAATTGTTGTGTTGTCCAAGCATGGGGCATGATTGTTTCCCCAGCATGAAGTGTTGGTCACCCCCAGTAGAGTTTGAGGACAGTTGGTCTTCTGTAAAATTCTCTCAAAAGGCATTCCCCAACACGAGACGCTTTAAAGCAGTTTTCTCCAGCAGAGTTTGTTATAAACTCGTCATCCCCAACGGAATTGTCTAAAGGAAAGCTCGCCTAACATGGTGCATTGTGGTACTCATCCTAAGCTTGACAGTCATATTCTTCAGCAGACTACTGTGGATTTGCTTTGGGTTTCCCCAACAGATCTCTAAGGACTCTTTCTAGCAAGTTGCAGTGGAATGTTCTAACCAGGATTTGCATATCCCTGGCAGGGTAGCCCTGATACCCAGCAAGACCGTATCTCTGGTCATGGTATCCCCACAGAGGTCAGCATCGAATCTTATCAGCAATACTCCCCAGCTGAGTTGTTGTCCTCCCCGCAGAGGTTTATAAGATCGACAGAATCTATTCCTCAACAAGGATGGTACAGCCTTTCCCCAGCCGGGTCAGAAGGTGGATAACCCCTATAAAGGATCTTAGGTTGAATAAATCCCCAAGCAGAGTTTTAATGGCTCATTTCCCCAGCAGGACGTCATTTAAAAATTCTCATCCCCAGCGGAGTTGCTGTGACCAGAATCCAGCCCCAAACAGATGGAATAATTCCTGCCAGAGTCGTCATTCCCTCATATCTTAAAGTCCAATTTATTTTTGGCAAACTTGACAATTCGAAGCAGACGGATTGTTCATCCATTCGCCGGCAGAGATATTATTCTCTCAGGAACCTCTAAAAGTCAAATCATTGATTGTGGTTCCTCAGCAGAGTCGGCAGAGATGTCTGGCGCAGAGGCAGAGAGTAATTCGATTTTAAAATGCCAAAAGTCCAACAGTGGATTGGCGAAAAGTCCGTCTTCGGGTGGCAAAAGTCCAACAGTGGATTGGCAAAAGTCCGTCTTCGGGTGGCAAAAGTCCAACAGTGGATTGGCAAAAGTCCGTCTTCGGGTGGCAAAAGTCCAACAGTGGATTGGCAAAAGTCCATCTTCGGGTGGCAAAGCAGCTAAAAGTCCAACAGTGGATTGGCAAAAGTCCGTCTTCGGGTGGCAAAAGTCCAACAGTGGATTGGCAAAAGTCCGTCTTCGGGTGGCAAAAGTCCAACAGTGGATTGGCAAAAGTCCATCTTCGGGTGGCACGAAGCTGCAAAGTCCACCAGTAGTGTGGCAGGCCAGTAGTCGTCTGGAGTTGCATAAAAGACATTATTAAAGTCCACCAGTAGTGTGGCAGGCCAGTAGTCGTCTGGAGTTGCATAAAAGACATTATTAAAGTCCACCAGTAGTGTGGCAAGCCAGTAGTCGTCTGGCGTCGTTCAAAAGACGTTGTTAAAGTCCACCAGCAGCGTGGCAAGCCAGTAGTCGTCTGGCGTCGTTCAAAAGACAGATCTCTCCGACGTTTCATCGAGGACTCAATCCAGCAGTCTCGTTGGGTTTATATCCCTGTTTTTCTTCATCATCCAGAGCAAATTTTTGGTTATATTTGGTATTCAATCACTATATACCTTGAAAGTCCGAAAGCAATTGCTTTCAGGCATTCAGGTCTACAGCGCTTGAATAGGGGCAGCTGTAATACCCCAAAATTTGCTCTTCCCTTTTGGCATCATAGCATGGCATTATCATTTATCATATCATATCCATCTCATTAGCATTGCATTGCATTTAACATAGAAAAATGAAGCATGGCATCCTTCTTACCATCAGGGCATGTGATCAGGTGGAAGGTGGACAATCAAGGGATCATTCAAAGCACAAAAAGGTCAATCAAGTTGGCTCTAGACAAGCCAAGAGGTCTCTCATGTCTCATACTATCTCAATTGATCTTCCAAAACCTCAAGGAAGTGAGATTCAATGGAAGATTGAAGCACTACATCTTTCACTATGCAAGAGATTCAAAAATTGAAGGAAAACCCTCAAAAGAGATGGCTCATTGATTCAAAATCATTCTCAAGTGGCATTTCTCATCATCCTTTAAGAGGATACACAACATACTCTGAGGAATTTGGATTTGGAAGATGTGCAATTTCCTCCTAACCAAAGGGGGTCAAAACTAGGGTTTCACATTAAATCAGGGAATCTTTGATTTTTTGGACAAAGCTTGTTGTCATGGTATTCTACATGTTCTTAAGTGTATATGTGTGGAAGATTGCATCTCAATTGGTTTTAGAAGTGGTTCAATTGGAAGAAAGATCAAGAATCAGAGAAATTGGGGCAAAGTCAAATAATCAGAGGAAAAAGTCAACTCTTGACTTTTTGAGGCCAAATTCATGAAATTCATGTTACATATGTCCAATGTCCAAAATTTGGTCAAGAAACTCCAAAGGAATCATGAAAAAATCAAGATGTGGAAAGTTGCCATTTTTGGATGAAGAAGGGTTACTAAAAATAGCAAGTTTTGGCCATTTTGCATCAGAATTTGAACCAAGGCCATTTAAATTTGGAGCACCAAATGAAAAATCCACTCTGCCTCAATGAAAGATCTTGTTTTAAGCTTCAAATCCATGTGTAGAACATCTCCATTGGATAAAAATTGAGTGAGATATGATGGATCAAAGTTGGAGGAAAGTAGGCCCAAAACCATGTCATGACCAAGTTTGGCCAGGTCTGCGCGCAGTCATTTTCTCAAACAGTTGGTGGACAAGATGTATGGATCAATTACTCATAGTTAGAGGCTTCAACTGAAAAATCTTGCAACATCAAAGTTGCTCCCCTATGTGAGGTCTTCAAGATTGATGTTCATGATTTTTTCATATGATCAAAGGATAAGGAATTATGATAGCTCAAAGATTGGTCAATACAACTGAAAATCCATGCCATGCACACCTTGCCAGCCAACCTCATTTCCTCGCCCATGACCAGTTTCCAAACCTTATTGTTCTAAGTCATTTTCAACCTCTCCCAAGCATCATTTCCATTCAATTTTCATACCAAAGTAGTTCTACTACAATCCCTCTTGCCAATGACTCCAAGAGCTCATCAAATCATCCACAATGCAAAGAGAAAATCACCATTAAACACCCATGTCTGCAAACTGTTATAAAAAAACCAGAAAAAAAACCAATGTTGTTGATGTTGTTGGTACAAGCTTGCACGTGCTTTATTCATACCAGCTATCCATTGCCTTTTTAAACCAAACACATTGCATACACACCATAGCACGTGCTATGCATGAAAGTAGAAATGACAAGCTTGCTGAACAAGTTTTGTGTTACACAGCCTTGCCATTCCATTTCTCTTGTCACCATCACCATAGCTTACCATGAACTATCATCACCTTATCATTGCTCTCCCTAACTAACTTGACTCAGTTAGTTAGGGATGACTCACCTAAACCACCATGACTCAGTTGATTCACCCAGTTAACCATGGTTAAGCTCAACATATAAAACAAATCTTCCCTTCACGGATTGGAGGTAGCTTCATTTTTCTGATATTCAATTGAGAAACTCTTTCCATTCTTTCTCAATTCCTCCACATTTCAACTGATTTTCGAGCTCCACTTCATCTCCCTCATCTTCTTCTCAGAATCTCTCTGATTCTCTCTCCCATTTTCATCACATTGCAACTGTTTTGAATCTTGGATTTCAGCTCTCCTTCACTGAAGTATCATCCACTCTTGTATCTAAGCCTTTATTTGGCCACATTAGAGCTCAAGAACTCAAGGCAACATCTCTGGTTTTCTTTTGAACAAAGAATCTTCAAGTTTCAGGTTTGGAATTTCTTAACTCTTCTGGTGTGATTCATTGATTTTTAAGCTTGTTTCATGTTGATTATGGCTTATTAGAAGCAATGAAACATTTCTGGCTAGTTGATAGACCTCTCAGAGGTGTAGATCTAAACTTAGGGCAAAATGTTTGTGATCATTTCTTGCTGTGTGTGCATTGTTGGGTGATTTCAGTGCTAAATTCTTGATGTACGTAAGTTTAGCTTTCATTTGGTATGTGGATTGTGAATTTCTGGAAGAATTAAAGTTGCAGACGGTGATGGTTGACCGGAGAAGGCGACCGGAGGTCCTTCTCCGGCCGGTGGTCTTCATGTTAGGGTTTTATGACCAGTTTGAATGTGATCCGTTGGATGAGTGTGATCTAATGGCTACCATGCTGCCAACACATAAAAAAAAAGCGTGCAAGTCACATGCCAATTTTCTGAACTCATTTAAACGTTTTGTGGCGTGATACACGATAGGGATTGTGGTCACTCACGCACATGCATTGATTTCAATTACTTTGACTTTGGTTTGACTTGGACTTGATCTGATGGTTGGGAGTGAGTCAAGATTGTTGACTGAGGGTTCATGTTTGTTAGTGTGTTATGCGCGTAGCTGGACCTAAGCCAGATTGATATCCACACCCCCTTGGTTAAGGCCCAATGTAATTTGAACTGAATAGTTACTAGGCATGCACCCCCATTCACATTTACATTCCATTTTATTTTTTCCATTTTGCTACACGTTTCATAATTAATTTTTAAAAATACCAAAACATATTGGAAAATTCTAAAAAAATTCATGTGTATTCTTAAAACATTTAGGAAATTTTTCATGATTTTATTTTCTGATTTTATGACCTTTTTACCCCTGTTCCATAATTTCCTTTGAATTTCCATTTAGATGCATCCTAAGCATGATACTTAAATTTGTTTAATTTTGTTCTTGCTCATTACAAACTGTTTTGGCATGGTTCTTTTTGCATTGATTCACTAATACATTGAAGCATGTTAGATGATTTTTGTTTGATTTTTTAGGTCACTTTATGACATGTCTTGAGGCCTATATTTGTACCACTTTGCATGACATTTCAACTTGACCTAATTGCTTTGTTTGAAGTCATTTTGCTTTGAATTTTGATATGCTATTTTGGTATGTGTTTCATCTCTGATTAGTGAACTCCAATACCATGTTTTCATAATTTTCATGAGGCCATGTGATTTTTGTTTGATGCATTTCATTTAAAGCATTATAACATGTTATATCATTGTAATCTTTAGTGCATGTTTGCATGAGTTCTTTTGTGCATATTTGTATGAGCATTTGCATAGTTGTGTGAGCCATTCATATGATATTATAGGTCTTTGATACACATTATAGGTCATCTTTACATGTTCATTTCAATTTGAACTTTGTGCATCATTAACATGTATTGTTTGCACTTTCTTTTTGAGTTTTCATCTCACTTCTTCTTCTATTACTTTTTGAAAGTCTTGATGGTTGATTCATAAATACTTTTGAGATGTTTATAAACCATTTTTCATTTATTTTCAATTCTGGTTGTTGATTTACATGTTCCATTTATGCATGTCCTCTTCATTTCTTTCCATCTTTCATCTATCCCTTCTTCTTGTAACATGTTTAAATGCTAATGGGTGATGATTGTTGCTTATTCACTTGCACTTGTATAATAATAACCATTGGTTGTCCATATGATGTACATTCTGATTGTGGCTCTAGGATTTGGTTTCTCATTTAATTCTTTTGAGTTTTATGATGCATTACATGTTCTTTTACTTCTTATACTTCTTATACATGTTTACTAACCATGTAGGGGCTTTGGTAAGTTTCAATTGAGTGTGGATAAGGAATCCACATTCAACTTCTATCCTTTCTTTTTTACAATTCCATTTTGTGTTTTGTTAAGCACTTATGTGCTTTCTTTTGATAACTCATCACTTTCCCCTTGTGAATTACAATTCATCTTCTACTTTAGAAGTGAATTGTTTAATTCATTCTTTCTTTAGACTTTAGGTTGAAACCTCACAAACCTTAGGATCACTCCCTTAACTAATCAATTAGGATTGAGTCTTAGTCTATATAGATTTTTACCTTTACCCTCTCTTGAGTCTTTCATCTTCTCATCTCAAAGAAAATTCAAAACATATAATAAAGGTAGGCATTTATTGCATTTAGGCCTTTCATATAAAGAAAAGATTATAAGGGGTCTTCTCTTGTAATCTTAGAATGTGTAGCATATAGCCCATCTTGGGTCAATGTGTTAAACATTTGATCTTGTATGAGGGACTTAAATGCAATACTTGTTGAAGGTGCAAATAATAAAAAACACTTCTTCATTTCTTAATCAACAAAACACCTAATAAACACAAGTATGCTAGTGTGTTTGAACCTTGACAATTGGAACTAAGTGTGGGGGTCTTCTTCACTCTTAGTGTGCTTTCTTACCCATTCCATCTTGGAATGTGAGGATGTACACATTCCAATGACTAAGATTCAGATACACTATCATATGCAAACAAATGAAAAACTCTTAAAAGACAAAAACAAACAATAACGTCTTTCCTTCGGGAATTCTTTTCCCACCTCATTCACTCTCAACGCACGAACGCGCTTCTCCTCGTTCTCTTGCAAGATGGTAACGCACTCGGACCAGCGAGCCTGCAACACCTGAGCTAGAACGTAAGCCGTTCTCTAAAAAACACAAACAATTCATCCCTGGTGAGGGGAACTACGTCGCTCTGATTCTCATGCTCCCGATGAGATACGTAGGCAGTGGGGTAGGGCCCATGCGAGCACTTCTTTTATTTTCCCTACATTTGTTTCTCTTTCTCCTTTCCTTTTTCAGTTCTTTCTCAGTATTCCTTTCTTTACACCCTTTGATCGAGACAAGCAAGCGTGGATCCCATCGGGTACGATGGACGTGAGGGGGTGCTAATACCTTCCTCTCGCGTAACCGACTCCCTTACCCAGTTCTCTTGGTCGTAAGACCATGCTTTTCCTTTCTCTTAGGTTTACGCGGTGTTTCCTTTCCCTCTCTTGGGATAAATACACATTGCTGGCGACTCTGTTCGGTGCCACTTTCGCGTTTGTACTAGGATGAAAATCCCGGGAGCGACACTACACAATCAATCAAGGGAAATAGGTACCCAATTCTTATTGGGTCCTTGGTTGTGAGTGAAAACAGGATTGTATTTGGGCAACCATTGATAAACGCCTTTAGGAACTAAAAACCTCCTAAAGCGACATTTTGCAATGGTATGACCCCTTTTGCAACAATACACGCAAGTAAGGTTAACATGAGAATCACTTTTGTTAGATTGATCTCTAATCACATAAGTGTATTTTTGATATGGATTAACCATGCTTTTCTTAAAATATGATCTATCAATAGCAAAAGTGACCTTTGGTTCTAGAGCCTTGTCAAGTTTGGCTTTAAGAGTTCTAACCTCTTTTTACCAAATATGACAAGTATTACAACCAAAATTTAACCATTTACTCTTGTCTTCCTCAACATCTACTTTTGTTACTTCCACCATAGACTTTTTGAAAGCCTCTAATTCCTTTTTGGAATCGGAGATCTTTTGCTCCAAATGAGTAAAAATTTGTTTGTTTGAAGCTAAACGTTTAAAGGCTTCCTTAGCCTCATGGTGTAGAGTATCAAAAGCATGTTGTAACTCAGAATAAGACATTTTGTTAGAGTTGTCATATTTAGCATGTCTTACCTTTTTATGCTTTTTCCTTTGATGAGTGGAGAGGCAAAGATTAACATACTATTCTTCGTCACTTGAACTCTCTTCACTAGATGATTCACTATCGCTTTCCCAAGCGATATAGGCTCTTCTAGGTTTACCTTGTTTCTTTTGTGGAAGACTCTTTTCCTTTCCTTTGTCCTTCTTCATCAATGGACATTTCGGCTTATAATGGCCGACTTTTCCATAGTTATAGCAAGACCCTTTAGTTTTTCCACTCTTTTTGCCTTCATTATTGGAAGACCTTGTTTGTTTTCTAAAGTTGACGGGGTTCTTTTCCGAATGTTGAATACCATTTTTCTTTATATAGCGATTGTATCGCCTCACAAACAATCCCATATCCTCATTCAAATCTCCTTCCTCGTCGTCACTAGATTCACTCTCGCTTAGTTCATTTGCGGAGGACTTTGAACTAGAAGTTTTTAGAGCTATTGACTTCTTTTTCGCATCTTTGGTCTTGGTCTTTTCCTTCTTCTTTCTTTTCTCAAATTAGTCAAGACTAATGAGCACTTGCTCATGTTCCTCGAGCTTCCCAAATAAAGTAGTGATGTCTAACGTCATGAGGTCATTGGCTTCCTTTATGGTGTGACCTTTGGTTGCCATTCCATAGTAAAACACCTCAAGATTTTATTAGTAGCAGCGTCATTGGAAACTGGTCTACCAAGTGAGTTTAGTCTATTGATTAAATGAGTGAACCTCTTTTGCATGTCGGTAATGGTTTCCCCTTGCTTCATGTGAAAGAGGTCAAAATCTTGAGTCAAAGTATTGATTAGAGCTAGTTTGATGTCATTGGTTCCCTCATGGGCAACTTGCAACGCGTCCCACATAGCTTTAGCACTCGTACAGTGTGAAACTCTATAATACTCATCAACACCCAAAGAGTAGATCAAAATATTTCTAGCTTTCCAATCATAGTTATACTTTTTCTCATCTTCTTCATTACATTATTCTTTCAGCTTAGGTACGACCACGCTATTCGCATTGGTCATGGTAATTTCCATGGGACCATTTTGTATAATGCTCCATACCTTCCTATCAATTGAATTGATATGCACACACATATAATCCTTGCTGTAACTATAGTTCTCACCGTTAAAAATCAGTGCTCTATTGTAAACCCCTTTCGGTTAGTTTGCCATTTTCTAAAAAGTTATACGTGAATAACTAGATGAACCGGTGCTCGTGATACCACTTGTTATACGATGACAATTAATCTAGAAGGAGGGTCGAATAGATCACTACTTTTTAAAGGAGAGTCGGCGCTTAAATTTGATTTTAAAAATGTTTGCGGAAGCGGACGAGGAACTATATCATCTAAACGAACCGGTTATCGGAAAGTCTGGATATGCGTAAGCCAAACGGAATGATAGGCTCAATGAGAAATTCGAATCTCAACCTTTATTATTAATCAATATACTTGACTGCACTTAATGTTGTGCAATTTCCAATGACTAATTAAAAAGTAAACCAAATTGGCAAATTCACAAACAATTTGTGAACGATCAATTTATCGAACACTTGGTGTGCAAAACACCCCAAGTGATAACTTCTATGTAAATGTAGTGCAGAATTTTTCCAAATACAATTGAAGTGATTGTAAAGTGTTTTCAAACCAGATTTTCAGCACTCTACTATAACAAAATTTTATCGATCAATTGATTATTCACAAACGTAAGCAGTTAGACAATTAAAGAGATAAGGCAAGAGAGAACAACACCGAATTTGTTTAGGCAGTTCCCCTTTCGTACTCGCTTCGGGTACGTCTGCCCCCAATTCTAAATCAGAATTGAGATATGTATAATCTTGTTGCAAATGTTTTTACAAGAGAAGCCTTAGATACCACACACTCAAGAAACCTCGTTGATGTTGATACTATGTCTTCTCTCCCATTGATTCAAGTCGAATCAAGTGCCTCGAACGTGTTGATTAAACCTCCGTTTACCGCTACTAGATTTAATGAACACACCGATCTTCAATCACCTTCGCTCGGCTGATTTCAATCACACACAGTTCGATCCCAAATCTTTCTTGCACAATCCTCTTATTAACGCTACTAGATTGAACGAACCCTCCGTTCTACAATCACCTTCGCTCGCCTGAATTTAATGAAGCAAAGATTTGTCCCAAAAACCCCCAAATCCAAATGATCTTGGAGGACAAAACCCTAGTGGTTTTATTCAAGAAAAAACCCACTGGAAAAACTCACCCCAAACTCAATATACAATTCTATGTTTGGACATTATCACCTCAATGATGTAAGAGATCAACAAAAATTGTTATGTGTAATTGTTGAGAAAATGCAAGAATGAGGATGCAGATGATGAGAGAAAAATTTAGTGTTTTTCACTTTTTCTTGTTGTGTAAAAATGAGGTACAATGTATATATATGATCCTATAACCAACTAACAAAAATAAAAGCATTTTGAAATTGAGTGAGATCAGAAAAATAGCAGGATTTTAGCGAACGCTCGACCAAAGAATCATGAGGGTCGGTCTGTGCTGACCCGTCAGCAGAACTATGCAAATCTGGAAGCTTTGCGTCGACTGCCACAGGGTCATGCGTTGACGCAAGCCTTGTGAAAAATGCAGATATAAATGTTTTCAGTATGGGTCGACCGAATGGTCGACGTGAGCTGACCCGTGAGACATAGACTGAAAACCAAGTTTCATGAGTCGACCAAAACATTGTTTGAGTCGACTCAAACAGCGAAAACTTACAAAAATAACTTTTTGACCATATTTTCTTCTACCTAGGCTATGTTTATGCATTCCTATGACTCACAACAGGATCACACATATACAAGAGATATATGAGACTCTTCCTATATGTATGTACACATGATTATGGAATATTTATGCATTGTGAAGTACGGATAGTGACTATGATGCGATGATACCATCCAAATTACACACTACGAGCTAATACATGTTTTGACATCATTAAAATAAAGACTGGGTGTTAAGACACCTTGCCCTCACAATACCCAGATGTGGTTGCTACATTCCAATGAAGATGTTCGTGTCAAATACCCAAGAAAACCCTAGGAGGAAGTTTTGGAGATGCAAAAATCGTGGAAAGGTAATTTCTATTTGTTGGTTCTAATTAGAGTATAGTAACATGTCTGATTCATCTAAAAATTTCTAATTGTAGAGTGAGGTAGCATGCGATTTGTTCGTTTGGGACGATGAAGTGGATGACCTCCTTATGAGCAGTCGAAACACAGAAGTTTTTAGAGGTGAAGAGATGGAGTGTAACAATTGTGAGTTCACAATTGGGCATCTGAAAGGTTTTGCTAAAGAATATGGGAAAAAGTTTGGAATCGAGTTTTCCAAAGAATATAGGAAGGAGGCATGTTCAAAGAAGGTTGAAAAGTTGAAAAACATGTTGAAAATTGAAAAGGAAAAAAAATTCTGGTTGATGTTGGCCCTGATAGTGTCATGGATGTTATTTTCTGTTGTCTACAAAATATGTTTAATGTAATGTTTTTTGTTTACCATGTAATGTACCATTTTGGTGTAATGAATGAAGGAGATGAATTACATATAATGTTTGGTTAATTTTTTGTTTACAAAGTTTGGTTAAAAGCATAACTATCATAACATAGCTTAAAGGCATAACTGGCATAACATAACCAAATCTTAACATAAGTCATTCAACATAACAAATTCAACATAACCAAAAGCACTTGAAGTGCAACTGTCATAACATAACTATAATTAAAAGCACTCTAAGTGCATCTATCATAAGCATGATCTACACAAAATCAAAAGCACATTAAGTGCATATTAGCATGACCTAAACATAATTAAAAGCACTTGAAGTGCAACTGTCATTACAATACAAAAAAACAGAAAACTAATCAAGATTTCACTAAGCCCTTGAGATGTCACTCCAAGACTTCATTGCCTTGACACATGTCCCTAGCTTAGGGTATGAGCCAACTTCAGCATGCTCTTAAGTTAATGTACTCTCTTCATCCTCTTGAATGGCCATTGATTCAACAATAGTTATTCCAGGTCCCTAATGTGTCTTGGTTTTCAACACCTTCAACCTGTCACTTGATCTTTTATGTCCAACAAGTTTCACTTTTTTCTTGCCCTTAAGCTTGTCCATCTCTTTTGGGATTGCAGTAGTGTCATCAACTTGTGCTTCAACAACTGGTACATCTCCTTGGTTAGCAACTGGTACATCTTCTTGTTGAGCAACTGGTACATCTCCTTGGTCAGCAACTGGTGCATCTCCTTGGTCAGCAATTGGTACATCTCCTCTGTCAGTAACTGGTGCATCTCCTTGTTCAGCAATTGATGCATCTCCTTGGTCAACAACTGGTGTTACTCCAGACTTTTTCCTAGGAGCCTTCCTCTACATTTAAAAATGGAAGTCAAATCAACAACATGATATTAATATGAACATTTCAAAATATATTGCAATAGGAATGAGTTAATGTACCTTTCTTTTCAAAGCATCTGGATTCTGAATTGTAGCCTTACACTTTCTTGAGTTATGACCAATTTTGTCACACTTAGTGCATCTATAGGTAACTCCAACTTTCCTCATTCTTGAACCTCCCTCACCTAATTCCCTGAATCTTAGCTTCTTGGGCCTGCCAGGTCCTTTCTTGTATAAAAGAGGAAGTAATTCATCTGCTTCAACTGATGGCCATATATCCATCCCATTTATTGGGCTAATTGCAACACTATATGTCAGTCCATATTTTTCTCTAGAGTAGCAATCATCCACATAATCCTTAGGTTTAAGTTGTCTATAAGCCAATGCTGCACAAGCATGCCTACATGGAATCCTAACTAAATCCCAAAACCCACAAGAACATGTTCTTTTTCCCACATTAAGAACAAATTATTGAGAATTGTATGCATGTTTGACCTCCCATTGGTCATTCATACACCAAGATGGATTTCATTGCCCACTCATAAATACCTCCTTAGCTAGTCTCTTCCTAGGAATATGCATAATCCTATGTTCTCATCTTTCAAGCTTAGTTACAGTAGACGAAATTCTGTTCACGAGATAGTTTCCAATCCATTCACACATTGTTAAAATTGGTTTATCTCTAGCACCTAGTATTGTTGCATTAAATGATTCTAAAATGTTATTCATTAACACATCACATTTAGGGTATATGTTAAAAGCATGCTTACACCATGTTTTGGTAGGGACCTTCATCAACCACTCACAAGCATTTGGATCCACTTTCTTTAGCTCAGCCATGTTCTCCTCCCAAGCTTGATAATAGGTTGCCTTAGCTGCTCCCATCATTAGGTCTCTAATCAAAGTGCCTCCACCAAATTTCTTCTTGAAATTTGCATACAGATGTCTAAGGCACAATTTATGTTCAATTCTTTCAAACATGTCTTCAAAAACACTTACCAAACCCGGTAAATATTAACAACTCAGAAATCATATTATAAGGTAAATTTTTTTCATAAGTTGTGATAAAGAAAAACTTATCTTTTAGGCTCAACATGCTTATCTTTTATGTCCTTCACATTATGTTACACATAAATGTGCCCTTCAGTGCTATTACCTAATGCATAATTAGCAACATCCGATGCACGGTGATCACTGTTAATTTCAACAAAAATTTTCATCTATACCTTTTATTTTGCTCCAAACCCTAAATTTTTCTCTAATGTATCTCCATCCAAGTACCAGTTCCATCACTTCATATATACCCCATTCTTCGATATCTTGATTAGACACAGTAGATTGAACCCGGACCCTATAAAACATATTCTTCTCCTTAACAAACTCCCATCTATGATGAATAACAACACTGAACTTACCCATAATCTGTAACGGAAACCGTAACATCGGACTAAACCTAACGCACGAAATCACAAAATGGAAAAAGGGGATGAAATGGTCATACCTTTGGACGCGAATCCATTTCGAAGCGATGGATGACGAGATGTTCAGCTGATTCCTTGAGTGATTCTGGGCACGAAATGCTTCAATGAGGTTGCATGCACAACTTCAATGGTGGTTCTCACTTAGGTCAAATGGGGAGGACTAAAACGAACATTGCAAATGTAACATTATATATGGCAATTACTAATGTGGCAAAAATAAGCTTAGGTGTCATTTAAAAAATGAAAAAAAAAATTACTCAACTTAACACATGTGCACTTGGCATGTGTCAGGTCTCTCAAATGTGTATATTGATGGAATCTTGAAATGACAAGGAGATATTTGCAAAAAAAAATTTAAAGAGGATAAAATGATATTAACCTTTTTAAAAAAAATGTTAATAAATGTTTTAGAGACATTTTTTAAGACCTTAAAATGACAAATTGTTTTTAAAATATATGTATTTAATGTTCTGAAAATTAAAATCGTTACTTTTTTATATAATACTTTTTTATTTAGAATCTCTAAATAGTATATATGAGACACTCATCAACAAGCCACGTTCTAAAAAACAAATGTGGTCCACGTTATTAAAAGGTTTTAGTGTAATAAAACCAAAACGTAGGAAACAAATTGAAAACTCTCATTAGAACTTTTGTGTCCAATTTCAAAGTTGGCTAAATAGATGTATTATGGCAGTGGAGTATCATAAGATGTGTGGTTAGGATCTTAAAAACAAAGTTGTCCTACTTAATTATTATGTTTTTTTCAACCCACAGTATATTATGTGTTTTCATATAAGATAAATGAAGAAGTATGTTGCTACACGTTAAATGATGACAACCAATTCAGCATTTGGAGTGCACGTCATGTATTTTTTTTGGTGTTATATTATAAGGTATGGTGTTTGAGTCAAAAAAGGAAGAAAATAATGTGATGGAGTAGAAGTACCTTGCCAACTAGCAAAAATATCTACTCTTCAAATAGCGTCTAAATTTAATGTTCGAGACTCAACGTTAAAATTTGCCAAAATAATATTTTTGTCCTTTTTAGATTAGTTCCTTAATTAATTTTTGTGTCAGATTCCTTTAACTCTTTAAATAAATAGATCATGTTGGTCGTTTTGTTTAATTATAGATAAATTTATTTTTAAACTTTTTAATTGTTAATTAGAGGAAAAAAACTAACATAATATGTTTAAAGAGTCAAAAAATCAATTTAACATAAAAAATAATTATAAGACTAATCTAAACTCAAAAATATAGTTAAAAATAAAAATGATATTTTGCTTAAAATTTTAGTGTGTCAGACTAAAATCGTTAAAATAAGCTAATTTATATGTGTCGATTCGTTAGTTTGATAAAATATAAGGCTTGAACTTTATAATTGGAGTCTAAATTTTATATGAACTTTTTAAACCCAGCTATAAATACTTATTACTAAAGCTAGTATATATGAATCAACGTTTGATCCGTTTGATTCGCTTAACTAAAATTTCAACAAGTTATTTTAATATTAAGTTTCATTAAAAAATTGAGTTCCTTTACTTCATTAAACTTTATTTCTTAATAATATAATTAAATTAATATTTTATTTTATTTTTCACATCATAACTTTTTTATATTATTAATTTGGATGAGCTAATTAAGTTTCGGTAAACAATTCAAAATTTTAAATAATTTAAATGATTCAATGAAATCCACTCATTTTTTAATTCTTTTGTTTATATGAACTAATAAATGATTTATTATTAAATTTTGGGATCATTTTCATTAATTTTAAAAATTTTGGACCAAATTTAAAATATAAAAAATATGGACTAATTTAAAATTTTTGAAAATTTGAAGAACCAATTTGTAAAATTGAAAAATCATTAGGGACTTATTTGAATTTTTTTGAAAATTTTAGGAATGAATTTGAAATTATCATATTATAAGAGGACTATTTTGCAAAATTTTAAAAATTAATAATAAATAATTTAGCATTCACATTATATGTATGACTTGGTGAGGAGAGAGAAACTCTCTTATCTCTCTAACTTGGAAGTTGGTTTGGTTTATCAATGGAGTGGAAGAAAGTAGTTAACTGAAGAAACAACAACACTAACAAATCTAGATGGGACACGTATCCATTAGGAAATAAGTATTTCAACGCGAAAGAGGAAGAAGTTCCTTCATTGAACTTTTTGGAGGTCCTAGACAGAGTGAAGGCGGAGGACATTCATGGTTTGTTCGTTAGCTTCAGTGATCTGAAAGAAGTGGTGATTCCACCGAAAAGAAACAGATCTGAAAAATGATTTGGTTTTGCAAGATTTACTGGCATGGATGATAGAAGGTTGCTTGTTGTCAAGCTAGATAATATCTTGATAGATAACGTGAAAATTCACGTTAACATTCCCAAATTTCAAAGAGCGGTGAAAGTTTTGCATGGAGGGGTTAATGGGGTGAAACCTGTGTCGCGCAACTCGGTTAGGGAGGGTAACTCGCTTAGAAGGAAAATGTAACACCCTTCTAAACCTCGCGGAATATGTATAAATAATCAGAGTAAATTATCATGCATCTCACATAAGGGTGTCACATATAATTTCAAAACATCACACATATACCTGTCATGCTCATTAACACCTAAAATAATTTCATGGATTTCACATCCTTTCACTTAGCATGTAGCAACGGAATTACTTCAATCATAACAAACATCATAAAAGTCCCATAATCAACTCATTATAAATTATCAGCATAAAAGCCAATACTCCACATAATTCAAATAACAACAACGACATAAAGTAGAGTACATAAAGTATCTCTCAAAAATATGAAATCGAAACATCCCAGTGTTACATGATCAGAGCACGACTCGACCCAAAATAAATAAAGAGACTAGAACAGACTATTCCAACGGTTACCTTATACTAGGAGCAACTCTACTCTTCGGTACCTGAGCGATGTCGTACAAACACCATTCCAACAGAAGGGTGAGAATTCACATAATTATCAAAATCATAAGGTAATATATAATATATAACATACAAGCATAACATAATGATTCTCACACTTTGAAAAGCTTCATCAACATATTTTCACTCAAGTATTATTTACAAATACATACTCGCAATTCCATAAATTCACCAATTCATCAATTTCACATATTGCACATAGTCTCATATCGCAAACATATACACAATGTGACTCAATGCAAGACTCAAATGCGACTCATGCATGTGGTACCAATCACTTATTATTATTTTTCGGTTTTTACATTAAACCGGGTCCGTTCCCTAGACCAATAACGCACAAAAATCCCATGCCTTAAGCTTTAAAACGCCGCTCTAGGTTTGGGACAAGTCACTAGCTCCCACGGAACTAACAACATTGCCTCTTGACACAAATGATGAGTGTGCAAATTCAACAATCATATGCAATTAAGACCATACTCAAATCTTAATATTCATGCATATCTTCAATAATTCATCACACTTGAATTACCATACATTTGCACATACACAAGTATCAACACAATCCAACCTCAATTCACAAAACACATATCACCAATTAAACATAGAATACTTAATTCATCATTAATAATTAAAAATTTGATATTCAATAAATATTCTCTACTCAATTCAATATTCAATAATTATTCAATATTCAATAAATATTCGCTACTCAATTCAATATTCAATAATTATTCAATATTCAATAAATAATCAATATTTTAATAAACAATCAACATTTTAATAAATAATCAACATTTTAATAAATAATCAATATTTAATAAAGTTCCAATATTGAATAGACATCAACTACCTATCCATTAACAAAACATACACCCAAACATCCTAATATACCCTTCTCATAAAATACACATTATGCCTAACAAAAGGGTAGATGAGTAAATAACATATTCATTTTTCTCCAAGGATTCTAAGCCTTCCACATGATAGCTCTCAATTTCCTATTGGTCTAAAGTTCCCATATTTTTGCATCATACCTTCCCTCTCTTTTATTCTCATTGCATTTCACTTCTCACACGTCTCTACTCTCTCCGAGTGTGTATCAAACCAAAGTTTGAGAAAGCTTCTTTCTGCAGAAAAAGGTAAGGCACTCATTTCACCATTTATCCTTATTCTATGAAGTTGAACAACTACCATTGTTGAACATTATTGTTGAAAATGGTTTGAAAAAAAACATCAAATAACATGCATGTGAACAAGTACACATTTCACGGTTTGTTAAGGTATCAAGTTTTCTTCTTTTTCCCGTATCAAATCGTTTGTCTATTCAATGTATGTTTTTCCAGATTTGCAAGTTTGTTTTTGTCGTGAAGAATATTTTAAGTTTATCATGGTGTATAGTTTTTTGAAGTCAAGTTTATGTTCTTATAGTTTTTTGAAGTCAAGTTTATATTTTTATGTGAATGTAAGAGAGTTTAGTTTCTTTGGAAAACATCAAGTTGTAACCTTTAAATCTCTATGCAATATTATCTGCATCAAGACGTGAATGTAAGAGAGTTTCAGTTCACTTTATGAAAACACGTTTACAGTTTTTCAGTTTTAATGTTGTTCATTTTCTGTTTGATTCAGTAAAAATCAAATCTATGATACGTTTCTTCTAGTGAAGTGTTTGGCTGCAGTCACATTTTTTCATCATTTATGAAAACACGTTTACAGTTTTTCAGTTTTAATGTTGTACATTTTCTGTTTGATTCAGTAAAAATCAAATCTATGATACGTTTCTTCTACTGAAGTGTTTGGCTGCAGTCACATTTTTTCATCATTTCCTCTGTTTACATTTTTTTGCCATTGCATATCACCTATTATGATATGTGACCTTTGTTAGAGTTTTTGTACATTGCAGATCCACAACGAAAAATGTCTCGACCACCGCTTATGATTTCAGATTTGAAGGTGGATCACAATGTATGGAAAACCGCCATACGCGTAATTGATATGTGGATTGTGACGGAAAGAAATGGACAACAATACTATGAGTGTATTATCCAAGATTCAAAGGTTTGATTTTTTTGACCTTTTGTTTTAAATATCATTCTGTTACATACAATCTAAGTTTGCCACTCATTTACAGTGTGACAAAATACATGTCGTCACAAGGAATCAGGATTTCGATGGGTGGAAGGAAACCTTAAGGGAACACCAAACTTTCATGGTTTATAATGGTGACCCTCTTCTTAATGATCTCGCTTTTAAAATTTGTGAAAACCCATTGAAACTTTTTCTCCATGGAGGAACTACTGTTACCATGATAGACATGCCGGAAATTCCGATGCACAAGTTTACTTTCAAACCAATCGTGACTATCTTGCAAGGAGACTTTAAAGTTAATCGTTTATACGGTAACTAAATGAAACTCAAGAATCACATTTTCCTATTTGTATTTTATAAATCTATGACAATCTGTTACATTTACCTATTATTCAGATATGGTTGGTGTTGTCCATCAAGTTCTTGAAACTCAGGTTGTCGGTGGCGGGAAGAAGGCGTGCGTCAATATAGTTTTATCAGATGAACTGTTGTCATCTTTGCATAACCCTCTAACCTCTAACAATTTTCACACACACACACACACACACACACACATATATATATATATATATATATATATATATATATATATATATCTGATTTATTAACCATTTGTCTTTCTTTTATCTGAAGTGGTAGCGAAATTGATTTAACTTTGTGGGAAAGGTTTGCCAACCATTTTATGGAAGATGCAGCTTCGGATTCCACAAGTGGTCCCAAGATCATCATTTTAACTCATGCAATAAGCCAACAAAGTGCAAGTATGCCTACTGTATTTTTCTTTCATTTACTCACTAACACATATCCATTCATCCATATTGCTATTGTTTTGACTTACTATATATCTATTTCTCACAGTGGGTGGAAAGTTTTACATATCTAACGCCTGGCATGGATCCCAACGGTTTATTAATTATGATCATCCACAAGTCCTAACTTTCAAATCAAATTAAGTTCATTTAATTTTATTCAAACTCTCAATAGTTTAGATTATGTTGATGCCACAACTTTCATTTAATATCATGAGTTGTCTTTTGTTAGATTGGGCGACATTGGCCACTCCATTGTCCTTTCACAGCAACAGTCCCATAGTTCGGCGTCTCAAGGGATGTTTGAAGACAGGTCATTCTCATATTCCAATGATGTCAAGACTATAGCGTACATAAATTCACTTTAGAATGTAAGTGACAATCAAGTATTACTTTGATGCCAGAATACCACTTTGTTATCATGATCATCTCTTGCAGCCGTGTTTTAATATTTGGATCTTGCAGGCAACTTTTTGCAACACGTTTGGAAAAACAAAGAGGTTCAAATCCAGTCGGTTCGGTTGGTACTACGAGCAATGTCCAGCTTGCAAGAGGACTAATAAGTCTCCCATAGTGCCTTTTATTTGTAACTGTTGCGACAATCCAGTTGCTCCTATTACAAAGTAAGCTTATCAAGTTTGGTTATTAAAAATATTTCTTCTCAATTATGATTTACTTCAACAACTTTGTTTTTGTCCATTCTTTCAAAAATAGGTATAAAATTGAAATTGAAGTTGAGTACGAAGGAAAGATTGGTTGTTTTGTATTTTGGGATAAGGAGTGTATTCAATATGTTGGGTTGACTGCACATGATTTAAGGGAAGTCATGAAACTGGTATGTACACTCTGTCATTAAGAGCCTATTCTTCATTTTAATGTATGAATTAATCATGCTCACATTTTTCATAAAACACTGATCTTTGACTGCATATACCAGATCCTACAAAATTACTAATCTGATTACAATGAGTTTACCCCGTTCTGTTTCTCTGATATGTTTCTCTCCATGACGCAATGTTGCAATACATTAGGCATTCTTACATTGATGATGTAAATATCATTTGTGATGCACTGCTATAACTTTATTCCTTTGACAATGGTTGTTACACCTTATGCTTACTTCACTTTGTTTTCTTATGTTGCTTCCAAAATTATCAGACAAATGAAGATCACCCACATATATATATCCATCACACCTTGATAGTCTGTTGGACAAGGAATTTGCTTTTCGTGTAAAATACCAACCAAACTATAAACAATCATCTATGGTGAAGGTTGCAGAGGATAAAGAAATCATTAAAATGATCAAAGAAGGCATGGCTCAGCATGAGGGCACTTCTCAAATACCCATCAACTCTCCAGTTAACAAAGGGGCGAAAAGTACTGATACAGTAGAAATTCCTGATTAAGAATCCGTCACTCCTACTAGGATTCATATTGTATCATTGGTATGTTTCATTACAACTGCTACAACAATTTTTTGTTTTAGGAAATTAATCAATTAACTACAACATATCATAATATTCTTATGCACATGTTAACAGTCTAACCTTTCGGCTTCACAAAACTCAAATGATGATGGACATTCAAGCCAAACCCATTGTAAGAGGTTGTCCCAAGAATGTGGATTTCATGAGCAAGGTTCATCAACTATGCTTTCTCCCAAACTATCTGCTACAAAGACTCCCAAAGTGTCTGCTTCAAAGAGTGGCAAACAGACCAAGAAAAAGTGAATGTCATGCCTTTTGTAATGTATTTTGTTACGACATGCTTATGTTATGCTATTCCGCAAACTATCTATTTTAATGTTTTTTGTTACAGAACATCCACAACTTTGTCTTTCGAATGAATTTTTTTGTCATTTTGTCACCTACACCTTTTGCTCAAGGTGCATGGTTATGTTGTAACTTAATGGTATCCTGTTTGACATCTGTTATGTAGAACTTTCTGCAAGTCTATGTTATAACAATTTATATTTCCTAATTTATTTGGTTACCAGACCTACTTAATGCTTTGCTTTTCAATAAAACGAAGTGTCTTAATGCATTACTTAATAGATTCATGCTTTTATTGTTTTGTCTTAAATTATTGTGGCTTCACATTTAATATGGGATATTATGAGATGGAAAGAACAATAAAATATCACCATTATATAGTGGTATATTTGTCTCATCTACATAGTTTTTTCGTTCTACTATGAGAAAATATAGCTATATCAAACAGTCATAATTGTTACTTTCCAAATTATAAAAAAAAAATTTCCACACTGAAAGTAGCAGATGGATTTGCAGCAGAAAATATATTATAAAAGATGTTTTCCACATAATGCATCTAGCCTTGACTTATATAAAGATGGGTTATGTGAACTACTTGCTTAACCTTTTTTTCCAGTGAATATAAAGTAATCACATCAGCTATGATGTACTAATGTATTATATCCATTATGTTATTACGTATGACTATAGTTCTACATGCTTTGAAAACAAATTTCTTCTGCTACCCCTTTGTATATGTCTGATTTTTTTGAAACAATGGTGTTAACCAAGAGTACATTAACCATTGGAATATGAAAAGAAATGCATTCAGCCTTCCAATCTTTATTGTGTCAGAACTGCTGAGCATCAGCTTTGGTAATATTTAATGAATATCAAGTGCTAAATTATGCTTACACATTATAGCTCATCATACACCCTATGCTGCTAATACATCATTGCTACTCTCAAAATCCACCTAGATTAATGTAGACTTCTTTGTTTAACATTTTTTGTGGCAGATACATCTCTTTATAACCATGCTTACAGTACGGTCTTTTGATCAATGGACCTTTATTAAATTACAAATGTACACGGTACCAAATGCATTACCTCTTTCAGCTACACTTTGTTTGACCTCATACGAAGCAACATGTTAATACCCTACATTTGAAAATCACATGTCACAATCAATCTTAGCCCTTTTTGCTGTCAACGTAAACCAATTTTTTGGTATACACTTTTCACATATCCAACCATAGAAGTTTGATTTCAACTATGTCCAACAAACAAAGTTTGTGATGTCAACTTCATGAATATGTTCTGCATCAAACCTTTTTTTAACATTTCAATATAATAATATAACCATTTCTTAGTTTTTTTCCTTTTACACGTGTTACTCAACAATATTGGTTACATTGTGTTTGACCCCATGCAAACCTAAAGCATAGAAACTTCTGCTCAAACGCTTGCTACCTGGTGCTGAATTTATTGTAAGCAAATCTTCATATGATCATGCTATAACTCAAGGTATTTATGGTTCTGTTCCAATATGTTTGTGTAGTATTGATCATAATTTTCAGGCTTTACATGTTTGAATCATCCAAACTATTTGTTTTATTGTGCATCTTTTACGCAAATGTTTGAATGTGTCCAGCAAAGTCCATTATTTTTTGATAAATCATGAATGTTTCGCCTTCTTAATCATCTCATACCAGCGTTGAACCACACCTGTTATTTTCAATTTAACTGACATTTTGGAAGGCAAATACTTGTAACATGTTTTTGCTTCACTAAGTTGTATGTGTTTCAACCACAATGAACCTAACTATATGCATACAATTTAACACTATATGAACCATACTAATTTATTTTACACTAACTGACATGTGTTTGAACCACAAATGAACCACACTATATGCATACAATTTCACAGACAATTTAATAACCAAATATGCAGAGAGTTGTTACATGTTCAATGAATAACCAAATTTTATAATTCTCATGGATGTTGTTATATATACTAAAGCATGTCCCTGTGTTTCAAACTTAGAAGCTGTAACAAGTTATATTATTATTCACGCTTTTTTTACACTATATACTAAATGTACATTTTAAAAACCTAATAATACTAGTGAACTTGATTTGTCATTACCATATAGGTTGCTTACACAAATTATACGTTCATGTCTGATCAAGGATTCAACAGGATACCAACATGGTAAAGTTTTTCACGATCATATTTATTTTCCCTACGTTTGTCTGTAACTTAGTTAACTATTCCTTATCATTTACTATTATACAACTATATTTGGTTAGCTACCACTTATAACATCAGAGCTATATATGAAATTAGGAGCTACACAAACTGCATAAAAAACAATGAAGAGTCAGCAGGAAGAAAATTTGTTTGTAAGCGAGCTAGACTGCGAAGAATTTCCATTCTAAGGGCTAAACAAAATAAGCGCATGAAGCTTTCAAATGAGATGTCGGACGCGCACATGACTCAACAAGCATTGTATTGCAATCGATTGCCACTTTTAGATGTGACGCCAAGAGCTTCCAATCAATAACTCATCAATAAAATAGTTTCAGATGGGAAAAAATTGATTACTTTTTACAAGCTACTAATCCGTCAACATCTAAACACACATTTCGTGCACCCTACAAAGATTCTCATATTCTTAATTTTGCCACAATCCTTATGGATAAGTTCAGTGTTCACCAATGTTTCCTCCATCAACAACAAGGAAAAGGAAAATGTCATGCCTCACCTTCTGCTAAACATGACATATGATCATACGAGTCAAGCCACTACCGCCCATCATAACACATCATCCAAACATGGGTAGGTATACTACACTTGTTATTGTGCATGATATTTTCATACATATACGTACTGATTAATTTATGTCAACTTCGTTAGGAATACATATGGCATACATATAGATGAAATACAAAACATTTCTAAGCGCGGAAGAAAATGACCGAAAATGTTACCCGATATACCAGCACTGGCATACAACATTACAAACAAACTACCAGACACAATAGTCAATGTTGAACTTAATCCTATGTTAGCACCATTGTGCTCGGTCCCATCTTCTTTATTTTAACTCATTTTTTGTGATAATATCATTACAAATTAACTTTAGGTAACATTTCTTGAAAATTTGTTATGTGTTGTTGTAGGTTTGATTCAGTACCTAACTTAATCAAGTGTGGAAGAGGTCGTCCAAAGAAATTTACACCGCTCATGGCACATATCAATGTACCTAACAATCCAAGTATTGTTGCAACGTGAGTATTATATTTGTGTATTTTTGTTTATAAGGATATCTAACCAACATTAATTTAAAACATGTGTCTTTTTCAGTAGCACAAACATTGACATTAGTTCGCCGTGCCTAACTGTACCTAACTCACCGTTGCTCCCAAAAACCGTTGAAGCAAATCAACAACCCACAGTTCCAAATTTTGCACCTACACCTAATTTGGATTTGGACAGTGAGAATGACGATAGTTTTGACTACGATCCATTCTTAGATTTGTGTTACAATGTCTCATTTTTTTATTTACTTGACCAAATTGTTACAATATTGGCTTAATGTTTTTTACATTATACAGCACACGAGTCTGATGATGATTCAAGCATTGATGAACCATTTACTTGTCCACCATTTTCAACAGCAAATCGGTCGGAACAACACAATGAAGGTAATCATACATATTAATAGTTACATTGATTATGTCAAATACATCATAATAGTGTAGTGTTGTCCTATGCATGCTTAGAAAAAACTTTAGTCCATTAAAATATATTTCTCTTATTACAAGCACTGTAATATTGTAACAGATTATTATGATCTCGGAGATGCTTTGATTGAGTGTAGATATTGTAAGGCCATGATACGGTATCAAGAAAGGATGGACAAACATAGGTATGCCGCAAATCCAAAATACTATTTGTGTTGTGGTAATGGTAAAGTTGAATTACCCATGTTCAAACATCCACCTGAAGTTTTATCTCATCTCTTATTTGATCACAATGCCAAAGACAGTAAAAACTTCCAATCACAAATAAGGACATACAACATGATGTTTGCATTCACTTCACCGGGAGCTAAGTTTGCAATAAATTTAATAACGGTTGTGGTCCTCCTACTTTACGAATTCAAGGCCAGTCTTGCCATCGCATTGGTAGTTTATTGCCACATGAAGGTCAGCCACCTAAATTTGCCCAGCTTTACATATATGACACTGAAAATGAAATCATTAACCGAATGGACGGTGTAAGGTATTATTATGATATTATACTATACTTATATACTTAGTTTGCTTAATACAATATTAATTATTATCATATTCTCCTTTGTTTTTTCTCTTTCATAGCAACAAAAACAACATTCTTCCAGAAGTGATACAAAGATTGTCAGATATTGTTGTACACGCATAATACACATGTCAAATCTTTCTTGATGGTTAGACAATGGATAAATCAAAACAATCTCCATAATCTCAAATTGAAGCTAATTTCATCTAGATCTACGGATGGAAGATTATACAATCAACCTACTGTTTCTGAGGTGGCTGCTTTAATTGTTGGGGACATTGACACGACCGAAGAAAGAGATATTATAATGCAAGCCAAAGGTGTACAACTACAAAGAATTGATGAATTTCATCCAGCATATTTGGCATTCCAATATCCATTGATATTTCCATATGGAGAAGATGGTTATAGACCTAACATTGACCATCGAGATCTTGACATTTTTTATGATAACTAAAAGAATCGACTTACAATTCGAGAATGGCTAGCATTTAGAATCCAAACAAGATGTGATGACGCAAAGACATTGTTATCGTCTAGAAGATTGTTCCAATAATTTTTGGTGGATGGTTACACAATGCTAGAAGGGGAGAGATTGAATTGGCTTAGGAAAAATCAAAGCAAACTAAGAGTGTCAAAGTTCAAAAGTCTGAATATAGAGCGAGATCAAATGCAAGGATCAAACACGGGAAAGAGAATCATATTGCCATCGTCGTACGTGGGAAGTAGACGATATATGGATCAGTTATACTATGATGACATGGCAATTTGTAGTAAGGTGGGATTTCCTGATCTATTCATAACATTCACCTGTAACCCAAATTGGCCTGAGATTCAAAGAGTACTTGGACCTTTAAATTTGAAGCCACAAGATAGACTAGACATTATAGCTAGAATATTTAAGATGAAGTTTGATAGTCTTCTAGCAGACGTGACCAAGATGGGTGTCTGGGGCAAAGTCCTTGCATGTAAGTTTTGAATTTCTACTTTACTAATCATCGTATATTATTGAATACACTTACAATATTATTATTATTATTATATAAGTCTATTTTATAAAAAGTTTTCCTTTATATTATTCTAGGTTTATAATGTTTTTATATATAATAGTATTGACATGTACCAAAACAATTGTCATGTTTATATTATTGCGTAACATATTTTCTTATTTTCAGATATGTACACAATTGAGTTTCAAAAGAGAGGGCTGCCACATGCCCACATTCTTATATTCCTACATCCATCCAATAAATATCCAGGACCCGAAGACATTGACAAAATCATTTCAACTGAAGTTCCAGATCCGGTGAAAGAACCAAGATTGTATAACCTAGTTAAAAACCACATGGTTCATGGACCTTGTGGATTGGAAAATCCAAAGTGCCCATGTATGAAGGATGGTAAGTGCCCAAAGTACTATCCTAAGAAATTCCAAGATGTCACAATTGTTGATCAAGGTGGATACCTAGTTTATAGGAGGAGAGATCATGGCAATACAATTGAAAAGAATGGAGTCCAACTTCATAGTGGTCACGTTGTCCCTCATAATCCAAGTTTGTTGATGAAATATGAGGCACACATCAATATGGAGTTGTGCAATCAAAGTACTTCCAAAAAATATCTTTTTAAGTACATCAACAAGGGTTCTGATAGGATATCAGCAGTGATTGTTACAAATAACTCTCATGCAGATGGAAATATTGATGAAATCAAACAATACTTAGATTGTCGATATGTATCCCCAAGCGAAGCTTGTTGGAAAATTTTCTCATACTCAATACATGGTCGAAAACCAGCAGTTGAAAGGTTGTTTTTACACATGGAAGGAGAGAATTCGATTTACTACAAAGATTATGAGCAAATTAGAAATGTCCTATTGAAACCAAGTGTCACAGAGTCAATGTTTACAACTTGGTTTATTACAAATAGTGAATATGAAGAATCAAAACAATTAACATATGGTCAATTTGTCTCCAAATTTGTTTATGATAGACGAAAGAGGTGTTGGAGACCACGAAAAAGAGGTTACACCATTGGCCGCCTAATTTGGGTTTCGCCAACAACCGGAGAATTGTATTATATGAGGATGTTGTTGATTGTAAAGAAAGGCCTAACTTTCTATGATGATTTAAACATAATTGATGGATTCAAGCACAAGACTTTTAGAGATGCATGTTTTTCAATGGGTTTCCTACAAGATGACAAAGAATACATTGAGGCAATAAAAGAGGCATACAATTGGGGTTCAGATGTTTTTTTGCGCAAGCTTTTTGTTACAATGTTGCTAGCAGCTTTAATGAATCGACTTGACCATGTTTGGCGCAAGACTTGGATATACTTATCAGATGGGATTTTATATGAACAGAGAAGATTGTCTCAAAATCCAGGTTATAAGAAATTTATACTCTTTCTACCCTTATATGCATTCGTATTTTATTAAATTATGCAGGCACTAACATAACTTTTAACTTTTTTTGTTGCAAAATTACATTTGTCAGATGAAGATATCCAACAACTCACATTGATGGAAATTGAGAAGCAACTTCAAAAAAATAGAAGAAGTTTGAAAGAATTTAAACCAATACCATATCCAACAAATTATGTCCTTGACTTTCTTGGGAACAAATTAATATATGATGAACGACAATATGATATTTTGGCTCAGCAAGAAATTTTCGAAAATCTCTTTCAATCCTTAACAGGTAATGATATTTCATACTTATACATTGCACTTTACACTTTTATGGCAGTATAGTTATATTGAATTCAAGTTGTCAACCAAATAAACTTGTCATGCTTCACATGATTAATTTTTCCATTTTATTTTCATGCTTCACATTATTACTAAGCCTTATGTATAATTCTAATGAAAATATGTTATTGCTTTTAATTTGTAGAGGAACAACTTAGCATTTTCAGAGAAATCATGCAAGCTGTCACAACACAAAAAGGTGGTGTCTTTTTTTTATATGGTTATGGCGGAACCGGAAAAACATTCATGTGGAACACACTTTCTGTTTCTCTTCGTTCCAAAGGGGATATCGTGTTGAATGTAGCATCAAGCGGAATAGCAAGTTTATTGTTACCTGGAGGAACAACTGCCCATTCGAAGTTCAAAATACCAGTACCATGTCTAGAATCATCTACATGTAACATTGAGAAAAAAAATTGGATTTAGCAAATCTGTTGAAAGTTACAAAACTCATTATATGGGATGAAGCACCAATGGCGAATAAATTTTGTTTTGAAGCTCTTGACAAGTCGTTGAAGGATATAATGAGTTCCGATAGTGGTGAATGTAACCAAATATTTGGAGGTAAAGTTGTCATTTGTGGAGGAAATTTCCGTCAGATTCTACCTGTTGTACCAAGAGGGACACGGTCTGATATTGTTCATTCTACTATTAATGCATCATATATTTGGGACCATTGCAAAGTCCTAACTCTAACAAAAAATATGCGCTTGCAAAGTGGCTCAAACTTATTCAATTCTGAAGAAATTTGACTATTCTCAGAATGGATTTTACAAGTTGGTGATGGGAAAATATCTGAACCTAATGGTGGATATGCAGATATACTTATTCCAGAAGAGCTACTAATTAGAGATTATATAGATCCAATTGAAGCTATTGTTACAAGTACTTATCCAAATCACATTCAAAGTTACACAAATTCAGATTTTCTTTAATGTAGAGCTATTCTTGCATCAACTATTGAAATAGTTGATGATATTAACGAGTATATAACAAATTTGCTTCCAGGTAAATTAACTTTCCCATTCAACAATTTTCGTTATTTATATACATTGAATAAAAGAATGCATATATTACTCATGTTATCATTACTCTTTTCTATTGCTAAAGTTTGGTTTGGAGGCAATTTAAAATCTTGCATGTTTTTTAAAAAAGTATAGTGTCCAAATTAAGGAGGTTATTTAGAATATTATAGCATGAAGAATTAATTTTTAGTCAATTCGTCGTGAACATACCTTAAATTTATTATAACATAAACATTAAGCAAGTAATGATAAATGAGATATACCACGTGGTTGTATGGCAGACTTCAAATAGCATGAGCTTATATTTATTATCCTTAGCATGTAGTTTGTTTTGAAAGAAACATTATTTAAAATGTCATGCTTTAAATACTTTGTTCAAAACCTGAGAGTTGCTTTTTTTTTTTGGAAATCTTGGTATCCGACCTTGCGACCGACTAATCCTGAGAGTTACTTTTAATTGGATATAGCATGTAAGAAATCAATATATGTGTGGGAACTTGCAGTATCATACCTTTGCGGCATTGATGGTCATGTCACTGTCAGTATTAATATCACAAACATTATTGTGGCATTGATGCACATGTGAGTGGCAGCCCCATTTTCTTCTTATTCAAACGACAATAATTTAAAGTATTATTCATGCAAGTTGTGAGATTACTGTCCACCATGCACATTACTTAGACATGTGAAAATAATTATTAACCTCACAAGTTTAAAAGTTTCTATAACTATATTTACCTTATATCATGTCTTTTTTATTATACTGAGCATTATCTTTCTGGTATTATGTAGGTGATTCAAAAGAATATTTGAGCAGTGATTTAATTGATAGATCTGAAGATAATGACTATGATGCTTTTGAGCATTTGACTCCTGAGTTTTTGAGTTGTTTAAAGACTTCTGGATTGCCAAACCACTCAATTAAGTTGAAAATTGGCACAACCATCATGTTGATTTGAAATTTGGATCAATCAGAAGGACTTTGCAATGGGACAAGGTTGAGAGTTACTAGGTTGGCCAACCATGTCATTGAAGCAACAATTATATTAGGTACAAATATTGGAAACACTATATATATACTGAGAATGTCTTTGTCTCCTTCTCAATCCCCATGGCCATTTAAACTCATCAGGCGACAATTCCCAATTATAGTGTCCTTTGCTATGACAATCAATAAATCACAAGGTCAATCATTAGATTATGTTGGTTTATATTTGCCCAAGAATGTTTTAAGTCACGGACAACTGTATGTCGCTATATCAAGAGTTAAGAGTAAAGCTGGATTGAAAATCTTGATACACGACAAAGACAATAACTCCTTACCTCAAACCACAAATGTTGTATTCAAAGAAGTTTTCCATAACATCATCTAGGTACCTACAATTTTATGCTTATTACTTTATCATTTAATTTTTGTCGTGGAATTTCAATCATCTTATCTATATATATATATATATATATATATATATATATATATATATATATATATATATATATATATATATATATATATAAAATACATAACTAATTCATTATTATTTAAACATGTTTATAGGTTATGTCATGTCTACATATTGATAGATCAAATCCCCAAGTCACTTTTTATTACAATTTTGTTTCACGATTTATTATATTGGAATTCACAGTCTTTGTACTATTTTGAAATTATATTAAAATACAATATTATGAATTGTTGTAATTTTGATACTATATATAGTACATTATTGGCATTCAAATATAAAAATTCAATCTTATGCAATGTTATTTTGAAACGACAAGTTTATTGTTGGTAAAATTTATATTTAACCTATATCAGGTACTCATTGCCACATTTATCATGTAAGAAAATTCAATTGTCATCTTTTCTTATATTTAACCTATATCAGGTACTCAATGCCAAATTTATCAATGTTAAAAAATTCAATTGCTCCATCTATTGTAATATCATATACTCATTGCCAACTTTAGATTTTTTATTATGTATTTATGCTTTGTTGCAATTAACTAATTATTAGACTGTTTCTTAAGTATTTATAGATTTTTTAAATTTCAATTACTGATTTTATCAAATAAGTTTTTTAACATTATACTTAACGTGACCATCAAAACCATTACGACACCATATCAATCAAAATATTATCTACTATTTCTTGACTTTCTTTTGTTTTAAATGCTTAACACATTAATATTGTTTGCACTATATTACACACCAATACCTACTGCATGATGATTGTATTCTAACCAATCCTACTTATGATCATGCCATAACTCAACGTTACCATATGGAACATACAATAGCTTCTTAGGTATTTTCCCATACTACTTTTTCTAAATAGCAGACGAAGGTTCATTCATTATTCCTTCTAAAAATGCTTAAACATGAAGAAATATATTAAACAATACTCATTGCACATGTACTGCAAAACAATATCCATTTAACAAACAAGCATAATTATACAATATCCTTCAAATAGCATACCAAATTCATAAACTACAGTCATCAACACTCTTAAACAAAAGGTACCACATTGAAAACACAACCAACTTAACTTAATGTTTAAACAAAACACAAAACCAGCAAAAACAAGTACTTCATCAACAGACACTTCCAACATCCAAACTTTTGACTCAAATTCCTCCAAATACCTATACCAACTACCCTACCAATAGAACTGAATTTCAAAGGTTTAACAACTTCACCACAAGCCTATCACACGGTGGGTCGCAAAGTATGAACGCGAGACGATCACCTCTTCGCAGTTGTTTCTTTTTCACAAACTGATCCCACCCTTTCCATATATACATTTCCACGCAATACTTTCGTTCATAATGGTGGAGCTCACATTCATACCATTCTTTGGTATCATAATCAACCAACAACATAGGTCTCTCAACACCTTGCAAAGTACACCTAATCACTTTCTGCGAAATTTGCTGCACATTTCCATCGAAAGGTATCAATATATAGCAGTTTTCTATATTTCTATAACTATTATCAATAATAGGAGTAAACAACACTTACTAAGACATTTTTTGCCGCAGTTTTGCCAGAACGGATTTTCTTCTTCCAAACGTAGAATTTTGGACGCTGTCCCATGTCTTCATCACTTTGTACAGTACCAGAGCTGCAAATACAACAGTCATAACATAATTTCATAAAAAAACCACTAAATTAAGATCTATCATACAAGCATGTTGCGTATAAAAGAAATGGCTTAAAAAACTTATGCCAGTTACAGCTTAAAATGGTTATAACACAACACTTTATATAACATACCGACAATAACAGCTTCTGCAACACTAACTAAACAAAATCAATTATATAAACATCAAGCACTATTACTAACTACCATCATAGTAGAAACTACTTCGTAATTCGATCTCCGTAAGTTAATACGTATTTTACCTTTCACTGTCTGATGAAATACTAATGTGAGATGACACGGCCAAATTCTCACGCTGCCCACCATCAACATTTTGGCGTTCCATACTATTGTTGACACTGGATTTCGACCATAGGTGGGAAACAAGGATTCCCATGATGCGTCAGGATAAATGGCACATCAAGGTGTCGATTCGACACCAGCAGAGAGGCGCGTCGGAGAGGCGGCGACAAGCCTCGGCGTCGGAGGAAAATAAGGCGAAGAGCTGATCCCAACTTCAAGGATAAATGATTAGGCGGGAAAAGTTTGAAACTTCCAAGACTATGGGAAGTTGAAAAGAAAGTGGGGTTCCACGTGTCAGCTTCAGAAGACGTTTGGGTAGACCGACAGTTACATTCTAGGCCTATATAAGGCACTGTACTTTCCATTTTCAAAGGTCGCATTTTTTCACATTGTAAAGGGAAAACACTCAAAGTACCAAGCTTAGAGAGAAACTAGTTCACTCCCGCGAAAATGTACAATTGCGTCCAAATTTACTTAATGCAATTTACTTTCATAATCTAATTTAAATTATTGCCCTTTTTGTTTTTGCTCAGCCTTTCTTTTCTTTATTTCTTCGCTTTGTATCCAAACTCGTGATCGCTAAGAAACTCTTTGCGTCACGAAGGTCACTTCAGAGCGATAACTTGCACTAAAAAAAACCGAGAAACTCAAACGCAGCATAAACATACGCTTCCAATTCCTTGTTCTGGGATTTGTGTGGCCAATCCCGCGAGCGAACCTGCGACGGAAGGCCAGCGGTTGTTCGCGCCGGTGAACAAAGTGGCACACCCAGTTCATTACATAATAACATAGCGGCTTGTCATCCGCATTTTCACCAGAAACGAAATCTTCCTCAGTCTCAGAGATTTCAGACACCACGTCATACTCAGCTGGTAGGACTGACACGATACCACAGTTTACCACGAAGTCTTCACCATAGGTGTCATCGTTGGTGTCGTCGTACATGTCTTCGTCAAAATCTCCCTCAGGTGATGGATCATATTCTTCGTCTGACTGAGGGGAGTATTTTGGCTCTTCTTCATCCGACTGAGGCGTATACTCTGGCTCTTTCTTGTTTTCCGTCAGCGAAGCACACTTTGAACTCTGGGTCGACACCACTTCCTTCTCCCTTGATGCGTTCACAGTTACTGCCATGGTCTGGTTTGTCACCACTTTGTTCTTTTCCACCCATATTTCTCTTGGGTATTGCCTTTTTTTCCAGACGTTCCGACATGCTTTACTTTTGAAGTCGTAGCCTCCCTTTCAGCCTTCTTACTGCACTGATAGCGCCTCCACTGGGTCTTGGTCATAGGGTTTTTCCCTTTGTAGTTAGGGGACACCCTATATCCTGCTGGTTCGACCCCCTTATCGGCGACATTTGCCTCCTTTTCTAAATCGAGAGCCTTCCACTTTGGCCTTTTGCTCCCTTTCTGGCTCATTGGTGCCATCCACCTTTCCTGTGGGGAGTCTGATGGAGGCACAAAAGTTCTAGGCCTTGCCCCTTGGAACAACTTTTTGTACTCCTCATTTTGACGAGGGGCCCCACTCCTGTCGAACACAAACCTTGGGACAAGTGGCTTGCTCTCTGGCAGCACTTCTCTCTTGCTTGCCTCATACCTCTCAGTAGCTTTCTCATTGAACACAGCGTTGCATCTGGGGCATAGTGCGGCTTTCGACCCGCCTATCCTACACTTTTCCTGAAAATCTTCCAAACTTTCGCCAACCTAGGGGTATACTGCTTCAAGTTTGTCCTCCGCTTTCTTGTCGGAACCTTCAGTAGTTTCGACCATCATGCACTCTACCACTTCAGCCATTTGTGGCTTGTCGAGGCCCTCAGTAGCTTCGACCATCATACATTCGTACACTTCTGAGTACAAAGCCTCTTCAATCTTCATTGGGTCGGTGTCGACCTGCATCTTTGGCTTCTCTCCAAATTGGAGCCTACCCTCCTTCAAAGCCTTCTGCGCCAAATCCCTGAAAAGAACACATTGAGCTGTTTTATGACCAAGGAAATTATGAAACTTACAAAATCCCCTCTTTTTCTTTTGTTCTAGAGGGGGATCTTTCAAACCAGGCGGAATAATTATTTGACCATCTTTAACCAGTAAATCAAATATTTCATCACATTTGGAAACATCAAAAGTATAAGTTTTAGCGACGATATAGCGGGCGAACACGTCGCTCGGTATCAAACCGAAGCAGGCGATATAGCGAACAATGAGGACTTGAAAATGAAATATTTCTGTAAGTTATATGTGAGCCTAAGAGGGGGTGAATTAGGTTCTTAGAATATTATCCCGATTTTTAAATGAACTTGAGTTTTACTTTCCTAAAATTTCTAAGTGTTGAAATACGGTAAATGCGGAAAGTAAATGAACACCGAGACGTATAGTGGTTCCCCTCACAGCCCGAGAGTACTCCACTCCCCTTTCAACATGAAAGAGAATTTACTATAGTTTTGGACAAGACAAGACTCTTCTTAGTCTTTCTATACAAGTCACTAACTATCAACCACCAAGAACACCCTCTTGGATTTTACAAGTTTAAAGTCCAACCAAGAACAAATCTTACAATGGACCTCTTGTATCCACAATCCGGATCACAAGGATTCTAACAAACCCTATAAGAGAAACAATCCTTCCCTTATAGTCAACACCTAAAACCAAACACTTGTTGGACCATTAGGATTTTACAATAGTTCAGAATTTTGAGTAAGTAGATGAAACTTTGATTCTTCAATATATCAATCCAAAGATTGATCTTCTCCCTTTTGTAACAATCACTCTTAATGATATTATACAAGTGTTCAACACAATTGAAATGAAACAAATGTAGTATGTGTGAATATTTTATGCAAATGTTTCACTCTTAGAAAGTTTGTTAAGAACACTTTGATAAAATGAAAGTTTTGGTAAAAGAATGATTGTTTGAAATTTTTAGCAAGGAGGTGTTTTTTAAATCTGAAAAATGATGTTTAAATAATGCACAAAACACCTCTACATAAAGGTATTATGATATGAAACAATGCCATGCTTTAAAATATAAAACCAATGATCATTTTCATGAAAAGATACATATTTTCGCATGCAAGAACAGTGGTAATCGATTAACAACAAATGTGTTAATCGGTTACGCTCCTTCAACGTTTAAAACTATTCAAAGTTAAAACACGCTGTAAATTGTGGCGGTTAGTTTGGTTAGTTGCGTCGGTTCAAAACGCCGTAATTAACCAAAAACTGAATGTTTAAATAAATTGAAAAATTAAAAATTTGTCTAAATATTTGAACCAATATTATGCAACATCTATTGATTTATCCAAGTCAATAGATTATATTTGAAAGTGATTTAACATGGTTCAAAATAAAAAAAATAATAAATAAATAAAGTAAATAAAGTTTCAAATGTATGATAAAAATATTTTGTTTTTTAAAGCTAGAAATAATGATATATTTTCAACCACATGAATCATGTATGCAAGTGAATTTTGAAGATTATTTTGAGAACTATTTTATCAATATATATTGCATGCTTGAGACACTTTTGAACACTTGTATGCAACCATATAGATAAGTGAGAGTTATACCTTGATTATACTTGAGAATTCTTCAAGACTTGTAAAAATTAAAAACTTTGTGCTAGCTTCAATGTCTTGATCCATTCTTTTTGAGCAAGCATAACATCTTGAATGAATAATGTTGTCTTCATCAAAACCATTGAGAAGCTTGCCTTCACATTCTCCCCCTTTTTGATGATGACAACCCAATTTTGAAAATTTGCTTTAATCTTGTTTCTCTAACACAAAAGGCTCCCCCTTGATCAATGCTCCCCCTAAATTCATGATTTAGAGAGTCTTTGCTAGCTGCATTTTGTTAGAGAAAAACAAACACAAACACATACATCTTCTCCCCCTTTGTCATTAGCAAAAAGGATGGGAAAAGACTTGAAATTTATAAAGAAACCTTGAAAAATGAAAAATAATTTTTACCTATGAGTTTTACCTCATGAAAAACTTCATCAAACATTTATCCTTGCCGGAACATGATTTTGAAGTCTTTGTCACAAAGTTGATTTATACTAGGAAGATTATGCTTTAGTTTGTCAACTTAAAGTACATCTTCAATGGATGTGAAAGTTAGTGTTTCAACTTTGCCAATGCCAAGAATTCTTTCTTTAAGGGAATCCTCATATGTGAAATAACCCTTGGACTTTGGAACTAGATTTGAAAGTTAGTTTATGCCTCCCATCAAAAGCTTAGAACCACCACTTATCAAAACATCATAGATTTAAAGTGGTCCTCAAGCAAACCTACAAAACAAATTAAGTTTGATTTGGTACCCAATGTGCTTTTGGTCCACCATAGTTAGTTCCTTTCTTAACCCACACATAATGCCCACTTGCAACACTAAAGTTTCTTACATAGCAAGCATTAGGTGTATGGCCAACAATACCACAATAAAAACAAGTAGGTTCAAAGTTGCTCTTATATCTTGGAACATAAGATTTCTTTTTAGGAAATATTTTCTTTTTAGGATTAGGATGCACATTCCTAGGTTTGTTCACTTTCTCTTTGGAAGTTTGATCCTTAGCCTTAACAAATATAGTTTTACTTGAACTTGGTTTAGAAAACTTTGAATATCCAAGTCCACTTTTATCATTTGAATATCTTTGTTGACTAAGGACTTCTTCCAATCCAATTTGTCCTTTCTCATACCTTTCAAGTACTCTTTTTAATTGGACAATTTGAAAAGAGAGAGATTCACAATTTTTACATCCAAAATTCTGTTTTTCACTAATCATCTTTTGTTTCTCATTTTCGATCTCTTTTTCTAATGAAACATTTTTTTCTTCTAAAGTTGAAATTTGTTTCTTTTGAGATGATATAGTTTTATACAGAATTTTGCATTCATTTAACAATTCATTTATGGCACCTTGTGCATTACTATCAAAAGAATTATTACTAACCTCATCTTCTTCATCATCGGAGTGGTGTGATGCTATCAATGCAAGATTTACATGTTCTTCATCTGAAGATGAACTTGTTTCGTTGTCTACATATGTTTTCCTTTCCTTTTTATGATTCTTTTTCTTGAATTTATTTTTCTTTTGAAGTGTATGACATTCACTTTTAACATGTCCTCTTTCTCCACATTCAAAGCATTTAATCTTTCTCGTTGGTGCTTCCCCTTTAGTGATCACCTTTTTCTTTTCTTTTCTTAGAAACTTTTCAAACTTCTTGATAAGATCATCATTTTCATCACTATTGGACTCATCCTCTTGATCGCTATCATAATTTTTTACTTTTGTCTTTAAGGCAACGTCTTTTGAATCTTTTACTTGTATTTCATGCTTTTCCAATCTTTCAAGTTCTAACTCATGCTCTTGAAGTTTACCAAATAGAGATGCGGAAGTCATTGTAGAGAGGCTTTTCTTTTCCGATATTGTCGTTACTTTTGGTTGCCATTCTCTAGTCAATGATCTTAGAATTTTGAGATTTAATTCATCATTTGAGAATGTTTTACCCAGTGCCATTAAGTGGTTAGTCAAATGAACAAATCTCTTCTGTAATGCAACAATGGATTCTCCAGGCTGCATTCGAAACATTTCATATTCTTGACTTAAAGTGTTTAGTCTGGATCTTTTTACTTCAGCCGTACCTTCATGTGTTTCTACCAATGTATCCCATATTTCTTTAGCCGATTTACATTGACAAACACGAAAGAATTCGTCCATACTTAATGCACTCTGAAGAATATTAATAGCTTTCTTTTCATCAAGCACTTTCTTTCTATCATCTTCATTATAAGCAGTTTTAATTTTTGGAGTTGCAACATTGTTTACAACACTCATTGGTTGGTGTGGACCATTTTCAACAGTTTCCCATATTCCATCTCCTTGTGCTTCTAAGTGTGCTCTCATTCTTATTTTCCAAAAATCGAAGTATTCACCGGAGAAGAGTGGGGGTTTGTTACTGCTACCACCGTCTTTGAAAACCGGGATTGCGGAAGCCATTCTGGATCTTTAGGAACAAGTTACCTAAACTTGCTCTGATGCCAATTGTAAGTTATATGTGAGCCTAAGAGGGGGTGAATTAGGTTCTTAGAATATTATCTCGATTTTTAAATGAACTTGAGTTTTACTTTCCTAAAATTTCTAAGTGTTGAAATACGGTAAATGCGGAAAGTAAATGAACACCGAGACGTATAGTGGTTCCCCTCACAGCCCGAGAGTACTCCACTCCCCTTTCAACATGAAAGAGAATTTACTATAGTTTTGGACAAGACAAGACTCTTCTTAGTCTTTCTATACAAGTCACTAACTATCAACCACCAAGAACACCCTCTTGGATTTTACAAGTTTAAAGTCCAACCAAGAACAAATCTTACAATGGACCTCTTGTATCCACAATCCGGATCACAAGGATTCTAACAAACCCTATTAGAGAAACAATCTTTCCCTTATAGTCAACACCTAAAACCAAACACTTGTTGGACCATTAGGATTTTACAATAGTTCAGAATTTTGAGTAAGTAGATGAAACTTTGATTCTTCAATATATCAATCCAAAGATTGATCTTCTCCCTTTTGTAACAATCACTCTTAATGATATTATACAAGTGTTCAACACAATTGAAATGAAACAAATGTAGTATGTGTGAATATTTTATGCAAATGTTTCACTCTTAGAAAGTTTGTTAAGAACACTTTGATAAAATGAAAGTTTTGGTAAAAGAATGATTGTTTGAAATTTTTAGCAAGGAGGTGTTTTTTAAATCTGAAAAATGATGTTTAAATAATGCACAAAACACCTCTACATAAAGGTATTATGATATGAAACAATGTCATGCTTTAAAATATAAAACCAATGATCATTTTCATGAAAAGATACATATTTTCGCATCCAAGAACAGTGGTAATCAATTAACAACAAATGTGTTAATCGGTTACGCTCCTTCAACGTTTAAAACTATTCAAAATTAAAACACGCTGTAAATTGTAGCGGTTATTTTGGTTAGTTGCGTCGGTTCAAAACGCCGTAATTAACCAAAAACTGAATGTTTAAATAAATTGAAAAATTAAAAATTTGTCTAAATATTTGAACCAATATTATGCAACATCTATTGATTTATCCAAGTCAATAGATTATATTTGAAAGTGATTTAACATGGTTCAAAATAAAAAAAATAATAAATAAATAAAGTAAATAAAGTTTCAAATGTATGATAAAAATATTTTGTTTTTTAAAACTAGAAATAATGATATATTTTCAACCACATGAATCATGTATGCAAGTGAATTTTGAAGATTATTTTGAGAACTATTTTATCAATATATATTGCATGCTTGAGACATTTTTGAACACTTGTATGCAACCATATAGATAAGTGAGAGTTATACCTTGATTATACTTGAGAATTCTTCAAGACTTGTAAAAATTAAAAACTTTGTCCTAGCTTCAATGTCTTGATCCATTCTTTTTGAGCAAGCATAACATCTTGAATGAATAATGTTGTCTTCATCAAAACCATTGAGAAGCTTGCCTTCACAATTTCATTTCCACCGTCGAACACGTCGCTCGGTATCAAACCGAAGCAGGCGATATAGCGAACAATGAGGACTTGAAAATGAAATATTTCCCAAGTTCCCTCATGAAAAATGCATTCACGTGGTTTACTACGTTGTCCCCTCAGTCCATCCATACGTGGGCACAATTGGTGAGACTGTTTCACGAACAATTTTATATGGGACAGTCGAAAATAAGTCTGAAAGAGTTGGCAAGCGTCAAACGCAAGGACATGGAGTCAGTAGACCAGTACTTGAATAGGTTTAGGCTTTTGAAAGCACGGTGCTTTACTCAGGTCCCTGAGCACAAATTAGTCGAAATGGCTGCCGGTGGCCTGGACTATTCAATCAGGAAGAAGTTAGACACGTAATATCTTAGGGATATGGCACAACTGGCTAACCGGGTTTGCAAGGTCGAACGATTGAAAGCTGAGAAAGCCCAGTCTAACAGATATCGTAAAAAGAAAAAGTATCATATATGGCTGCTGACGAATACTCGTCCGACGAGGAAGAATTCGTCGACGAAAGTGAGATCCACGTGGCTGAACTTAAGCCAGGATCTCCCTATGCATGCAAGCTGTTGAAACCGTCGAACGGGAAAAATCCCGCTGAAACTAACAAGACGGATAAATAGGTCGCTAAAACTTATACTTTTGATGTTTCCAAATGTGATGAAATATTTGATTTACTGGTTAAAGATGGTGAAATAATTATTCCGCCTGGTTTGAAAGATCCCCCTCTAGAACAAAAGAAAAAGAAGGGATTTTGTAAGTTTCATAATTTCCTTGGTTATAAAACAGCTCAATGTGTTCTTTTCAGAGATTTGGTGCAGAAGGCTTTGAAGGAGGGTCGGCTCCAATTTGGCGAGAAGCCAAAGATGCAGGTCGACACCGACCCACTGAAGGTTGAAGAGGCTTGTACTTAGAAGTGTACGAATGTATGATGGTTGAAGCTACTGAGGGCCTCGACAAGCCACAAATGGGTGAAGTGGTAGAATGCATGATGGCCGAAACTACTGAAGGTTCTGACAAGAAAGCGAAGGACAAACTTGAAGCAGTGTACCCCCAGGCTGGCGAAAGTTTGGAAGATTTTTAGGAAAAGTGCAGGATAAGCGGGTCAAAATCTGCACTATGCCCCAGATGCAACGCTGTGTTCGATAAGAAAGCTGCTGAGAGGTATGAGGCAAGAAAGAGAGAAGTGTTGCCAGAGAGTAAGCCACCTGTCCTAAGGTTTGTGTTCGACAGGAGCGGGGCCCCTCGTCAAAATAAGGAGTACAAAAAGCTGTTCCAAGGGGCAAGGCCTAAAACTTTTGTGCCTCCATCGTACTCCCCACAGGAAAGGTGGATGGCACCAGTGAGCCAGCAAGGGAGCAAAAGGCCAAAGTGGAAGGCTCTCAATTTAGAAAAAGAGGCGAATGTCGCCGATAAGGGGGTCGAACCAGCAGGATATAGGGTGTCCCCTAACTACAAAGGGAAAAACCCTATGACCAGGACCCAGTGGAGGCGCTATCAGCGCAGTAAGAAGGCTGAAAGGGAGGCTACGACTTCAAAAGTAAAGCTTGTCGGAACGTCTGGACTAAAACACCAAAACCCAAGAGGAAGATGGGTAGAAAAGAACAAAGTGGCGACAAACCAAACCATGGCAGTAACTGTGAATGCATTAGGAGAGAAGGAAGTGGTGTCGACCCAGAGTTCAAAGTGTACTTCGTTGACAGAAAACAAGAAAGATCCAGAGTATACGCCTCAATCGGATGAAGAAGATCCAAAATACTCCCCTCAGTCAGACGAAGAATATGATCCATCACCTGAGGGAGATATTGACGAAGACATGTACGACGACACCAACGATGACACCTATGGTGAAGACTTCATGGTAAACTATGGTATCGTGTCGGTCCTACCAGCTGAGTATGACGTGGTGTCTGAAATCTCTGAGACTGAGGAAGATTTTGTTTCTGGTGAAAATGCGGATGACTGTGACTTATATGTGAGCCTAAGAGAGGGGGGGGGGGTGAATTAGGTTCTTAGAATATTATCCCGATTTTTGACAATATTTGATATTTACTTTCCTAAAGATTTCTAAGTGTTGAATTGGTAAATGTGGAAAGTAAATGAACACCAAGACGTATAGTGGTTCCCCTCACACGTCGAGAGTACTCCACTCCCCTTTCAACTTGAAAGAGAATTTCACTATAATGTTAGATTCCTAGACAAGACAAAACTATGTCTTTCTATACTACTCTAACAACCAAGAACAATCCTCTTGGATTTACAAATATTTAAAGTCCAACCGAGAATCAATATCTCACAAATGGACCTCTTGTATCCACAATCCGGATAACAAGGAAAACCTTACAAACTTATCTTTAACAATCCTAAAAATAAGTTGTAATCAAAATATAACAAACCTGAATTTTGTAAGTGTATAGAAAGTTTGAATCTTCAATGTATCAATCTAAAGATTGATCTTCTCCTTTGTAGCACTCAATACTCAAGATAATAATACAAGTGTTCTTTGACTGCAAATGAATCTATGATGCTTAGAATGAAGATTTATGCAAAGTTTCACTTTAGAAAAATTCTGATGAACACTTGAAATATTTTGGAATTTTAAAGTTAATGAGTAATTGATTTGAAAGTTTTTGTGAGGAGGTGAAGTTAAAATCTGAAATAAGGATGTTTATATAATGCCTAGACACCTCTACAAATAGATGCAAATAACCAAAGGATGTCTTGGTTCATTAGAAGGAAGAATAAAACAAGAGACATGAAAAATCTAACGAAAATATGCCACTGGTTCAGTGGTAATCGATTACTCCAAGTGGGTAATCGGTTACTCGCTCCCAACGTACAAATATTTTGAAAATTTCTTCAGAGTAATCGGTTACTCCAATTGGGTAATCGATTACTCAAGCCAGATTTTGAAAAAATGCTGAAACCAGAATGCTTGAGAAATATTTGATGCAGACCAAATTTCCAATGACCATGCCATGTAATAGAGATGATTTAGAACACTTATATTACCATATAGAGATTGAATGTTTATACCATAATATTTGCATCCAAACTTTAGAAATCATCAAGTCTTGATAAAACTTAGTTAAAACTTCATTATTTGATCTTGATGCCTTTGACCATTCTTTTTGTTGATCTACCTTGATACTTGAAACATTGTCGTCATCAAAACAATTTGGAAGCTCATGTCTTCATTCTCCCCCTTTTTGATGATGACAACCCATTAAATTTAAACACTTGAACCAAGCAATATCAAGCAAGTTACTTTAGGAAACATCTCCCCCTTAATAGATGCTCCCCCTAAATCCAATACTTTTTTTGGAGCTTAAAAATCTGCAATTGTATTGTTAGTGAAATAATATGAACATTCTTCTCCCCCTTTGTCATTAGAAAAAAGGATGGGGAAAAGGATGTTTAAGCAAAATAACAAATACTATAATAAATAACACATGTCTTGCATAAATCACTTAGAGTTCAAATAAGAGACACTGTACTAGAACTAAGAAAAACTAAGTGCAAAACAACATTCCACAAAGTACAACAAGTCTTAAAGCATAAAACAGAATTTTAAACAAACTTAACAAAAAGAAACACCATAGAACCACTAGTCACTTATGGGATCATTCTCTTCTTCATCGCTTCCTCCATCTTCTCCCTCTTCATCACTCTCTTCTTCACCTTCAACACTTTCTTCAACTTCATGTCGTGAACGGTTCATGTTTCTAAAGAGCCGACGGAGAGAAGAAATACCACAAGTGGTTTCACGGTGATGTCGCATCATAGTAGTGTAAAGAAACTCATTAGTTATTCCTCCTTCCGGTATGGGTGGAGGTGCCATAGGGCCTTGAGGAGCTTGAGCTATTGGATCCCGATATCGATAGACACCATTAGGTCCAACAATGATTCCCATATTTTTGAGAGAGGTTCCCTTATGAATTTCACATGTTCTTGCCGTCATTTCCACCTTTGGCTCTCTTTGAAGCAAGATCTCAGAAGCCTCCAAAATCCTTGACACATACCTAGCATATGGAAGACCACTTTTAAGCCTTAACAAATACTTCATATGGTGGTAAATCACATAAGCCCAATTGATACGTTTTCCCAATTTCATGCAGCGAATTAATTGAGTTTCTAAATCACTCACTTGAGAATGATTTGATCCTTTTGAAACTAACACATAGCTCAGCACATAATGAAGCATACGGTCACTCACAGTCAACAAATTTGCATACTTAATAATCCTTGAAGATTCCGGTTTTTGTCGACTCATTAAATCATTATGAGTCTCTCTAGAAATGTTGACAAAGTATTCCATGGGGTCAAATTTCTCCCAAAAATCAGTTTCAGGTTGAGTCCCCTGACGTAGCTTCTCACCATCATATGGAACACCTAAAACTTCTCCTAATTTTTTCAAATCCATACAAATTTCCTTATTTTTCACTTTTGCAGATAACACTAAATCATCAAAATCATCAGTTTCGAACTTAACAGAGTGATAAAATTCACTGACCAAATCCGGATAGTAACTACCAACATCAGAAATTAATCCTTCTACACCAGAATCTTTCAAAAGGGTTGGAAAAGTAAAGTTATGGTTAGGGAAATCATTAAGGTTAACATACTTTACCAGCAACAGAATGTGATTCCTGACTGCTGAGGTTAATCTTCTGACCTTAACTATTTGTGCATGTTCTTCCTCAATCTGTTCTGAGCTTTCTGCAACCATTTTCTTCTTACCCTTGTCAAGCTTTGCTGCCATTGAAGGAGCTTTGAAAGGTTTAAGGTTTGTTGGGATTTTCGGGTATGGTTTGAGTTTATAGAGAGAAATAAAGTGAGTGGGTGATTAATATTTTTGACTAGGTTATAGAAAAAATGGAAGATGAGAAGAGTAGAAGAGTGTTGGGAAATGAGGAGGATGAAGTCCCAATGAGTGTGAAAAAGACTAAAATAAAAACACATTATCACACTCTCTCGATAAAAGAAATAAATTTAAAAAAAATCTGAGAGTTACAGTGGTAATCGGTTACTCATTTTGAGTAATCGATTACTTAGACACAACTTAGATAATTTTGCCAGCGAAAAGATGAAGTAATCGGTTACTTGTTTTGAGTAATCGATTACTTTACTGTAGAGAGGAAAAACAGAGGCTTTGCAACTCAAATAAAATAAGTGATTTTTTCAAAAAAAATTGCTGGACAAGATGAAATGCAATTTTGAGACACAAACTCATATCATGAAAATTAGATTAACTAGAAGTAAAAAAATTATGAAAACATATTTCTACACAAAAAATATGATAAGAGAAAAAAAAGATTAAAAATTAAAATAATGTGTACCTTGGCTTGTATACTGAATAATTGAAGATTTATACATCACCTTCATCTAAAATGCCAAGTTCTCGACGAATCTTAAAAAATTGTTTTTTTGCGAGTGGTTTTGTGAAAATGTCCGCTAGTTGATTATGTGTATCCACAAATGTGACTTCAACATCTCCTTTAAGCACATGATCACGTAGAAAATGATGTCGAATGTCTATGTGTTTGGTTCTTGAGTGCATGACAGGATTCTTTGTAATATTAATTGCACTTGTGTTGTCGCATCGAAGTGGTATGCATCCAAGATCGATTCCATAGTCACTTAATTGTTGCTTTAGCCAATGATTTTGAGCATAACAACTACCCGCTGCTATGTATTCTGCTTCAGCCGTACTAAGAGCAACACACGCTTGTTTCTTACAAGACCATGAAACTAAGGCATTTCCTAAAATGTGACATGTTCCACTCGTGCTTTTTCTATCAGTTTTGCAACCTGCATAATCCGCGTCAGAATAACCAACTAAATTACACACACTACCTTTTGGATACCATAGACCAACGTTCGTCGTTCCCTTGAGATACTTCATGATTCTTTTCACAGCGGTGAGATGTGACTCCTTTGGATTTGCTTGAAAACGGGCACATAAACACACACTAAACATTATGTCAGGACGGCTTGCCGTCAAATATAATAAAGAACCAATCATACCTCGATACTTCGTAATATCAATGGAAGCACCCGATTCATCTTGATCAACATAGGTTTCGGATCCCATTGGCGTAGCCATAGCCTTGCAACTATCCATGTTGAATCTTTTCAACAATTCTTTGCAATACTTGGATTGGTTGATGAATATACCGTCCTTTAGTTGTTTGATATGAAGTCCAAGGAAGTAATTCATTTTTACCATCATTGACATTTCAAACTCTCCTTGCATCATCAATGAGAATTCTTTACAAAGATCTTCGTTCGTTGAACCGAATATGATGTCGTCAACATAGACTTGAACTAACAAAATGTTACCTTTTGCTTTCTTTATGAACAATGTCTTGTCAACTTTGCCTTTTACAAAACCCTTTTCACAAAGAAAATTGCTAAGACGATCATACCATGCTCTTGGTGCTTGCTTTAAGCCATAAAGAGCTTTCTTTAATTTGAAGACATGTGAAGGATTCTTGAAGTCTTCAAAGCCCGGGGGTTGTTTGACATAGACTTCTTCATTGATGTAGCCATTCAAGAATGCGCTTTTGACATCCATTTGATATAGTTGAAAATTTAATGAACTTGCATAAGCAAGTAATAAACGGATAGCTTCTAACCTTGCAACCAGAGCGAATGTTTCCTCAAAATCAATGCCTTCCTCTTGATTGTAACCTTGAGCCACCAATCTTGCCTTGTTTCGAATAATTATCCCATTCTCATCAAGTTTGTTCTTAAACACCCATTTGGTACCGATGATGTGTTTATTACTTGGTCTAGGAACAAGTTCCCAAACTTGATTCCTTTCGAATTGGTTTAACTCTTCTTGCATAGCAATTATCCAATGGTCGTCACTTAAGGCTTCACCAACTTTGGAAGGTTCAATTTGTGAGACAAACGCCATATTTAAGCAAGCATCTTTAAGATTTAACCTTGTTGCTACACCTTGACTAATATCACCAATAACTTTGTCAATTGGATGATCTCTATGAGTCCTCTATTCTTTAGGTAGATCATCTAAACTTGACTCTTGTTGAATTGATTCTTCTTGGAGTTCCACTTGATTCTTTCTTGAAGTATCTTCTTGGGGAACTTCTACAATTTCATCATCATCATCACACAAAACAATATCCTCCTTGGAGGGGTTAGATTCATCAAACTTAACATGCATAGATTCTTCAATTGTTAAAGTTCTTTTATTATAAATTCTATAAGCCTTACTGGTAAGAGAATAACCAAGAAATATACCTTCATCCGATTTTTCATCGAACTTACCAAGATTATCTTTGTCATTGTTTAAGACAAAACACTTGCATCCAAAAATGTGAAAATAAGCAATGTTTGGTTTCCTCCCTTTGAAAAGTTCATAGGGGGTCTTCTTTAGAATAGGTCTAATATTAACACGATTACCTACAAAACATACCGTACTCACCGCATCCGCCCAAAAGTATTTTGGAAGATTTGAATCGCTAAGCATTGTTCTTGCAAGTTCCACCAATGACCTATTCTTTCTCTCCACCACTCCATTTTGTTGAGGAGTCCTTGGTGCCGAGAAGTTGTGAGATATTCCATGCTCTTCACAAAATTCTTCAAAGGAAGCATTTTAGAATTCTCCACCATGGTCGCTTCTTATGGAGGCAATTGAAAGTGACTTCTCATTTTGAATTTGCTTTGCATATTTCTTGAACGCCTTTAAAGCATCACTTTTCTGCACTAAAAAGAAAGTCCAAGTATATCTAGAGAAATCATCAACAATAACTAAAGCATATACATTACCTCCGAAGCTTCTTGTTCTTGATGGACCAAATAAGTCCATATGCAACAATTATAGTGGCCTTGAAGTGGACACCACATCGTTAGATTTGAAAGTTGACTTGGTTTGTTTCCCCTTTTGACATGCATCACACAACTTATCTTTGACATATTTTATCTTTGGTAATCCAATAACTAAGTCATGCTTAATTAATTTATTCAAATGCTCCATGTGAATGTGAGCAATCCTTTTGTGCCAAGGCCATGAATCATTATTGCTTGCCATAAGACATTTAACCTTCAAAGAAGTGTTATCAAGGGAAATCATAAAAATATTGTTAATTCTATTACCTTTAAGCATTACCTCATTAGTGACTTCGTCTTCTATCAAACATTCATCTTTAGTGAACTTGATTTTGAATCCTTTGTCACAAAGTTGGCTTATGCAAATAAGATTATGCTTTAGGCCTTCAACATAAAGCACATCTTCAATTGTTGTGAAAGGTGGTGAACCAACATTGCCTACGCCAAGAATCTTTCCTTTATTGTTATCTCCATAAGTAACATAACCTTTGGCCTTAAGCAATAGACTTGAAAATTTGTTTATATCTCCGGTCATATGCTTCGAACAACCACTATCAAGTTACCATAGATTAGACGTGGTCTTCAAGCAAACCTACAAAACAAATTAAGTTTTGTTAGGTACCCAAATAGCCTTGGGTCCTTCATAATTAGTACCTTTCTTTACCCACACATAATGCCCACTTGCAACACTAAAGTTTCTTACATAGCAAGCATTAGGTGTATGTGTAGCGAGCGATTTTGGATGTGGTTCTTAAGCACTGTCGCTCTTTGGGGTTACTACAGGTCGATTCATTTTTTATCCTATTGAAGCTGATGAAGGAAGGGAAATAGATGTCTCCAACTAACCCTGCTTGCATACTGAGGTTAAACAGCCAAAACTGTTGGTTTACAGATGCTATGTAGAAGTGGGGCCCAATCTTCGGTTATTTCCCTTGAGAACACGGTGTTTAGACTATTAGTGAGGTTTTTGATACTGCGTTTAGATTTGATGCTTCTGGGTTGATTAAGTGGAGATACTGGATTTTGGGTTTTTGTTTAGTGTGCTCGCTAAGATTTTTTCTTTCAATCTTATGCCTACGTATTCCCGTTTACTGAAACAGGGAAATCAGAGTGTTCGTAGTTCCTCCTATTCTATGGGAGGAAATTGGTTGTTTTGGTGTCTTGTTTAAAGCCCAAGACGTGAAGCGAAAGGTGAGTTGTATCTTGTTCAAAGCCCAAGATGTGAAGCTGAAGGTGATTTGTATCTTGTTCAAAGCCCAAGATATGAAGCTAAAAGGTGTTGTCTTTAGAGATAATTTGTCATCTCTAAAGAGGGGGTTTGTATGTCACAACTGTTTATAAAGGAGAATTACTTTAACCGGGATTTGTGAATCCGGCAATGCCATAATTTCCTTTATAGAAGATTTTAACCTGAAGGAGAAGACTTTAACTCAGTGTAGAGCAATGCCATCTTTCCTTAGGAATTTCTCATGCTAAAAGAGGGACAGTGGCATGGATGTAGATGATCCAGAGGCTTGTCGCTTACAGCAATTAGATGAAGGGGAAGGAGTTGTTGATGTTTGTGTACTGTGAACGAGGAACAGTTTTGATGCTAAAAGGTTGATTGGATCAACCAGTGGTTTTCTTATACAAAGCCTAAGAGGAGGCTATTGGCCCAACAAGAGGGAATTTATGTGTGTCTCGTACGAAGCCCGAGAGAGAGGCTAAAGGGTTTTGACTCGACGATGGAGTCTTTTGGTATCTCGTATAAAGCCCGAGATGGAGGCTATTTTTTGTTTGGCTTAATAAGAACCTTTTTATATCTCGTATAAAGCCCGAGATGGAGGCGAAAGGGATGATTGACTCAATGAGGGAGTCTCTTATGTGTCTCATACAAAGCCCGAGAGAGAGGCTAAACGTTTGCTTCGCTGGGAAGAATCATTGTACAAAGCCCAAGAGGAGGCTATGGTGTTGTTTCAGTTGAGTGACAGGTCCAGTATACTGATTTAAAGAGAAAATCAGTTCTTATATGAGTAACACTGTACTCAGGGATATTTCCTTTTCTTTGAGGAAACGGGAAATCCAAAGGGTATTGAGACTGTCCGAGTCTACGGGTTTCCTTCCTATTTAACGAAGGGGTCACTTGAGAATGTCTTTGAGACTCAAGGATATTAGACTGTCCGTGTCTAGAGTTTCACCTTTTGTACTATGCTTTGAGAAATAGTAGTAGACTCTTTGAAAGGACTGTTCTATGAAGATGACTAAGTTATGTTCCTATACCTCTAGGAGGTCGTCGGGACAATTTGTACGAAGCCCAAGAGGAGGCTGGAAGCTTTTAAGAAGCCGACGGGTCCTTGTACGAAGCCTAAGAGGAGGCTATCATTCCCGGAGGAAGATATCATTATACGAAGCCTAAGAGGAGGCTTTGAATACTTCTAAGAAGCCGACGGGTCCTTGTAATAAGCCCAAGAGGAGGCGGGGTTGCTTTTAGGAAGCCTGTGGGTCCTTGTACGATGCCCAAGAGGAGGCCGATGCTTTTAGGAAGCCGATGGGTCCCCAAACCCCGAGAAGTTCAAGACATGCCATTCACCGAGAATAGATCAAGCCAGGAAAGTTCGAGAATTTGGAAGAAACTCAAGAGATGCCATTCACAGAGAAAAGATCATCTCTGGGGAGTAGAGTTTCTTGACAAGTGCTTTTAAGAAGCCTGTGGGTCCCCAAACCCCGAGAAGTTCAAGACATGCCATTCACCGAGAATAGATCAAGCCAGGAAAGTTCAAGAATTTGGAAGAAACTCAAGAGATGCAATTCACGGATAAGAGATCATCTCTGGGGAATAGAGTTTCTTTGACAACTTCTACGAGTGACAGTCTATGAAAGGGTTCACCGAGAATGCTGCCTTTCATGTCTCCATATTGTTTAACCCCAAGAGGAGGGAAGACTGTGTCTGGTAATCCTATGGGGATCTAGTTTTGACTATTTAAGAGCGATCGAAACGGCTTTTCCTAGTGCTAGACGTAGTTGCCGGGGAAACTCTAAATATCTACACTATTATTACACAGTTGATATGAGTTTATGAAAGAAGACTTACAGCGAAACAGCCCCACAATACAGTTATATGTATATGAAAGCGGTAAATGAAAGCGTATAAACAATTACTCGGTTGTAGAGCTTCCATGCTGTTTGGTTAGTTGTTCAACAAAGAAAGATTGAAAACAACAGTATATTCAAAATCAAAGGAGAAAGTGCTTTGAAAAAGAAAGATTTGGGGCTTATAGCTCAAGGAGAGGCCCATGGTTTTACCAGTGATTGCACTGTTGAATTTGTAGAGAGGAACTTATACAAGAGACTGAGGCCCAAAAAGGTTTTCTGTACAAAGGGATGGGTCTTACACTCTCTCAAGAGGCCCAAAAAGGTTTAAAGAAAAAGAGTGGGGCTTATAACACGAGGGTAGACCCGGATGACTTTTTAAAAATGGCGATCACGCCGAGGTTTTCTTTTAACGCAGAGGGACTTATACAATAAGTGAGGCCCAAAATTGTTTTGGTTAAAATGGGGTTGGGTCTTACACTCTATTAGAGGCCCAAAAGTTTTGAATGAGTCTTATAGCTCAAGGAGAGGCCCAAAAGTTATTTTTTAAAAGACGACGATTGCGCCGTTTGTTTTTGATGGTATCGGCACTTATACAATACACTGAGGCCCAAAAATGATTTGGTCAAAAAAAGGATTGGGTCTTACACTCTATTAGAGGCCCAATTGGTTTTGAATGGGTCTTATAGCTCAAGGAGAGGCCCAAAGAGTTTTCAAAAGGCGACGATCGCGCCGTTTGCTTGTACAGAGGGACTTATACAATAAGTGAGGCCCAAAAGGGTTTGTACAAGGGGGTTTGGGTCTTACACTCTCTCAAGAGGCCCAAAAAGTTTTGAAAATGATTTATGAGGGTTGAATTAATCCAAAAACCCTAATTTATTTTCAAAATATGTTTTAATTGAATAAAAATTCAATTAAAATGATCAAAATTGTTTAACATATGGAAAACAAATTGTGATCTTGGATTAATGCTTCAAAAATTAAGTATTGACCTACAAAATAATTAGAAGGCATTAAAAGTTGCAAAATCAAGGTGGAAAAAATATTTTAAATGTTAAAAACAATTAAAACATTAATACTTTGCAAAAATATCAATTATATGAAATAAATAATATTTTTGGGATTTTTTGATAAAATAAAATATTTTAACATTTTTGTGAATTATCAAAAAAAGAATCAACTCAAAATCATTAAAACTCAGAGAGAAATTAATTTTTGAATCAATTAAATAAAATCACAAAATTCAAATATTCAAATATTTGAAAATGGCGCCAAGAACAAAGGCAAGAACACGCGTGTGTTCTGAGTTTCCCAGATTTTCATTTTCTATCAAATCTCACTGAATACTTGATTATATCATGCAACCTACATATCAATCAACTCGTTTTAACCTCACGATCATGTCTATGGTCTTTAATTTCATTTATTTTTAATATGGAATAAGAAATCAAAGAGAAACCTCAAGAACCCTAATTTCTGCATGAAGGTTCAGAAATTTCACACACGATTCAAACAATGCAATTTATTGAGGGAAAACATTCCATGCATGATTATGAACATATGGCTAAATTATTGTGCAGCAAAAATTGCGTGGATCATAGAGTTAGAAGAGCTCATGCTTACCTCTTGCAGCTGGTGGTCGTGTTTTATGTTGGAGGTGTTACAGCTAGGTTCGAATGATCTGGATAGCTTCCCTAGGTGCCATGGAGTGTGTATGAATGCTTGGAATGGATTGAAATGATCTGGAACTTGAGATGGTACCCCAACTGCAAATCTGTCAAGAACTTGAGCAACTGGCTGGTGATTTTGTGATTTTGGTGTTCCAGATGTTATGTGAGTGTTTGGATTACTTCTATATGATGTATGTGAGGTGTGTGTGTGATTGGTTTGAGTGGAATTGCTCTCTAATAAAAAACCCGATAGTGACTTGCTAAGAAAGGCATTTTTGAGAGTGAGAAGTGGTTTTTGAGAAAGGCAAGTGTTGTAGGCCTTTGGTGTACTTAAAATGATCACAATTGAGCTCTGTTTATAGTAGAGCAAGTTTGTTTTGCAAGGAATAGTGAATGGCAACCGCTGAGTAGGTTTGGCCAATGTTGGCAAATGAAAATCCAAGTCTCCTCTAGCCATTGACTAGAGGTTAGGGCACAGGCTGCTGGTCCCCTTGGTCTTGGATAAGTCTTAACTGAATTCAGTTACTAAGAGCTCAGTCCATGCCACCTTGATGCTTCCATTGAATGCTCCAATCCAAACTTGGAGTCTTGTCCCTATTTTGGCAATTCTAGGTTCAACATGTTATTTCTTGTTCCAAAGACTTTAGAGGCTTGGCTCAGTGATTGTCCCCTTTAGATTCAATCCTCAGAGGTGTCCAAGTGGATAGGAGCATTTGGATTTGGCTGATTTTGGCAAATCGACCAAAAGTGCGAAAATCTGCCTTGCCTTGGCAGATTTCAGCAAGGCAACTTGCCAATGTCATATCTCATGGCTCAAATTGAATTTGGTAATGTTCTTGGCCATTTTGGAAAGCCCTTACATGATACAACAACTGTTTGAAAATGTTTGGTTTTGATCTCTTTTGAATCCAAGTGAAAAATCCCCCTACATTTGGAAAAAAGTAAGGCAAAATCTGACTTAGTGAAATTTTCACTAAGTGTTGGAACAAAGTGACTTTTCTTGATTTTGATCACTCCATAACTCAAAATCCATGAGGAATTTGGACATAAGTTAGTAAGAAGCTTTTATAGAGGGCAATGTGATCTACAAATCAAGCTTTGAATGGGGAACAATGGCCTTGTGGTTTAGGAGTTATGGTCCTCCAAAGTTGGCACATTAGTGTCACTTTTTCCATAACTAAGAAATTTTTCTAAGTTTTTATGGTTACCCCTTTTACAAGTTATCCCACTTTCTTTGATTTTTCTTGATGAATGATGAGTCAAATCATACATTAACATCATTTTAGGGTTAAAAATCCATTTTGGTGAAAAATCTCAAAAAGTCAAAGTTGACTTTTGTGCACAGTTGACTTTTTATCAGATGAATTCTAAACTGTGCAATTCTTCAGGAAATCATGTCCTTGACCTAAATCAAACTTGATGGACATGTTCCATGGGTGTCATAGGGTATATTGAATCATGTATTAGGGTTTGGGAGCATGCCCTGGTCAAAAGTCAAAGTTATAGTTGACTTTCCTCGCGAAACCCTAATTGTGGTGCAGATGAAATTGAAACTTGTTGCTCAAGCTTCTTGGATTAAGCCATTGTTGCAAATGGATCAATATAGTATATTAGAGACCCTCAAATCATGTCTTGAGGTCTTGGTTCATGATTTGTCCCAAAAGTCAACTTAGGGGTGAATTAGGTCAAGAAACCCTAATTCCTGATTTTTGATGTATGCATCCCCTGAGGTTAAATTGACTTGATGATTGGGTCCATGAGGTTCCATGGAGTATATTAGGTTATGTTTTAGATCACTGGCTTGTTCCCAGAGGAAATTTTCCATCTGGAGGCCCTGGTCAACCAAAACCCTAATTTGGTGATATTGTCGATCTTGAGACTTGATCCACCTAGAAGGGAGCAGCCTTGTGCTTAATCCTTGAAGTGGGAGTCCTTTTGATCCATTGTGGATATTTTGGAGGCTATACAAGTTGAAGATCATGTCATTCCTTGATTGATCATTTGTCTAAGGCTCAAAGAGGGCTTGAAACCCTAATTTTGATTGTAGTGAATGCTCAACAACCCTTGAGGCATTTGATGAGGCATGATGGTTCGTCCATATTGTGATGATGATTTGCACAATGATGGGAAATCTTAGTGGTCAAAATTTGGGGTATGACCGATGCCCCTATTTAATCTTCTTGGACACGAAGGTGTGAATGGCGAAGGTATTCGAGCATTCGGGATGCAAGAGGATTAAATATCGGAATACCCGAAATTTTGATGGCTATGAATAGCAGCTTGCACATTCATCTTCTTTTGCTAAGCAATGATGCTTAGAAAAGGTAGACTTCCCCTCCATCCTGGTTTTCTACCAAGGAACTGGTCTCAGTTTTCTTTTGAAATAAATCTCCTCTCGATCCTGGTTTCCTACCAAGGAACTGGTCTAAGTTTCTTTTGTCAACTTCCCCTCGATCCCGATTTCCTACCAAGGAACTGGTCTAAGTTTCTGATTTAAATAAACCTCCCCTCGATCCTGGTTTCCTACCAAGGAACTGGTCTTAGTTTCTGATGTAAACTTCCCCTCGATCCTGGTTTCCTACCAAGGAACTGGTCTAAGTTTCTGATGTAAACTTCCCCTCAATCCTGGTTTCCTATCAAGGAACTGGTCTTAGTTTCTTTTGTCAATAAACTTTTTTGACAAGGGATGCTATTTGTAGCGGTTTTCCTCAAACTTCTCGCCGGATTTTCCCGGGGAGATGCCATTTGAGGGAAAAAAATGACGTCAGACTTGCTGGGGAGCCCAATCGTCTGAGTTGTAGAGGTGTACAAACTTCTCTATTGGAGACGCCATTTATCGACTCTATCTGGAGAAAATGATTCTCTTGAGAGACTGCTTCCGCTTGGGGTCTTACATCATACTTTTATCGGGATCTTCCAGGAGAAATGCCATACGATGGGATCCAATTTGAGGTGTCGATGACCTTTTCATCAGCGGTCTTCGGAGAAAGGCAACTGTACTAGCAAATCTCTGCTTAGGAGGCTTTCTCTGGGGATTTTTCTTTAATTCGGGAAAGCAAGGATATCATCTTCAATGGCGAAGAGTGACATCTGTAGAAAGCTTTTCTGACTTTTCAGAGGTTCAAGTTATCAAAGTGGTCGAGTGCCGATTCTAATCCAGAGATACACTGGAGGCAAAATTGTTCAAACGCAGCATTTCCTGACGAGGCAAGAACTGACAACTCGATTGAGAGGACTGTTATCACTAGGGGACAAGATCGACTAGAGTGATAGTGATGCAATATGAAATGTGAATGCAAATCAAATGCATGATGTATGTATGTATATGCTGACAAAACTGACGCGGCATACAGACTAACGAGTGAACACGACTGAATACTCGGCCATCGCGGGGCGAAGAAGTACCATTGGTCAAAAAAGTAGCAATTCTACCTTGCTTAGGAGAGATAGTCCCTGCGGGGAATACCGTTGATCGGGCTTAGGAGATAAGAACTCGGCCGAGGGTATCAGATGGGAAAGCCGCATCTCATACAGTTGATCCTTCGTTCAGGCGTACTGGCCTAGAAGAAGTACTTTGATTCTGCACTTTGAAATTCAAATGCCTTTGGAGACGCAATCGACGTTCTTTTGATATTCAACAGTCAAAAGCAATTGCCATCTTTAATTTAAAAGCAGAAAAATTTTTAACAAGTAAATTCATTTTTTTTTCATTTCAAGAATCGCTAATCATGTTAAAACGCCATTCTGTAAAGCTAAAACAAATAAGAATTACAAACAAAAGCACAAGGCTCAAATTTTATTAATAAGATGGAGATCAGCCAAACGCATGATTCCAAAGAGTATATACAAAGTTTGAAAATGGTAATTTACAGGGAAAAGGGCTACGTTGAAACATGACGACCACTATCCTTCTACCAACTTTGAATTCGGGACATCCTGAGCTTCTGTCGAAGATGACCTTGACTGGAGTTTTCCTCCGATGGATGATGTAACTGCTGCTGAGGGACTTGCCTCTGTTGAAGATAGTTACTTACCATTATCCCTAACTTTTGCCTGGATTGTACTATGAGATTTCCAATCCATCGGGATGATTTTTTTAATATTTTTTTTATGTCTCTAACTTTTGCCTGGACCGCCCTATCGGTTTTTCAATCCACCGAGACGTTTTTTTTAGTTTAGGCGAAGTATTTCTTGACTACATCAACATTCGTGGGGTAGGCAAATTCCTCTCCGTCCATGGTTGCAAGTCTCAAGGCGCCGCCTGAGCTTTCGTGACCACATAGGGGCCATCATAATTTGGGGTCCATTTGCCCCGAGAGTCAGTGAGAAACGATTGTATCTTCTTGAGCACGAGGTCTCCTTTTCTGAAGACACGAGGTCGGACCTTTTTGTCGAACGCCTTCTTCATTCTCTGCTGATACAACTGACCGTGGCATAGTGCCGTGATTCGCTTCTCTTCGATTAGGTTTAGTTCGTCGTGCCGACTTTGACACCATTCGGCTTCTGAAAGCTTAGCTTCCATCAATACCCGGATTGATGGGATCTCTACTTCTATGGGGAGAACTGCCTCCATGCCATATACTAGAGAGAAAGGGGTTGCCCCTATTGAAGTGCGGACAGATGTTCGATAACCGTGAAGAGCAAAGGGTAGCATCTCGTGCCAATCTTTATAGGTTACAACCATCTTTTGAACGATCCTCTTGATGTTCTTGTTAGCCGCTTCTACCACTCCGTTCATCTTGGGTAGGTAGGGTGATGAGTTATGGTGTTCGATCCTGAACTCAACGCACAACTCTTTCATTATCTTGTTGTTCAAGTTAGATCCATTATTCGTAAAGATCTGGCTCAGAACACCATAACGGCAGATGATATTGTTTTGGATAAATCGGACCACCACTTGTCGGGTTACATTAGCGTACGACGCTGCTTCGACCCACTTGGTGAAATAGTCAATGGCTACCAGGATGAACTGATGTCCGTTTGAAGCCTTAGGTTCGATCAAGCCAATCATGTCGATTCCCCATATGGAAAAAGGCCACGGGGAAGAAAGAACTTTGAGATGTGATGGCGGTACAAGAATTTTGTCGGAGTATATCTGGCACTTATGACACCTCTTCATGTACTTGTAGTAGTCGGATTCCATGGTCAACTAGTAATACCCTGCTGTCAGAATTTTTCTCGCCATTGTGTGTCCGTTGGCATGAGTGCCAAAGGATCCTTCATGAATTTCTTTCATAAGCATGTCTGCTTCTGGTCTGTCTACGCAACGGAGCAAGACCAAGTCAAAATTCCTCTTATAAAGAGTGTCACCGCTCAGGAAGAGACTTCCAGCCAATCTTCTGAGGGTTTTCCTGTCTTTTCTGAGTGCCCCAGATGGGTACTCTTATTTCTGAAGGAAGCATTTGATATCTTGATACCAAAGTTTGTTGTCTATGACTGCTTCGATCGTGAAGACGTAGGCGGGTCGTTCAAGGCGCATTATGTCGATCTTAGGTAGGTCATTCCATTGACCTACACTAATCATGGAAGAGAGGATGGCTAATGCATTAGTCATGTGATTCTCCTCACGAGGGGTATGATGAAACTCAATTCTGTTGAAGAAGGGTAACAACCTTCTTGCGTAGTCTTTGTAAGGAATCAGTCCTGATTGGTATGTGTTCCAATCTCCTTTTATCTGATTGATAACTAAGGTTGAATCGCCGTATACGTCCAAGTTTTTGATCCTTAAATCATTCGCTTCTTCGAGACCCATAATACAAGCTTCGTATTCGGCCTCGTTGTTCGTACATTTGAACGTAAGTCTGGCAGTGAAAGGAATGTGGGTACCCTGAGGGGTAACAATGATTACCCCAATTCCATTTCCATAATGATTAACTGCTCCGTCAAAGATAAGTCCCCATCGGGAACCTGGTTCTGGCCCTTCACTGGGTAACGGTTCATCGCAATCTTTCATTTTTAGATACATGACATCTTCGTCTGGGAAGTCAAACCCGGTTGATTCTTGATCGTCAATTGGTTGATGAGCCAAATGATCGGCTAAAATACTTCCTTTAACGGCTTTCTGAGCGTGGTACTCTATGTCATATTCTGATAATAACATCTGCCAACGAGCAATTCTTCCCGTGAGAGCAGGCTTTTCGAAGACATACTTGATTGGATCCATTTCGGAGATTAACCAAGTAGTGTGACGAATCATGTATTGGCGAAGACGTTTGGCTACCCAAGCCAAAGTGCAACAAGTTTTCTCAAGCATCGTGTACCGAGTCTCGCAGTCGGTGAATTTCTTGCTCAGATAGTAGATGGCAGACTCTTTCCTTTTGGTTTCGTCTTGTTGGCCAAGTACACATCCCATTGAGTCCTCTAGGACTACGAGGTAAATGATCAGTGGTCTTCCTTCCACTGGAGGTGATAGAATCGGCGGATTCAACAGGTATTCCTTAATACTATTGATGGCGGTTTGGCAATCTTCTGACCAAACGCAATCCTGGTTCTTTTTGAGTAATTTGAAAATTGGCGCACACGTGGCGATCATAAGGAATATGAATCTGGAGATGTATTTCAAACGTCCCAAGAATCCCCTGACTTGTTTTCAGTTTTCGGAGAAGGCATTTCTCGAATGGCCTTGTCCTTGTCAGGATCGACCTCAATCCCTTTCTGGCTGACGATGAACCCTAAGAGTTTCCCTGAACGGACACCGAAGGTGCACTTGTTGGGATTCAAGTGGAGTTTGTACTTCCTCAAATGCTCGAATAGTTTCGACAGGTGGGTCACATGCTCCTCTTCTGTCTTAGATTTTGCAATCATGTCATCGACATATACCTCTATCTCTTTGTGTATCATGTCATGAAACAGAGTAGTCATGGCCCTTTGATAGGTTGCCTCAGTGTTCTTCAAGCCGAACGGCATTACCTTGTAACAAAAGGTACCACATGGGGTAATGAACGAAGTTTTCTCCATGTCTCTCGGCGCCATTTTGATATGGTTATAGCCCGAGAATCCATCCATGAAGGAGAAAATTTTGAACTTTGTTGTGCTCTCTACCAGCATGTCAATGTGTGGTAAAGGAAAGTCGTCCTTTGGACTTGCCTTGTTCAGATCCCTGTAATCAACACAAATTCTGACCTTTCCGTCCTTTTTGGGAACGGGTACGATGTTGGCTAACCATTGAGGATATTCAGATGTAGCGAGGAAACCTGCGTCGATCTGTTTCTGTACCTCCTCTTTGATTTTGATGGCCATGTCCGGGTGAGTCCGTCTCAACCTTTGCTTTACTAGCGGACATTCCGATCTTAACGGTAAGTGATGTTCCATGATGCTGGTATCCAACCCTGGCATATCCTGATAGGACCAAGCGAATACATCAGGAAATTCTCTAGAAACTTTATCAAACTCTCTCTGGCAGTTGGACCAAGCAGTGCCCCAATCCTGATTTCTTTTCTCTCTTTTTCCGAACCCACATTGATCGTTTCCAACGGCTCTTTATGAGGTTCAATGGACCTTTCCTCCTGTCTGAGTAGTCGAGAGATATCTTCTGGAATTTCGTTGTCAACTTCTTCTTCAGCCCTAAATACCGGGAACTCAAAGTTGGGATAAGGCATCAGATCATATGTTTCAACTGGGTTTAAAACAAGCAATCTGCATGACGTGATGATTCGTGTTTAGAAGAGATAGAGAACATGTGAGTGCGTGCAGTGTATTTATTTTACTGCTTGTTTTTATTTTTAATTGTTTTTTAGGATTACCATTTTCTGAAAAAGCAAAAAGAGAAAACAGCAATAAAACCGAAAATTACAGAACGACGTTATTTTATTAATGAATAAGTCAATTCTTGAAACTACGGCCCTATAAAACAAAACTCTGTCGCTTTGGGCGAAGCGAAGAGGGAAAATTTACAGAAAGCGAGCCCTATCAAAACATCCATTTCACCTGGGTAGGGTGAAAGTTAAAGATGGCAATTACTTTGACTGATGAACGATCTTCGAAACCTCGACGGCAACCCATTGGCGGCGAACTCCTCGGTGAATCACAAAGTCTGGCATCTTCCTTGATTTGTCTTCAGAAATGACGCTGATTTCTGGTGGAGTAGGATCATTGGAATCTGTCTCCCAGGCAGAGTTGTCGTAGGAGGATTCCTCTGTTGTATTTTGCATAACATTTGTGCTCTCAGCTGTATCTCCCCATCCAGTTGGCTGGATATCTTCGAGCCTGATGCGAGAGCTTTTGGGAGCGGTGTACTTGACCATGAAGTCAAATTTTCCACTTGGTTGTCCCAGGGTGTCCCATACTTCTCTGGAACTGGAGTAGTCATCCCTCTCGATGACGTTGACCTTGGGAAAAACATAATTGATGAATTCTAGTCCGGCAAACATTGAAAATTCATCGTCATGTTGAGTAGTTTCTGAATGACCTGAATGTTGATCCCATGACATGGTGGGGACACAGGTATTCTGTTCAATGACGGTCAGCTGATTTTCATTGTTCGGCTGACTCTCTTGCCCCAAGTCTCCTGGATAAGGTTGCCACATTGGTAGACCATCCATTGGGCCATAGTAGGTGTAGTCAAAATTGTCTTTCATCGAAGTGTCTTCCTCTAATGAATTTGGCGGAGCACGGCATCCTTCCGGATCACAATCCCCTTATATCATTTCGATGTCTGACCTGGGTATAAATCTCGGACTCTCTGTAGGAAAGCAAAAAGGAGTTTGCGCTTCGTCCTGAGACATATAACCGTCCTTGTTAAGATAGGACTTCCACTCTTCCTCTGTGTCAGAGGGATCTTCCTCATTGATAGCATGGACTGCTTGAGGGACTGGGTGAAGAAAACCTCCACTGTGGAAGAAGTTCTGAATGGGATGAAGACTTTCATCGCTGGAAGCTGTCTGGGTACAGGTTATAGAAAATCAAGACCCTTCTTTGTTTTGTTGTCAATAAGAATGACAAGCTGTCCCCATCCGGTTGTATCAGTACTCTCGACCGCTTTGATAGCATCTTTGTATGAGGAAATTGAGGTTCCTCCTTGGGATTGATTGTCCTTGCCCACCGACAGCGCTTGGAACTGCGTCCCAATAACCTCCTCGGGTTCTACACAAGTAGATGATGATAAGTTACTCACGAGCAAGGCCTGTTCTCCACAGACTGTGACAAGTTGATCGTTCTGAACGAACTTTAGCTTTTGGTGGAGGGTCGAAGTGCCCGCTCCAGTCAGATGTATCCAAGGTCTTCCTAATAAACAACTGTATGTTGCCCGGATGTCCATGACCTAGAAAGTGACTTGGAAAGTGTGAGGACCGATAGTTATGGGAAGGTCAACTTCGCCGATAACTGTTTTTCTAGATCCGTCGAATGCTTTGACGACGACCTCACTGATTCTCATCGAAGGGCCTTTGAATGATAATTGCATCAAAGTGGACTTCGGCATAACATTCAGGGCTGACCCTGTGTCTACCAGTATGCTGGCTAAAGCATCGTCCTGGCAGTTAACTGTAATGTTGAGCGCCATGTTATGACGGCGACCTTCTTCGGGTAATTCCTCATCACTAAATCCCAAATTATTGCAGGAAGTGATGTTAGAGACAATGCTATCAAACTGTCTGATTGTTACATCCTGTTCCACAAAGGCTTGCTCCAAGACTTTTTGCAGAGCCTCCCTGTGGGCTTCTGAACTGAGTAACAGTGATAATACTGAGATCTTTGAAGGAGTCTGTAATAGCTAATCAACAATGTTATATTCACTCCTTTGGATGAGCTTCAGCATCTCATCATTATTTTTCGAAAGGTCGGGATCACTGGATTGACCGACTGATGGATCGGGAGCTTTTGTCTGAAGTTCCTTTTCCTTGTTAGGTTCTCCAACTCCTCGGTTGAAGATTCGACCGCTCCGTGTTACACAACTGATGTCTGCAATATTCACGACAGAGGGTAATGGAATTTCCTTTCCATTTTTAACTGTCGTTGCACCGTATTTGTAAGGGATAGCCTTAGTTGATTCATACGGTAGAGGTCTCGGTAGATAGATGACTATGGGAACCTTCTGATTTTTCTGACCATCATAGGTAATCTCAATCCGTTCCCGGTTGGGAATTCTAGATTCGTCAAGTAGAGGGATGATGGTAAAAACATCCCTGGTATGGTGACGACCAGAGATTGTGACAACATCCTCGACTTGATTGGTAAGGTAGTTCAGCGTCCAATTGATGGGTCCAAAACCCGGATATGGGCGAATCTCTCCACGATCCACCTGACCCTGAAGAGCTGCTCTCACAAGGTAACACCCTTTTTTACTTTTCGAACAGACACTACAACGTTCATAGTTGTGTGGTGGCACCTGGCCACGCCCACTTTGAATACAATGTAACCTCACTAGGTTAGCTTCCACAGATCGGACATCCTGCCTTTGACGCCGAGTGGGATTCCTGTTACTGATACTAATCTGCTGAGTATCTTCATCCATATATATTGGCATCCATCAGTGATTTAACAAGTGCTGAAGTGCCTCCTGGACAAGGGTACAACCTCGATCGTTTTCGCAACCTGCTTTACAGCTTTGATAGTCGTGTGATATTAAGAATCCGAGTCGGACCTGCTCAGCATGTAACTCTACCAGGTTGGTATTCATCACGCGAATATCGAAGATCTGAACCATGTTGATCTAATAAGGGTTCCTATCATGGTAGTCTTGGATCCATCCAAGATCCATCTGACACTGGAGGGCCTCTTGTATGAAAGAGCATCCCTGTTTGTTTACCGAGCAAGTCAGATAGGAACTGTAATCGTGCTGCGGCAGATTATGATACTGGCTTTACCTTGAGTGCATCGCCACCAAGTTGACATTCATTGCACAGATGTCGTGGTTCTGAATGACGTTGGAGTTCGTATAAACCATGTTAACTCCACGAACTCGGTGCTCTTGGATCCATCAGAGATCCATCTGTTCCTGTAGAGCTGATTGCACTACCGAACATCCTTGATTACTTTTAGAGCAGACATCACATTGATGATAATTATGAGGTGGTACATGGCCATATCCACTCTGTCTACAATGTATCTTGACCAGATTGGTCCTCAATAAGAGTACATCGTGAATTTGATAGACATTGTTAAACTCTCTCTCAATCAGGTGACTGCAGCTTTCTCGTGTTGAGGCAGCGGGTTCGTGAGAACATTGGGATTCGTATCTTTGAAAGATAAGAGCCTGCTCCTAACAAGCTTTTACACTTCGGATTTGAAATTGAGACAGTTCTCTATGTTATACCCTGATCCTCCTTGATGATAAGGCCATGTTTGATCCACCTTAAACCAAAAAGGCAGATTTTCCGGTACTGTAAGAGGAGACTTAGTCTGGATATGCCCCTTAGCCAGTAGTAACGGAAATAGTTCTGCGTACAACATGGGTATAGGATCAAACCCTGATGGTCGTGTTGTACGGTTGTTGTTATATGGAGGACGAGCCTGCTGAAGAGGCCGTTGTGTCCTTTGTTGATTAGGTTGGCTCTGCGCAACCTGAGGTTGATACGTAGGAATAGGCGCAGGGCTGATAGCAGGAGTTACAGCTGTTACTGGTTGATAACGTCGCCTTTGCTTTCCGAGAGAGATATTCCCAATATCCTGCTCTTTTTTCTTAGGGAGAGCACTACCGTATCGTTTTGTACTGCTTGATGGTCCAGCGTCTTTTTCCAAACGTCCTTCTCGGACGGTTTTCTCAAGACGAACTCCCATGCCCACCATCTCGGTGAAGTCACTGGGCGCACTGGCAAACATTCTGTCATAGTAAAATGAGCTTAAGGTCTTTAAGAAGATCTTTGTCATCTCTTTTTCCTCAAGAGGTGGATAAATTTGAGCGGAAATTTCACGCCATCTCTGGGTGTACTCCTTAAAGGTTTCCTTGTCCTTTTGTGACATTGATCTGAGTTGATCTCTGTCCGGTGCCATGTCCAAATTATATTTGTATTGTTGGACGAAGGCAGTACTAAGATCTCTGAATGTGCTAATCGTAGCACGGTTTAAACCCATGTACCATTTTAATGCGGCACCGGTTAAACTATCCTGAAAGTAGTGAATCAGCAGGTCCTAATTCTCAGTCTGAGCTGACATTTGCCGAGCGTACATCACTAAGTGACTCTGAGGGCAAGTGTTACCCTTGTACTTTTCAGAGTCGGGCACTTGGAACTTGTGCGGGACTTTCACATTGGGGACCAAGCAGAGGTCTGCGGCATCCTTTCCAAATAGATCCTGACCGTGACTGGCTTGCAGTTCCTTCTGCATTTCCAAGAACTGTTCCTGGAATTCATCCATTCGGTCAAACATAGTTTCCTTTTTACCAGAAGGTATTTATGGAATCTGTCTTTCCGGGACAGTGTGCACCACAGGGGGTGGTACCGTAACTACGGCAGTGAATCTTGGCGTTTCCCGAAGTTTTTAACCTTCAGGAGTCTTTAATATGCCTCTGGCATCTTCGCTTTCCCGAAGTTTGTAACCTTCAAGACCAGCGGCATCTGTCGCGATTCTCTGATCTTCAACGATCGGCGGAACATATCCTTCCGGGATATAGTTTGCAGGCATGCCCCAGGGACGATCTTTCGGCATCTGATACCTAGGATCAAACTTCTCCACTATGGGCGCTGAGGTGATCTCTGAGATCACCGTCCTTTGTAGCTGAGCTTCTGCCATGGCTTGCATGTCGTTACGAAGCTTTCTCATATCCTCTCTCAGAGCGTCGATCTCTTCTTTCAACTCTCTGTTCTCTTCCTCAAGATCATCCATCTTTTTCTAACAATTAGCCCGAGTATTGTACGAATGAGACAGTTTGACTCTAGAACCGAGACACAAACGTGAGATTCGTAGGTAAGAAGAATACGCGATGTGAGAATGATGAATGCAATGATTATATTAATTGTTTTTTGGTTTAATCAAAATAAACTTCGACAATTAGATTGCAAATATCAAACGGTGGGGGGAACCCCTTTTTATGAAATTCAAAGGATTGCGGAAATGAAAATACAGTAGATTACAAAGTACAGAAACAGAAACCTAAGCTAAGGGGTCCCGAGAGAACTCGGGTGCTGATTCTGGTATCTTCCTTTTCTTTGACTGGGGCTCTTAAGCCGTTGTCGGGTTGTCATTCCTTTGCCACGTGAAAGGAGAGAGCAAATTCCTTTGGTCATCCTGATTATCCACATCATGTTGCTCTAAAATCTCGATTAGAGCATCCTTATCTTTCAGCAGTTGCTGTATTTTGATACACTCCACGTTGAGGGTGTGTTACTTGTTCTTCTAAGACCTCCTCTCCCTTTGAATTTTGTTGAGAGTAACCTGAAGCTTTTCAGTTTCCGTCATGAAGTACATGACAGATTCCCTCAGTGGAAGAATTCCGTAATGAGGATAAGGCATCTTTAGCTTGAGAGCTCTAGTTTGTACCCAGTGGAGATAAGGCTCCACCGAGACACAGTCCGGTTTTCCTAGAGACTCCCGTCCTTTCTTATGAATGTGTTTCCAAGCGTGCACTATTTCCGTCTTTAGTGCTCTGTCATTTTCTCCTTCTTTGAAGAAAAGACCTTCCAGATGAACACTCCGTGGGACGTGCCTCATCGGGTATCCAAATTGATGACGAACAAGAACTGGATGGTAATTGATTCCTCCCTTAGTTCCTATAAGGGGTACGTTAGGGAAGTTTCCACAATGGTCAATGATCCTGATTCCATCATAAATCCTATTACACCAATCAATGTCAGAGTTAGTGAGGGACATGATCTTCTGCGGCCAGTGCAAGGCACTCTTATGATTCCAGAAAGCAGCAGACTTAGGTAAATGGGAGATAAACCATTTGTAAAGCAAAGGTACACAACATGTGATCTCTCCTTCGCTGTACAAATTCCCTAAGTGTACAGAATGATACGCATCTGCGAGCAAAGTCGGCACAGGGTTTCCAATGAGAAAAACCTTAATGGCGTTGATATCGACGAAGTTATTAATGTTGGGCAACAAAAATAATCCGTAGGTGAGTAAGACAAAGATGCTTTCAAAAGCAGTCACGTTCCCAATACTAGCGAAGTACAAAGCTTTCTTTGTCAGAAACTGGGCTGACAAACCTTGTATGCCACCCTTGGTAGTCATGTGAGTCTTGACCTCAGACTCGTCCAAATGAATTGCTCTTGCAATGGTCTGATCCTTTGGAATTTCTTCCAGTCTAGAAAATGGAGCTCGATCAGTGATATGTAAATCGATCAGATGAGAATACTCCTCCAGTGTTGGTGCTAGCTGGTAATCCGAGAATGTAAAGCAGTGATAAACCGGATCGTAGAATTGAACGAGCGCGTCCATGATTCCCTCAATCACATGGACCCTTAATAGAGGTAGCAGACTTCCGTACTTGGTTCTGAAGGCCTCTTGGTTTGTGATCATTCTCTCCAAACCTCTCAAATCCTCTAGTTTTGGAATCCTGAAGGTGTACTTTATGAGTTCTCCTTCTACCGAAATCCATTAGCGCAATCCTTTTCTCTGATATTTGCAATCACAGTCTTAGTTTAATTTGGAAAAAAAACAGAGAGACTAGAAGAGAAATTTTTTTGAATGTTTTAGTGTTTTTTAGAAGAATGCATGAATGCAGCACACAAAAACATAGAAAAAACATGGGGTCAAAGGGTCGTTGTCATGAAGTCAAGGCTCTACCCATCCCCAAAGGTTTATACTAGGGTGATTTTTTGTACCTGTACCCAAAATCATCAGCTCCTCCCAGGATAACAAACAGCAAACGGATCACCAACGAGCTGTATGAAATCTTAGAGTAAGTGCCATTCACCGAGAATAGATCATCAGCCTTAAATGAGGGTAGTTTCGCATGACAACTATTTTTGATAGCTTCCGCACTACAAAAGGGTTGGCTCCTCAGCTTCTCAGACATCACAATCGGCCCATTGCTTATGAGAGGGAATGGATTGCATTGGTCAGCCTCCACTGAGGTTAATGGTCGACCTCGTCGCCATCACCTATCTTAAGTGTATACTCAATCTTTCCACATGCGGCATCACACGCATTCCCATTAGCAGAAAAATAAACACAGATATCAATTAGGAAAAGCAGTATATATATTTATCTTAATCATCCTAGACCTCTAGTCTTATGATCCTATACAGACAATGACCCCCTAACAGAGCCACCATTTCTGTGAAACCTCGAGAACTCAGGGTTTTCTACCTAAGATTGTAAGAATGAGAAGACGGCCCCCACGGTGGGCACCATTTTTCTGTAGCGAGCGATTTTGGACGTGGTTCTTAAGCACTGTCGCTCATTGGGGTTACTACAGGTCGATTCATTTTTTATCCTATTGAAGCTGATGAAGGAAGGGAAATAGATGTCTCCAACTAACCCTGCTTGCATACTGAGGTTAAACAGTCAAAACTGTTGGTTTACAGATGCTATGTGGAAGTGGAGCCCAATCTTCGGTTATTTCGCTTGAGAACACGGTGTTTAGACTATTAGTGAGGTTTTTGATACTGCGTTTAGATTTGATGCTTCTGGGTTGATTAGGTGGAGATACTGGATTTTGGGTTTTTGTTTAGTGTGCTCGCTAAGATTTTTTCTTTCAATCATATGCCTACGTATTCCCGTTTACCGAAACAGGGAAATCAGAGCATTCGTAGTTCCTCCTATTCTATGGGAGGAAATTGGTTGTTTTGGTGTCTTGTTCAAAGCCCAAGACGTGAAGCGAAAGGTGAGTTGTATCTTGTTCAAAGCCCAAGATGTGAAGCTGAAGGTGATTTGTATCTTGTTCAAAGCCCAAGATATGAAGCTAAAAGGTGTTGTCTTTAGAGAGAATTTGTCATCTCTAAATAGGGGTTTGTATGTCACAACTGTTTATAAAGGAGAATTACTTTAACCGGGATTTGTGAATCCGACAATTCCATAATTTCCTTTATAGGAGATTTTAACCTGAAGGAGAAGACTTTAACTCAGTGTAGAGCAATGCCATCTTTCCTTAGGAATTTCTCATGCTAAAAGAGGGACAGTGGCATGGATGTAGATGATCTAGAGGCTTGCCGCTTACAGCAATTAGATGAAGGGGAAGGAGTTGTTGATGTTTGTGTACTATGAACGAGGCACAGTTTTGATGCTAAAAGGTTGATTGGATCAACCAGTGGTTTTCTTATACAAAGCCTAAGAGGAGGCTATTGGCCCAATAAGAGGGAATTTTTGTGTGTCTCGTACGAAGCCAGAGAGAGAGGCTAAAGGGTTTTGACTCAATGATGGAGTCTTTTGGTATCTCGTATAAAGCCCGAGATGGAGGATATTTTTTTGTTTGGCTTAATAAGAACCTTTTTATATCTCGTATAAATCCCGAGATGGAGGCGAAAGGGGTGATTGACTCAACGAGGGAGTCTCTTATGTGTCTCGTACAAAGCCCGAGAGAGAGGCTAAACATTTGCTTCGCTGGGAAGAATCATTGTACAAAGCCCAAGAGGAGGCTATGGTGCTGTTTCAGTTGAGTGACAGGTCCAGTATACTGATTTAAAGAGAAAATCAGTTCTTATATGAGTAACACTGTACTCAGGGATATTTCTTTTTCTTTGAGGAAACGGGAGATCCAAAGGGTATTGAGACTGTCCGACTCTACGGGTTTCCTTCCTATTTAACGAAGGGGTCGCTTGAGAATGTCTTTGAGACTCAAGGATATTAGACTGTCCGTGTCTAGAGTTTCATCTTTTGTACTATGCTTTGAGAAACAGTAGTAGACTCTTTGAAAGGACTGTTCTATGAAGATGACTAAGTTATGTTCCTATACCTCTAGGAGGTCGTCGGGACAATTTGTACGAAGCCCAAGAGGAGGCTGGAAGCTTTTAAGAAGCCGACGGGTCCTTGTACGAAGCCCAAGAGGAGGCTATCATTCCCAAAGGAAGAGATCATTATACGAAGCCTAAGAGGAGGCTGTGAATACTTCTAAGAAGCCGACGGGTCCTTGTACTAAGCCCAAGAGGAGGCGGGGTTGCTTTTAGGAAGCCCGTGGGTCCTTGTACGATGCCCAAGAGGAGGCTGATGCTTTTAGGAAGCCGATGGGTCCCCAAACCCCGAGAAGTTCAAGACATGCCATTCACCGAGAATAGATCAAGCCAGGAAAGTTCGAGAATTTGGAAGAAACTCAAGAGATGCCATTCACGGAGAAAAGATCATCTCTGGGGAATAGAGTTTCTTTGACAACTTCTACGAGTGACAGTGTATGAAAGGGTTCATCGAGAATGATGCCTTTCATGTCTCCATATTGTTTAACGCCAAGAGGAGGGAAGACTGTGTCTGGTAATCCTATGGGGATCTAGTTTTGACTATTTAAGAGCGATCGAAACGGCTTTTCCTAGTGCTAGACGTAGTTGCCGGGGAAACTCTAAATATCTATACTATTATTACACAGTTGATATGAGTTTATGAAAGAAGACTTACAGCGAAACAGC